>CM077024.1:137663488-140163488 GCA_039090855.1 Macrothele yani | reverse complement strand
ACTCATTGTAAATGTTCTACTATCTTCATGTAATTAATAATGTACACACTATACATATGCCATTCAAAAAAAAAATATATTATTTCGAGGAATTGGTGACGTAAGGAGAAAATTAAGAATTAAAGCAACAAGAAGCAAGACTCAAGGTAAATACATCTCTTTATTTACAACATATACACAAAAATAATAAGAACCAACCTAAAAATGAATAGAGCTATAGAAGAACTGAATTGCAGTATTCTAGCAAAAGACCCAACCGAATCTCAAGTAAGGTACTTAGCTAGAATAAGAAATCACAGCACCTTGCCTGATGAAATAAAGAAAGCATACCCACCAATGGGTACAGGAATACCAAAAATGTTTGCAAAAATAAAAACTCATAAGCCTGATACACCTATGAGAGTGATTGTATCAAAAAGGAATTCCCCACTAATAAAACTGGAAAAAAATATCTACAAATTTTTGGCACCTTTGTTCATGAAGACAAGGTTCACTGTGAAGAATACATACGAATTTATTGAGAAAATTAAAGTAATTAAACAAGATTTAAGTGAATATCATATGGCTAGTATGGATGTGAGAGCTCTTTTTCCTAGCACACCAGTACCTCAGGCAATAGAAATAATTATTGAAAAATTATATGTGCTACAGACAATGAATGCAATACAAATAGAGGAGTTAAGAGAAATTTTATTGTACATATATGAAAATAACATTTTTAAGTTTAACAACAAGATGTACAAACAAAATCATGGTGGACCTATGGGGTCACCACTGTCAACTTTATTTGCTGAAATTATAATGAGTGACATTGAGGAAAAAATAATAAGTAAACTCGAGGATCCACCACTGATATACTGCAGATATGTTGATGACATTTTTCTGTTGTCCAGGCTAAAAAATGATGAACTTGAGGACTTGACAAAAAAGTATAGTGAAATTTATCCATCTATTGAACTGACAGTAGAACAAGAACATGACAATACTTTGGCATTTTTGGATGTTTTGATTGTTAAAACAAAGGAGAATATGCAATTCAGAGTACATAGAAAATCTTCATCTATCCCAGTACTTATACCATTTCAGTCATCGCATCCATTAACACATAAAAGAAATAGTGTTAAAACACTAATTAAAAGAAGTTAAACACACTCATCAATTGAACAGTACAGAAAAGAAGAAATTGAATATATTGAAAAAATTGCATATGCTTTTGGATACCCTAAACAGGTATTAAAAAAATGGATTTATGAAGTAACTCAAGGTTACAATAAGGTCAAGACAGATAAAAAACTTGTAAAATATGTAGGAGCAATACCATATATAGAAAATGTTTCAGCAGAAATTAATAAAGCTTGTGGCAAGTATGACATACAGGTAGGAAATCAGGTACTTACTGTAAAAAATTTAGTGATTAAAAATGAAAAAATTAGCCAATTAGATAGAGCAGGAATTTATGAAATCCCAATAAACCAGCAACCACCTGTGTCATATATAGGCAGCACCAAGAATAAATTAAAGTATAGATTGAACCAGCATATTAATAATTGGAATAAAAAAGAAGCTAAGACAGCATTGACCCAATACTGTATGGAAAATCAACAATGTCCAAGGTTTGAAGATATTAAAATTATTAAGAGCTGTAAAAACGAAAGGCAGTTAAGAATTGCAGAATCAGTGTTAATTGAAAAAAAACAGATCAAGATTATGCAACATTAATGAGCCAAGTAACTTAAACGAACAATGGAAAGCCCTAATAAAAATTGAACAGCAGCGTAGAAAGAAAGAGGGAAAAAAGAGCAGCAGGGACAATAGATGGCGCCAGAGGCACAATGATTCAGAGATAGCGACTGGGGCCCGTGCCTCGATGGCTCTGCTCAATTGAGCTGTGGTGGGCGGGTGAGACACACCTGCCTCCTGAAGACGACAGAGGCCTGTTGAAAGTACTAGAGGATTGGATGTGAGGGGCTGAATGAGTGTGACACTTGCAGTGGAAGTGGCAGTTGTTGTGAAACAGAAGGAGCAGTTTGATAATTACAGTTGACTAAGGTTTAACCACCTATGAATGTAAGGTTATGTACATAGTTTTTACTTGAATTGTATGAATGAGTAGTATGTGTGATTTTTTATGGAATTGACAAGCTTGATAGTAACATCTCATAAGGCTAAATAAAAAAATAAAATAAAAAAATACGATGTTTCACACCCGGAAGTAAGAAGCGTAAGCAAGATGTCTGTAAACCTTGGAAGCCCAGTTACATCACGATGATTGACGTGTTGGAAGTGTGTTGACATTGGAGGTTACCATGATCTTTAGGGTGAGTGATTGGTACTTGCTAATGTTTTTTTCATTTATGAATTGCACGTAAACTATGCGCACTTTGCAAGAGTTTAATACCTTAAAAGTGCAAATATAATAACTAAGAATATTAGTCTTCATCTTACTAACAACATTTTGCTTCACATTACAAAACTGCAACACATCTTCATTCCTCACACAATCAGAATGTGTATTGCCACAAACCCTCCTTAAGTAACGCATTTCACCACCACACAAACGACTCTTATGTTTCTTCTGTAGTACCCAGGTTTCACTGCCATACATCAGAATAGGAACTATTACACTTTCATACATAGCCATGCGGGACTCTCTTGAGAACCCATCATTCCTGTGAAAACCTCCCAAAGCAGCCATGACTTTCAACGAAGAATTCACTCGCCTACTAATTTCACCATCCAATTTGTTCTCTCTGTCAAACATGATTCCTAAATACACAAACTCATTCACCTGGTCAATCACTGTGCCATTTAGACATATTACATTCATTACTACCAGTTCCTCTCTCAAATACCATAACTTTGGTTTTCCCTTATTAATACTCAGTTTGAATTTCATGATGCAAACTTTGTACATCTGGGACAACATACTCTGCAACTCACGTTTGCTCTCTGCCAACAGGACAGTGTCATCAGCATACAGCAATCTGCACCCATGGATATCACCAAGACATAAACCATTATTATTTATTTTGGCATTGCGTGTGCACGCATCCATAAATATATTAAACAGCCATGGTGACATTACACAACCTTGCCTGACTCCTGCACCAATGGAAAACCATTTTGATAAAATACCATTCACTCGTACACAAGTTCTACTGCCAGCATGCATGGCTTTTACATTGTTCAGTAGATTCCCAGTAACGCTATATTCGTTCAATACCTTCCACAAAAGTGTCCTATTTACTTGGTTGTAAGCTTTCTCTAAATCTATGAAGGCAATGAAAACATTCTTACCAACAGCCAGATACTTTTCAGTCATCATGCATAATGCAAAAATTTGGTTAGTGCAGCCTTTACCAGGAATAAAACCACAATATTTTCTTGTGTCTTGTGTTTTAAGAATCATGTAAAATACATCAGTGTGGGAGATCAATCCATATATGTTTCCAGACAGTCATTCTTCGTAAGGATTTTGTAATAAATTCTTCCAGTGAGTTGGAGTCACACAAGACTAGCTGGTTCCTTCACAGTAGGCATATATGATATATATTATCAGAATAATAGAGACCACTGTAGCTGTCACGTGTATTTCCATCCAGCAGAGAGTGCCCCTTAGAAGCAAACCCACTTGTAAGAAGTTAGGTTTTTTTTTACAGATTATTGGGATTTGTAAGTAGGGTGGCCATATGCTTGATTTGAAAAAAACTGGACACTGATTTTTTTTTTCACAGCGTTTCATATAATACATATTTCCTAAGCTATATAGCGGGTGTCGATAAGCACACACGAGCAAATAAATTGATTTGTGTAGAGAAACAATGTAAAATTACACACCCAAGAAAGAATCTGACCTGTAAAATATTTCTCTTAAACTCAATATTGTTTGACATATTTTTTTCCACTTCTAGCAGATTGTAGAAGTTCTTTGCATTTTAGAAACTATTCAAAAACATATTTACAATCAACATTGAAGTTCACACAGACTTGCTGTTTCCCCATTTACTCTGTCCACATCGAGATTATTTCGCTCATTTCTCTAAGCAGTTTTCATGAAAAAAAGCATCCTTTTTTGCATTGTACATTAGAGCAAGCAATGGAAAAATGCTGCTCTAATGCACACTTGCCTCATAATCCATGGCATGTTTTTGGTCAACGGGGCGGCTTCAGTGGTGAAAAGTGAATGATGTTGGAATATGGTTTCACCAAACCTCACTGGGTTATATGATTTTTAGCTTTTACTGAAAAGCAGGAAAGAAGGCGTCCAGCTTAAGCATTCAGCCGGATGAAAAAGCAGGATGAGTGCCCACCGTACCTGTAAGGGTGTCAGAATGAGTATTGAAACTGAATGAGTTTTACATCTGGGTAAGGCTGTTATCAAACAGTGTAATTTGAATGTAGAGGTAAAAGGAATTCCTTTCATGAAAATTTTTTTTTTCATTTTTGAAGTTTTGTAGAGTAAACAAAAAGAGGTGACTGCAAATTAAGTATTATGTGCAATTGTGGGATTGGGACATGTACCATTTGTTCATTGATTATAGAGGAATAATAATAATCTAGTAGCTTATGACTTTGATGATAGGATGAAGAGGTTTAAATCAGTGGATAACTTAATTTTTTTTCAACTTCACAAAGCTTATATGATAGAAACAATTTTGTTTTGCATTTATATTTTACATATTGTATTTCAGGTGTGATTGCATTCATGTTGCATATCTTGTATAGTTTTATGGTCATATAATTTATATGATGTTTTATAATGGGTGTCAGGACATCTGATTCCGAAAATTTGAAAACAGGGTTTTCACGCAACTCGGAAAACAGGGAAAACTTGGAATTCTCAGGGAATTTGAAAATGGTTCCAAAAAATCAGCGAAAACTCAGGAAAAATTGCTGTTTTTCATAAAAATCAGGGAAATTTCCCTTTTTTTTTTCTAAAAAAAAAAAACTTTGCCAAAATTTTTTTTCTTTTTTCAGATTTTGAACATTTGTTTGCAGTTACATTACATTTTTCATTTATTCCCTAAAAAATGCAAAATTGAGTTTTAAAAATTGCCTGTTATTAAATTTTTGTGAAGTTTCTGCACACAGTTGTTGTAACATGAACTAGTAGGCAGAATGGCTTGATATATGCCTGTTGGCAAATGAACCAACCAAACAATGGATTAAAGTCCTTTGTCTGTTGGTTCTCTTATGACTTGTTTCTCTGAACAGGAGCCATTCCATCATTCAGTCTAGCTGCATTGTGTTATAGAAAAACTGAAACAAATCAGCTGACAGGTTTTTTCTTATGTATGGTCCATTTCAATGGGAATGTATTATTAACAAATTCTATGTGGGTAGTATTCACAGAAGTTCATGGAATTATGTATGGAAAATAATGTGTGCATTTAGTTCTTATTAATGAAAAGCCGATAATTTTATAAAGACAAATTACTTAAAGAATGTACAAATGTGTGCTTTATTGAGAAAATGCATGAATGGAATAAAATGTAACAATTCATTGCGGCATGATAGGGTCGTCACTATAGAAAAGCTTTAAAAACCACCTGGAGAACTTGCAAAAGTCAGGGAATTTTTTATTACTTTTGAGTGGAAACCCTGTGAAACTTTTCTCTAGTAAAATCTTGAATCATAAGGGCAAAACCAGTTGTATACTGAATTGGACACCCCCAACTCCTGTGATGAAAGTTCATGAAAAGCACGTGATAGTAACATCTTGTTGGATATGCAGTAAAAATTGTAGCACAACAAGAACACCAAGCTGTGAAGAGGAAATGTGAAACAAGGTTACAAAAAGTTATCCACCATTTTTATTAACTTTATAATACACATATTTTGGTCTTTTTTCATGTCAATTAGAAACTAACTTTGAAAAGAGCACCTGAGCTGAACAGCTGCTAGTTTAATGAAGGAAAGGTTCACCATAACTTTGATTTAGATTTGGGGGATAAATAAACTGACAGAAATTGTGTTTTACTGTAAATTTCATAAAAAAAAAAAAGAATAATTTGGTGGTAATACTGATGATTTACAGTAATTAGTACATATCACTAAGCTGTTCTCTGAGATTCAGAGGTTATCTGCACAAAAAAACTACCACATAATTTTTTAACTGATTATTTACTTACTGTTGTCATAGCAAACTTCTTCATTTACAGCGATCTTGACACACAACTCGGGCTTCACTGACATCCATCACACGACGTACACAACACATTCTATACTTTATACTCATAATCTTTCTCTCATGCAGACACTGCTGAATCTGATCCTCCCATGAGTACCTTGACCTTCCTCTGCCTCCTTTTCCTGCCACTTGGGCTAAAAAAATTTTCTTAGTAAACATCTCATCACTCATTCTTTCAACATGTCCAAACCACAGAAGCATATTAGTCTCCACCTTGCTAACAACATTTTGCTTCACATTACACAACTGCAACACATCTTCATTCCTCACAGTAATTAGCAATTTCAAAAATCAGATTTATTTTTTAAAGAGGTATGTTATTGTAGAAGTGATTGGACCAACAGATAAAATATTTTAAAGGCTTTTATAGGTGTCAGGTATTTTAGAAAATTATGAAGTCAGTTTTTTTCAGTATTATCACTAGAAAAAATGTGGGCCAATATATTAGCATTTTGTTTTATTGTTGTTGACAGAAATAATAAATTACCATTGCAGTCAGTAAGACACAAACACAGAAGCAGTTTTCTACTAACTACATAATTTATTCAGGAATAGATTCAGTTTTACTTTCTGAGGGAAGAAGAATGGGTTTGGCATGGACTTGATTACTTGTATAAAGGTGGAAGATGATTTTATTGGAGTGCAAGTCTCAGAATTCTTGGAAAATCATGTGATAAAATAAGAGTACTAGCAGCCTTTTATCTATTTCCTTGAAGTAATCTTATTTCTGCTCTCATTATATGTTTTAATTTTTCATAGCACCAGTGTTTTATTATAACTCAGATAACAGCCTCTGATGTAGCCATATTTTCTGCTTCAGGCATTCTGTAGTCTACTGAAGAGAGATGCTGCTGTTAATTTCAAAGCCAAGTCAGTCAATGTTACACCTGTTTTGACAGCAAATATCCTAATGGCTGCTTACCGAGATGAAAGTAGCTGGCCAGAGATATTTGTAAAGGTGAGTCATGATAATTCAAATCTGAGTTTGTTCAGAAATATTACAGTTTAACAATTATACTTTAATGCTTTTTTTTCTGCTTACCTACCTTTCTTTCTCTTACTTGCTATTAAATAAAAATACTGTAACTAACCCATGGAATAAAAATTTTCCTAGGCAACTTTAAATTTGTATGCTGTGTCTTCTCTTTGGAACTGAAGATATTAAAAATTAATTTCATTGAAATGGAATTCTGAAGTTTCTCTTTCATTTTTGCTCCTAAGTTTTAAGAATATAGATAAAAAGGGAACAAAGGGATGTATTTGTGCCAATATTAAAATGAGCGTTCACTGAAAAACTAGCTATGCATATAAGCATTGTTAGTTAAAACAGCTGCACCTCTGACTTATGGTAGGATCAGTGCTGCATGTTGATTCCCATGTTGTGTATCAGCTGTTGGTGATGCAAAAGAAATAAAGGAAGCAAGACTGATTATTTATTTATTTATTTATTTTTGTTGACTGTGTTACTGCATTATCAGTCTGAAAATGAGCAAATATGCACATTTTTTGAATCAAAGAAATGTGTTTAAGGTGAAATGTAAGAACCATTGAACATTTACTGGCATATGAAATTATGCAATTTTGAAACTTAAGTTTTATGATAACTAGACATGTGTTAATCATAGAGAACACAGTCTGATGAAAAAGGAACTTTATTTTTCCAAAAGAAAATAAGCAGAGAAACGATTGTGAATAGAAAAGTTCATTTGTACCCATGCCAAACTCTGAATTCCAGTTATGAAAAATTCACACAAAATGATGTTCATAAAGAAACTTATCTGAAGCATAAAACTTTTTTGTTTGGACTTTCAGAAATAGAACTGTGGTAACAAATAGAAGTAAAAACTTTTGTACTGTAGCATAAAATCTGTGCATTATAGAAACAGGAAAAATAGAGATATTTTTGTCACAGAGATTGGTATCCTATGCCCAAGAAATTCTTCCAGTTTTTATTTTAGAAGCAACAAATATGACTTCAGGTGCAAATATGTTCTGCTTATGAAAAATAGAACCGTGCATTATGGAAAAGTAGAAAGTGCACACAAAATGGTTCTCATAATAGAAGAGCTCTATCTCTTGCTTTCTTTCTGAGAAAAGCAATTATGCTCCTTTGCATAAAAACTTCTTATTTTTTAAAATACACAATTTGCACAGTGTTCTTCGCAGTAAGTGGTATCTTACAGCAGAAAACCTTTTTCAACAATATTTTTAGAAGTGAAATGCATTTCAAGTAGAAGTGTCCTGTCGAGAATTTTCATGTTCGTAAATCTTGGGGAACCTGATCACTTCGCTGGGATTTACAAAAAATAAAAATAATAGAAAATAAATAAATAAAATACACAGAATCAAAATACTCGACAGTCCACGTTTGTTTCAAAATTGTGTTTGGAAGAGGCAGTGAGGTAAGGGAATAATTGGCCATATTCACTTACTTCACAGCCCTGAGCAAGCAAACAAAATTTCTTAAAAGAAAGGGAAATAATAGACATTAAACTTCTTTTTTTTCTTTTGGCGTGATTCATTTTTTTCTGTTTAGTAAGTAAAAAAAAGAAAAAAAAAGGCGAGCAAAAGACAGCATCAACCTCTTTGTGAAAGCAAAATTATTTGTATTAATCACGGAATGAGGAAAAAGCGTTTCTGAGAGGTTGTACAAAAGCCCAAAAATCTTTCTTTCAGTCCGCCATTTTAGGGATTTGGAAGCATCAGAGAAAAAGTGTTGCAGAAATGCCCATGCAGGCCAACGGCAAATCTATTTTTAGCTTGGAATGGCAGAACTTCCCTACCCGAAGGTCAGAGGTTGCTTCCCCGGATGAGGGTCAAGGGAGCCATGGGTTTGGTAACAATTTTGGCACGAACCTCTTGGCCAATGACCAGCGAAACCGTTGGTTTCCAGGGGGAAGTTCGACCAATTAGGGGTCAACGGATTTTCAAGCACCCCGGCTTCAAGGGAGCGAAGCGTCACTCTTATCTTCTCTTTTCGGCCGGCAGCATGTAACGAGAGTGGGGCTCTGTTGGAAGCCCCCCCCCATCCGGCTCTTCGTGAGTGATGAAAAAAAAAGGAAAAGGCGTGAGTGGACCCAGTGTCCCACGCAGGGCTGAATATTATGATTGAAAAAAAAAAAAAGAAAAATAATGAAAATTGTTCCGCACTCCCAGTTTGCCAGCTATCTGTCAGCGATGACCAGCAACGCTTCTTGCCTGGACCATCCTACGAAATCCAAGATGGAGGGAGGCTGATTCCGCTTGACCCAGGAGGCAGTGTGAAGGATCCATAAGGTAACTTGGAGTTCGCCCGGTTTTCAACCATCAGAAAGAAAAGTCCTTCCAGAAACCGAGAGAAAGATTCCTGCTGGTGGCCTTTCACGTAGGAGCTGATACTGTGCTTTCACTTCCACAAAAAACAGCAGAGAAACCATGCTCAGGCTTATTATGGACTGCAAACCTTCATTCCCAGCGGAGGAGAAAAAAAAAAAAGAAGGGAAAAGCAGACTGCTGCTGTAACAAGTGAACCTTTTTTTTTTTATTTTTATTTGTTGTGCCCTTCCTTTGAAGTCAGCCAGAAAGGTAATGTGCTAATTTATGCTTTGTAATTATGTAACAAGTGGGCTTTGAAATGGGAGCTGTCAGAAATATATATATAGCAAGGGGAAAAAAAAAAAAAAAGGGAAGGTGTAAATGCTTTCATTCATGTTTTTTTTTGGTACTTTAGTGTTCTGGTGTGCTTAAGGAATGAAACCACCTGATTTAATGTTAGGCTGTGTAAATAAATTTCATGTCATCTTCTGTGGATAGGTAATTGAAAAACATAACAAAACAAAGAAGTGGAAGTGAATAATTTTCTGGGTCATGTAGTGATAGATGATATAATAAATATATTAAGATATTTTGGAATGAACAACTTCTCAGACCAGTATTTCTTTTAAGTGAAATTTAACTCTTTTTGTGCTCAGTGATTATTTTTATTGGTTAAGTAGAATTTGTATGTATGAGCTTAGTGTAGGTGCCATGTAGTTGGGAATTTTTCTTGTAGGCTGGTAATTATTTTGGTTTAGTGTTTTTGTAAATTTAAGTGCTAGATTACTCTTTAAAATTTAATTTTTGTAGTAGTGAGGGCTAATTTCTAGTTTCAGCCCGTAGATTAGAAAAACAGGTTTTTATGGGGGAAAGAATATAAGAATTGGGCATACAGGCAGATATGAGCATATGTATAGTGTGACTGAAAAGAACTCGAATAGCTGTTGTGTTTCTTCAAGAAGTGATGATTTTTCAGGAAAAGAGTGATTGTGGAAATGGTGATTTATAGAGTTTTCTGGAAATAAAGTAAGGTTTGGTATAGTGTATCAAGTATGGTGTTATTGAGCTTTCAGGGAAATGAGTAGTACAGTGTGTTCCTGTGAAATAAAGATAAGTTATTTTCTGGGAAATGAGTAGTACAGTGTGTTCCTGGGAAATAAAGATAAGTGATTTTCTGGGAAATGAGTGTGTTCCTGGGAAAATAAGGACATGAAATGTGTTCCTGGGAAAATGAAGAAATGAAGTGTGTTTCTGGGAAAAATAGGATATGAAGTAATTTTCTGGGATAAAAGGTGATGTATTGAATTTTCTGGAAATGAGGATGTTGAGTTAGCTTTCTGGAAAATAGATGTTGAGATATTTTGGGGGGCAAGTGAACTCTTTTGGGATACTTTACCGTATGTAGACATGGCTCGGGACTGAAAGGGTGCACGGAACAAATTGGGGGATTTGTTTTCTGCCTGAATAAGCTCGTTAGCCCATAGGAGGTGGTTCTTACGAAGGAGTGGATGTGAGTTGTTCCCAAAATCAGAGTGAAGGAACAGTAAAGGGTTAGGTCGCACTCTGCTCCACTACACTGTATTGGCTGGGAATGGATTCACGATTCATTCTCGCCTTCAGACTCAAACTTTGTTGTTCTCCCCGAAAAATAGTGTTTTTCTAGAGATGTGGGACTCATCTCTAGAAAAACACTATTAATTTGGGGAGAACAACAGTAGTAACCACTCAGGCGTAAAAGCCAAACAATCAACAGATGATTGTTTGGCTTTTACACCCGAGTGGTTACTACATGGGTGCCAGTAGATTGGAAAACTTATGGTATGGAATTTTGTAAAGTTGGATTTGCATGATGATAGTGTGAAGTGAGATTCTTGTGTCGGTGTAGCAATTTAATGATAATTTTTGAGTAAATTGAATAAGGTATCTAGTGTATTAGGCTTTGTATGGTGTATGGAAATGGTTGAGTATCCGGTAATGCTAGATATGTTGATTTTAAGACACATGTTGATTTAAGACAAGGTTATGTTGATTTTAAGACAAATTTTCCTGGAAGTGTAGAATCTTGTAATAAAAATAACTTACCATTATACGTAAAATTTTGGCAGTTGCTATGGTAGTTTAAAATTAAAAGTGGGTTCAGAAGTCTGGTCTGAGAAGGTTGGTTCGAGCGATTTAATTCGAACAACATAGTGTACACATATGCAGATAATATTTCTTTTTCAAGAGAGAGAGAGAGAGAGAGAGATTTACCTTCCACATACCCAAATTACACCCGATGTTAAATCAAGTGTTGGTGCTGTGAAATTCAATGGAATTCTGGTATATATATATATTTTTTTGTACTGTGACTGGTGCAATATTGTCATTCAAGACAACTAAGCTGTCCGATGTTTATATATATATATATTTTTGGGCCCAGTGGCCGGGTTTGAAATTGTGTCCAAAATTTAATCTCACCCTTGTTAAGTTTTACAAATAAATAAAGGCCAAGTGGCCTTTCAAAAACCTAAACCTTAGTGCAGTGAAGTTTTAGATATTTTAAGCGTGAATTTTCATCACATGGTTCAATTGCATCCCCCTCAAGAATGACTGAGGTGGGAAACTAAATCTGAGTTACTAAATTGTGGTATAAAAACAATGTTTTTTTGTCCTAACCATTATATTTAAATTCTTTACCTCCAAAAGTTATTACACGTGTACATTGTATACCATTAAATTTTAGTGTTTACAAATTTGGAACATCATGCAAACAATAGTTACCTTTCTTCCACTTTCAGGTGTATCTACTCGTCTAACGCAAACAACGCAAACAATGCAATAGTAACTTTTGGGAGTTTCCAAATTCAGTGGCGCATTTTATTTTTCTATTTTGTTCATGGCTTTAATCAAAATTTCAGCTTTGTTTCGAAATGCATCCACCCATCTCCCAAATATTAATTTTCTATAATTTACTTATAAATTTCAATATCAGCATAAGTTTCTATTTTTAATACACTGAAATATTCTTCATAACATTTAATGCTGAGACGCAAATCCTCTCCATAACAGAAGTATGCACTTACATCCATTAGCAACAGAATTGTGTGTTATGAAAGATCTGAATATTTATGCAAAATGTTCTTCACTGTGAAAGAATTTATCTGACACACATGAAAACAGGAATTTTGAAGTTGAACTTTCAAGAGCAGAGGTATCAAAAATGTGTTGCAATTTTTGCTCTTTGTTACTATTAGACTCATTACTGCAGTTGTGTGTGTTGGGGGGAGGGGGGCATTGGTGAAATCACAGTTTTTGCTTGCTAAAATTCTGCTGCATGAGCTTGGATTCTCTTTTAAAAGTATATCATTCCTCTTAAACTCAGTGGTGTAGTCTTGCATGAAAACCTCTGTGTTGTAAAGAACAAGGATCCAACTTGCTCGTGGAATCGCACTTTGTAGAACAGGATAGCCAACACCCATTGTTCCATATCTGGCTTCTCCTGCTATCAAATAATTGAGTTGGTATTCCTTAGCATGTACGTAGCCATGTTGGTGACATTTTCTGAGACTGGCAGAGTGTGTGTGTGTGTGTGTGTGTGTGTGTGTGTGTGAGAGAGAGAGAGAGAGAGAGAGAGAGAGAGAGAGAGAGAGAGATTGGTCCTTCCAGTTCTTATATATGGATCAGAGATGTGGAACTTAACATAAAAAAAGACATACAGGGGCTGCAGACAACTCAAAGAGGCAGGGTGGCATGCATTTTTGGTGTAACCAAAAAGATAGGAACAGGAACGTCAATTAGGAAATTGACAATGATGTCATGATCAAAGTAAAGACCTCTAGTTTTAAAGAGCTGGACATGTTGATAGAACTGACGATTATTGGACAGTTGAAATATTAGACTGGATACCAAGTGACAGAAAAACACCCAGAAAAAGACCTCATAGGAGATGGTGGATGAAATTTGAAAGAATGCTGGACTGACATGGAAGAGAGTAGATTGACACAGAGTTATGGAAGAGACTTGGGGAGACCTTTATGCAACAGTGGATTGAGAATAGCTGCTGTTTCTGATGAT
The DNA here is from genome assembly GCA_039090855.1 of Macrothele yani. Lineage (NCBI taxonomy): Eukaryota > Metazoa > Arthropoda > Arachnida > Araneae > Macrothelidae > Macrothele > Macrothele yani. The sequence continues at coordinate 140,149,951 of CM077024.1, read as the reverse complement.
GATATATATATATATATATATATATATATATATATATATATATACTTAAGAGCAAGACTGAAGACTAAGGAAAAACTTTAGAATTTAAAACGAAAGTTGCTATATATATATATATATATATATATACTGTAGATTCCGGGATGTAAGGTCAGGTGATGCGTAACATCACAGCCTCTCCTTGACAAATGTCAACCCCGCCTTCTCGTGGTGCATCCTGTTCCCACTAAAGGGGCTCTGACGACCGCCCATAGCGGTATAACTATACCATCGGGATTAGAGGAAATTCTATCCCACACTCACCAACCCGCTTGGCCAGCGTGGTGAGTTATGGCCAAACCCCTCCAAAATGATTCCACAACTTAAATCTTGGCCCTCAGTCTCCGGCAGCTGGAATGTACCTGGCCAAGGCAGCGGCCAGTGCGACATGAAGGCAGAGGGTGCTAAGAATCCCCGGAGGACCGGACTAGGCTGCCATCTGATGCTGACCTTGGCTACTTACAATGGACGCTCCTTATCTTCTGATTCAAGGCTTCTTGAATTGGAAGAGGAACTACAAAGGATCAAGTGGGACATCGTGGGGCTAAGTGAGGTAAGGAGAAAAGGAGAAGATCTCATCGAACTGAAAAGTGGACATCTCTTCTACTATCGTGGGACAGATACTGGCAGAACTAGTGGTGTTGGATTTATAATAAACAAGAAACTGAAGGATAAAGTTGTAGAAGTTGAAAGTTCCTCTGACAGAGCTGCACGACTTGTTATCCAACTCTCGAAAAGATACCAGGCTCAGATTATTCAAACTTATGCACCCACCACAAGTCATCCTGAAGAAGAAATTGAAGAATTTTATGAGGAAATTTGTCATCTAAATAATAAAGGTAAGCAGCACTTGAAAATAATTATGGGAGATTTCAATGCAAAAATAGGGCAACGGCAACAGAATGAAACTTCAGTAGGTAAATTCGGTCATGGCAACAGAAACCAGCGTGGAAATACTCTCGTTGAGTTTGCAGAGGCAGAAGGGTTTTTCATCTTGAACTCCTTCTTCAAGAAAAAGCCACACAGGAAATGGACATGGAGACATCCAAATGGGACGACAAGTGAAATTGATTTTATTATGTGTAACAAAAAATTCGTCATAGAAGACTGCAGTGTGCTAAACAAGTTCAACACAGGTAGTGACCATAGATTGGTGAGATGTAAGATGCACCTCAACACTAAACTCGAACGTGGCAAGCTCATAAGACAAACAAAATCTATTGACATAACCAACCTTAAAAAACACCATAATACCTTCAAGTTGGAACTGAAGAACAGGTTCTCTGCTTTAGAAGGCCTAACATCGGAAGAAGTGGACATCTCTGAAGTTAACAGAAAAGTAACCAAAGCTATTATGGAAACAGCAACAAAATTAGCTGGGTCTAAGAACAAGTTGCATGTGAACAAATTATCAGGAAAAACCAAAATGTTGATGCAAAAAAGAAGAGAGATGAGGACAACTAAAGAAGATGTGACTTCCAAAGTGGAATATATAGAGCTATGCAAGACAGTAAGAAAAAGTATCACTGAAGACGTAAGGAAATTCAACTGTGAACTAGTGAGGAAAGCAATTGAAAACAACCAAAGCCTAAAGATAGCAAAGGGACATCTCAGTAAGGGAAGAAAACAGATTATGGCACTGAGAAAAGAAGATGGTTCTGTAACAAGAAATAGAGGCGAAATTTTGACAAGAGTGAAAGATTTCTACTCCAAATTATATGAAAGGGATGATATATGCACTCCAGACATCATGAAAGATACCAGTACCAGAGTTCCTCCAGTCCTTCCAGCAGAAGTTGCACATGCAATCAAGAACATGAAGCGAGGAAAAGCTCCAGGAGAAGATGGAATTACTGTAGACATCATACAAGAAGCAAGTGGAGAAATCGAAACAGTACTCGCCCAAATTTTCACTCGATGCCTTAATGAAGGAAAGATTCCTGAGGATTGGAACACCGCTACAATGATCCTGCTACATAAGAAAGGTGACATTGAGGATCTCGGAAACTACAGACCTATCAGCCTCCTATCAGTAGTTTATAAAGTCTTCACTAAAGTTCTTTCACACCGCTTGAAGGTAACACTGGACATGGCTCAACCGAGAGAACAAGCTGGATTCAGGAGTGGCTACAGCACAATAGATCATATCCACGTGCTGAGAGAACTAATTGAAAGAGCGAGGGAATATGAACTTCCATTGTGCATGGCTTTTATACGATTATGAAAAAGCCTTTGATTCGGTGAAACCATCAGCAGTTACAATGGCTCTGAAAACCTGCGGTATTGAAGATGCATACATTAATATTATTAATAACATCTATGAAAATGCAAGTGCAAAGATTAGGCTGTTTGAAAATACAACACACGTAAAAATTGGAAAGGGAGTGAGACAAGGTGACACCATATCTCCGAAGCTCTTTAATGCCACATTGGAGGGTGTTTTTCAGTCGCTGAGCTGGGAAAACAAGGGGATAAAGATTAATGGAGATTATCTAACCCACCTTCGTTTTGCTGATGACGTAGTCATTTTTGCAACTAGCCCATCAGAGCTGCAGAGTATGATCCAGGAACTTGCTGACAAGAGTAAAGAAGTGGGATTAAAAATGAACTTTCAGAAGACAAAAGTGATGTTCAATGCTTTTACAAGAAATGAAGATTTATCGATTGATGGAGAAAAGCTGGAGATAACGGACACGTACGTTTATCTTGGACAGCAGATATCAAGTGAGGGTCACATTGATGAAGAAATTAATCGGCGTACAAAACTTGCCTGGAGAGCTTTTGGAAGAAACAGCATAATTTTCAAGAGCAATATGCCATTATGTCTTAAAAGAAAAGTGTTTGATCAATGCATCCTTCCAGTGCTTACGTATGGTGCAGAGACGTGGACCTTAACTAAAAGAGACATACAAAGGCTGCAGACAACTCAAAGAAGCATGGAGAGGTGCATGTTTGGTGTAACCAGGAGAGATAGGAAGAGGAACTCGTGGATCCGAAAAATGACAAGAGTGGAAGACATCATGATCAGAGTTAAATCCCTGAAATGGCAATGGGCTGGACATACTGCCAGAAGGACAGATCATCGATGGACAGCAGAAATTTTAGATTGGATTCCAAGGGACAGGAAAAGACCCAGAAGAAGACCACATGGGAGATGGGTGGATGAAATTCGAAAGTATGCAGGGGTGACATGGAGGAGACTGGCACAAGACAGACCATTGTGGAGGAAACTTGGGGAGACCTTCGTCCAGCAGTGGATTGATAATGGTTGACAATGATGATGATGATGATGATACTGTAGATTCCAGTTAATTAGGCCATCTGTTAATCAGAGCAGCCATTTATTTGAGACTATGCTTGAAAAACATCCCAAATTGGCTCTTTTGGATAAAGCTTCACATAATTGGGGCAGCTGCTTAATTAGACCAGTGTTCTAGCCCTGATATGTCCCAATTAACCAGAATATACTATAGTTCCTTAACATTTGTTGTGTGGCACTTTTCGGTTGACAAGGCGTGACCTGTCTTGTGACATTATCCCTATGAATTTTGAATGACATTGCTATGAAGAGTTTTTAGAAGGCTTGAGGCTGGACAGTTCAAAGCAGATATTGCCAGATGCCTCACTGTTAATTGTTCCATTGTGCACAGACTTTGGAGGCACTTCCAAGAAACAGGGACTGTTGCTAAAAGACCTGGTGGTGTTAGACCAAAGGGCACTATATCACATAAAGTCAGGTATCTTCACTTACAGAACAATATTACAGGTTGACACCACCACCTGAACTGTGATATGACCTTTGCAGCCATGGGGACCTTTCACACTGCAGGAGGTTGCACAAGAATAGCCTGTATGCCAGATATCCAGTTTCTTTGACTTAAAGTCACAGGAGACTGTGGTTGTGTTCGTACAGAGAGAATGTGACCTGGACAAAAGACCAATGAAAGTGTGTATTGTTCACTGATGAGTCACAGTTTTCTCTACAGAGTTACAGGGGGATGCTGATAAGTTCTCGGCCTCACCAAGAAGGAAATCGGCTAGAGCCATGAAACTTACAGACTATTCCACATATTCATTTTTGTGAAGTTTTCAACACATTTGGCAGTACAGCATTTCTGGAGTTCCTTTAACTCTTCCAAAAAAAAAAAAAAAAAAAAAAAAAGATTCTGAAGTCTGATCACTCAAATACTGCTCTGCTGCTGATATCACCTCTGAATCATTTGAAAAAGACTTCCCTTTAAAACTTATTTTAAAGTTTGGGAACAGGAAATAGTCCGATGGAACAAGGTCTGGTGAGTAGGGTGGATGGTCTATGCACTTAAACCCCAGATCACTCAAAACATCCATTGTCTTGTGAGCCGGCACATAGTTCTACAAAAAGAGAATACTTTCCGCAGTTTTCCTCACCTTTTTTCCTTCAACGCCTCCTTTAATTGACACAGCAAGTTAGAATAGTATTCAGCATTTATTGTTTGGTCCTTCGGGAGATAGTCAGTAAAACGCCTTCCAAATCCTGAAAAACTGTTGCCATGACCTTTTCTGCAGACCTTTGAGTCTTGAATTTCTTTGGCTGTGGAGACCCTGAGTGCCGCTACTGTTGTTTCATCTCTGGATCTTAGTGATGTAACCACGTTTTATCAACAGTGACAAGTCGCTGCAAAAAGTTATCACCAGATCACTCGAAATGCTGCAAAACCAATTTGGAAGTGTCCAGTTGTTTTCGTTTCTCATCGGCGTTCAAATGTTTGGACACCCACTTCGCTGACATCTTCTGCATATCCATGTTCTCATGAATTATGAATCGAACACGTTCCCTGGATATCTCCAGTGTCTCAGCTATTGTTTTAGCCAAGATTCACCGATCTGACAAAATCAAGTCATGAACACGATCAATAATTTCAGGTGTTGCACTGTTGAAGGCCTCCCAGAGCTTGCTGCATCTTCGGTCTCAAAGTCTCCACACCGAAAGTTGGCACACCATTTCTTCACAGTGGAATATGAAGGGCACTGATCACTTAATATTTGCATCATACACTCATAGATTTCCTTTGGAGTTTTCTTCTGCAGGGACAGAAATTTCATGACATCCCAGAGTTCCACCTTCGAAAATTCAACACTTTGCATTGACATGATTCAGTTCAGGATGCCAAACATCTGCAAAAAAAGAAAGATCTATTAGTCTGAAATTTAACTCTTAAGAATACAAAAGATCACTCTTTCAAGCTGCAGTGACAAAGTAATGCTACAATCACAGGAAGTGGGTTAGGCTGAGAACTTTTCAGTATCTCCTCGTAGTATTGGCATGCACTCATCTGGAGGGAACCTGGCTTGTGTCATCATCCCTCTTAACATCATTTAAATATATTACTACAGTGGAGTCAGTGTCATGGTTTGGGCTGGCATCTTATTGGGCAAATGTTCCAAGCTCTATGTGCTTCTAGGAGGTAGTATGACTACTCACTGGGACAGAGATGAGGCCCTAGACCTCCATGTGCAATGTTATGCAGGTGCAATAGGAGAAAATTTCATTTTACAAGGTGACATTGTTTGACCTTGCCATATAAGACTGATTGACAAATGTTCAGAAGTGAACACCATTTAGCACATGGAGTGACCAGCACAATCTCTCAATATCAATCTGGTCTAGCATACTTGGAATGCTCTAGGGAGACAAGTTTGTGCCCTGCAACATCAATATCTCCATGAGCTAGCAGATGCTTTTGCCAACCAGCAGACATTATTGACACAGTATCTTTTGTACAACCTCATAAACAGCAATCATGCACTATCACTGGAATTCTGTACTGCAGTCAGGGGTCATTACACCCCTTACTGACTGCCAACTCCTATTCCACAAGGAATGCAGTTTTGCACATTTACTGTCACCATTGATGTTTGGGTGCAGTTGTGTAGTAATAATTACATATTACCATTGTACCAATTTTGGGTCAATTATTTGGACAAGAATCAAAGATGTGGTCATTTTTGTGAATCTTGCTCACATTTGGGAAATCAATGTATAGATGCATGTGTGTGCATTTTCTTTTATGTCGTAGGGGTGTGTGTGTGTGTGATATATTTTAATGTCATATGGTCTTTTGAGAAAGCCATAGTCTTTTTTTTTTTATTGTTTTGCATTTGTGTGCTTAATAATTTTGGCATAACACACCTATTTTACTGCTTATAGTTACAAACTGAATACTAGGAAATTAAGCTCCCTAAGATTTGATAATTACAAACATGCATGATATATTTAACAACCCTTATCAAGATAACTAGATAACTTCTGCTGAAATAAACTTACTGTGTGTACTTTGTTACATCCCAACAGCTTCTAAACATTTTATATGCATGTGTTGTGAAAGGACAACAGCCTCCTGACAACTCTAATATTCAGTGTTACGATGATAGGGTTAGTTAATGACGACTAAATGTAACCCTCAATACATTTAGTTGTCAAATTTATAATGAGGAACACTACACAAATTAGGTAGAAAATAGTAACACTATACTAGTGATCCGATTTATTGGCATAGGAAATAAACACATAAGCGTTTCCAAGCTTTCGCACATCAACCAGATGGCTATTTCAAGGAAGTTAGACAGAAACTGCAAACTGAAAAATAGAACGCTTAACAATTTGAACGAGGGAACTTGACAATAAATAGATGCAACGGTATATTCATTTAAAGATACAAGGCATCACGTTGGTTGCACGCGGGGTCCTGGTAGAGAAAAGGCGTTACTTGAAGAATTAGTTCCAAATTCATGGCAGTTCAAGTGAGACACAATCATTGCAAGTATCGCTGTTGGTAATGATGTCCAAGGTTTTCCAAATGGCTGTACATTTAGGGGTAGAGTAGCTAGCTAATTTCTTAATATCATCCCACATAGGAGTAGCGGACTTGAATTTGACTTCTCTGCAGTGGCGACTTTTCAGGTGAAGTAGGTGAAGTGCCTCTTCACCTATTTTACTTAAAATAAAGTTTTATTCAGTAATTTGTATAATATATTCTTTTTTTGTCTCTATTGTGTTACAAAATACTCAAAATTTTGATTAGATATCAATTCACATAGCGCGTTCAAGACGGAAAACAAGTCCTCATACACAAAACAGTGCAAGTGAAGAGCAGAAATGAAAACCCTTGGAAGTCTGCAGCTTTTGACTGAGTTGCTATGGTAACTATGACGTCAATCTCCCCCATCTGGTGCGCAAGTGAAGTGTTTTATCTTTCGGTGCCGAAGCTTTGCAGATGGAATCGTGACTTTCGAAGGAGATCACGGTGAAACGGGATGGTTTATCCAGAGTGTCTTGCAGTGTTGTGGTACATGCTTTCCAAAAGGGATTTGTTTTTTTGTGCTTTGTGATTATTTGTCAAAAAGTTTAGCTGTAACTGTAGTTTTGTGTACAGTTTAACAGTTAGTGATAGTTTTAATTAAAGTATGTATCCTGTGAACGACATTGTTTGTAATTTATTACAAACTCCATTTAATCGGTGGAAAGATGAAGATAAAAGAGACATTTTACTTCAAGGACGACTGACGAATTCACTGACAATTGTTGCCAAAAAAGAAATCAAGAAGAGCGGTAAATCTTACAATATTAATTTTAAAAATTGTTGGTAGGCTTTTGAAAATGCATTTCAACGAAAACGTTCGTTTAAATAGACTTTTCCTGCAGACAGTGATTGATGCAGTATTATATTTGAGCAAACAAGAACTAGCATTCCGTGGCCACGACAGAAGCATGGACTCGATAAATCGTGGGAATTTCAAGGAATTACTTTCATTGTTGATATCAAAAAGTCCTTTAGAAATTCAAAATCAATACGAAAAGATAAAAAATGTCTTCACAGGTGACTCAAAAACTATTCAAAATGAATTAATTGAATGTATTTCTGAATATATAAACGGTCACATTAAAAATGAAATAAATGAAATTCAATGCTTTTCTGTTCAAGTAGATGACACCACAGAGATAAATCAGACTTCTCAGTGCTCTTTAATAATAAGATTTGTGGATTCGGAAGGTGTATTGGCTGAGCGATTTTTGGGTTTCCACGACGTGAGTGGAGATCGAACGTCAGAAGCTTTATACAAAATGCCAGACAAAATTTTGGAACAATTCGATTATCAACACAAATTAATAGGACAATGTTACGATGGGGCAAGTGTAATGTCTGGGCTCCAGAAAAAAATCAAGGATAAAGCTTCTCAAGCTGTTTTTGCTCATTGCTTAGCACATCGTTTGAACCTTGTATTACAGCAGAGTTTTTCTAAAATTTCAAAGTGTCATATATTTTACGCAAGCCTCACTGGAATTCCTTCGTTTTTTCACAACTCAGTGAAGTGATTTTATACACTCACATCTACAACTGCAAGACGCATACCAACCATAACAGAAACTGGATGGTCCTCCACTTCGAAGTTAGTAAGTGTAATTGTTGAAGATTGGGATAAATTGAAGGAAGTATTCGAATTTCTGACAAATAGTAAGCAATCAGACAAAAAATCAATTCAACTTGCCAAGGGATTTTTAAACGATATGGACACTTTTGAATTTACATTTTTGGCAATAGTATTTAATGAAATTTTTGGCCCCACCGATCTATTATTCAAAATTTTGCAGAAAAAATCACTAGACATAAACTACTGTGTAACTCAAATTAAAAAAACTCGTGAAATTTTGAGTCATGAAAGGAACAATGAAGTATTTGAAACACTGTTTGGAAAAGCTAGCAAAATCACAGAAATAAGCAGATCTAAATGGAAATATGCTGCTCTTACACAAGAAACAATTTTTCAAAATTATAAACAATTGTATTTTGAAATTTTAGACCACATTCTCATGGAAATGGATATAAGATTTCAAGACTGAAAAACTTCAATTTGTTTGTCTTGCTGACACAACCAAATTCGAACAATTTAATTCAAGCTTTCCCTCTCACGCTTTTGAAAATCTACAACATTTTTACGGAAAAATATTTATTAAACTCCGGCGCCTTAAAAATGAACTGAGTCTTGTATGCCAATGAAAAATTAAGGAATATATCGACTCAAGAACTTCTTCGAGTGCTTCATGGAGATAAAGACATTTTTACAGAAGCTTATAAATTGGTTGCCCTCATTTTAACCATTCCATCTACAAGTGTGTCAGTGGAAAGAAGTTTTTCTTGCCTTAAAAGAATACAAACTTACTCAAGAAACACTATTTCTCAAGACAGACTTGCTTCTTTGGCAAATATTTCTATTCAGAAAGATATTTTGTTGATGCTCACGAAGAAACAACCATTCTATGATGACATAATCAACAAATTTGCAGCTTTAAAAGAAAGAAGAATTGATCTAATATACAAAAAATAGATCAGTCCTCATATAGTGATTTTCATTGAAGACAGTAGATATCTTTTCATATTGCTCTTGTAGCTCTTCACCTATTTTTTCAACCACGAGCCGCCACTGCTTCTCTGGATAGTGCCGTGGCTACTTTTCCGTATTTTGTGTCCCTTCTATGTCCGTTGACTCCGATTCCAAATGAACGCTTGGTCATTCCAATGTAGTATCGTTTATAGCCGTTCAGATACTGTAGGGGGGTCGCATAAACACCTGCTTCGCAGGAGAGAGAGGGTTTTTTCATTATTTCTCTTTAGCATAGTATATAACGATGCAGGAGACCTTATGCCGATGCTGTAGTTCATCTTCTTGAGGATGTTTTTGAGTTTGTAAGACACATTTGGTATGTAGGGAGTTGAGCCTAAATAACGTAGCTGCAGCATAAGAAGATTGGAATGTTTGACCCTGGCTTTCTGGATAAAGCTACATATCTGATTCATTGAATATCCTGCATCAGTGACCAACTTGATGATGCTTTCAATTTCGTGTTGTCTAGAATGGGTATCGGAAGAAATGGCAAAGGCTCTTCGAATTCCAGAATGGAAGATAGCCATTTTGTATTCTGTGGGACAGAAAGAGCTGCGGAGCATCACGTTGGGGACGGACAGGGTTTATAGTAGACTTGTGTACCGAGGCGGTTGTCAAGCGATTTCCTCAATAAAACATCCAGATAAGGTAAAACGTTGTTGCGTTTGAGCTCCATCATGAAATTGATCGTAGGATGCATATCATTGATTTTATCAAGGAAAATTGGAAGAGTCTCTTTTCCATGAGGATATACAAAAAATACGTCGTCTGCATAACGCAGCCAAGTGGTAGGCCGTGGTGTCATGCTGGAGAATATATTCCGCTCAAAGTCCAATTCAGGAAGACAACTACGCAGGAATTTCTCTAAATGGTACATTGGTGCAGACTTCCTGGATACGAAGGGTCTCAGTGCATTTTGGGGCTTATGGTGCTTAAGTCTTCCGAAGAGCTTTATGATCTGAGGTCCTTGGTGGTAGTCTGGCGGCTTTCCTGAGATCGTCTGGAATAGCGGGTAACCGGGCTGCTCTTTGTACCTGCACGATCCAATAATTTTGAGGGTTCCTTTGAAGGGCTATAGAACCAGAGTCAGTGATAAAATCTTCAAGTTTCTTATTGTAATCCGCTGCGTCCATAATTGCTATCTGGCCAGACTTGTCCATTTGGGTCAACATTATGGATGAGTCATTTCTAAGGATAGAAACTGGGCTCGTAATTATAAATTTATTAGGCATTTTAGTAGGATCGTACCAAGATCATAATTTAGAATAACAGAGCTGGCGTAGTTCATCTTTTGAGTTGTTTGGAACTCGCGATATTACTCTCTCAAATTCGGAAACGACACTTTTTGGGTTCGATCTGGTTGGGAAGCAGAATTTTGGTCCAAGCTCCAAAACTTTTGTTTCATCTTGGGAAAGCGTACAGTTGGAAATATTGATGAATAGAATGACAAAATCTTTAGCTTTTGGAGTCTGGAAAGATCTCAAGTAATCCAGTATTTTTTTTTTTTTTTTTTTTTTTGGGATCTGAGGTCCTGGTGGTAGCTGCCAGACTACCACCAGGACCTCAGACCCCAAAGCTCTTCCAGGGCTGCCAGACCTGTGCCAATAGTGCCAGCCCCCAAAACGTTGTTCTTGCGCCATTCTGCTAAAAAATCACTATTTTGACAAAATCTGCTCCAATTTTGTGCCAAAAGTTAAAATTTATTGGTCATCAATATTTTAACATAATCTTACGACATTCAAAATCGATTCAACGGTTAATTCGTACGGGAGATTCTTCCGCGGATTTGCGGGGTCTCATCCCCCGCAAATCCGCGGCTTGAAAATTGCAGCTTGAAAATATTGGATAAATTTCCGAAAACGGAAATCGGACAAAGCAAAGATTTCTTCCGTAATTGTATTGTTTTCCCCTGCGACGTTCCCACTCCTATGTAGTTGTTAAATCATCACACACCCTCATAAATGTGCGTGCATTTTAGCTTGAGCGTGATAAGGCGGGGGGGGGATTTCCCAAAATGGAAGTGATGAAGTTTGGAAATTTGTAAGAACTGATGCATGGTGTTAAAAATAAAGTATGCATTCTCTGAAAATCACACCATTTATCTAAAATAGTGAAAGCTCTGGTATCAGAATTGATGGTTCTCAGGCTGAAAGTTCTTTAAGCATGATGGATAAAATTGTCATCTGAGGGAATAAAAAAAAGAAAGAAAAGTAACAAAAAAAAATGGTAAGGGGTAAACGGTGGATGCTGTGCAGTGGCAGAGTCAACAAAATACAAATATAATTTGTAAGAACTGAAGAAATTAGGGTTTGCTCGCAAGAGGAAATCAGAGCTAATGTTCTAGCAAGTACAAGAACAAAACCAGGAAAAAAAAACTGTTTGAAGCTATGTCTTTCAAAACCACCCTATTTTGTTTGGAATTCAAAAATTTTATAATTGTGAATACCTATGTCTTTCAAAACCACCTTATTTTGTTTGGAATTCAATAATTTTATAATTGTGAATACAGTGGTGTGATCTAGTTAAATATTTTCATAAATAAATTACAGTGAATGATTCAGTTTTGTTCATGCTGTGTAATGTTCACATTTTCTCACTGTGCAGTCTGATTTTTCACCAAAATAAAAAGTACAGCTTTGTTTTTTTTTCGTCGTCAGTCTCATGTATGTTAATTAAAATCGTTCATGAGCGCAAATGGATAAATGATAGGAGTGTTTATATCGCATAACTTGTAATCAATTATCAGGAATACTGATCTTTTGGTTCTTAAAGTCTGAATTGTGCCCCGTATGTTCAGAGAGCAGAATTTTTAGTAGGTTTTCTTTTTCTCATTTTGACCTACCGTGGGGAACATCTTCACCCTCGCACTTTTCTTTTTCCAGATGGAAGATGCGTTGAACCACTTACTAACTCGCAATCATCTGCTTATTGTCCATGTCCATACATGCAGGATCCCATGTATGCAAGAACAGTGGCTCTTTCAGACAGCAACAACAAAAAAGTCATAAACTGATTCTACTACTACTGAAGGAGGGGGGGATCTCTTACCAAAACGTCACTGTGCAAGTATTAAGCAATGGAAGCAGTTTTTATCTCACGAACTTTACTAAATCTCACTGTTATCTTGTAGTTTTGGTTCCAGTTGCAATTGTTCACAGCAATAACAAAACTTTGACATTGATGATTACTAAATGAAAAACATTGTATGAAGAGTATCATGGCACAACTGCTGAAAGGTGATTTTATTGGGTATATAAATAAGTTTTGAGGGATTTCCGTTCAGTGTTGTACTTATTACTACTCGCATGTATTTTAAGGTGGCAACACTGCGATATCGCAGTACGAGACGCTAGCTGTCAGAGTCGGTATACGACGTTCGATTGAGGTGCAAAGACGTATTTGCTTTACTCGATGGAAAATGGCAACTTTCGTCCCGACAAAACAGCATTTGTGGGAAGTGTTAGTGCATTACTTTATTGTCAAGAAAAGTGCTGCCGACAGCTATCGCTTAATGTCAGAAATCTATGGTGAACATTCCCCATCCATAAAAACATGTGAGTATTGGTTTAGACGATTCAAAAGGAACGATTTTGATGTCAGTGATAAAGAACGTTCTGGACCACCCAAAAAAATTGCTGATGCCGAATTGGAAGCTTTACTCGACGAGGATCCATGCCAGATCCAAAAAGAACTTGCAGCAGCATTAAATGTTAGTCAACCATGCATTTCACAATGTTAAGCTGCCATGGGAATGGCGCAAAGAGAAGGTAATTGGGTTCCACATGCTTTGCGGGAAAGAGACCTTGAACGTCGAAAAACCATTTGCAAATTGCTGCTTCAAAGGCAAAAAGAAAGTTTTTTTGCATCGTATTATTACTGCCGACGAGAAATGGATATGGTACGATAACCCTAAACGGCAGAAAGCATGGTTGCAGCCAGGTGAACCAGGTCCTTCAACGCCAAAACACAATATCCATGGTTCAAAGGTAATGCTGTGTATCTGGTGCGATCAGAAGGGTGTGATCCACTATGAACTGCTGAAACCATCAGAAACTATTACTGGTGATCGGTATCGAACCCAATTAATGCGTTTAAAACGAGCTCTCACGCAAAAATGGCCGGAATGGTACAATAGACACAACAAAGTCATCTTACAGCATGACAACGCAAAACCACATGTTTCTCGACCTGTGAAAAAGTACTTAGAATGATCCGACTGGGAAGTTCTACCCCACCCGCCATATTCGCCAGATATTGCGCCATCGGATTAACATTTGTTCCGGTCGATGCAGTCAGCACTTTCTGGAGAACGGTTTAGTTCTTATGAAGACATCAAAAATTGGCTGGACAACTGGATCTCTTCCAAGGAACCGGAATTCTTCCTTCGGGGCATACGTTCACTGCCTGAAAGATGGGGTAAAGTTGTAGCTTCAGAGGGAGCATACTTCGATTAATATTAAAATATTGTTTCTGTTCTCCAACAACTTATTTTGTTCACCTCAAATCCCTCAAAACGTATTTATATACCCAATACAATTTGATTATTAAATGTTACATTAGTTTTCCTTGTATATTGAAGGTACGCTTTCCTTCAGAAACCCTTAGGAGTTTGTAATGCACACGCAAACCACGTACGCGTGGCTTGCCAATTGGTTGGTTTCAGAAATAATGTATTTTCATCTGAATGCCATGAATCTCGAAAACTATGCTACTAAAAACCAACCAAACAACAAACAGTAAGTACATATTATTTGTTCTTCCTAAGTGTATATTCGCAAGCGTTTATTAACAATAGCCACAGTTCTTAGATGCGGCAGCATCCTATTTGTGTTAAAGCGAAACAAATGCATTCAGAAGAAAATCCTTGATATTAATGTGTTACGCTTAAAATATTACAGGTCATGTAGTTTTCCATAAATCGTGGGTAGTATAATTGTTTTCCCATTTATCTCACTGTAGGAGTGACAGAAATGCTAATTAACAGTCATAAGAGAAGCAGTAAAATGTCAACAAACCTGAAATATAGCATTTTTTCATAGTTCATAAAATAATGGTAATTCAGTATATAAACATAACTTAAAGCACAGCATGGACTTAAAACAATTAAAAATACTATCATTAGCTGCTCCAAAACCTGAGTTCTGCTCCAAAATGCAAATTTTCTCGCTCCAAAACCCAACGTCTCTGCTCCAAATTGCATATTTTCCCGCTCCAAAAATTACTCCGAAACTTGGTAGGGGCACTGACACCCCTACTCTTCGGAAGACTTAAGCACCATAAGCCCGGAAACCCACTGAGACCCATCATATCCAGGAAGTCTGCACCAACATATGTACCATTTAGAGAAAGCACTATCCAAATTCCTGCATAGTTATCTTCCTGAATCGGACTTCGTAATAAATTCCACTCTGGATTTTATAACGAAAGTCAAGAAACTCACTGTCCTACCAAGCGACATTATCGGCAGCTTCGACGTGGTTTCCCTTTACCCCTCAATTCTCGTTCCGGAAGCCATCAGAACATTAAAGGAGGCCATATCAAATTCAACATTTTATACGCAGGAGTCATGCCTCAGCATCTACAAATTAATAGATTTGGTCACTAATACCAGCTTCTACAGTTTCCAATCATGGCGCTCCGATGGGATCCTCACTTTCACCCGTCCTTGCAGAAGCAATACTTCGCCCAATTGAGCGGAATTATTCTCCAGCACTACCCCATGGCCTACCACTTGGCTGTGTTATGCAGACAACGTATTTTTTGTATGGCTTCACGAAAAAGAGACTTTCAATTTTCGTTGATAAAATCAATGATATGCATCCTACGATCAATTTCATGATGGAGCTTGAACTCAACAACGCTTTACCTTATCTGGATGTTTTATTGAGGAAATCGTATGACAACCGCCTCGGTACACAAGCCTACTATAAACCCACGTCCACCCCCAACGTGATGCTCCGCATCTCTTTCTGTCCCGCAGAATGCAAAACGGCTATCTTCCGTTCTTGAATTCGAAGAGGCTTCGCCATTTGTTCTGATACCCATTCTAGACAACACGAAATTGAAAGCGCCATCAAGTTGGCCAATGACGCAGGATATTCATTGAATGAGATACGTAGCTTTATCCAAAAAGCCAGGGTCAACACATTCCAATCTTCCTGTGCCGCAGCTATGTTATTTAGGCTCAATTCCCTACCTACCAAATGTGTCTTACAAACTCAAAAACACCCTCAAGAAGATGAACTATGGCGTCGGCATAAGGTTTCCTGCATTGTTATATACTATGCTAAAGAGAAATAGTGAAAAATCACCTCTCTCCTACGAAGCAGGTGTTTATGCGACCCCCTACAGTATCCAAACGGCTCTAAACGATACTACATTGGAATGACCAAGCGTTCGTTTGAAATCAGAGTCAACGAACATAGAAGGGACACAAAATACGGTAAAGTAGCCATGGCACTATCCAGAGAAGTCAAATTCAAGTCCGCTACTCCTATGTGGGATGATATAAAGAAATTAGCTAGCTACTCTACCCCTAAATGTACATCCATTTGGGAAACCTTGGAGATCATTACCAACAGCGATACTTGCAATGATTGTGTCTCACTCGAGTTGCCATGAATTTGGAACCAATTCTTCAGGTAATGCCTTTTCTCTACCAGGATCTCGCGTGCAACCAACGTGATGCTTCGTATCATTAAATGAATATAACGTCGCATCTATTTATTGTCAAGTTCCCTCATTCAAATTGTCAAGCGTTCTATTTTTTCAGTTTGCAGTTTCTGTCTAACTTCCTTGAAAAAGCCGTCTGGTTGATGTGCGAAAGCTTGGAAACGCTTATGTGTTTATTTCCTACGCCAATAAATCGGATCACTAGTATAGTGTTACTATTTTCTACATTTAGTTGTCATTAACTAACCCTATTGTAACATTGAAATGTCATATTTAAAACAACATGAACATTGAAATGGCTAAAAGGGTTTCATTTCATTAAAGTTTCTTCTCTTTACAACACTCTTAATTATACTAATGTTATCAAACTATTTACAACTCATGATTATACAAATTATATCACCTGTTTACAATAAAATCTCATTAAAGATCCACAAATCTTTATGCAAGTGCTACCTTTCTTTATGGAATTCATTAGCCTTCAATTAAAATTACTTTTTATAGAATTGAAGGATAATGAGTTTGTATAGGAATCTCGGTCTGAAAGATAGCATGTGCATAAAGATTTGCAAATCTTTGATGAAATTTCATTGTCAATAGTTGATATCATTTGTATAATTATGGGTTGTAAGTAGGATGATAGCATTAGTATAATTAAGAGTTGTAAACAATAAACTTTAATGAAATGAAACCCTTTTTAGTCTTTTTAATGTTCATGCCATTTTAAGTGTTACAATAGGTATAGTTGATGATGACTAAATGTATTAAGGGTTACACTTGGAGGCTGTTGGCCTTCCGCAAAACACGCATATTAAATTTTTTGAAGCTGTTGGGATATTACAAAGTACAAACAAGTAAGTTGTATTTCAGGAGAAGTTATCTTGATAAGGGTTGCTTGTTGTTTAGTCATTGTGAGAATTTCTTCTAACTTACAATTATCCCTATGAATTTTTTAAAGACTTGGAAAGTACTTTTGAAGTCCTTCTAACAAGCAATCTCAGCTCTCTAAAACAATATGACTGACTGTATTGGATTTCAAGGATGTATGAATTAGGACAAAGATAATTCAGGTATTTAATCAGCCTGGAGAGGTCTCTTGGTCAACGGACTCTTGCACTTGTATCATGCCATCATTTTGATTGTGTTTATCCCCCCGCTTTTCATTGCTATCATTAACATTTGCTTTAACATTTCATGTGTAATTTTATGCACAATTTTCTTAAATGTATGCTTGTATGTTTCAGGCTTATGTTGAAGATTCACTTGGTGAAAGATCTTGGGTTGATCTGGAAGACTGTAAAGGATTTGTTGACAATATTCTTACAGCATTCAATACAAAACCTATACCTAAAAGCATGTTGCTGCAAGAACGCTTATTTAAACAAGAAGCTGCCTGTAAGTACTATGTATAATTTTTTTGAAATTTTCTTTGTTTGTAGTACCTTTTTAAACTGTGCTAGGAATTTTGAGTTATCCTTTATTCATTTATCACATTTTACTACATCATATGGATAAAAGTGCATGATGTTATGTCAGCAAGCATACACAGTCACTGTGAATCCTGTGTCACAGTCAGGGGTGATCACACCCTTTAATTGGCTGCCATCTCTTCGTCCACAAGGTATGCCGTTTTGCACCATTTCACCATTTCTATACCAGAAAAAAAAAAAAAAAAAAAAAAGAAAAAGAAGAAGAGAGAGGTAGAGTGAAGAAATGTCATGTTGATAAAGACCAAAATGTAAAGTCCCCCCCCCCTGCCTCCTCATTTTCTCTTTTTGTTTTAAGAGATATAGGCTTTTTGTTTCTAAAAAAACAATCAAACAAGTAAACAAACTGATTTTCACTTAAATTCAATTAAGGTAGACACCTTTTTGGGTTTGTTCCTCTTACTAACATTTTCAGCTCATGTATTTTCAGCAGTCATGTCACCACTCGTAGAGGTTTTTTTTATGGTCATTACATCTATCATCCCTGTAGCGTCATGTGTTAACTCTGCTGATCTTGGAGTCATTTCTGTTGTTATTTCCACTCTTGAGCCAATTCATACATGTACAACATTACTTAAATAGCTTTTGTTGTCTTCTTATTTACACACTCACCTACTACACAAAAATGTTTACAACACATTTACCATAGTCACATACCTTCATATTGCCAATTTATTAATAAAAACTTATATACACTATGTACAATTACATTTATTCTTAACTTTATTCAGTCATACTCATCTTGTTTTTTATGCTCCATGAACACTACATAGTTTGCCAACATGAACCTTGATGAATTCCACCATCAATGTCTTAACCTTAACCCTTGTGTCAACTCTGCCTCAAGCGCTTTTCGCGGAGCTCTGGCCATCTTCAGGAGGCATTTTTCACATCTACTCCTCTCTGCAATCGCAGATCAAGTGATCTGATCTCTCTGGTGATCAGATCAAGTGATTTGATCTTTCTGCAATCTGATCTCTCTGGTGATCAGATCAAGTGATTTGATCTTTCTACAACCGCTGATCACTTGATTTGCGATTGCAGAGAGGAGTGGATGTGAAACATGCCTCCTGAAGATGGCTGGAGCTCTGCAAAAAGCGCTTGAGGCAGAGTTGACACAAGGGTCAAGGTTAAGACATCGATGGTGGAGTTCATCGAGGTTCATGTTGGCGGACTACGTGGAGTTCATGGAGTGCAAAAGCGAGCCATAGAATGAATGAATTGAGTTGAGAATAAATGTATCTGTAAATAGTGTATATATAAAATTTTTATGAATGAATGTGAGGTATGTGAATGTAATGACTAAGGAAGCGAAGTGGTCACGAAGATTAGGGTTAAAACATCGACTGTGGAGTGCATCGAAGGTTACGTCGGCGAACTACGTAGTGTTCATGGAGTATAAAAAACAAGATGAGTATGAATGAATTAAGTTAAGAATAAATGTAATTGTACATAGTGTATATAAGTTTTTATTAATAAGTTGGTAATATGAAGGTATGTGACTATGGTGAATATGTTGTAAACAATTTTGTGTAGTACGTGAGTGTGTAAATAATAATAAGAAAAAAGTTATTTATGCAATGTTGTACATCTATGAATCGGCTCAAGAGTGGAAATAACAACAGAAATGACTCCAAGACCAGCAGAGTTAACACATGACGCTATGGGGACGATAGATGTAATGACCATAAAAAACCTCTGTGATTAGTGACAAGACTGCTGAAAAAAGATGTGCTGCAAATGTTAGTAAGAGGAACAAACCCAAAAAGGTGAGTTTACCTCAAATGCATTTAATACAATAAGCACATTAATTAAGGACAATTCGATAATATGTATATATTTTTCGAGTTGTTACATTTTTAACGATTTTCACTTGTTATAAAATTTTGATTGCAATGGCTTTCTACATCCAGACAGAGCAATATAATAAGGAATGTAATTCCTGGAGTTTGCAAAAAAAAAAAAAAAAAAAAAAGCCAATAATTTAAAAGCATTAAGTAAGCTTTTGACCATATGTATCATTATGTATAATGCATCCATGTACTGTAATGACTACACTGATACTGAGGTTTGGGTGGTGTGGAGCTTTGGTTTGATTTCCATATAATTTATATTTGGTGTCTTTGCCTTACTTTTTTGTTGTTGTTTTGTTTCTTTTTTGGAGCCAGGTGACTTGAATTAGAGTTGAGTAATGGACAATTCTTTAGTGATGCTCATGAATTGAAAACATACAAACTACAATCACAAATGTAATCAACTGATTAAAAATGAGATTTCCAAGTGATGTGGTGGTTGATACTTCCACGCAGATGACTTAAGAGCATCAAAAGCTTTTTCAGGAAGCCATCTTTTTGATGCAGGTTACTGGATTTAACTTTCATGCATGCCATTTTTGAATTCAGTTGAAACATTAATTCCCACAAGTATGACAGCATTTTCAATAAAACAATGTTCTGGTAATGACTTGAACCTTTATTGTGGAGTAGTGTTTGTAAAACTCTTGAATACCTTACTCATCTTATGTGGTCTATATTATGTATATATTCCCCACACTGATGTTTTATTTTAAGCCTTTTTTTTTTTTTTTTTTTTCATATTTTACCATTTTGTTCATTAAAGAGCTTTGTGTGAAGTGAAATCCCATGAGGCAGAAGACAGTCACACTTTGCTGGTGCCAAGAGAAGGATAAACCCTGAATCAATCTGTTGTGGAGATGGCTACCATCAGTGATGTTGAAACATTACACTACTATATATGTAAATGCATTTATATCTGGGTGGATGGCACCTAAGGGTATTGGTGGAATGTTTCATGTTCTAATGTTTGTGGTACTGGTGACAAAAAGTTCAGTTGCTTTCAGTGGGCACTTAGAATGTTAAACTGATAAGGGATTTTGAAGTAAAAGCATATGAACTTCACTGCTTGAGGGAAAGCAGGGAACATTGAATGGGAAGTGAAAGCTGGACAGATGCACATTTCAGATGAGAGATTTTGACTATGTCACTGGAGCGAGGGATAGCTGTTGGGAGACAAGCATTTTGGTGGTATGAGTAAAGTAAGAAGAAGGCAAGAAGTTCCAGACAATCCCTTCCTCTTCTGGTACGAGAGAGAGAGAGAGAGAGAGAGAGAGAGAGAGAGAGAGAGAGAGAGAGAGAGAGAGAGAGAGAGAGAGAGAGAGAGAGAGAGAGAGAGAGAGAGAGAGAGAGAGAGAGAGAGAGAGAGAGAGAGAGAGAGAGAGAGAGAGAGAGAGAGAGAGAGAGAGAGAGAGAGAGAGAGAGAGAGAGAGAGAGAGAGAGAGAGAGAGAGAGAGAGAGAGAGAGAGAGAGAGAGAGAGAGAGAGAGAGAGAGAGAGAGAGAGAGAGAGAGAGAGAGAGAGAGAGAGAGAGAGTGTGTGTGTGTGTGTGTGTGTGTGTGTGTGTGTGTGTGTGTGTGTGGAATGACCATTCAGCTATGTTTGCCTTACTCACAATAGCCCCGACAATGACAGAAACAGCCCTTTCTGAAGTTTATGAACTCAGCAACTAAAACTCTTTTAGTGTTTGAAATCAAGTTTTGAGTTATTCCAGATAGATAGCTGTGTACAGCTGGTGTAGTTTTCAGATCTTAACTACTGGTTCAGGCCAGCTTACACAGTAAAGGTTAACCAGGGGGAAACCAGTGGAGTTCAAGAAATTAAAGAGGGCATTAAGAGGTTTCTTCTGTGTAAAGACAGGCTGAATCCCACAGTGTTGAAACAGAAATCATCCCATGCATATTTCTTCATTGTGTGTGTTGGGTGTTGCAAAAGGCCTGCCATTTTTTATTTATTTTAATTTGTTACAAGATAAAATTCATTATCGCATGCTTTTCAACTACAACCATGTTAAGTAACTCAAGTAGTGCTGTTCATCCCATGTATTCCCATACTTGCTGAAACTCTTCTGCTAGTGGAGTATTGAATAGTCTATTGCTTATTTGTAAAAATCTGGTGTTCATTCATGTGTGATCTCCTGTTGGACTGTACTTTTCTCATTGTGAAGCCCCATCCCGAAAAGTGTTTTCACATGTGGGCAGTAAAAAAAAAGCTTTAATTGTCACACTTGTGTCTCAGTGGATTGACCTAGGCCAAATTTCGGATTATTAATGACTAATTCAGAAAATGTTATGTTGCAGGTGAATGTCAATAAAACTATGCTGAAAAAAAGAGAGATAGTGAGAAAAAATTTCATGTAGATAGACTGAAAAGTAAAGAAACAAAAAAAGAGGAATTCTCTAATCAAATAGTGATTATGTATGTTCTGACAGGGATATGAAAATCAGTTATTTTATTATTATGTATCTGCTCCTTTCACTAGCTCACCATGAAAATAAATGTTGCTATTGTTATTGTATGTTTAACTTTAAATGTTTTTTTTTTTTTTTTAACGATTAGGTCCTAGCCCTCCTACTTTTGGAACTGATGATGATGAGGGTTCATGCTCGAGTCTTAGCTTTGACTGTCAGGATCATCAAGAAAATATCGTTGTGTACCCCAGGTATCTTAAAATTGTGATTGCAGATTTGACTTCATAAATGATTATTTGTAATATTATTTCATTTGTGCTGGTTTGTTTTAACCAGTGGTGCATCTAAAACAATGGTTCTTAACCGGTGGTCTGCGCACCAGAGGTGGTCCGCTAGAAGCTCAAAAGTGATCTGTGGGGCTATCAAGATATAAGTATAAAACAAACCACATTCATCCGAGATTACGCAAGTGAATATTTGTATGAGAATGAAAGCAATGGATTTGTGTATGTGGTTGAGCCGAAGGCCGACCGACTTCAGCCATAACCATGGCTACACCTCAGCTTGAACTGTGCGCATGCGCTGCAGTGCCGAACACTACAGCAGAGTCAGTACCCAGTAGTCAGCCGCTTCGTAAGGTTGAACATTTTGTGACATTGTGCATTGGCACTATAACTTATTTTGGATTGTATAAGAAAATAGCACCAAAAAGGAAATACGATAGTGGTTGTATCAAGTTCAGGTTCACCGCAATTGAAGTAAATACGGAGATTAGACCCCAGTGTGTGATTTGTGCTACAGTCCTCAGCAATGATGCACTAAAACCCGCAAACTTGGAACGCCATTTAAAGACAGTCCATCCTAATTTGGATGATCGCCCACCAGAATACTTTGCTGGAAAGTTGGAGAACTTGAAGAAAATGAAACTCGGAAAAGTGGTACAAGATTTGAAATGTCCAAAAAAGTGCTTTCTGCATCATTTGAGATTTCACAATTAATTGCTAAGTCAAAAAAACCTCATAGCATTGGTGAAACATTAGTGAAACCATATTTGCTGAAAGCAGTGCAAGAAGTTTTAGGTGAGGAAAGTAAAAGGAAAATTCAAGAAAATCCATTTTCAAAGAACACAGCGATGGCGTGACTAGAAAAAATATCACAGGACATTAAAGAGCAGCTCGTGAGTGAAATTAAAAATTCTCCCTATTTCTCTGTGCAATGTGACAAAAGTACTGATGTTGCCCAGTGTTGTCAATTACTTGTCTTTGTTTGATTTCTATGCAAAGACAAAACGATCAAAGAAGAATTGCTACTGTCACGAGAATTGGAAACTACGTTGAAAGGAAAGGACGTCATGAAAATAATCTGTGATTATTTTGAGAAGCATGAAATTAAGTGGGAAAACCTTGATGGGTTTTGCACTGATGGTCCTCCTGCTATTGCTAGGCTAGGATCATGTTCAAGTATTGACGACGCACTGCATCATTCATCGCCAAGCGCTAGCATCTAAATTGTTGCTGGATGACATAGCCATTACAATGGAACTGGCCATAAAGTTGGTGAATACTGTTAAACATAGTGCACTAAATGCATGCATTTAAAAAAAATTGTGTGCAGACTTGGACGCTCAGCATGAGACGCTACTTTATCATACTGAGGTTCGTTGGTTCACAAAAAAACAACAACATGTTGGAACGCTTGTATGAGCTAAGAGGGGAGTTGAAAATGCTTTTAATTGAGAAAAAAATGAACTACAGGGTGTTTCACTTCCTACTTTACCCGGCATTTTTGCAATAACTGTAAGAGGAATGAAGATATCGTAACAAAATTTGAATTGGACTTAACTTAGGCTGTGAGAAAGCAAATGGAAACGACGTGTAGTTGCGTCAGTGTTGTGGGTGTGGTCAGAGAAAAGTGGCGGTGCTAGTGTATCGTGACTCCTCATTGCCTGCCGGACAAGCGGGCGTCTGTCAGTTTACTGAGTCTGCTGACACAGTACAGTAATTATTTTGCCATTTGTGGTACAGTACAGTTGTGTGTGTGTTGTCAGAGAACAGAAAACGTTGAAATGAACTGGTATACTCTAGAGGAGCTAGTGTATATTGCGCGAATGTACCGGCAGACTAAATTGTTGAAGTCGTGTCAAAAATAATTCGTTAAGAGGTTTGGAGGTCGGAAACCACCATCAAAGCCCTGCATTTTGGCCATGTCATGGAAATTGGAAACAACGCGCATGGAGGAGGTCGAGGACAAGTGCCAGAAGAAACAGTCGAGAATGTGAGGCAGTGGTTATTGCTGTCTCCCAAAAAGTCCCTACGACGTCTGTCACAGGAAACCGGCTTATCCACAAGCACTTGTTACAAAGCTGCGAAAAAAGGTAACCACCCATATCGTGTAAGCGTTGTTCACGCATTGAAAATGCCAGACCACGTGAAAAGAGTTGCATATTGTCAGTGGTTTCACACATTCCTGCAGCAAAATCCTGGCATACTGGATTACTGTTGGTTCACAGATGAGGCCTGGTTTCATCTTTATGGATATGTCAATGTCCAAAATTCCTGTTTTGGGACAACTGACAATACCCACGCGACACACAAAGAACCCCTATATCCAGCAAAGATCAGTGTTTGGTGTGCAATGTCACAGCGGCGCATTATTGGGCCGATCTTCTTCAAAACAACTAACTCGACAACATCTTACGTAGAAATTTTTCACACCTTCGTGAATCAGTTGGACGATGAGGAATTATCCATTGGATATTTCCAGCAGGATGGAGCAACATGACATACTTCCCATGCCAGGGTGGCCGAAGTTGTCATTTTTTGAGAACAGAGTCATTTTGAAGGAACTTTGGCCTCTGCGGTTGCCAGAATTGACATAGCTCGATTACTTTCTCTGGGGCGTTATTTTTAATACACCACAATATGAATACTCAAGAAATGCATATAGCATATTAAATCTGTTTATTTCTTATGGTGTAATAATCGCAGAGATTTGCCAAGCTTTCGCACTCCACTGGGAGGCTTTTTCAAGGCAATGGTAGACATTGAAATGCAGGTAATTGGAACACATGAGGAACAAAGATGATTTTTGAAAATAACGTGGGTGACATCACAAGCATATTTCGTGAAATTTTTTAGCACGTAATTACACGGCGCTCAGCGACATGTTCCTGTCTTTTAATTTTAAAAGATGCAATGACATGATCTCTACTGAACTAACAATGGTTTGGCATGCATTATTAAAAGACGGGAACACGTCGCCGGTTTGCCAAACCATTTGGTTTGGCGTGCGTTATTAAAAGATGCAATGACATGATCTCTACTGAACTACCAATGGTTTGGCATGCATTATTAAAAGACAGGAACACGGCGCGCAGCGACGTGTAATTACGTGCTAAAAAATTTCATGAAATATGCTCGTGATGTCACCCATGTTATTTTCAAAAATCATCTTTGTTCCTTATGTGTTCCAATTCCCTGCGTTTTTATGTCTACCATTGCCTTGAAAAAGCCTCCCAGTGGAGTGCGAAAGCTTGGCGAATCTCTGTGATAATTACACCATAAGAAATAAACGGATTTAATATGCTATATGCGTTTCTCTGGTGCTATCTGAAAGGTAGAGTTTACGGCAATAATCCACGATCCATCGCCGCATTGAAATCCAACATCATTCAAGAAATTCAGGCAATTCCTGGGGACATGCTGACCCGAACCTTCCAAAATATCAAGCATCGTGTTCAGCTCTGCCTGGACACAAATGGTGACCATTTCCAACACGTTATGATGCCATCTCCTTTCTCACAACCTAAGGTAAGTCCAGTTCAAATTTCGTTTTGATATCTTCATTCCTCTTCCAGTTATTACAAAAATGCAGGGTGAAGTAGCGAGTGACACACCCTGTATTTGTTGGAGCAGTTTTGTGAACCAAAATTTTAAATGCACCTTGACTATCTCGTGGATATATTCACCCATTTGAACCAGCTAAATTTGCAGCTGCAAGGTTTTGGGAACGAAAAATTGGAAAGTGTGGCAAACATCTTTGTATTTAAAGACAAACTTCGCGCATTTCTTTGTAAAATAGATCTATGGGATGACAAAATTCAGGCAAAAAATTATTCGTCATTTCCGACTCTGAAAACTTTTGCTGATGGCAAGAATTACGCTACTGTTACAGCAGAGGTCCATCATAACATATTCCGTCACCTACAAATACTAAAAGACAGATTCAACCGTTATTTTCCAGAATATGGCAAAGTTGAAACTTCTATTGAGAAACTAATTTGTAATCTTTTCAATGTCGAGCCCAAGGATCTTCCTGATGAAATCCAAGAAGAGGTAATTAAACTTCAACACGATAGTAACTTCAGGGATTCGTATGAATCTGGTGTGGACATGGAGGAATTGTGGCCATGGAGGAAAAAGGCCATGTCTTATCCAAACATTCGACAAACAGCCTTACGGTATCCTATGGTGTTTCTGACAATGTTTTTGTGTGAGCAGGCATTGTCTGCACTGCTATTGATTAAAAACAAGCAAAGAAATCAGCTGGACGCAAGTGACGACATACGACTAGCTTTGAGCAGCACTATCAGCCCGAGAATTCCACAGCTATTGAAACAAATGCAAGCCCAAAAATCACATTGATTATAATCTCAAGTAAGACAGTAACAATTTCAGTTATTTCAAATGTTATGTTAGTTAATTAAAATTAGTTACGTTAAATTAGATAAAATTCATTTTAGTTAATAAGTATGTTTTACACTTTTCCTTAGTTGCTGATGTTCTTGGGGGCAGGGGGATCCATGCTTTATCTACCTTTCCAGTCAGTGGTCTGCAGTTCGCTTAAGGTTGGGAACCACTGATCTAAAGCATTTTTATTTGGTATTACTGCAGTAGTGATTTTTTTTTTTTGTCATTGTCACCTAAGTTGGTAGCAAAGTTCCAGCACTTTTCTTACACTTATAATCATTTGTAGATTTCTTCAAAAAAAAAAAAAAAAAGTTTTTTAAAGACAATGTTTATAATGAAAATAATGAGCTTTGTTTCTTTTTCTTTCCCCCCTTTTTTTTTTTTTTATATTGTGAAGAACTTTATGAATGCTATTTCTAATACTTGAAATTGTTGTGTTCCCCCCCCCCCCCAAAAAAAAAGCCCAACAACATGTGCTTCCTTTTGAAGTGATTGAGATGACTGATTTCACAAATGATAGTTGTATTTTGTATATCTTAAAATAAAAATTAATTCTAAGGTTTTTTGTTTTTGTTTCTAGTGTTATTTGTGCTGTACACTATGTAGACAGAAGTATTTGGACACCTAGATTGAATGGAAACAGGCATTTATTATCTGAAATCAGTGGGCCCACCATTGGCTTTATGACTGCAGTGACCCTTCTAGGTATGCTTTCCATGAGATGTCAGTAGGTCTGTACTGGAATTTTCCTCCTTCAAAGCTCCTGCCAGAGCTACCATAGAGGAATGTCTTGCTGGCTGAGATTGGATTCAATGTTTTAGTTCGTCCCACAGATGTTCTATTGGATTTAGATCAAGACTTTCTGCCAGCCAATCCAATGTTTGGATGTCCTGCTCCTTAAATTAGGCCTGAACAAATCTTGTAGTATAACATGGTGCTTGATTTTGCTAAAACAGGCAAGGATCTGTGCCAAAGTACTGCTACAGCATTGGTAGTGAAGAATTGTTCAGAATGTCTTCATACCTGGCAGCAGTTAGTCTGGAGTGCACCACAACTAAAGGACCGAGTCGTTCCCAGCAGAAACATCCCCACACCATCACAGATTCCTCTCCAAATTTTACTATAGAGACAGTTTGTTTAACAACATTCCCTGGGTAAACACCACACCTGAATATGTCCATCTGAATGAAAGAGTGAGAAGTGTGATTCATCACTCCACACAACCCTGTTCCACTCATGTATTGTTCATTAATGGTGAGCAAGGCACCACTGCATTTGTTGTCTGGCATTGCCTGAAGTGATGTAAAGCTTGTGCATTATCACTGACCAGATCTGTGGTGTATGGTGTGCATGTCTTCTTCAATATCACTGACCAGATCTTCACATGCAGCAGTAAGCTTCATTTGAACCAATCACTCCATGGTTTGTGCAGGGGCTCACAAATCCATGAAAATCCTAAAACACAAAATGATGATTTTAAGGTCCCAAAATCCTTGAAAGTACTTGAAAAAAACACCCCCCCCCCCATCCGAATCGCTTTAAAAAGTCCTTAAATTTTGTGGAACTGAATGTATCCTTTTATTTTGTGTGGTCATTTTGATGTATTAGAATTGCTTTCAAATTTTTATTGGACCAATTCTGTACTTATACAAATTTTATCTTGAAAACCGGCAAGTTTTGAAAATACCACAGTCTCTCCTTGCTGCGGAATATTGGCATTACAATTTCAAAATAATGCCTACAATGGTAACACATTGTTTCTACCATATCACGGTCATGGAATTAAAGTTGCAGGTCACAGTTCAAGTAGGGATAAGAATGTTATGTGGTTTTTCCATTTTGAATTTTTCTGACAAAGTTTCTCTTTTTTTTTATTACTTCTCCTGATCATATTCTTCATTTTAAATATTTTTCTGGTCATGTTCTTAATTTTATAATTTTTTTTTTTGCTGGGGGGTAATAGTGCAAAGGTGCAACTCCATATTTTTTAAGAATTTTACTGAAGAAATTCATACTTTTCTTTATTTCTAATTATTTCTTCAAAATCAGTCAATGGAGCAAGCATTTTGCTACCCATGTTTTTAGGTGAAATTAAATTTTAAAATTGGTACTTGATCCTTCATGAAATTGTCACCTTTTCCGTAGCTCATAAAATTATTTTCACCACGGAGGGGGCACTGGGCTAGTACCGAATTTTTTGTTTAACTTCACTTAAAATGTCTGTGTTTGTATTCCTTTGTACCTTGCTATAGCAAGAATTTTTTCTTCCTTCTGTTCAAAATGAAATTAAAGTGAAAATATTGTTTTTTTCCACTGAATTTGCAGAGAAAATGACTTTATGGGTAAAAAAAAAAGCCGGTGA
Source organism: Macrothele yani (assembly GCA_039090855.1). Taxonomy (NCBI): domain Eukaryota; kingdom Metazoa; phylum Arthropoda; class Arachnida; order Araneae; family Macrothelidae; genus Macrothele; species Macrothele yani. The sequence continues at coordinate 140,121,023 of CM077024.1, read as the reverse complement.
CATTAACTTAAATTCCTTTTAAAAAACGGGAAAAATGCTTTTTTTTTTCCCTGATGTAGTAAAAAATGACAGGAGAAAGGGAAAAACATGGAATTGAAGTGAAATTAAGTTACAAAAAAAATTGGCACTACTGTTGCTTTCTCTGCTGTAAAACAATATTACTAGTCACGGATAAATGGTGCTGATTCCATTGTGAACAGATTAGTTTCTGATTTTGAAATTTTCCTTTACATTCAAGTAAAAGCAAAAATATTTGTACCATTAATTGGCATAGAACAATTCCACTTTTTAAAAATTGGCCAAAGTTGTTTTGCTTTTTAAACAGAAATATTTCGATTTTATGTAGTATTGTAAAAACAGTGTTACGTAATTTTACTTTTATTCAGCTTGTTAAGTTGTACATTATTATGTCAGATCAGTTTATCTATTTAATAACAAGGAACTATACACCAATTACACTTAAAATAGTACAAGTGATCCTGAATTTCTTGGCGTAGAATATAAATAAAAGTTTCCAAACTTTTGCACATCAACCAGAGAGCTTTTCCAAAGAAGGTAGACAAGTAACTGCCTTGAAAGCTGTCTACCTTCCTTGAAAAAGCCATCTGGTTGATGTGCGAAAGCTTGGAAACTTTGATTTATATTCTATGCCAAGAAATTCGGATCACTAGTACTATTTTCAGTTTATCTATCTTACAAAAGAAACTTCATTATTTCAAATGATTTAAAATTTCAGAGGTAGGCTGCCATATTGGATTTTCACTTTTTTGAAATTCTCGGAATAAAGAATTGAAATCATTTTCCCTACAAATTCCTTATGAGATTTCACTGTAAAATAAATTTTCTCTTTCATGTTTTCATTATTATATAACTATCAAATCATTGCAATGTATAACAACAATTAATTTATGAAATTCAGTATGCATTGCACAGCACTTTGTCACAATGAGTAGCTTCTACAGAAATAATTTTTTTTTAAATTTTAGAGATTTCCTTTAAAGTATTTTATGTTTGCATACATATGCATTTACATACTGTATATACCCTGAAGAGCAATTGAATTAGACAGCTGGCGTTATGCAAATGTGACGCTGTGGGCGGCCCTGCAGACGGAAACGACATGACGTATGCAGCGATCCAACAATGTAAGGAGTGATGTGACGGGAATCAGTAAGAGTTGGACACAGTATGGGTAAGATGAAGGATCTAAGTGCATTTGATCGTGGGCAAATTGTCGGGGCCTGACGAATGGGTCACTCCATCTTGGACGTCGTGCAGGCACTGGGATTTTCATGAGCCACTGTGTCACGGGTGCACCGTGAGTACACTGAATCTGGTAAAACCATCCTTGCAAGGGCCAACTGCTGTAGACAACAGCGTGTGGATGAGCGGGGTCATCGTCGGCTAGCTCGCATTGTAACAGCGGATAGACGGGCCACAGTGCAAGAAATCACTTGGCAATTTAACGCTGGTGCACAGAAACGTGTAAGCAGCCACACCATCCAGAACCATCTCCTCGCTATGGGGTACAGAAGCCATCGTCCCACGAGGGTACCGCTGCTAACCGCACGTCACAGGTTGCAAAGATTAGCATGGGCGCGGGAACATCGCCACTGGAGTTTTTAGCTCTAGACATGTGGGAAAATGTTGCCTGGACTGATGAGTCGAGATTCACATTGGTACATGTGGATGGCAGGATATGAGTACGGCGCAAACCACATGAAGCGATGGATCCTTCTTGCCAGCAGGGTACTCTTCAAGCTGGTGAGGGTGACATTCTCATCTGGAGACTGTTTATGTGGACTGAAATGAGACCCCTGGTACGTGTGACATTGTCCCTCACAGGTCAAAGTTACCGTGATATTCTGGATGGCCATTTGCTCCCGTTTGTGCGTCTTCAACATCCTACTGGGGACTTCATCCTGCAACAAGACAATGCACCATGCCATCGCTCCCGAATTGTATCTGAATGGTTGGATGAACACTCCACCGACGTGACCTCACTTTCTTGGCCAGCTAAGTCACCTGACCTCAATCCCATCGAGCACATCTGGGATGCCATCGAGAGAGATGTTCGAGGCTCTGACCCCCTTCCATCAAATCTTCATTAACTGTGGGAGCTTGTTCAGGGATCGTGGATCCGTATGGCTTCCCAACGCTTCCGGTGTCTTGTCGAGTCCATGCTGAGACAAATCGCCACCGTCATCAGGGCGAAAGGCCGTGCTACCCGTTACTAGACAGGTATCTCTAATTCAATTGCTCTTCAGTGTATGTTTATGTGATTGCATATTTATATAAAGTCCTACAACTTGAAAAAAGTTTGTAGGACCTTGAAAAAGTGTTAGATTTTTTTTCTTTTTTTTTTTGCTCAGTGATGTATGAACTATGCATTCAGTTTGTGCTGCTTGCTGTATGGCATAGTCTGCTTTCCATCAATGAAGAACATCAGCAGCAGTGGATTTTGGGAAGTGCTGTGTAATGCTGTGCACTGATTGCTTACATAGATGGCAACCAACCACCATGCCCGCTTCAAAGTCCATCAGTTCAGCTCCACATGACATAATCACTTTCAGTGCTCTGACAGGTGTGCTAGCACTCCCCTTTATAAACAGCACCCAACACACCTTGTGCATGCACATCTGTTACTTATTAAACACTGAAAATGTTTTGCTGTTATTTAAACAAAAATGGCAGTGAAATTATTAAAAGAGAATGAAGAAGAAGAAAAATATTTGGAAATTATGTTACAACAGCTAGTCAGTCATTTCTGTTCATGTTTTCTTTCTTCCTTTTCTTTTTATTAGATTCCGCTACAATGAAGAAAATTTGCAGACATATGTTATGGAAGTGATACGTGAACATATGCTTCGTAGGCAGCCTATGGAGATATCTCGTAACACCTTGCATTTTCTGTCATCAACCTGCGGTCTTAGTGAAGTAAGATGCATGGTTACACAGCGACTAGAAATGTGGCTCCAGAATCCTAAGGTAAAACAGTCTTTATTTATGCATTTATTTTTGTTGTTCAGAATATTTTTATGTATGAGTTTGTATTTCTTATTTTTTAAATGAGAAAAAATCCCCATTCCTCCCAAAGGGGGAGAAGAAAAGAAAAGATAGGAGGGTGGAGTAGAAGTACGATCTATCACAGCTGAGTTTTTACCTCTTGTCTACCAGAAGTGATTGTCTAGGATTATAGCCTAGCATATACTTTGAATTTAATTTCAAAAGGACTGGCTCTTATTTTATTTTCAATTTTCAGTCACACTGGACTGAAAATTAAAAATAAAATAAAATAAATTGACTTCCTTGAAATTGAGATAATTGTGATAAGTTGATTTGTTCACGAAATGAGGAAGGGGGTGGGGGTACAGTAATGGTTGCAAATGTTCATGTTCCTCAAAATGTAGTATCTATTGCAAAAATTTAGGGTAGCCTAAATGGTACCTGTACCAATGTGTTAACCATTTTTACTGTAATGTTAATTAATAATGCTTTAATTTGCGTCTTTGATGGGAGGAAGTTGAAAAGAAATTAAAAACAAAGACTACTCATATTAAAATAATTAAATTCTATTTTAATTTAAGCAGCTTCCAGATATTCTTCATATCTTTTGTGTTCTGTATTTTTCGACTTTCCGCCCTCTTATTAAGGCTGTTCTCAATGATTAGAAATAGTATCAAATCTTCAAACAGAGGTCATGGCTCTTTCCACGTTTATAAGTGAGTCACAGAAAAATTCTCATTGGCCGCCACCGGGAATCGAACCCAGGGTCTTCCAGTTATGTGCCGGATATGCTTCCAAAAAAGCTTTTTGCTCAGTTGCTGTTTACCATCTTTGGTGAATCCCCAGCATTGTGTGGTGCTCCAAGAAGCAACCTGCCAAATTGGCTTGGCAGTTAGTGTGTGTGAGTCTGGACGAATTGGAGGCCGCTGTGGTGCAGTGGAAGGATATCCGGCGCATAACTGGAAGACCCTGGGTTCGATTCCCTGTGGCGACCAATGAGAATTTTTTCGTGTCTCACTTATAAATGTGGAAAGAGCGATGACCTCTGTTTGATGTTTCTGGTCGATGTCAAATGTCTGTAAGTATAAAATCTGTTATTGAGAACAGGCCTTGATGAAGATCTAGAGGCAAAAACCATCTGAAAATTCAAAAGAACTCAGAAGATATGAAAAATATTTGGAAGCTCTTCAAGCTTATATAGAATTTAGTGAAAATAATTGGCTTCTATATATACAGTAAGTATATCTAATCAGTTTTCAGGAAAAAAAACAAACAAAACAGGATTGAGTAAATTCTGAATAATTATTGAATACTCTAAAGATTGAGATTGCCATACTTAAAAAAACGATCGAAAATTTGGTTGTAAATATAAATTTCTACTTCTGTGTTTAGTAAAGTCATTTATAATTATACTGATCATGCATTATAATTTAAATTACAGAGGATTTTGTAATTTTAATTTTTAATGTTAGCTTTCTGTTAGCCAATAAAAACACTGCTTTTGCATCAATGATTTTGTTATACTGTTTAAACAAAGTCCATGTAGATGCTTTAAATTTAAACTAAAAATTTTAGTGCTGCATTTTTATTATGCCTATTTTGTGAAGATCTGAATATTTCATAGAAAAATTTGTATGAATCCAGTTTAACACTTTCGCTGCCAGCGGACGCACGCGCCTTCTGAGGAAATCTCCCTATGGGGCCAGATAAACAGAAGTAAATATCTGAAGTTCCAGTAATAGGATTCCCCAAATATTTATACCACCTACTAGTTGGCTGACCCCAAGTCCATTTATAGCAAAACATGCAGAAGTTGTGTGCGACTGACGTGGCCCTAAAGTTAAATGTCATGTTGTATAGGCCATGCAGGCGCGAGCAACTTCATACAAGCTTATGTAAACAAGTTAGTAAAATCCAGTAAAATCATGATACGCTTTCCAACATACCAGAAATCACTACTCAAGCTATTACTCAAGTTATGAGGAACATGGCTATAGAATAAATCTCGCTCCTATGCCCTGACCTTTGACCCCATTTTGATTATATTTAAACAGAACCAGTTAAGCATACTTCCTGAACAACATGATAAAGTTTTGTCTCAATGGAAACATTTTTACGTAAGTTATGACGCATAAGGGCGATGGAATGGATCCCGCTCCTATTTCCTGACCTTTTACCCCATTTCGCCCATTTTCAACAGAGTTCGTCCCCTACCACATATTAAAATTTAATCGAAATCGAACCATTTCTACGCAAGTTATCGTGCAGACAGACAGACAGACAAAGCTGGAGCATATGCGCTTCTTCAACCTACGGTTGGAAAGCGTAAAAAAGGAATTGTAGAAAGTCTATAAATAATGAGTGCTCCTCCCTCTTTCCTTTCTTTGTGATAGCGTGTGTCTAGCGGAGGTTGAGCTGGGACACCACGTCGGTCAGAGACAATAGAAATATAATACCCTACTGGGGGAAGGTAATTCTCACTTAAGTGGTTCTACATACTGATTCCTTAGCACAGGGTGGCTGGTGGAAGCAAACTAAGAGAAAACTGGATGAACACTTTTCTCTTACTAACAATATTCCTCTGCTCGGATGCAGTTTATATAAACAAATGCTGCAGAAAAAGTAGCCTTCTTCCTTCCTTTTTGGGCTATAAATTTCTTTTTTTTTTCCATTAGACAGCACTTACTTCACTTGAGCATAATAGATTTCGGGATGTTAACAGACAAGCACCTTTTCTTTCTTTTTTTTTTTTTTTTTTTTTTTTTTCTTCTCGTTTTTCTCCCCATTCACACTAATTTGTAGTTCGACGAAAATCCCATAACTGCTCTTGTAATCAAAGCGTGAGGATGGCTGACCCCATAAATAGCAAAAAGTTTTACTCCAAAAAGGGAAATTTAGAATCCGTTGTCAGCCCTCCTTCTCCAAGGATACCTGATCCCACTGCTGGTCCATCTGGAATTATTAACCCAGTTACAGATCTTTCTGCTATAGATGATCCAACTGTTGGTCCAACAACAACCGATTCTGTTGAATCGGACACAAGTAACCACGAATCAAGTCTTTCTGGTTTTGAAATTTCTTCTGCATCTGATTCTGATCCAGATTATGAAATCAGTACTGAAGAATATGATGATGATTGTGATTTCTTGCAAACAATGGAAGAACATTGGTGTTTAGACGTGAATCCTGTACATCATGAACAGCAGCAGATAATTTGGGGGCCAGTTGATTTGCAAAAGGAAATTTTATTGACAGCACCCTCAGGTATATGTCCTGTCCAAGGTAAATGTAGGTATCAGTTATCTCCAGCTTTTCCCTATCAATTGATAAATATTTGTTTCTTGTAAAAGCATTGTTGTACATTACTTTTGTCTTCAGAAAGTTCATTTTTAATCCCATTTCTTTGCTCTTGTCAGCAAGTTCCTGGATCATACTCTGCCACTCTGAAGGGGTAGTTGCTAAAATGACTACATCATCAGCAAAACGAAGGTGAGTTAAACAATCTCCATTAATCTTTATCCCCCCCCTCCCTAGTTCGATGATTGAAAGACACTTTGCAATGTGGCATTGCAGAGTTTGGGAGAAATGGTGTCACCTTGTCTCACCCCCTTTTCAATTTTTATTGGTGCTGTATCCTCAAATAGCCAAACCTTTGCATTTGCATTTTCATAGATGTTTTTAATAATGCTAATGTAAGCATCTTCAGTACCACAGGATTTCAAAGCCATTGTAATTGCTGATGGTTTCACGGAATCAAAGGCCTTTTCATAATTCATAAAAGATGCATAATGGGAGGTGATATTCCTTCATTCTTTCAATTAGTTCTCCCAGTACATGAATATGATCTATAGTGCTGTAGCCACTCCTGAATCCAGCTTGTTCTCTTGGATGAGCCATGTCTAGTATTACCTTCAAGTGATGTGAAAGAACCTTAGTGAAGATTTTATAAACCAATGAAAGGAGGCTGATGGGCCTGTAGTTTCTGAGATTCTCAACATCACCTTTTTTATGTAGCTGGATCATTGTAGCATTGTTCCAATCCTCAGGAATCTTTTCTTCATAGAAACATCTAGTGAAAATGTGGGCGAGTGTAGTCTCTATTTCTCTGCTTGCTTCCTGTAGAATGTCCATGGTAATTCCATCTTCTCCTGGAGCTCTTACCCATTTCACATTCTTAATTGCATGTGCAACTTCTGCCTGGAGGACAGAAGAAACTTTGGTACTGGTATCTTTCTTAATGACTAGAATAGGTGTATCATCTCTTTGATATAATTTTGTATAGAAATCTTTCACTCTTGACAAAATTTTACCTCTATTTCTTGTTACAGAGCCATCTTCTTTTCTCAGTGCCATAATATGTTTTCTTCTCTTACTGAGATGTCCCTTTGCTTTCTTCAGGCTTTGATTATTTTCAGTTGCTTTTCTCATACATATCACTAAGCTGTTCTCTCAGGGTTCCCACTCAACCTGGAAAACAGGGAAAACTTGGAATTCTCAGGGAATTTGAAAATGGTTCCAAAAATCAGGGAAAACTCAAGGAAAATTACCCCCCCCCTTTTTTTTTTGTAAAAATCAATGGATACTTTTTTCTGCTAAAAAACTTATTTTTTCAAGATTCAAACTTTTGCTTGCAATTACTGCATGCCTAGAATTTGGTAGATCTTACTTTCAGTTATATTAAGTATTTCCTTTATTCTCTAAAAAAAGATGCAAAATTGAATTTTTAAAATTGCCAGTTATTAAGCTTTTGTTCAATTTCTGTAGGCAGTTGTTATAACATGGAACAATTAGGCATAATGGCTCCTGCTTGAAGAAACACTTCACAAGAGAACCAACCAAAAGACGGATCAAAATACTTTGTCTGTTGGTTTTCTTGAAACATGGTTTCTTTGAACAGAGCCATTCCATCATTAAGCTTAGCTGCATTGTGTTATAGAAAAATAGAAAAACTGAAACTATTCAGCTGACAGATTTTTTCTTACATATGACCTGTTTATATATATGGTAATGTATTTACAAATTCTGTGTGGGTAGTATTCACAAAAGTTCACGGTCTATTTTGACAATGGAAGACACTTCTGCAGTTCCCCACTGGAACAAAGCAAAACGAATTGCTTTTTATGACAATCGTTTTGCTCTCCGTTACCGTGAAAGCCTGGAAATTATTTTCAACTCAATGACTTGCAATTCCGAATCTCCTCTCTACATTCCGATGATCTGGATATCAATTCTAAGTTTTGGCAACAAAAATAGGAAAAATTCAAATGTAGAATCTGGCAACAATCTTAGTCCTCCATTGGCATGATGAAGACCTAAGATAAGGTCGAAAGCTTCCAACTTATGAACTTTTTGTAAAAGTTTTCATTTAACGTAACTAGCGTGATCAAGTTACCTTTATTTGGTACAGAAAATAATGTGCACAGTTAGTTGTTATTAATGAAAAGCAGGTAATTTTATAAAAGCAAATTACATAAAGAATTTACAAGTGTGTGCTTTGGTGAGAGAAATGAATGGCATGGAATGAAATGTAACAAATCTTTGTAATATGCCATTCTGGAAAAATTTAAAAACCACCTGGAGAACCTGGAAAAGTCAATGAATTCTTTTTTATTCCTTTTGAGTAGGAACCCTGACTCTGAGATTCAGAGGTTAACTCCACAAAGAAATACAACTATCAGATAAATTTTTAACTGATTATTTAAAATTTTGGAAAACTATCACTGAAGATATAAGGAAATTCAATTGTGAACTAGTGAAAAAGCAAACATTGCTTTTCTGACTAGTTCACCATTAAATTTCCCTTTGTCTTCAGTGATATTTTTCCAAATTGTCTTGCATAACTTTATATATTGTACTTTGGAAGTTAAATTTTCTTTATTTGTTCTCACTCCCTTCTCTTTTTCATTAAATTTTTTTCTGATATTTTCTTCATATGCAACTTGTTCCTTTAGTACCATCTATTTTTGGTGCTGTTTCCATAAGAGCCTGGGTTAGTTTTCTGTTAACTTCAGAGATGTCCATTGCCCACTTCTTCCGATGATAGACCTTCTAGAATAGGGAAACGGTTCTTCAGTTCCAACTTAAAGGTATTGTGATGATTTTTAAGGTTGGCCATGTCAATGCATTTTGTTTGATTTACGAGCTTACCACGTACCAGTTTTGTGTTGAGGTGCATCTTACATCTCACTATTATGTGGTCACTACGTGTGTTGAACTTGTTTAGAACACTACAGTCTTCAATGACGAATTTCTTTTTACATATAATAAAATCAATTTCACTTGCCCCATTGGGATGTTTCCATGTCCATTTCCTATGTGGCTTTTTCTTGAAAAATGAGTTCATAATGAAAAACCTTTCTGCCTCTGCAAACTTTACAAGAGTATTTCCACACTGGTTTCTGTTGCTGTGACCAAATTTACCTACTGAATTTTCATTCTGATACTGTTGCCCTATTTTCTCATTGAAATCTCCCATAATGATCTTGCATGCATACAATATACATGCATATACATTCATGAAAATAATATGGATCCTCTGTTGTATAAGATGCAGGGGAATTTTGACACCAATTTTTTTTTGAAAAATGTGTCTTATATTTTAAAAAATACAGTACTCTTTTTTTATTCTTAATCTTCGTCAGATTGCATTATGGAAATGTGCATTAATTTGATTAGGTGGGTTTTGCATTTTTGTCAGTACCTGAGACAATGAGAGTGTCATGCATAAATTTATGTATTTGGATGAATTGTTCAAACAGTTATTCATTGAGATGTTGATTTGTTTTTACGATTATCTTTTGTTCTTGAAACAGTTGAGCCGTCCTGCTCAAGAACTTCTCCTTGCTGTTTGTTTGAACTGTAATCAGCACAACCAACAAGATGTGGAAGTAATAAGTTCTCTTGTTAAAATTCGTATCAAGACAAAACCAATTGTCAATCATTTTCTCCAGTGTATGAAGTAAGTGTTGGTAACTGATCATGTTTATTTGTTCAAATGTTTTAAATTAGCAGTGTTATGAAACAGAATAAGAGTATTGTTTATTTATGTCTTGATGTATAAAATGACAGATTTATTATTGCAAAACTGTAACAAATATTAATACTTTTCATAAATACTTAAATTTATTTTCAAAAAGATCTTTCTTGTAAAATTAGTAATCCTAGCAATTATGAATGTTGCAAAAATAATTCTTAATAAATTTTAATATTTAATAAATTAATCAAAAACCTTTAAAAAATATTGTGCAGGTGTATTTCTAGCATCATTTCTCTTTTTACCTAAAGTTCAAGCTTTATTGTTTTGCATAATGTTATAAAAATAGTTTGTAATATATTTTATACAGAGTGTCCTGGCTAGAAGTATCCAAAACTAATGGCTGGTAATGCGAGAACTACTCATTGTATTTCCTTAAACTGAAGCTCAGTCAATAGGAAATCTCTCCAAGAGTTATTTCATCACACTTTCAAGGTCACTAGTGTAGGTACACCACCAATAGTCGTTCATGCACAAAAACAGCATAAGAATGGCTATTGCCCAGTAGAGATGTGGACAACACAGCAGAAGGTGCAGTACATGCTTTGGTTAGCTGAATTTAAATCAGTTGCATGTGTTTTGCTGTTTGCATGCAGGAATGGAATGTGGATCCTCCCACATTCCATTCTATTCTTCAGTGGGATAAGACTCAAAAGAGACCAGAAGTTTGGTTTCACAAACTGGGAAACACCCCCAAATGAGTGACTGATGACTCGAGTGCTTGAGTCATTCTCTAGTACCCCGCGTAAGTCAATTAGACAGGCTAGTATGTAACTGCACATTCTTCCTTCAGTACTTCATGATATTATTCAGAAATGCCCGTTTGCTCGTGTGCAAATTTCAACTTCTTCAACACCTTAAGCCAGATGATCACCACTTCAGAACTAATTTCACTGCTGAGATGATCAGCTGTATCGATGATATTCCCAATCAGCCCACCGACGTGACGTCCAACATATAATTTGCCGTAAAAGTTATTCACATCGACATGCACTGAACATTGTATGAACCGTAAAAGTTATTCATATCGACACATAAAAGTTATTCATATAGACATACCAAGCAGCTCATTCCAAATTACATAATATAAAGTGCTCTGCCTTTCATGTTGATGAGTATGTCCCAAAAAACATCCACAATGTAGGCCTAGTAAAATATTCCTTTTCTTTCAACATCCAGGAACGCTGGTGGTGAAATCGTACGTGTGATAAAATATGCGGTCCCACTGGACGAAGATAGAATTAAAATGAGACACTACAAACGACCACAAGACAAACAAGAACATAACAATATAAAATGGAACCAAGATTAAAATGAATTAAAAGCAGATGGACGGTCACAGTTGTCAAACCACATCACCAGACCGGTTTCAGCAAGTTTCATGCTATCCTCAGTGGTACTCCCAACAGTGCTTCTTTATCGTATGAACGTGCACACATCAATGCCGAACTCATCAGACATGGAGGCCACTCCCTTGGTCTTCTGAACGCAAGGTGTCCTGGGATCACAACACCCATGGTGCCATCTATGGTGAGATCAAGGGCTTATTTTCTTCTGGATCTTTTATTCTGTCATTCTGGTCAAATGGCGTCACGCTTGGTGAAACAATCCACTAGGATATTTAGACAACATTGTGTTAAATTGGGCAAAGAGGTTAAGCATCTTAATTTTCTTGCCACTTATAAGGCTAATGGCCTAATACCAAAGTTCTTGGAAATTAAAAATAAAAGATATAGTCACAGCGACAAAAATATAATAAGCAATTGCGAAGTCAAGAGATTAAGGTCATTGATTCGAGAGAAATGGAAGGAAATCGACCACCTAAGTACCAGATGTTATAACCTGTACAATGATTATATCAGTCAAAAAAATAATGAAGATATATTAAGAATTGAGTTAATCAAAATATTCACCACCGTAGATAGGCAGATACAGCTTTGTAAAGGCAAACATTTGAAGAAAATTGAAAGATTGATGGATAATAAATTTAAAACAATCAAAGAAAATAGAGGTGTAGTGAGTGGTCAACAATACGTCAATAAATAAAATGTTAAACTGACAAATTTACAACAGATATCAATAAACCAAGGTGTAAAGTTTGCATACCCACAGACAATGCCTAGAACAAAAGATATTATACCGCCTATGGAGGAGGCATAAAAAAATTGCCTATGTGGAAGAGGTATCTGGTCCGTTTTAAACTTATGAGGACTATTTGTAAAATGTATGATAAACCGAATAACCAGCGCATAAAATATGAACGTGATGCATTAATGGATTTAAAGAATAATCATGCAGTCTAGTGCGTTGAGCTGATAAAGCTAAACAGAGAGTCCATACATGAGATTCTTCCGCGAATTCGCGGAATTCCGCTTTTTTCGGCATCATTTTGGTCATTCTCGAGGTCATTGCAAAAATGAAGAGAAATTTTTCAGGATTTTTAGGGGGGGGGGGGGGGGTCGTCGTTCTATAGAAAAAAAAAAGCGGAATTCCGCGATTCCGCTTTTGTGGAGTAAAAGAACTAAGCGCTTTCTAGCTGAAAGCGTTGTTTATGGAGCAGACGCGGGGGCAAGAAGAAATGTTGGAGGGTGGAGTCAGGAGCTCAATTCGTTTAATGCTGTCAACAATGGATGGGCTGTCAGTCACTTGAGCATCGCAGCGCAAGGGTGGAAGCTCCGCCTACTTCGTGCGTTAGGGAAACTACCGCAGCCCTTTCCGTGTCTTGCGGGAAATCGCCACTCTGCATTCTATCAGGGCCAAACTATCCGCTTGATTCTATCCCGTGACGTCATCGCCAGAAACTCTCTCTCTTGTAATTTGCAAATGTACCCGAATGCGTTCCCGCTTTTCTGAGATCGTTCGAGAATCGAAGCTCTCGTGAATCCTCTTCCTACGGAGGATGCCAAAAAATACGGAATCTCCGTAATTATTACGGATTTCCCCCGGGATTATGGGTGACTAACAAAAAAATTATGGATATTCAGATTTTCGCTGTTATTAAGAAAGTTTTACTGATTTTGTAAATAATCGACGTTAAAGCCTCTGAAAGTTCGTAACACAGCCCTTTGTCTTTTTTTTTCTTTTTTCTCAGGTGGTGGAATTTGTTTTGCTTGTTTCAAAGTGTGAACAAAAAAAAAAAAAAAAAAAAAATGCCCGTCGTGCTTCTTTCGCCGTGGCCCGGGATTACGTCGACCTGAAGCGTCTAAATACAGTTTGTGACGCAGCTTTCTTTTCTTAAATTCGTTCTACCGCCCCACCCCCGAAGAGAAGGAATTTGTTTTGCTTGTTTGAAAGCTAAGTGGAAAGGAAGAATGGCGCCGCGCCGCGGATTATGTAGGCCTGGCGGGCTTCTTTTGCCGTGATCCGGAATTACGTTGGTTCGGACGTGCTTTCGCTGTTGCCCGGAATTGCTTCTGCCCGATGCCTCTGAACCATGTTCGTGACGAACCTTTGTTTTTTTTTTTCTAAGGAGGAGGAATGTGTTCTGCTTGTTTGAAAACTTAGTGGAAAGAAAGCACGGCGCCCGGCTAGGATAACGTCGGCCCGAAGCCACTGAACAAAGTTCGTGACGCAGCTCTGTTTCTTTCCTTTTTTTTTTCTAAGGAAGAATGTGTTTTGCATGTTTGAAAGCTAAGTGGGGGGGGGGGGGGCAGGCTTCGGGCCAGTGTTACGTCGGGCCGAAGCCTCTAAAAAGTTCGTGACGCAGCTTTCCGTTTTTTTTTTTTTTTTTTTTTTTTTGTTTTTTTTTCATTCTTTCTTTCTAAGAAGGAATTTGATTTGCTTGTTTGAAAGCTAAGTGGAAAGAATGTGTCATGAGAGGCTCAAAAACAGGGTTAAAAACAAGAATTCGGCAGAGAAAATCTCCCCACTTGCTTGACGTTGATGGAGATTCATGTCACCATATTCACAATGCAAGCAAAAAATTTTGCAAGCCATTTTATAAGGTTACATTGAGAAATACTTTATTGACTTCTTCAATGACTAAAAACTAAGCTGTGGATATATGTTTCTAATTCTTGCAAGTTTCTAATTGCTTGACTAAATTCACAAACTTTCCTAGACAAATACTTTTCACCTCAGGATTTAGCTAGTAAAGATTCACATGTAAGTTTTAAATCTGATTTTTTTAAATATTTCATTTTATTTTGTTCTTAAATCCCTACTTTTCTATTGTGAATATAATAATGTGCTTCACTTTAATATTTACTTACATAATTTACAGAAAATAATTCCATATGGCTAGCGTACTCTTAAATATTGTATATATGCTGTATTTGAATTTGCTCACCGCGCGTTCGCATGTCCCAATTTTCCACCCAGTTAAAAAGTTCAGCTTTTTTTGCCATCGGCCGGTCTCATGTATGAGAGTCACATTGGATAACGAAGTGTACCACGACAAAATGATGACAGCTATTGATAATTTGAAAGCTATTGAAGTTACAAAGGATTCCACTGAATCAATTCTGCGACAGTTGGCAAAACTTAGAAACCATTCTGAATTACCTGAAGCCAGATAGAGCCAATATTCAATATTTATTCGGAAAACTGAAGACACATAAAGACGAAAACCCTGTCCGGCCCATTGTTAACAGATGTACGGCCCGAACCATCAACTAAGAATGGGCATTGTTCAAATATTTGGAACATTTATTCAGTGAACATGTGTACACAGTTAGGAATTCAATGTAAGTGATTGAGAGGGTTAGGAAAGTGAGGACAACCAATTTTACAATGTTGAGCCCGGATGTAGAGTCACTATATCCAAGCACTCCTACTGAAACAGAAATTGAAATTATTGATAGTAGGTTAAGAATGTTGAAAATGATTGATACTGAAAGGAATAGCATCATATCATCATTAAAGTTCATCAGCCAAAATAATTACTTTAAATATAATAAAACCATCTTTAGACAACAGTTCGGCACCCCAATGGGTTCACCTGTGTCTTGCTTATTAGCCAAAGTGGTGCTACAGGATATAGAGAAAAGGGTATTTTTTTGGATAACACTCCCTTACCTTTAATTTTTCTAAGATACATGGATGACATACTCATCTTCTGGAGTCACTCTGAAAAGGATCTAAATAAATTCATACAAATGTACAATAGTTATTATCCTACTATAAAGGTTACTGTCGAAAAAGAAATTGATAACAAACTCAACTTCCTTGATATCACTTTATTTCACAACATTAATAAGAACTGCACAGAAACATCAGTGTACAGGAAAGATACATATATTCCGGCGATCATTCCTTATGGGTCTTCACATCCATGGAAATATAAAACAACAGCCTTTGTATTTTTCATTAAAAGAGCCATTAATATGTCATCTTCAAACGAGGCTGAAGAAAATGAGATTGAATGGATTGAATCGATTGCCCAAGAGTTTGGATATAATAAACGCTTGGTAAGATCAATGTATGCAAATGTTAAAAACGAAGTGAAGAATAAAAAACCAGTAATTATGGAAACTGAAAAAAAATGTTTTACTAGGACAAGCCGCCAACAGCAACTGATAACTCGGTACAGTTCGCAAATTTTGAGCAAAGCTATTAAAAATGTAAGCTCATTAAGACGTCTATTATAACAAATTCTAAAACAGGAACGCGTAAAATTTATGACTTCCAGAACAAAAAGTACAAAACATTCTAAAAAAGAAATACCAAAAATTTATCATGAACTACTTTCCTTCACGACTTCATGTTGGTTGTGATCAGGCTGAATGTAAACAAAGCAGAATGACACACTCAGATCGGGAACATTTTTCATTTTGTAACACGAAAGACACACACACACACACACACACACACACACACACACACACACACACACACACACCTCCTTTTATTATTATAGATCACGCAAGTTTTGAGCTAACAGATGGAGTCTTTCCATTTCTTCGTTTTTCAATTCAAACGATTTTTTAAAATTAATGTTAGTGAGCGGACTTTCGTGAAACAGTTTAAGTAAAAGGCCATTTAGTTTTTTTACTCGCGACAACCCAACATATGTCAAGCCGACAGCAAATTCATTTTCACCAAGATCAACTACTGCCTGGTCCACTGTAATACCTTGAGATCGGTGGATGCTGATACCGTATGCAACTTGCAGTGGAAACTGTGTTCGCTCACATGTAACATTAGACTTTTTTAAACTTATTTTGTAGGGAGTAATAGGCACCAATCTATCATCGTACAATGTCAGACCCGGAAAATGTATCAATACACAGTCCGCTAGGTGATCAAGATGATTTAAAGTTCCATCTCGTTTCACGTATATAATGTCACAAACTATACCAATTGACCCATTGCATAGTCCTTGAGCAGTCCAGAGATTTTGACGTAGAATAATTTTACATCCAGGAGCCAGGTACAGTTTTTGCTGTAGACCATTTGCTTCGTCAGCTTTAGAGGTAAGAGCTGTACGATGATTGTTAACAGCACTAAGTCGAGTAACAGGACCATTAATATTGTGAAGTCTATTTTCATTGTGTACTTCAATTCACTTTTTTTTTTTTGCCATAAGATGAATAGCGTCTTCAAACAAGAACCTAATATGGGTATTCTCTGTGGTGAAACGTCTACGAAGTAAATCGTAATCTGCAGTGGTTATTGGAACCCTTAGCTATGCGTTGAAGTGTTTGTTTGAAAGGTATTTGATCCTCGCCACTTTGTCTCATGACTTGCTTTAATTCAAAAACAACATTGAATTGTTTGTACGCTACTGACCCACGTTGACAAACATCGCTTTTAGCGTACCATACAAAACAACATCGTGGACAGGAGGTAACTGATGTAAGTCACCGAACAAATACACAATGTATCCACCAAGAATTTTGTCTTTATTATCAGGGTTTGCTTGCCGAAGATGGTGATCAATGTTGCCTAATATTTTCTGGCCCATCATACTGAATTCGTTTATTACAATTACTTTGATCTCAGGCATCTCTTCCTGGAAATCATGTTCCATTTCTCCGCTTAGTTCCGATTGCACACCCTTTGCTTTAATTCTGAGTGCTGAATGAATAGTTTGACATCCAATGTTATTTGCTGCAAGTCCAGTTGGTGCTAGTAGCATGATACTCTTAGTGCCATATCGCTTGTGCATTAGTCGTACAATTTCTCTTATGATGCAAGATTTTCCGGTTCCAGCTGATCCCATAACAATAGAAAGCCTTGAAATGCGATCATCGCTGAGTTGACTATTTAGGTAACTTAATACTCTTTACTGATCAGCATTCAAACGTAAAAGGCTGGGAATTGCTGGGTTTGAACTCTTGTAATTGTCTTTAGATTCTTGAATAAACTTGAGATTTTCAATGATGTTTGGGTATTTTTTGATGGTACCATACCAGTCATGGCTGAGATCAAAGTCTCTGAAGCCGAGCTTTACGTCAAAAGGTAAATTAACTGGGTGACATTCCGATACTGCTTGCCAATCGGTGCGCTCTCGTTCTTCTTGTGGAATTAGAAATGTGTCGTCCTCAACCTCTGGATCTTCGAGTAATTCCCACATATTCAAATGCATTTGATCGTAGGAGAGTTTCCATGTGGAATGTGTTTTTAGCGTCGCTTCATCCCGCCAAGAAATGAACAGCATTAACCGCTGTTTGCAAAAATTTCATCAGCAATGTCACTTTTTCCGAATTCAACCTGAGGTACAAGTTGAACAATACGCTGTTTTCTGTTCTTACTCAAGTGTCCACTTCTCATGGTATATTGCCTGCCGTACTCGTGCAACGTAAGGTTCTCTAAATTTTCACTACAGCTCTTGTATTCGTCTATGATGGTTTTATGAACGTGTTCGTCACTCAAGCTGCTTTGAGTAATACGCACATAATCTTCAAGTGTTATATAAAGCGGTATGAATTGTCGAGAACAATGAAATAAGGCATCACTTCGCAGAAGATGAGTTACCTCGCAGGCTGATATGTCTCGTTGGCCACCTATTTTCATGAGCAACTTTGTGAAATCTTTAACACCTGGAGAATCATTTTCAGCTGTGGAAAGTATATCTTGGAAGGCATTCCTTAGGTCGTCTGAAATAGGTTCAGCTTTTGAGGCATATTTTGCAATGTAGTTCAGAATGGCATTTTCTGAAGTGATGACTTGGCAATCGGTGTTTTCTCGCCAAATTTGAGTAATAAATGGGTTGTAGTTATTCAGTACTGGATCATTGCATGACGGTGTGAAGGTCCATTGACTTTCATTGTTTTTACAAAGTGTAGACTGTTCCTGCATTGGTTTAGGAAACCCAAATCGGCACTCTTTTCGTGGGCCTCTTTCGCAGTATTTTGATGGGCAGTTTGTATGGCGCTGAACTCTATTTAGAATCTCAGAAATTTGCACTGCGCTGCCTAAATCTATTTCAGTTGCATTTAGCCGACATGGGTGCACTACAGCAAGCTGCGCATTAATGACTGGATTAACTGCTGACATAAGTCTCTCGTAGAATTGTTTTGCAGTGTCTATTTCAATTGTTGTATAGTTATCAAAATTACGAACATCTGGCGCGTCTTCAAGCCAGAATACTCTGTGAACATGAGGACTTCCTCTATGTTGGTATTCAAATCGGTACCAAAGGTCTGCAACTTTGAACTTCTTTTTCATAATCTCCATAAAATATTTAACTCAAAAACTAAAATAATCATCTGCAACCATTAGATTTAGAGTGAGATATTTTTGCATTACATTACTTCGTTGCGATTCAGACATGTTTGTAATATCTTGATTCTTGTAAACATTTCCAATAGAGGTCTGCTGCGCTAAGAGTTATAAAGCGCGTAGGAACACCAAGTTGATTAACCATTGCTTTAAGTTCCGGTTGTCATCGGTACCAATACGGATTTGATCCACGTATTTTACAGCCCCAGAACAAAAGGCTTTTTATTAATCTGGGATTAGTTACAACTTCATTTCTGAGCTCCTCTGCAGTTCCGCTGAAATAAATTTTTTTCCGCAAAAATAGATCCTTGTTAAGTCGCTTAATAGCGGTGAATTGTGTTAAGAATAAAATATCTGAATCTAGGATCTTGAGCAAATCGCTGGTCTCAGTAACGCATTAAATGATCAGCCCACTGTCGAAATGTTGCCGTGTTTTCTGGTGCTCGAGTTCTATCGATGCGACCAGGTTTGCCGTCAGGAAACAGGTGTGGGAAGACCATTGGAATATATCCATGAAACGTAAATTCACTGACTGGGGTGTTGCCTGATGTTGGCCAACTAACAATGTTGCGAACAATTTGTTCCTGCGTTGGCGCTGATGCAAGAGTAAAAGCGTTTCAGTTACACAGTCACTGTCAAACTCTTTGTTAACGAATCCGCCACTGTGAACATGATACAGCGATTCAGAAATGTCTCCGTCCTCAGGCAATGACTGTCAATGTCATTGTCAATGCGTGCATCACGGTAAAAATAATTTTGTTGCCGAAACCACTGTCAAGCTTTTAGTACTTTTTGACGACGTACTCAGAAATCCTTGTAACCCTGAACCCTTTCCTTAGGCACAAGTACAACACTGATATTTGATGGAATTCGTGGGAGAGAATCAGCTATGTCCTGAACATTTTGTTCTATATTAACTACGTTGCTTCGATACCGATACTGGCCGTTTGAACCACAGGCACGCAATTGGTATACTTTTAGAACAGGTTGAACGTGTACAATTAGCATTTCTTCTAACACAGTGAGTGCACAAAGATCAGGAGGTACTTCAGCCGGCATCATATTGTTTTCACATGTATATTTTGTAGGGTATTTATGGCATTTTTGACATTTGTTATTTTGAAAAGCGTCTGTGAGGTATAAGCCATAACACGATGCGCATTCAAGAAAATTATTAAAACATTAACAAATTTGTCAGCAAAATCTTTATCAGTTTCTAAACGTTGCCACGTACAAACACAATGAGGTTGCTGAATGCATGTCAGTGCCTTGCGAGCAGCCTCTCTACTTTGTTGGCCAAGATTAGGCCGAGTAGGAGGTTGAAAATAATGAACATCAGCAACACTTTCCACTTGTTCAGCCACTATCTCTGTTGTAACGGTTGTAGCAATTGTGGAATTATCGTTGTGTCGAGTCTCTTGCATACGTCTCGCACGAACAGTTCGTCGACTTAAATTTTATCCAAGAGTTCGACGTGGCATTTATGATTATCAAAGAAGAAAAACAATGAGATTTTAATTGCTACTGTCGAATGTAAACAAATGTAATGATGAAGTCTCAACGAACCGACAAATGACGTCATTGATGCCATATTGCCCGCCTTGATCGTGACTTTAGCAGTTACAGTTAGAAAAAAAAACAAAGGGAAAAAAAGACTTAACGGTGCCAATTCTAACGTTTTTCTTGTGTCCGCAATGTGCTCGGTTTCCTTTTTTATCAATTTGAACCAAAATAATTTCAAATTGATGGCAAAAGAACTAAAAAACTTGAGCAAAATTGTGTCGTAAAAAATTGCGACTATCGAACGTAAACAAATGTAATGATCAAGACTCAACGAACCGACAAATGACATCATTGACGCCATATTGCTTACCACACACAATCCAAACAGAGCCAAAACGCAATGTAATTCGGGAAACCGTTACGATGTTTCTGATTCTCTGCTATGCAGTTTACTTGAGTTGAGTTCACATATACAGTTCAGTTCACTTGAGTTAAAAATACAATGATGTCACTCGCAACATAGTGGATTTTTCAATTTTTATTAAAATTGGACGTTTTCTAATGGTCATTATTTTTATACGACACGACGAATCACCATGTTACCAACCCCATGTCACTCACCATGTCCTTCCCATTCTCCATGGCAAGTGTCACCGCGATCTGCTGAAGATCTTCGGAGGAGATAGGTAACAAATGACCCCTTTTCAAAACCAAAACCCCGAACCCCCCCCCCCCCCCCCCCAAAGCATGTTTTTGGTCGATTATTCCTCAATGACATGGAATTTCGGGAATCGGAAGGTGTCAAAACCTGACCATGGAATATGTCCAGTCGCATGCAAAAAATCACGGTGATCGGATGTGTCATCTCGTACCTATGCCCAGACAACGAATTGTCTCCAGTCTTGTATAGAGAGCTTCGCTCAATAAAATTTCCATACTTACCACCCGTGAGTGATATCCTTAAAAAGGAGTCGCAGAAGTTTTTTCATGGGATTTTTTCAATCAATCAATTTTTTTCAAATTACGGTATGTAGTTGGATGGTGTATCTTGCAGATGCATATTATGCAGGGACATTCCATGGTGTTTAAATACTTTAAAATAAACGTGTGAAACAGAAATTTGACGTTTATTAAGTCGTCACAGCTACAAATGATCAGACATTCGAAAAAATGAGGTCACATTGGTTGGGCATGCAGTACTGTGGTAGAAAACACAGAATTATTTGAAGAATTGATTCCAAATGCGTGGCAACTCGAGAGATGCTATCGTTGCAAGCCTCGCTGCTGGTCAAGATTTCCAAGGTTTCGCGAATGACAGTAGATTTAGGTGTGGAGTATGAAGCTAATTTCTTGATATCATTTCACATAGGATCAGCAGACTTGAACTTGACCTCAGAGAGGTCAAGTTCAAATCCGTTGATTCTATGTGCGAAATGACGATGATGGGCAAAACACATAACAATATTAACAAATAAAGGTAACTTGATCACGCTAGTTACGTTAACTGAAAACTTTTACAAAAGTTCGTAAGTTGGAAGCTTTTCGACCTTATCTTTGGTCTTCATCATGCCAATGGAGGACTAAGATTGTTGCCAGATTCTACATTTGAATTTTTCCTATTTTTGTTGCCAAAACTTAGAATTGATCTCCAGATCAACGGAATGTAGAGAGGAGATTCGGAGTTGCAAGTCATTGAGTTGAAAATAATTTCTATGCTATCACGGTAACGGAGGGCAAAACGATTGTCAAAAGAAGCAATTCGTTTTGCTTCGTTCCAGTGGGGAACTGCAGATGTGTCTTCCATTGTCAAAATAGACAAGGCAGTATTAGGATTGGCTTTCGAAACATCTTTTCTATGTTCTAAAATTCTATGGTTAATGCTCCTGTATGTGCTTCCAATGTATAAGTTATCCCCAGTAGAAGAAGAGATAGGAATGCAGTAAACTCCTGGGAGGTTCAGGCTTTCAACTTTGTCCCTATCCCTTTGTAGAAGTTTCAAGATGTTTGGGGTAGATTTAATGGCAAGATGGTAACCAAAACTTCTAAAAAGAATCTGTAACTTATAAGCATAGGAAGGATGGTAAGGAACAGAACCACAGAATTTCAGGTCTTCTTTCTTGTGAGGAAGGAGGCATTCGATTTTCGAATGGTTTTCATATTTCTTTATGAGGGAGTTGACTGCAACAGCAGGGAAACCATGGGAGAGGGCTATTGTAGAAATTTTGGAGAGTTCTTCTTGAAGAGAGAGTTGGTTGTTACAAATGATATGAGCCCTGTGGATGTAGGACTTCAATGCTGCAAGCTTGTAGAGATGCAGGGTGCAAGATTTGTAGGGAATGATGTTAGTGGCTGCAGAAGGTTTTCGATAGACGGAACGAGTAATGGAGAGATCAGCGTTTCTGCAGATAGATACATCCAGGAAATCAATTTTGTGATTTACTTCCTTAGATATAGTGAGCTTAATGGAAGGAAATTTTTCCGTAATGGAGTTGATCAGTATCTGTAGTTCAGACTCGGAATGTGGCCAGCTAATGAAAATGTCGTCTACATATCTTAACCATAGGGAAGGTTGAAAAGGGTGTAGAGGAATGATGGAAACTTCAATATGTTGCATGTAGATTTCAGCAAGCAGTCCTTACTTTAGAACTCCCAGGCTCTTCCTGCAAGTGAAACTGCATAAAGCTGGTAACCCCATCAGACCTTTAGTGGAATATTCTTTTTCTCCAGCAGTAAACCTTGAAAAGAGATTGGTCCTCAAACGCAAATCCCTGGCAGCCAACCATCCTCATACAGTTGTCTCTACTTCAAACTTCATCCACAACCTTTCTAATTCCTTTTCTCCTTGTGATAATCTGTATACTCTTGATGTAGAATCTTTGTTTCCCTCTGTACCATATTTTGATTCCTACATGCTCCTCATGAAGAAATTGATTCTTCATTTTGAACCCCCCGGTCCTCTTATCAAAGATCTTTATGATTGTTTCCACACTATTCATCAACACAGTTGTTTTGTTTTCAACAAAATTGTGTATAGGCAACAATCTGGTCTCCCCATGGGCTCACCTCTTTCCCCTCTGCTTGCTGAAATCTACATGCAACATATTGAAGTTTCCATCATTCCTCTACACCTTTTTCAACCTTCCCTATGGTTAAGATATGTAGACGACATTTTCATTAGCTGGCCACATTCCGAGTCTGAACTACAGATACTGATCAACTCCATTACGGAAAAATATCCTTCCATTAAGCTCACTATATCTAAGGAAGTAAATCACAAAATTGATTTCCTGGATGTATCTATCTGCAGAAACGCTGATCTCTCCATTACTCGTTCCGTCTATCGAAAACCTTCTGCGGCCACTAACATCATTCCCTACAAATCTTGCACCCTGCATCTCTACAAGCTTGCAGCATTGAAATCCTACATCCACAGGGCTCATATCATTTGTAACAACCAACTCTCTCTTCAAGAAGAACTCTCCAAAATTTCTACAATAGCCCTCTCCCATGGTTTCCCTGCTGTTACAGTCAACTCCCTCATAAAGAAATATGAAAACCATTCGAAAATCGAATGCCTCCTTCCTCACAAGAAAGAAGACCTGAAATTCTGTGGTTCTGTTCCTTACCATCCTTCCTATGCTTATAAGTTACAGATTCTTTTTAGAAGTTTTGGTTACCATCTTGCCATTAAATCTACCCCAAACATCTTGAAACTTCTACAAAGGGATAGGGACAAAGTTGAAAGCCTGAACCTCCCAGGAGTTTACTGCATTCCTATCTCTTCTTCTACTGGGGATAACCTATACATTGGAAGCACATACAGGAGCATTAACCATAGAATTTTAGAAACATAGAAAAGATGTTTCGAAAGCCAATCCTAATACTGCCTTGTCTATTTTGACAATGGAAGACACATCTGCAGTTCCCCACTGGAACGAAGCAAAAAGAATTGCTTCTTTTGACAATCGTTTTGCCCTCTGTTACCGTGAAAGCATAGAAATTATTTTCAACTCAATGACTTGCAACTCCGAATCTCCTCTCTACATTCCGTTGATCTGGAGATCAATTCTAAGTTTTGGCAACAAAAATAGGAAAAATTCAAATGTAGAATCTGGCAACAATCTTAGTCCTCCATTGGCATGATGAAGACCAAAGATAAGGTCGAAAGCTTCCAACTTACGAACTTTTTTATAAAAGTTTTCAGTTAACGTAACTAGCGTGATCAAGTTACCTTTATTTGCTATGTGCGAGGTCAAGCTCAAAGAGGTCAAGTTCAAATCCGCTGATCCTATGTGGAATGATGTCAGAGAGGTCAAGTTCAAATCCGCTAATCCTATGTGGAATGATATCAAGAAATTAGCTTCGTACTCCTCACCTAAATCTACTGCCATTCGCGAAACCTTGGAAATCTTGACCAGCAGCGAGGCTTGCAACAATAGCGTGTCTCTTGAGTTGCCACACATTTGGAATCAATTCTTCAAATAATGCTGTGTTTTTCAACCACAGTACCGTGCGCCCAACCAGTGTGACCTTCAAATGTCTAATCATATTTGCGCCTATTCATTTATTGTCTAGTCAAGTCACCACGTTCAAATTGTTGAAGTGTTCCATTATCCAGTTTGCAGTTAGCTGTCTACTTTCCTTGAAAAAGTCATCTGGTTGATGTGCGAAAGCTTGGAAATTTTGATTTATATTCTACGCGAAGAAATTTGGATCACTAGTACTATTTTAACTGTAATTGGTGTGCAGTTCCTTGTTATTAATTCAGTCTTGATGTATGGTCGTTGATCTTTACACATCACAGTACCTGAGGCATCTGCATGGGCCATTTCTAACCCTCATGAATCCACAATGCCATGCACTCCGGGAATAATGAGGCTATGTGCCGCTTCCTGAAATCCCACAATACAACTGACATAAACATCATTGAGATTGCATCATCAACACCGTGGTGTTGCTACATTGTACATTTCATATGAAATGACCCCCTGTATGTTTTCCACATTTCCTCTTATTTCTTGCAGTCTTTCAGATGACAATGGAAAAAAAAAAACCTGTTGCATATTTTTACATTTCCTTAGATAATGCTATAGAATATAAAACAGCATAGTGTTTTTCTTAAGTTTTACTAAAACTTTGGATGGTTATCCTCTGTTCCAGTAGTATGCCACATCATCAATGCAGCAACAACACAAAGTGAATCCAAATTATACATTTAAGCTAATATTTGCATTCTTCAGCTTCCAGGTATTCTGCCTCACTACTGTTGCTTGTTTTCTGACAAAAAATTAATCTAGATGCTGTATTGTTAAACTGTCATGTTTTCTTTTGACTACTTCTTCATAATTTGTGAGTATGTGTGTGACAGATAAAAAATTATAGTTGTTAATGTGCTAGTTAATAATTTTTGTGTTTTTGCTTTGCCATAAAGTTAATTTTTTTCATTAATTCTAGGGAACTTCTTGGACAGCACTCTGATAACTTGAACACTGTATTGAAACATGCAATTTATAATGAATTATCCAATGCTCGAAATCCAAACAACATGCAACTTATTTCTGCTATTTTTCAACATTCTCCTGACAGAGGTGCAAAAGTAAGCATTGTATATTCACTGCCTTGAGTATTGTTTGTGTTATTCCACATTTTAAGCTATGGATTAGAAATTCAGATGTTAAGAGTCAAAAAACATTCAGTTCAATACTAAAGATACCTAACTGATCATTCTAAGAGTTCTTTGCTGCATGGTATGGCAGTTATCACAAGGGACTGTTGAAATCTGTACTTCCTGTGACTGCAGTACAATACATAATTGTGAGTTTTCAACCATAGTGATATGGTCATTGAAAAAAAAAATATATATTCTTAATTCCTGTTGGCTTTCATATACAAATATATTGAAGGTAGGATTGATTTAGATGTTTTGTGAGCATAGTGATTGATAGGAATTCCTCCTGTTTTGCGTAGAAATTTTCAGTTACTAATCTGCGGATGGGGGATGTTTTGAGTTCCAATATATGCCTCATTATTGACCTGTTCAGGCCACCATTTTCAACAGTTGTGGATTGTTCTGAATTTCTTTGTTGTAACTGCATGATATGTATTTAATTTTAATTTTAATAAGGATTCTTCGTGCGCTAAACAATATTTTAATTCGAAAAGCCTTTCAGCACGATAAGATATATTTAATAGTACAGTCTGTACTAAAAAATAGACATTTATAAGGCACAATCAAATATATCTTATCGTGCTGAAAGGCTTTTCGAATTAAAATATGATATGTATTAATGAGAAGTCTATGGAAAAGATACTATTAAAGAGTTGCACATTTTCAAATGTTCTTTCTGTGAAAAAAAAAAGTACCGTAATTTTCATCGTAGAATCTGCAGATTATCTGCTAAAAAAGCTAAAAATATAGGTTCTACGGATTATATGCCAATGCAAATAATACACCGATTTAAAAAAGAAAAAGTTTTTATGGCCCTCTGATTTTAAAAAAATCCGCAAGATAATTGCGCAGAAGAGGCGTGTATAATTGGAAAAGGAACTACCTCGAAATTTTTTTCCTTGGGTTAAGAGTTTGTACGGAGAGGAGGGGAGGGAGGGGTGGGGAGGGGAGGAGTGTCATAATGAAAGATCGGGAAAGTTGTGGGGAGGGATGGCAGGAGTCATTTTGTATCGTTGAGAACAGTTCTGATTCGTGCCGTCTCTGTTTTTTGCAGCCAGCCAAAGTACGCACAGCGTTTGCTGCACAAACTTATGCGTTCCTCCTTTCGGATCTCATACGCGCCATGCCCTCTGTTTAGTTTGTCCTTTGCCGTTTTGACCAACATCTTTGCTGTTGATGTTTTCCTTCATTGCTATTCATGATGTCTTTAAAAAGGAAACATTTCAGTTACACTGCCGAATTTAAACTCAAAAGTGGTGGGCACAGTTGAGAATATGATCGAGTTACTTTGTGATAGTTTTGAGGTTAGAAAACAATTGTGCAGTAACACGCAGGAAGCTGCTTTGCTGAGATCTAAAACGTAAACAAATTCGTCGTTAAATTCTGCGGGAGAATTCACGAAAGTCTAGCCCTGTTTTTTATTGGCCCACGCATAAACTGATCCCCCAACTCTAAAAGCAGGATTTCTTCCAAAAACTTTTGACTTATATGCGAGTACATACAGTATTTCTATAACTTGTTCTGTATCAGCCTTTTATCATTGGCAAGGTGTAATGCAATACTTTGGAGCTGCATCGTTGTGATCTATGGATCCCATGCCACTGAGCTTTATCGGTCCGGAGATAAAAATATGAAAATGTAACCTTTAAAAATGAATTTCTTCGTTTAATAAAATAATTCTTTTCTTACTTCTTCGGACTCGTGGATCATTGTGTGATCAACTTTTCTGTCGAAAATTTTCTTCCTGTTCAACATCTATGATGTGCAGATTATATGGTGATCTTTTTTTTCTGAATGTCACAGTCTGTGCATTATACGAAGGAAAAAAAAAATTATGTGAATTTCGCGGTCTGCGGATTATATGCTGATGCGGATATACGACGAAAATTACGGTACTAAAATTGCTGAGTGTGATGATATTTATGTGGAGCACCCAAAGTTAGCTCACATTAATTATAATATAAATGATTGCTTTAATGAATGCTATCTTTCATTTGTCTCTCAGAGCCTATGGCCAGTAAATAATTTTTGTGTGTTTTTGCTTGGTGCATCCTACACAGGAT
Source organism: Macrothele yani (assembly GCA_039090855.1). NCBI lineage: Eukaryota > Metazoa > Arthropoda > Arachnida > Araneae > Macrothelidae > Macrothele > Macrothele yani. The sequence continues at coordinate 140,093,086 of CM077024.1, read as the reverse complement.
CACCTATATACGATGCACCAAGTACATAATTGGAACAGATTTTAATTGTTGGAATGAAATGGGAAGAAGAAAATAGCACTAATATAGTGTTATAAAATACCCCAAATGCCCCATGTTCCTAAAATCAAGATACATATGTCTTTGGAAAGTAGTGTAGTAGATCAAATGGACTGCTATAACAGTGCTAGGCTGATTGTAAATAACTGCAAAATTATCTTCCACAAAGTCTTTTGTCCCAGAAAATTTCTGATTTAAGTAAAATTACCCAAACCATGAAGGCCTTAATCTGCCCCCCCTCCTCTCCAGTTTTGGTTTTGTACCATGTTTGGGCAACAAAATAGTATCATGTTTGGGCATTTCTACAAACTTTGAACATCCTGGACAACATGCTTTGCAAATAATTTTTGCCGAAAACACTAGTTTAGTGAACTACAGTATTCTATTACAGATAACAATTAAAAAAAATTAACATTTGAAGTTGGAACAGATGCTGTTCCTGAAATTAGCAAAAATAAATGGAAGTATATGCTATTTGTTCAAAAATTTGGGGCATATAAGGGCAATGAAAGTAAGGGAAAATCAGCATTTATTTGGAAACATTCTTATCTAGGTCTAAGCATATTATGCCTCATCTTGTGTTTATATACACTATATTGACAAAAGTCACTGGACACCTAGAAGAGAAACACAACATAGCATTTATTGACATACATTAGTATGGTGTCGGTCCACCTTAGGCCTTAATGCATGCACTGACCCTTCGCGACATGCTTTCGACAAGGTTTTGGAACACGGCGATACGTATGTGCTTCCATTCAGTACAAAATGCTGCCGCTAACTGTTGCTTAGTAGTAGGCCTTGGTTCCAAACTTCTTATGCGGCACTCTAATTCATCCCATAAGTGCTCTATGGAATTAAGATCAGGGTTCTGTGCTGGCCAGTCCACACAAAATACAAAATTATCAGCAAACTATGCCATAACAGTCCTTGCTTTTTATGGCTCGGTTCATTATCCTACTGGTACCAACAAGACTTGGTTCCATAGTGTTGCCACAGAGTTGGTAGGACATTATTGTCCAGAATATCGAGGTAGACGTGCCGGTTAACAGGTTTGTCCACAATAACCAATGGGCCGGGACCATACCACGAAAAACACCCCCACGTGAGTACACTGCCAGCTCCAAACTTGACCGTAGGAACAGTACACTGTGGTAAATAATATTCCCCAGCTGCTGCCATATCCATGCACGGCCATCAGACTGATGGATCGTGTATCTGGATTTATCAGTCCATAGGACCAGTTTCCATTGATCTACAGTCCATGATAAATGTTATTCACACCATGCTAAATGACCAGTAGCATTCAGAGTGGAGATGAAATTTTTATGAGCAGCCGCACGACCACAGTAACCTATGGAATGAAGTTCTCTGCGAATGGTACGTATACATACCTAGGTTCCAGCATTTTTACTCACCTGCACACTGAGGTCTTGTGCAGTACTCCGTTGATTAGCTGTAACGACTCTCCTGAGGCTTCGACGTCCTCTATCACTGATTTTCTTTGGTCTGCCGATACATTTTGCTGCTTCAGGCATGCCATGTGTCTTCTACTTATTCAGCACATCCAAAACAGTTGACTTGAGTATGTTTAAATGCCTCGGTTTCTCTTATGGACAATCCACTAATATAACAACCAACAATCTTTCCTTTCTCAAAGTCAGTTCCCTCCCGCCTTCAACATTTTTACTCAACCTCGCAGTGTGATATGATCATGGTCAGCTGCAGACTTGTTTTTATACCATTTGCAGCTGTACTGCACATCTTTACAATGCAGTGGATCCATTCATTTGCTTTTGAAGGGTGTCCCATGACTTTTGTCAATGTAGTGTATAAGGCCAGATTTTAATTTTTGCTAAATACTTTTATGTTTTGTTAATTTTCTCTGCCATTTCAGCCAGTGATAAAAGTATTAAACACATACCATCATTTACAAATGATAAAAATGTACAAAAATATTATTCCTTTTTTTTTTTAAGGTCTTAGCTGAAGTTTTTCAAGATCTGTTGACCAATAGAGATGATTATTTAAGAGCTCTTAGAGCATTGCTGAGGAGATTGTAAGAACAGTTCGCCATGATTTAAACTTCTCAACATTTTGCCTGGGATTATTTCAGGAAAGACGTGATGCATCTTTTATGGATTTGGAAGTGCCTCTTAAGGTATTTAGTTATTGCATATAACATATATAATAACAAACAGTTGTATTTTGTTTTTGATTTTCATGTTTTTTTCGTATTGTAATAATTGTGTAATATTAATAGTAGTAGCAATACCTGTTATTTTATATGACTGTTCATTTTATTGTTCCTTAATGCTGTACAGATATTCATCTGCTAATGAACATAGTTAAAATGTTCTAGTGGAAATAGGAAGCAGAAAACCCTGAAAAGTTGTGTCTGATTCTGATGAAACTTGGTGATAATATTATGAGGATTTTTAGGAATAAATTTTTAAGATTTCAGGGAATTTGATTAAGTGCTAAAAGTACAAATCTAGAGTTGAAATTCCTATTTCTTTTTGCATCAAAACTTAAAAAAGATTTAACATTTTGTGATTAAAACCTATCAAATGTTTTGTAGTTTGAAACTGTGCATTCAGCTCTTGAATGTCGAGAAACAGCTGGTAGGAAGTCTATTAAAAGGGAGAATGTTGTTTTGTGATTCTGTTGAACAGGTTTGATTGTGAAGGTAGGGGTGGAGTTTGTGCTCATTGAAGTGGTGCACAGTGGGAAAAGAAAGGTACTCATGTTCAAAGATGAGGCACAAAACCTTTCAGATGCCCTGATGAAAGACATGGCTGCAATCCAGGTGATGGATTTGGTAAATAGACCAACCACTTCTGTTCAGATTGGAGTTGTACTTCATATGACCTCTCACACAGTTGTGGTTACTTGCTGGTATCAGGGCTGAAATCTCAAGTCCTACTAATCTGTTTGCTTCTTGCTTGTATCTGTTGTTAGAATGAATGTCTTCAGTGGTGGTGTATATAAAAGGATTGAAGGCTGGAATGGCATTCAGCAGTGTTTAAATGATAAAGCTGTTTCTGCCTCAGCTGAAGTCATGAGCAAATGAGGCTGAAAAGGCACTCTTGAGAAAGTGCCTGCTGTACAAGGGGGATAGATATGCATATGCACATGCATACATGTCATAGGCTTCTACTATATAATAGTTTGGGAAGCCATCAATTAGGATAAGAAAGCAATTCTCATGTTTGTGAAAAGCAATATGACACCACAAACCTGAGATTGATTTGCTAGTGTTTTTCTGTGTGTTACACGTCCAGGTCTGGACATGGGGAGGAGACCCTAAGCAATGGTAAGCTGTATTTGGCACTTGTTAACAGAGAGTAAGGCTGTGTAACAACTGAATTCAGCAAGAATGCTGCCAAAATGCATAACATATGGGTGGGGTTGGGGGTTCCATTAGAACTTTAAAAATATGCCTACAGTTACTCAGTATCAACATACATACATATCACTAAGCTGTTCTCTGAGATTCAGAGGTTAGCTCCAAAAAGAAATACAAACTTCCAGATATTTTTACCTATTGTTGTCGTATCAAACTTCGCCATTTACAGCGATCTTGACATACAACTCGTGCTTCACTGATATCCATTACACGCCATTCACAAGATCTTTTATACTTCATACTCATAATCTTTTTCTCATGCAGACACTCCTGAATCTGATCCACCCATGTCTTCCTTGGCCTTCCTCTGCCTTTCCTTCCTGCCACTTGGGCTGAGAAGATTTTCTTAGTAAGCATTTCATCACTCATTCTTTCAACATGGCCAAACCACCGAAGCATATTGGTCTCCACCTTGCTAACAACATTTTGCTTTACATCACACAACTGCAATACATCTTCATTCCTCACACAATCAGATCGTGTCTTGCCACAAACCCCACGTAAGTAACACATTTCTCCAGTACACAAACAACTCCTATGTTTCTTCTGCAGTACCCAGGTTTCACTGCCATACATCAGAGTAGGAACAATTACTGTTTCATACACAGCCATGCGGGACTCTCTAGAGAACCCATCATTCCTGTGAAAACCTCCCAGAGCAGCTATGACTTTCAAAGAAGAATTCACTCGCCTACTGATTTCACCATCCAACTTGTTCTCTCTGTCAAACATGCTTCCTAAATACACAAACTCACTCACCTGGTCAATCACAGTGCCATTTATACTTACATTACATTCAGTGCTACCCATTCCTCTCTCAAACACCATAACTTTGGTTTTTCTCTTATTTATACTCAGTTTGAATTTCATGCAAACTTCGTGCATCCGAGTCAACATACTCTGCAACTCACTTTTGCTCTCTTCCAACAGGACAGTATCATCAGCATACAGCAATCTGCACACACGGATATCACCAAGACATAAACCACTATTATCTATTTTGGCCTCACGCATGCATGCGTCCATAAATATATTAAACAGCTATGGTGACATTACACAACCTTGTCTAACTCCTGCACCAATGGAAAACCATTTTGATGAAACACCATTCACTCGTACACAAGCCCTACTACCAGCATACATGGCTTTTACACTATTAAGTAGATTCCTAGTAACACCATATTCATTCAATACCTTCTACAAAAGTGTCCTATTGACTCGGTCGTAAGCTTTCTCTAAATCTATGAAGGCAGTAAAAACTTTCTTCCCAGCAGCCAGATACTTTTCAATCATCATGCATAATGCAAAAATCTGGTTAGTGCAGCCTTTACCAGGCATAAAACCACTCTGAACATCCCACACTTTCTCTGATGTAAGACCCCGTACTTTTTCAATAACAACCTTACCAAACACTTTCCCTGGCACACTCAGTAGGCTAATACCATGATAGTTCTTGCATTCAGTCTGATCACCTTTTCCCTTATACAAGGGAGCAATGATAGCATCCTTCCAATCCCGAGGGACCATTCCTAACTCCCAGCACAACTGGCAAAATTCAGTTAACCAGTCAATTATAGAGTCACCACCATACTTCAACATCTCTGCCGTTATGCCATCAACTCCTGGAGCCTTACCATTCTGAAGAGATTTTAGAGCTTTACATACTTCTTCTCTTGAGATCCCTCCTGTGCTTTCATCCCTCATTGTGACATCATCTGCATCTGTCTCAGAATCATTTTTGCTCTCCTGATCTAATAACTCACAGAAGTATTCGCCCCATCTGTCATTTAACTCATTGGGCTCCCAGATCATTTCCCCAATCTCATTCTTCACACAACTTACAACTTTGTTTTCCCTATTTTTCCTGAGTCTCATGTACTTCCAGAAGGACTTTCTATCTTTCCAAAAAGCCAGTTCATGCCTTTTCACTTTCTCTTTCCTATCTTTTGCCTTACTGTGGCGAACCAGCTTAGCAGCTTCACGCTTCTTACAGCGATATTCATCCACAGAGACTCTACCTTGCAACATCCCCAAATAGGCTTCCTTCTTTTTCTTTACTGCCTCATCAATCTCACTATTCCACCAAGCATCACCTCTATTGTTACCCACTATTGTAGTGCCACAGACCTCTTTAGCAACAGTAACTACAAAGTTGTTAAAACATTCCCACTTCTTTTCTACATCCCTCTCACAAGATTTCAGATCCTTCAGTCATTCTCTGAGTAAGTCAGAATACCGCTGATGATCTTCAAGGAGCCTATCAACCTTTATTCTTTCTATCCTGGGTCTCTTCCTATTCCCTTTTCCTCCAACCAACATTAAGCGTCACTCGTGACACTACCAAGTAATGATCAGAACCAACATCCGCACCTCTCATCACACGGCTGTCAACAACTAAGTGTTTCAAATGCTGATCGTAAACAACAAAATCTATCACACTCTTTTGACCAAGAGTACGATTTTCCCAAGTATATGTGTGGATATACTTGTGTTTGAAAAATGTATTAGATTCACACAAACCATTCTCAATGCAGAGTTCAATTAATCTTTCACTATTATCATTCACACAAGGATCATTAAACTTACCCAGAACATTGTCAGAAATTGCATTCTGCACACCTACCTTAGCATTGAAATCCCCTGCTATTATAACTTTTTCTTTAGCACCAAACTGGCTCAAAACAGCTTTTAGCTCATTCCAGAAATCTTCCTTCTTATCAGAAGGTTCCGAGTCACAAGGAGCATACACTACAACAATTACAATTCTCTGAAGTCTCACTTTCAAACGAATCCAGAGAATTCTCTCACTTACTCATCTATAGTGAATCAAGTTGTTCTTCATCTTTTCACTTAAAAAACCACACCTACACCAGCCTGTCCTCTCATATTATCCAATACTCCAGACCACACACTCACCGTGCCATTCACTTCTTCTACCCCAATTTCCTTCTTTTTGGTTTCACTTACACACAGCACATCCAGTCTATACTTATTCATCTCCTCAATCACCTCACTCATCTTGCCATTTATACCTCTAGTATTCCATACACCAATCTTACATTCACTCAGCCGAGATCGCTTTCTCATTCGCCGTTTAGAAAGTCCAGGTCGATTTCGTGGTGGACCGTCCTTCTCAAGTGTGGTAGGTCCACCATATCCCACATTTAAGTCATTCTTAATATTTCTTTTTGTCTTTTTAATCAGGTAAGTACATCAGTGTGGGGGATTAGCCCACAGCTGAGGGTTCCAGTTTGTCATTCAACCTAAGGATTCTGGAACAAAACCCAGTGAGTTGGGGTCTTTTCGCCAATGTCACACAGCACCTCTCCAAAATTCACAGAGGCCCTAGTTGCTGTTGTGTGTGCCATTGTTCCCACGAAGTGCCCTGAGGAGGCAAACCCATCGCTCACTACGATTGTCCGCATATTTATTAACATAACATTTATTAAAAGGTGGAGTTGAAAGGTATGTATTTTTTGTGTATTTACTCAAGTTTTTTTTTTCCTCATTTTAAGGGGACTTAAATATGTTGCAAAATTTATCCAAGTATTGTCCCCGATCGAGATTAATATATTGCTAAAAATTTAGCAGTATTTTCTGGGAAATACGCATGCTACCCTGCAAATTTTAATGTGGGGACTTGACGTCACTACGGAAGAACTACGGGCGCCGCACTTATGGACTACTGATGACTTCCTTCAGATGTTGGCATCTCTGCTGTTCCTCCTTTGAACTATGCTGATGCAATTAATCCTTACTCAAAGCCTTCTAATCATTTGGCAGCATTGGCGCCAACTGTGTCTCTCCATAATGACAGTGTGACAGTCACTATAGCAGAAGACTCGGTTGTTGGTCACAAACATCATATGCTGCCCGATAAAGGTGTCTTATTCCATGCTCTACCTAACACTCCAATCCCTAAGTACATTTCAGCATTGGAACTACTAGTGGATCCACATACAATTGCTGGCGTATGGAGGTGTCCTAGAGGCATCACCATTCTCTTTGCGACGCAAACATCTGCTGATATTGTGCTGGCTAATGGCATTGATATTGATGACCAACATCTCATACCTTCACCTTTAACCCAGAGGCCAACAACAGTTACCTTCTATCTGGTTATGTTGGTGATACTGGATGCAGCGCTTCCCTTGACTATCTCGTCAATCTGCAAGATTGTGGGGAAGGTACAGCGCATTTCAAATGCTCCAAAGGACATGCATTATACTCATGTGAGAGGATTGAAACGACAAGTTCGCATCGTTTTCCCCACGGATGCAGCAATTGACAGATGTCCCACGAAAGCCACAGTGAAGCTTGGTGGCAGATCCTATGAGTTTGGCGTCTTCATAGGAAAATGGTGTAATTTGTGTCAGCTGGTTGGGCATATAATATCACAGTGTCCCAGGCATGTAAACAACATCATACCTGCTACTTTGCCAGAAACATCTCGGTCCTCTGCTATCCCTTCGAGTGAGACTGCGGCTGAAGAAGTTGAAGTGTTGCTGAAAACCCCCTTCATGAGTGCATCACGGCTGTCTGATGGGAATCGTCCAATCCAAGTTGATGAAGAGGTGCCTCCAGTATGTTTTATTTCTGATGGTTTTCCTCCTCGGAAGGAAGTTGCATTGTGCCCAGATGATCCTGTGAGCACACAGAAGGGAGATTTGGAGGTATCCACAGTGAATGTTACTGAAATGATAGACACTACTGTTTCTTCCGGTCCAGATGAGGACCAACAAATGATCGACGCGATTGAAACTGGAAGGCCCATGGAGCAGGACATTACAGGTATCATCACTAAGAGGTTGGGATCTACTCCGGACTCCTCAAGTAAGAAGAGATTGAAGCCTACAAGGGCATCCATGGGGCCAGATGCTCCTGAGGTGTCTGGGGATGATGTGGCTAGCAATTATCAGTGCCCAGTGGCAACAACTCGCAGATCACGCAGACGCGTGTCAGCTCCGCTAAATATTACCAAGGACAGAACTGGTCAAGATATTGTTGACTCATTAATTGACACTTGGCCAAACTCAGAGGAACCATTGTCTCTCGATATGAAGAGCATGTTCTCACTACATAAATTCAAATCAGTTGTATTACTTAGTCATGTAACTGATTTTCAGGTTGATATCGATGCTAGTATTGTACAATTGGGAAATTGTCTCAAGTATTTACAAGGCGCAACCAAAGAGTACCCCTCTTTCCAGATACATATCAATATATTTCGTACCTGAGTTTCCCGATTTAGGAACGATCTTAAGAGTGCCCTTTGTGACTCTCCACATTGCAAGTCCCGTTAGCTTCTGCACTTTTAACTGCAGAGGCTTTTCCAGCCCCTTCAGAAACTCGTTAGTGTATGAGGATATCAATCCACATCTCCCAGATTTTCTCTTCTTGCAGGAGACTAAATGTTTGGCATCTACACCGTTTCATAAGTGGAGAAATTGGCCATATCAGTTCCATCACTGTTTTGGTACTCATCCCCATTCTGGAGTGTCCATTGCAATCCATAATTGTCCTCGAGCATCGCTCTCTGGTATAGTTGAGGTGGCACGTGATCCGGATCATTTCCTCTATGTCAAACTCTCTCTTGCTGGCTTGTTCATCTATCTTCTCAATACCTATGTTCTCTGTTCCGATCAGTTGGCTCTCCCTCTGTTGGACAAAGTTCCATCCTCATTGACGTCAATCCCCACTCATGACCTTTTTGTGTTTGGTGGGGATTTAACTGTATGCTGGATCCTGCCATTGATCGGATTCATTCTACTGAAACACCATTCTCTCCTTGTTTGCTTGCTATCGGACCTCATTGATACCTTTCAACTCCTTTATATTTTTCGTACTCTGCATCCTACCATGAGGACATATTCGTGGAGATTCTCTTCTGTCGCATCGCAGGTCGAGGTTCGCCTTGATAGTCTATGTGTCTGCGGCATTTCGCTTTTCTTATCACTCTGCTAGATATCTCCCATCAGTCACTTTCGGTCATGATCTTCGCACCATCTCGATCATTCTATCCAGTGACACTAATTCACATCTTCGTCTTTGGTTGCTTCCTGAGTGCTGCCTTACCGATGATACCTACCACCAGCAAGTCACAGAGATTCTTGAGGAGGCAAATAAGTCCCTGCGAACAACAACTGACCTTGTCTCGCTGTGGATTACTACTAAGATACGACTCATTGCTTTCTCAAAGAGATTCTCTGCCTCTAAACAACAACATGATGCTCTGGCGATCGCACATCTTCGATCATCACTCTCGCGTCTCTCACCGTCATCTCCCGCACATTCTGCCGTTACTGCAGACCTTAAAGGTCTTCTTGGACAAGCAGCTCAAAACGCCTTAAGGAGGTTTCATGTAGATGATCTGACCAATGAGATACAGGATCCGGTCGTGATTGCGGATGCCGAGCAGCATCTCTGTTCACCTTAATCTCTCACGTATCTCACTGTTCCAGATGGTTTGGTCACTAATAATCCTGTCCTCATCGGCCCAATAGTCCATGATGATTTCTACCAGCGGTTTAATCCACCCCCAGCACACCTCTCATCTTCCTCTCCCCTCCTTACTAACCTGCCATCTGTACGGAACCATCTGCATCAATCACTTACATCTCGAGTTACACTCGTGGAAGGCCGGACAGCATTGCAGTCGTTGAGTCAGCAGTCCGCACCTGGACTGGATAGACTTCCAACAGAGTTCTACTGATCCTTCGCTGTTTTGCTTCTACCATTGCTACTTGCCTGTTTCAACAGTTTTCTTAGTGGATTTTTGGTGCTGACAACGTTTACAGTGGCTTATATCAGGCTTCTCCTTAAGAGTGCAGATCTGCTCAACATTGGCAGTTGGTGACCGATCAGTATCCTCAACACCAACTATAAGCTATATACGAAGATCTTAGCGCACCATCTGAACTCGGTTCTACTGTCTCCTTCATTCTGATCATCTGATCAGTCGTATGCAGTCCCTTCATGTTCAATCCATGACTCCTTGCATGTCACCCAAAATATCATTCTTCTTGCGGAACGACGGGTCGAGCCCCTGGCGGTGTTTTCGCTCGATCAGCCTCAGGTATTCGACCGTGTTGCGCATTCGTGTCTGTCTCATGTCCTCATGGCATTTGGTTTTCCTCATCCTTTTGTTTTGTTGTGTCACTACTCAACCTGTACCACGGTTCAGTTTTTCTCATCCGCACTTCCACTTTGCTGACCGGTGCCATTCTGTTCTCCGCGGGCATTCGTCAAGGATGCCCACTCTCTGGACAACTTTTTAGTTTGATTTTTGAACCCCTCTTTATCCGTCTCAGGTACACCCTCTCGCCGTTATTGATCGCGCTGTCCCCTGCTTCTCGGCATCACGTTTATGTGGTTTTTGCATATGCCAATGATCTTACTCTCTTTCTTCACTCTGAATCTGATTTTACTCAGGTTGATCTTCTCTACTCTGAATATGCGCAGGCCTCCAGGGCTGCGCTGAACCAGGCCAAATGCTTGGGGTTGTGGTGTGGGGCGTGGAGTTCATGCTCTGACCACCCCTGGGGCGCGAACTGGTCTGAGACGGTTTAGCGCTTTCTTGGAGTTTCCCTTGGCTGTCATCCACGGCTCATGAACACTTCTTGATCCCCCATTCTATCCAGATTCTGACAGTCTCTTGCTCCATGGCATTGCGCTCACTCGCACTTCTCGGTGGGGGGTCGAGTGCGAGTGGTTTCTTCTTATCTGTTACCTCTTCTTGAATATTACTGGATGTCCCAGGCAGCACCATCTTCCTTTATTTCAGCTGTGGCTTCTGCCCTTCATAACTTCATGTGGCACCAGCAGCATTGGATCTCCGCCAGGGTCCTGTCCCTCCCGGTTTCATGTGGCGGTGTGAACCTTCCCGATGTTGCTGTGAGGTACAGGACGATGCGGCTTCTCTTTCTTTTCTTGTTAGCCCAGCTGTTTGAACTCCTGATGTCATTCTCGCACCTTCTAATTCGTGCCTCACATTTGCAACCCTCTTGCGTAGGGATGCCATATCTCTCGTTCCATCTCGTCTTCCCCCAGTGGTGAAAGAAGGCCTTCAGTTCTGGAGAGATCTTGCACTGTCGCGTCTACCGCCTACCAGTCTACAAGAACTCTTATTGGAACTGGGGTTGCAGCTGGGGTTTTAATAGTTGGGCAACTGGTCGCACAAGACTTTTCCTGGCTACTGCTCTCCCGGGTGGTTCCTCATCTTCCTCAATCTCAGGCCAATTTTGACTCCCTCCATGTTTTACAGTCGGCTCTCTTTCGTCTCTTTCCGAACCTGGTGAGTACGTCTAGACTTATTTATCAACATCCAGTGCCAGTTTCTTTTCCATTCTTCATTCCTTTGCATACAGGTCCTGTTTTCCTCCATTCACTCAAGTCCAGACAACTTTACCATTTTTTGCTCCTTCGCAATGAGTTTCCTCGACCTGTTGCACAGCTTCCATCAGCTTCCTGGCCAGCAGTCACCTGAAATGCCCCACACTGGGCGCTCAGCCTCCCGGTTGAGTGGGGGTGCAGTGACGTTTTCGGCATGGCCATCTCCTTACACAAATTTAGTTGCATCGGTCTACTATTTTTTCATCCCCTTTGTGTCCATTTTGTGACGTCCCCAGAGATTTGCTCCACTCGTATAATATTTGTCAGGTTCTCGATCCACTTTTTTCTCTTGTGGCAGCGTTTCTTTGCCAGTGAGCGAGCCTCTGCCACTTGTCGGGCGACAGTGGCTTTGTTAATTGAATCTGGTTCCTTGGAACTCCTTGGTTCCCCTCGGGTTCCATGCGACTCATGCTCATCACCGTCTAGGGTGGTCTGTTTTCCTCCGTTTTTTTCTTTTCTCCTTTTGCCATGTGGACGGTCAAAAAAATTAAAAAATGGGAAAAGGGGGAGAAGAAAGTGTTTTTTCTATTATAATGTGATGTAGTGTTTTTTTTTTTATTTTCAAAGTTTTATTCTCAACCTTCCCGTTTTAAATCTTGCCTGCGACTTCAGTGCAGTGTTTCTGTAGTTGTATGAGTACTGTAACTTGTCAATTTTTCTCCTTTTGTTTAAGTGTTCTAAGAGGCATATTAAGAGGGTTTTTTTTTTTTTTTTTTTTTTTGGCATGTACAATGTGTGCTGTCTTATCTTGTACCATCCCTTCCATGGTTAACGCTTTGACACTTTGGATTAAATGTGTACCTGAGTGCTAATTCTTTGGTATCACTTACCATCACTTACGTTATATGTGTACTGCTGGGTGGTCGTAGTAGCAAGATTATGTGCTTCGATTTGACACGCGTTTGTGTTTCACGGTTTCTATTAACAATTAGTTGGCAGCCTTGGCTCAACGCACTGTCTTGTGTTGAAACATTTGTATTTTGGGTACCACCGCACAGTTCTTCAGTTTTGTATATTTGTATCACAGATGTATATTGCGGTTGTATATTTTTTTGTAAATAAGTATGCCAAGTTTGTAATGTTGTAGCTAATGTTCCAGTTACTCACTTGCGATATGTTTATTTGCGCTGTGTCTAAAATATCGATTGAAAAAATTCTTTCGTGGGCTTATGCCACTCACATCGATAAGCTTTTTGGAATATTTTCTTCTTAAAATATTCCACAGTTTCTCTGCCAGGGGGCGTAGATGTACATCTTATTTTTGTCAATATCTCTACTTCTAGGAGCCTGATTTGAAAAATTCCTTCTTTGTTGGATAGTGTTTCTAGTGTGACATGTGGTTCATATAATTTCAAAATTTTCAAGTAATTCATAGACTTTCCGCTAGTGGGCGTAAATGTAAATTGCGTTTCCCCCTATATCTCTGCTTCTAAATCTCCGATTTGAAAAATTCTTTCTGCACCCCATACAGCTCCTGATCGGAAATCGTTTGCACATATTTTCTAATTTTTGTAAGAAATGGTTTGGCCACCAGGTGGCATAAGTCTTAATTTCCGCTTATGTTGTATTTGCAGCAAAATATGAGCTTCTAAAATCTCGATTGAAAAAAAAGTTGTTTGTTGACCGATACTACTCATGTCGACAAACCTTTTAGCAAAATTTTCTTCTTGAAATAATGCATGGTTTCTACACCAGGGGGCGTAGATGTATATCTTATTTTTGTCAATATCTCTACTTCTAAGATTACGATTTGAAAAATTCCTTCTTTGTTGGATAGTGTTTCCGATGCGAAATGTTTTCCCTATAAATTCAAAATTTTTAAGTAAATCATAGACTTTCCGCTAGGGGGCACAAAGGTAAATTGCGTTTTCTGCGTTATTTCTGCTCCTAAAGCTCTGATTTGAAAAATTCTTCCTGTATCGCATACAAGACCTGATGGAAAATATTTTTCACATAATTTCTAATGTTTGGTAAAGAATGGTTTGGCCACCAGGGGGCATACGGATAAATTTTTGCTTCTGATATATTTGTAGCAAAATATGGGCTCTTAAAAACTCGACTAATTTTTTTTTTTTTCTTGGACTGATACCGCTCATCTTGAAAAACCTTTTGAGAATACTTTCTTCCTAAAATAATGCATGGTTTTCCCACCAGGGGACGTAAAGTCACATCTTATTTTTGTCGATATCTCTGTTTCTAAGAGTCCGTAAGCTCACAATTCCGTTTACAGCAATATCTGAGGGATTAAAAAGCCGATTGAAAATCTTCTTTCTTTGGTCAGATCTATTGTTTTCCATACCGGTTCCATTGACTTTGAATAGCTTTGATAACTTTAATTTGCGTCAGAACGGATTCAAAAGACGTGCTTATTACACCCGAAAATTCAGTGTCATCTTTCTTGTTTCATTTTGTTTCAACAGTCTATATTCTGGAGCAAACTATTATTATTTTTATGGTATTTATCTTCCTCTGATTTGTCATAATAATTTCATTTCATCACTATTTATCCCCTCCCCCTCCTTTTGGTTTTCTATTCTAATTAATTCTTTTACTGGAAAGGAATTCTAGGAGTCCGGTTGGGTGCTTTGTGATTTTCTGTTAGCTGTGGTGTGTCCTTCTTGGTAAGTCTCTGCTAGCATTTCTTTTAGGCAGAATAAATATGCTCCAAAGTGTGTGAACTGTGCTGCTAAATAAGGGGAGAAGCATTTGCTATAAGATAGTGTACTATAACCCAAGTGATGAGAAAGAAACCCCTAGTTCTTGTACTTCGGCTGTAATGTAGGCAACCAGGACAAGTGCTGGGCTCCCTATGTGTGCTACAAATTTTTGTTCATCAAAGATCAATGCATGGATGAATCGCAAGGGATGTTCCATGCCCATGATGTACAAGGGGTGTCCAATAAATATCTGGATTTTTATTCCTGTCAATTACAGGAGAGAAATAAAAAATACAGGATCCATAAATATGATACTCACATATGTAATGCAGTGGTATGAACTGTCAAAGTAACTTTTCCACATATTCTCCATTCAGCACAATGCATTTCCTCCACCGATCAACGAGTCGATTCATTCCGGTAGCGAAGAAATCAGCAGGGGTGTTGCAAATCCATTGATGGACAGCACCTGGCAGATCGTCCATGTTCTCATACTGGTGGCCACGAAGACTATCCTTCAAAGGACCGAAAACATGAAAAATTGGAAGGTGCCATGTCCAGACTGTAAGCAGGGTGTGCAAGAACAGTCCACCTCTGTTTGCAATTTCTGCTTGCACTGGTTTAGCAATATGCAGGTGATCATAATCATGCTGAAGCAACACTTGATTGTTTTTCAATGTTGGCCGTTTGGTCTGGATACGCCGCGCAAGTTTTCTCAGTGTCTTCACATAGATAGGCCTTCGCATTTATTGTTTCATTTTTTGCCAAGTACTCAACCAGAAGGATACAATGTTTGATCCAGAAGACAGTAGCCATGACCTTGGACGCTGATGAACCAACTTTGAACTTCTATGATGAGGGGTTAATTCGAATAACGCCAATGCATTCTTTGCCGTTTTGTCTCCAGTTCGAACTGATGAATCCACGTTTCATCGTCTGTGCTTATGCATTACAGGAATGCATCACCCTCCTCATCATAGCGCTGTGCCAGTTGCAAATGTGTAGCCTTTGGCATTTATGCACCACTGTAAGCATTCGGGGTACCCATCTGGCACAGATCTTCCTATAGTTGAGATGTTCATCAATAATTCATCCAACAGAATCTTTACTGATATCCAATTCCATTGCAGTATCTCGAACATGAATACGTCTGTCACCTTTAATCAAGTTGTCAACCCGTTAAATCATTTCGTCAGTCACTGCCATGTTAGGCCTACCTGATCGTGCCTCGTCTTCAAGACTCTCGTGGCCAGCTTTGAACTTTGTAAGTCATTAATAAACACTAGAACGAGACATAGCTGCATCACCATACACCACCCAAAGTCTTCTTTTAATGTCCATGGCTTTTTACGTATTCTTTCATTAAAAATTTCACTACTGATCGCACTGAACACTTAATGAAGCCGTTCCACTTTTATGGCGCTTCACTGAAAGTAGTTGTAATAGTTTCATGCATACATACGATCTTACACATGGTTTGTATCAATAGGAATAAAAATCTGGATATTTATAGGATACCCATCGTAGATTGAGCTGTCAAATCATGTCACCAAATGTTACTTCTGTATAGTGTCTCCTTTTCAGAAAGAGATTACCAAGGAGAAAAAGTGGCCAGTGGTGTACCCAGATATACCATCAGTTCTGGGCCCAATACCTCAAGGTGAAGGACTGACCATTATGGACCCCCCCCCCCAAGTTTTTCCATAAGCTGTAATGAGAAACAGCATGATATATACCCTAAGAAACACCACAGCCATCTATTTCAAGGAATCAGGAATTTCATCCAAGCATGACCTCTGCTGAACCACACAAAATCACAGAAAATGAACTTTATGAACACATCAGGGATCTTAAACTGCCAAGGAATAAGGCAGAATTGTTGGCCTCAAATTTGCAGCTGTGGAATCTTCTGAAAGGCCACTGTGCACATGACTGCATTTTGCTCCCAACAAAATGATATGCAGCTGTTCCTTAAAACAGAAGGTTAACTCACTATATAATAAATAAATACATCGCTCTTTCCACGTTCCAGAAACACACAGCAACCGAAAAATTGTTTTCAGCCGGCGCTGTGGAATCGAACCAACAGAACTCTCGGTATTGCGCCGAGTGCATTACCTTTACGCCACGGGGACCAACAATCCATGGTGCTATGTGTATTTTTTTTTTTAAGTCAGCTTCTGCCATCAAAAATCCATAAGATGGGCTCAGCTACTGAGACGTCTCCATCTGGTGGGCATTAACGGCACTAGCTATATATATTATAGCAGTTAAATCCAAAGGACGAGAACCAAGGTGAAAATATTCCAAATACGTGGCGACAGTTAATAAATAAATACATCGCTCTTTCCACGTTCCAGAAACACACAGCAACCGAAAAATTGTTTTCAGCCGCCGCTGTGGAATCGAACCAACAGAACTCTCGGTATCGCGCCGAGTGCGTTACCTTTACGCCACGGGGGCCAACAATCCACGGTGCTATGTGTATTTTTTTTTTTTTTTTTTTAAGTCAGCTTCTGACATCATAAATCCGTAAGATGGGCTCAGCTACTGAGACGTCTCCATCTGGTGGGCATTAACGGCACTAGCTATATATATTATAGCAGTTAAATCCAAAGGGCGAGAACCAAGGTTAAAATATTCCAAATACGTGGCGACAGTTAATAAATAAATACATCGCTCTTTCCACGTTCCAGAAACAC
This sequence comes from Macrothele yani, assembly GCA_039090855.1. Classification (NCBI taxonomy): domain Eukaryota; kingdom Metazoa; phylum Arthropoda; class Arachnida; order Araneae; family Macrothelidae; genus Macrothele; species Macrothele yani. Next base: position 140,075,870 of record CM077024.1, on the reverse strand, counting down.
ACAGCAACCGAAAAATTGTTTTCAGCCGCCGCTGTGGAATCGAACCAACAGAACTCTCGGTATCGCGCCGAGTGAGATACCTTTATGGCACGGGGGCCAACAATCCACGGTGCTATGTGTTTTTTTTTTTTTTTTTTTTAAATACACGTAGCACCGTGGATTGTTGGCCCCCGTGGCGTAAAGGTAACGCACTCGGCGCGATACCGAGAGTTCTGTTGGTTCGATTCCACAGCGGCGGCTGAAAACAATTTTTCGGTTGCTGTGTGTTTCTGGAACGTGGAAAGAGTGATGTATTTATTTATTAACTGTCGCCACGTATTTGGAATATTTTCACCTTGGTTAACTCACTGTTCGTGAGGATATCAATATCGGGCACAATCTAGAAGAATAGCGAAGTTCATCAGTCCTCCTGAGGTTATTCCAAAATCTGTGCTGTTGCATAATTGAAATGTGTTGCTATCATCCTGTTGCCGATGCCATCCAAATGAAGGAAATGCACCTGAGCATGAAGAATGTTCTCAATTGCATGAACAAGAAAAAAAAAAAAAAAAATGCTGATTTGTAGTGATTTGAAGATAAACACAATTTTTCTGGGCCTGTAAAAGGGTTACACAAAGTTCTGTTGCTTTCTATGAAAATAGGATAGTCATGCAAAGGGTATCCACTACAAAAAAATAAAAAAAATAAAAATAGATGTCACCATAAATCACTTACACCTGGGATGAAGAATGTGGCTTTTGAGCCACTAGTAGATCCCAGTAAATTGCTTCTTCCATCTCTACATATTAAACTGTACCTCATGAAAAGTTTGTAAAGGTATTGAACAGAAAATGATCAACATTTACCTACTTGAGTGAGAAATTTCCAAGACTTCATAAGGAGAAGATCAAGGCGAGAGTATTAATTGATCCACAGATATGTCAACTCTTCAGAGGCCAGCAGTTTAATCATAAACTTTTCCTTAGTGATAATAAGGCAGCGTGGAATGCCTTCTGACACATTTCAAATGCTTTTCTGCAAAATGTAAAAGTCAACACTTTCAGGGACATCAAACAAAGATCTTCGTTCTTTCCATGTTGTTGAAGATCTCATGACTCCATGTAAGAAACTAGACTTCAGTACGTCATTGAGGAGATATCTGGATTTCTTTACAGCGAACTATGGTGCCATAAATAATTTACACATTGAGTTTTTTGCATCAATTTATCTCTGTGATGGAGCAAAGATGCAAAGGCAAATGGAGTGCTGCTATGTTAGCTGAGTGTTGCTGGATGAAGAAAAGGAAGGCTCAAGATGTTCAGGGCAAGTAATGAGCGTTACTTTCACCTTCTTATCTTTGATCCATCGTTGTCATGTTCAGTGCAGTTACTTTCATAGGTGTATCCTACTTCCATAAATATCACAAAAGTGTAAAAGTGAGGATGTGGCACTTTTTAGGAAACCAGAGCCAATTCACCAATTTGATCTCTGTTTCCATGTTCAGCATCTCAAAAGCTATAATCTTATTTCGGTTGCTATATCTGGGTTCAACTCAAACTTTGTTGAACAGTGATTATTAGGACACTGACTTTGATCACATTTGCATTTTGGGGCTTTTTTTTTTTTTTTTTTTTTTGAGTTTTTAAGGAATTTTTTAATATTTTCAGAGCTTTTTTTTTGTTTTTTGTTTTAGGTATTTTTTTTTTTTTTTTTTTTGCTTTTTGTAAGGATTGTGCTTTCAAATTACAACACTCAAAACCAGGATTGCCAGATGACCAGAACAAAATTTTTTCAAAAGTAGGTTATTCTGGCAACTCTATTCAAGACACCATTTAGTACTATCCAGTTTTGGGGATAGAGAATCCCCATTGTCCACTTTTGAAAGGGACCTTGGGTGAAGGCAGTGAACAAAAGAATTCAAATTCAGAGCTTTTTATCATGTGCTGTTGTTGACATTCCAAACCCTTTATATACTACCTGGCAGATATTTACCTGTTTTTTTCTTTTCTTCTGGGGTCTTATAGTGCATTTTATTAAGAAAATACAACATTCTAGTTTATGAATTATCTAAGATTGAAGTTATTTATTTTATAATTCTGAGAAAATATAATACAAACTGTTTTAGGGAGGTATTCCTTCAAATTTTAAGGGCATTTTTTTTTAAATCTTTAAGGGCATTTTTTAGGAATATTTAGGTCATCAAGATCTGGGTCCTGGTGATTATCAATCCTCTGTCAGGCCAGTACACACTACTGTAGTTTGAATATACTGTAATTACTGTATCACTACTGTAATTTCAGAATTTTGTGAAATTATCTAGTTGTGTTACTATGTAACCTTTATGTTTATCTAGGAATTGTAATAGCTATACAACTGATAATTGGTTTCATTGTTTGTTTGTTTTTTCTTTTCTCAAGGAACGTGTATTCTTGTCTATAGCTGATCTTATAGTTTTGGCAATATTTCTATCAATAAGTCCATCTGTGAGAGAAGCTTATTCTGCCTTAACTCGAGGTGAAAAGAAAGGTATGCATTGTTTTGGATTTATGTTCATTAGTTAAGTTTCAGCAATGTGTGACTGGTTTGTTTTATACTTTATGTATGTTTCATTTATACTGCCTTTTGACACAACAGTTTCGTGAAACTTATAAATGTCAAAATGTCTTTTACGCTAAGATATGTGAATGCGTCGATGGTCAGAGTTATGTAAAAGGTTAGGCCACATTTTCTTAACAAAATTCCTGCCTTATATAAATAACATGAATACTTATTGCTTGGGTTATGACAAAATATGGGAAGGAATTTTTGTGAAAATTTTAAATATTTAAGATCCCTGTTCTTGTCAGTTTAGGAATGACTTATGTTAAAAATATGAGTACTTCTCTTTCAAAAGTTATTGAACAATAATAAATAATGCATCATGTTTTTATTTCAGTATCTGTATCGGTTAATACATAATAATAAAGTTAAGCCTAAAATGAGAGAATGTGGGAAGGGACACTATATCTAGAACATAGTTTTTTTTATGGCAAATAATTTAACATAACAAGATAAAAGTATAAAACTGTGAGCTCAGATATTGAAAAATCAAAATGCAGACATCTCATTCCAGTTCCTATTGTGTGTTCAACAGCTTTACAATGAAAGTGTAGTAAATAGTAACACTATACTAGTGATCCGATTTATTGGCATACGAAATTATGTTCCTACGCCAATAAATCAGATCACTAGTATAGTATATACTGTGAATTTAACTCGTGCCAATAACTACATACATGAAAAACTACCGAAATGACACGATAACTATTTTAACTCCAATGTTAAAATATTTAATATATGCATTTAAAAGATGATATAATAAAATATGTACACACATGAGATCTTTCGGTGCCCAAAGTGGGTACCATCCACTATATATACTGTGTAACTCGTGCCGATAACTACATACATGAAAAACTACCGAAATGACACGATAACTATTTTAACTCCAATGTTAAAATATTTAATATATACATTTAAAAGATGATATAATAAAATATGTACACACATGAGATCTTTCGGTGCCCAAAGTGGGTACCACTTTGGGCACCGAAAGATCTCGAAAGATCTCAAAGATCTCAAAGTGGGTACCACTTTGGGCCCAAAGTGGGTACCACTTTGGGTACCTTATATAAATTGCATTTATATAAGTGGGCAGTCTTATATAAATAACATACTGTTTGTCACGTACGTTTGGTGAATTTTAACAACATCTGAAGATGGTACCCACTTTGGGCACCGAAAGATCTCATGTGTGTACATATTTTATTATATCATCTTTTAAATGTATATATTAAATATTTTAACATTGGAGTTAAAATAGTTATCGTGTCATTTCGGTAGTTTTTCATGTATGCACTAGTATAGTGTTACTATTTACTACTTAATTGGTGTACTGTTCCTCGTTATCAAAATGAAAGTGTAATTTACAATGCAATTGTAAAGCTGTTGAAATGAATAAAAATTGTGGTCTGATGTCATTACCTGATTGGTTGGTGAGTTATAGAGTACTGCAGTAAGATCAGTAGATGTGCATAAATTAGATACTTTTGAAATTTGATTTAAAAGTTTTTAGTGCTGTTCTGAAATTGCTGAACCGACTTTTGTTCCAGTTGCTCTGTCAGTTCTCTCTCATGCAAAATGCAGTTCCGATAGAAAAGATGCTGGACAAAATGACTACAGGCCAAGTTACTTCAGAAGAAAGAATTATCATCAGAAAAAATCTTTTTGTTTCAGGATATGTGTTAATGATTAGATGTTTATTGAAGAAAAACAAAAGGCTTAATCAATCATTAGTTCAATTTGCCTTACGCTTCTTATGTTCCAGAAAATTGTTACTGATGGACCAGCGTGATGTTGAAGTTGCCATCATGAAAATAAGTGCTCTTATTCATGGTAGATAACTACAGTGCTGTCTGTCATAGTGTTTGTGCCAAAAGCAAATTAGTCATAAGTGGCACATTTTATACCTCATAATGCATATATATATATATATAGTGCTCTGCTTACAAGCAGTGCTTGAAATGGAAATTTTGAAGTGCTGCCGGTATGCTCATATTTAGCTAGAAACATCCCAAAAAATACTTTCGCCAGAAAATCTCCAAAACTGATAAAGTAAAGAAACAACAACAAAAAAAATCTCTGGAAGAAAAATTATGTTTGATAATGTAATTGGCAATTCCATGGAATACTATTGCATCATAAGTCAGAAACGATGGCGGCCGATTTGGTTTGTGGATCCAGTGGGGTCTACTTATGCTACACTGAGGACTGGGGTTAGACTTGTTTATAACGAGGAGTCTCTACACCAGGTCCAGCCGCCCCGGTGGCGCAGTGGTCTAGCGATGGCTACTGATCATTCGTTGGAAAGGGGTCCAGGTTCGAATCCCGGTGAGGCATGGATGTTGTGTTTGTCTTACGGCACTGGTTCTCTCCCTTCCCTGGAACCAGTGGCCCTAAATTAGGGACGGGCGACTGCTTATAGCCCATTGAGTTGCTCACGGTGGTCGTTAAACCTTCAATAAAAAAAAAAACAAAAAAAAAACACCAGGTCCAACGTATTAACGAGACTTCCGAACCTTGGCTAATCATTAGTGATTCAACTGGATTTGTACCCAGAACTTTAATCCAGCTGAGAAGGCAGTCCTCTTCCAATAGGTACTTTCATGAAGTAGAAAGCTGGACAGTTAGAATTTCTGCAATTAGAATGAATATTCAGTCTTAAATTAATAGCAATCTCACCACCTTAAAAAAAAAAAAAAAAAAAAAAGGTTGATGTGGAAAAGGTTCGTTGCTGCAAAACTAAAATTTGTGTTTAATCTGCTACTCTGTCCCCGCAGCGGCACAGACCATTCATCCGAGAAGGATCTGGGTTCAAATCCCGTCGTGAGGTTTTGATGATGTGTTTGTTTTACAGCACCGGCTCTCTCCCTTGCCTGGAACCAGTGACCATAAATTAGGGACGGGCGACTGCTTATAGCCCACTGAGTTGCTCACGGTGGTCGTTAAACCTTCAATCAATCAAAAAGAAGAAAAAATCTATTACTTTGAATTCTTCATTTTATTTAAGAAGCTCTTCAAACTGAATATATTAAGCTAATGATATAAAAAATTACAGACCAGAAAATGTGAGTTTCTGCATTATTCAGTTTGCAAGTAAAGAAGAGATTAATAAATTAAGGATTCTGTGCAAAATCGTCTTGAGGGGTGGAAAAATAGACTCTTCCAATGATAGCCTGTGACTCATTACATTTCTAGGTGGTTCGCTGGTTGTCTGCTAGGTGGTGCTGCAGACATCACTTTCCTCATAATTTCCTTGGAGGAGCAAACACGATTGCTGCTCCTAACTTTTCCCATGGTTGGGTAAGTCTGAATGTTTTTAATTTTTTAATTTTTTAGGTTTTGAGATTCAGAATTTGGAGCAGTGTTTTTTGAATATTTTCGGTTCTTTTGATGTCTCCAAACGTGCTTTCTTTGTTTAAGTAACCACGTTTCGAGTTAGAAGTTGGACTTAGGCCTGCTTTTCAACCTTAAGATTAATTTGAGCAATAATTTGTAAATAAATTAACATTTTCAAGTAAAGCTCTTCTTTATAATTTTTATTAATTGGTTGTTCTATGTGGAAATGTGGAGTAATGAACACTTTTAATTCTTTAGTAATGTTTTCTGCAGGCATTATTTTTCAGCAGTAGCTTGTTGAGTGTGAGTTTTTAGGTTTTGTGGTTTTTTTGTATCTCCTTTTGAGATTTGGAATCCGGAGCAGTCATTTTTGCAGATTTCCAGTCCTTTTGGGTCTCCGAACGTCATTCTTTGTAATAGTAATCACGTTTTTGGTTTGAATTTGCACTTATGCTTTTTAGGCTTATTACTGTTTTTCAACCTTTAAAATAATTTGAGCAATTTTTTGTATATTCATTAAATTTTTCTAGCAATGCTCTTCTTTATATATATATTTTTATTAGCACGTCTTTTGTAAAAAAGAGATTGTTCTTATGTTATCGGTTTGTTCGTGCGTCCGTCTGTAGACATATGATATCTTTGCAAATATTAGTCAGATTTGAAAAATTCTTTTTGCATTGGGAAGTTTGAAATATGCAAATGATGATCCTTTATTTCGTTTTTTTTTTAATGATGTACAATTTTTCCGCTAGAGGGCTTAAATGCAGATGATGTCGAATTCAAAAATGTGTTTTATTCCACATATTTGCTTCTGAACATCCGATTAAAAAATTTATTTTATTTTACTTTCGATTCCATTTATGCCGAAGAGTATGTTAGATATAGTTACTTTTTCAAATTACGCATAGATTTTCCGCTAGGAGCGTAAAAGTAAACTACATTTTCCCCCGATGACTCTTCTACTGAAACTCCTATTTGGAAATTTTTTTTTTCCCCAGATACAGATTCTGATGGAAAATCTTTTGCATATAATTCCTAATTTTTGGTAAAGAATACTTTGGCCACCAGGGGGCGTAAGTGTTAATTTTTGCTTCTGATGTGCTTGCCATAAAATCTTAGCTTCTAAAATATCGATTGAAAAAATTCTTTCGTGGACTGATGCCACTCACGTTGATAAACTTTTTCGGAATATTTTCTTCTTAAAAAAATATTCCATGGTTTCTCTGCCAGGGGGCGTAGATGTTTATCTTATTTTTGTCAATATCTCTACCTCGAGGAATCCGATTGGAAAAATTCCTTCTTTCTTGGATAGTGTTTCCAGTGTGACATGTTTTTCATATAATTTCAAAATTTTCAAGTAATTCATAGACTTTTCGCTAGAGGGCGTAAAGGTAAATAGCTCCCCCCCCCCATATCTCTCCTTCTGAATCTCCAATTTGAAAAAGTCTTTCTGCAACGGATACAGCTCCTAATGGGAAATCCTTTGCACATAATGTCTAATTTTTGTAAAAACTGGTTTGGCCACCAGGTGGCGTAAGCCTTAATTTCCACTTCCGATGTATTTGCAGCAAAATATGAGCTTCTAAAATCTCAATTGAAAAAAAAGTAGTTTGTAGGCTGATACTACTTATGTCGACAAACCTTTTAGGAACATTTCCTTCTTAAAATATTGCACGGCTTCTACGCCAGGGAGTGTGCCGCTCCGGTGGCGCAGAGGTCTAAGGCGCTGGCCTCTGATCATTCGTCCGTAAGGGGTCTGGGTTCGAATCCCGTTGAGGCATGGATGTTGTGTTTGTCTTACGGCACTGGCTCTCTCCCTTCCCTGGAACCAGTGACCCTAAATTAGGGACGGGCGACTGCTTATAGCCCATTGAGTTGCTGACGGTGGTCGTTAAACCTCCAATAAAAAAAAATAAAAAAACGCCAGGGGGTGTAGATGAATATCTCTACTTCTAAAAGTCCAATTTGAAAAATTCCTTCTTTGTTGGATAGTGTTTCTGATGTGAAATGTTTTTCCTATAAATTCAAAATTTTCAAGTAAATCATAGACTTTTCACTAGGGAGCACACAGGTAAATTGCGTTTTCTACGTTATTTCTGCTTCTAAAACTCCAATTTGAAAAATTCTTCCTGTATCGCATACACCTGATGGAAAATATTTTTCATATAATTTCTAATGTTTGGTAAAGAATGGTTTGGCCACCAGGTGCATACGGATAAATTTTTGCTTCTGATGTATTTGTAGCAAAATATGGGCTCCTAAAAACTCGACTAAATTTTTTTTTTTTTCTTGGACCGATAACGCTCATCTTGAAAAAGCTTTTGAGAATACTTTCTTCCTAAAATAATGCATGGTTTTCCCTCCAGGGGACGTAAAGTCACATCTTATTTTTGCCAATATCTCTGTTTCTAAGAGTCCGATTTGAAAAATCATTTCTGTATTGGAGAGCGTTTCTGATGCGAAATGTTTCTCATATAAATTCATGTTTTTCTTAACACACAAGTCTGTAACCAGAGGGCGTAAGCTCATGATTCCGTTTACAGCAATATCTGAGGGATTAAAAACCCATTTGAAATTTTTTTTCCGTTAGATACTATTGTTTTCCATATCGGTTCCATTGACTTTGAATAGCTTTGATACATTTAATTTGCATCAGAACGGATTCAAAAAACGTGTTTATTGCACCCAAAAATTCGGTGTCATCTTTCTTGTTACATGGTTGGTCTTAGTGGTCTTTAGTAATGTTTTCTGTAGGTTATTATTTTGCAGCAGTAGCTTGTTGAGTGTGAGTTGGGCAAATAGTTATTCATTTTGTTGAAGGGTTTTTATCTTTTTTTTTTTTTTTTTTTTTTTTTTGCACTTAACTTGCTTTTTAGATGTTAGTTTATTCGTGGTTTTTTTTTTTTTTGCGGAGTTTTTTTTTTTTTTTTTTATGGTGGGGCTGGCTCAGAGTGTGGCCTTTGGTGAAGTAGTAAAGGATTTATCTTTAATCCTTAATTTCATAATTTTTTCTTTACTTGCAAAATGAACAATGCGGAAACCCACACTTTCTGATCTCTGCAGATATGTGAGAGATGCTATCCTTGATTGCCCTTGACGAAGCCATGGATGATATTTGCCATATGTTCTGCAATATTTGTCTTCTTGTCTTTTCTCATGGTTGAATTTTTTCATTTCTTGCTTTTTTGAATCCATGTCTGCATTGCTTATTTTTTATTTTATTTTTTATCATTATTTCTATTTTTATTAATTGATTTTTATTTTAATTTTAGTTTTACTCTTGCTTGACCTTGTATGTTTTGAATTTTCTTTTACGCCTTTGGCACTTTAGAATTTCAAAGTCTTATGTTGTTTTTTAATTCTTGAATCTGTTATATATATATTTAAAAAAATGCATAACTCAAGGAGCAAAATTTTATAAAAACGAAAACAAGCAAAAATTCCGAGAACGAGCAGAAGAACAACAACCACCAATCCCCAACCTTCCAAAGCAAGCAAGCTACGAACGATGGAAATCAAACAAACAGAAGAACGCAGCAGGCAAGCAGATCAATGACTGATTCTCTGATGGCTTTGTTAAGGGCAAGCATAAAGAAAATCACTCATTTATCTACTGAGACCAGTGAACTGTGGGTTTCTACCAATTTAGTTTGCTATAAGGATAGATTAAATTTAAGGTCAAACTTGTCAAATTAAAATGTGATTTTCAAAACCAACCCAGCAAACTAAATAACATTGCCCGACCACACAACAACCAAGATAAGCACAACTTAAAACGCAATGGAAGGGAACCAAGCACTCCAAAATATAGCAAAACCAGAGGAAAATTAGTACTATTTGTACTTGTACCAATGGGGTACTTGACCCAGCACCGCGGCCTAAGGTCTATTGTGCATCCCCAGCCCTAATCTCGAAAGAGACCAGATTCATGAGCAAAAGCAAGAATGCTCTTGACTGGTACTAAAGAGAGATCACTTGGTCTCAAGTTGTGAGTACCAAAGCGTTTCAAGCCTGAGTGCTGCAAAAAAGTCAGTCACAAAGAAAATGCAAGGAAGCGGATCCTCTTTCACCCCAATCAAATTAAGATGCCTGTTAAGACGACAGTGTCCTGTAAGTAGACCAACAATCAGTCCAATATCCTTTTTTGGCAGTTTAAGGAGTTCCTTAGCCCTATGAGGCAAGGGTCCTTGATTAAGTTCCTTTGCCTGCCTCTGACCTCTGGTAGCATGCCAGAGGTCAAGCTGCTTAGTCCTCAGCAGCCTTTTAGTTAGTCCTCAGCAGCCTTTTAGTTAGTCCTCTGGCCACACCAGAGGCGAGCCCTAATGCAGGCTCTGGACCATAAAAAGCCTGCTCTGCCCCCTCTTTAGCAAGAAGGTCAGCTTTCTCATTACCTACAAAACTTCTATGTCCTGGCACTCCGAACAGTTGCACTTTGTTCCGGTTTGCCAGTTTAGTTAGGGTCTGGAGGCAGTTCCAAACAATTTTGGATGAAATGCGGCACTTACAAAGTGCCAGTAAAGCTGCCTGGCTGTCTGAACAAATCTGAATATGCACATTGTGATACCCTTTGATCAGACATTCTGAGGCGCATGCTAGAATAGCATACACCTCAGCTTGGAACACTGTAGCATGCTTTCCAAGGCTTTGGCATGAACCATAACCCCTGGATAGGCAATATTCCTCTGCTCCAACTCCTACGTTTGTCCTGGAACCGTCAGTAAACCAAACAGTTTAACCGCTGCACCCAGGGACAAAGGACGTTTCCCATTCACTGCGACTGGGAAAGTTCACACTGAATGCTTTATCAAAATGATATTTTACTAGCATGTTGTCGGTTCCCATTTGAAAAATGGGCTCAAATACTCCTGAATAGGCTTGATATGGCTGCCAACCCACAACGATGGTCTCCACATGCCATTGCAGCATAATCTATATGCCCCCATAATGGCCTCACCCTCAATATGAAGGTGAACTGGCAGAATATCAAGAAGCAACTCCAATGCAGCTGTTGAAGTAGTTCTCATTGCTCCTGATATACCTATGCAGGCCAGCCTTTGTAACTTGTTAAGTTCAGCCTGCACCGTGCAGAGGTTAACTCTGCACCACCACACCGTTGAGCCATACGTGACCGTAGGATATATCCAGTGCAAGATCCTCTGGTTGAGACCCCAGGATTTGCCAATAGCACCTCTACATGACCAGAACCCTTTCTTGGCTATGGCAATACAGTAATCTAGGTGCTGTTTCCAGGTTAAGCCTCTGTCCAAAATGACTCCCAGGTACTTAACCTGTGTATTGAGAGGAACTGTTTTCCCAAAGAGAGCAATATCTCCAAGATTCCTCTTTCTAGTGAAAGGCACAAGGGTGGTTTTGTCAGGGTTTACTGATAAACCAACCTTCCTGCACCAATCCTCAACAAGTCCCAGTGTTCTTTGCATTATGCTCGAGACTGTTTTAGGGAATTTTCCCTTGATAATTATGACCACGTCATCTGCATAGCCAAAACAGTCACAACCAAACCCCTCCAGGATCCCTAGCAGTTCATCCACCTCCAGGCACCACAACAGAGGAGAGCAAACTCCTCCCTGAGGGCAGCCCCGGCAGGTGGAGACCGACAGTCTCCCCGAGTAGCGAGGCCACGACCGTTCTGCTTGTGAGTATGGCCTTAATCCATTGACAACAGGTTCTATCAACACCATGTCTTTCGACAGCTCCCACAATGGTCTTCGTAGAGACCCTGTCAAAGGCACCTTCAATATCAAGGAAAGTGGCTAATGCCACCTCCTTAAATTGTAGTGCCTTCTCCAGGCAACAAACAATGCCATGGAGAGCTGCTTCTGTTGATTTGCCTTGTTGATAAGCAAACTGAAATTTTGAGAGGGGTTTAGGGAGTAAAACCACCTCTCTAATATGCCTATCCACCATCCTCTCGAGAGACTTGAGAAAGAAAGATGTTAGACTAATAGGTCTAAAGGCCTTTGTCTCTTGGTAATTTGACTTACCTGGCTTGGGAATAAGTATTACCTTAGACTGTCTCCAAGCACTTTGGTATATTACCAAGAGCAAGGCAGGCCCGGTAAATTTAGCCACGAATGGCTGAGTGGTTAGCAGTTCAAACTACCAATGCAAGGTCCTCAGGTTCGTTCCTGGGCTGATCTTGCGGAGGTGGTGTGATTTGCTAGCAATCATTGAATATTCGCCGTGCATCGGACGAGCACATTAAGTGACGACCCCCAGGTTGGACCCACTGGTTAAATGGGTATCCTTTCCTATGGCCCCCCTGAAATTCTCTCACTCCTCTATGTGCAACATCGTAATTGTACGGTGGCGCCATCTACTGTACTCTAACCTCACTACAAACTGTTCTGTCAAAGTCACTAGACTTGCTCTCATTACTTCCGTTTCTGTGTCCTGCCCAAAAGGCGAACTCGTTGTAGGTGGCTGGGACCTAAAATCGACTCATTGTAGATGGAAGTCCTACAAGAAAATGACTCATACTTGCCCTGTAAATTTTGCACAAGAGTGGAGTAATTATCTCCAGTCCTTGCTGCATCAAGATGGGAACAATTCCATCACAGCCAGGTGATTTAAATGGTTCAAAAGAATATGGTTCAGTGAGATAGGCATGGAGACCAAGTGGTAGAAGGATTAGTCGGGTCAGAATCCGCCCGGTGGGTGCTGGAAGCCAACTCCACACCTTCATGGACACCACCCAGGCCGATCACATCCAACTCCTCAGTCTCCCCCCCCCACTCACAACTGTACCTGAGTCCTTCCCTGCTTCCCAGACCATGGCCAGGGGAAGACAATTCAGTTGTTTCTGGCTCCACAACTGCAGAATGAGGCTCTTCCATTTCTGTGTTCTCCTTTGAAGTGCTAGGGCCCTGAGGGTCATGTAGTATTTTAAATTGACCCTCATCGACCCCAGTGTAGGCAGTGAACCTGGCTTCAGTAAAGGCTTTAGCTGATTCCCTGTCTACCTGGAAAATCCACCTGACGGCCTTAGGATCTTGTACCCGATCCAACACCCTCCAGTGGTTTGTATGCAAACTGCTGTTGTAGGCACACAACCTCCTGCAGAGGATGTTTGTATCCTTGGTCCAAATATCCCTTGTCCTAAAGGCAACCTTGGTCGGTTTTGGAAGATCACTGGCCCTCATCACCTTGAGCCCAGTGCCCCTCAAAACCTTATAATTGTTTTCAAAGGCTGATGTTAGCCATTTCCCTGTTCCCTCGTCCTCACAAAGGTAAACAAGAGCTCCAGAGTTCAGGGAAAAGCTCTTGATGCGCGGTTGAGGCTCCCCTACTTGAGAACCATCCACACGCCTCAAAAGCTCCTCCTGAATAGTCCCAACCTCACTGTCATCAAGTCACTCGTTCGAGGAGTTTTCCTTCACGATGGCCATCCTAACAGTGGAGACAGCCTCACCATAAGTGCTGGGACGAGACTCGTCCCTACTCCTTTTGGTCGGCTTCCTCACATCTGGAGAAGGGGTACAGAGAACAGATCTCTGCCTCTTGCCTTTCTTGTCCACCACCGGTGGAGAAGTATACAGATGTGGGTCCCACTGAACTCGACTCCTTGTCAGTTTGACCCTTCATCTGCCTTGCTAGCTTCCTTCTGGTGTTGTGCTAAGTCGCAACCCTTCCTTGCTGTTACCAGCCTCACTAGCAACCACAGACTCTTTTGGCAACCCGGTATTACCTGCTGCCTCCAGATGTCTTGTTTGCTTTTGTGAAACAACTTCCCCCACCTTAGCCTGAGAGGTGTTCCCAGAGCAACTGGGCCTCACCTCAGGATCAACAGATCCTGGCCTTGGCTGGGAAGATGCTGCTTTTTTAGGTTAGGTACTGACTAAGTCAGACCCTAACCCAGGGTTTGTTGTAGCCAAAAAGATTCCATATTTGGTCCCACGAAACTGGAGGAAAATAAAAGGTCACCTCCCGGTAATCCTCCTATCCCAGGTGGAAGGCTAATTACGACAGGGTTTCACCTGGTGCCCTGAAGGGATCGTTAACGATACTGATATTTTACTACCTCAGTACCATTCAGCCCTCAGCACGATACTTCACTCCTTGGCTTAGGTAGACCAGAGCCTCAGTTAGCCAGCATGTTTCGGACGTTCCAAAGAGAGGAGCTACTGTGAATCACAGCACCTAATCCACCTGTTTCCACCACCCCACGATGAGGACGTTGAGGTTGGTTTTCTGGGGGGCAAATTAGTACTAAAATAGTGTGAAAATCCTACCCAAAGAAAAGTTCAGAAAGAAAAATTTTAAACTTGCCACAGTAAAATTGATAACTTTAATCCTGTCACAGAAAAAGAAAACCAGAAAAATAAAAAAATAAATTTAAACAAAAAGAAGAGAAACTTTGCAATTTTGAAAAAGGCAAATTTAAAGCAACAATTTTAAGAATATTATGAGCAAAAGGTGCACAAGGAACAATGTACAGATGCAATATCTGAGAGTGAACCCAAATAACTGAGTTGCATGTCTCAGATAAACATGGAAAATGCCCAATACCCACAGCAAAATTATTTAAAAAAGGTAAAGTTTAAATCCAAAGTGGTAGGTTGCAAGTTGCAGAGAAGCAAATTTTATGCCCTAGACACACAAGAAAACATTTAATAGATAGTTAAATTTAGTGCACATCTATAATAAACAAAAATTCACTCCGTACCTAAAAACATTAAAACAACCTACTTATAAAATAAAAAATGAAATTACATGTGATGCTCTGCTTTGCTGGTACAAGTTAAATTATTTACAAAATATTGTTCTAATGATTAAGCCCACAGGAAGGCTCAAAGCCTACGAAAAATGAACTTGAAACAAACCTCTGTTAAAAGCAACAAAGGGACACTAAATGCTGACCAAAGTTCCACGGAAAAACTTTAAACGCGGCCAAAACGAACAACCAACTTTCAAAGAGTGTAAAACAACTCAAAAAAATAATAAAATTAAAGTTAAGAAAAGAAACATACAGAAAACAGAAAAACGACTTACCAGTCCTGGGAAGAGCATGTTGTTCACTCCTCTGGGTAGACAAAACTAACTGCAGGGGCATGTCCATTGCAGCACCATCTAGTGGCCAACTTTAGAACCTTCCTGGGATGCGAATCAGTGAAGTTTCTTAGAGGAAACCTCAAACTCCAGACTTAATGTTCTGAAAAAACCGCTACAAGTTTTCAGAGCAAACCTAAATACTAAAATGCCCTTCTTGGGAGTAGGGAATATGTATCTCTGCTCCCAAGAGTTCAAAAAGTATTACATAACCCAATTAGCAGCATTGTTCCTAAATCTTTAATATTTCAGTATTACTATTTTTTTTTTTGCTTTTATTTTTATAAATATTTTTTAGGAATTTTTTCTTAAGAGTTTTATCAGGGTTCCCACGCCACCTGGAAAACCGGGAATTCTCAGGGAATTTGAAAATTGTTCCAGAAATCGGGGAAAACTCAGGGAAAATCGTATTTTTCCATAAAAATCAGGGAATTTTTTATCAGGGAACTGAAAAGTCAGGGAATTTTTTATTTTGCCAAAAAAATATTTTCTTTCAGACCTTTGTAGAATATATTTCTGTTTTGCTAAGTTTTAAAATAATTCTGAGTTGTTTTATCCTTCGAGGCAACCCACCCACCGATTAAAGTGCAGCTGTGCTGGGGAGTGCGTCTCTTCGCGGTTTCCCCCATCTCCAGATGCTCTAAACTACAACCGAACAAAAGGACACATCAAAGCGTGAGAGAAAGCCATTAATCACACACCCATTTCGCAGGCTCTTATCTGCTGCATTCGCGCAGAGGCAGTCACTTGTTCCTATGTAGGTGCCCTGGTTCTCTGTGTAGACTGGGAAAAAAATTATGAAAAAGCTATTTCCTCAATTTTTTAAATAACCGACTGAAATTTCTACAGTGGGCAAGATATATGAAAATAACGTTACATTTTAAATTTCGCCGAAATTCATCGGAAACTTTAGAAGTTGCGCTTTTTTTTCCCCTTTTCCTTTTGCATGTTCCACTTGTCTTTTATCAAACCGTACAAAAACATTTTATTTTGCCGGATGTTGGTCATCCTAATAAATTCGCCCCCCCCTCCCCTCCCTTCAAGAGCAGTGTGGATGAATGTTGCAAATTGAGGGCACCTAATTTATTTTGAAAAAAGCTTGTATCACTTACGAACTAAAGCTTCGCTTTCGTAATTCTGTAGCAGAGTTGGTATAGTCGGAAAAGTATGTACCTTCAAATGTTTGAACAGGGAAGATATTATGAAATAGGAAGATTCTTCAAAGAGGGGGAAAGATTAATTTTTTTCATAGTACTTACGAGTATTTTGTATGAAAAATGCCATGCAATGAAGCCGGTACTATTGCATACCTACCAAATTTCCCAGATTTCACGGCCGTTTTCTAGATTCGTTGTTTTACGGCCGGAAAGAGATTTTTCTTGATTCTGTCATATTTCTATTTCATAATGCATGAAGAAATTTATTTATAGCTATTTTAAGACGATATTCCGATTACTGCTAGAGCTGGCTGGTTGCGAAAAATAGGGTAGTCCGATGCCCGAAACCATAGATTTTCACATCTGGGTCATTCCACGCAAAATCGTCAGATATTGAAATAATTTTCCACCAACACATCTCCGATTCTTACGGGTAGCTGCCTCCAAGTTATAAAAAAACCCCTAAAAGTTTCAATTTTTATTTGTTTCTGATAGATTAGAAGATATTATTTTTTGAATTTTTGTGCATAGTGGAACCGTTTTCCGTAAAAACGCAAGTATCTCCGTTATTTAGAATAAGAAATATAAAATTCATCATTCTCTCGTAATTTTTCCTAAGGTTTCAGCTTATACATAGGGAAAAAAATTGCGAGAACAAAAGTTAGACGAGGTAGAAATTTTCTTGTAATCGTAAATTCTTTTTCTTGCATTGCTGCACCTCACAAGAGTTGCATAAATTATTCATTTCACATCTTTACCCTCACATTGCCAAAAAAAATATAAAAAATCTACCTAGTTACTACTGATTTAAATCTTTGCCATGCGTGCTCTATTGGTTTCAGGTTTGTCAGTGCAGGCGCTAAAGCTTCTGTCTCTGTTTTGGATGACGTTATTTGTGGGGAGTTATTGCAAATGACCTGAGTGGGCTCCAGACCTTTCTCGCACTTTGCCTGATCAACATTGCACAAATGTATTGCCCTTCGTAAAGATATTGTTAAGTATAAACATGCCACTCGCCACAGGATGAAAAATTATGTTGACAAAAAAGTGTTAGGAGGATTTTATGAGCACACATGCACACAAAACTTCCTCTAATTGTTTCCCGTACAAGTAATTTGACGTAGCGTGGAAATGAACTGTGACCTGCGAGAAAAGTTCAGTACTAATGTTTGTGTCACAAAAGTATGCAATCAATTTTAAGACTTCCGGATTTTGGAAGTACTTGTATGAATTGTAGCCTCTCAGGCAAAATGGTATGCCGTATTAACTGTTAGTTTTCTCCACTTGTTGCTTCCATTATTTTTTCTTTATCCCTGGGTTTATTTATTTATTTTTTTTTTTTTTGCCGTTATGGCATTAGGATCTCTGTGTGCCAGCTTATTGGTTATGAAATTTAACAGCACAATGTCTAAATATCCTATGCTGCGTTATTTAAAAGCAAATAGCAGAGGTGCCAACTATTATGAATTGTCCGTAATTATTACGGTTTCGATTGTCAGATTACGGAATTACGGACAGGTTGGAAGAATTACGGATTTCAGTGTGCTTTGGAGAATCTCAATTTTGTATCCTTTTTCGTTAAACCCTTTTAGTGCGACGCTGCCAATTTGTCGGCCTTCGATTTTGATCCGCATATTTTTTCCGAATCAGACTGCAGATTTCGGTGTCTCAATGATCATATCATTTATCAATCATATCGTTTTGAAATGGAATGTCCCGCAGTGGTCTAAGCGATGGCTTCTGATCATTCGTCTGTAAGGGGTCCGGGTTCGAATCCCATTGAGTCATGGATGTTGTGTTTGTCTTACGGCACTGGCTCTCTCCCTTCCCTGGAACCAGTGACCCTAAATTAGGGACGGGCGACTGCTTATAGCCCATTGAGTTGTTCACGGTGGTCATTAAACCTCCAATTAAAAAAAAAAAAAAATGGAATGTCCATGAATCATATCGTCAAACAGCGATATTATCGGAAGAATGGTACCGTAACTTTCTTCGTATAATCCGCGGATTATCTGTTAAAAAAGTTAAAATTACAGGTTTTGCAGATTATACACCGATGCGGTTAATACGCCGATTAAAAATAAAATAAAAAATTACAACCTTCCGATTTTTAAAAAATCTGCAGCGTGATTGTGCAGGGAAGGGTGTAATAATTCGGAAAAGGAACTCCCTTGGAAGAATTTTCCTCAGTTCAGGAGTTTGTACAGAGCGGGGAGGAGGGGGGAGGAATGTCGTAACGAAAGATCGGGAAAGTTGTGGGGAGGGACGACAGGGGTCATTTTGATATCGTTAAGGAGAGCTCTGACTGTCATGCCGGCTATGCTTTTGGCAAAAAGCCAAAGAAGTACGCACAGCACTTGCTGCACGAACCTATGCGTTTCTCCTCTCAAATTTCATGTGCGCGACCTTTGTATCTAGTTTGCTTTCGTTGTTTTGGCGAACGTTGTTGCTGCTGTTTTCCTTCATTGCCAATCATGATGTCTCTGAAAAGGAAACGTTTCAGTTGCACTGCCGAATTTAAACTTGAAGTGGTGGACAGAATTGAGGATATGATCGTGTCACTGCGCAATAGGTTTGAGATCAGAACACAATCGTGCAGCAACATATGGAAACCGAAAGCCTCTGTGTCGCGATCTAAAACGTAAACAAATCCGTCGGTTTATTCCGCGGGAGAATTCACGGGTTTTTTATTGGCCCACGTATAAGACGATCTCTCAACACTGAAAGCAGGAATTCCTCCAAAAACTTTCGACTTATACGCGAGTACATACGGTATTTCTACGACTTGTTCTGTATCAGCCTTTCATCATTGGCAAGGTGTAATGCAATACTCTGGAGCTGCATCGGCGTGATCTATGGATGCCACACTCTTTATCTGTCAGGAGATAAAAAATATAAAACAGTTACCTTTAAAAATGAATTTCTTCATTTAATAAAATCGTTTTTTTTTTCTCTTATTTCTTCGGACTCATTATGTGTTTCGGAACGTGGAAAGAGCGATGTATATTTATTTATTTTCTGACGCCACGTATTTGGAGGATTTTCACCTTAGATCTCGCCCTTTGGATTTAACTGCTATAATATATATAGCCAGTGCCGTTAATACCCACCAGATGGAGACATCTCAGTAGCTGAGCCCATCTTACGGATTTATGATGTCAGAAGCTGACTTAAAAATACACATAGCACCGTGGATTGTTGGCCACCATGGTGTAAAGCTAACGCGCTAGGTTATATATGGAGAGATCCGTGGACTCAATTCCCCGTCAGCGGCTGAAAACAATTTTTTGGTTGCTGTGTGTTTCTGGAACGTGGAAAGAGCGATGTATTTATTTATTTATGTGACCGACTTTTCTGTCGAAAATTCCACTTCTGGTTCAACAAGTGTCATTGTAAAAGAGTTTGCGCTTGCTATCGGTTCCCCATGCACTTTTCCGTGTGACAGGAGAAAAGTTACTTTAGCCAAAACTTTTCGTGCTGCAGTTGAGGCAGTGCTGTTCACTTTGCATTGTTGGTGAATTATAAAACGTCGCACTGTCGGAAATCACTTTTTTGAGCCCCGTTCGAAGTGCAATAACGATCAACTCGTCGCAAAGCGTGGTCCCGCGATGACGGATGTTTATATTTCTTGCGGACTTTCGCCGTGTGGGAGAACGAAGTGCGGTGTTTTATTACTAGAAGCTCTTCACATTATTCATTTCTTTTTCCTAAACAAACAGACACAATCGCAAAACTCCGTGAATTACGAATCCCCATCTTTTTCCAAACTTGTGTTAGCAGAGGATGACTTTATTGACAGCTTGTTCCTCAGACTAGGAGACATGCTTTTTCCTACTGCGTAAAATTGTTTTCTAAGGTTATTGAAATGGCTTGTAGTGAGAGTGAAAGTTTGCCAAGTGATGGTGATGATTTTGAATAATCTGAGAGTGATATTGGCCTAGCAACATAAAGCCAAAAAACTAGCCACCGTGCCACGCACACCGTATCTTCTTCAGAAGGTGAAGATCTTCATAGTGAATCTTCAGATCATGAAAGTTCTGAAAGTGAATGGGAGGATGTCAATAGAGAGAAGTGATGAACAACCTCAGCATCTTTTTTTATTAACATGAAATGCAGGGGCCCAAACATGCTCTGGCAACTGATGTGGCACCTATTGCATATTTTTACTTGTTTTTTACCAATTTCATCCTTGGAATTATCATTTCTGAAACAAATAAATATGCAAAGAGGTTTCTCCAGGAACATCCAAATCTTTCTCCCAAATCATGAGCAAGGAAATGGAAAATGTTACAAATGCTGAAATAAAGGTTTCTTTGCGTGCCTTCTAATATGAAAGTAATCAGTAGCCCATGTAGGACGAGATGATTGCCGAAGGCATATCCAGTCAAAACAAACACCAGGATTGTGTAAATTTAAAGACTTTGCAAAAAAGAATGAAAATAGCGTGATAAACGTTGAATTGCTGTTTACTACAATCATTGTGGAGCATACATAACCTACTTATAGCAAACTGTGATCATGCTGGTCGTTTCTTTCATGCTATGTTCCCAGACTCTGATATTGATGAAGCTGGATATACTTGAGCAGATGTGGCATGGAACGAAATATCTAAGACAAAGGATTCATCTGGCCTTCCCAAGTATTCCACATTGCCTAATGTTGGTAATATTGACTATCCCTCACAGCAATTCCTCTACGTAGAGAATATTTAGTATAGTAAGGAAATACCTCACATACTTTTGCCCAACAATGAGCACCAAAGCATTAAGTGCCCTTCTTGTACAGAAAAGTAAAGCATTTTCCTCAGGTGAGCTGTGTTATAAAAAGTTTTCTGAAAAAGAATATACCACTGCAAAACAAGCAACAAGGGAGTTTTTATGTCAGCAATGACATGAGGTAAGTACAATATTGATAATTTAATTTCATATTTTTTTTTGTGAGGATAGTGTAAACATACAAAGTTATTACACATTTCATGCATTAATTTCTCATGAAATACCCATTCCACGCGTTAACGATGAGGCTCCGTATGGTGATTATCGATAGGCACCTCATACAAGTATTACAGGCTACACAGTAATACTATAATATTGTCCTTAACTTTAAAAAAAAATGGCGTGTTACATTACTGAAAGTTTGTGTTACATTACTGAAACATTACTGAAAAATCCCCTATTGATTACTGATACGTTCTGCTAGAGGTTGGCACCTCTGAAATAGCATAGATTCGATGTTCTCATTGCCAAGTGCAAGAACTAACTTTAGCTAAAATAATTACAATTTTGATTTTTAAATGTCAGCAGTATTTTCCCTGATTGCTAGAAATTGTTGGGATGGTACTGGCACACGTTTTTCCTCAGACGCAGAAATGCTGTCACGATTTTCGTTCTCTCTCTCTCTTCTTTTTTTTTATTTTTTAATAGCTGTTTTAGTTTGCTTTGTCTTTAAAGATTCTAAGTGAATTCCAATTGAAAATACAAATTGTTAGATCGATTTGATAGAACCGCTCTAACAAAATGTTAAGAGACTCTGTCAGACACTCTCCATTTTATCATTCCCATTAGACTTCAGTTTCAGCAAAAGTTTCTGTGTTCTTTAATGTTTATGTAAAATAAGCACTTAAAGGATTTAAAGCTTCAGCATTGTATCATTTAATGGCAATTTATTCTCTTCAGTCACAATTCTCCCAGCTTGCATTTTTAAACCTAACTGGAACTCTAAATGTTGTGAGTCGTTTAAAATGTTATTTATATACTTGTGTGCACTTAAAATACAGATAAATCAGTTATATAATTTCACCTAATCGATTGAAATATTTCATATGTAGAATTTAAAATAAGTCTTTGTTCAAATATTCTTTAAAACATGTAAATACATAGTTTGCCACCTCGGTGGTGCAGTGGTCTAAGCTCTGGTTTCTGACTATTCGTCCAAGTGAGCCTGGATTCAAGTCCCAGATGAGGTATGTATGGGTGGTGTGTTTATCGTACGGCACTGGCTCTCCTTCCTGAAGCCAATGGTCCTAAATTAGGGATGGACGGATGACTGCTTATAGCCCAACAAGTTGCTTATGGTGGCCGCTAAACCTGAAACAAAAAAAAATAAGACATGATTTTGTTAAATATTATGTAAAATTTATGTTAAATACACTAATTTTTGTAACTATAAAGTAATTAGGGAAAATGAAAGTTATTTATCCTTTATATTCCATATTTTCTGTTTATCTTTATGGACTGTATAATCGGGACGTTCATTATGTGGTCTTTTTAATTCTCCCTCATATGTGAGATGAACATAACATTATCAGTATTAATTTCAGGTAAGCAATTATTTGCAATTACAGCCTGTCTAGAATTTGATAAATCTTGCTTTCAATACATTACATTATTCCTTAGTTCTCTAAAAATTATCAAAACTGAATTTAAAAAATTGCCTGTAGACATTACGGTTTTATTCGATTTCTGCAGATAGTTTGCTTCATATTTTGTAACATGGAACAATTAGGCACAGTGGCCTGGTACACTCTTGCTTGGAGAAACACATCACAAGAGAACCACTTAAACAATGGATCAAAACCCTTTGTTGGTTGATTCTCTTTCGACATTTCTCTGAACAGGAGCCCATTCGGTCATTAAGCTTATCTACACTGTGCTATAGAAGAAAGGAAAACAAACTATTCAACATACAGATTTTTTCTTACATATGAACTGTTTCTACAGGAATGTATTAACAAATTGTACATGGGCAGTATACCACTTAGGTTCAGAAAAGATCATGGAATTATAATACCAAAAATAATATGCCTCATGCATTTAATTGTTATTAATAAAAAGCAGGTAATTGTATACAGAACAGTTATTTAAAGAATTAACAAATGTATGCTTTCGTAAGGAGCGCAAGAATGTAAGGAAATGCAACAATTTGTCGCTATGTTATTTGGTTTGCCGCTCTAGAAAAACTCTCAGAACCACCTGGAAAACCTGGAAAAGTCTGGGAATTTTTTTCTACTTTTGAGTGGGAACCCTGTTTATGCTTTTCTTTCCTTTTTTTTTTTTTTGTATATTTTTAATTATAACCTTTTTTTTTTTTGTGAATCAAAGGAGAGGGATAGAATAGTGTATTATAGGTTCCTTAATTGTTAGTTGACCACATCATTATCTAAACCTGTAAAATTAGCTTTAATTTAGACAATTCATTCAGTCAACAAGATTTAAATTAAATTAAGCCTTCTATCCTAATTCCATGCTTGAGAACTATTTTTCTTAATGCAACTTTTAAAAAGTTTCTAGGCACTTGGTTTTCAAGAAACTGTTTGATTAAAATGATTATGTTTTTCTAGTTCAGAGTTTAAGCTACATATTCTAGAAAGCCTTAGGACTTGTGAAATAAATACATTTTCTATTACTTTATTGGAAATATTGCTCCACCACATACCATATTTGACTTTTTTAAATTTAAACTGATTTTTCTTATCATAAAGGCTAATGATTGGGTTGCCTGCATTATGATTTATAGCTAAATCCAAAAATTCAAAAACTTGGTTATTATCATTGGTTTTATTTAGTTTAAGGCATTTAGGATAAATAGCTGCAAAGTCTTTTTGATATTTCCTGAATTATTTAAGCACAGTAGGTCATCTATGTATCTGTAGGTATGAGAGTAACTTTCCTGATTGGAGGAATTTAACTTCATGAACTGAAATTCTGTAAAGAACAAGAATAAATTGCATACACTTGTGGAATGTGAACACCCCATAGAGATTCCATTTACCTGTTTGTAAAGCTTGTTATTGTAGAGGAGAAAATTATTTTTAATACAGCAATTTAGAAGTGTATGCCAAGAACTTTCCAAAATATGCTAGAGATTTTAAATTCATTAAAGAGTAACTTGAGGGTACTGATAATGTCCTCTAATGGGAGGCTGGTATACAGGTTTTCAAAGTCATAGCAATTGGCCTGAGCAGGCATGATATCAAGATTTTTTGAAATGACCTCAGCATTGCTTTTAATAATCCAGAAGTTCTTACATGTTAGGTTTACCTTGGATTTAATTATGTTTAAAACTTTCTTCAAAACTGATTCAAAATACTGATCTATTACTTTTTTATGACTTTTTGTCCCACTAGCTATGAATCTGAATTTCACCGATTCCTTATGAAATTTTGCTATAGCAAAAAGATGAGGAAATTCAGGCTCATCACTATTTGCCGTTCTAAGCCCCAACTGTTTGTGAAATGCTTTAAATTTATTGGTGAGTTCCTTACAGGAAACTGAAGTAGGCATTATATGACCTTGTTATGCAGCTCTTGCAAAATTAATTCATAGTAGAATTTTTTGCAAATAATTGCAAAATTATTATTGGCTTTATCTGTCATGGTAAAGATAAAATCTTCTTGTAATTTAGAAAGTGATTTTTTCAACTCAGGAGAAAATGCAAGGCTGTTATTGTAAAGATTATTTTAAACCGCTAAATTCTGTTTAAAATATTGAGTGGCATTTGCAAGTATCGTGTAAAATTAAGTGTGCAGTGATCCTGCAAATTAGTGTGTACTCTGCTGTGTGATAGTATGTACTTGAGTCCTCATCAACTTGAAATTTTTATACTAATACACAGAAGCATTCCCTTGTTAGGGCTTTTCAGTGAAATACAAATTGTTGTGGCAGTTTACATTGAAATGGGAGATGCAAGGACACACACATGGGCACATGCGCTCACTCTCCCTCTCTCTCACACACACACACACATAAAAATTAAAAATGTGATGCCTCTGATAGAACAAAGGATGCGCAGAAACCACACAGATACTTACGAATTCACTGTCGTTTGTGGTGCAACTGATAGCGCGCTCGAACGGTAATAGGGAGATACGGGTTCGATTCCCGCTCCACGGCGATAAAATTTTCAAGTTTTCTGATGTGATTGAATTCACGTGTGAAACAGTAATAACAGTGAATTCGGCGATGTTTGATTGCTGTGTTACTTATCATGACCAATCCTAGTTTGGAGCTGAAAACTATGGAAAGAACAGGACTAAAACAGTTGAAAAAAACACGGCGAGAGAGAGAGAGAGAGATGCATCCAAACAAAATAAAACTTAAAGTAAAATGAAACTTGCCCCAAAATGCTGAATCTAATGCAGGGCAAAAACTGGACCAACCCTCCTGTCACAGCCAGTTTCAAAAAGGCTGCCCAAAAAGGTAACGACGGCAGCGCCCTATAGGAGACAAGACCACAACCTCAACCAAAACAATGGGATAAAGGTTAAAGACAGGAAGTTGTCAACCTGGCACAAGCAAAACCTAATAATGTGAGTTCAGAAACTGATTTAAAGTTGTGACCAACTATACCAACATATTATTACCCTTTGGTTTCAGATATTGCTCAGTACAGCCTAAGAACAGAAAGAAAAACTTAAAAACAAATGAAATGAATGTTGATTACATCTACAAACTTTCACCAACTCTTTTATTCCATTGTAATGTAAACCTTCACAATATTTCTTTTGATTTTGGTATCAGTTTGTAAAAATTAAATATTATTGGAGTATAATAAGCATTTATCAGTGAATTTTTTAAATTGTTCTTTAAATTGTTTTTCAGATCTCACTTCACTTCGACAGTTTCAAGCTCAGGTAGGAGCTATACAGAGAGATGCCATGTGGTGGCTGTACAGTGTTGTTCCTAAAGTATTTAAGCCAGGGAAAAGTGAATATGTTCACAGGTATCTTGACCTGATGTTTTGTAATATCAGATGATTTCACAATGCTTTGAAGTAAAAATGTTCCTGAAATATGGTGTCGGTGTAGTAGTTACCTTTGCCCTGGAGAGTTTTACTGCATGTTTCTGTGAAAGTGCTTTATTTGTACTTCCACACTCTTTTGTTGTTAGGTGTGGTACAATTCGAAGTAACCTTACTGTTACGTCCTTTATGACAGTCAGCATTGTCATCTTATTAGCACATTACAGACTTCCTCTGAGATCACTTTTTCTTCTGTGGAATAGGAAGTGTTACTGGTAGATGCTAGATCTGGTAAATAGATACAGAATATGAAATGTATTGATGCAAAATGAAACATACATTTTGAGTGAACACAATTTTATGTAAATTTGTTTTCAAAGTTGATTTACATTTTTACAGATAAATCAACACTTGTTATGTGCTCTTCTTTGTTCATTACATTTTCTATGCTGTTTACATATATATACACTGCCGGACAATTGCTAAGGACGGATGACAACAGCAACGATAGCAACCATAAAATGGAAGGCAGGAAAATGTGGAAATTAGCATAAGTGCGGGATACAGTAAGACGTGTTGTGCGTATGCAAATTTTGGATTGCCGAACTTGTTCGTGACGTCATAGCGCTGATAAGAGATATAAAAGATTTGACGCGTATTGACCGTTGTTGTTCAAACGCAAAGTTGAAAGGGAAAGAATCAATTGACGAACTTGCAATTTTCAGTATGTCTTCCCGACATCACCTAGATGATTTTACGCGTGGTCGTATTATTGGCAAGATTGAAGAAGAGCGAAAAATAACAGACGTTGCCAGGGAGTTCGACGTCAGCCACAGTGTTGTTTCAAGGCTTTGGAAATCATTTCAAACAAATGGAGAGTGTAGCAAACGTCACGGGAGAGGTCCTGTTCGCAGTACGACACCTGCAGAAGATCGGTACATAGTGCTATCAACAAAAAGACACCGGCGCAGCACAGCTAGTGAGGTAGCAAATCAGTTTATGGCTGCTACTGGCCAGCGGATCTCCCGAAAAACTGTCGCCAGACGTTTGCATGAAGGAGGACTATACGCCCGCCTTCCTGTTGTGTGCATCCCATTGTCCACACGTCACCGTACCGCCCGTTTGCAATGGTGCCATCACCATCGCAATTGGACTGATAACGACTGGTCTGCTGTCCTCTTCTCAGATGAGAGTAGATACAGTCTTTCCTCTGATTGTCGACGACAACTGATCCGGCGTGATAGTGGTACTGCATATTGTCCAGCAAACATACAGGAAAGGGACCGATATCCGACATGTAGTGTCATGGTATGGGCTGGCATCATGATCAATGGCCGTACGTCCCTCTATGTGCTTCCAACTGGGACTATGACTGGCCAACGATACATTAATGCTGTTCTGCTACCTCATGTTTGCATGTTCCGTGGTGCTGTCGGTGATAGATTCATTTTCATTGACGACAACGCAACATGTCATCGAACAGTCGCTGTCCAGGAGTGTCTTGAGAGCGAGGATATTCAACGCATCGTATGGCCAGCACGTTCTCCAGATCTGAATCCCATTGAAAATGTGTGGGATGCTTTGGGGAGGAGTCTTGCTGGTCGTCAATGCCCTCCAATAAACAAGGACACCCTCATCCGTGCACTGACAGAGGAATGGGATAAATTACCCCAACAGCTGCTTGATAATGTTGTGCAAAGCATGACACGACGTGTGGAATCTTGCATCGCCCTCCATGGTGGCCATGTCCCGTTTTGACATCTTACGCCGGAACGCCTGCGGACGGTAATTGCATTTTTTTCACGTTTACGTATTCTGCACAAAATGGCCTGTTTGTCCCTTGAACACGTTCCAAAGCCTTCTGGATTTCAGAGCACAATAAATTGTCTTTCTTGTAATGTCCTGGCATTCTGACATTATTTTATTTCACTTGGCATCCAACCACACTTACTTTTTTATGCGCTATATAGCCGTTTATGATCCGTCCTTAGCAATTGTCCAGCAGTGTATATTAGGTGTACAAATAAGTTTTAAGGCATTTTAAGACAACACAACATGTAATTTGTGAGAAAACAACAATACCTTCAGGAATCAAAATATGCACCGTCATTATATATCACCTTCTGCTATCGGTCGAGCAGCTGATGGATTCCAGCCATGTAGAATACTTCGTCGTGTGACGTGATGAAGTCATCAACCTATTTTTGCACTTCGTCACATATCCGGAACTATACAGCAGACAAACCATATTGCATCGATTGGAACAAATGATAGTCTGAAGGGTCTATGTTGAGACAATACGCCGGGTGCTCCAAAACATCCTAGCCAAGCGGCAATGATGTTTCCTTGACAGATTTTGCAACATGCGGCCTAGCGTTGTTATGCAGTAATTTCACAAAACGCAATCCTTTTCCTGTGAATGGACATTTCTGACAGATTTCGTGGTTCAATTGCAGCAATTGTTGCTTGTAGTGATCAGCAGTAACAGTTTGACCCTGTTCCAATGGTTCATAATAGAGCACACCCTTCATATCCCACCAGATGCACGGCAGAACTTTCTTGGAGTGAATATTGTGTTTTGGTGTCAAAGTCGTTGGTTCACCGGTGTCTACCCAGTGGTTTTTGCTTTTGGGATTGTTGTACCATATACACTTTTCATCACCCGTAACGATTTTCCACAAGAACGACTTTCTGTGTTGTTTATTCAACAGATTCAAACACTTCGTGACATGCTCATCCTTGTTCCTCTGGCTCAGGTCATGTGGCACCCATTTTCCTTCCTTCTGAATCTTTCCCATTGCAAGTAAATGATTGGAAATAGCTTGCTGAGTTACCCCCAGTTGTTCAGCTAGTACTTTTTACATTTGAGATGAATCTTCATCCAACAATGCTCATGTGCAACCTTCTGCGGGGCAACGCTATGTTCTCGATCACTAATATCAAAATCACCTGCTTTATTAAACTGTCTACACCAAAACTCACACGTTCTTTTCGATACAATATTCTTCCCCAGAACAGAACAGATTGATGCACATACTTTTGCAGCACTTTTTCCTTGATAAAATTTGTAACGAATGCAGTGTCAAATAAATGCAGTATCAAATAAATGCAGTATCGCTTGCCATCTTTCACCTACTGATGTGCAAGTGCGTTTGACTGTTGGGCAAACTTCTGTGTTACATTTTATACTCTGGACCAGTTACGGTCACATGACAGTGCAGGGGAATGTTGGATATGTAAATTAGCGGTATACATGACACGAAAAATGCTTTAAAACTTATTCGTACACCTAATATATATATAGCACACACACATGCATGCACAACACACGCACACACACGCACACACACACGCACACACACACACACACGCACACACACACACACACACACACACACATATCATCATCATCATAATTATCGTCAAGCATTATCAATCCTCTGCTGGATGAAGGTCTCTCAAGTTTCTTCTGCAACTGTCTGTCTTGTGCCTGTCTCCTCCATGTCACTCCGGCATGCTTGAATTTCATCCATCCATCTCCCATGTGGTCTTCTTCTGAGATGTGGTATCTCCCATGTGGTCTTCTATGTACTGTATATATATATATATACAGTTAAAGCTCCTTATTCACGGTTCCCTTATTCGCGTTTTCACTATTCGCGGGTAAAAAAATTGTGACCAAGTTCCTGTATTCGCAACTAAAAATTTCTTTATTCGTGGATCCAGTCGGTATATTGAAAGGATTCGGTGTCCTTTATTAACGCATCGACAACTTTTGAGTACTGCTGGCACGTGCCGAGGCGGCTTTTACAAAGAGTGTAACCGAATGGACTAATATCAAAGTAAAACAAACCTTATTGCCACTATGCCTAAAGTATGTTGTCAAATGCCGCCACCGCCGTATTACGCGTTCTGCTATGTCCTTTGATAAGAGCCGCCTTCGCCACGGTCGGTGTTTTATTACTTCAACTTGTCAGTCGTTGCAATAATTTTGATTGAATAACACGTGTCTCTTCTGCTTTGTTCCCAATTTATAATGTCGAGTAAAAGGAAAGAAAAATTAGTTCCGACGCGGAAAAAAATAGTGTTGCTGCTTAAAGTAAAAATAGAAATGTTTGACCGTTTACGCCTTGGTGAGTCGTTTGCATCCATATCACGCTCTTTCAATGTTAATGAATCAACTGTATGATCCATCAGGAAATCCGAAGACAAAATAAGGAATTCTATAGCTTCAACCTCAGTATCAGCAAAAATTGTTCATGATCCAGCAATTAAAAAATGGAAGCTGCGTTATCATTATGGATTGAAGATCGTAACCAGAAAAGAGTGCCCCTAAATGGTCTTATGATCCGCGAGAAGGCAAAGCGTCTTTATGCACATTTTAAAGAACCTGTTGATGAACGTACAGATGGAGGATTTCAAGCATCAGAAGGTTGGTTCAATAAATTCAAGGTGCGACAATCATTGCATAGCATTAAAATTGTTGGAGAAGCTACATCTGCAGACACTGCCGCAGCAGAATGATATTCAGAAGGATTTTCAAACTTAATTGCTCATGGTGGATACAAACCGGAACAAGTGTTTAATGCAGATGAAACTGCCTTGTTTTGGAAAAGAATGCCAAACAAAACTTTCATATCCAAAAGTGAGAAGTCCGCCCCTGGTTTCAAGGCAGCAAAAGATAGAGTTACACTGCTGCTGTGTTCTAACACATCTGGAGATTGTGTTATAAAGCCACTAATGCTTTACAGATCGTTAAATCCTCGTGCTTTAAAAAATCAAAACAAGGACAACCTGCCAGTGTTTTGGCGTGCAAATAAGAAAGCGTTGGTTACAAGTGCTATTTTTTGTGACCGGTTCCGGAATTGTTTTGTTCCTGAAGTTGAGACTTATTTGAAAAAAAAAAAAAAAATTTAGACTTTAAGGCTGTTCTAGTTTTGGACAATGCTCCAGGTCACCCTCGTGAGCTTGAAACTATGCATCCAAATATAAAGGTGATATTTTTACCTCCTAACACGACGGCTTTACTCCAACCCATGGACCAAGGAATAATCCAGGCGTTCAAGCTCTATTACATTAGACAAACCTTCAAAATCATACTGGACACCATGGAATGTGATCCTGATATGAATGTGATGCAATGCTGGAAAAATTTTGACATAGCAAAATGCATTGTTAACATAAAAGAATCGTTGGAAGAACTGAAACCATACACATTGAAATCATGTTGGAAAAAACTGTATCCTGTTCTGACTGTCGGAAATGATGAAGAATCCGTGCAAATTCAAACTTTAACTGCAAACATTGCTCAAGTTGCGAATGGAATAGGACGAGATGGCTTTAAACAGATAGAATCAAGTGACATTCAAGAGTTGCTTGAATCGCAAGATGAAGATTTGACCGAAACCGACTTGGAGGAAATGTTAAATCCGCATTCCATTGAAGAAGAGGCTTCAACGAGCACTGAAAAGGTGACCTTTAACTTGAAAAACTTGAGTGAAGGTTTACAGATGGCAAATGAGCTTTGTGATTTCTTCATGAAAATTGATCCATCTATGGAAAGAAGTCTTATTTTTAAAAGGCAAATTGTTAATGCCACAGCTGAATATCAATCTGAATTGAAAGACCTTTTAAAAGCGGCAAAACAAGAAAAAAATTACTAAGTTCTTTAAACCCTTGCCTAAGCCTGACAATAATTAGATATTGTTAAAAACTCTCATTAAATTGATTTTATTTTGATTTCTTTTTTTATTTTGGAACCTTGGAACGTATCCCTTAAAATCCCATACAAATTACCATTCCATATTCACGATTTCTGTATTTGCGGCATATTTACGGAACATATACCCCGTGAATAAGGAGCTTTTACTGTATATTATGAAACAAGTAATTCAAAACAATCCCCTTTCCAAAATCACAAGCCATCAGCACCCCACAGGAAAAACACAAGCCCTCAGCACGTCGCAGGAAGAACACAACCAACTAAGCTTCAAACGAAATTATGTGAAGACGTAAGTAGACAAAAATTAGTGAGAAAAAGCAAATAAGAGTGCCATCTGGGTCTGTGTAGATATATTATTAATTTTTGTGTTATCATTATATATATACCCTGAAGTGCCAGAAAAAGTGGTACAGACGAGCTTATGCAAAATACATAGCAACGTCACCTATGCGCATACTCGGTTTGCGTCTGTCAGTGCGTATATAGAGCGATAGACATCCTTGCCAACTGTCAGTGCTGTTTTCGGCATGAGAATGACAAATAATAACGATTTAAGCAATTTTCAACGCGGTGTCATAGTTAGCGCTCGTGAGATGGGCCATAGTATTTCGGAGGTAGAAATGCAGTTTGGATTTTCACAGACGACCATTGCAAGGGTGTGCCGTGACTACATGAATTCCAGCAAAACCTCCAACCTACGATACCAGTGTGGCTGTAAAAAGACATTGGGTGAACGTGATCATCGTCGGCTGTCAAGAATCGTTTCACGTGATAGGCGTGCAACACTCTCGCATGTATAATCAGAATTCAATGCTGGAGCCTCAACAAGCATCAGCGTCCGAACTGTGTAACATACCTTGCACGATATGGGCTTTGGGAGCCGACGCCCAAATTGAGTCCCAGTGATGGGTGCACGACACAGAGCTATGTGCCTTGCTTGGGCACGGCACACTGCCACTGGACACTTGATGACTGAAAACAAGTAGCCTGGTCTGACGAGTCGTGTTTCCAACTGTATCGGGCAGATGGAAGGATTCGTGTGTGGCGCAACCCCCATGAAGCCATGGATCCCACCTGCTGTACCGGCTGGTGGGGTGTCCGTAATGGTATTGGGTGAGTTTAGCTGGAATTCACTGGGACCCCTGGTACGTCTACAAACGTCTGTGACCAGCCAATGCTCTGTGCGAATCCTTTCTGATGAGGTACACCCGTTCATGTCCCTGCATTCATGCTGATGGGTTGGGTCTGTTCCAACAGGACAATTCACCTCCACACAAGTGTCGGGACGCCACGTTATGGTTAGGGGAGCATTCATCTGAGTTTGGGGTGTTGTCATTCCCACCCACATCCCCAGATCTGAACGTGATAGAACACATTTGGGATGTCGTGCAACGCGCTATCGAACACAGGAATCCGAGACCTCGGAATACACCCGAATTGTGGAACACTCTGCAGGAAGTATGGTGTGCATTGCCTACAGCATATTTCCAGAAGCTAGTGGTCCATGCCCCGACATATTTTATGTATACACTGAAGTGCCAGAAAAACTGGTACACCAGTCTAATACTTAGTAGGTCCCCCACGGGAGCACAGGACTGCAGAAATACAACGGGGCATGGACTCTACTAGCTTCTGGAAATATGCTGTAGGCAATGCACAGCATACTTCCTGCAGAGCGTTCCAGAATTCGGGTGTATTCCGAGGTCTCGTATTCCTGTGTTCGATAGCGTGCTGCATGGCATCCCAAATGTGTTCTATCACATTTAGATCTGGGGACTTGAGTGGGAATGGCAACACCACAAACTCAGATGAATGCTCTTCTACCCATAAAGTGGTGTTCCGACACTTGTGTGGAGGTGCATTGTTCTGTTGGAGCAGACCCAACTCATCAGCATGGATGCAGGACATGAACAGGTGTACCTTGTCAGAAAGCATGCGCAAATAGCGTTGGCCAGTCACAGACGTTTGTAGACGTACCAGGGGTCCCAGTGATGTCCAGCTAAACACACCCCATACCATTACGGACCCCCTCACCAGTCGGTACAGTTCCCTGTTGACAGGCGGGATCCATGGCTTCATGGGGTTTGCGCCACACATGAATCCTTCCATCTGCTCGATATAAACGCGACTCATCAGACCAGGCTACTTGTTTCCAGTCATCAAGTGTCCAGTGGCAGTGTTGCCGTGCCCAAGCGAGGCGCATAGCTCTGTGTTGTGCACCCATCAACGGGACTCAATTTGGGCGTCGGCTCCCAAAGCCCATATCGTGCAGGATATGTTGCACAGTCCGGACACTGATGCTTGTTGAGGCTCCAAAATTGAATTCCGATGATACATGCGAGAGTGTTGCACGCCTATCACGTGAAACGATTCTTGACAGCCGACGATGGTCACGTTCACCCAATGTCTTTTTACGGCCACACTGGTATCGTAGGTTGGAGGTTTTGCCGGAATTCTTGTAGTCACGGTACATCCTTGCAATTGTCGTCCGTGAAAATCCTAACTTAGTTTCTACCTCCGAAATACTATGGCCCATCTCACGAGCGCCAACTATGACACCGCGTTGAAAATCGTTTAAATCGTTATTACTTGTCATTCTCATGCCGAAAACAGCACTGACAGCTGGCAAGGATGTCTATCGCTTTATATACGCCCTGGCGGACGCAACCGAGTACGTGCATTGGTGATGTTGCTATGTATTTTGCATAAGCTTGTCTGTACCAGTTTTTCTGGCACTTCAGTGTATATATATATATATAATATTGTGTAGGTCCTTCATGTGTGCCACCACCACTGCCATCATGTGACGGGTAATGGACTTCACAAGTTCGTGGAAGGTGTCCACTGGCGTTCTGTACCATATTTGAAAAGTGCTGCCTGTAGCTCATCCAATGTCCACGTATGCAGCTGCTCATCCAATGTCCACGTATGCAGCTGCTCATCCAATGTCCACGTATGCAGCTGCTCATCCAATATCCACATATGCAGCTGCTCATCCATACCATCCCAACTGCATTCAGTTGGGTTCTCGTAGGGCAACATTGGTGGCCATGGGAGAACTTGAAAGCCATCCTTGTGTTCACCAGTCATCATAGCTGTTTCTTTCTTTTGAATCTTATTTACCAAATCATCTTTTTTCCATCTATGGCATTATTATGCAGCATTTTTTGAAAAGATCACGACTTTGCACTTTCCTAACAATGACACCCTGGGCAGTCGCAAGAGCAACACCCACACTTTCTGTGAAGAGACGAGAAATCACAGATTCAAATGCTACACTTCTCCTCAAAGGTTGGGTGACATGTTCTAAGTCCTACAAGAGAAATAAGGAAAAGATAGCTTCCATTTTGGGAGCAAGAAATTATATGATCTCTCTTCAAAACAGGATTAAGGTTTGCACTTATCATGTTAGCAGCAACTATTCCCATAGGATTATGTATGGGTATTTTATTGAAACAATACTGTATTCAGGGTTCAAATATGTTTCCATATTTGTGTTTTTAATTAACTTTCATATAAGCTGTGCCCTGCACTTTAAAGAAAAAATTCCTTGCAAAAACTTTCGGCTTATACACAGGTATGTACGGTAGATTATACTCTTGATTAATTCTTAGAGTATTATTGGAGATGGCTGTTTCAGTATCTAAACTGCACACCAAACATTTGATTAATACTGAAATTTTTGACAAGGTAGTTAGTTTGGGTTTTATTCTCCTTGGTGTCATATTTCTGATTATGTAAATACTTTACTAGTATTATTTTCTTACCTCAAAGGTAGATTATGTTCACAAACTCCTGAACTGAGGAAAAAAAATTTTTTTTGAAGAGTATGCTCATCATACTCTTCAATAAATAGTAATAATAATAATAAATAAAATTAAAGAAATGAGATGAGATTTTAGTTATCATCTACTCATTTTTGTCTATGAGTTTGTGAAACCCAAATACTGTAGTTTTCGTCGTATAATCTGCGGATTATCTGCTAAAAAGTTAAAAATATAGGTTCTGTGGATTATATGCTGATGCAGATAATTTGCTGATTTAAAAAATATAAAGTTTTTATGGCCCTTCGATTTTCAAAAAAAATTCACAAAATAATTAATTGTGCAGAAGATAATTGGAAAATTAACTCCCTCGAAAAATTTTTCCTCAGTTCAGGAGTTTGTATGGGGCGGACAGGAGGAGTGTCATAATGAAAGATCGGGAAAGTTGTGGGGAAGGATGGCAGGGGTCATTTTGTATCGTTGAGAAGGATAACTAGCTGTTTGTTGTGCTGTCTCTGTTTTTGGCCACCAGTCAATGAAGTATGTACAGCACTTGCTGCATGAACCTGTGTGTTCTTCCTTTTGGATCTCATGTTCAGTTCGCTTTTTGCTGTTTTGATCAATGCCTTTGCTGCTGATGTTTTCCTTCATTGCTATTTATGATGCCTTTGAAAAGGAAATGTTTCAGTTACCTGCTGAATTTAAACTTAAAATGGTGGGCACAGTTGAGGATATGATTGTGTCATTGCACGATCATTTTGAGGTCAGAAAACAATCGCTCAATAACATGCAGAAAGCAACTTTTCCGCGATCTAAATCGTAAACACATCCATCAGTAAATTCCATGGGAGAATTCACGGAAATCTATCCCTATTTTTTATTGGCCCACGTATAAACTAATACCCCAACTCTGAAAGTAAGATTTCTTCCAAAAACTTTTGATTATATGCAAGTACATACGGTATTTCTATAACTTGTTCTGTATCAGCCTTTTGTCATTGGCAAGGTGTAATGCAATAGTCTGGAGCTGCATTGTCGTGATCTATGGATGTCGTGCCACTGAGCTTTATTTGTCTGGAGATAAAAATATGAAAAAGTAACTTTTAAAAATTAATTTCTTCATTTAATAAAATAA
Organism: Macrothele yani; assembly: GCA_039090855.1. Classification (NCBI taxonomy): domain Eukaryota; kingdom Metazoa; phylum Arthropoda; class Arachnida; order Araneae; family Macrothelidae; genus Macrothele; species Macrothele yani. Next base: position 140,039,372 of record CM077024.1, on the reverse strand, counting down.
TTTTTTTCTTACTTCTTCAGACTCCTGGATCATTATGATGTGACCCACTTTTCTGTTGGAAATTCCACACTTCCGGTTCAACATCTATGATGTGCTGATCATACGGCGATTTTTTTTTTTTCTGAATGTCACAGTCTGCAGATTATACGAAGGGGGAAAAAAATTGTGAATTTCGGGTCTACGGAACTACGGATTACACGCTGGTGCGGATAATATGACGAAAATTACGGTATATACCTTATTGTTGCATATGCACTGCTGTATTCCTACTTCAGCTAAATACTCCAAATTGTTTAATCCTTATTCCAATTTCAGCTTAACTTTTGTTTAAATGTTGTGTAGGTCTTTGGGTAAGGTGCAGCTGTGCTGTATGATCAAGTTTCCCATTTTATGATGGCCTGTGTGTCATATTTTTTTTTTTACCATGATTAGTTTTTTTTACACTTTTAAAATATGAATTAAAATGGTGATTGTGGAGGAAGACATTTGTCTTAAGTGTGAACCTGTGAAAATATCAGTTGTTAGAGTGTTATAACTTTTATAGCTGGTTGTAACCAGCATTTTTAAGTAATGATTTTTGCATTCATATATTGCTGTCTTTTTATGTCTTGAATTTGGTCGTGTGTTGTTTTTTCACAGTGTTCAAAAAATAGTATTTTTGGAACAAATTGAGCATTATTACAACAAGGATAACTGGCCAACTGAAGGTGAAAGGCTGTAAGTTATTATATTCCTTATACTTTTCTCTGTATTTTAATGAAGTATACTTTGTGTGTATTACTTACAAAATCTTATGGTGATTAGTTATTTGTCTATACTATCACACCTGCATCCAATTTGTGGTGTTATTTGTTTATGCGATTGTCTTTCAGTTATACATGGATATTAATTTTGTTCATATTGATTTCACTGGAATTCACTAGGGATTGTAGCCATTATTTTGGGCTTTTCATTATTACTGGCTACAGCGATTACTTCTAGCTACATTACTTCTATTATTTCTGGCTTATCGTTATTACTTATCATTATTCTGGCCATCATTATTACTGGCTATAGCCATTACTTCCGGCTTATCACCCACCACTGGTTACTTGTGAGGTTGTAGCCATTACTTCTGACTGAGAGCCATTAGCATGTTAGCTTTTCTTCATGAGAGTTTCAGCCTTTACCTCTTGACAAGAATAGTTAAAATCAAGGGTTGACAAATCGAAGATGCCATTGGGCCTGAAAATGTTCACCTGACACTTGAGTTTTCAAATTCTATTTTAAAAATGTTACTTTTGAAAACTTTGGGTTTCTGTTATTGATGCTTCCATCTCATTAATAAAGCAGCAAGTACAGTATACAGTTTTTTGTGCTTGTATTTTTTTTATTTGTAAACTACTTACCTTTAGAATCAGAATAATGAAGATGCCAGTATAAATTTTTTGTTGCCAGCAGAGTTATGCATTCTACAGCAATATTAGTAGAAGTTATTCAGGTCGAAGTACCACAGTGCAATCCAAAAAAAGCATGAAATATGTTCTTAGCCATAGCATTTATTTCACATTGGGTGCTTATAAGTTTGTTGATTGGTGGTTTTATTGAATGTCATTCAGCAGGAGACAGAGCCAAACTTTAAAAAATGAAAACCTATTTTGAAATGCAATTAATACAAGTGTGTGATTAGTTCCTTCACTGTAGTTTTGGATATTGCACTGAATTATTGAACAATATGTAAGAAATAATACATTAATTTTTACTGTCAAAGGTCACAATTCTGTATGTGTAGTTTTAGTTTAGATCGATCATGGTTTTGTCTTTTATATCTTGAAAAAATATGTTGACTCCTTAAAAAACAGAGTTGGTGACTGAACATTTTGGATTTTGCGTTGTAGACCCACACAGAGTTGTAATTACGGATTTATTTCTAATAAAACTCGCCAGAGTTCATCCTAAGGCTTTGAGTGGTGGTTAAAATTAATAATTTCCCCACATAGTGTTTTTATTAAGAAGAGAAGGTTCATTCAGTAAGCATATCGCATTCGCGCTAGAATCCTTGGGTGTGCTGTTTCGCGTGTTCACATCCGACAACTTTAAAGCAGCTGTTGTACAAGCGCTCCACGGTCAAACACAAGTGATCTCCAGTCGCAATTACAGATTTATTTCTAATAAAACTTGCCAGAGTTCGTCCTAAGGCTTTGAGTTGATACGACGTGGTTTGGTTAAGATATTATTCTATAACGATGATGAACTTACTTCTGAAAAAATGCAAATATTACCAATTTTATTTTTAAAAAGAAGAAAATGGCCGGTGATCAATCTAGGGACCCCAATTAAGAATTTTTTTTTTTTTTATCAACGACTAACACCCCAGGTACGATCCTTAAAAACTCCCAGTAAATGGAAGGTGATTCCACCACCACCGACAAGAGAAATTCACATACGACACAAAATAATTTGATTAAGCATATGTTCCAGGTTAACTGTAAATTTATTTTGTGCTCCCAGGCACAGGTTGGAAAAACACTTGATACAAGGAAACTTTAGGTGGCTAGGCCGAATAAAAAAAAGAATTTAGCTGTGAATTTTAGAGTCCAGAGTATGTTGACAGTCTTAAATAATCCTCTCAGAAACCCTGGTCTGCAAACCAAGTAGTTTTCACCTGTGTGGTTTAGAGGATGAAGGAGGTAAGTGTCTGAATTTGGTTACCAGCCTGCCTTACAAAAAATCATCAAAGAATGTGATCATTCACTCAAAGAGTGTTAAGAGCTTAATGCTCGATGTGCATGCATATCTGATAACTGTTGAACCTTGAGCTAAATGCTCTTTACAATTTAGATTTAAATGGTTAAGAGTGACATTTTAAAATTTTTCCTTTTTTTCACAACACACTGCTTTCGGTCAGTTACCTAGAAAAAATCTTTTTTCTTTTTCTTACTTTACAGTAACAGAAAAACCAAACAAACAAAAATGTCAAGTCACTTTCCTCTCATTTGAGCTAACGAAAAACCCCTGTTCTAACAGGAAACCAAAATTAATATATTTCAATCCATTTCTTTGGTCACTGGCATTAACTAGACATTTTTACAAAAAAAAAAAAACACAATGACATTATATTACATTTGTTGGTTCTGGCCAGACCATTAATTCCAAACATACATTTGCATTTCTCTATTTTCCTCCCATTTTAATTTCACCTTCCCCCCATTTTTTTCTCTCACCCCTGAATTTTAACCTTTTACATCATTCCATTTCTGATCAAGACACATTTTTTTTTTTTTTTTTTTTTTTTTTTTTTTTCAATTTTAGGTGGTACTCATTTTTTTCTCTTTGTTTCTCCTCCTCCTTAAATTTTCCTTTTGATGCCGAATTGGAATTGGTGTTTGTGCTGTCGCTACGAGAGCCGGCACGCCGTGGAAACAGGGCCTGATGCACTTATGATGACATGGTAGGATTTTCCCTCTTCTCCTTCCTTTCTTTTATTCTTTTTTTTCTTACTTACTCCCGATGCCGGCCTTTGAGGATACTTTCTCTCTCTCACACGGCGACAGGCGGCAGCGATGTTACCGTGCGAGTTACGAGCGTAATGCCCGCTAGTGCCTCGGGACGATGTCAAGAACTTTTTCGCGCCATCTCGGCAGCAGAGTAAATTTTTAGCCATGGAAAAATTTGAAAAGAAAAGGATCGTTCCTACCGTTCTTGGGCCATCGCGGCCGCACGCTGGGAGGTTACGGCAGTTTCGGCATCCGGACATCCGTCGTTCGGACTCCCCTCCTTTACTCGATTTTTTTATTTATTTTTTTATGGTGGGACTCTCCCTTACGAAGTCTGGTATCGAAGTGTCGAGCAGCATGCAAAAATTCTCAGCTCCTCGCCGAATCCCTTGCGCACGCGCCCGAAATGGCGGAAGGCAATTGGCCCGAAGTTAAGTCAGAAGGCGGAGAGAAAGACGCAATTCCCAGAAATCGCTGGCTCGCATCTTCTCGGAGTCTGGCTTGAACTTTGACCCACGCAAAACGGGCGCTGCGGTGAACCTCGCAGAATTCCGCCCAAATCCTGACGTGTTCCATGTGCCAAGCGAAAAATGCCTTTTTGAAGTAAACAAGAGCATAAATAAATCGGACTTTCTGCACTGGTAAAGCTGGGAAAACGTCCTCACAGATGCCATTCTACGAATTTATCGCTTTTAGAAAAGCGACACCAGAAACTGTAGCCATTTTCGTTCTTTCTTTCTGAACAAAGGCTTTTGGAGACCACCTTTACAAAAATTCATTAAACAAATTAACTAACATTAACGAACATCGTTACAATTAACTTCGTAAAGCATAAAAATCGAATTCTCTCTAGCTACAGGTACGACGATCGAATTACGAAAAATAGCGTAACGCAACGATGTGTTATTTTGCCCTGATGCATTAAGCCACAATTTTATTCTTTTACTAAATGACTATTAAATATCCTTGACGATAGCGCACGCGCAATTAATTTACGAAAGTCACTTCGTTACGGAGCGATCACCGACCCGCTTTTTCTAACAGTCGCTGCATTATACTATCACTAGTTAATACCCAGTGAGATTCATACTAAAACCAACTAAATATTAATACTAAGCAAGATTTTAATTAAGAAAGGTTACTAAATTAAGCCCGATACACCCAACGACGATTTTAATTACACGCTACTGACATGGCATAAACACGCGTTTTTTCTCATTAGATACCACTACAATAAGATAAAATACTTCAAACACTACATGTTTACAAATTACTTTTCCATTATTAAAGCTTACATAATAATACAATAAAAGAAATCGCGATAACGACGGTAAATACGGAACTACAACCTTACAATTTTTCTTTTTATCGCTACGTTATCCCGACGATCAATAACGCCGAACGCCGCGGCGTCGCCGATAATTTTAAACTGATACATCTAACACTATACATATTAAACTGCACTATACACTTAAGAAACTAAGGCAAATCAATTCATATACACTACATCATATACTGCACTAAAACAAACTTCACTAATATCTCTTCCCTGAAAGTAAACAGTGCACTAAAAAAAATGCAATGGAAGGAAGAAAAAAAAAACATTGCATGAAAGAAGAACAACAAAAGAACCAGCAATATAGCATGATGTCAAACTTTCTTAAATCTACTTCCCAGCTAGTTACGCCTCCCTTAACTAGCAACAGACATCACAAGGCTAACTTACCTAGACCTATTCACATAAATTTAACTACATACACAGAGATCAACACTTCACAGAGAAATCAGAAAGAAAATAAAATAAATGAAAAGAATTTACTTGATTTTTCTTGACTCTTAAATCTATTTATTTTTTCTAACTCCCTCCTTGCCAAAGGGATTTGAGATCATCTCATGACAAAAATTATCACTCTCATTGAGAGTGCGTGGATCTGGTGACGTGTTTTCCGATCCAAAAATATTGGCCCATTAATTTAGAGATCGGAAAAACGTCAACAGATCAGAGTGGTGGTTAATTAATTTCCCCACATAATGTTTTCATTAAGAAGAGAAGGTTCGTTCAGTAAGCATATCGCATTCACGCTAGAATCCTCGGGTGTGCTGTTTGTTGTGCCCACATTCGATGACCTTAAAGCAGCTGTGGTACAAGCACTCCCCCGACTACGTTGCAGGTGATGTTTTAATTTCCCTGTGGCTTCAAATGTTAATAGCAGAACTTTCAAGGTGTGCTACCCGAAATTAGCACCGTTTAAGTCCCACGGAGCAGTGCAACCATTTGCTGTTACATTGTTGTTGTTTTTTTCTTTTTATGTATTTCCAATAAGACTCGCTAAAGTTTGTCCGCTATACTTAATTCCCTTGTGCAATATTTTCGTGAAGAGGAAAAGGTTCGTTGTTTTGTGCAGTAAACGAAAGGTAGTAAATAACATTTGCAGCTGCAGGAGTGCTATTTTATCAGTGGACACCCTAAGTGGTCAAAGCAACTGTAATTCAAAGCTCTCCAGATGGTGCCACAGGTCATGTTTTTATTTCCTCGTGGATCCAACGCAGAGGTTTCAATTCCCAGGTTGTGCGCACTTCAAAAAGCACCACTGGTCATACTTGTTTGCATTTGGAATAGCGTGGAGTCGTATAAACACACTTCAACGTTCTGCTTTGAGTTAATGTTTTTCTATCTTTTCGTCGCTGTATGAATCGGTGTGTTTATGAGCACAGATTTAAATATGCAATTAGAGTTTTGACATTCGTTTAGGTTGACGATGTACTAAGTGTCCCATTTTCTGCCAGAGACTTTGCAGATTGTATAAAGCGGTTTAAAAAAAGTAAGCCCCGTGCTGCATTTAAAACTTACACACACACACACACACACACATATATATATAAATATATATAAGATACCAAAAATTTGTTCTTCAGTCTAGTATTTGCACAGGAAATTCAGATTTTTCTTACAACGGAGTGTATGTAAAGATCTTTACGTAAGTTCTTAGACGACACATAAATAAAAGAAATACTTTCGTATGTTCAAAATCAACGTGCGTATTTCGCAGCTCGGGATACATAATAAACTTTTTACGTGTTTCTTCCCATAAGAGTGCACACCCAACCTAAACGGGCACGTGGCGCAACTGATATATATATATATATATATAATGGCTTTTATCGATTGTGAAAAAGCCTTTGATTCAGTGAAACCATCAGCAGTTACAATGGCTCTGAAATCCTGCGGTATTGAAGATGCATACATTAATATTATTAATAACATCTATGAAAATGCAAGTGCAAATATTCGGCTGTTTGAAAATACAACACACATAAAAATTGGAAAGGGAGTGAGACAAGGTGACACCATATCTCCGAAGCTCTTTAATGCACATTGGAAAATGTCTTTCAATCACTGAACTGGGAAAACAAAGGGATAAAGATTAATTGAGATTATCTAACCCACCTTCGTTTTGCTGACGACTTAGTCATTTTTGCAACTACCCCATCAGAGCTGCAGAGTATGATCCAGGAACTTGCTGACAAGAGTAAAGAAGTGGGATTAAAAATGAACTTTCAGAAGACAAAAGTGATGTTCAATGCTTTTACAAGAAATGAAGATTTATCGATTGATGGAGAAAAGCTGGAGATAACAGGCACGTAGGTTTATCTTGGACAGCAGATATCAAGTGAGGGTCACATTGATGAAGAAATTAATCGCGTACAAAACTTGCCTGGAGGGCTTTTGGAAGAAACAACATAATTTTCAAGAGCAATGTGCCATTATGTCTTTAAAATAAGGTGTTTGATCAATGCATCCTTCCAGTGCTTACGTATGGTGCAGAGACGTGGACCTTAACTAAAAGAGACATACAAAGGCAGCAGACAACTCAAAGAAGCATGGAAAGGTGCATGCTTGCTGTACCCAGGAGAGATAAGAAGAGGAATTTGTGGATCCGAAAAATGACAAGAGTGGAAGACATCATGATCAAAGTTAAATCCCTGAAATGGCAATGGGCTGGACATACTGCCAGAAGGATAGACCATCGATGGACAGCCAAAATTTTAGATTGGATTCCAAGGGGCAGGAAAAGACCCAGAAGAAGACCACATGAGAGATGGGTGATTGAAATTCGAAAGTATGTGGGAGTAACATATAGGAGACTGGCACAAGACAGACCGTTGTGGAAGAAACTTGGGGAGACCTTCGTCCAGCAGTGGATTGATAATGGTTGACAATGATAATGATGATGATGATATATATATATATATATATATGGGATGTAAGGTCAGGTGATGCGTAACATCACAGCCTCTCCTTGACAAATGTCAACCCCTCTTTCTCGTGGTACATCCTGTTCCCACTAAAGGGGCTCTGACGACCGCCAATAGCGGTATAACTATACCATCGGGATTAGAGGAAATGCTATCCCACACTCACCAACCCGCTTGGCCAGCGTGGTGAGTTATGGCCAAACCCCTCCAAAATGATTCCACAACTTAAATCTTGGCCCTCAGTCTCCGGCAGCTGGAATGTACCTCTCCAAGGCAGCGGCCAGTGCGACATGAAGGCAGAGGGTGCTAAGAATCCCCGGAGGACCTGACTACGCTGCCATCTGATGCTGACCTTGGCTACGTATAATGGACGCTCCCTATCTTCTGATTCAAGGCTTCTTGAATTGGAAGAGGAACTACAAAGGATCAAGTGGGGCATCGTCGGGCTAAGTGAGGTAAGGAGAAAAGGAGAAGAATTCATTGAACTGAAAAGTGGACATCTCTTCTACTATCGTGGGACAGATACTGGCAGAACTAGTGGTGTTGGATTTATAATAAACAAGAAACTGCAGGATAAAGTTGTAGAAGTTGAAAGTTCCTCTGACAGAGCTGCACTACTCGTTATCCAACTCTCGAGAAGATACCAGGCTCAGATTATTCAAACTTATGCACCCACCACAAGTCATTCTGAAGAAGAAATTGAAGAATTTTATGAGGAAATTCGTCATCTAAATAATAAAGGTAATAAGCACTTGAAGATAATTATGGGAGATTTCAATGCAAAAATAGCAACGGCAACAGAATAAAACTTCAGTAGGTAAATTCGGTCACAGCAACAGAAACCAGCGTGGAAATACTCTCGTAGAGTTTGCAGAGGCAGAAAGGTTTTTCATCTTGAACTCCTTTTTCAAGAAAAAGCCACACAGGAAATGGACATGGAGACATCCAAATGGGACGACAAGTGAAATTGATTTTATTATGTGTAACAAAAAATTCGTCATAGAAGACTGCAGTGTGCTAAACAAGTTCAACACAGGTAGTGACCATAGATTGGTGAGATGTAAGATGCACCTCAACACTAAACTTGAACGTGGTAAGCTCATAAGACAAACAAAAGGTATTGACATAACCAACCTTAAAAAACACCATAATACCTTCAAGTTGGAACTGAAGAACAGATTCTCTGCTTTAGAAGGCCTAACATCGGAAGAAGTGGATATTTCTGAAGTTAACAGAAAAGTAACCAACACTCTTTTGGAAACAGCAACAAAATTAGCTGGGTCTAAGAACAAGTTGCATGTGAACAAATTATCAGGAAAAACCAAAATGTTGATGCAAAAAAGAAGAGAGATGAGGACAACTAAAGAAGATGTGACTTCCAAAGTGGAATATATAGAGCTATGCAAGACAGTACGAAAAAGTATCACTGAAGACGTAAGGAAATTCAACTGTGAACTAGTAAGGAAAGCAATTGAAAACAACCAAAGCCTAAAGATAGCAAAGGGACATCTCAGTAAGGGAAGAAAACAGATTATGGCACTGAGAAAAGAAGATGGTTCTGTAACAAGAAATAGAGGTGAAATTTTGAGAAGAGTGAAAGATTTCTACTCCAAATTATATGAAAGGGATGATACATGTACTCCAGACATCATGAAAGGTACCAGTACCAGAGTTCCTCCAGTCCTTCCAGCAGAAGTTGCACATGCAATCAAGAACATGAAGCGGGGAAAAGCTCCAGGAGAAGATGGGATTACTGTAGACATCATACAAGAAGCAAGTGGAGAAATCGAAACAGTACTCGCCCAAATTTTCACTCGATGCCTTAATGAAGGGAAGATTCCTGAGGATTGGAACTACGCTACAATGATCTTGCTACATAAAAAAGGTGACATTGAGGATCTCAGGAACTACAGACCTATCAGCCTCCTATCAGTGGTTTATAAAATCTTCACTAAAGGTCTTTCACACCGCTTGAAGGTGACACTGGACATGGCTCAACCGCGAGAACAAGCTGGATTCTGGAGTAGCTACAGCACAATAGATCATATCCACGTACTGAGAGAACTAATTGAAAGAGCGAGGGAATATGAACATCCATTGTGCATGGCTTTTATCGATTATGAAAAAGCCTTCGATTCGGTGAAACCATCAGCAGTTACAATGGCTCTGAAATCCTGCGGTCTTGAAGATGCGTACATTAATATTATTAATAACATCAATGAAAATGCAAGTGCAAAGATTTGGCTGTTTGAAAATACAACACATATGAAAATTGGAAAAGGAGTAAGACAAGGTGACACCATATCTCCGAAGCTCTTTAATGCCACATTGGAAAATGTCTTTCAATCACTGAACTGGGAAAACAAAGGGATAAAGATTAATGGAGATTATCTAACCCACCTTCGTTTTGCTGATGACGTAGTCATTTTTGCAACTACCCCATCAGAGCTGCAGAGTATGATCCAGGAACTTGCTGACAAGAGTAAAGAAGTGGGATTAAAAATGAACTTTCAGAAGACAAAATTGATGTTCAATGCTTTTACAAGAAATGAAGATTTATCGATTGAAGGAGAAAAGCTGAAGATAACAGACACATACGTTTATCTTGGACACCAGATATCAAGTGAGGGTCACATTGATGAAGAAATTAATCGGCGCACAAAACTTGCCTGGAGAGCTTTTGGACGAAACAGCATAATTTTCAAGAGCAATATGCCATTATGTCTTAAAAGAAAAGTGTTTGATCAATGCATCCTTCCAGTGCTTACGTATGGTGCAGAGACGTGGACCTTAACTAAAAGAGACATACAAATGCTGCAGACAACTCAAAGAACCATGGAGAGGTGCATGCTTGGTGTAACCAGGAGAGATAAGAAGAGGAACTCGTGGATCCGAAAAATGACAAGAGTGGAAGACATCATGATCAGAGGAAAATCCCTGAAATGGCAATGGGCTGGACATACTGCCAGAAGGACAGACCATCGATGGACAGCCGAAATTTTAGATTGGATTCCAAGGGGACAGGAAAAGACCCAGAAGAAGACCACATGGAAGATGGGTGGATGAAATTCGAAAGTATGCGGGAGTGACATGGAGGAGACTGGCACTCTTGAACTCTTGGGAGCAGGTCATTTTTTTATGTTGATTGTTTTTACTTTCTTTGGTATGGAGTGCAATTTTGTTTATTTTAGATGTGCACTTAACTTAGCTTTCTTTTAAATGTTTTCTTTTGGGTGTCTAGGGCATATAATTTGCTTCTCTGTGGCTTGCCTCCTAGCACTGTGGGTTTTAACTTTGCCTTTTTTCAATAATTTTGCTGTGGGTAATGTGCATTTTCCGTGCTTTTCTGAGACATGCAACTCGGTTATTTGGGTTCACTCTCGGATCTTGCATCTGTGGTCTGTTCCTTGTGCAACTTTTTTTAGAAACATTTTTTTCTAAAAATTGTTGCTTTAATTTTGACTTTTTCAAAATTGTAAAAGTTTTTCTTATTTTTGTTTAAATTTATTTTTCTAAAAATTGTTGCTTTAATTTTGACTTTTTCAAAATTGTAAAGTTTTTCTTATTTTTGTTTAAATTTATTTTTCTGCTTTGCTTTTGCTGTTACATGATAAAGGCTATCAATTTTACTGTGGCCAGTTTGAAGTCCTCCTTTCTGAACCTTTCTTTGGTTAGGATTTTCAAACTATTTTAGTTCTATTTTTCTCTGGTTTTGATATATTTTGGGAAACTCAGTTCCCTTCCATTTCGTTTTAAGTTGTGCTTCTCTTGGTTGTTGTGAGGTCGGGCAATGTTGTTTAGTTTGCTGGTTTTTTTTTTTTAATTTCCTTTTTAATTTGACAAGTTTAACCTTAAATTTAATCTGTCCTTATAGCAAACTAAATTGGCAGAAACCCACAATTCTCTAGTCTCAGTAGATAAATGAGTGATTTTCTTTATGCTTGCCCTTGACGAAGCCATCAGAGAATCAGTCATTGATCTGCTTCCCTGCATTCTTCTGTTTTTTTTATTTCCATGGTTGGGAGCTTGACAGCTTCGAACGGTTGGGGATTGGCGGTTATTATTCTGCTCGTTCTTGGGATTTTGTCTGTTTTCGTTTTTTCAAAATTTTGCTCCTTGAGTTTTGCATTTTATTAATATTATGGTTTGATCTTTCTTTTATGCAGGCTTTGGTGCTTTGGAATTTCAAATTCGTACTTGATTTTTGTTTAATTTTTTTTGTTTTTTGGACACACACACACACACACGCGCACACGCACGCACGCACACACACACACACACACACGCACACACACACACACACACACACACACACACACACACACACACACACACAGGTTAATTTGTTTCTGGCAAAGTGTTATGCTAGTACAGAAAGATAATCACCAATATTTTTGGTGAAACCTTTTTGCGGTCTCCAGAGGGATTTTTTTTTTTTTTTTTTGCAATATATAATATATTTGAGGCAAAAGAAAAAAAAAGCAAGTATAGGTGTTGAAATAGTAGAAATATATATCTAGTACACTATTATCCAGAACTTAAGAAGAAATATGAAATCTGATGACTACAAAGCATTGTGATGCTAGAAGAACTTGCTAACATATGTAAATGAATGCACTGTGACATATGAAGGCATTCCATGATGCGTAGTTTGTATGCAATTTGCTGAGAGCATGGGACAGCTGCTAGTAAAGGGTGTAGATCTTTCAAAAAGTAACTAGACTGACATCATAGTGCGTAAACAAATCCACGTGAAAAAAAGGGCAACTGCCTCTGTCAAAACACCTGCAAGGTCAGTCACACGATGAGACGTCATTACAGTGCTCCGCTAGTTCATTCTTGTAGTAAATGGCGTAGCATTTAGATGTGTTCCTATAACCCTGTATGGATTTAAAACTGGAGCAAAGAGCAGCTATAAAATTTTGCATGAGTTTGAATAAAACTGCCACAGAAATGCATGAAATTATATAAACAGCCTATAAGGATGATACTTTGTCCCATACAAGAGTTTTTGAGTGGCACAAGAAATTTGTGAATAGTGAAGAGTATCTGGAAACTGCGCCATGCTCCAAATAGGCCTTCGACATTGACTTTGAAGCTTAATGTCAGTACCATCCAGGCACCCCTGCGTGAAGACTGCCGAATGATCATTCAGGAGGTTGCTAATACCAAATGATTATTCAGGAAGATGCAGATGTCCATTGGTTTCATTAATGATATTGTGAGAAATCGGTTGGGGTACTGAAAAGTCGCTGCAAAGTAGGTTCCCTATTTGCTCACAGATGAACACAGGGCAAATCATGTTATCACTTGTCATTAATGGAAGTGCCAGCTAAGATGTGAGGCACACTTTTTGAGTGGAGTTGTCACATGTGATGAAATATTTTTCACCATTTCGATCCAGAAAACAAAACAACAGAGCACCTAATGGAAACATTCACAGAGTCCCCAATCCAAGAAAGTGAAGGTTCAAGCATGAGCAGGGAAGGTCATGCTCCTGGTTCTCTGTGATAAAAAGGGAATTTCATATGGCCATGTTGTTCCACAACAGAAAACTGTTACCTGTGCCTATTATTCTGAAGTACTCAAAAGTCCGCCAAAGAAAAAAATTCCCCAAATGCGCAGAATATGCACAAACTGGTTGGATTTTTACATCAAGATAATGCCCCTGCACATTGTATTTTGCTTACCCAGCAGGTTATCCAAGATCTAGGCATCAGAATAATGGCACACCCTCCATATTCACCGGACTCTTTTCCGCGTGACTTCCACCTATTCCCTGAAGTGAAAAAAGAACTTTGTGGGCGTCTGCTTGCATCAAATTCTGAACTGAAAAATGCTGTGATGGGTTTCCTGAAGCACATGTCAGGAAAGAGCTTAGAACGCATCTTCTGGAAGTGGATAAAAAGGTGGAACCGATGTGTTCAGGTAGAGGGAGAATACCTTAAAAGTATGTAAGTGTAAGTATGTTTACTGCATTACACTTCTGCCCCATATAAAATCAGTCTCGTTACTTTTAAATGACTCTTGTATATTGCCTGGAGGCTGAGCCATTTCTCCTAGGAGTCCGTTCTGTTTTTCATGTGTTTCAGTGATGGAGTTGAGAAATTGCGTGTCTGAGGTAACAAAAATATGTCTTGCACACATCACATGGAAGATTTTTCCCAAGGCTGAATCATCAGCAAATTGGAGACTGTAAACAATGTCGCCAGAGATTTTGGAGTAGTACACAGCATAATGTTGTGGCTTTTGTCAGCATTTAGGAGATACAGAACCAATACTAGATGTTTTGCTGGAGGTCTTTCCCACTGTGTGGGCCAGTTGGCTAATCATCTTCAAACAAGCCCAGGTATGTGAATTTTGCACAAAATCATGTCAAGATGTCGAAATGCAGAGGGACTATAGCCTGTAGACCTGTACACTGTACACCATTATCCAGGACGCATTGTACTTCCCATTGTCAGTGGTGTATGTCTCATGTTGACTGGTCTTTTGATCAGTGGGCCAAGGTAATGTTCACAGATGAAAGCCGCTTTAGTTTGACGATTATGGGCAAAACACGTAACAATATTAACAAAGAAAGGTGACTTGATCACGCTAATTACGTTAACTAAAACTTTTACAAAAAGTTCGTAAGTTGAAAGCTTTCGACCTTATCTTAGGTCTTCATCACGCCAATGGAGGACTAAGATTGTTGCCAGATTCTACATTTGAATTTTTCCTATTTTTGTTGCCAAAACTTAGAATTGATCTCCAGATCAACGGAATGTAGAGAGGAGATTCGGAGTTGCAAGTCATTGAGTTGAAAATAATTTCTATGCTTTCACGGTAACGGATATGTTCTAAAATTCTATGGCTAATGCTCCTGTATGTGCTTCCAATGTATAAGTTATCCCCAGTAGAAGAAGAGATAGGAATGCAGTAAACTCCTGGGAGGTTCAGGCTTTCAACAGTTGGCTGTTGCAAATGATATGAGCCCTGTGGATGTAGGACTTCAATGCTGCAAGCTTGTAGAGATGCAGGGTGCAAGATTTGTAGGGAATGATGTTAGTGGCTGCAGAAGGTTTTCAAATTTTTCTGTAATGGAGTTGATCAGTATCTGTAGCTCAGACTCGGAATGTGGCCAGCTAATGAAAATGTCGTCTACATATCTTAACCATAGGGAAGGTTGAAAAGGGTGTAGAGGAATTATGGAAACTTCAATATGTTGCATGTAGATTTCAGCAAGCACCGCTTTAGTTTTTTACACTTTCCAATCGTAGGTTGAAGAAGGCTTCAGCTTTGTCCGTCTGTCTGTCTGTCCACACGATAACTCACGTAAAAATGGTTCGATTTCGATGAAATTTTAGTATGTGGTAGGGGACAACCTGGGGATGAACCCTATTGAAAATGGACGTAATGGGGTCAAATGTCAGGACATAGGAGTAGGATCTATTGCATCACTCTTATGCGTCATAACTTAAGTAAAAATGTTTCAATTGCAACAAAACTTTATCATGTTGTTCCGGAGTTATACTGAACTGGTTCTGTTGAATATAATCGAAATGAGGTCAAAGGTCAGGACACAGGAGCGAGATTTATTCCTCAGCCATTATCCTCATAACTTGAGTAATGATTTTTGGTATGCTGGAAAGCGTATCATAATTGCATCACATGATTTTACTAACTTGTTTTGCCACATTCCAAATGGCAATTGATCTGGAGGGAATGTGGGACTGTGTGTAATGCCAGGAACATCATTAAACAAGGCAGATATGATGGTCCCAGCATTATGGTGTGGGCCAGTATCCTGATCAATGGACATACCAAATTACAGATGATGAATCAAAGGAGAATTACTGCAGTGGTACTGTAATTATGTGATTTTCTTCACCACATTTATCTGTTCTGTGGTATTGTGGACTCAGATTTCATTTCTGTGAATAATGACGCTCATCTTCACTGCACAGCAGCTGTAGATGCTGTATTGGCTAGTGTGGATACCCATGGGATGAAGTAGTGGGCCCATTCCCCTGATCTCAATCTAGTTGAACCGGGGACCTCTGAGAAGACATGTTGTGCAAAGGAATTCCCCACCTGAAACCATTCCAGCACTTATCAGGGCTTCCCAGCAGGAGTGGGGAAATTTTTACTGGTTTTAATGTACCTTGTCCTTAAGTTTGAGACAGCAGTGTATGCTATGCAGTCTGCCTTATGATAGATGCACAGTTATGATCATAGATGATAATAATTCAAACATATCGTTTTCAATGTGTAGAGTGTAAAATAAACTCGTGCACATTCTGAGCAACATGTGTACTTTCCTTTATAATTCAGTGTAGGAATTACTTTGATGAAGTGAACTAATTTGCAAAGAAAACATGCCCATGTATACCTAAGCTCCAGTCATGCTGGATTATAGATATCTTTTTAAATTTTTCATTTGTCAATACCTCTGACCAGTGGAAAGGGTTGTACACTGCATTAAGAAAGAGCATGGCACCCCATCCAGTGTAAATAGATTTATGTTCAGTTGTTTGTCATTTGAGAGTAGATGTAAATTTTCATAGGGAAGACTGATGTTATAATTAAAATTCTCACAAATGTGGACATCATTGCATTGAATCAAATGAACTTTGTGAGATATATCAAAGATAATGCAGTGATTCATTTTTGTCATTTATTTTCTCATATGTAGGATTTGTTACAAAATAGTGGTATTCCAGAATTTCATTGTTTCACTTTAAGGGATTTGCATAATTTTAGTTTGAATATTTCTGTTTCTAAGAGTTAACTGTGCATTGTAGGTTGCTGATACGAATGGCTTCTGAGGTTCCACTACTTGAAGAAACATTGATGCGTTTATTGCTCATTGGATTGTCCAAAGAACACCCTCTAAATGCACCAGAAGCATTAGAAATTGCTGATCAGTTGGTAAAGCGAGCAGCTTCAATATTTGTTGATGGTAAGTATTTCACATTTTAAAAATTTTGCAATATTTCAAAATATTTACTAGTATGTTAATATTTTTTGTCAACTGATGAATGAAAGGTCTCCCTAAGCCAGGGGTGGCAAACCTGTGGCATGCAAAATTTTTTGTTAGCACACAGTATGCGGTAGTGTTCCTTGATTCTTTAAATCACAGCCATAATAAATAAATCATCATCATCATCATCATTGTCAACCATTATCAATCCACTGCTGGACGAAGGTCTCCCCAAGTTTCCTCCACAACGGTCTGTCTTGTGCCAGTCTCCTCCATGTCACCCCTGCATACTTTCGAATTTCATCCACCCATCTCCCATGTGGTCTTCTTCTGGGTCTTTTCCTGTCCCTTGGAATCCAATCTAAAATTTCAGCTGTCCATCGATGATCTGTCCTTCTGGCAGTATGTCCAGCCCATTGCCATTTCAGGGATTTAACTCTGATCATGATGTCTTCCACTCTTGTCATTTTTCGGATCCACGAGTTCCTCTTCTTATCTCTCCTGGTTACACCAAGCATGCACCTCTCCATGCTTCTTTGAGTTGTCTGCAGCCTTTGTATGTCTCTTTTAGTTAAGGTCCACGTCTCCGCACCATATACGTAAGCACTGGAAGGATGCATTGATCAAACACTTTTCTTTTAAGACATAATGGCATATTGCTCTTGAAAATTATGCTGTTTCTTCCAAAAGCTCTCCAGGCAAGTTTTGTACGCCGATTAATTTCTTCATCAATGTGACCCTCACTTGATATCTGCTGTCAAGATAAACGTACGTGTCTCATGTTATCTCCAGCTTTTTCTCCATCAATCGATAAATCTTCATTTCTTGTAAAAAGCATTGAACATCACTTTTGTCTTCTGAAAGTTCATTTTTAATCCCACTTCTTTACTCTTGTCCAAGCAAGTTCCTGGATCATACTCTGCAGCCTCTGATGGGGTAGTTGCAAAAATGATTACGTCATCAGCAAAACGAAGGTGGGTTAGATAATCTCCATTAATCTTTATCCCCTTGTTTTCCCAGCTCAGTGACTGAAAAACACCCTCAATGTGGCATTAAAGAGCTTCGGAGATATGGTGTCACCTTGTCTCACTCCCTTTCCAATTTTTACGTGTGTTGTATTTTCAAACAGCCTAATCTTTGCACTTGCATTTTCATAGATGTTATTAATAATATTAATGTATGCATCTTCAATTCCGCGCATGAGTTTCTCAGAGCCATTGTAACTGCTGATGGTTTCACCTGAATCAAAGGCTTTTTCATAATCGATAAAAGCCATGCACAATGGAAGTTCATATTCCTGGCGCTCTTTCAATTAGTTCTCTCAGCACGTGGATATGATCTATTTGTGCTGTAGCCACTCCTGAATCCAGCTTGTTCTCTCGGTTGAGCCATGTCCAGTGTTACCTTCAAGCGGTGTGAAAGAACTTTAGTGAAGATTTTATAAACTACTGATAGGAGGCTGATAGGTGCTGTAGTTTCCGAGATCCTCAATGTCACCTTTCTTATGTAGCAGGATCATTGTAGCGGTGTTCCAATCCTCAGGAATCTTTCCTTCATTAAGGCATCGAGTGAAAATTTGGGCGAGTACTGTTTCGATTTCTCCACTTGCTTCTTGTATGATGTCTACAGTAATTCCATCTTCTCCTGGAGCTTTTCCTCGCTTCATGTTCTTGATTGCATGTGCAACTTCTGCTGGAAGGACTGGAGGAACTCTGGTACTGGTATCTTTCATGATGTCTGGAGTGCATATATCATCCCTTTCATATAATTTGGAGTAGAAATCTTTCACTCTTGTCAAAATTTCGCCTCTATTTCTTGTTACAGAACCATCTTCTTTTCTCAGTGCCATAATCTGTTTTCTTCCCTTACTGAGATGTCCCTTTGCTATCTTTAGGCTTTGGTTGTTTTCAATTGCTTTCCTCACTAGTTCACAGTTGAATTTCTTAACGCTCTTCAGTGATACTTTTTCTCAGCACTGTCTTGCATAGCTCTATATATTCCACTTTGGAAGTCACATCTTCTTTAGTTGTCCTCCATCTCTCTTCTTTTTTGCATCAACATTTTTGGTTTTTCCTGATAATTTGTTCACATGCAACTTGTTCTTAGACCCAGCTAATTTTGTTGCTGTTTCCATAAGAGCTTTGGTTACTTTTCTGTTAACTTCAGAGATGTCCACTTCTTCCGATGTTAGGCCTTCTAAAGCAGAGAACCTGTTCTTCAGTTCTAACTTGAAGAAGGTATTATGGTGTTTTTTAAGGTTGGTTATGTCAATAGATTTTGTTTGTCCTATGAGCTTGCCACGTTCAAGTTTAGTGTTCAGGTGCATCTTACATCTCACCAATCTATGGTCACTACCTGTGTTGAACTTGTTTAGCACACTGCAGTCTTCTATGACGAATTTTGTTACACATAATAAAATCAATTTCACTTGTCGTCCCATTTGGATGTCTCCATGTCCATTTCCTGTGTGGCTTTTTCTTGAAGAAGGAGTTCAAGATGAAAAACCCTTCTGCCTCTGCAAACTCAACGAGAGTATTTCCACGCTGGTTTCTGTTGCCATGACCGAATTTACCATTTTTCACCGGGTTTCATTCTGTTGCCGTTGCCCTATTTTTGCATTGAAATCTCCCATAATTATTTTCAAGTGCTGCTTACCTTTATTATTTAGATGACAAATTTCCTCATAAAATTCTTCAATTTCTTCTTCAGGATGACTTGTGGTGGGTGCATAAGTTTGAATAATCTGAGCCTGGTATCTTTTCGAGAGTTGGATAACAAGTCGTGCAGCTCTGTCAGAGGAACTTTCAACTTCTACAACTTTATCCTTCAGTTTCTTGTTTATTATAAATCCAACACCACTAGTTCTGCCAGTATCTGTCCCACGATAGTAGAAAGAGATGTCCACTTTTCAGTTCGATGAGATCTTCTCCTTTTCTCCTTACCTCACTTAGCCCCCACGATGTCCCACTTGATCCTTTGTAGTTCCTCTTCCAATTCAAGAAGCCTTGAATCAGAGAGAAGATAGGGAGCGTCCATTGTAAGTAGCCAAGGTCAGCATCAGATGGCAGCCTAGTCCGGTCCTCTGAGGAGATTCTTAGCACCCTCTGCCTTCATGTCGCACTGGCCGCTGCCTTGGCCAGGTACATTCCAGCTGCCGGAGACTGAGGGCCAAGATTTAAGTTGTGGAATCATTTTGGAGGGGTTTGGCCATAACTCACCACGCTGGCCAAGCGGGTTGGTGAGTGTGGGATAGCATTTCCTCTGATCCCGATGGTATAGTTATACCGCTAGCCTGGGCGGTCGTCAGAGCCCTTTAGTGGGAACAGGATGCACCACGAGAAGGCGGGGTTGACATTTGTCAAGGAGAGGCTGTGATGTTACGCATCACCTGACCTTACATCCCAATAAATAAATATATATATATATATATATATATGTATGATGATTATTGTTACTGCTAAATGAAGCATCTGTTGCTAAGGGACATTTTTTATATAAATTCTGTTGAAAAAATATTCTTGAAAATTACATCTCACTCCAGAATGATGTTAAAAAAAAAAAAAAAAAAAAATCCTGCTCCCGGACAAAGCAATTTTCAAGTTTTCTGATGTGATGGATGTTATGTATTGAACTGTAAATATTGGCAATTCAGACATACCTTAAACATTGAAATCGAGCAAAACCACACAGAGTCACACATGGTAAAAGGTTCGTTTAGCGGTAGCTTTCGGTCATCCTACGACCTTGATCACCCATGATAGACTGGATGGGCTGGTTGCCAGAACTACAATTTGAAGTTGGGGTGTTGGAACTGTTGCCAGGTTTTATTTGGATCTCTCTACTAAAATCTGGCAACAGTTCCAACATCCCAACTTCAAATTGTAGTTCTGGCAACCAGCCCATCTAGTCGATCGCTGGTGATCTAGGTCATAGGATGACCGAAAGCTACCGCTAAACGAACCTTTTACCATATGGGACTCTGTGTGTTTTCGCTCGATTTTAGTGTTTATGTGTTATTGTCGCGTGAAGCCTGAGTTTTAAACCATCAGACACATCTGATTGCTATGTTAATAATTCAGATATTTTCGAGCTTTGTATATTGGGGATAGCATAGAGAATTTCAGTAAGGGAGAGGAAGGGGATTTGTTTCAGCTCAAAGTGTCTTCAGAGGGAAGTGCACCAAAAGAGGGCCTTTGGCCAGATAATGAAATCATGACAGTTCACTGTGTTCGTCTGAGAAGGAGCAAAAAACAATTCTTGCAAGCCGTAACTCAAAGGAACATTAATGCACAAGTGAAGAGCAGAGGTCTTCAATCACCATGGTAGCATGCCCGATCAACTCTCTTTCTTTCTTTCTGTCTAGAGCAGGAGGAAGAATGACTCCTGCTCTAGATGAGCACCAACAAGAGCAATGAGAAGTGTTCAGAGAAGGTATTTACACTGCCTTGATGTCAGCTGGATGGTTGTGAGAACACGGCATTGTATGACATATTTTGAAATCCTTGTGTTCCCATCAATATTTGGATAATAACAGAAGTAAACAGTTACCATTGGCTTTGTTGTGCTTGTATTTTTCTTCCATTGTTTGTGAGTGAACAGTGGATAAAAAACAAATTAAAGTGTTCTGTTCAAAATTCCCATTGGCACGTGAGAGGATATGGTTAGAAGATTATTGCAATTGGGGCACGCACTTTCAAAAAGGTTCATCACCCCTGCCCTAAGCCATTTCCACAAATTTGTTTAAAGCAGTTCCTCTCCTGCATGATTTCATAATGCTCTCCAGTTTCATGTAAGCCACCCCAGTGGGACAGTGGTCTAAGTGCTAGCTACTGACCATTCGTCTGAGATGGTTTGTGTTTGGATCCCATCGAGGTATGGATGTTGTGTTTGTCTATGGTACTGGCTCTCCCCTTTCCTGGAACCAGTTACCCTAAATTACAGACGGGTGACTGCTTATAGTCTATCGAGTTGCTCACAGTGGTAATTAAACATCAGGACAAACAAACAAACAGTCATTTACCCTGCTCCTTTGCAGTGATTTTCTGGAATGTTCGTTAGGTAGCCTTTCCTCCTTTTTACTTTAAATATAATGAAAAACTCTTCTGTATACATACATACATATCACTAAGATCTTCTCTGAGATTCAGAGGTTAGCTCCACAAAGAAATACAAACTACCAGGTAAATTTTTAACAGATTATTTACTTACTGTTGCCGTATCAAACTCCTCCATTTACAGCGATCTTGGCCGCCCCGGTGGCGCAGTGGTCTAAGGCGTTGGCCTCTGATCATTCGTCCGTAAGGGGTCCAGGTTCGAATCCCGGTCAGGCATGGATGTTGTGTTTGTCTTACTGCACTGGCTCTCTCCCTTCCCTGGAACCAGTGACCCTAAATTAGGGACGGGCGACTGCTTATAGCCCATTGAGTTGCTCACGGTGGTCGTTAAACCTCAAAAAAAAAAAAACAAAAAAAACAGCGATCTTGACACACAACTTGTGCTTCACTGGCATCCATCACTTGATGTACACAAGACCATCTATACTTCATGCTCATAATCTTTTTCTCATGCAGACACTCCTGAATCTGATCTTCCCATGATTTCCATGGCCTTCCTCTGCCTTTCCTTCCTGCCAATTGGGCTTAAAATTTTTTCTTAGTAAACATCTCATCACTCATTCTTTCAACATGGCCAAACCACCTAAGAATGTTAGTCTCCACCTTGCTAACAACATTTTGCTTCACATTACGCAAGTAGGTCATTTTCCGTCTGGGGACGGTATTTCGTGTTTCAAAGCTTTCGAAAACAGTAGTTAAATGGAGTAAAAGAATTTGCCCTAATCGTAATTTTTTTCTCCCGATGTTGTGTTTGTGTCTAGTATTCTTGTTAAATATTTTATGGCATATATGTTCGTATTTCAGCTTGAAACTGTAGGCAAGAATTTGCAGAAACTGAAGTTAGGCGCCGCGAAAATATCCTCCTAATCTTCAGGCATGAGATTCTTCTACGAATTCGAGAAATTCCGCCTTTTTTGTTATTTTGGCCTCTCATGAGATCAATGCACAAGTAAACAGAATTTAGGGGGGGTAATGTTCGTAGGAGAATGGAATTCCATCTTTACAAAACTTTCGAAAACGGAAAGTTGACAGAGTTCAGATTTTTTCTGTAATCATGATTTCTTTTTTCTCACGATGTTGCCTCTGTTCAATACCTTTAAGTATCATTTTACTTCATAATTTTTTTGTATTTCAACTTGAAAATAGGAGAAAAATTTCCAAAACCGGAAATTGGACGGATTTCCCGCAATCCAGCGCTGTTAAATATTCCCAGCCCCATAAGTTTTTGCATTTAATCTTGATAAGGGAAGAAGGAAATTCCCGAAAACGGAAGTGATGAAGTTGGAAAATTTAAAAAAATTGGTGCATGGTGTTCAAAATTATTAATATTCCCAAAGTTACACCATTTATCTAAAATAGTTAAAGGCTTGATATCATGGGCTCATGGTCCTCAGGCTGATGGTTGTTATCAGAGGGCATAAAAACAAAGAAAAAAACAGGAAAAGAAAAACGCGACAGTGAAGAAGTAGGGAGAGAATGATATCAGCAGAAAGAAAAATTAAGCAATGGATGCTGTGCAGCTGCAGAGTCAACAAAAGACAAACTGACAGTGTCCACATTCTTACTGTCTGTTTTGATTTTTCACCAGTTAAGATGTTCAGCTTTTTTTCCCCTTCTTTGGTCTCATCTTTTCTTAAACTGCAATTTTAGAGGCAGTATGATCATATGGTAAGTGGAGGTTCGTGCACTGCTCATTCACTTGCTTGGATTTCCTGTCTGTCAAGCATTGTGGAATTCTGAACACATCTGACTGATTTTTCTGGTGGAAGTTTCCAACTTAAATCTCACAATCATGCCCTCGCCGGTGAATTAACTTTGTGTTTTGCACATGTTAAGTTTGTTTCATTAGAGTCCTTGTTCATTGTAACATTTTGTTGGAGCGCATATTTGTTTTTTTTACAGAGATGGATCATTTCATAAAATAGTGTACACATGCCACGCAATAGTAGTTATTAGTAACAAGACCCAATGTTGGCATTTATGGACTGTCTTTTTTTTTTTTTTTTTTTGAAATGTCATGGTCTGAGAAACGCTGCCATGGATTATGCGAAAGAAAAAATTGTTTTTCTCAAAATTTCACGATCTACGAATCATATGCCACTGCTGATTATACGTGGCATTTTTTTTTCACAGCCTTTGAATTGCACACCCTTGTGAATCTCACGAAGGAAATTCTTTTCTGAATTTTATGGTCTGTAGATTATAAGAAAAAAAATGGTAATTTGAATTAATATGTACAAAATATAACATCCACAAATAGTATTTTAATAAAATCGAAATCTGAAATTTAAAATTTTTTTGAGATCATCTACTGAAAGAATGGAAAAAGAAAATTATGCAGCAAATTGAAACATTGTTTTGCAATTAGTGGTTTAGGTAAAAAGAAAAAGAAATAGACAACAAATATGGTTTACCACTTTTCGTTCCAGCGTCATAACCAAACATGTTTTTGTTTATGCATTATTGATTTTGTTTCACCTGGCG
Organism: Macrothele yani; assembly: GCA_039090855.1. Classification (NCBI taxonomy): domain Eukaryota; kingdom Metazoa; phylum Arthropoda; class Arachnida; order Araneae; family Macrothelidae; genus Macrothele; species Macrothele yani. Next base: position 140,015,076 of record CM077024.1, on the reverse strand, counting down.
CCTAAATTTTGGAGCTGGCTCCTAGATCTAGAACATATTTGTCAAGCCCTATCTAATAACACACCACACTTTCTCTGATGTAAGACCCCGTACTTTTTCATTAACGATCTTACCAAACACTTATTCATTTACCCAAAGTAACAAAATCTTTATTTGAAGGATAGTTAATAAGTATTAAATTTATGATGAAGTATGAAATTTAAGATGCTATCCAGATTTAATATTTTAGATGTTATTCCATTGGGTTTTCACAATGTAGCCAACATTAAGAAAACTTGAAAATTATATAGAGTACATAAGAGAATTGAACCTTCACATCTCCAGATTTGCATTCGAGCATGATCTTGTTACACCGTGCAGGACTGCTTTGAACTTCGGCATCCTGGGTGGTGTAACTGCAGTATGCTTAAACATTAATTGGGAGATGCGGGTTTGGTTCCCATCCCACAGTGATGTAATTTTCAAGTTTTCTGAAGGATTACTACATGGGAAATAATAAATTATGGCATCTACATGCTGACAAGAAAACCTTTTTAGCCCAGGTGGCAGGAAAAAAGGAAGAAAAAGGCCAAGGAAGTCATGGGAGGAGCAGATTTAGGAGTGTCTGCATGAGAAAAAGATCAGGAGTATGAAGTATAGCAGATCTTGTGTACAGCATGTGATGGATGTCAGTGAAGCCCGAGTTGTATGTCAAGATCACTGTAAATGCAGAAGTTTGATACCGCAACAGTAAGTAAAAATTATCTGGTAGTTTGTATTTCTTTGTGGAGCTAACCTCTGAATCTCAGAGAACAGCTTAGTGATGATGATGATGGGTAAATGAATTTGAATTGCTAAAAAATCAAGAGACCCAAAACAACATTTTCAGAGCATAGTCTTGTCTTCATTAAAGCACTGTTAATGCATTACAAGGTCAGTGTACACCAGGAGTGTAGTCAAGAGGAGATATAGGGGTATATTCCCCTAGTGCATGGCTACTCTGATTCTAGGACAGTTAAAACAGAAGACTTTCCCTAATCAGGGAGAAATGAAGGAAATTTTAGAGCTCCTTTACAATGAAAATGGCAATTAAACTCTATAAAGAGCAGTTTAGATAATTGCAGAAATAACATATCTTACACTTGTCCACAAATTCAAAATAAAGTTATTGTAATATGTGATGACATAATTTTATCTAGTATCATAAATAAAATCAATAAATCTAAATGTTTTAGTATATTGGCGAATGAAAGTACAGATATTTCTGGTGTTGAGCAATTTTCTCTTTGTGCTAGGTATTCAGGGGAAAAAAACAAGTTTTTTTTTAGAGAAGACTTTTTAAAATATGTTCTAGTTGAAGACATCTGTGGTTGGGCAGAGACTTTACAAGAAAGTTTTCAAACATGAAATATTTGAGAGGTCAAAGGTATGCAAAGGTATGATGGTGCTGCAGTGATGAGCGGATTATTCAAAGGATGCTGTGCAATCACACGTGAAACCATTTCTTAAGCAATTTACATCCACTGCTCCAGTTATGCACCTAACTTTGTCCTTTGTGCTGAGTTCCAGCTATAAGGAACAGTTGAGTGACCTTGAAAGATATAATTTCATTCTTTAGACTGTCAACAAAACATGGCACTGCATTGAAAAACATTATTCTCAAGGAAAACAGTGGTAAACGGTCAGCTTGGAGAACACACGCCCTCAAGTTCTGTGAAACTCGTTGCGTTGAACATTTGGATTCTATTCTTCTCTTTAAGGAACTTTGTCTCCTGATATTGGAAGCTTTGAGCAAAATCCAAAATTTCAGTGATGCAGAATCATCCTTTAAATCATTTGTGTTGATAGAAGCTTTGAATAGTAACCAGTTTTTGATGTCACTGTGTGTGGTAAGCAAAGTGTTTGGTTTGGTTCCTTGTTTATGCACATTCCTTCAGTCACAGTGGTTAAGTCTTGCTTCTGCTATAAATCATGCTGAATAGTTGAAGAAAGAAATTCAGTGAATGAGAGCTGATGCTCAAACCTCATTTAAGGCATTTTACGGTGAGGTCCAGGAAATTGCTGACATTTTGGGAGCTACAATTCAGATGCCTCCACTTTGTGGTAGGTGAACTACTAGGGCTAATTACATTTCTAGCATGAATAATGCTGAAGAGTATTATAGAGTTTGAAACTTTGAATAGTAGCCAGTCTAGACTTTTTTATTCAAGAAATGAATGACAGATTTCTCTAAACTACAAAAATATTTTAGAAAAGCTTACTTTTTTACTTCCAGAAAAATGTATAAAACTGACTGACAACAAAATAGAAGTATGCTGTGAAACTTCATTGGATTAGTGGCCTAATTAATGATGCATCAATGATACCGTCAAAGTTCATTGGAGAAGTTCATAGGAGGAAAAGAACATGGATAAACATATTTGACTACCTTTGTGACTTCATAACCCAGCAAAAACAGTGGTGCTGGGCCAGCACTGGCAGCTAGCAGTTGCCCAGCACTATGTTGGCGCTGCCCAATCGCCAATAAAATGTCCCGGTGACCACCACATGGGTCAGCAATTCGGGTTAGCAGCGGGCCAACATTTGGCACCCCCATAAGTTGCTTTATGCCAGAACAGGTCCATCAGTTATCCATCACTGGCAGTGGCTGCCACAAGCGGTCCTGCAAGCACATGCCATAAATGATGGCTAGCCTAATGTGGTCTGCTAGTTTTCTGGCAGTGGCAGCCCGCAATCATGTGATGTAATTGATGGCTTGCCAAATCTTGTCCGCCAATTTCCCAGTAGTAGCCATCTAAAAAAAAAAAAAAAAAAAAAAAAAAAATTATAACCTTAGTATAATATGGTTGTTCAAATTTCGCCAATTTGCGATGAACATACTTTTTACGTGGCCACGATAATGTAACTTGATTGACATTAAATGTCCGTCATTACTGTATCACACGTTATGCAAGTTCTGCAATCAGGAGATTATTAAATGATGTTAGATACATATGGGGCATAGTATCGGCAATTAAAATCAAGAAACAATGAACTATATATGTACTTACAATCATCATAGTGGCTGTCGGGGCTTCATATGTACGCCTGTATTTGTTCTAAAGAGGAAAGACATTACAGGCGTACATATGAAGCCCGACAGCCACTACGATGATTGTAAGTACATATATAGTTCATTGTTTCTTGATTTTAATTGCAGATACTATGGCCCATACGTATCTAACATAATTTAATGATCTCCCAATTGCAGAACTTGCATAACGTGTGAAACAGTAATGATGGACATTTAATGTCAATCAAGTTACATGATAACTACAGTTTTTCCAAAGGCACAAATAAACCTAATTGCTTAATATGTACCACATCAATCACAATCTTTATATCTCTTTGTTGAAATCTGATTACATATCCTCCCCACCCCCGAGAAAAATCTCGGCTGTGCCACTGGTGTACACTGCTCATTAAATTGAATGCATAAGCTTACCCACACATATACACTTTAATAACTCAAAGGGTGTAAATGAGCACATAGATAAATGAAGGTACATACAATAGACTGCTTCATGCCACAAAATATATCAGTAAATATTTAGAAAACTCAATCTCCCCATGCAGGTACAATGCACCATTGTAGTGTTCAGTGTCATTGCCACATTGAACTGCAGGTAATGTTTCAGTAACTGTGAACAGCTGCTCTCTCTTTTTGAAGATTATGTCCCACTTTTCTTTCATGATGCCTCTCAGCACATCACTGTTTGCACAGGAATAAAGATCAAAATGCATACACTTTTCATTAGGAATGAACACTTTATCCATGCCACTCAGCCATTAGCACTGCATGCACAAATAATACTGCCACAATGCAGAAATACAATAGTAGGTTAAAGCACTATCACCAGTTGATGACTGCATTATCCTAGGCACAAATTATTGTTCTTTCTTTAGCAATTTTACTCCAATCAGTGGTGGCTCATGTCCATAGAAATAAGTGAAGTGTTACAAAATGAGAATCCACGAAAAAAATGTAGCTATTTCTTATAAAGTAGTTCCATTCTTCTGTCTTTTGAGGAAGCATAGTGGTCAATGATGTCATCGTAAAACGGCTGTGTAACTTGTATCCAGAACACACACAGAATAATACAGAAACAGCACTGAAACTGGAGTTCACACTTGCAGTTACTGTACAGACATGGTGGACAAAGCCAGAACTGTTGAAATTCAAAATCACACTGCAGAGAAGTGGTGACTATTATTACTTCACCTTGACCACTGATGTCATTGGTTACCATAGCAACCCCCTTTTCTCAGTGACATTCATGTTCCTACATTGGCGCCCTTCACGTTCCTGGAGTGAAGTGATTTGGAACTGTGGCTAGTATCTCTTTATGTGGCCTATGCACAGTTACAAGGTCTTCTATTCATCAATTCATGGTGCTCTTTAAAATGGTGTGCTCACACTTTTAGGTTGCTTTCAGAAATAGGAGAGCTTTTGTTTCAAAACCACAGCATTTTCCAGAAATCATTCTTGTAAAAGAAAAAAAGGACTTTTTAATGAGTCTGCTAAATCATTCAAAGTTTATATATATATATATATGTATAAATTTTAAGTGAAGTGGCACTTCACCCTATGAGCTGCCTCTGAGATTTCGATTTTTTATCGATTCAATTTGTTGATAGTTGTGCATGTTGAATTTTTACTTTTGTGGTGAACTAAATAAGTTTTCAATGTTTTATATATTTTAATTTTGTAGTCTGTTTTTGGCAGCTAATTCATGCTGTTCTTCTTTATTTCAGATTTTGTTGTTTTGGATATGGAGAATACTGATATTTATGAATTAGTGTTTAATCTCTGTACATATCATTATCCAGAAAACATTTCTTTGCCTCATGGGTAAGTTTTCAATGTTTGTTGAACAAATGTCTTGTGCTAATTCCTTTAAAAAATGTATGTGTGTGTGTGTGTGATGCCTTTCATTTTACCACTCACATTTAATACTTTAATATGTATTGTCAGGATGAAATATTTATATGCTGAAAGCATTTTTTTTTCAGATATAATGGTTGTCTTTTTATTCAGCTTGATTAGAAAATTGCTGTTTTATATGGGTATATCACATTTTTGTGGGCTTGTCAAATTTTTGATCTAATATCAGCTTGCTGTCAGGACTGTATTATCCAAGTAGATTTTCATAACCAGTTCTTGTTGCTGTTAATTGTAGCACTTGATCTTAATAAGATTTCCAGGGCTTCTTGTGATTTCCTTTCTAAGGAACGTGGTTGATTAACTATGTTTCTAAAAGTCTCAATTAATTTTGCATCCATGCACTGTGGATATCTGTATCAAATACTCGAATCGGGTTTTGTTGAAAACATTTTTGATTGCAGCTTTATGTTCTGCTGTATTCGTATTTGAGTAAAAATTTTCACTTACAAAAAGTGTGTTCTATATGGCACTCTACTTTGCAGATCACACCTTGGAAGAGTTTTTTTCTTTTTGCTTAAATCCAATATGTATATACGAGGTGATTCATAAAGAAGTATACAGTTTCCAGATGCTGTAAAACAGTAACAGTTAAAGACACGGACCACAACTGTGAACCTTTAGGTAGATGTACTCATAATTTTGGGGAACTGCTACTGAGGGAAGTGACATAGGCGATAGCGCGTCACGTGACTAGTCAATCAAAATGGCAGCGTCTGCAGTGGAGAAGGCATTTTGTGTTCTTGAATTGAGCAAAACGGAATCTGTAACTGTTGTGCAACAGCATTTTCGATCATGATTCGGAAAAGAACCTCCAACCAGAAAATCTATCTACGATTGGCATAAAAAATTTTAAACTATGGGCTGTTTGTGCAAACTTAAAAGTCCTGGATGACCGCGTGTATCGGAAGAAGTCGTTGATAGTGTTTGCACCGCCATTCAACGAAGCCCGGGAAAATCAACGCGGAGAGTGAGTCGCAAAGTGCAGATTTCACAGCTCCACTGTCTGGAGAATTTTGAGTTTGATGAAGAAGCTAAAAATTATTCCCTACAAAGTGCAGATGTTGCAAAATCGCACTGACCTTGACAAGACAAAACCCTTTGAATTTTGTGCCGAAATGCAGCACTGTTTTGAAAATGACGATTCTTCCGATCACTTAGTTTTCACCGATGAAGCTACATGTCACGTGGGTGGTCAGGTAAACAAGCACAATATTTGCTTTTGGGGAGCGGATAATTCCAGATTTACAGTGCAACACATGCGAGATTCCCCTAAGGTAAATTTGTTCTGTTCTGTGTCCAAAAAGAAAGTGTACAGCCCCTTCTTTTTTCACGAGAAAACTTTTGCAGGAGGCTCTTTTCTGGATATTTTAAGTCTTTGGTTGATGCCACTGTTCCAGGATGACAGTGGCAACTTTATTCTCCAATTGGATGGTGCACCATCGCACTAGTTAGGCGACGTGCAAGATTATCTTGATGAACATCTTCCTCACTGATGGATTGGACGAGCTGCGGACTACAACATGCCACTGACCCAATGGCCACCCAGAAGTCCTGACTTAACACCTTGTGACTTTTTCCTCTGGGGGTACGTAAAGGACAAGGTATTCGCCCCTCCCCTTCCTGTTGATCTAGCGAAGCTGAAACAGCGTATCACAGCCACTATCACTGCACTTGATTCAGATATCTTACCTCGCGTTTGGGCGGAAATGGATTACCAACTCGATGTGTGTCGTGTGACTAAGGGTGCACACATAGAACATCTGTGACTGTCTCTAAAAAAACTTTAAACATTCCCCTACAATTCTGTTACAGGTAACTTAAAATATCTTACATTGTTCTTGTTTTTATAGTGTGTTGAAATTGTATACTTCTTTATGAATCACTCTGTATTTTTCAATTTATGGTTTACACTGGATACAAGTCTTTCATGGGATTTCCTTGAATTCAAAATATCAATCTGTACCACAATCAAAGGTTTATTATACATCGACTATAGTTTCTCAGAGCGTTTGGCTCAGCTTCATCAGGACGAATCATTTATGATGAAAAGTCCTATTTCAATTCTTTTATTCCTCTTATTCAACAGATATCCCACCTGTAAAAGATTGTGTCCCAAATTTACTGAAGCATGTATCTGTCTAAATATCATTATTGATGCATAGGTGCTATATTTTCTACTCTTTCCCATGTATCCATCCTTCAGAAAACTTGAAAATTACAACTCGCTGAAGTGAGAATTAAAACCCATATCTCCCAGTTTGCATTTGAGCATGCTAAAGTTACACCACCTAGGGCAATGAAGTTTCAAGGAACTGAAGTATATAGTATCTTGACATAGCCAATTTGAGAAAGGTCAAATTGTGGGCACTCAAATGGTTGTGTACATTTCCAAAACTTCGGCATTTTTGGACTATTTGAGGGCCTCCGTGGTTAATGTGTACCAGTAATAGTGCCAAAATGGTAAAATGACTAACAGGCAACACAACTGTAAAGGGTGGCAAAAGGTGTGTTCCAGAGGTGCTTTGTACAGGGTGATTGGCACAGCACAGTTTCTCATACATCAATGAAGGAAGAAATATTCTTCATAATACATGGGAAATCGATAGAATATTCAAAACAAACAGATTATAAATTCTGAATTTGCTTGTAACTGTCATTGGTCATCCATGTAACATCTCTCAGAAAACTTGCAAATTTCATCGCCCTGGAGCGGAAATCAAGTCTGCATCTCCCAATGTTAGCATACTCAAATGGAAATCGGGAAATGCTGGTTCGCTCCTGCTCCAGGGCGATAAAATTTCTCATATGATGACTTAATATAATCGTACATGAGATTCTTCCGCGAATTCGCGGAATTTCGCTTCTTTTTTTTTTTTTTTTTTTTTTTTTTTTTTGTCATTATTGGGCCATTCTTGAGATCAATGGGAAACTAGAGATTTCGAGGAGGGGGGGGGCGTTTTCTGGCTCAGGACGGTATTTTGTGCTTCAAAACTTACAACAGTTAAATGGAATGAAAAGAATTAGATGGCTCAAAAATTTCCCTGTATTCTTCAGGCATGAGATTCTTTTGCGAATTCAGGAATTCCACCTTTTCCATTATGATTTTGGTATTTCGTGATCGATGTACAACTGAACACAAATTATTGGGGTATTGGTGGTTATAGGGGAGGGAAAACGAAATTCCATCTTTCGGAATTTTCGAAAATGGAAGGTCAAAAGAGTGAAGATTTTTCCATAATCATAATTTTTTCTTTCTCCCAATGTTGTTTTTTTCTACTCAGTATTGTTGTTAAACATAATTTTATTTCATAAATGTTTGTTTTTCAGCTTGAAAATGGAAGGAAAAATTTCTGAAAATGAAAGTTTAATTGAGCAAAGATTTTTCCGTAACCCCCCCCCCCCCCCCGCACCCAATGTTCCCACTCTCCTTTGTTATTGTTAAATGTTATTCCCCACATAAGTGTTTACATTTAACCATGATAAGGGAGGGGAAATTTTCCAAAAATGGAAGTGACAAAGTTAGAAAATTTGTAAGAACTGATGCAGGTGTTCAGAATTATTAATGTTCTCGAAAGCTACACCATTTATATAAAATAGTCAAAGCTTTTGTATCATGCATTCATGGTCCTTAGGCTGATGGGTGAAATTATGGTAATCAGAGGGTTAAAAAAAAAGCAAAAATAACAATAAAGAAATGGGAAGAGAAAAATATAAGCAGAAAGAAAAATTAACCAATGGATGTTGTGTATCTGCAGAGTGAGTCAACATAGGACAAACAGAAGGTATTCCACGTTCTTGCCTCTGGTAGAATGTGGAACACCTGAACGGAAGGTACACAACAGAAGGTATTCCACACTCTTGATCTGTTGTAACTCCATCTGTCAGTAAATTCTTTATGGTCTACTAAAATTAAGACTGTGATGTAAGTACATAGCTTGTCCCAAAACAACTAAGAATGCTTTTATAAAAAATGTTCAATACTGTGTTCAACCTTGGCAGGAGTTTCGAAAAAATGGTAGTCATTGTAGTAACCATAGCAGCCGGCCACACCTGTTTATCACGCATGCGTCGTCGGTAGTGCGCGGTTTTATTGTTTTGTGAACCCCTAACAAGTGTTTTCACACTGTGATTTTTCAAAAAATGGACTTGAAAGAGGTGCAAAGATGTGCCATTAAATTTTGCTGTCGACTTAAGAAGTCTGTTGGAGGGATTTTCTGTCTTATGCAAGAGGCTTATAAAGATGAATGTCTAGGAAAATCAACAGTTTTCAGATGGCATAAAGAATTTATGGATGATTGTGAGCCAGTGGCTTTAATGCACATTGAGGAAAACCTTCAACATGTGTTACAGGGGTAAACATCAATACGATAGGTGTTATGATATAGGAAGACAAACACCTGTCAATTAGAGATATCAAAGATATGATTCAGATTTCAAAATCATCAATTCACAAAATTTTAATGGAGCATTTGGACATGAAACAAGTTTGTTAAATTTGGGTTCCCCATTACTTTTCATGTGCGGTCCGATGCAAGGCCACACATGTCCAGTTCTGTCATCTCTTATTTGGAGAAAATGAATATTAAAGTTGATGCCCCCATTTGCATATAATCCAGTCTTGTCTCCATGTGACTTCTGGTTGTTCCCCCTTTTAAAAATGACATTGCGGGGACGACAATTTGAGACTGATCAACAACTTATTACAGCTGCACAGGGGTGTTTCAACCGTATTTAAGAAGAATTCCAGAAGACATTAAAAAAGTGAGAGAAATTTTGGGACAGCTGTATTTGATGCAATGGGTAGTATTTCTGAAAAGATGGCCACTTCCTTGATAATTAAGGTACTTTAAAAACATTCTCAGTTGTTTTGGGACAACCCTTGTTTTAAGTATCTTTTAAAATTAAAAATGCTTATTTTTTTAAAAATGTTGTAAGTAATTATATACTATTGTGAAACAGTTTCACATAAAAAGTGCAAAATACACTGGTTTCCATAAATTAAGGAAAAATCAGAAAAATCAGGATAATTAAAAACCTACTTGGTGAAATTTCATGAAAATTGGTGAGAAGATGCATTAAATTGTAACTTATAGGTTAGGCAAAGAACAAATCACAAAAACATTATTTAATACCAGAAAAATTGACTATACAGGAAAATGTAAAAAAATAAGGTACAGGAACTCAATGGGGAAGTTGCTCTAATATGATGTGTGGTCACCTCTAACAGCAATACAGGCCCGACAGCAATGTTCCATGCTTATTATGATAGTGTCAATTAACTCAGTGGGCAGTAATGCCTATTGTTCCTGCAAAGCAGTAACAGGCCCCTGTAGGGTATTAGGAGGCGGATTAAAGGTAGCAACACGTCTCCTCAGAGCATCCAAAACACGTTCAATAGGATTTAGATCCGGTGATCAAGCTGGCTATTCCCTAAAAACAATGGTTTCCTCCTCAAGGTATTGATCCACTAGGCGCGCTCTGTGTGGTCTCGCATTATCGTCCTGTAGGAGAAACGTTTCGCCCATTGCACCTGCATATGGACGCAGGATATCATCTCTATATCTCTGTGCAGTCAGGTTACCATGTGGCAGAACATAGAGATTTGTTCGACCACCTAAAGAAATGCCAGCCCAAACACACACTGCCTCCACCTCAACGATCTCTTTCATGGATGATACTGGGATGATAGCGGGTTCCTGGCTCTCTACAGATCAAACAACATCTGGAATTGCTCTCTAAACTGTATCTCAATTCATCAGTGAAGAGTGCAGACCTCGATTGCCTTTCACTCCAGCTAATATGCATGCGTGCCCAACTCGGTGGTTCCCTCCTGTGCCGTGCGGTGAGGGGCACACAAATTGCTGGTCGTCGAGCATACAGACCTTCGTCATGAAGCCGTCTGCATACAGTTGAAGCTGATATCAACCTTCCAATACCGGCAGCAAGGGCAGATCTGAGCTGTGTTGCTGTTGGGGTCCTTTGCCTTCGTGCGGTTAACTGCCAATAATGGTCTTCAACGGCAGTTGTCGCTGTAGGACTTCCTTGGATGTACCTTCTAGATGCTGAATCTGTTCTTAGAAATGCATTCAACAGCCTATGGATTACAGGACTCACATTCAGCCATCTGGCCATATCTGTTTGACTCTGGCCTGCCTCCAGGCGTCCAATGGCTCGCCATCGCAACTCTTCTGGTAAATGATGTCTCAAACTCATTCCTTCACAGTGGCTATCTCCGATTTTCTCGATCGCAATTTTAAACACAAAATCCTAGCACCTTGTAAAACACGCGTTTTTATACCAGTGCCTGCTGATGTTGTACGATTACAGCGCCACTACTTTTCATATGATATTCTGAACCGGCAGTGGGTTTTATGTCACATATGCGAATTTGGTGCAATTCCGATTATTTTTGGCCGAGTTATCACACATTTTCTGTTTTTTCCTTAATTTATGGAAACCAGTGGATAATTAAAGCAAGTATTTTTATCAATCATATTTTCATTATCAAGGGCTTTGTGTGTGTGTGTGTGTGTGTGTGGTTATCAATTATTTTCAATCCATTGCTAAACAAAGGTCTCTCCAAGTCCTTTCCATAAACTCTCTGTCTTGTGTAATTCTCTTCTGGGCCTTTTCCTGTTTCTTTGTATCCAAGCATGTGTCTCTCCAAGCATCTTTCAGTTGTTTGCAACCTCTCTATGTCAGTCCATGTCCCTAATCCTAAAGTAATAACTGGAAGGAGGTATTGGGTATTGATTTTTAGAGATGTAATGGTAAATGGTCTTGAAAATAGTAATTTCTTCCAGTTGCATTTCAGACAAGTTTTATATGAATGTTAATGTCTGTTATAATTACACAAAAAAAATAAAAAAATAAAAATAAAAATCTTTGATAATTTATTGAGACTTGTTGCCATCTTGTTTTGTTTTGGAATATAATCTTAAAATTAAAAGGGTTGTCCCAAAACAACTGAGAATGTTTTTACAAAAGAAATATGCATACCTTAATTATCAAGGAAGTGGTTATCATTTTCGAAATACTGTCCACTGCATCAAATAGCTGTGTCCCAACATTTCTCCTACTTTTAGAATGTCCTCTGGAATTTTACTGAAATGCTGTTGAAGCACCCTTGCATAGCTGTAATAAGTTGTTGATCAGTCTCAAATTGTTGTCCCAGCAATGTCTTTTTTAAAAGGGGGAACAACCAGAAGTCACATGGTGACAAGTCTGTACTATATGCAGGTTGGGCATCAATTTAATATTCATTTTCTCCAAATAAGAGATGACAGAACTGGACATGTGTGGCCTTGCATTGGGCTGCACATGAAAAGAAATGGGGAATCCAAGTTGAACAAACCCATTTTCATGGCCAAGTGCCCAGTTAAAATTCTGTGAATTGATGATTTTAAAATGCAAACCATATCTTCGATATCTCTAATTGATGTCTGTCTTTCCATATAGTAACATGTATTGTATTGATGTTTACTTCTTTAACACTAATTGAAGATCTTCCTCCATGCGTATTAAAGCCGCCGACTCATAACCATCCATAAATTCTTTATGTTGTCTGTAAATTGTTGGTTTTCCTAGGCATTCATCTTTATAAGACTCTTGCATAAGATGGAAAGTCTCTCAGACAGACTTCTTAAGTCAACAGCAAAATTGAATGGTGCACCTTTGTTCCTCTTGCACACTCATTTTTTCAAGAAATCGCAGTGCAAGGAGAGTTGTTAGGGGTTCATGAAACAATGCTTGTTAAACTGCACACTACGGATGACGCATGCGAGATAAACAGGTGTTGTCGATTGCTGTGGTTACTACAACGATTATCGTTTTCTCAAGACTTAATGCAAGGTCGAGTGCAATATTGCACATTTTATGTAAAAACATTCTCAGCTGTTTTGGAACAAGCTATGTACATTGGTATGTGAGTGAGTCCAATGTGAGTAATTTCATTATATTTAAAAACTGCTTTTGTACTCTCATTTCAGATTTTATCTAGCAGTTGTGTTTTTTAGAGTTATTTTGTGGTGCTCAACATTGCGGTGAGTTGAATTTATTGTCTTTTCAGGTACTATGCTCCCAGTTTAGCAATAACAGATCTTTATTGGAAAGCATGGGTCATGTTGTTGATCATTGCTGCACATAATGCTCCAACTTTTGGTGAGTACAGGTTTCCAGCAGAATTAAAACAATGTGTTCAAAGTATCTTGCATTTATATATATATGTACAAAATATGAGTTTTTTTCCACTGTGCTGCTGCTGGCATGCACAGTTCTTCAATGAAATTCCCACATTTCTGTTAAGTCAGGAACATACCTCACATTTACATAATTAGCCACTTCATTATCTGTTGCCGATGGACATTTAACTTTAGAAAAATTCTGCAATCATGTCACTTGCATAATTATTACGTTTGTAATATTACTTATTCTGTCTTACTACATTCCATGTTGTGAGCTTTTTACTGTCACTCTATGAACTATTGATCAAAAGTGCATTTTGCCTTGATTCCATCCATTAAATGTATCTTTACAGAGAAATTGTGTTAAGTAAAATTTTATTACCCGAAATAGTGCCTGTTTTTCTTCATAAGTATGAATTATTCTTGCTAAGTAATTTGCATACAAATGCATGTATGTTATTAATTTAATGACAAAAATATGTGTGTGTGTGTGTGTGTGTGTGTGTGTGTGTGTGTGTGTGTGTGTGTGTGTGTGTGTGTGTGTGTGTGTACCTATAACTTGTGATGATAGGTATTTATATTTCTGTTGAATGCAGTATAGAATGTTTTTGTTGTTTGAATTCTTTGTTTTCTTCACTGTTTATGATTTTGTGTGTATTGTTTTGTTATACAAATTTATTTTAAGTTTGTGTGTGCATGCTTAAATTTTCAATTATGTATGGTTTCCTGTGTGGTTATCATCAGATGTGACTTATCGTATTTATCAGCGTATGACATGCCCCCTAATTTTAATAAGGAAGTTTTAGTAAAGAAAACTTAAATTTAAAATAAATGACTTGAGAGCTCTGAACTATTTTTAGATAACTGAACACACATGTTTGTTAATATTTATACCACTTATAAGGCAAATAGTACGAAAGAAAAAGCATCTGTTTGAATGAAAAAAACTTAGATACTAGACCTGTTACAAAATTTTTAGTCAGAATCACTGCTAACTTGAAAAGGGATGAGACAGACTAAAACATTAAAAACAGCTAGAAGGCTGGGTTCCTTAAACCGATCACGTCTGCCGATAATGCATGGTCATCATCACGAGAAATGATACCATCGAACCAGAACGACAAGACCATGCATACACTAATGATTTTTATCACCAACCATCAACCCCGGAGTTCGGACATCACTGGAAGTTTCGTCATGTTTTCCCCGAGCAGCTGCTGCTTACACAGGTTGTGCCATGAAAGCAACTTAACGAGAGCAGATGCTTAGGCTTAACGTGGCAGCTCGTGTTCACTGCTGAAGCGAGTGAGGTTACTTTTGGGTGCTTAAAAAAGGTAAATCAGGAGTCTATCTCAGTTGGTTTATTTTGTGCAAATCTTCTTTCCAAAGAACTGAAGATTGTATTGATACCACTTTTAACAAGATCCATCAGAAAACAGAAGAGATATGCATTAGAGAAGCATCTGCAGTTAGAGTAAAGTGATACCAAACCGTTAACATTGGGCAACGTCGAGATGCATCGCGCTCTGCTGCAGTATTCATTTTACCTAAGTTTAAATTAAAAAAAAAGTAGTATACACGTATAACATGCAGGTACTAAATTTTAGGAAAAAAAGTGTGTGTTATACACTGATAAATACGGTATATATGAATAAATTCAATTTGTTTCAGTAATCAAGAATACTAAACGCTTATGAACTGGCACTGATTGATGTTTCTGACTTTTTGAATGATTGTACAAGCAGTACATAGTACAATACATTGTAGTCACAATTTTTAAAAAAATATTTGAACCTTGTTTATTTTCATTGGCTTTTAATATCCATATATATTTAGCTTTACAGCCCTTTACCTTCACCATAGATTCATGCTTTCTGAAATTCCAGTTAAGTTAAAATTTCAGTCTTTCTTGGTGTAGCTTTATCCAGGATTTATCTGTCTTATAGTAACACCTTCATTCTTAGCTTTGTCCATCATGTGATACGTACTTTATATAATATAGAGGTGGTCCCAGGCAATATGTCTTAGATTCAGTACAAATTTGCCATTGTTATAATACTGATGATTGCAAGCAAATTTGTTGTGATGCCCAAACTTTCTTCAGATACCCTGTTGCTATACTGCTGTCGCTTGCAGTATTAGTTCTACCTTGGAGCACAGATGTAGCTGGAGACATAATGTGCTTTTTTTGGCACACTCTATTAACTCATACACACAAAAGCATCTTATATTTCAAGGGGTTAAAAATTATCTTTTGTCCCATCCTCAGTTTGTTTTTCAAAGTGGGATTTTTTTTCATTAAAGCATAGTGTTTATTCTGTTTAATAATGTGTTCCAGTAAATGTCATTCTGTCTCACGTGAAAAACTTAATTTGTTTTCATTAGGAACAGAGAAAACTCGCATAAAATCTAAAAAAAACATGTAAAATCTAGTTCATGAAAGTAATATAGCTTCTTTGAACTATATATCTAAGGAACAGAGAATTATGGATATTTTTGACTACTTATTGATTTTTGTTTCTAAAAATTTTATTATCTTTTTTATCTATTCTTGCAGGTGAATTAGCATGGAAGAATTATCCAATATTAAGAAGCTTAATGGAAATGTGTATCACAAAGTAAGTTATTTTGTGCTGTAAACATGTTTTTTTTTTTGTGCAAATTGATGTTAATCATCATTTGGTCTTGCTACATATAATATGTGCAGCATATGTGAGTGAAACTGGCTAGGTTGCAATAATTAGCTGACAATAATTTCCAGTGATTTGAATCATTCTGTGTAAATTCAACCATTGGGTGTGTATCACTGTCACCAATTTGGATTATTTTTTTATTGATACCTATTGCTACATGATGGTAAATAAATGCTGATTAAAAGAACCAATTTTTTTTTTTTTTTTTTTTCCAAAACATACAAAGTTTTAGATTTGGCTCATTTTGACTGGATAACAAAAATCTGCATACAGTTCAAATCACAAAAATGTATATAACTTTACCAAATATCATATGTTTTGAAAATTTTTTGTATTGATTTAAAGAGTATGAACTACAGAATGTTGATATAATCAGATACTGCAATTAAGGTTTGTGTGTTATTTAATGTTATGTCAATGACATGTAGAAAATAGTTTGAGGTAATATTAGTTATTAAGTAATATTCTTTGTTTATGAAATTTGATTTTTTCAAAAATGCAAATAAGTACAACCAATGAGCAGCAATATAAGTACTTCTGATTTCTTATATTTGCCTGTTGTGCAGGGAGTTAGGAATGGTCCCTCAGGATTGGAGGAATGTTATCATTGCTCGCTTGTATAAGGAAAAGAGTGTACCAGACTGAATGCAAGAACTTTTGTGGTATCGCTTTGCTGAGTGTGCCAGGGAAAGTATTTGGAAAGGTTGTTATTGATAATGTACTAGGTCTTCAATCAAAGAAAGTGTGGGATGTACAGAGTGGTTTTATGCCTGATAAAGGCTGCACTAACAAAATTTTTGCTTTACGTTTGATGATTGAAAAGTATCTGTTTGTTGGTAAGAAAGTTTTTGCTGCCTTCATAGATTTAGAGAAATCTTATGATCGAGTAAATAGAACTCTTCTGCGGAAGGTACTGAATAAACATGGTATCACTGGGAATCTGTTCAGTAACATGAAAGCCATGTATGCTGGCAGTAGAGCATGTGTATTAATAATTGGTGTTGTATGGAAATGGTTTTCTATTGCAGCAGGAGTCAGACAGGGTTGTGTAATGTCACCATGGCCGTTTAATGTATTTATATTTAAATATATTTAATGTATGCATGTGTGATGCCAAAATGGACAATACTGGTTTATGTCTTGGTAGTATCTGTGTGTGTAGATAGCTACTTGCTGATGAACACAGTCCTGTTGGAAGAGAGCGAAAATGAGTTGTAGAGTAGGCTGGCCTGGATATACACTGAAGAGCAATTGAATTAGAGACAGCTGGCGTTATGCAAATGTGGCGCTGTGGGCGGCCCTGTAAACGGAAATGACATGGCGTATACAGTGATGCAGCGATCCGACAATATAAGGAGTGATGCGACGAGAATCAGTAAGAGTCAGACGCAGTATGGGTAAGACGAAGGATCTAAGCGCATTTGTTCGTGGACAAATTGTCGGTGGCCGACGAATGGGTCACTCCATCTCAGAAGTCGTGCAGGCACTGGAATTTTCACGAGCCTCTGTGTCACGGGTGCACCGTGAGTACATCGAATCCGGTAAAACCATCCCTGCAAAGGCCAACTGCTGTGGACAACAGCATGTGGATGAGCGGGGTCATCACCGGCTAGCTCGCATTGTAACAGCAGATAGACGGGCCACAGTGCAAGAAATCACTTGGCAATTTAACGCTGGTGCACAAAAACGTGTAAGCAGCCACACCATGCAGAACCATTCTCCTCGCTATGGGGTACAGAAGCCATCGTCCCACGAGGGTACCGCTGCTAACCGCACATCACAGGGTGCAAAGATTAGCATGGGCACGGGAACATCGCCACTGGACTCTAGACATGTGGTAAAATGTTGCCTGGACTGATGAGTCGAGATTCACGTTGGTACATGCGGATGGCAGAATATGACTACAGTGCAAACCACATGAAGTGATGGATCCTTCTTGCCAGCAGGGTACTCTTCAAGCTGGTGAGGGTGGCATTCTCGTCTGGGGATTGTTTACGTGGACTGAAATGGGACCCCTGGTACGTGTGACATCGTCCCTCACATGTCAACGTTACCGGGTTATCCTGGACGACCATTTGCTCCTGTTTGTGCGTCTTCAACATCCCACTGGGGACCTCATCCTGCAACAAGACAATGCACCGTGCCATCGCTCCCGAATTGTATCCGAATGGTTGGATGAACACTCCACCGACGTGACCTCGCTTCCATGGCCAGCTAGGTCACCTGACCTCAATCCCATCGAGCACATCTGGGATGCCACCGAGAGAGATGTTCAAGGCTCTGACCCCCTCCATCAAATCTTCATTAACTGTGGGAGCTTGTTCAGGGGTCATGGATCCGTATGGCTTCCCAACGCTTCTGGTGTTTTGTCGAGTCCATGCCGAGACGAATCGCCGCCGTCATCAGGGCGAAAGGTGGTGCTACATGCCACTAGACAGGTATCTCTAATTCAATTGCTCTTCAGTGTATGAAGTTTGTATGAATTTCAAACTGAGTATAAATAAGGGAAAAACCAAAATTATGGTTTTTGAGCAAGGAACTGTTAGCACTGAATGCAGGTTAAGTCTAAACACCACAGTTATTGACCAGGTAAACAAGTTTGTATATTTGGGAAGCACATTCAACAGAGAAAACAAATTTGATGGTGATATTAGTAGGTGAGTGAACTCTTCATTGAAAGTCATAGTTGCTTTAGGAGGATTTCACAGGAATGATGGGTTCTCAAGAAAGTCCTGAATGGCTGTTTATGAAAGTGTAATTGTTCCTACTCTGATGTATTGTAGTGAAACCTAGGTACTACAGAAGAGACATAGGAGTTGTGTCTGTGCTGGAGAGATGTGTTACTTACCATGAGATGCGTTACTTACCATGTATGCTGGCAGTAGAGCTGTTTGTGGGAAGACACTTTCTGATCATGTGAGGAATGAAGATGTGTTACAGTTGTGTAATGTGAAGCAAAATGTTGTTAGTAAGTTGGAGACTAATATTCTTCGGTGGTTTGGCCATGTTAAAAGAATGAGTGATGAGATGCTTATTAAGACAGTTTATTCAGCCCAAGTGGCAGGAAAGAAAGGTAGAGGAATGCCAAGGAAATATTGGGAAAAAGATAATGAGTATGAAGTACAAAAGGTCTTGTGTGTGGCGTGTGATGGATGTTAACCCTTTAACTGGCTGGAACGAATTGACTCGGGATTAGAATAATGAGCTGAAAAGGAAAATTTTTGCCACCCAAGAAGTGGATAGAACGCAATTGGAAGGAGTGAACCTGAGAATTACAAAGTGTTACTTTCTCTTTGGCTTTGTTATGCAAAGTAATCATTTAGGGGAATGATTGACAGTAATGCTTTCTGGCTGATTACTTGCTAAAAGAGTTATATCAATGGTGACGAACAAAAGAAAGGGGAGAGAAGATATTTTAGTAACTTGTTTATCTGCCTAGTAGCATGGTGTCCGTGTCAGGGGGACTAGACACTGACACCGTGACTCTGGAAAGAAGCAAGCCCTTTCCCTTTATTCCATAGGTTATAGAGCAGGCTAGAAGAGAGCGCTGAAAAAGGGGACTAGAAGGGTATATTATATATGAGCACCAGTGACAGGTATATAGTCGGTACTGCTAGATGGGAATGGGAAAGGAACTGTTTTGTCGCAGCTTTTGTTAAACCTGATCGCTATGTGGACATTTTTGTTTCGGAAGCTTAGTAAATTTTGATCACCATTTGGGTCAGGTACATTGGCCACTTAAAGGGTTGATGAAGCCCAATCTGTGTGCTGAGATTGCTGTAAATGGAGACATTTGATACAGCAACAGTAAGGCCTTTCTGTGAGGAGCTAACTTGTGAATCTCAGAGAACAGCCTAGTGATGTGATATGTTTGTATGTATGTACAAATTTGTATGAAAAAACAACTCTTCTGTTGTAAAGCTAACACATTTTTAATTTATTATTCATGGAACTCTATCTTTTGACATTATTATAATTTTTTTTTTTTACAGAGTATGTGAACATTTTCATAGAGTAAGCACAACTGGTGTTTAAGCTGTCACTTGCATTTTCACCAAATCATGATAAATATGGTAATTTTGCAACAAAAAGTCCCTACTGAATTGCCAAACAGCAAATGTTTCCCGTCATTTTTTCTTTCATCATCCTGCCCACTCCTGCTTCGCTGTTGCATTATTTTTCATCCTTCATTTTTTCGTTTTGCCATTGCTGCTTGCTTCGCCCTGTCGATCTGGTTTCCTTCCACCGTCATTTTTTTGTTCCGTCAAATCTGCTGCACCCCACCAATCTGGTTTCTTGCCCCATCATTTTTTCTTTATGTCATGCCACCCACCCTCTGCTTTGCCCTTGCATTGTTTTCCATCCCCGTCATTTTTTTTATTCTGTCACTGCTGCTTCACCCTGCTGACTTGGTATCCTTCCCTGTCATTTTTTCTTTTCGTAATAGCTGTTGCATGCTGCTTCACCCTGTTGTCTTTTCTCCTATTGCAGAAAAGCACCAGTGAGCCTTGAATGCACTTTCCGCAAGGGCTTTGCTGTAATAGATAAGGAAAGATGTGTTTCATTTGTTTCTTTGGCAGTTCACTGACACAGCAGCAACTGTTGGAGCAGCGCACACTGTTTTGGACTGGTCGGGTTGGTCGGTGTGTTGTTGGTTGTGGCTTTGCTTGGTCTTGGTCTTTGTATATACTTTCACAAACTGCATGCATCAGCAAATATAAGTATTTTTATTAAAATTAGAAGTATTAGGAGAATTCAAATTCGTGCAGAAATAGTCCAAAGTAATCGAGGTAGTTGCCTTCAATGCACGATTTTAATAACAAGAGTCACTCACAATGCAAATTTAAATTTGTTGGCTGAATTTAAAGATTTTATTGTATATACAAATATACTATAAAATCGTAATAATTATCTTAATATTTCACTCTACTCTGTTAAAGGCACAGTACAAGCTATTAACAAGAACAGATCCTTTAATGCAAATAACTCAACCTTTATTATGGCTTCTCTCGATGTCATTTCTTTGTTCCCTAATGTCCCGATCAAAACTGTACATGACATCATTCAGACAAAACTACTTGAACTTAAATACGAACCAGAAACGATCCAATCCATCATTACAACCTTAAAACTAGTACAAAACAGATCATATTTTCAATTCGACAACATTATTTATCGCCAAACTGAGGGCGCCCCAGTGGGATCACCACTATCTCCGATTCTAGCGGAAATTCTACTACAGCACGTAGAAAATAAAGTGCTACAAGAATATCAACAACCTCCGTGCTTTTACATAAGATATGTAGATGATGTACTTCTCTTCTGGGATCACGAACCAGCTGACCTACGAACTTTTGCTGAACACTTATCATCCCAAATTCCGACCATAAAATTCTCCATTGAACTGGAAAGTGAAGGTAAATTGCCATTCCTGGATTTTATGCTTGAATGCAGGGATCGCATTCCTCCTAAAATTCCTAAAATTCCTAATATTTTGTGACCCTCCTTAAATTCCTAAAATTAGACCTAAAATTTGCTATTCATCCTAAAATTTTCGTAAGCTTATTTTTATTAAAAACACAACCGTTATTAACGCCAATAAATTTACCATTACGGTAAGGTAAAAAGACCTGTTATTGTAGAAACACAGCCTATATGCTGTGCTGCTGAAGGGGAGGGAAAAATGACGCCATCGAGATGCACTTGCTTCGGGGCGGGCGTTCCATTTTTTTGCCTTCGAACAGTTTTCGAGAGTAACAAGAGATCTAAGGGAAAAGGGGAGGGGTCATTTTCACCCCTGGTTTGCGCTTTGCAGACGAACTCCGTGGCACGCAGAAGATCGTACTTTATTTTTGTACATGCCTTGTGGAACCTCCTCTTTCTGCTGATGTTTTGTTATTGTAAACCGCAGGTGGGTGGAAGCAAAGAGGAAACATGTGGTCTCCTTCCGTAACCTCCGGTAATGACGATGGGATGGTAGCTGAGTGTTATCGTGGCAGGCAGTAGAGCACGTGATCATTGACCTTCGATCGTGCGTCGGCGACAGCGACCTTCGATGCGCAATATATCTCGGCTCCGACTCGCTTTGACTGAACTTGCGTGAGATGCGTATGATAGTTTCTGGTTTTACGTCTTATATGGTGTTCTCTGTGCTGTGTGCAGGTTCAGTTCTCTAGTGGTGACCTGCTTTTTTTTTTTTTTTTTTTCATATCTTCTGACATCCTCGCAGCCAAATTTCGGGAAGTTGTCTGGTTTTGCAATATTGGAACGTGTTTTTGTACTTCCCTTTCATTTTCTGGTTAGTAATACAAGTGTTTAAGATGCCTAAATCCAAAACGAAATTTCAAGATGCGTGGCTCGCCAAAGAATTGGACGGAGTGAAGTTGAAAGAATGGTGTTCTGCAACTGAAACAATATTTTCTGCTAAGTGTATATTGTGTTCAGAAATTTTCAACATTTCTAATAGTGGCTTTTCACAAGTAAAAGCGCATCATAAAGGAAAAAAACATTTGCAGAAATTTCAAAGTAAATTTCAAAATAAGTTCATCCTGAAAGCCTTTGGAGGACGGGATCTTCAGCCCAAAACAAATATTAGTGAAGTACTGAGTCATGATTTACAGTTGGCTAAAGCCGAAGCATTATGGGCCATGAAAGTTGCTAAGGACAATATGTCTTTTGTTTCATGCACTGAAACAGTTGAACTTTTCAAAGAAATGTTTCCTGATTCTGCTATTGCAGCCAAAATGCAACTTAAAGAAAAAAGTTGCTTATGTGATATCACATGGATTGTCAAAATATTTTGAAGAGGATTTGAAAAAAGACATTGCATCTAGTAGCCCAGGAAAGGTTACTATAGCATTTGATGAAACTACAAATACACAAGTGAAACGGCAGTTGGATGTGTATCTCAGGTACTGGTCTTCAGAAATAAATTCAGTTTTTTGCCGATACCTAACAAGCGTTTTTCTGGGTCATGCAACAGCAGATATTTTGCTAAAAGAAATTCTTGATGTGTTATCATCCTTCAATATTTCGTTGAACAGAATTATTTGTGTATCCATGGACAGCCCAAATGTAAATAAGTGCTTTTTACGCAAATTCAATGAAGTTGTAAAACAAGAAACAGGCCAGAAATCTTTGGAACTAGGTTTTTGCAACCTGCATGTTGTTAGTAATGCATTTAAAAAATTTTTGACAAGCTTAAATATAGATTTTGACGAATTTGCTACTGATATGCTTTACTTTTTAAAGAGTAGTGCTGCAAGACGAGAGGATTATAAATCTGTCGAGGATATAACATTGGTCACTGCCAAATTTCTTTTGCGTCATGTCAGCAACAGATGGTTAACCGTTGGTTCTGTAGCCCAGAGGCTCTTGGATCAATGGCTAAATATTACAGAATATTTTTTAAACTTCTTGCCATCTCAAAAAATATTTGAAAAACAACTGCGCAATTCGGCAAGGTATAAAAGAATTCACTGTTTCCTGAAAAATGAGCTTACTCCTTGCTATTTAGCATTAATTTCATTTTCACACCAAAATTTTGAAAAGTTTTCATTATGTTATCAGAGTGAAGAACCAAAAATACACCAGTTATATTCTGATTTAAATACTTTAATGAGGAATGTTATGGCTCAGTTTATCCAAGATGATGTTATAGCAGGGAAATTTGGAGAAGACCTAAAGAATGTAGATTTTGAAAACAAAAATTCATGGAAAAAACTAGGGGAGTTAGAAGTTGGTATGAAGACAAAAAATCTCCTCAGGAATGTTCAGGAGACCAGGCAGAAATTATTTCTCTTAGATGTAAGATCATCACTAATTGCAACCACAAAATATTTAAAGTCAAATTTGCCATTCTGCAATCAAAAGCTAAGAGACATAGAAGTTTTAAAGGTAAAAGAACCAAAGAAAGAGTCAACTCAACTTTCAGTCACTGAAGGACTTTCGGAAATAACCAGAATTTCAAGTGTTTTGCATCTTTCTGAGGAACAAATTGATAGAGTAAGAGAAGAGTGGAAACTTTTAAATTGCGATAAGCCAACTCTAGATGAACTAGTGAAATTTTCAGAGGAAGGGCATATTCCAGTGCGGATTGATCATAACTGGTGTAATATATTTAGTATTAAAGACTCTAGCGGAAAAGAAAAATACTCAAATCTTGCTAAACTCATAAAGTCAATTTTAGTTTTACCTCATGGTAATGCTGATGCAGAAAGGGGATTTTTGGTTAACACTGCTCTGTTAAGGAAGGACAAGGCTAACTTAAAAGACTCAACTATAACATCATTAAGAATAGTTAAAGGGGCCATTAAACACTATGGATGTGTAAGTAAAGTTCCCATAACAAGAAATTTGTTAAATAGTGTTTGTGATTCACATAAATTTTATAAAGAGTATGTTGATAAGCTGAAGGAAGAAGAATCAAAAAAGGTAAAAGAAAGGAAGCAGAAAGAGAGGGAAAATAAGGAAAAGCAGCTAGAGAAAAAAGAAAAGCTGAGTTTGATGACAAAATAAAAGAAAATGATGCAGAAATAAATAGACTTAAAAACGATAAAGAAGCCTCCCTAGCAGTAATTCAAGAGGGAACAGAAAGAATGAGAAAAGCTGTAAAAAAACAAAATACTGTTGAAATAGCAGTTGCCTCTAACTGGATCATACAAGGTTCAGCTGAAATAAAGAAAACTGAAAGTAAATTAGTTGTGGTAGAAGCAGAAAAAGATAGGCTAATCAGGAAAAGGTTAAAACAATAATATGAAAAAAGTAATTCAGTGAACAATTGTACATAGTTCTTGGTTTTCAATTACCTTTTTAGGATATTATAATTTAATGTGAAACCTGAAAACTTTACTGTGAAAATCGTGAATTGCTTCTGGTTCAACAGCATATTAATGTTCAAAGTGAAACTTGAATGTGGTAAATATACTTGAATATGATAATAACACGTGAAACGATAAGAACTGAACATTAGAAGTAAATCATACTTAAACTTAAGACATTAGACGTTATGCAAAAAATTTGGGTGTTAACTGACCATATATACTAATGGACTGCACATTGGCAATAGCTGCATCAAAGCCGCCATGGCTCAAACATTGGGCACGTCATCATCAGACTCCAAATTTCGTGTAAAAATGCTGTTATGATTACTAATTTACGCTGCAGAACTTCAGTGTTTTCGGTGTATTATGTGAATGCGCCTCATATATAATGAAAACTCTTCAGGTAAGTTTACTTATGAGCTATATACATGCATGATCGGGTTGTTTACATTTTGTGATTTATAATGTGATGAACATTTGCGAAGAATTTGGAACATGCATTCCATTTTTTTTTCTTAAGTTACTATATTTTTATATCAATAGCTGCAAGTTTCTGGTTAAGTAATTGAACTTTATTGACTTAGGTATTTAATTCGTTTCTTACCCATGAAAAATCATAGAACTTTCTTTACTATATCGGTCAGAGCAACCATAAGCACAGCAGGTGTAACCCATCTTTTGACTGTTGTCATGTGATTTTATGTTGGAGCCAGAAATTTTGATGTCATGCGCAGTCTATCAGTATATATGGTTGAAGGGTGTGAAGCAAACTCTTTACAATGTATACAAAGTTGTTTTACTAGATGTATACAAATATACATCTAGTTTTTATTGAAATACACTCCTAAAATTTTCCTAAAATTTTTCTAAAAATTCCTAAAATTCCTACCTAAAATTTTCCAGAAGTATGCTATGATCCCTGTTGAGCCGCCCCGGTGGCGCAGTGGTCTAAGGCGTTGGCCTATGATCATTCGTCCGAACGGGGTCCGGGTTCGAATCCCGGTGAGGCATGGATGTTGTGTTTGTCTTACGGCACTGGCTCTCTCCCTTCCCTGGAACCAGTGACCCTAAATTAGGGACGGGCGACTGCTTATAGCCCATTGAGTTGCTCACGGTGGTCGCAAACCTCCAATCAAAAAAAAAAAAAAAAAAAAAAAAAAGATCCCTGTTGAATGAGATGCTGTCACTTGCACCTTGCAACACTCTGTATATAGGAAACCCACTTCTGTACCTACATTGATCCCGGCTTTTTCAGCACATCCAAAAAGCTATGAACTCTCCTCAATCACTTTCCTTCTATGCAGAGCAATCACGCATTCATCTAGTTTCAGCAGACGTAAATGTAAAATTAACAAAATATTCAACATCACCCTCAACCATGGCTTTCCCACCTTTATCATAAAAAAACCCTCTTAAGAAGCTCCATCAAGAAAACTCAGCTACTCTCCACAGGGACCAACAACTTCGTAGATATATAGGTGCCATAGATTATTATTCAACCATAACACCTGTTCTCAAAGTCATTTGCAGAAACTTTCACCTGGAATTCGGAATACGTACTACAAACATTTTCCAGTTAATTAAAAAAGATCGAGACCAGGTAACAAAGCTAAACAAATTTGGCGTTTACAGCATCCCCTTAAAAAGTATTGATGCTGACACTCCCGATAGTATATATATAGGATCTACAAAATGTACAATAGCAACAAGACTGAATGAACATAAATATGCCGTAAAGAATGGACTTAAAAATTCTGCATTGTCTCGACTCGTGTGCGATGGCCTGCACTATCCAATTTGGAATGATGCTTCCATCATCGTAACACCTAGTGCTGTCTCTTCATTGCTGTTCACTGAGAGCCTTGTAATTGCTACTCAGAGACATTTATGCTGTAATGACAATGTTCCAGTATCTATACCTACAATCTGGAAACTATTTACAGGTCTGAATACGAGGCAAACTGAGGACGAAATCACTTAATCTCGATTTCTGCTATAGTGCTCCTTGTTGTATCTCCAGATGAGAACAACACAATTAATTTAGTTACCTACTAGCCTTCCTTTATTTTTAAAATGCAGTATTTTATATATACCTGCATTCCATTTTCTTTATTTTCTTTATTTCATGATACATGCCACGTTGTTTGACAATTTGATGCCACGTGACATTAGTCATATTAATATCTGATATCTATATTATGTTCACGTAACACTCTATTTAAACTTATTCCTTCTTCTGTATCTGATGATGGGTTCTAGGGAAACCCGAAAGTTCTTATATTTGTATATACAATAAAATCTTTAAATTCAGCCAACAAATTTAAATTTGTATTGTGAGTAACTCTTGTTATTAAGATCGTGCATTGAAGGCAACTACCTCAATTACTTTGGAAAATTAGAAGTGTAAAAACTTATTTGTTTTTATTCTTAAATTCTATTTAAAGTACAAAATTTTATGTAGCCAATGCATTGTGCTTATATTTTCATATATAAATATAGCAAAAAATAGAACCGTAAATTTGACTAATCTGCATAGAATTTTGCTACAACTTTTGCTGACAAAATAGCCAAAATGCTACAAGAGAAAAAATTCCAGCTCAAACACTGAGCACAACATATATACATAAATGCACGAACAAATAAAAAAGCATAAAAACCCTGAAGATTGAAAATCCGGAAATTTGCTAACAGGCATTTAACGGTGACAAAAATGTTGATATAATAATTGATGCAATTTCGTCTACTTATAGTGCTTTCATATAAAGATAGACAGCAGGTGTTTCTGGTATAATTGAGCTCTGCAAAATTATGTATTTTTCAGAATATTTAAGCAAAGCAAATGGAATTTGCTTGTACCACTTACTGGTCATCCATGTAACAATTCTCAGAAAACTTGAAAATTTCAATCGTCCTGGAGCTGGAATTGAACCACGCATTTCCAGATTACCGGTCAAGTATGCTAACCATTACACCACCCAGGACAGTGAAGTTCCAAGCAACTGAGACATAATAGTATGTGCTTGGAACTCGTTGTTTGTCTCTGTATGTGCTATGTCTCAGTTGCTTGGAACTTCACTGTCCTGGGTGGTATAATGGTTAGCATACTCGACCGGTAAGATGTGGGGTTCAATTCCCGCTCCAGAACGATTGAAATTTTCAAGTTTTCTGAGAATTGTTACATGGATGACCAGTAAGTGGTACAAGCAAATTCAGTTTGCTTTGCTTAAATATTCTGTGAATTTTCCATGTATTATGAAGAATATTTCTTCCCTCATTGATGTATTTTTCAATTAATAATCTAAAGCAACTTATGGGATTTTACTAGGAAAATTTTTCTTTAATAGCAAATTTTCGGAGAAAACTCTTCTCCTTCTTCAGGCTGTCTTGTTGTTGTCACTTTTTCCTTGTCACTATCACGGTTACGGTTTACCTTGACGGTTACGGTTAACCTTGACGGTTTAGGTTATTTTTCAACAAATCCTGCCAGATGTTAGGCAGGGAAAATCCTTTGCAGTCATTGATGATGGAATTTTGATTTTTCTCAATCTCTATTCCTTCTTTCAGTTTTCTTTTTTGGAAATTGCTTTGGAAACTGATTACTTTAAGGGAATTCCAATCCATGCTGTGCCCAGTTTCTCTAACATGCCTATCTAATCCAGTCTTGTTTGAGCAATTTTTTATAGCTGCTTTATGCTCAGCTATACGAGTTTCTAGTCTGTGACCTGTTTCACCTATGTAAGATAGTCCACAACTACAATTTACTTCATAAACTACTCCTTGCATTTTTAAAATATCTTCTTCTCTTTGAACTATTTTAGGGAAAAAATTTTTAACTTTGTTCTCTAAACTTGGAGCTAGCCTAATATTGTATTTTTTACTAATTCTCTTTAAAGCTTCAAATAAACCTTTGTGATAAGAAATTTTTCTAGTGAATTTTACTTGTTGCTTTTGTGGGTTCTTCGTACCATTAAAATTCAGAAGCTTCTCAATTTCTTCTTTAGGATAGTTATTTTCTGCAAGTATGACTTTAAGCTCTTCTTTTTGGGCTTCTTTTTTATCTGCAGTAGAAACTATTTTATTAATTTTTTCTAAAAACTGACTTGCTACATTTTTCTTAATAGAAACTGGGTGATACGAATTGAAATCCAGTAGTCTTTTAGTATTCATTGGTTTTTTATACCAACTAGTGAGGAATTTTTCATCTTCATAATAGATAGTAATATCTAAGAAGTTTATTCTTCTTTCTTTTTGAAGTTCAATAGTGAACTTAAGGGAATCATCTAATTCATTGAATGAGTCTAGAATTCTTTCTGGAACAATTTCTGAGCTATCTATTATAAATAAGATGTCATCCATGTATCTGCTATATAAGCAGAAGTATGTGGGTTGTACTAGTATCTTTTCTTCTAGTTTTCCCACATAATAGTTAGCTAAGAGTGGGGAGAGTGGAATTTTTTCAATTCTGCACATACTATTGTTAATGAAAATGGTGTAATTTTTTTCTAGTTTAGAAGAAATTTAATTTGAACTGTATCAATTGAAATGCAACATTTGTGTTGTAATTGTCCATCAAGAGCAGCCATATTTAAAATTTGTACTAGTATGTTGTATGTATGTTTTCTGTGTATTACGCTTCACTGATACTGAAACTCTTTCTTTGAAGTTGATCATTTTTGCTCTGATTCATCATGCTTTTAGATCTTTTAAATTATTCATATAAAATTGAGGAAATTTTTTTTTGTTGTTGCTTTGTAAGAAAATAAAGTGTTCTGAGCAGCATCACATGTACCTCATTTTGTTTCTTTCCAGTCAGTTTACTTTTCCTCCTCCAACCATGGCCCTTGGAGACAAAGCTGATGAAATTAACCAACGTGAAATACAGGTATGAAATCTTTTATTTATGTTTAATAATTTTAAGTAAATGACTTTTGTGTATAAATTTCAATATTTATTTTCTTTTATTTGGAAACTGATATATAAGGAACTGTAAAAATATATAAATACCTTGTTGTTACTTTTCCATATGACATCTATTCCTCGTTGTTCTCTTTAAACATAATAATTTTACTTATGTTGATTAACTGTGCAATGTACAATTCGGTCCTCATATGTTAAAAGGCACCCACTTCTTCATTGTAGACTGATGACACAGCAGAACTGATAAATATGTAAAATTCAATAATTTAATTTAGGTACCGTATTTCCCCAGCATCAAGGGTGCACCCTAATTTTAAAATGCAAAATTTTGAGAAAAAAGAATAAACATAAAAATAAGGTCTCACTCAGCACTTTCATAAAGATTAAAAACAATACAAATTTTACCTCTACATATAAGGAAAAACATTTCAGTCATCCGCATATACATCAAAACTAGAATTTTATGTTAATAGCCAATGGCTACTGAGGATAGAAAAGTTAGTAGCCAATTTTTTCACTTTGGTAGCCACCCACAAAAAATGCAACAAATTCTTAACGTGTGCAGGATTTTTTCTATGCAGGCTTCTTAAAAGCATGTACTATTATTTTTAAAAGACAACAATGACTAATTTTTCAGGAAACATATTTATTTAATTTTTCAATTTCTATTTTTCTCTGAAAACATTTGCCGTCTACACCGACCGAGGCCTATTGAACTTTTCCACCACTCGTTCACTGCGTTGTTAAAATTCTGACTCAACAAATCATTTCCATTCCATTTTACACGTGTCTGCAGAGTATCCTTTTGCATCAACAGACTTCTTTCACCTAATGCTTCCTTCATCCCACTCCACACACGCTTTACTTCTGCATTGCTTGCTGGTATGCAAAGAAGTATGTCTAGCAATTGCTTCATTACTGTCATGTGTTGAAGTGATTCACTTTGTAGCATGTTTCGTAGTCATAGGAAATTGGTAGAATGCTTAAAATGAAAACTGATGATTTCTTTTAATTCTGCCCACTGCTCCAGAGCACTCTTTTTCTCCAACGAAAATAAATGACATATTTCTTTGATATGTGCATTTCCGTAGACCTCCAGTTCACTTTTTCCTGTTGGCATGAATGCGGCAATACTGAAAACATTGTTGCGTATGAAGTAAGTTGCTTTAAAAGACCGCTTGCTGTTGATTTTATGTCTGAAGAATATCGATTTGTATTGTGGGAGGATATAACTTGCTCCAAATGACTTGTAATAGCCCCGTAGTTACGAAAAAGAGGTTCCAGTGATGCGTGCAGGGAGTTGGACCACCTTGTATTGCAAATGAGCTTGAATGATAACAGGTTAATTTTGAGAGCTTCTGCTGCTTTTTTGAGTTCACGTGTCAATTTTGGGCTTGTACGATAAAATGAACGTAAGGATCGAATTAGTGCTTCGGTACATGCTGCTGGATTGCATTCAGTTGCTTGCTTTACACACAGATCAAATACATGGTTATAGCAGTTATGTAAGTTGGAGTACCCATTTTTTTTTTCAGTCCTCCTTTCTGCCCAACATTAGCATTTGTTCCATCAACTGTGCTACACATCATCTTATCTTGCCAGTTTACAATTCCTGAAGAATTCAGGACTTCAGAGATGGATTTCTATAATCCATCAGCATCCACACTAATATCTATCCCCCCTAAACCTAGAAATTTAACTTTAATGGCAGATTCTCCTTCAGCTGATATTCCCACATACCTCACACACACAGTATATATCATCTTCATATTCTGTAACTGCACGACTTGTGGATCCATCAGTCATTATCGCAAAAGCGCTGGTATTGTTAACTTCCTCCGCAACATTCTTTTGAATATCTGCATCAATGAAGTGAAGGAACGTTTTAAACGACATGTCATTCCGGTAAGTCTTGCCAGTATCAATCCCATTGAGTTCTTGCAACTGGCACTCCAATGCAAATCTAGATGCTGCCCTGTCCTCAATAATCATTGCATATACCGTTCGGAACATTTTCACAATTTTTTCTTGAATTTTTGGATTAAGTTTAGTCATTTCTGTATATACGCGTGATTGTGAAGTCAACTCAACACGATTTTGAGACTTCATATAGCATGCTTCATGAGCTTTGCTAGAAAAATGCACGTTCACAGTATGACGTTTTCTGTGTGGTGGATGGAATTGTGGATCATTTTTCACAAAACTTGAAGAAACTCCAAGTGATGCTGCAAATTCGGTACATCATTTACACCACATCCCCCATTCACAGTTCTCGTCCAACATCAGATTTGTTTTCCGATCCTTTGTCCCTTCAAGATCACTTTGGACAACTTTCCAATCTTCTCTCAACCTCCTCTTTACAGACTTGGTTTTTCCCATTGTTTTTTCATCCTCATTGCTAGGAATAGTAATCAATTCAGAAATGTCCCCACTTGCTGATTCCTTTACAGTTTCAACTTCTCTTTCCTTTGTGGTTCCACTTGTAGATGCACCCACGGCCGTGAATTCCCCAATGCATGGCAAGGTTCTGTCCGAATTTGTACTTGCAGATAAATTATCATCTCTAATATCCCTAAAAGAAAATTATACAAAAAATTAAGGACAAGCTCCAGTATATATATAATGATCAAACACTCTATATAATGTGTAAATTAATTAGTGTGGCATAGCAAATAAAGCTATTCTGCTACTGAATATAAATACATATCAGAAAAAAACACGAAAACAATTGCAGATTTACTGCAATTCCGTGTATTTCTCTTATTAGCTTTGAATTATCGCCACTTGGCCAAATTGGAAAAAGATTCCGAAACAGAATGAATGTAATCATTCTGTTTTGAAAGGTAATAGTGTAGGGGGGAAAAAATAATAACAAATTTTCTAAAAATTTTCATGACCAACCTCTAAACCTTGCGACAACTCAGTGATTTTCATAATCTTTTTTTTTTTTTTCTTTTAACATTTCCACGACCTATAGGGCAGCCACCCCTTTTTGATATTATTAAAATGAAATAATAACAATCTGTGCTTGTCCTCTTTGTTCTGCATTGCACCTCACAGTTTTAAGTACTTTCTGCTATTGGGAAGACTGGGAAGCTAGTCATGAAAATTTATGAGATGTTGAAGCTCATAGTTTTTGAATTAATATCTGTGGTATAACAATATTTTCTTTTATATAGTATATATAACTGGTGGGATGTAAGGTCAGGTGATGCGTAACATCACAGCCTCTCCTTGACAAATGTCAACCCCGCCTTCTCGTGGTGCATCCTGTTCCCACTAAAGGGGCTCTGACGACCGCCAATAGCGGTATAACTATACCATCGGGATCAGAGGAAATGCTATCCCACACTCACCAACCCGCTTGGCCAGCGTGGTGAGTTATGGCCAAACACCTCCAAAATGACTCTACAACTTAAATCTTGGCCCTCAGTCTCCGGCAGCTGGAATGTACCTGGCCAAGGCAGCGGCCAGTGCGACATGAAGGCAGAGGGTGCTAAGAATCCCCGGAGGACCGGACTAGGCTGCCATTTGATGCTGACCTTGGCTACCTATAACGGACGCTCCCTATCTTCTGATTCAAGGCTTCTTGAATTGGAAGAGGAACTACAAAGGATCAAGTGGGACATTGTCGGGCTAAGTGAGGTAAGGAGAAAAGGAGAAGATCTCATTGAACTGAAAAGTGGACATCTCTTCTATTATCGTGGGACAGATACTGGCAGAACTAGTGGTGTTGGATTTATAATAAACAAGAAACTGAAGGATAAAGTGGTAGAAGTTGAAAGTTCCTCTGACAGAGCTGCACGACTCGTTATCCAACTATCGAGAAGATACCAGGCTCAGATTATTCAAACTTATGCACCCACCACAAGTCATCCTGAAGAAGAAATTGAAGAATTTTATGAGGAAATTCGTCATCTAAATAATAAAGGTAAGCAGCACTTGAAGATAATTATGGGAGATTTCAATGCAAAAATAGGGCAACGGCAACAGAATGAAACTTCAGTAGGTAAATTCGGTCACGGCAACAGAAACCAGCGTGGAAATACTCTCGTTGAGTTTGCAGAGGCAGAAGGATTTTTCATCTTGAACTCCTTTTTCAAGAAAAAGCCACACAGGAAATGGACATGGAGACATCCAATTGGGACGACAAGTGAAATTGATTTTATTATGTGTAACAAAAAATTCGTCATCGAAGACTGCAGTGTGCTGAACAAGTTCAACACAGGTAGTGACCATAGATTGGTGAGATGTAAGATGCACCTCAACACTAAACTGGAACGTGGCAAGCTCATAAGACAAACAAAATGTATTGACATAACCAACCTTAAAAAACACCATAATACTTTCAAGTTGGAACTGAAGAACAGATTCTCTGCTTTAGAAGGCCTAACATCGGAAGAAGTGGATATTTCGGAAGTTAACAGAAAAGTAACCAAAGCTCTAATGGAAACAGCAACAAAATTAGCTGGGTCTAAGAACAAGTTGCACGTGAACAAATTATCAGGAAAAACCAAAATGTTGATGCAAAAAAGAAGAGAGATGAGGACAACTAAAGAAGATGTGACTTCCAAAGGGGAATATATAGAGCTATGCAAGACAACACGAAAAAGTATCACTGAAGACGTAAGGAAATTCAACTGTGAGCTAGTGAGGAAAGCAATTGAAAACAACCAAAGCCTTAAGATAGCAAAGGGACATCTCAGTAAGGGAAGAAAACAGATTATGGCTCTGAGAAAGAAGATGGTTCTATAACAAGAAATAGAGGCGAAATTTTGACAAGAGTGAAAGATTTCTACTCCAAATTATATGAAAGGGATGATACATGTACTCCAGACATCATGAAAGGTACCAGAGTTCTTCCAGTCCTCCCAGCAGAAGTTGCTCATGCAATCAAGAACATGAAGCGGGGGAAAGCTCCAGGAGAAGATGGAATTACTATAGACATCATACAAGAAGCAAGTGGAGAAATTGAAACAGTACTCGCCCAAATTTTCACTCGATGCCTTAATGAAGGGAAGATTCCTGAGGATTGGAACAACGCTACAATGATCCTGCTACATAAAAAAGGTGACATTGAGGATCTCAGGAACTACAGACCTATCAGCCTCCTATCAGTGGTTTATAAAATCTTCACTAAAGTTCTTTCACACCGCTTGAAGGTAACACTGGATATGGCTCAACCGAGAGAACAAGCTGGATTCAGGAGTGGCTACAGCACAATAGATCATATCCACGTACTGAGAGAACTAATTGAAAGAGCGAGGGAATATGAACTTCCATTGTGCATGGCTTTTATCGATTATGAAAAAGCCTTTGATTCGGTGAAACCATCAGCAGTTACCACGGCTCTGAAATCCTGCGGTATTGAAGATGCATACATTAATATTATTAATAACATCTATGAAAATGCAAGTGCAAAGATTCGGCTGTTTGAAAATACAACACACATAAAAATTGGAAAGGGAGTGAGACAAGGTGACACCATATCTCCGAAGCTCTTTAATGCCACATTGGAAAATGTCTTTCAATCACTGAAC
Organism: Macrothele yani; assembly: GCA_039090855.1. Lineage (NCBI taxonomy): Eukaryota > Metazoa > Arthropoda > Arachnida > Araneae > Macrothelidae > Macrothele > Macrothele yani. The sequence continues at coordinate 139,979,958 of CM077024.1, read as the reverse complement.
TGGGAAAACAAAGGGATAAAGATTAATGGAGATTATCTAACCCACCTTCGTTTTGCTGATGACGTAGTCATTTTTGCAACTACCCCATCAGAGCTGCAGAGTATGATCCAGGAACTTGCTGACAAGAGTAAAGAAGTGGGATTAAAAATGAACTTTCAGAAGACAAAAGTGATGTTCAATGCTTTTACAAGAAATGAAGATTTATCGATTGATGGAGAAAAACTGGAGATAACAGATACATATGTTTATCTTGGACAGCAGATATCAAGTGAGGTCACATTGATGAAGAAATTAATCGGCGTACAAAACTTGCCTGGAGAGCTTTTGGAAGAAACAGCATAATTTTCAAGAGCAATATGCCATTATGTCTTAAAAGAAAAGTGTTTGATCAATGCATCCTTCCAGTGCTTACGTATGGTGCAGAGACGTGGACCTTAACTAAAAGAGACATACAAAGGCTGCAGCCAACTCAAAGTAGCATGGAGAGGTGCATGCTTGGTATAACCAGGAGAGATAAGAAGAGGAACTCGTGGATCCGAAAAATGACGAGAGTGGAAGACATCATGATCAGAGTTAAATCCCTGAAATGGCAATGGGCTGGACATACTGCCAGAAGGACAGACCATAGATGGACAGCCGAAATTTTAGATTGGATTCCAAGGGACAGGAAAAGACCCAGAAAAAGACCACATGGGAGATGGGTGGATGAAATTCGTAAATATGCGGGAGTGACATGGAGGAGACTGGCACAAGACAGACCGTTGTGGAGGAAACTTGGGGAGACCTTCGTCCAGCAGTGGATTGATAATGGTTGACAATGATGATGATGATGATATAACTGGTAATAATATTATTTTTGGATAATACAAAAGTAACTTTAAATACCACCATCTAATTTGGTAATCTAAAGAACATTAACAAATATTTATGCCCCCTAGGATCTTTCCTAGTAAAAATCCCATAAGTTACTTTAGATTATTAATTCAATTAAACTAGGAAGCCATTTCTCAACATGAGCTTTGTTCAAAGAAATATTTATGCTTTGTGAAGAAATTTCCACGATGCCGCCATGGAAATTTTTAATCGTTAAAAGTTGTGTTTTCCAATGACATAGTTGACGACTTGACGGCGAAACACGGGCTTTTCCAATCATATTGATGTATGAGCTAATTTTTTTTAATAGAAATTATGGATAGTTAAAATGGAAAGTAAAATTTCGGAAGAAAAACGTTTACGCCTTTTGGAAAATAGCGACTGACGGTTTTGGGGGGATTTCTGTGCCCATAACGTAAATAAAGAACGTGCCACCAAAACTGAGTTGTGATTCTGCCATCTCTATTCTATAATACAAATAAACACAAATAAAGCAGACAATATCATGAAAATAATTATATATACAGAAATGTTACTTACTTGCATTTTGGAATCACGAAATACTTCATTATTTTTGGGACATTTCCCAAAGCTGAAATGTTACTTGACTTCCTCTTTCCGCCACTTGCACTTTTGCTCAAACTCATTGTCTCTCTTTTCACACATCCTCCGATGTCCCGTTGTAACAAGATTTATGACGTCTTATTGTATGCCACGTTTCTTCCACATCCCTGAAAGTAAAGCTACCAGAAGTGAAGCGACTACAAGGTAAGCGGTGCAACTCCTATTGGAAATAGTGCACGCTGTTTGAAGCGTCATCCATGACTAAGGCATTGGCTGCGTGACTAAGGCACACTTGGGACTTCCGGTGTGGGGCCGCCAATCAGCACAACGACTCGAGAACTAAATGGAACACGACGACCATCGGATTGTGTAGTGTATGCTCCGAAACCAGAAACATTCCAAAGACGAAAAAATTATTACCGCAACCGCTTTACACAATACGCTCACGCAGTAGCCGCCACAATGTCTTCAAATAGCGCTTGATGTCACCCTGGAAGCAATAGTAGTCCGATCCGATCAACGAACGTTCGGTAGCTACTGTGGCGATGATGTTGGGAAAATGTGGTCACCAAACTGAAATTTTAATCGCCAGCTGGCGACTGGCGACCGCTAATTTTGAGCTTTACATCCGCATCTTCAAATCCAAAAAATTCACTGGTGTTATCCATATCACTGGCATCATTGTCATATCCAAAGTGTCACTATCTTCTAACAGAATGTTATCATCTGTGCCATCTAACGCATTACTGATGCCACATCTTTAAAAAGATTTTACTACTATTTCAGTCTTCACAGCATTCCATGATTTTAGGACCCACTCACACACACCTGAGCAATTGTTGGCCTTTTCAAACGACCTGTTAAGGTTTGGTCGTGGTCTGTGGCCCGTATCCAATGATTCCACTCTTCTTTCATAAATGCCCTAAAAGGCTTGTTGATGGATATGTCCAGTGGTTGTAATTGGCTTGTTAAACCACCAGGGACCACTGCCATTTTCTTCTTCAGTCTCTGCACCCTTTCTTTAGTAGTGTTTGTTTTGTGAGCACAAAACTGGTCCCACACGAGCAGGGATATTTTTTTAAGGAAGCCACATATTAACATAGATAACCTTCCTCTGGGATTAGCATAGGCCTACGAATAACATAACCTTCGTCTGCAGGATACACGGTAAATTTTCGAAACTTATTTCAGGGGAAAAAATAGCATCCACGACGCCAGGAAATATGGTAAGTACATTGTGTAAAGTACAATAAAACCTGTTTTATTCAATCTAATTGGGAACATGGGACCATAAAAAAATTGTGTGTTCTGGATAATCAAGAACACTCCATGTAGATTACCAATCATAGTTAAATAAGGGGAATTTGATGTAACATAAATTGGTTTATGCATTACAAAATATTTATGCATAAAGATACATAATATATACTACGTGTATGCATAGTATACACTGAAGAGCAATTGAATTAGAGACAGCTGGCGTTATGCAAATGTGGGGTTATGGGCGGCCCTGTAAATGGAAACGAAATGACGTATGCAGCGATCCGACAATATAAGGAGTGATGCGACGGGAATCAGTAAGAGTCAGATGCAGTATGGGTAAGACGAAGGATCTAAGCGCATTTGATCGTGGGCAAATTGTCGGGGCCTGACGAATAGGTCACTCCATCTTGGAAGTCGTGCAGGCACTGGGATTTTCATGAGCCACTGTGTAACGGGTGCACCGTGAGTACATTGAATCCGGTAAAACCATCCCTGCAAGGTCCAAATGCAGTGGACAACAGCGTGTGGATGAGCGGGGTCATCGTCGGCTAGCTCGCATTGTAACAGCGGATAGACGGGCCACAGTGCAAGAAATCACCCGTCTATTTAACGCCGGTGCACAAAAACGTGTAAGCAGCCACACCAATGCAGAACCATTTCCTCGCTATGGGGTACAGAAGCCATCATCCCACGAGGGTACCGCTGCTGACCGCACATCACAGGGTGCAAAGATTAGCATGGGCATGGGAACATCGCCACTGGACCCTAGACATGTGGAAAAATGTTGCCTGGACTGATGAGTCGAGATTTAAGTTGGTACATGCGGATGGCACGATACGAGTACGGCGCAAACCACCTGAAGCGATGAATCCTTCTAGCCAGCAGGGTACTCTTCAAGCTGGTGAGGGTGGCATTCTCATCTGTGGACTGTTTACGTAGACTGAAATGGGACCCCTGGTAGGTGTGATATCGTACCTCACAGGTCAACGTTACCGGGATATCCTGGACGACCATTTGCTCCCGTTTGTGCGTCTTCAACATCCCACTGGGGACCTCATCCTGCAACAAGACAGTACACCATGCTATCACTCCCGAATTGTATCCGAATGGTTGGATGAACACTCCACCGACGTGACCTCGCTTCCTTGGCCAGCTAGGTCACCTGACCTCAATCCCATCAAGCACATCTGGGATGCCGTCGAGAGAGATGTTCGAGGCTCTGACCCTCCTCCATCAAATCTTCGTGAACTGTGGGAGCTTGTTCAGGGGTCGTGGATCCGTATGGCTTCCCAACGCTTCCGGTGTCTTGTCGAGTCCATGCCGAGACGAATCGCCGCCGTCATTAGGGTGAAAGGTGGTGCTGCATGTTACTAGACAGGTATCTCTAATTCAATTGCTCTTCAGTGTATGTGCAGTGCCTTATTCACATGGCTTTTGCACTGGTTTAAAGGTAGTTTTTGTTTGAGGAGATACCCATTGTTGAAACAACATGCTTTTGTTTGTTCGATGTCATCTTACTGACCATTTATCAAACTTCTGATCTGATGTTAGATCAACAGCAAGAACAAAGTAGACCTGGTGTGCTGTGGGTTTGCCAGCTTCCTCCTACTGGTGGCTGGTGTTTCTTATCTTTCTGATTGGTTTGTGTCCACACAGTTTGAAAAGGGAGCTAAGAAAATGAGAATGGTATATGACCTTGAAACTTAACCACACTTGGAGTGTAGGTGGAAAATTAAAAAAATTAAGAAAATGGCACCTAACACAGGAGGCATCAGCTAATAGACAGTTCTAGATAAATGAGTGCCAGTTAAAAGAGGTTTTGCTGTATTGTGGAAATACAGTGTCACACCACACAAGTTTTAAATGGAAATCTCATTGCTGAAATGTGCTATATGTTGCCTGATGTACTGAAAATCTAACACATACACACACACATACGCACGCACGCACGCGCGCGCGCACACACACACACACACACACACACACAAACACACACACACACACACACAAGCTGCTAGATTTCAAATAAAAAACTGGTTTTCCACCTTGTTGCATGAAGGGTTTTTCAAAATTTGATTAATTGAAAGTTGCTCTTAAGTTACACGTGTTCCTGGCAATGAAAATTTCTGAAGTATTGTGATATTGCATTGGCGTGTTTGTTATTAATGAAGATAGCAATATATGTAATATCCCACTTTGAACAATGGAATATACATGCATGTGTATGTTTTTTTAGTGGGATTAATGAAGATAGCATTATACTTGATATTATCCCACTTAAAACAATGGAATATACATATGTGTGCGTATGTTTTCTTCTGAGACTGCTTTATGAAAATTTTACATGTTTCTAAATTTCAGATGAGTCAAATGGAGAAAGATGACATCTTGCAGTTTGAATCACATCTGGCTGCAGCATCCACCAAAGTTACTATAACCGAAAACAATAGTTTGTTATTATCCAAAGTAATGACAATGGATCCACTGTAAGTATGTCATTGGAGAATTCCATATAGGAACAATTTAGAATTGGTGATAACTTTTTAACTGAATATAAAACTTTGTTTTGGCACCGTGTTTCCAGATTGTCCAAGTAACTTGGAATTTCTAGAAAATGTAAACCCAGTGAAGATATCTTGCCCACAGGCAGCAGTGTTCCTCCCCACCCTTTCAAATAATATTATATATTGCTGTTGTAAAGCAGGAGAGTTCTCTACTTGGAAAAAGAAATAAATCCTACTTATGCTTTCATTTTCTTCCCTTTATTGTAATCTGAAATAAATTCTTCTAGCCTATGTCATAGAAGCTGAGATACCCCATAGGAAGAAAATTGTGTGTTAAGAAAAACAGGAGGATTTATATAAAAATTTAGCCATTTGTATCCAGCTCGCCATCCCAATGGCTAAGTGGTCTGAGGCTAACCCTAGATGAATAGACCACCCACCCCAGTGCCTGAGTGGTCCATTAATCTAAAATGAGCTGAAGTTTGAGTCCTGGATGAAGACATATGTGGCGTGTTCCTCCTATGGCACTGGCTCTCCTCCATTCCCTGGAACTGGTGGTTCCAAATCAGTGATGGTCTACTGCTTATAGACCTCAGAGTTGCTCCTGGTGGACTTTAAGCTGCTAAACAATAACAGCAACAAAAAATGTAACAAGTAATGTTATTTGAATGTTTCATTTTTTAAATCTAATGTTACAATTGTAATTGTACTTATGCTATTATCATATACTTTCAGATGTGTGTGCAATTTTATAAATTCCAGTATGAATAGGTTACTTCTTTTTTATTTCCTTCCTGATTAACCAGGATCTTAATACATCATACATACATATCACTAAGCTGTTCTCTGAGATTCAGAGGTTAGCTCCAAAAAGAAATACAAACTTCCAGATATTTTTACTTATTGTTGTCGTATCAAACTTCGCCATTTACAGCGATCTTGACATACAACTCGTGCTTCACTGATATCCATTACACGCCGTACACAAGATCATTTATACTTCATACTCATAATCTTTTTCTCATGCAGACACTCCTGAATCTGATCCACCCATGTCTTCCTTGGCCTTCCTCTGCCTTTTCTTCCTGCCACTTGGGCTGAAAATATTTTCTTAGTAAGCATTTCATCACTCATTCTTTCAACATGGCCAAACCACCGAAGCATATTGGTCTCCACCTTGCTAACAACGTTTTGCTTTACATCACACAACTGCAATACATCTTCATTCCTCACACAATCAGACCGTGTCTTGCCACAAACCCCACGTAAGTAACTCATTTCTCCAGCACACAAACGACTCCTATGTTTCTTCTGCAGTACCCAGGTTTCACTGCCATACATCAGAGTAGGAACAATTACTGTTTCATACACAGCCATGCGGGACTCTCTAGAGAATCCATCATTCCTGTGAAAACCTCCCAGAGCAGCTATGACTTTCAAAGAAGAATTCACTCGTCTACTGATTTCACCATCCAACTTGTTCTCTCTGTCAAACATGCTTCCTAAATACACAAACTCACTCACCTGGTCAATCACAGTGCCATTTATACTTACATTACATTCAGTGCTACCCATTCCTCTCTCAAACACCATAACTTTGGTTTTTCTTGTATTTATACTCAGTTTGAATTTCATGCAAACTTCGTGCATCCGAGTCAACATACTCTGCAACTCACTTGTGCTCTCTGCCAACAGGACAGTGTCATCAGCATACAGCAATCTGCATACACGGATATGACCAAGGCATAAACCACTATTATCTATTTTGGCCTCACGCATGCATGCATCCATAAATATATTAAACAGCCATGGTGACATTACACAACCTTGTCTAACTCCTGCACCAATAGAAAACCATTTTGATAAAACACCATTCACTCGTACACAAGCTCTACTACCAGCATACATGACTTTTACACTATTAAGTAGATTCCCAGTAACACCATATTCATTCAATACCTTCCACAAAAGTGTCCTATTGACTCGGTCGTAAGCTATCTCTAAATCTATGAAGGCAGTAAAAACTTTCTTCCCAACAGCCAGATACTTTTCAATCATCATGCGTAATGCAAAAAACTGGTTAGTGCAGCTTTTACCAGGCATAAAACCACTCTGAACATCCCACACTTTCTCTGATGTAAGACCCCGTACTTTTTCAATAACAACCTTACCAAACACTTTCCCTGGCATACTCAGTAGGCTAATACCACGATAGTTCTTGCATTCAGTCTGATCACCTTTTCCCTTATACAAGGGAACAATGATAGCATCCTTCCAATCCCGAGGGACCATTCCTAACTCCCAGCACAACTGGCAAATTTCAGTTAACCAGTCAATTATAGAGTCACCACCATACTTCAACATCTCTGCAGTTATGCCATCAACTCCTGGAGCCTTACCATTCTGAAGAGATTTTAGAGCTTTACATACTTCTTCTCTTGAGATCCCTCCTGTGCTTTCATCTCTCATTGTGACATCATCTGCATCTGTCTCAGAATCATTTTTGCTCTCCTGATCTAATAACTCACAGAAGTATTCACCCCATCTGTCACTTAACTCATTGGACTCCCATATCATTTCTCCAATCTCATTCTTCACACAACTTACAACTTTGTTTCCCCTATTTTTCCTGAGTCTCATGTACTTCCAGAAGGACTTCCTATCTTTCCAAAAACCCAGTTCATGCCTTTCCACTTTCTCTTTCCTATCTTTTTCCTTACTGTGGCAAACCAGCTTAGCAGCTACACGCTTCTTTCAGCGATATTCATCCACAGAGACTCTACCTTGCAACACCCCCAAATAGGCTTCCTTCTTTTTCTTTACTGCCTCATCAATCTCACTATTCCACCAAGCATCACCTCTATTGTTACCCACTATTGTGGTGCCACAGATCTCTTTAGCAGCAGTAACAACACAGTTCTTAAAACATTCCCACTTCTTTTCTACATCCCTCTCACAAGATTTCAGATCCTTCAGTCGTTCTTCGAGTAAGTCAGAATACCGCTGATGATCTTCAAGGAGCCTATCAACCTTTTTTCTTTCTGTCCTGGGTCTCTTCCTATTCCTTTTCCTCCAACCAACATTAAGTTTCACTCGTGACACTACCAAGTAATGATCAGAACCAACATCCGCACCTCTCATCACACGGGTGTCAACAACTAAGTGTTTCAAACGCTGATCGTAAATAACAAAATCTATCACACTCTTTTGACCAAGAGTATGATTTTTCTAAGTATATGTGTGTATATACTTGTGGTTGAAAAATGTATTAGATACACACAAATCATTCTCAATGCAGAGTTCAATTAATCTTTCACCATTATCATTCACACAAGGATCATTAAACTTACCCAGAACATTGTCAGAAATTGCATTCTGCACACCTACTCTAGCATTGAAATCCCCTGCTATTATAACTTTTTCTTTAGCACCAAACTGGCTCAAAACAGCTTTTAGCTCATTCCAGAAATCTTCTTTCTTATCAGAAGGTTCCGAGTCACAAGGAGCATACACTACAACAATTACAATTCTCTGAAGTTTCACTTTCAAACGAATCCAGAGAATTCTCTCAGTTATGCAACTATAGTGTATCAAGTTGTTCTTCATTTTTTCACTTAAAATGACACCTACACCAGCCTGTCCTCTCATATTATCCAATAATCCAGACCACACACTCACCGTGCCATTCACTTCTTCTATCCCAATTTCCTTCTTTTTGGTTTCACTTACACACAGCACATCCAGTCTATACTTATTCATCTCCTCAATCACCTCATTCTTCTTGCCATCTATACCTCTAGTATTCCATACACCAATCTTACATTCACTCAGCCGAGATCGCTTTCTCATACGCCGTTTAGAAAGTCCAAGTCGATTCCGTGATAGACCGTCCTTCTCAAGTGTGGTAGGTCCACCATATCCCACACTTGAGTCATTCTTAATATTTCTTTTTGTCTTTTTAATCAGGTCGTAGTGAGCGATGGGTTTGCCTCCTCGGGGCGCTCCGTGGTAACAATGGCGCACACAACAGCAACTAGGGCCTCTGTGAATCTTGGAGAGGTGCAAGCTAGTTCTGTGTGACATTGGCAAAAAGACCCCAACTCACTGGGTTTTGTTCCAGAATCCTTAGGTTGAATGACCAACTGGAACCCTCAGCTGTGGGCTAATCCCTCCCACTGATGTACTTACCTGATTAAAAAAAAAAAGGATCTTAATCGTCTGAGGAAATTTATTTCCCATTTATCCCCATTAATTGAAAGTCTATTGTGTTTGCAATAAAATAATTTTTTTTGTTTCTTTTGTCCATCTTCTTTTCTTTCTCTCTTTGTCTCACTTTTTTGTATTTTTATTAAAATCATAAAATTATGGATTCATACAAATCCATGTGACAAATGGTAACACTCCCAGAGGAATAAAATAATTGTTTTTTGTTTCTTTTGTCCATCTTCTTTTCTTTCTCTCTTTGTCTCACTTTTTTGTATTTTTATTAAAATCATAAAATTATGGATTCATACAAATCCATGTGACAAATGGTAACACTCCCAGAGGAATAAAATAATAGTTTTTTGTTTCTTTTGTCCATCTTCTTTTCTTTCTCTCTTTGTCTCACTTTTTTGTATTTTTATTAAAATCATAAAATTATGGATTCATACAAATCCATGTGACAAATGGTAACACTCCCAGAGAAATAAAATAATTGTTTTTTGTTTCTTTTGTCCATCTTCTTTTCTTTCTCTCTTTGTCTCACTTTTTTGTATTTTTATTAAAATCATAAAATTATGGATTCATACAAATCCATGTGATAAATGGTAACACTCCCAGAGAAATAATGCATTATAATAACCATTGTGAGAACTTTCCAGAATTAAAGTGACTGAAACAGAATAAAAATAGATAATAGTTATTAGTTATGTTTTTTACCATTATTTGCTAATTTTTGTTTTCTGTCAATTTAGTGGTGCTGCACGAAAACCTCCAACTACAGTTCTTGATCAGTTAAAAAATACCAATGCAATGCTTAGGCTTGGAAACCTGCTTTGTAGAAGTCGAAATCCAGATTTCTTGCTTGATATTATCCAGAGCCAAGTAAGTGTTCCAGTTTTATTGTATAAACATTTTACTCAATAAAACTTGTTTACCCATTACAGTATCCTTCAATAATAGATTGTGCTGCCAGGATGAAAAATTAGCAGACGCAAGACGCAAAATGCGAAATATGACTGTAATTCTACTTTCTGTGATTTCAAGTATGTGATCATGGGTAGGCTAGTAATTGTTTTGTAGCGCGATTTTAGGTTTTTTTCTGTAATTTCACGAATCTGAAATATATCCTCGAATTTCTGATTTTTTTCCTATTTTTGCTGAATTTTCATCATAATTGTTAGATTATTTTTCTTATTTAAATGATTTCATCTCTGCCTTCATTAGCATTTACGCAAAAAATATAACACAAAATAATCTTACTCCGGAGTGCAAACCAGAACTTGAAATCTTGAATTATCCCTCAAGATTGTTCATTACGAAGAGTTACTTATCGAGCTTGATGGGTAATTTCAGTCAGGTCACATACACTGCTGAAGAATGCACGTGTGGTCTTTGGTGATTACCCCCCCTCCTCCCTCCCCCAACTGTTGAATAACCTTGGCAACTTGCCACTCTAGTAAATTGTAAACCGGATGTCGTCAATTGTGTTAATAGTTTTTGCTGGAAAAAGCACTAACAGAAAACAATGTTTGAGTTTCGCAGACGTTTAGCTTAGAAAATGTTTGTGCTTTTTCGTGAGTATTTACTTTATAAAGTTTCTAGCTATTGTTTGTTAATTTTGAGAATGAGCCACTCGAGTAAAATGAGTGCATCTGAAAGATGCAAGCAGTACAGCAAGGGAACATTTCACGTGAACAAAAATCTATTGTTCTGTTCATGTTGCAACATACCAGTGGATTTTTCAAAGAAAGGGCACTTGTGAAAAGCATTTAGCCAGCAAGTTTCATAAAAAAAAAAAAAAAAAATTGTGTCCGAACAGTCAACTGAAAATAATGCATAAATGTGTTGATAAATTAATTGAGAAAATAACTAAACAAGAACAGCATAACTGAACTTTCAAAATCAACTGGTGTCTTTTGTGCAGCTAACATGTGGAAAATTCGTTGAAAGATATTGGTGTTTATTCCAAATGCAAATTGGATGCAGAAATTTTATTTGCCAAAAATATATGATATTCAAAAGCAACAAGCGAAATGTTTTTGAAATTAGCATCTGATGTAAGCATCGTAGCAAACGAAACAACTGATTCAGAAGATAAGTACATTTTTAATGTTCTTGCTGTTTCATCAGCTGAAACGAATGGTGAAACCTGTAATGCTGAAACTTCTTTGAATGCAGTCTCCCTTGAGGGCATCACTTTGGAATCTGCAAATGTTAAAGCAGTCAGCAAGGCAATACTTCAGTATGTTAATAAGTATGAAATACCTTTTGCGAATATAACTGCTTTTGTGACAGACAATGCATCTTTACATGTCCAAAACATGGGGAAAGAGCCCAAAAGCTGAATTTTTGAGGAAATACGGTATTTCACAAAATTATGGGGTTAATCTCGAAATTTCACAAAATTACTCTGCGACCACCAGGGTTGGCGCAAGGTAATTTACTCGTTATGCATTTTAGGTAAATTACATGTAATATACAAGTAATTTACTTGACGTAGAAAACCAATTTTTTATGCAGACATAAAAAACTAATTTTCTTTCATGTGTAAATAATATAATATAAAAACCACTTTAGTTATGTTACATTTTAAACTTAAATTTTCTTAATAACTTGTACAAAATTCTAGCGGATAATGCTTACCTTGGCATTCCTTTCTAGCGATGGGAACATTTCACGCACATGTTTTCCGGTCTTTGTTGATGTTATTGTACTAAAGTCCGTTGTATGCGATGACTGGCTTTACTTCTCACACTTTTCGCTGGGTATACTCATTGGATCTTTGCCTTAGGATTCAAACACATCAATTTTTACCGTTTTTTATACTCGAAATTTTCGCCCATACTCTGGGCATCCTCAGGAGCGTGGCGACTTTACCACCAATGTTCGTGGTTAACTTCGCGCTAATGGAGTCCGATACTCCATGTTGCCATTCGTCGGATATACTTTCCTGGATATATGTCGTTATCAAGCCCGGCTGGCGCCATCTATGTTTCATTAAAACAACTTTATTATTATTATTATTATTATTATTATTATTATTATTTTTTTCTTCTCTTATCCTGGCTTTCTTGTCTTTTTTGCCGGTTTTTCTTTTGTTGTTGTTTTTCTTGTCTTATTAGTTCTTTCCACAGGCCCGATAATGTGCTAGGGTCGTTCTGGTTACATACCCTTGCTTTATTTTTATAGATTAATATTGCTTCTTCCTCCTCATTTGCCTTTCCGATTTTTTATTCTTTTTTAGCATTTTAATTTCATCGAATTTTGGGAATGTCCGGTTTTCCATGCAGAATTGCACTAAAGCAGTTTTGGCTTCTTTTTTTTTTGCTAGTTAGATATGTGTTGTTTAAGTCTTTTTTTTAATCTGTTTTTCGTACTTCCAATGTACGATATTGGGGGTATGTGTGCAATTGGAATTTCGTAGGTTCCTGATTCTTCTAGCATTTTTTCCTCTGTTTTTTTGTTGACAGTCATACTTTTCACGGTGTGCACTGAGCTTCCTAGTTGTAAGTCATATTTAGCACAGTGCCTATTGATTTCTTTACTCACTCCTTCCAAGTATGGGAAAGCTCCAAAGTATTTCAATTTTAAATTTTTTTTTAAAATATGTATTTCAATAGTAGAATGATTAGAGCTATATAATAGTCAGAATTAGAACTACTAATTGGAATTAAATTTTCTTGTATATTTCACTGTGAAATCATTATTTTCTTAAGATTGTTCATACAGCTCAGCCACCTATTAACAGATTTTTTTTAGAAATTATATCTGTTCTTTCTTGTGTATTAAACATATAGAAAAAGCAATCTACTTCTTTCATGTATAAAATCACAATGTGTAAAAATCTAGCATCGATAAAAATCACAATGTGTATGGAATAGAATTCAAGATTTTATTAACAGCTTCAAATTCATCAAGTGTATTTTCATATTTATGTAATTGTAGAAAATAAACAATTTTATGTTCAGTTCGTTCACCAAAGATAATATTTTGACATGAATGTTTATGGCATGTCTATAATGCAAAATATGGTGCATTTTCATTTAATAATATTTGTGTTTGACATGTTATCCAGGTGTACACTTCAAAATCATAATGTTACCCTTTTAAAACTTTAAACATTTTTCATATTGAGTGTGCTATTCTTATACCCTTAAAGGAAAAAAACTGTAGATTCAACATAACATTAAACTACTTGTTTTAAATGTAACTGATTTTTGCTTCTAACACTGAAAATATCACTATCTATCAACACTTTGTCATTATTTTAATTTTCACTAAAGGGAATGTTCCTATGCTCTTTAAATGTTTAAAATCGTCACTGTCAGTTGTAACACACCCTTAATCACACTAATAATCCTCACTGTTTTATGATCTTGTAACTTAAGAGTATAATATATTTGAACCAATTTCTTCGAACGTTCGAAGCTGAGCCGGTTTCTTACAGTATTATGGACAAAGAACCAATTAGAGAAAAGTCTTTCAAGTTGGGCTGAAGATGATGGGATGTTGATTAACTTCAAAGCAACTGCTGACAACTCCTTGTGGTGCCAACTGGCAAAGTACTAGAATGTTCATGGCGATTTAACACCCTTCTTCATAAGCGCTTCCAACTTTCCAGATTTTTCTCAATACTGCAGAAAACTGGTTATTCCTGAGGGGTCGAGGTTCTCTAAAATGAACTGCTCTACTTGTTCATGATGTTTCTTATTCATTTTCTGCTCCTGGTACACAGAATGGAGAATATTGGCTGCAAGGCTAAGTCCATCCACAATTCTACTGCATCTACAGCAGTTGCTTCTTTTTTCGGGCATATATTTATTAGCTCACTCACTGGATTAAGCATTGCGATTGTATCGGCAACTTCTTTGTGAAGGGCACTATCATAGAGGAAGGACTTAATTTGAGAAGACAGTTTATCAGCTTCATCAGTGTCAGTAACTTTCCTCATTGCACTGAGATTGTTAGTCAAGGACAAACAGGCATCCCTCTGAGGGTACCAGCGAGAGTTTGCAGCGAGGCATACTTTAGAGCCACCATTTTCTGTTAGTTCATGTTCTCAATCAGGGTGCTTGAAAGACCTCAACACCATGTTCACACGAGATACAATGTTTTTCGAGAGAAGATCCTTAGCTAGAAGATTTCCCGTATGGGCATTGCAAGCAGAATGCCACAGGTCGTGATTTTTACCCATTTTAACCATGCTACTGACATTGTCAGAAACTGTACAATAAATATTCACATTGTATCGTTCTTTTGCTAGCTTTTTTGATTCACTGACCAAATCACAAAGTGCTTTGTGATTTTAGTAACTTCATCATACACTTCGTCCAGAAGTTTATCAGAAAGGACTTTTCTTGTTGCTAGTTTATAAGCAGGCCGCAATTTTTGACAGAACTGTTTAAAATGCACCGATTCTACCACACTAAATGGGATGTTGCAACCATGGAAAACCTTGGTAATAACAAGATCTATTTCCTGTTTTGTAGAGGCATTCATCCTGTCCAAAAAATTGGTTATCTGTCATTTAACAGTGGAAGGTTTAGAACTTAACAGTGATGGGTGATTCAAGGTTGAAACTGTCTTCCTCTTCATGAGATGAGGAGGGTACACTTGTCATCATTGACACAGTTGAGCAGAAACTGGGGCTGGGGCTTGGAACTGGAATTAGAGAATCGTCAGTGTCTATAGGCATTTCCGAGTCAGATTGATGCAGGGTAGAACTGGAACTCATTGGTGGTGGTGGTGGCGGCAGTGCCAGCGGTTCAGGAGCTCTGGCAGAAGTTTGGGTGCAGACCTTCCTGTGGGCTTTCAGATGCTCCTTTGCTGTATTCTTTACAGTTGATCCACATTCACAACACTTGGCACAATTCTTGTGTTCCACTTTAATTGGAATAAATCCGAGTTCCTCATACACATTAGGAAGAGGTTGACTGCCGCGTTTCATAGTGTTTTCAATTAGAATGTTAAGTCTCCCTCAGCGACTAGTGAGGATTGAAAAAAACAGTGCTTAATAAGTACGCTCTTAGCTTTGAACTGAAGCCAACACTAAAACCTCCCGCATTTGAATAACAAAGAACATGTGTAGTTCGCATATTTGTTATAGTTTTACCGCCGAGTCAACGAAAAGTTGCTGATGTTTTGTCGCTAGCCGGTGTCATTGAACTTCTGTGTCTGCCCAGCAGTGAATCACTGTGGAGACAGGAGCTGCCAGCACGCGCATGGGTATCAAAAGCAAGCTGCGAGGCAACATTTCGTTTTGATTGTTCCTATCATCTCATTTCACTTTAAACTACACCGTGGCAATGGCTTCTGACTTCCTTTGCCAAACATAATATTTTAAAGTGTGCCACACACATTATCATAAAGAAGAGATTTTCCTGTGTGAATATGAAGGCTAGGAAAAAACAACAACAATATGACTTGATACTGATATGTACATATATGGTATCCTGGTGGTATGTCACGTGGACATGACAGTTTGCTCTGTTTCAATAAGATCATATAAAGATACCGAAGGGTATGTTGGTTTTTTAAAGGATCTTCATTTTTTGTCATATTCGTACATAACAAGTTAATTAGCAGCACAAAGCCATGTTTTTTTTATATTTTTTTTTACATAGTTTATGCGTTTTTTACGTTTCCTACGTATTTTATGCATAATTTACGCGTCACATAGAAAACCTTTTTTTACACGTAAGTGCACAACCCTGGTGACTGCTCTGCGAATTTTGCCTTTTTTTCCTGTGATAAAATTACTACCTTAATCATGGGCAAATTCATGACTACACAAATTTCGTTTTTTTTTTTTTATTACACACGCACAAACACCATCCACACTGAATAAAAAACCCTTATGCAGGTGTATGTAAACATCACTTTTGCAGCGTATATGAAAAATACATGGACACACACATCACCATATGGTCTAAGCAACTGTTTAAGACTGTCAGTAGACTTGATTATAGTGAGAAAAACAAAGAATATTTTGGAGTTCAATAAAGTGCTTAATTGTGGGTGCCCATCTGACTGCAGCAATGATTTTTAAAACAGCAGAGCTTGAAACTTGGCTGGAAACTTTTGTCTTATCCATTGTATTCAGCACCAACAAATTTTCACTTGTTCTGGTCCCTGCAGAATCATATGGCTGGTAAAACTACCAAAGAACAAATAGAATTTAAAACAGTGGTTGAAACATTTTTTGACTCCAAGGATGCTACACTTTCTTTGATCAAGGGGAATTAAACAGCTAACTGAATAATAGGAACTGATTTCATGGCCAATAAGGGCTACTGTTCAATAGTTTAAACAAAAGCGTTGTGTAAACAAAAACAGCTTTGTTTTTCACGTATGCAAACAACAAGAACTTTTGCATGTACCAAGTAGTTTGCATTTTAAACTTATGGTGATTCCTTGGTTCATGGAATGTGCAGTTTACAGAAACAGTCTAGAGTAGGGGTTCTGAACTTGGGTATGCAGTAAAACTTTTGAGGGTACGCTGTGAGGGCTGCACAAAGGGAAGAGAGACAGCAAGATTTCTTTTTCGCAGTTCTACACTCGTATGCCTCGGATCGAGAGGCCATAGGTCATGTGGTCTAATAGTGTCACGTCGCTCTTTGTGTTTATCAAAATATACAATTTATGAATACAAAATTTAATGTATATGTTACCGCTAAAGCTCGAAAGCCGTTAATGTGCACATTACCTAGCTAATCTGCAGATTAACTGATTTGCTCCGTTAACATGCGGAATCAAGAGTTTTCCTCATTTTACCTAGGTAATGTGCACATTAATGGCTTCCATATCGTTAAAGTTCAAAAGTTTATTTCTCTCATTTCCTTTCCCTACACCTTCCCCCTCTCCCTCCACTTTTAGTTTCGTTTTGCCAGCGTCTAGTCGTCGCCGGTTCTTTTTATTTCTCATAATTGGCGTTGGCTGCCAGTGCGTAGCAAAGCTAATATATACATACATTACATATCACTAAGCTGTTCTCTGAGATTCAGAGGTTAGCTCCAAAAAGAAATACAAACTTCCAGATATTTTTACTTATTGTTGTCGTATCAAACTTCGCCATTTACAGCGATCTTGACATACAACTCGTGCTTCACTGATATCCATTACATGCCGTACACAAGATAATTTATACTTCATACTCATAATCTTTTTCTCATGCAGACGCTTCTGAATCTGATCCACCCATGTCTTCCTTGGCCTTCCTCTGCCTTTTCTTCCTGCCACTTGGGCTGAAAATATTTTCTTAGTAAGCATTTCATCACTCATTCTTTCAACGTGGCCAAACCACCGAAGCATATTGGTCTCCACCTTGCTAACAACATTTTGCTTTACATCACACAACTGCAATACATCTTCATTCCTCACACAATCAGATCGTGTCTTGCCACAAACCCCACGTAAGTAACTCATTTCTCCAGCACACAAACGACTCCTATGTTTCTTCTGCAGTACCCAGGTTTCACTGCCATACATCAGAGTAGGAACAATTACTGTTTCATACACAGCCATGCGGGACTCTCTAGAGAATCCATCATTCCTGTGAAAACCTCCCAGAGCAGCTATGACTTTCAAAGAAGAATTCACTCGTCTACTGATTTCACCATCCAACTTGTTCTCTCTGTCAAACATGCTTCCTAAATACACAAACTCACTCACCTGGTCAATCACAGTGCCATTTATACTTACATTACATTCAGTGCTACCCATTCATCTCTCAAACACCATAACTTTGGTTTTTCTTGTATTTATACTCAGTTTTAATTTCATGCAAACTTCGTGCATCCGAGTCAACATACTCTGCAACTCACTTGTGCTCTCTGCCAACAGGACAGTGTCATCAGCATACAGCAATCTGCATACACGGATATGACCAAGACATAAACCACTATTATCTATTTTGGCCTCACGCATGCATGCATCCATAAATATATTAAACAGCCATGGTGACATTACACAACCTTGTCTAACTCTTGCACCAATGGAAAACCATTTTGATAAAACACCATTCACTCATACACAAGCTCTACTACCAGCATACATGACTTTTACACTATTAAGTAGATTCCCAGTAACACCATATTCATTCAATACCTTCCACAAAAGTGTCCTATTGACTCGGTCGTAAGCTATCTCTAAATCTATGAAGGCAGTAAAAACTTTCTTCCCAACAGCCAGATACTTTTCAATCATCATGCGTAATGCAAAAATCTGGTTAGTGCAGCCTTTACCAGGCATAAAACCACTCTGAACATCCCACACTTTCTCTGATGTAAGACCCCGTACTTTTTCAATAACAACCTTACCAAACACTTTCCCTCGCACACTCAGTAGGCTAATACCACGATAGTTCTTGCATTCAGTCTGGTCACCTTTTCCCTTATACAAGGGAACAATGATAGCATCCTTCCAATCCCGAGGGACCATTCCTAACTCCCAGCACAACTGGCAAATTTCAGTTAACCAGTCAATTATAGAGTCACCACCATACTTCAACATCTCTGCAGTTATGCCATCCACTCCTGGAGCCTTACCATTCTGAAGAGATTTTAGAGCTTTACATACTTCTTCTCTTGAGATCCCTCATGTGCTTTCATCTCTCATTGTGACATCATCTGCATCTGTCTCCTGATCTAATAACTCACAGAAGTATTCACCCCATCTGTCACTTAACTCATTGGACTCCCATATCATTTCCCCAATCTCATTCTTCACACAACTTACAACTTAGTTTCCCCTATTTTTCCTGAGTCTCATGTACTTCCAGAAGGACTTCCTATCTTTCCAAAAAGCCAGTTCATGCCTTTCCACTTTCTCTTTCCTATCTTTTTCCTTACTGTGGCGAACCAGCTTAGCAGCTACACGCTTCTTTCAGCGATATTCATCCACAGAGACTCTACCTTGCAACATCCCCAAATAGGCTTCCCTCTTTTTCTTTACTGCCTCATCAATATCACTATTCCACCAAGCATCACCTCTATTGTTACCCACTATTGTGGTGCCACAGACCTCTTTAGCAGCAGTAACAACACAGTTCTTAAAACATTCCCACTTCTTTTCTACATCCCTCTCACAAGATTTCAGATCCTTCAGTCGTTCTCCGAGTAAGTCAGAATACCGCTGATGATCTTCAAGGAGCCTATCAACCTTTTTTCTTTCTATCCTGGGTCTCTTCCTATTGCTTTTCCTCCAACCTACATTAAGTTTCACTCGTGACACTACCAAGTAATGATCAGAACCAACATCCGCACCTCTCATCACACGGGTGTCAACAACTAAGTGTTTCAAATGCTGATCGTAAACAACAAAATTTATCACACTCTTTTGACCAAGAGTATGATTTTTCCAAGTATATGTGTGTATATACTTGTGGTTGAAAAATGTATTAGATACACACAAATCATTCTCAATGCAGAGTTCAATTAATCTTTCACCATTATCATTCACACAAGGATCATTAAACTTACCCAGAACATTGTCAGAAATTGCATTCTGCACACCTACTCTAGCATTGAAATCCCCTGCTATTATAACTTTTTCTTTAGCACCAAACTGGCTCAAAACAGCTTTTAGCTCATTCCAGAAATCTTCTTTCTTATCAGAAGGTTCCGAGTCACAAGGAGGATTCACTACAACAATTACAGTTCTCTGAAGTTTCACTTTCAAACGAATCCAGAGAATTCTCTCACTTATGCAACTATAATGAATCAAGTTGTTCTTCATATTTTCACTTAAAATCACACCTACACGAGCCTGTCCTCTCATGTTATCCAATACTCCAGACCACACACTCACCGTGCCAATCACTTCTTCTACCCCAATTTCCTTCTTTTTGGTTTCACTTACACACAGCACATCCAGTCTATACTTATTCATCTCCTCAATCACCTCACTCATCTTTCCATTTATACCTCTAGTATTCCATACACCAATCTTACATTCACTCAGCCGAGATCGCTTTCTTATACGCCGTTTAGAAAGTCCAAGTCGATTCCGTGGTGGACCGTCCTTCTCAAGTGTGGTAGGTCCACCATATCCCACACTTGAGTCATTCTTAATATTTCTTTTTGTCTTTTTAATCAGGTAAGTACATCATTGTGGGGGATTAGCCCAGCTGAGGGTTCCAGTTGGTCATTCAACCTAAGGATTCTGGAACAAAACCCAGTGAGTTGGGGTCTTTTCGCCAATGTCACACAGAACTAGGTGCACCAAGATTCACAGAGGCCTAGTTGCTGTTGTGTGTGCCATTGTTACCATGGAGCGCCCCGAGGAGGCAAACCCATCGCTCACTCCGACCGCCTGCTTAGCAAAGCTAATTCTGTTTTCAAATTCGTTTCTGCGTGTTAGCGCGTGAATTTGTGTCGTTATCTTTTTAAAAGCAGATAAATTTAACTCCTAGTATGCAAGCAAGCACCGAATTGGTGAGTAAAATGAAGAAAAGATTTTTTGAAAACCTCTTTAGCGAAGATTCAAAATATAATAGTGTTTTAATGACAAAACGAAAGTATGATTGCATAATTGAAGATGTAAAGCCTGCTTCTACAGAATCACCTATAGAAATACAAGAATTTATCGATTGTAATCTTAAACTGCCTTCTACACCGTTGATTGAGGATTCAGTTATAAAGAATATTCAGTTACCCTGCACCTCCAAGGAATCACCTGTGCATGTTGAAGAAGTCATCACTGAGTTACCCTCAACTTCAGCAGAATTGCCAACACAGTTTCGTACAGAGCCTGTAAAGAGGACTATACAAGACATAGTCTGTGTTGTTTACTCAAAAGCAACATCAGATGCTCACAAGTGTAAATCATGTGATATGTTTGTTCATGTAATTTGTGGTGAAATAGATCCTAAAGAGAAAGGGTATGGTTAGAATGTATTGTGCAACATCTGTAAAAAGAATATGGATCAGAAAATACAGCGTGATGAAGCCAAGAAAGGTTTAGAAAAGCAAGCAAAGAAAATGTTAGCAGTTTCTAATGCAAAGCACCCAAATGTTGATGAAGGTGTCACTGTGAGAATTAAAGTACCCGAAGTAGACAGAGCAAAAACTGATGCCCGCTCGATTTTAGCTGTGGTTCTTAGTAAAACAGAGGATGGCTTTTATAAACTTGGTACTAAAATGGGTATTTTAAAACAATTGTATGCAAAATCTGAATTCAGTGTTTGCAAAGAGAGATTTTTAACGAAAGAAGATGTCTCTGCTGTAGAAATATCTTTACGTCAAACAGCAATAAAACAATCCCTTGGTACTGGGCAGGGTTTCAGAAAATGTGACTGCAAATCTAAATGTACCACAAATAGGTGTGCTTGTCGCAAAAACCAATTGCTATGTAATTCAAAGTGTCACCAATCTTTAGATTGCACTAATAAGTAAGCATAATTTTATCATATGTTTTGCAAATTCATTTCCTTAATTATAATAATATTTTAAACCATTTGATTCTTTCTATTATAGTTTTTTAATTGATTGATGATTGATTCTATCAACTAATTTGTTGATTGTTTGATTGTATTAACTTGATTCTTTATATATCAAAAAATAAATAACATTATGTTAATTTAAGCGTACAGAAAAGTTGCTGTTGTTCCAGCAAAGATCTTATTTTCACTTTAACGAGTGCCTAGTGGGTAATGTGCAGATTATCTAGGTAATTTGCAGATTACCTAGGTAATTTGAGAAATGAAACAATTTTCGGCACTTTAACGGATCACCCTAGTTAATCTGCACATTACCTAGATAATCTGTAGAATAACTGATTTCTGCACTTTAGCGGTAACATATATATATATGCTTTATTTTATTCCCCTATAACTATAGTTTTATCTGTCTATACAAGGGGTATGCCAGTTGTATACACATTTTCAGGTATTAATCGAAGCATAAAAGATTGAGAACCACTGGTCTAGAGAAACAAAAACCTCTTCCTCTTTTTTTTTTTTTTTCCTTTTCCAGGTCAAGCCTGCAGTAAACAGCTCACCTACTGGAGTACGTGGTATCATTATCGCCTTTTCCCATAGGACCTTATTAATGCACAATTAGCAAATTCCAAGAGCTGTGTGTATTTTTGCTTGTTGAATTTGCTAATTGTGCATTAATAAATTTGCTTCCCAAAATTTTTTTCAAATTACAAATTACAGAAACTAAGTTCATTCATCTGAGATGGGTCCAGAGTCTGAATCCTGGTGAGGCATAGATGTTGTGCTTGTCTTACAGCACTGGCTTCTGTCCCTTCTCTGGAACCAGTCACCCTAAATTAGGGATGGGTGACTGCTTATAGCTAGGGCAGTAATTCTGTCGCGGCACAAATTTTCGCGATTATTTTCGCAAAATATTTTCGCTAAGTTTAGGTGGTTTTCTGTAATTTCGCGAATAACAAATATATCCACGAATTTCAGATTTTTTACCTATTTTTGCTTAATTTCTATTACAATTTTGTGATTACTGTATTTTTCATAATTAAATAATTTTAATACTGCCTTCGTTAGAATTTACGCAAAAAATATACCACAAAGTAATCCTACTCGAAAGTCCAAACCAGAGTTTTAAACCTTGAATTACTTTTCAAGATTGTTCGTTATGAAGATACACTTTTTGAACAAGCTTGGCGGGTAATTGAAGGTCACATGCACTCTGCTGAAGAGTGCACACGAGGTCTTTCGTGATTGCCTTCGCTACTGTTGAATGACATTTGCGACTTGCCAGACTAGTAAACCGGATGTCGTCAGTTGTGTTAGTAATTTTAGCTGGGAAAGTAGCTCACAGAAAAGAGTGCTTCGCAGACGCTTAGCTTAGAAAATTTGTGCTTTCGTGTGAGTAGTTTATGAAGTTTCTAGATATTGTTTTTTAATATTGAGAATGAGCCACGTGAGTAAAATGAGTGCATCTGAAAGATGCAAGCAGTACAGCAAGAGAACGTTTCATGTGAACAAAAATCTATTGTTCTGTTCGTGTTGCAACATAATAGTGGATTTTTCAAGAAAGGACAGTTGTGAAAAGCATTGAGCAAGCAAATTCATAAAAAAAAAAAAAAAATGGTATCTGAACATTGAACCGAAAATAATGCAGAAATATGTTGGTGAATTAATTGAGAAAAGAACTGCAAAGAACAGCATCACTCAATGGTACTTTCAAAATAACTGGTGCCTTTTGTGCAGCTAACATCCCACTTTCCAAACTGGATAACCCTACATTAAAAAATTACTTGGAAAATTCATTGAAAGATATTGGTGTTATTCCAAATGCAAATTGGATGTGGAAATGTTATTTGCTGAAAATATATGATATTCACAAGCAACAAGCGAAATATTTTTAGAAATCAGTATCCGGTGTAAGCATTGTAGCAGACGAAACAACTGATTCAGAAGATAGATGCATTTTGAATATTCTTGCTGTTCCATCTGCTGAACCGACTGTTGAAAGCTGCAATGATGAAACCTCTTTGAATGCAATCTTCCTTGAGTGCATCACTTTGAAATCTGTAAATTTTAAAGCAGTCAGCGAAGCAGTACTTAAGTGTGTTAATAAGTATGAAATACCTTTTGCTAATATAACTGCTTTTGTTACAGACAATGCATCTTACATGTCCAAAGCGTGGGGAAAGAACCTGAAAGCCATATTTTTTAATGGAGTTCACGTCACCTGCAATGTGCATCTTTTAAATCTTTTTGGCGAAATTTGTCAGAATGAATTTGAAAATGTTAACTCTTTAATAATTGCTGTTAAACGTGCCTTCACAGCTTGTCTCTCCCATAAAGGACATTTTTGACTATATTTGCAAGAGAAGGGCAAAATACCTTGCTTACCGCCAGTACCTGTGCAGACTAGGTGGAACAGTTTGGTTTGAGGCCGTGCTTTTTCACGGCAGACATTTAGAAGACTACGCAGAGTTTTTAAAAAAGAAAAAGGAGAACAGTAGCAGTTGTATTGTGGATAAAATCATTGGGTATTGTCAAGATAGGGATTTAAAAGGAAAGCTGAAGCAGGTTGAGGCTCATGTGCTGTATATTTCCGAACAGCTCACTTTATTTGAAAAACAGCAAATTTCTGCATACAAATATATATAATGAAATGTCGGGCATTGCCAACAGTCTTCTTAGAAAGAGTCAAGACTACAATCATGTCACTGCAAAAAGAGCTCTATCCACTTGTTATGAAAAAATTAAGCATTATTTTTTTGAAGATAAAAAGCATCAATTTTGTCAGTTAACCGCAAATTTCTTCAAAGCATGTAGGGTATTTGATCCCAATTAATTTAAGTCCTTGGACCTTTCATACGACGAAAATTTGTTTGTTTTCAGCCACATTCCTATGTTCGAAGATGAAGATCAACTAAAATGTGAATTTTGTTCATATAAAGTGAGTGTAAAAGAATTTCGTGTCAGCGAAGATTTGCTAGACCTGGAATAAGAAAAAGATCATTTCCCTAAGCTACATAAGGTCGCCATCCGTTGTCTGTCAGCACCCACAAACAGTGTCGATGCTGAATGATCCCTTCCTAAATTTAAAAATGTGTTACAGGACAACAGACACATTATTAAAGAAGAAAATCTGTGTATGTACAATATAATGTATCAAAATGCTGTCCACTTAAAAATCTTGATCTCGTGTAACGGCGTTGATAACATTGCCAGAATTTGAACAGTTTATAAATGTAAGTATCAATTTTAAAAACTTATGAAGTTACAATGCTTATTTAATTACGTACTAGTCATTTGCATTACTGCTTCGTAAAGTGTTAGACTTTTCGTTTGGAAATGTTAGTGTATATCATCGGCCGCGAACTTTTCACAAAATTTGGTAATTTACCCCGCGACTGCCCCACAAATTTTGCCTTTTTTTTTTCTGCGATAAAATTACTGCCCTACTTATAGCCCATCAAGCTGCTCACAGTGTTATTAAACTTTCAAACAAAAAAAGAAAGAAAAAAAGAGACTAAATGGAAAATGAATTTGATGAACAACATTAAAACTCATGTAGACATTTTTAGTCATGGTGTTACAAACAAGGTTGTTAAGTATAATTTCAGACAGCAGTTTCTTGGGGGTGAAATATGTGTCCATTTCTGATGCAATGAACCCAAGTGTTATTTAAGGTGAAGCCCATTGTAGCCTAGTTCTGCATTTCTGTTTTGTCTTCACCTCATTTCATGCTTGTATATTATATATTTCCAAAAATGAACTGTAATGCAGTAGTGCCTTTTAATATTCTTATTCTGTAAATATTGTAAGTTGCCTGTGTGCTGATTTTAGTATCGTTTCTTCCAGGGGACCTCACAGTCTATGCCTTGGCTTGGAGAACTTGTTGAATCCAGTGAAAGTTCATTCAGTATGCTACCTGTTCAGTGTTTATGTGAATTTCTTCTGAATGATGCAGGGGATGTTTCTGCTTTAAGTGACATGAATGAAGACAGAGATGAAAAGGGAGAGAGAATATCATTCAAAGTAAGTGTTCACTTTATCTGGGTAAAAGCACTAACACACTTTTTCCCACACAAAAAAATTGTTTGACCATCTAGGTTTACTTATATAACTTTGCAGTACTCTTTTTGGATATATCTGTAATTTATTCTCAACACTAAAAGTCATAACATTTGATGGTAGAATATCATGAAAGGAAAAGAATTGGAAATTAATTAAATTTTATAGCATGGTATTAATATCACGAGGTCAGTGTATGGACAAGTCTTCAAAAAGATCTTACATTCCTTAGTGTAATACAGTGATCACAAAGTTTCGACCTCTGAATTTAAAAAAATTATTGCGTATGCTGTAAGCAGAAGTTTAACCAGTTGATATAACAACACAATTTAGCAACTTATCTAGGTCAAATATTGAGCTTGTTGAATTCCTGAAGGAAATTGGCAGAGTGCCAGAAATGAATAACAGGTTCCATGTGTCCTATGAAATTTGCCCTTATTAGTGCCACCATTTGTACAGAGGCATGGGTTTGATGAGGGAGCAGAAATTTTGTTTGCTTGAAACTTATTTGCAAACACAAATGTTAACTTGAACTCTTCTACACACTGTTTTCTTACAAACAGTGTGTAGAAGAGTTCGAGTAAAAATTTCAGCAGCATACTGTGGTAAGTAAATCAACAATACACAGTTATACAATTTCAGAAAACTGGAAGTGTTGATGATATGCTTAGAAGCGGCCGGTCAGGTGTGTTAACACTGGAAGTGTTTAACGATGTTGAAAAAAGTTTTCAACAGTCACATACAGAATCACTTCATCGCTTATGCTTTCTGCCAAAATGTGTGTAGCTTACGTGTCCCATCTAAGCCACTCACATTTTGGCAGAAAAGCAGCAAGTATGGAAGTGTCCAATCACTTTGTGCTCCACTGCACAGTATTGCATAACAGCAAAGTTTTCTCTCATATAACGGGCAGCTGAGAAAATTTCTCTTTCGCACGTTCGCCTATCAGCAGAATCATACACTGAGTGGCCACTTTATTATGACCACCTGACAGTTTTAAGCAAATGAGCTATGGCTGCACGCTGTTGCCTGCCAGAGGATGAGGCTAGTATAAAAAGGGAAAGCTTAGTGCTTGCAACAGTAGTAGAAGTAATTTTTGGGTGATGAGATAAGCAAAACATGTGGTTTGATGGACTTTCAACGTGGGATGATTGTAGGAGTTCGGAGCCATGGAGCGAGTATCACCGAAACTGCCGCATTCGTGAAATGTTCCAGAGCAGCTGTTGTTAAAGTGTTTAAAGACTGGACTGTCAGCCAAAACACTGGGTCTCTACGTGCAACGTGTGGTCGTCATTGACTAGTGACTGCTCGGGCGTAACGGAGAGTGTCCAGACTGGTAACAGACGACAGAAGGGCTACAGTGCAGCAAATTACAGACCATCTTAATCAAGGATCCCCTGAAATGATCTCTGCATGCACTGTTCGCCATATACTGCATTGAATGGGATATGGCAGCCGAAGACCTGTTCGAACAGCTTTGCTGTCTGCAGTTAACAAGAGAAAACGTCTCCAGTTCACACAGGAGCACAAGGATTGGACAGTCGATAATTGGAAACAAATTATGTGGTCTGATGAATCACGTTTTCAGTTCCCCCATGCTGATGGCCGAGTGAGAATTTGGTGGAAACAGCACGAAAGCATGGACCCCAAATGCATTGCTACAACCCTTCAAGCTGGTGGAGGCAACGTTATGGTTTGGGGAAAGTTTTCCTGGCATGCTTTGGGCCTTTTATTTCATGTTGATCAACGTCTGACTGGCACATCATATCTAAACATTGTTGTGGACCAAGTGCATCCTGTATGTGGATGGTTTATCCCAATGGCGATGGCTACTTTCAACAAGATAATTCGTCCTGCCATAGTACTCGTATTGTACAGGATTGGTTTCAGGAATATGCCGGTGAGTTTACTCTGCTTAGGTGGCCCCCACAATCTCCAGATCTCAACCCCATTGATAATTTGTGGGATGAAGTTGAATGAGCCATCAGACAGCTGGATCCACAACCCTGCAATCTCACACTCCTGGAAAGTGCTATTCATCAAGCATGATCTCAGATTCCACAAACTATCTATCAATATCTCGTGGAGTCCATGCCACGAAGAACCAATGCAGTATTAAAGGCAAAAGGTGGCCCAACGAAGTACTGAGGGGGTGGTCATAATAAAGTGGCCACTCAGTGTATATGTGGAACTCACATAAATCGAGAACTTAAATTTTAATGCAGTCCTTGCACAAATCAAGGACTACATTAACATTTTATTTTTAATTCTTAAGGCCATGGCCTCTTATTGCCTCCCACTTGTATCTGTGCCTGTGTTCATGTTATAATTTGTAGCAAATTAAGGACAATGCCTGATTTTGTGTAAAACATCCCCATGCAAAATGGATGGTCAGTGTATCCAAAATGTATGTCTTACTGTTTCTAAAGCGTATTGTTATGGTGGCTTGTGAATTTTTCAATTTAATGCCTAGTTTTGTGTTGTACTGGTGAGTAAATACCTTCATAGGATTCTGCATAACTGTGATGCCAGAGGTAACTCAACTAAGCACTCTCTGCTATGGAACTGGTAAATCTGTGTTGATTTTTATTTAAAACTTTCAAAAAGGTTTCCTCAAAACTACGTAAGAAGCTGTAAATAATGGTAAACATGCTAAAAGTTTTTTTTTTTATCTAGACCAAACTGAATGTTAGCTAAACTGTGGGTAGCATGTAAACCTACCTTGCAGAAGGGCATGACCCAAAGTTCAATAACTAAATGGGGATGTACAAGAGTGATTAACTAAGGGTGATATGTGAATTTTTTTTTTCTTGCATTTGTTGTACTGCTTCAGCCATACCACACTGGAAATGAAAGTAAAGTGAACTGAGCTTTTGTGAAACCAAATATGAATTGCGTAACATACTTTAGCGTTTGTGTTCTTATGTTATAGTATTTATTGTATGAATAAAAATCACAGCATAATACCACTTTAAACTTGCTGACTGTAGTGAGTTTTAATGCCAATGCATCATAAACATTGCAAACATTCTCTGGTTTAGAATTAAAATTATTTGAGTTAAATTCTTAACAACTCGAGATGGTTTCCTATCTTGGGTTATGAATTTAATTTAAGAATTTTAATCCTAAACTAGAGAAGGTTTCTTCCTGACAGGTTGAAGAAAGAAAAAAATTTAATCCTAACAGGTGGAGGTTTCTTCCTGACAACTGCCTGTTCTGGTTTCTGAGAAGTCAATCCTCTCCAAAGTTTACAGGAATGACCTGGTGGAACACTACATTTGCATATCACTGACTTAGAACTAGCCTTCAAAAAGAGGGACGTAATCGTTCAAGTTTGCAATAGTCACCCCATACAGCAAGGCTTTTGAGGAGTGGATATCCGTTTTTCCGATTTCTGAGAAAAATCCAACTAAGCAGCTTGTTTCAGATTGTTTCATCAAGTGGGTTTGTCATGCATAGATGCCAAGTAGTACGGATTTTCCGTAATTTTACGGATTTTTGGTTGCTGTTACGGAAGTACGGAAACCCCGCTGAAATTACGGAAAATCGCCTTTGATTTAATTTTCTGAGACAGAAAACAAATTTTCATCAACTTAAAAATTCGTGTTTGTTCTTCAAGTTTTTCTGGGGGAAAAAAATTAAATGCTACATTCAGGGCTGCCAGACCTGCTCCACCTGCGCCAGCCCGCGCCAAGACGTTGTTCTTGCGCCATTCTGCTAAAAAATCGCCATTTCGACAAAATCTGCGCCAAAAGTTAAAATTTACCGGTCATCAATATTTTAGCGTTATCTTTACGACATTCGAAATCGATTCAGCTGTTAATTCGTACGTAAGATTCCTCTGCGGATTCGCGGAGTCCCGTTCGTTTTTTGTTTTGTTTTTTTGTCATTTTCGAGATCGATGCAAAAGTGAAGAAATTTTTGGGATATTAGTTCGGGGGGGGGGGTCGTATTCCGCCTGGGGACGTTGTTTTGTCTTTTTAAACGTTCGGAAACAGAAGTTAAACAAAATGCAGACTTTTCCCGTAATCGTATTTTTTTTCTCGCGCGATGTTGCTTCTGTTCAGTATTGTTAAATATAATTTCATTGCATAATTTCAGCTTAAAATTGTAGGCAACGATTTTCGAAAACGGAAGTTAGGACGCCCGAAAATTTCCCCGTAATCTTCGGCGACGAGATTCTC
This sequence comes from Macrothele yani, assembly GCA_039090855.1. Taxonomy (NCBI): domain Eukaryota; kingdom Metazoa; phylum Arthropoda; class Arachnida; order Araneae; family Macrothelidae; genus Macrothele; species Macrothele yani. The sequence goes on along the minus strand of CM077024.1, from coordinate 139,949,872 downwards.
ACGCTGATTTGAGGAATTCCATCTTTTTTTGTTATCATTTGGACCATGTACGAAATCGATGCATAACTGAACTTAAATTTTGGGAGGATTGGTGGCGGCGGGGAGGGGGGGGCGTTTTCTCCGTTGGAGGACGGAATGTCATGCTTCGAAAACGGAAAGTAGACGGAGGTAAGATTTCTCTGGTAATCGTAATTTTTTTTTCTCGCGATTTTTCCTCTACCCAGTATTGTTAGATATAATTTTATTCCATAAATATTTGTATTTCAGCTTGAAAATGTTGGATAAATTTCCGAAAACTGAAGGCTTGAGAAACCGTTATTTCAAACCATGTTTCCCAATTCAGCGATCGCAAAAAAATATTCGTGTGGAAGAACCAAGGCTACTGCACTAATTCAGCACATGGCCAGTGTTTCTACAAGTAACATCGTATCTGAAGTAAAAAAAAAAAAAAAAAATCCTTTTTCTCTATCTACAGACGGAAGTAATGATGCTCAAGCAAATAAACTGTACCCCATTACAATAACATATTTTGACAAAAAAATAGGGAAAAATTCATCTCTTTTGTTATCATTGGTTGAATCAAGTAATAATACAGGTGAAGGAATATTCAACGTTTTGAACAATGAGTTTGTTAAAAAATATCTCATGGAGCAACACTGTGTCATTTTCCTGTGACAATGCTAACACTATGATAGGTCAAGTAAAAGGTGTTGTTTCTCGCATAAAGAAGGTTCAGCCTGCAATCATAGTGCAGCGATGTTCATGCCATTTAGTAAATTTAGCTGCACAGAAATCTGCTACTCAACTGAAAGGATTTAATGTTGAGCAGTTTCTGATACAGTTGTACTTTTTTTGGAGAAAAGTTCAAAGAGGGAACACAATCTAAAACTGAGTCAAGCTGTTTGTGGTACTAAACCACACAAAATTCTAAAGCATGTCAATACTCGCTGGTTATCACTTTTGGAATCCATTGACAGAATTTTAGAACAGTGGGAGGCTCTAGAACATTATTTCAGTGACAATGAAGAAGCTAATTCACAGTATAAGAACCTCGCAAGTATGATTGGAAATCCTTCATCTAAACTTTGTCTTTTTTTATCTGCTACTCTTACTTTGTTTACATCTGTTAACATGTTCTTGTAGCAGGAAACTCCGCTTGTGCATGAATTAAAAAGAAAACTTCATAGTCTGTTATCTGAATTGCTTGTATGATTTATCAAGCCATCGGCATTTGATGTGATAGCAACATATCTTGCAGATGGAAATTTTGAAAGAAGGAGAAATCAAAAGAAAACTGTGATCTCGTAATTGGGTCAAAAGCGAGATCTTATATAGGCACAACTGCAGATCTGAGTGAAGACACAGTAGCTACTTTTTATTCTGAGGTAAGGGAATTTTACAAGGCAGGCTGCAATTACATTTTAAGAAAATTTCCACTTAATGATGAATTTCTGAGTCATGCTGAATTGCAGATGTAGCATTAAGGCAAAGTGTTTCTTTTGCATCAGTCCAATATATGTGTTCCCTGTTTCCAGTTTTGAAACCAGAAGAATCTGACAATGTGGAATCTGAATTTGCTCACTACCAGTTTGAAAAATTTTAACTGTGCTGTTACTTCTGAGAGAATGGATGAAGTGTGGCACAGAATTTCTTTAATGAAAAATGAAAGTGGCCAGTTGAAGTATGAATCATTAAGCAAAATTATGAAAATGATTTTAATAGTCCCTCATAGCAATGCAAGTACAGAAATAATTTTCAGTATTGTGAAAAGAAACCATGAATGAATTGAGACCTAATTTAAGTACTCATGTGCTGTCTTCTTTATTAGTAGAAAAAATAAACAGCATTGCACACAGTGAACTATGCTATCAGAAGAAGTTTTCGCAAATTGAACTAAGGAATGCCAAAATGGCAACTACAGCCAGTTTATCATAATAATTTGGCCAACATTCCAAGGAATAATTTTTCTTCATGTCTTATTATATTTTTCTGGTAGACAGTATTTTAAATTTTCCCACTAGCAAATTATTTTTATTGTATTATTATTATTATTTTGTTAATAGTTCTGACAGATTAAAATTTGTTGCAGTGTTAAATACCCAAATTTGCCGCTGTAGACTGGATTACTGAAAATTACTGAAAAACAAATTTGTTACTGTTACTGAAAAATGAACATGTTGGTTACTGAAAACTACATTTAAGAGGTTGGCATCTATGGTCATGTAATTCTTAAAAATGTGATTTGGTTCAGGATGAATTTGTCCCAGCAATAACCACAGCCAGCATCTCATGAAGACATGGTTTCACACCAGCATTTGGACTGCTAATTAGTGTTTTTGTTGCCATATCTTTAATTGTCCATATCATAACTACAGTCTCTCTTGTGGGTCATAGCTAGTTGGGATGGTGCACTGTATACAGTTGGGAGTCCTTAATCATGGGTGACCATTGCAGTATCACATTCAGAGTATTGTTTAACTAACAGCAATGCTTGTTGGTTTAATTTTCAAACTAACAGAACTACTCAGTTTCTGTTGTGTTTTATAGACTTGCACTCAAGTTCAAAGTTAAAAAAAAAAAAAATGCCTAAATAATTTGTTCTGCATTTGCCATGGCATTGTACTGCACTGATTACGAGAAAGCTGGTAGCCCATCACTTGAGTAATATGATTTGTTCTCCCATTATTAATTTTATTTAAAAAATGTACTCCAAAATGATTACTTTTTTATTTTAATTTTTAATTGTGCAATCACCACAGGAAGAATGATATGATCCTTGGCTCTTTGTTGTTATTCTGTTAAATAAATACATACAAACACAAACTATGATAAAGTATTGAGCACAATCAATGCTTGATCATAGTTGTTTGGAGTATGATATGTGAGATGACCCTATCCCAACTGAGAGTACATGCAGAGATATAATATATAACCATTTTTCTACATTTTCATCTATACTTTTTACCAACTTGTTGTTTGCACAGTAACTGGATTTGACTGCTCTGGAGAAAGCAGTGTTCCATAATGGTACATTGTGTTACATTTATCTCACAGTATGAAATGGCCATAATGAGGAAGATTTTGTTTTAGTCTTTATTTGATGTGTCCTGCACATATGTTTTCAGCAGTTTTCATCAAGTGTAAACTTTGGCTTAGAGTTTAACTTGCTTCAGTGTAACTTTATTTTCTCTTCTGGCTCCCCCTCCCCCCCCTTTTTTTTTTACTTTCTAGCTGTCACTTTAGGCTTAAAAATACTGGGAAAGTAATTGCAGCATGCAGCACATTCTGTAAGAGCAAAGTCTTCATAATGCAATTAATTTTTGGTTTCCTTTCATAGTGGCAGTAAATGAAAAAAGAAGAAAGAAGCAGTAGGCAGAATAGCCCTTAATGGCATTTGTATCTGTCACCCTAGCTTTAGAACCAGTGTTTATGTTCTTCTATTTTTAGTATGTGAAATTGTTTTTGCATTGTATTGCTATTTTTTTACACATATATGCGCACACACAAGCACTCGTGTGTATGTGAGAGAGAGAGAGAGAGAGAGAGAGAGAGAGAGAGAGAGAGAGAGAGAGAGAGAAAGAGAGATTGTTTTCATATTGCATTGCTATTTTTACACACACACCCTATTTTTCATAGAACCATACTGTGTTTTTGTGGGGCTAGTTACCTAAATGCTTTAATTTTGAAAATTTTCTCAGAAAAAGAGAAAGCAAGAACAGCTGTTGTATCATTTACAAGCACTTCTTCATGAAGCTGGAAGTAGTCCTGCTGACACTGTGGAAGTTATTGATTATTTCATGAAGAGATTGGGTTCACAGCAAGCTGGAGCTAGAAATTTGGCTACTCAGGTAAAATGTGAATTCTTGAACATTTCTGTGTATTGTTGCCCTTTATGCATTCATTAGCTTATAACTATTTTTTTTTTCAAGGGTGCATTAACATTTCTTTTTTATAAGTGTGTGTTTCTGTTTTCTGGACAAACTATATAATCCTGTAATTTGTATTGATATTTGTTTGCAAAATACTGTTGCAGACAGTCCGGCCTGTCTTAGTTTAAGACACATACACCTTTTATTTATGTTGAACATGTATTTGACTACTGAATTATATAAGAACAGTTCTGCTCTTGAAAAAGAAAGCAGGGCAGGCATCGTTAAAACTAATCCAGAATTGAAGGATGGTGCATTTAAGGTTTTGAGTAGTGCTGGTTGCTGTAGGCACAAAACATGTACTTGCTTTGAATTTTGCAGGAGTTCAGCAGACAGTTTCTCCAAGCCTGTTGTCAAATTTCTGAAAGGCAGTCAGAATATGGGCATTCAAGTGGTGAAATACTGCCACCAAGTTATGTGCTAAACATTATGTGTATTTTTAATTGTTTTGCTTAGAAATGTCAGACATGTAAAACAACATGCAAAGGGTTGTGTACAGTGTGTTTCATCCACATGTTGTGCTGTGTGGCCTTTTCACTGCTACTAATGGAGAAATTCTTGGCATACTCATATGCACAAATATGGGATGTTTACGTGATAATATCTTTTCATGTCACAGCTTCTCCCCACTCAAAAAGGGAGGGCAGGTCTATTTCCATCTCTTCCTATTCATTCACTGTCAACAATGTAAGAAGCTGTAGTCCATATTTAATGCCTCTAGCATTTACAAAGCACAGCTATCCATCTTTTTCTGAAGTGTCAAGAGTGCTTCCCTGGCTCTTTGTATTACCACATCAATAAACTGAGGGACAGTTTGATCCTTCACTGATATTTCACCTAATATACTAACAGAGCCCAACATTGTTTGGACCTCTTTACCTTGGTCAGGGATTGGCAGCATGTATTATGCATGCCAAGATGGGCACCCAAACAGATTTTTAATGGCACATAGCAAGTTCTGAAGCACAGAATATAGAAAAAAAAATTAAGCGATAGTAAATAATCATATTTTGCAAGCAATATTTAATGTTTGACCTGCTATACATTAAAAATATGTTTAACACTTTCGCTGATGAATGTAAGGTGGGGGCAGTCTTTTGGGAGGCGAGTCATGTGTGTGTCAAATTCCTCCTATACTGAATGCTTTTGTATTTTTATGAAAGGTCCTGGAATAGTCCCAGAATTTTTTCTTGCAGTGAAAACATAAATTTGTCAAAATGTTAGGATTGATTGCATCACTTTGTTCTAGCTCCATACTGTGTCTACTCTTGATGGCAGACATGATGTCATGTCTTTCATCTCATGTGGCACTGCTGTGCAAGATGTTTGAATGCCATATTTGCAGTGACTTGGGCTTATTTTAAAGCAGTTGTATGCTGTTGGAATCACAACAGCATGTAGAAACCTTCCCACTAGTCCAAGACAGCTCTTTCCCCTAGCATGCACTTTCCTCACCAAAGGAAATTCACATCCGTCCTTCCTGCTGTCAGTATGAGTGATAATAGATGATTTCTGAATAAGGAATCTTCACTGCCATAGCAAAATTGTTTTGTATTATTATCATTGTGCTTATTTTCAGATTGTTTCACCATGGTTCGTACGCATCCTGGAATTCCATTTTGTCCTGGAAATGTCCTAAATTTCTGTTACATGTCCTGGAATTTTATGCATTTCTGCCTTTTTGTCCCTGCGCGATGTTTCATAGTTGAGGATTTTTCTACTGACATAATTTATGTCTGACAAATTTTCCTCCCCACCCCGTGCAAAATGTGATGGGTGTGTGTGTGTGTGTGTGTGTGTCTCTTAGGAGGACTGAAGCTGCGTTATTAGCATCTTTTGGTGTCGTGCTTATGTTATCACTTTGTCCGACCGGGAAGACCATTTATTAGTTCAATTTGTAAAATTCTTTTGTATTGGGAAGCTTAAAATGTGAGAATGATGATCCATTCGTTCCATTTTTTTCTGATGCACAACTTCACCGCTAGAGGGCGCAAATAAAGATCATATCGAATTTAAAATGCATTTTATTTCGTACATTTGCTTCTAAATATCCAATTGAAAAAATTCTTCCTTTCAAAAAACATTTATATCAAAGACTATTTTAGTTAGAGTCCCGTTTTTAAATAATGCATAAATTTTTCGCTAGGGGCGTAATGGTAAATCGCGATTTCCCCAATATCTCCGCTTCTAAAAGTCCGATTTGAAATTTTTTTCCTGCGTTGGATACAGGTCTTGAGGGGAAATGTTTCGCATATGATTTCTCATTTTTGGTAAAGAAAGGATTTGGCCGCCAGGGGGTGTAAGTGTTTATTTTTGCTCTGATATATTTGCAATGAAATCTGAGCTCAAAACTAGATTGAAAAATTCCTCAGTGGACCAATACAGTTCACCTCCAAAAGCATTTTGAGAATACTTCCTGCTTAAATAGTGCATAATTTTTCCACCAGGGGTGTACACATATATTTTATTTTGTCCATATCTCTGTTTCTAGTAGTACGATTTGAAAATTTTTTTTGTTGGAGAACATTTTTGGTGCGAAATGTTTCTCATATAATTTCAAATATTTCTTAACGCACAAGTGCGCCACTAGAGGGCATAAGTTCACGTTTCCGTTTACAGCAATATCTACAGGGCTAATAATTTTCGGCTAGAGGTTGTAACAGTAAATCGCGATTTTCCCAATATCTCCGCTTCTAAAAGTCCGATTTGAAAAATTCTTCCTGAATTGGATACAGGTCTTGAGAGGGCATGTTTTGCATATAATTTCTCATTTTTGTAAAGAATGGTTTCGCCGCCAAGGGGCGTAAGTGTTTATTTTTGCTTCTGATGTATTTGCAGTGAAATCTGAGCTCGAAACTAGATTGAGAAAATTCCTAAGTGGACCAATACAGTTCACCTCCAAAAGCATTTTGAAAATACCTCCTGCTTAAATAGTGCATAATTTTCCCACCAGGGTCATACACGTATATTTTATTTTTGTCCATATCTCTGTTTCTAGGAGTACGATTTGAAAAATTAGTTCTTTGTTGGAGAACATTTTTGGTGCTAAATGTTTCTCATATAATTTCAAATATTTCTTAACGCACAAGTGCGCCACTAGAGGGCATAAGTTCACGTTTTCGTTTACAGCAATATCTACAGGACTAATAATTTTTTGCTAGGGGCGTAACAGTAAATCGCAATTTCCCCAATATATCCGCTTCTAAAAGTTTGATTTGAAAAATTCTTCCTGTGTTGGATACAGGTCGTGAGGGGACATGTTTTGCATATATTTTCTCATTTTTGTAAAGAATGGTTTCGCCGCCAAGGGGCGTAAGTGTTTATTTTTGCTTCTGATGTATTTGCAATGAAATCTGAGCTCGAAACTAGATTGAGGAAATTCCTCAGTGGACCAATACAGTTCACCTCCAAAAACATTTTGAGAATACTTCCTGCTTAAATAGTGCATAATTTTTCCACCAGGGTCATACACGTATATTTTATTTTTGTCCATATCTCTGTTCCTAGGAGTACGATTTGAAAAATTATTTCTTTGTTGGAGAACATTTTTGGTGCAAAATGTTTCTCATATAATTTGAAATATTTCGTAACGCACAAGTGTGCCACTAGAGGATGTAAGTTCACGTTTCTGTTTACAGCAATATCTACGGGATTAATAACCCGATTGAAAAATATTCTCTTTCGCCCAAACACTATTAACTATAAAAACTCCTTGTTTGTATTTTCTTCCCAAAATAATGCACAATTTTGTCACTAGGGGCGCAAATATTTAATCTATTTTTTTCAATATCTGTACTTCTAAACGTCCGATTTAAAAAATTCTTTTAACAACAGATACCATTATTTACCTTATGGAACACTTTACATTTGTGTTGGAGGAGTTTTGTGGTTCACAATTCTGACGCTGGGTGGTAGTGTTTACGCACTTCCGTTTGCAGCCTATCTCTGCCTCTAAAAACTCTATTGAAAATTTTCTTTTTTTACTGTATGCCATTCGCTATAATAAGATATTCGCTATAATGAAGATTTTCAACTTCTCCATTGTGCAAAATTCTTCTGCTAAAAGGTATACAGTTATATCATGTTTCCTTCTCTATCTCCTCTTTTAATTGTTTGATTTGAAAATCGTTTTGTCTCTTAATACCTTCCTTCTGCTATGCAAAATATTATTTTATGCCACTTGTTAATTTTCATAGCATACTTTTTAGCCACTGGTAGAGTAAGTAGCTATTTTTTTTTTATGGGTTATTTTGTTAATTTTCATAGCATACTTTTTAGCCACTGGTGGAGTAAGTAGCTTTTTTTTTTTTTTTATGGATTATTTTGACCTTTACTGAAATTTGCTAATGAATTCTTTATATAAAAATTTGCCATACAATTAGATTGCTTTCTAATATCAGAAACTTAAATCTAGTTGTTTCTTAGTATTTTCTGAGCAAAATAAACACTTTGCATCTTCTATAATTAGTTTTCTAATCATGCCCAGTTAAATTGCCTTGATCACTTACGAATGCAGTTGTACACAGCCCTTGGATTTAAGGCTTTTGCATTATTCTCTTTCATTTCATGTTAGAAGTTTTTGTGCATACTTTGTTTGCTGGCAAGTACAAATTTAAAACATAGCTACAGCATCAATATTATGTTGAAAATTCCTTCTCTTAATAAAATGTAACACAAATACTTGCTCCCATGATTATGTGTTTAAGAAATAACAATCCCTTTGGTTCTTTGAAAAAGTTCTAAATATTTCGCATTTCCTTACCCTTAAATTTCCTATGTAAGCATTATTTCAAAATAATTAAATATAAAGAGTATTTTATGTATTGACTGTGTGGTATATGAAAGCATTTTTAGAGTAATTCCACATACAGTACCTATGTATTTTGAGTTTTATGTTGTTGTTTTTTTATTCTGTAATTTGCTTCAATAATTGAACTAAAGCCAAAATAGAAAAATAAAAGTTTCTCAAAATCGGTAGTATAGTATACAAAAGTTTAGTAGATATTAAACCTGGTCACATTTTCAGTGACAGTTTCGGTATTTCAGTATTTATCCATGATTCTAAGTTTCTGATTAGCTGCAGTAGACAACATTTTTAACATTCTGCATTAAGTTTGCCCAAGCATGTAAGAAGTTGTTTGTTGTAGGTTACTGGTTGAACAGACCTATAGAAAGTAAGAGCGTTTGGATCGTATGTCCTGGAAATGTTCTGGAAAAGTCCTGGAATTTTGTGATTGAAAGAGCGTATGAACCATGTTTCACATAAGTTTTATTCAGAGCAGTTTTAACGTGGGGAAATTTTGCCACTTAATTGGAGATGTAACACACATTGAAAAACACTCTGTGACAGTAGAACCCATAGGACTTCTTAAGAATTTTAAATTCATAGCAAATTTTATTCCAACTTACAAGATATAAAGCAAAGCCTTACAATTCTAGCAAAAAATTAAGCTCTTGGAATTTTCTAATGAAATCCTGGAAAATCTCTGGAATTTATTTTCTCTATATGTGTACGAACCATGTATCTCTTCTTTGCTTACTATATTTTGATTTTTAGGGACTTCGTATGGTTCTGTCTCAGCCAAATAAATCTCCTGAATCAGATGATGAAGATCTGTTGGAGAAAATGGAGAAAGCATCTTTAGGTGACCATTCATGGCTTCTTAAGCATTTGCCTGCACTTCCACATTTTAAAGTTGTACAGAATCAGGCCTGCATATCTCTGAGACAGGTTGGTACCAAAATATTTATTGTATGCTGGAATAATAATGTAATAGCTGCATGATGTGTTCATTTGTTGTCCCTTGGTAGATAGGATACTGCATAGTATTTCTTTACTTCATGTGTTGTGAACATCAGCGAAAGATTTATATGTTTATTAAAGTTTTGAAGCACAGCATGTAACTTTATGTGGTTAATCTATACGTTATCCATGTGCAATAATTTTTTTCCTTTGTTTTATTTATGCAGAAAACATATCCTAAACGTCAGTTACACTTGTCAGTCTAAAATTTGTGTCACGAAACTTATGCAATAACTGCTTAAAACAATAAACTGCATTCCTTCCCAAAAGTTAAGCATGGAGTACAGATCTGGAGGTAACAAGTGCTCCAGTGGATATTTATGCAAGAAACTTTTTTTGGTATTGTAGTAGAACATGTAAATATCAAAACATGTATTGAATAGTGATTTGTACCATACAAAATGCACAATCAGATGGCCAGATAAAAAGAGGAAACATCCACAGACAAAAATTTGTGGCTATCAGTGCAACTGGGAGCAGCATTGAAGCTGAAATTAGAAATAGCCATCTTCTTTCAGGGTTCATATGATGCTTTAGAAGTCCTTAAGAACTTCTTATTTTGAATTTACATTTCTATGGCCCTTAAAAGTGCTTTTTTATTTTTCGAAACAGGTACTAAGAATTTATTTGTAAACTCTGTTGTGCATGTAAACATGCTTAAATTTGTCATGCTTGCCTGGAGTTGATTTCCGGCCTCTTAGCTATTCATGTGAACATCAGAATTGATTTTGGAGTGGAACATTCCATGTATGAATTACCAATCGGAAAGCAGGAAACTGTTTTGTTGAAATTGGCACGGGAGCGTACTTAACATCTTTCCTGTCATCTTTTCGCCATTGCCAGCCTTCGCATTTATATACCTATCTGTCATCCTTGTTTTGTCTGGGAAACTTCTGATATATTTCCAAAATATCGTGGGTTTTAAGAAATATGTGTTAAAAACATTAAAAAATACTTTTTTTTTCTTTATCAGTTTTTTTTTTGTATTTTTTTTTTTATCTGCAAACAAAAAAATATTTCTGGCTGTTTCATGGTCATGTAGGATATTTATATGGTAAAATTTCTTTGAGGAGAATAGCAGGGTCCTTTTTTTTTTTTTTTTTTTTTTTTTTTGGGGGTTACTGTGTGTACTTATGAAAAATCACCAAAGACTATACACACAGTCTCTGGCGACCATGTGTTTAATACCCCCCCCCTCATCCCTCTCCCCCCCTCTCTCTCTCTCTCACACACACACACACACACACACACACACACACACACACACACACACACACACACACACACACACACACACACACACACACACACACACACAATTCCTCCATCTGTTACTCACAGTGCAATCTGTGGACCCGTGAGATCAAAACGATATTCATTACTGCGGACCCCTTCAAGGGGTGCCCGTGAGATCAAAACGATATTCATAATAAGAGTAATACTAAGATATTATCTATCGTTTTCAGTTGCGTTATGTCACGAGTGTGCAGTTGAGGTTTCCAGAAGCTACATGATGTGTGATAACTAGAGTAGCAGAATATAGATGTATATTGTACACGGAAAGTTTCCAAATTATTAGAAAATTTTGTAGATAGTTTTTGCTTGTAGATTAAAAATAAATAAAAAAATTATTTACAGCAATTAAAACACTTACTCAAGGCTTTACTCAGATTAATATACTTAATTCTGTTTTAACTTGAAGAATGTTCAATTATTTATTTTTCACATCTTCTGAGTTCTGTTGTTTCTACAGATGTTTCTGGCCTCTAGATTTTATCAAGGCCTGTTCTTAATTTATAGGAACTGTATCAAAAGTTTGTTTACACAAAAAAAAATAGTTAAATTTCATTGCCAAGTTCTTCTTGCAGTTGCCCGTTATTAAATTAAAATCATTTCCTTGTGTATTTTGTAAGTGTACTATTTTTTAATTAAGTTGTTGAAAATGCTGTTTATAATTTTTGAAGGTTCATTAATGGAACTGTTTTTCTGGATACAAAAGTTTTCTTTAATTTGTTTGTTGTTTTAATGAGGTTCATATTCAAATATTTTAATATTTCACCTTAAAGGTACATTTCACACATATGTGGGTTCAATTTCCGCTCCAGGATGATGAAATTTCAAGTTTTCTGATGTAATTGATATTGCGTGCAAAACAGTAAATACAGTCAAGTCAGATATGTTTGATTGCTGTGTTCATTATCATTGTAGACAGAGCTTTCCCCACTGCAAAACTACATGACTTGTTTGAAACATATGCTACTATTTGTTTGTTGTAGATAAAAAACAGGTGTACTGTGCATTTGGGACAACCTATATATATGGGTAGCGCTTGCATTCCCTTAATACAGAGGCAGTGGAAACTGGGGATTGATGACACAAATGTATTAGGGCTTTCTTCAGTAGCCATATTTCAAAATTAAGTATCATCTCCAGAAACATGTTTTTAATAAACAACTCAGAATGTAGGATAAAATTTTCTCTCATTATTTCATTTTTGGAATAAAATTTTCTGCATAATCACCTGAAAAGTTAAAGCAGAAAAAAAAAAAAAATTTAGACTTTATTTTCATGTTCTACAGAGAAATCAAGTGTAATTCATATCTTGTGTTTAAACAAAAGGCAAAAGGGTGCATTTTTCTATTTAAGCCCTTCAATGCTGACAGTACCTTACATCAGAGATGTTGCAGGAATGATGACGACCTTTTCTGGGTGTACCATTTTCAGAAGTGCCAAAACTGCCATGTAAATAAATACAATATTGCATCAGGGTGTATAAAAATGAACCAGAGTTAGAGAGAGTTGTTAAAATTTTGGGAGTGCATCACATGAGTCATGAATTAGCATTTTTTATATTTGTTAACTATTCCTGAAATGATAACTTCTTTAAATTAAAAGATATGTGTTATGACCAGGATAATTACACAGTAACAGGTGTGAAGCAATTATGTGAAAATTCTAGTGTTATTCATTCTTCTAGGATGTATTGGGTTTGTGACTTGGTAATCATGGTATCTTATTGAGCTTTCATAATTACATTAAATATTGTATTAATAAAAATTTGTTAAATAACTTCTTAAAATATTTTCCTTGTGTTATTTTAAGGAAATGCTGGCTTGTCAATATGTATGATATATTTGTATACTTTTTGTTGTTATGATGTTCATACCAAGATTTCATTCTATAATATGCTGAATTGGCTTTGCATTGGCAACTCCGCTTTGTGTAGGAATAGACTGGTATGTGGCACTGATGATGCTTCAAGGTTAGGAAAAGTGATAGAGGAATGTACAGCACATATGTGACAATCAGTTTTCATGTTACTCTGAAGAAGAATGGGTTGGAGTTGAGATCTTTTTGATTTCAAACGTGGTATGATTGTGGAGTTACTATGATCCAGTGCCAGTATTTTGACAACAGTCAAGATGGTGAACTGCTTCTATTCTGTGGTGCCACAGGTCTACTCTGAGTGTTTGAACAACTAGCCAAAAGTTGCACATGAGACAGTTACGTGTGGTCAACAACCATGGTGATTGTTATATGTGCCATCTCGTAACATAGCAGCAATGCAGCACAGTCTCCTGACAGACAACTGAGTGCTACACTGGAATAGCAAGACCAATATCCACAAGAACAATTCTGCCAGATATTAGCTTATATGGGCAGTGGCATTCAATGGCTGTCATTAATACCTGTTCTCACCGAGTGACATAAAAAACTGTGCCTTTCATGGACACATCAGTTCCAACATTGAACCACTGGCATGTGGAATCTATCATCTGGTCAGATAAATCACACTGATCGGTGTGTTCACATTTGGAGAAAGCAATATGCAGCTATGATACCAGGTCTTAATACTCAACAAGTTGGAGGCAGTAATGTTATGGTATACAGACTTTTTGTGGCACACACTGGATTCTCTGAACATAGTGAAGTCACAAGTCAACAAAACAGCCTACCTTTCTCTCACTGTCAACCAAGTATGCACTTTTGTTATGACAGCATATCCAAAAAACTCTGTCAGCAAAATGATATGCCTGGTCACAAGACCCAGTCAGTTGCAAACTGGTGTTTCAGAAACATGTGAATGAATTCTTCATCTTTCCATAGCTGCCCAACTCACCATATTTCGACTCAGCTGAACATATTTGGGGTCTATTGGGAAATTAGATTTGGCACTGTGAATCTCCATATGGCAATGTGTAGGCATTAAGGACACATTGTGGAACACATGTGGTTCACTATGACACAACACTGTACAACAACATTGTGGAGTCCAATCCAAGATGTATATGTGCTGTTTTGTGGTCAAAAGGTGGCCCCACACAGTACTAGGCAGGTATTGCTAATGCAAAACTAACTTGTATTTTGCTGTTGTTTTAACTTTTGTAAAGTAAATGTTTTTATGCTACATTTCCTATTTGAACCAACAGGCTTGTCAGATAGAAAGTGACCCTGGTGCAGTTGCAGCATATGTCAAGTTTCTTGCTGCAAATACTCCTGATGAAAGTTTGCAGCAGTTTTCTGACCTGGCATTGGTAAGTTTTATACAGTACTCAACATATCCTACGCAGTTCATTAACTTTAATTCTGTGAAAAAAAAATAGTAAGGTGAATCATATCGAAAATTGATTTTAAAATTCATGTTATCAAAGAAAAAAGAGGGATGCTTCCTGTACTAACTCAGAAATAATTTTTTCATTGAAATTATAATGCTGCTGCTTTGACACGGGCCAACCACTGCGTTCTGAGCAAGAGAGATGAACAATAGGATGTGCATTTCACAGAACTTTTTCACATAGGTTTCAGAAATGTGTGGTTGTCCTATATTGGTTATTTAAAGTTGTTATTTTGTGAAAACAGACTTATTTTTCTGTTGCACTTTGTGCTATAAACATTTATAAGGACCAAAACTCTTATTTCATAAAAACTTAAGGAGGCCTGACTTATTTGTAGCTTTTTTCATTGTTTTGGTTCTTTCTTTTTGTTAACCCATGTGCCACTGGTTGGTTGTGCAATGGTGATGAGCATTTTTGTATTATATGTTGGTGGTCAGTGATGCTGCCTTCAGATTTTTAGGATCAGGAGTATGTTGAATATCAGATCAAATAAGAAATGCTGGAAAATTGCAGCCATGGTTACAGCCATCAGATGATGTTTTTTTTTTTTTTTTTAAATGGAGGACTAATACCAGAGTTAAATGCAAATAACGTGTTGTGTCGCTAGACAGAGAATAGTACATTTGAAGATCAGAATATCCTTGAATGATAATCCTTCTTGACAAATCCTTGATTAGAAACAGCCAATGTTTTTTTTTTTTTTTTTTTTTCATTTTCATTTTCATGTGCAGAAGTTCATATATCAGAAAAGTAAAAACCTATATTTATGCCACCTACCAGGAAGTTTGCATTGGAAAAGCTGGAAAAGACAAAATTGTGGTAACTTACAGTAGTCAGGTGCAAAAAGAAAATTTTCCAACTTGTCATTTGGAAGTACAGATATCATAATCCACATAAAAATATTTGTATTTTGCATAATGTAAATGCACTTTTATTTTTGGCATCACAGAAATTTGGCCACCCCAGTTGGTGGCCAAACTGTCAGAGACAGCACTTCTGATTGATGATGATCTGTGCGGAATCTGGATTCATGTCCCAGATGAGGTATTTTCATTGTGTTCATCCTGTGTGTGGTGCAGATTCTGTCCTGGTGATTAGCGGCCAAATTAGGGATGGGTATCTTCTTATGTCTTAGGTACTCATGTGGGGGAGCCAGGTTATTAAATTTTGAAACAGAAAAGGTAGAAAGAGGTTCACAGAAATTCAAAGGCACATAAATCATAATCTTTGTGGTTAGCATTAACCACTGCCAAAAGAACTCTCTGGTATATAGATGTGGATATATTGTGTTTATGCACAAATGGACAAAATGATAGTGTAAGATATGTTGAAAGGAATAAAATAGCATGGTCTGAAAAAACATAAGAGACAAGAATCTTCAGATGTTTAAAAAAGTATGTTGGTGAACTGTTTTGCAGCTTTGAAGAATCAAAGAATCCCACACTTGAAATATTATTGGGGGTGTACAAAAGTGCTACCTGTATTTGTAATAGATGCAAATTGCAATCGTAGTAGTTACGCCACAGATAACGCTGCGATGCTGAATTTTCGGCCAATAGAGCATGGAGCAGTAGAGCGTAAGAGGGCACTAGGTTTGTCCAAGTAAGTCATGTCATTCATAATGGAAATCACGGATGGTGTAACATGGCATGCAATAACGAGCACATTAGACCTTGTTTACTGTACGAGTTCAATAAAGGCAATACTGCAGCCACGGCTTGCCGCAACATCTGTCAAGTTTCGTATGGGGAGAATGCAGTCGATGATAGCACATGTCGCCGTTGGTTTCGGAAATTCTGGGTCAAAGACAGAAGTTGTAAAGATAAATCACATCCTGAACTTCCATTCGTTGTTTCTGACAAGGATGTGGACTAAGCCATAACAAAATAACAAATCACCCACATCCAACCATTCAGGAATTAGTGGAAATGTTGTCAGTACACAGAACAACAGTCAAAAGACGGATGCATGCGCTTGGGTTAATCACAAAGTTCAATAACTGGTTTCTACACCAGCTTTCTGCAAAGCATTGAGAGGAGAGAATCCTTACATGTGTTTCTTTCGTTTTCATCATAGAAACAAACCGTTTTTGGGACAAATTATAACAGGTGATGAGAAATGGGTACTGTACCGTAATGTAAATCGTCGACGGACAGTGTGCCAAGGTGCGGAGCCTGCTGCATCGACCTCAAAAGGAGGACTGCATCCCAAAAAGGTTTCGTTGAGTGTTTGGTGGGATGTCCAAGGAATAATCCAGTGTGATGTGTTGGCATCTAACCAAACGATAAATGCTGACCTCTACTGCCAACAGTTGGACAAATTGCGAGAACAACTGACATTGAAGCAGCCAGCACTCGTCAATCGCAAAGGTGTGATCCTTCATCTTGATAACACCAGACCTCATGCTGCTTTAAACACTCAACAAAAATTACTGGACTTTGGTTGGGAAGTGTTACCTCATCCTGCGTATTTCCCTGACTTGACACCTACGGACTACTACCTGTTTTGATCATTACAGAACGCCTTCGCTCTTCAAACCTTCGATGATGTGAAAATGGCATTACAGGATTTTTTTTACTCTAAAACACAAGTTTTTCCGAAGTGGGATTCATCTACTCATAGACAGATGGCAAGAGGTCATACAGAATGATGGCAGTATGTGAAGTCCTAGGTACGCTATTTGTTGTGTTTTCCGTCTTCCTTTGTAGACTACAAAAATATGTAGAACTTATGCACACACCCAATATTATTAATGAAAACACAATAGATGATTTTTTAGCATTCCAAAGTTCGTTTCTTTGTAGGATTATAAAATGAAAGTAAGAACAAGTTAGTAAAATCATGCAATGCATTGATTATGATACGCTTTCCAACATACCAGAAATTATTACTCAAGTTATGAGGATAATGGCTGTGGAATAAATCTTGCTCCTGTGTCCTGACCTTTGACCCCATTTCGATTATATTCAACAGAACCGGTTCAGTACACCTCAAGAATAACATACTAAAGTTTTGTCGCAATAGAAGCAGTTTTACGCAAGTTATGAGAATAATGGCTGTGGAATAAATCTTGCTTTTGTGCAATGACCTTTGACCCCATTTCGTTGACATTCAACAGAACCGGTTCACTATACCTCCGGAACAACATGATAACATTTTGTCGCAATCGAAACATTTTTTGGTAAGTTATGATGCACAAGGGCAATGGAATGGATACCACTCCAGTGTCCTGACATTTGACCCCATTTCGCCCATTTTCAATAGGGTTCGTCCCCAGTGGCTCCCTACCACATACTAAAATTTCATCGAAATCGAACCATTTTTACGCAAGTTATGACGCATAAGGGCAATGGAACAAATCCCACTCTTATGACCTGCCTGACCTTTGACCCCATTTCGCCCATTTTCAATAGGGTTCGTGCCCAGGTGGTTCCCTACCACATACTAAAATTTCATCGAAATCGAACCATATTTACGCATGTTATGACGCATAAAGGATATGAAATGGATTCCACTTTTATGCCCTGACCTTTGACCCCATTTCGTCCATTTTCAATAGGGTTCGTTCCCAGGTGGTTCCTTACCACATACCAAAATTTCATCGAAATTGAACCATTTTTACGCAAGTTATGACGCATAAGGGCAATGGAATAAATCCTGCTCTTATGCCCTGCCTGACCTTTGACCCCAATTTGCCAATTTTCAATAGGGTTTGTCCCCGGGTGGTCCCCTACCCCATACTAAAATTTCATCGAAATCGAACCATATTTATGCATGTTATGACGCATAAAGGCAATGAAATGGATCCCGCTCTTATGGCGTGACCTTTGACCCAACTTTACCCATTTTCAATAAGGTTTGTCCCCTGGTGGTCCCCTACCACATACTAAAATTTCATCGAAATCGAACCTTTTTACGTTAGTTATGGCGCATAACTGCAGTGGCATGGATCCCTCTCCTATGAACTGACCTTTGACCCCATTTCGTTCACTTTAAATAGGGTTCCTTCCCAGGTGATCCCCTACCAGATACTAAAATTTCATCGAAATCCAACGGTTGTTACGCGAGTTATCGTGCTGACGGACATACGCACACAACACGTGACGTAATGAGGCAGATGAGAATCGCGACCATCTGCTGGCAAGGTGTGACGTCATAAATCTTTAATAGGATCCACAAACAACGCGTGACGTAATAAGATAGATGGCATGACCGCGTGCCAACATTCTCAAACGTGACTTGTGACGTCATAAGATTTCTAAGCATTGGTAACATTAATGGGACAACGCCATCACTAAAAACGTTATAATTCGGAGTGGTAATTTAACCCACTAAACGAATTCTTCTAAAGTCGAGATCAAGCTAAATCGATTTCTAGTACCAGAAAACGGTAGGTTAACGACTTTCATCAAAATTCTTAGAGCCGTTTTCAAAATAAAATGTACATACATACAAGAATTGCTACTTTAAGGTGGACGTCAAGTAACTTTGCTTCCTATACTTCCAATAGAAAAACTTTTGTACACATTTTCTTCACAATTAATGCGTTTCCAAGGATGAAAATTTGAACATCGATTAAAATATCTTCATTTTATAACTTGCAATACTTAATATTTTCTAAAACATAACCATAATTATGCAATTCAACATTTGTTTGTCTACTGACGTCATGAAAATACAGGTTGCGCCATCATTTTTCTGGACAATTAATGCGTTCAGAAGGGCGAAAATTAGATCATCAATTAAAATAGCTTCATTTCATAACTTGGAATACTTAATATTTTCTAAACCATAACCGTAATTATGCAATCCAACATTTTTTTGTCCACTGATGTCATCAAAGTACAGGTCGCGCCATCTTTTCTCTGATTTCAACACCACCAAAAGAAAAGTTATTGATTTTTAATATAATTATGGTTATGTTTTAGAAAATATTAAGTTTTCCAAGTTATAATATGAAGTTATTTTAATCGATGTTCAAATTCTCATCCTTGGGAACACATTAATTGTGAAGGAAATGTGTACAAAAGTTTTTCCATTGGAAGTATAGGAAGCAAAATTACTTGACGTCCACCTTAATAATATGGGGTAAGGACAATGGAATGAATCGCAATCCTATGTCCTGACCTTTGACCACATTTCGTCCATTTTCAATAGGGTTCGTCCCCATGTGGTCCCCTACTACATACTGAAATTTCATCAAAATCGAACCATTTTTATGCACGTTATGACACATAAGGGCAATGGAATGCATCCCGATCTTATGTCCTGACCTTTGACCCCACTTCACCCATTTTGAATAGGGTTTGTCCCCAGGCGGTCTCCTGCCACATAGTAAACTTTCATTGAAATCGAACCATATTTACGTAAGTTATGACGCATAAGGGTAATGGAATGATCCTGCTCCTACGTCGTGACCTTTGACCCCATTTGTCCCATTTTCAATAGGGTTCGTCCCCAGGTGGTCCCCTACCACATAGTAAACTTTCATTGAAATCGAACCATATTTACGCAAGTTATGACTCATAAGGGTAATGGAATGATCCCGCTCCTACGTCGTGACCTTTGACCCCATTTGTCCCATTTTCTATAGTGTTCGTCCCCGGGTGGTCCCCTACCACATACTAAAATTTCATCGAAATCGACCCATTTTTACGCCAGTTATCGTGCGGACAGACGGACGGACAAAGCTGGAGCATATACGCTTCTTCAACCTACGGTTGGAAAGCGTAAAAAGAAACGAATATCACATCCAAACGTCTGGAAGGTGATCAACATCATTGCCAGTTTGAAAGATGATACATTTTTTAAAGATTTTAACGTCTTGCTGTTTCCTTTTTGGGGATTTGCTGCTGAAATTTAGGAGAATAATTTTATTCATATATTGACTGCAGTATTGAACAACTGTAGTTTCAATTAGAACCAGTTTCAGGAGCAACATTTCTTTAAATATGAATTGGTGCTCTCACTTTTATCTTTGCATTGGTACTAAACAAATATGCTCTCAGGTAGAAACAGCTCTTCATAAATCTCTATATTTTCATACTCTTGCTGGAAAACAAGGAATGTAATTCACACGTAAGAAATAAATGTAGGTTATAAACAGTAAACATGCAGTAGTTATGTTAAGAAATTAGGAACACGAAGCACTTTCAACTTTTACTGATGTCTTGATCTTCTGTAAACAAGTAGAGGAAGACTGATTGCCAGGTCTTCATTTCCAAGTTCTTCATTTTAGATGTTGGCAAACGATAGGAGATACAGTCAAACCCCTATTTAACGGACTGCGATTTAACGAATTCCGTGATTTTACGTACATTTTTTATAGTACGGATGAAATCATATTGAAATTAATGCTTGGTGTTTTCCGATTTAACGAATTCCGTGATTTTACGTAAATTTTTTATAGTACGGATGAAATCATATTGAAATTAATGCTTGGTGTTTTCCGATTTAACGAACACATATCCTCAATTTAGCAAACCTTTTTTATTTATTTTCAAACCACCAAACTACCCAGGTAGCACAGCCTTGCAATCTAATGTAGGCCCAAAATTGAGCCACTGACTTTTGGGATTAGAAGGCTGTGGCTCAGTGTTGGGCCTAGGTAAAATTATGCTACCTGGGTATGTTAACCAGCATTTTCACATTAAAAGTTAACTAGAAAGAGAGCCTCGCGTAACAGAAAAATTTTACGCATGCAGTTAACCAGCGTTTCAAAAAGCACTATCTGTGACGCAGCCTGACGGAATCATAAATCAGTTCGCCTTTTCTGCGACTGTCAAGCGTAAGCTTCTTATACATAGGAGGAAGCAAATGACCAACAAGTTCCAAAGGAGCGGCAACGTTTTCTTGCATGGGTGGGAAGCAGGAAAACGAAAGGCGATATGGGGGAGGAAATCTAGGCTACCCTGGGAGATTCTTGTTTTCAGCTACAGACAGAACAACAGCTTTCTGTGAACTCAGGGGACACACACTGTACGTACCCATTCCTGAACCTCTGAAATTCTTCCCCAAATTGTGCTGCTTCTTTTCTTCTTAGTGTTAAGTCTACTGGTCAAATTAAACAACACATCTCGTTATGCAGCTTAGAATACTGAAATTGTTATCTAAGAAGCTAAATGCTCGAAAAAACCAACCATCATATTTTTCTCGCAATTTTAAAGTACGCTTAAATTTTGATGCTACATGTTGAAATCTAATATCTACGAATTATATATTTAATATGCAAAGTAAATGTGTATGTGTTATAACAATTTTGATAATAAATTCTGAAATTAAAAGTATTAAATAATATAAATAATTTAAATTTCACTGAAAGAAAGAGAAATTGGGTGCTTACATACCCTTTTATGAACTCTAGCTTAATTTGAATATTGTGTACGATAGACTTCCTCGACTTAGCGAATTCCACGATTTTACATACAAGACTGTTGGTCTCTTGAAGTTCGTTAAATTGAGGTTTGACTGTACTTCTACATGATGGCGATAAAACACCGACTGTTGGAATTGCAGTTTGAAGAGGTATACATATATTTTGATGCTCTTAACAAGTGAGTTGCAGAGTATGTTGTCCTGGATGTATGAAGTTTGTATGAAATTCAAACTGAGTATAAATGAGGCAAAAACCAAAGTTATGGTTTTTGAGCGAGGAATTGTTTGTACTGAATGCAAGATAAGCCTTAATGGCACAGAGATTGGCTAGGTGGATGAGTTTGTATGTTTAGGAAGTATGTTTGACAGAGAGAACAAATTAGATGGCGAAATTAGTAGGCGAGTGAATCCTTCATTGAAAATCATGGCTGTTTTGAGAGGTTTTCACAGGAATGATGGCTTCTCAAGAGAGTCCTGCATGGCTGTGTATGAAAGTGTAATTGTTCCTACTCTGATGTACAGCAGTGAAACCTGGATACTGCAGAAAAGACATAGGAGTTGTTTGTGTGCTGGGGAGATGAGTTAATTACGGGGTGGGGTGGGGGGTAAGTATGCACTGGTCATATGAGGAATGAAGGTATGTTGCAGATGTGTAATGTGAAGCAAAATGTTGTTAGTAAGGTGGAGACTAATATACTTAGGTGGTTTGACCATGTTGAAAGAATGAGTGATGAGGTGCTGACTAAGAGAATTTTTTCAGCCCAAGTGGCAGGAAAGAAAGATAGAGGAAGGCCAAGGAAATCATGGGAGGACCTGATTCAGGAATGTCTGCTTTAGAAAAAGTTTATGAGTATGAAGTATGAAAAATCTTGTGTGCAGTGTGTGATAGATGTGAAAATCCTCCAAATACGTGGCATTAGTGAATAAACAAAGACATCACTCTTTGCACGTTTTAGCAACACAGCAACTGAAAAATTGTTATTCGGTCACCGCTGAGGTATAGAATCCCAGATCTCTCGATATCTAGCCGAGATCGTTAACCTTACAGCATGGTGGCCAACAATCCACGGCACTGTGTGTGTTTTTCTGTCAGCTTCTGACATCGTAAATCCTTAAGATTGGCTCAGCTCCCGAGACATCTCCATCGGTAGGCATTAACGGCACTGGCTATATATTAATTATAGCAGTTAGTGCTAAAACTTGGGAAGAGCGATGTCTTTGTTTATTCATTTGTGTGATGGATGTTAATGACGCTCGAACGGTGTGCAGAGATCGTTGCAAATGGAGACATTTGATACACCAACCTAAGTACATTTTAATTCTATCAGTTAAATGTGTACTTGGCACATGGTCTTTCTTTGAGGAGTTAACCTCTGAATCTCAGAGAACAGTTTAATGATATGTATGTAATGCAAAAACACAAAGCCTTTTTGTTACTGTCAGGAGCAATTTTCTCAGTATTTTTCTGAAGGGGCACCACTTAAGTACCTGAGAGAGTTGTAAAGCTAAGGAAGAATGAGGTTTATCTTGGATGACATCCCTTTTCTTCTCAGCCAAAAGTGTAGTAATGCAGCAAAAAAATGCTGCCAATGTAAATTATTGTACCAGCTGAAGTAGAAATATGAATTTTGTACATACCAGGAACATTGAGGTCTTCAACTTTATCTCTGTTGTCGGATAAGTTTCATGATATTAGGATTGGATTTGATACCAATTAAATAACCAAAGAATTTGAAAATTTAATGCAACTGGTTGGTAGAATTGTCAAGAAAAAGGAATACAGTTAACAAATTGAAATTGTCTGTTAATTTCTGAAGAACAATGAGTAGTGGAACTCTTGACTTCAAACCTTTTAATGAGTTTGTACGCCAAACCACTGGGGAATTGGTGATGAGCCGCAATGGCTCTGATATTCTTGTATTCTAGGGCAAGAGAAGCTGGGCTGTTATAGATGATATTGGCATGAGCAATAAAAGAAGTGTGTGAAGTGAAGGGAATTACATTGGTAAGTGCATAGTAGGTTTATGAAAAACAGAATGTTCAATCTTGACTCGCATTTCTTGAAAGCTCAACAGTATCATTCACTAATTGTTAGAATGCCGTCTTTGCATGATATAACGAAAATTGAAATTCAAATTTAACGATGAAAATGATTTTTATTTACACTGAAGCAAAAGTTGAAAGTCAAAATCACATCACTAGAACTTTTGTGCTGGCTCACAGCGCATCCTCAGGTGAATTCTAAAACAGATATTGTAAAAATTTGAAAAAGAGTCCACAGAGGAACGTCACTTGTTTACATACACCGCGTTCAGCTCCCGAATGACTTCAAAAAACATCACCACACTCTGACTAATGATTGTTGTGTCTTAATTGTTATTGGGTGAGTTCTGAAATAAAGTTGGAGTTATGGTTTATTTGCTTCTTGTTCAAAATTAACTGTATCCAAGATGGAGGTATGAACTGGGTACTTCATCGTTACAACATTTATCAGCGTTATTGACGATGTGTAAACTCTCTGCTAGCAAAGTCGCATTTCTGTTGCTGTGTGAAGAAATAACTCTTGCCTCATTCCGTACGTAGGGGTATGTGGGCTTCCTGGTTAACTAACTAACTGATCTCTATGAAATGAAGCAATCCCACATCCCTCTATGGAATGAGGCAAGAATTATTTCTTCATACAACAGAAATGCGATTTTGCTAGCCGAGAGTTTACACATTGTCAATAACGCTGATAAATGTTGTAACAATGAAGTACCCAGATTCATACCTCCACCTTGGATACAGTTAATTTCGAACAAAAAGAAGCAAATAAACCACTAACTCGAACTTTATTTCAGAACTCGTCCAATAACAATTAAGATACAACAATCATTAGTCAGAGTGTGATGATGTTTTTTGAAGTCATTCGGGAGCTGAACATATGTAAACAAGTGACGTTCCTCGGTGGACTCTTTTTCAAATTTTTACAATATCTGTTTTAGAATTCTCCTGACGATGTGCTGGGAGCCAGCACGAAAGATCTAGTGATGTGATTTTGACTTTCAACTTTTGCTTCAGTGTAAATAAAAGTCATTTTCATCATTAAATTTGAATTTCATGTTATATTGTGCAATGACAGTATTCTAACAATTAGTATTATTGGCACAAATTTCTTCAACAGCTTCAGTATCATTCATTTTCTGGATGTTTGCCTTTCAAGAAATACGAATGGGATTGAACATTCTTTGCTTCTCAAGAAATTGGAATAAGATTGAATTTTTAAATAATTTTGTTGCGCTTTAACATGAGTGAGTCCAAATACATACTTTTAAAAGAAATGGCTGTGTTGATGGATGACTGTTCAAGCGTTTATATTTGTATTCTAGTTTTTTGATAGTTTCATCCACAAGATATCATGCATTATTTGATTTCATGCTAATGTCTAATAAAATAATTTGATAAGTAACTAAAATTTAGGAGGGAATTTTGAGACAAAAGTTAGTTTTTTCCCCATATTTTTTTTTTTTTAAACAGTTTTTCTTTGTCAACAAGCTCTGGTAACTGCCTATTATGCTGTTATACTTGATTGAAAAGAGCATGGTTTTCATTCTAGGGTTGCCATTGGTGACTAAAAAGTGACTATTTGCAACTATTTTTAACCTTTGGCGACTTTTTTACCCAAAAATATGCCCAAAAGTGACTACTTTCGAAACAGTGGCGACTTTTTTAAGTTTTAGGAGACTATTTTCAAGTATTTTGCAATAAATTCATTTTCAAATAATATCGGTAACAAAGAAAACATTGAGGATTTCGAATGTCACTAGTGTCCAATACGATATCAAGAAGAGATTGCGTCATACATTTTCTCGGCCAATAGTTGTGTTCTACATGGGAGAAGGATCCCGTCTCCTTCTACATGGGAGAAGGATCCCGTCTCCGGAAATTTTGTCACTTGTTACTGTGCATTCGCTGGTCAATGTGTTCTCCATCTTGTTTTTGCTCTGGCTCAAATGTACGGCCGATTGGCGCTATCAAATTAGCTGGATATACATCAGAAAAGCTGAACAAACAAGTAAATTTGTTTTTTTCTTCTTCTATGATTCAATATATATTATAAGTAATGCTGTTAAGTACTGTTTTACGTATGAAATTTTGTGTTTTATTTAATTTTGAATCTTTTTCAATCTGCTTGCGTCTACTTTATTACAGTACCAGACCGATAATATGGAAACATCGGTGCTGTCGGTATTACGATTTTCGTGATTTTACGTTCCTTACCAAATTTACTGAATGGATGTGATATATGCCCCCTCCCCCATGGCAGCTGAATCGCGTACGTCTGAAATAGAACAAAGGAAATGTAAAACATGAACAGCACGTGGTTGATTTTTATTTTGTCACAACAAAGTACGCTCATGATGCACACACACACGCAAAAGCCAAACTGAAGTGCCTGCTGTTTCATGTTTCATCAACTTCAGACGATAACTACCCTTTCGGGCCAAACTGAAGTGCCTGCTGTTTTGTGTTTCATTAATCATACATGGGTTTCTTCCGCAGAAATGCGGATTTCCATGTTTTTGACTTTTTTCTAGGATATTTTTGAGGTATTCCAAAACTGCAAAGTTTTTTCCTCGAGAAATGAGACCCCACTGTTTGCTATCAGACGAACCAGTGTTTCACTAATCTTAGTACCCAATCACTGCCCTTCATCCTTCCCTGGTGCTTGGGGTGAGAGTGAGCAAAGTGATGGGGGGGGGCTGTAAGTTCGTGGACAAATTTCGTCAGTCCTGTGAATTTCTCCTTCTCCGAAGGGGGATGTGTGTATGTGTGTGTGTATAGAGATGGGTGGAGTTGCAACTCCAAGCTTTCCTCCCCAATAGCAGCCCTTCGCCCCTTTGACCTATTCGCGCCGGCTTATTCATCCTGGTGAGGAAGAAAGCTGCCATTGGCTGCTGGTCATACTCTGATCTACAAACTATAAAGTACAAACTAAGAAGTAACAATATGAGTACAATCCTATAAAAAAAAAAAGAAATATTATTTGCATGACCCACCAATTCCCAATTAATTCGAACCCTGTGCTCAACAACGAATATGGAATACGATCGCCAGCTCGCCACTGGTGACAAAAAAAAAAAAAAAAAAAAAAAAAAAAGGATGTGCTGGCCAGCAGTAATTTAGTGCGATATAATTTATTTATTTTTCAGCCTCTTTGCCCTGGCACTGTTTTCACCTAGACTCAAAAAGTTTCAGACATGTTTCATGTTTCTATTTCTGGGACTGCGTCACACGGTGCAGTAAATGTTTGTTTTACACAGTTCAGTGAATAGTGCCATTCCATTTGCAAAAATGTAATATATGTTTAATTTATCTTATACTCTAATTGGTAATGAACCAAATATCTAAAGTTTACAGCATTCAGGTCTTTGTTTTAATTGTACTTTTTATTCACGACAGTTATTACAAAAGGTAGGAAAAATATTTGTTTTATTGTTATTGTAATAGGTAAATTCTAAAGTAAATGAACTAAAGGAATCTAAAAAGAAATAAATTAAATTTTAGTTGAAGGAAACAAAGGATGGCTTATGAAATAAAAGTTTTGTTTGCTTTTAATTTATAAACTCGTACTTAGTATTGTCTGGCTATATTTCAAAATTTTCTGTTCTACATATGTATGTCCCATTTTTTTTATATGAGTCATCATATAAGGATAATGTAAAAAGACTACTAAATCGTCCAGATAAGCAACTAAATTATTGCTAGGAGGAGACTATTTAGGCTACTATTTTTTACTTTTCAGGCTACTAAAGCAACTATTTTCAATGTGTAGTTGTGATGGCAACCCTGCATTCTGATGCAGTAAATTTAAAATGTAGTTTGCTGCTAATGAACATACCTACAGTTAAAATCATAACATTTTTTTTTTCAAAAAATGTATGTGTGTGCTTGCTTTAATTTCCCAAATAATCATACTTTTCATCTGAGCTGTGGATTTATACAGTCATCCATTTGTACTCCTGATTTTACTCATTCTGAATCATCAGTTCCCACAGTACATATTTCAGAATTTCTGTATGTTTCAGTAATCTAGAAAGTGCACTAAAATATTTATTATTTTGTAGTAATTCTCAGAAGAAAATGTGTCCTTAATTGCACGAATTTTTCTTAGGATATGGCACAGCTTATTGTTGAGAGGCCAACTATTGTCAACACAATTCTTCCCACTGATGGCTCCTGCAATGGCCAAAGCAATGATTTTTTAACAGCCATAGCAGAGATTTTCTTCAGGTATCTCAATAAAGCCAAAATACCATCAAAGGAGATTTATTCATGGGTAAGCTTATTTTATATGTCATATATAAACTTTTTTTATCTAGTGGTCTGTGCCATTAATATGCCTGTGTTATGGTGAAAAAATTTTGAAGGTTGATTGATTTATCAAAGGAGACTATATTTATACTGGTATTGAAATTGATATGGAAATTATAGAAAATTTAAATTTGAGAGATGGGTGGATGCATTTCGAAACAAAAATATTTTCTAAGTATTAGAAGGCCATGAACATCCTAAACAAAAATGCATCTGAAAATTTACATTCCACAAGAAGTTATTGGAAAGTTTGCGTTGTTTGTGTTCACGCAGAGTTGAGTCACCTGAAAGTGCAAAAATAAGTGAATATTGTTGCATGTGTATGAAAAGGTGTCACTATAAGTCATAGGATAAAATGTACTCGTTCAATAACAACTTGTGGAGGCGGTGAAAGTCAATTTAAAAGGATAGGACAAAAATTGCAGTTATGAAATACCTTATAATACCAGGATTCGGATCGATAGCGTTAGTCAAGCTAAGGTGGGGTACATGGGACCAAGTCATGGAAGACAACAGCACACAAAATTTTTCACACTGCACTAATTTTGGACTTTTTTTGAAAGGCTACTGCCTGTATTTATTATTTTTCTTTAAAAACTTAATAAGGTCATTTAGTGGACAATCAGATGGCATTTCCTTTTTGTTGTTTGCTAAAACACAGCAGTATAAAAACAGAATCTCAATTTCTTTTCTATTTCTCTTTGGCCACTGGCCTTATGAACAGCACAACTTTACATATTTCAACACAGTTGGTTTGAACACTAGGCATTGACTTTATGCATCCAAAATTATACCATGATTCACATAGCTTACACAAAAAAAAGATACTGGATTATTTTTAATTCCACAAGGTGGACAAATTCTGTTCTTTTGAAACGTACTCTCTTCTCTCTCACCTAGTTGGCTCAATGACAAATTTACAATTTTACACTTATTGATTTAAATTTACTGCACCTAAACAATCTTAGCAAACTCTGCAATCTCCCAGACCAGCTTCGAAGACTTCAATTTAAATTTACAGTTATAATAAGAGCCACAAATTATACCTTAACCAAATCTACTATCTGAAAGTAAACAAACCAAGTAAATTATCCTCAAAACAGAATTTACACTGAGCACAAGCATTAATTAACATTACATAACCTATAGAACTACCCTGAATGAACCTACTTCACTTATAAAGAAACCTCACTAACTAATCTTAAAAATTATCACTATTCATAACATCACCATAATTCAGAAATTCAAACAATCTTCTTGCACTAGCTTGCTCATAAAAATCACCTCACTCTGCATTTCACATAATAGCTCAAGATACTTAATAACTCTATACTGTAAACAAAAGCTCAAAATACCAATTAACTAAATTTCCAAACTAAATATCAAGTTCACTAACACCAACAACCAGAATTTAGAATTTACATCCCTAGCACTACAGCAAATCACAAACAAATCAATTTAGACACTCTAAATCACAAAACAAAACTTAAATTTAACACCTGCAGTGAATTACTGAGGTAGCGGTGAGGCAAATACTCTCAATTCAGACACTATCCTGGGTTTGAGAACCAACACAGGACGAAAATACCAGTCAGGCTGAAGGCGTGAAATTGGGTCGTGAATCCAATTTCAGCCTAGGCAAAGGGAAAGGAAAAAATCCTCAAGTGTGACACATCATCATCAGGTACAGAATTTCCTCTAACATGATCTCGCCAATTATTGAAGCAACGCCCGACCGACCCTCGCTGGCAGTACATATCTCCGTGAGCAGCGAAACTACGGGGGGTGGGGGGGGTGTTGAAGACAAGCTTTCCCTCAAAAACCACGTCCTCAGGGCTCCCCCTTTTCGAACCAATGCATGATCCCACCTTGATCAACCACGCCTGCAAGAGCCTATCGTACTTCAACCCTAAATACTCCAGGCACATCCGGCCCAGAACTAACACAACTATATCCCAGGAAAATTCACTTATCTCTCTATATCCCAGGAAAATTCACTTATCTCTCTATATCCCAAGAAATCCAAAATCACTATATCCACATATATCCCAGGAAAATTCACTTATCTCTCTCCACATATATCCCAGGAAAATTCACTTATCTCTATGTCCACATATATCCCAGGAAAAATCACTAGCAAGGAAATTCCTCTGTACCATGGCAATGTGCAGGTCCACTTCAGACAATAACACTGACCATTTACATAACCCACTAAATATTTTCACCTCATTGAAAATTAAAATTACAATTTAGACTCTTTTTGTAAAAACAAGAAAATTTATGCCAAAGAAAAGAACAATTAATACTGGAACAGGTGAGCAAAAGTGTGTCTTCTCAACCCATGATGTTCATTCTTTTTGTGAAATACTAAACTTGAGAACAAAAATTACTTTAACTTCTATTCTGCACATATCGCATCCTGGTGAAAATTCCCTACTCAGAGCCCTCTGCCCTAGGACAAGTTCCCGGTTTGCCCTAAGATCACCCCTTTCCAATGGGAGATTAACACTCATCTGGAGCATGTAAAATACTGGTCCTCAATTAACACTCCTACCATCTCAATTTCGACACTCAACACTCCAAGAATGTAAAGAACACTTTAGGTTTCCAATTTCATCACACTATAATATGTTCCCAAAATCCCAATATAAATCATCCCATAATTTATCTTCACTCAAAAAAAAAAATAACTCAACGCTGTAAAAGACTAGAGAGAAATGTTTACTATTATTTTATCACCCACGACATCACAATAACACTGCTTTTCAATTATCACATGCCCAACTAAACTATTATTGATGCACCAAAATTTACTGTGCTCAAACATTAAACCAAACTTTTCCGATACATCAAAATTTACTGGCCTGGGGAGTTGCTACAATACCAGACATGACAACACAAAAAACATAAATGAAAGCATTTTCAACTCCCTCTCTCTTTTTTCCTGAACTCATACCTGAGGAACTAATAAATCTTAATTTTGAAAACTGAACGACAACAATATGGGGACATCTGTCCCAGATCCAGCTAACCTTAAAAAAAAAAAAAGAAAATTTCTTCTTCTTTTTTTTTTTTTTCGCAGAACTATAAATTTGATTTCACACTGCTGACCCACTCGTTCAACAATTCCGCAGCGGTCACAACATTATACAAAAAAAAAAAATCGAGAAAGAATTTACCTTCTGGGCTGGGCATGAACAACTCTTGTTTCAAATAAAAAAAATCTTCTCGTCACACTGTCACTGTTGATCCTCTCTTCGCCTCCAACAATGTCTTTCTCTTTCTTTTTGGACACAATGTGCCCGAGCACTTCACCTGAACACAGGGAAAACAAAAGACATCCCGAAGCTGGTGATGATGGACCCTCTCAGAGGGAGTAATTCTCCCTTGTCCTTTTCGCTGCCCATGGCTCTACCCTGGTAGGAATTTGGTCGGCTGCATTGGAAGGTGGACGGCATCATCCACGGAGGTTCCCCTATCTTTATCCATCAGCTCTCACGAGAATGCCTAGGAGTGCATCGGTGATCATCTTTCGCTGCGCCCCGAGGAGGTCTCCTCCTACGGTGGTCCTGTCCTTTCTTCATAATTTCTTCCACCTCTTTTCATTTGGTGGAATCAGTGAGCAATTCATCGCAAGCCCTGAGCTCCTTTTTTTCCTCTTTTTTTTTTTTTTGTAACTAACCATGAACCTGACAAGTCCCCACGCTAGAAGACCGTCGCTACTAGGCTCCTTTAAGCTTTTTACTTCGATGTCAAATCATGGTGGTCAGCAAATGCTCTCCCCACCAAAAGGCGAGGAGAGACTCTGCTGTCCCCTCTTTCTCCCGGCCAGCAAGAGGACAAGAACAAAAGTGACTGAGACAAGCGTCTCAAAGTGTCAAAGAAACTCTGGGATGCTAGAAAAAATGCTGACCCCTGATTGGCTGACCTCTGCATGGCAACAGCGGAATTTCTCTCCCACGCCTTGAGTGACCTCTGACCTTCACTCAGGCATCGTTGCAGCGTCCAACACTCTCCACGAAAAAAAAAAAAAAATGCCACCAGGCACGTGCATCCTCTGGTCGGCCAGGGGAAGATGAACTTGACCTTCAACACGTAGGGATTAAGTGATTTCCCATGTGCAGCTGCGACCTAGTTTCTAAAAATAGAACAGCGCCAACCCCCTAAGAGCATTTTCTGCAACATTTTCTGATCGACAACTAAGACCGAACCCTTAAAATGGCCGATCTGAAAGAAGATTCCCTTTTCTCACAACTTTCTTTTTTTTTTTCTTCCCTTCATTCCGTGATGTGAAAGTAAAATTAATTTTGATTCTCTGAGCTGCACACCTACTTGCCTTTTCCTATCGCGATAAAAGAACAGATAAAATAATTATTTCCAAAACCCCAAAGTCAGTTAAATCAAATATTATTCTCTTTTTTCATTAACATGAAATTTTGTTTTTCTGGTTGTGATTAAGACAAGCGAGTTTTGCGCACGAATTCCCTGTCTTTCAACCAGGAATTTCCTTCTAACGTATGTCATGGGAGAAAATTTTGCATTAATTAATCTCTGATAAACCAACAGAAAGATTGATCAGGTCTTTCTGAAATTCACCAGAGGTTAAAATTTTCGCCATGACACCTGAACATGTTGGCATTTAGTTGTCAGATGATGATGACATTAAATTTTGCATTATAAGCAGATATTTTGAAAACAGTAATGTATTTTCATGAAGTTAATCTGTTCTTCAATTACTTTCTAGGTACAGGGTGTCTACCAGGTCACGGAAGTCACCGAAAGGTCACGGAAGTCAAGGAAAGGTCACAGACTTAAAGTCGTATGTCACCGTAAATTTTTTTCGTTTTTTTTTTTTTTTTTTTTTTTTGTGCCCTACCCTGTAAAAATCAAATTTCACCTTTGAGATAAAAAGAAGTCTTTGCCAATGACGATGACATCATTTCCCTCCTTCAGACAAGCTCTGAAAGGACACACCATGATCCCGTTCTCCCCTTCAGCGTTCATTGACTCCGCTTGGCACTTTCATGCTCCTTTTTTTTTTAAAAAATTTTGGCCACCAGTTATTCTTGTTAGAATATTTTAAAATTCTGTTTTCGCTTTTACTCCGAAAGTTGTGTATTTCTGTAATAATTGAAATTGTGGAGTTGCACCAAATGTTTTAAAAGGGATTAAAATGTTCTAAAAAGTTCATTGCAATTTGCACACCTGCCAAATTTTCCGGATTTTGTCAAATCTCTTCTGGTCGGAAAGTGCGGCTTTTGGGGTTCATCACATTTTCATGATCACGGAACGTGAGAATGTTCCGTGATTTTCCGCTTTTTGAATTTTTCTGAAGGAGTCTTTTTTATTACTGTTTCTCTTCCTGGATGTATTCCTCATTTTTTATTGTTTCCAATGATGTTAATTTATTTTTCTGTAACCGTGCAAAATAACAAATTCGCATTTTAAAGGAATTTTTCTAAACGAAATGCTTGCTTTCCTGCGTAGTCTCTGCTTCAAAATAAATCAGTGGGGCTTGCATTTTTACACTCCAATTTTTGTAAGCAAAATATTTCAAACTCGGTTTATGATGTGTCCGTGAAAGAATCGGTTTTATCTTCGTGACCTGTAAAATCATATTCAAGGCAGAGTGACTACCTCAGTACCGATTTTTGGAATTAATTTAACTTAAAATGCATGTTTTGCCATTCCTTAGTCATCTCTTGCTACATCAAATCACAGAGCAGCTATTTTGCCATTTTCTTAACGAAGTTAAAGTTAAAAAATGCCACTACTTATTACTCATTGTGCAGAGAAAACTGCTGCGTATCACTATATACGGCGATGGACAGTTGAAGTTCCGATTTTGAACTTTAATTTTTGATTAAACAAAAGGAAAAATGCTCGCACCTTTTATTTCTTGATATAGCAAACAGTGATTAAGGAAATGCTGTGAAAAGAGCTGTACGGATCACCGAAATGGCAGTATTCAGTTTTTGTCTTATCAACTTATAAAGTTGAGGGAGGTAGTTAATTATGTATTCTTTTTTTCCCCTTGTCACATTAATCGATATAGCCCAACTCCTTACATTGTGTCTCGATTTTCAGTCTTAGCGTAAGCAGCACTTTAGTGGCACCCATGCACTTTGCCAATTGCGGTTCTCTCAACTGTAGGTCGACAGTAAAGTCTTTTTGTCAAACGTAACCAATAACCTGCTTGGTTTTGCTTCGCAAAAAAATTATTCACGGGTCATTCGGGCTTGGCTATATACCGGTATATCGCGAAAAACCGGTTCAAGCTTTACATTGAGGCTCCGATTTTTTAGCTAACAGTACTACGATGGCGTCACGGACATCGGACATCAGAGCTTCTTCACGAATGATGGGAATCCATCGCGAAGCAAACATGATGTTTAAACCAGTTATTATCGGTCCCCCGCGTGTCTATGATGCCGCAAATTGGCAGATTTGCATGTACTGCTATCTGCCAGCAGAATTGATGTTCGAACAGGTTTTGGTCAGTTCGATTCTAAAACTGCAAATCGTTCCAAGTCATAAGAAGCGCTGCTGCATGTTTTTTCTGCCATGACTGCAATCTCCGGGATCGCGAATTTACCGCAGTCTAAGAAGTAGACTGCGGTAAATTAGCACATCTTTTGTAAAAACTTCATGCATATGACGGGTTAATTAGCACGTCTTTTGTAAAAAAACTTCATGCATATGTCAGTTTGTCCGTCCATCCGTAGACTCGATATCTCTGCAACTATTAGTCCGATTTGAAAAATTCT
The DNA here is from genome assembly GCA_039090855.1 of Macrothele yani. NCBI lineage: Eukaryota > Metazoa > Arthropoda > Arachnida > Araneae > Macrothelidae > Macrothele > Macrothele yani. Next base: position 139,915,029 of record CM077024.1, on the reverse strand, counting down.
TTTTGCATTGGGAAGCTTAAAATGTGAGAATGATCCTGGCATTTCGAGTTTTTCAGCTGTACAACATCACCGCTGGAGGGTGTAAATGCAGATGATATCGAATTTAAAATGCATTTTATTGCATATAATTGCTTCTAAATATCCGATTGAAAAAATTATTTCTTCCTTTCGATGCCATTTATAACGAAGATTTTTCCCCTCGTTATCTCTGCTTCTAAAACTCGGATTTGAAAAATTCTTTCTGCGTCGGATGGTGAGAAATGTTTTTCATGCAATTTCAAAATTTTGATAAAGTATGATTTGGTCACCAGGGGGCATAAGCGTTTATTTCTGCTTCTGATGTATTTGCAGCAAAATCCGAGCTTCTGAAAAAGTCGCCTGAAAAAATTCTTTCGTAGACCACCAATACCGCTCACCTCGGAAAACGTTTTGAGAACACCTCCTGCTTAAAGTAGTGCATAGTTTCCCGAGGGGGGGGGGTAGATATATATCTTATTTTTGATGATATCTTTGCTTTCAAGAGTACGATTTGAAAAATTCTTTCTTTGTTGGAGAGCGTTTCTGGTGCAAAATGTTTCTCATATAGTTTCAAGTGATGCATAAATTTTCCACTAGGGGCACAAAGGTAACTTTAGTTTCCTTGATATCTCTGCTTCTAAAACTCCAATTTGAAAAGTTCTTTCTGCATTGGATGCTGCTCCTGATGAGAAATGTTTTGCATATAATTTCTAAATTTTAATAAAGTATGGTTTGGCCACCAGGGGGCTCAAGTGTTAATTCTGCTTCTGATGTATTTGCAGCAAATTCTAAGCTTCTGAAAAAGTTCTTTCGTAGACCGATACCGCTCACCCCAGAAACATTTTTGAGAACACCTCCTGCTAAACATTTTTGAGAACACCTACTACTAACTATAAGGCATAGTTTTCCCCGCCACGGAGCATACATCTTATTTTTGTCAATATCCCTGCTTTTAAGCATCTGATTTGAAAAATTCTTTCTTTTTGGGGGAGTGTTTTTGCTGCTAAATGTTTCTCATATAATTTCAAATTTTTCTTAACCCACAAGTCTATCACTACAAGACGTAAGCTCACATTTCCATTACAGCAATATCTGCGGGACTAAAAACCCGATATAAAAGATTCTTTTTCGATCAGATACTACTAACTATAAAAATGCTGTGTATATTTTCTTCCCAAAATAATGCCCAATTTTGCCTCTAGGGACGCCAATGTTTAATCTGTTTTTCTTAATATCTCTGCTTCTAAATGTACGATTTAAGAAATTCTTTCAGCACCAGGTGCCATTTGCCTTGTGGAACACTTTAGGTTAGTATTTGAGGAGTTTTTTAGTCCACAGTTCTGCCACTAGGTGGTGCTGGTGTACTTCTGCTTGCAGCTGTATCTCTGCTTCTAAAAATCCTGTCGAGAAATTTCGTATTTTTACTGTATGCCATTCTTTACAATAGAGATGTGGTGCATTATCCTCTTTAAACAATGCACAAAATCCCGTTAGGGTGCATTAAGGTCAATACCTTCTTCTCACTGTCTCTAAACAGTGAAGATTTCTCCCGTAATCGTAATTTTATTTTTCATGCAATGTTTCCTTTGCCTAGTATTGTTGTTAAATTTCATTTTATTTCATAAATATTTGTATTTCACCTTGAAAATGGAAGGGAAATGACCGAAAACGGAAATCAGACGTAGCAAAGGTTTTTCCCGTAACTGTAATTTTTTATTTTTCCCCCAATGATGTTCCGAACGTGTATCCTGTGTTTTTAAATATTCCCCCAAAAAAGGTTTGCATTTCAGCTTGATAAAGGGGGAGAGTCCGAAAACGAAAGTGACGAAGCTGAAAAATTTGTAAGAATTGATGCATGATATTCAAAAGCATTCATATATTCTCCAAGTTACACTGTCTTTTATCTAAAATAGTGAAAACTATCATGCATTCATGGTCCTCAAACTAAAAGTTCTTTCAGCATGATGGATAAAAGTGTCGTCCAAGGGATTTGTGAAACCTTCTGTCGTAGCTGATGTGTTTCGCTTAATTTTTCAAATAACAGTTTTTCAAAAAGAAAAATCCGAAAGAGAATGCAGAACTGGTAACTGGAGTAAAAACAAGAATGTATTTAAGCGAAATTATTTTAAACGAAAATGAACTTTCTAAGTTCTATACATCTGTTGGAAAATTTTACATTGAAGAATGTTCTTATATTCAAGAAAAGATACTGATCTATGATGAATTCTTAAAACATGCAGAAGTAGCAGATCCTTTACTTTTAGCAAGAACATCATTTACTTCTGTATTATGCATAGTCAAGTGCTTTCCATTTATAATAACTGAAAATGAACTTGATATACTGGAAGCGGAATTGCTTGTTATCAAGCTGACAAATTGGAGACCATAGCAGAAACAGATAGAACAGATGCCACTTGGTCAGAAATCTCAAAATTAAGAGGCTGTAATGGAGCAGTTAAGTATACTATTCTCTCAAAAGTAATGTTTGCAATACTTGTAGTTCCACACTCGACTGCTGCGAGTGAGAGAGGCTTTAGTTTAGTGTGAAAAAATCAAGCCTGTTTCCAACCTAATTTAGGTTTCGAAACTGTAGAAGCACTTCTTATTGCAAAAATGAATATGTTCTCCTCTGGGCAAGTGTGTTATGAAAAAGATTTTCTGCTGAGGAACTCAAATCTGCAAAACACTGTACAGCGAAATCACTAAAGAAAGCTGTTTAATCAATTGTTTGTTGTGTAAAAAATGTATCAGTCATGGTGTATATTATTTTCCATGTGAAAAATTTGGAATATTTTGATACAGATTTTCATGTATATAAATGAATAAGTAGGTAAAAAATACTAATTAAATTAAACAAGTAATACCATGTTTTCCTTGGTTAAAATTATTCTTTTTGGTATTGACTACTGAAAAATGGCCAAAACTACTGAAAATTTGTAAGATTACTGCAGAAAATATCTGAAACATGTTGGCATCTCTGGTTATAAATGCACTGCATGTTGAGTTGACAGGCACAAAAATATCACACTTTCAAAAATTTTAATAGACCTAGGCTAGGCACAAATAAATAAATAAAAATAAAGGCCTAATCATAGGTTTGGGTACTTCCTGATGGAACTTCACCCGAAAAATCTGTACAAATGTACTAAGCGTAAAGTAGATGGTCAGAATAACATTATATTAAAAAAAATAATAATCAGGCCACATATTCACCATATATTCAAAATAATAAAACTGAATGCTGCATCAAAATGTAAAGAATCACTAAGAAAACAGAAAAGTTAGCAAGCAGAGAAAGAAAAAGAAATCAGATGTGCTGTGGGAAGAATTAAAAAACTGAAAGAAAGAAAAATGCATTGGAACAGGCTGAAGAAGCTAATGCAATACAAACAGAAATTAAAGCAGCATACACAATACACATACAAACAAACAAACTGCAGAGTTATAGCTGTGTCATACTTTGCATTTGGATTGTTAAAGCTCAGCCAACCCTGAAACTGAAGTGGTGGTGAGAATTATATCTACTGAATTGTAGTTATTATAAAGAATGTGATCGTAGATGCTGTAATGTGGACTCGTCAAGCTTTTTATTGCCTAGAAAGTATGTGAAGAACAGATTGATTTTATGAAATGCATTACTGTTTTAAAGATATTTTCACTATTATACTGTATTACTGATCATACAATCTCAAATTATGAATATTTTCAGTATTCATACAAAATGTTGTATTGCAATATAGAGTTTCATATTAAACTCATCTTTCTTTTGTGGCTTCTTAGATTACTATATTCAAACATAGTTAACTTTTTTATGGGATGTTTCTAGGTATAGTTACAATTTTCTGCAAATTTTTGGAGAAAACTCTTCTCCTTCGTCAGGCAGTCTTTCAGTCCAATTTTCATCACTGTCTTTGGTTATGGTTAACCTTGATGATTAACTGTAAAAGGTTAACCATAACGGAAAAAAAAATCAAAACAAGACAGAATTGGACAGACACATTAGAGCAACAGGACACCACATGGACTGAGACTCTCTAAAATAGTCATTCCACTTCAAACCAACTTCCTGAAATGTAAATTGAAAGAGGGACTTGAAATTGAAAAATACCAGATCTCCATCATAAATAAGTGCAGGGGATTAACACTGCCCAACATCTGGCAAGATATTTTGCAGAATCACCATTACCGAAGACATTGACGGAGATTGGATTGAAAGACTGCCTAACGAAGAAGAAGAGTTTTCTCCGAAAATTTGCAGAAAATTGTAACTATACCTAGAAAAATCCCATAAAAAAGTTAATTAAGTTTGAATAAAGTTTTATGTTCTTGGACCTGTTCGTTATCAAACCTCTAATAAATGCAGCATTATTTTATGACAAAAAAATGCCGTGATTAATTTCCTTCCATGTGTCAGACTCCATGATTTTTTTTTCAATCTGAAGATGGAATTAAATGTGCATTGCACAATTTCCAAGTATGTTAACCTTGCTGGACAATTAAATACTTTATTTGCTCCATTTGTCTTTTGTTGTATACTGGTTAGCTTTCTCAAAAGGAAGTCAGGTTTGGGATGATAATTGTTGACTGAATTTTAGGACCAAGTAATGCAATTTGAGTGATTATTTCTTTCCTTGGTAATGTATTTAATTTCTGTAACATTTGATATCCTCCTAATATTTTGTTGGACTCCAATAGACAATGATCATAGCCAGATACAGTGTGGCATGTTTTCCACATAGCTTCTGAATATGATGCAGTTGCATTTGGTTCACCAATAAAACTTTCAGTACATGCAATAAAGTTGCCAAAAGTAAGTAAGTATGCTGAAATGAAACATTTTCTCTTATGTATCTTGAACTTGCTTTCAGTAATTGCAGTATTGGACCAGAATGACAGTGCCATTATTTATTTCATGGAATACTGGTATCAGTACTGGTATTTTATATAAAAAAGTTTGCATAATGCAAAAACAGAATAAAATAAATTATACTAGATATTTATTGCAAATTCAGAAATTCTTAAGCATCTAGCATGGCCAGTCATTGACTTTAAAAAAATCATTACGATTTTCAAATGCAGAATATGAATTTGAAAATGAAATGTTACTTTAACTCATGTATGTTACAAAACTTAAGAAAATTTATTTTATCATTTTTAAACAATGTGATTTTAAAAGATAAAATTTGTTAATGCCGATTATCACTAAGTCATAAAAAGTGTTTTTGTAAGAAAAAAATAAAAAAAACTCTTTGTGCTTCTATGTTTGTTGAAGGAATAGACAGGAGAGATAATTGTAAGGAGCTGATTCCAAGTACTTTCCTCTAGCTCCTTCATTTTCAAATGATAACATCTCTTGTTTGGTAATCTTGAGTATTAATTAATCAGAAATATTATATATAAGTTAATGTTTGTATGTTGAAAATTGAGTTAATTGAGTGCTGTTATCTTCTTAATTGTTCCTGATCATGTGTTACAGATGTATTTCAGTCTCGTCCTAGACATTGCATGAAATTGGTTTTCAAGTATTTTTAAGCAAATCTATGTCAATGATAAGCATCAGTATCTTTTGATGGGCATTTGACTGGAGGAAGACACTTTGATCACGTTACTAGTCCAGACATGAATATATTTCATTGTAACATTTAAATAGAAAAATATATTAATAATAAATAAATAAATTAATAAATAAATAAGTAAATAAATAAAATAAAATGATCCAACAGAACAAAGTTGCCAAGAAATGTAATACAGTAGCCCTTATGATGATCAGTTTAGTTACTGCAGTTGGGATCATTGAACCTATATAAACATTGCAAGTAGTTCTATTTTATATGAAATCAATGCAAGTAGTTCTGTTTTATGGGTCATACACAATAGGATTCAGGGCCATAAGTTAGGGACTGCTACTTTTAAGCTTAAGTGTAAATGAATCAGATTATCAAGAAATACCAGTATTTTACCAGGGGAAATGTTGGTATTTCAGTACATAAAAATAGTGTCAGTATTTCAGTGCATGGTATACTGGTGTCCTGAGTAATGCAATACTGGTATTGCAGTTGCCGCTTACCGTGTGTGATCTGAGGGCATTGAACTGTAGTGTTGTTTTTATGCAAAAAAAAACTGCTAAGATAAAAATGATGCACCACGGGAAACACCTGATCTTCAAAGTAGCACATGTACTTCCAGGAAGTGAAGTCTCTGCATAATGACTTCACTTTCTGTGAATATGTACAGTGCTGTACCATTAATATTCGAATACTCGCATGTCTACACATAATCTTTATTTACAGAAAGTTTAATATTGCGTGTTGAAACCTTTGGCCCTTATGACACATGTTTTGCTGCTAATATTTTTTGTAGTGGCTTTATGTTCTGCCGAACATAAAGCCACTGTAAGAATGGCTACCAGCAAAACAGGACTTAGCAGACACATTCAAAATACTGGACATTCAATTAACTGGGACCATAAAAATTCTATCAGTTCAACAGCACACATTGTAAAGGAAATTAAAAGAAGGCATACAAATTAAAAGAAAATATTGTTTACAATTAATGAACAGAAAGGTAGGTCTTATCATACGAATGGCAACACCTACTCTCTTGAGTCAGTTTTAATGATGAGTTGGTGGGTAACACAAAAATTTTACAACAAAAAGTTTCCGAAGTATATTCAAATACTGTTGAATGCTAACTTTTGCAGTTTAAGTGTATCCTTCAGCATTCTAATTTATTTGTAGATCTTAGTTAGCAACAAACAAGCTAATGCAATCCACCTTATTATATCTTGTTGTTGAAATCTGTAAGAGTGCTTAAGTCTGATGATCAGCCAAAAATCTCACTGTATGTTTAAATATCAAATACAAAAATATCAAGTTCTGTAATCAGTTTCAATTTATTCAGTTCAATTCAATTCAGTTCAATTCAATTCAGTTCAATTCAATTTATTTATTTTGTTGTGCAGGAGAGATTGTATTACAAGTGAATGGAAACAAGCACAACAAGGGAGCATGGAAAAAAGGCCAATAAGGCCTGACAGAGTCCCATGCTCCCTGAACATGTATTACAAGGTGGTAGAAAAAAAATAGTTGATAAACTTAACATAGTATAGCCAAACACACTGGCAAAGAGGAGAAAGGAAAGCATTATTGCAATATATATCAATGACAAAAGATTAGTATTAATGTATGTACATAGTAGTCCTTCTCTACAATAGTTGATCTAGTGGCTGTAGTTCATTATGTAGTTTTTTAGGGGTTTTTTTTGTCGGCAGTGAGTTCCAGTAAGAAGGGCCAATATAGTTTAGAGTTTGTTTCATGGTTTCCGTCTTTGGATGAATTGGTCGGATGTGCGATTTCATGCGTCTGTCGTGTGAGTGCGTGTTTGTTACAATCTGTATGATATTAGCATGCAAGTTGTTTCTAATATGCCCAAACATAATTTTTCCAATGTTAAAATAGTACAATTGGTTGATTCTAAGAGTGTTAAATTTGTTAGGGAAAACTTGTGCATTATTATATAATGAGGGTTGAGTATATGAGTTGGATTTTAGATCAATGTCTAATAAATTTGTTTTGAAAGATTTTAAGTTTAGTTTTATTATATTTGGTCTTTTGTCCCCAAGATAGGATTGCATAGTTGACATGTGTCTGAAACATAGTGTAATATAATTGAATGAGTGATTTGAAGGAAAAGTTAGTGAGTACCGAGCTGATGACACCAATGTTATTAGTGAGTTTTAGTAACAGATTATCTATATGTTTGTTCCATCTGAGGTCATTATTCAACGTAACCCCTAGATACAATAAGGAGCTAACCTCTTTTATAGTTGTACCATTTATGGATAGTGTGGGGGAGAGTGGTTGAGGAGACTTTTGTTTAGAGAATATGAGAGATCTAGATTTGATAGTATTAATTATTAGTTCGTTGGAGATCAGCCATTTAGAAATGTCATTAAGTTGAGTATTGACGTTCATATTGTTATTATTAGTAGCGTTAAACAAGGTAAGAATAGTGACATCATTGGCATATAAGAGAAGATCAATATTTGTAATTGAAGTCAAGATATCATTAATGTATAGGTTGAATAGTAATGGACCCAGGATGGAACCCTGTGGTACACCGGATGTCATAAGCTGAAGAGAGGATTGATATTGATCAATTTGTGTGTATTGTTGTCTACCTGACAGATAACTTTTAAGTAGCGAATGTGCATTATTCTTAATTCCTATAGTATGAAGTTTATATAGTAGTATACTATGGTTAAGGGTGTCAAATGTTTTAGATAGATCCAGGAATAGAGCAATAGTATTTAGGTTTAATTCAAAATTATTTTGGACTGTTTGCTGTAGGTATAACAGAGCTGATTCTGTTGATTTACCAGCTTGAAATCCATGTTGATTTGGGTGGATAATATTAAATTTGTTAATAAAATATATTAGTCTATTGTAGATTAATCTTTCTAAGATTTTAGCAAAAATTGACAAGTTGGCCATCGGACGGTAGTTGTTTACCTCATTTTTTGATCCAGATTTATATTTTATAATAGTTTTTGTTATTTTAAGGAGGTCGGAAAATTCGCCAGATAGGAAAATATCATTAAAGATAAGTAGTAAAAGGTCCGTGATTAGATTCGAAACATTTTTTATAATAGATGGTTGAAGGTCATCATATCCAGGACTGGAATTGGTATTTATTTGGTTAAAAGCCTCTGATATCTCGCTTTCAGAAATTTCAGCAAGATAGAAATTATTAGATCTATGTGAGTTTCTTAGGTAGTCTGTAAATGCAATATTTTGGAGAGGCAAGTTGTTTTTTAGTGTGAGTGGAAATAAGGTAAAATGTTCGTTGAGTACATTTGTAATTTCATTTGTATCTGTAAGTTTATTGCTGTTGGCATCAATGAGGTACTTTTGTGTTGTTGTATGATTTTGTTTACCCAATAGTGAATTTAAGTGTTTCCATGTTAATTTGGGAGAGTTTTGTGAGAATATGCTAAAGTAGTAGTCACGCTTGCCCCCGAAATCGCTATTGAGGTTGTTGTGATAATTTTTGAAATTTTGTAAATCATGTGGTAATTTGCTTTTTATAAATTTCGAAAAAAGAGTATTTTTTTATTTATTCGACGTAGCAAGGCATTTGTAATCCAAGGCTTGCGCAGTTTTTTGGGGGGCTTATGGTGTTTTAGGAGTTTTGGAAAGGATTGGTTATAAGTTTGTGTTAAGGTTGTGATGAACAATTCATAATTCCTATTAGCAGATCCATGAGTTAATATAATGCTCCAGTTGATATTGGCTAATAGTGTTCTGAAAATTTTCCATGCTTGTTTTGTAAATTTGTTTGTAAATGTAGTGGTCAACAGGTGCACTTATATGTTGTTGAAGAGGGTAAATTGTAAAGATGGGTAAGTGATCGCTAAAGTCATATTCCAATGCCCCGGAAATACTGGCCTCAAGTAAAACATTAGTGATGGACAGGTCAATTAGAGTCTGTGAGGTGGGAGTTAGGCGAGTTGGTACAAAAATAGCGTTATTGTGTCCAGACGCGTTTAGTTTTTGAATAAGCTGAGCAGACTGGCTGGTGGTTTGAAGTAAGTCAAAATTCATATCGCCCAAAATGAAAGTTTTTTTGTTTAGTAGATTGGAGTAGGTAAGTAACTCAGTCAGCAGAGACAGGAAGACAGAGGTGTGAGCTAGGAGGTCTATAACAGACGGCAATTAAATAAAATTGATTCTCAATAGTGAGAATTTCAGCATTGGGATCAGATATTGTGAAGTTTGATGTGATCGAGAAGTCGCTGCTTGCCTCCTTAACCAAAATAGCAACCCCTCCACCACTGGAATAAGTTCTATTTAAAAGAAAATTATTGTAGTTCAAAATTTGTAAGGAGTAGTCTGTAGTTGGAAACCATGTCTCAGAAATGCAAATAATGTCTAGATTTAATTTTGTCAGTTGGATAAGTGATTCTAATAATGTAATTTTATTGATGAGTGATCTAGCATTAATGTGAAGTAATGTTAAGTTGTTGGGGGAATAGGTTGTTAGGAGGTGGTTAAAAGTTTGCAGTGAGTAGTATTTGAACTGCATCCAATTGGTAGCAAAGAGGAATCAAGTTTAGAAAAAAAAAAGAATAAAAACATTGATAATAAACACAGATTATTACAAATACAATACAGGCACCAGGGCTATCGCGTTAGTAAGCCGTGGATCTCAGAGCGAGCAGTGTCAATCGTTTACGGCCAGTAAGCCCATTGTAGTAAGCATAATACAAAAAAAATATTGATAGTTATTTGGACTGGCCATTGCAGCTGTTTACAGGCCTGTGGCAAGCAGTGAGACTGATCTAGTGCAATTTCCCTGGAAACCGTGGAGATATTTCGTTCAATTGATGGTGTAAGTTAATTTAGGATACTGCCCCAGCTGTTCAAATAACTGGGGGATTAAAGAGCGACTAGTTACCTGAGCTGGCAGAAAGTCCTCAAAGGAACAACTGGCAAACTCAAGTTAACTCCTAGAAGGTGAAATGCTAAGCACTTGTGGCACTTCGAAGTTGTATATGCTGAGGCTACAGTATCATGGGCCGTGATACAAGGAAGTGTGAGGATATAATTTGAGTGTAATTAGCCCGAGTCAGCAAGTAATAAACTATACTGGCAAAAGGTACAAGTAGAAGAGGAGAGATCTCCAGCCAATGCGCGATACCCCAGTCCATCATGAATAGATTTAGATAGTTAGGAAAGTACCAGCCCAGAGCAAATACAAGTGTTCTAAGTTAACGGATTTAATAGGCTTGAAGTGGCTGGTAATTATAATAGGTATCCAGGTTAGAGACATATGGCTACAAGTACCACAACTTAGTCCAAGAAGTGCAACAGTATTACAGTGCATCGTCTCCCAAGACATCATGTGACTGAGAGGTCTCTTGGTATATAAGTAGGCCCCCATGACCACAAGCACATATGTGTGAGTGTAATATCTATTGGATGATTAAGTATTTACATTAGACATGCATATTAGTCAACAGCACAGAGCCAGGGATTCGGGGTTGATTCAGTGTTAAAAATCAAGTTGACGCAATATATGAACTTGCCGGAGGGTCTAAGGTGCTAATAGTGGTAGGTGGGAGATGAGATAGCCCCGGTTGACAATAATTGAAATGCACTTTTAGTATTGGATCACATGGATTAACACTAGTTATGACACAGTACCAGAACAGCACGATGCCGCGCCCCAGACCCAACGTGAACCATAGTTGAAATACAACAAATATAACTAACCAAAATATCAGTCAGAATATAGTAGCATGTGAGGGAGCCTGCATTGTAGTGTACTTATACAGGGTGCCCAGTAAAGTCCTTTCTCAGCCCCATAACTTTCGAACGCCGACAGCTATAGCCATAAAAACGGTGTCTAGGTATAGTAAAGTGGCTATGCACTATTCGATGAGACCACTTACAGTGCCTCCTAACGGCAAAGTCAGGAGTTAGCATGACGATCTCGAAAACTATACGAGATATGGGAAAATAGTCGATTATAAAGTTGTAGAGCAGCATCGATTTAGTACGAAAAGACACCTTGGGCACATGAATGCTAAGAATAGAACGCGTACAACGCTCGTTTGTTTGTTCGCGATGTTGAACACTGTTACGTCACGAAACACATCAGAAAAGAGATAATATCGCCTTCCGCAAAGCACTAGCCCGACTCAAATGCTGAATGTTTGGTTCCAACATGATGGCGGACCTCCGCACCAGCCAGGAAACGTAAGAAGGTACCTGGTCGAGACATTTGAGCAACAAATCATCAGCTATGGTGGTTGCGTGGAGTGGCCTGCATGCTCACCGGACCTCACCTCATTGGACTTCTTCCTGTGTGGCTACCTCAAAGAGCAGGCTATCAGACCCCTCCGGCAACGTTGCAGGACCTTCGACGCCGTATAACTGATGCTTGTTCCAGCGTGTCACCTGACATGCTGCAAAATGTGCAGCGTGAGATTCAATCTAGAGTCCAAATGTGTATTGTGGCTGACGGAGAGCACATTGAGCACCGACGGTAAATGTGCCTAGTGACAACTAATTGCTCCTCTCTGACGCGTTTCGTGACGTGACAGTGTTCGACATCGTGAACAAACAAATGAGTTTTGAAGATGACAATCCGATTTTTGGCGTAAATGTGACAAGGATGGTAAGTCAGATAATATTTGAAAACTTGAAAATTTTCATCGTCCTGGAGCGGGACTCGAACCCGCGTCTCCCAGAAAACGCCTAGGTATGCTAACCACTACACCACCCAGAACGACCAAGTTTCAAGTTTCCGATCAATTTGAATTTAACCATCACAGGATTCGCTAGTCGAAGCAACCGGCATTCATGTTTAGCGAATCTGGAGGTTAATAATCCTATCCCGTGATTGCTCGGAGAAGCAGATAAATCATGAAAGAAATACGGGATTACGCCATATAATACAAATTTTGAAGATGACAATCCGATTTTTGGCGTAAATGTGACAAGGATGGTAAGTCAGATAATATTTGAAAACTTGAAAATTTTCATCGTCCTGGAGCGGGACTCGAACCCGCGTCTCCCAGAAAACGCCTAGGTATGCTAACCACTACACCACCCAGAACGACCAAGTTTCAAGTTTCCGATCAATTTGAATTTAACCATCACAGGATTCGCTAGTCGAAGCAACCGGTATTCATGTTTAGCGAATCTGGAGGTTAATAATCCTATCCCGTGATTGCCCGGAGAAGCAGAAATTTCATGATTTATCTGCTTCTCCGGGCAATCACGGGATAGGATTATTAACCTCAGATTCGCTAAACATGAATGCCGGTTGCTTCGACTAGCGAATCCTGTGATGGTTAAATTCAAATTGATCGGAAACTTGAAACTTGGTCGTTCTGGGTGGTGTAGTGGTTAGCATACCTAGGCGTTTTCTGGGAAACGCGGGTTCGAGTCCCGCTCCAGGACGATGAAAATTTTCAAGTTTTCAAATATTATCTGACTTACCATCCTTGTCACATTTACGCCAAAAATCGGATTGTCATCTTCAAAATTTGTATTATATGGCGTAATCCCGTATTTCTTTCATGATTTATCTGCTTCTCCGGGCAATCACGGGATAGGATTATTAACCTCAGATTCGCTAAACATGAATGCCGGTTGCTTCGACTAGCGAATCCTGTGATGGTTAAATTCAAATTGATCGGAAACTTGAAACTTGGTCGTTCTGGGTGGTGTAGTGGTTAGTATACCTAGGCGTTTTCTGGGAGACGCGTTCGAGTCCCCTTCCAGGACGAAGAAAAATTTTCAAGTTTTCAAATATTATCTGACTTACCATCCTTGTCACATTTACGCCAAAAATCGGATTGTCATCTTCAAAATTTGTATTATATGGCGTAATCCCGTATTTCTGTCATGATTTATCTGCTTCTCCGGGCAATCACGGGATAGGATTATTAACCTCCAGATTCGCTAAACATGAATGCCGGTTGCTTCGACTAGCGAATCCTGTGATGGTTAAATTCAAATTGATCGGAAACTTGAAACTTGGTCGTTCTGGGTGGTGTAGTGGTTAGCATACCTAGGCGTTTTCTGGGAGACGCGGGTTCAAGTCCCGCTCCAGGACGAAGAAAAATTTTCAAGTTTTCAAATATTATCTGACTTACCATCCTTGTCACATTTACGCCAAAAATCGGATTGTCATCTTCAAAATTTGTATTATATGGCGTAATCCCGTATTTCTTTCAAAACAAATGAGTGTTGTACGCATTCTATTCGTGGCATTCATGTGCGCAAGGTGTCTTTTCGTACTAAATCGATGCTGCTCTACAACTTTGTAATTGACTATTTTCCTGTATCTCGTATAGTTTTCGAGATCTGCACACTAACTCCTGACTTTACCGCTAGGAGGTGATGTAAGTGGTCTCATCGAATAGTGCATAGCCACTTTACTATACCTAGACACCGTTTTTATGTCTATAGCTGTCGGCATTCGAAAGTTACAGGGCTGGGAAAGGACTTTACTGGGCACCCTGTATGTGAGACCAGCATAGTCAGGAAATGAGCATCACATTCATAATGCAAGAAAAACATTTAATGTTCAAAAGCACAACAGAACAAAGATGATAGCCATGACCTTACAGAGAAACTGGAGGCTTTAATTAAGTCATCAGTCAGTGGAAATAATTGAGGGTTATTACTGGCCAAAGGTACTAGCAGGAGCTTGAAAAATCCTCTGCACAAGAATAGCTATATGTGTGAGGGAGGGAAAATGCTGGGTGCCCAGCATTTGCTCTCCCTCACATATAGCTATACTGAACATATTAGTCAAGCAATGGACCAGGGCAGGAAATTGGGTTGATTAACTGTTTTTTAACTGGATGCAGCCAAGTGGAAAAATCAGAACCGAGAAACAGAGCAAGGACATACCTCAAATTTTGCATGATCTGAAGTTGAGATATAACCTATGTATTATGCATCAAAATACCAGTGGAAATATAATGAAATGCAAGGGTCTGTAGCTAAATTTAAGTAACAAGTGATGCTGGCAGGGCAAGCAGCTAGCAGTATTTTCGTAGCGTAGGCAGAGCATTGAAGGCATAAGAAATTTAAAAAGACAGAGGCGATATCTCCAACTGTCTCGATACCCCCAAGCCATACAAGGGGGCAACGTAGTCATCAGCTGGGACCAGTCGAATCATATATAGCTTGGCGCACAGAAAAACTATAGGAGACAGTATAATTGTAGCACAGCATAGGGTGTTTGGCACAAGAAAGTTAATTTGTAAGACCGATAAATATAGTTGGTAGTCAGTCAGTCACTCCAAAGCAAAGCATTACCAACTCCGTTGCACGGGAGGAACAGGCTGGAATCCACCCACATGGCATGTGCATATATAAATGGGCAGTAAGGAACAAGGTTAGCAAGCAGTAGTTGTGTGACCAATGTAGAAACAAATGGCATAATGTATAACCAAGACAAAACTAAGTGAAATGTTAGTATAGAGCTCAATTGGTCTTCCATACTTGGAAGTCAACATGTGTGTGTAAGCAGAAATGGGGTGGTTGTTTGTTAACACCAATACATACTACGAGCATCAGTGTGCAAGGCAAACAGTGAGGTTAATTACATGTCAATGTTGAGAAGCTGATGAAGCAGGGAGCCTAAAGCCAAGATGTTAGATAATAGTGAGAATCACCCCAGCAGGCTTATTGACTGGAGTGTATGTAAAATTGTTATTATTTCGTGAATTATCTTTATTCAGTGATGTTTACAAGAAGTAGCTCTTTATCAGGCCTGTTTGTTATCCTGATGTAGCCGGAATTCTGGGTTTTTGTAACATTCTAAACTTGGAAATCTGGGTATTCAAGTTTTGTGTAGGAATTAGAAAATCCTGAATCATGTAATTTCTTAAAATGCTATGAAGTGGTAATTAAATTAATTAAAAGTGACTTTTCAGATTCAAAACTGTTGTGCGTGCTGTGGAAGGAAGGCTACTTTTATCATTTTGGCAGCTGTATATGTATTAGATAATGATTTTTACTTAGATAATTTCATTATGTAAGATTCAATGAACTAATTACAGATATGACAAAAATCACTACGTTGTTATGTTCTGAATGTTCTGAAGTGCAAAATTTTACTTCAAAAATGCAATTTTTGAAGTCGAATTCCTCAATTTTTGGGAGATCTCTAACACCCATGGTATCACATATAAAGTTTTTCATAAGATTGGTAACATTCCAGATTGGGGCAAAAAAAGGTGCAAAGTTAAATTTTGCAGGCATTAATGGTTAATTGTTGTGCAGTTAGTTAATGTGTGTGTGTGTGTGTGTGTGTAATATATAGACAGTGTGTACCTGTATTTTATGTTTCATTATACAATATAATATAATATATTATATATTATTTATATATGTAACACTGGTCAGGTTTTAGGGTTTTTTTGTTTCATCTCACAATCACCCCTGTTTTATGGAGTTTCATTTTATTTTTATACTGGAACTTGTGTTAGTGTTGTTTAAATTAGAGCATACATTTGTTTTGCAGTCTGAATCACAGGATCACATTCTTGTGCAGTGGCCATCTGGGGAATCTGCTACCATGCATATTCTTGTTGTTCATGCTATGGTTATAGTTTTAACTTATGGAGCACCTGATGGTAAGTTTAAAGTTTCATAATAATTCACCAACTTGCAGATATCTGCACTATATTTAACATACTGAGATAAAGCAGAGAATCTGATCTATCCCTTAAACTTGTACAAGATATAGTATTTAGTGATCAAAACTTGATCTCTTTAAACTCGTGCAGCATATAAGTGTTTAAAATGATAAATATTTAGTTGGTAGCTATTTTTACATTTAGAGTACAGAGATTGGGATCTTGACTATGTAAAATCTTGTCTTTTCAGATTTGCATTGTTGTTTTGATACAGCATTTTTTTCCATCAGTTTTGTGCAGAATGATCATTGACCAATAATTTTGTGCAAATGCTATGTTAGAATTCACCTTTTTATGAGTTAAAAGTTATTAATTGGCACTTGTTATTTAATTTTGAATGTTTTTGAAATAGATAATGAGAAGTATCAGAGAATTGCTTTACTGAAGTGTAACAAAAAACAAAAGTTATCAACATTAGAGACATTTGTATAAATTATCCTTTAATGTAGCAGAATGTGATACATTTTTGATAAAAATGAATGAAAACAAAAAGTATCGTCCTTTATTTATAAATTCATACAGTATTATAATAACTTTGAACTTAATTTTGTTGTTGAAAAAAAAAAGTTGGAAAGAGAGAAATAAAAGAGAGGGAGAGAGGAAAAAATGGGAAAAAATCATTTCAGTTTGTCAGATGTAAACGTATGTTGGTCGCTTTTAAAAATATATTTGTTGTGAGTGGTGTTGGTTATATGTACTCTGGAATAGAGCAAAACATGTTCAGTTTTTGTTTCGGTATGAAGTATTGGGTATATAAATAAGTTTTGAGGGATTTAAGATGAACAAAACACGTTGTTGGAGAACAGAAACAATATTTTAATATTAATCGAAGTATGCTCCCTCTGAAGCTGCAACTTTACCCCATCTTTCGGGCAGTGAACGTATGCCCCGAAGGAAGAATTCCAGTTCCTTGGAAGAGATCCAGTTGTCCAGCCAATGTTTGATGTCTTCATCATAAGAACTAAACCGTTCTCCAGAAAGTGCTGACTGCATTGACCAGAGCAAATGGGAATCTGATAGCGCAATATCTGGCGAATATGGCGGATGGGGTAGAACTTCCCAGTCGGATCCTTCTAAGTACTTTTTCACAGGTCGAGAAACATGCAGTCTTGCGTTGTCATGCTGTAAGATGACTTTGTTGTGTCTATTCTCCCATTCTTGCCGTTTTTTGCGTGAGAGCTCGTTTTAAACGCATTAATTGGGTTCGATACTGATCACCAGTAATAGTTTCTGACGGTTTCAGCAGTTCATAGTGGATCACACCCTTCTGGTCCCACCAGATACACAGCATTACCTTTGAACCATGGATATTGCGTTTTGGCTTTGAAGGACCTGGTTCACCTGGCTTCACCCATGCTTTCTGCCATTTAGGGTTACAGTACCATATCCATTTCTCGTCAACAGTAATATGATGCAAAAAACTTTCTTTTTTGCCTTTGAAGCAGCAATTCGCAAATGGTTTTTCGACGTTCAAGGTCTCTTTCCTGCAAAGCATGTGGAACCCAATTCCCTTCTTTTTGCACCATTTCCATGACAGCTAATAATTGTGAAATGCATGGTTGACTAACATTTAATGCTGCTGCTAGTTCTTTTTAGGTCTGGCACGGATCCTCGTCGAGTAAAGCTTCCAATTCGGCATCAGCAATTTTTTTGGGTGGTCCAGAATGTTCTTTATCACTGACACCAAAATCGTTCCTTTTGGATCGTCTAAACCAATGCTCACATGTTTTAATGGATGGAGAATGTTCACCATAGATTTCTGACATTAAGCGATAGCTGTCGGCAGCACTTTTCTTGACAATAAAGTAATGCACTAACACTTCCCGCAAATGCTGTTTTGTCGGGACGAAAGTTGCCATTTTCCATCGAGTAAAACAAATACGTCTTGGCGCCTCATACTGCGATATCGCAGTGTTGCCACCTTAAAATACATGCGAGCAGTAATAAGTACAACACCGAACAGAAATCCCTCAAAACTTGTTTATATACCCAATAGTTTTCAAGTTTTCTGGCGAGTTAATGCCATCTTGGATGATAGCTGATGATAGCAGTTATGTTTTGAAAATAATGATTGTATGTGATTTGAAACTTAAATATCAATTCATTTTGGCAGAATTTCTGTCTAAAGAGCTGCTGATTTCTCACACAAATATTTGCTATGAAATGAAATGTAATGTGGATCATTCTGTGCTATAAGGAGGCAGGTGCCTCAAGCAGTGCAATCTGGAAGCTTACTTAGATTTATATAATGCATTTTAGTTTCTTGGAAGTAAATTATGCATTCATAGTGGAGTAATGGTATACATACTTTACTTTACCCTACCTTACCTTACTTTCTTAAATGTATCTATGTTAATCCTACATCTATTTTGACTGCTGTATTATTTTTTTTATTTTAATTTCATTATAAAACTAGGTTAAGAAATTCTTTATTATATTTTAATATATGAGGGGAAGGGGGAGACCCTGACCATTGGAATATTAGATAGTAAATCCAAAAATGATTTTATTTTAATTTATATTCAGTATCCCTATTACACATTCTTTACTTTAAAACATTGCTCTTTTCAAAGCAGTTTGTCCACTTGTTGATTTAACCTTATGTGCTGAGTAAAATATTCACTAATCTTTCCTTGTTTCTTCAGATTTCTTAATTTCAAAGGAAACAGAGACTGTGAACATTATTTTAGTACATTTTTAGTTGCATCATGGCGACTAAAAAAAAACTGTCTCTGTTCTCTCAAAGTTGTAACATACCATGTTACATATTATAAAAATTGAAAGAACTTAGAATTTTTGATCATCTGAAATAAAAAATTTAATGTATAACTTCAAAAAGCTTATAAATGAATTACATCTAACTGAATTGAAAAAATGAAATAAACTGCAGCAAAATATCAGGACCAGCACAGAATTACACATAAAAGTGAAAAATGTATAACTGGAAAATGTATAACCTAGGTTCTTTTTAATTCAGCGTAACAATTGAAAAAAAAATCATTGATTGCAGTGTATTGGACAAGTGATTCATCTAAAAGACTTCTAGTAATTTATATTACAAGAAAACTGAATCAGTGTTGCTTGTCTCAAGTGGGAATGTTTTCTTTTTCTAAACACTTAAGAGATATATGAAGTCCCTGTATTTTTTAATTTAGAAATGAAATCTGTCTCAGTTCACAAGTTGATAGTTCATAATTTTTTCTGTGTAATTAAAAGAAACATTTTCTTTTTCCGTTCAGGCTGCAGATCGTATTTTGTTGATCTCTTAGAAACATGGTTCCCCAAAACTTCAGAACCACCATTAGCTTACTTAGTAGACACCTCCGAAGAAGCTCTTCTACTACCTGACTGGCTAAAACTTCGAATGATTCGTTCATCTGTGGATTCACTAGTTGATGCAGGTATTCATCTTTTTAATTTCACATATATTTTCATGCTGGTTTTGTTTCAGATGTTTTCAAACCAACACGTGATTTATTCTTTTACATACATCCTGAAAATGTCCTGCTAAGTGAATAAATGTATGGCATTATTACTTGTGAACTTAATTGCTTCAGGTACGATAAGCATAGTAGACTGAGGTATACAAACAGATGGAATTGTAATTATGACTCTGACAGTACCATTAATGGCAATGTGAGAGTAACTAGATCAGAAATGTGTCTTTAATATGAATTTTACAGTATATGAGCATCTAGTTGCAGTATTATTTTATGTATTTGAATCCATTTTATTTTACCACATTTTATATGATTAGTCAGACTTGTTGAGCCTTGTTGCATTGCCAACCCATTTACAACCAGCTGCCCTTCTTAAAATTTAGGAACACCATGCACATTTTTATATTTCTTTATTCATTTCATGAAGCTATTCCAAATACTATGTTGGTGGAAGTGTGATGTTTCTTAAATTCTGACTGGTGTGTGCTGAAATTTTGTAAATAGTTTGAAAGATATTCTTAATGTATGCCCCTCTCACAGGTTAAAAATTTTCTTAAAAAATATGACTGCAATCATGTGAGTTTTTAAAAACTCTATGCATGTCCATATTGTGTAGCATATTTAATATACACTGAGATGCCAGTTTCTTAGATACACCTATCAATGATTTGTTATTGTCTTTGACTCGAGAATATGAAGTCAAAGACGCCTAAAAACAATAACGTGCTGAAAGGAATTTTACATTTGCAAGTAAATTAATATGTGAAATACACATGTACTCACACTAGAATCATTGTGGGACTAACACTGTTTTTTATAGCACGTTTTTTTTTTAACATCGTCTCTTGTTTGAAATTAATAAAATTTTATCATTTGATCCTCCTAAATATTTATTTTTTAATTTCAAACAAAAGACGATGTGCGTGTGGTTCATATAGCGAATCAGCAAAACAAAAAACATGCTATAAAAATAGTATTAGTACTATAAGATTATAGTGTGAGTATATGCATATTTCACCCTTTAATTTACTTGCAAATGTTAAAAACCTACCAAATAATTTGTTTTGCTGCCTTTGGCCTGCAGAATAGTACAGATTCGTTGGGTACAGAACATACCACATGCTGGAAACACTGAGCAAGAACGTTGTACCATGCATAAATGTTGAGTTGTGCAGTTTCTTCAGATTGAATGGAGGCATAGTCTCACAGCAAACAACCCATTCTACTTCATCCCAGTGAGCTTGATGGGGTTTAAATATGGGGACTGTGCAGGGCACTAAATTAAGGAGGACTTGTTGGCATGTTCCTGGAATGATTTCGTGATGATATGATCCTCGTGAGTGTGTGAGTTACCCTACTGGATATTGTCCATCTGCTAGAGGATAAACCATAGCCATGAAGGGCTGAATTTGGCCCGCAATGATGTTCAGATGTACTTTAGCATTCAGATGTCTTTTGATGGGCATCAGGGTTCCTAATGTCTGCCATGTAAATGTTCCATATACCCAGGACACTACCATCAATGGCCTATACTTAAAATAGTAAAACTATATTAGTAATCCAAATTTATTGGCATAAAATAGAAATCAAGGTTTCCAAGCTTTCTCACATCAAGCAGATGGCTTTTTCAAGATGCCTTTTAGACAGGAAATTGGTATACTCCTTCCTTGAATTAGCCATCTGGTTGATGTGCAAAAGCTTTAAAACTTTGATTTCTATTTTAAGCCAAAAAATTTGGATTACTAATATAGTTTTACTAATTTAAGTATAGTTGGTGTACAGTTTATCGTTATAAATTTGGCCTACTGTTGACATCTGGTAGGATGGCTCCATTTTTTTTTTTTTTTTTTTTTTGCTTTCATCAAATTTGGGTACTGCAATCTGTATGATGCAGAAGGAACCTTGATTTGTCTGTCCAGGCAACTGCAGTTTTTGATGGTCGAGTGGTGATGTGCCCATGGCCAGTGGAGGTGCGCTGACAACAACGACATGGTCATCGGTTAATGTAGCCCATTCATGACATGTTGTGTTACATAGTGTATTCTAAGATGACCCTCAGCACATCAATGTTGAATTATGTGGTTATTTGCCGGATTGTGGTCAGTTTGTTCACTTGCACGATTCTTGCCAGTCTTCCAACCTGCAACCGAATGCTGACTCATGCTCAACAAAGTGGTTTGCCTGGCTTATCCCACACACTGTGCTCACATGTTGTCTTACATGTTGGAGTAAGCCACATTACATGTTTGAGTAAACTATGTGACAAGGGCAGGTGTACCTAATAAACTGACATCTCAGTGTGTATGAGTATGGTGTGTAGATCTTTCTATGTGCTGTAATTAAAAGTGAATTTTAGTTTTGTTCACCTCTTGAAACTGGCTGCAATTTTATTTTCATTTATCGTTTTTTTTTTTTTGCAGCTCTTAAAGATCTTGATCCTTCCCAATTGGTGCTTTTTATTCAGTCATTTGGTATCCCAGTTCCAAGTATGAGGTCAGTGATATAAGGATTATTATTCTATGCCAAGTTTGTATTGTATTTTTTGATATAATTTATTGCACATTCTGTGTCTCCCCCACTGGCTTCTGGCCATTCATCCGAGATGGGACCGGGTTCAAATCCCAGTGAGGCATGGATGTTGTGTTTGTCTTACAGCACTGGTTCACTCCCTTCCCTGGAACCAGTGGTCATCAAACCTCCAATAAATAAAAAAAAGAAAAGAAAAGACAAACAGGTATGCTGAGTTCTGATTGAGCCATCAGTTTGGAATGTAGGACTACGACTGGCAGATCAGAGAGTTGAAATGAACTAGTCGAGTATAGTTTCAAAGCGTTTATTTAATTTGTTATTGCCAACACAGGTCTATAATATGTAAAGCAGCTTACATAATTTTTACAAATAATGCTGGATGCATTGTGCAACACAAAGCATATCAATACACGAATTACCCGATGTGGTGCTCTTCCATCTAGTGCTTCTTACATTCCTCATCACTTGTTATTACCTCTTGTTTTGATTTTCTGCACTTTTGCTTGCATTCATTCTGCAAAGTCTGTGGCATTGTCGAAAATGTTACCCCGTTATCATGAAAACATTTTTTTTTTAATTTTTAGTTTAAACCACGGCAATATGTTCTTTAAATATTTGAATAGATCTTGTCGAGAGCTTTAAAATGACACCACGCACAATCTTTTTGCACTCACAGTTGTCCAGGTAAACAGCGATATGTTCAAAAGTGTTCATAGGTTCATAAGAAAATAATTTTTAAAATGTTCAGTTCAAACCACTGTGAAATGTTCTTTGTATATTTAAATAGAACTCTTCGAGAGCTTTTAAACTATACCATGCACAGTCGTGTTGCATCATGGTTGCCGAAATAGACTGAAATATTGCATCATCTCCCCCATGCACAGGCAGTGATGGGAAGCTTCGCGTGCACAATGTATTGCACAATATGTGAATTGGTCTTCATGCTGTTTACGAATATGCTAACATGATTAGCGTGTGGGACATGTTTTTAACGCTGTATCGCTGTAATGATTTCAATTGGGGCCTATTTTTGTCACAAGCGGTCGGCCGTAAGTTGCTCCATACTATCTGTGGAGTTAGACACAGTCTTAAATATAAAACACACACACACACACACACACACACACACACACACACACACACACACACACACACACACACACACACATTATGTTTTGTATCTCAGTATCTTCATGAATTGGTTTCAGTTGTTTAGCCAAATCCAAGTGAGATATTAGTACAACTACAGTTATTTGAATATGTCTGGTTATAATGCATTCTTGCATACAACATTTCAGCTTGTGTTACCCTTTGTGCACTCTTATTTCATGTTTGTGTTCTGGTGAGCAAGAGGTATAAATACCATATACTGTATACTTGTTTATAAGCCGAACGTTTTTGGGGAAAATCCTGCCTTCAAAGTGGAGAGTTTGGTTTATGCATGGGTCACTAAAAAATAAGGCTGGGCTTCCAAAGTGTTACATGAATTATCCCGCGAAATTTGCCAAGGTGTTTGTTTACATTATAGACAGCAGCTCTCCGTGATAATTTTCTGAACTTCTATCAGTTATATCATCAACTGTACCTCTTGTCCTACTTTGAGGGGGTGCCACAACTATGGATAACTGGTAGGTATGGTTATTCTGATCTCAAGACATTGTGGAGAAACAGCACTCTTGCCATCAGCCAATGGTGTGAAGGAGACATTAATTTCACACCAAAGGAGAAAATTATGATTACAGAGATTTTTCACATTCCATCCTACATATTTTACTTGTGTTCATTAAAATATAAATAAATATTCTTAAAAAATCTGATCCTGAGAGCTGCAGTCTCAAAGTAAGCAAATTGCTGACAATTGCAGCAGGGGGATTCACATAAACTTCAGAAGTACTTCAAGAAAAAAAAATTCACCCAGAGTAGGATTCCTGCAAGAATAGGTGCTGCTAATATGATAAATGCAAAACCTGATACCGTTTCAAATTGAGACTGTAAAATTTCTTGCTTTCAAATACTTTCTTTCTTTGCAACATTAAATGCCATCTTTTTAACTGGACACACAGCGAGTCATACACCAGGTAAATCACTTAGCTGTTGGGGACCCACACACAACCAATCAAGCATATTTCCTCTCCTGAGTTTTCACAGCATGTGCGGGCATGCCTTGTGGAAGCCATCAACATAGTTAACACTATGGAAGTCCAAAGGCACGATACGTTACAAAAGGTCATGACTTGAAAAGAGCTGACATTGGCCTTGTTACTTCGTGGATGAAAGAATTGTGAGGTGTAATTTTGCCAGAAATGGTTATAAGGTAACGTAATTATAAATGCACCACACTATGAACACTCAAGAGGCACATATAGCGTATTAAATCCATTTATTTTTGTGGCGTAGTAAGTACAAAGATTCGCTGAACTTTCACACTCCACTGGGAGGCTTTCTCAAGGCAATGGTAGACATAAAAATGCATTTTATGTCTACCATAAAATGCATTTTTATGTTACCATTGCCTTGAGAAAGCCTCCCAGTGGAGTGCGAAAACTTGGCGAATCTTTGTTCTTACTACGCCACAAAAATAAATGGATTTAATGCACTATATGCGTCTCTTGAGTGTGGTTATAAGGTCTTCCAAAAAATGCTGTATAGGTAATGCCATGGATGTTACAGGAATTATTTGGAAACTTCAATAGGGAATCATACTTTAAAGATTTTTCCTGAAGATAATCTCAGAAATTTGCATAATTCATTTCAATAAAATGTTTTCCAAAATCTTGAAATTTTAGGTCCGCTTATATGTGTGTGTCAAGATTGTTTACAAGTTTTTAGCTGTTGAAGTTGAGGGATTGACTTATACGTATTTACAGTAAATTAATTCTAAGCACTCACTTGTCATTCAGGTAAAAATATTTTATTGTGGGGTCACAAAATGTGCAAAGTGCTAACAAATTGCAATGTTTTGATTATGGAGTAGTTTCAAAGAATGGGAAAAAACTGCGCTAAGAACAAGTACAGTGTCACAACTCATTCAATTATAAAAACAAAACAAAATTTTGGTCCTTTGCCAAATAGGAGCAATGTGACTGGGCATTGCTTCGTTGAAAGAAGTCATCCTGCTGTGAGAAATGAATAATGGTGTAGTTGGTTGATGAGCATATCGGCATAGCCATGGGCTGTGATGATTATCTCAGTAGGTACAAGTGTACCCAAGGTGTGGTCCATGTAAACATACCCCAGAACATTACACCACTTTCATTGACCTGTAACACCTTGACTTGACTGTTGGAGTCTGTGGCCTCAAATAGTCAACACCTCACATACACCTTAATGTATGCTCTCTCACAAATTTATCCTTTCCAACATTATGATTGCACTCACACAGAGATCCTTTCTGATGTTATGATACAGAAAAGGGGATGTGCACATAGAACAACAGTGGCCCATTTACAGCTACATTTTCTGTGGTGATTACTGGTTTTTGCAGTTTTTATATAGTTTTGGTACACATGTGCTATGGTCACACATTGAAATTGTGGTGATTCTTCAGTCCCATAGATGGAGCACCCCCTGTCATCTTCACAGTGACTACCTGCCCTCTGTTGCACTGTTGTGTTTTCTTGGCTTTGTCGTTCCGTACTTACACAGAGTGCTGCTATGTCTTGTGAACCTGAGAAAGAAGAAACTGAGTGTAGGCTAATGTCGAATATACCTACACCATCAGTTGAACCTGATCAAGTTGCCATGTTTAACCACCATTACAGTTGCAGGTGTGCTGTACAGCAGGTAGATATCTGGCCTATTCATATCCTGCAGATGGTAGGAGGTGTAGTATTGTGGCAATGTTTGGGGAGGTTTGCAGATAAATGCAGTGTGTATTATAAATTGTGCTTTCAGCATATTACTAGAATTTACATGATTTTCATGTGACCCAGATGATTTCCACTGTGGTCCTGTTTTACAAAATTTTGCCTTAATGGTATGAAGTATTCATTTTCAGCATTTATGTGCAAGGTTTTATCTTCTTGTAAGTTGCCATTTATTCTGTTTCTGATATAGTAAACTAAGAGCAAGTAAATTTCAAATTTAATATATGACTCATTTTTGTATTGTTATTTTTATTCAGAGTTAAAGCACAATTTGTGTAGGACTGTTAATCAGGCCTATTTGTAACCTCGAGAGTTTTGTAATATTCTAAACCCAGAAATTCAGGTTTTCAGATTTTGTGTAGAAATTTGGGAATCCTCAGTCATGTTGTTTCTGAAAATGCTATGAAGTGGTAATTAATTAAAAATGCCTTTCCAGATTCAAAACTTGGACATGCTGAAAGGAAGGCTACTTCTATTATTTTGGCAGCTGTGTCTATACCAAGTAATTCTGTTACATAAGATTCAATGAATCCAATGAGCTGATAGCAGAATTGACAAAAATCACTGTAGAATGTGGAATGTTATAGTAGCAGGACTTAAGCAACCAGAGTTGAACTGATCTCCATCGTTTGTCTAAATGTTCTGAGGTGCAAAATTTGACTTGAATTCGAATTTCACAATTTTCGAAAGATTTCTAACATCACAAATAAAGTTTGAAAATGCAATTTTCAAAATCTTTCTAACATACCAGGAAAAAAAAATTGGTTCAAAAAAAGGTGCAAAGTTAAACTGCACAGGTACTAGTGGTTAATTATTGTGTACCTAGTTAATGTTATGTGTGTGTAGTATAAACAATGTGTGTGTAGTATAAACAATGTGTACCTGTATTGTACATTACATACATATATCATCATCATCATCATCATCATTGTCAACCATTATCAATCCACTGCTGGACGAAGGTCTCCCCAAGTTTCCTCCACAACGGTCTGTCTTGTGCCAGTCTCCTCCATGTCACCCCTGCATACTTTCGAATTTCATCCACCCATCTCCCATGTGGTCTTCTTCTGGGTCTTTTTCCTGTCCCTTGGAATCCAATCTAAAATTTCGGCTGTCCATCGATGATCTGTCCTTCTGTCAGTATGTCCAGCCCATTGCCATTTCAGGGATTTAACTCTGATCATGATGTCTTCCACTCTTGTCATTTTTCGGATCCACGAGTTCCTCTTCTTATCTCTCCTGGTTACACCAAGCATGCACCTCTCCATGCTGCTTTGAGTTGTCTGCAGCCTTTGTATGTCTCTTTTAGTTAAGGTCCACGTCTCTGCACCATATGTAAGCGCTGGAAGGATGCATTGATCAAACACTTTTCTTTTAAGACATAATGGCATATTGCTCTTGAAAATTATGCTGTTTCTTCCAAAAGCTCTCCAGGCAAGTTTTGTACGCCGATTAATTTCTTCATCAATGTGACCCTTACTTGATATCTGCTGTCCAAGATAAACGTACGTGTCTGTTATCTCCAGCTTTTCTCCATCAATCGATAAATCTTCATTTCTTGTAAAAGCATTGAACATCACTTTTGTCTTCTGAAAGTTCATTTTTAATCCCACTTCTTTACTCTTGTCAGCAAGTTCCTGGATCATACTCTGCAGCTTTGCTGGGGTAGTCGCAAAAATGACTACGTCATCAGCAAAACGAAGGTGGGTTAGATAATCTCCATTAATCTTTATCCCCTTGTTTTCCCAGCTCAGCGACTGAAAAACACCCTCCAATGTGGCATTAAAGAGCTTCGGAGATATGGTGTCACCTTGTCTCACTCCCTTTCCAATTTTTACGTGTGTTGTATTTTCAAACAGCCTAATCTTTGCACTTGCATTTTCATAGATGTTATTAATAATATTAATGTATGCATCTTCAATACCGCAGGTTTTCAGAGCCATTGTAACTGCTGATGGTTTCACCGAATCAAAGGCTTTTTCATAATCGATAAAAGCCATGCACAATGGAAGTTCATATTCCCTCGCTCTTTCAATTAGTTCTTTCAGCACATGGATATGATCTATTGTGCTGTAGCCACTCCTGAATCCAGCTTGTTCTCTCGGTTGAGCCATGTCCAGTGTTACCTTCAAGCGGTGTGAAAGAACTTTAGTGAAGATTTTATAAACTACTGATAGGAGGCTGATAGGTCTGTAGTTTCCGAGATCCTCAATGTCACCTTTCTTATGTAGCAGGATCATTGTAGCGGTGTTCCAATCCTCAGGAATCTTTCCTTCATTAAGGCATCAAGTGAAAATTTGGGCGAGTACTGTTTCGATTTCTCCACTTGCTTCTTGTATGATGTCTACAGTAATTCCATCTTCTCCTGGAGCTTTTCCTCGCTTCATGTTCTTGATTGCATGTGCAACTTCTGCTGAAAGGACTGGAGGAACTCTGGTACTGGTATCTTTCATGATGTCTGGAGTGCATATATCATCCCTTTCATATAATTTGGAGTAGAAATCTTTCACTCTTGTCAAAATTTCGCCTCTATTTCTTGTTACAGAACCATCTTCTTTTCTCAGTGCCATAATCTGTTTTCTTCCCTTACTGAGATGTCCCTTTGCTATCTTTAGGCTTTGGTTGTTTTCAATTGCTTTCCTCACTAGTTCACAGTTGAATTTCCTTACGTCTTCAGTGATACTTTTTCTTACTGTCTTGCATAGCTCTATATATTTCACTTTGGAAGTCACATCTTCTTTAGTTGTCCTCATCTCTCTTCTTTTTTGCATCAACATTTTGGTTTTTCCTGATAATTTGTTCACATGCAACTTGTTCTTAGACCCAGCTAATTTTGTTGCTGTTTCCATAAGAGCTTTGGTTACTTTTCTGTTAACTTCAGAGATGTCCACTTCTTCCGATGTTAGGGCCTTCTAAAGCAGAGAACCTGTTCTTCAGTTCTAACTTGAAGGTATTATGGTGTTTTTTAAGGTTGGTTATGTCAATAGATTTTGTTTCTCTTATGAGGTTGCCACGTTCAAGTTTAGTGTTGAGGTGCATCTTACATCTCACCAATCTATGGTCACTACCTGTGTTGAACTTGTTTAGCACACTGCAGTCTTCTATGATGAATTTTTTGTTACACATAATAAAATCAATTTCACTTGTCGTCCCATTTGGATGTCTCCATGTCCATTTCCTGTGTGGCTTTTTATTGAAGAAGGAGTTCAAGATGAAAAACCCTTCTGCCTCTGCAAACTCAACGAGAGTATTTCCACGCTGGTTTCTGTTGCCATGACCGAATTTACCTACTGAAGTTTCATTCTGTTGCCGTTGCCCTATTTTTGCATTGAAATCTCCCATAATTATTTTCAAGTGCTGCTTACCTTTATTATTTAGATGACAAATTTCCTCATAAAATTCTTCAATTTCTTCTTCAGGATGACTTGTGGCGGGTGCATAAGTTTGAATAATCTGAGCCTGGTATCTTTTCGAGAGTTGGATAACAAGTCGTGCAGCTCTGTCAGAGGAACTTTCAACTTCTACAACTTTATCCTTCAGTTTCTTGTTTATTATAAATCCAACACCACTAGTTCTGCCAGTATCTGTCCCACGATAGTAGAAGAGATGTCCACTTTTCAGTTCGATGAGATCTTCTCCTTTTCTCCTTACCTCACTTAGCCCCACGATGTCCCACTTGATCCTTTGTAGTTCCTCTTCCAATTCAAGAAGCCTTGAATCAGAAGATAGGGAGCGTCCATTGTAAGTAGCCAAGGTCAGCATCAGATGGCAGCCTAGTCCGGTCCTCCGGGGATTCTTAGCACCCTCTGCCTTCATGTCGCACTGGCCGCTGCCTTGGCCAGGTATATTCCAGCTGCCGGAGACTGAGGGCCAAGATTTAAGTTGTGGAATCATTTTGGAGGGGTTTGGCCATAACTCACTACGCTGGCCAAGCGGGTTGGTGAGTGTGGGATAGAATTTCCTCTAATCCCGATGGTATAGTTATGCCGCTATGGGCGTTCGTCAGAGCCCCTTTAGTGGGAACAGGATGCACCACGAGAAGGCGGGGTTGACATTTGTCAAGGAGAGGCTGTGATGTTACGCATCACCTGACCTTACATCCAGTATAATATATAAATAATATGCATTATTTATATATTTAGCACCAAGATCAGGGTTCAGGGTTTTTCACCCCTGTAATATATAAGCACCGAACTGTTAATATAAAGCACTGAAAAACTGAATTAATCTTTTCAGTAAGGTGATACATAACCTCATGAATCGCATTATTGGGAAGGTTAATTCGTAACTTGTTTGTTTCTATTAAACTTTCATAAATTGAAAACTGGCATAAAATGTGCATATTTTGCAAATGTGTTGCTTTTCTAGTAAGGAGCAGTACTTATTGTTGTTTGATGATATTAAATGTGAAAGACTATGAATTTTTTATGACTTCAACTTATTTTTTTTTATTATTTTTTTTTCCTTTGTTCTTTTTGCAGCAAACTTTTGAAAACTTTAGATTTAGCAGTCGAGTTTGACAGCTTTGCAGTTGAACAAGCTGTTGTTGACAAGTCTTACATGTCACAGTTAGTTGAAGTGCAGCACAGAAGAGGAGCTTCAGGAGGAGAAAAATTTGCTCAGCTGTTGGTTGATTCAGATTCAACGGAAACAAGTAAGATATTTGTGCATGCGTGCATGCTTGTGTCAACTGCATTTTTGATTATGTAACAGTTATTTTTTGTTGTGTGTAGGAAGGAGAGAGAGAGAGATTGGAGTACTTATTAATCTATTGATATCCTACCAACTGTATGTATCTTTTGCATTAATGTAGTTCTACTTTGGAAACAAGGAAAATGTGGTCTTTGTTATGATCGAAAATGCTCTGCTCCAGTTTTTTGCAATTAGATCAGTTTGTTGAATCATTAGCCCCATATGATTTTTTAATGGGAGACAGCTACAAGACTTTCAGACTCCTCCCCATCTGCATTTGTCTTGAATCTTCTAATGAGTTTATAATGTAAAAGAAGTTCTAAAACAAAAAGCTACATTTATCCCCAAAATAGATATGCGCACTTGTAAATATATATATATTTTTTACAGCAATTTCCTCTATTCTTGTTTAGTCAAATCCATTCAAATAATGGTTCATTTGTTGGAGCTTCTTAAATGTTATAGTTCTTTTGTGTGAAATGCAATTTCTTAGTTAGAAGTTATTAGTATTTACTGCAAACAAATATCTCGGTAATCAAATAAAACTCAAGAAAAACTTTTCACGTACCTCTCAGTTGCAAGCGGTCAATGTTCGAATCATTTGTATGTTTGTTCCCATCAGGTTCTTGAGTTTAGACTTTTAAGAAATTAGCTGGTACATTTTCTTCATGGGGTTCCGAAATTGAAAAGACAAATTAATTCATTGGAGGAGTTTTCAAGACTAATTTTTGAGCAGGGTATATATATTAGTTGAAAATTCGAGAGGCACAGGAAGACAAAGTAGTTATGGATTTATGCTGGAATGCTATGTCGAAAGACTAAAAAGATTATGAAAATTTTTATACTATCGTAATAAAAGACTAAAAGAACCACGTAAAACTTTAAAATCTTGACAAAAGAGATTAAAAAACTATAACAACGTTGAAATACCTTAGATTAAGCTGTACAAGACGCCATGACCCAGGATCAAAGGAAATATAAAAACGTTAAATACCTTGAAAAACCTAAGTGTGGATTACTCAAAAAATTCTTCGCATGAGAAAATGTAATTACCAAAAACATCGTCAGACCTCTTGGTTGTATTGTCTGATGCATTTCGACAGATCTGTCTATTATCTTTTGGGACCTCTGGTCGTCCATTCTCTCTGCAGTCCATGTTGATTATGCCACGTACTCAGATTGGGAATCTTTGTTTTTATGTGTTATATGTCATCGAATCTGTTGTATTACAGAGGTGCCAACCTGTAGCAGAACGTATCGGTAATCAATAGGGGATTTTTCAGTAATGTTTCAGTAATGGAACACAAACTTTCAGTAATATTTTCAGTAATGTAACACACAATTTTTTTTTTCAAAGTTAAGGACAATATTATAGTATTACTGTGTAACCTGTGATACTTGTATGAGGTGACGACCTTCCGAGGAGCCTATCAGTAATCACCATACGAAGCCTCATCTTTAATGTGCGGAAAGGGTATTTCATGAGAAATTAATGTGTGAAATGTGTAATAACCTTATATGTTTACACTATCCTGATAAAAAAATATGAAATTAAATGATCAATATTGTACTTACTTCGTGTCATTGCTGACAAAAACTTCCTTGTTGCTTGTTTTGCAGTGGTATATTCTTTTTCAGAAAACTTCTTTTTATGACACGGCTCACCTGAGGAAAATGCTTTATTTTTCTGTACAAGAAGGGCACTTAATATTTTGGTGCTCATTGTTGGGCAGAAGTATGTGAGGTTTTTCCTTACCATACTAAATATTCTCTCTGTAGAGGAATAGTCAATATTGCCAACATCAGTTTAGGCAATGCAGAATACTTGGGAAGGCCAGATGAATCCTTCATCTTAGATATTTCATTCCATGCCACATCTGCTCTGGGATATCCAGCTTCATCAATATCACAGTCTGGGAACATAGCATGAAACAATGGACCAGCATGATCACAGCTTGCTATAGGTAGGTCATGCTCCACAACGGATGTAGTAAACAGCAATTCAGCATTTATCACACTATTTTCATTCTTTTTTGCAAAAAAATTATCCAAAGGCTTTTATTGAGTCTTTTCATTTTACATAATCCTCGGGTTTTTTGACTGAATATGCCTTCAGCAATCATCTCTTCCTACATGGGCTACTGATTACTCCCATATTAGAAGGCACGCAAGGAAACCTTTATTTCAGCATTTATAACATTTTTCCATTTCCTAGCTCAAGATTTGGGAGAAAGATTTGGATGTTCCTGGAGAAACCTCTTTGCATATTTATTTGTTTCAGAAATGATAATTCCAAGGATGAATTTAGTAAAAAACAAGTAAAAATATGCAATAGGTGCAGCATCAGTTGCATGCAGGAGCATGTTTGGGCCCCTGCATTTCATAATAATCAAAAAGGATGCTGAGGTTGTTCATCACTTCCCTCTATTACATCCTCCCATTCGCTTTCATGACCTGAAGATTCCCTATCAAGATCTTCACTTTCGGAAGATATTGTGTGCATGGCATGGAGGCTAGTTTTCTGGCTTGATGTTGCTTGGCCAATATCACTCTCAGATTATTCAAAATCATCACTATCACTTGGCAAACTTTCACTCGCACTACAACAAGCCATTTCAAATAACCTTGCAAAAACATTTCACACAGTAGGAAAAAACACGTCTGCTAGTCTGAGGAAGAAGCTGTCAATAAAGTCATCCTCTGCTAACACTAGTTTGGAAAAAGAGGTGGATTCGTAATTCACGGAGTTTTGCGATTGTGTCTGTTTGTTTGGGAAAAAAGAAATGAATAATGTGAAGAGCTTCTAGTAATAAAACACTGCATTTTGTTCTATCGCGCGGCGAAAGTCCTAAAAAAAATAAACACCCGCCATCGCGGGACCATGCGTTGCGACAAGTTGCGCGCTATTGCACTTCGAACGGAGCTCGAAAAAGTTATTTCCGGTAGTAGGATGTTTTATAATTCCCCAACAAGGTCAATTGAATAGCCCTGCCTCAACTGCAGTAGGAAAAGTTTGGGCTAAAGTAGATTTTCTCCCGTCACACGGAGAAAGCGCGTGGAAAGCCCGATAGCAAGCGCAAACTATTTCACAATACGACTCTTACGGCATATTACGATTCTTTCGATGATATCACTGTTTGACGATATGATTCATGGAGATTCCATTTGATTCCATTTCAAAACAATATGTTTGATAAATGATAGGATCATCGACACTAATATATCTGCCGCCTGACTCGGAAAATACTTGGTTCAAAATCGAACGCCGACGAATCGGCCGCGTCACACTAAAATGGTTAACAAAAAAGGATGCAAAATTGAGATTCTCCAAAACGTACTGAAATTCGTAATTCTTCCAACCTGTCCGTAATTCCATAATCTGACAGTCGAAACCGTAATAATTGCGGACAATCCGTAATAGTTGGCACCTTTGGTATTGCCACCTTCGGGATTTGAAGACTCAGTAATCTTTTCTTATCATTTTAGGTTTGTCTGTTTGCATTGTTTCTGCTCCGTTTGCCTTCCCATTTTTTGATCTCTTCTTCCACTAGTATTTTCCATGGAATCAGCATTTCCACTCCACTACTAATGTCGCAATTGGTTTTTTTGGTTTTTTCAATTACTATTGCCTCAGCAAAACAGATGGTCTTTCAGTTGGTTGTTTGCAGACAATTTCGATATCTTCAAACTCTGGCACTGTGTTACTTTTTATGCAATACTGTATAAGTGACATTTTTCTTACTTCCCCCCCCCAGTTCTTCATATGTTGTGTTAATCTTCTTTGTAATTTGTTTTTCATGCTTCCTATGTATTTCATTCCATTGCTGCCCTTAGTTGGTCTAATTAGAATGCTATATACTCCTGCGCTGTCCAATAGTTTTGTTTTTTCTCTGTTATTGATTATTATATTCTTGTAGTCTTTTACTGAAATTCCAATATCTAGATTTTGTTTTTTGCATTCCTTTTTAATTACATTTGTAACTTGTTTTATATATTGAAATTTACCATAATATTTTATATTTTGTTTGGCTTTATTTTTAGGATGTTTATACATGTAAATTAATTTTTTGACATCTGAGGTGGTATATCCAAATTTTTTGGCTGTTGTTATTATCCACTGCAGTTCTTTTTCCTTGAAAAAGTTATTGCAAGAATGTGTGAAAGCTCTATGCACTAAACTTCTGATTGCTGATATTTTATATGTCTTTAGATGGTACGAATTTGCAGGTATAAGTATTGGCACATAAGTGGGTTTTCTATAAACATGGTACTTGCAGGATGTTTGAGTTCTTATTATTGTAATATCTAAGAAATTAATTGTATTTTCATTTTCTAATTCTGTTGTAAAGTTGATACTTTGAAGAAGCTTTTATGATATATCATCATCATCAACAACAACAACAACAACCATTATCAATCCACTGCTAGATGGAGGTCTCCCCAAATTTCTTCCACTATTCTCTGTCTGGGTCTTTTCCTGTCCCTCGGAATCCAGTCTAAAATTTTGATTGTCCATCGGTGGTCTGTTCTTCTGGCAACATGTCCTGCCCATTGCCATTTCAGTGATTTCACTCTGGTCTTGATGTCGTCCACTCCTGTCATTTTCCTTATCCACAAGTTTCTGTTCTTATATTTCCTGGTTACACTAAGCATGCATCTCTCCATGCCTCTTTGAGTTGTCTGCAGTCTTCATATGTCTTTTTTAGTTAAGGTCCGTGTCTCTGCTCCATATGTAAGCACTGGCAGGATGCATTGATTAAACACTTTTCTTTTGAGACATAATGGCATACTGCTCTAAAAAATTGTATTGTTTCTTCCAAAAGCTCTCCATCCAAGTTTTATACGCTGATTAATGTCTTCATCATTGTGACCCTCACTTGACATCTGCTGCCCAAGATAAATGTAGGAATCGGTTGTCTCAAGCTTTTCTCCATCAATCGATAAATCTTCATTTCTTGTAAAAGCATTGTACATCACTTTTGTCTTCTGAAAGTTCATTTTTAATCCCACTTCTTTACTCTTGTCAGCAAGTTCTTGGGATTATACTCTGAAGCTCTGAAAGGGTAGTTGCAAAGATGACTACGTTGTCAGCAAAATGAAGGTGAGTTAAGTAATCTCCATTAATCTTTATCCCTTTGTTTTCCCAGTTGAATGATTGAAAGATATTTTGCAATGTGGCGTTAAAGAGCTTGGAAGATATGGTTTCACCTTGTCTCACTCCCTTTCCAATTCTTATTTGTGCTGTATCCTCAAATATCCGAACCTTTGCACTTGCATTTTCATAGATGCTATTAATAATGCTAATGTATGCTAATGTATGCTGAAGATGCTAATGTATGCATCTTCAATACCGCAGGATTTCAAAGCCATTGTTACTGCTGATGGTTTCACGGAATCGAAGGCCTTTTCATAGTCAATATGATATATATATATGCGTAACATCACAGCCTCTCCTTGACAAATGTCAACCCCGCCTTCTCGTGGTACATCCTGTTCCCACTAAAGGGGCTCTGACAACTGCCAATAGCGGTATAGCTATACCATCAGGATTAGAGGAAATGCTATCCCACACTCACCAACCCGCTTGGCCAGCGTGGTGAGTTATGGCCAAACCCCTCCAAAATGACTCCACAACTTAAATCTTGGCCCTCAGTCTCCGGCAGCTGGAATGTACCTGGCCAAGGCAGCGGCCAGTGCGACATGAAGGCAGAGGGTGCTAAGAATCCCCGGAGGACCGGACTAGGCTGCCATTTGATGCTGACCTTGGCTACCTACAACGGACGCTCCCTATCTTCTGATTCAAGGCTTCTTGAATTGGAAGAGGAACTACAAAGGATCAAGTGGGACATCGTCGGGCTAAGTGAGGTAAGGAGAAAAGGAGAAGATCTCATTGAACTGAAAAGTGGACATCTCTTCTACTATCGTGGGACAGATACTGGCAGAACTAGTGGTGTTGGATTTATAATAAACAAGAAACTGAAGGATAAAGTTGTAGAAGTTGAAAGTTCCTCTGACAGAGCTGCACGACTCGTTATCCAACTCTCGAGAAGATACCAGGCTCAGATTATTCAAACTTATGCACCCACCACAAGTCATGCTGAAGAAGAAATTGAAGAATTTTATGAGGAAATTCGTGATCTAAATAATAAAGGTAAGCAGCACTTGAAGATAATTATGGGAGATTTCAATGCAAAAATAGGGCAACGGCAACAGAATGAAACTTCAGTAGGTAAATTCGGTCACGGCAACAGAAACCAGCGTGGAAATACTCTCGTAGAGTTTGCAGAGGCAGAAGGGTTTTTCATCTTGAACTCCTTTTTCAAGAAAAAGCCACACAGGAAATGGACATGGAGACATCCAAATGGGACGACAAGTGAAATTGATTTTATTATGTGTAACAAAAAATTCGTCATAGAAGACTGCAGTGTGCTAAACAAGTTCAACACAGGCAGTGACCATAGATTGGTGAGATGTAAGATGCACCTCAACACTAAACTCGAACGTAGCAAGCTCATAAGACAAACAAAATGTATTGACATAACCAACCTTAAAAAACACCATAATACCTTCAAATTAGAACTGAAGAACAGATTCTCTGCTTTAGAAGGCCTAACATCGGAAGAAGTGGATATTTCTGAAGTTAACAGAAAAGTAACCAAAGCTCTTATGGAAACAGCAACAAAATTAGCTGGGTCTAAGAACAAATTGCATGTGAACAAATTATCAGGAAAAACCAAAATGTTGATGCAAAAAGAAGAGTGATGAGGACAACTAAAGAAGATGTGACTTCCAAAGTGGAATATATAGAGCTATGCAAGACAGTACGAAAAAGTATCACTGAAGACGTAAGGAAATTCAACTGTGAACTAGTAAGGAAGGCAATTGAAAACAACCAAAGCCTAAAGATAGCAAAGGGACATCTCAGTAAGGGGGAAAAACAGATTATGGCACTGAGAAAAGAAGATGGTTCTGTAACAAGAAATAGAGGCGAAATTTTGACAAGAGTGAAAGATTTCTACTCCAAATTATATGAAAGGGATGATACATGTACTCCAGACATCATGAAAGGTACCAGTACCAGAGTTCTTCCAGTCCTTCCAGCAGAAGTTGCACATGCAATCAAGAACATGAAGCGGGGAAAAGCTCCAGGAGAAGATGGAATTACTGTAGACATCATACAAGAAGCAAGTGGAGAAATCGAAACAGTACTCGCCCAAATTTTCACTCGATGCCTTAATGAAGGGAAAATTCCTGAGGATTGGAACTACGCTACAATGATCTTCCTACATAAAAAAGGTGACATTGAGGATCTCAGGAACTACAGACCTATCAGCCTCCTATCAGTGGTTTATAAAATCTTCACTAAAGTTCTTTCACACCGCTTGAAGGTGACACTGGACATGGCTCAACCGAGAGAACAAGCTGGATTCAGGAGTGGCTACAGCACTATAGATCATATCCACGTACTGAGAGAACTAATTGAAAGAGCGAGGGAATATGAACTTCCATTGTGCATGGCTTTTATCGATTATGAAAAAGCCTTTGATTCGGTGAAACCATCAGCAGTTGCAATGGCTCTGAAATCCTGCGGTATTGAAGATGCATACATTAATATTATTAATAACCTCTATGAAAATGCAAGTGCAAAGATTCGGCTGTTTGAAAATACAACACACATAAAAATTGGAAAAGGAGTGAGACAAGGTGACACCATATCTCCGAAGCTCTTTAATGCCACATTGGAAAATGTCTTTCAATCACTGAACTGGGAAAACAAAGGGATAAAGATTAATGGAGATTATCTAACCCACCTTCGTTTTGCTGATGACATAGTCATTTTTGCAACTACCCCATCAGAGCTACAGAGTATGATCCAGGAACTTGCTGACAAGAGTAAAGAAGTGGGATTAAAAATGAACTTTCAGAAGACAAAAGTGATGTTCAATGCTTTTACAAGAAATGAAGATTTATCGATTGATGGAGAAAAGCTGGAGATAACAGACACGTACGTTTATCTTGGACAGCAGATATCAAGTGAGGGTCACATTGGTGAAGAAATTAATCGGCGTACAAAACTTGCCTGGAGAGCTTTTGGAAGAAACAGCATAATTTTCAAGAGCAATATGCCATTATGTCTTAAAAGAAAAGTGTTTGATCAATGCATCCTTCCAGTGCTTACGTATGGTGCAGAGACGTGGACCTTAGCTAAAAGAGACATACAAAGGTTGCAGACAACTCAAAGCAGCATGGAGAGGTGCATGCTTGGTGTAACCAGGAGAGATAAGAAGAGGAACACGTGGATCCGAAAAATGACAAGAGTGGAAGACATCATGATCAGAGTTAAATCCCTGAAATGGCAATGGGCTGGACATACTGCCAGAAGAACAGACCATCGATGGACAGCCGAAATTTTAGATTGGATTCCAAGGGACAGGAAAAGCCCCAGAAGAAGACCACATGGAAGATGGGTGGATGAAATTCGAAAGTATGCGGGAGTGACATGGAGGAGACTGGCACAAGACAGACCGTTGTGGAGGAAACTTGGGGAGACCTTCGTCCAGCAGTGGATTGATAATGGTTGACAATGATGATGATGATGATATATATATATATATATATATGTTAATAAGTCTACTATTTCTTGAACTTCCAATTTTTGGAAAATACTACTGTTGTAAAGTCTTTCTGCTATGATGTCAATTGCATTCCAGATGGGAATTTATCACTTATTAACACATATAAATATATATATATATATATATATATATGGGATGTAAGGTCAGGTGATGCGTAACATCACAGCCTCTCCTTGACAAATGTCAACCCCGCCTTCTCGTGGTGCATCCTGTTCCCACTAAAAGGGCTCTGACGACCGCCCATAGCGGTATAACTATACCATCGGGATTAGAGGAAATTCTATCCCACACTCACCAACCCGCTTGGCCAGCGTGGTGAGTTATGGCCAAACCCCTCCAAAATGACTCCACAACTTAAATCTTGGCCCTCAGTCTCCGGCAGCTGGAATGTACCTGGCCAAGGCAGCGGCCAGTGCGACATGAAGGCAGAGGGTGCTAAGAATCCCCGGAGGACCGGACTAGGCTGCCATTTGATGCTGACCTTGGCAACGTACAATGGACGCTCCCTATCTTCTGATTCAAGGCTTCTTGAATTGGAAGAGGAACTACAAAGGATCAAGTCGGACATCGTGGGGCTAAGTGAGGTAAGGAGAAAAGGAGAAGATCTCATCGAACTGAAAAGTGGACATCTCTTCTACTATCGTGGGACAGATACTGGCAGAACTAGTGGTGTTGGATTTATAATAAACAAGAAACTGAAGGATAAAGTTGTAGAAGTTGAAAGTTCCTCTGACAGAGCTGCACGACTCGTTATCCAACTATCGAGAAGATACCAGGCTCAGATTATTCAAACTTATGCACCCACCACAAGTCATCCTGAAGAAGAAATTGAAGAATTTTATGAGGAAATTTGTCATCTAAATAATAAAGGTAAGCAGCACTTGAAAATAATTATGGGAGATTTCAATGCAAAAATAGGGCAACGGCAACAGAATGAAACTTCAGTAGGTAAATTCGGTCACGGCAACAGAAACCAGCGTGGAAATACTCTCGTTGAGTTTGCAGAGGCAGAAGGGTTTTTCATCTTGAACTCCTTCTTCAAGAAAAAGCCACACAGGAAATGGACATGGAGACATCCAAATGGGACGACAAGTGAAATTGATTTTATTATGTGTAACAAAAAATTCGTCATAGAAGACTGCAGTGTGCTAAACAAGTTCAACACAGGTAGTGACCATAGATTGGTGAGATGTAAGATGCACCTCAACACTAAACTTGAACGTGGCAAGCTCATAAGACAAACAAAATCTATTGACATAACCAACCTTAAAAAACACCATAATACCTTCAAGTTGGAACTCAAGAACAGGTTCTCTGCTTTAGAAGGCCTAACATCGAAAGAAGTGGACATCTCTGAAGTTAACAGAAAAGTAACCAAAGCTCTTATGGAAACAGCAACAAAATTAGCTGGGTCTAAGAACAAGTTGCATGTAAATAAATTATCAGGAAAAACGAAAAATGTTGATGCAAAAAAGGAGAGAGATGAGGACAACTAAAGAAGATGTGACTTCCAAAGTGGAATATATAGAGCTATGCAAGACAGTACGAAAAAGTATCACTGAAGACGTAAGAAAATTCAACTGTGAACTAGTGAGGAAAGCAATTGAAAACAACCAAAGCCTAAAGATAGCAAAGGGACATCTCAGTAAGGGAAGAAAACAGATTATGGCACTGAGAAAAGAAGATGGTTCTGTAACAAGAAATAGAGGTGAAATTTTGACAAGAGTGAAAGATTTCTACTCCAAATTATATGAAAGGGATGATACATGCACTCCAGACATCATGAAAGATACCAGTACCAGAGTTCCTCCAGTCCTTCCAGCAGAAGTTGCACATGCAATCAAGAACATGAAGCGGGGAAAAGCTCCAGGAGAAGATCGAATTACTGTAGACATCATACAAGAAGCAAGTGGAGAAATCGAAACAGTACTCGCCCAAATTTTCACTCGATGCCTTAATGAAGGAAAGATTCCTGAGGATTGGAACACCGCTACAATGATCCTGCTACATAAGAAAGGTGACATTGAGGATCTCGGAAACTACAGACCTATCAGCCTCCTATCAGTAGTTTATAAAATCTTCACTAAAGTTATTTCATGCCGCTTGAAGGTAACACTGGACATGGCTCAAC
Source organism: Macrothele yani (assembly GCA_039090855.1). Lineage (NCBI taxonomy): Eukaryota > Metazoa > Arthropoda > Arachnida > Araneae > Macrothelidae > Macrothele > Macrothele yani. The sequence continues at coordinate 139,873,492 of CM077024.1, read as the reverse complement.
TTGAGAGAACAAGCTGGATTCAGGAGTGGCTACAGCACAATAGATCATATCCATGTGCTGAGAGAACTAATTGAAAGAGCGAGGGAATATGAACTTCCATTGTGCATGGCTTTTATCGATTATGAAAAAGCCTTTGATTCGGTGAAACCATCAGCAGTTACAATGGCTCTGAAAACCTGCGGTATTGAAGATGCATACATTAATATTATTAATAACATCTATGAAAATGCAAGTGCAAAGATTAGGCTGTTTGAAAATACAACACACATAAAAATTGGAAAGGGAGTGAGACAAGGTGACACCATATCTCCGAAGCTCTTTAATGCCACATTGGAGGGTGTTTTTCAGTCACTGAGCTATGAAAACAAGGGGATAAAGATTAATGGAGATTATCTAACCCACCTTCGTTTTGCTGATGACGTAGTCATTTTTGCAACTAGCCCATCAGAGCTGCAGAGTATGATCCAGGAACTTGCTGACAAGAGTAAAGAAGTGGGATTAAAAATGAACTTTCAGAAGACAAAAGTGATGTTCAATGCTTTTACAAGAAATGAAGATTTATCGATTAATGGAGAAAAGCTGGAGATAACAGACACGTACGTTTATCTTGGACAGCAGATATCAAGTGAGGGTCACATTGATGAAGAAATTAATCGGCGCACAAAACTTGCCTGGAGAGCTTTTGGAAGAAACAGCATAATTTTCAAGAGCAATATGCCATTATGTCTTAAAAGAAAAGTGTTTGATCAATGCATCCTTCCAGTGCTTACGTATGGTGCAGAGACGTGGACCTTAACTAAAAGAGACATACAAAGGCTGCAGACAACTCAAAGAAGCATGGAGAGGTGCATGCTTGGTATAACCAGGAGAGATAAGAAGAGGAACTCGTGGATCCGAAAAATGACAAGAGTGGAAGACATCATGATCAGAGTCAAATCCCTGAAATGGCAATGGGCTGGACATACTGCCAGAAGGACAGATCATCGATGGACAGCCGAAATTTAGATTGGATTCCAAGGGACAGGAAAAGACCCAGAAGAAGACCACATGGGAGATGGGTGGATGAAATTCGAAAGTATGCAGGGGTGACATGGAGGAGACTGGCACAAGACAGACCGTTGTGGAGGAAACTTGGGGAGACCTTCGTCCAGCAGTGGATTGATAATGGTTGACAATGATGATGATGATGATATATATATATATCACAACAACTTCTTCCAATTTAACAGTCGAATATACAGACAGAAGTTCTGAGCACCAATGGGCTCTCTACTATCTTCTTTATTTGCAGAGGTCATATTACAGAAAATAGAAGAAGACATCTTGGCAAATATAAAGACAAGGTTTTTTTCTATGGAAGATACGTTGACGACACGCTGCTCTTTTGGAATGCTAGTTTTTTAGAATTAGACATGTTGAAAAAAAGACCTGTGAAAAATATCTCCAAGTATCAACTTTACAATGGAGTTAGAAAATGAAATACAATTAATTTCTTAGATATTACAATAATAAGAACTCAAACATCCTGCAAGTACCATGTTTATAGAAAACCCACTTACATGCCAATACTTATACCTGCAAATCCGTACCATCCAAACACATATAAAATATCAGCAATCAGAAGTTTAGTGCATAGAGCTTTCACACATTTTTGCAATAACTTTTTCAAGGAAAAAGAACTGCAGTGGATAATAACAACAGCCAAAAAATTTGGATATACCACCTCAGATGTCAAAAAATTAATTTACATGTATAAACATCCTAAAAATAAAACCAAACAAAATATAAAATATTTTGGTAAATTTCAATATATAAAACAAATTACAAATGTAATTAAAGAGGAATGCAAAAAACAACATCTAGATATTGGAATTTCAGTAAAAGACTGTAGTCAAAATGTAATGATCAATAACAGAGAAAAAACAAAACTATTGGACAGTGCAGGAGTATATAGCATTCCAATTAGACCAACTAATAACAGCAATGGAATGAAATACATAGGAAGCACAAAAAATAAATTACAAACAAGATTAACACAATATATGAAGAACTGGGGGGAAAAAGGAAGAAAAAATGTCACTTATACAGTATTGCATAAAAAGTAACACAGTGCCAGAGTTTGAAGATATCAAAATTATCTGCAAACAACCAACCGAAAAGACCATCCGTTTTGCCGAGGCAATAGTAATTGAAAAAACCCAAAAAACCAACTGCAACATTAGTAGACCAAAATTTAATACAACGTGCTGATTGTTGAACTAATATACACTTGCTGTCTTAAAGCACGATAAAAGCACAATAGGCTCCCTAAAACACTCAATAAAGTCGCATTTATTAAAAATTCTAAAAGCCCATTTACGTTAACACCGACAAGCGCTTTCGAGGTCTCAAGACCTCATTATCAAGTCACTGAATAAAGCCCCAAAACACTCGGAAGCAGCAAGAATATATAGACAGGTTCGTTATCTCAATTACACGTCACAAGTTTATACATAGGTTGCCATTCTGAAAAAGAAAATGAAAGTCCAATATCCAGGTAGCAACAGGACAAAACACAAAATTTATTAAAGATGGTCAAGTGGTCTCAGCTTCTTGTTGATCCAGAGCGGGACCCATGAGTCGCCTCCAAGGGGTTGGGATGAAGGCTGGAAAATCCGTATTACAACAGGTGTCCCAAAATTTTTGGATGTAGAGACTTTCCGCCAGAAATATGTTATATTTGTTTATTGAGGAGTTCAAGATTTTTGCATTTGTCCAATCTGGTACGAAGCCATCATTAATAACTGTTTCGGTTAAAGCCGTGGAGATCTTCCCAGATCGCAGTGCATACTGATGTTCTTTAAGACGGATCTTCAAAGTCCTCAGGGTCGAGCCAATGTAGACCTTAGGTTCGCAAGCAGGATCCTGGTGGAGAAGAGGTATGGAATACACTCCCGGCTTATTCCCGACTTCGACAGTATCTCGGTCGTGGCGAACCAAGGAGAAGACATTCCGAGTGTTTATGCCAAATGGGAGAGAGTGTTTATGGCATATTCCTTTCAATGTATTGACCAGAGGAGGAAGGTAGTCCAGTTTCCCTACATATTTAGTCGGAGGTCTGGTAGATATTAATGACAAAAAACGGGGTCTAGAATGCTCTCAAAGTAAACGGAGAAAGTGAAATGAGGAGAAACTGAAAGTCTGTACAAGAGATTGAATGTACTTGAGTTCTTGAACACGGAGGTTTCGAGAGGAAGAATGGGTGAATGCCCTTTTTATCAGAAACCAAATAGCAGAGGATTTATGTTCTCGTGGATGAGCCGATTCAAAAGGAATGAGGCAGGGTATAAAAGTGGGTTTTCGATAGGCAGAATAAGAAATTTGGTTGTTGACTAGGTTCCGGGTTAATTGAATATCAAGGAAGGGTAAAACACCCCCAACCTCTTGTTCTTGAGTAAACTGAATAGAAGGATACTGTGAAGACAACCTATGAGTTAGTTGATCAAGCAGGGATTGAATGCGGCCAAAAAATCAACATATCATCCACATTAGTAGTGGAGTGGAAATGACAATTCCATGAAAGATGCTAATGGAAGAAGAGACCAAAAATGGGAAGGCAAACAGAGCAGATACAATGCAAACAGACAGACCTAAAATGATAAGAAAACATTACTAAGTCTTCAAATCCCGAAGGTGTCAGTACAACACATTCGATGACATATAACACGTAAAAACAAAGATTCCCGACCTGAGTATGTGGCATTATCGACATGGACTGCAGAGAGAACAGAGAACCAGAGGTCCCAGAAGATGACAGACAGATCTGCCGAAATGCATCGGACAGTACAACCAAGAGGTCCGACGATGTTTTTAGTAATTGCATTTTCTCATGCGAAGAATTTTTCGAGTAATCCACACTTAGTTTTTCAAGGTATTTAATGTTTTTATATTTCCTTTGATCCTGGGTCATGGTATCTTGTACAATTTAATCCAAGGTATTTCAACGTTGTTATAGTTTTTTAATCTCTTTTGTCAAGATTTTAAAGTTTTTCATGGTTCTTTTAGTCTTTTATTACGATAAGATAAAAAAAAATTGTAATCCTTTTAGTCTTTCGACATAGCATTCCAGCATAAATCCATAACTACTTTGTCTTCCTGTGCCTCTCGAATTTTCATCTAAAATATACCCTGGTCAAATAATAGTCTTGGAAAACTCCTCCAATGCATTAATTTGTCTTTTCAATTTCGGAAACTCATGAAGAAAATGTACCAGCTAATTTCTTAAAAGTCTAAGCTCAAGAACCTGATGGGAACAAACATACAAATGATTCGAACATTGACCGCTTGCAACTGAGAGGTACTTGAAAAGTTTTTCTTGAGTTTTATTTGATTACCGAGATATTTGTTCACAGTAAATACTAATAACTTCTAACTGAGAAATTGCGTTTCACACAAAAGAACTGTATAACATGTAAAAAGTTCCAACAGTTGAACCATTATTTGAATGGATTTGACTAAACAATAATAACATATATAAAACATGTTTTTTCATCTCGATATCTCGAGAAATGCGTACATAGCAATTTCCTCTTCATTTCAATCCGCTGTAGTGTCATAACAAGTTATGGTTTCAGATTTTCAGTGTAAAAAGTTTTCTTACTCCTTGCATAGCTGTGTCTCTATTCATTTGTATGCATCATTACTTGCTCAGTTGCACATAATTACTAAAACTACTGTTAAAATCAAGTTGTTTGTGATGACTAAAATTTTTTGTGGTAGATAAATAGTTCTGTGTAGACTATTTACTTTCCAGTTTCTTCCAAATTGGATATTAATGGGGCATGTTGAATTGGAGACTTCCTATTTCATGCTTTGAAACTACTTTGATGATGTAGCAGTATGTATGTATGTATGTATAATCATTGTCAACCATTATCAATACAGCACTGGACGAAAGTCTCCCTAAGTTTCTTCTACAACTGTCTGTTGTAAGCCAGTCTCCTCCATCCATGTTACTCTGACATGCTTTAAAATTTCATCCACCCATCTGCCATGTGGTTATCTTCTGGGTCTTTGGCTGCCCCTGGGTATCCAGTCTAATATTTCAGTTGTCCAAAAGGTAGTCTGTTCTTTTAACATTATATCCAGGCCATCGCCATTTCTGGGATTTTACTTTATCTTCCACTCATGTCATTTTTCTGACCCACAAGTTCCTCCTCTTATCTTTCCTGGTTACACCAAGCATGCATTTCTCAGTGCTTCTGTCAGTTGTCTGTAGCCTCTGTATGTCTTTTTTAGTTAAGGTCCATGTCTCTGCTCCATACATAAGAACTGAAAGGATGCATTGATTTAACACTTTTCTTTTAAGACATAATGGTATATTACTCTTGAAAATTGTACTGTTTCTTCCAAAAGCTCTCCAGCCAAGTTTTATATGCCAATTAATTTCCTCATCAATGTGGCCCTCACTAGATATCTGTTACTCAAGGTAAATATAAGTATTTGCACAAGTTTTCACAATTTTGCTGGTATTGGCATTTCATTACCAGCTGTTACTATAATTCAGTCAGTGTTTGTATATGTAGATGTAGTGAGTGATGTCAATTAATTGTTGGAAAAAGCATTTTCTCCACTTTGATATGAAAACAAACAGAGTGGCAGATCTCAGCCCAACACTTAAAAACTTAAAATTGAATGATCAGAAAAGATACAATCATATACTAGGCTTTGTATATAGGTCATTTCAAAAGTTTTGCACAGTGCGCAGGCCCTGCCCGTAGGACAATTCAGTCGTTTTAATCGTTGCATCACTTGTGAGTCAGACTTCAGTATACAAAGTTGTGTCTGTTTGCTGGCTAATTTGTTCCTGTTCTGAAAAATTCTGCCTAGAAAGGGGGTAAGAAAGGGGGTCAGGTCAGATTTCATGTAGCAACCAGCGATTCTACATTAAAATTGAAATTTTGTGTGGAAAATCACCTACCGAAATTCATAAAGCTTTGTGTGAAGTTTGTGAGGTTAGTGTAGTGGTTCATAGCACATTGTCATGGTGGACTGTTTGTTTCTGCCAAGGTCGGGAAAGCATTGAAGACGATCCAAAAAGTGGCCAGCCATCAGATGCAACAGATGCCACTTCTGTGGTTATTGTCAACAGCATTTTGGAAGAAGATCGATGGAAAACATGTGAAGGGATTGCATATAAAGAAAATATATCTCATCAAACAGAAGTCATCGCTCTTTCCACGTTTATAAGTGGGTCACAGAAAAATTTTCATTGGCAGCCACCGGGAATCGAACCCAGGGTCTTCCAGTTATGCGCCGGATATGCTTCCACTGCATCACAGTGGCCTCCAATTCCTCCAGACTCACATACACTAACTGCCAAGGAGCCCCGCACAATGCTGGGGTTTCACCAAAGATGGTAAGCAGCAACAGGACAAATAACTAGAAGCGAAGGAATAATTAATACAAACATTTGACGTGGGCCAGGAACATCAGACAGAAGTCATCGCTATTTCCACGTTTATAAGTGAGTCACAGAAAAATTCTCATTGGCCGCCACCAGGAATCGAACCCAGGGTCTTCCGGTTACGTGCCGGATATGCTTCGCTTTGGTCTTCAGAATCCTAACTGAAAAATTACAGAGCCTGTCGCTAAAGAAGGCCCAACATGCTCGAAGCTGGTGTCATCATTTTGCACGACAACGTGAGGCAGCCTGTTGCCCGTATATTAAGAGATTTTCTGGAAAAGTATGGATGGGAATTGCTTCCCCACATGCCATACAGTCCTTACAGGAGCCCACCGGACTATGACTTGTTCTCAAAACTGAAGAAGGCACTCCATGGGAAGAGATTCAATATGATTTAGGATGTTTCTAATGAAGTGACCCGAGTAATCTGACACCTCAACAATGGAGGCGTCCTGACATGAATACAAGACTTGCCCAAACATTAGGCCACTGTCATAAAGAAACATGGAGAAATACTTTGGAAGCCTGTAAAGGTATGTTGTGAAATAAATTCGTTTTTTAAGAGATAACCCACAGAGAGTTATGTCCTCATAGTTTATGTAATTATAAAAAATACTTATGGTTAGCTAGATCAAGTGACTCAAATAAACGGTACTGTTGTCTGTGTTTGGTGTTTCCTGCTGAATCAGCTCTTGGAATAAGATCAGCACCTAAAATGTTGTTTCCATTACTTATTGGCTTACAGACATGCCAACTCTCTGGATTTAGGCAGGAGACCTGATTTTCACCCTTCCTCCTGCTCTCCGCATAAACGTCCCGATTTCCACTGAGAATTAGCCGTTAGGACGGTCGAAATTCCATCAACCACCATGATTTTGAACTGCCTGTGAAATATTTTGATGCTGTGAAATTAAACATGCGTCGATGCAAGGCGGCATTACAGTAATCAGTTTCGTACTTTTCCTCTCCTATCTGCAAAAAAGCCACCCCGTGGCGCAGTGGTCTAAGCACTGGCTGGGTTCGGACCAATCGTCCGAGATGGGTCGGAAAAAATTTCTCCCAGTCCAATTGTCATATGACGCCTTCATTGAAGAGCTCACCCACCCTGGCACTAGAATGCCTCGGGAGGGTCAATAATTGATTGACAGATGGGAGCTTGCTCTGCCTACTTACAGTCTAGTCTTTGAACCCCTCGCCTCAACAGAGCAGCACATATTCTAAGTGATGATAAACAGTTGAGTTGAGTTGCGGTGAGTTCACTTAACGACAAAAAGTTACAGTTCGCCTTGCCTTGTAATGAAAGGTGATGTTGGTACAATGCTTTTTGTCATCTTCGCCTTTAGTTTGCAAGAATAAATTCTTTTATAAGAGATAACTTAGTTTGGCACACTGTGGGGTATCTCTTAAAAAACGAATTTATTTCACAGCATACCTTGAATGTACCTAAAAACAAATTTCAGTGTGTGTGGGGGGGGGGGGGGAGTTGGTGTCTTTCATGCTTTTTTTTTTTTTTCTTCCAGAACTTATAGTGGACTAATAATACTACATCTGGAAAATTGTTCCTACGTTTGTAAAATGTTAATGAAAAAAACAGCGCTCGTGTCATTTTATGAGCTGTAAAAATCTCCCGATTTTCAGACTTTGAAGGTTAGCATGTCTGAGCTTAAAAAGGTTGCCAGAAGATTTCATTGACATGTGGGTGCATAATGATCATGAATAGATGCACATGGTCTGCAAGGAAATGTGGACCATTCAGAGATGCATCTGGACATATTAATACCAGAGGCCCCAGCGTGTGCCAGTTGAGCTTGCACCAGATCACAACGAAGATTCCTCCAGCCTGAACAGTTTCTTGTTGAGATGCTGGGTCCATCACTTTGTGCAGTTTTTGCCAAATCCATGCCTTCCCACCTGCATGAAGTAACTGGAAACAAGACTTTTTGGACCATGAGACCTGCCTCCAATCATGCAAGGTCCAATGCAGGTGTTCTTTCACCTTGTTGAGGTGTACGGTGTGGTGATGTGGCATAAGCAAATGGGACTTGTGGCTCAGCAGTTCCGATAACCTAATATGGCCTATAATATCATGATGGTCTTAGTGGAGACATTTCTGGCATTTCCCTCATTGAAGTCAGCAGTGATATGTGCCACTGTCACTTTCCAGTTGGTTGCAACTCTGCAAGACAGATGTTGACAGCCATGTTCATTCACTACTTTTCTTTGTCCACAGTGCAATGTCATTCTGGAAATGACATATTCCTGATACTCTCTTGATATTGTCAAATGGTGATACTGCAATTCCTGTACCACCTCCACGACAGAAGTACCCAAGTGTCAGGCTCTCACTATCACCTTCCTTTCAAACTCTGTTAAGTCACAATGTTTATCAGTATTGACATTGAATTACTGTCTAGGTAGATGTATTGTTGTCCTCCTATCTATACCTGCCAAGCAGTGGGTTCATCCACTAGCAAGAGGAGTGGCAGCGTCGTGTTGCCCAGGAAACAGGTATCCCATGATTCCTGATCTTTGAGTGTATATATCAAAACTGATGCTGTATTAGCAATGCTCTCCTTTACTTCACACATTGTGTATGCACTAAGCCTGATGTTGTTTAGGATGATACCCCACACATCTTTCATTGGAATTGTCTAGGAGTAGATTATTTTGTAACATAACTCAACAAAGAGTGTTCCATTTTTGTGTATTGAAGGACAAGAAGTCTTTTTGTTGTGATACATGTGAAGTCTTTTATGTGTTTGTTAAAAGTGGGGTCTATTTTTGTGTTGTTGTTTTAGGTATGGATACTGAAGCAACACCAGCACAAACTCATGTTATTCAACGAGCTCCTCCGAAGTTACCTGCTGCTACTTCTGTTGACGCCATTTCATTCGCAGTTGTAAAGCTCTTTGGCCTTGACCCAACCAGTGGATTTCTGAATGCTAAACAAGAACAAGAGATGTTCAAGGGATTGCAAAAAGTATTTTGGTTTCAATATAGTATGATAAAATGCTTAAGAACTTTATTGTAACATCATTCATATTTCTCTTTTTGTTAGTGTTTCTCAATAAGTGAACTCATTGATTGTTGAGAATTCAATTCTAGGAATACTTCATTCCACATGTATTGTTAAGATAGGCATCGTTATTGACTGCTGTGAGCGTTTAAGATTTGCATTCACCAATAATTTTGCATTTATTTCTCTTGGAAAAACGGGGAGAACTAGAATTAAAATCCAACTTGACATCCATGTATACTATACTTTACGGCATAATATTGTTTCATAAAATTAACTCACATAAAGAAATTATGGAAGAAATACTCTTCATAAATACATGGAACATCTACAGGATCATGAACACAGCAGTTAACCTAACCTAAATCGTGTAGTTTACTATCCAACATGTTATATCATATCCAAAAACCTGAAAATTGCATCTCTCTGGAGTAGGAATCGAGCCTGTATTTCCCAATTTCTGTTTGTGCATGCTATCTGTTGCATTACCCATGACAACAAAGTTCCAATCGTGAAAATCTAAAGTTGTTTAGATTCCTCACCTTCAGATACTAGGGACTTTTTGTGTGTCCTGGGTGATGTAATGGATAGCATGGTCAAATGGAAATCGGGAGATTTGGGTTCGATTCCCACTCCAGGGTGATGTAATTTCAAGTTTTTTTATATAGTGTTGCATGTCAAACAGTAAACTATGCAAATCAGACTCTTGTGAGTGGCATGTTAATAATTCATCACACAATATTGCATGTCAGATTCATGTTCAACATGTCAAGTTAGAAGGAAAATAAGCGGGACAGTATTCTGAGCTATGTAATCTTGCTTACATGGTGAGGAGGAGTGAGGAGTACCACACATTCATAATTCAGTGAATGTGTTTACATCCCAGCCTGCAAGTGATGCAGTTATGAGTGAATTATGGATAAACTAGTGGCTTGGTGGATCAAAAGCCACAATCTAGTGAGAAGTATTTTTTTCAGTTTTCAGGAAAGTAAAGTGAGAATGGAATTGCACCATTTTTTTTTTTTTTGTGCTATATGTATTCTGTTGAGGGTATATAGAAAATGTATAAATATATTATCAACAAAACGCAGGTCCAGGTTGTGCCCTGCTATATCATGTTCAGTCGTCTCAGCTGCAGTCTTGTATGCTTGGATGTAAGGACCGTTAACCAAAATATCTGCCAGGGCTGTCAATATCGATCGCTTTAATTCTTAATTTTTATTACAACCAATACACATATCAGTAGCTGCTGAGGAATCTATAAAGTACAATTTTTACCAGTAAGTGATAATAAATTATAGATGTACCGGTGAATATGTCCCTGAATTTTAAAGCAGTACAGACCATTGCCTGGAATCTCCTTTTTTGTGGCCGAGCGAGAGGGAAGCGATTGACATTGCACTATTGTATTTCTGGATTTGTTGGAGAAAATTAAGACTGTTCAGAAGTAAGTCTTTAGCCCCGTATTTATCTGTAGTTCTGGAAGGGAAATAAGGCTGTCATGATAACAGGAATTAAAGTGACCATTAGTTGCCCCATTAGCAAAATGCAAAGCATGGCAGTGTGCACACTAAGTAATCATCACACCCAAGCTGTGCTCATGATGGCAGTTTCATCCACTAAAGCTTTTCGGAAAGATAGGTTGCTGCGTGTATTACTACAATCATTATGTGTGCTTTCAAAATTCCTTCATTTGGTGGTCTCACATTACAAAAAACACACTCTCATATGGGTGGTCTCCATTGAACGTTGCTCATAACGAAACCCTGTTTCTGTCCTCACTCTAACACAGTGTACAATTGAATAGCAGTGGATGCACATGATAATAGCCAATCAGCTCTTTGCTTGCTGGTTCTGGCTGTTGCCATCTCCCAAGGTCGTACATCTACTTGTCTGCTCCACATTGTGATGGCAAAGTCAGACTGACTGTTATGGCACATACAGCAATCAGCTGATTAAATTTAAAAGAAAATTTTTATTTTCTCCCAATTCTTGGGATCAAGATCTCTAAAATGAGCCATTTCCCAAGTTCTTACGACATACCTATGTCTTGCAATTTTGTGCAACACTATGGAATTACATATAAGATTTAAATATTATTCTGTGAGTCACAAGAAGAAAGGGATCTTTGCTGAACAGCATGGTCATAGAACTTTGGAAAGAAGAAGTTTTGGGGAGACTGACAGAAACTTAAAGAGAAGTTTTGGAAACTTTTGAAATGGAAACTTAATAGTTTCCATCTTAATTTAAGATGAAAGCTTAAAGAGAAGTTTTGGTACAAGATTGATGATAACTTAAAGAGAAGATGAAATTCGCAAACCTTTCAAGACATGCATTTCAGGGACCTAAAATGGTCAAATTAAAAGAAAACAAATTTCAAATGCTTTTCATGGCTCTCAAGATTTCAATTGGCAGAATGATGAAGTATATACATCTGTACAATTGGTACTGAAGACGGTCCATGAGACACCAACAACAGTGAAAGCAGAGGAGAACATTCAGACACACAAAATTAAATTTAGTAAATCCATACTTCACAATGCTGTACTAGAGTTTTGCAGATGTGATGTTTATAATGCAATCAATACCTGTACAAATCAACAACTTGCTCTACACAAGGATATGCAGTATTTTTTGTAAGTAATAAGATGTTGACAAAATTGAACCAAGCGCAGTTTTTGGTTTTATCATATTGTCTATATTTGCTATATCATATAATACAGTAGAACCCTCTTATAATGAACCTATATTTAGCGAGATCCCAGATTTCATAAGTAAAACAAAAACTATAAATATCTCCAAATTATGGGTTTTTTTCTGAGGAATGAAAGGAATTAATTTGTCAAAGTTTTGGGAAGCACCCCTAGCCTTCCCCAGAATTACAACTATAGTCCTACAACTATAGACTATAGTTGTAGTCCTGGGAAAGGGTAGGGATACTACCTGAAAATCTGACATATTAATTCCTTTCATTCCTTAGGGAAAACTCATAATTTGGAGATATTTATAGTGCTTTAAGTCTAGAAATAGCCATGTCATTAGTTATTTCAAAACAGGAACTTTTATTTGGTATAAGTAATGTTAATCTAAACTAATTTGATTGTTTTAATTAACAAAGTGCAATGAATTCCATGGATTTAATGAGGGACAGAAAAGGTAAGATTATCACTTTTAACAAGCAAAGTAACAAATTTAATGAACTGTATTTAACAAGGCAGAGAAAATCTGCTGGTGGGAATGTTTTAAGAACTGTGTTGTCATTGCTGCTAAAGAGGTCTGTGGCACCACAATAGTGGGTAAGAATAGAGGTGATGTTTGGTGGAATAGTGAGATTGAAGAGGCAGTAAAGAGAAAGAAGGATGCCTATTTGGGGATGTTGCAAAGTAAAGTTTCTGTAGATGAATACCGCTGTAAGAAGCATGAAGCAGCTGAACTTTTTCACCAGAGTAAGGCGAAAGATGGAAAGGAGAAGGTGGAAAGCATGAATTAACTTTTTGGAAAGATAGAAAGACTTTTTGGAAGTACTTGAGACTCAGGAAAAATAGGGAAAACAAATTTGTAAGTTGTGTGAAGAATAGGATTGGGGAAATGATGTGGGAGCCCAATGAATTAAGTGAAAGATAGGGTGAATACTTCTGTGAGTTATTAGATCAAGAAAGCAAAGGTGATTCTGGGGCAGAAGCAGATGATGTCACAGTAAGGAATGGAAGTACAGGAAAGATCTCAAGAGAAGAGGTGTGTAAAGCTCTAAAATATCTTCAGAATGGTAAGGCTCCAGGAGTAGATGGCATAACTACTGAGATGTTGAAATATTGTGGTGACTCTGTAATTGACTGGTTAACTGAAATTTGCCAGTTGTGCTGGGAGCTAGGAATAATCCCTCGGAATGGGAAGGATGCTATCATTGCTCCCTTGTATAAGGGAAAAGGTGATCAGATTGACTGCAAGAACTATCATGGTAATAGTGGGTGCCTAGTGGGTGTGCCAGGGAAAGTGTTCGGTAAAGTCATTATTGAAAAAGTACGGTGTCTTGCATCAGAGAAAGTATGGGATGTTCAAAGTGGTTTTATGCCTGGTAAAGGCTGCACTAACCAAATTATTGCATTATGCATGATGTTTGAAAAGTATCTGGCTGTTGGTAAGAAAGTTTTTGCTTCCTTCATAGATTTAGAGAAAGCTTATGACCGAGTAAATATGACACTTTTGTGGAAGGTACTGAATGAATATGGTGTTACTGGAAATCTACTTGATAGTGTAAAAGCCATGTATGCTGGCAGTAGAGCTTGTGTATGAGTGAATGGTGTTTTATCAAAATGGTTTTCTATTGGTGCTGGAGTCGGGCAGGGTTGTTCAATGTCACCATGGCTGTTTAATATATTTATGGATGTGTACATGCGTGATACCAAAATAGATAATACTAATTTATGACTTGGTGATATCCGTGTGTGCAGATTACTGTATGCTGATGACACTGTTCTGTTGGCAGAGAGCAAAAGTGAGTTGCAGAGTTTGTTGTCCCAGACGTACGAATTTTGCATGAAATTCAAACTGAGTATAAATAAGGGAAAACCCAAAGTTATGGTTTTTGAGCGAGGAACTGTTAGTAATATAAGTCTAAATGGCACAGTGATTGACCAGTCAAATGAGTTTGTGTATTTAGGAAGCATGTTTGACAGAGAGAATAAATTGGATGGTGAAATTAGTAGGCAAGTGAACTCTTCATTGAAAGTCATAGCTGCCTTGGGAGGTTTTCACAGGAATGATGGGTTCTCAGGAGAGTCCCGCACAGCTGTGTATGAAAGTGTAATTGTTCCTACTCTGATGTATGGCAGTGAAACCTGGGTACTTCAGAAAAACATAGGAGTCGTTTGTGTGCCGGAGAAATGCATAGAAATGCATTACTTATGGGGGATGGGGAGACTCGTTCTGATCATGTGAGGAATAAAGATGTGTTGCAGTTGTGTAATGTGAAGCAAAATGTTGTTAGCAAGGTGGAGACTAATATGCTTCGGTGGTTTGGGCATGTTGAAAGAATGAGTGATGAGACGCATACTAAAAAAAAATTTTTAGCTCAAGTGGCAGGAAGTGAAGGCAGAGGAAGGCCAAGGAAGTCATGGGAGGATCAGATTCAGGAGTGTCTGCATGAGAAAAAGATCATGAGTATGAAGTATAGAAGATCTTGTTTGCGTTATGTGATGGATGCAGTGAAGCCCGAGTTGTGTGTCAAGATCGCTGTAAATGGAACAGTTTGATATGGCTACAGTAAGTAAATAATCAGTTAAAAATTATCTGGTAGTTTGTTTTTTCTTTGTGGAGCTAACCTCTGAATCCTAGAGAACAGCTTAGTGATATGTATGTATGTATAAGAAAATCTGCTGCGCACTTTCCTAGAGTGGAGGAATAGAAAGTTAGTGTGCTGGATGGAACTGCAGCACCATCGGGGAATTGTATGTGCTAGTGGAAGAATGTTGATAGAAAAGCAATGTGGAAAAAGTACTTCAAATGCTCAACAAGTGAGTTGGGCAGCAGGCTCACTTTGCCACCCACTCCAAGGGGTGTGTCATGTCAGCAGAGTAGAAAATAGGCTGCCTACTCTTGGGCAAAAAAGAGGATAGGCGGGGCTCATGCATGTATAAGTGGATTTCTGAACAATAACTGTAGAGAGGGATAGGAGAATAATGAAATAGATATGTTACCGGAGAGGAAACGGGGGGTAACAATTCCTGGAATCGTGTCCATTGCCATTTTCACTTTACAGGTGAGCGTTGCATTGGGAGGATTGGTGGTGCTTTTGTTTTGTGTGTTCTGAGTAGTTAAACTGAGGTGGCCTCATGTGGCTGTCAAGTTGAATATACTTGAGATATTTTATTAATTAACTATACAGGACTTGAAAAATACCATGTCTGAGATGCCCAGGCATGTAAATTATAGGCCTAGGGCCTGGACAGGTAAATAAAAAATCTATTTGTCTGATCCTGGCAACTATTAAAAACTTTGGGATAGAATTTCCTGCTACAAAAAAAAAAAAAAAAAAAAAAAAAAGACAGCCATTGCATGTCGTGTTTCATTTCACTGGTAATTCCTGAAGTTCTATTATTGTTATGGAGTGCCAAGAACAAAAGAACATCAGTTCTTTGTTTATATTATGCTCTCCAAAAATTGGAACCATATGTAGTTTTGTTCCAAATGATATTTATAGTCAGCGATGGGGTGCATGCCTCTTTTGCTAGTCTCTAATGTTTAGTGACAACGGGTGAAAACTTTGAGGAAAGGAACATAACAGAATCACTAAATTTTTCAAATACCAATTTCATCATCATACCAATTTTAGCATCATCATCTTAAAACTAGAGATACATGCTTTTGTGTGTTGAACATTTTTAGTACAGACTCTTGAAATGGAAATGCAAAAAAGTTCATATTTTTTAACTTGGAAAAAAAAGGGTTATGATTTGTTATCTCAAAAGATAAATTTTCCTGAGCATCCAGCTTTTACTACCTAGGCAAGTAAATAATTTCTGCACATGCCCAGCTGGGCATGTAACTTTTCAGATATTTTTCAAGCCCTGCTATAGTACTAACATAGTTCATTAATTAAATCTTTCAAGAATATCCAATTGTTATATATATATATATAATATATAAACGTATATGTATATTTTTACATGGTGGGAAATTTCCACCAAAAATTCGAGCGCTTGGATTTGACAAAGGTTTCCACCAGTCCTGAGCTCCTCATTGTAAGCAGGCTGTATTATATATCATATTTGCTTAATGTTGAAATTTCCCTACTTAGAAAAAGTCAGCATATTAGCATTCAAATTGGTAGGTGTGTGTATGTTCAAGCATTTTGTCTATGCTAGCAATCTCATGAGATGTGCAAGAGATAAAAGGACAAACACGTGCTGCCAAAACCATGTCATGTCCCATTCTCCAGGTCATATGGAACAAAGCAACAACTTACTACAGCATATCTGAGAACCAAAGATGCCTCTTAGACCCTGTCACCAGCTAGATGTGTTTGAGAGAGGAAAGATTATATATAGGCCTCCATGAAGCTGGTTGGTTAAATCACAGCCCACGTGTGTTGAGATGCCTGAACAGCCGGACGTTGTTGGCAACAGTGGTTGCGGGAAGACATAGCCAGTCAGGTGGATGTCAGCACACATTCAGCATGTTTGTTTCCAGCCAGTTGTGGAGTTACAAGGTACTGCAGAGAGCACTCATTAAGATGTAGCTGTGACTATGGACATATAAGCTCATAGGTAAAGCATGATAAATCACGGGTTGTAGGATAGAAAGAATATGCAGATTGCATAAGCTAATAAAATTCTCATAATTTATTCACAATTTCAGTTCTGTAAAGGTTCTCTTTGTGTGATCTCATAAAAACCCGTTACGCACACATGTAACTGATATTGAGATTACCAAAAGACTACTTTTTAACAAAAATTAATTTCAGTATTTCTTTGTGAATGATGCTTGTAATACTTTTTTTCCACAAATAGTTAATTACCTGCTATGGGATTTTCCATTTCTTGAGTTTCTGCAAAAACTCATCTCCAATTAAAATACTTTCTGTAGATATCCACAGTGACACAAACAAAATACATACATGTCACTAAGCTGAACTCTGAGATTCAGAGGTTAGCTCCACAAAGAAATACAAACTACCAGATAATTTTTACTTACTGTTGCTATATCAAACTTCTCCATTTACAGCGATCTTGACATACAACTCGGGCTTCACTGGCATCCATCACACGCCGTACACAAGACTGTCTATACTTCATACTCATAATCTGTTTTTCATGCAGACACTCCTGAATCTGATCCGCCCATGACTTCCTTGGCATTCCTCTGCCTTTCCTTCCTGCCACTTGGACTAAAAAAGATTTTCTTAGTAAGCATCTCATCGCTAATTTTTCCAACATGGCCTAACCACCGAAGCGTATTAGTCTCCACCTTGCTGACAACATTTTGCTTCACATTACACAACTGCAACACATCTTCATTCCTCACACAATCAGAATGTGTCTTGCCACAAACCCCCCATTAGTAATGCATTTCTCCAGCACACAAGCAACTCCTATGTTTCTTCTGAAGTACCCAGGTTTCACTGCCATACATCAGAGTAGGAACAACTACACTCTCATAGAAACAGCCACGCGGGACTCTCTTGAAAACCCATTATTTCTGTGAAAACCTCCCAAAGCCGCTATGACTTTCATTGAAGAATTCACTTGCCTACTAATTTCACCATCCAATTTGTTCTCTCTGTCAAACATGCTTCCTAAATACACAAACTCATTTGCCTGGTCAGTCACTGTGCCATTTAGACTTATAATACTAACAGTTCCTCGCTCAAAAACCATAACTTTGGGTTTTCCCTTATTTATACTCAGTTTAAATTTCATGCAAACTTTGTATGTCTGGGACAACATACTCTGCAACTCACTTTTGCTCTCTGCCAACAGGACAGTGTCGTCAGCATAAAACAATCTGCACACAGGGATATCACCAAGACATAAACCAGTATTATCTATTTTGGCATCATGCATGCACACATCCATGGTGACATTACACAACCTTGTCTGACTCAAGCACTAATAGAAAATCATTTTGATAAAACACCATTCACTCATACTCAAGCTCTACTGCCTGCATACATGGCTTTTACACTATTAAGTACATTCCCAGTAACACCATATTCATTCAAAATCTTCCACAAGAGTGTCCTATTTACTCGGTCGTAAGCTTTCTCTAAATCTATGAAGGCAGCAAAAACTTTCTTACCAACAGCCAGATACTTTTCAATCATCATGCGTAATTCAAAAATCTGGTTAGTGCTGCCTTTACCAGGCATAAAACCACTCTGAACATCCCACACTTTCTCTGATGTAAGACCTCATACTTTTTCAATCACCACCTTCCCAAACACTTTCCCTGGCACACTTAATAGGCTAATACCACGATAGTTCTTGCATTCAGTCTGATCACCTTTTCCCTTATACAAGGAAACAATAATAGTATCCTTCCAATCCCAAGGGACCATTCCTAATTGCCAGCACTACTGTCAAATTTCAGTTAACCAGTCAATTACAGAGTCACGACCATATTTCAACATCTCAGCAGTTATGCCATCAACTCCCAGAGCCTTACTGTTCTGAAGAGATTTTAGAGCTTTACATACTTCTTCTCTTGAGATCCCTCTTGTGCTTCCATCCTTCACTGTGACATCACCTGCTTCTGCCTCAGAAGCATCTTTTTTTTTTCATGATCTAATAACTCACAGAAGTATTCACCTCATACTTAAATCATTGGGTTTCCATATCATTTCCCCAATCCTATTCTTCACACAACTTTGTTTCCCTCTATTTTTCCTGTCTCACGTACTTCCAGAAAGCCTTCCTATCTTTCCAAAAAGCCAATCCATGCTTTTCCATCTTCTCCTTTATATCTTTTGCCATACTCTGGCGAACCAGCTTAGCTGCTTCACACTTCTTACAGCGATATTCATCCACAGAAACTCTACCTTGCAACATCCCCAAATAGGCTTCCTTCTTTCTCTTTACTGCCTCTTCAATCTCACTATACCACCAAGCATCACCTCTATTCTTACCCACTATTGTGGTGCCACAGACCTCTTCAGCTACAGTGACAACACAGTTTTTAAAACATTCCCATTTCTTTTCTACATCCCTCTCGCAAGGCTTCAGCTCCTTCAGTCGTTCTCTGAGTATGTCAGAATAATGCTGATGATTTTCAGGGAGCCTTTCAACCTTTATTCTTTCTATCCTGGGCCTCTTTCTTTTCCCTTTCCTCCAACCAACATTCAGTTTCATTCGTTACACTACCAAGTGATGATCAGAACCAACATCCGCACCTCTCATCACATGAGTGTCAAAAATTAAGTGTTTCAGATGCTCATAGACAACAAAATATATCACACTCTTTTAACCAAGAGTATGATTTTCCCAAGTATATGTGAGGATATACTAGTGGTTGAAAAACGTATTAGATACACACAAACCATCCTCAGTGCAGAGTTCAATTAATCTTTCACCATTATCATTCACACAAGGATAATTAAACTTACCCAGAACATAGTCAGAAATCACATTCTGCACACCTTCTCTAGCATTGAAATCCCCTGCTGTTATAACTTTCTCTTTAGCACCAAACTGGCTCAAAACAGCTTTTAGCTCATCCCCGAAATCTTCTTTCCTATCAGAAGGTTCTGAGTCACTAGGAGCATACACTACAACAATTACAATTCTCTGAAGTTTCACTTTCAAACGAATTTAAAGAATTATCTCACTTATGCAACTATAGTGAATCAAGTATTTCTTCATCCTTCCACTTAAAATCACACCTACACCAACCTGTCCTCTCACATTATCCAATACTCCAGACCGCACACTCAAAATTCCATTCAGTTCTTCTATCCCAATTTCCTTCTTTTTGGTTTCACTTGCACATAGCACATCCAATCTATACTTATTCATCTCCTCAATCACATCATTCATCTTGCCATTTATACCTCTAGTGTTCCGTACACCAATCCTGCACTCACTCAGCCGAGATCTCTTTCTGATTTGGCTTTTTCCAGTTCCAGGTCAATACCGTGGTGGACCATTGTTCTCATTTTTGGTAGGTCCTTAATATCCCACCCTTGAGTCAATTTTTGCATTTCTTTTTGTCTTTTTAATCAGGTAAATATGTCAGCGTGGGGGATTAGCCCACAGCTGACGGTTCCAGTTGGTCATTCAGCCTAAGGATTCTGGAACAAAACCCAGTGAGTTGGGGTCTTTTTGCCAGTGTCACACAGAACTAGCTGGCACCTCTCGAATATTCACAGAGGCCCTAGTTCATGTTGTTATATGCACAACAGCAACTAAAGATTCCTCTGTGAACCTCTCCAAGATTCACAGAGGCCTCTGTTGCTGACACACACACACACACACACACACACACACACACACACACACACACACACACACACACACACACACACACACACACACACACACACACACACACACACACACACACACACACACACACACACACACACACACACACACACACACACACACACACACACACACACACACACACACACACACACACACACACACACACACACACACACACACACACACACACACACACACACACACACACACACACACACACACACACACACACACACACACACACACACACACACACACCTGGCTATTGAAATATAATGAGTGGATTCGGAAATCTTATGTTAATTGCCATTTTATGTTACCTCAAGAATCCTGTGCAGATTTACCTTTTCTGAGAACTGAATATGATTTTCATTCTAATCATAGCTTCATGTTAACAATATTGTTGTAAGCGAAGACATAACATATGTGTATTGAAAAGTCAAGTATGAGCACTGTAATAGACCAAATCTACATTTCAGGTTATCCATTTTCACATTAAATGGCTTTTGTTGTATTTACTATGTTTTTTTCTCTCTATAGATTTGCACCTTATAATAATTGTTGTTTGAAACTTAATGTAATGTTCAAAAGTTACAAAAAAATTTATGTTTTTTTGTTAAGTTTTCCCTGTAAAATTATTTTACCCTTTTTATTTATTTTGCAGGCTCTGTCTCAAGATATTTTGAATAAGATTTCTGAACATGGTGCCTTGAGTCATTTTATTGGAATATGTCATCAAGTAAGTGTGAGAATTGATTCTTTATTATGGGCCAAGTTATTCTCCTTCTTCTTTTTCTTAGCCTGTTGACACCCACTGCAGGGTATAGGCCTCCCCCAGGGCCAAGTGATGGAGGTACACTAAATTGTATTTTAATATTTTTGGTCAAATGTGTTATAGCATTTCATAAGTAGGATGTTTTTTAGTCATTGTTCAGATCTTTTTAGTTGAGGATATCAGGGCTTAGAAGGATGAAATAAGGAATGGGCTTTCTTGACAAAGAACAAACCACTGGATCAACTGAGAAAGACATTTTTTTCTCACTTCTGAATGGCCGCACTGGAACATTCTTTTAAAAGATGCCTTCCATGTGAACTCATTGTAGAATTTATGGCACCAAGGTTTGTTATAGTTATAGATCACTAAATTGAAGACTGCTTTCACATGGTCAAAACCACCCCAGTTGACTGGAGAACTAGTGCAGTGGTCTACTCCAGAGTGAGAACTGTCCAAAGCTTATGGATGACCAAGAAACCTGGCTATTATAGAGTGTTGTGGGGCTAAAAGAGCTTAAAAACATATATACTTGGGTGTGTTGTGATGTACGGAGATATCCTATGATGCGCAGCTTGTATGCAAATTTTCTATAAGTGTGTGACAGAACCAACTAGAAGAACCAACCAAAAGGTGGCAAAAATAATAGTAGACAAAATTATTGTTCTGAGACTAGTGGTATGGAAATACAGAAACATATCTCTTCAATATTAATAGTACATGGTCATGAATGATTACCCTTGTTACAATATGCTGTAATTTCAATCTTATACCTGTTTTCTTTTTACATCTCATCTCATACTCTCATTGAGTTTCTGTGCAGCTGCTTTTCATCTATCTATGTCATCCACCACTAAGAGTGCTGTAGCAGTCCTGCAGTTAAGATGGCATTTGTGACACAGAAGACACAATGTGTTGAGTGGTTGGTAGAAACAAAATCCCCTGGCAGTGTTAGTGAAATTCCTGAACAAAGTATGAGAAGAAGACATGTGATGAAGTTAATTAAGTTATGGATGATAAAATTCTTGGAACAGGAACAGTGAGTAACTTTCTAAACTACTTTTTTCACATGGTCACCATGGAAGTTGGTGAGACAAGCTTCATACCAACTACAGATACTGAAGTCTATGGTCCACAAGGTATTTCGCTATCATTTGCAGTTACATGTCTACAAGTTACAAATTCTGTAAGAACTGCAGCCTGATGGCTGTCCAAAACATGAAACATTTGCTAATGACATTTTGAACTTCGTCAAAGAGGATAATGACTTCTTGTTACACATCTGCTTGTTCAGTGGACATCTGCTTGTAAGAGGATAATGACTTGTTGTTATTTTCCTGGGCTTGCATCAGAAACATTAGCTTTGAACTGGAGGGAGGGAGTGGGGAAAAGAAGGTGGTTACAAAAACTTCCTTTCCTAAACGGGTGCATGGGGCCAGCGGCCCATTGACTGATAAGCATCTCCTGCACGCTTACTGGCATGAAAAATATGATTTTCTATCTTTGTGGAATTTCGACAAAACTGGCTGAAAATTTAATATGCTTAATAAGTTGCTAAAAGGAACAAATCAAATTTCGTGTGAAGCTGAAAACTAGCCACTAAAAGTTTTAATCACATTTGCATTTGCTGGCAGTACGTCATAATAAATTTCTTTATGCGTAATTCCGAAAGTTTTCATTTGATTGTAGTGAAATTTGCAGGGTAATCTAATTACGCAGTTATGACATCTGTGAAAAATTCAGATCTTTTAATCGAAAATTCGGAAAATTAGTTTTTCCACACTTTTTTGCTCATCTTTTGTAAAAAAGATCGTACTTATGTTATCCATCCATCTGTCCATTTGTCTTTGAACACCATATCTCTGCAACTAACAGTCAGATTTGAAAAATTCTTTTAGCATTGGGAAGCTTAAAATGTGTGAATGATGATCCTTTATTTCATGTTTTTTTCATGATGCACAATTTTGTCATTAGAGGGTGTAAATGCAGATGACGTCAAATGCAAAATACATTTTATTCCATACATTTGCTTCTAAACGTCCGATTGGAAAAATTATTTTGCCTTTCAATTCCATTTATATCAAATACTATTTTGGGTATAGTCACTTCTTCAAGTTACGCACAGATTTTTCACTAGGGGGCGTAAAAGTAAACTGCATTTTCTCTGATATCTCTGCTTTTAAAACTTTTGATTTGAAAAATTATTTCTCCAGTGGATACAGCTCCTGGTGGGAAATCTTTTGCATATAATTTCTAATTTTTGGTAATAAACAGTTCGGCCACCAGGGGGCGTAAGTGTTATTTTCTGCATGTGTTGCATTTGCAGCAAAATCTGAGCTTCTAAAATCACGATTGAAAAAATTCGTTTGTGGACCGATACCACTGATGTCAATAACCTTTTCTGAATATTTTCTTCTTAAAGAAACAGTAAACTCATTTCGGGCAATTTTTTTTTTTTCTGTGCAAAAATGTAATGTTGAAAGAGACATGAAAACTGATGCAATCAGAAATGCTTTATTGTAAGTAGTTCTCCCGTTAGAACATTTTTTGAAACCAGCAGTGATGTCACACTAGACAAGAGACCGGACGCTCAGTGTGCAGAGGGTTCCAGTCAGTGCTGTTTACCGTTCTGTGCAGCACAGTCAATCCCATCAATCTGTAAAATGGCTGGTGTAAATCCTTATTCATTTGAACCACGATATTCTGCCAGTACAGTACGAATGTTTAACAAGGAATGTAAAAACAAATTTGAGGGTAGAAAAGGTAATCTTAACTGGTGCCAATGTGATAATTGCGAGAGAATGTCAACAGACGCAGAGTGTTTGTTTTGCAACGAGAGCGATCAGATGATGAAAATAAAAGGTAGTGCCCAATGTATAATAAAATACGAATCATTCGACAGTGTTGTTTTAAACATCCACACCTTATAGGCAAGTCATTATTAAATGATTCTTCAGGCAGAAAAAAATGAGAGATGAAAAAAATTGAACTTATATGTAACAAACTATGGAGACACATTGCATACAAACAATTTGTATATTGGGTGAATGCCTGGATACCTACAGGGTGGATGATGTTGAGACAGAGAGTTGGGGGATTTGCATGAATTTTATATTTTTTTCTTTACGTGTTGGTAGTAGGGATGGTGTAGGGCGAAAAATCCGAAAAGTAAGCCCTTCCTGTGTTGTGAGTAAAATTAGAGAATGTTTTCCTGAATGTAATGAACAGTATTCAGGTTTTGTTTGTTACTGTTACAGTGGGGACCCCCCCCCCCACCCCATCCTAAAACCTGAAGAAAACTCTAAAATTTGTCCGCCATGTCGCGCATTGTATGAGGCAGCTGGGAATCACAGTTCAGCAGGCTCACATGTTCTTTTACAGTTTACAGCTTTTTTTATTTATTTCTCATTTACGTTGTTTTTTTCTTTCAGCTGTTTTCTAAATTAATTTACAAAATTGCGGGATAATTAGGAAGTCGCTCCAATGCTCTTGAAGGCAAGAAACGTAATATTTTGCCATTTTGAATTGCTAGACCTCACACATAGCCCTGAAGTGAAACATAAAAATTCCTATTTCAAGGGTTTTCGAGGGGTGAAAACCGAACTAGGGAAATGTGCTTTCGAATGCGGATGGATGCAGCATTGTTCGAAGTGGTTTTTCACTTTTCTTTTTTTCTTCTTTCCGCTTGTAGCTTAACGCTGTGGTCCATATGTTTATTTCAGTGGGTGGGCCAAGAGACCCTCAGCAGACACATAACTCTGTCAGGAAGAAAGATACCCTGACATCTGCGAGGGACAATGGGCAATTAAGAGTATAGAATCGCCGAAAAGAATAGGGGGTGAATTCGAGCGTCGTTTTTGGTAGGCAGTTGCTGATATACGCTTAAAGAAAAAGCACGTCTGATTTCGCTTGGCCGAGAAAATTAATCTCAAGGCTGGCGGTCACAACTCGTTAAAAAATGGAAATAAAACCTGCGAGGGGCATATTTGAACTGCGTACTAAGGCAGGGTAGATGTTATGCTAACGGAAAGGAACTAACTGAATTGGGAATGAACGGTCAAAAAGGACGGAAGGTAGCGACGGACGGAATCTACTATAGCAGCAGCGGAAGTGAGGGGGTCCCACTCTCCAGGCAGTTGACGGTCAGAGTTATTTCTTCACGACAACAGAAATCATTTCCCAGGAACACAGAAAATCAGTCTCGGAACCCGCAGCAGCAGATGTGAGGGGGGCTGTTTTGTTTGACGACCACCTTCAAATCGTCACGAGAGTAGATCAGTGTGCACTCTAATCATTGCAACAAAGTGCGGCGTGATATCACCATTTTAATTGTATGCTTCATTTACATCAAGCGTCAAAGTGAAGTGTTGAATCATCGGTGCCGCCACATGGTGCAAGTGTCTGTGTTTTTTTTTTTGTCGTGTTATATTATGTGATGCACATTGGATTTGAACAGCAAAGTCACGAAACTGTAAGTAGATGAATATTTCCTTTTTTTCTTTGCACATCTGCGAACTTGTGCCATCTCGACACCCAAAGTTGCATGGACATAGATGCAGTAATGCTGAGTGACTGAACCTCAGAGGAAGTACCTGCATGCCGCCCCGGTGGCGCAGTGGTCTAAGGCGCTGGCCTCTGATCATTCGTCCGTAAGGGGTCCGGGTTCGAATCCGGGTCAGGCATGGATGTTGTGTTTGTCTTATGGCACTGGCTCTCTCCCTTCCCTGGAACCAGTGACCCTAAATTAGGGACGGGCGACTGCTTATAGCCCATTGAGTTGCTCACGGTGGTCGTTAAACCTCCAATCAATCAAAAAAAAAAAAAAAAAGTACCTGCACATACAAACTTTGATTTCTTTCAAGGCCCATTTCCTGATTTATTTATTTTTTACAAGAATAAGGGAGAGGGTGTGGCCACAAATTCCGCTTTGACGGACAGTTTCTTTTAACTCTGGTTCAGAGCCAACGTCAGCGGGGCAGGGCTCTGCATGTGCATGCTGATTAGATTTAGTTAATTAACTTTGGCAGTATTTTGCACCTATAATCGTGTACCGCAAATTAACGTGCTTGTATATTTTGTGTCGCGAGTATTTTTAATGTGAATGTTTGCATATAATTTTTTTTTTCATTCTCTAAGCAATTGTATATGAATATCACCTGCTGCTCTATTTAGAGTGTTAACGTGTAGTATCTCTTGTTCAGATAGTCCGGTGGAGACTCAGTCGGCTTGCATCTTCCAACAGTAAAGTGTGACACCGTATGCTGCCCACATAAGAGGGGCAATTGTCTATGCGCCCAGAGAGCGCCGTATCTGTTTAAATCTAACAGGAACGTAATTAAATGTTGTGTTGTGCATTTGTGAATCATGTGTTATTTGCGAAAGTGAGGGTTGTTCTGGCTGGTTGGGGATTGAATGTACCAGAGTAAGATCCGGACCACTATACTCAGTCACAAATTGGTGATTGCGGGTGAACCTCATCACAACTCTCTGATCCCAAAGTATCATTTTTTTAGTTTATTTTATTTTTTATTTGTTGTTGTCATTCTTCAACTTTTCATTTTTTATGTTCTGGTGTGAATCTTTGAGTGCAGCAGTGCACCTGAGATTCTCACCTGGTGCCGCGGCCAACTAAATTGTACGACAGGTTTCAAGCACCGTTACCGGCCGACTTGGCAGGAACACTGCTAGCGCCGTGTAACATTACCCTGGAAATGATCCAGACTATTTCGATTAACTTCCACTGTCACTAAAGATTTGTTGGCTGCTGTCTATATACAAGTATATAAAAGTATTTTTCATTGAATTAAGTGCATATTTCATTGTTTTTTGTTTTTTTTAGTTTCTCCTATTGTCATGGGAGTAACAACTTTATGAGTATTCCCATGAAAATAAAAATACCACAATAGTTGAACATGATACACTCTCTACCAACAAGTAATTGGACACCTGTGATAGCAAAGGAAAACAAAGTTTATTCACCTTCAATAGCTGGTGGAGCCTCAACGAGCGGCGATTACAGCTGCGACCCTCCGGGGCATACTCTCAACGAGGCGTTGTACAACGACTAGCGGTATTTTCTTCCACTCAGCTTGGAGAAGACAGGTCAGTTCCTTCACCGATTTCGGACAGTGGGGGCACTCCTTAAGTCGACGCTCCAACTCGTCCCAGAGGTGCTTGATAGGGTTAAGGTCCGGGCTCTGCGCAGGCCAGTCCATTCGATTAACCCCATTGTCACCATACCAAGCCATGGTGGACCTCGCAACATGACAAATGGCATTGTCATCCTGAAAGTAACATGGGTCCACCCCGAAAAACTGCCATAACGTAGAAAGCGTATGGTCATCCAAAATGGTGCAGTAGGTCTCGGTGTTGAGTCTACCAGGAATTGCAACCAAAGGTCCCATGCCATACCAGGAGAAACACCCCCATAGCATAATTCCACCGCCGCCAAACTTCACAGTTGGCACATTACATTCCGGCAGGAGGCGTTCTCCAGGCAGATGCCAAACTCAGACCCTGCCATCCGAACGGTAGAGGGTGAACCTTGATTCATCGCTCCAGAGAACCTGTTTCCACTGTTCAACGGTCCACTGTCGACGTTCTTTACACCACGTTAGCCGAGCAGCGCTATTGGACTTGGTGATCAAAGGCTTGTGGGCGGCAGCACATCCACGATAACCGAGCAGATGGGCTTCCTTACGGATGGTATTCATCGAAAGAACACTCCCGGATGCCTGTTGAAACTCCTCTTGGATGTGGCCCATCGATTTGGTGCGGTTCTTCTGAATTTCTCTGGCCAGCACCCGTCGGTCTCTAACTCCCACTTTTGTGGGTCTGCCGGGTCGGGGCATATTCCGACAGTCATCTCTCATCTTCCACTTGCCAATCACGTAGGCCACTGTCAATTTTGGGTACTTCAACTCGCTGGATATGTCACGTATGGATCGGCCATTTCTGTGATACTCGATGATTACACCTTTCTCGAAATCAGAGAGCTCCAAACTGCGTGGCATCTTGCATGCGACTGGTTGCGTTGTTGTTTCCCACACGATATTTAACATGGCGGCAGTCGTGACTTGTATCAGGACCACAGATATTGTCGATTGCAGGGGTGTCCAATTACTTGTTGGTAGATAGTGTATATAGCTCTAGAATGTAGATAAAAAGGCAGTTTATCTAACTGTTATTTCTACTGTCATTACTTTATGGCAGGTTTGTCACAGGTAGAAAATTTTTCTACCAGCAGTTCAGCATCTCCATTACACGTTTGAGCTGACCACCATAAATGTTTGGTTATACTGGACTACCATGCTTCTAGTAAAGGAGCTTTCTTTTCAGCAGCTTTAGATTTTTAGTCAAACTTTTGCCCATGTGCCACACATCAAACTGAGGATCAATTTGGGGGTATTTTTTCTTCATGAGGGCACGAATGCTTCTATGTCTATCCGATAAAAATACTGATATCTTTATTTCTTCGTAGAGGCCTGAGAGTAATAAATTGCACGCATTCTTTTCTAATTAATAATCTAAAGCAACTTATGGGAATTTACTAGGAAATTTTTTCATTAATAGCAAATTTTCGGAGAAAACTCTTCTCCTTCTTCAGGCTGTCTTGTTGTTGTCACTTTTTGCTTGTCACTATCATGGTTACGGTTAACCTTGACGGTTTAGGTTATTTTTCAACAAATCCTGCCAGATGTTAGGCAGGGAAAATCCTTTGCAGTCATTGATGATGGAATTTTGATTTTTCTCAATCTCTATTCCTTCTTTCAGTTTTCTTTTTTGGAAATTGCTTTGGAAACTGATTACTTTAAGGGAATTCCAATCCATGCTGTGCCCAGTTTCTCTAACATGCTATAAAAGCAATTTCCAAAAAAGAAAACTGAAAGAAGGAATAGAGATTGAGAAAAATCAAAATTCCATCATCAATGACTGCAAAGGATTTTCCCTGCCTAACATCTGGCAGGATTTGTTGAAAAATAACCTAAACCGTCAAGGTTAACCGTAACCGTCAAGGTAAACCGTAACCATGATAGTGACAAGCAAAAAGTGACAACAACAAGACAGCCTGAAGAAGGAGAAGAGTTTTCTTCGAAAATTTGCTATTAATGAAAAAATGTCCTAGTAAATTCCCATAAGTTGCTTTAGATTATTAATTCAATTAAACTAGGAAGCCATTTCTCAACATTCTTTTCTAAGTCTCGGTCAAAAACATTATTTTGGATGACAATACAAACAATATTTCCCTTGGGAATGTCCTTAATAGAATATGTACAGTATTTGGCACAAAAACCTGGCGAATCAAATTGTCCGTCTCCGTTCACCCAAATTTCAGAATCGCATAATTTTAAATCATCAGTAATTTGTTTTTTCATACTGTGCCACATAAACTTGATTATTGGCCCAACTAAAAATTTCACCACTTTGTAAAAAGTAGTACTACTAAGTGATTGTAAACCAAGGGTTTCAGCGAAATCCATAAACTACTTAAAATTCATTCCAGTTGTGTAAATTGCAGCAGAAAGTTTGATGACTAACAAATAGGACACATGCAACACAAGG
Organism: Macrothele yani; assembly: GCA_039090855.1. Lineage (NCBI taxonomy): Eukaryota > Metazoa > Arthropoda > Arachnida > Araneae > Macrothelidae > Macrothele > Macrothele yani. The sequence continues at coordinate 139,843,718 of CM077024.1, read as the reverse complement.
AGATAAATTCCTGACACTAATTACCTCGTACTTTCCCTCATAACCCCTACTGCGCCAAGTACACAGATGCCTCTGGCATGGCAGAAGTGGCCTGACCACATGTCTAGTGTGACGTCATCACCAGAAACTTTGTCGACTGTTTACTCAGCTCCCAATGGCCTTAGGGAAACAAATTTTGGCTCTATGAGCATCTCCCCGTCACTCGCATAACATGACAGCAAAAATTTGTATTTTCAAGGACCTTTTTTTTTAGTTTACTGTTCCTTTAAAATAGTGCATTGTTTCTCCACCAGGGAACATAGACGTATATCTTATTTTTGTCAATATCTCTGCTTCTAAGAGACCGATTTGAGAAACTTTCTTTGTTGAATAGAGTTTCTATTGCAAAATGTTTTTTATATAATTTCAAAATTTTCAAGTAGTTCATAGACTTTCCGCTACGGGAACGTAATTGTAAATTACATTTCCCCGATTTTCTGCTTCTAAAACTCTGATTGGAAAAATCCTTTCTGCGCTGGATACAGCTTCTGATGAAAAATGCTTTGCATGTGATTTTTAATATTTGGTAAATAAAGGTTTGTCCACCAGGGGCGTAGTGTTTATTTCTGCTTCTGATGTATTAGCAGCAAAATCTGAGTTCCTGAAAACCTGATTGAAAAAATTCTTACGTGGACTGATACCGCTCACATTGAAAAACCTTTTGAGAATACTTTCTTCTTAAAATAATGCATGGCTTTTTCACCAGGTGGCCTAGATGCGTATCTTATTTTTGTCAATATCTCAGCAAAAAGTCTGATCTGAAAAATGCTTTCTTTGTTGGAGAGCATTTCCACTGTGAAATGTTTCTCATATAATTTAAAATTTTTCTTAACACACAAGTCTGCCACCAGTGGACATAAGTTCATGTTTCTGTTTACAGCAATATCTGCGGGACTAAAAATGTGATTGAAAAACTTCTTTGTTTGGTCAGATACTACTAACTATGCAAACTGTGTGTGCATATTTTCTTCCCAAAATAATGTACAATCTCGCCACTAAGGGGCACAAATTTTAATCTGTTTTTCTCAATATCTCTGTTTCCACAAGTGCGATTTAAAAAATTATTTCAACGCCAGATGCCGGGGTTTTTTTGTTTTTTTTTAGAACACTTTAGGCTAGTATATAAGAAATTTGGTAGTTCACATTTCTGTCAGTATGTGGTGTTTGTGTACTTCAGTTTGCAGCTGTATCACTGCTTCTAAAAACACTATTGAGAAATTTCTTGTTTACTGTATGCCATCTACATTAGAGATGCAGAGCATTATCCGCTTTAAGTAATGCACAGATTTACCGCTAGGAAGCGTAAAGGTCAAAGCCTTTTTTCTCGCTACTTTTGTTTCCAGGAGATGTATTTGAAAAGTTCTTTTTCCTGGGCATAGCTTTTTCCATGCAGAATATTGTTTGCCTATTTTCAACTTTTCCATTATGCAAAATTATTCTGCTAGAAGTCATAGAATTATATAATGTTTCCTTCTCTCTTATATTTCTTCTTTTATCTGTTTGATTTGAAAACTTTTTTGTCTTTGATACCTTCCTTGTGCTATGAGAAACTTTTTGTGCGCCATTTGTTAATTTTCGTGACAGGCTTTTTAAAAAGCCTCTGGTGGAACTAAGCTGGTATTTCTATCTCAGGATGTTTTATCAATTGTTGAAACCAGTTGATTGTTTTTCGTAACCAGTTCCATTGACTTTGATAAATTTAATTTGCATCAGAATGGATTCAAAAGATGTGCTCACTACAATCAAAAATCCAGTGTCATCTTTCTTTTCTTGGTTTTGTTTGTTTGTTTGTTGTTGTTGTTTTGTTCCTGGTTCCCCAAATGGTTGGCATTCTAGCTTTTCAGGTTCTTGTTTCTAGTTTCTTAAATTCCAAAGTATGGAATACCCTGCCTTTTAGGTTTGTATCAAAGTGTATAGGGAAAAAAACTAAATCTTGTGATGCTTGGTGATGCACAGTGTCATTATTGAGGTTTACATGATTCATACTCTGTGAATGCTTTTGGGTCTTTCACTTTAGCTCAATGGCCTATACTCTGATATGTGGACACTTTAAAAAATTGTTTACAGGGAAGGAAGTTATCAGTATTGTGCATGTATTTTATTTTGTTTGTTTCAGAAATGCAAGGAAGCATGTTTAAGGTTTTAATGAATCAGTATGCCCCATCTGTACTAATGTGTATATATCTTTTCTGCTTTCAGTCGATGTATTCTAAGTGTAGTGCTGCCCCAGTGGCTAAATGGTCTGATGCAATTCCTCTGACCATTTGCCCGATTATTTAAACGTGCCCGAGGTGGGTCTGGTATCGAGTTCAATATGAGGTATCGGTGGTGTATTTATCTGATGGCACTGGTTCTGTACCTTCTCTGCAACAAATGGCCCTAAATTAGAGATGCACAACTGCTTATAGCACCCATATTTGCACATGGTGGTCAATAAACCCTGAAACACGAAAAAAAAAAAAATAATAATAAGTAGTAAACTTCACTGCAGTTTACAATATAGACTACAAAGCACTGTGATTCTAGCAAGAGTTTGGGCTCCTGAAAATTTTTTATGGACTCCTGGAAAAGTCCTGGAATTTATTTTCTGTAAAAGTGTACGAACCCTGAGTGGGGGCTATGTTCCACTGGATTTCTTTTGTGGGGCGATGTTAAAAATGTAGTTTATGAAATTTTCCCAGATACCTGGACTTTGCAAGAATGCATTACAGGTGTAATAGCAACAGTAATACCCTACAAATGTTGTAAAATGTGTGGTGTGAGTGTGAATATCTTTTTGGCGTTTTACGTCTTACTGGCGTCAGAGTAGCAGAATGTAGATGTACGCATGCACGCTGTACATGGATACTTTCCAAATTATTAGCAGATTTTTGCAGATAGTTTTTGCTTGTAGATTAAGAAAAAATAAAAATGTTATTTACAGCAATTATGGCACTTACTCAAAGCTTTACTCAGATTAGTATACTTAATTCAATTTTAACTTGGAGAACATTCATTATTTTTCATGTCTTCCGAGTTCTTTCATTTTTCTAGACATTTCTGGCCTCTAGATTTTATCAAGGCCTATTCTCATTGTATAGGAACTGTATCAAAAAATTTTACACAGAAACAATTTAAATTTTATTGCCAGGTTCCTCTTGCAGTTGTCAGTTAATAAATTAAAATCTTTTCCTTATGTATTTTATAAGCCTACTATTTTTGAATTAAGTTGTTGAAAATGCTATTTATAAATTTTGAAGGTTTATTAATGGAACTGTTTTTCTGGATATAAAAACTTTTTTTAATGAGTCTCTTGTTTTTATGAAGTTCATAGTCCAATATTTTAATATTTTGCCATAAAGGTCCATTTCACACGCATTCCTGCACATTCAATTGTAATGTACTTATTTTTTCTTCATTGGAATCTAATTTCTAATAATTATTTATTATTTTTCTATAAATTATTTTATTCTATTGTTATCGTGGTTCATGCTTCGCAGGTTTGCAGCCAGTTTTCTATTTCAGTGGCTGTGTACCCGGTTAGATTTTATTTTTATACAACTCTGACTGGGGGTTACACATGTAGAAAGTTAAGTCCACTAACTATATATCAAAACTTTTCCTGTTTATGTTCTTCAGTTTAAAACTGTGTTTAATTACCATCATTCATTTAAAAGGTATAACATGCTTAAATCAGGGTAATTATTTATAAGTATCCTGATTTTTTCAAATAAATGGTTCCAGGAAATGGGTAAAACTGTTTTGTTCCAGAATGTAAGGAACTAATAGCGGTGGAGTAAAATGAAGCAAAAAAACCACATTCGAGAGATACAGATTCAGAACATATATACATTTGATGGGAAGTCATTAAAAACCAACTGTTTTTTATTTCATTTTATTTTTTAACATCAGTACATATCATAAGATTTTCTGTAAGATCAGATCATATGTAGAGGATTTTAGTCAGTGTCTGACCCCCAGGTCTTAAACAACCCTTAGAAATAGGAAGCTAGGAGATTTGGGCTAGAATGCCCGATAGGAAAGTGACAGAAGACGCCCTTATTTATTACCGGGGGGGGCAGTACCCACGGCCTGACGGCTTAACGTGCCCATCTGACGCACGGTGGATATTTAGTGGTTTGAGTGTTCGTACCTGCCTGAGATCGAACCCGAGATCTTATCCATGGCAGTCACGAACGTTGACCACTAGGCCACCCATGGCCCGATTTTCTGTAAGTCTTAAATTAAGCTCTGTAAAGGTTTTTGAGGCCTGCGTAAATAGGAACTTTGTAATAGATACATGTGAAAGGTTGGCAATCTCATGGAAGATTTGCCTCAAGCTGTTGAGAAGAAGTATGTGTGAAAATCAAACTTTTAAAACCACATATCATAATCCTTTGTGCATTTCTTTTGAATACATCTAGTGAAATATGTATGTACGTCTAATGTATACAGGAGTTTATCAGAATAATGGATATTTTTACTGTTTGTGGAGAACTTTTTTTATTAATAAGCTGTAGGCCCACCTAGGGCTTTCAGAACAGATGCAGGTCAACTTGGAATAGACTTATGCAAGTCATGTACACGCGATAGTGGAATTTGGAGCCATTCTTCTTGTAAAACATGTTCCAACTATGCCAGTGATGTTGAAGGCGGAAAATGTAGTCTTACCTTTCACTCCAGATATTCCTACAAATGTTCAATATTATTGTCTGAAGTTTGAGATGGCCAGAGTAGCTGCTGTACTGTATCCTCATGCTCTGCAAACCGTAATTTAATATGTTTCACACAATGCAGTGGTGCATTATCTGCTTGAAACCAGGGATGGTCATTAGGAAACAATGTCTGCAACATTGGGTGCAGAAGAATGGATTTGTACATTTCAGGTGTGACTTGATTATGCGGAATAACCAACGGCCCTAAGGAATGCCATGATATGGCACACCACAGCATTGGGGATCCACCTCCATACTTTACAGTTGGGGTGGTGCACTTCTGCAGGTTTTCACCAGATGTACAACTTACCAGTGATGGCACACAATGTTAAGCATAATTCATCAAATCAGAAGACACAGTGCCAGCTTTTAGCATCCAAGTTTTTGCACCACCTCACACATTTTGTTGCATTGATGTTGGTAATCAGTTTTGTGGATTGCAGCACGGCCATAAATGCCAGAATGATGGAGTTCCTGAAGAACTGTTATGGTGGAAACGGAATCATTCCAACTTGTGTCCAACTCTGCTGCTATTTGTGGTTCAGTGGTCTTGTGCTTCGATTGTATAATCTGTGCCAATGTTCACCTATGCTTACCTGACACTGTATGGTATTCACAATTTGCACATTTGGAGGCAATGCCACGTCCTTTTTTATAGGTAGTCTTAATCTTGGATACAGTATTTTGTATTACACTTACTATTTCTGCCGTTCTAATTTCTGAAGCTCCTGCAAGACATTCGCTGCCGCTCTGGTGCCGCAGTGGTCTAAGCGATGGCCTATGATCATTCGTCCAAAAGGGGTCCGGGTTCGAATCCCGGTGAGGCATGGATGTTGTGTTTTGTCTTATGACACTGGCTCTCTCCCTTCCCTGGAACCAGTGACCCTAAATTTGGGATGGGCGACTGCTTATACCCCATTGAGTTGCTCACGGTGGTCGTTAAACCTCCAATCAAAAAAAAAAAAAAAGACATTCACTAATGATCATTCCTTTTTGAGGTCACTGAGATTTGGCATTGTCGACAGTTTCTACATGACAGCTGTTTCACCTGCAACTGTAGAACTGATGCGTGATAGTTGGCATCATACTGCACCCCTTTATAGGCTTTGCATCGCAGGGGGCGTTCTTGTTATTTCATACAGCGCATTGTGAGTGCTCCAGTTGCAGTCAGTGTTTCCGTTATTTTGATTTACCCCTGTATACACTTTTATTGTATTTTCCACCATGTCCTTTTCACATTTGCATATCCAGGTAGTGTTCACCTTAAAAATGGCACATATGAGAAACTGAAATAAGAGAGAGAAAACAATTGCATTCTATTTTCAGTTCAGCTATAAAGAGGTGTTCTCTGAACTATCTTGTTTGTTTATTTTGCAGATTCTACTGAGCAGTGAACTAAAACTTAATTTCATTCAAGCTTTGCTTAGAAAATCTTCTTATTCATCTGCTTTGTTTCGTCTTGCCACAGCTTCGCAGGTAATATTCAAGTGTTTATTATATTTATTGATCTATTACTGAAATAAAAGTTCTCTACTTGTTCTGCTTTTTTATATTCCTTTTATATGTAGCAAAGTAGCTCAAAACAGTGGTAATTATTTATTAAGTAAAACTTAGAAGGGAGGATTTCATTTATGTTAATACTGATTAAACAAGGAAAAAGTCCAGATAATGGTGATTAAGTGAAATTAAAAATCGTAAAAAAACATCTTGAAACATATAGTGTTTGTCTCACACATACTGTTGTGTGATTGCAGGAAAACAAATTTAACTTTTAACTATCATTATACAAATAATGCTGAGTAAGGTAAAGTAATTCTGAAGAGTTTATATTTTGTGCAACATTAGATTTTTTTTTTTTTTTTTTTGCCAAAAAGTAAGCAGAACTGTGCCATGAAAATTCCATATGTTCAAAAAATTTTAGTGGTAAAAAGAATTGATTCCTTGAATAAAGCTCATGTTGGAAGAATTGATTCTCTTTTTCTTTTCCTTGTTGTTTAAGGTGGTTTCACCTAAAATATCTGCCTTATGTTTCTAGTGGTAAAACTTCTTTATATATTTTCTTCACAATTAATGTATTCCCAAGGATGAAAATTTGCACATCCATAAAACTAACTTTAAGTTATAGCATGGGACACTTAATATTTGCAAAAACATAACCATAATTAAGCAATCCAACATTTGTTTGTCTACTGAAGTCATCATTGTACAGATTGTGCCATCTATTAACAGGTCTGAACATTACTCAAAGAAAAATGATTTATTTTTATTATAATTATAGTTATATTTTAGCAAGTATTAAGTTCCCCATGCTATAACTTAAAGTTAGTTTTATCAATGTGCAAATTTTCATCCTTGGGAATACATTAATTGTGAAGAAAATATGTAAAGAAGTTTTACCATTGGAAACATAAGGCAGAGATTTTAGGTGGAACCACCTTAATGTGCCTACTATTGTGCATACTGATTTAAAAAAAAAAAAAAACTTTTAAATTCATTAGCTTAGTGAGCACATTTTTTGACAAAAGTCTCAAACTCAGTGTGCTAAAGGTATTTATAGGTATGTTTTTGAAAGTGTACATTGGTAATTTTATAACAAAGAGTGAATTGACACTACATAGCAAGATAATGTCATGTCAGAAAAGCTGGGTAATGCATAGACAATTCTGATGGTGTTCATAGCAATCACGAAAAAAGGGTGGGGAATTTTTGAAATAGACCTTTTAGAAACACAGATTAATGTCTGGCACAAACACATTTGGAAAATCAGAAGATACGGATGATGTTACTCATGGATAGAACTAACTTATGTTGAAAGAGTATTTTCAGTTTGACCTGTGAAAGTCATTGAACTAAAAATATAAATGTAAGCTCCCATGCAGGAAAAATTGTACTTCAGAAAAACTAAAAAACCCATGTAATACCATGGCCATAGCTGTGGCATGTTGGGTGCAAAATGTCTTTTGGAATGATCTTTGATATGGAAATTTATCATGATATCCCTTAGTTGAATTGTAGGTGTGGGAAATTTACCATCTCCCACAGAGGGCCTCTGTGAATCTTGGAGAGGTGCCAGCTAGTTCTGTGTGACATTGGCAAAAAGATCCCAACTCACTGGGTTTTGTTTCTTTTGTTCCAGAATCCTTAGGTTGAATGACCAACTGGAACCATTACCTGTAGGCTAATCCCCCACACTAATGTACTTACCTGATTAAAAAGACACAAAGAAATATTAAAAATGACTCAAGTGTGAGATATGGTGGACCTACCACACTTGAGAAGGACGGTCCACAACGGAATCGACCTGGACTTTCTAAACGGCATAGGAGAAAGATATCTCAGCAGAGTGAGTGAGTGTAAGATTAGTGTATGGAATACTAGAGGTATAAATGGCAAGATGAGCAAGGTGATTGAAGAGATGAGTAAGTATAGATTGGATGTGCTGTGTGTAAGTGAAACCAAAAAGAAGGAAATTGGGATAGAAGAAGTGAATAAAACTGTGAGTGTTAGATAATGTGAGAGGACAGGCTGGTGCAGGTGTAATTTTAAGTGAAAAGATGAAGAACAACTTGATTCACTATAGTTGCATAAGTGAGATAATTCTTTAGATTCGTTTGAAAGTGAAACTTCAGAGAATAGTAATTGTTGTAGTGTATGCTCCTAGTGACTCGGAACCTTATGATAGGAAGGAAGATTTCTGGAATTAGCTAAAAGCTGTTTTGAGCCAGTTTGGTGCTAAAGAGAAAGTTATAATAGCAGGGGATTTCAATGCTAGAGAAGGTGTGCAGAATGCGATTTCTGACTATGTTCTGGGTAAGTTTAATGATCCTTGTGTGAATGATAATGGTGAAAAATTAATTGAACTCTGCACTGAGGATGGTTTGTGTGTACCTAATATGTTTTTCAACCACTAGTATATCCTCACATATACTTGGGAAAATCATACCTTGGTCAAAAGAGTGTGATATATTTTATTGTCTATGATCAGCATCTGAAACACTTAATTTTTGACACTCATGTGATGAGAGGTGCGGATGTTGGTTCTGATCATCACTTGGTAGTGTAATGAGTGTACCTGAATGTTGGTTGGAGGAAAAGGAATACGAAGAGGCCCAGGGTGGAAAGAATAAAGGTTGAAAGGCTCCCTGAATATCATCAGCATTATTCTGACTTACTTAGATAACGACTGAAGGAGTTTGAAGTCTTGTGAGAGGGATGTAGAAAAGAAGTGGGAATGTTTTAAAAACTGTGTTATCACTGCAGCTGAAGAGGTCTGTGGCACCACAATAGTGGGTAACAATAAAGGTGATGCTTGGTGGAATAGTGAGATTGAAGAAGCAGTAAAGAGAAAGAAGGAAGCCTATTTGGGGATGCTGCAAGGTAGACTTTCTATGAATATCTCTGTAAGAAGCATGAAGCCACTAAGCTGGTTCACCAGAGTATGGCAAAAGATATAAAGGAGAAGATGGAAAGGCATGGATTGGCTTTTTGGAAAGATAGGAAGACTTTCTGGAAGTACATGAGACTCAGGAAAAATAGGGGAAACAAAGTTGTAAGCTGTGTAATAAATAGGATTGGGGAAATGATTTGGGAGCCCAATGAGTTAAGTGAAAGATCGGGTGAATACTTCTGTGAGTTATTAGATCAGGAAAGCAAAGGTGATTCAGAAGCAGATGATGTCACAGTGAAGGATCGAAGCACAGGAGGGATCTCAAGAGAAGAGGTGTGTAGAGCTCTAAAATCTCTTCAGAATGGTAAGGCTGCGGAAGTTGATGGCATAACTGCCGAGATGATGAAATATGGTGGTGACCCTGTAATTGACTGGCCAACTGAAATTTGCCAGTTGTGCTGGGAGTTAGGAATGGTCCCTCAGGATTGGAAGGATGCTATCATTGTTCCCTAATACAAGGGAAAAGGTGATCAGACTGACTGCAAGAATCATCGTGGTATTAGCCTACTGAGTGTGCCAGGGAAAGTGTTTGGTAAGGTTGTTATTGAAAAAGTAAGGGGTCTTGCATCAGAGAAAGTGTGGGATGTTCAGTGGTTTTATGCCTGGTAAAGGCTGCACTAACCACATTTTTGCATTACACATAACAATTGAAAAGTATCTGGCTGTTGGTAAGAAAGTTTTTTGCTGCCTTCATAGATTTAGAGAAAGCTTACAACCGAGTAAATAGGACACTTTTGTGGAAGGTATTGAATGAATATGGTGTTACTGGGAATCTACTTAATAGTGTAAAAGCCTTGTTTGCTGGCAGTAGAGCTTGTGTACGAGTGAATAGTGTTTTATCAAAATGCTTTTCTATTGGTGCAGGAGTCAGACAAGGTTGTGTAATCTCACCATGGCATGGCTGTTTAATATATTTATGGATGCGTGCATGCATGCTGCCAAAATAGAGAATACTGGTTTGTATCTTGGTGATATCTGTGTGTACAGATTTCTGTATGCTGATGGCAGTGTCCTGTTGGCAGAGAGCAAAAGGAGTTGCAGATTATGCTGTCCCGAATGTACGAAGTTTGCATGCAATTCAGACAGTATAAATAAGGGAAAACCCAAAGTTACGGTTTTTGAGAGAGGAACTGGTAATACTAAATGTAATATAAGCCTAAATGGCGCAGTGATTGACCAGGTGAATGAGTTTGTGTATTTAGGAAGCATGTTTGACAGAAAGAATAAATTGGATGGTGAAATTAGTAGGTGAGAATTCTGCATTGAAAGTCATGGCTGCTTTGGAAGGTTTTCACTGGAATGATGGGTTTTCAAGAGAGTCCCACATGGCTGTGTATGAAAGTGTAATTGTTCCTACTCTGATGTATGGCAGTGAAACCTGGGTACTTCAGAAGAAACATAGGAGTCGTTTGTGTGCTGGAGAAATGCGTTACTTACGGGGGTTTGTGACAAGGCACGTTCTGTTTGTGTGAAAAATGAAGATGTGTTGCAGTTGTGTAGTGTGAAGCAAAATGTTGTTAGCAAGGTGGAGACTAATATGCTTCTATGGTTTGGCCATGTTGAAAGAATGAGTGATGAGATGCTTACTGAGAACATCTTTTTAGCCCATGTGGCAGGAAAGCAAGGTAGAGGAAGACCAAGGAAGTCATGGGAGGATAAGATTCAGGAGTGTCTGAGTGAGAAAAAGATTATGAGTATGAAGTATAGAAGACCTTGTATATGGCGTGTGATGGATGTCAGTGAATCCCGAGTTGTATATCAAGATCGCTGTAAATGGAGAAGTTTGATATGGCAACAGTAAGTAAAAATTATCTGGTAGTTTGTATTTCTTTGTGGAGCTAACCTCTGAATATCAGATAACAGCTTAGTGATGTGTATGTATGTATGAGATTTACCATTCAAGTACCTTGGCCTGTATTTTTCCACTGAAGTTTTCCAGGGTTGCTTGTGAAATAGTAACTAAAAAAAGAACTGATCTCAATGGGTGAACTTTAAACATGAAAAAAAAAAAAAAAAAAAAAGGAATGGGTGGGTTTCTGCTGCAGAGCACAATACAACTTGTTTCCATTTTGCCTTCCGAAGGAATGGCAAAAACATTTTATTTTGTTGAGGAAAGTAAAATTAGAAACTCTCATTAGAAAATATAAAAGAAACATAACATTTTGATTTTAGCAATCAGATATGCCTGAGTTGCCAGTTTTACTGTTCAGTATGTACCACCATCACATCAAAAAACTTTAAAAGTGCATTGCCCTGGTGTGGGATTTGAACCCTCAGGTTTCGATTTCTGTTTGAGCATGCTATCCGTTACACCATACAGGACAATGAAGTTCTAAGTATCTGAGTTGAGATTAATCTAAACATCTCCAGATTTCTGCAGTTGAAGCAAATTCTGCTTCCCTGTAGTGTTATTAATTACATCACCAGTGCTTCAGGTATGGATTGCATGGAAGAAATATTCTTTACTAATTATGTAGAACAAGGTCATGATTTTAGTAATCGGATATATCTGAATTGCCAGTTTTACTGTTCAATACATACCACCATCACAGAAAAACACTTAAAAATTAATATGTTTTTAAATAAATTTTCTTATTGAAATCCATGTTTTCCATCATTACATATCTTGCCGTTTCAATTGAAAGTCATTCGCCTCTTTCGAAAGCAATATGTACAGTTGATGTTCAGCTCATGCGCCTCTTTCGAAAGCAATATGTACAGTTGATGCTCAGCTCATGCACCTCTTTCTTTGTGTCTTATTAAGCTGTTTCTCTTGCATATACAGTACTGACTTTGAACTTTATTTCTGTTTAGAACAAAATGTAAGAATGCTTTACTCTATTTTTGTTTAGAACAAAATGGAAGAATGCTTTACTCCGTTTCTGTTTCGAACAAAATGGAAGAATGTTTTTTCTGTTGACTGATATAGTGAGAAGTGACTGTAAGCGTGGTTCGTACGCATCCTGGAAATCCTGGAAAAGTCCTGGAAATGTCCTAAAATTCTGTTACATGTCCTGGAATTTTATCCGTTCCTGCAATTTTTGTCCCTGCGCGATGTTTTGTAGTTGAAAATTATTCTACATTTAAAACTTTTGTCTGATAAATTTTCCTCCCCACCCCCAGCAAAATAATGTGGGGTCTGTTGGTTTTCTTGTCTGCCTGCATTGCTGAATCTGCATTGTTTTAGTTATTTTGACAGCAGTTAAAAATACTGCTCAGCACTATCGTGACTTTTTTCATTGTTGTTGTTTGGCTAAAACCTGCGTTTGCTTCCTGGTCATTAAAATGTTGTGACAAATTGCCTTATGGCGTTATGCAAAGGAAGGAATTAAAAAAAAAGAATTTGTTCAAAATTGCAAGTACTTCAGTCATTCAGTGTGATGGGAAAAGGAAAAAGTGAATCATTTGTCAGAGGACATTAGTGGTTAAGTGTTTACGAAAGACGGACAGATGAAAAGATTAAGGTCACGTGGGAAAGCAGTGTTTTTGGTAGCCCTGGCTTTGGATGTAGATAGGGAGATTGCGGGTGGGTGGGATGAAGGAGACGTGCGCGACCTTGACTTCTGGCTCTTCTTGGCTTCTCACACCAAATGCGGGAGAATGGTGTTGGAACACTTTTTTGTTTATTTAATTGTTTTACGTTAAATAGATTTAGTGGCTGTTCTTTAATTGCTGGGAAAGGGAAATTTAAAAGTTCAGTGCCATTTTCGTGCATCCGGAATTACTGGAAGGTTATAAAAAGAAAAAACTGTGCAGTTCTTCTGATGAAATTTTTTTTTTACCTAGAATGTAAGGAACTCTACTGGTTTCCCCGGGAGACTCGCCAAAACCTTACGATTTGGGTGAATTTTTAGATAGTTTACTAAAAATCCCAAAATTTAGGGATTTTAGTTAAAATAACCAAGAATACTTAGTGTTTAATGTTGAAAAAATAGAAGTTTTTTTTTTTTCAGTTGGAGCTTCAAATAAAAAAAAGGGGGCATAATAACTGTGCAGAGAAATAATTCAAAAAGGGGGAGGGGTGTAGTAATCTTTGAAAGAAAGGTAGCATCTCATCGACTACTTGCTCTGTGAGCGGTTCTCGATCCAAAGGCAGAAGCTAGCACCCACACTTAACCCTTCCTGCTCATCAGTGCCTTTGTTTCAGGACAAGACTGTACAAAAAATATTAAAGCTAACATTGCAAGTTTCTTATGAAATTGGCTGAAATCTTTACATACATACACCATGACTGCATATAAGAAGCTGATGACTAGAATTTCAAATGAATCGGTTTAAAGCTTTTTATTAGCTCTAAAAAAATTTCTTTTTATTGAGCGCATTTATGGTTATTTTAAAAAGTGTTTAACCAATTCACATGAAATTCAGGAGGTCTATTCCTATTAGCGATTTATGGCATTCATATATATTTCAGCCAGTTTCGCAAATTTAGATTTTGATATTTTTTAATCCTAGTCTCAATTTTTGTAGGCCTCCTGTATTTAGCTGTAATAAACATCTGTTCTGGCTGCTCCCGAGTTGCCCTTTAAACTATGACTTTTTTTTGTAGGTAGATGCTTTCTGCGCATATGGTTTCGCTTTTGATTCCACCCTCTAGAAGCAATCTTTGTTCATCATTCAGTTCCCGGCAAAGTTTTGTTCCTCACGGAAATGTCTTGGGGTCTATTATTTGATACTTCCAGTATTTGCTGTTTTTTTGTTTTTTTTTTTTCAGTAATATAATTGTGGTGTGAATGTTTTAATTAAAATTGTAATATTTGCTTTGCTTACATAAATTCAGTATGCCGAAAAGAAAGTGCACATTTAACGAAGTTTGGCTAGTAAAAAGGATTATAAAGATTGGCTATCCGGAGATGTAATTAAATTTAGAGAACGATGCAATATTTGTGATCAAAGTTTTGATATATCCAACATGGGTGAAGCAGCGCTTAAAAGTCATGTAACTGGTAAAAACATCAAGACCATGTGCATTTGCGTTGTGGAAAGAGTGTTGGTCATATCAGGACTTTTTTTTACATCCTCAACCCAAGAGCAATCCGATCCCAATGTACCATCGACATCTGGTAGCAGCAGAACTCGTTACAATTGGAGGATCATTTTCTTCAGAAGCAGTTTTAAAAGCGGAAATTACATGGGTGCTAAAAGCTTTGAGTAACAATTTTTCATTGAAATCATGTGAAAATATTAAAGATATTTTCAAATTAATGTTTCCCGACAGCTCGATTGCTGAAAAATTTTCTTGTGGGGAAAGGAAATCTGCCTACCTGTCTGTGTTTGGCATTGCCCCCTATTTTTCTTCTACCCTTAAAGACAGTGTGAAACGTGCAAATGGGTATGTTTTGTTATTTGATGAGTCTCTGAATAAACATAGACAGCATAAACAACTTGATTGGCATATTCGATACTGGGAAGAAAATTTGGTATGTTCTAGATATTTTTCTTCTGACTTTATAGGGCATGCAACAGCTGATATTTTATATGAAAAAATATCCAAAAAATGTCTAATTGTTGATCCAGGTAATTTGCATCAACTATCCATGGATGGGCCTAATGTCAACTGGAAAGTTTTTTAAATGATGATGCAACACTTAAAGCAAGAGAAACTTTCTACATTGCTTAATGTTGGAAGCTGTGGGTTGCATATAATGCACAATGCTTTCCGAAGTGCATGTTCAGTTTTTCCAGAAGTAGGACATTTTTGACATCGTTGTATCGGTTGCTGAAAGTTGCTCCTGCCAGACGAGAAGATTTTATTAATGTAACTGGTTGTAATATATTCCCTTTAAATTTTTGCAGGAATCAATGGGTAGAAAATGTTGCTGTGTGCCAGAGAGCATTAGAAGTTTTACCCTTTCTGAAGAAATATATAAACAGTGTCCAAAAAAAAAAGAAGTACCTGATCCTGCAGATGTGACATTTGAAACATTGCGGGAATGTTTAGGAAATGAACTATTTATTGCAAGATGTAATTTTTTTATAAGCTTAGCCAATGATATTGAACTGTTTTTAGTGTCATACCAAACAGATAGGCCAATGATGCCATTCATTAGTGAAAATTTAGAAAATGAAAATAAAAAATATCACAATGATATAAACAGCATTACTATAGGCTTTGTGACACAAAATAACATTACAGATTTGAAGAGGAAGAAATCTGTGTCTGACAGGCAAGTGATGGAGTTTTACATAAACTTTAAAAATTATTTGATAAGGTTGAGAAAAAAACTTACTGAGAAATCACCTCTGAAATATTCATTGCTTCGGAACATGGCCTGTATAGATCCCCAACATTTAAAAAAGGGAAGCAGGGTTGCTAATGTAAAAAAAAATTCAGTGATATTTTACTGATTCTCACAAATGCAGGCAAAGTTAAAGAGTCAGACTGTGATACAATTATAGGAGAATATAATTCCTTAATCAGTGAAGTAGCCTGCATGCCTGATTTTGATGTTAAATCTGATCATGTAGATGCATATTTTCACAGCTTGCTTGCAACCAAGTCCGAGTTCCAACATTTGTGGTCTGTTGTAAATATTTTATTGCTCCTTTCTCATGGACAAGCAACGGTTGAGCGTGATTTTTAAGAAAACAAACATATGATGGTTGAAAATCTTCATCATGAGACAATTGTAACAAAACGCATTATCAGTGACCATATAAAATCAGTTAGAGTCATAAAGAATGTAACAATCTCAAAAGAACTTCTGATTTCTGCTGCTGGTGCTCATCAGAAATATCATTTGTATCTTGATGAAAAAAGAAAAGGGGAGGTAGAAAAGTCTGGAAGAGATAAAAGGAAGTCATTGTTGGATCACATAGATGGATTAATGAAAAAGAAAAAGAGGCTGGAGGAGGACATATCAGCTCTGCTGAAATGATCTGATTCTTATTCTGAGAAAGCAGAAAAAATGAGTCAGTTGACTTTCGTAGCCAAAGCAAATTCTCTGTGTCAAAGTGCCAAAAGAAAAACTGAGTCATTAAAAAATCTAGAAAAAGAATTGGAGGAAAAATACTTGGAAATGAAGCGTTACTGAAGTTTGCACTTATTCCACCTTCTCTTTTATTACAGATCATTATAGTGGAACCTTTTCATACATATAGGCTTTAATATTTACATGCACAAAATGTGTACTAATTGTGAAAATGTGTGCATTAAAATGAACTAATAGTGCACACTAGTTTAGAAACAACAGATCATGGCAGTGTGAAGGATATTTTTATAGCACACTTGTTTAGTTACAACAGATTAGAAGTGTGTGAAGGATATTTTCAAACCCATTTTTTTTTTTTTTTTTTTTTTTTAGTTGTGGTGCTTATTTTGATATTTGCTGATTAACGCTTCATGTAAAAATTCGCCTTGAAATTAGATTGCTTTCTAACATCAGAATCTTAAATCTAGTTGTTTCTTAGTATTTTCTGAGCTAACTAATCACCTTCCATGTTCTATAATTAGTTTTCTAATCACACGCAGTTAAACTACCTAATGGAAAAAAATATCACTGATGTAAGCAGCTGTGCATATAGCCCTTGGATTTAAGGCTTTCCTGTTATTATATTTTATTTCATTTTGGTAATTTTTGTGCACACTTCATTTGCTGGTGATTACACATATAAAACATAGCTAGAGCATCAATATTAGAAGCATATATTATGTTGAAAATTCCTTCCCTGAATAACATGTAACACAAATCCTTGCTCCCATGAATATCTGTTTAAGAAATAAGTCCTTTTGTTCCTTTGAAAAAGTTTCAAATATTTTACCTTTTCTTATCCTTAAATTTCCAATGTAAGCTTTATTTCAGAATATTTGAATATAAATACTATTTAGTTTATGTGTTGATTGTGTGGTATATGAAAGCATTTTAAGAGTAATGATGCATTTGATGTTCTAACTATAAATTTTTTGCCTATATTTTCAAGTTTTATGATTTTTTATTCTTCAATTGGCTGCAATAATTGAACTAAAGCCAAAGTAGCAATAAAACTTTCTCAAAATCAGCATAGCATAGCATACATAAAAGATTTATAGAAATTAAATCTACTTACATTTTCAGTGACAGTTTTGGTATTTTTAGTATTTATTTATGATTCTAAGTTTCTTGTTAGCTGCAGCAGACATTTTCAACATTCTGCATTCCATATCAAGTTTGCTCAAGCCTGTAGGGAGTTGTTAGTTGGAGGTTACAGGTTGAAAAGACCTATGGTTTCACTATATTATAAATAGGAGCATTTGTATCATGTGTCCTGGAAAAATTCCAAATGTCCTGGAAAAGTCCTGGAATTCTGTGGTGGAAAAAGTGTATGAACCATGTGTAAGGAATGGAAAACATGAATTTTATGCAAAATTGAAGTTCAGAAAATCGAATTGCATGTACTCACTATGATGTTTTGAGAGGTCACAAAAAATTATGCTGTCTCTAGCACTAACACATTGAAAATCTTCCAACTTTGAATTTTAATTTGGCCTATAAAAGGGGACAGCGAAATTGTTAAATTGCTATTGTAAGGAGATACTGCAAGTAAGGGGAAAATCGATTTTAAAATGTGAGGCTTCTCTTTTACACCATTATCAACAACAAATTTAGGAACCAGCAGTGTAATAAACAGTCTCAGGAAATGCTTGCAATTTGTGAGCAAGTGTTATCTTGCTGAAACATTGCATCAGACACACTAGTTATTAAGGGTATAGCTGCAGGTTCCAGGATACCTTTTGCATTGCAGCACTAAGACATCGGAGGAGATGGCAAAGGCTCTTCAAATTCTTGATGTGAAGAAAGATGTCTATATTCAGCTGAGTATATAGTTGCCTGGCTGAATGTAAGACATCTTTCTTCAGATCAAGAATTCAGCAAGCCTTTGCTGTCTTTGCCAGGCAATCCAAACTGGATAAAATAATAAAACCAGGCAGGAAACACCTCCAATCATATACTCAGCATCATCAAAAAGACATGCTCCAACACAGATGCACTAAAAAAAAGGGTAGTTAAGGCTGTCAATGCACGATCAGATTCATCTTAATATAGAGCACAAACGCCACACCTCCCAATCACGATCTAAAAACGTAGGTTAAAAAACGTCTTTATTTACAATTAAAAGGGTGAGTTTAAAAGCTCTAGCGAGCACTTTCGCGAACCACTATGGTCGCATCATCAGGCTAAGGAGTGAAATCACTATGAAGCGGTACATGACTTAAATAGTAACAGAGATGAGCCCAAGATTACAAATATATATGTAAATGAGATGAGTAAAAGATATTAAATGTCAATCACTACAAACTATTTACAAAATTACCTAAATTATTTTGAGGGTTCCTCGCTTGGATATTCCAACATGAGTTCTCTCCAGGCATTAGGAACATAAACAGGTATATCCTCATTGCAGCACTTAGGTCCCAGTTTTATAATGTGAAGACTCTCAGTAAATAACATAGAACTTTTCATCGAGGCTGTTGATAGCAAGTTTTCATTGTCCCAATCCAGTTTTAGGTCTCCTCAATGACAGTTCTTGACAAAGTCGAAGTAACTACTCCTTTATGAATTGCATATTTATGTTCAGCCCATCTGATTCCCAAGCTTCTGTAGGTCGAGCCCACCTAACAGAGATCACTGTTATGTGGGCTCGACAGCGTCTCCTAAGAGTTGCCAAAATTTTGAATTCAGTGCCTTAATAATGTTTTTCCCTTCCAAAATGTCAGATGCCCATCCAACATACCTTGTGACTTCAAATGCAGAGTTGCTCTCCGTATTTAATCATTCTTTATTTGTTTAGTCAAATCATACTGATATTTACATTATAACATTTTAGTATTCAGTTTGTTCTCTGCTGTCAACCTTGGAAAAGCCTTCCATTGATGAGTGAAAGCTTGGCAAAAATGTTTAATTCCTTAACCAATAAAAGGAAAATTACTATACTTTTTTCATAAACCAATGCAATTTTAGTATTTAACATCATCTTTTGATTCTAAGTTGTTTAATCACTTGCAACTATTTTTGGCCCTCTGGTGTATTTTAATATTTGAAGGTAATTGAATAACATTCGTACCGTCTTTGCAAGCTTTAGTACATTATTTGGTCGAGTTGACCCAGCCCCTCATGGCAAAAATTAACATTGCTAGAAACACAAGAACAATGGGAGTTATCACAATGCCTTAAAAAACAAACTCTAAATTAAAAGAATACCAATCAACATCGCAAACAGCACACAGAAACAACGGAAATTCTCATAATACCTTAAAAATGAACACTAAATAAAGAGAATACCTATCAAGAGCATACTAAAAAAACTGAATTAAAAGGTTGAATTAAAACGAATTCACCATCAGAGGGAATGGTTGAACTCAAACCCAGAAAAAAACTCTGCAAGCATTTTCGGTAATCAGTTATTACTGTCATCAGGCAGCCAACATGCTACGTTGACAACTCTTCAAGAAGTAAACTTTTTGCGAGCATTCACTTGAGGGGAGTGTTAAGAGCGTGGTCAGTCAAGTTTACGTGTTAATGCAGTAACAGCATCCCACAGCACAGTGGCGGTATGAATGTTATTCAATTGCCTTCAAATATTGAAACCTTTATAAGTACGTTAAATGAACAATGAAGATACCTTGTTACTTCCTAATAGTACAGATTGCACTCTGGTGTATTTCAGTGCTTGTTCACTATGCATTTGTGCCCTGTAAATGTTTTATTTTAACGTATTTTTTGTGAAGATTACCTTTTTTTTTTTTTCTGCCCATGTTACTACTTTTTCAGGCCACTGTGGACTTGAACAAAAGTTCACTTGCCCAGGGTCTGGTTTGGATTTGCCAAGAACTGATAAGATTAGCAGCAGGAGTGCCTTCCCCTTTGTTGACTATTGCCTCCCAATTTGTTAATAAGCATAAAACTGCCCAAGGAATTAAAACCATTGCTCCATGGAAATGTTATGTGCGTCAAAGTGAGCAACATGCTATGTCATGTGATGATATTGTAAATGGTAAGTAAAAAGAATTGTGAAAATAAATCCAAATTCTTTGCCAATATTTTTTATTTTGGGTACTGTATTGCAAGAAATGTCTCATTGTGTATGAGTGAAAAATGAAATCTTTAATGTGTTTTTTTGTAATTAATTACTTTAGTGTATGTGAAATAGATGCAAATTGTTTTCCTCTTAGTTTGAAAATTTTCAGTAATTGTTTACACCATTTATGACATGGTTTTTAACATTAATCATAGTGAGTGCTGAAATCTTGGTATCATTCAAGCAATTCAATGATACTTACAGAGTTATGTGATTATCTCGCTTAAAAAATTATTTTCAAGGTAATAAAAAAATTCCTGACATATTTCTTGCCAATAATACTCACTTGTTTTGTCTCCTTTAAATATCACAAAGTGAAAGATTTAGGAATTACAGTGGATTCTTAGTATGTATGAACAGGCATTTCATAATCCACAATTTTTTTGTCATGTTCACCATTGATTGTTCATTCATTTGTTCATAGACATCTCACACTTGTGTACCAGTACAACATTAAGGCATGTATTTAGCATAGCCTGGTATGTGAAGAGAGGGAGATCTTGTTTGCAGTAAACTTTATGTCTTCCTGCCCATTGCAAGATTTTCAGTCCTAACATATTTGATCACTAAAGCTGATATGACATGTTCCGTCCATCTGGTCTGCCTCTTGTTCCATGGACATGTACCACAGAACTGATAACCTGTTTGGGCAATCTTTCATTTTCCATTTTGACACACATGTCCTTACTGTGTGAACAGTTTCTCATTGATGTTTTTTTCTTTGACTAAAAAAGCACTTAGCTCAGTCCTACCAATGTCTGCATTACTAATTCTGTTTAAACATTGAATCCAACTATTGGTTACAGTCAAAGAAAACCTGACCAACTTTCACTGTGTGGAGGCCCTGTACTTTGTTAACAAATTACTGCACGTTCATTCCCAAAGGGAACGAAAGTGCAGTAATTTGTTCCCTTACTGCAGAGGAGGAAATCCATTGGCCAGTGGTTGCTGTGCTTGACTGCCATAGTCTTGGGATATCAACAGCAAAGTTTATATACTGCCTGAAATTTAAGAATTCCTTAAACAGCTGTTTCCTTCCTGTTTTCCCTCAGACTCCTGAAAAAGTCTGTAAATTTAATTTTGACACCTGGAAATTGTTGTACTTTGGTCTTTCTCAATGTCTTCGATTGCTCATTTAATGGGCTAGAAGTGAACCTTACCAATTTTTTTTTTATTTTTTTTTTAATTCACTATTTTCCTTTGCCTGATGGAAGCTACCATATATTTTTGCATATAATATGAAAGTTTTTAGAAGAAATCCTGCTTTCAAAGGTGTGTGGGGGGAGGGGGGTCAGCTTTTATACATGGGTGAGTAAACAATACAGCTGGACTTCAGTATTGTTACACGAATTCTCGTGAGGAATTTACCGGCGAGTTTGCTTATGTTTTAGATCATGTGTCACTGCACTGTAGCTTTCTGACCTTCTGTCGGTTATATCCTCAGCTGTGCCCCTGCCTGCCCCGTTCATCACTTGGAGTTGGGGGGTTACAGCTATGGATAATAACTGGTAGGTATAGTTATTCTGCTCTCAAGACACCATGGAGAAACGACACTTATTCTATCTACCAATGGCATACACGCAGTGCAAAATGAGATATTGATTTCACACAAAAGTAAGAAGAAAATTACAGTTACAGAGATCTTTCATATTCTATTCTACATATTTTACTTGCATTTATTGAAATATATATGTATGTATTCTTAAAAAAACCTGATCCCATTTTGCTTTTCATTTTGCATTTCACATGGAAAAAGTCGCAGTCTCAAAGTAAACAAATTCCTGATGAGTGCAGCACACGAGGATTCACATAACACTTCTTTGGAAGTAGTTCCAAAAAATGAAAGAATATATACATATAAAATATTTTTCCACCCAGAGTAAGATTCCTATTGGAATAGATGCCACTAATATGATAAGTGAAAAACCTATACGACTTGAAATTTCTTGCATCCAATCCAAACATGGAATACCTCATTATTTTCCGTGTGCATGCCGCGGGATGCTGTCTTCCGAAGGTCATGACTGGACACGCAGTGAGTCAGACACCACATAAATAACTTAGCTGTTGTGGTGAGCCACAGCCAATTGGGCATTTCTCCTCTCCTGAGTTTTCACAGTTTTCTTCCACTCCGCAGTGGCAGAAACCATCAGCGCTGTGGAAGAGTAAGGGCTCCATGTTTTAGAAAAGATGGTGACTTGAAAAAAAACGACATGGCTTTGTTACTTCTTGGGTGAAATAATTGTGGGATGCAATTTCACCAGAAATGGGTATAAAGTCTCGCAAAAAAATCTGTATAAGTATGCAATGGGTCTTATTCAATAGCAAACCAGTTTACTACTTTATCTTCTGTTCAACGCATTTACTGTACTATCGGATTCAAAGGTGAGCACTTCATAATAAAAGAACGTCTAAAATGTAAAATGCCCTTATTGTGTCTTTTATTGTAACATAACATCTTAAAAGGAACTTATGGTTATGCATAATTCAACCAATTCTTATGTGAATACGTAACAGTTATTGTAGCCGGTTTCACAATCTGTTCTTTATATCCACTTCTTGTTCATTCTTGGCCTTAGGCCTCCTTATATTCCTTGATTATAAATGTAAATTTTCTTTCAGTTAATATGTTTATGTCTATTGTGCTGCATTAACTAGATATAGAAATGCATGGGTTCGATGAATGACAATTTCGCCAGGACCTTCCCATTCTGCCGTATTTTCGTACAATTTCAGTCATGGCCTAATTATTCTGTCCTTTTTATCTGAACACTTACAAAATCGGAATTAAAAGGTTCTGTGTAAATTATTTTGCATATCCGCCATGCAACTTTGCAGTCACGAGCTCTTCATAAAGTTGCCGTAATGCCACAGACGGTCTATCATTGTCGGTGAAAATTTATCTCTTTCTAATTAATAAAACACTAAATGAACTACTTACATTATAAAAACATCTATTTACATCTATTCAGAAGTTCCTAAAGTGCATCTTCTCAAGGTTCACAAAGTATTATGCTGTACTTAACATTGCCGCTACGCCCTTCCTTTGTTTTTGTTGCCAGTATTGTTACAACTACGTTCTTAAGATTATGCCACTGTCAGCAAGCACTTGAAACATTCAAACATTAAAAAAAAGGAAATGTCACAACAGTGATGTATATCTTCAAACCAACTATATACATCAATTCTCAATTCACAAAATCCCGAAGTGCCCCCCCCCCCTCGAGATCTGAAGTACTATGCCGGATGCATTTCGCTTAGCCTATCTCGCTGGCATTTTCAATGGTCACTAACATGTTCCGTGGTTCTCCTGAACTTCTGAAAATCATGCCTCTACCACAGATCGCTGACTTTACTCAGCGATGTTCAAATTTTGTTCGTCAGAATTTTCACTCAATAACTTCTGTGAAAATTGACCAATTTGGATGGAATTCTTAACTATAAAATAGTACATGTGTCATAGCTTTTTGTTTTAGAAATTAATGCCTAAAAATAAGAATGTTTTGTAGTAAAGCAACAATTAAAAGTTAATACTTGATTTGTGTAACATACTGACTTTTAATTGATATATTCACTACATTTAATCAATATGCTAGATGAGTAATTTAATCAAAGATATTGATGATTTTTTTTTTACGGATTTCAGCTTCTGAAAGTTGGCAGGTATGTGCACTGTATGTATCCATGCATATTGTTTTTCACTGTAAGACAATACCAAAAAAATAAAACATTTAATCACAAAAATAAAGTACACACAGATATATTAATACATATATAGTATGTGCATACTTAGTATGAAGTTTTCTTATGTGAGCTTAGATGGTCTCAGAAATTAACCTCCCGATAGTGGATATCTCCTTATAGCAGACAAATGTTGAGGTCCCAGGGTGTCTACTATTGAGAAGTTTTACTGTAGTAATTATTAACAGTTCCTTTAGCCTAAATGATAAGTCAATTGTACTTTTCTTATTTGCATTTGCCTGGCAGTTCTCTCCTGATTTTCCCATAACATCTTCATTTCTCCAGTTGTTATTTCCAACTCTTCTCGTAAAACCCCCAACAGCAACAGCCTTTTCCTTTTTCTTTTGTCTAGTTTTAATTATCATATCTAGATCCTCTAAGGTGGAATTCAATTTCTTCAGAACTAGAACCATCTGCTGGTCCATAGATGATTACCACAACTTTTGAGTACATGCTCTCCATTTTGGAAACAGCTCCCATAATGCTTCCCCGTGCAGGTTCTTATCTAATTAATCTGGAACTGTGGTTTCATCAAAGGCTAAAAAATGAAACCAAACAGATGCTAATTCCTTAAGTTTCTTCATGGTGTACAACTACTGCATCAAGTGTAGTTGTTTTAAGCTGTATTTTCTGTCTTATGTAATTTTGTAACATGTAAATACTGTTTCTGCCATGTATTCAGATCACTTTTACTACTTTTCAAAATTATGTTGATGTAACAACCATAGAGTGCTAGAGCTTCTTTAATGAAATTGATCTTTATTCCTAGCAATTAAACTTGCTGAAGCTCAAGATCCTGCCAGATTGGAAGAAGTTGTGCAAGATCTAGTTAAAGAAGCAATTTTGAAATGTGACACTAAACCACTGGTAGCAGCAATGACCAAAATTTTGTTAGAAGCAGACATGGAGAGCTCAGTGTGAGTATTTTTATCTATGGTATTTGGTAACAAAACTTTCAGTGATAGTATGGAATTACAGGGGTTTTCTGTACACTTTTAATTGCAGGTCAGACTTCAAAAATCAAGCATTCCATGTTTGGACCCATGATCTTACACAAGTTTAGTTTGATGGGCAGTACTATTATACAGGAAAAAGCAAGCAAACAAAAATACTATGTACTCCCATAAGATGTTCTGTTAAGTGAAACATAATGCATGATAGCAAAAAACAAAGCAAATTGTACATGTAACCTAAACACTTATTTGAAGTGTTGTGGAGTCAGATCAATAGTGCCTGATCAGGTCAATAGTGCCTGATCAGAAACTTTTAGTGTTAGTGATAATCCAGTGCTAATCAACAGCTGTTGAATGCTTTCCTCTACTTTATTTATGTATTTATTTATTTGTGTATTTGTTTGTTTGTTTGTTTGTTTTATTTCCCTTGAGCTTAATATTGTTGAGACCTTCAAATTGATGATGTAGCTATACCTTAATTTTTGTCATCTAATCGGTTTAGAAGCTGCAAGATTAGCTTGATTTCAGTCAATATTAGATTCTGCCATTTAATGATCCCTAAAGTCTTCTAATTTTTAATATTTATAAAAGAATTATCCTTGCCGTTCTATTTCAGATTGTAAGACAACAGCATTTGAATTTCCAAAATTGACCACTAGAAATTTAGATATTGTGCAATGTTTCAAAAGTTACTCTCGCTATTACAACATTTCAGTTATGTGGCAACTGAGGCCCGGGAGGGGCTAGCAGTGAGTGATGTCAGCATTGCATACAATAAATTCAGATTTTTGTGCACGTAAGCTGGAGAACTAATATTTTGATCTATTGCATGACAGGAAAAATTGAAATTGAAGTGCAATAAATCTTTGAAGGCTACAAAATTCTGCTTAAAACCTCAACTGTATGCTAGTATTTGCATGTCTAAATAATCATTTTGATGCCAGGTAATGTATCATTAACTGTGATAGGAAGGTTATTTTATCTTGTAATGAACTGGATTTGGGTTTCACTACTGAGGAAACCCAAATTTGCCGCCCCGGTGGCGCAGTGGTCTAAGGCGTTGGCCTCTGATCATTCGTCCGGGTCCGGGTTCGAATCCCGGTGAGGCATGGATGTTGTGTTTGTCTTACAGCACTGGCTCTCTCCCTTCCCTGAAACCAGTGACCCTAAATTAGGGACGGGCGACTGCTTATAGCCCATTGAGTTGCTCACGGTGGTCGTTAAACCTCCAAAAAAAAAAAAAAAAAAAAGAAACCCAAATTCAGTTCATTATAAGATAAAATAACCTAATAACATGTGTTACTCTGAATTACTCACAAAACGACTGAATGAGTTGAAGTCTTGTGAGAGGGATGTAGAAAATAAGTGGGCATATTTTAAGAACTGCATTGTCACTCTGCTGAAGAAGTCTGTGGTACTGCAATAATAGGTTAACACAGGTGTGCTTGGTGGGACAGTGAGATTAAAGAAGCAGTTAAGGGAAAGAAGGAAGCATATTTGGCGATGTTGCAGGGTAGAGTTTCTGAGGATGAATATTGCTGTAAGAAGCATGAAGCTGCCAAGCTGGTTTGCCAGAGTAAGGCAAAAGATAGGAAGGAAAAGGTGGAAAGGTATGAATTGGCTTTTTGGAAAGATAGAAAAACTTTATGAAAGTACATGAGACTCAGAAAAAGTAGGGGGAACGAAGTTGCAAGCTGTGTGAAGAATAGGATCGGGGAAATAGGAGCCCATTGAGTTAACTGAAAGATGGGGTGAATACTTTGTGAGTTATTGGATCAAGAAAGCAAAGGTGATTCTGAGGCAGAAGCAGGTGATGTTACAGTAAAGGATGGATGCACAGGTGGGATCTCGAGAGAAGATTTGTGCAAAGCTGTAAAATCTCTTCAGAATGGTAGGGCTCCAGGAGTGGATGGCATAACTGCTGAGATGCTAAAATATGGTGGTGACTCTGTAATTGATTGGTTAACTGAAATTTGCCAGTGGTGCTGCGAGTTAGGAGCAGAGTTTGCCAAAAAAAAATTTTTAAAGAAGTATTTTTACTCCTTTGAAAAAATTTAGGGAGTAGTTTTCAAAAGTCGAGTATTTTAAAAAAATTAACAGATGAAATAAAATACTTAACGAAAATGCTAAGCAATTATGAAAAATCAATCCAGATTTTTTCATATAAAAAATATTTCACTACTACTCAATGTATTTAGAATTTGAATCAGTTTTGTTTCTTGTTTTAGAAATAAATATAATATTCGTATTTTAAAACAATAACATTAAATTTATCATGTGTTGTAATGACCACATGGAACAGCAATGTGTTCAAGAAGAGAAAACATTGCACTTTTGAGGTTCTTATAGGCACCTAAAAATATCTAATAAACTTCTCAGCAAGTTCCACAGCCACATTTGTTTTTCTGCAGCTGCACAGCAACCAGTGCTTAAATTTTCATTTTCCTGATATCTTTGTTTCCCTTCCCATTTCTTTATTATCATTTTTTTATGACCTTGGATGACAATTTTATCCATCATAAATGCACGATAGTTTTCATTATTTTAGATAAAAGATGAATAGTATAACTGTGAAAATATAAATACTTTTGAACACCAATTTATTACAAATATTTCAACTTTGTCACTTTCGTTTTTGGAAACGCCAGCCCCCTTCCCCCTTTATCAAGCTGAAATACAAAACTTTTGGGGGGGGGGGGGTATTTAAGAACACAGGATACATGTTATGATCATTGTTGGGGAAAAAAATTACAGTTACGGGGAGAAATCTTTGCTACGTCCGATTTCCGTTTTTGGACATTTTCCCTCCATTTTCAAGTTGAAATACAAATATTTACGAAATAAATTGATATTTAACAACAGTACTAGGCAGAGGAAACATTGCATGAAAAATAAAATTGCAATTACGGGAGAAATCTTCACTGCGTCTAACTTCGGTTTTCGAAAGTTTTGAAAGATGGAACTTCTGCTTTCGAAAGTTTCAAGCGGAAAACATCATCCACCTCTACTAATTGCCCCAAAATTTCTGTTCAGTTATGCATCGATCTCAAGGATAACTCAAATTATGGCGGAAAAGGAGAAATTCCTCGAAGCCGCCGCACTCTCATGCCTAGAGATTAACAGCGAAATTTTTTCGCCGTCAAATTTCCATCTTCGGAAATTTTTTCCTCCATTTTCAAACTGAAATACAAATATTTATGGAATAAAATGACATGTAACAACAATACTGAACAGAGGCAACATCACAGGAAGAAGAAATTACGATCACGGAAAAAATCTTTATTTCGTTTACTTCCGTTTCTGAAAGACAAAATACCATCCCGATGTGTATTTTTACAAACTGGTAAAATTCTTAGATGCATAGTTTTACGCGCCGAGAAAAATTCCTGAAGCATATTTTTACAAGTCGAGAAAATTCTCTGCGTATTTTTACGTGCCGAGAAAAATTCCCGATGCGTAAACACACTCTTTGATGCAAACTAGATGCATAATTATGCATTTTGGCAAACTCTGGTTAGGAGTTGTTCCTCATGATTTGAGGGATGATATCATTATTCTCTTGTATAAGGTAAAAGGTGATCAGACTGAATGCAAGAACTGTCGTGGTATCAGTTTGCAGAGTGTGCCAGGGAAAGTATTTGGAAAGATCGTTATTGATAAGGTACAGGGTCTTACAACAGAGAAAGTGTGGGATGTGCAGAGTGGCTTTATGCCTGGTAAAGGCTGCACTAACCAAATTTTCGCATTACGTTTGATGATTGAAAAGTATCTGTCTGTTGGTTACAAAGTTTTTGCTGCCTTCATCAACTTAGAAAAAAGCTTATGGCCGAGTAAATAGGGCTCTTCTGTGGAAGGTACTGAATAAATATGGTATCACTGGGAATCTACTGAATAGTGTGAAAGCCATGCATGCTGGCAGTAGAACATGTGCATGAGTAAATGGTGTTGTATCGAATTGGTTTTCTATTGGAGCAGGAGTCAGACAGGGTTGTGTAATGTTACCATGGCTGTTTAATATATTTATGGATGCATGCATGCGTGATGCCAAAATGGACAATACTGGTTTATGTCTTGGTAATGTCCGTGTGTGCAGATTGCTGTATGCTGATGATACAGTCCTGTTAGCAGAGAGTGAAAGTGAGTTGCAGAGTATGCTGGCCTGGATGTATGAAGTTTGTATGAATTTCAAACTGAGTATAAATAAGGGAAAACCCAAAGTTATGGTTTTTGAGTGAGGAACTGTTAGTACTGAATGCAAGATAAGTTTTAATGACTTCGTTATTGATCAGGTAAGCGAGTTTGTATATTTGGGAAGCATGTTTGACAGAGAGAACAAATTAGATAGTGAAATTAGTAGTGAGTGAACTCTCCATTAAAAGTTATAGCTGCTTTAGGAGGATTTGACAGGAATGATTGGTTCTCAAGAAAGTCCCGAATGGTTGTGTATGAAAGTGCAATTGTTCCTACTCTGACGTATGGCAGTGAAACTTGGGTTCTGCAGAAAAGACATAGGAGTCGTTTGTGTGCTGGGAAGATGCGTTACTTATGGGGGTTTGTGGTAAGACATGCTCTGATCATGTGAGGAATAAAGATGTGTTGCAGATGTGTAATGTGAGGCAAAATGTTGTTAGTAAGGTGGAGACTAATATTCTTAGGTGGTTTGGCCATGTTGAAAGAATGAGTGATACGATTCTTACTAAGAGAATTTATGCAGCCCAAGTGGCAGGAAAGAAAGGTAGAGGAAAGCAAAGAAAATCATGGGAGGACCAGATTCAGGAATGTCTGAATGAGAAAAAGTTATGAGTATGAAGTACAGAAGGTCTTGTGTGCAGCGTGTGATGAATGTCAATGAAGCTCGAGCTGTCTGCCGAAATCGCTGTATTTGGAGACGCCTGATACAGCAACAGTGAGTTCTATCTGTGAGGAGCTAACCTCTGAATATCAAAGAACAGCTTAGTGATATGTATGTACTGAGGATGTGAATGAATTGATTGCATCTCATTTAGGCTGTGTGTCTGAGGAAAATCTAATTGATGTACAATAGAGAAATAAGATGCCACCTGATGTGTATAATGACTAATAGAGTCTTTCCTGTATGAATTTGACAATGGAGAAAATTAATAGTCTTCACATTCTTCAAACAGTTAGTTCTTAAGCATCGTAGAAAAATATAAACCAAATACAGAGGGAATTTGATGTGCACATAGAGCTTTTGATAGGGTACAGCTCGCTACACACTGTTTTATCAAAAAAGCTAGAATTCAACATTTTTGTGGCAAATTTTTATAGAAAGTTAATAAAACCACCATCCACAAATACATTGTTACTACATTAAAATCAATTTTGTGTGTGTTAAATGTCAAAAAGGAGCTGAAACAACTAGAATTTGAGGCAAGAAATAACTTCACTAATTACATAAAATGAAGTCAAGATTATAAAACAGATGTGCAGGTATATACAAATCAGATATCACAATCAGATATGCCTGAATCACCAGTTTTAGTGTTCAGTGTTACATCATCAGCCTTGATTATGCCACAGGTCTAACTACAAAAGTAAATACTATGGAATCTAACTACAGGACTGTGAGGTCTAATTACAGTAGTGCAGTGATGCTGAAGAAAAAAACCAACTCAAAATTTTCGCTGTTTATTCAATTGAAAGCAATAGAGAACCATTTAAAAATGACAGTTTTTTTTTTAAGATCAACCCCCCACCCCCCCCACCCCTCTCATTTCTTTGGACTACTGGTTCATCCTGTGAATAGCTCTTTTCTGTATGAAATTATGGTTATCAACATTATCATGTGTATATTATTGGGGCCCGAATTTCAGTCTGAGAATTATACAAAGAAAAATGCAGTAATTTATTTACTAAAATTCATGGATCTTTAAATGTTATTCATATGAAATTTGAAAAGTTAGTGTCTACCAGATTTTTTGTAAATGTGTTTTTCTTTCATTACATTTCAGCATCAAGGCATCCAGTGAGGCAAAATTCTGCTTGTTTGTTGACTGGCTGGAACGCCTGGAGCCAAAACTTATCGCTTCGTACCCAGAACCTCAGTGCCAGATGTTGTTTTCTCTTGTGAATAATAGGGGAAGTACAATTGCTGTCCCTTTTAGGCCTTATTTGTTGGCCTTGCTTATTCATCGAGCTGGATGGGATACTCTACACTTTTGTATCAACCTTGTGTTGCAGGCTAGCACACTTGTAAATAAGTAAGTGAATGAAATTAATAGTAGTATCTTCCAGGGGTGCAGAAAATTTTCAGAGCCCAATATTTTCTCAGAATACAATTCTTTTCGTCTGAAATTCCCCAAAACTGTAATGAATTTTCACACAAATTTAAGCGATTATTAGAGTATATGTTGATGATTAAGAACTATCCTTAAAGCCTATTACTTAAAAATTTGAAAAAAACAAAACAACTAAACTGCACATAGGCGACGGTACAAATAACACATGTAGCACATAAACAGTAACCAAAGAACCTCGTGTGTCCCGGGTGAAATGGCCTCCAATAGAACTCACTGTGTATGTGCTTGAAGTTGAAGCTTGGCGTTGCCCGTCAAAGCGTATAAATATCAATGCAGTAGAGCATCCAAAATTCCAACTACTTGTAATTGGGACCACTGGTAGTTCGGATTTTTGATGTGTTTGGATTGGAGGATGATTTGTTTTTACTTTCCGTTTCGTCATTTTATACTTCTGGCTTTTAAATCAAAAGACAGAAAGGTCTCTGAGTCTACCTTTCAATGACGCAGTAAGACGCCGCATTTCTGCAATCCCCTTCCTTCCAGCCACTTCGGTCTGAGCGATTTATCGCTTCCCCCCTCCTCCCAGTCTACAAACTGTGACACTGTTACAAACAGTCTGTTTGGGATTTTAATCTGTTTTTTCTCATTCTTCTTCTTCCTCTCGGATAATGCAGGCATAGAAGGCTGAGTTGTTCCTCCACTCCTGTCATTCCAAACAAAAGTGATTCAGTCTTGGGAATAGAAAGACGAAACTTAGATTCAACATGTCTGAATCATTTTTGGGACTAGGTGAAAACAGTGGCGGGGCAGAGAGGCCGAAATATAAACAGCTGCTAAAAAAAAATTCTGTGGTTAACTACATATAATTTATTTCATTCTAGTATTTCAAGCATCTAATTGTGCCAGATAATTTTACTGAATGAAATTTAAATTAGACTTAAATCCTTTGAAAAATGCATGGGTCAATCACTTTAAAATGTCCGGAACGCCCGATAATTTTTCAAATCAGCACCTATGACACATTTGCTGCCATTAGTTTCAGAAACGTTTATTAGCATGACTAGTGGTTGTGTCGCACTTGTTACTCACGCCACACTGTCTCCTCCTTGGCATTAGTAAAGTCGTTTGGGCTCAGTGAATCTAGCGCTCTTACCTCTTGTATTCATAATGACACAACATTTTTCAAAATGATTACCGTGCAGTAAATTACTCTTATCTTTCACATTATATTTGTTGTTAATAAGTCAATTTTTCATTTTTTTATTATTGTTATTACTATACCCTCGGGCAAAAATTTCCCCTGGGCTGCCTCAATTTCCCCCGAACCTTGTTCACGCATGCGGACATATTCTGCGCCTCTGGTATCATCATGTTCTTAATTTTGTTGTACTTAAATTTAAATGCTATTGATTTTTAGCATTTAACTTACGATACATGTATTGAAAATGAGTTGATCCTTCAACACACTTTGGCTAGAAATTACACCAGTTCCAAAATCGCACTTTAGTTCCAGGAAATTCATTCAAAAAGTTTAATTCCAGAAAAATCCTTCACAAAATTACCAGGTACATATGAAGAGATCAGACTCATAAGTGTACAAGGAATATATTTGAATATAGAATCAGCTAAGGAATTAAAAATAAAAATTCAATCTAAACATGATAGGCATTAATGAGAATATGAAGCTTATGTCAGGAAAATGCTAACATGTTTGTTCCGGTATAAAGAAAAGTCAAGCATGAGCCTGAGCTGAGGTAGTTCGTCATTTACTAGGTAAGGACCTCTACTGAATTGCTTTGTGTGGACTGCTTTTAAAAACTGGATGACATGGACTTAAAAGTTGTATGTGTTAGTCTAATGGCCAGTTTAAAAATATATAAATAAATGAACAAAAGAAAGAAGCCAATAAAAATTAGAGGTCAGGAGACCCTTGTCTCTGGAGCTGGGCATAAAAGGTTACTATACTTTCAATATTATACTAAATTAGCAATATAAAAAAATTGCATTTATACAGTACACACACTTCCATACTTACACGCACAATCGCATACCAATAACACACATATACAGAAAAAGAGTGAGAGGTTTATTAAGTTTAAATTACCTTATAATTATCACTATTTCATTAACAAAGAAAGGTGACTTGATCACGCTTAGTTACGTTAACTAAAACTTTTACAAAAAGTTCAGAAGTTGGAAAGCTTTCGACCTTGAATCTTAGGTCTTCATCACGCCAATGGAGGACTAAGATTGTTGCCAGATTCTACATTTGAATTTTTCCTATTTTTGTTGCCAAAACTTAGAATTGATCTCCAGATTAACGGAATGTAGAGAGAGATTCGAGTTGCAAGTCATTGAGCTGAAAATAATTTCTATGCTTTCACGGTAACGGAGGGCAAAACGATTGTCAAACGAAGCAATTGCTTTGCCGTCTTCCAGTGGGGAACTGCAGATGTGTCTTCCATTGTCAAAATAGACAAGGCAGTGTTGGGATTGCCTTTCGAAACATCTTTTCTATGTTCTAAAATTCTATGGCTTATGCTCCTGTATGTGCTTCCAATGTATAAGTTATCCCCAGTAGAAGAAGAGATAGAATGCAGTAAACTCCTGGGAGGTTCAGGCTTTCAACTTTGTCCCTATCCCTTTGTA
Organism: Macrothele yani; assembly: GCA_039090855.1. NCBI lineage: Eukaryota > Metazoa > Arthropoda > Arachnida > Araneae > Macrothelidae > Macrothele > Macrothele yani. Next base: position 139,809,880 of record CM077024.1, on the reverse strand, counting down.
GAAGTTTCAAGATGTTTGGGGTAGATTTAATGGCAAGATGGTAACCAAACTTCTAAAAAGAATCTGTAACTTATAAGCATAGGAAGGATGGTAAGGAACAGAACCACAGAATTTCAGGTCTTCTTTCTGTGAGGAAGGAGGCATTCGATTTTCGAATGGTTTTCATATTTCTTTATGAGGGAGTTGACTGTAACAGCAGGGAAACCATGAGAGAGGGTTATTGTAGAAATTTTGGAGAGTTCTTCTTGAAGAGAGTTGGCTGTTGCAAATGATATGAGCTCCTGTGGATGGTGACTTTGTGCTGCAAGCTTGTAGAGATGCAGGGTGCAAGATTTGTAGGGAATGATGTTAGTGGCTGCAGAAGGTTTTCGATAGACGGAACGAGTAATGGAGAGATCAGCGTTTCTGCAGATAGATACATCCAGGAAATCAATTTTGTGATTTTACTTCCTTAGATATAGTGAGCTTAATGGAAGGAAATTTTCTGTAATGGAGTTGATCAGTATCTGTAGCTCAGACTCGGAATGTGGCCAGCTAATGAAAATGTCGCCTACATATCTTAACCATAGGAAGGTTGAAAAGGGTGTAGAGGAATTATGGAAACTTCAATATGTTGCATGTAGATTTCAGCAAGCAGAGGGAAAGAGGTGAGCCCATGGGGAGACCAGATTGTTGCCTATACACAATTTTGTTGAAAACAAAACAACTATGTTGATGAATAGTGTGGAAACAATCATAAAGATCTTTGATAAGAGGATTCAAAATGAAGAATCAATTTCTTCATGAGGAGCATGTAGGAATCAAAATATGGTACAGAGGGAAACAAAGATTCTACATCAAGAGTATACAGATTATCACAGGAGGAAAGGAATTAGGAAGGTTGTGGATGAAGTTTGAAGTAGAGACAACTGTATGAGGATGGTTGGCTGCCAGGGATTTGCATTTGAGGACCAATCTCTTTTCAAGGTTTACTGCTGGAGTAAAAGAATATTCCACTAAAGGTCTGATGGGGTTACCAGCTTTATGCAGTTTCACTTGCAGGAAGAGCCTGGGAGTTCTAAAGTAAGGAGGGGGTGATATATCACCAAGGAAGGATTGAAGAGTTTCTTTCTTAGCTAATCTGTCAACTGAGTTTTTGAGTGAGTTGGTGGTGTCTGACTGTAAAGGGATGCAGTTGGCAGATGTAAGAAAAGAAAGCACTTTTTGGTTTAGAGTTTCTTTACCAATGATGACTGGGCAACCAACTTTATCTGCTTTGCATACGGCTAGGTCATTTTCTTGAATAAATGACCTGAATTCTTTTAAACAAGAAGAAGAGTATTTCTGATTAGCACAGAATTTTGCTTGGATAAGATAACAGCAGCGTTGGCACGAAGGATAGCTGCTGAACAGTCTCAGTTCTATGGATGGCTGATTCTATAACAGAACTGAGACTGTTCAGCAGCCTATCCTTCGTGCCAACGCTGCTGTTATCTTATCCAAGCAAAATTCTGTGCCAATCAAGTACTCTTCTTCTTGTTTAAAAGAATTCAGGTCATTTATTCAAGAAAATGACCTAGCCGTATGCAAAGCAGATAAAGTTGGTTGCCCAGTCATCATTGGTAAAGAAACTCTAAACCAAAAAGTGCTTTCTTTTCTTACATCTGCCAACTGCATCCCTTTACAGTCAGACACCACCAACTCACTCAAAAACTCAGTTGACAGATTAGCTAAGAAAGAAACTCTTCAATCCTTCCTTGGTGATATATCACCCCCTCCTTACTTTAGAACTCCCAGGCTCTTCCTGCAAGTGAAACTGCATAAAGCTGGTAACCCCATCAGACCTTTAGTGGAATATTCTTTTTCTCCAGCAGTAAACCTTGAAAAGAGATTGGTCCTCAAATGCAAATCCCTGGCAGCCAACCATCCTCATACAGTTGTCTCTACTTCAAACTTCATCCACAACCTTCCTAATTCCTTTCCTCCTTGTGATAATCTGTATACTCTTGATGTAGAATCTTTGTTTCCCTCTGTATCATATTTTGATTCCTACATGCTCCTCATGAAGAAATTGATTCTTCATTTTGAACCCCCCGGTCCTCTTATCAAAGATCTTTATGATTGTTTCCACACTATTCATCAACATAGTTGTTTTGTTTTCAACAAAATTGTGTATAGGCAACAATCTGGTCTTCCCCATGGGCTCACCTCTTTCCCTCTGCTTGCTGAAATCTACATGCAACATATTGAAGTTTCCATAATTCCTCTACACTTTTACAACCTTCCCTATGGTTAAGATATGTAGACGACATTTTCATTAGCTGGCCACATTCCGAGTCTGAGCTACAGATACTGATCAACTCCATTACAGAAAAATTTCCTTCCATTAAGCTCACTATATCTAAGGAAGTAAATCACAAAATTGATTTCCTGGATGTATCTATCTGCAGAAACGCTGATCTCTCCATTACTGCTCCGTCTATCGAAAACCTTCTGCAGCCACTAACATCATTCCCTACAAATCTTGCACCCTGCATCTCTACAAGCTTGCAGCATTGAAGTCCTACATCCACAGGGCTCATATCATTTGCAACAGCCAACTCTCTTCAAGAAGAACTCTCCAAAATTTCTACAATAGCCCTCTCTCATGGTTTCCCTGCTGTTACAGTCAACTCCCTCATAAAGAAATATGAAACCATTCGAAAATCGAATGCCTCCTTCCTCACAAGAAAGAAGACCTGAAATTCTGTGGTTCTGTCTCCTTACCATCCTTCCTATGCTTATAAGTTACAGATTCTTTTTAGAAGTTTTGGTTACCATCTTGCCATTAAATCTACCCCAAACATCTTGAAACTTCTACAAAGGGATAGGGACAAAGTTGAAAGCCTGAACCTCCCAGGAGTTTACTGCATTCCTATCTCTTCTTCTACTGGGGATAACTTATACATTGGAAGCACATACAGGAGCATAAGCCATAGAATTTTAGAACATAGAAAAGATGTTTCAAAGGCAATCCCAACACTGCCTTGTCTATTTTGACAATGGAAGACACATCTGCAGTTCCCCACTGGAACGAAGCAAAACGAATTGCTTCGTTTGACAATCGTTTTGCCCTCCGTTACCGTGAAAGCATAGAAATTATTTTTCAGCTCTCAATGACTTGGCAACCTGAATCTCCTCTACATTCCGTTAATCTGGAGATCAATTCTAAGTTTTGGCAACAAAAATAGGAAAAATTCAAATGTAGAATCTGGCAACAATCTTAGTCCTCCATTGGCGTGATGAAGACCTAAGATAAGGTCGAAAGCTTCCAACTTACGAACTTTTGTAAAAGTTTTAGTTAACGTAACTAGCGTGATAAAGTCACCTTTCTTTGTTAATATTGTTACGTGTTTTGCCCATAATCGTCACTATTTCATTAGTAAACATTTCTACAAATTGGGTATCATTATTGTTGAGCACTATGAAATCTATTCTAATAATGGACAAAAATAAATCTTAATAAGTTATGTTAAGCTTTTAATAATAATAATAATAATAATAATAATCACAGTTCCAGTCCTCATGTATTCCTTCAGAATCATCAAGCGGACTACAACAGAACTTGAGAAAAATAAGGTGTAATACGAGGACAACCCTCACTAAATATTGCCAGCACCACCCGAAGTCTGGTAGAAAGGCTGACTATTGGATGGGCAGAAGAAGGATGGGGAATGATTGATCTCCTGGAACACTGAGACAAAGAAATCAACAGCCTCAGAAAATACTTTCATCAGAGCAAGGGGCCCCTTCACCAAGCGATAAACCAGAGTGACAAGAAGTACACAGCCCTAGACCTCTCTACTCAGAACATCGAGATTGTAACGAGGGAGCCAAAAGAAGAAGCTTGGGGCAAGAAAGTCCTACACGGAAGAGACTACAACAATCTGCAATCCGACCATGCGGATAAGACTGCCTCCGATGCATGGCTAACAAACGGATCACTCCCACGCGCATGTACATCATGACTTCTGGAGGTACCAAACGTAGTCACTTACCAACAGACGTTTCATTTCCCGTTAAAAACGCCTAGGAAGAGACTAGGCGAAATGCGTCCAGGGACGCTGGTGGACGTGAGGAGGTGGTGCATGCATTATGTAAATAGTTCATTCGTCGTTTCTTCTGACCATCCACATTTCATTTTGTTCTTTTAAATTCGTTCACTATCAGCCTTTTAGATTTGTTCGCTATAGTTCTTTTGGATTGTTCATTGTTAGCCTTTTAACCTGCCTATGACATAGGTCATTACAGGGTTTTCATTCTCAGTTATATTATTCTTTTGAGCTTACGATACAATATATAACAAGATTCTTTGGGTCGAATACTACTTTGGCATTGCTGAACACCATATTATAGTCACCATCAGACTTTTTGCAATGCATAACTGCTGAACACCTGAGACCAAACAACTTGTGGAACTACGGTGGAATGTGAACAAAACGACCTCTGGACGAATATATGTGAGTAATTGCTCTTGTTTTCAGATATACATGAAGTATCTACCTGTATTTAGCATTGGGTAGGACCATGTTTCTTGCAAATCACAGCAAATATGCAATATAGCATGGATTCTGTGAGGTACTTGAGTTTGTTTTGCCCCACTACTAACCATTCCTACAGCAAAAATCAAGCAGTGTTGATGGAAGAGGACATTATCATTGAGTAATATATATACAGTATATATAAAGAAAAGTGTTTGATCAATGCATCCTTCCAGTGCTTACGTATGGTGCAGAGACGTGGACCTTAACTAAAAGAGACATACAAAGGCTGCAGACAACTCAAAGAAGCATGGAGAGGTGCATGCTTGGTATAACCAGGAGAGATAAGAAGAGGAACTCGTGGATCCGAAAAATGACGAGAGTGGAAGACATCATGATCAGAGTTAAATCCCTGAAATGGCAATGGGCTGGACATACTGCCAGAAGGACAGACCATAGATGGACAGCCGAAATTTTAGATTGGACTCCAAGGGACAGGAAAAGACCCAGAAAAAGACCACATGGGAGATGGGTGGATGAAATTCGTAAATATGTGGGAGTGACATGGAGGAGACTGGCACAAGACAGACCGTTGTGGAGGAAACTTGGGGAGACCTTCGTCCAGCAGTGGATTGATAATGGTTGACAATGATGATGATGATGATATATAATTGAAAAACAAACATCAGGAACTAATAAATACATTTAAAAAACTGTTTAAAAAAAAAAATATTTTTCTCTGAAAATCCAAACATGCAAAAGCAGCAGAGAAGAATTTTTCAGAAAAACACTCAAAAGTGAGAAGCACATTTAACGGGAGCCAAGAGTTAGAAAAAAATATACAATACCAGCAGGCAGAGAAGAACATGCAAGAATGCAAAAAGTTTTGAAAATGCTGATCTTTGGCTTTTTAAAGGACCAGCAAAGCACAGCATTAACTCATCTCTACAAAGACCTAGTTGAAAATGGGTTTCTGCTGTGTCATAAATGTAAGTCAGGCAAAGGACCCCACAAATCAAAAACCACCTTTTAAGCTCTGAAAGGTGAAATAATTAAAAATGAAATTTAGTTTCTTACATTTATGACACTCCTGACCCGACCCACAATGACTCATCATCCACAAGACCAAGAAAAGTTAGCACGGACACAATGATTTAAAAACAATTACATTTTTGGCAATATCAGTGAGACTTGTTGAGACTTTAGACAAATAATAAAGAAAAGTTGCAATATGTACACAGTATTGTAAAACTGCTTTACCTAAAAGAACAGACTCAATAAAATGAGCTAAACACCAACAAACAAATGCCACAGAAGAGCCACAAGGCTCAAAGCACTTTACCAGAACAAAGGCTGAAAAATAATTAGCCCAGTGGCAGGAGAAAAAGCACCCTAATTCTGAATTTAGACAAAAAGAACACAGATGAATGTCAGCAAGCTTTAAAATGCAAAAACACTTTTAAAGTACTAAAGAGAAAATAAAAAACGAAAAAACTGACCTAGGAGGCTCAGCAAAGTGATTCCAAGACGAACGTTATTTGTCTAAAAACTCAACAAGTCTCGCTGATATTGTCAAAAATTTAATTGTTTTTTAATCATTGTGTCTGTGCTAAGTTTTCCTGGTCTTGTGGACGATGAGTCATTGTGGGTCGAGCCAAGTAATATCATAAAATGTAAGAAACTAAATTTGATACTTAACTATTTCACCTTTCAGAGCTTAAAAGGTGGTTTTTGATTTGTGTGGTCCTTTGCCTGACTTATATTTATGACATAGCAGAAACCCATTTTCAACTGTCTTTGTAGAGATGAGTTAATGCTGCGCTTTGCTGGTCCTTGAAAAAGTCAAAGCTCAGCATCTTCAAAACTTTCTGCGTTCTTGCATGTCTTTATCTGCCTGTTTGCATTGTATATTTTTTTCTAACTCTTGGCTCCCGTTAAATGTGCTTCTCACTTTTGAGTATATATCATCATTGTCAACCATTATCAATCCACTGCTGGACGAAGGTCTCCCCAAGTTTCCCCAACAACGGTCTGTCTTGTGCCAGTCTCCTCCATGTCACTCCCGCATACTTTCAAATTTCATCCACCCATCTCCCATGTGGTCTTCTTCTGGGTCTTTTCCTGTCCCTTGGAATCCAATCTAAAATTTTGGCTGTCCATCGATGGTCTGTCCTTCTGGCAGTATGTCCAGCCCATTGCCATTTCAGGGATTTAACTCTGATCATGATGACTTCCACTCTTGTCATTTTTCGGATCCACGAGTTCCTCTTCTTATCTCTCCTGGTTACACCAAGCATGCACCTCTCCATGCTTCTTTGAGTTGTTGAGTTGTCTGCAGCCTTTGTATGTCTCTTTTAGTTAAGGTCCACGTCTCTGCACCATACGTAAGCACTGGAAGGATGCATTGATCAAACACTTTTCTTTTAAGACATAATGGCATATTGCTCTTGAAAATTATGCTGTTTCTTCCAAAAGCTCTGCAGGCAAGTTTTGTACGCCGATTAATTTCTTCATCCATGTGACCCTCACTTGATATCTGCTGTCCAAGATAAACGTATGTGTCTGTTATCTCCAGCTTTTCTCCATCAATCGATAAATCTTCATTTCTTGTAAAAGCATTGAACATCACTTTTGTCTTCTGAAAGTTCATTTTTAATCCCACTTCTTTACTCTTGTCAGCAAGTTCCTGAATCACACTCTGTAGCTCTGATGGGGTAGTTGCAAAAATGACTATGTCATCAGCAAAACGAAGGTGGGTTAGATAATATCCATTAATCTTTATCCCTTTGTTTTCCCAGTTCAGTGATTGAAAGACCTTTTCCAATGTGGCATTAAAGAGCTTCGGAGATATGGTGTCGCCTTGTCTCACTCCTTTTCCAATTTTTATGTGTGTTGTATTTTCAAACAGCCGAATCTTTGCACTTGCATTTTCATAGATGTTATTAATAACATTAATTCACCTGGCCTACGTTATCATGTAACAGGTCGTTAATTTGTCTCTCGATTTTTAAATCTTCCCAAAGTTTAGGTGCATGATTAAATTAGTATTTATGTGTTGACCTGCAAGGATTTCTATTGTGGCACTGCTTATTGAATTCTTTTAGTTAGAATATCAGCTTTCAGATAGTTCTTCATCCATTGCACTCAGTCAACTTGATGGTTTATGTGCAATAGAATCAATTCTTTAGTAAAGGTTTCTACTAATGAAGCCAAAGGAACATAGAAGTTATGTGTATTATAATCAGTGTGTTGGTTATTGTTATCACTTACTTGAAAATAAACTATCCCATTTAAATTCATAAAGAAATTTTTAAACTGCCCCAAAGTTAATCAGCGTGTTCCTGCACATCAAATGTCAAGAATTCTAAAAGGATTCAGTCTTCTTTCAATTTTTTACAAAAAAAAACATGTCAGTGTACAACCCACCAAATCCAAATGGACAGTACATACCTCCAGTAGGTGTTGGCTCAATTTGAATCCTTCAAAAGCTTTAATCACCATCTTTTTTCTGTTGGTTTTTTTTTTTTTTTTTGGGCCACATTTTGGTTTAATTAATTCTTAGTGATGATTTGAAGAATGATAATGGTGATCATAAATTGAGCCAGTTTACATAATATAAATTTTTCCTGTTGCAGAAAAGACACTTTTTTCAATTTTCAGAGTGTTTAAACATTATGAAACATGCAAACATTCATAATCAAACTTAAATCTTGTTTTTCTTTCTTTTTTTTTTTGATTTTTCATATAGGTCATTTTTGAAGTCAATTCAAAATTGAAGAGAAATTTGGTGGGGTTAATGGTTGGGTGAGTCATTTTACAGAAAAATCCTTGAGTAGGATATGGGCTGTGAGAAAGATACTTTTTTTTTTTAATGGAGAAGTAAAGAAGATATAAATTAGCACTTTCCAGTTGATAACAGTTGGAAGTAGGTGCAGGTAGAAAAAGAGAAATGTGGCAGGGCAGGAATCAGAAGTTCAATTCATTTATGCTCTACCCCCTCCTGATTCTTAAACCCAGTCATTACATGAGTGCAAGTTTTCTATTTGAGGACAGATTTCTGTCTTTCAGAACTTTCTGCAGACAGAAGATGTACAGGTGTAAATGCCTCCCTTAGTCATCATTTTTTTCTCACCTTGTTCCCTGTGTCCATATCATTGTTAAGTATAATTTTTTATTCCATAAAAATTAATATTTCAGTTTGAAAATGGAGGGAAAATTTCCTAAAACGGAAATTGGATGCAGAGCAAGGAATTATACGGTAATAATTTTTTTTATTTTAATTTTTTTTTTCATGATGTTCTTACTGTCCTGTGTTGCATTGTTACTTTTGATAAAGAAGAAAGCAAGGCTTGCTTGCAAGAAGGAACTTGAGTTGCAGTGCAAGCAAGTACAACAAGACAAGAAAAACCTGTTTGAATATATATATATCTCAATTTCATCAATTGGCATTATCATCCAGCCATTGTCAAAATACCTCTGTCCTGAATTGATTACATTAAACAGTGTGTACTGTATTTATGTTTGTGGGTGTGTATAGAAAAAAAATGTGGATGTTACTCACAGATTTCAGACTATGTTTATGAAGTAACAGCTTTAATGCTGTAATTCCAACAGTAGTTGAAAATTAACAAATAGAACTGTTTTTAAAGACCTGTTTTATTTTTTTATTTTCAGCTATGATCCAACATCAGTGCTGGATTTCTTATGTGCCTGCATTTATATCCCAAAAATTCTTCAGGGGAAAGACAAAAAGACACCAAAGGTAATTCTTTTGCATTAAAGCACTTCCTTCTATATAATCATGGTCGTTTTTATGTAAATAAAAATTATTTTAGATTAAGTGCCAACATCAGTGCTGGGTTGCTTATGTGGCTGCATTGGTAACCCATAAATATTTCAGTGGGAATTCAAAAAGACACCAAAGGTAATTTTTTGCATTAAAATATTTCCTTTTATATATATAATCTTAATGATTTCTATGTAAATGCATTTCTTTATATATATATATATCATCATCATCATCATTGTCAACCATTATCAATCCACTGCTGGACAAAGGTCTCCCCAAGTTTCCTCCACAATGGTCTGTCTTGTGCCAGTCTCCTCCATGTCACTCCCGCATACTTTCGAATTTCATCCACCCATCTTCCATGTGGTCTTCTTCTGGGTCTTTTCCTGTCCCTTGGAATCCAATCTAAAATTTCGGCTGCCCATCGATGGTCTGTTCTTCTGGCAGTATGTCCAGCCCATTGCCATTTCAGGGATTTAACTCTGATCATGATGTCTTTCACTCTTGTCATTTTTTGGATCCACGTGTTCCTCTTCTTATCTCTCCTGGTTACACCAAGCATGCACCTCTCCATGCTGCTTTGAGTTGTCTGCAGCCTTTGTATGTCTCTTTTAGCTAAGGTCCAGGTCTCTGCACCATACGTAAGCACTGGAAGGATGCATTGATCAAACACTTTTCTTTTAAGACATAATGGCATATTGCTCTTGAAAATTATGCTGTTTCTTCCAAAAGCTCTCCAGGCAAGTTTTGTACGCCGATTAATTTCTTCACCAACGTGACCCTCACTTGATATCTGCTGTCCAAGATAAACGTATGTGTCTGTTATCTCCAGCTTTTCTCCATCAATCGATAAATCTTCATTTCTTGTAAAAGCATTGAACATCACTTTGGTCTTCTGAAAGTTCATTTTTAATCCCACTTCTTTACTCTTGTCAGCAAGTTCCTGCATCATACTCTGTAGCTCTGATGGGGTAGTTGCAAAAATGACTATGTCATCAGCAAAACGAAGGTGGGTTAGATAATCTCCATTAATCTTTATCCCTTTGTTTTCCCAGTTCAGTGATTGAAAGACATTTTCCAATTGGCATTAAAGAGCTTCGGAGATATGGTGTCACCTTGTCTCACTCCTTTTCCAATTTTTATGTGTGTTGTATTTTCAAACAGCCGAATCTTTGCACTTGCATTTTCATAGATGTTACTAATAATATTAATGTATGCATCTTCAATACCGCAGGATTTCAGAGCCATTGCAACTGCTGATGGTTTCACCGAATCAAAGGCTTTTTCATAATCGATAAAAGCCATGCACAATGGAAGTTCATATTCCCTCGCTCTTTCAATTAGTTCTCTCAGTACGTGGATATGATCTATTGTGCTGTAGCCACTCCTGAATCCAGCTTGTTCTCTCGGTTGAGCCATGTCCAGTGTCACCTTCAAGCGGTGTGAAAGAACTTTAGTGAAGATTTTATAAACCACTGATAGGAGGCTGATAGGTCTGTAGTTCCTGAGATCCTCAATGTCACCTTTTTTATGTAGCAAGATCATTGTAGCGTTGTTCCAATCCTCAGGAATTTTCCCTTCATTAAGGCATCAAGTGAAAATTTGGGCGAGTACTGTTTCGATTTCTCCACTTGCTTCTTGTGTGATGTCTACAGTAATTCCATCTTCTCCTGGAGCTTTTCCCCGCTTCATGTTCTTGATTGCATGTGCAACTTCTGCTGGAAGGACTGGAAGATCTCTGGTACTGGTACCTTTCGTGATGTCTGGAGTACATGTATCATCCCTTTCATATAATTTGGAGTAGAAATCTTTCACTCTTGTCAAAATTTCGCCTCTATTTCTTGTTACAGAACCATCTTCTTTTCTCAGTGCCATAATCTGTTTTTTTCCCTTACTGAGATGTCCCTTTGCTATCTTTAGGCTTTGGTTGTTTTCAATTGCCTTCCTTACTAGTTCACAGTTGAATTTCCTTACGTCTTCAGTGATACTTTTTCGTACTGTCTTGCATAGCTCTATATATTCCACTTTGGAAGTCACATCTTGTTTAGTTGTCCTCATCTCTCTTCTTTTTTGCATCAACATTTTGGTTTTTCCTGATAATTTGTTCACATACAATTTGTTCTTAGACCCAGCTAATTTTGTTGCTGTTTCCATAAGAGCTTTGGTTACTTTTCTGTTAACTTCAGAAATATCCACTTCTTCCGATGTTAGGCCTTCTAAAGCAGAGAATCTGTTCATCAGTTCCAATTTGAAGGTATTATGGTGTTTTTTAAGGTTGGTTATGTCAATACATTTTGTTTTTCTTATGAGCTTGCTACGTTCGAGTCTAGTGTTGAGGTGCATCTTACATCTCACCAATCTATAGTCACTGCCTGTGTTGAACTTGTTTAGCACACTGCAGTCTTCTATGACGAATTTTTTGTTACACATAATAAAATCAATTTCACTTGTCGTCCCATTTGGATGTCTCCATGTCCATTTCCTGTGTGGCTTTTTCTTGAAGAAGGAGTTCAAGATGAAAAACCCTTCTGCCTCTGCAAACTCTACGAGAGTATTTCCACGCTGGTTTCTGTTGCCGTGACCGAATTTACCTACTGAAGTTTCATTCTGTTGCCGTTGCCCTATTTTTGCATTGAAATCTCCCATAATTATCTTCAAGTGCTGCTTACCTTTATTATTTAGATCACGAATTTCCTCATAAAATTCTTCAATTTCTTCTTCAGTATGACTTGTGGTGGGTGCATAAGTTTGAATAATCTGAGCCTGGTATCTTCTCGAGAGTTGGAGTCGTGCAGCTCTGTCAGAGGAACTTTCAACTTCTACAACTTTATCCTTCAGTTTCTTGTTTATTATAAATCCAACACCACTAGTTCTACCACTATCTGTCCCACGATAGTAGAAGAGATGTCCACTTTTCAGTTCAATGAGATCTTCTCCTTTTCTCCTTACCTCACTTAGCCCGACGATGTCCCACTTGATCCTTTGTAGTTCCTCTTCCAATTCAAGAAGTCTTGAATCAGAAGATAAGGAGCGTCCATTGTATATGATAAGGAGCGTCCATTATACGATGGCTAAGGTCAGCATCAGATGGCAGCCTAGTCCGGTCCTCCGGGGATTCTTAGCACCCTCTGCCATCATGTCGCACTGGCCGCTGCCTTGGCCAGGTACAATCCAGCTGCCGGAGACTGAGGGCCAAGATTTAAGTTGTGGAGTCATTTTGGTGTGGTTTGGCCATAACTCACCACGCTGGCCAAGCGGGTTGGTGAGTGTGGGATAGCATTTCCTCTAATTCCGATGGTATAGTTATACCGCTATTGGCGGTCGTCAGAGCCTCTTTAGTGTACAATGTCAGGGACTGATTAAAACTTTAAGTCATTTAAGACTCATTTTTTAAAAACAAATTATGTTGCCTAGTTTCTCTGTGAAGATGAAAGTCAAATGAACTTTAAAAGTCAATCCTAGGTAAACAATTGATAGTGGATAGAGTATCTAACATGTAAAAAAGCATTCAGTGACAATATGCATCTAACTGGGTGTGAAGTTCATAGTAATATTTATTCTTCACTGATAGCAAAGATTACATTGTGTTTTCTGCATGTACCTTATTTCATGTTTTCACTGTATTTTTATGCAAAGGTCTTAATTTTCAGCCATATATATTTTTTAACACAATCATTGCTGCCATAGTTCACAGGTACAGGCAGAATGTTAATAAGAATTTTCAGAAATTCTGCTAGAGATTTGCTTTCCTTGTTGATGTTATTTTCTGGAACTCTAGATGGATTTAATGTATAGTAATGACTAAATGTTTAAGAAATTAATTCTTAGTAATGTTGAAGACATTCATGTTCAGAAGGAATTAATGCTTGATTTGCAGCTTAGTATAATATTTTTTGTTTATGTACTTATTAGTGAATATCTGCATGCACACACACGCTCGCACACATGCGTGCATAATCTTCATTGTCCAAAAGTATTTACAGAATATCCTTTTGTTAAAATTGTACTTGTCTAACAAAAATAGACCCCATAATAGAATTCCATATCAATTGTCATGGTACACACACATGCACACACGTTCATGCATATGTATATACTTGTTCCATTTTTGGCCAGTCTGAATGTTCTTAATTGGACAGTACCTTTAAATAAAAAAAAAAAAAACCGAACAAAACAAGAGTACACCACTTCTTCTACTCAGCTTTACCAGTGTTCTGAATTTTCAGGACAATGTGAGGAAATTGGTGGCTGCTGTCCAGACACAGAGCAAACTAGACTTAACCTCTGTTTTCAGGACAAACACATATACTATCACAAGAAGTTGTAGATGCAGAAAAGAAAATTGATCCCACAGCAGTAAATGCCAAACAATTTGTTCAGGAAGAAACCAAGAGTGGGAACAGATCAGCACATCTAATGCTCCCTCAGTTGCTACTAATCCTTCAGCCTGTTGGCAAGAAGACATCCAACCTTTTTTTTTTTTAAGGCAAGAATTATAAATCATAATAAATGTTTGCTACTTTGATTCACATTATGGTTAAATATTTATGTTGTTTGTGTATTGGGATGTCCAGAAAAAAAGTGTGTTTTTGCTTTGTGTTCTTCTTTGTCACTTATTTACATAGTTACAGCCAAACAGATTTCCAATGTAGCTGATCCTATAAAAGCTTGTTGCATGCAAAAGTGGTTCACATATGGCACACATGTTTTTGAAACTAGCATTGACAATTTATCACATGTAAAATGGCCACAAACTTTGAAATGTTGGCTGTGTTGTGCTTTTACCAGAAGCAAGGGTTTAAAGTGGCTGAAGCTGTCTGAATGGTAAATGAAGTCGGACACATTCTGCTTACTCAGACAGCACAAACTGGTTCAAGAAACTTGAAGCTGATGATTTGAGCTTGGAGAGGGAGAAAGGTCAGGAAGGCTCTCTGTAGTTAATTTGGATGACCTGCTCATGGACTTTGAAGCAAATTCAACAACCACCACCTGCAATTTGCCGGCCTAAACTGGTTGTTTCCAAATCCACCATCTTTGACCACTTGCACAAGCTCAGAAAGGTCTGTAAATAATGGCACAAAATACCACATGAATTGACCCCAGCTCAGGTTCAACAACATGTAGAGAGGTCTGCAAGGAACTGGTCAAGAATTTGTGTGACTTGATACATCAAGCAGTTAGTTATTGGGGTTGGAAGTGGATCTACCTGCATTATCCAGACATCTCCAATTAGTGGTTAATTAATCCCAGTTGAACTTGCCTTACTTGTCCCCAAAGGTGGCCATTTTGAGAAGATGGACAACAACAAATGAATGATGTCATAAGAGAATTCGAAGTGTCACAATTAAATTTGGATGCTAATGAATATCATGAGATGATCAATTGGACTAAAACACGTCTTACCGAACCACCCCTGACAAAAAACATCTCAGACGAAGATCTGGATCGACTAATCGCAACTTCTGCCACAGCTGGCGAAGAAATAACCAAGTTTCCGTGCAAGACGCAAGCTGTGGAACATTGGGTGAAACTAGTGGCCAAAGCAGCTGCCTCAGTGTGTAGATTTGAAGCTAGGGATTCGTTCATAAGAGCAACAATTGCATCACAGCAATTAATGCCACATTTTTCGAGTAAAGCGGATTACCAAACAAGATATACCACGTAAAAATAAAATTCTTAGCTGGAGGGAGGGTGGGTGGAACTCAAAGTGTAGCCACCTCCTCGTGATGAGTTCTGGGTTGTTTCCATATGTGACATTGGAAGCAAGCGAAGAGCTACATGCTGCACATTACAAAGCAAACTTAGTGTACTACACATGCACATGCATGGTGCACTCAGAACAGTGCAATTTCCTACGGATTTTTCTGATGCCCTACATGCCAGGGTGCATTTACCTAGCCTAGGCCTACGGGCCAAATGTGGGAAGAAAATTGTGAACTTCGCGTGCAGTGCGGAGACATAGCATATTGATTAACTTCAAAACTTTTTTTTTCACTGTTATTGGGATCACTAAAGGACACTTTTCCGCGCTTGGGGTTATTCAATTTCAATTACAAAAAAAATCCATCCGTTTTTGCTTACAGCCCATTGCGGTCGGAAAAACGCGAACTTAGTGTGCAGTGCAGAGACGTAAGATATTGGTCGATTTGAAAAAAATTTCTTTTGTTATTCTTGTTGACCCAAATGGCAACTTTTCTGCACTAGGCGATATGCAAATTAAAAAAAAAGTATTTTGCGGTCCACCCTAATGAACAGCCATCATATCCTTAACACTTTATTTGAACACGAGACATTAATTAAAATAGCAACTGAAACGGGTTCATTCCACACAACGACCAACTCCCCTCTCCTCTCTTAATGTGTCTTCACTTCACTGCAGCTCCCTTGCAGAGCATACTGTGCCACCATCTGTGAAGCAGAATTGCCATTACAAGTAGTTAGTCCATTTGAATTGACAGAAATCCTACATATATATTGCATTTTATGTTTTATATGTGGTTGTTAAGCTAATATGCTGTGGTATTTGCCTAAAAATGAATTTTTCAAACATACCATACATTTTTTCCGTTACAGCAGGTCATCGTTATTCTAGCGCTACCTCTATAGCTCATCCACGCGACATATATTCACCAACAACATGACCTGCATGGCATCTTGGCATTAGCATTTATAAAATAGTACTAGTAATAGTATAAAAATAACATACTTTATTATATTCAGGTTATCAGATATTTTATCCAGTAGTCTTCCAACACATGAGTTGAAATATAAGGTTGGTCATAAAATCATGATATGAAGGTAACCTCAAATTAAAAAGGTTGTTGAATGGTAAAGCAATAAATTGCAAGAATGAACAAAGAATATCCCAATAAAAACAGATTGAAAGCCAAGATGAAAAAACAACATGCAGAACTTGTCATGAATGCCAAAGAACTCCGTTTATAAGTTGCTAAGCATTTCACCAGTACCCACTGGCATCTTCAGGCCCTAACAAACTGCAGACTGTACATTGCTTTGGGTGGTACTAATTGCGGTACAAAATTACATTTACCACCGAGTCATGTTTCCTGCCATCATGTCACATGCGATTCAGTTGCGCCATCTGTTGCCAGTCTCCGCATTATACTTTTACGTTTACCTTGTATTTTCTTCTTGATCTTTTTATTTACAGCACTCTTGGTTTCTATTAGATTCTGCCATGCATATATATGAAAGATTTATGGGGGTGTTATTATTGCATATATTATTCCTGTGTTTATATATGCATATTGCTTCTGACGTTAATATTTCTCCCCATGTTTTATGTTGTGCCATAACTTTTATATTCGTCTAGTCAAGTGTTACATTATTTTTTCTGTAGTAATCAATAAGAGCCATTTTATTTTCTAATTTATTCCAGTTATTAAGATGTTCGAATAATCTGGTTTCAATATTGCGTTTCGTACTACCTATATATGATATTATCTTTTTAATATATATTACATTATCTTTTTATTATTATTACCTGCTGTTGGAATGCTCTATATGCTGGCCCTTTTTCATAAAGGCAGATTTTCACGATTCTGTGTCATTATTTTACCTATGTCTTTAGTTGTAACACCGAATTTTAGATTAGTCTTCATACAGACGTTCTTCAAAATGTTAGTCGCCGTTGATAAGTATGGCAGCAATCCTGCATATAATGTGGTTGCCTTTTTTCTCCTGAGATTTGGAAGTACTGCTTTATTTGGGTTGTAGTTTTTGATTAAGTTATTGATCATTTTCTTGTTATCATGACCAAAAGAAGCAATGCCTCGGATCCAGCGGATTTCGTTATTGAATACTTCTTCTTCAGATGAATGGGTGTAAGCCTGATTTATGAATGACACAAAAGCTGCCTGTTTGTAATTGAAAAGATGAGAAGAGTCAGCAAGAATAATAATTGGTTGGTATGTTAACTTTCTATATACTTGATGTGAGATATTATTTATATTCTTCTTTAGTAGAATATTCAGAAAGGAAAGTTTATTATTATTCTCTAATTCGTTGGTCAAGTTAATAGATGGGTATATGTCAGCATATGCATTAACAAAAGCTTGAAGATCGTCATCATATTTAAAAAAAAATCAGTATGTCATTGACTTATCATACAAATAATGATGAGATTTGTATACTATTATCATTCATTATATGAGTTTCTATATCTATGAGTTTCTATATCTTGCAGGATGACCTCTGCAAGTATACCTGACAACGGGAATCCCATTGGTGCCCCTTTCAGCTTTTTATATATCTTGACCTGGAATATGAAGTAGTTGTTCTTCATCATGTATTGAAGACACCTGATCATGTCATTAATCTCAGGTCTCAGGATTTTATGTTGAACCAGTTTATTTTCTATTAAGTCTATAGCTTTATCGGCTGAGGTGTTAGGATAATGAGATTCAGTATCAACACTTGCCAGCTAACATCAAAATGGTGAGTTTAGATATTGAATCTCTTTATTCTAACTCCCCAACCGATGAAGCCATAGATCTAATAGAGAATAAACTGGTTCAACATAAAATCCCAAGACCTGAGATTAATGACATTGTCAGGTGTCTTTCAATACATTATGAAGAACAACTATTTTATATTCCAGGGCAAGACATATAAACAGCTGAAAGGGGCACCAATGGGATCCCCATTGTCAGGTTTACTTGCAGAGGTCATCCTGCAAGATATAGAAAATCGTATAATGAATGATAATAGTTAAAAAATCCCATCATTATTTGTACGATATGTTGGTGGCATACTGATTTTTTGGAAATATAATGATGATGATCTTCAAGCTTTTGTTAATGCATTTGCTGTCGAATACCCATCTATTAACTTGACCATCGAATTAGAGAATAATAATAAACTTTCCTTTCTGGATATTCTACTAAAGAAGAATATAAATAATATGTCACATCAAATTTACAGAAAGTTAATATACTAACCAATTATTATTCCTGCTAACTCTTCTCATTTATTCAGTTACAAACAGGCAGCTTTTGCGTCATTCATAAAACGAACTTACACCCATTTATCTGATAAATAAGAAGCATTCAATAAAAAAATCCGCTGGATTTCAGACATTGCTTCTTTTTGGTTATGATAACAAGAAAATGATCAATAACTTAATCAAAAACTACAACCCAAATAAAGCAGTACTTCCAAACCTCAGGAGAAAAGAGGCAACCACATTATATACAAGATCACTGCCATACTTACCAATGGTGACTAACATTTTGAAGAACGTCTGTATAAAGACTAACCTAAAATTCGGTGTTACAACTAAAGACATAGGTAAAATAATGACACAGAATCGTGAAAATCTGCCTTTATTAAAAAGAGCCGGCGTTACAGTATCCCAACAGCAGGTAACAATAATGAAAAGATAATATCATATATATCATCGTCATCATCATTGTCAACCATTATCAATCCACTGCTGGACGAAGGTCTCCCCAAGTTTCCTCCACAACGGTCTGTCTTGTGCCAGTCTCCTCCATGTCACCCCTGCATACTTTCGAATTTCATCCACCCATCTCCCATGTGGTCTTCTTCTGGGTCTTTTCCTGTCCCTTGGAACTCAATCTAAAATTTCGGCTGTCCATCGATGATCTGTCCTTCTGGCAGTATGTCCAGCCCATTGCCATTTCAGGGATTTAACTCTGATCATGATGTCTTCCACTCTTGTCATTTTTCGGATCCACGAGTTCCTCTTCTTATCTCTCCTGGTTACACCAAGTATGCACCTCTCCATGCTTCTTTGAGTTGTCTGCAGCCTTTGTATACCTCTCTTAGTTAAGGTCCACGTCTCTGCACCATACGTAAGCACTGGAAGGATGCATTGATCAAATACTTTTCTTTTAAGACATAATGGCATATTGCTCTTGAAAATTATGCTGTTTCTTCCAAAAGCTCTCCAGGCAAGTTTTGTACGCCGATTAATTTCTTCATCAATGTGACCCTCACTTGATATCTGCTGTCCAAGATAAACGTACGTATCTGTTATCTCCAGCTTTTCTCCATCAATCGATAAATCTTCATTTCTTGTAAAAGCATTGAACATCACTTTTGTCTTCTGAAAGTTCATTTTTAATCCCACTTCTTTACTCTTGTCAGCAAGTTCCTGGATCATACTCTGTAGCTCTGATGGGCTAGTTGCAAAAATGACTACGTCATCAGCAAAACGAAGGTGGGTTAGATAATCTCCATTAATCTTTATCCCCTTGTTTTCCCAGCTCAGTGACTGAAAAACACCCTCCAATGTGGCATTAAAGAGCTTCGGAGATATGGTGTCACCTTGTCTCACTCCCTTTCCAATTTTTATGTGTGTTGTATTTTCAAACAGCCTAATCTTTGCACTTGCATTTTCGTAGATGTTATTAATAATATTAATGTATGCATCTTCAATACCGCAGGTTTTCAGAGCCATTGTAACTGCTGATGGTTTCACCGAATCAAAGGCTTTTTCATAATCGATAAAAGCCATGCACAATGGAAGTTCATATTCCCTCGCTCTTTCAATTAGTTCTCTCAGCACATGGATATGATCTATTGTGCTGTAGCCACTCCTGAATCCAGCTTGTTCTCTCGGTTGAGCCATGTCCAGTGTTACCTTCAAGCGGTGTGAAAGAACTTTAGTGAAGATTTTATAAACTACTGATAGGAGGCTGATAGGTCTGTAGTTTCCGAGATCCTCAATGTCACCTTTCTTATGTAGCAGGATCATTGTAGCGGTGTTCCAATCCTCAGGAATCTTTCCATCATTAAGGCATCGAGTGAAAATTTGGGCGAGTACTGTTTCGATTTCTCCACTTGCTTCTTGTATGATGTCTACAGTAATTCCATCTTCTCCTGGAGCTTTTCCCCACTTCATGTTCTTGATTGCATGTGCAACTTCTGCTGGAAGGACTGGAGGAACTCTGGTACTGGTATCTTTCATGATGTCTGGAGTGCATGTATCATCCCTTTCATATAATTTGGAGTAGAAATCTTTCACTCTTGTCAAAATTTCGCCTCTATTTCTTGTTACAGAACCATCTTCTTTTCTCAGTGCCATAATCTGTTTTCTTCCCTTACTGAGATGTCCCTTTGCTATCTTTAGGCTTTGGTTGTTTTCAATTGCTTTCCTCACTAGTTCACAGTTGAATTTTCTTACGTCTTCAGTGATACTTTTTCGTACTGTCTTGCATAGCTCTATATATTCCACTTTGGAAGTCACATCTTCTTTAGTTGTCCTCATCTCTCTTCTTTTTTGCATCAACATTTTCGTTTTTCCTGATAATTTATTTACATGCAACTTGTTCTTAGACCCAGCTAATTTTGTTGCTGTTTCCATAAGAGCTTTGGTTACTTTTCTGTTAACTTCAGAGATGTCCACTTCTTCCGATGTTAGGCCTTCTAAAGCAGAGAACCTGTTCTTCAGTTCCAACTTGAAGGTATTATGGTGTTTTTTAAGGTTGGTTATGTCAATAGATTTTGTTTGTCTTATGAGCTTGCCACGTTCAAGTTTAGTGTTGAGGTGCATCTTACATCTCACCAATCTATGGTCACTACCTGTGTTGAACTTGTTTAGCACACTGCAGTCTTCTATGACGAATTTTTTGTTACACATAATAAAATCAATTTCACTTGTCGTCCCATTTGGATGTCTCCATGTCCATTTCCTGTGTGGCTTTTTCTTGAAGAAGGAGTTCAAGATGAAAAACCCTTCTGCCTCTGCAAACTCAACGAGAGTATTTCCACGCTGGTTTCTCTTGCCGTGACCGAATTTACCTACTGAAGTTTCATTCTGTTGCCGTTGCCCTATTTTTGCATTGAAATCTCCCATAATTATTTTCAAGTGCTGCTTACCTTTATTATTTAGATGACAAATTTCCTCATAAAATTCTTCAATTTCTTCTTCAGGATGACTTGTGGTGGGTGCATAAGTTTGAATAATCTGAGCCTGGTATCTTCTCGAGAGTTGGATAACAAGCCGTGCAGCTCCGTCAGAGGAACTTTCAACTTCTACAACTTTATCCTTCAGTTTCTTGTTTATTATAAATCCAACACCACTAGTTCTGCCAGTATTTGTCCCACGATAGTAGAAGAGATGTCCACTTTTCAGTTCGATGAGATCTTCTCCTTTTCTCCTTACCTCACTTAGCCCCACGATGTCCCACTTGATCCTTTGTAGTTCCTCTTCCAATTCAAGAAGCCTTGAATCAGAAGATAAGGAGCGTCCATTGTACGTTGCCAAGGTCAGCATCAGATGGCAGCCTAGTCCGGTCCTCCGGGGATTCTTAGCACCCTCTGCTTTCATGTCGCACTGGCCGCTGCCTTGGCCAGGTACATTCCAGCTGCCGGAGACTGAGGGCCAAGATTTAAGTTGTGGAGTCATTTTGGAGGGGTTTGGCCATAACTCACCACGCTGGCCAAGCGGGTTGGTGAGTGTGGGATAGAATTTCCTCTGATCCCGATGGTATAGTTATACCGCTATTGGCGGTCGTCAGAGCCCCTTTAGTGGGAACAGGATGCACCATGAGAAGGCGGGGTTGACATTTGTCAAGGAGAAGCTGTGATGTTACGCATCACCTGACCTTACATCCCATCATATATATAGGTAGCAGGAAATGCAATATTGAAACCAAATTATTCAAACATCTTAAAAACTGAAATAAAGTATAAAATAAAAGGGCTCTTATTGATTACTGCAGGAAAAATAATGTTAGACCGAACTGAACGAATATAAAAATTATGGCACAACATAAAACATGGGGAGAATTATTAACATTAGAAGCAATATGAATATGTAAACATAGGAATAATATATTCAATAATAGCACCCCTATAAATCTTTCATATGCGTGGCAAAGTCTAATTGAAGCAGAGAGTGCTGTAAATAAGAAGATCAAGAAGAAAATACAAGGTAAACATAAAAGTGTAATGCCGATACTGACAACAGATGGTGCAACTGATGCGCACGTGACATGATGATGGGAAACACTACTCAGTGGTAAATGTAATTTTTTACTGCAGTTAGTACAGCCCAGAGCAGCATACAGTCCGCAGTTTGTTAGGACCTGAAGATGCTAGTGAGTTCTGGTGAAACGCTTAGCAACTTATACGTGGCTCAGACACTACGACAGAGTTCTCTGGCATTCGTGACCAATTCTGCATGTTGTCTTTTCACTGGCTTTTAATCTGTTTTTATTGGGATATTCTTTGTTCATTCTTGCAATCCATTGTTTTACCATTCAACGATCTTTTTAATTTGAGGTCACCTTCAACTCATGTGATGGAAGACTACTGGATTAAATACCTGCTAACCTGAATATAATAAGGTATGTAATGTTTATACTATTACTAGTGCTATTTTATAAATGCTAATGCCAAGATGGTGTGCCGGTCATGTTGTTGGTGAATATATGTCGGCGTGGATGAGCTATAGAGGTAGCGCTTGAATAACGATAACTTGTTGTACAAAAATAAATTTTATGGTATGTTTGAAGAGTTCCTTTTTAGGCAAACACCATAGCATATTAGTTTAATCCAAGCCTCATACCATCAATTGGACCAAGGCAAAGATTCACAAACTTGATGGAATGACATTTCTGCTGCACACATCATATATCTCTGACCTCGTCTCTTCTTTTTATCACCTGTTTCAGGCAATGGGGCATTTTCCCCTAGATAGAGTGGCACTTTGCTGATTCAGATGATGCTGAACACTCCATGCCTCTAAGTCAGAGGCATGTCACTGTGCCAAACACCTTGCAGTAATATGGGTGCGGCGGACACGTGAAGAGTTATGGTGCTGATTTTGAAATATGAACATTAATTGTTATAACTTCTGAGTAAATACATTTTTTATATCAGCATTGTATTTTTTTTTTTTGATACCACAGTATTTGTTTCTTGTTTAAATCCTTTAATTTTCTGTAAAAAAAAGAAGCTAAGAAAAGGTAAATTACTACACTCCGTTCTCCAATTAGGGCATTTAAACTTATTAATCCCAGCTTTGGCTAATGTAGCTCAACACAAAATACAATGCATTAACTACATTAACAGATGCCTACTACACTGGTTTCCATAAATTAAGGGAAAACGCTGAAAAATGCCAATTATTTCTGATAGAAAAGTTGAAAATGCACAAAATTTTGGTAAATGATGTGAAAAGTAATGCAAAGTTAGGTTATCTTATGCCAATGAATGGCAATGGCTTTGGTTTATGTAAACGAGCTGCAGCATAAAAGGAGCTATTGCAGAGATGCGTGTCACATTTTTTGCAGAGTGTAAAGAAAGTATTGTGTAATAGCAGATTTGTAGTAATGGCTGCAAGATATCATTTAACTGATGAACTGAAATGGAGAGAGATTGGAAGACTAGAGACAGGACAAAATCAGGTGGCAGTTGCAAGATGGCTACATGTGAGTCCTCCTGTGGTCCACAGACTGTGAAACCAATTTCAAAATATGCAATCAGCTTCCTGATGGTATGGCGAAGGAAAGCATGGATGACCAATATCTCCAATTAACAGCAGGGAGAAACAGGATGGCTGCCCCAACACAGCTGCGATCTGCCCTTGCTGCAGTTACAGAAATGGTGTGGTATCTGCTTTCACTATGTGCAAAAGGCTTCACAAAGGAGTTCTTTATGATAAGCGACCAGCACTCTGTGTTTCCCTTATTTCTCGTCACAGGGGCGAACATTTGAATTGAGCCAGACTTCACATTAATTGGACTGAAAACCAAGAGAGGTCAGTACTCTTCATAGATGAGTCCAGATTTGTTTTGCAGATCAAATCCAGGCATTCTCTGATTTGTAGAGAACAAGAGACACTATCATCCCTCTATGACCCATGAAAGAAACACCTCTGGTCTTTCATGGGTAGGGATGAGTGGCATCTTGTTAGGGTTACAGACTTTTATGAACTTCCAAGAGGATTCATGAATCCTTGATGCTATACCAATGATGCCCTGGACCCGTATTTTAACCTATGTAGGTGCCATAGGAGCAGTGTTGCCGGAGACTTTTACCTGAAATCAGTAGACCAGAGTTCAAAAAACCAGTAGATCATATTTTTTTGCTTGAAATATGCACCACCTCACAAATATAATGTATTATTGGATGTAATATCAATATAAAGGAACATTAAATCTACTGCTGTATCAAATATTATCAGCACTCCACAAACTGCTATTAAACAGTGGAATAAAAATTCTAAGCAATGCTGATCATTAAAACTAACGTTGGTGTAAATAATCATGGCATTTGCTTTTTAATGTAGACATAGCTGGATCCATCTCACTTATCTTCCTAAAAACAAAGTTACATATTGTACTTAACTTCTTACTCAGTGATACCCAGATGTTCCCAAAGTACATGAAATGAGTGCTATACTCAAAAAAGTATCATTAATACATATATCATACATGAGATGTTTTCCTGGTGTTCTGTGTTTTAGCAAAACTAGAGAAAAACTTTGTATAACAGACTAATTAATTATCTAGAATATAAAAATATTTCATAACAACCAGTATAAAATTAAAAAATAATAGGTAGCCAGTGTTGAATAATTTTAGTCTTGGTCAGCTTTTTCTCTTCAGACCAATTCTGAGAAATGAAATTCATTTTGTAAAAGAATTTCAAAATAACAGTATGAAACAACACTGTGAGGTGTGCCTGTATTGCTGTAAGGGGTGACCACACTTCCTGTTGAGGTATGTTGGCTATTTCATTTTGACACCTTATCTTTCACCTGGTTCTGTACATGGTCATTTTTATCAGATTGAAGTGTTTTTTTCCAAAATGTTTTATGGTCTGTCTCTAACATACGATGTGGTACAGGTTTTCACCAAATTTCATTACATTTCATCAGGTATTTTTTAAAGTTATCATGATTTTTCTGGGTTTTCCTTAATTTATGAAAACCAGTGTATATTTGAATACCCGTTATTTTGAAATTCTTTTACAAAATGAATTTCTTTTCATAGTGAAACATATGCTGCATTCAGAAACATAGTATGAGTTGTTATTACAATGGTTTCAGTAAATGCTCTAAGTTTTCTTTTCAATCAAACTCAATATCTTTACTCTTAGCATAGTCTGTGTATGTGCCTTCATATATTTAGAGTGCTCTGTTTCTTTTCTTTTTTTTTTTTAATTTTTCTCATCTAACTTATGATATTTGCATCCTGCGTATATTTAGTTGGCATGTGTGCTCAGCTTACTTGTATTTACCACTGATGATGTTTTTGTATGTTTCTAGCATCATGCAGAAGAGGATGTTTTGGCTCTCAATGAAAATCAGATGACAGTTGTGATAGATTACATCGTAGAAGAAGCAGTCTGTAAAAGTGTGCCTAAAAAAGTTTTGGGAGATTCACAGGAAATCTCAAAAGAATCACATAAAGAGGATGTTAATCCTGTCTTACTCTTTAGACTGCAATTACTGATGAGGTGCTTATCCAGTCGGAGAATGCTGATAAATACATCTGTGAGGCATCTGCTTAACAGAGTGGATCAAAGCCCTAAGTAAGTTTTTCTCCCCCCCCCTCTCTCTCTCTCGTGCGCGTACCTTTCCTCTTTACATTACTCAGATATGCTTTCTTTGGGCGTGTGATGATTTCTTCATTTTAGGCCAACTGCAGTTGGATTTTAAAACTTATAAATAGTAGTAACTCCTGTACATATATTAATAGTTATATTGTAAAATCTTTCATTAGGTAAGTTATGTATATCAATATGTCTAAAACAATCCTGCACAGGTTAACCCTAACAATGTACAGAACCAATACGTATGCAGTATTTGCTTAATTGGAGTAACATGTAAAAAATAACTAATAAGGAAATAAACATGTATGATGTGTTATTCCTTTAACTAGATATTGTTAGACACATTAATTTTAAAACATTTACCATTTTGATAATGCAGCTTTCATATTAAATTATCCTGTGCTGATTCTACATGTGAAATATCATAAAGAATAAGTAAATGAATTTGTTAACATGAATAATTATATGGTTAAGGGCATTATAAGTTTTGCCTTTCATTTTCAGTTCTACCACATATTTTCTAAGTTCTTAAACTTGTTTACGGAGCTCTGTTGCATAAACTTGTTTACGGAGCTCTGTTGCATAATATGATTTGATAATGCGGTGACAAATATATTTCTGGTGGCATGTTTTGGGCCAATGTTGTGATATTGCCTTTTCACTACTAAAAATTCTTGAGCATTTATCCCTTTTTTTCCTATGTAGTTGTTTGAAATAACATTTTCCCTGCACTGTGCTTTTTCAGAGGGAAAATGAGCCATGAACTTCTACTCCATATGTATCTGCAAATTCCGGCTGTCATTGCCTGTGTTTCTGATCAAATACATCTTTTGACCGAATCACCTTTTTCTTTGGAACTGGCATACAGCAAGGTAATAATTTTGTTAATTTTTTCATTTCACTTAATTAATTTTCTTTGCTAATAATTCTGTAATCTTTGTAAAGTAATTATGTGTGTTAAACAATTGTATGTATCTCTTTTTGTTGTATGTTGGAAATTTTTTTAATCATTTTTACTGTCTTATCTTTGTTTATCATTTGCTTATTCAATTAATTACTCTTGGGGATGTTCTTTAGAATCCTTATCATTGTTTATGATTCACTTTGAGGGAGTTGTGTTTTAAGTCATTTACTTTGTTAAAGAAATAATCATCTTGTGGAAGTTATGAAAACTGTATAGATTAAGCTCAGTTAATATTGAAATGTACTGGCAACACAGATTTGGCAAAGTCAGTATAAACTTGCCTGATCACACAGCCAAAACAGCTCTTGTGAAGAAGACTGGTGCACAACCATCAAAATGAGCAAGGAATTCCATATGTGTGCCCCAGAGTGTGACTTATTTTTAATAAAAATGCGATCAACATATGCAGAAGTTAGTTGAAACAAAGTGAGTGTTGTATTGCAAAAATGTGGCTTCTGTTTTTTCATGAGTTTGCATAATGCAATTCATGTTCTTCATTTCTTACATGCTCTTCTTGTCATGTCAATCAAGATAGCAATTATTTCCATCTCCTCCCCCCCAGCACAATTAAAGTTTAAAATCAGTGCCTACCCTGTCTGCCACTATCTTTTATGTCCATAAAATTGTTTTCACTGCTGAAGTACCAAGTTTGGTATAGTTAACATTGTGGATATTTTACTTTCACCAGTATCATTTTGTTCTTTGTGCTGTAAATCTTTTGAGCCTTCTGCTTCATAGTATTAGAAAATATGATTATTAAAGTATCATAAAAAGTCCCTTGTGCAGCTTTTGTGAAGACTTTTGACAACAATACTTACATTTCCTGTTGAAATAACTGAAGAAACATCATTGTAGGGCAAGAGTCCTGAAACACATACATTCATGGGCTGTTAGTTCTGTGATCTTGTCTGCTAATTGGGCCCACTGTTAAAATGTTGGATGTGAGTTCTCTTGCACCCAGATCGTCATTTATGATTAGATATTGTGGTAAAATGGATATTTAGTGTTTTAAAGAGGGTGGTTTTTTTTTTTTTTAGCTAAAACTGTTTGAAAAATAATAACAATTATGAAATAACTAGCTATACCCAGCCACGCATAGCTGTGGCACATTGTGGTTGCATGGATGAGAAATGAGGAACAAATGATACGACGTGGTTTGGTTGTTATATTATTCTATTACGATGATGAACTTACTTCTGAAAAAATGCAAATATTACCAATTTTATTTTTAAAAAGAAGAAAATGGCCGGTGATCAATCTAGGGACCCCAATTAAGAATTTTTTTTTTTATCAACGACTAACACCCCAGGTACGATCCTTAAAAACTCCCAGTAAATGGAAGGTGATTCCACCACCACCGACAAGAGAAATTCACATACGACACAAAATAATTTGATTAAGCATATGTTCAGGTTAACTATAAATTTATTTTGTGCTCCCAGGCACAGATTGGAAAAACACTTGATACAAGAAAACTTTAGGTGGCTAGGCCGAATAAAAAAATAATTTAGCTATGAATTTTAGAGTCCAGAGTATGTTGACAGTCCTAAATAATCCTCTGAGAAACCCTGGTCTGCAAACCAAGTAGTTTTCACCTGTGTGGTTTAGAGGATGAAGGAGGTAAGTGGCACAATTTGGTTACCAGCCTGCCTTACAAAAAATCTTTAAAGAATGTGATCATTCACTCAAAGAGTGCTAAGAGCTTAATGCTCCATGTGCATATCTAATAACTGTTGAACTTTGAGCTAAATGCTCTTTACAATTTAGATTTTGATGGTTAAGAGTGACATTTTATTCTTTTTTTTTTTTTTTTTTTTTTTCACAACACACTGATTTTGATCAGTTACCTGGAAAATTCTCTTTCTTACTTTACAGTACAGAAAACCAAACAAACAAAAATGTCAAGTCACTTTCCTCTCATTTGAGCTAACAAAAAAAAAACCCTGTTCTAACAGGAAACCAAAATTAATATATTTCAATCCATTTCTTTGGTCACTGGCATTAACTAGACATTTTTACAAAAAAAATTACACAATGACATATTACATTTTTTTGGTTCTGGCCAGACCATTAATTCCAAACATACATTTGCATTTCTCTATTTTCCTCCCAATTTAATTTCACCTTCCCCCTTTTTTTTTCTCTCACCCCTGAATTTTAACCTTTTACATCATTCCATTTCTGATCAAGACACATTTTTTTTTTTTTTCAATTTTAGGTGGTACTCATTTTTTTTCTCTTTGTTTCTCCTCCTTAAATTTTCCTTTTGATGCCGAATTGGAATTGGTGTTTGTGCTGTCGCTACGAGAGCCGGCACGCCGTGGAAACGGGGCCTGATGCACTTATGATGACATGGTAGGATTTTCCCTCTTCTCCTTCCTTTCTTTTATTCTTTTTTTTTTTTCTTACTTACTCCCGATGCCGGCCTTTGAGGAGACTTTCTCTCTCTCACACGGCGACAGGCGGCAGCGATGTTACCGAGCGAGTTACGAGGCGTAATGCCCGCTAGTGCCTCGGGACGATGTCAAGCACTTTTTCGCGCCATCTCGGCAGCAGAGTAAATTTTGAGCCATGAAAAAATTTGAAAAGAAAAGGATCGTTCCTACCGTTCTTGGGCCATAGCGGCCGCACGAGGTTACGGCAGTTTCGGCATCCGGACGTCCGTCGTTCGGACTCCCCTAGCTTTACTCGATTTTTTTTTTTTTGATTTTTTTATTGTGGGACTCTCCCTTACGAAGTCTGGTATCGAAGTGTGGAGCAGCACGCAAAAATTCTCCGCTCCTCGCCGGATCCCTTGCGCACGCGCCCGAAATGGCGGAAGGCAATTGGCCCGAAGTTAAGTCAGAAGGCGGAGAGAAAGACGCAATTCCCAGAAATCGCTGGCTTGAACTTTGACCCACGAAAACGGGCGCTGCGGTGAACCTCGCAGAATTCCGCCCAAATCCTGACGTGTTCCATGTGCCAAGCGAAAAATGCCTTCTCGAAGTAAACAAGAGCATAAATAAATCGGACTTTCTGCACTGGTAAAGCTGGGAAAACGTCCTCCTAGATGCCATTCTACGAATTTATCGCTTTTAGAAAAGCGACACCAGAAACTGTAGCCATTTTCGTTCTTTCTTTCTGAACAAAGACTTTTAGAGACCACCTTTACAAAAATTCATTAAACAAATTAACTAACATTAACGAACATCGTTACAATTAACTTCGTAACGCATAAAAATCGAATTCTCTCTCGCTACAGTTACGACGATCGGAATTACGAAAAAATAGCGTAACGCAACGATGTGTTATTTTGCCCTGATGCATTAAGCCACAATTTTATTCTTTTACTAAATGACTATTAAATATCATTGACGATAGCGCACGCGCAATTAATTCTACGAAAGTCACTTCGTTACGGAGCGATCGCCGACCCGCTTTTTCTATCAGTCGCTGAATTATACTATCACTAGTTAATACCAAGTAAGATTCATACTAAAACCAACTAAATATTAATACTAAGCAAGATTTTAATTACGAAAGGTTGCTAAATTAAGCCCGATACACCCAACGACGATTTTAATACACGCTACTGACATATGGCATAAACACGCGTTTTTTCTCATTAGATACCACTACAATAAGATAAAATACTTCAAACACTACATGTTTACAAATTACTTTTCCATTATTAAAGCTTACATAATAATACAATAAAAGAAATCGCGATAACGACGGTAAATACGGAACTACAACCTTACAATTTTTCTTTTTATCACTACGTTATCCCGACGATCAATAACGCCGAACGCCGCGGCGTCGCCGATAATTTTAAACTGATACATCTAACACTATACATGTATAAACTGCAAGATACACATAAGAAACTAAGGAAAGTTAATTCATATACACTACATCATATACTGCACTAAAATAAACTTCACTAATATCTCTTCCCTGAAAGTAAACAGTGCACAAAAAAATGCAATGGAAGGAAGAATAAAACATTGCATGAAAGAAGAACAACAAAAGAACCAGCAATATAGCATGATGTCAAACTTTCTTAAATCTACTTCCCAGCTAGTTACACATCCCTTAACTAGAAACAGACATCACAAGGCTATTTTACTTAGACCTATTCACATAAATTTAACTACATACACAGAGATCAACACTTCACAGAGAAATCAGAAAGAAAATAAAATAAATGAAAAGAATTTACTTGATTTTTCTTGACGCTTAAATCTATTTATTTTTTCTAACTCCCTCCTTGCCAAAGGGATTTGAGATCATCTCATGACAAAAATTATCACTCTCATTGAGAGTGCGTGGATCTGGTGATGGTTTTTCCGATCCAAAAATATTGGCCCATTAATTTAGAGATCGGAAAAACGTCAACAGATCATCACATCCTCCTCCAAAGCGAAAAGAAAAAAACAATTTTTTTTTCTTTCATTCCAAGAACTAAAAGTCCAAAGGCAAGAACAAGATGAATTCACACTCACACCAGAGATACAAAAGAAACCTACACGTGACGCAAACGGAAAGCTACACCAACAAAACTTCTAATGCTATGCAATACTGAACATGGATTACATAATTCCACAAACCATAAAAAAATACACAGAGAAATTTTTTTTTCAACACTATGCAAGGCTTATCTCACAGAAACAGACCAGTAAAAAAAAAAGGAAACTATCAACATAGGATAGAATTTGCAAATCCTGTTTTCCGTAAGGGTAAGGCTTAGAAAACTTCTGCATCAGTTTTCTCTTCCCATGCACTGAACATGTCTCACTCAACATAATACCCGGTAAAATGTCACACCATTCTCACTTCTGGAGTACTTATGCAGGACTCACTTTGCTCTGGCCACTTCCAGAATACCATTGTGCAATACTATATGCTACCAACCACAACAGAGAATAAAAAAACATCATCTAGTTATCCCTAAATACCATCCTCATCTTACATAATAATTTCACGTACAAATCTCACAAAATTCTCATCTGATTCACATTATTCCTGGATTCACTTTCCCCAGAAACATCTCTCACCTCAATACCACCTTGAGGCATATCACAAAACAACCTACACTTAATATGCACCTTCATACCCCACTTCCAGAATGTTCTACATGAGAGAAAAACAAACTATCAAATCTTTTTCGTAGGTATGACTCAGAAAAGGAACTCAGTGATTACTTAAAAAAACCATTCCTGTCCTTTCTCTGAAATTATCATGTTTCCATGACACGTCTATAACACATGAAGATAAATGAGGTCTCATTTCTTCCATTGCCTCTGACACTCAAAAAAACTCGGGCATGATATTGTATGATATTCCCATAAAACACCAAATAGTTGTCAACAAAAAATCCTATCCACTTGTTCACCATCCTGATCACACCAGACAATAAATCAGACAATCCTTATAGAAATCCTATCGTTGCAATGAAAATGTTTTCTCGAAAAGGAAGTAACAATGAAAAAAATTATTCCTTTCTCCACTTCGTATATTCATAATGACGACACACATCCAATCAAAGCTATACTCACATTTCAGTCCTGACTCATGCACAAAAATCTTAAAAATACCAATTTATGCCCTTTCATAATTTTCTTACTAGTACTCGTCATCTTTACATACTAGCTGAAATGAGAAGCCTGCACACTGATGAAAAGAAAAACAGCGAATGCAAAATAAAATTCCCTTTCAAAATGAAATAAGCGACGTGAGAGCATATTGCCTTAGGAAAAAAATACACTATTTACACACAACCAAGCATGAAATGCTACTCGTTATTATACATCTGGAATTCATTATCAGTTTCCAGTTCCATTCATTACCAAGGGGACCTCAGAGTGATAAAAGAAATTTTTATCATTCAATCAAATGTTACACTTAAAATTGTTTTGTGACGCACCCCTTTTACGTTCCACAGTAGAAACTGTAGGAATGTTAGAGTGGTTATATCCCACCCATAAAGGTAAATGACAAATGTGGTCTTATTTGCCTTAATACTCAACTTCAAAATTGACACATGGTCTCTACATTTCTCTGGCAGACAAAGCCTATGCTTATTTTGCAGAGAAGAACTCCTATGCCATGTTACGAGTATTAATGCAACTGGAATGAGAATCAGGAAGAACAGACTGTTTATCATCACTTCAACATTTTTACTCTGCTCCAATTTTTCCTGACTAGCATTTGTCTGAATGCAATTTTCAGAGGCGAGGGCTTCAGAACAATCTATGATACCTGCCGTTTGTTTATGGAATGTGGATTCCACTTCACTGAGTGCATCTTTTATCACAGCCACTTCTACTAATCCTCCATCACTTTGCTCATTTAACGTCTCTTCCTCACTGAATTCAAGAACCTCCTTTCTTACACAACATTTTACATTTCCACCAACTTCCAGTGACTCAACTACTGCATTTATCTCTACACTCACACACCCTGAAAAAGCATGCACATTCTCATCTTCCTCAACTTGACTTTGCATAACTTCCAAAGTCTTTGTTGTGACAGCCTCTGTGTCAATAATTATGGCAGACCCTGTATCTTCTATTTCTAACACCCCCATCTCCACCAACTGATTACTGACTTGTGCTTCAGAACATGGAATTTCATCATCCACCCCAATTTCAATCTGTGCTCCTTCCTTTATTGCAACCTGCTGTATCGCTTCAGCTTGGAGTTGCAGCACTTCCTGTTCTACATTTTCCTGTTCCATTCTAATCTCTTCTCTTTTGTTTACTTCTTCCTCTAATTTTACCCTTTCCTTCATCTGAAGCCTTTCCCTTTTTAACTGATCCAGCCAGTCCCTTTCCAACTTCCGGAGTCTTTCTCTTTCTAACTTCTGAAGCCTTTCTCTTTCTAACTGCTGAAGTCTTTCTCTTTCTAACTTCTGAAGCCTTTGTCTTTCTAATCTCTGAAGCCTTTCTCTTTCTAACCGCTGAAGTCTTTCTCTTTCTAACTTCTGAAGCCTTTGTTTTTCTAACCTCTGAAGTCTTTCTCTTTCTAACTTCTGAAGCCTTTCTCTTTCTAACTGTTGAAGTCTTTGTTTTTCTAACCTCTGAAGTCTTTCTCTTTCTAACCGCTGAAGTCTTTCTCTTTCTAACTTCTGAAGTTGTTCCTGTTCTAGCCTTTCTTTTTCTAACTTTTTCATCATCATTCCCCTTTCCAGTCTTTCTTTCCTTCTTCTTAATCTTTTTTCATTTTCCCGCTGCTCCCACTCTTCGAGAACTTTCAGCCTTTCCTTTTCGAACTTCTCTTCTAGTTCCTTCTGCCTAGCCAGTTCTGGCTTCTTTAATGTCTTTTGGTACTCATACCTTTCCCATTCCTTAAGTATTTCAATTCTATCCCTCTCTAGTTTCTCTTCTCTTTCTTTCATTAATCTCTCCTCTTCCATCTTCCGCAAGTTTTCCTCATACCAACTCCATTCCTGGTCCTCTTGTTTCCTGCCTCTTCGTAGAAACCTTTCTAATTCCTTGTGTGCTTCAATTCTGTCCCTCTCGAGTTTCTCTTCTTTTTCTTTCATCAATCTCTCTTCTTCCATTTTATGCAGGATTTCCTCGAACCAACTCCTTCCCTGCTCCTCTCGTTTCCTGCCTCTTTGCATATTCTGTTTTGTTCTCGGCTGCTCAGTTAAGATACTTTCAACATCTTCCCCATAAGGACTAGTTCTGGTTCCATAAACCCTAGAATTTCTCACTTCTTGTTCCTGTGAACTCTTCCTACTGGAGAAATTCCCAAAATAATCACAAGAAGAATGCCCTGTCCTAGAACTCTGATAACAGAATGCCTGATCATTTTCTCTACTCTCATTCCTGGGAGAAAAGGAATTATGTGTATGATAATCCCGCTGCTTTCTACTTTGAGGTATCTCATCTATACACTCCTTAACCTCACTTAACAACCTCTGTGCTTCCCAGCACGCAGCAATAAATTCCCTTGAAGGCATCTTGAAACCAAGAGAAGTAACTCTTTAGAATCAACCATAAATTCCAAAATTCAAATTACGAGAAAAGAAAACCACTTCACTAATCCTAATTAATTCCCTGCATAATTTTGTCTCATCAACACATTCTCACTATCACCCATTTTAAATTATTGCACTTAAAGACATCAGCAAATAACCAAACAAAAAATCTAGC
Organism: Macrothele yani; assembly: GCA_039090855.1. Classification (NCBI taxonomy): domain Eukaryota; kingdom Metazoa; phylum Arthropoda; class Arachnida; order Araneae; family Macrothelidae; genus Macrothele; species Macrothele yani. The sequence continues at coordinate 139,774,936 of CM077024.1, read as the reverse complement.
ATTAGTTTTAAAGGCTATCATCACTAACTGAAAGTTACAAACCCATTTGCTTAAAATAGTCATTATAGACTCAACTAAACTATGCAGTACACTACACAATTTAAATATGGTTATTATACTATGCTTGCTGTTACTGTAATGATTTACTATCAATGATTACTTTTACCCCAGATTAGTGAGCTATAATTATTTTCTACCTGAGCCTAAAGTTATATCTTACTCTTTTTCTTAATTGAAAATAATTACCTCAATATTTCTCACCAATGTAAACAAAAGCACAATACAAAAATGCAATACACTAAAATTCAAATGCCAATTCACACTTCAAAAAAAAAATTATGATTGCAAGCACTTGATACTGACTAAAATTTCGAAAATGAATGCCTAACATGAAGAAAATTCTCCTAATTAACTATGTTCTATGTCAAAACCTTATCCTTTAACTGTTGCTAGAGGAATTTGATCTTTTTACAATTTTCACACAGCATTACCTAATATCAGAAATAGCAAATCATAAATGTGAATCTCTCTGGTACAGTGGGTGGAATCCTGGTCACGGGAACCAGTTTGATACGACGTGGTTTGGTTGTTATATTATTCTATTACGATGATGAACTTACTTCTGAAAAAATGCAAATATTACCAATTTTATTTTTAAAAAGAAGAAAATGGCCGGTGATCAATCTAGGGACCCCAATTAAGAATTTTTTTTTTTTTTTATCAACGACTAACACCCCAGGTACGATCCTTAAAAACTCCCAGTAAATGGAAGGTGATTCCACCACCACCGACAAGAGAAATTCACATACGACACAAAATAATTTGATTAAGCATATGTTCAGGTTAACTATAAATTTATTTTGTGCTCCCAGGCACAGATTGGAAAAACACTTGATACAAGGAAACTTTAGGTGGCTAGGCCGAATAAAAAAATAATTTAGCTATGAATTTTAGAGTCCAGAGTATGTTGACAGTCCTAAATAATCCTCTGAGAAACCCTGGTCTGCAAACCAAGTAGTTTTCACCTGTGTGGTTTAGAGGATGAAGGAGGTAAGTGGCACAATTTGGTTACCAGCCTGCCTTACAAAAAATCTTTAAAGAATGTGATCATTCACTCAAAGAGTGCTAAGAGCTTAATGCTCCATGTGCATATCTAATAACTGTTGAACTTTGAGCTAAATGCTCTTTACAATTTAGATTTTTATGGTTAAGAGTGACATTTTATTCTTTTTTTTTTTTCACAACACACTGATTTTGATCAGTTACCTGGAAAATTCTCTTTCTTACTTTACAGTACAGAAAACCAAACAAACAAAAATGTCAAGTCACTTTCCTCTCATTTGAGCTAACAAAAAAAAAAACCCTGTTCTAACAGGAAACCAAAATTAATATATTTCAATCCATTTCTTTGGTCACTGCCATTAACTAGACATTTTTACAAAAAAAATTACACAATGACATATTACATTTTTTTTGGTTCTGGCCAGACCATTAATTCCAAACATACATTTGCATTTCTCTATTTTCCTCGCATTTTAATTTCACCTTCCCCCATTTTTTTCTCTCACCCCTGAATTTTAACCTTTTACATCATTCCATTTCTGATCAAGACACATTTTTTTTTTTTCAATTTTAGGTGGTACTCATTTTTTTCTCTTTGTTTCTCCTCCTCCTTAAATTTTCCTTTTGATGCCGAATTGGAATTGGTGTTTGTGCTGTCGCTACGAGAGCCGGCACGCCGTGGAAACGGGGCCTGATGCACTTATGATGACATGGTAGGATTTTCCCTCTTCTCCTTCCTTTCTTTTATTCTTTTTTTTTCTTACTTACTCCCGATGCCGGCCTTTGAGGAGACTTTCTCTCTCTCACACGGCTACAGGCGGCAGCGATGTTACCGAGCGAGTTACGAGGCGTAATGCCCGCTAGTGCCTCGGGACGATGTCAAGCACTTTTTCGCGCCATCTCGGCAGCAGAGTAAATTTTGAGCCATGAAAAAATTTGAAAAGAAAAGGATCGTTCCTACCGTTCTTGGGCCATCGCGGCCGCACGAGGTTACGGCAGTTTCGGCATCCGGACGTCCGTCGTTCGGACTCCCTAGCTTTACTCGATTTTTTTTTTTTTTTTTATTGTGGGACTCTCCCTTACGAAGTCTGGTATCGAAGTGTGGAGCAGCACGCAAAAATCTCCGCTCCTCGCCGGATCCCTTGCGCACGCGCCCGAAATGGCGGAAGGCAATTGGCCCGAAGTTAAGTCAGAAGGCGGAGAGAAAGACGCAATTCCCAGAAATCGCTGGCTTGAACTTTGACCCACGAAAACGGGCGCTGCGGTGAACCTCGCAGAATTCCGCCCAAATCCTGACGTGTTCCATGTGCCAAGCGAAAAATGCCTTCTCGAAGTAAACAAGAGCATAAATAAATCGGACTTTCTGCACTGGTAAAGCTGGGAAAACGTCCTCCCAGATGCCATTCTACGAATTTATCGCTTTTAGAAAAGCGACACCAGAAACTGTAGCCATTTTCGTTCTTTCTTTCTGAACAAAGACTTTTAGAGACCACCTTTACAAAAATTCATTAAACAAATTAACTAACATTAACGAACATCGTTACAATTAACTTCGTAACGCATAAAAATCGAATTCTCTCGCTACAGTTACGACGATCGGAATTACGAAAAAATAGCGTAACGCAACGATGTGTTATTTTGCCCTGATGCATTAAGCCACAATTTTATTCTTTTACTAAATGACTATTAAATATCATTGACGATAGCGCCGCAGCGCAATTAATTCTGAAAGTCACTTCGTTACGGAGCGATCGCCGACCCGCTTTTTCTATCAGTCGCTGAATTATACTATCACTAGTTAATACCAAGTAAGATTCATACTAAAACCAACTAAATATTAATACTAAGCAAGATTTTAATTACGAAAGGTTACTAAATTAAGCCTGATACACCCAACGACGATTTTAATACACGCTACTGACATATGGCATAAACACGCGTTTTTTCTCATTAGATACCACTACAATAAGATAAAATACTTCAAACACTACATGTTTACAAATTACTTTTCCATTATTAAAGCTTACATAATAATACAATAAAAGAAATCGCGATAACGATGGTAAATACGGAACTACAACCTTACAATTTTTCTTTTTATCGCTACGTTATCCCGGCGATCAATAACGCCGAACGCCGCGGCGTCGCCGATAATTTTAAACTGATACATCTAACACTATACATGTATAAACTGCAAGATACACATAAGAAACTAAGGAAAGTTAATTCATATACACTACATCATATACTGCACTAAAATAAACTTCACTAATATCTCTTCCCTGAAAGTAAACAGTGCACAAAAAAAATGCAATGGAAGGAAGAAAAAAACATTGCATGAAAGAAGAACAACAAAAGAACCAGCAATATAGCATGATGTCAAACTTTCTTAAATCTACTTCCCAGCTAGTTACACATCCCTTAACTAGAAACAGACATCACAAGGCTATTTTACTTAGACCTATTCACATAAATTTAACTACATACACAGAGATCAACACTTCACAGAGAAATCAGAAAGAAAATAAAATAAATGAAAAGAATTTACTTGATTTTTCTTGACGCTTAAATCTATTTATTTTTTCTAACTCCCTCCTTGCCAAAGGGATTTGAGATCATCTCATGACAAAAATTATCACTATCATTGAGAGTGCGTGGATCTGGTGATGGTTTTTCCGATCCAAAAATATTGGCCCATTAATTTAGAGATCGGAAAAACGTCAACAGATCACAAAACAAAGCATATGTTTCATAGAAGTTTAATTTTGCAATACTTGTGGGTATACAATATTTTTTGTTTTTCCATTCTCTGCGTAGATATAAAGGCTATCTGGTTTGCCGACACGGGAACACGCAACATACAGTTGTCCATGTGAGAAGCAATCCGCATCTAAATCTAAACCACACAATTCTAAAGATTGACCTTGAGCTTTATTGATTGTGATTGCGAACGCCAATCGAATTGGGAATTGCAATCTTTTAAATTGAAATGGTGTATTGGTCGGGATCATGGGAATTCGAGGGATGAGGACATCTTCACCTTCGAAAGGCCCCGTTAAAATCGTTGCTTCCACTACATTTTTCATCAGTTTTTTAACTGCGAGTCGCGTGCCGTTGCAGAGTTTTGGCTGATTAATATTCCGCAACATGATAATTGGCACACCTATTTTCAATTTTAATATGTGTGGTAGCATCCCTGGCAGATCAAGTGAGTTCAAAAATTCCGTTGGATAATTAACTACTTCATCTGCTTCCACAACTGTATCTATCGACTTGTATGTAATTTCCTCACTTTGAATGCTGGATTGAATAACATTATTAATTTGATAGACATCTTTATTCTTCGCGACAAGGATAGCTCGTTCACTGAGCCAGTCGGGATTCTTATAATTAATTTGAATATTAGGAAATACTTTTCCGATCAGTTCTTCTTTCGATGTTACTAAATTACAAAAATTATCAGGAAATGATATTCGTCTTGACGTCTCATCGACTGGCAGTTGTCCGTTCCCAATGTCCAGTAACTGTCGTGAGAATACCTCGGCTGATTGATCATTCTGCAGCTGGACACACATATTCGTAGTCAACTGCAATGTACGTACGTGTCGCCACAATGTTGAATATTTCAGGCAAGCATTTATTTCGCCCGCTGGTGTCGATCGAGAAATTACAGGCAATGTTTTCCTAAAATCTCCTGCGAGCAATATCAATGCATTCCTGAATGGTTGAACGTTTCCACGCAAATCTCGCAACGATCGATCAAGAGCTTCAAGCGATTTTTTATGTGCCATCGTGCATTCATCCCAAACAATGAGTTTACATTTTTGTAGTACTTTTCCCATACCGGATGCTTTGGAAATATTGCACGTGGGAGTCTCGATGATTTGCATGTTTAATGGCAACTTCAGTGCTGAATGAGCAGTCCTTCCACCTGGTAGCAATGTCGCAGCTATTCCAGACGAAGCGAGAGCTAAGGCTATGTCATTTTTTGATCGAATCGTTGCCAGAATCAATCTGATAAGGAATGTTTTCCCAGTTCCTCCTGGCGCATTTAAGAAGAAGCCCCCCCCCCCCCAACTCCGTCATTTATCATTTGCATTATGCGATCATAAATGCCCTTCTGTTCACACGTTAATTTGGGAATGTTTGATTGGACATATGACTGGAGATCACCGGTGTTGTAACTCTGTTCACGGCGCAAATCCACATCAGATGAAGCAGTCATAGTTCGGTTGGGTGCTGGCATTCCCAATTGACTAAGAACTTTATTTGCAATAGCTAAGCACTTGTCTTCAATATTTATCAATGTTTCGTTGTAAATGCCTTCTATAAATTCCATGGTCATATTGGCATTTTCTAGGCGTACTCTATGCAAAATATCCTCAGCCATATGCGATTGATATCTTTCCCATAACTCTGTGGGAGATGAAGGGAAGCAAGCGGTCAATATAATTGCGAATAGTACTCGAATTTGGTTTGGACGTGCAGTCTTGCACGCGTCACTAATACATATATCCCACTGTTGGTCGTTTTCTAATAAATTAAGAGCTTGACACGCACTGCGGAAAGTGGCATATGTGACGCCGTCAACAATTTTCAATTGCTGGAAAGATCTAGGACCAGGCACATTTACCAACAGCATGCGAAGGAAAAAACATTCATCTTGATTAAGATGCACTGTATAAAGTCTACCAATTGTATTTTCTCTGAAATTGCCAGGTTGACAGTCGACTGGCTCCCCTCGTCTGCGTCGTACGAATGCTTTTTTAGTTACATTCCACATGTAATAAGAGGGCACTTCTGTGTACATCAGTGTTCTGGCGAAAGCGTCTTCCTGACATAAGGTGAAGAAAGCAGTCAGAGTTGTACCAGGTGGATTAAGGGCTCTTTGTTGCACATTTGCATGTGTGAAATAAACACGCTGTCCATTCTCTAAATGTACTGCTAGGTGAACCACAGCTGGATTGCGTTCATGCATGGGAAATGAAAAAATTTGCCATGCAGCCTCATTGCTGCTTATGTATCTTCCAGCCTGGTATTGTGCAATTTCATCGATAACTCGTACTGCATTTCTGTCACTATTTTCTGGTTGCACACCAAAAACTGCCATATCGCTGCCTTTATTCACATACTTACAGATGTATTTAATCAATTTGACCGAATTGCAATATTCTACGTTTATGTGCGCTTTGTATGTTTTTGACATCAGAGGCGAATATGGGACCACCCAACGGTTGTCTACATCAATATCACCATTTCGCATGTGTATAGTTGCCGAATTCCCGCCATCTTCTGTTGATCGTCTCCTATACTGAGGATATTCATCGTCTCCTGTTACTGTGTTGGCTGCGAATGCTCGAGGATATTGCTTAGAACATTTCCCATCTACCATGGATGGTGAATTCAGATTTAGTGTACCGCATGGTCCATGTATCATGTTTTTGATAACAACTGCATGCAAATCCTTATCGACGTCGGCCTGTGGATCTCAGCGCATATCACATCGTCGATTTCGTCTGAAGTTATTTTATCATATAGCCAGATTAGTATATGCGCATGTGGCAATCCTCTCTTTTTCCATTCTACTGAATACATCCAGCAGCGCACAGATCCAAACACTTCATGTTTCACAATGAAATCCATCGGCGACTTAAGCTTTTGTCTGAAAACACGTGCTGTGATGTCATGCCTATCCACGGGTGATTGCCCAGGAAGTAACAGCTGCTGTATCTCGTCCCAAGCTGGATTGCACATGAAGGTGATAAATAAGTTTAGACGCCCATAATGACAAACATATGCCATTGAATCTTGAGCATATTCCTGCATGTGACGTGGACTGCCTATGTATGAAGATGGCAAAAAAGTAAGCTTTCCAACGTTGGTTGTATTACCGTCATTCACAACTGCATCTCGCAAATGAATGTATTCTTCGGAGCGGAGTTTGGTCTGATTCAAACGAAAAAATAGCAAATGTTCCATTTCAATTTTTGCATACATATCCACAATGTACTAGTGAAACAACTGACGGCATTTCAAAATATAATTGTCCTCGTTCCTCCGAATCATTAAGCGTTAGGCGTAAAAGTTCATTGCGCTGCACTTTTTATTAATTTCTGCACCATTCACTGGGTTTATCATCTTCACATTGAAATGATATCCATCGGCACCATCCCAGAAGATAACTGGATATTGCAAAGCATCGTAACAACGGTGAGTTTCTGCGACGTTTATCAATTGATCGTTTCTTCGATGGAGAACAATATCTCTAGGTTGGAACTGATCTCCGCCTATGACAATTGCTACTTCGTCTATAGTTGGAGCATTATATCTTCGGACATGTTCTCCAGCGGGCATTTTGTCAGCATGAATGACAATCTTGTGGGTATCTGATGGCATCATATCCATTGCCATTTTGAACAAACGCACCAAATTGTTCTTTTCGTGAAGGAGCTCCTGTAGTTGCGAAGTGATGGATCTTCTTAGTGAGGTATGTATTCTACAACGTGCATCGACTTCATCTCTATCATCACCGATGAAGTACATTTGAAGGAATTTATGGTCACTATCTCGGAACGGGAGTAGGGAGCCAGCTTTGTGATATATTTGTCCTTTGATTTTAAAAGTTGGCATGAATTGAGCAGTCACAATTTCTGCACCAAATGACGTCATTTGGAAGCAAGAGTTATATTTCCTGATGTTCGATAGGAAATGCTTCGATTCAGAGGTAGATCCAGCAAGTAGAGTTTTCAACGGCTCTGGTGGTGCTTCAAGTTGAGGCAATCTAATTTTTCCGCCAGCGAACACATCCCATTCGTTTCATTATTGAACTTTAGAGCCTGGCAGTAGGTACAGACATGACTCATCTGGCCAATGACAACATGCGGACTTGAACTATAATCAACAGCTGGATTGTACCGGAATGCAAGACGATTGTATTGCAGAATCAGATCTGCTGTTCTTTGGGTAAGTGTTTCAGCTATCCTCGATGCCTCGCGTTCATTCCGTTGAGAACGAACCAAATCTGTTGCTGCAGAACGCGACTGCCGTGCTCGCAATCATGCATCCTCAAGCCTGGCTGCTCATCTTTCTGCTGGTTCCGTGTTACGCATCTGGATGGTGCTTAGTCTGTTCCTCTCTCGTACGTATGCCCACTCTTCCTCAGTCATATTCGAAAGCCGTCTTCTCGATCCTTCTGTGTGGCGAGTGCAACGACCCAAATTCGTTTTTTTGCGAGGCATTATTTCGGTTTTCACTGGAACAGAAGGAAGGGATAAGATTATAACCTCTTATGGCTCTCACAGCTCTAGGTTGAAAACCATGAGAGATAAGAGACAAAACATAACCTCTACTTACGATTTGGCGAACGGCGCAGCTCAATCACGACACGATCACCTAGTATGGAGAGTGTTCCTCTCGCTTCCAGCAGATGGCGCTTTTGCTGGTACACAGCTGACCGTTGAAAAAGCTGTTTTCTCGCGGTCACGGGTATGTTACTGACGCGAAAAATAGATAAAAACAACACGATCACCTAGTATGGAGAGTGTTCCCCTCGCTTCTGGCAGATAGCGCGTTTGCTGGTACACAGCTGACTGTTGAAAAAGCCTTCGGCCATATATACTGATAGACTGCGCATGGCATCAAAATTTCTGGCTCCAACATCGCAAGCCACGAAATCACGTGACTTCAGGCAAAAAGATGGTTAACTCGTGCTGTGCTCATCATGAATTTTAGGAGTTTCTTTTTTAGAAATCCATTACGACTTTTCATTCGTGAATACATTTATTACGCTCTGATGCAGCTATTGCCAGTGCGCATTCCATTAGTATATATGGTCGAAGGAAAAAGCTGTTTTCTCGCGATCGCGGGTATGTTACTGACGCGAAAAATAGATAAAAACAATCTTTGAAGCGGGTTGTATATCGTGTCAAAATTTGAGCTCAATCGGTGCAGAACTTTTTGAGTTTTTGAAGCGTACACAAATCAACTTAACATTTTTATATATATAGATTACCACAACTACACAATAGAACATCATAAAAGTCAAAGAATGATAAAGGAATATGAGAACAGTCAAGCAAAATTGTTAATGGCATTTTAATATGCTTTGATCATTTATGAATGAAAATGATTTATTTACAAAATGCTAGGAAAGATACTAACTCTTACCATGCCTTCAGCCACTTGGGCTCTTGTTAACCATTAGATTGCATATGTTCTGTTCTTGAGTCATCTTTGAATCTCCCAACATAGGTTGCTGTTTTGTGCTGCCATCTTTTGGCTCATTCCTGTTGAAATTTCAAAATATTTGGATTGGTCACATTTAGTTTGGTATAATGTTGCAAAGAAATTTTCCCAGATATCATTAATTCTGGAAGAGGGTACCTTGTTACAAGTTTGATAATTGGTTGAAATTTCAGTAGTTTCACAGAATAGAGATCATTTCCATCATGTGTAATTAGAAATGACTTTTGCTTCATTCTAAACACTTGTAAACCCATCATGAATACCTGTTTTTGCTAGATCTGTAGTTTTTTTGTGACTATTTAACACTTCGTTTATGTTCTTGTAGGTGGATTGATAAATGATTGGTCATTCCCATGTATTTTTTTTAATGGATTGGTCGTTCCTATGCATTTTTTTTTTTAGTGCAACCACGTGGTAAATAAAGAGATGTAAAATAAACTCTGCTTTGGTCCTAACGCTTTAATGGGTCCTTATTGCTTCTTAGCTGCTGTGCAATTGAAGGGCCCTGTCTGGTGCCAATATTGATATTTTCTTTAAGTTTCTTTTGTATTCAGTTGGAGTTATATACCTGGTATATATTGAACAGAACCTGTATAACTATTTATTTTTCATATTGGAAAAAAAAGAATTGGAGTGGTGGATGAGTTTGTTAATAATATTGGGGTTATATCCAGTGCATAAAACTTTTTTTTTTTCATTTTATAAGTTCATGATACTTGAGTTTTGATTTGCTGATGATATTATTGGCGCAGTTCACGTATAATCAGAAGGCTGTTTTCCTGTACCAAAGTGAGTAAGATTTTGCTGGAATTCTTTTGGGAAACCAATTGTGCTTTCTGAATAATGTAATGCTTATGTTCTGTATTCCAAGTATGCGTGGTCATCCTGAGAAGGTCAAAAAGTGAGGATGTTGTCAGCATATCAAATCCATAAAATTGGTTTATCGTGTATTAATAAAGCTATTTTTCAGTTGTCTAATAAAGAATTCAGCAAGAGTTCTCATGGGTGCTCCTTTGGATTGAATGTAAAATTTATTGCTAAAAAGGAAATAAAGTTGTCGTTAATGAAGCCTCTATTGATTTAAAGAATGGAATTAGTCTGCTGTATTAAAAAGCTCAAACAGAAGTCATCGCTCTTTCCACTTTTATAAGTAAGTCCCGGAAAAATGCTCATTGGCCGCCACTGGGAATCGAACCCAGGGTCTTTCAGTTATGCGACGGACATGCTACCACTGCACCACAGCGGCCTCGAATTCCTCCAGACTTACATACGACTAACTGCCAAGCCACTTGGCAGGTTGCTTCTTGGAGCCCCGCACAATGCTGGGGATTCACCAAAAATGGTAAGCAGCAACTGAACAAATAACTAGAAGGCGAATGAATAATTAATACAGACAATTGACGTAGATTAGGAACATCAAACAGAAGTCATCGCTCTTACCACGTTTGTAATAATTGTAATTTCATGTTCAATTGTCTGTATTAATTACTCAAACAGTTTTATTTCAAATCCTCTAACCAATATGTTAAAGCCATGAGAAATATTAAAAATAACCCTAATATTACTGTGACCACTTTTGATAAAACAGGCCAAATTGTAATCCTTAATAGATATGATTGCCTATGTAAGATACATAATTGCATAGAGAAAGTTGATGCTGATATTCTTGACAAAAATCTCACCTAGAAAATACATGAGTAAGTCAAAATGTTGCTCAAAACTAAATGTCTTACAGATATTTTTGATAATTGGTTTCCCAGTAATTTCTCCACTCCATTTTTCTTTGGCCAAGTGAAATTACATAAACAAGGTTAGGTTTCCCTATGAAAGGAATTGTTAGCAGGAAAAACTGCCCTACTGCTGATTTGTAAAAAATCTCTGAACAGTTATTTAAAAAAATTCTACCTCTCTCCACCATGGGAATTAACTCTACAATTCATGCTACACAGGCAATTAACAACTTGAGTTTGCAAAATCCTTCCATCATGTTCAACTTTAATATTGTATCCCTATACTCATCTGTTGATAGTCTAGAATCCACCCAATATGTTCTCTAAACTCTCTTGCAAAACAATGTTGACCAAAATAACATTGATGGGGTCCATGCAGCATTAAACCTTGTTACAAAATTTAATGCTTCCTTTTTTAATGATAAATTTTACATTCAATCCAGAGGTGCACCAATGGAATCATTGCTGTCAGGAATTCCTGCTAAATTCTACATTATACCACTGGAAAATAGTGTTATTAACAGCCTACATATTAAACCGATTTTATAGATTAGATATGTTGATGACATCCTCACTTTTTGGCCTTCTCAGGATGATCTTAGCATGCTTGAATTGAATCAAATGTTAAACAAATGACACAAAAATCTAAAATTCACTATAGAAAAAGAGGATAACCAAACCCTGGCATACTTGGATATACAAATTACCAGGAATAATCAGAGCATCGGCACCATGGTATTCAGAAAGCACAATTGGTTTCCCAATATGATTCCAGTGAAATTTTACTCAATTTGGTACAGGGAAACAGCTTTCTGATCATGTGTAAACTGTACCAATAATATCATCAGCAACGCAAAACTCAAGCATTATGAACTTAAAATGAAAAGAAATTGCTTTATGCTCTGAATATAACCCCAATATTATTAACAAACTCACCCACTGATCCCAGTCCTTTTCTTTTAATACGAAAAATAAATATAATTAAACAGGTTCTGTTCACAATATATATATGAACAGAAAGATGGCAGCTCCAGACAGCAACCCTATTTTAAGGGATTCAAAGATGACATGAGAACAGGTCAGTAACGAGAATCCAGGTTGCTGAAATTGTAGACAGTTAGTACCTTTACCGCCATTTTGTAAATAAAATCATTTTTATTCATAAATGATCTATGAATGTCAAAAATTTTAAAAAGCTTAACTCAAAGGCAAAATACTGAGGGCAGGCAACCTGGATGCATTTTATCTCTACTGAGCCATCATTAATGGATGCAGCTGACTTGTGTTGTGTCTTTGCGTCTATCAAATGTCACCTTTATTGACTGCCATACTGGTCGATGTTCATCTGCTGTATTTTTTTCATTGATTTCTTTGTCTTTTTCTTAACGTGAGTCATAAGTAGCACCACCTGGTTAACACATAAATTCTGAGGATGTTATCTTTTTCCTTTTTCATCTTCTTTTTTTTTTTTTTTTTTTTTTACTTGACATGGTTTATCCAAGTTTTCGATAGGTCGATTCATTAGATGTGTGTTACAGTTCTTGATGCATATCGATTCTGTGATAAATATCTTTTGAGGTTTATTAGAGATATATTTTCACATTTTAGTTAATTTCTTTTTATCTATGTGATATTGTATCATAGATGTTTTTAGTATACCTTTATTCTAATCATATATGTTATTTCATTCAAGTACCGAGGTTGTGCTTGGTGTTTCGTGTGTAGAACTTGATTTCATTTTGGTTTATTGATTTCAAAGTTATCTTATATAAACCTGCTTGCTGTAACATATTTTGTTTATTTTTGCATTTTTGAACTTCACTTTTAGTTGGTAAAGTTCGATGAACACTTACTTCACTTTTAGTTGGTAAAGTTCGATGAACACTTACCGCACGTGGGGCTTGGCTTTCAATTCATATTTTCGTTATGTGGATGCGGCACGGGGTTGTTGTTTTTTTTTCCATTTGGCCACGGTTCACTTCTTTTTTTTTTTTTTTCCGTTGGAATTATTTTGCCTCATCACCAAATGAGTTTTTCCTTTGCTGCATCCTCATTTACTTCAATATTTATTCTTAACCCGAGTACTTTCGGTACTACTACTATACCGTCTTCGAGGGACATTTTGCTCCAACTAGCACGGACCGTGTCAGCTGGGCATTTCAGTGGTTCTCGCGGGCTGCTTCTGTCATCTGCTATCGCTTCTTCTTGGGCGTTGTGGCGCCATCTCTTGTTGGTCAGTGATCTCCTTTTTCGAACTTTTTCTTTTTTTTGCTCAATTTTAATTAAATTTCTCCAGCTGTTTCTCAAATTATTAGGGTCATTGTGGTTGCAAACATTTGTCCTATTTTTTTCAATCATTACCGACTCTGCTATTCTGAGGTGTTTTTCGGATTTACAGCTTTTAATGATTTTTATATTTTCGAATTTTGGATATTTTTGGTTATCCAGACAGTATTGAATCAGTGCTGTTTTTTCTTCTTTTTTCTGCCAGTTTTTTATGTGTTGTTTTAATCTGTGTTTAAGCTTATTTTTGGTACTTCCTATATAAGCCATTGGAGGATTTTCAGTAATAGGAATTGAATAAATACCTGCTTTTTCTAACATTCTTATTTTATCATTATTTTTTGTTACTATATTTTTGATGGTATTTACTTTTCCTCCAATTTGAATGTTATGCTTTTTACAAATATTATTAATTTCATTGGTAGTGCCTTTAATGTAAGGAAAACCATTTAAATATTTGATTTCTTTTTTATTTACTACAGCATTATTTTTTTTTATTTTCTTTATTACTTCTGTGTCCCATTTTTTTATTAAATGGTTAGGATAACCAAAGCTGCTTGCAATTTTTTTTATGAATTTGATTTCTTCATTGATGAACTGACTATTTTCAGAATGCGTATATGCTCTTTTAATTAAGGTTTTTATACTATTGCATTTTTGAGGATATGGATGTGCTGAATTGTATGGGATTAGGACCGGAACAAATGAACTTTTCCGATAAACTCTGTATAGTAACTTATCTGTGGATTTGATAACATGTACATCCAAAAAGGCTATTGCATTATTTTTTTCCATTTCAACCATTGAAGTAAATGAGGATGCAGCAAAGGAAAACTCATTTGGTGATGAGGCAAAATAATTCCAACGGAAAAAAAAAAAAAAAGAAGTGAACCGTGGCCAAATGGAAAAAAAACAACAACCCCGTGCCGCATCCACATAACGAAAATATGAATTGAAAGCCAAGCCCCACGTGCGGTAAGTGTTCATCGAACTTTACCAACTAAAAGTGAAGTAAGTGTTCATCGAACTTTACCAACTAAAAGTGAAGTTCAAAAATGCAAATGCATTAATGCACGTTAAAATATAACCTCCAATATCGGAAGTAAATTGAAATTTTGTTTATTGTTGTTGTAAATGATAGATTTTTGTCTGTTTGTTGCAGTATCTGCTGTTTCAAGTTTTGATTTTTAGCATGTCTTTCACAAAAAAAGTATGTGCACCATATCTCTGCAAGTATTAGTCCAATTTGAAAAAATTGTGTTTGCATTGGGTAGCCCAAAATGTGAGAATAATGATCTTGCTTTCTAGTCCTTTTTATGTATAACTTTGCCACTAGAGGGTGTAAATGCAGATGCTATGGAATTCAAAATACATTTTATTCCATACATTTACTTCTAAATATCTGACCGAAAATATTATTTCTTTCCTTTGAAACCATTTCTGATGAAGACCATTTTGGGTGGAGTTTCTTTTTCAAACAATGCACAGTTTTTCCATTAGGGGCAGGGTCATAACTTGAGAACCACCATGGGAGGCTCATCCTCCCCTAAAAAATACTCAACTAACGTAGTATCATAATAATTAGCACATGACATGTTCGAAAAAAAGAAAAATTGAATGAAAAAAGCATTCAATATCACACTTTAAAGCATTATATGTCAATCTAACTCAGAGAAAAGACCTGTAAATCAAATCAGCTGATTCAGTATCATATGAGTCCATTGAGCTATCAATATGGATATTGGAAGTTTTAGTGTTTTTATAGAAACTTGTTTAACACTTTCGCTGCCACTTGACACCTTGTGGTGTCATACAATACTTGCCCCAGGTGCCGATGATGTTAGATGTCATGATCGTGGCTTAATATTTCTGTTTCTAAAACCTTCGCCACTTGAAGAGAATATCTGTTTCATTATTGGCACTGAGAATGAGTCTTCAACTGTATGAAAATGACCACAGCTTTGGGATATCGATTTTTTTTCCCCACGTGGTTTAGGGAAAGAAAAGTAAGAGGACTCCCATAGACAAAGCACAGCATTCGCTTTTCACTGTAATGTTTATTTTCCTTTGAATGTCACTGGTTTTGTAGTGAATGGAACTATCAATAAATAAATGCTTGATTGGCAATAAAAATCATTTGCTGCTTAAGAGTTTATACGTAATTGGGTGGTTTGTTGAGGAGGCTAAAGGCAGATCTATTTTCCTGTACTAATTTTTTAAATGCTTTTCTATTCAGTAAGTAGTGAGAAGTTTTTATCTCTGTATCTTTGGATTTCTTAAAAATAAATCACTTTTCTTGAATTTCATCTTAAATTGAACACCCCTTCCCCCTTCCTCCCCCCTCCCAAACTGCAATAAGGTAAAGCTGAAGTTTCGGAAATATAATTTACTACACTCAATGGCATGTAGACAAAACTGTTTTATCTGCTCTACTGATAGAGCCCGCCCATACCTCAGGGAGGCTTCTCTCCTGACCCCCCCTCCCCTACTCCACACCACAACGAGTACAGTTCCTGAAATGGAAATGTTAGACATCAAAAGGGTAAGGTTCAACACCTGTAGGTATACCTTATTGAAAAAAAAAAGGGCATGTAAAATATCTGAAAAAATACACCAATTTAAGCACTACAGCTCTAGAATAGCCAGTCTAATAAAAAAATATTTTGCTTTAGTCCGAACTAATGGCCAATAATGCCGGATGTTAGACTAGCTATTTTTTTGACCCCAATATATATGTACACACACGCGCACGCACGCACACACACACACACACACACACACACACACACACACACACACACTCTGCTGGGCACCCAAAATGCAACACCAAGAAAGGACACGAGATAGCAAAACCAGGTTTACTGGACACATAACAACAGATACAAAGATAAAACGATTGAGCTTACAGGCCCGTGCGACTTGCGGAACATACAGACACCAATAGTTCGTGGGCCCCCAGAACTGGCAATAACGGCCGCTACACGCCGCGGCATCGAACAAAAGAGACTTTGGATGTGGGCTTGGGGTATGTCGGTCCAGGCTTCTTCCACACGTTGCCACAGTTCATCAGGCGTAGCCGCGGGTAGTGCTTGCTGAGCTACTCGTTTGCCGATCAGCGACCAGACGTGTTCGATGGGCGACATATCGGGAGAACAGGCGGGCCACGACAGCAGTGACATCTGGTGGGCCATGAAGAATTGTTACATGTTGGGTGCCACATGCGGGCGCACATTGTCCTGTTGAAATGTGGCCGCTGGCAGATCCTGCAGGTAAGGGAGGACTACAGGCTCCAAAACATCGGAGATGTAGCGGTGGCTGTTGAGTGTACCGGTGATGCGTAACAAAGGGGTGCTGGTGTCATATCCAATTGCGCCCCAAACCATAACACCAGGCGACGGACTGGTATGGTGAAGCATAATGCAGGCGTCATACAGTCTCTCGCCGCTGTGCTGCCACACGCAGATCCGACCGCCGTGGTGTTGCAGGCAGAAGCGGTATTCGTCGGAGAAGACAATGTCGTGCCATTCCGTAGTCCAGGTGCGGTGTTCAATGGCCTACTGCTGCCGCACTTGCCGGTGGTGTAACGTCAATGGTAATCGAGCAAAGGGCACCGTGCGACAAGTCTCCACTCCTGCAGATGACGTCGAACGGTACGTGCTGACACAGGTTGTTGCGCAACACACCCTAATTCCTGCACTAACGTTCGTGATGTGGCGGTGCGAGCTGTCAATTTTCACCACACAACATGCCGTTCTGTCCGTCCCTCCTGCACCCACCGAATCCATACTCGCCTCACTGTGGCTGGATGTCATCCCTCACGGGCGCCGATGTCTAGGTATGATAAACCGCTGTCGCGATAAACCACTATTCATCCTCTGTGAACTCCGAATCATGCTGGAATAACTGCCGTATTCTGCGACGAGGCATCAGGAAGCTTCCCACGCACAGGTCCGGCAGCACAACACACTTCCACTACTTACACTCCACCTTCTGTGCACCCTTCTTATAGTGCTTCTCAGTGGCGTGCCGGGCGCACATGATTTGCATATGCCCTGCAATGCTAATCGTTTGCATGACCTCTCGCGGGCGACGCATGCTGTGAATTTCAGGCCAATCGGATGCTTCCTTCTTGGTGTTACATTTTGGGTGGCCAGCAGTGTATATATATATATATATATATATATATTAGTCTTTCTTTCTTTTTGTTCATCTGCCTTCTGCAGTTTGCAGTAACAAAAGTTAAAACAGCTAATTCTGAGATAGGTTTGAAAAATTTGAAATTATGTAGAGCAAGATTCATAGGCAGACTTTTTATATCTTTTGTTACATGCAGGTAAGTATGCAGAATGCAGGTTTTCTTTGTACAGTGACTTTTTTATTTCTTCCCAATTATTGCATAATGTCTTCTTTTATGGTTTTCATTTTCAGTTAGATGTTATATCCCATACAATGCTGACATCCCTGGCAGCAACTGAAGCTAGTAAAGTGTGTACTGAGAGAATATCTGATTTGGAGCTTGCATGTAGGAAGATGGCCAGCTCCCATCCTGTTCTTTTGCTCAGGTAAGGTCCATTTTGTTGTTTTGTGAAGAATACATGAATGGAAATTAAAAGAGTACATCATTAAAGAATGGTCCAGTTTTGTTGAAATCTAGCAGTAATGTTAAGAGGGATTATGAGAATAAATTGACAAATTTGCAGATAATTTGATTCAGTATTGAATGAGATGCAGTGTATTTTTAAAGAGTAATAAGTTTTACTACGCCAGAAACAATTAACACAGAATTCATAAAAACAAGTTCATTTATTGATAGATATAAATTAAGAAGCGCTTAGCTTTCTCACATGTGGGGATGGCTTTATCCATGCAGTCTAATAATTTAAAACTGGATTCGGGTTTTAAATTATTAGGACAAAGTTTGCTGCAACTGAATGGCTTGATAAAGCCATCCGCCACCTCGGTGGCACAGTGGTCTGAGTGCTGTCTTTCGATCATTCATCCGAAATGGGTCCGTATTAGAATCTTGGTGAGGCATGGACATTGTATTTGTCTTACGCCCCTGGTTCTCTCCCTTCCCTGGAACTAGTCGCCCTAGATTAGGGATAGGTGACTGCTTATAGCCCATTGAGTTACTCGTGGTGGTCGTTAAAACTCCAATCAAAAAGAAAAAAGATAAAGCCATTCATCCACATGTGTATGGAAGCTCAGCACTTTACAATTTATCTAAACTGAAAATAAAAAAAAAAAAGGGAAGGAAGGAAGGAAAGAAAGAAAGAGAGACAGATTTGTTTTTATGAGGAGTAATGTTGCTCGTGATCAAACTGAAGAGTTGGAATTACTGCAAACAAGGTAGAAATGAATGGACATGACACATTGTCCAAACATAACTTGCTTGAAAATTTATGCGTATCCATTGAAATTACTGTCTGTTTAAATTTTAAAAAATGTAATTTTGTATTTTTATTAACTAAATTAATGCCAAGATGACAAATTCTACCACATGATCTAACTTAGGAACTTTGAGAAGGGATGGATAATCAGCCCACAAGTGCGTACAATGTCATTCTGTAACACTTCTGAATGAATTAGCCAAGAAGTGTTTGCATTTAATTATTAGAGAAAATGAAAAGAGAAAGGAATATGTGTTCAAAGACCTGGCACATGATCTTCCAAAAGCACCCATAAATACATCATGTCCAGTGGATGTTTTTCATAGTCATGTACTAAGTGAAGACCAAATGCAGCATATGAACAGATTTGAGCAGAAGCAAAAGTAGAAATTTCACATGCCTCTTTGGGGGGAGGGGGGAGTTAACAACCACTGTAAACAACCCAATGAGTTATAAGCATTTGCCCTTCCCTAATTTTGTGCCACTAGTTCCAGGAAAGGGAGAGAACCAGTGCATAAGACAAACCCAACATCCATGTCTCCCCAAGATTCGAACCTGTGCCCAACTCAGACGAATTATCAGTAGCCATTGCATAGATTACTGCACCACCAGAGTGGCTCACATGCCTCTAAACACCAGCAAAAGGAAGCCATAGCTGAGATTCTCCTGCAGACTACCTTAGATTGGTAAAGATAAGTAACCATATTTGGTAGCACTATGTAACTTATTGCAATGAGTGATTATTGTAAAGGCTTTAGCTCTGGATTGTGCAACTCAAAAAAGCAACAGGAATAGCTGCATGAATTGGATGTCTGGCTGGTGCACCTATAGTGCTGCAATGCAGTAGTGCCAAGGTTTAGGCTTAATACATGGCTTGCCAGAGTAGAGCAAGGCATAAATAGCATGTCCAGCCCAGGAAGGATAGTAAAATATTGTTTATGTGATCAGCAAGGAGCAAGGTATAAAGAAACTACATCAGCAGCAATTTAGATTAAAATGTACTAAATAAATCCAGAATATTCACTACAGAACATGTAGAAAGTGCCTTTACTCAAAGTGTGTGAATTTCTTACATGAAAGAAAGATTACAGTTATGTACCTAATTAGTACATGTACATCTCCTACACATCTTGTGAAGTACTCAGAGGTGCCAACTATTATGAATTGTCCATAATTATTACGGTTTCGACTGTCAGATTACGGAATTACGGACAGGTTGGAAGAATTACAGATTTCAGTGCGTTTTGGAGAATCTCAATTTTGTATCCTTTTTTGTTAACCCTTTTAGTGCAACGCGGCCGATTCGTCGGCGTTCAATTTTGATTCGAGTATTTTCCAAATCAGACGGCAGATATCAGTGTCGATGATCATATCATTTATCAATCATATCGTTTTGAAATGAAATCTCCATTAATCATATCGTCAAACAGCGATATTATCGAAAGAATCGTAATATGCCGTAAGACTCGTATCGTGAAATAGTTTGCGCTTGCTATTGGGCTTCCCACGCGCTCCGTGTGACGGGAGAAAGGCTACTTTAGCCAAAACTTTTCCTACTGCATTTGAGGCAGGGCTGTTCACTTGGCCTTGTTGGTGAATTATAAAACGTCTTACTATCGGAAATCACTTTTTGAGCCCTGTTCGAAGTGCAATAACGTGCAATTCGTCGCAACGCATGGTCCCACGATGGCGGGTGTTTATTTTTTTGTGGACTTTCGCCGCGTGGGAGAACGAAATTCGGTGTTTTATTACTTGAAACTCTTCACATTATTCATTTCTTTTTTCCCAAACAAACAGACACAATCGCAAAACTTGGTGAATTACGAATCCACCTCTTTTTTCCAAACTAGTGTTAGCAGAGGATGACTTTATTGACAGCTAGTTCCTCAGGCTAGCAGACGTGCTTTTTCCTACTGCGTGAAATGTTTTTGTAAGGTTATTTGAAATGGCTTGTTGTAGTGAGAGTTAAAGTTTGCCAAGTGATAGTGATGATTTTGAATCAGCTGAGAGTTATATTGGCCCAGCAACGTCAAGCCAGAAAACTAGCCACCGTGCCATGCGCACAATATCTTCAGAAAGTGAAGATCTTGATAGGGAATCTTCAGGTCATGAAAGCGAATGGGAGGATGTAATAGAGGGAAGTGGTGAACAACCTCAGCATCCTTTTGATTATCATGAAATGCAGGGGCCCAAACATGCTCCTGCAACTGATGCGGCAACTATTGCATATTTTTACTTGTTTTTTACTAATTTCATCTTTGGAATTATTGTTTCTGAAGCAAATAAATATGCAAAGAGGTTTCTCCAGGAACATCCAAATCTTTCTCCCAAATCTCGAGGTAGGAAATGGAAAAATGTTACAAATGCTGGAATAAAGGTTTCCTTGTGTGCCTTCTAATATGGGAGTAATCAGTAGCCCATGTAGGACAAGATGATTGCCGAAGGCATATCCAGTCAAAAAAACACGAGGATTATGTAAAATGAAAGACTCAATAAAAGCCTTTGGATATTTTTTTTGCAAAAAAAAATGAAAATAGCGTGATAAATGCTGAATTGCTGTTTACTACATTCGTTGTGGAGCATAACCTACCTATAACAAACTGTGATCATGCTGATCCCTTGTTTCATGCTATGTTCCCAGACTGTGATATTGATGAAGCTGGATATCTTAGAGCAGATGTGGCATGGAATGAAATATCTAAAATGAAGGATTCATCTGGCCTTCCCAAGTATTCTGCATTTCCTAAACTAATGTTGGCAATATTGACTATCCCTCGCAGCAATTTCTCTACAGAGAGAATATTTAGTATGGTAAGGAAAAAACTCATATACTTCTGCCCAACAATGAGCACCAAAACATTAAGTGCTTTTCTTGTACAGAAAAGTAAAGCATTTTCCTCAGGTAAGCCGTGTCATGAAAAGAAGTTTCCTGAAAAAGAATATACCACTGCAAAACAAGCAACAAGGGAGTCTTTATGTCAGCAATGAGATGAGGTAAGTACAATATTGACAATTTAATTTCATAATTTTTTATCAGGATAGTGTAAGCATATAAGGTTATTACACATTTCACACATTAATTTCTCATGAAATACCCTTTCCGCATGTTAGCGATGAGGCTTCATATGGTGATTACTGATAGGCTCCTCGGAATGTCGTCACCTTGAACAAGTATTACAGGTTACACAGTAATACTATAATATTGTCCTTAATTTTGAAAAAAATATGCCGTGTTACATTACTGAAAATATTACTGAAAGTTTGTGTTCTATTACTGAAACATTACTGAAAAATTCCCTATTGATTACTGATACATTCTGCTAGAGGTTGGCACCTCTGAGTACTGATGCAGTTCACTACAGGTGGTGGAAATGTCTACTGTTTTCAGTCCCGTTGGCAGACATCAAAAGTTAGTTGCAGAGTATGTTGTGCCAGATGTATGAAGTTTGAATGAAATTCAAACTGAGAAAACCAAATTTATGGTTTTTGAGTGAGGAACTGTTAGTACTGAATGCAAGATCAGTCTAAATCATACAGAGTTAAATCAGGTGAATGAAATTGTATATTTAGGAATCATGTTTGACCGAGAAAACAAATTAAATTGTGAAATTAGTAGGAGAGTGAAATCATCTTTGCTTCTTTAGCAGAATTTCACAAGAATGATGGGTTTTCAAATAGTTCTTGAATGGCTGTGAATGAAAAGATAATTGTTCCTGTTATGATGTGTGGCAGTAAAACCTTGGTACTGAAGAAGAGTCAGATAGAAGTCATTTGTGTACTAGAAAGATGCATTACAAGACATGTTCTGATCATGTGAGGAATGAAGATGGGTTGCAGATGTGAAGCAAAATGTGTTAGTAAGGTGGAGACAAATATTTGGGTGTGGCCATGTTGAAAGAATAAGTCATGAGCTGCTTCTCCTAAGAGAATATATTCATCCCAAGTGGCAGGATAGAAAGGTACAGGAAGGCCAAGAAATTCACAGGAGGACCAGATTCAGAAGTTTCTGTATGAGAAAAAGATAATGAGTATGAAGTACAAAAAGTCTTGCATGAGACTTATAATGGATGTCAGAGAAGCTCGAATTGTGTGCTGAGATCTGTGTAAATGAAGATATTTGATGCATCGACAGTAAACAAAATCTAGTTTCATCAGTGTTAAACTTTAATCTGGCAGTCAAACTTTCTTTGAAGAGCTAACCTCTGAAACTCAGAGAACAACTTAGTGATATGATATGATGATTTTTGCAGGAACAGTTCTAGTACATGCTTGCACATATTCCATGACAGACGTTGCAACAATGCTGGTGTGATGACGTCTATTGCCTGCAAAATTTGTTTGCTTCAGTTCATTCAGCTTGTGGGGGTTATCCTTATAGAATGTAACCCCATGGAGAAAAATCTGGTTGGGTTGGCCAAATATTTTTTGATGCAAGGTGATCAAAAAATCCCCAAGCCTATCCATAGCTTCTTTAGCAGTGTGGCACAATGCACTATCCTCCTTCAACCAGCATTCACATTCATTTAGTTTTAACTAAGTCACAAACTATTTCACCTTATCTCTGTAGACAGCCCTGCTTACTGAGGGTTCAAAAAACATGGATCCCATATTTCCCCTGCATGACATAGCACATTAAACGTTAACTTTCTCAGAATGAGGCTGCACCTCAGGTAAAGCATGGAGATTTTCCACAGCCCGAATTCCTGTGTACTGGAAGTTGATGTAGCCATTTAGGTAGAACCATGCTTCATCTGTGAAAAGCATCTTATCAATAATTTCTGCATTATTATCAATGAATTTATGACTGGCAGTAATGAAGGTGTTGCATCTGGCAGCTTTAGCTCCTGCACTACCTTTCCTTGATATGCACATAACTTCAAACATTTTGTAACATTGTGTACAGATTCAAGTGATACTCCAATGTTGTGACAGGTGCTTCCAAGATTTCTGAGACATTTGTAATATTAGGTGCTCAGTATCCCAGATGAAATTTGGCATGAGTAGCTAGGATCTCCCACTTTTCTCCCTATCTTTCACAGAACTAGTGTCATGAAACCAGGGTACCAATTAGTATGGTGTTACTTTTCTTAGGGTTGAAATATCTTTCTATTTATCCTGCCATGTCTCCACACACCTTTGATTAGATTTACAGTGGAAGTACACCTCCAGCAAAGCAATCCTTGAACCATGCATAAAACCCTTTCTCAGCTGACTCACTTGCAGCTTCTTATCTTGAGGCTTGTAATAGATGATCCTCAAAATATTGTAAAATAAAAATTTGCTGTGCTAAAAATGCATAAGCAGTTCTCAAAATAATTTTGTTGATTAGCAGTCAGCAAAGTTTTCAATGCAGTGAATCCCATCTTCATGTCACTTTTTTTAACTATTTACTTTAAAAGCATTTAGTGATAATGGGTGTAATAATTATCTGAAATAAGTTTTCAAAGTGTGTAGCAATAAGTACAAGGAGAAATTGCCTTACAAATGTTATGTATAATATAAAATCATATAATTTTATTGTATTATCCTTCAAAGTGAGCCCACAGAAGATTCGTTGAATACATTTTAACACATAAAAATCTTTTCATGATTTTTTAATTTTTGCTTGCAGAAATGTAAAATACATTGCAATGGAGATCACAGAAAAACAAGTTATGTAGTATTTCATGTAATACAAACAATGGCTCAGCCTGTTACAGTGCATCTAACCTTTCCTTTATGTTTTTGTTCATCACCATTAAATTGGTCTCTAATATTTAGAGGTTGGCTGCTCAAAGATAGATTGCCAAATAAATTGTAATTATTGCTGATGTTAAATTTTGTTTGTTGTTGTGTCAAAAAAGAAACGAGTTATGTGAAGCACAAAAAGTCACGTACAAGATGTGTGATTGGTGTGTGTGAAATGCAAGTTGTGTTCAAAGATCACTATGTTTTGTTGAACACAAAAGGATTAACATAAACCAGGAAGCTTATTATCTGATTAGCTCAACCTCACTGCTTATGTTAAGTAACTTTTTCTTGTACACTTTTCCTCTATGTAGAAATCTTTGGCCACACCCGTGCTGCATGTCCAGATGATCCTGGAATTATATTATGAATAATGAATTCTTTCTTAATGCTCATTGTCATCCAAATACAATGGAACCTTGGTTATACATTATCCATCTTAAGCCTATGTATTATTTTGAGTTTGGTATTAATTTTATATTCTAATTTCATCATAAAAACTAGGTTAAGAAGTTCTGTACAATTTTATATTTTCAATACATGAAAAAAATCCTTAGCTTTGAAGTTCTAGGAAGTAAATCCAAATGCAATTTTGTTTCCTATTCACTACCTCTATTGCACATTCTTTATTTATAAGCATTGCTTTTTTCAACACAGTTTGTCAGCTAGTTGATTTATCATTAGTGCAGATATTTTACTTTTGTCAGCTAGTTGATTCGCATTAGAGAATATTTTATTCAGCACTAATTTAGCATTAGTGCTGAGTAATGTATTCACTAATCATTGCTTGTTTCAAATTTCTTGAATTCAAAAATTTGATAAATAATGTTTGCAGAATGTTATTTAGCAAAGTTTTAGTCACGTCATCAGTATTTTATAGCAGCAAAAAAAAAAAAAAACTGTCCCAATTCAAAGTTGTAACATACCGGGTTACATATAAAAAAATCAAAGAACCATGTGTTTTGATAATTTAAAATTTAATGTGTAATCACAAAAATTGTATAAGTGAATTATATACCTTGTATAACCAAAACAAAAAAGTGATAGAAACTTCAGTAAAATATTGGGACTAGTGCGGAATTATGTTTAGAAGTGAAAAATATATAACTGCAGTTCCACTGTACTTAATCAACCAAACAGTTTTTGGGATGTTCTTAAAGGGTTGAATAAAGTTGTTTGCATATGTTTTTTCACTTTTTTTTCTGAGCATCAGTTTGAAATTGTTGAATTTTACAAATTTGCAGATGCAAACTGGATATCTTTAACTTTTGTTATCATACAACTGGAAATCAGTTATTTTTATTAGTCATCTTCTCATTCCATTAAGCTGAAAAAGATATGAATGTGTTCATTATTTAGTTATGACATTTGAATTGATTTTTTTTTTCTCATTGTAGGCAAATGCCAATGATTGCAACGTTATTGCGAGGTCGAGTAGGTTTTGCATTTTCAGTCTTCCGAGTGCGTAATCATCTCACTCTTTTTACATGTATCCTTGGTCTCTTGGAACTGCTGCCTCCTTATTTATTCAAGCCTGAGTACGTACCTGCCTTGAATAAGGTTTTGGAGTCATACATGGATATGATACAAGTAAGTTTTTCAGATTAAGTTTTGATTATCCTGTCAATAATATGCTGTCCTCATGATATAATATGTAAGCATTTTGTGTTCCGTTGCATGTCTTATTGTGATGCAAAAGGTTGTGCTGAAATATTAATTCTATGCATAAGTTTTTAGTGCTTTATGGTCAAATAAATGTCACACTTGCACAAGAAAGTCACATTTAGTCATCATCAAAGTATATTAATCTTGTGCCATCTATCTGGTAGTTGCTGACACTGTCATGAAATAATGATGCTGGTATCAATGCTTTTTTTGGAGATCGTCATGTTTGGTGAACTGTGGGTAGATCAAGAAGTGTTGCATCAGGTGAAAGCAGCGGAAGTCTGAAGGGACTTAGTAAGTTTGAAAAGCAAGCCAAATGAGGAAAAACCTCCGACTCAAGCTGCATCCTGGGTTGCTGCACTGACATGCTGTATTGTGTTATCCATGCAATGGAATGACCTTCAGACACCATGTCCCAAAAATGGTCATTTCCATTGCAGTTCCTTGTTCAAAAGCAGTAGTGGATGACTATAGCCTTTTGCAGTCACTGTTAGACACGGTAGCATGAGTTCACGCTACACCACATCTTCCATGCCCTACCAGATGCAGAGAATTTTCTTACTGTGGGTGTTGGGCTTTAGTGTTTATGTTGTTTGCTGAGTGAGGTTTATACCCATGACCTGTGTTGCACATTGCCATAATGAGCCCATTTCTCTTCGTCATTAAGGAAAGTTTGTTTGCCTATGTCTGGCAAGCAAGAAAGCACATGTTCAGCCTCTTTCCAATGTTGTGCTCTGTGAGTTTGTGTGGAGACACTTTCAACTTCTTGAATCAACCATTGAACCATGATCGACTGATTTACACCTAACTGTATTGCCAGTTCTGTGGTTGACTGGGCAGCATCTTCATCAAGAAGAGCTTGCAGATCCACACTCTGTGTCTGTTTCGGCTGCTTGTTACACTGCTTGTACTCCGTGCTGCAATCATCGCTTTTGAACTTGACAAACCACTTATGACACATGCTTGCACTTACAGCTTTCTTGCCAAAATCCAGTCTTGTGCTTCTTCAACAGTTCTCCTAAGATTAAACATGAAAAACAGACAGTGACAAATACACATCTTGTTGGCCACCATGTCCTAGCTCAACTAACTGCACTTGTGGACTTTTCACCAACATGCATCAGTTGACTTGACATGAGGTTGCCACCTTACCACTACTGCAAATTCAACTGTTTTGTGTTTACAGCCTGTTGCATGGACCACCTAAAACTTATGCATAGACCTAATAGAATGAAAATATTATTCTCATTCAAAATTTTTGGAAGTAAAATTTCATAATTCAACTAAAATTTCAGAAGCAGTGTTGTATCTCTAAGTCAGCTAAACTTAATGATATAAAACTTTTCAATAACAGTTTGTGGACACAGCCTGTTTTAATTTGACTTGTATATTTGTGTGGAATTCATATCTGATATTCAGGTTTGATATCTACAGCAGTTTTAATGTGTAATTCCCTTATCTTCATTTTTACATATTAGATGGGAAGAAAAATTGGATTTTTTTTAATATTTTTTATTTATTTGCATGTGTGAAAATGAAATTTAAGAAGCATGTTTGGCAGGGAGAACAAACTATATGGCGAAATTAGCGGGCAGTCGTAGTGAGTGATGGGTTTGCCTCCTCGGGGAGCTCCGTGGTAACAATGGCACACACAACAGCAACTAGGGCCTCTGTGAATCTTGGAGAGGTGCCAGTTAGTTCTGTGTGACATTGGCAAAAGGAGCCCAACTCACTGGGTTTTGTTCCAGAATCTTAGGTTGAATGACCAACTGGAACCATCAGCTGTGGGCTAATCCCCCACACTGATGTACTTACCTGATTAAAAAGACAAAAAGAAATCAATATCCGGACACAAGTGTGGGATATGGTGGACCTACCACACTTGAGAAGGATGGTCCACCACGGAATCCACCTGGACTTTCAAAACGGCATATGAGAAAGAGATCTCAGCTGAGTGAATGTAAGATTGGTGTCTGGAATACTAGAGGTATAAATGGCAAGATGAATGAGGTGATTGAGGAGATGAATAAGTATAAATTGGATGTGGTGTGTGTAAGTGAAACCAAAAAGAAGGAAATTGAGGTAGAAGAAGTGAATGGCACAGTGAGTGTGTAATCTGGAGTATTGGATAATGTGAGAGGACAGGCTGGTGTAGGTGTGATTTTAAGTGAAAAGATGAAGAACAACTTGATTCACTATAGTTACATAAGTAAGAGAATTCTCTGGATTCGTTTGAAAGTGAAACTTCAGAGAATTGTAATTGTTGTAGTGTACGCTCCTTGTGACTGGGAACCTTCTGATAAGAAGGAAGATTTCTGGAATGAGCTAAAAGCTGTTTTGAGCCAGTTTGGTGCCAAAGAAAAAGTTATAATAACAGGGGATTTCAATGGTAGAGTAGGTGTGCAGAATGCAATTACTGACAATGTTCTGGGTAAGTTTAATAATCCTTATGTGAATGATAATCGTGAAAGATTAATTGAGCTCTGCATTGAGAATGGTTTGTGTGTATCTAATACGTTTTTCAACCACAAGTATGTCCACACAAATACTTAAGAAAATCATACTCTCGGTCAAAAGAGTGTGATAGATTTTGTTATGGTAGTGTCACGAGTGAAACTTAATGTTGGTTGGAGGACAAGGAATAGGAAGAGGCCCAGGATAGAAAGAATAAAGGTTAAAAGGCTCCTTGAAGATCATCAGCGTTATTCTGACTTACTCAGAGAACTACTGAGGGAAATAAATAAATACATCGCTCTTTCCACTTTCCAGAAACACACAGCAACCGAAAAATTGTTTTCAGCCGCCGCCTTGGAATTAAACCACGGATCTCTCGATATCTAGCCGAGCGCGTTACATTTACACCACGGTGGCCAACAATCCACGGTGCTATGTGTATTTTTAAGTCAGCTTCTGATATCATAAATCCGTAAGATGGGCTCAGCTACTGAGACGTCTCCATCTGGTGGGCATTAACAACGGTACTGGCTATATATATTATAGCAATAAAATCCAAAGGGCGAGATCCAAGGTGAAAATCCTCCAAATACGTGGCGTCAGTAAATAAATAAATACATCGCTCATTCCACGTTCCAGAAACGCACAGCAACCGAAAAATTGATTTCAGCCGCCGCCGTGGAATCGAACCACGGATCTCTCGATATCTAGCCGAGCGCGTTACATTTACACTACGGTGGCCAACAATCCACGGTGCTATGTGTATTTTTAAGTCAGCTTCTGACATCATAAATCCGTTAGATGGGCTCAGCTACTGAGACGTCTCCATCTGGTGGGCATTAACAACTGCACTGGCTATATATATTATAGCAATAAAATCCAAAGGGAGAGATCCAAGGTGAAAATCCTCCAAATATGTGGCGTCAGTAAATAAATAAATACATCGCTCTTTCCATGTTCCAGAAATACACAGCAACCGAAAAATGGTTTTCAGCCGCCGCCGTGGAATCGAACCACGTATCTCTCGATATCTAGCTGAACACGTTACGTTTACACCACAGTGGCCAACAATCCACGGGGCTATGTGTATTTTTAAGTCAGCTTCTGACATCATAAATCCGTAAGATAGGCTCAGGTACTGAGACATCTCCATCATTTTGAAGTCAGCTTCTGACATCATACATCTTACGGATTTATGATGTCAGAAGCTGACTTAAAAATACACATAGCACCGTGGTGTAAATGTAACGCGCTCGGCTAGATATCGAGATATCCGTGGTTCAATTCCACGGCGGCGGCTGAAAACAATTTTTTGGTTGCTGCGTGTTTCTGAAATGTGGAAAGAGCGATGTATTTATTTATTTACTGACGTCATGTATTTGGAGGATTTTCACCTTGGATCTCGCCCTTTGGATTTAATTGCCATAATATATATAGCCAGTGCCGTTGTTAATGCCCACCAGAATGAGACGTCTCAGTAGCTAAGCCCATCATACGGATTTATGATGTCAGAAGTTGACTTAAAAATACACATAGCACCCTGGATTGTTGGCCACCGTGGTGTAAATGTAACGCGCTCGGCTAGATATTGAGAGATCCTTGGTTCGATTCCACGGCGGCGGCTGAAATCAATTTTTCAGTTACTGTGTGTTTCTGGAACATGGAAAGAGCGATGTATTTATTTATTTACTGACGCCACGTATTTGGAGGATTTTCACCTTGGATCTCGCCTTTGGATTTAATTGCTATAATATATATAGCCAGTGCCGTTGTTAATGCCCACCAGATGGAGACGTCTCAGTAGCTGAGCACATCTTACGGATTTATGATATCAGAAGCTGACTTAAAAATACACATAGCACCGTGGATTGTTGGCCACCGTGGTGTATATGTAACGCGCTCGGCTAGATATTAAGAGATCCGTGGTTCGATTCCATGGTAGCAGCGACTGAAAACAATTTTTCGGTTGCTGTGTGTTTCTGGAAAGTGGAAAGAGCGTTGTATTTATTTATTTACTGACGCCACATATTTGGAGGATTTTCACCTTGGATCTCGCCCTTTGGATTTAATTGCTATAATATATATAGCCAGTGCCGTTGTTAATGCCCACCAGATGGAGACGTCTCAGTAGCTGAGCCCATCTAACGGATTTATGATGTCAGAAGCTGACTTAAAAATACACATAGCACCGTGGTGTAAATGTAACGCTCTCGGCTAGATATCGTGAAATCCGTGGTTCGATTCCACGGCGGCGGCGGAAAGCAATTTTTCGGTTGCTGTGTGGTTTTGGAACATGGAAAGAGCGATGTATTTATTTATTTACTGACACCACGTATTTGGGTGATTTTCACCTTGGATCTCGCCCTTTGGATTTAATTGCTAATAATACACTGGCGGAAAGTGAAAAAAGAACACCAAGAAGGAGACGTCTGATACCAACGAAATTTATACAGCATAATAATGGAATACAGAAAATAACTTGATCAAAACATTATGACAAAATACAGCTGTATTTGCTGGTAAACTGAAAAATAATATTTCCATGTAACATGGCTAGTACAAGGTTGAACCGCCATGAACTGCGTCACACTGTGCAATTCTGGCTTGGTGTCTGTCCCACAGATGTTGTATGTAAGTTTGGGCTATTGAGTTCCAAGCATCCTCAACCTGAATGCGTAAATCAGGGATGGTCGTTTTGGCCGTGGAGACCGGATAAGTTGTTGTCCCATAAAGTTCCACACGTGCTCAATGGGGGATAAATCCGGTGAACGTGCAGGCCATGGAATTTGTCTCACACCCTGAAGTACATGTTGCGTTGCACGTGCCGTGTGTGGGCATGCGTTATCTTGCTGGAAAACACCACGATGGACCGACCTTACAAATGGCACAACAACGAGCTGAATGATGTTGTTGATGTAGGAGGTACTGTTTAACGTACCCAGTGCAAACACTAGTTGTGTACAGGAGTGATGGCTGATCGCTCCCCGCACCAGGAGACTAGGTGTAGGCCCTGTGTGTCGCTGACAGGTGCAAGAAGGGTGGAGACGCTCCCCTGTGTGTCTGCGAACACGCATACGGCCATCGGAGGCTCCTAAGCAGAATCTGCTTTCATCGCTGAACACGACAGAGCGCCATTGCGTTCTCCAGTGCAGACGTTGGCGACACCACTGCAGCCGTTCCTGATGGTGGGCTGGAGTCAGAGGTACACATGCCAGAGGCACATGTGCACATAGTCCTGCATCCAGTAGACAGTTGCGGATTGTTTGCACAGTCACCTCAGGTGCAACGGCGGCTCGGATTTGCATCGCAGTGGATGTTTTGCTTGACAACGCTGTTCTTCTTATGCGTCGATTGGTCCGCTCATCAGTCCGTCTGCGACTCCCGGTTCCACGTCTTCTTGTGTGGGAATGTTCCTTGGACTATCTACGCCATCATCGTACCACCACCGATACTTCCCTTCCAATTCGCTCCGCAATACGACGATACGACCACCCGGCCTCGTGTAGTCCGACTAGACGACCTCACTCAAAGTCCAATAACTGCTGAAATTATACACTTCTTCCATGTCCAGGAACTGCAGCTTCTTCAGGGTCTTTGCACGTGTCCATACGCCGACGACTGATTACATTCACTTTGCCGTACTCCTTAAATACCACCGACGATAATTTGCATATTATGCTGTGCTGTGGCGTAAGCGCTCACTGGTTGATCCCGAAATTAACATCACATCTACGTAAACTCGACCCCATTAACATATGTAAATTTCATGATCGTCCGCCAATTCCTTCTTGGTGTTCTTTTTTCACTTTCCGCCAGTGTATATATAGCCAGTGCCGTTGTTAATGCCCACCAGATGGAGACATCTCAGTAGCTGAGCCCATCTTACGGATTTATGATGTCAGAAGCTGACTTAAAAATACACATAGCACCGTGGATTGTCGGCCACCATGGTGTAAATGTAACGCGCTCGGCTAGATATCGAGAGATCCGTGGTTCGATTCCACGGCGGTGGCTGAAAACAATTTTTCGGTTGCTGTGTGTTTCTGGAATGTAGAAAGAGCGATGTATTTATTTATTTACTGACGCCACGTATTTGGAGGATTTTCACTACTGAAGGAGCTGAAGTCTTGTGAGAGGGATATAGAAAAGAAGTGGGAATGTTTTAAGAACTCTGTTGTCGCTGCTGCTAAAGAGGTCTGTGGATCAACTCTGTTGTTGCTGCTGCTAAAGAGGTCTGTGGATCAACTCTGTTGTCGCTGCTGCTAAAGAGGTCTGTGGATCAACTCTGTTGTCGCTGCTGCTAAAGAGGTCTGTGGCACCAAATTAGTGGGTACCAATAGAGGTGATGCTTGGTGGAATGATGAGATTGAAGAGGCAGTAAAGAGAAAGAGGGAAGCTTATTTTGGGATGTTGCAAGGTAGAGTTTCTGTGGATGAATATCGCTGTAAGAAGCATGAAGCTGCTAAGCTGGTTTGCCAGAGTAAGGCAAAAGATGGGAAGGAAAAGGTAGAAAGGCATGAATTTCTTTCCTTTTTCTTTTTTTAAATAGGAAGTCTTTCTGGAAGTACATCAGACTCAGGAAAAATATGGCAAAATAAAGTTGTAAGTTGTGTGTAGAATAAGACTGAGGAAATTATATGGGAGCCCAATCAATTAAGTGAAAGATGGGGTGAATATTTCTGTTAGTTATTAGATCAGGAAAGCAAAGATGATTCTGGGACAGACGCAGATGACATCACAGTGAGGGATGGAAGCACAGGAGTGATCTCAAGAGAAGAAGTGTGTAAAGCTCTCAAATCTCTTCAGAATGTAAGGCTCCGGGAGTTGATGGTATAACTGCCGAGATGTTGAAATATGGTGGTGACTGGTTAACTGAAGTTTGCCAGTTGTGCTGGGAGTTAGAAATGGTCCCTCGGGATTGGAAGGATGCTATTATTGTTTCCTTGCATAAGGGAAAAGGTGATCAGACTGAATGCAAGAACTATCGTGGTATTAGCCTACTGAGTGTGGCTAATACATGATAGTTCCAGGAAAAGTGTTTGGTGAGGTTGTTATTAGAAAAGTACAGGGTCTTACATCAAAGAAAGTGTGGGATGTTCAGAGTGGTGTTATGCCTGTTAAAGGCTGCACTAACCAAATTTTTGCATTATGCATGATGATTGAAAGGTATCTGGCTGTTGGTAAGAAAGTTTTTGCTGCCTTCATAGATTTAGAGAAAGCTTATGACCGAGTAAATAGGACACTTCTGTGAAAGGTATTGAATGCATATGGTGTTACTGGGAATCTACTTAATAGCGTAAAAGCCGTGTATGCTGGTAGTAGAACTTGTGTACGAGTGAATGGTGTTTTATCCAAATGGGTTTCTGTTCATGCAGGAGTCAGGAATGGTTGTGTAATGTCACCATGGCTGTTTAATATATTTATGGATGCATGCATGCGTGATGCGAAAATAGATAATACTGGTTTATGTCTTGGTGATATCCGTGTGTGGAGATTGATGTATGCTGATGACACTGTCCTGTTGGCAGAGAGTAAAAGTGAGTTGCAGAGTATGTTGTACTGGATGTACGAAGTTTGCATGGAACTCAAAATGAGTATAAATAAGGGAAAAACCAAAGTTGTGCTGTTTGAGTGAGGAACTGGTAGTACTGAATGTAATATAAGTCTAAATGGCACATTTATTGACCAGATGAGTGAGTTTGTGTATTTAGGAAGCATGTTTGACCGAGAGAACAAATGGGATGCTGAAATTAGTAGGCAAGAATTCTTCATTGAAAGTCATGGCTGATTTGGAAGGTTTTCACTGGAATAATGGGTTTTCAAGAGTCCCATATGGCTGTGTATGAAAGTGTAATTGTTCCTACTCTGATGTATGGCAGTGAAACGTGGGTATTACAGAAGAAACATAGGAGTGACAAGACATGTTCTGATTGTGTGAGGAATGAAGATGTGTTGCAGTTGTGTAATGTGAAGCAAAATGTTGTTAGCAAGTTAGAGACTAATATGCTTCGGTGGTTTGGGCATGTTGAAAGAATGAGTGAGGAGATGCTTACTAAGAAAATTTTTTTAGCCCAAGTGGCAGGAAGGAAAGGCAGAGGAAGGCCAAGGAAGTCATGGGAGGATAAGATTCAGGAGTGTCTGCATGAGAAAAAGATTATGAGTATAAAGTATAGAAGGTGTTGTGTGCGTTGTATGATGGATGTCAGTGAAGCCCGAGTTGTGTGTCAAGATGTAAATGGAGAAGTTTGATATGGCAACAGTAAGTAAATAATCAGTTTAAAAAATGTCATGTTGAAGAAACACACTGTGCTGCCTGTTGGGTTGTTTCAGCTGAATTTCCTCGTTGAGCCGGTGCATTTGGTGAACGTAAAGCTGTGCATTGATCATGGTGTTCTTTTTAAACAATTTGTAGTGGATTACATCTTTCCAATCCCACCAAACGCAGATCATAGTGTTGCGTGGATGCAGCTGGGCCTTGGCTCGAGGTGTTGCTTGCTTGTGAGGACTCAGCCATTCTTTCCTCTGCTTCATATTGACATAGACACCATTTTTCATCACCGTTAGTGATGCAGTAAAGAAATTTTTGTTTGTGTCCACAAGTAGCCTGGTGTCGAGCTAGCAAACTGGCGGCGATAGTGAAGCGTTGGAGTTTGTCTCTTGTGTTCAGAGAAAGTGGCACCCATTCACCGAGTTTTTGGACCTTACCCATCAAGTGAAGGTGACGGGCAAGGGTATCATGAGAGCATCCCATTTGCTGGGCCAAATTCCCTAGTGGATTGATGCTGATCCTCATGGATGAGCTTATTCAATCCATCCTCGTTGAACTGAACAGATCTGCCACAACGCGGAGAGTCTGTGAGGTGGAATTTCCCCTTCTTGAAGCGTGAATACCATTTCTGTGGCAGTTCTGTCAGTAATAGCATCTTCTCCGTACACAGCACAAATGTCTCAAGCAGCTTTGGAACCTTAATTGAAAGTGAAAAGAAGCGGGTGTCGAAAATGCTCATTTCTGTCTACTTGGTTAAACGAAATATAATATTGAAATGGATGAGCAAAAGTTGTACAGGAATAATAGAGCTACAAAAAAGCATATGACACTATGATCAAAATATTGTTCGTGTTCCTTCAAATAACATTGGAAAAAACTGAACAAACTTATCTGACAACCCAATTTACATAGACACATTGTGCAATGTGAATACTACAGTATCAGGCTGTAGAAGATGGATTGAGTGTGAAGTCAATTAATTATTAGTGATCAAGCAAGCTATGTGTCCAGATTTTTAAATTTTGCTCTGGACAGAAAGAGATGAAAAAAGTTTGGTGCATTTAATCTCCTATTTCTTCTTTCTTTCTTTTTTTATTGTTGCTGTTTGTTCACACAATAACAATTCAGAATGCCTTGTTGATGTACAATGGGTATGATCATGATGACATACACATATGTTTTCTTGATATTTAATTAGGTATGTGAAATGAATTGTGTGTTCTTGTTTATCTTATTCTCAAAGAAAATAAGTTTTCTTGACATAAAGCATGTTCATGTGATATGACCAGTGATTGCATTTCCTGTCTCTCCATAACCAAGTTACTAACTTAAGCATTGTGTGTACATACCTACACACAATGACAAACTTGTGCCAGAGAACTAAATCTGAAGTTACAGTATGTTCTAGAGGTGTGATTTTGTCCTTTGAAATGCTGAAGCACATTTCAGAAGACAAAGCAATCTTCCTAGGCATTTCTCCTCCTCTGTTTTAAAACTTAAAGGAAATTAAGTAGGGGAAAAAAGGTATTCTAATATTTTAACAACTTATATGCATATTGCTGATACACCTGTAAAATCATTATATTGATCCTCTGCCTTTCACACTCACTTCCTCGGCATTCCCTTCAGTAATGAATTATTGCTCCCTGTTTTAGAAATTAATGTTTCTAATTTGCTCTTTCCTAAATTTCTTATGCATATTCTTTTGAAGCTCTGTGATCTCCAAGCTTGACCAATCCCAATTTATTTAGCTTTGCAAATGCTCAATTCATTAGAATGCAAAGCATCCCAATGCATTTGCTGGTGAAGTCTCTGATGCTGTTTTTCCCAACAGCAGTAAACATTGCTACAGAGAGCATGTTGAATGAATACTTTATCATTGTGTTCATCATTTTATGTAACTCATATGTCATCTGATCAGTGTAATTGTTGTGACCTTTGTGTGAGAATGTGAAAATTTATTTATTTATTTGTTTATTTAAAGGAGGTGGAGGATGAGAAGCTGGGTGAACCTTGGGCATATCTCAATAAAATATCTGTTACAAGAAGGAATAGTTTTTCACAGTTAATTATTACAAATTTTATGCATAAATATCTAAAAGACCCCCTTCCCTTTGATGCTTGTTGTTAATCACAAAGTGGGTTACTCATGAACATCTGCTCATTTTGGATAATTATCAATTTCTTCTAAAATGTAAAACTTTTTATTTAATAGGGTTATGGAACCCACAAAGATGTAGTTCCACTGTTGAATAGGTTTCTCAATTTGCTTCTTCAGTACCTCGCTGCCCGTCCTGCAAGCGCTAGGCAACTTATTCTGGAGTTCTCTGAGCTGTTTATGTGAGTAACAGATTTGATTTTCTGAAATTACTGTATGTTATGTAGATCTTTCACATGTTTAAAATGGATAAATTTTTATAGTTTGGAATGTTTAAAACAGGAAATATTTTTTCCAAAGCTACACAAGGTTATTTTGTTTTTGTGCTGATTTTATTTTTATTATTATTATTATTATTTACCTTTATTCAAAACATATGAAACGCAGCCTATGACAAATAAAAATAAACAACAAAAGTATCATTGACTGGTAGTGTTGAGCTGATACTAGTTTCCACCGGTGACCTAGGTATCAGTCAAATATCAGCGTAATGTGTATGATGTCCCAAGTAAGGCTGTTTTTTGCAGTTCTGTGGGTGGTATATTAAAGAGCTGCGATTTTCTGAAATGATTCAAATTTTTTTTTTTTTTTTGAAATTGTTCCAAGTGCCCCAACGAAAATGGGGACTACTGCTGTTTGTTCAATCCATAATCGGGTAACTTCTATGGCCAGGTCTCTATATTTGATCATTTTTTCCAGTTCTCTTTTATTGACTCTAGCATCTCCAGGAATTGCTATCTCAATTATCCAGACTTTCCGATTTTCTATTAATGTTATGTCTGGTGTATTATGTTCTAAATGCCAATCAGTTTGAATTTGAAAATCCTACAAGATCTTGACCTGATCATTTTCTAAGACTTTCTCAGCCTAATGCTCCTATGAGTTTTTTGATGCTGGCAAATTGTGCTTTCTGCATAATGACCAGTGGATCAATTTTGCAACCCTGTCATGTCTAGCTTTGTAATCTGTCTGTGAAATTTTGCTACATTCACATATAAAAAGAGACATATATTTCAGTTAGTTTTAAATTTACCCAAGTTTCATCTTTTTCTTGACAAAGTTGACACTTTGTATTTTCACTGAATTTCTGTATTTTAGCCTTCATAAAACTTTATTAAAAAAGTCTTTGCCACTCTTTGATTTTTAAAATATCTGCATTGCAATTGTCAGAAAAGGTTGTATGTTTGGAAAATTACCAAAAATGCATTTACAACAGAAAAACATAATGCAATACATACATGTTACAGTTATCAAACAGTGGTCAGTTCTTTTATCAATATGTCAAGGTCATTGCCTCTTGAAGGTCTTAACTCTAATTATGATGTCACCAAGTCTTGTCATTTTCCTGATCCATCAGTTCCTTTTTTATCTTTCTTGGTTATTCCAAGTGTGTATCTCTCCGTGCTGCTTTAAGTTGTCCACTACCTCTGTAAGCTTTTTTTTTTATTATTAATAAGGTTCTTATCTCTGATCCATAAGTAAGAACTGCAAAGATGCATTGATTCAACATTTTTCTCTTTAGACATCATAGTAAATTGCTCCTAAAAATTATACTGTTTCTTCCAAATGCACTCCAGCCAAATTTTGTACACTTATTAATTTCTTCTTTGATGTGGCCCTTGCTTGACTCGATATCTGTCGTCCAAGTTAGATGTAGGCAGCAGTTAGTTTTAAATTTGCCCAATCAACCTCGAATTCTATAGTTTTTGCAAAAGCATTGCACATCAATTTTATTTCCTGTAAATTCATCTTTAACCTCGTTTCTTTACTCTTCTCAGGAAGTTTCCAGAATTATGTTTGCACTTTTAAACATCCCATTTAAAACTTTTGTTTTTCAACCAACTGCTTTTGTTGTGGCCAGAATTCCTATGATTTTTCCAAATATTCTAATGCACAGTTCTCATACCATGTGTCGAGAATTTTAATTTTTGTTATTATTGTACCTGAGCTTAATTAAAGCTGGTTGAGAATGTTCTTTTAATATAGTTCTAACTGTGATCAGTATTTTCCACATGCCTCCAGATTTTTAAAAAAATTTCCACTGTGGGATATTACAGTATATCATATTTTATTTTTCATGTAATCCACAGACTGTGAAATTCAGGAAAAGGGGGAAAAAAATCTTTCATGTGATCTGCAACAACATGTAATTCACAGGTCATGAAATTCAGAAGGTAAATTTGCCATTTAATCTGTACCCTTGGTGTTGATCCTGAACTGTAATTTCATTCAGAAAAGTCACAATTCATGAAATGACCCAGCACCCCCCACCCCACCCCAAATAGAGGGACGGCGATCTTATTTTTTAAAATGTCATTTTCAAATCAATAAAGACCAAATATTATGAGGGTTTTTTTCAACATTATTAGTAGACCTGACATTTCATAGTTAAATTCTGTAGTTAGACTTGTACCCATGAAATATGTGCGACGCTGAGCTTCCCACAGCATATGATCGTCCACAAGATCAAATAATATCACGTTCGTTGCATCATATTTTCTGTAAAAATGGTCATTAGTAAAAAGGGAAAAAAAAAAAAAAAAACTTCTTCCAACAGTTTGCGGACTTCCATCTTTGGATTATGTTATGTTTTCTTGTTATTAAAAAGCATTTCTGGTAGTTTTCCAACTATACAACTTCTCCTGACAATTACAATGCAGATTCTTACAAAATCTAAATGCTGCAAAGACATTTTTTTTTTTAAAGCTGTGCAGTTTTCGCATTGGCATGTAATCCTCAGAACCTAAATTTATAACACTTTTAACAGACCATCCACGAATTACATGACGAAAAACAGGGTACTTTCATTTGACATTCATTATTATATCTGCACTTCTAAAAGTACTGTTTTAAATGTTTTTTCTTTCTTTTTTTTAATCTGTTTAACTGCTGTAAAAATCATGAAATACATTTATAGAATTTTTTGGCAGGATTCTAATTTCTCCAGGAGTTGTGTTTCAAAAAAATGGCTAATCTTATGTCCGAGACCCAAGGTTTTCATGTTCAAACTGGCACTAAATTGTTTTCATTAGTCTGGACTACTGCCATCCATACTTGCATTATTATATTTTGAAGGATGGGAATTCTGCACCAATTTATGCAGGAATGCAAATCGCATCATACCTTTCAACAAAAGTAAAATTTTACATCAAAACCACTGTGGTAGTTGTTATAGTCTTTTGGGCCACTTGCCACTGAGTCAACCCAATGGGTGAGAGCAAAAGTTGGGTGTGAACAGAGATTGTACAAACATTTATATCACTAAGCTTTTCTTTCTGCCACTCCAGTATCCAAGTGGTCTGAGATGGACCTGGTTTTGAGTCCAGGATAAGGCATGGGTGGTGTGTTTGTTTGATTACTTGCTGTGTCCTTTCCCTGGAATCAATGGCCCTGCATTAGGGAAGAGTCACTCTTTGCAGCCCTAAGAGTTGCTTATGGTAGTCATTAAACCTAGGAACAAACAAATAAGATGTTCTCTGAGATTAAGAGATTGATTAATTCCTCGGTGAAAGGTTGTCCAGCAAATCAAAGTTACTGATGACAACAGATTTTACTTACTGTTTGTACAGTACAGGACCCGGAATCCCAAAATCCATAATTTTTTTTAAACATTTTTTTTTTTTTTGACAATTTTTTTTTTCGTGAAATTATTTAATTTTGTATTTTTAGACATATTTTATAGTTTTTAAAGTTTTTGTTTATTTATATTCACTATTTTAACAAAACAACAACTACAACAAAACAAAACAAAATTGCATCCCAAGTCTGTTCACATGTAACCACAAATCCCAGATCACCTTGACATTGGAATACCTACTGTATATTAGAAGTGAAATGTTTTGAAGCAATCTTGTGTAAATAAGGTATGTATTGTTCCCTTAATATGGGAAGTTAGCAAGGGTTTTGTGTATTCTTTCTGAAGACTGGTGCCAGTGTTAACAGTCCTCCTAGCTTTCAGCTGTGAATGAACTCAGTAAACCATCATGTTTATTTGAAAGGAAGAAAATGAGCTTAAAAGGGGAGAATCTCTCTCCCACTTATAGCCTCCTTGAGAATGATTCGGCAAAGACTGGATCCTTCTCAAGGAGGAGAAAGGAGGACCCCTGCTGCGTTATCTCCTTATCATTCTTAAATTCCCTGCCTCTGCTGGGGGGGGGTGCCACACTGCAAAATCTCTTCCTGTTTTCTCTTGTCCAACTTATTCCTCCTTCCACCATTAAGATGCTTCAAATCGAATTACAGTAACATACATACTTAGCTCCCCCTTCCCACAAGCACCGCCAGTGAACTTGGTCCCTGAGCAGGGAAAACAAAAAGTCCTGTTTGTTATCACTTCCAACTTTTCTTTCTTCTGAATGTTGGCAATGACTGGTTAGCTTCCTAAGATGGTTGGCGTCTTAATGATTGTTTTAACCTTGGTTGTTTATTCCAAATTTTTCACACATGTCAAAAAGGGCAGCACCTATAACATATACATATGTACATACAGTACTTTGATGCATGAGGACCCAAAATCCAGAAATCCCAAAATCGTTTGGTCCCAAGCTTTCTGGATTTGGGGTCCCATATTGTATATCAGATATCTCCATTTACAACGATCTTAGCACACAACTCAAGCTTTACTGACATACATCAAATGTGTTACACAAGACCTTTTGTATCTTGGTGTCTACGGGTTATGAAAGTCTTGAATTCAGAAAAGTGTCATGAAAAAATCACGAATTTTGTTTTGGGCTCATGATTTTTTTTATTTTTAGTAATTCAATTTCTGGCAACAATCCAAGTAATTATCCATGCAATGATCACATGAGACATACATGTGGTTTCCATCTAATGATCCAGATGTTAAAAAAAGGTGTTCTTGTGTCCTTCCCCTTGAAGGAAAGTGTTAAAGCAGCAACATTTTAGCGTAGAAATCTATGTAACAAATTTTGTTTGCAAAATTTCGATATCAATTTCACAAATTAAATTATGCTGCATATGAAGTCTTGCAAGTTTTTTAGGTATAGATGGTAAAGAAATGTGTATAATGGAATCATGTAGCACAATGTTGAGTATTTCAACTTACTCTAGGAGCAGGGTTCAAAGTATGATAAATCAGATTTTTGTTATAAGCAGAAGGGCAGTGGACACTTTTTCCACAAAAAGGAAAAAAAAAAAAGATTGGACAGATGTGTACCCCCTTTATAATATGTATTGTGTGTGTGTGTATACGAGGTGTGATCCAAAAGTATCCAGACTGGTTGCATAAGTTTGGAATCTTGCGACACAGCAGGCAGCAGTTTGGCGTAGGTTGACCTTGGAACCTACTATGCATGTGTCATAGGTCACATCTCCCCTGCTCATCCATTTTTAGCACGTCTTTTGTAAAAAAAGATTGTGCTTATGTTATCGGTTTGTCCGTCAGTCCGTCTGTACCCACAGGATCTCTGCAACTATTAGTCCGATTTGAAAAATTCTTTTTGCATTCGAAAGCTTGAAATATGCGAATGATGATCCTTCATTTCGTTTTTTTTTTTAACGATGTACAATTTCGCCGCTAGAGGGCATAAATGCAGATGATGTCGAATTCAAAATTACGTTTTATTCCACAGATTTGCTTCTAAACATCCGATTGAAAAAAATCTTTTATCTTTCGATTCCATTTACGTCGAAGAGTATTTTGGATATAGTTTCTTTTTCAAATTACGCATAGATTTTCCGCTAGGGGGCATAAAAGTAAATTGCATTTTTTCCGATAACTCTTCTTCTAAAACTCCGATCTGAAAAAAAAAAAAATTTCAGCGGATACATCTCCTGATGCACAATCTTTTGCATATAATTTCGAATTTTTGGTAAAGAATACTTTGGCCAACAGGGGGCGTAAGTGTTGATTTTCGCTTCTGATGTATTTGCCATAAAATCTGAGCTTCTAAAATATCGATTGAAAAAATTCTTTCGTGGACTGATGCTACTCACATCGATAAACCTTTTCAGAATATTTTCTTCCTAAAATATTCCACAGTTTCTCCGCCAGGGGGCGTAAATGTATATCTTATTTTTCTCGATATCTCGACTTCTAGGAGTCCAATTTGAAAAATTCCTTCTTTGTTGGATAGTGTTTTCCGTG
This sequence comes from Macrothele yani, assembly GCA_039090855.1. NCBI lineage: Eukaryota > Metazoa > Arthropoda > Arachnida > Araneae > Macrothelidae > Macrothele > Macrothele yani. The sequence continues at coordinate 139,731,846 of CM077024.1, read as the reverse complement.
TGACATGTTTTTCATATAATTTCAAAATTTTCACGTAATTCATAGGCTTTCCGCTAGGGGCGTAAAGGTAAATTGTGTTTCCCCCTATATCTCTGCTTCTAAACCTTCCGATCTGAAATATTCTTTCTGCACCGGATACAGCTCCTGGTGGGAAATCGTTTGCACATAATTTCTAATTTTTGTAAAAATGGTTTGGCCACCAGGGGGCGTAAACCTTAATTTCCGCTACTGATGTATTTGCAGCAAAATATGAGCATTTAAATTCTCGATTGAAAATAGCATCGTTTGTAGACCGATACTACTCATGTCGACAAACCGTTTAGAAACATTTTCTTCATAAAATAGTGCACGGTTTCTGTGCCAGGGGGCGTAGATGTATATCTTATTTTTTGTCAATATCTCGACTTCTAAGAGTCCGATTTAAAAAATTCCTTCTTTGTTGGATAGTGTTTCTAGTGTGACATGTTTTTCCTATAAATTCAAAATTTTCAAGTAATTCACAGACTTTCCGCTAGGGGGCATAAAGGTAAATTGCGTTTTCCCCTATATCTCTGCTTCTAAACCTCCGATCTGAAAAATTCTTTCTGCACCACATACAGCTCCTGGTGGGAAATCGTTTGCATGTAATTTCAAATTTTTGTAAAAAATTGTTTGGCCACCAGGTAGCGTAAGTCTTAATTTCCGCTTCTGATGTATTTGCAGCAAAATATGAGCTTCTAAAATAAAATCTCGATTGAAAAAAGTCTTTTGTGGACCGATACTACTCATGTCGACAAACATTTTGGGAACATTTTCTTCTTGAAATAATGCATAGTTTCTACGCCAAGGGCGTAGATGTATATCTTTTTTTTTTTTTTTTTTTTTTTTGTCAATATCTCTACTTCTAAAAGTCTGAGTTGAAAAATTCCTTCTTTGTTGGATAGTGTTTCTAATGCGAAATGTTTTTCATATAAATTCAAATTTTTCAAGTAAATCATAGACTTTCCGCTACGGCGCACAATGGTGAATTTCGTTTTCTGCTCCTAAAACTCCGATTTGAAAAATTCTTCCTGTATCGCATACAAGACCTGACGGAAAATATTTTTCATGTAATTTCTAATGTTTGGTAAAGAATGGTTTGGCCACCAGGGGTCATAAGTGTTAATTTCTACTTCTGATGTATTTGTAGCAAAATCTGGGCTCCTGAAAACTCGACTAAAATTTTTTTTCTTGGACCGATACCGCTCATATGGATAAACCTTTTGTGAATGCTTTCTTCCTAAAATAATGCATGGTTTTCCCACCAAGGGACGTAAAGTCACATCTTATTTTTGTCGATAACTCTGTTTCTAAGAGTTCGTAAGCTCACGATTCCGTTTACAGCAATATCTGAGGGATTAAAGACCCGATTGAAAAACTTCTTTCTTCCGTCAGATACTATTGTTTTCCATACCGGTTCCATTGACTTTGAATAGCTTTGATAAATTTAATTTGCGTCAGAACGGATTCAAAAGACGTGCTTATTACACCCAAAAATTCGGTGTCATCTTTCTTGTTATATTTATTTTGTTGTGGTTTTTTGTTCTTACGTGTGTGAAGCTGTTTGCCCATTTGTCATGTCAAAAAAAAAAAAATTATCAACGAATTTGCATCAGATTTTGTCAAAAACTTGGCAAAACTTGCAATAACACATATTTAAATTTACAGAAAGTCTATGGGGAGTATTGTATGAGTCATGCAAAAGTTTATGAGTGGTGTAAACATTTTAAAGATGGCCGTGCAAGTGTTCAGAGTGTTGAATGGTCTTGGAAGCCTGCAACCAGCAAACGTGAAAACAGTGTGGAACTTGTGCATACAGCTGTGTGGGAACATTGCCAGATCTCTATTCAGGAGTTGTGTGAAGACTTCAACATTAGTTTTGGTTCAGTTAAGTCAATTCTTATGAACAATTTGGGTATGAGATGTGTTTCAACTAAATTTGTGCCGAAATTGCTCTCAGCTGGTAAAAAACTGGCCCATATTTCAGCTGCTAGTGACCTGCTTCAGTGTGTTGAAAATGATGAAAACTTTTTAAAAACAATCATAACTGGGGATATCAAAACTAAGGCCCAATCTTCACAGTTGAAGACCCCAAACTCTCCCCAACCCCAAAAAAACACGACAGATGATGCTGACTGTTTCTTTTTTCAATCCTGAGGAAATTGTGTGTCATGAGACAATGAATACGATTGTCTAGTTTTGCAGCTTTTGAGGGATGGCGCTCAAAGGTGACGGCACTGCATGTTAGTGGCGAGTTGCAACTCCACTTTGGCAATGGGTCTGCCCATTTCATTGCAACTTGTGCAGCAGTTTCTTGTTAAGCACCCTATTGTGAAGGTCCAACAGCCCACCCTATTCACCAGATCTCACCCGTGCAACTTTTTTTTTCTCTCTTCCCAAAAATCAAACGCCACTTGAAAGGAAAAATATTTCAAGATATTGAGTAGATACAACAGAATACAATGAAGCAGCTGTTTGCTGTTTCAGAAGATGACTTTAAAAAATGCTACGAGCTGTTGAAACAGCGCTGGGCTAAGTGCATGGCTTCGGAAGGGAACTACTTCAAAGGCGATTAATTTTCAAATCTGTAAGTCTTGTACTTTTTTTTTTTTATAAATACAGTCTGGACACTTTATGATTACATCTTGTGTGTGTTTGTGTGTACACCACTGCTTTGAATAGGGATGTATAAATATATTAAAGAGGGGACATACAACTCTATGTATATTTAGAGAGAGAGTGTCTTTACATACACTGAAGTGCCAAAAGTCATGGGATATGTACCTAGTATTGTGTAGGACTTCTTCTAGCCCGGCAAAGTGCAACAACTCGACGTGGCATCAATTCCACATGTGGCCAGAAGACTTCTGGAGAGATATTGAGCCATGCTGTCTGAACAGCCACCTACAGTTCTCTGGTATTTGTAGGTGCAGGATCTTGGGTGCGAATGGACCTTTTTACCACGTCCCATAAGTGCTCGGTTGGGTTCATGTTGGGTGAATGTGGTGGCCACACCATCCATCAGAACTGCCCAGAATGCTCCTCCAACCAATTTTGGACAACTTGGGCCTGATGACATGGTGCATTGTCTGCCTGGAAAATCCCAGCAGAGCAACAAAGCGATTATCGGTTAATGACGTGTTTACAAGGACCAGAGGACCCAAACTGTGCCACGTAAAGACACCCCACACCTGTATGGAACCACTATCAGCTTACACAGTTCCTTGTTGACAGCTTGGGTCCATGGCCTCATGGTGTCTGCGCCACACCCGAACTCTACCATCGACTCGTAACACTGGTAGCGTGACTCATCAGACTACACCACATGTTGCCAGTCTTCTAGGGTCCAATTACTGTGTTCACGAGCCCAGGTGAGGTGCTGTGTCCGATGTCGTGGTTTTAACAAAGGCACTGTGATTGGTCTTCTGCTCCTATACCCCATGGCCGCTAAATTATGCTGCATTGATGACCTGATGGATATGTCTCTGGTACCTCCTGCATTGAATGTGGATGTTATTTGAACCAGTGTCACTTGTCTGTTAGCATGGACAATCCTGGTCAGATGCCGCTGGTCAAGGTCTTTCAGCATTAATGGATGGCCACTGTGCTGTCCACAGTGGGTGGTAATGCCTTCCACAAGGTATTCTCGGTACACATGTGACACCATGGATCAATGAATGTTGAATGTTTGCACGATTTCAGAAACTGAATGTGCCATCTGTCTGGCTCCCACTACCATGCCTCATTCAAACTCTGGTAATTCACATCGGTTTGCCATAATCCTATTGGCAGTTATTCAGCCTGACTCACAAGATTACACCTCGCAACTGATAAAAATTGTGGCTTGTGTCGAAGCCTTTATACGACAGCAGCAGCAGTTAAAAATTTGCATACTGCTATCCCATGACTTTTGGCTCCTCAGTGTATGTGTACAGATTCATATACAGAGGTCTTTTACAAATGGTTGCAAAAATTGTTAATTGGTCATGAAATTGCATTTTCAAAGTTTGGTAGGCACCCTGGTACTTCCTAGTCATTATCATTTTCTCTTGCAGGCATTCCTGAATCTGGTCCTCCCATCATTTCCTTGGCCTTTTTCACTTCTTCTTTGTGCCATTTGGGCTGAATAAATTTCCTTAGTTTACGTCATACCACTCCATCTTTCATAATGGCCAAACTACATCAACATACATATATGTCACCACACTACTAACAACTTTTGCTTCTTGTTGCACATCTTCACTCCTCACTTGATCAGAACGTATCATGCCACAAACTCCCATAAGCAATACATCTTTCCTGCTCAGAGACTACTCCTGTGTCTTTTCTACAGTAACCAGGTTTCAGTACCATACATTAAAGTAGGAATAATTACACTTTCATATGCAGCCACTTGAGACCTTTTGAAAACTTATCGTCATGTGAAATCCTAAATAAAGCTGAATTTACTCGCCTACTGATTTTTTCCATCTAATGTGTTTTGCCTGTAATCATGCTTCCTAAATACGCATACTCATTCACCTAGTCTAAATCTGTACCTTTTAGACTGATCTTGCATTTTAAACTAACAGATCCTTGCTTAGAAACTTAACTATAGTTTTTCCATTATTTATAGTCAGTTTCAAATTCATAAAAATGTCGTACATCTGTGATATAGTATTCTGCAGCTCACTTTTGCTCTTCATCAGCATACAACAGCTTTCTTGCATGGGAATCACTTAGACATAAATCAGTATTGTCTATTTTGGCATTGCATGACCTTGTCTGATTCCTAAACCAATAGAAAATTGTTTCAATAAAACACCATTCACACACACACATGCTCTGAAAATTATATTCCAAAAGATTAAAGAAATATACAGGACAGAAGAATCATGTTCAACAAAGATTCCACATATCAGGATTTTTGACATTCATATTCCTAAGATGTTTTTGTCTATGAATACATTAAACTTTTCAGTCAGTCACAAAGATTTTTGCAGAAAATAATAGACAACAACAAAAAATTAATAGCCAACCAGGCATCTATATTGGGAAGATGGAATAACATTTGAAAAAACCAAGACAAAGATGATAAGCATTTTTATTTAATCAAACATTCTCTTATAGTATCAGTAAAATTTTAGTTCATAAAATAGAGAAAAATTTCACATGGTGGTTGTTGGAAATTTAGATTATTAGAATTTCACTTGTCTTCATGACTGATGTGTCATGAGCGTATTACACAACACATTTTTCAGGCTTTGTTTAAAAGGAATCACCTCATCTGCTCCAATTAAAAAATAAATGTATCTGAAATGAAAATGTTATTTGTACTTGCTGGAAAAGATCATCATACTAGAGTATTTAGCCATAGTAATAAAAACTGCTAAATTATGTTTTAATCGCTCTCTCTTTTCAGGGAACTACAAGCAGCATACCCAGATCTTGGCAGCCTACGTTCTCTAATTGCCGGGACTGCTCTGCCTCAGTGGGAAACTGGAAGCATACAATTGTCCTCTGAAAAAGAAAGAGAGAGCACTACTGGTGCCATAGCAGGTGCTCAGGTGCAGTCTGCATGGACTCCATCACAACTAACTCCAATCGCCAATAGACTTGCACAAGGCAGCAGTGCTGAAGGTAGGAAAGCACTGATGTCATTTACTAGAATGAAAATAATTTTTCATATGAATACAAAACTTTTGATGAAATACCTAAATACCTGGCACTACAAAATCCTTTTTTTTTTTTTTTTTTTTTTTTTTTTTTTGAATTTAAAGTTCATTTTTAAATTTAGCTTTTTATCTCCCCAATTAATTCTGGTGTTCATATCAGAATCTGGAACTAATAAACAGCGAATGAGGAAGAAATTATAACAGAGGAAGTGTAAGGTGTATGATATATAAAATACTAGAGGAATAAATGGAAAGATGAATAATTATAGATTAGATAAATGTAGGTTGTAAGTTTGCATGCAATAGTTACATAAAGAAGTAATAGAAATGCAAAAGCACTTTAGACCTACCTGTAAACAGTCAGAGAGACTGGTTGCCAGATTTTGATTTTCCAAGTTCTTCATTTCGATTGTTGTCATGTGATAGGCTGGAACCACCTAAATTAGGGACGGGTGACTGTACAGTTGCATAAGTGAGAGAATACTTTTGGTGTGTTTGAAAGCGAAACTTCATAGAATGGTAATTGTTGTATGGTCTGGGGTGTTGGATAATGTGAGATGGCAAACTTAACTTAATGACACACACCATCAATGCACGATGATTTAATACTGAAACTTCATAGAATGGCAATTGTTGTATGGTCTGGAGTAAGTGAAACTTCATAGTGCATTGACGGTGTGTGTTATTAAATTATATATAGCACAAAGTTCACTTGTGAGATGGCAAGCTGCTGTTGGTGTGATTTTAAGTGAAAAGATAAACAACTTGGTTAACTATAGCTTCATAAGTGAGATAATTCTTTGGATTTGTTTGAAAGTGAAACTTAAGCAAAGTAATTGTTGTAGTGTATGCTTCTTGTGACTCAGAACCTTCTTGTAGGAAGGATGATTTCTGGAATGAGCTAAAAGTTTTTTAAGCCAGTTTTAAAAAGAAAGTTATTCTTTTTGAAACTGGCTCAAAAAACTTAGCAGGGGATTTCAATGCTAGAGTAGGTATTCAGAATGAGATTTCTGACAATTTTTTTTTGAGTAAGTTTAATGATTTTAGTGTGATTTATAATGATGAAATATTACTTGAACTCTGCATTGAGGATGGGTTGTGTGTATCTAATACAACAAATATATTCATACTTATATGTTGGGGAATTGTACTCTGGAGTAGCACTGAATGTTTGTACTCTGGGTGATGCTGAATGTTGGTTGGAAAAAGAGGAATAGGGAGATGCTTGTGATGAAAACTATAAAAGTTGAAAGGTTTTTTAAGAAATATCAATCATCATTATTCTGAAATACTCAGGGAACAAATAAATGAGTGGAACATATATGAGAGGGATGTGGAAAAGAAGTGGATATATTTTAAGAGTGGTGTGGTCACTGTTGCCAAAGAGGTTTGTGATACTGCAACAATGGGTAACATTAAATGTGATGCTTGGTGGAGCAGTGAAATTAAAAAAGCAGCACAGAAGAAGAGGGAAGCATATATTTGGGAAGAATGTAAGGTACAGTTTCTGAGGATGAATCTACCTTCAAAGAGTGTGAAGTAGCAAAACTCATTCATCAAGGTAAGGCAAAATATAAGAAACATATGATAGAAAGGCATAAATCAACTTTTTGGAAAGACAAGAAAACATTCTGGAAGTACATAGCATGTAGAAAGAGCAGGGGAAGAAAGTTCTAAGTTGTGTGAAGAACAAGATTGGATAAATTATATGGGATCCTTATGAATTAGGTGAAAGATGGGGTGAATGCTTCTGTGATTTAAATTAGAACAATGAAAGCAAAGAGGATTTTGAGGTAGAAGCAAATGATGCTGCAAAGAGAAGAAATGACAGCAAGAATCTGAAGGGAAGAGGTTTGTATAGGTTGAAAGTCTCCTCAGAATGGGAGAACTTCAGAAGTAGGTGGCAAAACAGCTAAGATGTTTAAGATATGGGGGTGACTGTAATTGACTGGTTATATATAACTAAAATTTACCAGTTGTGCTGGGAGTTAGAAATGGTCCCTCAAAATTGGAAGGATGCTACTATCATTCCCTTGTATAAGGGAAACGGTTATCGGACTGAATATAAGAACTATTATGGTACCAACATGCTGAGAACTATTGTGGTACCAACATGCTGAGTAGGCCAGGTTAAGTGGAAACTAAACACACTTGATTTACTTAAATCATCCCCATCCCCCTCTTTTTTATAACTCCATGAGTGCATAAGTCTGCAAAAAGTCACTCATCCCTACTTTTGGTTACTGCCTCTTGGGGACTTGGGAAAACTGGAAGCAGAAATAAATGCAGAATGCAAGTCAGCACTCTTGTTTATTTCACTGCTTTCAGCAATTCATTCAGAATCGTGATTCCTGCTAGTCCATTCTTTATTCATGGGATCTGCTTGATGTAGTAAATGCTCAGTACTTATGTATGACTTTCACATTTCATGAAAAGACAAACCATAAATGTGTCAGTGACGTATGCCATTATGCCAAAGATTTTTTTGTTATTAACTTTTTTATTAATTTTTACGTACAATAAAAAAATTATTTAATATTAAATAAAGTGATTTTTAAGTGCATTATGAATGACTGTTAAGTATTTATTTACCAGAATTTCTTATTACTGTGTGTAAAAACCATTGCCCCTATTTTGAACATTCTAAAAACAGCAGTGTTTCCTAGTTATTTATGTGTAAAATGTATGACACTTTCCTCATTCAAAGTTATTTTTTAAAAACTTTCTATGTGTAATTTCTTTTCAGATGTTTCATCCGCTTTGCAAGATCTTGATAATATCTCTAATAGAAAACCAAGCATCTTAATGCATTTCTTGGTTTGTATGCTGTTTTCAGATTTATTTTTGTGTGTTCCTGTTTACTAGTGCCATGGAAAAAGTTTTAATGATGCTGTTTATGTGTAAGAATTTATTATACATGTGAGTGCTTGATTATTACAATGCTACTAGTGGCTTGTTTTTGATAAATAGTTGATGGTGAGCATTATGTTAGTACTACTCACAGTGTAATTTTGTAGTCTCCAATCATCGAGGTCTGAATTGCTGTTTCATTTCCAAAAACAAATTAATAAAAAAGCTGACAAGGATTTATATTCAAAATGTGAGTTGGATGTGCAAAGATTTCTCATTTTCCCTCACTCATGTATGACCCTTGCATAACTTGGTAGTGTCACTAGCTTAAAAAAAATTGTTTACATGGTAATTGTCCCATTAATGTGGAACACTACAGGAACTTTGTGAATGTTTGTGTGTATGTGAAATCTTTGGCTTTGTTATTTGATTGGTAAGCAATCATGGAATACCAACAGGATGTGCCAATACATTACCATTCCACCCATGGAATTGTTTTTTCTTGGATGAACACCTACAATACTGTTGCTGTTCTGCTATCAAATTGTATGCAACTGCTGCTGTATGTACAGAGCTGTTTGATTACATCAGTTATCATCGTATAACTAAATGCTGTTCCATAGTGCAGACTCAACTGTACAACTGCATGGAGAACATGCATGCAAGTTGATAGAACTAATAAGTAGACATTTTGTGGTTGAGGGTGTTAACACATTCTGCTTAACAGCCACAAGGGTTTAAGCAGAAGCATCAGTATAAAACTCAGATCTTTGCTGGACAATGATGTAGTAGAATAATGGGAAAAGTGTGTTCACATCCAATAAAAGTGCAGAAGAAAATAAAATACACATAATGCTGCCATGTTTGTATTTTCATTCTCAGAGAAGGTATTGAAAAAATATATATATTAATATATACTCAAAAGACATATTTGAAAAGAAAAAAGAAATAAATAAGCAATGCTATGCGAATATAATGCACTCATCTATGGGCTGAATACACAAAATTGGAGAAATTTGCTGCCAAAAATAACTAGAAATAAAAGAAAGTACCTTTCCTATTTAGAACAGATGTAACTTGGAGCCGTGGGAAAAAAAGATACAATGTTAAAAATGTAACAGAATGTGACATGAAAATGCAAATACAGTATATTAGTTAAATAATCACATTTCAAGGCCACAAGGACAGCACAAACTTTGGAACCAAACACCTTTAAGTTGGTACACTCGTTTCTTTTTACTTTCTTCTCTTATATATATCTTATTACATCTATTTTTGATAAAAGAAGCAACTTCAAGTTTAAAATCAACTATTTTATTCACTGGAACTTTAATATCTCAATATTAGTCCATTGTAATCTCATAATTTCCCAATTTGATTGTTGCTTGGATATTTGTAACAACTCAATCATTTTGCAACAATCACTCAGAAGAATTTACGGCATTTTTTGTTCTAATTGTTATCCTACTTCCTTCGTTATTAGTTTATTTCCACAACTATTACATGATTGTAGATCTCTGGATTTTTTTCGCTGGTCATTCCTCTTTATATATTACAGATATTTTTAACAATTGACCCTACAAAAAAGCTGAAGACTTCTATAACATACTTACTCCTTTTGGTTTTCACACAGAAACATCTAACCATGGCCATTTTCGACTTCCAAATTTTGGCTTGTGTCTTTCACCTTCTCTCGTGGCTTGGTGTTTGTCTCTCACTGCCTTTGGCTTCTGATTCTCATTGCTTGTGGTGGCCTCGGGAACACTCCGGCGGGTTTTGGGTTTATTCCAGCTTTTGCCGTGATTTGAAAGGCCACACGCCATTCCCCTGATGAGAATGAATGGCTTCACGACTTTTGAGGTGGGCATTTTGATACTTTGTCCTCTTTTACTTTTGTCATTTTAGGCTATGTATTTGCTTTACACTATGATATTTTGACTTTTTGAACTTTCGTGTTTCATGTTTTGCATTTACGTGGTTTTGGGTGCAAGTTCTTTATCACTTTTATTGCTGTTTTTAGGTTGCTTTGACATGTATGTTCGGCTGGCTTGAGCATTTAATTGCTTGGTTTCAATCTGGTTTTTGAGTGGGCATTTGTGTGTGTGTTGAATGGGTTGCCTATTGTTATGGTGATTTGTCTGAATTTTTCTTTTAGTTGTCAGAATTTGCATGGGTTGGGTTTGTCTTTTGTGCTTTAGGCTTACGCCATCTTAGTGTATACTATATCTTGGTCTATATTGAGATATGTTCCGGTGTGCTGCAACTGTGCAGCTGGGTGTTGATCTCTTATTTCTTAGCTTCATTGTGTCAACTGTTATATATATATATATATATATATATGGGATGTAAGGTCAGGTGATGCGTAACATCACAGCCTCTCCTTGACAAATGTCAACCTCGCCTTCTCGTGGTGCATCCTGTTCCTACTAAAGGGGCTCTGACGACCGCCAATAGCGGTATAACTATACCATCTGGATTAGAGGAAATTCTATCCCACACTCACCAACCCGCTTGGCCAGCGTGGTGAGTTATGGCCAAACCCCTCCAAAATGACTCCACAACTTAAATCTTGGCCCTCAGTCTCCGGCAGCTGGAATGTACCTGGCCAAGGCAGCGGCCAGTGCGACATGAAGGCAGAGGGTGCTAAGAATCCCCGGAGGACCCGACTAGGCTGCCATCTGATGCTGACCTTGGCAACGTACAATGGACGCTCCCCTATCTTCTGATTCAAGGCTTCTTGAATTGGAAGAGGAACTACAAAGGATCAAGTGGGACATCGTGGGGCTAAGTGAGGTAAGGAGAAAAGGAGAAGATCTCATCGAACTGAAAAGTGGACATCCCTTCTACTATCGTGGGACAGATACTGGCAGAACTAGTGGTGTTTGATTTATAATAAACAAGAAACTGAAGGATAAAGTTGTAGAAGTTGAAAGTTCCTCTGACAGAGCTGCACGGCTTGTTATCCAACTCTCGAAAAGATACCAGGCTCAGATTATTCAAACTTATGCACCCACCACAAGTCATCCTGAAGAAGAAATTGAAGAATTTTATGAGGAAATTTGTCATCTAAATAATAAAGGTAAGCAGCACTTGAAAATAATTATGGGAGATTTCAATGCAAAAATAGGGCAACGGCAACAGAATGAAACTTCAGTAGGTAAATTCGGTCACGGCAACAGAAACCAGCGTGGAAATACTCTCGTTGAGTTTGCAGAGGCAGAAGGGTTTTTCATCTTGAACTCCTTCATCAAGAAAAAGCCACACAGGAAATGGACATGGAGACATCCAAATGGGACGACAAGTGAAATTGATTTTATTATGTGTAACAAAAAATTCGTCATAGAAGACTGCAGTGTGCTAAACAAGTTCAACACAGGTAGTGACCATAGATTGGTGAGATGTAAGATGCACCTCAACACTAAATTTGAACGTGGCAAGCTCATAAGACAAACAAAATCTATTGACATAACCAACCTTAAAAAACACCATAATACCTTCAAGTTGGAACTGAAGAACAGGTTCTCTGCTTTAGAAGGCCTAACATCGGAAGAAGTGGACATCTCTGAAGTTAACAGGAAAGTAACCAAAGCTCTTATGGAAACAGCAACAAAATTAGCTGGGTCTAAGAACAAGTTGCATGTAAATAAATTATCAGGAAAAACGAAAATGTTGATGCAAAAAAGAAGAGATATGAGGACAACTAAAGAAGATGTGACTTCCAAAGTGGAATATATAGAGCTATGCAAGACAGTACGAAAAAGTATCACTGAAGACGTAAGAAAATTCAACTGTGAACTAGTGAGGAAAGCAATTGAAAACAACCAAAGCCTAAAGATAGCAAAGGGACATCTCAGTAAGGGAAGAAAACAGATTATGGCACTGAGAAAAGAAGATGGTTCTGTAACAAGAAATAGAGGCGAAATTTTGACAAGAGTGAAAGATTTCTACTCCAAATTATATGAAAGGGATGATACATGCACTCCAGACATCATGAAAGATACCAGTACCAGAGTTCCTCCAGTCCTTCCAGCAGAAGTTGCACATGCAATCAAGAACATGAAGCAGGGAAAAGCTCCAGGAGAAGATGGAATTACTGTAGACATCATACAAGAAGCAAGTGGAGAAATCGAAACAGTACTCGCCCAAATTTTTCACTCGATGCCTTAATGAAGGAAAGATTCCTGAGGATTGGAACACCGCTACAATGATCCTGCTACATAAGAAAGGTGACATTGAGGATCTCGGAAACTACAGACCTATCAGCCTCCTATCAGTAGTTTATAAAATCTTCACTAAAGTTCTTTCACACCGCTTGAAGGTAACACTGGACATGGCTCAACCGAGAGAACAAGCTGGATTCAGGAGTGGCTACAGCACAATAGATCATATCCATGTGCTGAGAGAACTAATTGAAAGAGCGAGGGAATATGAACTTCCATTGTGCATGGCTTTTATCGATTATGAAAAAGCCTTTGATTCGGTGAAACCATCAGCAGTTACAATGGCTCTGAAAACCTGCGGTATTGAAGATGCATACATTAATATTATTAATAACATCTATGAAAATGCAAGTGCAAAGATTAGGCTGTTTGAAAATACAACACACATAAAAATTGGAAAGGAGTGAGACAAGGTGACACCATATCTCCGAAGCTCTTTAATGCCACATTGGAGGGTGTTTTTCAGTCACTGAGCTGGGAAAACAAGGGGATAAAGATTAATGGAGATTATCTAACCCACCTTCGTTTTGCTGATGACGTAGTCATTTTTGCAACTACCCCATCAGAGCTGCAGAGTATGATCCAGGAACTTGCTGACAAGAGTAAAGAAGTGGGATTAAAAATGAACTTTCAGAAGACAAAAGTGATGTTCAATGCTTTTACAAGAAATGAAGATTTATCGATTGATGGAGAAAAGCTGGAGATAACAGACACGTACGTTTGTCTTGGACAGCAGATATCAAGTGAGGGTCACATTGATGAAGAAATTAATCGGCGTACAAAACTTGCCTGGAGAGCTTTTGGAAGAAACAGCATAATTTTCAAGAGCAATATGCCATTATGTCTTAAAAGAAAAGTGTTTGATCAATGCATCCTTCCAGTGCTTACGTATGGTGCAGAGACGTGGACCTTAACTAAAAGAGACATACAAAGGCTGCAGACAACTCAAAGAAGCATGGAGAGGTGCATACTTGGTGTAACCAGGAGAGATAAGAAGAGGAACTCGTGGATCCGAAAAATGACAAGAGTGGAAGACATCATGATCAGAGTTAAATCCCTGAAATGGCAATGGGCTGGACATACTGCCAGAAGGACAGATCATCGATGGACAGCCGAAATTTTAGATTGGATTCCAAGGGACAGGAAAAGACCCAGAAGAAGACCACATGGGAGATGGGTGGATGAAATTCGAAAGTATGCAGGGGTGACATGGAGGAGACTGGCACAAGACAGACCATTGTGGAGGAAACTTGGGGAGACCTTCGTCCAGCAGTGGATTGATAATGGTTGACAATGATGATGATGATATATATATATATATATATGCATGTTCGACATCATCCTGGTTGGTGAACCGTTGTCCATCCAGGAAATGCTGCAGTGACCAGAAAAGGTGGTAGTCGCTTGGGACAATGTCTGGGGAATAGACTGGTTGTAGCAGCAACTCCCAGCTCTGATCCCTGATCTTGTCACAGGTCACCCATCCTCAGCGAGGTGTGAGTTGTCGCTCCATCCTGCTGTAGGAGGATGCCCTTGCGGTTCAACAGTGCTGGTCATTTCGACGTGAGCAATGCATGCAGATCATCAAGCTGATGGAAGTACACATCTGCAGTGATAGTGGTGTTGTCTTGCAGTAGCTCAAAAAACATGACACCCCGCTTATCCCACCAAACAGACAGCAGGACCTTATGTGGATGTAAGCCGACTTTGGAGCTCTGCATGGGCTTCTGTTTTGGGTCCATCAACTGTTTCTGGTGCTGTCATTGTCATACAGGACCCATTGCTTGTCACCTGTCATGATGTGGTCCAAGAACGGTTCAACTTGGTCACGTGCCACCAGGGAAATGCGTGTACTCGTACGATTTGCTTTCTGCTCAGCTGTGAGTTTGATGCAGTACCCAAACTTCCCTCTTGTGCATCTTCCCAAGTTTGTGCAGGTGTGTGATAATGAGTGTGTGAGTGGTCCCCCAGCTGTTCGGCCAACTCTCACGTGGTCATGCATTGGTTGGTCTCAATAAGGTCTTCAGCATGTCCATATCCACTGTTGTGGATCTTCTGGCTTTGGCACGATCGGACGTCAAAATTTCGTTCTCAAAACCATTTGAACCAACGACAGCACTGACGATGTGATATGGCATTGGGGAACACACTGGTAATGTTTCATATAGCACTTTTGGGGGGTGCTATTTTTGTCCCAGTTTATATTTTTTTGTATTAAAATAGTTTCTGCCAGTTTTTCTAAGGCATCAAAAACTGGCAGAAACTATTTAATACAAAAAAATATAAACAGGCTTTGTAATTTTTAGCGATCCCAAACAACTATCGATTCATTGGAAGGCAAGACACAAGAAGAAAAAAAGAAAAAGGTAAGGATAAAATGTATAAGGAAAATAAAATAAAATAGACGCATTTTACTAAATGAGAATTCGTACTGCTGCTTCCAACAGATGACACCAGCATTGCACCTAATGTTGAACCACTCTCTGATCGACTTTCCCAACGGCTTGCTAACACTCAGTTGCTGATAGCCGATGTGTTAAAACCAACTATTTCCTGAAGATGCCTGCTGCTGCTGGGTGAAAATATTAGAATCTCTTGTCTGGTTTGTTGTGTCAGTTTTTAATTAAAGTTTTTTAAGGTGTAAATTAGTGTTTTGGAGCTAACTAACGAAGTGGAGGTTAGGGTTAGATTATTTTTAGATTTAGAAAAGTTGCAGATTTGAAATATTTGTTTTTATTGAGTTAAAAGTTCTTTTAAGATTGGTTAATGTGCATAACATAAGAATAAACTTAACATTTAGAATTACTGAACATATCTCGCCAGCGGGAAGTTAGCATTTGTGTGCACGGGCTTGAAATGTGACAAAATGGGCTTCAGCAACTTGGTGTTTGCTAAAGGTCAGGTAATTATTAGCATAGTAGTGATACAAACATTGTTTATTAAAAAAATTCACATTTTTGCCTATCTGTTTTGGATTAAAAAAAAATTCATATTATTTCAGCATGGTCATTGCTATTATTCTACAAAAATACTCTGCATGAAATCTGTATGGAGCTACTTCCTTTACTACTTTATGCCAGAAGTGAACAGGCCATCTGTAAAACAATGCTGCATGTTGCACATGAAGTTGGAAACTACTTGTAGCTGGCCATATGGTCTGAGGATTCATTCAAGATGGGCCCAGGTTCTGGTCCCTGATGAGGTTTGGGTGGTGTGTCTGTCTGATGGCTCTGGCTCTGTTCCTTCTCTGGAAACATTAAGGACGGGCAACTGCTTATGGCCCATAGGGGTAACCTCATAACAAAACAAGTAGAAAAGACAAATTACTTGAAAGCACAGAGATGCCAGTACCTACCCAAAAAATCTTGTAGCAGTTGTTTTTGCAATCCATCAACATCATAAGCTACTTGTCTTGAAGGAAATGAGCCATGGAGTTAAAGAAGTGATAGTTTGAAGGAACTAGGTCGAGACTATACAGTGGATGAAATGCCAGTTTTTTAAGGTTTTCTTTGGTCTGAACTGTGGTGTGAAGTTAAGTGGTATCTTGCTGGAAGCTTACATGCTGTCTATCAATCCTAGTGAAGCATCAGAGTGTATGTGCCCCAGTTGTGCTAAGTAGAGGTCATCACTGAAGGCACATTCATCGACAGCCAGTTTAAAGTATGCTACACCTTTAGAAATTAACCAAATATACAGTGTTGCTGGCATTTCAATCATCCTATCTATATATAGAAAATGCATGCTGGGCAGTGTTGAGCCACTGCTCTCAGTTCTTTGGATTGTTGAGGTCAGATCCATTTTTCATCCCACATTAAAAATTCATCTGATGAAATTGTGATTGCTTGGATTCATGAGTTTCTTGCAGACCTCAAGTATGGTGGTTGGCTTATTTAGTTGTCAGTTCATTTGGAAAGTTCTGGCAGTTTGTGGCTACTTTTCCAGTGCATTACAGATGCCAAATTATAATTACTTGTTAGCAAACAATAATGAATCAGCTGCATCAACCTGACACAAAATATCATGATCTGCCAATATTGGATGTCTTGTCTTGCTTCCAAGGCTTGTGTTACCACCTCTGGACTTCTTGCACCAAGCTTTATTAGCTCAAATAGAGACTGCCTCCTCAACTTCAAGTTTTCATTTCTTCAGACTGCTTCAGTAGCATCGAGTCTTTCTTTCCAATAATGACTTAGAGTTGCACAAATTTCAATACTTAACTAACTCACTGTAAAACATCTTGAATACTAACTCTACAGTATTTGTAATATGCTCAGATGGACTCAGTGGACTTCATTCTGTCACTTGGTTCTTTATGGAGAGGTATGCTAATTTAACATGGTGGCATATCAATGTACAGACTTTGCATAACAAAATTCTTGCAACTTATGAATCACTGTAGGGTGTTTTTTGAGTGAGTGAGTGCAGTGGAGTGGAGTGGAGTGGTTTATTTATTGATTTGATATGATTTGATTGATGTAGGAGATCTTACATATGCTGTCATATTTTCCACATAGTTTAATATATCAAAATTCAATTACAGAACATTTTTGTAAAGCTCTTGATAAAGTAGAGTGATGTGAAGATGTTCTGCTGCCTGAATTACATTTTTTATTAATGTCTGCATTCATTAATCAGTGAGTTCATCCTTAAAGGTGCATTTATCATCAGGGCCTGGACTTTGATGATGATGACATTTACATTTTTTAGAGTTTTTAGAGCATTTTTTTTTAGTTTTAGGTAATTTTTTTGCATTTTCTGTCATTTTTTAACAAAAAATATTTTGTT
Source organism: Macrothele yani (assembly GCA_039090855.1). Classification (NCBI taxonomy): domain Eukaryota; kingdom Metazoa; phylum Arthropoda; class Arachnida; order Araneae; family Macrothelidae; genus Macrothele; species Macrothele yani. The sequence goes on along the minus strand of CM077024.1, from coordinate 139,714,319 downwards.
TCGTAAGGATTGTGCTTTCAAATTGCAACACTCAAAACCAGGATTGCAAAAAAAAAAAAAAAAAAACTTCAAAAGTAGCTCATTCTGACAACTCTGTTCAAGACACTGTTTAGCGTTATCCAGTTTTGTGAAAAGAGAATCCCCATTGTCCACTTTTGAAAGGGACTGTGTGGGCGAGCAGTGAACAAAAGAATTAAAATTCAAAGCTTCTTATCGTGTACTTTTGCTGACATTCCAAACCCTTTGTATACAACGTGACAGGTATTTACTTGCTTTTTCTTTTCTTCTGAGGTTTTATAGCACATTTTATAAAGAAAAGACTAAATTCTAATGAAATTTTAGATCAACATCTGTGCCCTGGGCATTATAGAGTTGAACTTGATTTGTGAGCAATTCCTGTACAGTTTGTGTTTGAAAGAGAGAGAGAGAAAGAGAAACAGAAATGGCAGTTTTTTGTACATGCATGCACTATGGTTACTTGAGAGAAAAACAGCTGTGCATTTGATTTTGAAAGCCTTCTATGTGGATGTAAAATAAAGTCATGTTATTGATTATTTATCATGATAAAACTATTATATTAGATCTGTAACTTCATTATTTTCATTAATATTTCATTTGCAAGAACTCAGGTTACTACAGTATCATTAGGATTCACCTAGTAATCTATAATATTTACATTCCATATTTCCACTGGCTTTCACCATTACTTAAAACTTTGATGTAGTAATATGTTGTTTTATGTTATTTTAATTAAATTTTGATTTTCTGAATGTTTTTGAAGGATGAACTGAAAAAATTTATACAAGAAAGTAATGGATCTCTGCGTGTATCTGCATTCAACCTTCTTATGAGACACTTAAAAAACAATCCTAGGTAAAAAAAATTTCATTTTGTTATGAAATGCTTACTGTTTCTGCTGAAGCTCTACGACTTAAGATTTGCAGTATGTGCATAAATGTGACTGCTCTTTTAAATTTCATGCGCTTGCTTTTGTGTTTTCTCATTGATTTGTTGAAAAGATTTTATTATTGTATAAATTTTATTATTGTACAAATAGTGAACGAATATTATGAATTTGTTGCCTATATCTTGTACAGGGTTGTTCAAAAGATGAGGTGACAGACCTCTGTCAGAAGCATTTAGAGTTGGATGGAGTACACAGTACACAATGATAACTAGTTGGGCTCTTTAATCTTCCACAAAGTCACCATACTATTCACATCAATCAGTTTATGTTACTGAATTGCTTGTGGTTTACTGAGCACTATGTAACATCTCTCCGGAAACTTTAAAATTACATTGCTTTTGAGTGGGAATCAAACCTACATCTCTCGATTTCCATTCTAGCATGCTATCAGTTAATTTTCCGAGTTTTCTGAGAAATGTTATAGGGTGACCAGTGAACTACAGGCAATACAGTAACACACTCTGGTTTCTGTGAATAATGTAGTGAATTTTCCATGCATTTATAAAGGAATATTTCTTCCTTAATTTCAGAGTCACTACAGCAATTTAAACAACTCGTCATGATGGTCAGGTGTGTATGCCAGCAGAAGAGAAATCAAGGTTCTGTTGGTGCAGCCACACCAATAACCTGTCTGACATCTGCATCTGTAGCAGAAGGCTGTGTGTTTCTCGAGAAGACCAAACAAGTGAAAATCTCAGGGCGCAAGGTGTGGGTTGTTGCCGGGATGCTCTAAGACTTCCCAACCAAGGCTAGAAAATTAAACTTTTCAAAATTGTAACGTGCCCAGTCGGGCATGTTGTCTGAAAAAAATATGTGCCTGAACTAAAATTTTACATGCCTGAACACACACACACACACACACACACACACACACACACACACACACACACACTGTACATATACTGTGCTATTTTTGCCAAACATTTCAAAAATAAATAAATAAATAAATAAATAAATAAGAAATGAAGTACTTTAACTGTATTCATAAATGGCACCCCAGCAATGAAATTTTAACTCGCCTATACTTGCATAGGGATTATTGGTTTTCCAGTTATTTGGGGAGCGGTAGCCCGAGCTGACCTTGTGACGGAAAAATGTCTTCTCTTCTTTAAATGATTACATCACCACAGGAACAGCTGTTCGTCCAGCTGATAGGAAGTGGTGACCCCCACAGCCCAAGCCAGCGTATACTCTATGATGTTTCCCATTTTTACTTCTGTGTTGGCCGCCCCGGTGGCGCAGTGGTCTAAGGCGTTGGCCTCTGATCATTCGTCCGAAAGGGGTCCGGGTTCGAATCCCGGTGAGGCATGGATGTTGTGTTTGTCTTACGGCACTGGCTCTCTCCCTTCCCTGGAACCAGTGACCCTAAATTAGGAACGGGTGACTGCTTATAGCCCATTGAGTTGCTCACGGTGGTCGTTAAACCTCTAATCAAAAAAAAAAAAAAAAAACTTCTGTGCTGAAATTTTGACATGCACCCGCCTCAGTTGTAGGTTGCTGAGGTTGTGATTATGCACCAGCACTGGAGTTTAGTTTCTCGTTCTATTTCCTTTATTCTCCATTTTATGTTTCTCCAGGATGGTTAGCTAGATCTACCTGCATGTTTGCCATGTGCGGTGACCCGTAAGTTGGAAAAGGGGATGCTGGAGACTGAGGCTTCTGGGGCCAGGGTGTAGTTGCCAACAGTTACCAACACTCGTCTTTGCCCCCTGCTTCACCCTAAACAGGCAGCTAGGAACTAACCCACTCAATAAAGTCTGTGGCCTAGTGGTGTCCAGGCTTCTAACAACTTGTTTTTGCATACGACTGGGAGAGCTTGGAGATAGTGTGGTCAAGTCAAAGGGATGTCACTGAGGCATAGGAAAATCAATATACACGCCAAGCACGTGCCTGCACTATCAACCGACTATATCCACTGCCTATCCCCAGAGCTGTGTCCTGTGTCCGTTGGGGCTTGCGAGCTCTCCTCTGTTGGGCTCCATGGTAGGTGGGGAGGTCAGCTGGCAAATTCTCTTCCACTCTTTATGGATTCTTTAAACCCTTCCCCTTCTTTAAAGCTGAAGAATACTTTGGATAAGAAGCCTAGCTCCACAAATAAGAAAGTGCACACTTTGCCAGGTCTTAATGCATGATTTTTCATCATTCATGCTAGGGATGAAGCTCAGAAACTCAGCTTAAAATATCCATTCTGCATTCAGAAGGCCCTGCATGGAATCGTTGGGTCACCGAAAAGTGTGAAGGAGCTGCAACCAGGAGATCTCTTGGTGGAAATGTCAAATCCACACCATGGGGAATTGCTACTAAATGTTTTCAACTACTAGGGTAGTGTCCTTGTGGATATCATGCCTCACCAATTCCTGAATTGATTTCGCGGTGTTATCTCCGAACTTGACCCGTGGATGCTTCAGAGGAGGAAATTCTTGAGGAGCTTGCTAGCCAAGGTGTGACAGCAGTGTATCACGTTAAGTTTTGCCATAATGGGGACCTGATGATAAACTCCAGGACAGTTATTTTAACATTTGATCGCCCGACTCTGCCATCTTCCAACAATGCGGGCTGACTATTTGAGATGTGATGTGCGTCCATACATTCCAAACCCCCTTCGTTGCTTTAGATACCAGGTGTATGAGCACTCCCAGCAGTCCTGTCAGTGACTGCTGCAATTTGCAGTCATTGTGGTTCGTATCATCATCCTCAGTCTGATTGCTCTGCTGCAGCTCCCCATTGTGTTAACTGCAAAGGAGACCATGTGGCCAGTGCATGGGACTGCCTGAGGTGGGTTGAGGAGAGGAAGATTCAGGAAGTGAAGACTCTCAAACACCTACCTGTCTTACCCGGAAGCTAGAAAGAGGATTGTCTCCACTGCCTCAGGAAGACGCACCTACACTTCCATCTTGTCTTCTAGGCAATATTGCTACTCAAACAGATATAAGTATTCAGAATGACTGTCCTTTTTCTGTCCAAGAAATTTATGCTGCCAGACTGAAGGTCCTTGGAGCTTCTAAAACTGATCATTTGTCTTCACTGCCGCAGCTGAATGCTGGGGGATCTCCTGCAGCTTCACCCAGGTAGGTGGTTCCAGGACAGTTATTATGTGCTGTGACGTCTGACACTTTGAATGTAAAGCAAAGAGGAAAGATCAAAAAATATCCACTATCACAGTCTGAAACAAAGGCCCAACCAATCTGGGATGAATCAGTCCCAGTCCTCAGCTTGAAAACGTCCACCAATATGCCCCCTGGATCGCACGCTACCGAGAGGCACCAAAGAACCGCCTGAGGAACTGATTGACTCCATGACCTTTTAGGAGTCCTAGTTTTTCACTGGTTTTCATTAACTTTTTCTTTTTTCCATCATAGCTTTTTTCATACAGTTGAATTGCCAAAGTTTCCAACCACGAATTGACGAATGGAAGGGCTTGCTGTCTTCACATTCTCCAGTGTGCATGTGTCTACAAGAGACAAAACTCTGCAGTATGGACACTCTTTTGGTACAAAGGCATAGTATTTTTCCGAAAGATGAACACAGGGTTATCGCATTTGGAGGAGTGCCCATTCTTGTACCCCTTGGTGTTTCTGCCACAGCAGTCGCTGTAAGGCTTTCTGTGAATATCGTGCTCACCATCTGCTCCATCTACTTGCCACCAGATGAAGTTATGTTATAAGCCTTTCTCACTTGGAAGATTTGGTTGACCACCTGCCGCCTCCTTTTTTTCTTCTTGGTGATTTTAATGTACATAATCCACTTTGCGGGGGGGGGGGTGTAGAGACAACAGTCAAGATTCCAAGGGCCACATCATCGAATCCCTGCTGTCCAACACATCACTCTGTCTCCATAACACAGGGACTAAAAAGTTCTTTCATGAACCCAGTTGCTCATACTCAGCCATTGATCTGTCAATGAGTTCACCATCTTTATATCCTGATTTGTCCTGTAGTGTGTCTGGTGATCTCCTTGGCAGTGATAATTTTCCAATCTTTCTTCAGCTCGCAGGTGGCAGATACTGCCATCCCAGTGACTTAAAAATAAGAAAGCAGCATCAATCTTCTTATATTTTGTTTCTGCAGAAACTGAAATTTAGATTTTGACAACTTAAAAGTCATATCACCAAACAGTCTGTATTTAAACAAATTGAAATGTTTTTACATTCCAACTTAATTTTAATGAAAAGCTTAATGCTGAATTTTAGCATCAAGTAAGTTTGAACTCAGAGGAGAGTTTTTTTTAGTATCTGTTTTAAAAGTATTGTAAATGGTTGTTAATTATCTACAGTGCTATTTCAGTTTAGCAACCCCCCCCCCTCCATCACCACCACCACTTCTTATATGTTAAACATTACGATGATATCCAGTTTGATACAAGGTATGGAAGAAAGTGGTTCATCATTTGGTTGGTTGGTGGTATTTCTCTGGCCCTGCTATCCACTAATTTTTCTGCATTATGTTTGGGATTTATTGGCCATATTGAACACTCTTATTAAAAACCCCATAAAACTCTTTATTTTACTCTTTCCTCACTGTAACTGGTTGTTCTGTGTTATATTCTATTCTTTTTGTTGTTCATTAATAGTCAAGCAACTTTTTCTGTAGATGCACTGTGGATTGCTATTATTGACCATCAAAGTTTTCATAGCGCAAATCACATTTTAAATACAGAGACTCCAAGTACCATGGATTCTTTGTAATCGCTGCAGAAGTCATAGGTCCACTACAGATTATGGAGAGCCTTGGATATACTACAGAAATCAAAAGTCTTGGTAGAAATGCCATTTCACATAATATGAAGAAACCAATAATGAAGCAAAAAAATTTCACGCATGATTTATTACCTACTAAACTTTAGCAATAGTAAGGTCTTTGGGCTGAAACATCAGCCTTGTTCACACTAGAAGCAAACACTCATGTGGTTAACATTATTTCTTTAGCAGTTGCCAGTAGAGATTTCCGAATTATTGGAATATTGAAGAGTGCGTCCGAATTGCAAAAGTTTTTAGACTAACTTTGATGTTGTTTCTCTTTTCCCTTCTATCCCCTTCTTTGAAGCATTTATGGTCTTCATAAAAAAACTTGATGGAAAACCTGGACTTACCCGGAGTACTTATTAAAGATCTCTATGATTGCCTTCACACCTTACAATAAAATAATTATTTCACTTATAACAAACAGTTTTACCACCAATTCCAAGGAGTACTACCCATGGGATCATCTCTTTTACCTATTCTTGCAGAAATATTCATGCAAAACATTGAAAATAGCATTGTAAAACCCTCTCCCTTCCAACCCAAACTTTGCATTCGTTATGTGGATGATATCTTTATAATCTGGCCTCATGACCTAAAAGACTTGCACAATCTCACCTCTTCTATCTCTAGAAAATTCCCCACCATTAAATATGAAAATAATAACTGTATTAATCACTTCTTTTATCTCTAGAAAATCCCACCTTTCAATCATGAAAATAATAACTGTATTAATTTCTTGGATGTACAAATAACTAGAATCAATAACAAACTCCATACATCTGTCTACAGAAAACCCACCTCTTCCACAAACATTCTGTTTTACTTTAATACTGCTCTTTCCTATAAGCTTGCTGCTCTAAAACACTCATTCACCATACCAATGTTATTTGCAATGAATTCCACTCATTACAAAAAGAATATGCAATTCATCCAAGAAATTGCCACAAACCATCAATTTCCCCTTGGAATTGTCAAAAAACTTTTCAAAAAGTTTGATGCCAATCAATTTGTCTGTCACCTTTTTCCTCTGCAGAAATTGTCCTTTTTCCTTTATTAGTTCAATGCCCTACCATCATTCTTGTACTTACAAACTTGTCAAAATTTTCAAAAGTTTTGGTTACAGGCTTGCAATCAATCCTCCTCCCACTACCATCCAATCAATATCTAAAGACGAGATCCTTTTGATCCTTTAAACCATCGTGGGGTATACCTCATCCCTGTGTCTACTTCCTCAGGCAAAAACTGTTATATTGGTAGTACATTTTGTGCAATAAACTGCAGAGTTTCAGAACATAAAAGAGATGTTAGAAAAAGTCTTCCGACTTCTGCACTTTCTCTTCTGACTATTGAAGATAACTCTGCCTCTCCAAACTGTAATTGTACCAAAAGGATTGCACCTTTCTCAAACAAATTTCCATTATGCTACAAAGAAAGCATTGAAATTCTCTTCAATAAAAACTCTTGCAATTCGGACGTACACTTCAATATTCCGGTAATTTGAAAATATCTACTGGCAGCAGCTAAAGAAATGATGTCAACCATGTGAGTGCTTGCTTCTAGTGTGAATAAGGCTGATGCTTCAGCCAAAAGATCTTGCTATTCCTAAAATTTAGTACGTAATAAATCATGCGTGAAAGTTTTTGCTTCATTATTGGTCAAAAAGTCTCAGTGAAATGACCTTTTTAATGATATGCATAAAGTTTATTTTTATGTTTTGTACATTCTAACATTCATTAAACATTTTGGAGAGTGTTTCTTGAATGTTTTCAATATCATTCCATTTCTTCTGTGATTTTTCAATATGTTTTGGATGTCTAAGCTACCCTTGCCACATGCAGAGTTATCATGCCCCATGGGAATCCTGGAAACATCCTGAAATTTTAGTTGTTTCCAGAGCTTTGAAAGTTCGTAATTTTTATTGGGTGTTTGAAGATGACTTTAATTTTTAATTTTTTTTTTATTTTTTTGCCCTGCGAATGAACAATTTCTTTTGTTCATTGCAGAAAAAAATTGCATTTGTTTTCATTCTTTTTGGTTGTTTGAAGATGACCATGAACAACTTCCACTTTTTGTAGGCATTTACTTTGTTTACTATAAAGTTCTCATTGGAACGTAAATTGTATGTGTGATTTTTGAGGTAAACTAAGAAAAAATTATATTGTTGCTATTTTGCATTTCTTGCATAATGTCTCAATTTATGCATAATTTGTTAAGCAAAAGATTCGCTTTTTTATGAATTTACCCTGTCATTTTGCTGCTCTGACCATTACTTTTTTTACCAAGTATGTAATACAGTTTTATTCTTACTACTGAAAACTATAGAATTTTTGTAGTTTTCAGTACTATTCAAAGCTAAAAACTACAGATTTTTTTAGAGTTTAGTCCTGAAAATTTCCTGTCAGGGTTGGAGTCTCTGTAAATATTCTGTTCAGGATATCATACTTTCAAATCAACACACATTGTTCCAACATAAATTTTTGTTTATATATAAATTTCATATTTCATTATATAAGAGAGATTTTGTGCGTGTGGTGGTCCTAACAAAAGTTCTGCACGCTGTCCATTTTTGAGAAAAATGTGAAGTAATGGAGAAAGCTTACCTTGTTGCCGTTCAATGTACTCCCCACCACTGCTATTGACAGCTGGACAGTGGTGAGGTAGGTCCTGAATTCCCTGTAGTATGCCATCTTTGTTCAGCTGTCGTATTACTTAGGTCACGTCCAATGACAATTCGTCCAGCGATTTGTAGCAGATGCCACAGATCTGATTTTTTAACTTTGGGAAAAGATCAGAGTCGGGTGGACTGGAATCAGGGCTGTATGGTGGGTCATATAAAGTTTCTCAGTGATATTTCGACAAAAGTCCCTGTACCGATGCTACACCATGACACGATGCCTTGTCATGCAGCAAGATCGCTCCCGCTTCCAACAAGTTGAGGCAATTTTGACGAATTTCCGGTCTCAACTTGGTATTCAAAAAGAAATTGCGCTTCAATCAAGAGTTCCTTCTCCACAAACTTCTTGCAAGGCAGTGTGGATCTGTGTCTGAGTTTTTCCCTACAGAGTTTCTATTTTTGCGTACGAGCGCTGGTCTGCGCCATTACTCGACCTGAGGAGCTACACGCTTCCATTTCCAAACCCTCCCACATCCACTACAGTAAATGATAGTGCATCATTCTGATACCACTTGCTGAGAGTCTGACCTTGAGGTGACACAATCATTTTCCCGATTGCATCATCCGCTTCCGTTTTATATCAACGTGTGAAGTCTGACCTTGAGGTGACGCAATCATTTTCCCGATTGCATTATCCACTTCTGTTTTATATCAACGTGTGCAGAACTTTTGTTATGGCCCTCGTAATGGTGTTTTGCACTTCCATTATGGTAAAATCTCTTCTTCTTCCATTACAGAGATGCAAAATGCTTCATTTCAGCTTACCTTCAATGTTTAGAAAGTGAATTACGGGATGTTGTTCTTACTGCTTTGGAGCATTTACCAGAGTTTGTTGTTTTAGCTCAAGGTAAGACCTCATAGAACTTTTGTATTTAGCCCCATCCCATCATTTTTGTTGTTGTTCAGTAATTGTGATTGATAGATTTTTATATTGCTGTACTATTCAGGTTCAGTTTAAGATTACTATGACAATTGAAATAAAATAGGGTTTTAGTTGTGCTTAGGAAAAAAAGCAGTGGCTACTTTTTTTTTTTTTTTTCCTTTTTCTTTTACCTTGACTTATTGACTTAATGAAAAAGACCATAGATAGAACTTTTTTTCTACCTGTTGTCATGTTGGAACTGTTGCATTGACCACTGGATAGGTAGTCATTCTGGATTTTTTTAATTTTTAGCACCGTAAGATAAAATTTTATTTACAATTAAAAGTTGGTATTAATAATGTGAGATCACACACATTGCGGCATATTATCATAAAGTATCATCCACGTGCCATGTTTTGTTAACTTTCTCGTGCTGTGTGTGTGTGTGCACACATCAGTGCTGAGTTGGGCCGATCCCGAAATCCCGAAGTCGTTCAGGCCCGGGCTGCATAATATTTGCTGCGGTTCAGGCTCGGGCTCTGAGGGAGAGGGAATTTTATTCTTTTCTTTTCTTTTTAAATGCAATTTCAAATGATTTAGCATATTGTTACACTTTCAAGTTAGTAAAAAGAATTCTTTGGCTACTGGGTCTGGGTGATTAGTGGGTATTCAGAAGGGCTATTTGTTCTGGGTTTGGATAGCAAATGCCATAGGACATGCATTAGTGAATTTCTGCGGTGTAGGAAAAGCTTCTTCAAGAATTATAGGCATTAGATAGCAGATAGCACCCTGACGAAATTTTCCCCTCTGCTTCCACACGGCAGCTTCCTGTTAACTCTTTTTAAGTAATGTGCATAGATTGCAGAGCTGCGTGATCTTCCCTGATGCGTGGTTACCAAGTTTTCTAAATGCCCGGCTGCCCAAAGCATTTCAGGAGGAAATGAACTTGTCAAAGAAAATGTACAACTATACTATAGAAACTAGATACAGATAAATATCCCTTCCCCACTCCCCAGTTGAGAAAAACATCAGTTAATTGCAGGAGGAAAACAAGGTAAAGTCTGGAAGAGATTTTTTTTATTATTATGAATGCCTAAACGGATTAGTCATAGTTTCCAGACTATTTCGGGCCCAGGCTCTGTCTTACAATATAAAATTCAGGCTCGAGCTGATGTGATTCGGGCTCGGGCTCTTAAAACTGAGCCCAAACTCAGCACTGGTGCATGCTTAAGAAAGGCATACATACATACATATCACTAAGCTGTTCTCTGAGATTCAGAGGTTAGCTCCAAAAAGAAATACAAACTACCAGATATTTTTACTTATTGTTGTCGTCATATCAAACTTCTCAGTTGTTCTATTTAGCATGATGAGCATCTGACGAAGTTGTGTGTGTGCTGATGACTGCATTTGTAATTCATTTGTTCTAGAAGATCCAATGAACATGCAGATAAAGAGCATAGTGTTTCTTATTACAGCACTTCCTACATACATACATACATATCACTAAGCTGTTCTCTGAGATTCAGAGGTTAGCTCCAAAAAAAATAAAAACTACCAGATAATTTTTACTTACTGTTGATGTATCAAACTTCTCCATTAACAGCGATCTTGATATATAACTCGGGCTTCACTGACATCCATTACACACCGTACACAAGATCTTCTACACTTCATACTCATAATTTTTTTCTCATGCAGACACTCCTGAATCTGATCCTCCCATGACTTCCTGAGCTTTCCTCTGCCTTTCCTTCCTGCCACTTGGACTAAAAAGCATATTAGTCTCCACCTTGCTAACAACATTTTGCTTCACATCACACAACTGCAACACATCTTCATTTTTCACACAATCAGAATGTGTTTGCCCCCCCCTAAGTACCACATTTCTCCGGCACACAAACAACTTTTATGTTTCTTCTGTAGTACCCAGGTTTCACTGCCATACATCAGAGTAGGAACAATTATACTTTCATACACAGCCATGCGGGACTCTCTTGAGAACCCATCTAAGTGAGAGATGGGTTTGCTTCCTCAGGGTGCTCTGTGGTAACAATGGCACACACAACAGCCACTAGGGTCTCTGTGAATCTTGGAGAGGTGCCAGCTAGTTCTGTGTGACATTGGCAAAAAGACCCCAACTCACTGAGTTTTGTTCCAGAATCCTTAGGTTGAATGACCAACTGGAACCATTAGCTGTGGGCTAATCCCCCACACTTATGTATTTACCTGATTAAAATGACAAAAAGAAATGCAAAAATTGACACTTCCTGTTATAGTAAATTATGAAGATGGCACACTTTTGCTTACATGTTTTGTATTACAGTATTTGGATAATTTCTGTTAGAAGTGTTGTCTGAGTAGAAGGGTAAATAAGGAAACTCAATAATTAATAGAAAACCTTTATGGTTGTACCATCATATTTTTCAGTCATTCTTGGTATGAAAGAATATGTGCGTAATCTGCACTGAAACCAGTGATTCAGCATTGGTGTTATTTAGCATACATTTCTCTTGTGCAGTGGTTCTCAGTTGTTCTAGAGAATTTCAGTATATGTGCGTTGTGATAAAGAAGTGAAGGGAAATGCATAAGATGCATGTACTTTCATATATTGCAAAAACTGCTGTCAACTGTTCTTCATATGCATAAAGAAAAATATATTTTATAATCTTTCTATTGATTTTGTGTTAGTTTATGTTTAAAGGAGCAATACCTAATAATAAAAGCTGTGAATATATATCTTCCTTTTGCATGATTTTGTGTTGTTTACATTTGTTGCATCAAAAATATGAAGGTTGATCAGAATCAAGTGAATATTAAAGTGATCTATATAGTATTTTGTAGAAATAATTTATTGGACTTAATTTTTATTTTCTAATTTCCTTTTGTAACTGTTCATATACATGTATTCCAAGATTAGCTTAGTTTCACTTACCTGAATGATGTAACTGAACAGCAATGTGGTAATTCAGGGTTGGAAATGGTCGGTAAAATCAGTAAAAGTCAGTTTTTTCATCTTGATCAGTAATTTGTCAGTTTTTTTTTTAAATTGGTCAGTAAAGTCTGTACTTTTTTCTTTTTTGTTTTTGTTACTGCATTTTGGGGGAAACATGATGACTTCCCAGTGATACGACAATTTTTTTCTGTTCAACTCAATTCTATTTTCTCATTTTTCCTAACCTAGTAATAATTATTATTGAACTGACAAAGTGGCCCAATGATGAAAGTGTTTCTTGAGCATTGGCTTTCCCTAATTGCTCAAAAATATAATGCCTGCGTGTCAGAGATAGTGCAACAAGAGCAGAATTTATCTGGGTATTGAAAACTATTTCAGCTGACTTCACTTTTGAGCCATCTTATGAACATATTGGGGAAACTTTCAAGTTTATGTTTCCAAATGCAGTGCCCCAAGATTTTGCCTTATCAAGCACAAAGGTACAGTATCTAACAACAGATGCATTGGCCCCATACTTCAGAAAACAGTTGCTGAAGGATTTTGAAGGTGCATATTACACCTTGTGCTATGATGAAACCACCAATGCAGCATCTTACAAAGAATTACAGGTAGCTTTTAGATACTGGTCACTAACTAAAAACATTATTGTTAACATGCACCTCCAGACTTTTTTATGGGATCAGCAACAGCTAAAGATATTTACAGCAAACTGGACGAAGCTTTAGATTCGGCACAACTTCCTCGGTCAAAACTGCTAATGATTAGTAATGATGGGCCAAATGTCAACAAGGCTGTCACTAAACTCATGAATAATTATCTTATTTTGACAAAGAGACAGGCTATGGTAGATATTGGTCACTTGTAACATAAATACAGTCCATAATGCATTCCGTAGGGGCATGGCAGAACTGGGTAACGATGCATCAAATTTAATTTTCCTTCTTCATGATTTTTTTTATGGGTGACCATCATGATGGGAGGATTTCACCAAAATTCAAAGATATCTCATTATCCCAAATCATCGTTTCTTGAAACATGTTCCTCTTAGGTGGTTATCACTAGAGAGTGCTGCCGCTAGACTGGTTGAACAGTGGCAGGGATCGCATTCCTCCTAAAATTCCTAATATTTTGTGACCCTCCTTAAATTCCTAAAATTATACCTAAAATTTGCTATTCATCCTAAAATTTTCGTAAGCTTATTTATTAAAAACACAACCGTTATTAACGCCAATAAATTTACCATTACGGTAAGGTAAAAAGACCTGTTATTGTAGAAACACAGCCTATATGCTGTGCTGCTGAAGGGAGGGAAAATGACGCCATCGAGATGCACTTGCTTCGGGGCGGGCGCTCCACTTTTTTGCCTTCAGACAGTTTTCGAGAGTAACAAAAGATCTAAGGGAAAAGGGGAGGGGTCATTTTCACCCCTGGTTTGTGCTTTGCAGACGAACTCCGTGGCACGCAGAAGATCGTACTTTATTTTTGTACATGCCTTGTGGAACCTCCTCTTTCTGCTGATGTTTTGTTATTGTAAACCGCAGGTGGGTGGAAGCAAAGAGGAAACATGTGATCTCCTTCCGTAACCTCCGGTAATGACGATGGGATGGTAGCTGAGTGTTATCGTGACAGGCAGTAGAGCACGTGATCATTGACCTTCGATCGTGCGCCGGCGACAGCGACCTTCGATGCGCAATATATCTCGGCTCCGACTCGCTTTGACTGAACTTGCGTGAGATGCGTATGATAGTTTCTGGTTTTGTGTCTTTTATGGTGTTCTCTGTGCTGTGTGCAGGTTCAGTTCTCTAGTGGTGACCTGCTTTTTTTTTTTTTTTTTTTTTTTTTTCTATCTTCTGACATCCTTGCAGCCAAATTTCGGGAAGTTGTCTGGTTTTGCAATATTGGAACGTGTTTTTGTACTTCCCTTTCATTTTCTGTTTAGTAATACAAGTGTTTAAGATGCCTAAATCCAAAACGAAATTTCAAGATGCATGGCTCGCCAAAGAATTGGACGGAGTGAAGTTGAAAGAATGGTGTTCTGCAACTGAAACAATATTTTCTGCTAAGTGTATATTGTGTTCAGAAATTTTCAACATTTCTAATAGTGGCTTTTCACAAGTAAAAGCGCATCATAAAGGAAAAAAACATTTGCAGAAATTTCAAAGTAAATTTCAAAATAAGTCCATCCTGAAAGCCTTTAGAGGACGGGATCTTCAGCCCAAAACAAATATTAGTGAAGTACTGAGTCATGATTTACAGTTGGCTAAAGCCGAAGCATTATGGGCCATGAAAGTTGCTAAGGACAATATGTCTTTTGTTTCATGCACTGAAACAGTTGAACTTTTCAAAGAAATGTTTCCTGATTCTGCTATTGCAGCCAAAATGCAACTTAAAGAAAAAAGTCGCTTATGTGATATCACATGGATTGTCAAAATATTTTGAAGAGGATTTGAAAAAAGACATTGCATCTAGTAGCCCAGGAAAGGTTACTATAGCATTTGATGAAACTACAAATACACAAGTGAAACGGCAGTTGGGTGTGTATCTCAGGTACTGGTCTTCAGAAATAAATTCAGTTTCTTGCCAATACCTAACAAGCGTTTTTCTGGGTCATGCAACAGCAGATATTTTGCTAAAAGAAATTCTTGATGTGTTATCATCCTTCAATATTTCGTTGAACAGAATTATTTGTGTATCCATGGACAGCCCAAATGTAAATAAGTGCTTTTTACGCAAATTCAATGAAGTTGTAAAACAAGAAACAGGCCAGAAATCTTTGGAACTAGGTTTTTGCAACCTGCATGTTGTTAGTAATGCATTTAAAATTTTTTTGACAAGCTTAAATATAGATTTTGACGAATTTGCTACTGATATGCATTACTTTTTAAAGAGTAGTGCTGCAAGACGAGAGGATTATAAATCTGTCGAGGATATAACATTGGTCACTGCCAAATTTCTTTTGCGTCATGTCAGCAACAGATGGTTAACCGTTGGTTCTGTAGCCCAGAGGCTCTTGGATCAATGGCTAAATATTACAGAATATTTTATAAACTTCTTGCCATCTCAAAAAATATTTGAAAAACAACTACGCAATTCGGCAAGGTATAAAAGAATTCACTGTTTCCTGAAAAATGAGCTAACTCCTTGCTATTTAGCATTAATTTCATTTTCACACCAAAATTTTGAAAAGTTTTCATTATGTTATCAGAGTGAAGAACCAAAAATACACCAGTTATATTCTGATTTAAATACTTTAATGAAGAATGTTATGGCTCAGTTTATCCAAGATGATGTTATTGCAGGGAAATTTGGAGAAGACCTAAAGAATGTAGATTTTGAAAACAAAAATTCATGGAAAAAACTAGGGGAGTTAGAAGTTGGTATGAAGACAAAAATCTCCTCAGGAATGAAAAAACCATGAGGAATAATCACTCACCATAAAGATCATGGTAACCTCCAATGGACCAAACACTTCCAACACGTCAATTCATCGTGATGTAACTGGGCTTCCACAGGTTTACAGACCTCTTGCTTACGCTTCTTATTTTCGGGTGTGAAACATCGTTTTTTTTTCCTTTGCCTTATAGTATGTTACTATAATGCTTGTCAATTCGATAAAAATCATACATACAACTCATTCATACAATTCAAGTAAAAACTATGTACATAAACCTTACATTCACAGGTGATTAAACCTTAGTCAACTCTAATTATGGAACTCCTCCTTCTGTTTCACAACCTCTGCTACTCCCACTGCAATTGTCACACCCATTCAGCCCCGCACATCCAATCCTCTAGTACTTTCGACAGATCCCTGTCATCTTCAGGAGGCAGGTGTGTCTCATCCGCCCACCGCAGCTCAAGTGAGCAGAGCCATCGAGGCCTGGGCTCCAGTCGCTATCTCTGAATCGTTGTGTCTCTGGCGCCATCTATTGTCCCTGCTGCTCTTTTTTCTCTCTTTCTTTTTACGCTGCTGTTCAATTTTTATTATGGCTTTCCATTGTTCGTTTAAGTTATTTGGCTCATTAATGTTGCATAATCTTGATCTGTTTTTTTCAATTAACACTGATTCTGCAATTCTTAACTGCTTTTCGTTTTTACAGCTCTTAATAATTTTAATATCTTCAAACCTTGGACATTTTTGATTTTCCATACAGTATTGGGTCAATGCTGTCTTAGCCTCTTTTTTGTTCCAATTATTAATATGCTGATTCAATCTATACTTTAATTTGTTCTTGGTGCTGCCTATATATGACACAGGTGGTTGCTGGTTTATTGGGATTTCATAAATTCCTGCTCTATCTAATTGGCTAATTTTTTCATTTTTAATCACTAAATTTTTTACAGTAAGTACCTGATTTCCTACCTGTATGCCATACTTGCCACAAACTTTATTAATTTCTGCTGAAACATTTTCTATATATGGTATTCCTCCCACATATTTTACAAGTTTTTTATCACTCTTGACCTTATTGTAACCTTGAGTTACTTCATAAATCCATTTTTTTAATACCTGTTTAGGGTATCCAAAAGCATATGCAATTTTTTCAATATATTCAATTTCTTCTTTTCTATACTGTTCAATTGATGAATGTGTTAAACTTCTTTTAATTAGTGTTTTAATACTATTTCTTTTATGTGTTAATGGATGTGATGACTGAAATGGTATAAGTACTGGGATATATGAAGATTTTCTATGCACTCTGAATTGTAAACTCTCCTCTGTTTTAATAATCAAAACGTCCAAAAATGCCAAAGTATTGTCATGTTCTTGTTCTACTGTCAGTTCTATAGATGGATAAATTTCACTATACTTTTTTGTCAAGTCCTCAAGTTCATCATTTTTTAGCCTGGATAACAGAAAAATGTCATCAACATATCTGCAGTATATCAGTGGTGGATCCTCGAGTTTACTTATTATTTTTTCCTCAATGTCACTCATTATAATTTCAGCAAATAAAGTTGACAGTGGTGACCCCATAGGTCCACCATGATTTTGTTTGTACATCTTGTTGTTAAACTTAAAAATGTTATTTTCATATATGTACAATAAAATTTCTCTTAACTCCTCTATTTGTATTGCATTCATTGTCTGTAGCACATACAATTTTTCAATAATTATTTCTATTGCCTGAGGTACTGGTGTGCTAGGAAAAAGAGCTCTCACATCCATACTAGCCATATGATATTCACTTAAATCTTGTTTAATTACTTTAATTTTCTCAATAAATTCGTATGTATTCTTCACAGTGAACCTTGTCTTCATGAACACAGGTGCCAAAAATTTGTAGATATTCTTTTCTAGTTTTATTAGTGGGGAATTCCTTTTTGATACAATCACTCTCATAGGTGTATCAGGCTTATGAGTTTTTATTTTTGCAATCATTTTTGGTATTCCAGTACCCATTGGTGGGTATGCTTTCTTTATTTCATCAGGCAAGGTGCTGTGATTTCTTATTCTAGCTAAGTACCTTACTTGAGATTCTGTTGGGTCTTTTGTCAGAATGCTGCAATTTAGTTCTTCTATAGCTCTATTCATCTTTAGATCATATTCAGTTGTGTTTAATATTACAATTTGCCCTGTTTTATCAGCTTCACAGAATTTAATTGTTGGGTCATCTCTTAATTTAATCAGTTGTTCTTTCTCATACTGAATTTTATCTATATGATATTTCTTTTTCTTACTTTTTTCATTAAATTCTTTCAAAACAATTCTATACAGTTTACTTCGAAAATTTTCACGTTCTTCTGCTGGTACACTGCGTGCCATTTCTTCTAAGTTGGGTATTAATTCCTCCGTCCTCGGCAGGCTCCGTGGAAACGCAAATTTTTTACCTCTGCAAAATAGCTCTTTGCGTGAAGCTCAAGGTCAAGTTGGAGTTATTCTGATATACCTCATACATATTCTCCCGTTGTTCTTGTACATGTTGTCTGTCAATCATCACGTGCAACTTTTTTTTTTTTTTATCTCAAGTAAGGTACTTAGCTAGAATAAGAAATCACAGCACCTTGCCTGATGAAATAAAGAAAGCATACCCACCAATGGGTACTGGAATACCAAAAATGATTGCAAAAATAAAAACTCATAAGCCTGATACACCTATGAGAGTGATTGTATCAAAAAGGAATTCCCCACTAATAAAACTAGAAAAGAATATCTACAAATTTTTGGCACCTGTGTTCATGAAGACAAGGTTCACTGTGAAGAATACATACGAATTTATTGAGAAAATTAAAGTAATTAAACAAGATTTAAGTGAATATCATATGGCTAGTATGGATGTGAGAGCTCTTTTCCTAGCACACCAGTACCTCAGGCAATAGAAATAATTATTGAAAAATTGTATGTGCTACAGACAATGAATGCAATACAAATAGAGGAGTTAAGAGAAATTTTATTGTACATATATGAAAATAACATTTTTAAGTTTAACAACAAGATGTACAAACAAAATCATGGTGGACCTATGGGGTCACCACTGTCAACTTTATTTGCTGAAATTATAATGAGTGACATTGAGGAAAAAATAATAAGTAAACTCGAGGATCCACCACTGATATACTGCAGATATGTTGATGACATTTTTCTGTTATCCAGGCTAAAAAATGATGAACTTGAGGACTTGACAAAAAAGTATAGTGAAATTTATCCATCTATAGAACTGACAGTAGAACAAGAACATGACAATACTTTGGCATTTTTGGACGTTTTGATTATTAAAACAGAGGAGAGTTTACAATTCAGAGTGCATAGAAAATCTTCATATATCCCAGTACTTATACCATTTCAGTCATCACATCCATTAACACATAAAAGAAATAGTATTAAAACACTAATTAAAAGAAGTTTAACACATTCATCAATTGAACAGTATAGAAAAGAAGAAATTGAATATATTGAAAAATTGCATATGCTTTTGGATACCCTAAACAGGTGCTAAAAAATGGATTTATGAAGTAACTCAAGGTTACAATAAGGTCAAGAGTGATAAAAAACTTGTAAAATATGTGGGAGGAATACCATATATAGAAAATGTTTCAGCAGAAATTAATAAAGTTTGTGGCAAGTATGGCATACAGGTAGGAAATCAGGTACTTACTGTAAAAAATTTAGTGATTAAAAATGAAAAAATTAGCCAATTAGATAGAGCAGGAATTTATGAAATCCCAATAAACCAGCAACCACCTGTGTCATATATAGGCAGCACCAAGAACAAATTAAAGTATAGATTGAATCAGCATATTAATAATTGGAACAAAAAGAGGCTAAGACAGCATTGACCCAATACTGTATGGAAAATCAAAAATGTCCAAGGTTTGAAGATATTAAAATTATTAAGAGCTGTAAAAACGAAAAGTGCAGTTAAGAATTGCAGAATCAGTGTTAATTGAAAAAAACAGATCAAGATTATGCAACATTAATGAGCCAAATAACTTAAACGAACAATGGAAAGCCATAATAAAAATTGAACAGCAGCGTAAAAGAAAGAGAGAAAAAGAGCAGCAGGGACAATAGATGGCGCCAGAGACACAACGATTCAGAGATAGCGACTGGAGCCCAGGCCTCGATGGCTCTGCTCACTTGAGCTGCGGTGGGCGGATGAGACACACCTGCCTCCTGAAGATGACAGGGATCTGTCGAAAGTACTAGAGGATTGGATGTGCGGGGCTGAATGGGTGTGACAATTGCAGTGGAGTAGCAGAGGTTGTGAAACAGAAGGAGGAGTTCCATAATTAGAGTTGACTAAGGTTTAATCACCTGTGAATGTAAGGTTTATGTACATAGTTTTTACTTAGAATTGTATGAATGAGTTGTATGTATGATTTTTATCGAATTGACAAGCATTATAGTAACATACTATAAGGCAAAGGAAAAAAAAAAACGATGTTTCACACCCGAAAATAAGAAGCGTAAGCAAGAGGTCTGTAAACCTGTGGAAGCCCAGTTACATCACGATGAATTGACGTGTTGGAAGTGTTTGGTCCATTGGAGGTTACCATGATCTTTATGGTGAGTGATTATTCCTCATGGTTTTTTCATTTATGAATTGCACGTAAACTATGCGCACTTTGCAAGAGGTTAATACCTTAAAAGTGCAAATATAATAACTCCTCAGGAATGTTCAGGAGACCAGGCAGAAATTATTTCTCTTAGATGTAAGATCATCACTAATTGCAACCACAAAATATTTAAAGTCAAATTTGCCATTCTGCAATCAAAAGCTAAGAGACATAGAAGTTTTAAAGGTAAAAGAACCAAAGAAAGAGTCAACTCAACTTTCAGTCACTGAAGGACTTTCGGAAATAACCAGAATTTCAAGTGTTTTGCATCTTTCTGAGGAACAAATTGATAGAGTAAGAGAAGAGTGGAAACTTTTAAGTTGCGATAAGCCAACTCTAGATGAACTAGTGAAATTTTCAGAGGAAGGGCATATTCCAGTGCGGATTGATCATTACTGGCATAATATATTTAGTATTAAAGACTCTAGCAGAAAAGAAAAATACTCAAATCTTGCTAAACTCATAAAGTCAATTTTAGTTTTACCTCATGGTAATGCTGATGCAGAAAGGGGATTTTCGGTTAACACTGCTCTGTTAAGGAAGGACAAGGCTAACTTAAAAGACTCAACTATAACATCATTAAGAATAGTTAAAGGGGCCATTAAACACTATGGATGTGTAAGTAAAGTTCCCATAACAAGAAATTTGTTAAATAGTGTTCGTTATTCACATAAATTTTATAAAGAGTATGTTGATAAGCTGAAGGAAGAAGAATCAAAAAAGGTAAAAGAAAGGAAGCAGAAAGAGAGGGAAAATAAGGAAAAGCAGCTAGAGAAAAAAAGAAAAGCTGAGTTTGATGACAAAATAAAAGAAAATGATGCAGAAATAAATAGACTTAAAAAAGATAAAGAAGCCTCCCTAGCAGTAATTCAAGAGGGAACAGAAAGAATGAGAAAAGCTGTAGAAAAACAAAATACTGTTGAAATAGCAGTTGCCTCTAACTTGATCATACAAGGTTCAGCTGAAATAAAGAAAACTGAAAGTAAATTAGTTGTGGTGGAAGCAGAAAAAGATAGGCTAATCAGGAAAAGGTTAAAACAATAATATGAAAAAAGTAATTCAGTGAACAATTGTACATAGTTCTTGGTTTTCAATTACCTTTTTAGGATATTATAGTTTAATGTGAAACCTGAAAACTTTACTGTGAAAATCGTGAATTGCTTCTGGTTCAACAGCATATTAATGTTCAAAGTGAAACTTGAATGTGGTAAATATACTTGAATATGATAATAACACGTGAAAAGATAAGAACTGAACATTAGAAGTAAATCATACTTAAACTTTAGACATTAGACGTTATGCAAAAAATTTGGGTGTGAACTTCAACCATATATACTAATGGACTGCACATTGGCAATAGCTGCATCAAAGCTGCCATGGCTCAAACATTGGGCACGTCATCATCAGACTCCAAATTTTGTGTACAAATGCTGTTATGATTACTAATTTACATTGCAGAACTTCAGTGTTTTCGGTGTATTATGTGAATGCACCTCATATATAATGAAAACTCTTCAGGTAAGTTTACTTATGAGCTATATACATGCATGATCGTGTTGTTTACATTTTGTGATTTATAATGTGATGAACATTTGCGAAGAATTTGGAACATGCATTCCATTTTTTTTTTCTTAAGTTACTATATTTTTATATTAATAGCTGCAAGTTTCTGGTTAAGTAATTGAACTTTATTGACTTAGGTATTTAATTCGTTTCTTACCCATGAAAAATCATAGAACTTTCTTTACTATATCGGTCAGAGCAACCATAAGCACAGCAGGTGTAACCCATCTTTTTGACTGTTGTCATGTGATTTTATGTTGGAGCCAGAAATTTTGATGTCATGTGCAGTCTATCAGTATATATGGTTGAAGGGTGTGAAGCAAACTCTTTACAATGTATACAAAGTTGTTTTACTAGATGTATACAAATATACATCTAGTTTTTATTGAAATACACTCCTAAAATTTTCCTAAAATTTTTCTAAAAATTCCTAAAATTCTTACCTAAAATTTTCCAGAAGTATGCTATGATCCCTGCAGTGGCCAGCAGTTACTAAGTACTTTATGAACTTTGTTCCTAAAAGTAAAAGTGAATTGGTGAAATCTTCCACATAGTATAGAAACATTATTAACCTCTTAAAGCATGAGACAGTGAAAGCAGAGGTGATGTTTTGTTGCACGAGTGCCCACTTATTTACAAAGTTCACCGGAGTGTTCCAAAAAGAAGAGCCTTTGGTGCATGTGATGCACAGTGAACTAAAAACACTCACAAGAACCATAATGTATCATGTTTGTAAGAGTTCAGCACCATTGTCTCTTGAAGCCTTCAGTGATGAGAACTATATACCTGCAAGAGAAGTAATCAGTGAAAGTAGAATCTGCGACGAACTGGAAAAACTTTCTGAAAAGGAAAAGATACTCTTTTTAACGGGAGCAAAAATACATTTCATAGCAAGCTGCAAACACCTTTTACTCCACAAGCCCATCCTCAGAAATATTCAATGTTTAGCTCCAGCACAGCGAGTCAAAGAAGGAACCCACAAGGATATAATGAAAGTAGCAGCAGCACTCCCTATAGATATTCCACTGGACATGATTGCAGATGAATGGAAACTTCTTAGACTCGAAGATGAAACTGCCAGTGAAACTTGCCGCATAGATACGTACTGGAATCAGTTCTTTGAAAAGACAAAACCATCTGGAGATCCTAAATACCCACTGGTTACCATAGTGGTGAAAGCAGCATTATCGTTATCGCATGGTAGTGCGGACATAGAAAGAGGGTTTTCAAAATCTGGACACATTTTGACCGATGAAAGGGCCAGAATGTCAGAGAGAACTTTGAATGCCCACCTGCTGGTCAAAAAAACATTATATCATGTAAACGAAAACAAGATATACCATGTTAATATCACCCAGGAACTTTTACAGATGGCAAGATCAGCTCATGTTCATTACAGGCAATATTGTGATGAACAGTGTGCCATTAAAGAGAAGGAGCAAAAAAAAAAAAAAAAAAAGGAAAAGAATGAAAGGGAAAAGGCAGAGGAGCTAGAAAGATTGAAGAAGATAGACAATGAAAAGAATAGTGTACAAGAGAAGGAAACAAAACCGAAAAAGCTGAGACAAGAGCAGAACGAGAAGAGGATGATTGCTCAAACATTGCTAAGTGATGCAACCAAACATATTAAGGAGTCTGCTGAGAAAATGGACATGGTGGGATACAACACGGCACATCTCATGCTAGAAGGAGTACAGAAAGCAATGGAAGAAGAGGACAAGAAAAAAAAGCATGCAGGGAGCAGTGCAGAAAACTGTAGAGAAACGAAAAAGTTCGTTAATAACTTCTTTTTTCAACAAAAAACCAAAGATAAAATAGAGAGAAGTTGTACCTTACAGTAATTATGTTTTATTCTCATAATGATTATTTTATATGTGATTTTTAATATGTTTTGCTGTTTTATTTTCTGCAGTACTCTATTATTTTTAAAAAGGAATATTTTTCTGCCTTAAATTTTATAGGACAATAATGAAAATATTATCCTGTATTCATAAAAATATTTTTTTTTTTCGTTAAAAATGTGTGCAATGGCAAAAAAGCATGCAGGGAGGATGGTAGAGGCCAGATAGTAATTTTTTTTATAATTAATTCCAAATTTTTCTTTTAAAATGCTAATTTATTGATAGGCTGTAATTAAATTTGTCAGTAATTGGTCAGTATTTTTGGTATTTTGGTCAGTAAAGTCAGTAATTTTGACCCACTGACTAGTTTCCATCCCTGTAATTGCATTTAATAACATTTTGAAACAGAAAATGTGAGATGTAGGTTTAAAGTTTTGATTAATTTTGTTTAATTTTGAGTGTGTCTTGAAAAGAACATAAAAAGTTGCATTATAAGCAGTGTTTAAGCTGCAATTTTTTCTCATGTATCTGTCTGGCTATTTTATCAGCAAAAGTTGTAGCAAAATGCTTTGCAGATTAGCCAAATTTATGGTTTTATTGTTTGCTATATTTACGTATTGAAATACTAGCACAATGCATTGGCTAAATAAAATTTTGTACTTTAAATAGAAAACCATATATGCTTTTACACTTATAAGTTTAATAAAAGTACTTACATTTGCTGATGCATTCAGTACGTGAAAATATATACAAAGACTAGGACTGATCAGCAAAGCCACAACTGAAAACACACTGACCACCCAATCGGCCCAAACCGAAATAGCGTATCCTGCTGTGGCAGCGAACCACCAAAGAAACAAATGAATCGCCTCTTTCCTTATCCATCGCAGCAAAGCTCTTGAGGTTCACCAGTACTTTTCTTCAATAGGAGAAAAGGCAACTGGGATGGGAAAATGGCAACAGGGCAAAGCAGTGTGACACAGGAATATGAAAAGAAAAATGATGGGGGTAAAAAAAAAAATGCAAGGGCGGGCAAGATGACGGAAAGGAAAAATGACAGGGAAGAAAACCAGGTCAGTTGGGGTGAAGCAGCGGTGATGGGATGAAAAAATGACTCGGATGGAAAACAATTCAAGGGTGAAGCAGGGGTGGGTGTAAAGATTAAAATTGGTGATTTTTTTGAGTGGCCATTAGCCAGTGGGTGGACAAAATCTAGTGGTCACTTTCCTTATGGCTATTTCATGTTGTATACACATTTTATCACTGCACTGTATACCTTTCATTTATTTAGACATAGTTAAATTTAAAGTTAGTAGTTACAAGGGCCTACTGTCTATTGTCCGGTGCAATTAAATGAATAAATATAATCTTAAAAGTTATATTTTTCTTCAACCACATCAACCAAATTTTCTAGACAGTTTTTATTGGAAAGATAATTTAATCATTTTTATTTGGTCTTTCGCTATGTTCACAAATAAAATCTCTCCACCATAAATTGATGCAGTGGATGGGTCAAAATTTTCAAGCAGTACTTACTTGTGCTTACTTTATTTAATTTGCTCTATTTTCTAAAGTCATTCTTTGCATGAGCATTGTCTTGTCATCAATAACATTGTCCACAATGCTTGCATTCTCTTAACATGTGCTAAAAATTGCTTGTTTTTAGTTTCTCTAGTTTCTCTAGCAGTTTTTGGTGAGTTATTGGTGGTCAAAAATGTTCAGACATCATGTTTCGAAGCTGCTTCCATTCTGCTAAATTTTTCTTTTCATTCCATTTATTTTTGGTTAGGTTCTTCTTGGTGTCAAAATGAAAACTGGCTGTATAGCTTTCACAAATGAATTTGATATCTTATAGCAGAATCATTTTGTGGTACAGCTGAGATTGGGAGAAATGTGATACCAACCTGGTCAATTTATTTAACAGACTCAATGATTCCTGACCACTAACAGAAAATATTCAGCAATTTCTTGGGTTGTTCTAATAAATATTACATGAAAAACATTGATAAACCTTCACAGGTGTTGATTGATAAACCTTCAACCTTTCATGATGAAATAAGAACACTTGCAGAGTATCCTGATTCCATCAGATTCTGTCCGGTTTTCGAACCCAGTGTCATGTTGTTGTTTTTTTTTTTTTTTTTTTTTTTTTTTTTTTTTTTTTTTTAGAAAACGTTCAGTTTTGGTAGAATTTTAATAATTTGTCATTTTTCCTGTTTTCCCACACCACAGGCCTTCCAAATACTATGGAATTCTCCATAGTCACAACGAAAATCATCGATCGCTGCGGAGTACGGGAAGCATTGAATATACTACGGAAATAAAAAAATCTGGTTGTCGTCAGGGGTTTGTTTTCCTTCAAAAAACGTTGCTTTGGTAGAATTTTAATGATTTGTCATTTTTTCCTGTTTGCTCACCTCAGACCCTTCCAAATGCTACGAATTCTCCATAGTCACTACGGAAATCATCAATCGCTATGGAATATGGGAAACATCGAATATACTACGGAAATAAAAAAATTTGGTTGTCGGGTTTTGTTGGTTTTTCTTTTTTTTTCTTAAGAAAACGTTGTTTTGGTAGAATTTTAATGATTTGTCATTATTCCTGTTTGCTCACCTCAGACCTTCCAAATGCTACGAATTCTCCATAGTCACTGCAGAAATCATTGATCGCTACGGAATACGGGAAACATCAAATATACTACAGAAATTAAAAAAATCTGGTTGTCGGTTTTCTTTTTTCCCTTCAGGAAACGTTGTTTTAGTAGAATTTTAATGATTTGTCATTTTTTCCTGTTTGCTCACCTCAGACCTTCCAAATGCTACAAATTCTCCATAGTCACTATGGAAATCGCCAATCGCTACGGAATACGGGAAACATCAAATATACTACGGAAATAAAAACTCTATGAAATAATGTTATTCAACATTTGTTCAAAGTTTATTTTCATGTTTTCAAAATTCTAACATTCATCAAACAGTTTTGGGACTGTTTATTGGACGTTTTTAATGTCGCGACGTTTGTTCGGTATAATTTAGGCATCTTCATGCTGTTCGTCTCCTGAAAATGATTGTTTTAGCGCGAATGAAAATGTACCGTAGTTTTCTAAATTTCGAATTTTTCTTACCCCAAGATGCGCTTTCTTTTCACTTTCTGGTTACATTCTTGTTATATTTTTTCTGATAATGTTTCTCATTTTTAGTAGCTTCAGTAATAGTGAAAAAAAAATTTGTATTTTAATAATTTTTTCTAGTGAAGCACAGTTTTTGTTATTTCTAACAGCCTATTCTTCAAAACCCATCAATACGGAAAATATTTTTTCTTTTCCGCTTTTTTAAAGCTAAAAAATTTCAAAATCGGTACTTATTCCGCCTGTGATGGAATCGGTCGTTTCTGTGACCCATAAAATGACTATCATGGCAGAGTGAACAATACAGTACTAGTTTTTGATATCTCATTTCACTGAAAAACAAGAGTTTTTATTTTTTTTAAAGCAAACTTCACATGTTCAAAGGAAATGCAACTCTGCATGGAATGAAAGATGGCACGCAGCGGCAGAAAGTGAAGTCCCGATTTTCTACCTTTGATTTCTTTTTGTAAACAAAAGGGAAATGCTTGCCCATTTTGTTTGATGATAAGCAAGAAGTGCCTAAGCAGTGGGAAATCGTGAATTTTCAGAGAAACCAAACTTAAAAAAAACGAGCTGCTGAAGACGAGTTGTGATGCCATAGTTTCATGTAAAGCCACAGGTGTCCATTCCCGATATGGTTACTTTATGCACCAACTTAAGTGGAAAAACAAACAGCCGTCCTCGTTCTTGAACAGTGAATCTATAAATAGATCGTACCCACTTATTTGCGGAGGAAAGGGCTATTTTTCACCGCGCGTGAGTTGGATGATTTGAAAATGCATTTCCAGCAGGAACGTTTTAAAAAATGCAAATAAATTCTTTAGCAATGAAAAAAGGTAAATCTTCATGTGTGGCGACAAAAGTAACTTTTACTGCTGGACATTTTATTTTTTCCAGTCGCCACGTAGCGACTGGCGACAGCTAATTTTAATCTTTAGGTGGGTTGGATGACAAAAGAAAAAAACATGGGAAACATTTGCTGTTTGACGATTCAGTTGGGACTTTTTGTCACAAAATTACTGTCTTTATTGTGATTTGGCAAAAACGCAAGCATCAGTTTAAACACTGATTATATGTCGTATTGTAAGAGGATCTTTTTTATGTTCACGTTATTGAGGATAGAAAATCATATGCAGAGGAGATAGCAGTGGACCTAGAGAACGAGCAATCTCTGCAAAGCATTTAAAAAGAATTCCTATCTGTAGTAGGCTGGATTCTTTAAAAAAAAAAAAAATAGGTAGCTAACAAAAAATATAAATAAGAACTGTTCTTTACAGATGTGTGGAATATGTGATGAGTTTATAAATGAGCACATCAATTTCAGCACATTTACACTACAATTAGCTGTTCCCCATAGAAGCAACTCCCCAGAAAACTCTGTCACCTTGGAGTGGAGATATTGTGCATTTTCAAATGTCCTAAAGAGTTGGCTGCATATGTGTGCCAAAAGCAGTATCTTCACAAATAATGGGATAAAAGATTTGTGAACAATGTATATAGAAAAAAATTGTTATCTGACTTGACCACAGATATCTTTAAACACTCTAATATGGGGTTTTTTTTTCCATGATTTTTTTATTTTAAATTACAAATTTTCGGAGAAGACTTCTCCTTCAGGCAGTGCCTCGTTGTCACTCTTCTTTCCCCATCACTATCGCTGTTACAGTTAGCCGTGATGGTTATAGTGACAGAGAAAGAGTGACAACAACAGTGTGTCCAAATGTCCTTTAAAACTGTGACTACTGATAAAGTCCATTATTTTCAGTACTGTCCTTTATTTTAAGTGAGTTGAGAACATCAACTATCTACAAAAATATTAAGGGTAAGTAACGAAAAGGCATTTTATTTTAAATTAACCTAATTCATTTTGTCTTGATATTTTTTGCTTGTAAGGGCAATGATGAACTATAATACTGAGCCCTTATTTCTTAACATTGCTACTACTTCTATTATTTTGTTTTAATGAAGTTCTGAAGTATTAAAGTAGCATATGACTCTGGATATCTCTGTGGTGATGCTTCCTTTCTTATATGAGCCTTTGGTTTACCACATTAATTTTTTTTTTAATTGAGTTTGTTTTGTAGCTTTTTTAATGCTGAAATGAAGACTAATTTTTATCTTTACTCCACAGATTTCTAGTTCAACATGTCTAAACGACAGTGCCACTATCAAAGTGATTGGTCCTCCTCTTGTCAAAAAGACTAATGATGATGAAATTGGCAAGTGGTGCAGACCAGGAAAGAAGAACACTCAAGCTTCATGTGTGTGGTGTTTAAAAGAATTTTCAGTGTCTACAATGGGTGTTCAAGCAGTTTTACAACATTCAAGAAGTGAAAATCACAAGAAAAATAGAGAAGCTGTAACAAAGTCAAAGGACTTGACAAAAAGTTTCAAAAGTCAAACAATAATTAGTAATCAGGTTACTACTGCTAAAGTTTCGTGAGCCTCTGCACTTGTTGAACACAATATTCCATTCAGGTTTTGTGATCATTCAACACAGTTGTTTCAGAAAATGTTTCCTGACTCTAAAATTGCTGAATCATTTTCAATGCACCGAACAAAGATGTCTTACCTAGTTAAATATGGTTTGGGGCAAACATATGAAACCATTTTAAAGGAAATTTTGAAAGGGAAATATGTGTCAATTGGACTAGATGAAAGCAATGACAGTGGTGGTGTGCATAATAAAAAAGAGCTTGAAATAATCATACGATATTTTGATGTGCAACAGCGAATTGTAATAGATTTTCTTGAAAGGGTATATTTGCCAGAAGCTAAAGCACTTCCCATGAAAGAAAAATTGATTTCTGTTTTACAAATGTTTGGCATCAATATATCTAAGGTAATATGCGTTATGACTGATAGTCTTCAAGTTATGGTAGGCTGTAAAAAAGGCATGCTAACTCTTTTAAAGCAAGAAAATCCCCACTTGCTTGATGTAGGTCGATGTTTATTACATCATATCATGAATACTGCAAAAAAGGCTGTAAAAGAATTTGATTCTTCACTTTCTGAATTTGCAGTGGATGTATTCTACTATTGCCATGGCAATAGTGTAAGATCAGCGGATTATGACAAGAGTCAAGAACATGTAGGTGCTCCAAAACATGTATTTACGAGACCTGTTGAAGCTAGATTTTTAACTTTTGGACCAGTATTTGATCGTTTATTGGAGCAAAAAGATGCCTTGATTCACTACTTCTTATCCTTTGTACCTGCACATCATTCCAAAGAACTGAAAACCAGTGAAAAGTTACACAGAATAATTTCTGCATTGAAACAAGGGGACATTTTCATCCACTATCAGTTTATGCATGGTGTGTTTAGCATTGTGAATATATTTTAGTTAATTTTTCAGAAAGAAGAACCTCTGATTCATCTTCTTTATTATGAAATGACTTCATTAGTAAAGATGGTAATGAAAAGAGCTATGGTAGATGAAGTTGTTGATAACACTCCAGGCCATAAACTTGCAGATTTAGATGTCATTCAACATTTGAAACCTTTGGAAAGGATGGCTATTGGTGTTTTGACAAAGAGTGCAATGAAGTCTCTAACAGAGACAAAGAAAAAAATGCTACTTTTACAGTGGAAAAAATTCTACAATGTGTTAATTAAAATGTTGCTGCACTATCTTCCATTGCAGAACAAAATATTAAGAGACTTGCATGTACTGCAGCCAGACCAAAAGAACAGCCCAAAAAGTGTTGCTTCACTTATGAACATTGCTAAAAGCCTTCCTAATGTTGTTCCAACCCTAAAGCTCGATGAATTGTCCACGGAATGGGATTTGTGCAAGCTGTAGAATGTTGATGGCAAAAAACGCATTGATGAATATTGGGCAGAAATTTTCAGAGATATGCAACCCTTCAAGGCTTGATCATGTCATGTTTGACCATACATCATGGTAACAGTGATGTGGAGCGAAGTTTTTCAGTTGACAGAGACATTTTGACTCGTAAAAGAACTCAACTACATGATGAAACTGTGACTTCTTTGAAAAGAGTTAAGTCTCATATAAAGAGGACAAAAACTGTATGTAATGAAATCGAAGTTACGCCACCTCTTAAAAGAGCATGTGTGGATGCTCACAAAATGTTTGCTGAACATCTAGCTGAAGAGAAACGTGTGGGATTGGAAAAAGAACAGAAGAAACAGGCCACGAAAGATCAAGAGGCAGCTCTCCACAAACAAGCTGAGGAATTAAGAAAGAAGGAAGAAAAACTTCAAATAAAAGAGCGAGAAAAGAAAGCGGATGAGAAGAGACTTAAAGCAAATCATCAAAGACAAATTGTCAAAGATTTAATGGCCAAAGTACAAAAATCACTGAATGAGGCTGAAAAGTTGATGACGAAAATACAGAAAGATAAAGCCAAGATTAAACAAAGTGTCTTATCCTCTTTTGTTTTTGTTCAGGAAAAACATTAAAGGTGTGGTGTGGTGTGGTTTTTTTTTTGTTTTGTTTTGTTTTTTGCAGTAAAAGGCATGAGTAAGAATAAGGAAAGATTACATAGTTTTGTTTTGTGTGTTTGAAATATAGCAGTTAGTTTCAGTTTTTGTGAAGTTATGACATTTAAAAGGTATTTGTGTAACATTTTCCAATTTTAACCCACTAGACACTTGCACATTATATTGTTCACTCTTTTTCATACTGGTATGTGATGTTGTACTTATTTTTATTTGGGAAAAAAGGTTGTGCATTACAAATGTTTCGTTGCTGGAACCTTTTTTATAAATTGTATTAAATTTATATGTATTTTGTATACCGGTACCTACGTCAATGTATATTATTTTATGTACAATCAATTATAAGTGTAGAAAATAATTTTTTTTAAATGTGAAAATTTAATTATAACTGTGGGAGGAACGGAATGGCTAAAGGGGTGAAGGGGAGGCCATTTCGAAAAATAAAAATTATTTCTTTTTTTAAAATGTTTAACACATATTTCAGCTGAAAACAGAGACCTTTAATTCAAAAACAAAAGTTTTGCCCCAAATCGGGGGGAGGGGATTATTTTTTACATTTGCTGCTGGACACTCTGTAACAAGGACTACCTGAAGAAGGAGAAGAGTCTTCTCTGAAAATTTGCAATTTAAAATAGAACATTCCTGAAAAAAAAACCATATCAGAAACGTTATTTTTAATACAGCACAATATGAATACTCAAGAAACGCATATAACGTATTAAATCCGTTTATTTTGTTTATTTCTTATGGTGTAATAATCACAGAGATTCGCCAAGCTTTCGCACTCCACTGGGGGGCTTTTTCAAGGCAATGGTAGACATAAAAATGCAGGGAATTGGAACACATAAGGAACAAAGATGATTTTTGAAAATATAACGTACGTGACATCACAAGCATATTTCGTGAAATTTTTCATCACATAATTACATGGCGCGTGGTAACGTGTTCCCGTCTTTTAATAACGCATGCCAAACCATTGTTAGTTCAGTAGAGAACATGTCATTGCATGCTACTTTTTTGGAAAGGATTTCGACAGTTTCCCTGATGGTAGTCTCTTTAAAGTTTGTGTAAGGGGCAATTCTTCTAATGTTATTCCATACTGGAGTGGCCGATGAATGCATGACTTCTCTGGCGAGGGCTGTATTCTGCATGTCTTGGTTGGCACCACACATGTTCTTTACATCTAGTATCCAAGGATCACTTTGTCATTCCGATATACACTATCTACCAGCAAGTAATTGGACACCTGTGATAGCAAAGCAAAACGAAGTTTATTCACCTTCAATAGTTGGTGGAGCCTCCACGAGCGGCGATTACAGCTGCGACCCTCCGGGGCATACTCTCAACCAGGCGTTGTACGATGGCTAGCTGTATTTTCTTCCACTTGGCTTGGAGAAGACAGGTCAGTTCCTTCACCGATTTCGGACGGTGGGGGCACCCCTTAAGTCAAAGCTCCAACTCGTCCCAGAGGTGCTCGATAGGGTTAAGGTCCAGGCTCTGCGTAGGCCAGTCCATTCGATTAACCCCATTGTCACCATACCAAGCCATGGTGGACCTCGCAACATGACAGGTGGCATTGTCATCCTGAAAGTAACATGGGTTCACCCCGTAAAACTGCCACAACGTAGGAAGCGCATGGTCATCTAAAATGGTGCAGTAGGTCTAGGCATTGAGTCTACCGGGAATTGCGACTAAGGGTCCCGTGCCATACCGGGAATTGCGACTAAGGGTCCCGTGCCATACCAGGAGAAACACCCCCATAGCATAATTCCATCGCCGCCGAACTTCACAGTTGGCACAATACATTCCAGTAGGAGGCGTTCTCCAGGCAGACACCAAACCCAGACCCTGCCATCCAAACGGTAGAGGGTGAACCTTGATTCGTCGCTCCAGAGAACCTGTTTCCACTGTTCAACGGTCCACTGTCGACGTTCTCTGCACCACGTTAGCCGAGCAGTGCTATTGGACTTGGTGATCAAAGGCTTGTGGACGGCAGCACGTCCATGATAACCGAGCAGATGGGTTTCCTTACGGATGGTATTCATCAAAAGAACACTCCCGGATGCCTGTTGAAACTCCTCGCGAATGTGGCCCATTGATTTGGTGCGGTTCTTCCGAATTTCTCTGGCCAGCACCCGTCGGTCTCTAACTCACAGTTTTGTGGGTCTGCTGGGTCGGGGCACATTCCGACAGTCACCTCTCATCTTCCACTTGCCAATCACATAGGCCACTGTCGATTTTGGGTACTTCAACTTACTGGATATGTCACGTATGGATCGACCATTTCTGAGATACCCGACGATTACACCTTTCTCGAAATCAGAGAGCTCCGAACTGCGTGGAATCTTGCATGCGCAGGTTGCGTTGTTGTTTCCCACACAATATATAACGACGGCGGCCATGACGTGTATCAGGACCGCAGATATCGTCAATTGCAGGGATGTCCAATTACTTCTTGGTAGATAGTGTATATCTTTTCCGTGTTGTCAGGATATACCAACGGTATAGCGTACATACCCGCCTTTTTGTTTTCACACTGTCTCTCCTTGCAGCTTGATACTATATGTGATAATGGGGGAGGGGGCTTCATTGCTATTAATATTTTGTAGTTACGTAACAAATTCTTTATCCAATATGCAAAGCCTGGGATATATGAGATGGATCTTGCGTACTTCATTGTCTTACTAGGTGATTTTGTTGTTGCTAACATTATACGATTTCTTACACTTCCATGTATTCTGTCTATTTCATCCCTCTTATATCCAGCCTTTAGACCTTTGCTATAAATATTATCAATTTTCTTGTTATTTAGGTAGTTGGGTTGGCATATGTTATACGCTGTATAGAACCATGAACCATGCTCTAAAAGCAGAAAGTTTGTACTCTTTTGGGCAGTGCAGATCAGGAGGGACAAGGTTCGGTACTGCAGTCGGTTTATAATAAACGTTAAAATCGAAGCTGGATGTTCTATTTCTTCTGAGCACACGACATCAAGATAATTCAACGTTCCGTCCACTTCAAGCTCCATGGTGAACTTTATCATATTATGTAGACTGTTTATCCTATGCATGAAATCTTTTAATTCATCTACTCCATGTTCCCATATGAATAATATATCAGCAGCGTAGCAGATCCACACTCGGGGTTTCTTGATACGCTTTAGAAAGATGAGATCTTCTAGAGGTCTAAGTACTGCTGATAGAGGGGAAACCATCGGTGCTGCTTTTGTTTGTTTGTAGATGTCACCATCCAATTTGAAATAGTTGTGGTTAGTAACTAGATTTAAGGCACCGATAATTTTCTTTGTTTGGGTTGTGTGAATTCACAGGAAGTGACGATTATTTCTTCAAGGTTTCCAACAGCCTGTGGTATAGGTATAGATGGATATAAAGACACTATGTCGGAACTTCCCATTATATCACTGTCAAATTTATTCAACTTTCTTGCGCACTCCACAAATTCCTTTGTTGACTTGATTACGTAATCCGAGTTTTTTAAACATTGAGATAAGAATACAGCTGGGGATTTTTCTAATATGTATGTAGGAGATTTGTTTTTCGCTACTGTAGGTCTAAGGGCAGATCCCGGTTTATGATTCTTTAGTCGTCCAAAGAGTGGTGGAAATGTAGGGCCCGGAGAAAGTTTTGCTGAATTTCTAATAGTTTCCAGTAAATCTTTGTCCCTGGCTAGAACTTGAACTTTCCGTACTATGCTATTCAAAGGATTCTTCAACTAAGGTTGGCAGGTATGCATGCAGAGTCCGATTGATCAGCAAATTCTTTAAGTTTTTGAATATAATCAGACCTGTTCATAATGACAATCTCATTCGACTTGTCTGTTAGGGTAATTGATATTCTAGAATCATTACAAAGGTTCTCTAAAACTTTTAAAATCTGATTGTCACTTTTCTTGATGTTGCTTTTTCCGTTATTCCTCCTTTTAAAATTCACTAGACTGCTTCTTAATTTTGATACCGCTAAACATCTGGTCATATCACAATCTTCTGCTGGAACTTGGGAAATTATACTTTCTACCTCAGATATTAGCTGCTTAATTTTACGCTTCGATTGAGGGCAATATTTTGGTCCGCACTCCAAAACTTTCACTTGTTCTTCCGTCATTTGTACTGTTGTTTCATTTACGAAGGGGACTTTGTAATTATTGGTTTGGATCTGAGTTGATCGAAGGATCTCCAGCTTTTTACTATGTTTTTTACTCAGAATCTCTTCCTCTCTTGAAATTAGGGCATTAACTTTTCGCAAAAGTATGTCAAATAAAATGGGACTTCGTCACAGTAAGTTCTCCATTCATACCGTTCCACTTGACGCTGAATAAGATCATGCGGTGGGAAGAAAGATTCGGAGACTCCAACTATTGTGGATTTTATGTAGTTACTATAAAAACGTCGGTCTTCTACGGATGACAAAAAACATCGAGTATGCTATGGAAATCGTCGGTCTTCTACGGATGACAGAAACATCGAGTATGCTATGGAAATTGTCGGTCCGCTATGGACGACGGAAAACATCGAGTATGCTATATATAATAATCGTCTATCCGCTACGGACGACGGAAAACATCGAGTATGGTATCAAAATGTGATATATTTGTTTGTATTATACACATCTAAAAATTATCAAATGCATAAATGTTGTTTGCACATAGTTAAAAAAAATCATTAGAAATGTTGTTCGCGCATAATTTAAAAAAAATCATTAGAAATGTCGTTCATGCACAATTTTACGCATTTGAATTTTCTAAGGTTGGCAGGTATGCATGCAGAATACAGCCCTCACCAGAGAAGTCATGCATTCATCGACCACTCCAGTATGGAATAACATTAGAAGAATTGCCCCTTACACGTACTTTAAAGAGATTGCCATCAGGGAAACTGTCAGGATCCTCTCTAACAAAGTAACATGCAATAACATGATCTCTACTGAACTACCAATGGTTTGGAATGCGTTATTAAAAGACGGGAACACGTTGCCATGCCCAGTGTAATTACGTGCTGAAAAAATTTCACGAAATATGCTCGTGATATCACCCATGTTATTTTCAAAAATCATCTTTTTTCCTTGTGTTCCAATTCCCTGCATTTTTATGTCTACCATTGCCTTGAAAAAGCCTTCCAGTGGAGTGCGAAAGCTTGGCGAATCTCTGTGATTATTACACCATAAGAAATAAGCGGATTTAATAAGCTATATGTGTTTCTTGAGTGTACCATATTAGAAGTTGAATTAAATGTTTAATTAAATAAACTAGGAAGCCAGTTTTCAATATCAGCTTTATTCACAGAATAAACACAGATATTTTATTTTACCTTTTCCTATAAATGTGTGAAAAAAAGTACATGCTTTTAAGTTTTTAATATTTAAGGGTTTAGTTTAGAAAATTTTTGTGTTACAAATAGCCAATTTAATTTTAATACATGGGAGGGGGGGGGGTTAGGTGTGAACCATTTGACTGTTGACTGTTGCTAAAGAAATCTACATAAATGAAGCTGTAGATGCTACATGCAGTTACAGATTTTTTAAAAATCTGTGCTGTGCAAAAACTTTAGAGCATTTGATGAAATATCTTTGGTCAGGAATTTGAAAAGTCTTGTAAGAACTACAATTATTATTTCCCTTGTTAACACAAATAACAGGTGAAAGAACTGTAAAAAGAATCAGTTCTGTTGAAACCATCTGTTGCCTTTCCTGAAACAGGGTCAACAGTTGTATAAAATGCTTTTAGTTGATGAACTTAAAAATGGAATTGCAAAAGTTCATAATGGCACAAATGAATTCAACTTTATAGTCTCTGTGACTTCAAATGCTGATTTTATCTTCTAGCATATTTTTTCCCAATAAAACAGTGCTGCTCTCATGTGTCAAAAAAAGTAAAAAAAAAAAAAAAAAAAAAAGTGGTTTTTGTGCATTAATTGGGTTTTTGAATTATGCTTGCTTACCATTGTACTCATATAGATTGTAATGTGCGATTTTTTCTCCCTAAACTTCTAGAGTATGCAGACTTGTTGCTTCAGAAGGCCTTCAGCATTGCAATGTCTACTAACATCAATAGTGCTCCACAGATACGAGAAACTATCGTGCTTCTGAACATGCAGTGTGGATGCTAGTTTCAGGACTATCATTTTCTGTTTATATGTACATAAGTAATGTTATTTTTTTTTACTTCTGTAAATAAATTATTTTTACCTGAAGTTACTCTTGTCATTATATAAATGTACCAAATGATTTGTACAAACTGAGCGTACATCTTTAAAAAAAAATAATGGCATAAATAGTTACCTTCAGTTTCATAACTGGTTCAGAAATGGAATTTTATTTTATCACTTAAATGCAGACCATTAACATTTGAAAGCACAGTAAAACCTCAAAAATCCGGCATTGATGGGGCCGGACGAGTGCCGGATTCATGAAAATTCCGGATTTCTGAAGCTATCCAAAAATTGTGTAACGGGTGTTACGTAAAGCCCTTACTTACACATAACAGGTCACTTTAACAAAAATTGCGCGTCTGCACCTTATAAATATGCAGAAGTTGCGCTTTGGCTTAAATAATGGATACCTTTTTGTACTTTTGGCTTAAATAATGGATACCTTTTTGTGCTATTTATTATAAAACTGTCTAAAAATAATGAATTTGGCAAATGGTTAGGCAGAAACTCAAAAAAGCCAAAACAATCACTAGGATTGGGCGATGTATCGATACATCGCGAAAACCCGAGATGAATTTTACATTGATGTTACGGTTTTTTGACTGAAGAAACTACAATGCATCATGAAGGCCAATGTGCGACTGCTTATAGCCCGTTGAGTTGCTCACGGTGGTCATTAAACCTCCAATTAAAAAAAAAAAAAAAAAAAAAAAAAAAGGCCGATGTAAATGTCATTACATGATCAAATCCACATGCTGCCACCACCAAACACAGATCATCATCACACGTTCGACACTCATTTCAAATGTACACACCGATTCGTCGCCTCATTGGTCCATGTCGCTTCAGCACGGCCCAACGAAATGACGAATTTGAGAAACCTCTGGATGTTACACGTAGACGGCTCTCGGTAATTCGCACGCTGAGATCGTTTGATCTGCTATGTGTTGTTGAAACGGTACATTGGGTGATTCCATGGTTATTGGTAAAACATCGGATGTTTTCACGAAAACAAAATCAGAAAAGTGCCGGATTTCTGAAGTTGCCAGATTTTCGAGGTTTTACTGTATCCAAAATATTCTGTCTTTTGTGTGAGTTCTGTACAGTTTGCAGTTTCTGTGGTAGACTATGAGTAAAGCCAAAACAAGTACTGAATTATTGAGGATTATTAACATGACAAGCAGAGTTGTCTGAACTTCCTAGTTTACATTTCAGCATGTAACATCACATCAGAAAACTTGAAATTTACATCACCCTGGAACGGAAATCGAACCCACATCTCCCGATTTCCATTCAAGCATGCTATCCAATTACACTACCCAGGACAACGAAGTTCCAAGCATCAGAAGATGAAGAATCTGAATGACTCCAGATTTTTGCCAGCCGAAACACTGTATAACATAATAAAATGTGATATGTTGATGGTTTATTATGCTTCAAACGGGGTGTCTACTGGTTATGAAAGTCAAGAAAAAGTAATGAAATTGCGTGGGTGGTCGTGAATTTTTATTCTTTTTTGACAAGTTTGTGCACCTAGAAGAAAACATGAACCGGCACTCTTATAAACCGGCATGTAGTCGATGCCCTATGACATATATATAAAAAATATATGTGGCTTCATCAAAAGCTGATGTTGTGAAGAGGGAATATTTGCAATTTTGCGAATCTTCTAAAAAACAACTGAAACAGTTCAGTCCTAAGGAGGACAAACTTGATCACTTCCTGATGAATATTACTACCAAGTGCAAATCATGACTATACCAAGTTCTTACAGAAGCTGCTATGCATGTTTCATGGCAATGCTGCAGTTGAAAGATGCTTTTCTGTTAACAAAGAACTTTGAATTGAAAACTTAGAAGAAGATGCAGTTGTTGCAGAAAGAAGTGTTTACAGTGCAATACAATCGTTAGGTGGTTTAGCTAATAGTGAGAAAGAACTGAATGTGGACATCACAAAATCAATTATATTAGCTGTCAAAAATGCTTCATCAAAAACAGTAGAAGCCTTAAAGAAGAAGAAATCTGACGAAGCTGAAGTGGCCAATCGTAAAAGGAGAGCAGTCCAAGAACTCAAAGATAAGAAAAGAAAGCTTATAGAAAAGGCAAAAGAAGAAGCTGAAGTTCTAGATTCTGAGATAACAAGTTTAGCTAAGATACTTAAACACACCGAGTCTTTCACTGTGAAATTTCAGTCTCCATAAATTTGTATATTCATAGTTTTTATATTGCCTTAATAAAAACTTGTAAGTTTTTACAGCATTACCATGTTAAAAGAATTTGTGTCTTAATAGATGTAATGATAAATATTTCTGAAAATAGCCATACCCCATCCTAGAAGAGAGTTGAATGTTTTTATTTCTTTAAACACACAGAATTTGGGAATGACATAGTGCAAGTCATACATAATTACATTATTCATGTTAAGCAATTTTAGTGACATAAGAATTACATTCAGCTTTCATCTCAACTGGCTTTCAGGTAGAGGTTCCTAAAAAAGCACCCCCCCCCAACATATAGCCATTTTAGCAGCAATGATATATATTATTGACCCATCAGTTTTGCCTAAACTATTGTCGCATGGAATTAATTTCAGTGTTTGTAAAAATAAAAAATGAGGTGGGATCTCAAGCCAAGGATACTAGATTATGAGTCTAGAATGATTGTTATTGTGCCACACATTGTCAAGAAGTCATGAATTTTACTGAAGATGTCATAGAAAAGTCATGCAAAAGTCATGAATTTGGTTCATTGGAAATCAGTAGACACCCTGTCAAAGAAGCATCAGATTGCATTAACTGGTGAAAAACTGAAGGTGTTCATATACTTCCTCTCCAAAAATGTGGAACTTCCTTGTCCTGGGTGGTGTAACTCATAGCCTGTGTGAATGAAAATTGTGAGATGTTCATCTGATACTCGCTCCAGGGCATGGTAATTTCCAAGTTTTTGGTATTTGCATGGTAATTTTCAAGTTTTCTGAAATGATGTTTCATGTTAAACAGTAAGTAGGCAATTCAGGTTATTTTGATTGCTGTATTAATAATTCTGTAGTTGTTCCACATATGAAGAGTATTTTTTCCATAATTTCCATGTTCAAATATTATTGGTAATCATAGCCACATGTAAAAAACACATTAGTCATAAGCAAAAAAACTAATGAATTTAAAATGTTTGAACTTTAATATAAAAATGTTAGTACACTAGAGCCTGCTTATAGTGTGAAGCTCAGGACCCATAAAAATTCTCACTTAAATGTGTTTTGTGGTGGAAAAGTCCCACCATGTAAAATTATGCATACATAATAAAATGCATATACATTTATATTATAAATCTATTACAATTTGCTGTACATGAAAAATTTAATTAATTAACTACAGTAGCACAGATTAAAATAAAACAGGCACTTACATGAATACATAGTAGCAGTGAATCCTGAAACAGACAACATGTGGAAACTTTTTTAACAAAGATACTCCTAAGGCCTATCTTCTTGAGTGGGTGGCAGAGAGGATCACTTGCACAACTCACCTGTTGAGAATATCGATGAACTCCTTCCCCATTGCTTTCCTATCAACATTCTTCCACTTGTACACTAAGAGTATCTTACACTGTCACAGTTTCGTCCTGTATGCTCCCATTGAATTCCTCAATTCCAGAACAGTATTCAGCACATTCTCTTTGCTTTGTTAAATATGGAATTTCTTTAAATTTTGCAATTGCTTGTTAAAAGTGATCATCTTAGCATTTCTCTTCCATGTTAAATCCGGGTTTTCGTAAAAAAAAAAATTCGTTAGAAATGGTTAAATTTGCTTTAAATC
Organism: Macrothele yani; assembly: GCA_039090855.1. Classification (NCBI taxonomy): domain Eukaryota; kingdom Metazoa; phylum Arthropoda; class Arachnida; order Araneae; family Macrothelidae; genus Macrothele; species Macrothele yani. The sequence continues at coordinate 139,673,083 of CM077024.1, read as the reverse complement.
AACATTATGCCAAACAAGAGTTCCTGTTTTGTGCGTTAAGTATGGGCTTGTCATAAGCAAATTCTACTGCATTTGTAGTAATATTCATCATTTTAGATTTATGCAATGCTTAAGGAATAAGTAAAAATTTGGCATTTTAACTTCAAAGTCAGTCAGACTTTTTGAGAATAATTAAATTTCTGATGCTGAACTGACAAAGAATATGTGAACAGAATAAACAAGAAAGAGGGTAATGTATTGCACTCAAAAATTAATTGAGAGCTCCTATCTTCTCAAAATGCACAGTTTTTATTTTATCACAAGATATGTCGTAAAAAAACCAAGTGATATATTTTCACCTTATTAATAAAAGTGAATCTTGAATCATTAGACTTTAGAAGAGGTACAAGAATTTATCTGCAGTGTAGATAAAAAAAATCAAAATTCTCTACATATCTGCAGTTTCCTCATAGTTACAGAACACCTTTTGGTGAAGTGTGACTTGCTACAGAAGTTATATATTCAACTGAATTTTGATATATACAATGCTATACAAATTCAAACACAACTTTAATGCTCTGAGGTATCTCAACATTAATTTAAAAATGTATGCATGTCGGGCTAAGTGATTTAAGGAGAAAAGGAGAAGATCTCGTTGAATTGAAAAGTGGACATCTCTTCTATTATCGTGGGACAGATACTGGCAGAACTAGTGGTGTTGGATATGTAATAAACAAGAAACTGAAGGATAAAGTTGTAGAAGTTGAAAGTTCCTCTGACAGAGCTGCACGACTTGTTATCCAACTCTCGAGAAGATACCAAGCTCAGATTAATTATTCAAGCTTATGCACCCACTACAAGTCATCCTGAAGAAAAGATAGAAGAATTTTATGAGGAAATTCGTCATCTAAATAATAAAGGCAAGCAGCACTTGAAGATCATTATGGGAGATTTCAATGCAAAAATAAGGAAACAACAACAGAATGAAACTTCAGTAGGTAAATTCGGTCACAGCAACAGAAACCAGCGTGGAAATACTCTCATAGAGTTTGCAGAAGCAGAAGGGTTTTTCATCTTGAACTCCTTTTTCAAGAAAAAGCCACAAAGGAAATGGACATGGAGGTATCCCAATGGATTGACAAGTGAAATTGATTTTATTATGTGTAACAAGAAATTTGTCATGGAAGAGTGCAGTGTGCTAAAGAAGTTCAACACACGTAGTGACCATAGAATGGTAAGATGTAAGATGCACCTCAATGCTAAACTCGAGCGTGGCAAGCTCATAAAACAAACAAAGTGTTTTGACATGACGAACTTTAAAAAACATCATATTACCTTCAAATTGGAACTGAGGAATAGATTCTCTGCTCTAGGAGGTCTAACATTGGAAGAAGTGGGCATCTCTGAAATTAACAGAAAACTAACCAAAGCTCTTATGGAAACAGCAACAAAATCACCTGGTATTAAGGACAAGTTACATATGAACAAGTTGTCAGGAAAAACCAAAATTCTAATGAAGAAAAGAAGAGAGATGAGGACAACTAAAGGAGATGTGACTTCCAAAGTGGAATATATAGAGCTATGTAAGACAGTACGAAAAAGTATGACTGAAGAAAGCAAAGGGACATCTCAGTAAGGGAAGAAAACAAATTATGGCACTGAGAAAAGAAGATGGTTCTGTAACAAGAAATAGAGGCGAAATTCTGATAAGAGTGAAAGATTTCTACTCAAAACTATATGAAAGGGATAACACATGTACTCCAGACATTACGAAAGGTACCTGTACCAGAGTTCATCTAGTCCTCCCAGCAGAAGTTGCACATGCATTCAAGAACATGAAACGAGGAAAAGCTCCAGAAGAAGATGGAATTACCATAGACATCATACAAGAAGCAAGTGGAGAAATTAAAACAGTACTCACCCAAGTTTTCACTCGATGCAGTAATGAAGGGAAGATTCCTGAGGATTGGAACAATGCTACAATGATCCTGCTATATAAAAATGGTGACATTGAGGATCTCGGGGAAATACAGACCTATCAGCCTGCTATCAGTGGTTTATAAAATCTTCACTAAAGTTCTTTCACACCGCTTGAAGATGACACTGGACATGGCTAATCCGAGAGAACTAGCTGGATTCAGGAGTGGCTACAGCACTAAAGATTATATTCACGCACTGAGAGAACTAATTGAAAGATTGAAGAAATATAAACTCCCATTGTGCACAGCTTTTATCGTTTATGAAAAGGCCTTCGATTCTGTGAAACAATCATCAGTTACAATGGCTTTGAAATCCTTGTGGTATTGAAGATTCATACATTAATATTATTAATAACATCTATGAAAAGGCAAGTGCAAAGATTCGGCTGTTTGATAATACAGCACCCATAAAAATTTGAAAGGGATTGAGACAAAGGTGACACTATATCTCCCAAACTGTTTAATGCCACATTGGAAAATGTCTTTCATTCACTGAACTGGGAAAACAAAGGGATAATGATTAATGGAGATTATTTAACTCACCTTTGTTTTGCTGATGAGGTAGTCATTTTTGCAACTATCCCATCAGAGCTGCAGAGTATGATCCAGTAACTTGCTGACAAGAGTAAAGAAGTGGGATTAAAAATGAACTTTCAGAAGACAAAACTGATGTACAATGCTTTTACAAGAAATGGAGATTTATTGATTGATAGGGAAAAGCTGGAGATAACCGATACCTACATTTATCTTGGACAGCAAATATCAAGTGAGGGTCACATTGATGAAGAAATTAATTGGCATATGAAACTTGCCTGGAGAGCTTTTGGAAGAATCCGCATAATTTTCAAGAGCAATATGCCATTATGTCTTAAGAGAAAAGTGTTTGATCAATGCATCCTTCTAGTGCTTACATATGGTGCAGAGACATGGACCTTAACTAAAAAAGACATACAAAGGCTGCAGACAACTCAAAGAAGCATGGAGAGGTGCATGCTTGGTGTAACCAGGAGAGATAAGAAGAGGAACTCGTGGATCAGAAAAATGACTAATGGAAGACATCATGATCAGTGTAAATTCCCTGAAATGGCAATGGGCTTAGACATATTGCCAGAAGGACAGACCACTGATGGACAACCAAAATTTTAGACTGGATTCCAAGGGACAGGAAAAGACCCAGAAGAAGACCACATGGGAGATTGGTGGATGAAATTCAAAAGTATGTGGGAGTAACATGGGGGAGACTGGCACAAGACAGTCTGATATGGAAGAAACTTGGGAAGACCTTCATCCAGCAGTGGATTGATAATGGTTGATGATGATATGTTATGAAAGGCAAGACATTGTACCTAGGGCCCACTCACACAATTTTACCAAATGTTCATTAAAAGGTTAAAATATTTACAAGAGTTTAAAAATATAATCTACAAGTACAAAAACATTTTAGAAGGTGAACACCACTCTGGATTAAAATGTTGAAGCTTTTCACTGCCACCACAGCATCTTCAGAACTGTAGTACCATGCATGCTGCAGCCGTGGCAAACTGTGCATGATGAAATCACAAGATGGTATTCAGTGCTTACTCTCCATGATCCACCTTGTTGTCATACACTTGCAGTGGAAACCTATGACAATGAGGTGGATGATGGGTGACATCTGTCCACTTCATGGACGGCAAGCTGCGCATACCATCTTGTGATTTGCAAGATGGTAAATTCATCATATGAATGAACAAAATTAATGTTCGAAAACACTGCTGGGGTGCAAACTGTGCGGAGAAAACAACTACGAAGAATGAAAGGTGGGAACAGAAAGTTGAGTTCCAATTCTGAATGTTAATTTTTTTGCAAACAAAAAGTGTGCTTGCTCTTTTTGTTTGTTGATATAGCAAGAAGTGACTCAGACATGAGAAACTGTCATTTTCAGTGAAATTAAAATTTTCAAAATGTTCTGATGTCATCATTATCTTCTGGAAAATAGGTTTCACACTCTTGGAAAACTTCTTAAATGGGCTTCCAAAAACCAGTATGAACCCTGCATTTACGCCATTACAATGGAGTCATAGCAGTGCTGAGGTTCAAATTAAGTGCAAGACAGTTGTTGTTTTTGTTATGTTTTGTTCCATGAAAGGTGGATGAGGCAAGTGAGTTTCAAGACCAACTTAACCACACAAGTTAAAAATTCTGCTGAGCAAGTGTATATCAGGTAATAACCAGAATTCAAACAGACAAGTTAGAAAATATTGTAATAATGCAGGCTATGATAAACAAAAAAATAGTTTCTGCAAAAGGATTTTACAGATTGATGTGAAATAATTTTTTAATAAGATTCAGGTATATGAACAAAGGCATGTTCATGCATCTTCTTGTATTTACAGTTGTCAAAATCATAACAACACAATAAACAAAGTCTTAAAAGCTGGAAGTCAGTATATACCATGTTCCCCCTTCTTTCTCTCTCACTCTCTCTCTCTCTCTCTTGCTTGCTTGTGAAAGTTCAACAGGGCCTATGATTAGGTCATTTGGGCCTCAGTTTACCAAGGCCGTAAATAACCTTTCATTATTTTTATTATTACTGTTTATGTGAGATTTTGTTGTACCCTCTACCCTCTTGTCTTTCAAACTGCAGTGCTTTCATTGAAAGAGCAATTTCAAGTTTCACAAAACCGTGTGTAACTCATCTGAAATTGCAACCTCACTACAAGATTGAAATCAGTTTTACTTTGGAAATCATTACCAATTCTAAGATTATTATAAATGTGTAGATTTTAATAAAATTCAATTATTACACAATCATATTTGCTATACATGATGGAATATGAAAGAATTCCATCATTTGATGTAAAGGTTAAATAGAAGCATATATAGGGGATGGACAAAAATATGGAAACACCTGGTAAAAGAAGAAATTACATTCCTAACATGGTGTGGGACCACCTTTTGCATTCAAGACGGCCTGGATTCTCCTGGGAATAGACAAATATTAGTCTTGGATGGTGGATAATGGGATGTTATATCATTCTTCCTACAACGCGTGTCAAAGTTCCTGTGAAGATGCTGGAGGCGGATAGTTTGCTTGAACCTTATTCTTTAAAACGTTCATAGGGGCTCTATTATATTGAGGTCTGGTGATTGAGAGGGCCAGGGAAGATGGAAACCTCATCAGCGTGCGTAGCAAACCATGATTGAACGACATGAGCTGTATGAATTGGGGCCTTATCGTCTTGATAAATGGCCTTGCCTGCAGGAAACACTGTTTGTACCATGGAATGGACTTGGTTGCTCAAAATGCTTAAATAGTCCTTGGCAGTGACACGACCTTGCAAGGTAATGATGGGGCCAGCAGAATACCATGCTATGGCTGCCCAATCCCTGACAGACCCACCGCTATGCTTCACTGTCGGCAAAAGGCACGCCGGATCATAAGTTTGGGTTGGTGTTTGCCACACGTAAACTCGCCCACGGGTTAGAAACAGTGTGAAGGTCGATTCATCGGACCAGATGACAGTCTTCCATTGCTTAGCAGTCCATGTTTTATTAGTGTTGCACCACCCTCTCCTGCATGCTGCATTCACATTATTAACCAGTGGTTTATCGATTGCAGCTTGACTATAAATTCCCTGCTTATGGAGTTCTCTTCGCACTGTTTTGTACAGACAAGGTTTGAAATCACGTTATTCAGCTCAGCAGTAACTTTTGCAGCTGTGGTCTTCTTATTTGTGGTCACAATCCTTTGCAATGTCCTTCCCTCTCTGTCATGCAACGCACACTTTCATCCACACTGGTGTTTATCAGATGTTGTTTTTCTAGAAGCACAATATGCAGTCATAACTTTCAATACAATACCTCGCGATACACCAAATAAACTTGCTACTTTGGTCACAGGAGCAACCACTATATGGGCCCCAACAATTTGCCCTCTTTGAAACTCTGTAAGCTCCGACATAATGCAGCTGCAACCCACAGATCAATATCTAGTTAGCAACTATGGCTACCAGTTGGTTTGCCACATTTCGTAGCACACATTCACTATCCAAACCTCCGGCGCTATCTACATTTTCGCGTGGAAAACTTTGGTCGTTTTACCCATACTTTTTACCAGGTGTTTCCAATTTTTGTCCATCCCCTGTATGTATATACACAGTTGTATCAGAATCATATGATCACTTACCTAATAATGAGAATAACCATCCCTGGCCCGGATTACAGCGGCGAGATGGCATGGCATAGACACAATGCGGCCCTGGAAGGTTGCCCGACGCAGATGTGCCCATTCGACTATAGCAGAGTACGGAGATCCCATAGATGATATGGTTGTGGGTCGGCACGTCTGAACCTGTCGATCCAAATAGTCCCACAAGTGCTCTATGGGATTGAGGTCGGACAGTTTTGCCAGTGAAGGAAGAACGGAGACATCCCATCATTTTCCTGGAACTCCCTTAGCAACATGGCATGGTGCATTGTCCTGTTGGTAGACACTACCACCACCTGTGTAACGGTCCAACATGGAGGAATGCCTGTGGTCAGTGAGGATGGACAGATAGCCATTGGTGTTCAGGGACCCATCCAGTGGTACCAGCAGTCCCAGATCATACCAGGAAAACATCCTCTAGATGTGCACACTTCCACTGCTGGCCAGTACTTGACTGACAAGCATGGTCGGGTGTTGGTTCTCATGTGTCTAAAACTGTATCCGCCACCTCCCATCACTTCTGTAGAGTACAAACCTTGATTCATCAGAGAAGGCAACCTTTTTCTACTCTTCCAATGTCCAATGATAGTAGTCCCATGCAAACTTCAGGTGTCCTTGCCGATGGACCTGGGTTAACATGGACACCTTGATGCAGCATCGACTCTGAAGACCAATGTGTAACAGGGTTTGCTCTACTGTTGTCGGGGACATGTACTTGTGTCCCAGCATTCATTTGCATGGTCAATTGCTGCACTGTTACACGTCGATTGCCCTTTACCAGGCAATGTTCTCCTCTGGGGTTGATGGCCTTTGGGGCTCCACAGTTATGACGTCGGGAAGTATTCGGTGTGCCAGGGATTCATTCTAGGGACACCCTTACTAGAGCAGCTCGCGAGTAGCCCAAGAAGTCTGCTGTTTCTGAGATGCTTCCACCCTTGGTGCGGTAGCTGAAGATCATTCCTTTTTGAATGTCCATCAAATCACGACCTCTGCTCATTGTGCTCACGTGACGGAATGTGGCTCATTTGTCCTGGCTGGCCGCTTGTACAGGGTGTCCAAGAATGATTGGACACATTATAAAATTATGTCCAAAAAAATTATGAGCATTGTCTGTTTTTCTATGTCACGTATTACTAACATGGTTTCTATATTTTTGTTTTGCAGAATTGTTATTCCCAGAATCTGATAGATGGCGCTAGGTGTGGCCTGATGAGGAACATATGAGAAATGTGCAATCAGTAGTCATTTCATCCGTACAGCAGAAGGCGATGTGTGTGTTATGACTTGCGGAATTAAAGTCTGTCATTAAAGTTAAAAGATGGTACCGTTTAGAGTATGGTTGTAATCCTCTGTCAACGAATTCCGTTAAGCGGTGGATGAAACAGTTTCAAGAAACCAATATGGAACATCGTGGAGGCGCCAGTAGGCCTAGCGTCAGTGGTGAGACGGTTAAAAAAGCATAAATGGTGACATTTACTTGGACATGCTAGAAAATTTTGCTATACCCCAGATCAAAAGATATGACATCCTTTTCCAACAAGACGAAGCACCTCCGCATTGGTCGACATGTGTACGTAAGTGCCTAAATGAGCATTTCCCCAACAGATGGATCGGGCGTGGTGGTCCCATTCCGTGGCCTGCTCGCTCTCCAGATCTAACTCCATTGGATTATTTCATGTGGGTTCATGTGAAGGATCGTGTCTATCAGATGCCTTGTACTGATTTGCAGGAACTGAAGCAGTGTAGCACAGCTGCTATTAATTCCATAACTCCTCAGATGCTTGCCAATACATGGCATGAAATCTAGTATCGCTTGGGCGTACTACGAGCAACCAAGGGATCTCACATCAAAATTTATTAACTTGTGTAGTTACATTGTAAGTTAGTACAGCCAGTTTCTTCCTATCTGTTTAATGTTTTGTTTTATATAAATTTGTAATGTGTCCAATAATTCTTGGACACCATGTGTATCTGTGTGGTCAACCTTGTCACATGCACTCTGTGACACACCTGGGTGGATACACTGATTTCAGGGATGGTCATACACTGCTGGACAATTGTTAAGGACGGATCATAAACGGCTATATAGCGCATAAAAAAGTAAGTGTGGTTGGATGCCAAGTGAAATAAAATAATGTCAGAATGCCAGGACATTACAAGAAAGACAATTTATTGTGCTCTGAAATCCAGAAGGCTTTGGAACGTGTTCAAGGGACAAACAGGCCATTTTGTGCAAAATACGTAAATGTGAAAAAATGCAATTACCGTCCGCAGGCGTTCCGGCGTAAGATGTCAATACGGGATATGGCCACCATGGAAGGCGATGCAAGATTCCACACGTCGTGCCATGTTTTGCACTACATTATCAAGCAGCTGTTGGGGTAATTTATCCCATTCCTCTGTCAGTGCACGGATGACGGTGTCCTTGTTTATTGGAGGGCATTGGCGACCAGCAAGACTCCTCCCCAAAGCATCCCACACATTTTCAATGGGATTCAGATCTGGAGAACGTGCTGGCCATACAAGGCGTTGAATATCCTTGCTCTCAAGACACTCCTGGACAGCGACTGTTCGATGACATGTTGCGTTGTCGTCCATGAAAGTAAATCTATCACCGACAGCACCACAGAACATGCGAACATGAGGTAGCAGAACATCATTAATGTATCGTTGGCCAGTCATAATCCCAGTTGGAAGCACATAGAGGGACATACGACAATTGATCATGATGCCAGCCCATACCATGACACTGCATGTCGGATATCGGTCCCTTTCCTGTATGTTTGCTGGACAATATGCAGTACCACTATCATGCCAGGTCAGTTGTCGTCGACAATCAGACGATAGACTGTATCTACTCTCATCTGAGAAGAGGACAGCAGACCAGTCGTTATCAGTCCAATTGCGATGTTGATGGCACCATTGCAAACGGGCGGTACGGTGATGTCTGGACAATGGGATGCTCACAACAGGACGGCGGGCGTATAGTCCTCCTTCATGCAAACGTCTGGTGACAGTTTTTTGGGAGATCCGCCTGCGAGAGCAGCCATAAACTGATTTGCTACCTCACTAGCTGTGCTGCGCCGGTGTCTTTTTGTTGATAGCACTATGTACCGATCTTCTGCAGGTGTCGTACTGCGAACACGACCTCCCCCGTGACGTTTGCTACTCTCTCCATTTGTTTGAAATGATTTCCAAAGCCTTGAAACAACACTGTGGCCGACGTCGAACTCCCTGACAACATCTGTTATTTTTCGCCCTTCTTCAATCTTGCCAATAATACGGCTATGCGTAAAATCATCTAGGTGATGTCGGGAAGACGTACTGAAAATTGCAAGTTCATCAATTGATTCTTTCCCTTTCAACTTTGCGTTGGAACAACAACGGTCAATATGCGTCAAATCCTTTATATCTCTTATCAGCGCTATGACGTCACGAACAAGTTCGGCAATCCAAAATTTGCATACGCACAACACGTCTTACTGTATCCCGCACTTATGCTAATTTCCACATTTTCCTGCCTTCCATTTTATGGTTGCTATTGTCATCCGTCCTTAGCAATTGTCCGGCAGTGTATTATTCTGACACACACACACTGAATTGACAGAACATAAGAGATACATACCTAATAGCGTGCTGTTATTTCTTTGGCACTAATAACAGCCTATATATGCCAAGGCATTAATTCCACAAGATGCCGGAGGGTTTCTGGAGGTAATGCCAGCCATGCCTGTTCAGCATTGTCCGCAAGTTTGCCCTGGACATCTGTCCAGGATTTGTGGATCTGATGTTCCACTTCACGGTATCCCACACAGCTTCAACAGGGTTGAAATCCAGGGACCTTGGGGGCCACTGGATGGTTCCAAACTCAGATGAGTGTTCCTCAAACCATGCCTTGGTGGTTGTAGCACGGTGGGGCGGCACATTGTCCTGCTGGAACAGACCATCAAACAAAAAAAGCCACACCCGCACACACTCATCTGAGCATGCAACGCAGTGCTACTGTGCGGGGTTCCAGGTTTGATGTTCCCAACATCAGGTAAGATGTAATGTCCGATGACAAGCAGTCAATAGTAGCATAGAAGTAGGGCATCAGCTCCCGTAGCCCAGAGTATGCAGCATGTGACATACTCTTCACTCGCTAACACTGCTTGGGCCTCCGACATATAACCTGGATGTAATTTGCACTGGTCTGTACGAATCTGAATAGTCTATCTTGGCCCTGGTCATCAATAGCGTGTGGCCAACCACCACTTGCTGTCTGGGCACTGGTATATCCGTCAATGGTAACTTGCAGTACACTCTTGATACGGTTGCCCTCGGAAACCCTAGGGTTCTTGTCACTTGGGTGATAGAATGACCCATATGCCTTGTGCCAACAATGTGTCCACGATCAAAGTTGCTCAGATCACCAAATTTACCCATGTTCGTCGATTGTGATGTGCTGTTGGGAAGCCCTGCTGTTCACCAATGTATCGCCTTCATGCAGTTTGTGTGTGTTTCACTCGGGGCGGGTGTGGTGAACTTCCCATAACCCCTATCTCTAATGTTTTGTCTACTGAGTGTATATTTATTTATTTATTTATTTATTTATTTATTTATTTATTTATTGATTGATTTATTAGTCATGCCCTGGATATTTATTATATTGTTTGTATCAATTATACTCAAAATAGTATAACTATACTAAAAATCCGAAATTTCTTGGCGTAGAATAAAGATAAAATTTTCCAAGCTTTCGCACATCAACCAGATGGCTTTCTCAAGGAAGGTAGACAGCTAACTGCAAACTGGATAATATAATGTTTCAACTTTCAACACTTTGAACGCGGTGACTTGATTAGACAATAAATGATTAGGAGCAAACGTGATATTTTGAAGAAACGAGGTCACGTAGGTTGGGCACGCGGTACAATGGTAGAGAAAGCATTATTTGAAGAATTGATTCCAAATACGTGGCAACTCCGGAGAAACGCTATCATTGCAAGCCTCGCAGCTGATCAAGGTTTCGCTAATGGCGGTAGATTTGGGTGTGCAGTATGAAACTAATTTCTTTACATCACTCCAATAGGATCGGCAGGCTTGAACTTGACTTCTCTTGATAGGGCAGTGGTTATTTTCCCGTCTCTTGTATCCCTTTTATGTTCACTGATTCTAATTCCAAACAAACGTTTGGTCATTCCGATGTAGTATCGCCTGGAGCCTTCCAGATATTTTAGTGAGATGGCATAAACACCTGCCTCATTGAGAAGGGGGGCTTGTCAATATTTCTCTTAAGCATCGTGTATAAAGATGCCGGAGACCTTATGCTGACACCGAAGTTCATCCTCCTGAGCGCGTTTTTGAGTTGATAAGAAACATTTGGTATGTAGGTAATAGAGCCCAAGTAGCAAGTTGCGGCATAGAAATATTAGCTCTGCTGGTTCTGGCTTTCTCGATAAAGTTATGCATCTGGTTCAAAGTACATCCTGCCTCAGTGGCCAATTCGACGATGTTTCTTAGTTCAGATTCTCTAGAACGGACATCAGATGAAACAGCGAAGGCTCTTCTAATTCGAGAACGGAATAAGGCGGTCTTGTAATCATCAGGGCAGAATGAACTGCGGAGCATCAAGTTGGGAACGGAAGTGGGTTTATAATAGGCTTCCGTATGAAGGCGGTTGTCATGCGATTTGCTCAGTGAGACGTCGAGATAAGGTAAAGTACCACTGTGTTCAAGCTCCATGGTGAAATTGATTGTTGGGTGTATATAATTTATTTTATCGAGGAAAAACGGGAGTCTCCTTTTCATGTGGCCATATGAAAAATATGTCTTCTGCATATCGCAGCCAGGTGTGATGTTGGTGAATATATGTTGCTCAATGGGGCGAAGTATTGCTTCCGCAAACGGCTGAAAGCGAAGATCCCATTAGAGCGCCATTTACTTGCTTATAAATTTGCCCTCGGAAACTGAAGTAGCTGGAATTTGAGACCAAGTCCATTATTTTGAAGATGCTGAGGCAAGACTCCTGAGAATAAGCCGATGAATTAGATATAGCCTTTTTCAATGTTCTGATGGCTTTTCCTTGAGAAAGCCATCTAGTTGATGTGCAAAAGCTTGGAAAATTTTATCTTTATTCTACGCCAAGAAATTTCGGATTTTTAGTATAGTCATACTATTTTGAGTTGTTTGTATCATTTGACACCTTCAGTTATATACATTGGTGAAAGATTTTGTTTCATGTCGGCATTGTCATTTTCGTGGTTTTGGGCTTCTGGGTGTCGTAGTCATGCCCTGGATATAAGACAGATTTGTACTCAAGCCCGCTGTAATGAATAGGACATCACAACAAAAATTATTGATTGCATGATTATAAGTGCACAATTATTATGTTGTGATTATTAGCAGATTGTAGGTTGTTTATTCATTGATGAATACAATTTTCCAAAGAGAACTTCAAATGTCATTTGTGTTTTCATTAATCAGGCAATGAAACTACAAATGACTGATAAAGTTGCTGTTTATTTCAGTCCCATAACATTCTGAAACAATCTTCACACATGTGAAGAAATGCTCTGTGAATGAAACAAGTGAGTGAATGTAACAAGTCTGCCTGTTTAACTTTTTTTATCAATTCTGAAAACACTCTGACTCAATTTTAACTACTTTTGTTTTAAATGCACTTTTGAAGAAGAACATAGATGCAATATATTTTAAAGCCTTAATGACATGCATTCTTTAAGGTACGAACCTGCATCAGATCAAAACTTTCAAGGCTTCCTGCATTTTCAGCCTGTTTTAGTTGTAATTAATGCGCCAGATCCGTGCTGTACTACCATGTTTTTCATTTCTTTTTATGATACCTTCTCAAGAGAAAGTAAAAAAGCTAACAGAAAAAAGATGACAGTGAAAATGAATTCTTTTCACCAATTTAGACTTGGGTTTCAGTTTAATGAACGTAGTAATAGAGAAGCTACCATTTCTGTTTGTTTTTTTAAATTAATATATGTGTGTGTAGAAAAAATCATCCGTCAAATGTAAATTAGATTTTTTTTTCTAAAAAATTAAATTTTATTACATTTTAATAGTACAGGAAGGTAAGACAAAGAAAGCTGAGTATGTTGCAAGTCTCACTTCATTTTGTGAGTCAAAATGTTTTCGCTTAAGAGCAGCAAAACCTTTTAGCCTTGGCCTAACTTCCAAGGTAATTTGATGCCTGAGCTACTCTGGTATTTTGTTATAATAATAAAAATGTGAGATTGATTTTTTTTATTTTTTTTTTCAAAATGGGGTTCAATTGATGCAAAAGAATAGTGGTGATTTAAGAAGTACTTTGACTTGTTAAGATAAAGATGTATTGCCATAGGATGAAGTTCACAGTTAAGGGAGCAAGAAACAAGTGCCATTATTCAGCAAGAACACATTATTTGTAATAATATGAAAAAAAATCATGGTTGCAAGCTGAGTTATGTTGAAACAAGGTTTAAGCGTCGACATTGGTCTCCTTGGTAAAACTCAGTGTGCCTCCCCGGTGGCGCAGTGGTCTAAGCGATGGCCTCTGATCATTCGTCTGAAAGGGGTCCGGGTTCGAATCCCGGTGAGGCATGGATGTTGTGTTTGTCTTACGGCACTGGCTCTCTCCCTTCCCTGGAACCAGTGACCCTAAATTAGGGACGGGCGACTGCTTATAGCCCATTGAGTTGCTCACGGTGGTCGTTAAACCTCCAATCAAAAAAAAAAAAAAAGACTCAGTGTGCTCAGCTGCTTCGCAAGAAACGTCGCCTCCTTCGCTGTGCCAAGTCGTCCGGCTGCCTCTTCGCTTGAACGTTATATCGGCAGGAAGAACGGAATCTTTCCCAATTCCTCACACTTAAGAGACGTGCCTACTGGAAGGCACAATGCAACGACACCTCGAAAGCCGCCTCGGTGGCGCAGTGGTCTAAGGCGCTGGCCTCTGATCATTCGTCCGTAAGGGGTCCGGGTTCGAATCCCGGTCAGGCATGGATGTTGTGTTTGTCTTACGGCACTAGCTCTTTCCCTTCCCTGGAGCCAGTGACCCTAAATTAGGGACGGGCGACTGCTTATAGCCCATTGAGTTGCTCACGGTGGTCGTTAAACCTCCAATAAAAAAAAAAAAAAAAGACACCTCGAAGACAGGATTCGTTTTCTCCCTCCTGGGCCGCCTGAAATCTCATGTTGGGATTGAGCCCGGATCGCCTGCTTCTTGGGATTAACGATTCCCTGGTTTATGATCCGGTGGAGCATGCTTCGGCGTTTGGTGACCTCTTTTCCACAGCCTCTTGCTGTCCGGTGCAATCCTTATCTCTTGGCCATGATGACTCTTCTCTTGCAATGGATGCGTTACTTACAGCCAGTGAAGTTGCCAGGCCGCCCCGGTGGCGCAGTGGTCTAAGGCGCTGGCCTCTGATCATTCGTCCGTCTGGGGTCCGGGTTCGAATCCCGGTGAGGCATGGATGTTGCGTTTGTCTTACGGCACTGGCTCTCTCCCTTCCCTGGAACCAGGGACCCTAAATTAGGGACGGGAGACTGCTTATAGCCCATTGAGTTGCTCACGGTGGTCGTTAAACCTCCAATCAAAAAAAAAAAGTTGCCAGGGCTATTGATAGATCGCCCCGACGCTGTGCACTCGGTCCTGATGGGTGTACTCACGAACTGGTGAGACGTATATGGAGGTGCAATTCGTCATGGCTGGTTGACCTCCTTAACCTCTTGGTCTGCCGGCGTTCACCCTTCATGCTGGAAGGAGTCCTGGTTGATCCCAATAAAGAAGCCTAACAAATCTGCTCTTGACTTATCATCGTACCGAATGATCACCCTCACATCGGTTTTTTCGAAGATCTTGGAGAAAGTCCTGGTCTCTCGCCTAACGGACTTTATTCTCTCTCCTAACGGACTTTATTCTCTCTCATCAACGGATCAGCAAGCTGCAGTTCGCATTTTTACCAGGACGTTCAACATCGGCGTGACTTCTGTCGATCCAACGTCATCTTCTGGTGGCTCGAGCTCGACATAATTATGTTTTTATTGTGCCTTTGGACCTTCAGGCGGCATATGATTCGGTCTGTCATCCTGCTCTCCTGGGTAAATTGGCGTCTCTGGGTGTTCGTGGACGTCTTCTTCGCTGGTTGGCTGACTTACTTGCTCTGCGCAGATTTCGCGTTTGTTGGCGAAGAACGGTGTCATCCTCCTTTCCGCACTGTTGAGGTGTTCCTCAGGGTAGCTCCATTTCGCCTATCCTTTTTAACTTATACATTGATGATGTGGTTGATTGTTGTCATCCAAATGCTCATATGTTCTTATTTGCAGACGACATTTTTTTTTTTTTACTTGGAGGTTTAACGACCACCGTGAGCAACTCAATGGGCTATAAGCAGTCGCCCGTCCCTAATTTAGGGTCACTGGTTCCAGGGAAGGGAGAGAGTCAGCGCCGTAAGACAAACACAACATCCATGCCCGAGCGGGATTCGAACCCGGACCCCTTACGGACGAATGATCAGAGGCCAGCGCCTTTGACCACTGCGCCACCGGAGCGGCACGACATTTTCATTGTTTCCTACGGTCCCAACCGGGCGGCGGCCCTTACCTATATGCAATCCACTTTGGAATCCATTGTTCAGTGAGCATCTTCCTGGGATTTACATCTCTCTCCTTCTAAAAGCTTTGCGGTTGACTTTTCTCGTAAGCGCCGGACCCTCTCCGGCTGGGTTCCGACTCAGTGGCCTGGCAATCCTCCATCAAGATTTTAGGGGTCTGGTTTAACTCCTCCCTGACTTGGTCTTTCCACCTCACGCACGTTAAGAAGTCAGTCTTCCGAGCCTTGTCTGCTGTTAGAGTTGTTTGTCATCGCCGATGGGGTCTTGGCTTCCCCAACACTCTTGCCTTTGCTGTGATTCGGCCAATTCTGGAATATGCGGTTCCAGTCCTTTTCGCATTCCCAACCTATCTCTACGACGCTCTAGAGGTTTTGCTCAACCATGCACTCCGTGCAGCCATTCACCTCCCTCGCTCGACGCCTGTTGCGGTCTTGCGTGCTGAATGTGGAATCGCTAGCGTTCGTTCTCGAATCACCATCCTGACAGTCCGATTTTTGTACTACCACCTGTCGGTGGGTCAGCTTTCGCCTATCGCTAATCTTCTTCTGGAAGAGGACGCCTTGTCATTCTACGCTTGGAGATCCCATGGCTTTCCCATTGGAATCGTGCTCAGTCGCCCCCGACAGGAGCCGCTTTTCGTCAACAGCGTTCTTCTTCAGGCTCTGCCGGCCCTTCCTGTTTCGTCTACACCGTGCTACTCGATTATCTGCTCGGGTCTCTCTTTTCAGCACCGATATCTGCATCTGATGCTTCTCAGATATCGCTTTGGGATGTTCTTGGCCCAGTACTCAGCGTCGCACCACATCATTGCAACTGACGCTCCGAAGATTAACTCCTCGGTGGCGATCGGGCATTTTTCCCACGGAACAATTCCAGCCGTTCGTTCTCATTTTCGACTGTTTCCTCAGTGTTCTCGGCTGAAGCGTGGGCCCTGATAACAGCGCTTGAATTTGCTCCCAGCCCGTGCGGTGGCCTCTTGTTGCTTACTGATAGTCGTTCTGTACTACAGGCTTCGCTGGCATTAAATCGCAAATCTCAAAACATTGTTCTTCTGCATGATTCTCTCCAACGCCTACGCTCTTTCTACGAGGACATTGTGCTCGTTTGGTGCCGGGCTCATGCAGGTCTGCCAGCGAATGTGGCCGTTGACGCCCGACGGGGCCATGCTGAGGACCTGGCCCTGCCCCCCTCTCCCCTGTTACAGCTTCCGACGCTGCTCGGCACAGTGGTTACATGACCATCTCCGCTTCTGATTCAGCCTGGCTTTCGTCCGGGTGAGCAGATCGATATTCATTCAGCTTTCGTCACAGATGGCCTAGCGAACATTGTTATCGAAGTTCCTCAGCGGTTATCATTCAGCAATTACGCACGGACATGGCACCTTTAAATGGCTACCTCTTTCTGATTCGAAAACGTCCCTCCCCGATGTGCTTCTGTGGCTCCGGTCCTGAGACTATTGTCTGTTACTCACTTCCTCCTCTCCTGCCCTGCCTACAGCGCATATCGGAGGGTTTGTTTCGGTGTGACAACCCCTCCTTCCACAACTTCCGTCTCTTCTCAAACGTATTCCTTGTTGGACTTTTGGGACGCTTCCGTGGCAAAAAGAAAAGTTCGGGCCTTGGAGAAATTTATATTTCTCTCCAGACGCTTCTCATTTTGAACACTCCATTTCTAACTCTCCTTCTCATGAGCATTTCCCATAATGGACTTTTGTGATGCTGCCGTGACTACACGTGCTGTTCGTGCATCTTAGTGATTCATCGTGATCAGGAGACATTTTCGCTATTACACCTCAGCTAACTAGTAGCTGTGAGGCCATGGTGTACGATAGACCGTGTGTGAGGCATAAACCTCAGTCGATAAACCTCATCGTCTTCAAAAAAAAAAAAAAAAAAAAAAAAAAAAATTACTTGAACCTGCGCATCGTAATCGACATCGTTATCGTCTGTGTAAAGGGATTAGAAAGTTGTAAACAATCGTGATGTTAGCGTTGCACGTTGTACTGGACTACTGGTAGAGAGAACCTGCGCTAGCTGCTGTTAATTGTAATTTATTTCGTGAATGTAGTTGGTGAGTTTAATCAAATATTTACTGCATTTTAAAATGAAATTTTGGGAATCATATAATTTTTTTTTCTGTAGTTATGGATTGTTTTTTCGTAGGTGTAACGTCCTACCATTTCAAGGTTCTTTACCATTTAACATATTTTAATGAACAGAGAGGTGGCGTATTTTGCGTTATCAATCTTGAAGCTTTTTTTTTTTTTTTAATGTGCAGGTCGCTGTCAACATCTACTCTTCCAACGGAAGCCTGTTACAATCGCATGTGACACGTCAGGGGATCTGTTTTATCTGGCGTTTAACCAAGAGCGCCGTGGGTTGGTACATATAATTGATAGCCTATGGTCTAGACACGACCACCAGGGAGACATTCCTGTGCCGCCACAGAATTAAAAGATCTTAAGTTTCACCACAATCGCTAATCCGGAAAAAATTAATCTGGATCATATATGAAGTGCTAGATAGAGGTAATAAAGGCAACAGTTTAAACAGAATTTCTTTATAACGAAGATTAATTTTTTTTTCTGTTTGTTTTTTGTATGGGAAATGTTTTTATGAATGAAGTGAATGTTTCATTTCAGAGGGCAGAAACAATAGCGAACTTGTGTTTTTCTACCCATAGACTCTTTATAGATAATCCAATATTGTACCAGATTAGCATGCATTGTTCCTCTGTGTGAAAGGGTCATTGGATTCCATCCCCTGTTAGGGTTAGAATTATTTGAGAAAGTCTCAATGTTTTTGGTTTTAAGGAAATTTTGAATTAAATAACTTAGGGCAACAGTAAGTAAAACTTATCTGGTAGTTTGTATTTCTTTGTGGAGCTAACCTCTGAATCTCAGAGAACAGCTTAGTGATAAGATATAATAATGAGAAATATTGCTCAACTTAATTGCACCATATCTATAGCATTGTGCTAATAATGGATGATGTTCAGAGAATATTTTTATTGTGCTGAAGTATTCTTTATAATGAAGATTATTATATCGTATTTGCACGATTTAAACTTGTGTTAGATATCCTAAAGTTAAGAAACAACAAGAAGAAGTCAGAAGTAAATAAATAAACTTTTTAGATCTTTTGGATACACAATGAATCCATCTTCAGATTTATGCAAGTTATGATGCATAAGGGCAATGGAATGCATCCTACTCTTATGTCCTGACCTTAGCCAAATTAGATAAGTGGAAAATGTCAGGGTTGCTGAAAGAGCACTGGAGGTCTTCCCTCATGTTAAAAAATATTTTGAAACAGCAAAGAAAGATTTACCACAAACAATATCTGTTGGAAACATTGAAGATGCATGTAACAATAAGTTAATTGCGGCAAAAATATAATTTTTTATATCAGTTGCTGCTTTTTTGGAGCCATTTCTAAAATCATTTCTAAGTCCTTCACCTACGATTCCTTTTCTGTACAGCTCCTTGGCAGATCGGTTAAGGCAAATAATAACAAGATTTGTCAAACATGAACTACTTAGGGAAGCTCCCACTCCCTTTAAATTAGTGAAGATAGATGTGTCTTCCATTAAATCCCGTAGAAGAAATGAAGTTGATATTGGAATTGCTGCCACGAACTACATGAAAAAAAGTGGTGCTTCTGAATGTGAGAAGGACAAATTTGTCACTGAATGTAAACATTTCCTGGTTAATATGACCAGCAAAATTATTGAAAATACTCCAATAAATTTTTTGACCGTGAGATCTATGTCCTGCTTAGATCCTCATCTACTATGTATGTTCTAATGCTGTACTATGGGAAAAACAAATGGATAACTTGCTTCAACTTCTGCATGATAGTAACATTTTATCAGCATTATCAGCGGATCGTGCCAAGCAGCCATTTTCAACATTTACAAACTAAGTGGAAAAAAGATTTATCTTTATTTTGTACCTAAAACACACGATTAGATGTGTTTTTTTCAAAATGCCTGAATAACGAAGAATTTAAAGGGCTGTGGCAAGTAATGAGGATCATTACGATTTTATCCCATGTCAATGCCTCATCAGAGTCAGGTTTTTAAATAAACAAAGACATTCTTGTTTTAAAATCTACAGAAAAATCTTTAATTGCTCTACGTAGCACATATGATGCAGTGAAATCAAATGGTGGTCTACTATCCGTGCCAATAACCCCTGAGATGTTGCAGAGCATGAAAATGTTATGGACTCAACATCATAAGGTTTATGGTTTTATCATTAATCTGTTATGTTAATATGCTTAAGATAATTTTCGCTTAGGTCGATTTTACTGCATATTGAGTAGAAATTCTAGTTTTTCTACTGTAAAAGTGCTGTGAATAGCAAAAGTGTGGTCTGGAATTTTGTGGAAATTATCCTGGAAAACCTAGAAAAGTCAGGGAATTTCATTTCTGAAAATGAGTGGGAACCCTGACAAGGATACAAATCCTTGTACATCATATTTTCAAAAAAATTTTTGAAAGTATGGAGTACAAGTAGTGTTCCTCCTTGATTTTTTTTTACAGCTCGGCAGCAAGAAATATTAGCAGGGTGATACTTTTAGCAACTCCTTCCCCAATCAAAAGAAAAAAAAATCTTTTGCTTGACATTATTATACTTATTAAACATCTTTAGCAGTGCAGTTGGCATTAATGTAACACAACATGATAAATAAAGTTAGAAAATTGTACAAAAGTGATCAAAAATTAATATTTACTAACAAATCTTATTTGACACAGATTTCAGGCAGTTTTCATCAATATTAATAGTGTATGTGGGAATAAGATTTTCACTCTTACTATGATGTGCATTGTGAAACCTTTCATTAAAGGAAATCTAGCCAGGTGGCAGAGAAAATTAACTGTATGTGCCCAGGGGCATATATAAAATATTTTTCCTGGGGGGGCAAAATGGAAGTTTGTAACCAGAATCAGGGAACACGAAAGAGACACAAGGAAGGAAGATCATCTACAGCTCTATCCAAAGAAGTGTGTTCCAAATATGCAGTACCTACATGAGAAGGTATTAAAAAATTAGTTCCCTATTTTAACCCAAAAGCAACAGCATTCAGAGAATCTCTGGAGTTGCCAAAAATCTGGATACAGTGCCCCAATGATTTTCCTCCCTCAAAACTGCATGTTCCAAGTTAACACATCTTGTGACTTCTAATTCAGAAAACACTGTGCTGCATAGTTAATCATTTTTTATGTGTCTCGTGTAACATTCTCATATTTAAATTGTAATTTGTTCTAATATTTCAGTTTGTTTATGCTGTTAGCCTTGAAAGAACCATCCGTAGATGAGCGAAAACTTGGCAATTGTATTTTGTTTTCTTATCCGATAAAACGGATTACCACTTCAGTCTTAATTGCAGAAATATTTTTTATAATAAAACACATACATTCTAGTGCTGCTATTTAGTGTTTCCGGGCACGATAAATCAATTGTGTTTGCTTTATTCTGTATGTAATTTGTTTAGCACTTTAGCCCGGAAATATCACGAACACAAGAAATAGGGATTGATAAGTGCCATAGTAAGGGAGTGTGGTTTTGATGATTTAAACCCTTCCTGAAATGCTGTATTTAAATAAAGGAAGGTTAGCGAGGTCCACACGTACTTGTATAAGTTGCATAGCATATAAATCAGTATTTGAAAACTAGAAAGTATTAAATAAAAGAATTTTGTGTGGAATAAAGTGTGACAGCAAAAACTCAACGTATATATAACATACGATGAAAATTGATTTTCAAATTCATAACCCCTCTTAAAAATTCTTTCTGGCTACGGCCCTGCGGATTAATATCTCAGCCCGTCATATTGACAGGAGTGATCTGTAAGGGTTCTACTTCTGTGTTCTGACTCAGTCCTACTACTGTGTTCTGATGCTGTACTGTTTATGCCAGTGCATACATTCTTCTGGCATGTGCCAATTTGCAATGTCAAAAACTTTTAAAATACATGTACATGAGTTGTAGTTTTTCACATAACAGGGCACAGGAAATTCTCTTACTTCTATCAGAATCTGAGTGTTAAGAGTTGTGTTTCCTGCCCCCCAATTTTTCTTTATTGAATGAACTGAGTTACTTTTGTAAAAAAGTTATAGGCTTATGCAAAATTAAATTTTTAGACATTAAAGGCAATGAATAAATAGCATTACTCAAATTCATTATTTTTTGTCTTGTTCCAAATACAGAAACAGTATTCTCCTCCATATGCTTTGTCTTATTTTTGTTTTTCTTGTGTCCTTCCATGTTGCTTCAGTGTCTCCTTGTACCATTTTCTTTTTCTCTTTATCACCCTGTCACCACACTCTGCATGTTCTGTGTGTCTCTCTTTTTCCACTGTCTTCTTTCATGTGTACCTCTGCTCTGCATTCATTTCCTCTTGCATGCTGTTACTGTTTGTCACTTTCTACCTGAATTTCCTGTTTCTTCTGTCACCTCATTTGGTTTTGTTTCATGTGCATGTGTCCTCTGTGTGTCTATCTCTTCTGCCCATAATCCCTCAGTTTTGTTTTCCTGTCTTGTTTGTTTTCTTTGTTGTTTCTACATTATCTGTTCTATTAGCTTGTGCCCCCCCCTCATGTCTGTATCTGTGTTTTGTAAATGCAAACTCAGAATTCATATTTGATATCTGATCAACCTCTGATATGTTTTTGTTGAATTACATTCATGTGATGTGCAAGTTCTCAGTAACAGTTGTTACATTTGCAGTTGTTACATTTGCAGTTGTTGATTCAGCAGTCTTTGTTGGATCATATATTCCACATGCTATTGTAGATCATAGAAATTCTGTCACTTCAGCAGCTCTTGGTACCAGCATTGTAACTTGTCTAACCACCTACCCTTAAGGCATCAGAAAGTGGATTTACGAACTACACTATATCTTCATTCACTCAGATTTGCCCAATCTGCAAGTTATAATGCACAAGATATGGTCTTAGTCACTATCTGTGATGCTGATTTGTTTTTATTATGCATCCTGCATTAAAAAAAACCACTTTATTGTTATTATGTTCCTCTTTACTTCATAAATTTATGTGTTAAGTTTTATTGAAATTTGTGTTATTTGCCTGTATGGTGTGCTCTTCTCACTCTTATCCAAATGCTTTTACCTGGGATAGTTTCAAAACTTCTGATTGTTATTGTAGTTACATATTACTAATTACTTTATTTTTTATGCAACAGATAAAACATACTTCTTGTTCTTTGTATTCCAGAAATGCTAAATTATGGACAATCATCAAGACAGAGGTTCCTTTTACATTTTATGGGGAGTTTGCATTGCCATGTGTTTTATACTGCTCTTAATGTTATGCAGCACAGACAGTAAAGTTGAAACATCTGTGCAGTCTCGTGAGTAGTGTTTCCTTACTTTTTCATCAATGGCATGATATTAATATGTGAAACGCAAGTTAAGTACATCAGAAAATTGTCAATTTTTCTTTGATTTATTGTATTACGAACCATTTAGAACATACAAAGAAAATTAGTTGATTTTCTATCTTTTAATTTTTAGACTAGGATGACACTTTGCATGTAATAGTAATCCATCTTTTGAACATGTTTTTTCACATCTTATTAACACCTTTTTCCTATGTCAGCACGGGTATGAAGTGTTAAAAATCAGTAGCAGTATTCCTGATTTTCATCTGCCCTTTAATCTGAATGGCATTGTCTGTGTTAGTAGTTGCTGCTTGCTGTTTCAGAAAACTGAGTTGCATCATCCATTAACAGCAATTGCTGCTTCTTGTAATTGTTTATCACATATAATAACACTCAGACATCAGAAAAGGCATTACAAAAATCTTAGGTGTGGTTAGATGTCTGGTGAGTAAAAGATTTTTTATTTTTCTTTCAATATATAGGAGATGAAACTGGTTCTGCCGCCCCGGTGGCGCAGTGGTCTAAGCGATGGCCTCTGATCATTTGTCCGAACGGGGTCTGGGTTCGAATCCCGGTGAGGCATGGATGTTGTGTTTGTCTTACGGCACTGGCTCTCTCCCTTCCCTGGAACCAGTGACCCTAAATTAGGGACGGGCGACTGCTTATAGCCCATTGAATTGCTCACGGTGGTCGTTGAACCTCCAATCAAAAAAAAAAAAAAAAAAAGAAACTGGTTCTGGCCGCCCCGGTGGCGCAGTGGTCTAAGCGATAGCCTTTGGTCATTCGTCCGAACGGGGTCTGGGTTCGAATCCCGGTGAGGCATGGATATTGTGTTTGTCTTACGGCACTGGCTCTCTTCCTTCCCTGGAACTAGTGACCCTAAATTAGGGACGGGCGACTGCTTATAGCCCATTGAGTTGCTCACGGTGGTCGTTAAACCTCCAATCAAAAAAAGAAACTGGTTCTGCCTGTTACCTGATTGATGATCATTAATCCCTTAATCCCCTATCTCAACTCTCATTTCCCTCTGGGGCATTATCTTTCAGTGTCAGCTTGCCATTAGGTTTAGGAAGCAGATAGAACCAGTTTCAATAAATCCACAGTGTACGAGAACTGTGGGGCATCCCAGTTTAGCAGTACAAAAAAAAAAAAAAAAAAAGAAAAAAATCCTTTAATGTTTTGTTTGGATGTTGGGAAAGTTTAAAAGGGCAAGCCATAGTAACCCAAGGACCTTGTTGTAGGGTTTGAAAACAAAAAAATTGTAACATGCAAAACACCAAAACACACATAGCTGTACATTTTATTAGTTTTATTTAGATGAACCTTTTACAAACTATTCACAAACCAAAGTAACAACAATTATTGAAAATATGTTTTTACCAAGTTGGCAAAAAATGAAAAAAAAAAAAAAATGCATTTTTGCCAGGGCAGTTTTTACCATGATCTTCTCCACATTTTTTTCCCTCTGCAACAAAAACATGTTAACCCTGAGTGTGTGCCATTCATTTGTGTTGATTTGTAAATGTTACAAGGAGTAAAGTTTTCTCTAGATGCTGCAGGAAAAGAAACAGAATTGTACTGATATTGACTGCCTAATCATGATGCAGTCAGCAGCAACACCCACCTCTTACCCACTTAATTCTGCTGCGAGTACAGCAAGCTTGAGTGCTCACAGTGCATGTATATGTTATGTTAATTGTTTATATATTATGTTGATTAACAGGCATTTAAGTTTGAGTGACTTCAAGCCCAGTATATTACTGTATTTATCAGTGTATAACACACACTTTTATTCCTAAAATTTAGGACTGAAATTCTATCTGCACGTTATACACGTATACTACTTTTTTTATTTAAACTTAAGTAAAATGAATACTGCTGCAGAGTGTGACGCTTCCCGACATTGACAAATGTTTACGTTTTATTAGAGTTGCCAACTTTGAAAAAACTGTAAACATTTGGCAATGTTACGGTTTTTTTAAACATTTGGTAATGTTACATGTTTTTTTTAGAGTTGGCAACTTTCCAGAGTAATATCACAAACTACAGGGGATGGGGGGGGGTGTTCTTCGTGTGGACGAATGCCCATGTGTTTTAAAAAACAAACAATGCACATCATATCAAAAAACACACAATAAATTTCTTAATCTTTGTACTTACAGTGTAAACATTATTTTCAAGTTTACAAGCAGTTCTACCTCTTTTGTTACAAATTATCCATGCACAACCATATGTTTTAGCAATGTCAGAATCTGGAAACATCTTAATAAACAAATGCCTGTCATGGTCTGCCAGGCAAATTATGCTTTATAATAAAAGCTGTGTGAATAATGTTTCCACATGTATTACACGGACACCTTCTATGGTGGAAATAAACAAAGATGTAAGATTTTGACTAGATGCATTTACTTTAGCATTGTCTAATGTTGGCGGCATGCAACATGGCATTCACGGTCACTTAAACCACCACGTGCAATAGTGAAATCAATGTCACGAACAGAACAGTAAACATGAGTTTCAGATTTCTTGGAACACTTCAAAATGGGCCATCATTGCTTCTCGTAAGCATCTGCAAAGCATTGGCTATGCGGTTCTTTTGAGATAATGCACAAAAAGAAATCTACTTTGTTCAGGTAAATGCACTAAATGGTCATTCCACGCCAAATCGTCAGATGCTATCCACCACACCATCTTTGTTTGATTTTTTTTTTCATGAATAGATCACCCCAATGTAAGAAAACCCCAAAAGTTTCATTTTTTTATTTCTCATGGATTAGAAGATATTAATTTTCAAATTCTGGTGCATGGTGCGCTTTATTCGTGTAAAAACGCAAATATCTTCAGTTGTTTGGATCAAAAGAAGTATTAAAATCACCACTCCTTCGTAATTTCCCCCAAAGAATCAATTGGTGCAATGCACAAATTTCTATCTTCTTTAGTTTTTGAGTTATGTGCAACAGGAGAGCCTTTTTTCAAAATGTAAAAAGGCAATGTAGTACAGCACTTAGAAAGTCGCAATGGTTTTCGTTTTTAAAGAAAAGTTTAATCTAATAAATGAAGAAAAAAACCTTGGGCTTTCGCTTGCGCACTGTGAAAAGTATTTTTAAAAATGGTGCACGGCTCGTATTTTACCACTGTGAAACCGTGCATGGCGAATAGCGTCGTGCAGCCAACCAAACGGCAGTGAAAGTAGATTTTGGCCTTCGGACGGGCAGCAGATCCAGATACCAACCTTAAATTAGTTCTTCAAACACACTTCGGTGTTGAACTTCATTGCATGGTTATAAGATTTATTGTATATATCTTTCAACTATGCAATTGTGATATTTTGTACTGTTTCTCACGTTGTATTAATATCGAAGTGCTTGCGGGAAACTTAATCATCTTTGCCTGACCTTGAATTATCATGGTTGAATGTCACTGAATATTACAAAATTTAAGATAAAATATTTTATAGATAAAAGCTGTTACTCATGTTTTCATTTTCCTGGAATGCTTCGTGATATTGCACTTGTACTTGTCGGAAGCATACATCTGCTCTGAAGTCTTCTGTTAGCATTTCCAGTTGTCACTTTGCGAAGATATTCCACTTGGTAAGTTGAGAAAGGTGGGTAACCACTCTTCTTAGTGAATCTTGATTCAGATCAATAAAATACTTTAATATAAATTGATCAAGACTGAATATTTATCAGATCGATTTCTCTTCGACTTGAAGGCTTGACCATTTGCTATTTTATTATTTTGATTTCATTTTATATTGATTTGAATGATGATATTACTTTCACTGAAAAGAATCAGAGGAGATTTTGCGTACGCTTATAAAACATTATTTCTCATCCTGCGGAGAATGGCAAGTTTATTCTTAATGATATCTTTACGAGGAGCAATAAATTTGCAGGATGTTGATCAGACAAAGCGCGAAAAAGGTGTGGAGTGTCAAGTTATTTGCAGTAACCTTCCACAAAAGACATCTAAAAAGGAGAGAGGCTTCATTTCATTGCCGGCATGACAAATTTAAAACCAAAGCATGATGGAACTTTTTTATCCATGTATACATACATACTCGCCAGAATTTTTTTTTTAAAGAGAAAAAGCTGCTTAAAAAGTACAAAATGATCCCTAAAATTAGCCAAAGAAATTTCTCCATGTTCACAGAGCTTCGAAAGGGCAGGAGAAATGTCTTTAAATTGTTGGTCTCGTCCAGAGCGAAAGCATTGGCAGTAATCACCTCCCCCCCCCAAATAACTTTGGTTTTGCACCGATTTAAAGAAATGATCTAGATGATGACACAAAACGTGGGAAAATGTCTCAAACACTGTAAAACCTTTAGGTATTAAATTTTATGATAATTGCCAAATTCGTTATCGGAGGGGGGGGGTGCGTTCCATGGAAGCTCAACCTCCTGTTGTCTGATTTGGTGAAATATAATCAATATCAGACATGGAAGTTGATCACAACATTGTGAGACATCAAAATATAAACGTCGTTCATAAACTAATCATGTTTTTTTAAAATAAAGAATTCCTTTCCTTCAAAAGACGAATTCAACAATACATGCATCCGCATGGCGTGAGGGCCATTTGCTTGTGGGAGAGATGCTGTCCTTCTTCCGGTATCACGTCTCCGCACAGCCGTGGCCACGACACAGCGTGCGTTGCTGACTGCGCTTTCACCGTGGCAATGCGCTGGCCATGCACCATGTTTAAAAATTATTTTCTCGGCACTCAGGAAAAAGCCCAAGGTATTTTTTTTGTTCATTTGATAGATTAAACTTTCTTTGGAAGGAATAATAACTGCAGCCTTCTATGTGCTATACTACATTACCTTTTTCAGCATTGAAGAAAGGCTCTCTCGTTGCTCATAACTCAAAAACTAAAGCAAATAGAAACTCGTGCATTGCACCAATGGATTCCATGGTAAAATTACAGAAGAATGATGATTTAGATATTTCTTTTTATTCTAAATAACGGAGATATTTGCGTTTTTTACGCAAAACATGTCTACTGTGCACCAAAATTCAAAAAAATATATCTTCTAATCTATCGGAAATAAAAAAATGAAACTTTCAAGGTTTTTATAAGTTGGGAGTAGCTACCCATTAAAAAAAAAGTCGTAAGAATCGGAGACGTGTTGGTGGAAAATTAATTCCAAATAATTCCAAATGTGTTGGTGGAAAATTAATTCCTTAAAGTAAAACTATGCCCACTCCAACACTCCACTGCCAAAACTTCTCACCCTGCACCATGCTTCTCTTGCAGCCAATGCTCCCATCAGCCGAGACCTGTTCAGCTCTCTGCTGCCCTGCAATGCCTTAAACAACAAGCTCGAATGCACTTGCAAATGCAGTGAAACAGATTGACCTTGATAACACTGCAAGTGCCAAATAGTGTGAAACATCCCATTCTTCCGTAGTTACAAACACGCATAATGTTTTAGACCGATGGGATACACCTCGTCGAGTAACGAAGAAAGCACTTCCAGAAAGTACATGTTTCAACCTAACAACTCTTCGTTGGACGACATAAATTGCCGCTCTGGACATTTTTCATTTACAAAGATTTTACACATTCAGTTATTTTAAGTGTACATAGATAATGACAAACTTTCGGGAACCATGATTGCAACAAAGTCGGCAGCTGTAACAAAGGAGGGGCATGGCCACAATGCCAAATTCGGTCTACTACTTCGTGAACCACGAGAGGATAAAACTTGTGAACGTTTGACTGGAGAAAAAGGGATTATCTTGACTGAGTAATTTCATTTGTGTTTTTTAAGTTTAATGAGAAAGTTTAATAGGCAGTTAATTTTATATCGTATTTTAATCTCAAAAACGAAAGATTCTTCCTCTCTGAGTGTTTGAATTTGCACCCGAAGTTACAAAAAAGAGCATGTACACTGCCGGACAATTGCTAAGGACGGATGGCAATAGCAACGATAGCAACCATAAAATGGAAGGCAGGAAAATGTGGAAATTAGCATAAGTGCGGATACAGTAAGACGTGTTGTGCGTATGCAAATTTTGGATTGACGAACTTGTTCGTGACGTCATAGCGCTGAAAAGAGATATAAAGGATTTGACGCGTATTGACCGTTGTTGTTCAAACGCAAAGTTGAAAGGGAAAGAATCAGTTGACGAACTTGCAATTTTCAGTATGTCTTCCCGACATCACCTAGATTATTTTACGCGTGGCCGTATTATTGGCAAGATTGAAGAAGGGCAAAAAATAACAGATGTTGCCAGGGAGTTCGACGTCAGCCACAGTGTTGTTTCAAGGCTTTGGAAATCATTTCAAACAAATGGAGAGTGTAGCAAACGTCACGGTTGAGGTCGTGTTCGCAGTACCACAACTGTAGAAGATCGGTACATAGTGCTATCAACAAAAAGACACCGGCGCAGCACAGCTAGTGAGGTAGCAAATCAGTTTATGGCAGCTACTGGCAAGCGGATCTCCCGAAAACGGTCGCCAGACGTTTGCACGAAGGCGAACAATACGCCCGCAGTCCTGTTGTGTGCATCCCATTGTCCAGACGTCACCGTACCGCCCGTTTGCCAGGGTGCCATCAACATCGCAATTGGACTGATAACGATTGGTCTGCTGTCCTCTTCTCAGATGAGAGTAGATACAGTCTATCGTCTGATTGTCGACGACAACTGATCTGGCGTGATAGTGGTACTGTATATTGTCCAGCAAACATACAGGAAAGGGACCGATATCCGACATGTAGTGTCATGGTATGGGCTGGCATCATGATCAATGGCCGTACGTCCCTCTATGTGCTTCCAACTGGGACTATGACTGGCCAACGATATATTAATGATGTTCCTCTAAATCATGTTTGCATGTTCCGTGGTGCTGTCGGTGATAGATTTATTTTCATGGACGACAACGCAACATGTCGTCGAACAGTCGCTGTCCGGGAATGTCTTGAGAGCGAGGATATTCAACGCCTCGTATGGCCAGCACGTTCTCCAGATCTGAATCCCATTGAAAATGTGCGGGATGCTTTGGGGAGGAGTCTTGCTGGTCGCCAATGCCCTCCAATAAACAAGGACACCCTCATCCGTGCACTGACAGAGGAATGGGATAAATTACCCCAACAGCTGCTTGATAATGTTGTGCAAAGCATGACACGACGTGTGGAATCTTGCATCGCCCTCCATGGTGGCCATATCCCGTATTGACATCTTACGCCGGAACGCCTGCGGACGGTAATTGCATTTTTTCACGTTTACGTATTCTGCACAAAATGGCCTGTTTGTCCCTTGAACACGTTCCAAAGCCTTCTGGATTTCAGAACACAATAAATTGTCTTTCTTGTAATGTCCTGGCATTCTGACATTATTTTATTTCACTTGGCATCCAACCACACATACTTTTTTATGCGCTACATAGCCGTTTATGATCCGTCCTTAGCAATTGTCCAGCAGTGTAGTAATAATAAGGTTGACAAAAGCCACGGTGGCCAACAGGACGTGAAAAAGTGTTACACATCATCAGTGATCAGATCTCTTCCTCTACTAAGAGAATGGATGTGTTGCATCTGTCACTCACGTTTTCTTCCATTGCTGAGAAGAAATGGACCATCAAGTAAAGGATAATTATTTTTTGTTTAAATTTTCTCTTCCATATTATTTAAACTTCGTCTCCTAGTGAGTTATGATAAATGTGACTTTTCCCTGTTTACAAAATTGTTTCAACTTTCCATATAAATGGGCAACCTGAATATATGTCAGATAACCAACAAGCTAACAATGTGTGCTACAAAAAAGAAAAAAAAAATGGAAAGACATAGAATGGTAGATTTTTAGTTTTTCAAATGGTCTTGTGTGACTGATCATATATTCTTTTGTTGCTCCTAAGAAGTTGCTATGGGAAAGATTTAACTTTTAAGCAAGATATACATGAGATTCTTCTGCAGGTACGCGGAATTCAGCTTTTTTTTTTTTTTTTTTTTTTTTTTTTGCATCATTTAGGTTATTCTTGAGATCGATGCAAAACTGAAGAGAAATTTTGGAGGATTAGTTGGTTGGGGGGGGGGGGGTCTTTTTTTGGTCTGGAGATGGTATTTCGTTTTTTGAAAACTTTCGAAAACAGAAGTTAAAGGAGTGAACATTTTTCACGTAATCCTGATTTCTTTTTCTCGCGATGTTTTTTCTGTGCAGTATTATTGTTAAATATAATTTTATTTTATAAATATTTGCATTTCAGCTTGAAAATGGAAGAAAAATTCTGAAAACGGAAGTTGGCGCAAAAATTTCCCTGTGATCTTCAGGCACTAGATTCTTCAGTGGATTCGAAGAATTCCACCTTTTCCATCGTCATTTCGATGGTTTCCGAGATTGATGCAGAACTGAACAGAAATTTGGGAGAGATTGGTGGTGGTAGTGGTGATGGTGGGGTCGTTTTCTGTCGGTGGGCGGAATTCCGACTTTCGAAACTTTCAGAAACTGAAGTTAGTCGGAGTGAAGGTTTCTCCCGTAATCGTAATCCCTTTTTCATGGCGATGTTTCTTCTACTCAGTAATGTTGTTAAGTATAATTTTATTCCTTAAATACTTGTTTTGCAGCTTCAAAATGGAGGAAAACCTTCCTAAAATGAAAGTTGGACAGAGAGTAGATTTCGCTGGTAATCATAATTTTTTCCCCTCCACAATGTTACATTTATCTTGTGTTGCTGTTAAATGGGGGGGGGGGACTATATATTTTGAATACAGTGATGTTCTCCAACTTAATATATGTACATAATACATTTCAGTGAACAATTTTAGTTTGCTCACTCCGCATTATATTCACAACTGTTTCACAGTGCATTCTTATTTTTCACCCGTGTGGTTAAAAAGTTCAGCTTTTTTTTTTTTCTTTCAGCAGTCTCATGCATGAAGATATGCAAGTGTATGCCATTTTGAACATTAGTTTATCTTTTGTCTACAGTTTTTTTTTCTTTTTTGGTTTTTGGTTGCTGTATTTATTATATAATCTCTGATAAACAGCATCATAGTTTGGGTGTTGAGTGGGTTGCTGAGCAACAAAGCCTGTCATGCTGAAATTACATCAAGCTACTTCCATGTCAACTAATTTTAGTGAGTCTTGTGCTGCCTTGACTCCTGGGGTTTTACTAGTGAAGTAAATAGGAAACAGATCACCATAGAGATACATGTTGACACATGTATATTGTAATAATGCAGTACTTCAAGTAGTGCGCTTTGATTGCATGGATATAATTTCTTGATGTTCTACTTGTAATATGTCTCCATAAAGAAGTTTTTAATTTCATATTGTGCTACATGAAGTGTCATTGCTGTCTGCTCTAGAGCTATTCAAAGATAAAAATATTACTAAAGCCATTTTGTGTTCAGTGCTGTTTTTTTCTACCTCTCTATTCAATGATCTTCTCCTCAACCTGCTTAAGTATTTCACATGGAATATTTGTATGACACTACTAAGTGATTGTCTCACATCTTTGCATTTAAACCGAGATAAATGCTGTATGGGGAGTGTAGCAAAATGCACTACACCTCTGACTGCTGATGATGGACCAGATAGCATGGGTGAAATGCATTTAGTATGTGCTACTCGGTGGGAGTGCTCTGTACTGATTTTATTGGATTTTAAGGTTTCTTACACTATTTTAGCTTTGGCATTTCAATAATTATTTAAGTTTTTGGTGTTCTTATATTATTTAATCTGTTTTTGAATTTTGCCTCTTTTCAACTGTTCACAACTAGATTTCCTGTGCGGGTTTCTTTACTGAATTTCTGTTGATTTCGTTTGTACCAATATGCTTGTCACCTAGTGTAATTTCTTGTGTAGGGGCTGTTCAACCACTATGTGGCGCCGAAATTTGGGGAGCACAAATTTCGGCGCCCTAGACAGACACAATTTTTTTTTTGCTTGCTTATTAACTTATTTGATAAAATCAAATGAGTTAAGAACCAAAAAAAAAAAAGAAAAAATGATCAAAATAAAGGCATATTCATTTTCTATTGTACTTTCAATTCAATGTAACTTACCAATTCTGATTCCTTGAACAAGCAAGAAATGGAGGCCTGTTCTTATTGACTGGGTAAGTCAGTTTGCCGTAAATCTGACGTGAAAGAACACATCTGTTGAAAAACTGCCGTAAACCAGGCCCTTCCCTATGCAGCAGGCAAGTCAGACAACGTCTGAGAGCAGCACAAAATTTTTAAAGAAAATGGATTCTGTATTATCCGGCTTTCATTGGAAATGTCAAGATTGTCCACTTCTATCTAGACACAAAATAGTGGTAATGCTCAATGCCTGAAGGTTAGCAACTGTCACCCAGAGACTGTTTTCTAATGAGAACAGGGACAGCAGTAAAAGAGGCTATACCACTATATTCATTTCACTGGAATTCCTGCTTCTTTTTTTTTTTTTTTTTTTCTCAATTGGGGATGCAGGAAAGAAAGAACATTGCTGAGTTGTCTATGTTTCCAATTAAACATGAAATTGCCTGTGACATAGATTTGAAAACACTTGTCGGTAATTTCGGAAACAATAAAGCGTCCAAAGTAAAATTTTTATTTAATTTCTTTTTACATTGGATGAGTAAGTAGAAAGATGTAGTTTCCATTTGTTTCTTTCTATTTAGTTTACATTGTGTACGAAATTGAGTAAATGCAATATGTTTAGCCACACAAAAGAATAGCATAAACTTTTTTGGGTATAAGGCTGATGGTTTGCCTAGAGTCCTGTCCCTATGTATCACTGCAAAAACTGCACCCCAATTCCTATACAGATATATCCTTATTTAGTATGTTGAACATTTTATTGTAACTTTGTCATTTTTTTTATTTATTCTATCAGTATAAGTACTATATTCTCTGACTGCTATGCATTATATGTGACCAACTTTTATTGAATTTTTTTTTTTTTTTTTGCTGCTGTTTTTTGTCAGCCATGTAGGATATGAAGTAGTAGATAATCCAAAATTCTGTTAAGTTCTTATGGACACTTCACTGAGTATTGTTGACTCAGACATATGTTCCTTTTCTTTTCTTTCTATCTTTTCTTTTTGTGGAAACTGAAGATTCTGGTGTAATACTTGTATATTACCTTGCTTAATCAGTGGAAAGCTTGCTCGATTTCTGAAAACTGGTGGTGATCTGAAGACTAATTTGCATGTATGTAATGGCTGGGTATGAAGAGTTTATTAAGACTTTTGGTGTAAATGGTGAATGTTCAGTGTATTCCTTATTGTTATGACTTACATGTTGTACACACATATCATTTCCTGTATGAGGTAAGTGCGGTCCCTTAGAATCAGTTATATGATCAGGGTGTGGTGTCCCCACAATCTGAGCCCACATTTGTTAATTCTGTATGTCATGATGCTCTTTTTTTTTTTTCCTTTTTTTTTGCCTGATACAACTCTTTACAATAATTGCTAAAAATCAAATTAAATAACAGAAGAAAGTTGTGGGGAAAGTATCAGTTTTCTGCTCTGTTTTACCTGCTTGTTAGGTAGCTTATACAGAAACCCCAATTTTACACTTTTCGGTGGACCAGCATAAAAAGTCGTACAATGTGGAAAAACATAGATTTGAAGTCTAGATAAAAACAAACTTTACAGGCATACATAATGTGTACAGAAAAAATAGAATGCAATGCATAGTAGTAGTACTAATTATATTTTAACTTGAAGAACTTTCATTTAATCTTCCTTTTTTTCTGAGTTCTTTTGGTTGCCATGCTGTGAAATGCAAGCCCGTTCAACACTGGGATTTATGGCACTAGCCGAGGCACCCGAGTGAAGTTCCTAAGATAAGACACATACAGTCTGATTCATTTAATCTTCCTTTTTTTAGTTCTTTTGGTTGCCATCTGTGAAATGCAAGCCCATTCAACACTGGGATTTATGGCACTAGCCGAGGCACCCCAGTGAAGTTCATAAAATAAGACACATACAGTCTGATTCATTTAATCTTCCTTTTTTCTGAGTTCTTTTGGTTGCCATACTGTGAAATGCAAGCCCGTTCAACACTGGGATTTATGGCACTAGCCGAGGCACCCGAGTGAAGTTCCTAAGATAAGACACATACAGTCTGATTCATTTAATCTTCCTTTTTTTTTAGTTCTTTTGGTTGCCATCTGTGAAATGCAAGCCCATTCAACACTGGGATTTATGGCACTAGCCGAGGCACCCCAGTGAAGTTCATAAAATAAGACACATACAGTCTGATTCATTTAATCTTCCTTTTTTCTGAGTTCTTTTGGTTGCCATACTGTGAAATGCAAGCTCGTTCAACACTGGGATTTATGGCACTAGCCGAGGCACCCGAGTGAAGTTCCTAAGATAAGACACATACAGTCTGAAGAATGCGGCACTGCCCCAACTGGTCATCACATGCTTTTGACAAATTCTGGGGAGGAAGAACCAGTTTAAGGCAACCTGGTCGTCAAATTCTACCGAAGAATGTGGCAGGAGGGAGAAGAACCGGTTTAAAGCAATCTATCTTATAAGTATGGAAACGAAGAAAGATATGAAATTAAAGGGAAATCTAGTTTTGCGCCAAAAATTTAAACTATTCGATGCAGCAAATTGTGTGATTAGGAAAACATATAGCACGTGGAAAATATAGCAGAATTATTGGGACTTCAGAAAAACATTGCTCGAAATGGAAGAAACGTAAAATGCAGATACGTAAAATTGGGGTTTCACTGTAATTCGATGGGTAACCACCACACATCCTCCAACAAGACTGCATAAAGTCATTTAGTTTTTGCTGCTGTTTAGAGTTTGGCATTCCTTCGATCCGATAGCCTTCTGTATTTGTTTGTCATTCTTTGGTTAAAATGGTTCTTGAACTAGAATTTTCCAACTGGCTAATTAATCATCCATCAACTCTATTAATTTTTTTCATTTTTTTGTTTTCTTTCCTGAGTCTGTTTTAGTTTTCTTGATGCAGAAATTTCCATGAGATAAACGCAGTTAAATTTGAGCCTGTCTTGTAGGATCATCAGTCTTAAAGTCCATTAAATTGCCTGACAGGAACAGTCAACTGTATCACACAATGTGCCACATGACGGCATCTTTGAATCATTAGATCTCAGGATGTGAACAGAGTAGATTCTGGAATTTGGAATTTTTCAGTTTGCACTGTCTTTTTTCTGTGAATTATCAAGAAAATATGATTATAATTAACTTATGATTATAAGTTTTTATTTGACCTATGATTATAAGTTTTTATTTGACCTATGATTATAAATTTTATTGACATGTAAGCATGCCACTTAAAAAGCCTACTTGTTTGGAATCATGAATTTCTTTCTGAAAGTTCAGATAATTCAAAAATCTTGAACTTCTTATATTATTTGTTATGGAGTGCAAAAAAAAAAAAAAATGATTGAAGGTATAGATTTATGTGAGATTTAAAGATTAGACAACACAGCTTAAAGAGTTACTTGTGTAACTTAGTTTTCTTTTTCATTGCTTTTTGCAGATGTTGCAGCGTCAGCTTGCCTGATGTTCATCATCATGTATTTTCTTCGAAGATTGTCGGTAAGCGGAGTGGTACAAGGTTTCAAAGAACTGGACTTTCCCCAAAATACCAGAAGTGTTATCTATGGAATTGGAGGCATTGCCATACTTTGCTACTTGGTAAAAACCCAGTTGCCATTAATTATGTGTTTTGGACGAATTTTCTTTAATATCAATATTCTTTAATGGTAAATAAAAGATTAATTCAGTTTTTTTAATTTCAAACATGGTTTGTAGTTATCCTGAGAAATTCCTGGAAATTTCCTAAATTTTTTCTCTTACCATAATTTTCGTCGTGTTATCCGCACCTGCGTATAATCCGCAGACTGCGAAAGTTCACATAAACATTTTTTCTCCTTCATATAATCTGCACCAGTGTATAATCCACAGACTGTGACATTCAGGGGGAAAAATCGCTGTATAATCCACACATCATAAACGCTGAATCGCAAGTGGAATTTCCGACAGAAAAGTCAGTCACCTAATGACCCAGGGGTCCAAAGAAGTAAGAGGGAAAAAATGATTTTATCAAATAAAGAAATTCAATTTTGAAAGTTACTTTTTCATATTTTTATCTCCTGACAGATAAAGGATGTGGTATCCATAAATCACGCCGCATGCAGCTCCAGATTATTACATTACACCTTGCCAATGACAAAAGGCTGATACAGAAGAAATACAATATGTACTCGCAAATAAGTCGAAAGTTTTTGGAGGAAATCCTGCTTTCAGAGTTAAGGGATCAGGTTATACGTGGGCCAATAAACTTCCGTGAAATTTACTGGCGCGGATTTATTTATGTTTCTGATAGCGGCTTTCCGCATGTTACTGTGCGATTGTTTTCTGACCTCAAAACTATTGCTCAGTGACACGATCATATCCTCAATTGTGTCTACCACTTTAAGTTTAAATTCGGCAATGTAACTGAAACGTTTCCTTTTCAAAGACATCATGAATAGCAATGAAGGAAAATAGCAGCAACGATGTTGGTCAGAACAGCGAAAGATGAACTAAACAAGGCAGCGCACACGAGATCCGAAAGGCGGAACGCATAGGTTCGTGCAACAAGTTCAGTGCATACATTCACTGGCTGGTTGACAGAGACAGCGCAACAGTCAGAGTAGTCCTCCTCAACGATTCAAAATGATCCCCACCATTTTTCCCCACAACTTGTCCGATCTTTCATTACGACATTCCGCTCCCCCTTCTCCCCGCCCTCCATACAAACTCCTGAACTGAAGGGAAATTTTCCCGAGGGAGTTCCTTTTCCAATTATACCCCCTCCCCTGCACAATTATGCTGCAGATATTTTTGAAAATCAAAGGGCTGTAAAAACTTTTTTTTAAATCGGGGTATAATCCATAGAACCTATATTTTAAACTTTTTTAGCAGATAATCCGCAGATTATACAACGAAAATTACGGTACATGACCTGGAACGTGATCCATTCCCATTTTTCCTCCTGTACAATAATATTCTGTAGTTCAGTGTATTTCTAGTGTTATTATCATGCATAGCTGCAGAGTTTCTCGATTTAATCGGATTGTGTGTCTGGGAATCTAGCTTTTGTGGAATTTTAATAAGTTTTAATTTGTTGTTCATTTTTGTCTGTAATATGTTTCCTGTTCACTTCCTTGCATAATACATTTCTAGTGCTATGGATTTTATGTAGTTACTATGGGAATCATTGGTCCACTACAGAGTACAGGAAACATTGAATATAACTATGGAAATTGAAAATCCTAGCAAAGTAATGTTATGTGTTATTCAACATCTGTGCAAAGTTTTTCATGTTTTCAAGATTTTAACATTTATTAAACATTTTGGGGTTTGTTTATTGGATGTTTTAATACTGTGGCATTTCTTTGATATTTGTTGGACATCTTTATGCCATCTGCTTGCTGAGAATGCTCTGAACAGTGCTGGAATTGATTGTTCTAGCAAGGATGAAAATGTTCCACGATTTGCAAAAAAATTTTAATTTTCTGATGTATTTCTAACAGTCTGTTCTTTTTTTAAACCAATCAGTAAAGCAAGTACAACTTTTTTTTTCTTTTTTCTCCCCTTCCCTTCGTCTCTTTTAAAGCAAAATCAGATTTCAAAATCTGTATTTAATCTGTCCATGGTGGAATCTGAGCCATTTCAGTGACTTGTAAAATCGTTTCAATGGTAGAATGAAGAATGGAGTACTGATTTTTGATATATAATTTTAATGAAAATGTGTCGGCAGTATGTTTGTTTAAAGTGAAACCGTGTTTACAAATGGCACTGCATGCTGAGAAAACAACTTTACAGGAACAGAAGATGGCAACGAAGGTTGCACTTTAATTTTTTTGTAAACAAAAAGGAAAATGCATGTTCTTTTTGTCTTTTGATATTGCAAGCAGTAACTAAGCAGTGAAACTATGCATTTTCCGAGAATTTAAACTTTAAAAAGTGATAATGCCACTCCTCACTCTGCCATGAAAACAACTGTCACAGAAATAATGCAGTTTCTAACAAGGACAAATGATGTGATCATTTTCAACTGAAATTTTGCTTTAATAAAACAATTTGTTCCCCATGTGTCACCTTCGTTATACTGAAATTTCTAATGCAGTTCAAAGTATTTAAATACAAACAGTATTTAGTTTACTTATTAATTGTTGTATTGGACAACATTTCAAGAGTAAAACACATTTCTGATATAACCATAGATTTTATATCTGTATATTTTTGAGTTATATATACATACTTACTGAGGCACACAAAAAAAACTGGGAAGGTTGCTACGATTTCCATTACATGCCACCACACTGGTGCGGTAAATGGTATCATCCACAAATGATGTTTACATAGAGGCAGATATCTCTGGAAGCTCAAGTAGTTAAATACACAGTTGACGTGGACCAGGAACATCAAATAGAAGTCATCGCTCTTTCCACGTTTATGAGTGAGTCATGGAAAAATTCTCATCGGCCGTCATCGGGAATCGAACCCAGGGTTTTCCAGTTGCGCGTCGGGCATGCTTCCACTGCACCACAGCGGCCTCGAAATTCTCCAGACTCACAAACGACAAACTGCCAAACGCCAAACCACATGACAGGTTGCTTCTTTGGAGCCCTGCACAATACTGGGGATTCACCAAGGATGAACAACAGCAACTGAACAAATAACTAGAAGGCAAATGAATGTGGACCAGGAACATCAAATAGAAGTCATTGATCTTTCCACGTTTATAAGTGAGTCATGGAAAAATTATCACCGTCCACGTCAGCTGTGTATTTATCATTCATTCGCCTTCTAGTTATTTGTTCAGTTGCTGCTGTTCATCTGTGGTGAATCCCCAGCATTGCGCGGGGCTCCAAAGAAGCAACCCTGCCATGTGGTTTGGCAGTTTGTCATTTGTGAGTCTGGAGAATTTTGAGGCCGCTGTGATGCAGTGGAAGCATGTCCGGCGCGTAACTGGAAGACCCTGGGTTCGATTCCCGGCGGCGGCCGATGAGAATTTTTCCGTGACTCACTTATAAACATGGAAACAGCGATGACTTCTGTTTAATGTTCCTAGTTTATGTCAATTGTGTATATTAATTATTCATTCGCCTCCTAGTTATTTGTTTGGTTGCTGCTTTCCATCTTTGGTGAATCCCCAGCATTGTGCGTAGCTCCAAAGAAGCAACCCTGCCATGTGGTTTGACAGTTTGTCGTTTGTGAGTCTGGAGAATTTTGAGGCCGCTGTGGTGCAGTGGAAGCATGTCCGGCGCGTAACTGGAAAGACCCTTGGTTCGATTTCCGGTGGCGGCCGATGAGAATTTTTCCGTGACTAACTTATAAATGTGTAAAGAGCGATGACTTTTATTTGAAGCTCAAGTAGTAGTATTCACAGTTCAGATGGCAGTTTATCAGGATTTCAGCGATTTCGAACGTGGTATTATGACAGTCGGCACCTGGGAGATGGGCCACTGCATCTCAGAAATTACCACGAAATTTCGATTCACATGGTCAACAATTTCAGGGGCATACCTCAACTACACAAACTCAAGGAAAACATCCATTGTGTGAGACTGGTGCAGCCATAGAAAAGCTCTGGGCGATCGTGTACAGCGGCATCTGCCATGCATTATAACATCTGCCCGAATGTGCAGCATTGCCACAAATCACAGTGTAATTTAATGCCGGGGCCAGATAGCATCAACGTTCTTTGTGTTCTATGGGGTTTCAAGAGCTGTGGGCTCCGCGACCCGGGTGCCATTGCTGATCCAACAACTCAAGGCTGTGTACCTTGCTGGGCTCAGGAATACCGCCATTGGACGCAAGATTACTGGAAACGTGTAGCCTGGTCTGAAGAATCGCAGTAATAACTGTTTTGGGCAGATGTCCGATTCCGGGTGTGGTGACAACCCCACAAGGCAATGGATCCTGCATGCTTACAAGGGACAATGCATGTCGGTGGTGGCTCTGTTATGGTGTGGGGTATTTTCAGCTAGCACTCATTAGGACTCTTCATACATCTGCAGATCGCTCTGACCGTTGGAGGCTGTGTAACTATCCTTGGGGATAATTTGCAGCTGTTCACGCCATGCAAACACTGGGATGGTGTGGCCTCTTTCAACACAACAATACGCCACTGCACACATTCACAGTCTCCCAGTTATGTCTGTAGGAACATTCCACGGAGTTTGGCATCCTGACTTGCCCCCCCCCCCCTCGTTCCTCGTTCGCTAGATTTAAATGCCATCAAAACCGTTTGGGATGCTATTCAATGTGCCAGCAATGCTAGGAATCCTCCACCGGCAAATATTACGGAACTGTGGGATGCTCCTCAAGAAGCATGATGTGCACTGTCTCCACAGTACTACAGAGAACTTGTGGAGTCTATGCCCTGTATCACTGTTGCAGTTATCCAATTGTGAGGAGTAACAGCGCAGTACTAGAGAGGTATCCCAGTTTTTTTGGCACTTCAGGGTGGCCAAAAAGTTACTTTGCCAACTGAATAGGCTCCAGAGATGGCTGCAATGGGCATGTAGAATATAGATGTTACACAGCATGTGCTGAAGATGTGCAAACAAAAAATCTTGCAAGCTTTTACGGTTGTAGTTACCGACTTTCGGAGTCTTTGAATGGCAACACCCTAATTTGTTAATGTCACTGTAACAAGTGCCACAAAACATAATAAATGGCATTGAAATGGTATCACTAGACTGAAAAGTGAACGAGCTATCATCAAGTTAAGGATGAAATTGACACGACAAACTGCACTGGGGTCGGATGCAAGTATGTAGCAATAAACAAATATGGTGGTGCCACTTGAATCACTGTTTAAATGCAGCGTGCTAAAAACACTCAAGATGCTGCTCTCAGGAAAGCTACAGGGTGAACTCTGAAATGTTATTACCTGAATGGTTGTGATGCTGCAAGCTGCATTACGTGTCTTCTGCAGGAATCATCATTTATGTCAGAGTCCGTGCTGTACTCAAGCTGTCCATGACTTGATCTGTAAGTTTGAAGATGCAGGATGCACATGTGACAGATCTTGATGTGGACGACCTGCCATCCCTGTGAAAGCTGTAGCTGAAATCCACTACACCATCCATGAAAATTCAGGAGCAAGCGCAAGAGGTGTTGCACAGACACTGGACATACCCAAGTACCATGATAATGGTTGTCCAATCAGTCCTGCACATATTCCCATAATGGTTTCATTGTGTGACGTGTTACAAGATGGGGACCGTGTAAACTGTTTAGACTTCGTAAATGAATTTCTAATATGCTACAATGCTGATGACAGCTGGCCACCGTGAATTCTTCGGACAGATGAAACACATTTTACCTTAACTGGGCGAATGAACTCAAAGAACTGTGTGCACTGGTCTGACACCAACCCACGTGAGGTTGTACCCTTTCCTGTACAAGAACAGAAAGTGGCCGTATGGCGTGGATTGACCAGTGATTTTGTTTTGGGGCCTTATTTTTTTTGTGGAAGTTATTTCTTGAGCACTATGGACATGCACTATAACAGGCATCTACTGTGCACATTGCTAACAAACTATGCTATTCCACATCCTCAAACAATGGAATGTATTGGAGAATGTTATTTGGATGCAAGATGGTACTCCCCCACATGTAACCGCTAGCTTGAAAGGCCTGCTGCAACATCATTTCTCTGACCGAATAATATCTCTTCACTTTCATATTCCATGACCTGCATGTTCCCTTGATTTAACTCTGATGGATTTTTCTGGTTCTGGGATTATCTGAAGTCCAAAGTGTACAAAGACCAACCTCGTGCACTAAGTGAACTGAAAGAAGCCAAACAACACGTCATTTTGGATCTGTCACCAAATATGCTACATGCTGCTGCTGTAATGTTTGTCATCAGCTGTATGCAGTGTACTGTATCATTGTTTCATCAGCCGTATGCAGTGTACTGTATCATTGTTTCATCAGCCGTATGCAGTGTACTGTATCATTGTTTCATCAGCCGTATGCAGTGTACTGTATCATTGTTTCATCAGTCGTATGCAGTGTATTGTATCATTGTCACTGAAGGCAGACATATTGAGCATTTGTTCTGTATGCAGTGTACTGTATTTGTCACTGAAGGCACAAATATTGAGCATTTGTACCGTATGCAGTGTACTGTATCATTGTCACTGAAGGCAGACATATTGAGCATTTGTAATTGTCAGTAAAACATTGAAACGGTTTGTGTTATTTCTTTACCATTTTCTTTAATTTGTTTCTTCTCACATTTGAACAGGCATTCGTATGCTATCCTTAGGTTAAACTGTGCCGTTTGTCATGCTAATTCTGTACTTCCTATGCTATCCTTCATATTTGACAATATCTCATTCACTTTCCGGTCTAGTGATACCATTTCACTGCCATTTACTGTTTTTCATGGCACTTGTTACAGGGATATTAATAAATTAGGGTGTTTCCATTCAAACATTCCTTAAGTTGGTAACCATATCCGTGACAGCTTGCATGATTTTTCATTTTTGCATTGCGAGCACATGCTGCGTAACATCTACAAGGTCATATTTACAAGGTTGCTTACCTCTTTTCACATTTCACCACATGTAGCGTGTGGCGAAATGTGAAAAGAGGTAAGCAATATATTAGTATGCACGTAAATTTAAGAACAGCTTTGGCCTCCGCTATGGATGTTTTTAACCAGAATTTATCTACAAGGTCTGTCCGAAAAGTAATGAGACTCATTCAATAACAGATGTTTAATTATATACTGTTGGCCACCCAAAATGCAACACCAAGAAGAACACGAGAGAGCAAAGCCAGATTTACTGGACCCATGACAACAGATACAAAGATGATACGATTGAGCTTACAGGCCCTT
The DNA here is from genome assembly GCA_039090855.1 of Macrothele yani. Lineage (NCBI taxonomy): Eukaryota > Metazoa > Arthropoda > Arachnida > Araneae > Macrothelidae > Macrothele > Macrothele yani. Next base: position 139,629,103 of record CM077024.1, on the reverse strand, counting down.
GCGACTTGCGGAACACGCAGACATCAATAGTTCGTGTGGCCCCCATGGCTGACAATAACGGTCGCTGCACGCTGCTGCATCGAACAAAAGAGGATTTGGATGTGGGCTTGGGGTATGTTGGTCCAGGCTGCTTCCACACGTTGCCACAGTTCATCAGGTGTAGCCGTGAGTAGTGCTTGCCGGGCCACTCGGTTGCCAATCAGCGACCAGACGTGTTTGATGGGCGACATATAGGGAGAACAGGCGGGCCACTGCAGCAGTGACACCTGGTGGGCCGTGAAGAATTGTTGCACGATGCGTGCCATGTGTGGGCACGCATTGTCCTGTTGAAACGTGGCTACTGGCAGATCCTACAGGTAAGGGAGGACTACAGGCTCCAAAACGTCGGAGTTGTAGCGGTGGCTGTTGAGTGTACCTGTGATGCATACCAGAGGGGTTCTGGTGTCATATCCAACTGCGCCCTAAACCATAACGCCAGGCAACGGATCGGTATGGCGATGCATAATGCAGGCGTCATACAGTCTCGCCGCGGATCCGACCATCGTGGGGTTGCAGGCAGAAGCAAGATTCGTCAGCAAAGACAATGTCTTGCCATTCCGCAGTCTTGGTACAGCGTTCAACGGCCGGCCCACTGCCGCCGCACTTGTCAGTGGTGTAAAGTCAATGGTAATTGGAGCAATGGCCGCCATGCGACAAGTCCTCACTACTGCAGACGACGTCGAACGGTACGCGCTGACACAGGTTGTTGCGCAACACACCGTAATTCCTGCGCTAACATTTGTGATGCGGTGATGCTAGCCGTCAATGCCCGCCGCTCAACATGCCAGTCCTCTCGTTCGGTGGTGTGCCGTCCCTGCAGCAATCAGGCACGTCTGTCCGTCCGTCCCTCCCTCCTGCAACCACCGAATCCATACTCACCTCACTGTGGCTGGATGTCGTCCCACACGGGTGGGGATGTCTCGGTACGATAAACCGCTGTTGCGATAAGCCTAGACTGTTCGTCTTCTGTCGAACTCCGAAACGTGCTGGAATAACTGCCGTATTCTGCAACGAGGCATCAGGAAGCTTCCCACACACAGGTCCGGCAGCACAACACACTTCCACTACTTACATCCCGCCTTCTGTGCACCCTTCTTATAGTGCATCTCAGTGGCGTGCCGGGCGCACATGATTTGCATATGCCCTGCAATGCTAATCGTTTGCATGTTCTCTCGCGGGCGACGCATGCTGCGAATTTCAGGCCAATCGGATGCTTCCTTATTGGTGTTGCATTTTGGGTGGCCAGCAGTGTAGTTATACTTATATAACATCAAAATTCCTCGAAATAACATCCTTGGACATCAATACACAGCTGTCAGTGGTTTTGCCACGCCACGTAGCTTGCCTGGAAGTCGGAAACAGGGATCGCTTTCAAAGCACTCATCGCAGCAGTTTGCACATTTGTAACAGTCCCAAAATGGTATCCTTTCAGGCTGGATTTAAGCCAGGGAAACAAAAAGAAGTCAGCTGGGGCCAAGTCTGGGCTGTAGGGAGGTTAGGGCAGCATTGCCAACTTGTGGTTCGCCAGAAACTCTCTCACAGGACACGCGCAACTCTGTTCTTCAGCCGTTGGAGCACTTCCACGTAAAATGCAGCGTTGACCATTTGTCCGGGTGGTACGAACTCCTTATGGACATCACCTTTACAGTCAAAGAAGACAATGAACATCGATTTCATCTTTGATTTGCACATTCGAGCCTTTGGTCAAGGAGACTCGGGAGTGCGCCACTCTGAACTCTGTCTTTTCATCTCTGGATTGTACTCAAAGACCCACGTTTCATCACCTGTTGTTATCCCTTTCTCCAAAAAACCAGGTTCACTCCTCACGAGAAATCGACACACGGTTGTGCCTCTGTTCATCGGTCGAAACCTTAGAAACCAATTTGGCACAAACTTTTTGCATCTGCAATTCTTGCATGATGATTTCATGCACAATGGATTTAGCGAGTCCCACATGCTCTGCTACCAATCTAACACTCAGACTTCGGTCATAGTCCAAAACCGCTTTCACCTTTTCCACATTGTTCGAAGTGTGAGACCTTGAAGGGCGCCCTAGGCTTGGCTCATCCTCGATGCTCTTTCTTCCCTCTGTGAATGTTTTGTGCCACCAAAATACTTATGCTTTCAATAAAGCGTCCTTCCAGTAGGCTTTCTGTATCATAGCAAGCACCTCGGTTGCAAATTTTTCAAGTTTAACACAAAACTCTGCCGCGTTTCGCTGTCCCACACTCTTCTGCATTTTGACCGTTACTCGATGCTCACACAGCTGTCCACTTCACAAGCGATCCTCACTCTGTAAAAGCTCAGAGCCAACTGACGAGTTATGGATCATTTACCTAACATACCCTGCCATCCGTAATGCCTGGAGACTACGCCCTCCGGCCCTTCTGATTAGCCCAGGAACAATGGTCTCATTATTTTCTATACAAACCTTGTATATTCTACATTTCCATTCCATCCATTCATTGCAGCCATACCTGGAGCCCATTCAATTAGCAAAGTAACTTTTTGGGCACCCTGTACATAAACATATTTTAATTTCTTAAGTATTTGAATTTAAGCCAAAGTAGAAACAAATGTGTTTCAAAATCATTATAGCTTAGTGTACATAGACATTTGGTAGAAATTAAACCTGGTTGCATTTTAGTTGACAGTTTTGTATTTCAGTTTTATCTGTGATTTTAAGTTTCTTATTAAGTGAAGCAAACGTCATTTTTAAAATGTGGCATTCTGTATTAAGTTTGCTGAAACCTGTAGTGGTTCTTCGTTGTAGGTTGACAAAACAAATACAGAAGACTCAGACTAAAGGAACGCTAAAGAACAGGTCTGTGGTTTCACTCTATTTTAAGTATGAGTATTTAAATAGCGTATTCTGGAAAAACATTCAAAAGTCCTGGAATTCTATGATTAAAAAAGACCACAAACCATCTTCAAACTCATCTTTTATGTACCTTGAATGAACATTTCATCGTTAAATTAGGTGGGAGTTTGATAATTCATATGGGAGTGGGATTTAGGAGGAGTTGCTAGTTGTAGTTTTTTGTGTCAGAAGTGGAAATTAAAGAAACTCCTTAGTCATTCATATCATCATATATCACTAAGATTTTCTCTGAGATTCAGCGAGCTTCACAAAGAAATGCAAACTACCAAATAAATTTTTAACTGATTATTTACATACTGTTGCTGTATCAAATTTCTCCATTTACAGCAAACTTGACACACTACTCTGGTTTCACTCACATCCATCACACAATATACACTAGACCTTCTATACTTCATACTCATAATCTTTTTCTCATGCAGGCACTCCTGAATCTGATCCTCCCATGACTTCCTTGGCCTTCCTCTGCCTTTCCTTCCTGCAACTTGGGCTAAACAAAAATTCTTAGTAAGCACCTCATCACTCATTCTTTCAACATGTCCAAACCACCAAAGCATATTAGTCTCCACCTTGCTAACAACATTTTGCTTTGCATTACACAACTGTAACACATTTTCATTCCTCACAGAATCAGAACCTGTCTTGCCACAAACCCCCATAAGTAAAGAAAAGCATTTCTTCAGCACACAAACAACTCCTATGTTTCTTCTGAAGTACCCATGTTTTACTGCCATACATCAGAGTAGGAACAATTACACTTTCATACACAGCCATGCAAGCCTCTCTTGAAAACCTCCCAAAGCAGCTATGACTTTCAATGAAGAATTCACTCGCTTACTAATTTCACCATCCAATTTGTTCTCTCTGTCAAACATGCTTCCTATACACAAACTCATTCACCTAGTCAATCACAGTGCCATTTAGACTTGTATTACATTCAGTGCTAACAGTTCCTTGCTCAAAAACCATAACTTTGGTTTTCCCTTTATTTATACTTAGTTTGAATTTCATGCAGACTTCGTACATTCGGGACAACATACTCTGAAATTCGCTTTTGCTTTCTGCCAATGGGACTGTATCATCAGCATACAGCAATTTGCACATACAGATAATACCAAGACATAATTATTAACTATATGTCAACAAAATAGTTTCCATATCATCTACTGTTTCGCACGTTACTAGAAATTCGAGCACGGGAAAAACGTCCATATAATAAAAAAATTTATTTCAACTTGTCACTAATATTCCTTTTTGATGTTCCTTATAATAGTTTAGAATTTTATTATGAAGATTACAAATTTATATGAAAAAATGTTTTTATATGTGCAGTCATATGCATCATAAGTTGTCAAAGTCCTCCAATACGTAGAGACAATATGTATTAAATGATTAATATTATTCCAGTTTTTTAACTCATGATTCACGAAATTAATACAATAGAAAAGAACTTTCGAACCTTTTGATTTCGTGAATCATGAGTTAAAAAACTGGAATAATATTAATCATTTAATACATATTGTCTCTACGTATTGGAGGACTTTGACAACTTATGATGCATATGACTGCACATATAAAAACATTTTTTCATATAAATTTGTAATCTTCATAATAAAATTCTAAACTATTATAAGGAACATCAAAAAGGAATATTAGTGACAAGTTGAAATAAAATTTTTTATTATATGGACGTTTTTCCCGTGCTCGAATTTCTAGTAACGTGCGAAACAGTAGATGATATGGAAACTATTTTGTTGACATATAGTTAATAATTTCTGAAACCACGTAATGTTTTCTACAAATGTTGAATTAATATAACCAAGACATAAACCGGTATCATCTATTTTGGCATCATGCATGCATGTATCCATAAATATAATAAACAGCCATGGTGACATTATACAACCTTGTCTAACTCCTGCACCAATAGAAAACCATTTTGATAAAACACCATTCACTGGCACACGAGCTGTACTGCTGGCATACATGGCTTTTACACTATTAAGTAGATTCCCGTAGCACCATATTTATTCAATACCTTCCATAAAAGTGTCTTATTTGCTTGGTCGTAAGATTTCTCTAAATTTAGGAAGGCAGCAAAAACTTTCTTACCAATAGCCAGATACTTTTCAATCATCATGCATAATGCAAAAATTTGGTTAGTGCAGCCTTTACCAGGCATAAAACCACTCTGAACGTCCCACAATTTCTCTGACGTAAGACCTTACCAAACACCTTTCCTGACACACTCAGCAAACTGATGCCACAATAGTTTTTGCATTCAGTCTGATCATCTTTTCCCTTGTACAAGGGAACAATGATAGCATCCTTCCAATCCTGAGGGACATCCCTAAAAATCCAACATAACTGGCAAATTTCAGTTAATCAGTCAATTACAGAGTCACCACCATATTTCAGCATCTCAGCAGATATGCCATCTACTCCCAAAGACTTACCATTCTGAAGAGATTTTAGAGCTTTACACACCTCTTCTCTTGAGATCCTACCAGTGCTTCTATCTCTCACTATGACATCATCTGCTTCTGTCTCATAATCACCTTTGCTTTCTTGATCTAATAACTCACAGAAGTATTCACCCCATCTATCACTTAACTCATTGGGCTCCCATATCATTTCACTGATCCTATTCTTCACACAACTTACAACTTTGTTTCTCCTATTTTTTCCTGAGTCTCATGTACTTCCAGAAAGTATTCTATCTTTCCAAAAGCCAATTCATGTCTTTCCACTTCTTCCTATCTTTTGCCTTACTCTGGCAAACCAGCTTAGCTGCTTCAGAAGCTTCTTAGTAAGTCTCAAAAATACAAAACTTAAACCTAAAACAAGTCCGTCCCAGTAAACTCGTGTCAAACCAAGCCCAGTTTGGATGACCAGCCTCTGACCACTCTCCCACTGGTGTGATACAATAAGATGTTATGAGGCATAAAATAAAATTTGATAAAATGTTAACGTATTAGCCAAGCTAATGAAGCACTGGTTCTGATCAAAGCATTAAAAGTTAGGCAACTGTGTATGCATACATAGGTACATATGTACATATCATTAAGAGGTTCTCTTAGATTCAAAGGTTAGCTCCTCAAAGAAAGATCATGTGCCAAGTACACATTTAACTGATAGAACTACAATTTACTTACTGTTGGTGTATCAAATGTTTCCATTTACAATGATCTCTACAGACAGCTTGAGCTTAATTAACATCCATCACATGCCACACACAGATCCTTTAGTACTTCATACTCATAATCTTTTTCTCAAGAGGACAGTCTTGAATCTGGTCCTCCCATAATTTCCTTTGCCTTCCTATACCTTTCTTTCCTGCCACTTGAGCTGAAAAAATTATTTTAGTCAGCACCTCATCACTCATTCTTTAACATGGCCAAACCACCTAAGAATATTAGTTTCCACCTTGCTAACAACATTTTGTGTCACTTTACATATCTGCAACACATCTTCATTCCTCACATGATCAACTCGTGTCACCCCTTCATCCCCCGCCCGGTTAGTAACGTGTCTCCCCAGCATACAAATGACTCTCATGTCTTTTCTGCAGTACCCAAGTTTTACTGATGTACAACAGAGTAGGAACAATTATATTTTCATACACAACCATTCAGGACTTCCTTGAGAACCCGTCATTTCTGTGAAATCCTCCTAAGGCAGCTATGACTTTCAATGAGGAAAACACTTGCCTACTAATTTCACCATCTAATTTGTTCTCACTGTCAAACATACTTCTTAAATATACATACTCATTCACCTGTGAATGCGTTCAGAATTTAGAAGTATTAAGTCTTTTGAACATTGCTTGCTGTCTGCATCAAAACTTGTTTATGGTGGTCCTCATTTTGCGCATTTATTTACCTCAGTGTAGATTCATGACCATCCAAAATTAGTTGCCCACGAATGTGTTATACTTCAAATTTTGGTGAGTATCGAGAATTGAAGTTATATTAACATATGAGGCACATAATCATTGATAAAAGGTTTCTTACTTTTACAAAACAATTAAAGATGCTTTCAGTGAAATACCAGGGCTGGGGTTGAGAAAAAAATTGAAAAGGTTCATTTTTTAAAAATATTTGTATCAATGAGATATTAACAGAAAAAAAAATTAATCTATCTTCTATCTTGAAAAATGTAGCTAAATGAAAAATTATTTGGAAACTTCTGAAATATTTGTAAAGACTCTTAGTAATTTGAATCATTGTTTACAGCCCTTTCATATGACTTAATGCCTGAAGTGGTTTTTTCACTTCATATCAGATTTCTTGTTTTTCCCTTTGTTCTAAAATCAAATAAGATTTTTTCCCCTTCATGTGTGTTTTTAGGCAGTGCAGCATGTGTATCATAGTAATGTAATTTATCCTGTGGCACCATTCATCATAACTGCACTTTTAGGATCCATGTGGCTTGCAGTAAGTTTCTGTGTTTTTTAATTTTTGTGATTTTTCTGTTTAAATGATGTTTTTTTTTATGGTCATCTATCATTGAGATAAGTTTTATAAGGGTAAGGCGCAGCATGTGGAGGGCAACTCTGTGGTTTTCTTGCAGAAATAATGTCTGCTAAATATAAGGGTGGGGGGACAATGCACTTCAATAAATTTTAAAAATCTGTCATTTTTTGTGGACATATAAATTGCATCATTATGGTAATTTTAAGATATACAAATAAAAGAGGAATCTTTATGATTAATTTTAATCACTTTTTTCTGTCAGATGGCCGCATTGGCTTGTGATTGTGCTATTCCAAATGTGTAATATTTCCTCTCTGTGTATGCTGTTCCAAAGAAATTTTGAAGTGTTAAACTTCAGTAGTGCTTGTGATTTTCTTACACCTCTTGCTTTGAATATCAGCATGTATAAAAATTAAGAATATTGTTGATGATTCTGCATGCTTTATGTAAAAATCAAGGGTATTGCTAATTTTTAATAATTTGTTTGCTCTTCTTGCCCATTGGATATGTGCAGGAGATACTGTACATATTTGGAATGGCATATCAACATATGCATTACTGCCTTCTTCCAGAAAAGCATTTAAAAACATACAACCAATTTTTAGTATGTGTGTTCTGTAGTACTCATAACAGTGCATCGTGCCATGAAAAAAATATTAGCAATGTCTTTTTGATTTTTATTGTAGGAATAAAGTTAATCAAAGTCAGCTGCTAAATTGCTTTGATAAGAAACATTGATGAGAATAATTATGTGCACTTGGTAATGCAAATGTAAAGGCAAAGTGTATCTATGAAATGTATTGTGAGTTTGTCATGATACAGTAAGAATTTAGTTGAATGAAATATACAGAAACACATTATCAGAAACTAAATCATTCATTTCACTTTGAAATTTACTATTGACTTCCAAAAGAAATTAAAAAAAAAAAAAAAAAGATTTAGAGTAGTAATATTTTGACTCATAGATGGGTTTCCCTTTAGGGGGTGCTCCTCTGGACAACAAAGCCACATGACAGCAACAGGGTCCTGTGTGAATCTGAAAAGCTGACCCACAAAATTAAGTTTCCTTATAAATATTGTTAAAGTACCAGCTAGTTCTGTGTGATGTTGGCCCAAAAGACTCCAGCTCAGTGTGTTTTGTTTCAAAATTTATCGTTGAAATGACCAGCTAGAGACGTCAGCTGTGAACTGATCCCCAACACTGTTGTATGTCTTATGATTTACAAGACTCAAAGAAAGTTATTGAAGGACACAAGTGTGGGATATTGTGGACTTTTGCATTACAAGTGCAAAAAATGTTTCTTATCGACCTAAGAAAGCTGGTATACACCATAGAATGATCTGAAACTAATAAATGGTGTATGAAAAAAGATCTTGGCATAGTAAATGTAAGATTTTTATATGGAATACTAAAGGAATCAATGAAAATATGAATGCAGTAATTAACAAAATGAATAGCTATAAACTACATGTAGCCGCCCCGGTGGCGCAGTGGTCTAAGCGATGGCCTCTGATCATTCGTCCGTAAGGGGTCCGGGTTCGAATCCCGGTGAGGCATGGATGTTGTGTTTGTCTTACGGCACTGTCTCTCTCCCTTCCCTGGAACCAGTGACCCTAAATTAGGGACGGGCGACTGCTTATAGCCCATTGAGTTGCTCACGGTGGTCGTTAAACCTTCAATAAAAAAACAAAACAAAAAAACTAGATGTATTGTGTGTAAATGAAACTAAGAAGAAATCAGTTGGGATAGAAGAAACAAATGGAATAGTCTCAGTGTGTGAACTAGAGTGTTGGATGATGTGAGAGGACAAGCTGAAGTAGGTGTGATTTTAAGTGAAAAGATGAACAACTTGATTCACTGTAGCTGCATTAAATCCAAGAATTCTTGTGGTTGTATTTGAAAGTAAAATTTTAGAGAATAGTGATTGCTCTAGTGTATGCTCCTTGTGATTCTGAACCTTCTGATAAGAAAGATGATTTCTGGAGTGAGCTAAAAGCTGTTTTGTTTGAGTCAGTTTGGTGCTAAAATGAAAGTTATTCTAGCAGATGATTTCAAAGCTAGAGTAGGTGTTCAGAATGAGATTTCTGACAATAGTCTGTGTAAGTTTAATGATTTTAGTGTGAATGGTGAAAGTTAAAGATTAATTAAAATTTGCATTGAGAATGGGTTTTGTGTATATAATACATTCTTCAACCACATATATATCCATACACACTTACTTTGAGATAATTGTACTGTGGGGGCAGAAAAATGTAATAGAGTTTTGCTGTTTTATGATCAGCAACTGAAGCATTTAGTTTTTGAAACTTAATGTGATGAGAAATGCAGATCTTGGCTCTAATCATTATGTATTAGTGTCAAAGAAAGGTAACTTGATCACGCTAGTTACGTTAACTGAAAACTTTTACAAAAAGTTCGTAAGTTGGAAGCTTTCGACCTTATCTTAGGTCTTCATCACGCCAATGGAGGACTAAGATTGTTGCCAGATTCTACATTTTAATTTTTCCTATTTTTGTTGCCAAAACTTAGAATTGATCTCCAGATCAATGGAATGTAGAGAGGAGATTCGGAGTTGCAAGTCATTGAGTTGAAAATAATTTCTATGCTTTCACGGTAACGGAGGGCAAAACGATTGTCAAAAGAAGCAATTCGTTTTGCTTCGTTCCAGTGGGGAACTGCAGATGACAATGGAAGACACATCTGCAGTTCCCCACTGGAACGAAGCAAAACGAATTGCTTCTTTTGACAATCGTTTTGCCCTCCGTTACCGTGAAAGCATAGAAATTATTTTCAACTCAATGACTTGCAACTCCGAATCTCCTCTCTACATTCCGTTGATCTGGAGATCAATTCTAAGTTTTGGCAACAAAAATAGGAAAAATTAAAATGTAGAATCTGGCAACAATCTTAGTCCTCCATTGGCGTGATGAAGACCTAAGATAAGGTCGAAAGCTTCCAACTTACGAACTTTTTGTAAAAGTTTTCAGTTAACGTAACTAGCGTGATCAAGTTACCTTTCTTTGTTAATATTGTTACGTGTTTTGCCCATAATCGTCATGTATTAGTGTCGTGAGTGAAGCTGAACATTGGTTGGAGAAAGAGGAATAAGAATGAATCTGTGATGAAAAGAATAAAGGTTGAAAAGCTTCCTGTGAGTGAAGAACATCAGCATCACTCTAAAATTCTCAGTGAAACACCAAATCAGTTGATGACATGTGAGAAAGAGATGTGGATATATACAATTTTGTCAAATGTCACACAGAGCTAGCTGGTTCCTCAACAATATTTACATAAAAAGCTCAAATTTTTATGTGCTTCACAGCTTTTTGCCATGTTTGGCATTGTTGCTGTGGAGAGTACTTCTTAGAGGTGAACCTGTTTTCCTCTAATATCACCTGCCAAGCCCATTGAATTAAGAAAAATATTAGGAAATCAACTTGAAAACATCTGGATTCATCAGAATGAAAGGGACAGTCGGAAATGTACTTGAAAACAGTCATATGCAGCTTAAGTTAAAGACTGATTACAGACCAAAAAAAAAAACCAAAAAAAAACCTCTTTACAGATCCATTTTTTTCACTTGTATATTCTGTAATGTTTATTGCATATCATGACAAATATTTGACAAACTTTTTAATTTACCTTCGTCTTATATATTTTAATACAATGACACATGTATGGTGTCTTAAGTATGTAGCAATTCTTTTTAAGTATTTGGTATATGCAGACTGTATGTATGAGGTATGGCTATTAAATAACCAGACTAACTTATAACTTCAGTTAAATAAGAAACTTGCATTTTAAAATCTTATCACCTTCAATGTACTCCTCTTCCACATCAACACACCACTGCATTCTGATCTTCCAATGGCTAAAGCAGTGCTGTAGCTCATATGGTGTGATCCCTTTGAAAAGCATGGTCTTCCTTTTCTTCACCATGGTATAATCTCCTTGAGTGCAGATTTGACTTTAGGGTAAAAAAAATGGCACGAGGCCAAATCTGGCAAGTAGGTGGGATGTTAAAGTGCTGTGATGCATTTATCGGCTAAAAATTTCATTGAGAGTGTTGAGAGAGAATGAGCTGGTTCATTGTGCTGGTGAAGGATGAAGCCATTTTTCCAGAATTCTGGCTTCTTTCTTCTGACTCACTCTCTCAAAGTAGAAAAAAAGTGCCATGGGGTCAAATCTGGCAAGTTGGTAGGAATTCAAGTGCTATGATGCATTTCTCGGCTGAAAATTTCACTGAGATTGTTGAGAGAGAATGAGCTGGTGCATTGGGCTGGTGAACAATGAAGCCATTTTTCCAGAACTCCAGACTGTTTCTTCTGACTCACTCTCTTGAAGTCAACATAACCTGTTTATAGTAGTGCTGATTCACTATTGCTCCATTTGGAATCCTCTCTTCCAAAATTGCAGCCTTAATGTCAAAGAAAACGGTTAACATGGCCTTGAACTTGGATTTACTTTGCCATGCTTTCTTCATTCATAGTGATGATATTCTTCAATGCATGGACTGTTTTTTTTCATTTCAGGGTTGTATTGGAAGATTCAGGTTTTATCACAATTGAAAGCACTTTCTAAAAGGTTTAGAGTTTGCCTGAATCTGCCCCAGAATATCAACACAAATTTGCTAGCAATTTCATGTTGTTCAACTCTGAGAAGCTTTGCAACCATCTTGGCACAGATGAACAGCTGCATAAATTTTGTTCACAGTGTCTTCTGTTCTTATACTTGGGTGTACTGGATGCTCAGTTATCAGTATCTTACTGGCTTTACTGAACTCCTTATTCCATGGAAAAACACATGAATATGACATGCATTCTTCCCCATATGTCTCACTTAGCATACAAAAAGTAGCAGCAGCATTTTTTTTTTTTTTAAATTTTACCAGGAATATTATGTCTATCCTTTGATCAGTTCTTGAACTCTTCATTTCCCCAGTGCGTTACAAACAACACATCTACTTTCATTGACATGTGTCACCAAACTAATGCTGAGAGTGAGTGCATATCTGGTTATGGTCAGTTCAAGGTCACTGACCTTCCACTTGTGCTTTCAATCTGTAGCATGTGTTTCATTTGCCACAAGCACAAGTCTTTTTATTTCATAGTCATCTCTTTGACTAATTTTTCAGTCGCAATACTTTTACCTAACTTTGTAAAGTCTGCTCAGCCAGTATTACCAGCCTATTTAGAATAAAGTTGGCTAATGTGCAACTTGTTCCCAAAGTGTTGATAAAAATGTCCTAACAGTGAGCGAATAAGAAAATTCATCTACGATTTGAAGAATATTCATTCTCTCAGTGTAGATGAAATTATTTACGTGAGCAACTGTATATTGTTGCAATCTAGATCACCATCTCTACAGTTAAAATCACAGAACTTATTAGAAATTACTTTACGGGTTATTGGTTTCTTGTTTCCAAGTCCTTTAAAAAATACAGTAGTGGCCACAATTGTGGAAACCTTTTGGAAAAAGTGTATTTTTGAGGTTTGATGGCTCATAACAGCATTTTGTTTTGGAGTAATACCATAGAATTATATATCAATGGAAAGATAATTTCATTAAAAATGTAATGCAACAAATTTTGTTCAATTACCTGTATTCTATGAAAAGTTATAGTCAAATAACCAGAAAAACAAAGCACAACTTGCTTAGGTTGATATGAAGTAGCTTTCCTTCATTTGAATGTAGCTAATGAGCATGAGTGTTTAGAGAGCCAATCAGGTGTCATCTTGTTTTGGTAATGAGCCAATCAGGTAACAGTAGGATTCAGCTATTGATGTCATGTATTGGAGCGAGAGGAGAACATTTGTCAGTGTGTTATGTGATTGCTATTGAGTTTTTGTGTGTGTGTGTTCTTTCATTTAGTAAGCTTGTAAAACATAATAAAATTAAAGAAATGGCACAAAGAGTTGACTGGTCACCCAGAAAGCAATGTAAAATAGTACTATTAAGTGAACAAGGCTTCAGTTATGAAGAAATTATAAGAAAAATTGGTGGAAACTTAACCAAAGGTGGCATTTCTAAATTTTTGAAGAGGTATAAGGAGACTCGGTCACTACAAAACCAGACTGGTTAAGGCAGGAAAAGGTACACAACAGCAAGTCATGCAAGAAGAATTAAGAGACTTGTCTAGGTGACAGAAGAAAATCATCTGGGTGTATACAAGATGAAATGGCACAATGCAATGTGAAGTTGAGTACAAGGACTGTTCGGTGCAGACTGCAGGAATTTGATCTTAAAGCTAGAATTTCATGAAAAATGCCATTTTTATCTCTCAAACAAAGGTTGAAGAAATTAAACTGGGCTAGAACCCATGTTAACTGGACAGCGGAACAATGGGACAGTGTTATTTGGAGTGATGAGACCAAAATCTTCCTGTTTGGTAGTGATGGCCTAATATACGTAAGGAGAAGAATCGGAGAAGATTTGCATCCTGATTGCATTACATGTACCGTGAAACACCCAGTTAGTGTTATGATCTGGGGTTATATGACATGAAAAGGTGTGGGCAGAATTTGCGTGATTAATGGGAATATAAATGGTCAAAAATACATTAATGAAATACTTGAGCCCAAATTGAAGCCTTCTGCACGTGATCTTTTCCAAGGTAATGAAGCATTTATATTTCAACAGGATTCAGCCCCGTGTCATGTTGCTGCTGCTGGGTGCAAAAAGTGGTTACAAGATAATCATATTCCACTACTGGAATGGCCTGGAAATATCCCAGACCTTAACCCCATCGAAAATCTATGGAGCCAACTAAAGAAACTTGTTAGTCAGAAGCAACCCAGCAATAAAACCCAATTAATAGAAGCAATAATTCAATCTTGGTTTCACATTATAACAGCTGCAGAACTAAAAAACTTGGTTCACTCCATGGGAAGGCATTGTAAAGCCGTAATTTAACGCTAAAGTTACCCAACTAAGTATTAACTGACATGGTAAAATTTTTTGTATATCTCATTTTTTCTATGTGTTTCATTTTTTTGTCTTTATAACTGCTGTTCTAATACAAAATCCTTCATAAAAGTTATTGCATTACATCCTTGATGAAATTGTCTTTCCATTGATATATAATTTAATGGTATTACTGCAAATAAAAGTGGTGTTATGAACCATCAAACCTCAAAAATACAGTATTTCCAAAAGGTTTCCACAATTTTGGCCACTATTGTATATAAATAATATGAGGCCTATGCACTGCCAAACATGAATTAATTTAGCATTTAGTAAAAGCAGATTTAAAGTAGTGTGATGTGCCATAACACAAACCAGGTGGATGTGCAATAATGAGTTTAGCATCTGGGCACTGACTCCACATAGCTGTAAGGTTTCATTTGATTACTGATAGGAATTTGTTCTTAGAATGTCCTTAATTGGGGTTTTGTATCGACATTTAAAAAAAAAAATTGTATGCTGTTGTGAAGTTACAAGTTGAACTGCATTCGCCTGTAACCTAGAGGTTAGCATAGACTTTAATTTGGAAAGCTCAACCCTGACCAAAAGGTTGGGCATTCAAAATAAAGTCCATGCTGACCTCTTGGTTACAGGCAAATGCCATTCAACTATACAGCCTGGCTCAGAATTTCTAATTTACAATCTGGCATGGCCCAGCCCAACCCAAACCGAACTGTTTCAGACTTCCATCACATATTCTCCGCAACTTACTGCTAATAATGCAAGGCTTCCTTCAGAGCAGGGGTCTTCAACTTGTGCCCCCCCCCCCCAAGCGGCTAGTACTTTTTAATAGATTGTCAGATGTTGTGGACAAAGGAAATTCTAAAATGGAAAAATGAATGGATTTTGAATTCGGAAATCTGCTATGAGCTGCAATAAATTATATAATTGAAATCTTTAAAGAGTACTAAAAATGTAGTCATATCAGGTGCCTGCTTTGAACTTCTTTTAACATAGATATTATGGTAACTGAATTGTTTCTTTTCCCAAAAGTTAAGTTTTAGGATTGAAAACCTCTCCAAACTAATCTATATTCATAATAAACTCATGCATTTGTACCCTGCTTTTTCATATGGCCAATGAGTCCTACTGCTCCTTAATTCAGAAAAAGTTGAAGACCGCCTGCTGTAGAGAAATAAAAGTTCTCTACTGAACTAAACTACCTGAGTAGTAAAGAGAATGTAATGCAAAGAGACATGCCATTTCTCATAGGAATTCCTCCCACAGATGAGGTTTATATTTGACTACATACTGCTGTTCCAAATGTAAATGTGTTTTCTCTCCTACATTAAAATATAAACAAGGTATCCTCAATCCCCAAATATTTAAACAAATTCTTCAAACATGCTCATCTCCATTGTAGCAACAAATCATGCCCAAAACTTTGGGGGGGGGGTAGGTAGCTGTAAAGTAAAGTCTGTTTATGTAAACAATTCTTGAAAAAGAAAAATGCCATGTGTTTTAGTTTCTAAAGCAGTGAAAACTGAATTTGATTTCAACCTTTAAGGAAATAGCTGTAATTAATTAACACATCTGATGGTGGGTGGGGTCTTTCATTTTACTCAGAGATCTTCTCCATCTGATTATTTAACAAGTCATTCTTCATTTTGTGAAAGGAAAAGTTTTTCTTTAATCCAGGGGCAAAATGCTAAATCTTCCAGTACAGACCTAGCCTGAGGGCCGAATCAGGCTCTTGTAGACTTCTATTACAACTACCAATAATATGTAATATTCTAAATGCATTTTTTTCTTTCTTTTAAAGTGTTATTCTTCTTCAATATGGTTAAGAAGGAATAGTAATGTTCATAAAAATATATGTTGAATAGAATGCTATCTGTTCATTTCTGTGATTTGAGTGGACTAGCATGTGCCTAGGAGATATTAATTTTCATAGCTTTTCATGTTTTTCCAAAGGAAGGAGTTTTGACCTGTATGCCTGTCATCACTGTTGGTGTCCACTGTAGCTTTTTTTTTTTTTTTTTTTTTGATAGCTCATAGTGTGGATGATGAATCAGCATTATGATGTTTAATTGCCTGGAAATAAATTCTCCTATGTGATGCAATGGCTGGTTTACTCAAACAGAAACTTGGAGGTACAAGATTAGTTCTATTCTCAGGATAAAGCATATTTTTTGTAAGTTTTCAGGGGGGCAGGGGCTACACATGCAGGTGATATTTTTGTTTTAGTGATCTTTAATCTGGTTTTTGTAATTTTGCTCAATCATTCTTTGCATTGACATTTTCAAGCTATATGAATTAGTGTGCTTATTTATATTCCTTTCTGTTTGAGTATGTGTGCATGTATATTTATATGTTGTGACATACATACATGTGCTATGTCTAACATAGAGTTATATACTGTATGTCACTAAATACCTGTTCATCATGTAAATCAATTTCTCAGTGTATCAACATTATTTGTCCACCACTAATATGGACAAGATGAATTTAATTAGTTACCATATATCCGTATATACTCGGTATCAGTCCTCGCGTATAAGTCGATCCTGGAATGAGAAAAAATTGTTTTCAATGAATTTATTTGAAAACGAAAAAAAAATATATATATAATAATAAATTTAATTTGCATACCCAAAAACTTCATCGAAACCCTTCAAAATCCGATTCAGAGTCAGACTCGTCAAACAGTTAAAAAAAGTCTTTCTCCGTCATCGTAAACATCAGTATTCCCATCTATGCCCGTGTCATAAGAATCACTGTCGTCGTCACTCATAAAAATCTCATCATCCTCTGTGCCATCAAGTTCATTACTAATGCAACATTTCTTGAATGATTTCACGACCATTTCCGCAGGTATCACATCCCAAGCATCCTTGACCCATCGCGCAATCAAAATGATATCCTGCTTCTTTAGATTTCTGCCCTTGGTTTCAGTCAGCAAATCGGAACTTATCCAATCCGCCCAATACCTCCTCACATTGTCCTTGAAGGGCTTATTAAGGCAGACATCTGGTGGTTGAAGTACAGATGTCAACCCACCTAGGATGACAGCAAGAGTTGTTTTTGAATTTTCTGCAGTTTTTTTCACTTCTGCACACCGGTGTGCAACAAATATATCCCACATCAAAAGGAAAGGTTTCTTCAAAAGTGTGCCTGGCCTTTTGTTCCACACATTCTTTAACTAGTCAATTGTTCCGGATTCATTCATCCATCCTTTTTCATGGGCACGAACGAGCACACCAGACAGAAAGACGACGCTTTTCGGCAGAGTTTTATGTTTGAAAATAATTACCGGAGGTAGCTTCCTGCCATCGGCCAAACAGGAAAGAACAACCGTGAAACTGGTTTTTTCGTGGTCAGTCGTTTTAATCAAGATAGTTTTTTCACTCTTTTGGTTCACCGTCTTGTTTCCAGGAAGATCGAAACACATGGCGGTTTCATCCATGTTCCGTATTTGGGAAAGTTCAAAAGCAGTCTCTTTTCTCTTTTGAATTACATACTTTTTGTCCATTATCTTTTGCTTCAAGGTCACGAAGTAACTTTTGTGCAATTTTGGTGCGCTGGCGTAGACGCAAACCATAGCGGTTCATGAACCTTGTGCACCAACCTGGTGAGGCGCAAAAAGCGTTATTTGCGGCTGCAAACTTTTCATTTTTTGTGAGCTTCATTGCTCACAAATATATACCAATTAGCGTTACAATGTAACCATTTTGTCCGCAGCCCACAATCCAATCATTCAAGACACTTTCCAGCACTGGAAAAGATGCCGTTCCACGGCGCAGCGCCTTTTGCGATTTTGGGATTTTCACCAAGTCCGGTTTTTTTTTACGCCAATCTCGAATCAGTTTTTTGTTAATGCCAAATTGACGTGAAGCAGCACAGTTGTTAGTATTTTTTACAAAAGAAACCACTTGCAACTTAAATCCTGTGCTATAGGACATCCGTTTCTTTACACAATCCGTGTCAGCTATAATAGGAGAAGCGAGACAAAAACACTCGTGATTAAGAACAAGCAACACTTAACAATCCTAACAATGGTTGTCACATGGCTGTGTTAGGTCGTAGGTCAGCACAATGAACTATAAGTCGGGAGGGCAGAGCCTTCGATGCTCGGCTGCGACTGCGCTGTGGATACGCAAAGCCAGGAGTCTTTTCAAAGTGCGGAGAAATTCGGAGGGTCGCGATTTCGTAATTCTACCACATCAGTGTTTTTTCTTTCTTTCTTTTTTTTTTTCTTTCGGAGGGTTGCGATTTCGTAATTAATACCGCATCAGCATTTTTATTTCTTTTGGGATGGATTGCCTTTCACCTCACAGGAAGAACTTTTCGACTTACGATTTTTTTAGGCTCCGCGTATAAGTCGACCCCCTTACTTTGAAGCTCCTTTTTTGTCCCAAATTTCTCGACTTATACACAAGTATATACAGTATTTAAACTTCCCAAATTATTTTTTTAATTGAAAATAATTGTTATTTAAAAAAAATGAAAAAAAGATATTAATGACAGCAATTATTTTCTGTTTAAAAATGAAATCTACAAACAAATGACTGGAGCACCAATGGGCTCTCCACTTTCAGGACTTCTTGCTGAAAGTATACCTCAAGATATTGAAGTTGAGATCTTTAAGACCAACAATAAAAAACCAAGTCTTTTCCTTAGATGTGTTGATGACAAGAAAATCTGTATTTTTTCGTGCCGATTTGTACAATCTGAAATGGTTTTTAAATATTGAGACAATGCTTTTCCAGTGGTTTTAAATATTGAGACAATGCTTTTCCAGCGGTCTAGTTGGGTTATGTTGTCCTGATACAAAAAGTCGAACTGGGTGATCTGTTTTATGGATTTTAATTTTCCCAAACATTTCCAGGATAAGAGGTCCAAAAAGTGGGTGGAGGCTGGCAGAAATGCAGATGGGCAAGGAAATATCATGTTTTAACTTACTGACAGCAGTAATGGTTGGAGTAGTTGGATCTTTTGGTAATAAATACTCTATGCGGTATGTTATGGATTGCATCAAGAATTTTAGAATTGTAGTCAGCTCTATCTATTGAGGATGATGATTTGTGATCACTTGTCAGCCGAGGTAATTGTTAATTCCTGATTATTTTTAAGTAAGTTGAGTTCCTTTTTCTAATGAAAATCAGGTTGGTTGATTTTATGGTAATATGATTCCAAAGCATGAACTATATTAAGCCTAGCGCAGTCCCTTTCTGAAGACGGGATGGGCTCCCCCTATCACCTATACTGGCTGAAATTCTGCTACAATCCTTAGAAGATAAAATTCTGGCTCAATCTCCAATTCAGCCACTACTATATCTCTACTATGTCGACGACGTACTTGTTTCCTGGCCAGCATCCATTGCAGAACTTACTCTTTTTTTCTGAACGATTATCCTCACAATATACCACAATCAATTTTACCATTGAAACCAAGACCAATTATTTCCTCCCATACTTGGATATTCAATTAGTTCACAGCCCTAATACCCAGAATATCTTTTACTCGGTATACCGCAAATCTTCGGCACGTTCCACTATTATACCCAGAAATTCAGCTCACCCGGCAAATTACAAACTTTCAGCTCTGTATTCCCTCGTACGACGAGCTTTCTCACATTCCTCTTCTGCTGCTGTTCGTCAGCAAGAATTTAATCAAATTTATGAAATTGCCTTGATGCATGGCTATCCAAATAATATCGTCAACAACATTATATACAAGGTTAGAATGCAAGTAGCCACAACTTTACAGAGAAAACCCTTTAGAAATAGATTTGTGGGTTCCATGGACTGTGTCCCCGATGTTATTAACGTCTTAAAGAACCACTGCCGACACAACAACATATCCTTTGGAATTAAAACAAGGAATATCCTATCCATGGTCAGAAATGAAAAAGATCCTACAAATAACGGCCATAAATTTAGGGTATACTGTATACCTCTAAGGGGCTACAGATTCGTCCCTAGAAGTCAAATTCTACATAGGATCGACATTATGCACATTGGGAACCAGGATTAGGGAACACAGATACAATGTCAAAATGGATGCGCAAACAACGGCACTATCCAGACTGACTTCGAAAGGAACTCATGTACCAATTTGGGAGGATTCCTGTGTCCTCACCACTGCGAATACAAAATTCACCACACTCTTTGCGGAAAGTTTATTTATCCGTGAATATGGCCTGTCCTGTTGTAATGAAGAAACCCCTTGCTATATCCCAGACTCATGGATACCAGCTGCCTGGGAGTGACCATTTGAACTCAAGTGACAACACACACTAGAACATTTTTGCAGTTTTCATTGATTGTTTACACGCATATTTGTCGTGCATCCTTCAATCATGTGACGGAGAATTTGATATTTAAACGCCTGTTCCATTAGTTTGTAGTCCCCCATCTGAGGATGAGCTCGTAGCGAGCTTGAAAGGTCTTATGGTTTTAAACTATGATGTTATTATGTCTTTTAATTGTAAATTAAAGATTTTTGTAAGTCGGTGGTTTTAAATAATGTCTTATTGAATATCGTGCAAAAACAGTTGTTTTGTTCAGAATGTTGATGCCTTTTTGATTTTTGTGAATGTAGATAGTATCAAAGACCTAAATGAGTTTATGCAGCTTTATTTTGGGAAATACCCCACTATTAACATTACCTTAGAACTAGAAAATAATAATAAACTTCCCTTCCTTGATATAATGATGATAAAAACATCGAATGGCATACAATGCAAAGTATTCAGAAAACCATCATGTCATACCTGCAGACTCTTATCACCCCAAGAAATATAA
Source organism: Macrothele yani (assembly GCA_039090855.1). Classification (NCBI taxonomy): domain Eukaryota; kingdom Metazoa; phylum Arthropoda; class Arachnida; order Araneae; family Macrothelidae; genus Macrothele; species Macrothele yani. The sequence continues at coordinate 139,607,997 of CM077024.1, read as the reverse complement.
ATATTCAGCTTTCAATTCCATATAATAAAAGAGCATTTATACACTCTTCTAATGACCAATTAATCAACAGAGAAATTGTATGGTTGTCCTGGTGGCACAGTGGTCTAAGCGATGGCTTCTGATTCATTGTACATCATTCAGAACAATGAGCAGATTTTCTCTATCTTGTTAAATATGGAATTTCATTAGAATTAGCTGCCCCGGTGGCATAGTGGTCTAAGTGATGGCTTATGACTATTAATCCGAGATTGGTCCAGGTTCGAATCCCGGTGTGCCACAGATGTTATGTTTGTCTTACAGCACTGGCCCTCTTCCTTCCCTAGAACCAATGACCCTAAATTAGGGATGGGCAACTGTTTATGGCCCACTGAGTTCTCATAGTGGTCGTTAAGCCTCCAGTCAAAAAAAAAAAAATAGAATGAATAAAAAATTTGGCTCAAATGTTCAGACATTATAATTAACAACCTTTTACAGAAGTATAAAACACAAATTTAACAAGAGGTAACTGGTAAAAAAGTGAAGATAACAATCACTGTGGCTGATATTCATATACCAATAAGGTTTTAACAACTACAATAAGAGCATGCAGAAAGGCAAACTTAAAAATTTGAGATACTGTTAAAAATATTCAAAAAGCTGTTACCTATAAGCAAAGAGTAATAATCCCCTGCAGAGAGCAGGTGTTATAAAATACCAAGAAGATCAAAAATTCTATCAGAAAATAAGTTTTACATCAGCAGCATAAAAAGAAGTCTACTTGCTTGTGTAAAAGAGCATATTCATGACTGGAACAAGAAAATACCAAAGACAACACTTATACAGCACTGTATGCCTCAGGATGCAGAACTGGTTTCGGAAAATTCAACCATCCTGTCTAGCCACGGTAAATACAAGGAGATTCTGATTGTTGAATTTGTTTGGATAGAAAAGATCTGGCAAAAAACTGCAACAATCAAGCCCCAATAGATCTATCAAAAACATGGAAAGATCATATAAAATGTCATGAAAATAACAAGAAAAATAAGCGGGGAAAAGCAACAAAAAAAAAAAAAAAAAAGAAAAAAAGAAGAAATTTGTCACATATCACTCATGAGGTTATCCACCATGATGAATACGATCAGGACCGACCAGATGGCGATGAATTTCAAACTCCATGGAAGGCCACTATGTTGATTGCCACGTAGACCAATGATAATGAAATTCGTGGATACTGCCATGAAGAAGAGAACACAAAGGACCTCAAAACCATGTATGGTAGCATGTCAATGTGACCATCTGCTGAAGATGGCTGCATGTCTTACAGACTGAAATGCATCCTAGAAATCTTGGTGTATCAATCATGAAGACCACTATGTGCAGATTTTCACATTCCTAGTTTTGAAGGTTTTTAACATTATTCTTTGGTTGGACATCCGTTTTTAAACCCTTCTGATTTATTTAAAGTTGCTTTTATAGAGTCACTAATGTTTTTTGAAAACATAGATATATCATTGCATGGGTTTTTTGTTGAGACTAGTCATCTGTTTTGGATCCTCCAGTTTGAATTGTAAATATAAACAATGTTTCCACATTAAACTGCATTTTTTACTGAAATATTTTATAATGACTCTACCCGTGGATCCTTTAACAATATATATATATATTTTTTTACTGTACTTCTTATCATTCATTATGGTGTCCTGGGACATTGATATGTTGAATTTTAACCCTCACAAAAGATTAGAGAAGACCGATTCCACTAGTGAAGAACCTGAGAAAGCTGCAACAAAGAAAAAGGTAAACCAACTTTTTAACATATTTGAAAAGTTTAAGTAACTAATTTGAATTCATCCCATTCATATTAGTGGTGGACAAATGATGTTGATACATTGAGTAATTGGTTTTCGTGATGAACTGGTATTTAGAGACATACAGTATATAATACTATATTCCAGATCATATTAAAAATAATCCATGTGTTTACCAATGATTTTATTCCTTGTACAAAGTGATTTTATGAGGAGTTGTAAATCACATAAATTTGTACATGCATGTGCTTTTTTACTTTAATAGTACAAAGGTGATGCACCAATTGAAATCAATGAGCCTATGAAAGACTTACCAACTATTGGAGAAGTCTGGGCAAATTCTTGTTGTGAGGGTTATTACAATGAGCTCTTCAAAGGTTAGTACTATGTAGAGATCATATGCTGCCTGTAGTTTCATTTTTATGTTGTTTTTTTCAATTCATGCTAGGCCTTTAAGATGTGTTAGCAAATTTTTTGTGCTTTTCCATTAAATGATAGAAATAGGGGAGAGAATTAATTTTAAATTGACAAGTAACAAGCAGGGTGTGCACGCGGCCTGGAAAACCTTGAAAAGCCTTGAATTTCAAAATTTTGTTTCATGGTCTTGAATATTCGGGAATTCTTGACGTTTTCCAATAAATGTCGAGAAAATCCTTGAAAAGAAATACCAATAAGGTTTTAATCTTGCAAGTATGATTGGAAATCATACTTGCAAGATTCTTATACTGTGAATTAGCTTCTTCACTGTCACTGAAATAATGTTCTAGAGCCTCCCACTGTTCTAAAATTCTGTCAATGGATTCCAAAAGTGATAAACAGCAAGTATTGACAGGCTTTAGAATCTTGTGTGGTTTAGTACCACAAACAGCTTGACTCAGTTTTAGATTGTGTTTCCTGTTTGAACTTTTTTCCAAAAAAACTACAACTGTATCAGAAACTGCTCAACATTAAATCCTTTCAGTTGAGTAGCAGATTTCTGTGCAGCTAAATTTACTAAATGGCATGAATATCACTGCACTATGATTGCAGGCTGAACCTTCTTTATGTGAGAAACACCTTTTACTTGACCTATCATAGTGTTAGCATTGTCACAGGAAAATGACACACAGTTGCTCCATGAGATATTTTTTTAAAACTCATTGTTCAAAACGTTGAATATTCCTTCACCTGTATTATTACTTGATTCAACCAATATAACAAAACAGTTGAATTTTTCCCTATTTTTTCGTCAAAATATGTTATTGTAATGGGATGCAGTTTATTTGCTTAAGCATCATTACTTCCGTCCGTAGATAGAGAAAAAGGATTTTTTTAACTTCAGATATGATGTTACTTGTAGAAACACTGGCCATGTGCTGAATTAGTGCAGTAACCTTGGTTCTTCCACACGAATATTTTTTTGCGATCGCTGAATCGGGAAACATGGCTTGAAATAACGGTTTAGCATGGTCAGCAGCTGCTATGTGTAAATTGTGTTCCACAATAAATGAAGTGAACATAAGTTCTGCATTTACTACGCTGTTCTCCTTTGATGCAAACAAATCTCTCACTGACTGAACTGAAAGATTTATGCTTTTTTGATTCTGCGTGTCTTTGGCAATCGTACCGCCCACCATGCGCGATACTAAATGGCATCTACAAATTCTGCAAAGCATGTGGTTCACAGAAACTTTTGATTTCTCAAAACAGGGCCAATCTCTATTGTAAGTTTTTAGAAAACACTGTTTCTTCTTCGACGGCGAAGGTTTGTCTAAAGAACGCTTTATTTTAAATAAATGAAAGAAAACAGCAAAAAAACCCTTCATAATCGCCTCACCCTTTCGTGATGTAACAGTAGGTAGCACGTGCAGCAGAGAGAACTGAAAAGCATCAAGGACAATAAAGCAGAAGCGCTACAGCCTACGGGGAACTAAAGCAACTGCCCTGGTTGCACGCAGGAGGCACAAAGTGCATCATGGGAGTTCGGAACGAATCCCTAAGCAGCGTCCACACAGAGCTAAATTGCGTAGTTGCGTCCGGCACGGAGGGAACCAATGGGAGCGGTGTCATGGAATGAAACGCTGAGCCAGCATATTGTGGTTGCTGCTCAGTCTACAGTAGATGGATTGCCAATTAAGATGCAGAAATCTATAATACACAGAATGTAGCATTTAATTTTTTTCCCCCAGAAAAACTTGAAGAACCAACAAAAATGTTTAAGTTGATGAAAATTTGCTTTCTATCTCAGAAAAATAAATCAGATGGCGATTTTCCGTAATTTCAGCGGTGTTTACTTACTTCCGTAACAGCAACCAAAAATCCGTACTAGTTGGCATCTATGCATCAGAGATGTTTAGAGGCAGAGGTGATACCCTTCCTTTGGAATTGTCCTAGCGCAATATTCTAGCAAGACAATGCTTGGCCACATGTGACCCGGAATGTCCAAGACCTCTTGCATGCATTGCAGATACCGCTTCTTCCCGGGCCTGCATGTTCGCCAGATATGTCCCCGATCGAACATGTTTGGGACATAGTAGCTACACGACTGGTCTGTCAAGTGTCTCCGCCCATCACCACAAATGAACCGTGGTGTAGAAATAGCCTGGTGGTCTATTCTACTGGATAATATCAAAAACCTCTTCCATTCAATGCCATTCTGTGTAGAGGCAAGTTACTGATGCTCGAGGTGACATGAGGAATCTGTGATATAAATTTCATTTGAATAATGCAATTATTTCATGGTATTGCAATTTTTGTAAACAGTAGTGTATGATAAATGCAAAACCTACTCCCTTTTCAAAGTGAGACCATGAAATTTTTTGCTCCCATAAAGGAAGTAACCCCTCCTTACTTTTCCTGTTGGACTTTTTAAGCATGTGACTCCACCTTGGTAAGGATTGCAATAAATGAATCTGTGGTCTCCCATGTTTTCACAAGTGTGGGTCTCTTTTTGTTACTTCCCTTGGTGTTGTCACAGAAGTTCAAAGTCATGATCTGTTCAGAAAAATACTGTATAAGCAATGCCATGGATGGTCTGGACAAAGATTTGGTGTTTGATTCAGATGGAGAAAACCACCATGGCAAGTTTGGTGATGGCAATATTTAAGTTGATGATGCATCTTTAATGGAAATGGACTTAGAGGAGCTATTTCAAAACTCCAATAGTGAGTCAGATTTTGAAGGTTTTTAAAGTAGATTATTTTAGAAATTTGCTTAATTTATTTTAATAAATATGTTTTCCAAACTTTTGAAAGTTAAGGTTGGCTTGTCACACTTTTTTTAATCAATTTTTAGCTATTGAACTAGGAGCACTGGCTAATATGCAGGTATATATGGTAACTTGTCTCTGGGAAAACATTTGTAGAAATTATGTATTAACATTGCAAATAATTAAAATCAAATTATACTTAAAAAAGCATCTACGAATAGCAAAATCATTGGATTTTTTCGGAATATAAGATGCACCATTATTTTTTGTGAAAAAAAGGCTGATGACATAATTAAAGGGAATTGACCCTTTATGACTCTCGAAGTGCATGAAAACTGCCCAGAAGTTTCTCGTGCACATATGCACCAAACTGTGACTGAGCATCTGAACTTTAACGAAACCTCAGCAAAATGGGTCTTACGGATGCTCACATATGAACACAGAAATCAGTAGCAGGGAGCTGCATTTATGTTCGTGAAGTGTTCCCACCAAGATGGCAATGCCTTTGTTGACCAAATTGTTACAAGGGATGAAACGTGGATTTCGCACTACAACCCCCAAGAACAAAAGACAATAACTTGAGTGGCATCATACTCAATCACACACACACACACACCTTTCTGAGACCAGAAAGGTGTCTTACACAACCATAAATGCTGATGTCTATATCAATTGTGCCTTAAAAATCTACAGTGAGTCATTCAAAACCATTGCAGGAGCAGGCTCTCACGAGAAATCTGTTTCATACAGGACAACACCTGCCCGCACACCGCCAGGAAGACAAAGGAACTGCTTGATGAGTTTTACTGGGAAGTTTTTGATTATCTACCATACAGCTCGGACTTGGCGCCATCAGACTACCACTTGTTCCCCAATTTAAAGCAGTTCCTTGGTAGACAACATTTGATGATGATGATGTGCTAAAGGGGGCTGTTATGTACTGGTTAAAAGGACAGGCAGCAGATACTTAAACTTATCCCTAGATATGACAAGTGCCTCAATGTCCAGGGTGACTATGTAGAACAATAGGCTTAAGATATGAGTTAGTTGTAAATGAAATATTTGAAATTTTTTGAAGTATATAGCTTTTATAACCAAACATTCTTTGCTTTCTGAATCACCCTTGTATTTCACAAATAAGAAGCAAGTTTTGATATCTTTTGAAAGAATTAAGTTTTATTGTGTTATATGTCTTTCTCATTAATGAATGATCTTAATGTCACAATATTTTCATAGTTCCTATAATATAATATTTTTTTCAAATAGTTTCTACCAGTCTGTGACTCAGTTAAAACATCCACTAGTCTTCATGTATCAGCACCTTCAAACCATAATTGGAAATGCTGTAGAACCTTGTTTATATGTTTTCTCGTTTATATGTAAAATGCTGCTGATCCAAAAATTCTGAATTTCCTTTAATGTTCAACTTTCCCTGCTTTGTTTATACATTTTTATTATACATTAATTTGAGGTGGTCCCTTAAAAAACATGTAAACAAGGTTCCTCTATAGTTTCACCTTGTGCACTGTTGTGTTTTGCATTATAACAAACACCATGACTTTGAAATTTGATATCTTGGTTCTTTCTGGACTTAATGCCTAAAATAAGCAGCTTTGTGATGCGTTCATTGAGAAAAGGGGGTAGATGAGGCAAAGAACATGATACCCTATGATTAGACATCACTAAATTAACTGCAATTACTGTTTCATGCATGAATACAATCACACCAGAAAACTTGAAAATTTCATTGCCGTGGAGAGGGAAGCTAACCCGCATCTCCCGCTTACCGTTCTAGCATGCTATCCGTTGCACCACCCAGGACGGTGATAAAATTTTAAAATTTTCTGATGTGATTGTATTCACATGTGAAACAGTAATTACAGCCAGTTTAGCGATGTCTAATTGCTGTGTTAATTATCATGACGTATTTGCCACGTATTATGAGAAGAATATTTTTTCCACTCTGTATACATGAGACACTGCCAGTAAGATGATGATATGAAATACATCTAATATGTGCTACTGTTTTAACATTGCAAGGTTAACCTGTTATTTGTGACAAATTCTTTTTTATTTAGTAAAGCAAACTTCTGTTTCTAGATTTCCGTGAACGAATGATGCAGTTTGAAAAAGAACATGGAGAAAATGGCAGTTTCGTCATAGAACTAAAAAAGATGCTCATTCTTATTCCTCTCAGCTGTGATGTAAGACTTACACTAGATGAAAGGGATCCTGCAATATCTTACGTAGATGACCTTCCAGTCCATATCGATGCTCAGGGAGCAAATCTAAACAGGAAATATGTGAATCCAGTTTATAGATTAACATCAAGGAATAATAATGTAAGCTTTTTCTGCCATTATACATCAATTCATAAAGAGATACCATTAATTTACACTGGTTTCTCCAAAATCTCAGTGACTTTCACAAGAATGACCATTAATATTAACAAAACCACATGAGAAGTGCAGAAAATATTTTCTCAATTAGTTTTCACAGTAATATAATGTGTAAACCTAACATTACAAATCAACGTCAAGCATGAAGTACAATTTTTAAACAAACGTACCTCAGCCTGTGACTTCATATGAGTACATATACATAATGCACAAACTAGCTCTCACACTCATCCGTAGGACTTTCCTGAGCAAAGCACAGAAGACAAGCGCTACTAAGAAACATACAAACAATAATAAAATACTATTTGCTTCCTGTCCATATTAAAAACAACCATTCACGATCAAACACAATTAAAATGAAGTTAAAAAAGAACACCCATTTTCTGTCCTTTTTTTTATGCTTTCAATGTATATATACAAAGTCTGAGTTCCCTCCCCTTCCTCTATAAACTCTCAATTAATTAAAAAGATACCAACTTATTTAAACTATGAATTTAAAAAACACAGAAAACAAACACATCTTCTGTACTTCACTCACATCCCCAACTCCTGCAGGTATAACCTCATATTGGTTAAGACTTTCACTCCCCTTTCAAAACCATGAGAACCCCTTTACTAACAAGGTCTCAATCATATTGCCTGCTAACATCAAAAGTGACAAAGAGGAGCTTTCTTGCTGTTTAGGGTAAGGGGTGCAATTTTTTTTTATTAACCAACAGCTCGTCACTTTCAATCATACTATGTACAGGGACCAGCGGTGGCTCTTAAAAGAGGTAAGCAAATTGCATAAATGCCGCTCCAAAATTTAAAAATGTTAGGCCTACACCTTGCCACCTCATGCCACCATTGGGCCCTGACTATGCATTACTAACACGTGCTGCCCTCTCGTGAGTGAAAACATGACTTGCAAAATTTCCAAGAAAAAAAAAATTAAGTTCATATTATCAAAGACTGTTTTTTTTTTTTTTTTTTTATGCTATTTTATCAAATTTTTCCAAGGAGACTTATGTTTGGCAAGCAATTTTTTTATTGGAATTTAGGAAAGTCCTTATTTTTTGCACAATATCGTATGATAGCTGTTTTTTCTTCTTTATTGTGCCAATTTTTTATGTGTTGAGTAAGCTCATGTCTTAAACAATTTTTTGCTACTACTGTGACATAGGGAACTTTTAAAGAAATTGAAATTTCATAAACGTCTGCACTGTCCAAAATTCTTTGATAGCGTTTATTGTTAATTAATAAATCTTTTTGTATACAAACAGTTTTGCACAAAAAAAAAAAAAAATTAATTAAATTTTTGACCAATTTTACTTATTTGGTGGTAAGAGATTTAATGTATGGAAAAGATCTTTTATATTTTTTATTTACTATACTTGAATCTTATGGATTTTTGTTTAGACCTCGTTGATTTACTGGTATAGATGTAAAGTCTTCATACCCTAGTACACCAGTTCCTAAAGCAACAGAAGTGATTATAACACATTAAAAAAAATTAGAACAGTTTACTTCCCTACAGATAAATGAATTAGGAGAAATATTATATGTGTATGAAAATAATTATTTTATACTGTACTCATTGTCATTAAAATTCACACACCTAGTAAAAATTGTGCGATTAACATGAAACTCGGCGAATAGCTATAGGGAGGGCAGGCATGCAAATTATTAAAGTTTCGTGAGATTCTGCATGCCCGCACGTCCAAGACTGGTGCTGCAATCACAATCCTTGGGGCTTATAAGGCGCCGTGCAGGGGACTCCACATTTGTGTCGAAGTGCACGGTAAGAGTCAGGTGAGATCCCTGAGCAATAGACATGCCAAGGAGTTGCCATAGATGTGCGTGCGGGCACCTGAAAGAGTTTGAATGAGGCTGTATCGTTGGGATGAGAGAGGCAGGGTGGCTGGCGCACCGAATCAGCTGCCATTTAGGCCGATCGGACAGTGTGGTGCAATCGTGTTGAGAGCAATGGACACGGGAAGGCATCCAGACATGGCGGACTGGCTCTGGACGACCCAGACACACCACCAGCAGAGAGGATCGTGAGAGTGGCATGCACAAGTGCAACGACATCCTTGTCCGATATCCAGAGACCTGTGGTGGCTGTACAAGGGACTCCTGTGTCAGACAGAACCTTTTCCAAATGCCTGGCAGAGGCAAATCTGCACTCTCAACGGCCCTTACGTTTTCTGCCATTAACACCTTACCATTGTTGGTGTCAATTGCTGTGGTGTCAGCAGCGAGCAACATGTAATGCTACAGACTGACGATGTATAGTGTTCAGTGAGGAATCCTGCTTCTGTATGGGAATGGATGACCACTGTGTCAGAGTATAGATAACCGCAGGTGAGCGCTACAATCCCAATCTCGCTGTGCAGTGACACACGTCTTGAACTGCAGGCATGAGTTCTGGGAAGCCATCACGTATGACAGTCAGACTTCTCACGCAGTGATTCGAGAGGCGTTGACAGCCCAGCACTACGTACAGGAGATCCTGCAGCTCTGTGTGCTGTTTTTCCTGGTGGGGAGTCCTGGAGCCATTTTCCAACAAGATAACACCTGCCTGCACACAGCTTGGGTTTGACAGAACTGTCTACGTCATGCTTTGATGTTTCCATGGCCTGCCAGATCGCCTGATCTCTCACCCATCGAGTATATGTGGGACCAGATGGGACGTCAGCTTTCTGCATGTCCAGTGTTCATTATTTAGAGCGTCAGTTGCAAGAAGTATGGGCCGGTCTGTCCCAGGATAACATACGTCATCTCTTTGACTCCATGCCAGACTGTATCACCACATGTATCTAAGCACGAGGTGGTCTGACGTGGTACTAACGCTGACCAAAATGTGTACTGTAGGTCCACGGGAAACCATCCTGCTGCTGTGATAATATAATCACTTCTGTCCTTGGTATGTACCATCTCATTATTAAAATCTCATTTCAGTCTGGCGCCTCCTTCTTGGTGTGCAGATTTTTATGGCAATGAGTGTATATGGAAACAATATATTTATAGACAACAAGTGGACCAATGGGATCCCCTTTGTTAACTCTTTTTGCAGAGGTGATAATGAATTATATAGAAAATGATATCATAGAAACTTTACCAGAAAATCCTCTAATCCATGTAAGATGTGTTGATGATATGAGGGTTGTACTGAAAATAATGCAAAAGTGAGCATAACTTTTTTATTAACTGAAAAGGTTGTTCAAATTGCACATGTTGGTAGAGTAACTCTTTCTCTATACAAAGGTACTACTCAACATAGTCTTCATCACAAGCGATGCGTTTGCACCATCGTTGAACCCAACTCCCGAATCCTTTTTGAAAAAATTCAGGTGTGGACTGTTGTACCCACTTCTTCAAAGCCACTTTCACTTCATCTGTGTCATCAGATCGTTGTCCCTGGAGACTGTCCTTCATTGGACCAAACAGGTGGAAGTCCGACTGTGCCAGATCTGGGCTGTACAGTGGATGGGGGACCACCGACCAGCCTAATTTGCGGATCGCCTGATATGTTGCCAGAGATGTGGTCTCGCGTTGTCATAGTAAATGTGGGTCCTTTTCAGATTCTTGCTAGGCCTCTTCCTCCTTATGGCTTCTCTAAGCTTCTTGAGTGTCTCAATGTACTGCTTGCTGGTCACGGTTCCGCCACGTTCCAGAAAATCAAGGAGAATGATACCTGTGTCATCCCAAAAAACAGTCGCCATGACTTTCTGTGCTGATCACTGGCTCTTGAATTTCTTAGGTCTTGGTGAAGAGGTGCGATGCTATTCCATGGGTTGATTCTTCATTTCTGGATTGTAAGGATACGCCCACATTTCATCCTTTGTCACCAGATCGGAAAAAAAATGTGTCTTCATTGGTTTCAAATGCTTCCAGCAGATCAGAGCAGATTTCCACCTTTCTCTCCTTCAAATCGGGTATCAGCTGCTGTGGTTCCCACTTTGCACACACTTTCCGATACCCTAAGTCTTCCACCATCTTCTTTATGACATTGTGACCACAGTCCAGTTGGGCAACAGGCTCACAGATTGCGACTGCGTCTCTCCACATGAATCAATTCATCTACTTGCTGATGATTCATGCCAGTGGTTGAAGATTATGGTCTCCCACTGCGTGGTTTGTCTTCAGTGCTGGTTTCCCCTTCTTTAAAATCATTCTTCCATTTGTGTACATTGCCCTTGTCAATGGTGTCATCTCTGTAAACATTCTGTAGCCTTCTGTGTATGTCAGACAGCCTGCACCCTTCCTTTGTCAAGAACTCAAGATGACACGTTGCTTCTACTTGGAATCCATTATTTACCTGCAATGAAGAAGAAGGATTACTATAGAGGAAGAGTTACTCTACCAACATGTGCAATTTGAATGATCTCTGTCAGTTAGTAAAAACGTTATGCTTGCTCACTTTTGCATTACGTTCGGTACAACCCTCATATATTTATTTTATTAAAGGTAAATAATGAAGAACTTGTAATATTAACTAACAGATTTTCATCTGTTTTTCCTGAAATAAAATTAACACTTGAAATAGAAGAAAATAATACTTTACCTTTCTTAGATATCCTTTTGATTAAAAAAGAAAAAAAAATATTGAGTCCAAAGTGTACAGAAAGCCTGCAAATATTCCTATTCTCATTCCAGAAAATTCAGCTCATCCGAGAAGTCATCCGTTCAATAGTTTGGAAACATTAATGAAGAGAGAGGGTATACACATTCTTAAAAAAAAAAAAAAATCCTGTAAAGAGGAAGAATTACAATGGATTACATATTTTCATGGTTGTCACTTATTAAGATTGCCATTGACAGAATAAAAACCTAATTCATAGTGTGGTTGTGACAATTTGCTCATACAATATAAGCGTTATGTATTTAAGCAGTAAAACAATAACATTTTGGGCATGTTTACCTGAAGCGGAATAAAACATTCCTTCAATTTGTCTTCTCAAAGCAGGTATATCCATTGACAGACAGACAGATGTTCAAACTTGATGAACATTTTTTTCATGTTTACCTTCATGTGATTATATCATCTTTTATGGCAGATATATTGTGCCTGCAGCTAGTTCAGGTAAATGAAACAGATGGGCAAACTGATGATAATTGCACAGCCACGTGCATTTTTTCCAAGAGATATTTTGAAAACACTTATCGAGGAATTTAAATTCATTCAGAATCAGGCTAACTAAAATAGTTCATAAATTTTTATCTAGCCCCTGTTCCGTGATGATGAAAAGCTGAACAACTGTATATCAGTTTCCATTCTGTGTGTCTTGATTAAAGACTTTCATTCAAAAACACAATTCCTTGACTTATGGTAGTTAATATTACAGACAGTGGCAAGATTTGTCACTTCCTCTGCCAGAAATATGCTAAAAACTCCTTTTGTATAGCAGTAAGAAAAACCGAGATATGTGGATGGTATTTTCATTATCTAAGTGATGATTTTGATCAGTAAAATTGCTGTACAGTTTCAAAACAACTGGCAAAGTGTTAGTCAAAAGGATTAAAAGCAGTGTAAATATAACATTGGCTCTTATCCTGTACCATTCTTTATTTCATTGAAAAAGTTCAGTATACTCATGTTAATAAAATGAAATGTAAGCTCTCCCTTGTAATTTATTGTGAGCTTGAGATTTATAATTGACAAAAATATGCAATCACTTGTTGAATTTGCAGACTTGTTTTGAATCTGCAAAAATTTTATTCATTCTCAAGATCTTATCCATAAATTTCTTATTTGCAGTGATGTTTCATAAATTAGCCATATTCTTTCACAGGGTGTCCACATTCTGGAAAGTCAGGGGAAATGAAAATTGGTCAGGGAAATGCCTGAAATGTTGGTAAAAGTCAGGGAAAATCGGTGATATTTTTAAAAAGTCAGGGAAATTTCAATCACAGTTAGACTACAACTAGTTTTAACCCGGCGTCGGGGAGTGGCGCCCTCATCGCCAACACACTTGCACTTGGTGTTGCAGACAGTCCCTAACTTCCCCTTCCTACTAATGTAACCTTGTATTTCCTACCTATTATTGTAAGTTGTGTTACATTACTTGTTAACATTTCTCTTTTTGTTTTAGGTCAAAGGAGTAGAAGAAAATTTGTGATATAAGTTATACCTTGTTAAAAGGCAATTAAAACTGCAGCAATGTCAAAGCATTGTGTGTTTAATGAACAATGGTTGGACAAACAATTAAATCCTGAGTTTTCTGGTTGGTTAGCTGCTGTGAACGGTGACAATGAATCAGCATTTTGTAAAGTGTTCTCTAAAACTTTCAAGCTTAGCAAAATGGGGCGTCGGGCAGTCTCCAGCCACGGAAATGGCCCTAATCATTTGAGAAACATCCGTGCTAAAATGTCTCAGCCCAATCTTGCTTCTTTCACTTCCTCTGTGAAAAAGAACTCTCTTTGTAATAACGAACTCTTGCCATCAACAAGCTCAGGAAATATGGAATCAGTACTTCTAGAAAATATTAAGTCTAATGACTCAAATACTTATGTTGTGAAAGATGAGGTGAAGCCCAGTGACCTTAATGCTTATGTAGTGAAAGATGATGTAACAAAGTTAGAAATAATATGGGCCATGGAAGTGTTGTCGAAGTGAATGTCTCTGAACTCTTGTACACAGATTAACAAAACATTTCAGTTAATGTTTCCTGACAGTGTGATAGCTTCAAAATTTACTTTAGGCAAAAGCAAAGCATCTTATGTGATAAACCATGGATTGGCACCACATTTCAAAGAGTGTTTAATGGACGATCTGTAGCAGTGCACTGACTTTGTAATTTGTTTTGATGAATCACTAAACAAAATTATTCAGCGTGGGCAAATGGATCAGTTTTTTCGTTATTGGGACGTCAGTCTGCAAAAAGTTTCCACTAGATACTTAAGTAGTGTGTTTTTAGGACAGCCAACAGCTAATGACCTTTTAGAGAAATTCATTAAAGGTGCACCTCTTCCCTTGGATAACATGCTCATAGATGCCAACTAGTACGGATTTTTGGTTGCAGTTACGGAAGTACGGAAACACCGCTGAAATTACGGAAAATCGCCATTTGATTTAATTTTCTGAGATAGAAAGCAAATTTTCATCAACTTAAAAATTTTTGTTGGTTCTTCAAGTTTTTCTGGGGGAAAAAAATTAAATGCTACATTCAGGGCTGCCAGACCTGCGCCAATTGCGCCAGCCCGCGCCAAAACGTTGTTCTTGCGCCATTCTGCTAAAAAATCGCCATTTCGACGAAATCTGCGCCAATTTTGCGCCAAAAGTTAAAATTTACCGGTCATCAATATTTTACCGTTATCTTACGACATTCGAAATCTATTCAGCGATGAATTCGTACGTGAGATTCTTCCGCGGATTTGCGGAGTCCCCTCCGTTTTTTTTTGTTTTTTTTGTTTTTTCGAGATCAATGCAAAAGTGAAGAAATTTTCGGGATATTAGTTGGGGGGGGCGTATTCCGTCTGGGGACGTTGTTTTGTCTTTTTAAACGTTCGGAAGCGGAAGTTAAACGAAGTGCAGATTTTTCCCGTAATCGTTTTTTTTTTTTTTCTCTCGCGCGATGTTGCTTCTGTTCAGTACTGTTAAATATATATTTCATTGCATATTTCCGAAAACGGAAGTTAGGCCGCCCGAAAATTTCCCCGTAATCTTCGGCCACGAGATTCTCACGCTGATTCGAGGAATTCGTTTTTTTTTTTTGTTATCATTTGCACCATGTACGAAATCGATGCATAACTGAACTTAAATTTTGGGATGATCGGTGGCCGGGGGGAGGGGGTCGTTTTCTCCGTCGGAGGACGGAATTTCATCCTTCGAAAACAGAAAATAGACGGAGATAAGATTTCTCTGGTAATCGTAATTTTTTTCTCGCGATGTTTCCTCTACCCAGTATTGTTAGCTATCATTTTATTCCAGAAATATTTGTATTTCAGCTTGAAAATGTTGGATAAATTTCCGAAAACTGAAGGCTTGAAAAACCGTTATTTCAAGCCATGTTTCCCGATTCAGTGATCGCAAAAAAAATATTCGTGTGAAAGAACCAAGGCTACTGCACTAATTCAGCACATGGCCAGTGTTTCTACTAGTAACATCGTATCTGAAGTTAAAAAAAATCCTTTTTCTCTATCTACGGACGGAAGTAATGATGCTCAAGCAAATAAACTGTATCCCATTACAATAACATATTTTGACGAAAAAATAGGGAAAAATTCAACTGTTTTGTTATCATTGGTTGAATCAAGTAATAATACAGGTGAAGGAATATTCAACGTTTTGAACAATGAGTTTGTTAAAAAAAATATCTCATGGAGCAACACTGTGTCATTTTCCTGTGACAATGCTAACACTATGATAGGTCAAGTAAAAGGTGTTGTTTCTCACATAAAGAAGGTTTAGCCTGCAATCATAGTGCAGCGATGTTCATGCCATTTAGTAAATTTAGCTGCACAGAAATCTGCTACTCAACTGAAAGGATTTAATGTTGAGCAGTTTCTGATACAGTTGTAGTTTTTTTTTTGGAAAAAAGTTCAAAGAGGAAACACAATCTAAAACTGAGTCAAGCTGTTTGTGGTACTAAACCACACAAGATTCTAAAGGATGTCAATACTCGCTGGTTATCACTTTTGGAATCCATTGACAGAATTTTAGAACAGTGGGAGGCTCTAGAACATTATTTTAGTGACGCTGAAGAAGCTAATTCGCAGTATAAGAACCTCGCAAGTATGATTGGAAATCCTTCATCTAAACTTTGTCTTTTTTTATCTGCTACTCTTCCTTTGTTTACATCTGTTAACGTGCTCTTGCAGCAGGAAGCTCCGCTTGTGCATGTATTAAAAAGAAAACTTCATAGTCTGTTATCTGAATTGCTTGTATGATTTATCAAGCCATCGCCATTTGATGTGACAGCAACATCTCTTGCAGATGGAAATTTTGAAAGAAGGAGAAATCAAAAAGAAAACTGTAATCTCGTAATTGGGTCAAAAGCGAGATCTTATATAGGCACAACTGCATATCTGAGTGAAGACACAGTGGCTACTTTTTATTCTGAGGTAAGGGGATTTTACAAGGCAGGCTGCAATTACATTTTAAGAAAATTTCCACTTAATGATGGATTTCTGAGTCATGCTGAAATTGCAGATGTAGCATTAAGGCAAAGTGTTTCTTTTGCATCAGTCCAATATATGTGTTCCCTGTTTCCAGTTTTAAAACCAGAAGAATCTGACAAGGTGGAATCTGAATTTACTCACTACCAGTTTGAAAATTTTAACTATGCTGTTATTTCTGGGAGAATGGATGAAGTGTGGCACAGAATTTCTTTAATGAAAAATGAAAGTGGCCAGTTGAAGTATGAATCATTAAGCAAAATTATGAAAATGATTTTAATAGTCCTTCATAGCAATGCAAGTACAGAAAGAATTTTCAGTATTGTGAAAAAAAACCCATGAATGATTCAGACCTAATTTAAGTACTCATGTGCTGTCTTCTTTATTAGTAGAAAAAAAAAACAGCATTGCACACAGTGAACTATGCTATCAGAAGAAGTTTTCGCAAATTGAACTAAGGAAGGCCAAAATGGCAACTACAGCCAGTTTATCATAATAATTTGGCAACATTCCAAGGAATAATTTTTCTTCATGTCTGGAGGTAATTTATTACATTTTTCTGGTAGACAGTATTTTAAATTTTCCCACCAGCAAATTATTTTTTATTGTATTATTATTATTGTTATTATTTTGTTAATAGTTCTGACAGATTAAAATTTGTTGCAGTGTTAATTACCCAAATTTGCCGCTGTAGACTAGATTACTGAAAATTACTGAAAAAAAAAATTGTTACTGAAAATTACTGAAAAATGAACATGTTGGTTACTGAAAACTACTTTTAGAGGTTGGCATCTATGCATGCTACAAGTGTCAATGGATGGACCTAACGTTAATCTCAGCTTTCTTCAAAAGCTGAAAGATAAACTTAAAACTGAAAATCCAGATGGTAAATTATTACTTGACATGGAGTATTTGGTCTTCACGTGGTCAATGGAGCTATGAAAACTGGACTTAAAGCAGTGAAACGGGATATACATCACTTTCTCCGTAACTTGTACTACCTTTTAAAAGATAGTCCTGCTTGTCGTGCAAATTATACTATGATTACTGGATGTAAAGATTTTCCTTTGAAATTTTGCACTGTAAGGTGGTTGCAAAACATTAATTGTTTGACTAGGGCATTGCTTGTCTATGATCAGATCAAGAAATATGTTCAAGAATCATCGGTTTCCAGCAAAGCAGCACATGTTTCTTGAAGAATTCATGGAAAGTCCACTGTTGAAATGCAACTTGGCTGCATTTAGGACTATGACTTCAGAGTGTGAATCTTTTTGAGAAGGTTCCAGAGCCCAAAGCCTTTAATTCCTTTCTTACCCACTGATTTGCTAGATCTGATGAAAAATTTGATGGCATGAAGCTTTGAAGCCTGACAAATTAAGTGAAGCTGATAGTGTCTCAAAACTGTTAACTTTAGATGTATCAAAAAGTGAAAATCTTCTCCCAATTGAGAAAGTTGATATTGGATTTAGTGCTGAAAAGCTATTAAAAGAAGTGAAATGCTCAGAAAGGGAGAAATTAGAGTTTAAGCTTGAATCTAGGAAACTTGTGACCAGTATGATTGAAAAACTTCATGAGAAAAGCCCACTAAAATTTAAGTTTGTCCGTGGGGTAACTTGTTTGGACCCAAATATAATAGTGCAGCAGCTGAGTCTAGGCAAGAAGAGAGTGGAAATTGTGCTCAAAGTTTTACTTAGTGCAAACAGGATTTCAGATGACTGTGCTGAAAAAGCTAATAAACAGTACGCTTCATTGTGTGTAGAAGCTCAATCTGCTTTAAAGTCTCAGTTTGATGAATTTTTAGACAGTCATGATGATTCCATTGGATCTACTTGACAGCCAAAAATAATTCGGTGAACTTTGGGATGTAATAAAAATTTGTCTCATTATGTCTCATGGAAATGCTTCAGTGGAAGGTGGATTTTCTGTCAATAAGTCTCTTCTTGTGGAAAATCTCCTGGAAGAATCCCTGATTTGTCAGAGTACAGTTTTTGATGCCATTAAAAATGTGGGAGGAGTGGAACACATTGCCATCAATAGAAGGCTTCTTCTTTCTGTAAGAGCCTCCAGACGAAGATATCAGGATTATCTTGAGAGAAAAAAGTATTCTTCAAAATGAAGAAGAAAGAAAACTGAAGGAAAAAAGAAAAATTGAGCATGAAATAAAGGAATTGAAGGAAAAAAGACAAAGAGTACGGAAGGAACTAGAGTTGGAAGAAGCAGCATTGCAGGCAAAGATTTCAGATTGGGAAAAGAAGAAAAGTGGTGTGTAATATAAAAACAGTGACTGTGTTCCTACTGTAATATTTTTATAGTAACTGTTCTGAATATTGTGTATGGGTTTGTTTGAGTGTTTCTTCAATAAATGTAAAACCATGAAAAAAAGAGTAAACTTAAAATTAAAAAGGTGTGAGTTGGACGGCTATGGGGAAGGTGGAGGCCCATAAAAAAATAGAAAATAATAAGTCAATCAGTTATTTGGGAAACTTTATACATCAAACGGAAACAATTTTAAATAATATAAGTTTCTCAATGATCCAATTCAATTTTATTTATTATCATGGCACATATATTGAAATACTCAAATAAAACCTATTTGTGTAAGATCAGGGATTTCTTATATATTTGGTCAGGGAAATCAAGTTTGATAATTCTGTGGGCACCCTATTTCAGGAATGATTTATAATATGTCCATCTGAGATTGTGTGAAATTTTACTGAATGGTTGCATTTGTACACAGTCAGTCCAGAAAGTTTCAGTAAGAATTAAGTGAGAAAAAAATTGCTTGTAGAAGTTTTTCTGATTTAATTACCAACATAGTCCCTTTCTCTTTCAGTACACAGTTTGGATAATTCCAGAAATCTCTCAGATGCCAGAGGGAATTCATTTCCTGGAATGTTCTTCAGGTACATTGTCTTTTGAATGTTTGGAATGGACCCATATCATCTTCCTTTGCATGGGTGCTTTGACTTTTGGGAACAGAAAAGTCTGCCAAAGCAGATCCTGCAAGTAGGGGAAGTGCATGATTGTTGTCCCCTGGTTTTTAACCAGAAACTGGGTAACAAAGGTTGAGGTGTGCAATGTAGCATTGTCATGTAGGAGGAACCATTCTCCACGTCCAGCCTAATTCATCCAAATCTCTTGAAGATGATCCACGACTGCGTTGTAGAATAAGCCATTGACTGTTTCTCCTTCAGGAACCATATATGAGATTCTTCCTCGGATTCGTGGAATTCCGCTTTTTTTTTTTTTTTTTTTGTGTCATCATTTGGGGCACTCCAAGATCAATGCAGAACTGAAGAGAAATGGGGTAGGAAGGGGTCGTTTTCCGTCTGGGGATGGTATTTCTTCTTTCAAAACTTTCAAAAACTAAAGTTAAACGGAGTGACGATTTTTCCCATAATCGTAATTTCTTTTTTCTCACGATGTTGCCTGTTCCCAATATTGTTATTAAATGTCATTTTATTGCATAAATGCTTGTATTTCAGCATGAAACTGTGGGCAACAATTTCCAAAAATGGAAGTTAAGATGGCGCAAAGATTTCCCTGTAGTCTTCAGGCAAAGATTCTTCTGTGGATTCGAAGAATGGGGGGGGTAATGGGGGGAGAGGGATTCGTTTTTTGTTTGACAACGGGATTCCATCTTACCAAACTTTCGAAAGCGGAAGTTAGATGCAATGAAGATTTCTCCCATAATTTTTTTTTTTCTTGTGATGTTTCTTCTGCCCAGTATTGTTCTTAAATATCCTTTTATTCCAAAAATACTGCATTTCAACCTGAAAATGGAGGAAGAAGTTTCTGGAAATGAAAGTCGGTCGGACAAAAATTTCTCCTGAAATCGCATTTTTTTTTCTTTCTTCCCGCGATGTTTTCCCTATCCTGTGTGTTTTTAAGTTTTACTTTCCCCCATAAATTCTGCACTTAAACTTGGTAAGGGAGAGGACATTTTCCAAAAACGGAAGTGACGGAGTTTGAAAATTTGTTAGAACTGATGCATGGTGTTCAAAAGTAATAATATTCTGAAAGTTACACCATTTATCTAAAATAGTGAAAGCTTTGATATCATGCATTCGTGGTCCTCAGGCTGAAAGTTCTTTCAGCATGATGGATAAATTATTGTCATCTAAGGGAATAAAAGGGGAGGAGAAAAGAAAAGTGGTGAAGAAATAAGAAGGGAATTATATCAACAGAAAGAAAAACTAAGCAAAGATTGCTGTACAGCTGCAGAGTCAACAAAAGGCAAATATGGCCATGGAACTTGCTAAGAAGAAAGCAACGCAAGAGGGTCATTCCACGTCACTTCATCCAGGCCATGTAACCCACCATCTGAGATTTTGATGAAATTTTGCATGGAGGCATACTTCACCAAGATATAGAAAATGACCAAATTTTAACTTCTTACACCTCATAGTTTCTGAGATGCAGTGCTCCAAAGTTTAACCAATCGCACACGTAGAGCGACTGAGTTCCACTTTTCACAAAATGCTGCATAACTGTAGTGCTATTTAGTTTAGAAGAAAGAAATTTTGTACCCTTATGCAAAAGAGCTTCCAGAGTAAGAAATAATTTTAAATTTCATTGAAAACACTGAATAAATAAATTAAATACAGTGGTAAAGTGAAAATTTAAGAAAAAAAAACTTGCTATTCTATATTAGTCTCTACAGCAAATAGCAGAGGTATGAGGGAGCTCTTTTTTAATGTATATTGGTTTTTGACATATACTGTCACATAACAAGAAAAAAAAATAGTGGTTTCAGCTTGCTTTTGAAGATATGTGCAAATATCTGAAATGCGTGTGGAGTTCCACTTTATCAATTCAACCATTTTTTTTTTATTAATTCTAACTCATCTCTGACATTCAAGAAATTTCACAAGGAGATAAAATTAACAAGGACACAAAAATATAAAAAAATATGTTTTCTTACACCATATAGTTTTAGAAATACCATATTAACAAGTTTGACAAAATGGCTAGTTCAGCTGTACCTGACAAGAAGTTAGGTGAGCATATGCAACAAACTGCTTAGTCATACTCACCTACGGTACATAGATCTATTTTTTCATAATTAGTTTTGACTTGAAAAAAAGAAACACAAGCAAGTAATTTGCTTTGCACTGTTTCACAAATATTTGCATTGATGTTCTTAATATGCCATGATCAGCTCCTTAGGATGGAGTCCTTATAATTCATCCAACTTGGAAAACACATATGTTCTTCAAGAACTTGTCATGTGAGCATCAATTAAACATAAAATGTGTCCAAATGGAATATTGCATTCATCTTTAAATGAAGGCCAGTAAAATGAAACTTCAGGGCCATTTGGGTGCATAAATTTTACAGATGCATCACCTTCTTCATAATTGATTTTCTCTATTATTCCTAGAAACCAGTTAGAAACATATACACATGCTACATAACAATGTGTACATAACTGCCTTTGTAGTCCTACATTTGCACGGCCAAAATCAAAGAGTAATTTTCATCCAAGCTGTGGAAACTCTGTGTACCAGGTATTGTTTGAGCATGAGAAAATCTTACTTGACACTCATTGCGCACAGCATTCATATCACTTTTCGAAATGAAATGGAACTCTTATTTTCATGATATTCTTATGACAGAAGCCAAACATCTGTGGAGTGGTTATTTGCTCTTTCAGTAGATGTTGGAGACTTGTTTTTGCAGTGATTTATTTGACATTCCCACCTATGCCATTACAAGGAGACTTCCCTTCCCGTTGCTGGTGGCAAAGAAAGACCATGAAGCTGTCACTGCAAAATCATTAAGGTGATGATATAGATTTATGAAGTTTTTATAGTTTTTGTACTAAGCAGCACAACCATCAGTAAAACAATGTACTTCTTTTACTTGTTGGTAGTTCTTTTTAAGAAAGTTATTATTTCACTCTGAATCTTGTACACCATTGCAACATCATGATCAGAAATGAAACAGTGACTGCAGAGTTCAAAGATTCAGAATTTCATTTACAGTAAATAACAACAGGGTGAACTGTGCATGCATGGCAGGTCCAATGATACCCTTGTGAAGTGAAATGCATAATTTTCACTGAAGTCCATCAGTATAATGGCAGACTCTGGACCAATTGTTCCTTTCAACTTACTGAAAAAAAAAGACTGTGCTTTGGTAATGTATGAATGCGGAATGAGCTTCTCAATTTTTGACAAAAATAATTCAATGAATTCCTCAACTGAAGAAGAAAACTTTTGAAGCTCCATTCTGTCTGTAGACACCCACTGGTGATATTCGATTTCATCAGGGGATCACAATCTTTCAATTTATGCAACTATAACTGATTCAGATTTGTACTTTTTGGACACTGAACAACACCGAAGCATGCACTTCGAATTCTTACTGCTGCAGACAAGACTGTTGATAAAGTCCTGATGTGATTGTTCAAAGTGTGCTGCACTAATCAAAAGTTAGACATTTTGATGTATAGTGCACACACATACAGAATGGGTTCCAGAGAAGCCCGCAAGAATGCACCATTTCGGACGAAGGGCACAAAATTTAGAAAATCCTACTTTTTCATTAGTATATTTTTGCTTAAATTGTGGATATAACTCTTTCAAATCATACAGAATAAGTCTTTTCTGAGCATGAACATTTCTAGAGACACCTGCTTTGTCCTTCATTCCTGGCATTTGCCTAGAATAGTAATCATCTTCATAAAATCCTATAATCTGTTTTATGGTATCTTGTGAAAATTTCCTACCATGGCTGGGTTTGGGAACTGATATAATGCCTTTATCTTTTGCTAATTTTCTTGCCTGATGTATTGCGTATTCTGAAACTGCAAACTGTTGTGCTACAATTTTTTTCTGGACCATGATGGGGAAGCCATCGTTAATATCTGATTTTTTTTTTTTTTTTTTTTTTTTTGGACAACTAACAGTAGGTATCTTTTCTTTCATTAAAGCAACAAGTTTTTCCAAATCATGAGCTTTTAAAAGTTTTAATTCATCTATGGAGTGTTCATCATCACTGTCCCTAGTAGAAGACTGAGCTGTAAAGCCATACTCTAGAACACAAGATATTTTACTCTGCATAGCTAACTTTGCTTGAATAAGTTTTCTTTTCCCATATGCTGGTTTACTATGGGATGGCAAGGAATGTAATTTTAACAGGGACAATCCTAAATCAGATAAACTTTCAAAACTTTTTTAGCACATTCTTTAATAATAAAATCATCAGGGGCCATTTCACTATCATCAGTCTCACTTAAAACTTCATTTTCTACAGGTTGTCCTAATTTAGATGCTTTTTCACAACGCTAAGGACATAATTTTTGACTTGGGCATACATTGATATTTTTAGATTGCAGCTGTTGGGCTATTTGTATACTGACTTGACGCAGGGACCTCTTAACAAGTTTTTTTCACATCATGGTCACCAAAGGGTTGCAACAAGTTACTTGGTAGCTTTCATATTTCTTCAGATAATAACATTTGTGATGTAAACATACTGAGATATATCATTATGTTGAATATTAGGTCTTAAAGAAATAAGTTCCTTGTCAGCAACAGAAAGTTCTTCACTTCTGAAAAACCTTTTTGTCTTCACATAACTTGATTTATTGCATTCTGTATTAGCAAGTGATCCAACACTACACTATTCCATTATTTTTTTCCATGATTGAGGTTGACAAACTTGTCCCAAAGTCAGATTAACACAGAACAGCCAATGCACAAAAATTAAAATATTGGAAGCAATATATTTCACAGCAAAGCTTAAGACTTCTGGATAGCCTGTCCACAGTGAAATCAGCATGAGCATCTGAACCATTGCTTTCTTAACTGGGAATGAGGGACTGAATGAAACCTTACTTCTCTTTAGCTGGAGGACATCCCTATGAGGGTGAGGTGAGAAAAGAGAAATCTTTTGACCTCCACCCTCATCTCAGCACTTGGGGAGATTTACAATGTCATAAAACTTACCCAATTTGAACTTGTGGTCAGTTGAGCGCAAGATCTGGGATGATGTCAAAACAAATTCTCATGACAGGAATTATGCTGTACCCTTTTGCCCCATGCCACATTTTCTTTTAAAAAGTGCTCTCTGATAAGTTGCAATTGTTTCCTAGTGCCCATCCATTGCAAGCTTACTTTAGTGTATTAACAGTCATTCACATATAAAATCTGCTTATATCTTTTGTGGAAATGTTTACATTGGGGGAGGGGTAAATTTTCCAAAATTCCGTTTTAGGGAGATTTGTCAAAGTAATTTTTTTTTCAGGAATTTTTGCAATCTGCAATAAGAGAATAACATATTTTTAAATGACTGAAAAACTTTAAAACCTCACCATACTTGTTGTGGGGTGCAGCTGAACTAGCCATATCTTCAAACTTGTTAATATGGTATCTCTGAAACTATATGGTATAAGAAAACATAATTTTTTACATTTTTGTGTCCTTGTTAGTTTTATCTTCTTGTGAAATTTCTTGAATTTCAGAGATGAATTATAATTAATAAAAAAAAAAGTGGGTGAATTGACGAAGTGGAACTCCACACGCATTTCAGATATTTGCACATATCTTCAAATGCAAGCTGAAAGCCACTATTTTTTTGTCTTGTTGTGTGACAATATATGTCAAAGACCAATGTACATTAAAAAAGAGCTCCCTCATACCTCTGCTATTTGCTGTAGAGCCTAACATAGAATAGCAAGTTTTTTTCTTTAATTTTCACTTTACCACTGTATTTAATTTATTTATTCAGTGATTTCAATGAAATTTAAAATTATTTCTTATTCTGGAAGCTCTTTTGCATAAGAGTACAAAATTTCTTTCTTCTAAACTAAATAGCACTACAGTTATGCAGCATTTTGTGAAAAGTGGTACTCCGTCACTCTACGTGTGCAGTTGGTGTTCAGTGAAACTTTGGAGCACTGTATCTCAGAAACTATGAGGTGTAAGAAGTTAAAATTTGGTCATTTTTTATATCTTGGTGAAGTATACCTCCATGCCAAATTTCATCGAAATCTGAGATGGTGGGTTACATTTCCCAAAAGAATTGGATGAATTGATGTGGAATGACCCAAGAGGGAAATTGAGCTGATGTTCTAGCAAGTAAAAGAGAGAGAGAGAGAGAGAGAGAGAGAGAGAGAGAGAGAGAGAGAGAGAGATGTGTTTGAAGCAGTGTCTTTTAAAATCACTTTATTTTGTTTTGAATTCAGTAATTTTATATTGTGAATACAGTGAACAATGCCATCTTGCTCGTGCTGCTTTACATTCACACTTTCTTGTCGCATGTTCTGATTTTTTTCGCCCATTTAAAAAATTCAGTTTTTTTGTTCCTTGGCCAGTCTCATGTATGAGGAACAAATTCATGGTTGATAATTCCATGAGAATCAAGAACACAGTGTGCGTTGTTTTGATTTTCGACTTCACAGCCTTTGCCATCTTTGGTTTCAGCTTTCCTGGAATTGACCGTTCGCTAGTTCATCATTTCATGGATTCATCATACACAAAACACCATTATTCATCACCAGTGATCATCTTGCTGAGAAAATCCGGGTCACCATTTCCACCAAGTTTTGCAAAGCAGCCACTTCCAGCTCTCTTTGTTCCAGGGTAAGAAAGTATGAGATGAACTTACAGCACACCTTCTGCTTGCCAAGAACATTATAAATAATTATGTGCACCACTGTCTTTCTAATATTCTGTTCTGCTATCATCCAACCTGTCAATCAACAATCCATAGCCAGCAATTTGGGAACAGACTGCACATTTTCATCAGTGTTGCTTGTTGAAGGTTGTCCAAGAGACTGTTGACATTATGACCCTGTCGACCTTTCATCATCATCCTGTGACTGCCGACCATCACAAAAGTGTCAACAGTAGTCGTTATGTCGACAGGGTCATAATGTCAGCAGTCACAATGTAAGTCCTTACAATTTTTTTTTCTTTATTTCAAATACTTGTTTTGATTTTTTTATGCTTTAAGTTATAGGTGGCTTTTGTGAAGTTCAGACAAGTGGCCATGCTTGAAACTGGCCACAAAGGATTTGAGGTTCATGTACGGAAAAATAAATTATACACATATTTCTCTTTTCTTATATTTTTGGTGTAATGTTGCATTTTTACCTACACATTCATAACATGGTTGTGCCTCATTTAAAAATAATAGCTAATTTAATTCACTCCTATTTAATTTCAAAGAATTCATTGATGGGACACATCTTTTAGCTTAATTTGAGTCTTTACTGTGTACATAATGTAAGTTAAATTGCCATGTTTTAAGGGATTTTTTTATTTGTGTTATTTACTCTCAGTGACACAAAAATTGCAGCTTTCAGAATTTATGAACTGTTGAACTCTGCAATGCCCTGTCTGTACATAAATGGTGTCTAAAGTACTAGTTGCCTCAGATAGCCCACCCCACTTCAGAAACATATGCATAATATGGTGGTGAAAGTAGAGGGCTATGTATAAAAATGGCACTAAGTTATCTTTGAGTGCAGCTTATGCTTAGATGAAGACGATTTCCATATGAGTATGGTGTTACCAAAGGCAGAGGGAGGGATACAGCTTACATTCAATTATACTACATTGCCTGCACCATCAGAGTTATGGCATATGGTGCCATAAGTTATGATCTCTGATAATATAATCTGTGGTGCTCATCAGAGGAATGGTGACACCACAATGACGCATGGATGCAGAGATGCCAACCTGTTTCAGATATTTTCAGTACTACGTGTACACATTTTCAGTAGTTTTGGCCATTTTTCAGTAGTCATACCAAAAAGAATAATTTTAACCAAGGAAAACAACTCATTTAATTTAATTAGCATTTTTTTACTTAATCATTTATATACATGAAAGTCTTATCAAAATATTCCAAATTTTTCACATGGAAAATAATATACACCATGACTGATACATTTTTTTTACACAACAAAAAATTGATTAAACAGCTTTCTTTAGTGATTTCGCTGTACAGTGTTTTGCAGATTTGAGTTCCTCAGCAGAAAAACTTTTTCATAACACACTTGCCCAGAGGAGAACATATTCATTTTTGCAATAAGAAGTGCTTCTACAGTTTCTAAACCTAAATTAGGTTGGAAACAGGCTTTGATTTATTCACACTAAACTAAAATCTCTCTTACTCACAGCATTTGAGTGTGGAACTACAAGTATTGCAAACATTACTTTCGAGAGAATAGTATACTTAACCGCTCCATTACAGCCTCTTAATTTTGAGATTTCTAACCAAGTGACATCTATTCTATCTGTTACTGCTATGATCTCTAATTTGTCAGCTTGATAACAAGGAATTTCGCTTCCAGTATATCAAGTTCATTTTCAGTTATTATAAATGGAAGGCATTTGACTATGTGTAATACAGAAGTAAATGTTGTTATGGCTTTAAGTGAAGGATCTACTACTTCTGCATGTTTTAAGAATTCATCATAGATCAGTATCTTTTCTTGAATATAAGAACATTCTTCAATGTGAAATTTTCCAACAGATGTATAGAACTTAGAATGTTCATTTTCGTTTAAAATGATTTCGCTTAAATACATTCTTGTTTTTACTCCAATTACCAGTTGTGTCCTTTCTGATTTTTCTTTTTGCAAAACTGTTATTTGAAAAATTAAGCTCAACATCAGCTACGACAATAGGCTTCACAAACCCCTTGGATGACAATTTTATCCATCATGCTGAAAGAACTTTCAGTTTAAGGACATGAATGCTTTCACTATTTTAGATAAAAGGTAGTGTAACTTGGGGAATATGAATGCTTTTGAATAGCCTGCATCAGTTCTTACAATTTTTTCAGCTTCGTCACTTTCGTTTTCGGACTCCCCCTTTATGAAGCTGAAATGCAAACCTTTTTTGGGGGAATATGTAAGAACACAGGATATACACGTTCGGAACATCGTTAAGAAAAAATACAGTTATGGGAGAAACCTTTGCTATGTCCAATTTCCGTTTTCGGATATTTCCCTTCCATATTCAAGGTGAAATACAAATATTTACGAAATAAAATGAAATTTAACAACAATACTAGGCAGAGGAAGCATCACGTGAAAAATAAAATTACGATTACGGGAGAATTCTTCAGTTTCCGAAAGTTTTGAAACACAAAATTTTCGTTTTCTAAAGTTTCAGGCGGAAAGCATCCTTCACCACTACTAATTGCCCCAAAATTTCTGTTCAGTTATGCATCGATCTTGAGGATAACCCAAATGACGACGAAAAAGCAGAAATTCCTCGAAGCCGAAGATTACACAGGAATTTTTTCGCTGTCGAATTTCGATTTTCGGAAATTTCCCCTCCATTTTCAAAGTGAAATACAAATATTTATGGAATAAAATTATGTATAACAACAATACTGGACGGAGGCAACATCACAGGAAAACAAAATTGCAATTACGGAAGAAATCTTTATTTCGTTCACTTCCGTTTTTGAAAGGTGAAATGCTGTCCCGATGTGTATTTTTACACGTTGGTAAAATTCTTCGATTCGTAGTTTTACACATTTCTCGATGTGTGTTTTTGCGCGTTGATGTGCATGTTATGTGTTTCTTGATGCGTACATTTACGTGTTGATTCGTACTTTATGCGCTTCACAACGTGTATTTCAACACGTCGCGAAAAATTCCTGATGCATATTTTTACGCGTTGGTAAAATTTCTATGCATACTAGACGCGTAATTACGCATTTTGGCGAACTCTGCAACAACATCCAAGCATACTTTTCTGCAACGCACGAAAAAAACTTCAAAATATTAATTACTGACATGAATGGTTGACACACGATTTAAAAAAAAACTCCGATGCCTGGCAATGACACTCATGTTCTGCACCAAACGATTTTCAACAGCTTGTCACTGCACTGTGAAAGAGCTTCAGGCTGAACTCCACCCACGTCCACCAAAGTGAGCTACGCTCAACGTCCCCGGAATGTTGCATGCTGGAGAGGAAGGGTTTTCACTTAGAATGACTCAGCGCAAGGCTACACTCATCGAGTGGCGGCTGCTCGCGCAAACATCCGAACAGCTTTGAGAGGCAGAACTGGAAGTGCAGGCAGCATCGCAAGCAAGACGAATAACGGATCAAGTGGCCACCATTGCGTTGGGAAGGGGAACAAGCAAAATAAAAATTAATAACTTCCGTTAATTTTCCGTAGAAAAATCTCAGTTTTCCGTATTCCGTAGTACAAGAGCTTTTTCTGTAGGAACTACAGAGATTCCGTAGTTGTTGGCATCTCTGTGGATGGCATTCTGGAACTGACTTCCTCACAGCATCCATAATGTTAGTTTTCAATGCCTCAATGTGGTCATTGCCTACAATGCACATACTGTATGATGTGATGCCCAGTAAAGCAAAAGTGAAACATGGAACTTTGAAAAAAAAAAAAAAACTGTGGATGTTTTCCCTCCGAAGTTTTTAAGAAAAAATTAAGGTTTTTGTATTTCTTCTTCGAGATAAACTTTTAAATTCTCTGAATATGAGTTAAATTCATCAACACTTTTAATGCACTCAGCTTGTACCTGTATGTGCTTTTATCATCACAGAGCACAAAAATTCTAGTGGACTCCATTTGACCAATTAAGTACATATTAATTGGTCAAATGTTTGCTCTAAGAGCAAATCTTATTTCAGTAAACTCGGGATTTCTAATTCATTACTATGCACAAATGCCACTATGCTATCAGTAATTCAACAGACATTGACCAGTTGTTGTTCAGAGATAAATGTTATTTATTCAGCTAACAATTCCATGTTTATATTGCTAGTTTTTATCTTCTTTCATGTAAATAATGCTGTTTTCTTATTTTTTATATTAATTTTTGTCTCATATAACTTCCCTAATAAATTAGCATTATGGTGTGGTTTTGTGTGATTATATTTATTTGTTTCTTATATGTTTCATTATCTTATAGGAATTTTTAAATGTTTGTGTGGAAGAGCCCAACACCCTTAGAGCATTGCGGACTTACAAGAATGATTTTCCTCCTGCTGTATGGAAATTTCAAAGGGATGAATTCATCAGTAACCTTCAGTACCAGCTAGTTGATCAGCCATGCAAAATACTTCTTTATGATGGTAATCGTTTTTCTTTGACATTTTAATTTATTTTTCCATTTTGTTATATGTATGGTGAATTGTATGTAGCATATGTTATGAATGTTATCATTATTAAAGTAGGTTAAATCATTATGGAACATGAGAGACCCTGCACATCTATATCTTAGGAAAAGGCACCAACATCTTGCCTTTCCAATCACATTAGCTGGGTTTTGGTAACAAGTGTTACTATCCTCTCATGCTCAGTATACAGTGAAGTATTATCACTGTGATGTACAAAGAACTGTAAAGCTGTTGCAGAAGATAGACATTAGTTGTTTAAAAATTTAAACCTAAATGTATCATGAAAGAACATCCTTAAAAACAACCCTCAAAGATTTTTGCTTGACATAATACACAAGAGAACTGTGCAGGTGTAGAAAATGCAACCAATGTATAAAGTAACTATGGCATTTAAAGGTAAGTTCCAATTCCCTTTGTAAGATATGAGCTTACATGAAAATTCAAGTTATAATAGCCTGTTGTCATACCCGTAAGATAGGCCAGCTGTAGGTACACTGGTGTGCAAAAATTAAGGACGAAGAGGAGAAATTAGCATAACAGCGGAACAAGCAAGCAGAACGGACAGAAGGACTACTCAGGAGATAGACTAGAGTCCGGTACGGTAGGGCATGCACATATATGCAGCATGACGTGGGGGAGAGGAAGTGTCGGAAGGGTATAAAGCACACGGGCGGTGTACGCTCAGCAATTCGGTGAAAGCTATTGCACGGTGTACATCGGTTTGAATGACATCGAGTTGCTGCCACCGTGTTATATGGCCAACAGACAATCCAGTAGATGACATCTGGATGACTTTACCCGAGGTCGCGTCATTGGGAAGTTGAAAGAAGGTCGAAGTGTGACTAGTGTGGTCGAGGAATTCGGGATCACTCACAGCATCGTTTCATGAGCTTGGTGAACATTTCAAATGACAGGAAGAGCTGTCCGAGAATTTAGCAGTGGTCGTCCAGGAGCAACCGTGGCTGGCGGCGGACGACCGGTATAATGTCCTACAGGCGAGAAGAGACAGATGACAGACAGCGGGAGAAATCGCAAGACACATACAACAGACAACTGGACGTCCGTTATCGCATTTTACCGTGGCCAGGAGGCTGCACAAAGGTGGTCTATTTGCACGACGACCAGTACAGTGTGTGCCATTAACGCCTGCTCATCGGAGACGGTGGTTTCTGTGGTGCCAGTAACACAAGAACTGGACACATCAGCAATGGGGTCAACTTCTCTTTACGGATGCTAGCTGATTTAGTCTGATAAGCAATTCTGGAAGTATACACATCTGGAGAGAGCAAAGAACACACAATCACACCTCCAACATCATCGAAAGAGATCGGTTTGGAGGTGGCAGAGTTCTCATTTGGGGCGGTATCGTGCTTGGTAGCCGTACTGACCTCCACATCTTCCAAGGAGGTTCAGTCACTGGTGTCCGCTATTGTACCGAGGTTCTGCTGCATCATGTGCGTCTGTTTAGAGGTGCTGTGGGTCCTGAGTTCCTCTTCATGGACGACAACGCTACAGGTCATCGTACAGTGGCTGTCGCAGAGCTGTTGGAGAGTGGAGATATTCAATGCATGGATTGGCCCGCAAAGTCTCCAGACCTAAATCCAATCGAACAGGTGTGGACTTTCTCGGGAGACGCTTGGCAGCAGGTCACCAGCCGCCAGCAATGATTCCACAGCTGCGATTGGCGCTACAAGAGGAATGGGCCGCGATGCCTCAACAGCTCCTTGAAAACCTCATCTTCAGCATGGACAGACATTGTAAATCCTGTAACGCAGTCAGGGGTGATCATATCTACTACTAAAGACTGGATTTTTCTTGGCAGCCGCCTGTCACATGGACGTTTCTGTCTTCTGTCCAGTTGTGTTCGAAGCTACCTTTTCAATAAAGTGCCTTTGTATCCTTTAGATTCCTTGTGTGGACGGTTTTGCTCACTTGTCCCATATTCTTACATCTTGGGGATTTTATGGTATGATTTGAGTCGATGTGGAGCACTTCTGCATGAAGTTACATTCGAAAAACCGCCTCGTCCTTAATTTTTGCACGCCAATGTATTTATTAAGGTCTGTGTAATCACAAGTAATATAACTTGCTTTGTCTGAATGATTGTCCCATTTTAGTGGTGCAGGATAGTCACCACCTTTGCAACAACTGAGAAAGAAATATTTGTGATGTCAGACTTAGCTTTTTGTGTTTTTGTGCAGGTGATGTCATCACCTTAGCAACAGCTGAGAAAGAAATATTTGTGATGATATGCTTAGTTATCATGTTTTTGTTTAGGTGTTCAGTGAATGGAAACTGCTTCCCAGATATAATTATATGACATCATCACTATAACACCAACTGAGAAAGAAATATTCATGATGTCCCACGTAGCTTTCCACGTCTTCGGGCAGGTGTTCCATGAGTGGAAACTGAATTATGTCAGCGTGTGACATAACAACTGTATGACATAGTTTTTTTGTTTTTTTTTTGTAATATTCATAAAACATACTTTCACATTTGTACATCGCAAAAGAAAAAAAATACCTGGTTATTAAAAACAGGTGAGGAATGAAGATTTGTTACAGTTGTGTAATGTAAGATAAAATGTTGTTAGTAAGGTGGAGACTAATATTCTTAGGTGGTTTGGCCATGTTGAAAGAATGAGTGAGGAGATGCTTACTAATTGAATTTTTTCAGCCCAAGTGGCAGGAAAGAAAGGTGGAGGAAAGCCCAGGAAATCTTGGAAGGACCAGATTCAGGAATGTCTGCAGGAGAAAAAGATTATGAAGTACAAAATGTCTTCTGTTTGTCATGTGATGGATGTTAATGAAGCTCTGGCTGTTTGACAAGATTGCTGTAAATGGAGACATTTGATACATCAAAAGTATAATCTAGCTCAAAATGTTAAACATCAATCTGGCAGATATACTTTCTTTGAGGAGCTAACCCCTGAATCTCAGAGAACAGCTTGGTGGTGTGTGTGTGTGTAAGATTGATTGATTGGCAGGCTTTCACCTAGTTTATACATAAATGTTGAATGTTAGTCATTTTTCTGAATCCAAAGAAGCTAAGTCTGTAAGAGAATCAGTTAATATTTTTTATTTTTGAAATTAATAGATGTGTGTGCTGAAGGTAAAACAGTTGAGTCTGTATGAAGATTTTACAAAGATGAGTCACTGATTTGAGAATACCAAGACCGTCTGTTGAGAAGATAAACATGAATTGTTATGCCAGTTTTCCTCTATAGGAATATGTTTGCATTTGGAACAGGGATCAGGACAAATAGTACCAAGAGGTGGGGGAGATAAATAGTGGGGATAGGAAAAAAAGTACTAACACAGGAAATTGAATAAATGCCAAAAAAGAAGGAATAACATAAGGCGTGGCACAGCTTGTAGAGGTTTCTGCAAACCAATAATAATGAAACAAACTGAAAAAAAAGTGCCATCAAGTCAACTAGTAATTCAAGATTATTGAAATGGCTGATGAATACCGAGATGTGATTGTTTACCATGCGGAACAAGCAACTCAGTGCATTGTGGTGACTTTAAAATACTGGATCTACTTTATGAGGCTAAGTGTTGTTTAGCAAGTCCCAGCAATGAACCTGTTACACTCTTAACAGATTTGATAGTCATGGCTTACTACATCTCATTTTCAGTGCTTTAAGTCAATCACTTTTTATTACTTAGTTATTCATTTAGACTAAGCCATCAAATGAGTGATTGATTTGAATTACTGAAGATGAGATGTAGCAAGCGATGGCCATCAATTTTTCTCCATCTTTCGTAGTATACCCAGTGACTCCAACTGTAATGGATTCTCCGTAGTTTTTACGGAAATTTTCAGTCAACCTACTGATCACAGAAAGCATGGGATATACTGCGGAAATTGAAATCTCAGTGAAATGTTATTAAAAGCATCTGTGTGAGGTCTGTATCAATATGTAGAAATTCTAACATTCATTAAATATGTTTGGAATTGCTTCTTGGAATTCCAAAGACATTTAAAAGTAAATGTTAATTCAGTATCATGACATTTCTTTAACATTTTATAGACATCTTACAAGTTTCTGCTCACGTAATTGTAGCGTAACTGAGTGAAAAGCTGTTCTTGCTTTGTTTCGTTTGTGCTAACTAATAACCGTGTTCTGCTGGCTCTTTTCTAGATGTTAACAGATATTTCTCGTGTTTTCAGTTTCGGATTATAATTGCAGCTAGCAGGTTTCTTGTTTATTTAGTTTGGGGATTAGTGTTATTCGTGCTTCAAACAATGAATTCTGGGAAACAAAATTCAGCTTTTCCCATGGCGCAAGAGGTAAAAAAGTGCAAACGTAAACAAAAATTTGAATTCTATTAAGAGACTGAAGCAAAATTTTTTTTTTTTTTTTGACTCACACCAAGTACAACATAGAAAAGGTTATGTATTGACCGGTGTGAGTAAAAAGAGAAAAAAATAAAACAACTGAATGTAGAAAGTGTCAAGAATACTGAGCCTTGGCTTTATCAAGGACCAGCAAAAACTCTGCATTTTCTCACTTCCACAAAGACCTATTTGGTAATGGGTTTCTGCAAAGTCATAGATGCAAGTAATAAGCCCACCAAAAAATTTTTTAAAGAATATATATAAATGTCATGACCTCCGCAGAGTTGCATGACCAAGCTTTAGTTAACAATTTAGCTGACATCCATAACTTTCCTGGCCCGACCCATGCTCTTCATCTGTTACTATTAAACAGAAAGAAGAAGATTATAGAAAACTCAAGTTGTAAGAGTGACAATAAATCAGGAATAATGTTCAGCAATAGCAAATTACCAAGTTCGCCTGAGAGAGAATTTAAACCTGAATAGCAATACAAAAGTATTACAAATTCTTAACATTGCAATAAAAAAGGAGATATTAATTTTTTTAAAACACAGATTCTTGAAAGAAAACTGGATTATAAAAACCCCCTACTCCACAACTTCTGACAACACAAAAACAAGAATATAATAAAGACAATAATTAATTAAAGAAACGCATTGTGAAGGTTATATGACATGAACAATTAGTTGCAATATGTACAAAGTATTTCAGAAGTGCTTTAAGTGCATAATTAAGTAGTTATTAAGAACTTAACTACATTGAAAACACAGCGCAAATTACAAGAACAATGAAACGGCCGGCTGTTTTGGCCTTAGTTCCTTAAAAAACTCGCAAAGTTACCCAGAAAAGAAAGAGTTAAAATCCGCAAAAAAGTTAATAGACTTGCCCGTGCCTAAAAGCTGAAAACAAAAAAAGAAAAAAGTACAAGAAGTTCAATCATTGAACTTGGAAATCCCAAAACCCAAAGACAATGAAGAGAGCTTACCTCTTATGCAACTGAACTTCCTCCTTTCTTGAGGAAACATGGCCGACCTTTTAACCCAAACTTCTAAACCCCCTGCCACTCCCTAGTTGCTGGGGGGCAGTGTGGGTGGGGCTGAAGGCCTCCACACACTGAAAAATCCTACTCGCGGAGATAGAGAAAAAAAAAATCTAGAGAAAAAAATATGTAATTAAGATTGTGGACCTGTATGATCAGAAAGAGCAGAATTAACTCTCCAGAATACATGAAAAATATTATGAAATACACAAGTAGTGTATTTAATAATCTTTGCATGTATTTAATCACCTTAGTGAGCTTCTGTAGACTATTCAGAATCCTATTAATTTTAATGTTAGTTTTACTATTTTTAGTATAGCTATTCTAGTGAGCGAATAACTAGTTTTCTTTTATATTTATTTTTATTTTATTTTATAAACAGATTTTTAAGCTTTTTTGTGATTTTGTCTATATTATTTAATTTTTTATTTTTAATAGGACCTTCTTATCCATAGCACTAAGGTTCCTTTTTGTAGTTAATAGGCATCCTCTAGCCAACTTCCAAAAGGCTTTCATTGGTCAGAATCATATTA
This sequence comes from Macrothele yani, assembly GCA_039090855.1. Classification (NCBI taxonomy): domain Eukaryota; kingdom Metazoa; phylum Arthropoda; class Arachnida; order Araneae; family Macrothelidae; genus Macrothele; species Macrothele yani. The sequence goes on along the minus strand of CM077024.1, from coordinate 139,571,486 downwards.
TTAACTGCGTAGAAAATTAAAGCAGATCTGCCAACCTTTATTATTCAGAATAATTTTTCTTAAAGTTCTTTTGATGAAAGAAGTAGGAATTTTGTTCTCTAGAAAACTGTCTAATAGTATATTAATGTGGTAGTTGAAGTCCAAATTGTTGCTGCAAATTCTTGAAATTCTAAGCACCTGAGAAATTAGTACATTATCAATTACTTTGGTTGATATGTTATTATTCCAGTGTAGATATTTAATTACTTTGAAAGGAAAACTAACTCTTTTATCAAAGAGGCTAATAGATGGGTTACCTCTGTTAAGTTTAATGCTTAAGTCTAGGAACTCTAGTTCCTGATTACTGTGGTTGGTTTTACATAAGTTAAGAGAGCTAGGATAGATACTATCAAAATCACTCTCTATAACTTCTGAATTATTTATACACAGCAGATCGTCAATATATCTAAATGTGTAAAGGTAGTTATTGGAGCAGGTGGAGTGATTTTTAATGAATTTATATTCCTTAAAGAACAGGAATAGATTTGCAATACTCGTGGATGTTGACGTTCCCATGGGGATTCCGTAGATTTATATAGTATTAAATTTCCATGTCTTTAACCATCAAAAATTTTGGCCAATATGGTGTTTTGTATTTATTATTCAAAGGACATAAATATTGCCCACAGAGGGCAAGATGATTGTCGTCGTCATGTGTTTAAAAAAAAAAAAAAAACACCGAGAATATGCCCAAGCAAAGTGAAGTCAAATGATCTTGCATCATTTTTCATCACTAAAGATGATGAAGCCTTAAGTGCCATAAAGGCTGAAAGTGTATTTGCTAGTTTGTTGATTGAACACAATCTGCTAATCCCGGTAAACCATTGTTTATGGCAATTTTCCCCAATTCCAAGGTAGTGGGAAATTATAGTAGCGGCCATATGAAAACCACAGCAATCATCACAAGTATGGCTCAAACAACTATGGAAGAAATTATTTCTTCCTTAAATTCACCCTTTGCCGTTAGTACTGATGGAAGCAATGACAGTGATGATGTGAAACTGTATCACTGTTAATCACATTTTTTGAGAAGGTGAGTGGGGAAATAATTATTTTGCTTGTTTCTTTGTTGGCATGCAATGATAACACTGGTGAAGGAATTTTTAAAGCTATAAGTGATGAATTTGCCAGAAAAGGGTTGCAGTGGCATAATGGTATTGCATTTGGATATGATAATGCCAGCTCAGTGTTTGGCAAATTCAAAGGTGTTGCAGCATTTTGGAAAGCAACTCCTCTCTCCCTCTAAAAAAAAAAAAAGTATATATAATATCTTCTGTTATCCTACAGACAACATAGTGCCTTCACAGTTTGGAAGTACAGTAGTTCAAACAAGCTGAGGCACTTAATTGTGTTGCTGGATTCTTTTTGGAACACATTGTTTTTTTGAGGAAAATCCAAAGCAAAACAAATGTTGGTGCCACTTTTTTCCCACAGAAAGTCTTCAATTTTTTCAACAGTTTTTAAGCAAATATTCAGAGCATGTTAAAGTTAAGAGCACGTGATACAATTTTATTCATTACTACTGGAAAAGCTACTGGTTTTTCTAGTGTTAACTACTGAAAAAAAAAAAAGAAACTACTGATTTTTTTAGCCTTTACTACTGAACATTTTCTGGGAAAGTTGAAGTCTCTGTATACCTTGTATACTCTCAGTCAGAGATCACATACACACCTGGACAGGTGTATTTCACGCACCAAAAACAAAAATTACTTTCTAAAAAAATCGGGACACATTTTCACTGCTCCAAAAACTATCCATTCTGACTTAAAAACTGGCCTCTAGTTTTTTTTTAATTATTGTCATTACCATTATTTTTCCCCCTCAGCTGTTTAACACAGCAGTTGCTCCATCAATAACTTAATTCCTCCCTCCTTCCCCAACCCCTCTCTGCATCTCTTCTTAGGTTTCGCATATCCCGGGCTTCGGGAAAACATGACTCCAAAGGCCCAACGCAAAACCGTAGATAGCACATTTTCTTTGAGGAGAAATTCCATTGATCTTGAGCTCTGCTGCCATGTACGACAATCAAACGACTGAGCTACAAAAGGGCTGTAAACATGTGCATTGAAGCCCAAACAAAATGGGGGAAGGCAAACAGAAGATCAAGCTTGATAAATGTGTAGTTTGAAAGTTTGAATGCTTCTACACCATTATTGGGAAAAAGGTTAAATGCAGTAGCAGCAGTGAGGAAAATTTATGCAGTTCAGAGCAAGAAAACACTGGACAGCAGCACTGCATTAAAATGGTTCCAGCATTTCAATGCTGGAGGCACCAGTCTCAAGGACAATCCAAGGTCAGGATGTCCAACAACTAACAACACTCACACCATGGTCGAAGCTGCGACATCAAACCCTGATACCAGTACACGACAGTTGGCAGCTTAGATGGTGTCTCCCCAATCTGCTGTTTGTCACCTCAACAACAGCTTGATTTCTCCTCTAGGTGCCATCAAATGGTTTCCTATGAATTGACATCCCAGCAGGCAGAACAATGTGTTACCCTCTGTTGCAGATTGCCATAGATGCCAACTAGTACGGATTTTCCGTAATTTTATGGATTTTTGGTTGCTGTTATGGAAGTATGGACATGCCAATGAAATTACGGAAAATCACTATTTTGATTTTACTCATATGATTTTACTATATATATTTTTTTGAAATGGGAAGCAATTTTCTCATCAACTAAAAATTGTTTGTTTGTTCTTCAAGTTTATCTAGGAGGAAAAAATTTAGAGCTGTGTTCTGTGTAATACAGATTTCTGTATTTTAATTGGTAATCCATACTTGCCAACTTTTATGGATTTCTGCTTATTTTTACTGATTTATGGATAGAGGTCTTTTTTTACAGATTTTTTAATATTTTGATTGCTCAATCAAAATATTTCAATCCCCTGCAACCATCCACTTAGATTTTCTACCAGACCTTACGAGCGCAGTGTCACACAATGATGTCATCTTTGACTTGCTGGCTTTGTGACGTCGTGTAGTAGCTCTCTCTCCACTGGAGTGCTCAAGTGATGTATTTCAGTCTCTGTAGATGCTAGTTCATCATAGCAGTTGATTAGTCTCCTGTTGGGAGGGAAATCACCACCAATGAAAAGGAAGGATAAAATCTGTGTGCACAGTGTTGAGCAATGTTGTTGTAGCAGCAAAGTAATGCTTTCTTATGTGTGTTGTTTTTAGTGTGTGGTGTTGTTTCTTTGTTGTAAAGTTGAATAACTGGGAGGAGTGGGTTGTTAATTTAGCTTTTATGCAAATCTATAAAGATGAATACTAAGATTATACCATCTCAAAGTTATTTTCAAACTTTTGCATACACTGCAAAGTTCCAATGTATCAGGAAATCTAATAAAGGTATAAAATTTGCATTTTGCGACATTTGCCAAAATGATTTTAACATTGTCCACGGATGCAGAAACAATATTTTTCGTCATGTAAATGGTCCCAAACACAAAGGTAATGTAAAGTGTACTGATAGTAACTCCAAACGGACTACATTTTTTAAAACATCGGATAATAGTCAAGGAGATGTAAATTGTGCCAAATTGTTGTTTACATTTTTTTTTATAGAACACATTGTGCCACTCAGTGCTGCCACTTTTTCGGCGCATTTTCAAAAGACGAAACTGCCAAACATTATGGCTGTGGACCGAAATGATGGCGATTGTCTGAGAAATGGCTTTAGGTCGAACTTCCGCTGTTGTGAAACTTTTACAATAAGGGCCATTTTCTGCAGCATGTGATAGAAATCATGAAAGTACTTACAGTCTTACTATATAAAAGGCAAGACTTGCAATGATGTGGATCACTTTTTAACCATAAACAGACAACACAACTATGTATGCTGTTCAACACAGGGTGCGCACGCGTGCTTGAAAACCTGGAAAGTCCTGGAAAATCATGATTACGTTTTCAAGGCCTGGAATATCCTGGAAAAACGGTATTTTTTTAATGCTGTCTTGAAAAGCCTTGAAATTTGAAATTAGTGCTTAAAAAAATGCCCTTTAGGAAATCGTGTTACTGACTGTTACCCCTTAATTTTTTTAAGTTCCTCTCCTCTGTTCTCAAAGAAACCGCCGGCAACAGTGGTGTTTCGGATGTGCCCAAATCCTAATTTGGCTGGGGGGAAGCACTACTTCCAGTGCAATAAAATTGGATGATTACTAGCAGGTCTGTTAGGGAAGGGGAGCTGATGCATTCTCTAGCCCTGAGCTTGATGTCCGTCCGACAACTACTGAGAACAACAGAAGGGGAAAGAAGAGACATTTAGCATTTGCAAGGGAAGGGGTCGCGTGTTTACCAAGTCAGCTGGCATCCACCAGTGAAGAGCATGCCTGAACAACACATTCATCTGCTCCTTGTTTATTGCATTAAGACGCTTGCTTCCGGCCCACCCCTCAAGAGACTTCGGCTACTTATGATAAAAAATAAGAAAACTATCTTTGCGAATTTTTCACAAAAGTGGCTGAAATTTTTACATTTACTATAATTGGATTACAGAAGCTCACTCCCAAAATTCCATTTGAATCGGTTTAAAACTTAAAAAGTTAGCATTGGAAATTTTTATTATGTGTGCCTCTTTAGACAATGAGCCTTGAGCAGAAAGTGTGTTACCATAGCAACGGTTGATTGACAGCTGGGAGCGCTGATCCGAAGCCCTTGGTTGGGAAGAAAGCAAACACCTGTTTATCACTTCCACGGCTCAAAAGGACTAAGAGGTATTTTCAGAAATCCATTTTTCGGAATTTTGAAAATAACACAGTAAAATTTTTACAGTGGTTAAAATACATCACAATAAAGTTCTAGTGCAAATTTCGCCAAATTCCGTTTGAAACTTTAGCAGATGCAAAAAAAAAAAAAAAAAAAAAAATCTTCCGTTGCAAAACCGGATTGAAAAAAAAAGAAACTGCAATTATAAATTACGGGAAAAGCAAGCAAATTATTTTTTTTAGATGCCATGATTTATTTAAACAGAGTGATCCTTAAATTTTGTTTCTGTGATGATATGGACTCTATTTTAATTACAAACATACATTTTTATTCAGATGTCTGAGTTACTGTTTTAATAAAAAAATCTATAATTAAAAAGTTTTCAATGGATTTTGGCGGAAATTCAGCAGATAAACGTATTTTAGTAAATTGCAACGTGTTATGACGTAAATTTGGTCATTTTGTCGGAAATTGGGCAGCTTTTTTTTTTTTTTACGTTTTCTCCTATAGTTAGGGTGAAGGAGGAAGACACTTCAGTGAGCTGCAGGTGGTGATTTATGGCGATGTGCCAAATGAAAAGAAGCCTGTTCGTTCCATCAGGACATTCCAGAGGTTGAGTGTGCGTGGACGCGTGCTCCTGCTGTTTGAACTTAATCGGAATGTTTTCGGGAGGGGGAGAAATATCGGTTTCAGCTTTACAGCTTTCAGGCTCCTTTTTTTTTTCTTGGTAATAAATAAAAACCATAGTTGCTGCATTCACCATTGATCCATATTCGCATTTCTTGAATATAAACTGCAGACAATCGGAAACATGGTGTTGGGTGGGTCTTGATGTTCTTCATTTGTATCTGCTGAATTTTGTTCTGTGGGAATACGGAATGAGTTATACTGTGAATACATACAAAACTACATATTTTTGAGCTGAAAAAATAGGTCTATTTGTACACAGTAGCTAACGTGTGAACTCAGACAAAGACAATCAGACATATGGACGTCTGATTCCATAAAAAAATCAACCCACTTTTATTATACACGACAGGTAAAAAAGAAAAAAAACATTACATGTTTTTAAACATTATAAAGGAAAGCGGATTTTTGAAACACCATGACTTGATATTAATTTCTAAAATTTTTTTTTTCGATTTTAATTTCTGAAACTTTTTTTTTTTTTCAATTACAATACATTGTAACAGGATACCTGTGTGTTGTATCCCTTAGTTGTATGGCAGATTTTCAGTTGGCCGATATCCGCGATCGTAAGTGGTAGTTACATTGCTATTGTTGATGATGACAAGATAAATACTGGAGTAATGTAGAATGTTGCATAAAGTAAAAAAAATCGCCCCCTCCTCCCCCTTCGAACTTTTATGTGGTTATCATAGCTGATCAACCATTTCATTCCATGAACATCAGCACATTTCAATCATTTGACCATTGGGGGTCTGACGGAATTCAGCAGTGCTTAAGCGCCTAGCGCAACGAGAACATGCTAATTACGGACAGTTATATTCCCTTCCATTTGCATCATCCATTTGCATCTTTCATCATTTTTATTACTTAAAACTGAAATTGCTTTTAAAAATAATTTGAGCATGATACTGTAAAGCGTAATAATCATCCTGGAATTTTTTGTATATGGCCTGGAAAAGGCCTGGAAAGTCCTTGAATTTTTTCCCCCAAAAAGAGTACGAACCCTGTCAACAGAAGAAAATGAATATTTATATTCTGGTGTTCACACCATGTTATCCATAACCGTTCCTGTTTAATGCAGTGATGGAAAGTTTGCGCCAATTGTGCCAATTTCATTATCTTGTGCCAAACTGCTGCAAATTACAAAAAAAAAAAAAAAAAATATTTGTGCCTAACTGCGCTGAAACAGCAATCCACAGCAAAAGCTGCCAACAAAAAATGGCGAACTCGAATGACGTTTTTTAAGGTCTACACGTAATTTGGTTAAATGTATAACGACGCTTAATCAACATGTACCGCCGATCCCAACATTTCGGAATGTTTTTCATCTGCCTTCTAATTCGCTGTTTTTTCGGCATAAGTGACGAATTAGTTTTGCGATGTAAGTGGAGTTTATGGAGGAGGGGGAGTTTTGTTGTAATCACGTGCAGTGCTTAATTTGTACCTGAGCTCAACTCCGGTACTTCTTCATTTTTGGCAAATATTTCAATATTAGCTGGAGAGCTCCAAAGTTCCGAAAGAGACTTTTTTTGGCATGCCTGAATGCTGGAGGGGGACTGCAATTCAAAACCAATCCTCCTCTTTAGATAAAGTCTAGAACGCACAAGCAAAACTTACCGTTCGCCGATACCTCGTGAACACACTGACCTCTGTTGTGACGTGCCACACACATTTTTTTTTTTTTTTGCAGCAGTCTCTGGCAGTGAGGGAAAAGTATATGAGGATTAACCGTAACTGCTGTTGCCTGTTGTTTATCGTTGCTGTTGTTGCCCCACGCTTTGCCTTGCTCGTTTCGTTTGATTTTTCTATTGTACGTGGGTCTTAAATTTTCACATAGGTTTGTATTAAAATATGAGTAAGCAAAAAATTAATGATTATTTTGGTTGTTCCAACAGTAAAAAAACAGCTTTGACTGAACCGCCCAGCATGATGCCGACTCAGAGGGATAACGAACTGCAGACGATTACGACAAATCACCCATGTGTTTCAATTGAAGAGAATCCATGTGAAAACACCTTTTCAGAAAATTTACCATCATGTTGGTCAAACCAAGAGGGTTTGCATCTCTCTATTCTAAAAAAAAATGTAACTGCTGCCGCTGTTTTAGAAATTTCGCGACACTCGCGGTTTTCTAGCTCGCAGCGCAAAAAATATTGAACACAAAAATATGAAATTTACGTTGTTTGTAGAAAATTCTTCAGAGAACACGCTGAAATAAAACCATTTTTCGATTCTGGCAATACTTCAAGAGCTATTGTATTTTAAAGTTAAGGTAAGCAAAAAAAAGTGCTATCAGTTCGCGTTCCGGACGCACTAACAGCAACAGAGCCACGGAACTTTGTAGGCATATATAGGGCCGCCCGTTTTTTGAATTTCGATTTAGTTTACGTGAAATTAAATTTCAAAATTTCACAAAATTATCTATTTCGCGATCCATTTTAAAAAACAGATATATGGCAAACTATAAATCATAATACATTGCAATTTTTGTACAGCATAAATTCACAACTATCATCCCTCTGTTACAAAAAAATTTTTTTTTAAGAAAAAGTCATTTTCTGATTTTTAATCACTTTTTAAAGACGCAAAGGAAGGAACAAACAGCTTGCGATTTTCAGAGTTAACCACACAGGAAAGTTCTGGTCCCATGGTGATGCAGCTATTTTTAACACTCTCTTCTCATTGGGTGAAAGGACAGGCTAAAATCAAATTGGTAATGATGCAATGCTTAATGACATAACTTAAAAAGGGGGCTCTGGTGCTTTTTTTTTAGAAATTAAGCTCTGATCACGTGGTATGTAGCAGAAACAATGCTGCACGTTATGAAATTCTGATGAAGATGGTGGACTTTCAGAGTGTTGTGCAATTGAGATTGTTTATATGTCATTTCCTGCTCGTTGGGATGGCGCAGTTATTTTGTTCTGGGCGAGGTGCGCGATTGCGTAAACACAGCGTAAGGTCAGTCGTTACCTATTTTGTTGGCACGGAGGATGACTGAAAATGGCTCTCCCATGGCAGGATACGATGGTTCTGTTTGTAAAGGACTTGTAGGTATTCAGAGATGCCTAGGCGCCTACTTTTGCGGATTTTCCGTAGTTTGTACGGATTTTCACTCCATCTTATGGTTTTACGGAAGTCACCCATAAACCTACTGAAAAGCCTATGCAACATCCCTGCACACAATTTTCTAATTTTTACCGTCTTTTGACCGAAAAACGCACTTTACAGATAATCGCTGCAGAACTCCCTACAGATACGCCTTCGATGTTCTGACTTCTTCTGCCAACAGAGGCGGAGCTTCTTCTCGTACACTGTTTGTCACGATTCCCCGTACAGCCATTTGAGAGTGTCGTGCGTAAAAGCCGAGAGAGAAAATCCGTCTCGTCTCAGCATCTTTTGGGAACTCTTTACATTGATTACATGTTGCTTTGTGCTTGTGAAAATTTCGGTGCAAACGTTTTAACCCTTTCCACTCGACTGTTGGGTGACACCTGATATTGCCGCCCCGGTGGCGCAGTGGTCTAAGGCGTTGGCCTCTGATCATTCGTCCGTAAGGGGTCCGGGTTCGAATCCCGGCGAGGCATGGATGTTGTGTTTGTCTTACGGCACTGGCTCTCTCCCTTCCCTGGAACCAGTGACCCTAAATTAGGGACGGGCGACTGCTTATAGCCCATTGAGTTGCTCACGGTGGTCGTTAAACCTCCAATCAAAAAAAAAAAAAAAAAAACACCTGATATTACGAAAATCGCTGAATAGCTCACATGGCAGGTGTCACCCGCCATGCAAGCTATTCAGCGATTTTCGTAAGATTAAAACAAAATGAAACGTAGCAGTGAAACAGGTGTGATAACAAAGGGAACGAAGTCAAATAAAACTTATCGTCAAGTGTAACGCGATATATATATAGTCAGCAGCGGATTTACCACTAGGCCAACTAGGCAGCGGCCTAGGGGCCGCAGGTGTAGAATCCAGAAAAACGGAGAGAATAGAACACAAAAACTTATAAAAGGGAGGTATCGTTATTTTAATTTACTTGAATAAAATAAAGTAGTGGTAATTTTTTTATTTTATCTTGAATGATGACTAAAGAAATAAGAATGCAATAATAGTTCTATTGCGAGCACGCCCATGTTCGTACGAGTGCGATAGAGAGCGCATGCGACGTCTGACAGAAATGTTTCTTAATAACCTTTAATTTAATAACAAGTTAAATCAAAATAACTTTTATTTAAATAATACTTATTTAACAATAAAATTATACTACCAATTATTATATTCTTAACTTAAAGATAAATTTATTAGAAAATCTTATAGGAGCAAAAACAAATATGGGTGGCCCTGGGCATAGAAAATTTGGCCTAAGGCCCCAAAAGCCTTAAATCCAACACATTAACTTTTTATGAGGCATCTAAAGTTTTGCCGAATCAAGTTTAAAATAAAAAAGTTTTGCCGAATCAAGTTTTAGTAAAGAATTAACTTTTTATGAGGCATCTAAAGTTTTGCCGAATCAAGTTTTGTAAGCCACATGTCTGTGATTTTAGTGTAGCGCATGGCGACCGCGATAATTGTAAGATTGGACAGCAAGAAGCACAAACATCATGTCAAGAGACTGAATGGAGATGTAAGTAAAATTAATGTAATAAAAAAACTTCTGTCAGCTTATAAAGAATCCTGTAAAAAACATCAAGAGCGTATTAGTGCTGGAAAAATGCAGCAAAATAAGCGAAAAAGAGAAGAAGAAATTGAATGTTCACAAGGTGATTTGAAACGGGAAGAAGCTGAACTTTTGCTGCAGTTGGATTTTTCTCATAAAATGTTAAACAATGCTGAGATGAACATTGAATGTGGCATGAAAAGAAAAAGACATGAGTGCAATACAAAGTGGACAGGTTCTATTAAAAGAAGCAAAACAAAAATTGATAACTATCTTTAAAAAATAGATATGAGCAATTAAATATTGAAAAAAGCAACACAAAATTAACATTTTTTCTGTAAAATAAATGATTAATAGAATCCTATGGTTAAAAGTTTTTTGATCTACTGTATTTGAAAACTAAAATCTTTGTGTTTCAATGCAAGATGTTTTAAATTTGAGCGGGGTGTATCTAGTTCCAAAACATTTTTTGCTCAAGAGTTTATTCTGTCTACTAATATTTTACCTGCTTCAAAAAAATGTTTTCTTACACCAAAAATGTATCTTATCTACTCCAAAAATGTATTTTACCTGCTCCAAAAACGCATTTGGCTGCTCCAAAATAATTTTGCAACTTTCCATCACTGTTTAATGTTTTGTTTACATCTTTTTTCTTTCGATCGAAGTTAGATATATATATATATATATTTTTTTTTTTTCCGGTGTGATAGAAGTGGAAGCACACAGTTGTAGGTTGTAAGATGTTTTACTTTACTGGCGCTGAGTAAGGCAAAGATGAATGTTGCTGTCCTTCGCAAACTTGACTTGTTTTAAACCTCGCCTATGCCGCGTCAAAAAAGGAAGCCACCTTTTTTATTAAATGAAGAGGTTGAAGCTAAATGCTGCAAAGCCGATTACGATAAGTTGAAGACAAGAAGTTTACCTCCACAATGCCAAATATTCCAGAAAAAAAGAGACAAAAATGCTGTGCAGTTGAAAGAAATGCTGGTATGCAACGTTTGCGTGATCATCGAAGTAATATGATGCCGCAGCATATTAATGCTGTATCTCACAGGGTGTGCCCGGGTGGGCCCAGTTTGAAAAAACCCACCAAAAAGCCCACCTGGGATTCTATTTTTCTTCTGCAATATTCCAAATTTAATCAGCACCCAATAAAATATTTTCTTTTACAATTAATGACAATAGGAATAATGACTAGATTCTCTTTCTTACCTTCTCAAAGGTGATGGTTGACTGATTTTATTATTTAGCAACACAGAACAATCCTTTCAAATCAGCTGACAAAGCAACTGATCTGAAATAAGAAAATTAAACAATAATCCTGAAAATAATGAATTGTTGCATATAAATAGCTTTCCATCTATAAAGAATAACTATAGAATAGACCAACATTATCTATTCATACTATAGAAATAAATATAGAGAAACAGAATACTTAGCTTCTAACTGAAATATTATTTTTAAATGAAATTTGCCTGAGATATTATTTGTGTTTGGCATGTAAACTGCAATGGTTTTTAACTATTTACAAAGCTAGCCTAAAAATTAAACAGTGGTACAAATAATAAAGTATTTTTGCTTTGTGTTTTACTAGAACCTCAAAAGCAGTCTGAAATTATCATAGCACACTATTTTCAAACCTCTGAGTTTTTCTGTAAAACAGCCACATTTAAATAATTAATGTAATCTCAGGGGTTTTAGCCAGAAATGAAACTACCAATCTATGGGAAATTTTGATCCAAAAAGGTATAAACTGAACAAGTTTTGTGTCTTTCTCTATCCCAAGCCTATTTCGTAACTTATTCCAAACTAGTTGAAACATAGAGAAAATTCTCTCAGTGGAAGCAGATAAAGATGGTGCTGAATGTAGGCATACAAAAAAGTTACAAAATCCTGCAGGCAATTTTGAATTTGAACTCTTTTCAGACTTTTTGCTAGGACTTGCCATCATTTTATGGAAGAAAACTGGCTGATGACACTTTCTTTCATCATTGATGTTAGGTAACAGTCTGTGTCATTAATTTTGAAAGCAATTACACCATGTAAATACACAGTCATATCAGAATAATATGACCAACTACCTAATAATGGGATGTCAGTGGTGATATGGTGTGGTATGGACTCATTTAAGCCCTGGAAGGTTGCACGAGGCACATGTGCCCATTCGGACTGCAGCAGAACACGGAGGTCCTGGAGATGACATGGTTGTGGGTCGGCACGCCGAACTTGTCGATCTAAATACTCCCATAAATGCTCTAGGGGATTGAGGTCGGACGATTTCGCCGGCCAAGGAAAAATGGAGACATTGCTGTCGTGTTCCTGAAACCAGTCATGCACCGCCTTAGCTACATGACAGGGTGCATTGTCCTTTAGATACCATCACCAGCAGGGCAATGTGAAGTGATGCATGTGGTCAGCAAGAATGGACAGGTAGCCATTGGAACTCTGTGTGCGGTGGTCCAATCTTGGTACACCCATACTACAGCACCTTGTGAACAGCCCCCAAAGTCTGCTGTTTCTGAGATGCTTCCACCCTTGCGTGTGGTAACCAATGATCTTTCTTTTTGAACATCCATCAAATCACTACATCTGCCCATTGTGCTCACGTTACGCACTATGGCTCATCTGTCCTGGCCAGTCGCTTATATCTATGTGTGGTTGACTTTGTCACATGCACTCTGTGACACACCTGGGTGAGTACACAGTGATTCCGGGGGTGGTCATATTATTCGGCTATGTAATTCAGGGGAAATTTGGATATCCACTCTTCTACAATACTCTCCTGTTTTTGGCTATGTTTCTTACCTCTGTATTTCGGATCCATGAGGTTTGCTAGAAAATGTGGTGCAAGAATTGCTTGTTCAAACTTTTTTTTAAAATCTAGATGGTAGAGCTGCAGGGTTTCTTCTTGTAGTAAATCCGGCTATATTTCAACAGCAACTGAAACAGACATTGTGTCTCTCTCTGAAGTGTGTCCAGTGTGCTAGCAACAATGGAAACTGCTTTTTCAGATTCATAGCTTCATATCCAAGATGTTTTAAATAGATTGATCAAATTCCTCAATATGCTCTTAAGATATTTCTCTGTATTTGTGATAATTGCCCACAAATGTTTTAACACAATCAGGAAGAAAGTTTCACCTTGTTTCGTTAGGTACTTGTGGCATTAAGCCAAGCTTTTCTTTGAACCATCCGTGTGGTTGATGTAGTCCTACGTTATGAAAATATTTTTGCACTGCCACAATCTGCTTTAGAACAGTCTTTGGGGAAACATCTTTTTCTAACAAATTCAACAGATGTGCTGAGCATCCATATGTTATGACAGTTGGATATCTTTCATTTAAAATTTTCCACATTTTTATCATTTTATTTTTGCTCTCAGTTAGATTCCAGGGTTTTTTCAAACCCTGGAATCTCAGCGCATGAGAAATGTTCATATGGCAGAGGTACAAAATATGATCCCCGAACAAAGGACAGAACACTGCACTTCAGAGGTTCAGAGGCAATTAACAAAAAGTAGGTATCTACCTTCCTGAACCAATGTTTAGCCATGGACGACTTTATGTTGCATTGTCAAGAGTTTGACGGTTTGATGATGTCACAGTTAATAGTCCATGGGCCAGAACAAAGAAAAATACTTCCAGATTTCAAAAATATATTTACAAAAAATATCGTGAACGAAGATATTATTTTCCAACATTGTTGACTTAATTGATAAATGCTAAAAAAAATCGCCAAAAAACAAGTAATACAAAAAAAAAAAAAAAAAAAAAAAAACCCATGGGGTAGCACGCAAAAGGAAGTTTACGTCCATTACCAAAGGAGGGTTATCATCCGGCAAACGCTTCCGTATTTTGTATTTCTATGTATGAACAATAAAGCACATCAAGGGTATGTTTCAATGCACACTCATTATTTACGATGACTCCACAAAAGAAAATAATAAACGCTTGAATAGGAATTAGCGATTTTTAGAACCTTTTGTTTTCTTATCTCAACGAGCTTTACAGCTATTATTATATAATCCTGATATACAAGATGAAGATTAGAAGGTATGTAACATACAGTTTTGAATGCAGTGTGTAGGTACTCTTGAAGTGAATATTTCCTTTTTACAGGAAATGTTTAGTTTGGTATTGAAACACCACAGGTTTGTGAGGCTGACATTGAACAAAATTAAGATTTTACTTTATGGTTTTTTAAATTATTATTTTAAAGACAGATAATACCAGTTTAGTTATTGTGGTATATGCAGATATTTTTACTGCATATTTATTAATATAATTATGTTTTGTTTTGGGATAAATGACATTTGCGCAGAAGTTTTACTGATGCACATTTTCCAAAGTTTGCAAGTAAGGTAATCCCATGACCTATCTATCTACAAAAGGAAATCCAACAATGGAATAATAGCAGCTGCTTGACGCCAGCTCAGCCTTTCACCCCCATTTTACCCTTTCCATGATGAGCTCCCATTTTACCCTTCCTATGATGCCCTCCGTGATAGCTGCAGCTACATAGAATGCATGTGTTGTATGGACGCTACTTTACATGACAGCCTTTATTTATGATTTCTGGTCTCTGCAGCATGTGCTACTGTTGGGTTGAAAAGCATGGCAATCACTGTGCAATAGTTGAAGTTTTTTTTTTTTATTACTATTATTCATTTAAAATGAAACGGTCTTCAAGCCAACCTTTTTCATCTAAAGAGAAAGTGTTTCCTTGAAATGTACTAAAGAGACTGGTCTTGTTTTTAAAAGTCAGATATTTCTGTGAACCCGTGTGTGTTGCAGCATTTGTAAATGCGATTTTGGTATTACTCGTGGTGGGCGGCAGTAGCGCACTTGGTGGGGATGGTCCAGGGGCCCGGGCCCTCCTCAGAAGGTATCACCTGGCCCTTTGTTATTGGTGGTTATATGTAATTATACTTGTATATGTTTTTAAATATATAACTTACAAGTAATTGGAAGAACACTTTAAACATGTGGAGATATTATTATCGCTTCTCAATATTTTGGGAGATGTTTACTCTGGGTTATTTTCATTTGCATCATCAATAATTTGGGCCAGCCTCATAAAGAAGTCCTGGGTGTGCCACTGGTAGGTGGGATGATTTCCGAATTCACACAGAATCGAAGAAGCGTCAACATTCCAAGGAATGTAATGCTATAATTGGCATATTTTCACTGTATTCCATGTATCCACTTCTTTCAGAAAACTTGAAAATCTTCATTGTCCTGGGGCGGGAATTGAACCCTCACTTCCTGAATTCCGGTCAAGATGCTAGTCATTGCACTACCCAGGACAAGGAAATTCCAAGCAACTGAACGTAGATATCCGAGAACCTTCAGATTTGCTCTAGTCGAAGCTATTCCTACCCCATCGTAGCATCTCACGACCTTTTCTCACATCCAGGGTCTGATGTAGGTCACAAATTCCAGTGATGAAAGTACGTCATATACAATTGGGAAATAAATTTCCCCAAAGAAATAATTCTTCAAGAATACACGGTAGGCATTGTAATGCTATGATTGGCATAATTTCACTGTATTCCATGTATCCACTTCCTTCAGAAAACTTGAAAATTTTCATCGTCCTGGAGCGGGAATTGAACCCGCACCTCCCGAATTCCGGTCAAGCATGTTAGTCATTACACTACCCATGACAAGGAAATTCCAAGCAACTGAACATAGATATATGAGAACCTTCTGATTTGCTGTAGTCAAAGCTATTCCTGCCCCATCGTAGCATCTCACGACCTTTTCTCACATCCAGGGTCAGATGTAGGTCACAAATTCCAGTGATAAAAGTACGTCATATACAATTGGGAAACAAATTTCCCTGAAGAAATAATTCTTCAAAAGAATTAAGACTTGAAGAATTATTTCTTCAGGGAAATTTTTTTCCCAATTGTATGTGACGTTCCAAGGAATGATTTTTCTTCATGTCTGGAGGTAATCTTTTATGATTTTTCCAGTAGACCAGTATTTTTAATTTTTCCATTAGCAAAAAATTGTTTACTACATTAATTTTTTTTTTTAAGAAATAGTTGTGACAAACTGGAATTTGTTGCCCCCCGTGGTGTTAAATACCCAAATTCACTGCTGTAGACTGGAGTATGGAATATTTTTTTTTGGTTACTGAAAACTACGCTTAGAGTCTGGCATCTATACACATTGCTGTCAAATCCACAGGATGATAGGCTTTGGCATCATATCATCACAGGTGAAGAACATGGATATTCCTACATTATCCTGCCACTAGGAACCAGTAGTTGAGGAAAGCACAGCCAGTGCTGCAAAGAAGGCGGTTCAAGAGGAAAGTCATGTGAAGTTGTGAGGTTCCTGTGCACAGAGAACTCACGTCAGATGGGAAAGTCATGTGAAGTTGTGAGGTTCCTGTGCACAGAGAACTCACGTCAGATGGTCAGGCCATGGACGAGAACCTCTGTGCCAAACAAATGCAATGGGTCCATGATGCTCTGTGCCAACACTACAAGTGCTTAACATTGCAAATGGATAATGCCCCAAGTCACACCTCCAGAGTGGGTCGCCAAAAGCCAAAAACTTCAGGAATAAGAAGGGAGTTGAGATCCCTCCCACCCCATCTCCATACCATTTGTATTTTGCACCATCCAACTACTGCCCGTTTTGCTTCAAGGTCCATTTCCTACAAGGACAGCTCTTCGCTTCAGTGGTAGATATGGGATCTGGCATCAGAGTTTCTGACCTTGAAACTTGCTGGGTCATACTGCCATGGGTTTGTGGTTCTAGTGGAACATTGGTAAAGGACTATAGAAAGCAATGGCCTGTATTTTGCTGAACGAGATGAGCATGTATGACTTTCTTGCATCATTAAACTTTTTTTCCATTTTTGAACTTCCCTTTTTGTTGGTAAAGTTCGATTAACACTTACCGCACGTGGGGCTTGGCTTTCAATTCTTATTTCCGTTATGTGGATGCGGCATGGGGTTTTTTCATTTAGTCTCGGGTCCACTTCATTTTTTTTTTCCCGTTGGTATTTATCTGGCCTCGTCACTAAATGAGTTTTTTTCCCTTTGCTGCCTCCTCATTTACTTCAATAATTTTTCATAACCCGAGTACTTTCTGTAATAATCCATTACCGCAAAACGTCCCCTAGATGACGATTGGTATTTATCTGGCCTCGTCAGATAAATACCAACCGTCATCGGTAATAATCCATTACCGCAAAACGTCCCCTAGATGACGGTAATGGATTATTACCGAAAGTACTCGGGTTATGAAAAATTATTGAAGTAAATGAGGAGGCAGCAAAGGGAAAAAACTCATTTAGTGACGAGGCCAGATAAATACCAACGGGGAAAAAAAAAAATGAAGTGGACCCGAGACTAAATGAAATAACCCCATGCCGCATCCACATAACGTAAATAAGAATTGAAAGCCAAGCCCCACGTGTGGTAAGTGTTAATCGAACTTTACCAACAAAAAAGGAAGTTCAAAAATGTAAATGCATTAATGCACGTTAAAAAATAACCTCCAATATTGGAAGTAAATTGAAAATTAAACTTTTTGGTTGCAAACGGAATGAAATTTTGGCTCATTCTGGTAATTAATTTCCTGCTTTTCCTTTTGTAATTATATATTACTTCTCTAATTACTATTATCAGTGTAGTGATGCATTTAGTTTTGTGTTCCTTTCTTTACTTAATTGTCTCATTTCATTTTATTAGCTTTTCTTCTTTCTCAATAGCTCTAATACTAGGTTAAAGCCTGTCTATAGTGACAGGAGAAAATAAGATATGTAGAGAAAATTTTTAAAACATATATTTATTGAGTGGAGTCGTTTGGAGGGGTTTGGCCATAACTCACCATTCTGGCCAAGCGGGTTGGGGAGTTGCATGCTTGGTGTAACCAGGAGAAATAAGAAGAGGAACTCGTGGATCAGAAAAATGACAAAAGTGAAAGACATCATGATCAGAGTAAAATCCCTGAAATGGCAATGGGTTGGACATATTGCCAGAAGGACAGACCATCGATGGACAGCTGAAATTTTAGACTGAATTCCAAGGGGCAGGAAGACCACATGGGAGATGGGCGGATAAAATTCGAAAGTATGCGGGTGTAACATGTAAAAAACTGGCACAAGACAGACCGTTGTGGAAGAAACTTGGGGAGACCTTCGTCCAGCAGTGGATTGATAATAGTTGACAATGATGATGATTTATTGAGTATTTCATTGATCACAACATTTCTCATGAGTGTTCGTTCATCATCGAGAATCTTACCTTGATATGGAATGTCATATTTATAGTTAGTTAAATGAAATATTCTGTATTTATGGTTAATTATTCTGATACAGAATCGAAAACAATGTTTCATCAAAGCGAAACAGATGTGTTCCAAATGTGAAGGTACAAAGTCTGTCAATAAGTAATGCACAAACGCCTGTAACTCCCCAGTTTTCAAAGGTTGAATCATGAAAGTTGGTGGGTAGGACCTTCATTCTATTAGCTTCCAAATGATCATTAACAGTTGTTTCTTCTCTTTGCGGGTGAAGCGTAATCGATGGTGAAATGGACACCCTACTATGTCAACAGTCGGTAATAGTTTCTCTACAAATCTGGGGATAGCTCAGCCACATTGATCCACAGACAATTGTTGCCAGTTTATGGTGAGACAACAATGGATCGCAGTAATGTGCAGCGATGGTTGGAGAGGTTCCAGAGAGGTGATTTTAGCATTCAGGATAAACCATGTTGCAGCATCCGACCACTGTGACAACCACTGCAACTGAGAAAGCCATTGAGAAGTTGATTCATGATAACAGATGCAAGACCACTTTCCAACTTATGGACTACCTTGGCATGTCAAAGGGAAGTGTTTTAACAGTGGTAGAACACTTAGGATACTGGAAAATGTACGCTCATTGGGTACTACGGCTCCTTACAAATGAGATGAAAATAATTCAGAAAGAGATAGATGTGTGATGATTTGCTTGAACATTTTGCTGGTGACTTTCCACAATGTTTTCATGGTGTGAAACATGGCTGTTTAACAGGTGATGAAACATGGCTGTTTCATTATGACCCACAGAGCAAACGTCAGTCAATGGAGTGGAAGCATGTGGGATCGCTGCGGAAGAAGCTACGATTTTCAAGGTTATCAAACAAATTGATGGCCACATTTTTTTGGGATTGTCAGAGCATCGACTTCCTGGAAAGTGGGACCACCATTACCAAAGAGTGTTATGGTTCATCCTTGGAGAAGCTCAGGTGTGCCATCAGAACTAAGAGACCACACTTGCAAGCTGAGGACAACACTGCACAGATGACAGTGCAGAAAGTGACTCAACTGGGCTGGACACTGGTGCCGCAACCATCGTACAGCCCAGACTTGGCACCGTCAGATTTTTTTATCTGTTTGGTCGTCTGAAGGCACATCTATGTGGGAAAGCATTTCAGAGTGACGCAGAACTCATTGCATTTGTCAGGAAGTGGTGTGAACTGACCAACTTCCGGAGTTTTACCAACCTGCATTCTTGTCATGGAAACAATGTTGGCTGCAATGTAGTGAAGCCAATGGATCCTACATTGAGTGGCTTATCTCTAAAGCCAAAGGTTCAAAGTTGCTACCCACCAACTTTCATTATTCAACTTTTGAAAACTGGGGAGTTACAGTTGATTGTGCATTACTTATTGACCGATGTTTGTATGTTTCATGAACTAATTATAACAATAACAAAAAAGTATTGCGGAATAACTTTTTTACGGGTCTTATAGAGGTTATTTTTCACGAAAGTTGGTTGTCAAATTTTCGAACTAAACGTCACTCTGTGACGTAGTCCTGATGACGAACTAGGCTTTAGTTCGAAAATTTCTTCAAATTTTCGAACTAAACGTCACTCTGTGACGTAGTCCTGATGACGAACTAGGCTTTAGTTCGAAAATTTGACAACCAACTTTTGTGGAAAATAACCTCTATAAGACCCGTAAAAAAGTCATTCCACAATACACTATGAAGAGAGGTGCCATAAATTAATTTGCAGCAAAAAAGTATATTGTTGAAGCAGGGATTTGACAATTAAAACAGGCAAGTGCTCTTTTCACTGCACGACTACCAAAGTGGGACAAATGTTCAGACAAAGGAAATTATATTGTTTGTGATAATGCAAAAAAGAAGGGGGCTTGGAGTAATAGTTTAAATATGATAATTTTAACAACTTAGGTGGCCTAAAATTTAAAATTGACAATAAAAGGAATGCTTCAATGTATTAATGTTTCTGAATACAATGTATGTCAAGTTACATGTAGGTAAGTTCTGATATGTATATCATGTCTCATTTTTTAATTACTTTGATATCCTGTATTGATGCCATTTTCTTCTTTTTGTTATTGTTATTATTATGGAGCACAGTAAGTCCTCAATTTATGCAAGGATTATGTTCTGCAAAGACCTTGCATATGTTGAATGCATTCACATATAAAGAAAATGGGGCAGGGTGCAACAATGTAAGACATGTCTCAAGTGCATCTTACCACATTGAAAACATTTGAAAACATGTTAATACAGGAACAACACATAGGAACACAGATAGTGAGAGAAACAAATATTTAAATATTAATAAAAATAACTATATTGAAGTATTTATAGATCTGTAGCACACAGCAGCACTAATTTGCACAGGTAAATAATCCTTGTGTAGCAAGACACTTCCCATATGTCCAGTCAAGGCCACAAGTGTTGTGGCAGAAAACAATTGAGAGAATTTCTCACGTATTATCAAAATTGAATATATGACCTGGAGTATGGAAAGGTGCTTAACATGCGAAAAGAAATTTTCGAGTAAAGAGACATTAAAGTGTTCATCCTAAGTTTAGTCCTGATCAGATGTTTGGAATATTTAAAGCAAAGTATGCTATCAGTAATATTGATACCCACAATGACTTGATAAATTGTGTTATTACCTCCTCTTCTGATGGTCTTAATAAAGCTGTCTCTGCCAAACAAGTTGCTTGGTATACTTGAAGCAGTTTTTCAAACATTTAGCTGGATTACTAGATACTGTCACTTCATGATTTGCCCTAGTGGAGTAGGGAAGGTAAGGAAATTTGTTTTTAGCAAGGAAATTGATGAGTTCACTCTTCTAATAAAACCATTGGATGGGAAGATAACAGAGGTAATCAAGCCAGAAGGACTGTCACTAGATTTACCAGTGGTACTTGTGTAATAACATCGGAAGCCTAGTAACTGATTCTTCCAAAGCAGATGAAGTGGAAGAAAGAATTGAAGAAAAAGAGGAAGAGGGGTGACAGTCCAGCATGAACATGTGCTATTTGTCCTTAAACTTGATAATTTTATATGAGTATTTCTATCTTTTTTTTTTTACCATAAAAAAAGAGTATGCTCAATTTTTCATTTCTTCAGTTTTTATTCCCTATCATTAAGTACAAATTGTGAAGCAGCAATTAGAAGTAAAGACCTGGAATTTATTTCGTTGGAAAGAGCATACCTTTTTCTAATACAAAAATCACATAAAATGTCAAAATCAATATCTTGACACATTAACCACCTTTTTACAGTCCAGGTCACATATGCAGAACTCACATAAATTGAGGGCTTTTACTCACTGTAATTGTCTTAATGAATTTCAATGTGGGCATCCTTGGTGGCCTGACAAACATCCAGATGATAGTTGACCTCATTCCACGTTGCTTGAAGCATGTTCAGTGTAATGGTAGCCACAGTGTCCATTATGTGGGCTTTCAGGTGCTGATCTGGTATACAATGCAGCAGTTGCTCTGGCTTTTTTAAAGTTTTCCCAATCCATTCGCCAGAATTTTTTTTTTTTTTTTCGCAAATTGTGAAGAATGTAATTGGCAGCATGACCACTGCAATTTTTTTGACATTAGCCTGCAGGGGAAAAATTCACTGGAGTTAAATTTGGCGACTGAGGAGACCAAGTAATTGGTCTGCCTCTGCCGATCCATATTCCAGGCGTCTCATAATCCAGGTGATTCTTAACGAGGCTGAAATGTGACGGCCCCCCAGTCATGTTGAAAGGTGGTTTGAGGTTGCAGCTGTTGTAATGCAAACTGTACCAGCATGTCCAGGTATGAGATCCCATTGAGAGGTTTTTTTCTGTTTGTTTTTTTGTACGAGATCCCAGTGACAGTTTCTCCTGAAAAGAAGAAAGGTCTGATCAGCTTATCATGCATCAAGCTGACCCAGACTTTAACTTTAGCACTGCCTCTCGCTAACTCACATGTGTCGTGTGGATTTTCATTACCCCAAATCCTGCAGTTGTGCTGATTCACAGTCCCATTGACATGAGAGGTCGCATCATCCAAGAAACACACTTGGTGGAAGAAATTGGGTGTTGTGTTAGTTCTTTCCATCATGTCTACAGCAAAGTTTGTGCATGTGACATGGTCATTCAGTTTTAGTGCCTGAGGCATTTGAATTTTGTATGCCTTTACATGAAGCCGCTCTTGTACCACATCATGTACCATTGAACGTGGAAGGTTTAGCTGTGAGCTAGCAGCCCGAATTGATTTGCACTGACTTTGGAGGAATGTCTCTCTGATGTGTGCAACATTTTCCTCAGATGCCCGTGGCTTTCCAGGAGACTTCTCATGTAACAGACTTCCAAGGCAGTCCTCAGTTTGTTGTCCCAGAATTAGATGCTTTTTCATGTTGGAGGTTTTTGTCCATATTGCATTCTGAAATGACACTGAACGGCAACAGACTTTAATTCGGCAAGCTGCAACATACATGCAACCTTGTGGTGTCAACATTTTGACTTAGCTTGACTGCGGTCAGTCGAGATGAGACACACTAACTAGCTGGTGCGTGTGCATTAGTGGGTTCCAGTTGACTCATGCATGTGAGCGGTGCATGACATTTTTTTTTTTTCATCATTCCCTCTGTGATGGCACAAAGCAGGAGTGAATGTAATACATACTTTACGAAATATAATTTTTTTATTTTGGATACCTTCCATCTGGACACCCTGTATTTTGTTATATAGTTTTACTATCTCAGTGTGCTCAAAATTCTTCATCTTCTTTTCAGATGTAAAAGAAGGCCCTAGAGAGTCTTTGAATACATTTTTGGTTCAAGCTGTTAAGGATATATTAAAAGAAGAAAGAGAACAATATATCGAATAAACTAATTTTTGCTCATCATATATTGTTTTCCATCAATATAAACTGTAGCTTTTAATGAAGATTTTAAATTACTTTCAATGTGAAGAAGTTTAGGATTCCACAAGACACTGTTTATAGTGGTCCATAAACTATCAGTCATCTGCAGCTCAGTGATATTTGATTTAGAATTCATATTGAATGGAAGTTAATTTTACTCAGTTATATGAGTAATCGTAACTTGTGGTGGCATTGTGTAGAAAAAATTATAAGTACTCTTAAAATTTGTCTTGTAGTTATGTGAAATACCTGTTTAAAATATTTTTAAATGTGAATGTAAAAACAATTGTATTCCAAGAAACAAAGGTTCCGTGTAAAATCTTTAGAACATTTTTGTCACATGTTCTGTGCCGTGCACTTTCATTCACACCACCTTGTTTTTTTTATTAACTTTTTTATATCATGCTCGTATTTCCTTTCTGAAATTCCAAAAATGTAAAGTACTTGTTTTACTACAGACGATGATGCAGTAAAAAGTTTTTAACCACAAATAGTACCTATATCTATTTACGTACCCGATATCTGCTTCATTGCTTCTCTATCTTTCAATCTTAAATGCATATGTGTGTTGTGTGTAATAATTTTTAATAAAATATAGAGGATGTTTGCACAATTCTAGAATGTTTTTGTTAAGAAATTACAGAAAATAAAAGAAGTTCAAAGAATTGAAACTGGCAACAGCATGTTAGATGAACATGAAAGAAACATCTGCGGCAGTTAAATAATGTCTGCTAAGAAAAAGGTGCACATAAACAAACTGTGGATAGAAGGTTATGTTTGTGCTCTTTGTAAAGAGAAATATTCATATTGTGTAATTAAAAAACATGAAAATCATGCAATTAGCATTTCTAAATGTAAAATAAGCAGTACAATGAATAATAGAAGGAAAAGTCATCAAGCATTGCTTTTAACAGGAAAAAGAACACCAAACAAATATCCAAAGAAGGTACATACTTTTATGACTATTTCAAAAGTAAGGTCTGTGGTCTTAAAATAAAATCCAAAAACCCAAAGAGCTATTGCTAAGTTGTTAAAAAGCTCTGTGTCAACTGTAAACAAGATAATAAACAAAGATTTGAATCTGAAAAGAAAGAAACCGTAATATTCACTGTCTTTTGCCTATGCACAACATGGCTGAATGCAGAACACGATGGACTCGTTTATGCAAATCACATAGCTGGAGATAGGTGGAAATGTATTGTGACTATTGATGAAGCATGGATCTACTTAAACGACTGTAACAGAAAAAGGTTGATTTACTATTGCAAAAGAGAAGAAAAAGACTTGCAAACTAGGTTCCAAGAGTCCAAAGAAAGTTTTAGTAAAGGATTCATGATTATTGAAGGTATTAAACTATGTTCCAAGAATCCAAAGGAAGTTTCAGTAAAGGATTCATGATTATTACAGGTTTCTAGTACAGGGTGTCCCACTCACTACTGAACCTGGCATTTCTTTAACAATATTAACACCAATAAAGATATTGCAACAAAATTTGAAGTGGACTTACCTCATTTCGTGCGAAATGTGATGACATCACAACATGCTGTAAGTGGCCACAATTTGCATCCAGACAGCATTGAACCCGGCACACCATATTGTAGAAAGTCCTTGCCAGTGCGTCCGCCGTCACTGCCTTAATTTCTTTGCTGATGTTTGCTTTCAAAGCATCTATGGTTCATGGTTTCTTTTGGTAAACTCTCCCTTTTAGATATCCCCATAAAAAGTAATCAGGAGGCATCAGATCGGGCGAGCGCAGTAGCCATAGACCCTTCAAAATGATGTGGTGGCCAAAAAAAGGACTGAATTTCGACCATACTGGTGCGTGATGATCGCTCTCATGCTGGTAATATCCAACGGAGAGTTCTTCGTCGTCCAATTGATTTACAAAGGTGTTGAAGATTTCCATATATGCAGCTGTTGGGATGGCTGTATCGAAGAAGATGTGACTAAATATGTGGCGCCGAGTCATTCCACACCAAACATCTATTTTCTGCAAATGAAGGGTTTCTTCATGTATCACATTGGGATTTTCACTGGCCCAAATACGGGAATTTTGAGAATTGATGTATCCAGACAGGTGAAACCATGCCTCATCCGAGAACCACATGTAGTCCAGAATGCCCGGATTTTCATGAAGAAATGTCTGAAACCATCGACAGTATGTCACTCGTTTCATATGGTCAGGCTCTTTCAGTTTGTGGACCAAGGAGATATGGTACGCATGGCACTTCGCTTTTTTCACACCACGTTGACAAGTGCTTTTGGACAACCCTGTTTCCTATAACAGTCGACGAAGTTACTTCCTGGGAGACGTGAGTAGTCAACCCTTTACATTCTGGATCATTTCCTCATACATTTGTGTACGACCTCCTGCATGGTCATCTAATAAAGTCTCCTTGGTTTACGATTTCTTCGATAATGCCCAAATAGTGGACTTACTCGCCAGATGTCTGCCTGCAAACCTCTTCAAGAATTGCTGTTGATAAGACTCTATCGATTCTGTTTTCCAATAAGTGCGAACAATAAACACTTGCTCCTCCAGAGTATACCGACACATTTTCACACGTACATGAACAGCCACAAGCATGAACACTCACTATCTACAACTGTGTTGTGAAGACATGCGCAGCGAAGTGGCATAACAAAGCAGCAGAGAGGTGTGTCCAGCTGGTGGACAGCGCCGGGTTCAATGCTGTCTGAACGCAGATGGTGGCCACTTCCAGCACATGTTGTGATGTTATCACATTTCGCACGAAATGAGGTAAGTCCACTTAAAATTTCGTTGCAATATCTTCATTGGTGTTAATATTATTAAAGAAATGCCGAGTTCGTGAGTGGGACACTCTGTATAATGGGAAGTTAAAAAAAGTTGAGAAGAATGTTAAAATCAATTTTACATATTACCAAAATAATGTTTTAACTCTTATATTTAAAGAGGAAATATCATTCCTTTATCCATAGAGCCTTCAAAGAGTAGAACTCCATCAGGATAAGGCTACCAGTCATACATCCAAATCTACCACTCTATTTCTTGAAAAAATGAAAATAGAGACTGGTATGAAGTCTATATCTGTTGCTCATATTCCTTCAAAGTCCCCTGATGTGTCACCAATGGACTATTGTGCCTTTGGACTGCTAAAAAGAGAGTGCTTTCTAAATGCAAACCTAAAATGGTGATTGGACTACAACAGTGGAAGAGGAGTGGAATAAAATGCCACTACTTATTTTAAGAAATGCCCTGTTATCTTGGAAATCTAAATGTATGTTCTTATCCAGAGAAAGGTCTATCAGATAGAACATTTAAGAAGGAAATAATTTTATTTTAAGCATTAATTAATTATATTGCTGAAAAATAGTTCTAAAAATGTGTGAACATCCTCTGTGCATTATGTATTTGAGATAAATGATTGCGATTGTAAAGAAAAAAATGTGCACATACATAGTATTGTCTAGGACGACTCCTTAGATGATACTCCTTTTGTTCAGAAGTTACAATTGCAATTAAAGGTTTCAACAATTTTGTGGCTTGAGGTTTTAAAAGGTGCAGAGTCTGCAATTATATATTTTAAAACTGAAAAGAAATAATAGGAAGTGTGGGCAGAATTATGATCTCACAGGAAATGGTATTAAAAGGCTACACAAATTTTATGACAAGTTATTGTTTCTTGAATGCCAAGAAACTTAATATTCATACTTAAGCAAGACATGCATTTATATTTTTACCTTGTCGTGATTTTTGATGAAAAAAACTGTCTTTATTAGCATTAATATTTTTTACTGTTGTACCACACCAACTCATACGTCATGCTGAAAATTTTGTAACCCTCTTTATAATTCCAACTAATTATTATTACTCTGCCAGTATTTTTTCAGAAACAAAGCTTTTAAAAATGTATTAACACATTATTTTTATTTACATGTATGGCTACTAATGATTATACAGTATATATAAAAAAAACTCAGTCCATGTTTTGTTTGTTTGTTTCAAGATTTAACTACCACCGTGAGCATTAGAGCTATAAGCAGTTGCCTGTCCATCATTTGGAGCCACTGGCTCCTAGGAATAGATGGTGTGTTTGTCCTATGTCACTGGCCTTCTCCCTGGCTCCTAGGAAGGGAGAGAGCCAGTGACATAGGACAAACACACCATCTATGCCTCATCTGGGACTTGAACCCTGGCCTTGCACTTCTGGCCACTTGGCCCAGGGCAGTAGCCAGAAAGAATTTTTGGGGAGGGTGTCTGAATTTGAAAAATAAATTTCACCATACGTTATACACATGTTAATATTTTTCTTTGTCACTGTCACATTTTATTTGCACATGAAATTCTATTTAATGCTCCCTGTTTTTCAAATACTGACTTATGTGCTATACTACTTACAGAAGTATATGGATCTATCTATCCTCTCCTTATTTAAGTATGGCATTTCGGGCAGAGTTTAAACTCCCCCAAAACACCTCCCTGGCTGCGGCCTTGACTTGGCCACTAGGGCAGCTCCATGTGGTTGCTCTTACTCCATTAAAAAATGGAGGACACAAGAGTTTGTTTAGTACTACCATGGTAATTAGAGTTATAGGCAGTTGCATGTCCATAATGTTTGAGCCACTGGCTCCAAGGAATGGAGAGTGCCAGCTAGCAGTATAAGATGCCTCATCTGGGATTTGAATGTAGGTTCAGCCAAGAAAGTAGCACCTCTGACAGCTTAGCCTGCATCATGTGATTGCCCTTACTCCATCAAGAAAGTGGAGGAGGCAAGATTCCAGGGCAATTGCTTGATATTCATGCTCATCATGGAAGCAATCTAGATTTGTGAAGAGTGTGAGTTAGAGTAAACATAATGATCACTGATATGCAAAATAAAGAAGATAAGTAACAGATCTAATACACAAGTTATGAATAAGGATCAAGAAAGATGACACCAAATTCTGGAGTGTATGTAGTAAGACTATATCTTAAACTCCTTAAAGCAAAAATAAAAGAAAATAAAATAAAAAACATGGATCAGATTTTTAGAAAAAAAAAATGTAATTTAATATGATGGTTGCTGTCAGACCGGCACCACTATCTTTGGCCCTGTTGCAGGAAGCTTACAGCAGGTTTCATACACTTATCCTAATCTTTTTTGACCAGCTTTGTTGATTTCATTTTATTTGATGATTTCATAAGTGAGTCACTACCTCATCTTTTCTATATATTCATCTGATAACAAAGTTTGTTGAAAGGTGTTTTACTCATTAATGGAAATAAGCATAAATATGCTATCAGGTTTATTTTAAAGTTTATTTTTAGCTGGTATTTTTGTCTGCTATTCCGGAGTGAGAAAGTAAGGATTCAGCAAACACATTTTCAGTCATTTTTATGTGACTACCTGTCTTCTGTAATCCTCATCTCAAATTGAATTCTGCTTTCCCTCACTTTCCTATAACTCTGCCTGACCCTTAACTTTTCCATTCTTTCTGTGATTCACATTCTCCAGGATTCTCTCTGTCAGGCTGCATGTACTTTACCTGGCCACTCTTCAAATGATAGCTCTGGATCAAACGCTTCCATACTATTGGAACTCCATACTGTATATACCTAAACTGCTTATCCAAGCCTGACCTCACTGGCTAGTTGGCTCTCTCAGCTCTTTCCATGTTTCTGAATGACTGGGTTTGCCCTTGTCTCCCCTCCCCTTCTTAAACTGACATATTTCCCTGGCTTTTTTATCCTGAGGCTATTTTCTGACACTTGACTTGCAGAAATAGCTTCTACCCCTGTGTTTACCAAAACCTTGTTTTAATTTTCTGAGAATGGCAAAAATGGTACAAACACAATACAGCATTACTAATGCACAAAAAATACACTTTCGTTTGCATTTATTCATCCAGCGACTCACTGGTGTTTTTGCCTGATGTTAATCTGGCTTAGCTATGGCTTTTGCAATATCAAATGCTACTAAGTACCAAGGTGATTCTTCAGTTTTGCTCAGTCTGATGATTGTCCTTAGTTGACCAGATTTTTGAAAGCCAAATTGAGGACAAAATGACATGTTGTCCACAATTTCAATGCAAAATTGAGGACAATTTCATTCAATTATTAATCAAAAACTACTATTATGGTATTTTTTACAAGGAATTTTTTTTATTTTAATTGCAAATTTTTGGAGAAAACTCTTATTCTTATTCAGGCTGTCGTTTTTTGGTTGTTGTTTTTTCTGTCACTAATTCCCGTCACTATCGCGGTTACGATTTTTTTTCATCAAATCCTGCCAGAGATGTTAAGCAGGGAAAATCCTCTGCAGTCATTGATGATGGAATTTTAATTTTTCTCAATCTCTATTCCTCCTTTCAGCTTTCTTTTTTGAAAATTGCTTTGGAAACTGATGACTTTAAGGGAATTCCAATCCATGCTGTGACTAGTTTCTCTTACATGCGTATCTAAATCAGTCTTGTTGGAGCAATTTTTTTATAGCAGCTTTATGCTCTGCTATACGAGTTTCTAGTCTGCAACCTGTTTCACCTATGTAAGATAGTCCACAACTACATTTTACTCCAGAGACTACACCTTGCATTTTTAAAATATCTTCTTCTCTTTGAACTATTTTTGGGAAAAATTTCTTAACCTTGTTCTCTAAACTTGGAGCTAGCTTAATATTGTACTTCTTACTAATTATCTTTAAAGACTCAAATAAACCTTTGTGATAAGAAATTAAAAACAAAAATTAAAAATTTGTTCAAAAGCTGAACTTTAAAGAAAATAATTTTTTTAAGAAAAACTATTCCACTAAAAACAAAGAAACAGCAGTTTTTAGTCATGTAAATGACAACACTGCTACTGGAGTTAGCCAAGAATTGTTACAAGTGATAAATAATGGAAGTAATTTTAATCTATCCAAGGAAAAAAATAAATAAAGAAAAATTGGTAATTGAATTGGAAAGCATCTGCAGCACTTTAAAAAAAGAAGACCAAATTAAAGCAGACCTCATCCAAAAAGATTACCACAATAGCCCCTTACAAAATTCCTGAAGCAAGTAAAGAAACCTCAAAAAAAATTTGAGAACAGTCAATTAAAAGCTCTTAAAGATTTCAGAAAAAATGAAAGTGTAGTTGCTGTGAAAACAGACAAAATTTAGTTGATTACTATTATGGATAAGAAAGATTATCAAGAAAAGATAGAAGAAGAACTAGAAATGCCAATGTAGGAAGAAGTAAAATTTAGAAAATCCACTACCAGATTTGATTTAAAAAGTCTCAACGCTTATTTCACTTCAAAAAAAAGAAAAACTAGCTTCCAGAAAACTATAAACAGTTCTCTAAATTACAGTCAGATTACTTCAAATATATGGAATAGTCAAACTGCATAAAGAACACCAACCAATTAAATCAATAATTGACTCAACAAACTAAATTCTTTTAAATCTAAACTACTTTTTAAAGTCACATCTTTGAAATCTTTTAAAAGAGCCGCCTAACTTGATTAAAAATTCAATGCAGCTAAAAGAATAATTAGAACGTCTTCCTAAATTAGATTCTTATATTATGGGTAGTTTAGACATAGTGTCTATGTATACTCACATCAATATAGATCAACTTATAGACTTCATAGCAGAAAACTTGGCAGACCTAATATTTTCTCACAACAAAGATAGGAACATATTAATTGGAATTTTTGAAATGCTTACCTTCTCTTTGCAGAACTACTTTCAATTTGTTAAAAAAAAATGTCATTCAAAAATCTGGTTTAGCAATGGGCTCCCCACTCTTAGCTAACTATTTTGTGAGAAAACTAGAAGAAAAGATACTAGTACAACCCACATACTTCTGCCTGTATAGCAGATACATGGATGACATCTTATTTATAATAGATAGCTCAGAAATTGTTCCAGAAAGAATTCTAGACTCATTCAATGAATTAGATGATTCCCTTCAGTTCACTATTGAACTTCAAAAAGAAAGAAGAATTAACTACTTAGATATTAATTACTATCTATTATGAAGATGGAAATTCATCACTAGTTGGTATAAAAAACCAATGAATACTAATATAGTATTAAATTTCAATTCCTATCGTCCAATTTCTATTAAGAAGAATGTGGCAAGTCAGTTTTTAGAAAAAATTAATAAAATAGTTTTTACAGCAGATAAGAAAGAAGCCCATAAAGAAGAACTTAAAGTCATACTTGCAGAAAATAACTATCCTAAAGGAGAAATTGAGAAGCTTCTGAATTTTAATGGTACGAAGAACCCGCAAAAGCAGCAAGTGAAATTCGCTAAAAAAAAAAAAAAAAAAAAAAAAAAAAAAATAATATTACAAAGGTTAATTTGAGTCCTTAAAGAGAATTAGTAAGAAGTACAATATTAGTCTAGCTCCAAGTTTAGAGAACAAGGTTTAGAAATTTTTCCCTAAAATATTTCAAAGCGAAGAAGATATTTTAAAAATGCAAGGTGTAGTCTCTGGAGTAAAATGTAGTTGTGGACTATCTTACATAGGTGAAACAGGTCGCAGACTGGAAACTCGTGTAGCAGAGCATAAAGCTGCTATAAAAAATTGCTCCAACAAGACTGGTTTAGATACGCATGTTAGAGAAACTAGTCACAGCATGGATTGGAATTCCCTTAAAGTCATCAGTTTCCAAAGCAATTTTCAAAAAAGAAAGTTAAAAGAAGGAATAGAGATTGAGAAAAACCAAAATTCCATCATCAATGACTGCAGAGAATTTCCCCTGCTTAACATCTGGCAGGATTTGATGAAAAATAACCGTAACCATCAAGGTTAACCGTAACTGCAATAATAGCTGGAATAAGTGACAACAACAACAACAACAACAAAAAAGACAGCCTGATGAAGGAAAAGAGTTTTCTCTGAAAATTTGTAATTAAGATAAAAAAATTCCTAGTAAAAATTCCCATAATAGTAATTTTTGATTAGTAATTGAATTAAGAAACTAGGAAGCCAATTCTCAACTTGAGCTTTATTTAGACAATTTCATTTCAAAATGAGGACATGATTGAGGACATCTGACACATTATAGTAAAGCTGAAGATTAGCAAATAATGTTATGACCTGTAACATAATTGCCCAGTCTCATGGAAAAACATACGACGAGTCTGAAGGACGATTTTTGTGTGAATTAAGTATGAAATAACAATGAAATGCTGTATCGTGCAGAATATTACTTCTGATAAATTTTAAATGTTACTCATAGGGGACAGCAAATGTGACCAAAGCTACATTTTGATTTTGCACTAAAACTTCATCGTGATTCTGTACCAAAAAAAAAAAAAAAAATCTGAAGCCAAGAAATTACTATACAGTATACACTGAGCTGACAGAAATCATGAGATACCTGTATGTTATCTGTATGAGAAAGAATATTCGAAGTCCAATAATTTCACTTGAGAAAACAGTTTAATGGAAAAAGTACTGAACAAAAGTTGTAGAACTCTCAATGGAATCTACCAAATGCAAGCAAATTTAGCATCAATCATTTATCTAATTGCAAGAAAGTGGATGGCCACACCAGTGGAGCAGTGGTCTAAGCACTGGCTTCTGACCATTTGTCTGATATAGGTCCGAGTTCGAATCCCAGTGAGACATGAATGTTTGTCTTACTGCACTTGCTCTCTTTTATCTGTGGAACCAGTGGCCGTAAATTAAGGATGGCAGACTGCTTATAGTCCATCGAGTTGTTCACGGTGGTTGTTTATCCCCACTTTTCCCCCAAAAAAAGAGTCAATGATGAAAAAGATAAGATCTATTCCCCATCCTATAGATATTTAGGTAAATCCAGTTAAAATAGAACGAAACAACACCACGATTATAGAGATGACTTTTGTTCAATGCTGATGCTAATGGTGATCATATCCTACTTCTCTGATCATTCCAAAAGCTTTATTGTTTTTAATTGCCACTATTTCAATTTTTTGAGGGAGCGGATTTCAAAAGCTGAGGACAAAAAATAAGAAACTGGGGACATTTGATGTCCTCAGTCAGTTTTTAGGGAATTGAGGACAAAGAATGAAATTGAGGACTGTCCCCAGAAAATGAGGACATCTGGTCACTTTAGATTGTTCGCACATACCATAAGCGCAAAACACATTATGCTATAAACTTAGACAATCTGTTTGTGGCTGGAGGGCCTGATATCCTTCCTTTCTAATGAAGGCATCTTCCTCTGTGCTTTTTATGGGTGTAGCTCATGCTAATTAAGTGACTTTCTTTGAAGTTATATAAAAATATCCTCCAACATTTTAAGTATTCCTGAAGATAGTTAGTGCAGAATTTTTAAATGAATTCCATACCCTTCTTATTGCAAGTTTTCGTTTTTCTTCTCATGTGATAGGTTGAAATTTTTATTCACCAGCCACTGTGTTGAATTCCATATCTGAAAGGTGACGTAGGAGTGCAAAAGTGTAATATATTTGAAAGAGTTAGTTGAATTAAAATTGAGTATACAAAAATAGGGTACTATCTTGTTCATATGTTGATGTTTTTTCATGTATTCATCAAGGATTGAATTGGACTCATGCCCCATCAAGGATTCAAACATTTCAGATGATTAGGCAGAAGCATGTGCCTCTGGCCAGCTGTCAAAACATATGTAGAGTATATGTATAAAAAAGTGGCATGTTTTGTTGTTATGCATTTCTGTACTTGATATCTGTTTCTCAGGCACAGACTAAAAATTCTCAAATCAGATTTTCACTATCTGGCATTAATGCTTATTTGCCATGATATCTTGATTTATAAGAGATGACTCAGATAAATTCTTTTTGAATTATGTAAACACAAGAATGATAAGGAATCACCTATTTTTATTTGTATTTTGCAGCATACTATTCATAATGTGTAGGTATTTGAAAATAGTAACACATTTAATGTTTGTAAATATGATATCTCCTCACTTGCACAGAAATTTTCTAGGCTTCTCTTTCCTTAAAAGATGTGTGCACTTCATCTTATTGCACTTTGTCTTAGATTTGTGATGGCATCTCTCTTTTTCTCTGTAGAACAAATGTTTTACAATTTAAATATGACTGCTCTACTACTAGAGTGTACAAAGTGATTATCATCACCTATTTCTTCCGGATTTTCTTGACCCATATTTCTGGCAGGGCTTTACTCTTTTCCCACAAGTTCAGTTAAGTTCATGTGTTCTCTCTCTCTCTCTCTCTCTCTTTCACTCAAACTCTCTCTCTCACACATCCATTCTTTCTTTGTTTACCTCGTCTTCTTTCTTCCCACAATATCTCAATCTATCAATAATTCAGACAGTGTCCCAGTGGTATTCTCTTCACATGTCCAAGCAATTTTTGTCATCTCACCTCTATAATTTAAAGAGTATTCCTCTTGATTTCCATAATTTCAAGGAACATTGTATTGTGTGCTTCTCTCTTCTCCATGTTCTTGCTGAACATCTCCAAAAATACATTTTGTGTGATAGCTTATATAAATTCTGTTCATCAGTTGCCCAAGTTTCTGCACCATATTAAAAGGATACTCTAGACAATTATCTCAGAAATTAGTTTTCTAGTCATAGGATGTTGCTTCTCCAGTGGACTGGGTCCAGTACCGAGATTGCTTTCATACATACATACATATCATTAAGCTGTTCACTGAATTTAGAGGTTAGCTCCTCAAAGAAAGACTGTCTGCCAAGTAAATGTTTAACTGATGGAACTAGAATTTACTTGAAGTTGGCGTATCAAATGTTTCTATTTACAGCGGTCTCATCACACAGCTTGAGCTTCATTAACATCCATCACACACCGCACACAAGACCTTTTGTATTTCATAAACCACACTTTAGTAGACCGAGAGTTGTTGATGCTGGCATTGTCTTGCTGAAAAATCCAATCTCCCAATGTCATAAGAGGAGCAACAGGTAGCAAATTATTCACCAGCATATCTTGGTACTTGTCAGAATTAATTTTTGTGTCTATAATCACAAGTGAGGTTTTTTCAGTTGCAGAAAATGCCCCCCAAACCATGACCGAACCTCCGCCGAATTTGCGCTCTGAAAAAAAAAGGGTTTTCTTTTCCGCAGATCATGCCAATATTTAGCGAAACCGTCGAGCCCATCCAAATTAAATTTATTTTCATTAATAAAAACTATGTCTTTCCACTTATCACCGAAAGCAATATGCCTTTTTGCAAACTCTACTCAAGCACATGTATGTTTAGCATTCAGGTAGGATTTTGGCTTTAGCTTAATGTATTGGATGTTCGAATTGCTGGCTAAAACATTTCGTACAGTTCGGCCACTGCAGGACAAGTTCATTTCATGAACAATTTCACTGGACGACTTTTTGTTAGCACATGCAAGTTTACAAACTCTACGTTTCATGCGATTTGAAATTGATTTTGGCCTACCTATAGATTTTGTTAGTCCATAAGAAGATGGATTTCACAAATAATTGTTCACTACAGTCTTGAATCAGCCTATAGCCTTCACAATTTCCGCACCACTCTTCCCACTTACATGTAATCCTTGTATTTTACCGCATTCAAAATCCGACAACTTTTTGCCCTTTGTCATAGCAATACTGTTCTCAAAGCCAACACTGACATTTCCACGTGCTCTGCTTATCAAGGCACCTGTTTCTACACGTGTGTGAAACAACCTAATTTCCATACCAGGGGCGTAGGAACAGGGGGGGCTCAACGGGCCCAAGCCCCCCCCCTCCTAATATTATATATGTTTTGTTTTTCAATGTTTAGTTTGGTTGTTTTCACACTTTTTCTCCAGAGTAGAGGAAAACCAAAATTTGAAACTTTTTTTGTTTTGAAAATGAATGTTAATTCTAGAACATGGAGAGGGATGGTGTGTCCTTGTGTGTTAGTGTGTGGGGGGGCTGGGGCTGGAGCTTCAGCTGTTTTAAGTGTCTGAAATCACAATGTCGCATTAAGGTCAAACGCAACTGCAGTGTTCCATTTTCCTTGGACGGCCATGAGCTTTGGTTGGAGTGTGAACTCACAAGTATACATTAGCTTGCTGACGGGTGACGGCACGAAATAAGCAATCCTTCTATTCCCCACCACTGGCCTGGCCATTGTACGTAATGTCACAGCCTTTGGAATGGAATACAATAATACACCTGGGACCCCCGAGGTGTACGGCATTTATGAATAAGAAATGTTCCCGAACTAAACTACCGAGGCACCGACCACGAAACCGATGCGATCCATTGGGTATGTATATGTGTTGTACTTGTGTTTGTATACTGACTCTATTTCATTTAATCTTTGGACTGTTTACTTTTGCAACATAACTTTTAAAACATTGGTTCCAAATCATGCGCTTTCGGTAGATTAAAGATTTAGATACATAATTACACTTTTCTTATTCTGTACTGTATTTTCATAATATCGTCATTATGCTAGCCAGATATAACGCTTGTAGTGACATCTTCAAGTGCAATAAGAATAAATAAATAAATATATAATTTATTTTCTTTGATCCTCTCCCAAAAATTCTGAATTGCTACGCCCCTGTTCCATACTTTTCAGGAAACGTTCCTGACCTTATCATTTTTCCAGCTGCAAATGTAGTTAATTCATTTTTTATCTTTTTATTTTTTTTATCGCATTATTATTTCAGAAGGGTTTGAAACTTGTTTTAGCACTATTTGAATGGTTTGCTCCATTAACTTAGTCCTCTATTGTCTGCATTTTCGCATTTCTTTACACGACCTTAACATTTTTTCCAGCAGTGTATCACATGGATTTAAATCCAAGGTCAAGATGTGGATGTCGCATTTATCCTTCAGACAATATTTCTCTTCTTTCCTTGGAAACATTGGTTGTACATTTGTAAATTATATGGATGGGCCACTTTTTATTACCTTAGATTATATCCAGAATTCTTGAAATTAATGGATATTTATATATACCAAGGCAAAATCTGAAAAATTAGGATTTCTCTTTCAGATACGCATATTGTGAAGAAGAATTCATATTGATTCAACTGTGGTTACATGCCCCCACATGTATATCTAAGAACCTGATATTACTGCTAATCAATATCTACCTGTATAAATTGTCTCCTCCCCAACTGTAGCTGCTCATAAACAAGAACTTAAATTACTAGTGTTATAAAATCAGGCAATAGTAGGAAAATCAATAAGATAATTAGTAAACCTGCCATGTCACAATTTGATGTACACAACTGATTTCATTTAATTCTCAAAGACACCTATAGAATGATGTACACTTTCAAAACTCCTAAAACAAAACTGGGGCAAGATCCATTTCCATTTTACTAAAAATCCTGCTGAATGGTAAAGTTAAAATCTGCCCTTTGAAACATACATGATCTTTTTGTGTAATGGTTTTGATTCCTCATCAATTAGGGATTAGTTGCAAATAGCCTATGTGAATAAAGGTTACTTGGTGAGAGAGAGACATTTTGAAAGCAACTGCACAACATGTAATTCAGTAGCACACTCAGAAATTTCCCAAGGGTAGGGGGGGGCACACAGAATTTCCCCAAGGTGGGTGCAACCCACCCCCTAAATTTACTTGGGAAAATAGTCAGGTGCCATAACAATTAAGAAGAGGTTGACTTTTGTACATTTATTCTTTTCCAGTTACTAGTAATGTTGCAGTACAAGAAAGTTAAATTAGAAGAACCAGTAGATGAAATTATTTTCCTGGTTAGATTTTTCTAAATTTATTTAACAGAACTACATCCTTATAATTATTGTATGTTATACTTCGACATAATTTTCTGCTCTGTCAGCCCAGGGAGGTGGGCAAGCCCCATCGGCCCTCCCTGTGGATGTGCCACTGATGTAATTGTCTCCTGCTTTGTACTCTGAGAGGAGGTTTTCATGTTCAGAATGCCGTAACAGAAGGAGTTGTTAAAACATTAAATATTTGTCTTCCATTTGTGTGTTCTGAAGTGTTTATAATAGTACAGATTATTTAATAAAAAATGGTTGCAAGGACTGATTGGCCTGATACAGTGGAGTAGAAATGCATTATTACCGAGGTTAGTTTTCAAAATATAGTTATTGTGCATCAGCAGTGGTGTGTTATAACTTAATTCTTATATAATAGTGTTTTTAAATTTTATTCTGACCATACCCAGTGCAAAAATTATAAATGTTGTCAGACTATATTTGTTATATTTGTGTTGTTTTTTTTACGTGAACTGTGTAGTCTTCTATGACTACTGAATGTACAGATAGAAATTGTGGCATTATCGACTTGTTTTTAGCAAAGTAAAAAATCTAATGGAAATGTGATATTTTATTGTTGTATTTGATAAGAGCACAGTTGCTAATAAAGATTATTTTGGAAGTATTCCAAATAAAATGTATTTCCAAGATGTGTTCCCTCCTTTCACATTCATGAAAGAATGTAGCACACTTTAATTTTGTACTTTCTAGTTTTACAGATTTAAGGAAAACAGTTTGATAAATAATCAAACTTTGATATTTTTTATTATTTCTGTTTAAAAATTTCATGAAAAATATTTTGAGTAACTTGAGACCTGAAAATTGACTGTTTTTTACATTTCATGTAAAAATTGTGAAACAAATGAATAATTATTTTAACAACTTTTAAAATGCTTTGTAAAGTCAAAGGTTTTCAGTAATTGCTTGCTGATTTTCATCAGAGCTGTAATTTTAAATTTTTATCAGCATAGTATGGAATGTAGCAGCCCCAAACCCACATCATTTTTGATTTGAAGAAAAAATTATCTGGGTTTCATGCCATTCTTTGATATGAGAATTTAATTTTCTTTGAAATGTCACGTATGGATGAAATTTTAATGAAAACTTTATTTCAGTTGAAATTGGGATGCATAGAGTTAAAGGTGTGTGGAGTGTAACATAATTTAACTTTTATGATCTTGAAAGAATATCACCATGGCTTTGGTAAGCTTATGTTAATTTTCTGTTGTTGAAGTGTATAAAAACATAGCATTTCCCTACCCCTGGTTTAAAACCTTTATTAATGCATAGTTTCACGAGGGCTGCATTTTGTATTCTGAAGAATAAAGACCTATCAAAAAGTAAGGAGGGAATATCCCCTTAAATATACGATAGTTGTACTAAAAGTAATGCAAAAGTGGGTATAACATTTTATTACAGAGGTCGTTCAAATTTCTCATGTTAGTAGACTAACTCTTCCTCTGTAGTAACCCTTCTTCTTCATTGGAGATTTGAAGGTGAGAAGGGTGGAAGTCTGCTCTGATATGCTTGTAAGTGTTTGAAGCCATGTTTTTGTCCAATCTGGTGACAGGGGAAGAAACGTGGGTATATCTTTATGATCCGAAAATGAAGAATCAATCTGTGGAATGGTATCGCACCTCTTCACCAAGGCCTAAGAAGTTCAAGAGCCAGTGATCAGCACAGAAAGTCATGGTGACCGTTTTTTGGGATGACAGGGGGTGTCATTCTCCGTGATTTTCTGGAACGTTGTCGTACCATGACCAGCAAGCGGTACGTTAAGACACTGAAGAATATTAGAGAAGCCATAAGGAGGAAGAGACCAAACAAGAATCTGAAAAGGATCCACATTCACCATGACAATGTGAGACCACACACATCTTTGACAACAAATCAGGCGATCAGCAAATTAGGCTGGTCAGTGGTTCCCCATCCACCATACAGCCCTGATCTGGTGGCCTCCGACTTCCACCTGTTCGCTCCCATAAAGGACAGTCTCCAGGGGCAACGATCTGATGACACAGATGAGGTTTAAATGGCTGTGAAGAAGTGGTTAAAAGCAGTCCACATCTGAGTTTTTTCAAAGAGGATTCGAGAGTTGGGTTCAACGAATGGCGCAAATGCATCGCTTGTGATGGAGACTATAAGTACCTGATGGAGTAAGTACTTTTGTATAGAGAAGGAGTTACTCTACCAACATGTGCAATTTGAACAACCTCTGCCAGTTAATAAAAAAGTTATGCCCACTTTTGCATTACTTTCAGTACAACCCTCATATATATTACAGTATATGTACCTAATTGCCTAATTTTTCATTCTGTTTTATATTATCATGGTCTTTTTCAAAGCAGGTCTTCTGCATCTTAATTCTCTGCTATCACCAACATTGCCACATTTCAAATGGGAAATCCTGCATGTGAAATGAAGGGTATTTGCATATCGTTCAGCATGACTGTCACTGCTTCATTGTCCAATGAAAAATATTTACCTTTTAATTCTTTTTCACTTCTGGAAAGAACCAGAAAACAGGGAGTAAGACATGGAGTGTTCAGAGAGTAAGTGCAGGACAATGTGGATTCTTTTCTATTCTACGCAGTTCATTATGGCATTAAAGACATGCCTTATCATGACGCAGCAGCTCCTCAGCCTTTTCTGGATTTTTCTTCTATCCAGAATTGCTGTATCATTGTTTTTTAAACTGTAAGATAATATGCACAGGTAACTGTTGTACTGGTGGTACAACATGTTGGTATATAAATCTAGGGGTGGAGCAGGCTTTTCTTATTTTGGGGGCAGGCAAGACTAAAATGTGCCTCATTGAGTTCAAAAGTTCCACACTTCCTCTCAAATAGTATGCAGTTTTTTTATTTTCTCATACTTCCATTGTAGGAAAGTAAAATTGCACAGCTGGTTTTTGTCATAATTTTACTAAAAATGTGAATGTTAGTAAATACCCAATATCCAAAGGTTGTAAGCATCAAATGAAACAACATGAATGTTGTATGATGATGGTAAACAGAAAATGTGGAATGAAAAACGAACCAGCACAGAATGAATGAGTACCAGATGGTGAACATAGCAATAGGAAGATGCTTGGGGGGGGGGGGGGCAAAGTTTTGTTCAAGAACACAAAAAAAATCATTCATTTTCTGATAAGAAATTAATAATGTGAACTTTTTGTCAGCAATAAAAATAATAATGGTAATAATTAATAATAATATGATGATAACAATGTTCATTCGGATGAATTCCTGATCAGTATACGTATTTTATAAAAACTCTAACATACTACCTCCCCCCCAAAAAAAAAATTCGGAGGGGGTCATCCATAGATGGCTTAATCCTTGAGATGTAAGGTTCATGAGATTGTACCCTCCTAAATCAAAAGCGTTCATACGCCACTGACTCCTTGTGCTATAATATTTCCATACTTTTCTTTCGTGCTATTGTATCAGGGCAATCTGCTCCTAACTCTCTTAGATTTTCTTTCACCTGCTAAAAGGCGCAAAGCTCTGTGGGTTCGGGTCTCTAAACCTAAATTAGGAACTCCTTGTTGCTTTTGCTTACAGGTCATGTAGTTTTCAATAAATCATGGGTAGTATAATTGTTTTCCCATTTATATCACTGTAGGAATGACAGAAATGCTAATCAACAGTCATAAGAAAAGCAGTAAAATGTCAACAAACCTGAAATATAACATTTTTTCATAGTCCATAAAATAATGGTAATTCAGTATATAAACAACTTAAAGCACAGCATGGACTTTAAACAATTAAAAATGCTATCATTAGCTGCTCCAAAACCTGAGTTCTGCTCCAAAATGCAATTTTTCTCACTCCAAAATCTGAGTTCTGCTCCAAATGCAAATTTTCTCGCTCCAAAA
Source organism: Macrothele yani (assembly GCA_039090855.1). NCBI lineage: Eukaryota > Metazoa > Arthropoda > Arachnida > Araneae > Macrothelidae > Macrothele > Macrothele yani. Next base: position 139,529,667 of record CM077024.1, on the reverse strand, counting down.
CCCAGTGTTTCTGCTCCAAATTGCATATTTCCCCGCTCCAAGAATTGCTCCGAAACATGGTAGGGGCACTAACACCCCTAAATGAAGTACATGCAAAGGTTTGAGCAAAAACTGTTTGATATATACCGATGAGCCATTACATTACGACCACGTACCTAATAAGCTGTAGACCCCCTTTTGCTCGCAAAAGAGCGACCACTCGGTGAGGAATTGATTCAATGAGGTGGCAATTTAGCATGAATCCGCTTTTCCAAGTCGAACCACAAATGTTTGATTGGGTTCATGTCAGGTGAATTTGGAGGCCAGGGCATTAACAGAAAGTAACCAGCATGATCCCTGACAATTCTGGCAGTGTGGGACGACGCATTATCCTGTTGGTAATGGCCATCACCAGCAGGAAACACAGTTGCCATGAATGGGTGAACTTGGTCCGCAACGATGTTCAGATACCTGACAGCTGTCAGGGATTGGGATAATGGGGTCTAAAGTGTCCCAAGAAAACATCGCCCACAGCATAACACTGCTGCTGCCGATGGCCTGTTTCCGTCCAACAGTGCATCCTGGTGCCATAGCCTCCGTTGGTAATCGGCGCATCTGCGCTCGGCCGTCTATGTGATGTACCAAGAATCTTGATTTGTCAGACCAGGTCACTTTCTTCCAGGCATCGACGGTCCAATCTCAATGATCTTGGGCCCATTTCATGCATTGTTGGTGATGACATGCAGTGAGCATGGAAATCTGGCTGGGTCTTCGGCTACGCAGGCCCACGCGCAGAAGGCTGTGATGAACTGTGTGCTGTGGCACATTGCCCTGATAACCACTGTTGTAGCTGTAGGTGATTTGTTGCACTGTGGCATGCAGTCACTGTGAACAATGCACGACAGTCTTTGCTCCCCTCTAACATCTATGATCTGCAGATGATACAAGGCTGGACGACACTCTGTCGTTTGGCCATCTGTGCACCGCTTTTGATACGTACTCACTACAGCGGCACGTGAACAACCCACAAGTCACTCCGTTTCAGAGATCGTAGTTCCCAGGCGCCGTGTCATCACAATTTGTTCTTTAATAAACTGATAAATTGGCAACTTTTCCCATTCTGACTCTGAACACTCCACTAACCAAAAGCCAGTCCTCGGTTGTATATATACTGCTCTGTGAACTTCATGTGCACCACCGTTCGGTGTCTAGGCAAGCTCTTTTCTCTAGGTTGGGGGGGGTGGTCATAATGTAATGGCTCATCGGCGTATGATGGTACAGCTCAAAATCCTCCAAATATGTGTTGTCAGTAAATAAACAAATACATGCAGTGTGGCATGGCGAGAGCGATGGAATGTGGTAAGAGCGATGTATTTGTTTATTTATGGCAGCTTTCATCCACATTGACCGTCCAGTAATGTCCTAATACAAGCAACTTTAAAACCCACCTACTGATGCAGTGAAGCCTTCCAGCATAAATCACTGGCTGAGCCAGCAGCTTTCTCTGCTAATGACCGTTGACTCTGGGACCTCTTAGGGGCCCATCAGCAAATTGCATTTTTAACAGCAACCTAGGAAACACAATCAGGATTGTCAAGGGGCAGCATACAAATTGAAATCTGACTGACTAAATTGGCAGAAAGGATCTGCACTCTGTTGCATTGCGATGAAGTGATTCCTCCATACCCAAGTGTTATCTGTAATACATTGTTGGAATGGACCCTGGGCTAATGCCAAAAAAGTTATTAAATGTTAGTCTGACAGCAGGTAAAAACAGTGAGGCAACTAGTGAAAATAAAGCTACTTCTGAACTTCAGTTTGTACAATGCAATAACAGCACTTAGGAAACTCAAAACGCATAGCATATGGGTAAGTTTAGTTGGAAGCACCAGGGACCATTTTAGTAATTTGCATACATACATACATAACACTAAGTTGTTCTCTCAGATTCAGAGATTAGCTCCAGAAAAACATACAAACTACCAGATAATCTTTACTTACTGTTGCCGTATTAAACTTCTCCATTTACAGCGATCTTGACATACAACTCGGGCTTCACTGACATCCATCACATGCCATACACAAAATCTTCTATACTTCATACTCATAATCTTTTTCTCATACAGACACTCCTGAATCTGATCCTCCCATCACTTCCTTGGCCTTCTGCTTTTCCTTCCTGCCACTTGGGCTAAAAAGATTTTCTTAGTAAGCATCTCATCACTCATTCTTTCAACATGGCCAAACCACCAAAGCATATTAGTCTCCACCTTGCTAACAACATTTTGCTTCTCATTACACAACTGCAACACATCTTCATTTCTAACACAATCACAACTTGTCGTGCCACAAAAATGGAAAAGCCGCCCCGGTGGCGCAGTGGTCTAAGGCGCTGGCCTTTGATCATTCGTCCGTAAGGGGTCCGGGTTCGAATCCCGGTGAGGCATGGATGTTGTGTTTGTCTTACGGAACTGGCTCTCTCCCTTCCCTGGAACCAGTGACCCTAAATTAGGGACGGGCGACTGCTTATAGCCCATTGAGTTGCTCACGGTGGTCGTTAAACCTCCAATCAAAAAAAAAAAAAAAAATGGAAAAGTAGGAACCCCGTAAGTAACGTGTTTCTCCAGCACACAAACGCCTCCTCTGTTTCTTCTGTAGTACCCAGGTTTCACTGCCATACATCAGAGCAGTAGGAACAATTACAATTTCATACACAGTAGGGATGTGCGATAGACCAAATAAAACTATCGATAAACTATCGACTGGTTTGTAAAAACTCTCGACAAACAATCGACAGTTTTTGTAACACTATCGAAACTATCGATAGTTTTCACGAATAGTTTTCACGAATAATTTTCTCCTTCAGTTTTTCAAAGCGCTAGTTCAAATTTACCGTTTTTGTGTCACAGTTCTTCACGTTTACTTTACTTTTTCTGCTTTTTTCCTGTTCGATTTTTTAAATTGTCGATTAACGGAGATGGCGACGTTTTCTAAAAGAAGAAAAAGTAATGTGTGGGAATTTTTCGAGCAGGTTAGTTTAACACAGGTAAAATGTAAGCTTTGCGAAAAGCAAATTTCATATTCGCGAAATACCTCAAACTTGTGGGACCACATTAAACGTAAGCACAGAAGCATGTACACCAGTAGTATTGCACCCGATGTTCAGGTACTGAATGATCTTCAATTAAAAAGTGAAGTGCCATCAGTTTCTGGGCAATTTAACGAAACTCATTCCACAGCAAGGCAACCCACAATCTTTGAAACTTTGACCCAGCAGCAAGCAATGACACCTACTGGAGCAGGGTCTCAAGGAATAACTGATACTTTGCTGTTTTTTATAGCAAAAGATGCCTTACCCCTGGATGTAGTATCTGGGGAAGGTTTTAAAACATTTGTTAAGGAACTGAATCCCAGGTACAAGGTGCTCTCTCGCAAAACCATCACAACATTATTGGATAAGAAATATGAGCTGATAAAAATTGGTTTATCTAAGAGACTGGAGGAATCCAAGTGGTTGTGTCTCACAACAGACATATGGACTGATATAAATAGCAAGAGTTATATTGGTGTTACTGCACATTTCATTACCAAATGTAATGCTCAAAGTATGGATTTGGCTGTAAAGCCTCTTAAAGCACCACATACCTCAGAGAACATTGAAAGTGCTCTTCGGGAGGTTATGAATGAATGGCACATCACTAATGAGAAAGTTGTTTGCTGTGTCACTGATGGTGGTGCAAACATTGTGAAAGCAGCTCAGCAGATGTTTTCACAACACAGGCATTTACACTGTGTGGCACATTTGCTAAATCTAGTTGCAGTAGACTCTCTGAATGCTATAGAAATTATAAAAAAACTTATTAGGAGAAGTAAAAAGGACAGTTACTTTTTTCAAGCATAGTGCAAGTGCAACAGAAAAGCTCCATGCTGAGCAAATGAAGGATGGTGTCGCTGAAGGGCAAACACTAAAACTTACTCAAGAAGTAGGCACCCGTTGGAATAGTACTTTCTATATGTTAGAGAGATTTATACAATTATATGGCTACATAGCAACTGTTTTAACTGTTGTGGATGGACCACCGATCTTGCACAAGAGCCAGATTGATGAATTAAAGAGCATCATGTTAGTTTTAAAGCCTGTGGAAGAAGTGACAAGGGAAATATCTTCACAAAATCATGTAATTGTGAGTGCTTTAATTCCCTTGTTGCGCTGTTGCAAAAGGCAATTCAAAATGTACCAGTTGCACATGGTGCAGAATTGTAAAGAAAACATTGCTCGAAAATTTCACTAGACATTTTGGGGCAGTTGAAAATGTAAAATGCATTGCCATAGCAACAATCTTGGATCCAAGATTTAAGCGATTGCATTTTGAGAATGTTTTGTTCTGCTCACGTGCAATTACTGGCCTTAATTCTTTGTTGCATGAACATGAGAAGGCTACTGAAACACCTGTGTCACCTGTACAAAGCACAGACAGCATATGGGCTTTTCATGACAATCTGGTCAGCACAAATTGTTCAAGCAGTGACACTATGGGTGGCATAAGTGTTTCCTTGAGGCAATATCTGCAACTTCCAGTTATAGATTGCAATGAAAACCCATTGTTGTTCTGGGAAAGGAATAAATATGTATATCCTGGGCTCTATGATCTTGCACAAAAATATTTGTGCATTGTTAGAACTTCAGTTCCATCTGAAAGGCTCTTCTCAAAGTCTGGTAATGTGATGACAGCAAAACGTAACAGACTTCATCCCAAACGGCTAGAGAAGCTGGTTATCATGGCAAATTGTAGTCATCAGGAATGGCAAGAAAAGTAAACATAACAGATATTACGTATAAATTTGGGAAATAGTACATATGCAAAATACCTAAAATTTCAAAGTTGTTTTAAAAAAGATACAAACATGCCAAACCTCTTATGATATCAAATAAGCAGAATAGTTTGAAACAACAGGCATCATGCAACATTAACTATGTGAAAAGTAAGTAAAAATACACAAAGTTTTGTATAGTAATTAAATTCATATAAGCAGAAGCTCTTGACTGAGCTATAGTTTTGATCACCTGCGATCAACTGAATCAAAGCACTGGTTGCCAGAAGTACTACTTGAATTGGTGATGCAGAAACAATTATCAGATTTTAGTAGATAGATCTACATAAATGGAATTTGGTGAGCGATACATGAATTGCAGTTCGTAGTCACCAATATTTCAATACTTTCTTGAAAACATAGAGTTGCTTTCTTTATAAAGGTGTCGAGTTTTTTTTATTTTATTTTTTCTTTCCAAAGGGGAGGGGGACTGCAGAAATGCCTTCAAGGTTTGGTGCTGATAACCCTATTTTTGAAAGACCATTTAACACATCCTGTTTGTTCTCACACAGGCTTGTGTTGATGTTTTGGTATATTCCCAGTGCATCCCATTCCACCACTACTCACAAATTTATTGTTTTAAAATACTAATTGTGCCAGGATTGTCTGCAACAGTGAATCATCCTTCAAACAAGAAGTTGCTACAATTAAGAAAATTTCTGAAGCCCATCAATACCCACCATCTATAATAAACAAAATTCTCTATGATTTCCACATGAAAAACTTCCAACTCTTACACTAACACTAAAATAGAACCCTATTTATTGGTTCAGTCCCTTAGCATTGTTCATTTTCTTATAAGATCTGTAAACTCTCCAGGGCCCATCTTCTTAACCTGTTATTATAAAGTGTCTGCTAAAAAACAGAGATCCTGTTCTATCCCTAGACACCCCTAAAGTTTATGCCATACCTATTTCATCCCCCTCAGGACTCAGTATACCTTGGTGACTCGTACTGAAGCATCAACACAAGACTGTGTGAACATAAACAGTATGTGCCCAGATGATCTTCCAAAAACAGCATTATCATTACTAACTGAAGACATTTCTGCAGTCCCCTTGGGGAAAAAAATTACCTCCTTTATGAACAAAGTATTTCCACATTTTCAAGAAAGTATTGAATTGAAATATTGCTAACCAAAAACTGCAATTCAGATATCCCTCACCAAATCCCACTTATTTGGATGTCTCCTAAAATCTAGCTACCAGTCCTCTGATTCTGTTGAGGGTGATCAAGACCATACATAGCATGGTCAAAAACTGCTGTTTATATGAATTACTAGACATAAACTCAGTGTATTTTCTTAATTCTCAGGAAATATGCAAAATTTAATCATAGTTTAAACCACTGCAGTAAATAGAGTAATTGTTAAAAGGATTACATAAAAATTGAAAACTCATTGTTAATACAATCCCTGGAAATGTATGTAGTGAGAATAATTATTTTGATGAGATCATATCTTAATCACATGAAACGATAACTTTATGGAATTGGTTGTTCTAAATCAGAGTTATAAATTCAGAATTTTTGTCTGTCAGTACGAATCCTGGCACACACTTTCCACAGCTCCATTTTCATTAAATCCCTGACCAAGTCCTGGCTCCATGATGTTTTCTTGGGAAAGGGAAGCAAAATGTTTTCATTATATATGGCTAACTGATATTATTTCTATTTTGCCAGCTTTCTCCAAAGTTTGAATTCAAAAGGTTACCTGCTGGCAGTGTGCCTAAAAGAAAGCCTTTTTGAGTAAATTTCTATAATTTCACTCCCAGATGTACTATCTACTGTGGATTTCTTTACTTATGTGGGCAGTGTAAGTTTCTTAGACTGAATTTGCAAAATTCTTGATTATGCATTTTTAAGTTTTCTTAACTTGCTACCTACCATAGGGTTAATATTTGATAAAAGAAAAAAAGTGTTATAAAACCCAAAAATATTTCTCAGATAAATTGTTCACATCATAACCTTTTTTTATAATAATGGTCAATGTTTTCATTTCAGAGCACTCTCAAAATTCGCTTTATTCGTTACAAAAATACATGAAACACAGTCACGCCAGCAACACAGGCAGTGTGATGGAAGGCAGAAAATAAAACATGAAATGGTAAATACAATGAAGTGTATGTACAAAGGTTGATGATAATAATTACAGTGAATGCTGTAGAACCAGCAGTAGCTTAAGGGAGTAGACCAGTGAAACACGACACTGCAGGAACAGTTCAAAACATGTAGGAAGAAGATTCGGTGAAAGTCTCTGAAACACAATGCGTATGAAAGTCCATGCTGGTACATAGAGAATACAAACTCAGGAAATATGTAACTTCGTTTTCTGTTCATGTGAACTCATTATAGGTAAAAGAAACTTATACAGTTTCATTTCTTATGTATTAAAATGAACAAAGCATTTGATTTCTCCCACATTTTGCATTTTTATATTGCTACATTTTCTGCTGAGAATAAGTAATTAGTTGTTTATTTAAAGATATATTTTGTTTGGTACAATCATCCAAACCGTAAATAAATTGTTTGTAATTGAATATGATTTTCTTACTTTTCATGTAATTTACACTGTATGCCTTTAGTGTTGTAATTGAAAAAATCTTATAAATTGTCACAGTGTTGTGATGAACCACCAGCATAGTGCAGTTGCTTAAGTCACTATGCACTGCCTGGGAGGCACTTTCTGACGGGTGTTCAAATCCCGGTCCTGCCGGCTTTCTGGTCTTTGTTTTCCACAGACTCCCTGTGTTTGGGGACCTGAATGTGTGGATGGTTCCCTGTGAAGTTGTCCCTTGGTCCTCCAGGTGTGTGTGAGGGGGGGGGGATGTTGGACGTGGGGTTAATGTTACGAAATCTCACAAAAATGCTCATTGAAAAAGCCAGGGCCCACACAAGGCTGTCAATTCATTGAAGAAGTGTGTTGAAATCTGCAGTATTTAATCTCACTATTGAATTCTAAAATTTGATTTCCTGATATCAAAGTTTTAAACTTTTTAAATATAATGTCCTTATTTTTCATATCATTTGCAATGTATGCCTTTTGTACAGTAACTAAAATATAAAAAAAAAAAAGTCAATGTTGTGATGAAATGTGTGCTTTGAATCTCTTGTTATCATGTTCTAAAGTTTGATCCTTCATTCCTTATATATTATATCAAAATTTGTAACTACAGTTACAAATTGTATATGTTTTTAGTGCAATGTTATGATTTATGGGAGTGAAAAAAACATTTTATTACTGTTGCATCTGTTACTCACATTTAAAATAGTATTGCTCATAGTTTTAGAAGACATGATATTTGGTCACAGAATGTAATGTACAGTGACAACTAGAATTCATTCCTTTTTATTAAAGCAAACAGTATTTGAATTTCTCCAAAATGTGTATTCATATTGCTACCTTTCTGCTGAGGAGAACATTTAGATGTGGTCTTCTGTCTTTTGGTATTCAGGCTGATGTTTCAGTTATCTATTGGTGGTCACTTTCTGCTGAGGAGAACATTGAAAGTTTATTTTAAGTGTTAGTGTTGTTTGGTACAGATTGTAAACAAAATTTTAATATTTTTCAATTTACTTCCGATATTGGAGGTTATATTATTTAACGTGCATTAATGCATTTGAATTTTTGAACTTCACTTTTAGTTGGTAAAGTTCGATGAACACTTACCGCACGTGGGGCTTGGCTTTCAATTCATATTTCCGTTATGTGGATGCGGCACGGGGGTTTTTCATTTGGCCACGGGTCCGCTTTTTTTTTTTCCGTTGGAATTTATTTTGCCTCATCACCAAATGAGTTTTTTTTCCTTTGCTGCATCCTCATTTACTTCAATATTTATTCATACCCGAGTACTTTCGGTAATACTCCTTTACCGTCTTCGAGGGGACGTTTTGCTCCGACTAGCACGGACCGTGTCAGCTGGGCATTTCGGTGGTTCTCGCGGGCTGCATTTTGTGTTGTAATGGAAAAGAAAGCAAAAATTTATACTTCACAGTATAGGTAAAATTTGTAAATTCGGTATGTTATCCATTTTGATTATACTGCTCATCTGTTAAATAAAAATATGAACTGTCACATTTTAGCTTTTAATTATAAGTAAGGGTAGTAAACATGAAAACTTCCTAGTATTGACATTTTACTTGATTATAATGATGAGTACAGTTGCTGCAGGTGCGCATTGGCTTTGCTTTGTAATAAAATCATGTAAACAATGAGAAAATTTTCTTTGCACAAGTGTACTCACTATTTGACCTTGATCAGTAGTTGAACGTCACAGAAAGAGGGAAAGCAGGTTCTCAAAGAATGGTCGTATTAATATAAAGTAAGCTGATGACAAAAAAGCAAATAACTATATACAGAATATATATATAAGCATAATAAAGGTTACATGTAAATTTTCAAAACAGCTTTTGAAATTCCAAAGCACCTGAGGCTACATAAAAGAAAAATCAAAAACATACAAAATTGAAAGCAGTAGTAACTGATTTGGAGAAATCAAAAGAACAGATCTAACAACCAACTGGGAGAAAAGAAAGAGGAATGTAGAACTATGGCAAGATACTATCTATGGTTTCATCAAGAGCTAGGCACAGATAACACCTCATACCTCTGTAAAGACCAACAAGTGTGGATTTTGCATCATCCAGTCTGCTACAAAAACAGCAAATGATAAACAGAAAATGCAAATAAAAAATTAAAATAAAATTAACCTACTTCAAAACAACTAAAAAACCCCCACAGATAACCTTCCCCACCCCCCAAAAAAAAATTTAGGAGAAAATATAAAGCACCCAAAAAACGAAAACTATGTCTATGTGTGTATATATATGTTTCCCAACTGTTAAGGAAGTTTTTTCAAATTTCTGCTTTTTTTTTTTTTTTTTTTTTTGGTTTCAACAAATATAGAAGACTTGGGTGTCATGCATCCAAATTTTTATAGTTCTGGTTGAAAAATTGTAGAAATGCAAATACCATGTTGCGCTAGCACTCATTTGCATTTCCTCAACAATAACAGCTACCTTCCTTGATATATCTGCCACTGGTTGATGGACTGTAGCCACAGTTGTTTCTCATCAAAAATATTTTTTTCCCAACATGCTTGATTCCATTAATGCCATAATCAATGAAAAATAGCTTGAAAAGTGGAAGTTGGTGAAATCAACATGACACTGTAAAAAACATTTCTGCAGCAGATAAGATTTTTCAAGTGTTTTATTCATTTAAAAAACTGAAATGGCATCTTGAATACTTCATAATTGTTCACAGAAAGTAAAAAGATTGACTTCAGTTTGGCCGCCCCGGTGGCGCAGTGGTCTAAGCGATGGCCTCTGATCATTCCTCCGTAAGGGGTCCGGGTTCGAATCCCGGTCAGGTATGGATGTTGTGTTTGTCTTACGGCACTGGCTCTCTCCCTTCCCTGGAACCAGTGACCCTAAATTAGGGACGGGCGACTGCTTATAGCCCATTGAGTTGCTCACAGTGGTCGTTAAACCTCCAATCAAAAAAAAAAAAAAAAAAAATCAAAAAAAGACTTCAGTTTGCTCTATTTTTAATGTATGTCAGTAATGTTAATCTTATGTATTAAAGTGATTAAGTACAAAAAGCATTCATGCTATGGTACAATATTAAGAAGTTTTGTGTTTGGAATTATTATGCAGATTTGGTGTTAAAATGGGTTTTTGAAATATAATGACCATCTTAGTGGTATACTAGTCTGCTGGATCTGTGTTTTGAGTTCTGAATGAGGCATGAGTAGTATGTTTGTCTTTCTCTTTCTCCCTTCCATGGAACCAAGTGCCTTAAATTAGGAACAGACAACTGCTTATAACCAATGGATATGCTCGTGGTGATTGTCACACAACACACACACAAATGGTAAACTTACAAATCTGAGATATTTTTATTTCCACCTGAAAAGCATTTTTTATTTTACAGAGCAGCTTCTTGTACTTGTGATCCATATTGAAAACAATGTTGCCTGATACAAGTGGACTGATCCAGAGCGATGTACATTTTTGGGTTACTTAATAACCACTGCAGAAGATATCACTTTGCTATGATTGGTCAAAAAGAAAAAATTGGTATACAAATTACTGTGGCAAAACTTTTTTTTTTTTTAATTTTGTAAAGAAACTGTCAGTATGGAATTCAATGGCTGGGGCCAACAATTCCGTGCTGTAACAAAAAAGCAGCACAATAGAAACAACTTCACTGCTGTGATGGTGCAGTGGTCTAAGTGCTGGCTTGTGATCATTCATCGAAGATAGGTTTGGGTTTGAATCCCAGTGAGACATGGATGTTGTGTTCATCTTACAGCACTGGCTTTCTCTCACTCTCTTACCTAAAACCTGTAGCCCTATATTAGGAATAGACAACTACTTATAGCCCATTAAGTTGCTTATGGTTGTCAAAACACCAACAAGTAAAAAAAAATACAGTTTGTGACAAGTAAAAAATATGAGATCAATGAATTTATACCAAATTACTGAAAACATGACTGCCCTGTTGGTGACAGACTAAAAAATCATAATTAGTATCTAAAGTGTACTATACAGATGATAAAACTATACACACTCTCCACCATTTTCTGAAAAACCATGAAAATGACAGCAAATTAAATGATTTAATTGAACCCATGCATTAAATATCAAACCTTTCATTCAAAGTAGCAAAAAGGATTTAATCACTACACTGGCATCTATTCAATGCCAGCAAACATTATCCTCTGAAGGCAAAAGAAATCTTATAAAGAATTATTATCTTCATGTATAAAAATTAAGCAATTGAAATTGTATAATCATATGTATATACTGTATATTTGTTCAGCATGTATATGATCAGCCACAAATGTTTTTTTTTTTTTTTTTTTTTTTTTTGAGGTTTAACGACCACCGTGAGCAACTCAATGGGCTTTAAGCAGTCGCCCGTCCCTAATTTAGGGTCACTGGTTCCAGGGAAGGGAGAGAGACAGTGCCGTAAGACAAACACAACATCCATGCCTCACCGGGATTCGAACCCGGACCCCTTACGGACGAATGATCAGAGGCCATCGCTTAGACCACTGCGCCACCGGGGCGGCTACATGTAGTTTATAGCTATTCATTTTGTTAATTACTGCATTCATATTTTCATTGATTCCTTTAGTATTCCATATAAAAATCTTACATTTACTATGCCAAGATCTTTTTTCATACACCATTTATTAGTTTCAGATCATTCTATGGTGTATACCAGCTTTCTTAGGTCGATAAGAAACATTTTTTGCACTTGTAATGCAAAAGTCCACAATATCCCACACTTGTGTCCTTCAATAACTTTCTTTGAGTCTTGTAAATCATAAGACATACCACAGTGTTGGGGATCAGTTCACAGCTGACGTCTCTAGCTGGTCATTTCAACGACAAATTTTGAAACAAAACACACTGAGCTGGAGTCTTTTGGCCAACATCACACAGAACTAGCTGGTACTTTAACAATATTTATAAGGAAACTTAATTTTGTGTGTCAGCTTTTCAGATTCACACAGGACCCTGTTGCTGTCATGTGGCTTTGTTGTCCAGAGGAGCACCCCCTAAAGGGAAACCCATCTATGAGTCAAAATATTACTACTCTAAATCTTTTTTTTTTTTTTTTTTAATTTCTTTTGGAAGTCAATAGTAAATTTCAAAGTGAAATGAATGATTTAGTTTCTGATAATGTGTTTCTGTATATTTCATTCAACTAAATTCTTACTGTATCATGACAAACTCACAATACATTTCATAGATACACTTTGCCTTTACATTTGCATTACCAAGTGCACATAATTATTCTCATCAATGTTTCTTATCAAAGCAATTTAGCAGCTGACTTTGATTAACTTTATTCCTACAATAAAAATCAAAAAGACATTGCTAATATTTTTTTCATGGCACGATGCACTGTTATGAGTACTACAGAACACACATACTAAAAATTGGTTGTATGTTTTTAAATGCTTTTCTGGAAGAAGGCAGTAATGCATATGTTGATATGCCATTCCAAATATGTACAGTATCTCCTGCACATATCCAATGGGCAAGAAGAGCAAACAAATTATTAAAAATTAGTAATACCCTTGATTTTTACATAAAGCATGCAGAATCATCAACAATATTCTTAATTTTTATACAAGCTGATATTCAAAGCAAGAGGTGTAAGAAAATCACAAGCACTACTGAAGTTTAACACTTCAAAATTTCTTTGGAACAGCATACACAGAGAGGAAATATTACACATTTGGAATAGCACAATCACAAGCCAATGCGGCCATCTGACAGAAAAAAGTGATTAAAATTAATCATAAAGATTCCTCTTTTATTTGTATATCTTAAAATTACCATAATGATGCAATTTATATGTCCACAAAAAATGACAGATTTTTAAAATTTATTGAAGTGCATTGTCCCCCCACCCTTATATTTAGCAGACATTATTTCTGCAAGAAAACCACAGAGTTGCCCTCCACATGCTGCGCCTTACCCTTATAAAACTTATCTCAATGATAGATGACCATAAAAAAAAAAAAACATCATTTAAACAGAAAAATCACAAAAATTAGAAAACACAGAAACTTACTGCAAGCCACATGGATCCTAAAAGTGCAGTTATGATGAATGGTGCCACAGGATAAATTACATTACTATGATACACATGCTGCACTGCCTAAAAACACACATGAAGGGGGAAAAATCTTATTTGATTTTAGAACAAAGGGAAAAACAAGAAATCTGATATGAAGTGAAAAAACCACTTCAGGCATTAAGTCATATGAAAGGGCTGTAAACAATGATTCAAATTACTAAGAGTCTTTACAAATATTTCAGAAGTTTCCAAATAATTTTTCATTTAGCTACATTTTTTCAAGATAGAAGATAGATTAATTTTTTTTTCTGTTAATATCTCATTGATACAAATATTTTTAAAAAATGAACCTTTTCAATTTTTTTTCTCAACCCCAGCCCTGGTATTTCACTGAAAGCATCTTTAATTGTTTTGTAAAAGTAAGAAACCTTTTATCAATGATTATGTGCCTCATATGTTAATATAACTTCAATTCTCGATACTCACCAAAATTTGAAGTATAACACATTCGTGGGCAACTAATTTTGGATGGTCATGAATCTACACTGAGGTAAATAAATGCGCAAAATGAGGACCACCATAAACAAGTTTTGATGCAGACAGCAAGCAATGTTCAAAAGACTTAATACTTCTAAATTCTGAACGCATTCACATGTGAATGAGTATGTATATTTAAGAAGTATGTTTGACAGTGAGAACAAATTAGATGGTGAAATTAGTAGGCAAGTGTTTTCCTCATTGAAAGTCATAGCTGCCTTAGGAGGATTTCACAGAAATGACGGGTTCTCAAGGAAGTCCTGAATGGTTGTGTATGAAAATATAATTGTTCCTACTCTGTTGTACATCAGTAAAACTTGGGTACTGCAGAAAAGACATGAGAGTCATTTGTATGCTGGGGAGACACGTTACTAACCGGGCGGGGGATGAAGGGGTGACACGAGTTGATCATGTGAGGAATGAAGATGTGTTGCAGATATGTAAAGTGACACAAAATGTTGTTAGCAAGGTGGAAACTAATATTCTTAGGTGGTTTGGCCATGTTAAAGAATGAGTGATGAGGTGCTGACTAAAATAATTTTTTCAGCTCAAGTGGCAGGAAAGAAAGGTATAGGAAGGCAAAGGAAATTATGGGAGGACCAGATTCAAGACTGTCCTCTTGAGAAAAAGATTATGAGTATGAAGTACTAAAAGATCTGTGTGTGGCATGTGATGGATGTTAATTAAGCTCAAGCTGTCTGTAGAGATCATTGTAAATGGAAACATTTGATACACCAACAGTAAGTAAATTGTAGTTCTATCAGTTAAATGTGTACTTGGCACATGATCTTTCTTTGAGGAGCTAACCTTTGAATCTAAGAGAACCTCTTAATGATATGTACGTATGTACCTATGTATGCATACACAGTTGCCTAACTTTTAATGCTTTGATCAGAACCAGTGCTTCATTAGCTTGGCTAATACGTTAACATTTTATCAAATTTTATTTTATGCCTCATAACATCTTATTGTATCACACCAGTGGGAGAGTGGTCAGAGGCTGGTCATCCAAACTGGGCTTGGTTTGACACGAGTTTACTGGGACGGGCTTGTTTTAGGTTTAAGTTTTGTATTTTTGAGACTTACTAAGAAGCTTCTGAAGCAGCTAAGCTGGTTTGCCAGAGTAAGGCAAAAGATAGGAAGAAGTGGAAAGACATGAATTGGCTTTTTGGAAAGATAGAATACTTTCTGGAAGTACACGAGACTCAGGAAAAATAGGAGAAACAAAGTTGTAAGTTGTGTGAAGAATAGGATCAGTGAAATGATATGGGAGCCCAATGAGTTAAGTGATAGATGGGGTGAATACTTCTGTGAGTTATTAGATCAAGAAAGCAAAGGTGATTATGAGACAGAAGCAGATGATGTCATAGTGAGAGATAGAAGCACTGGTAGGATCTCAAGAGAAGAGGTGTGTAAAGCTCTAAAATCTCTTCAGAATGGTAAGTCTTTGGGAGTAGATGGCATATCTGCTGAGATGCTGAAATATGGTGGTGACTCTGTAATTGACTGATTAACTGAAATTTGCCAGTTATGTTGGATTTTTAGGGATGGAGGAGACTGTCTTGTGCCAGTCTCCTCCATGTCATTCCCGCATACTTTCGAATTTCATCCACCCATCTCCTATGAGGTCTTCTTCTGGGTCTTTTCCTGTCCCTTGGAAACCAATCTAAAAGTTCGGCTGTCCATCTATGGTCTGTCCTTCTATCAATATATCCAGCCCATTGTCATTCCAGGGATTTTACTCTGATCATGATGTCTTCCACTCTTGTCATTTTTCTGATCCACAAGTTCCTCTTCTTATCTCTCCTGGTTACACCAAGCATGCACCTCTCCATGCCTCTTTGACTTGTCTGCAGCCTTTGTAGGTCCCTTTTAGTTGAGGTCCACGTCTCTGCACCATACGTTAGCACTGGAAGGATGCATTGATCAAACACTTTTCTTTTAAGACATAATGGCCTATTGCTCCTGAAAATTATACTGTTTCTCCCAAAAGCTCTGCAGGTAAGTTGTACACGCCGATTAATTTCTTCATATATATATAATCATCAAGCATTATCAATCCATTGCTGGATGAAGGTCTCAAGTTTCTTCCACAATTGTCTGTCTTGAGCCTATCTTCTCCATGTCACACACACATATATACATATTATTACTTCTTCAAGTATGAATACTAAAAAAAGTATGGCTATACTACTTGGATTTAGGTAGTATAGATACTAAAAAGTATTGCTATACTACTTGGAGTTAAGTAGTATAGGCTGTAGCCATACTTATGGACTTGTCTTAAGCCACTGACACCAGGGAAGGCAGAGAGCTAGTGCTGCAAGATTAAAAAAACACACTCGTGTCTTACCGGGATTCGAGGCCGGACGAATGGCCACAAGCCAGTGCTTAGACCACTGCATTACCAGGGGCCAGGGCGGCACCGGATGTTGTGCTTGTCTTACTGCATTGTCTCTACATTATCTGGAACCAATATGAGCCTAAATTCGGGACTGGCATCTGCTTACAGCACATAAAGTTACTCACAGTGATCATTCCCCCCACCCTCTTACATAAAAAAAACCATACACACACGTCTACAACTTGATATTTTGGGCATTTTTCCAGATACCAAGAAGTGTCATTTTCAGTGAGTATTTTTTTCTGCAGGCATTGTTTCAGGGATTTCTGCGGGTCATTTATGGCAAACTATATCGGTGTTTTCAAAATTCAGAACCATTCGATAGCTAATTTCACTGCATACTAAATGTCGTGTTTTAGAAATGGGAAATTCTTTTTTCGATAGTTGGGCTCATTGTGTGTGAAACTATCGTTTATTTATTTATCGTTATTATTTTCTAAATGCGCAACTATTCCACAATAGATCTCATCGTAAAACCATCAGTGTTCTTGAATTGCGTAGTCTTGGACACTCGACGATCGCTCTGTCACATTTAATAAATTACTTGAAAGGAAAAGATTTCATTGTCACTCAGGACAAATTATCAGCATTTCCAAAATTACGAACTATTCGACAGTTGATCTCACAGTGTGTAAAACTACCAGTGTTTTCGAAATGTAGAACCATTCGTTAGATAATTGTCGAACTATCCATACATTTTAAAATGTTCAACGTTTTAGGCAACGATTTTACAACGAATAACATGAACTGTCGATAATTAAATGGTCGATAGTTTCCAAAACCTATCGCGCAGCGTTTTAGGCAACGGTTTTGTAACGAATAACCAAGCGAATAACATGAACAGTCGATAGTTTGCAAAAACTATCGCGATACTATCAGAAGACTAAACTATTCGAAACTGGGCTGTCGATAGTGCTGCAACTATCGATAGTATCGATAGTGCGAATACTATCGCCCATCCCTAAATTACACAGCCACGCGCGACTCTCTTGAGAACCCATCATTCCTCTGAAAATTTCCCGAAGCAGCCATGACTTTCAATGAAGAATTTACTCGCCTACTAATTTCACTATCCAATTTGTTCTCTCTGTCAAACATGCTTCCTAAATACACAAACTAACTCACCTGGTCAATCACTGTGCCATTTAGACTTACACTACATTTAGGGCTACCAGTTCCTCTCTCAAAAACTGGTAGCACTGAATGTAATGCAAGTCTAATTTGCATGAGATTCATTTTCCTGATTTTGCATAAATAAATGGATAGGAACACTTAGGCTAAGAATTATGGGATAATGTCACTTAGAACTCAAGTGGAAGGGGTGACAGAAATACGAGTGTATGAAAGACTTTAACTCTTCCATATAGTTTAGACATGGCTTTCTGCGATTAATCGCAGAAAGCCATGGTGTAGTGCACAGTAGCAGGGCATCAGCCTTAAACAATACCAGTGAGAAAAAGCAGGGAAAGAAATAAAGGTGATGCTCCCAATTCTAAAAAAGAAACATATCTTGTTAAGAGGGCAACGAGTTAATATGAGAAAAGATAAGAGAATTACATGTATTAGGTGCTTGAATTAATTCCCGCTATTGCCCAATAGAGTGCAGCAGCGGTGCGCTGTGACCCGGGCCACATGCGACCTCCCTAGCACACACACGTACCGTCCGTAGTCTGGGCGAAGCAGTGTATGACACACGATCGGAGGGCACAGAACACGAGATTGAACCACATTCACGATGTCGAGTTTCATACCAAAAAAGGAGCATTTGC
The DNA here is from genome assembly GCA_039090855.1 of Macrothele yani. Classification (NCBI taxonomy): domain Eukaryota; kingdom Metazoa; phylum Arthropoda; class Arachnida; order Araneae; family Macrothelidae; genus Macrothele; species Macrothele yani. Next base: position 139,511,507 of record CM077024.1, on the reverse strand, counting down.
GGAAAGCATTACTCTTCTGCTTTCATCTCAAGAAATCTGCAGTGGAAAGTCATCGTTTGCTAGTGCTGGCCTATGGGGAACATGCCCTATCGGAAACAACATGCAGAGAGTGGTTCCGACATTTAAAAGTCAACAAATATGACATGAAGGACAAAGAGAGCCCTGGGCAGCCAAAAAAGTTCGAAGATGGCGCATTGGAGGCCTTATTGGACGAAGATTCATGTCAGACGCTCCCCGAGTTGTCTGAAACACTATGAGTCGATGAGTCAACGGTTAGCAACCGTTTAAAGGCAATGGGAATGATCCAGAAGCTCGGAAACTGGATCCCACATGACAAGGTTGTTCTTCTCCACGACAACGCTACACCTCATGTCGCCAAATCCGTGAAGGAACTCTTGGAGGCACATGGCTGGGACTTCTTACCACACCCGCCTTATTCCCCGGACATTGCTCCCTCGGACTTCCACTTGTTCCGGTCACTGCAACATGGCCTGTCAGAGCAGCACTTCCTTTCTGTCGCGGATATCCAAAAATGGCTCGATGAATGGTTCGCCTCAAAAGAACCTGCATTTTTTTACCGCGGAATCCATTTGTTACCCCAATGGTGGGAAAGGGTCGTAGCTGCCAATGGACACTACTTTGAATAGACTATCCTGTACTGTTCTGCGGCAACACACAGGTGTTTGTGTCGCAAAAAACAGCGGGAATTAACTCGAGCACCTAATACAAGGGTATGGGCGAATCACGTCATTATGGTAAAACAGAGTGCAAATGCTTTCTGTCAGTTTAGTAAGTCAGATTTAAATTTGTATGCTTCCCCTTGAAAATCGTGGCTGTGTTTCCTAGGTTACTGTTACAAATGCAATGTACAGACTCACCCTTTAGGGGTCCCAGCCTCGACAGTTATCAGCGAAGAAAGCTGCAGCTCAGCCCATGACCTACGCAGGGAGACAACGGTCCATTTGCCGCCCCGGTGGCGCAGTGGTCTAAGCGATGGTCTCTGATCATTCGTCAGTAAGGGGTCCGGGTTCGAATCCCGGTCAGGTATGGATGTTGTGTTTGTCTTACGGCACTGGCTCTCTCCCTTCCCTGGAACCAGTGACCCTAAATTAGGGACGGGCGACTGCTTATAGCCCATTGAGTTGCTCACAGTGGTCGTTAAACCTCCAATCAAAAAAAAAAAAAAAAAAAAAAAATCAAAAAAAGACTTCAGTTTGCTCTATTTTTAATGTATGTCAGTAATGTTAATCTTATGTATTAAAGTGATTAAGTACAAAAAGCATTCATGCTATGGTACAATATTAAGAAGTTTTGTGTTTGGAATTATTATGCAGATTTGGTGTTAAAATGGGTTTTTGAAATATAATGACCATCTTAGTGGTATACTAGTCTGCTGGATCTGTGTTTTGAGTTCTGAATGAGGCATGAGTAGTATGTTTGTCTTTCTCTTTCTCCCTTCCATGGAACCAAGTGCCTTAAATTAGGAACAGACAACTGCTTATAACCAATGGATATGCTCGTGGTGATTGTCACACAACACACACACAAATGGTAAACTTACAAATCTGAGATATTTTTATTTCCACCTGAAAAGCATTTTTTATTTTACAGAGCAGCTTCTTGTACTTGTGATCCATATTGAAAACAATGTTGCCTGATACAAGTGGACTGATCCAGAGCGATGTACATTTTTGGGTTACTTAATAACCACTGCAGAAGATATCACTTTGCTATGATTGGTCAAAAAGAAAAAATTGGTATACAAATTACTGTGGCAAAACTTTTTTTTTTTTTTTAATTTTGTAAAGAAACTGTCAGTATGGAATTCAATGGCTGGGGCCAACAATTCCGTGCTGTAACAAAAAAGCAGCACAATAGAAACAACTTCACTGCTGTGATGGTGCAGTGGTCTAAGTGCTGGCTTGTGATCATTCATCGAAGATAGGTTTGGGTTTGAATCCCAGTGAGACATGGATGTTGTGTTCATCTTACAGCACTGGCTTTCTCTCACTCTCTTACCTAAAACCTGTAGCCCTATATTAGGAATAGACAACTACTTATAGCCCATTAAGTTGCTTATGGTTGTCAAAACACCAACAAGTAAAAAAAAAATACAGTTTGTGACAAGTAAAAAATATGAGATCAATGAATTTATACCAAATTACTGAAAACATGACTGCCCTGTTGGTGACAGACTAAAAAAATCATAATTAGTATCTAAAGTGTACTATACAGATGATAAAACTATACACACTCTCCACCATTTTCTGAAAAACCATGAAAATGACAGCAAATTAAATGATTTAATTGAACCCATGCATTAAATATCAAACCTTTCATTCAAAGTAGCAAAAAGGATTTAATCACTACACTGGCATCTATTCAATGCCAGCAAACATTATCCTCTGAAGGCAAAAGAAATCTTATAAAGAATTATTATCTTCATGTATAAAAATTAAGCAATTGAAATTGTATAATCATATGTATATACTGTATATTTGTTCAGCATGTATATGATCAGCCACAAATGTTTTTTTTTTTTTTTTTTTTTTGAGGTTTAACGACCACCGTGAGCAACTCAATGGGCTTTAAGCAGTCGCCCGTCCCTAATTTAGGGTCACTGGTTCCAGGGAAGGGAGAGAGACAGTGCCGTAAGACAAACACAACATCCATGCCTCACCGGGATTCGAACCCGGACCCCTTACGGACGAATGATCAGAGGCCATCGCTTAGACCACTGCGCCACCGGGGCGGCTACATGTAGTTTATAGCTATTCATTTTGTTAATTACTGCATTCATATTTTCATTGATTCCTTTAGTATTCCATATAAAAATCTTACATTTACTATGCCAAGATCTTTTTTCATACACCATTTATTAGTTTCAGATCATTCTATGGTGTATACCAGCTTTCTTAGGTCGATAAGAAACATTTTTTGCACTTGTAATGCAAAAGTCCACAATATCCCACACTTGTGTCCTTCAATAACTTTCTTTGAGTCTTGTAAATCATAAGACATACCACAGTGTTGGGGATCAGTTCACAGCTGACGTCTCTAGCTGGTCATTTCAACGACAAATTTTGAAACAAAACACACTGAGCTGGAGTCTTTTGGCCAACATCACACAGAACTAGCTGGTACTTTAACAATATTTATAAGGAAACTTAATTTTGTGTGTCAGCTTTTCAGATTCACACAGGACCCTGTTGCTGTCATGTGGCTTTGTTGTCCAGAGGAGCACCCCCTAAAGGGAAACCCATCTATGAGTCAAAATATTACTACTCTAAATCTTTTTTTTTTTTTTTTTTTTAATTTCTTTTGGAAGTCAATAGTAAATTTCAAAGTGAAATGAATGATTTAGTTTCTGATAATGTGTTTCTGTATATTTCATTCAACTAAATTCTTACTGTATCATGACAAACTCACAATACATTTCATAGATACACTTTGCCTTTACATTTGCATTACCAAGTGCACATAATTATTCTCATCAATGTTTCTTATCAAAGCAATTTAGCAGCTGACTTTGATTAACTTTATTCCTACAATAAAAATCAAAAAGACATTGCTAATATTTTTTTCATGGCACGATGCACTGTTATGAGTACTACAGAACACACATACTAAAAATTGGTTGTATGTTTTTAAATGCTTTTCTGGAAGAAGGCAGTAATGCATATGTTGATATGCCATTCCAAATATGTACAGTATCTCCTGCACATATCCAATGGGCAAGAAGAGCAAACAAATTATTAAAAATTAGTAATACCCTTGATTTTTACATAAAGCATGCAGAATCATCAACAATATTCTTAATTTTTATACAAGCTGATATTCAAAGCAAGAGGTGTAAGAAAATCACAAGCACTACTGAAGTTTAACACTTCAAAATTTCTTTGGAACAGCATACACAGAGAGGAAATATTACACATTTGGAATAGCACAATCACAAGCCAATGCGGCCATCTGACAGAAAAAAGTGATTAAAATTAATCATAAAGATTCCTCTTTTATTTGTATATCTTAAAATTACCATAATGATGCAATTTATATGTCCACAAAAAATGACAGATTTTTAAAATTTATTGAAGTGCATTGTCCCCCCACCCTTATATTTAGCAGACATTATTTCTGCAAGAAAACCACAGAGTTGCCCTCCACATGCTGCGCCTTACCCTTATAAAACTTATCTCAATGATAGATGACCATAAAAAAAAAAAAAACATCATTTAAACAGAAAAATCACAAAAATTAGAAAACACAGAAACTTACTGCAAGCCACATGGATCCTAAAAGTGCAGTTATGATGAATGGTGCCACAGGATAAATTACATTACTATGATACACATGCTGCACTGCCTAAAAACACACATGAAGGGGGAAAAATCTTATTTGATTTTAGAACAAAGGGAAAAACAAGAAATCTGATATGAAGTGAAAAAACCACTTCAGGCATTAAGTCATATGAAAGGGCTGTAAACAATGATTCAAATTACTAAGAGTCTTTACAAATATTTCAGAAGTTTCCAAATAATTTTTCATTTAGCTACATTTTTTCAAGATAGAAGATAGATTAATTTTTTTTTTCTGTTAATATCTCATTGATACAAATATTTTTAAAAAATGAACCTTTTCAATTTTTTTTCTCAACCCCAGCCCTGGTATTTCACTGAAAGCATCTTTAATTGTTTTGTAAAAGTAAGAAACCTTTTATCAATGATTATGTGCCTCATATGTTAATATAACTTCAATTCTCGATACTCACCAAAATTTGAAGTATAACACATTCGTGGGCAACTAATTTTGGATGGTCATGAATCTACACTGAGGTAAATAAATGCGCAAAATGAGGACCACCATAAACAAGTTTTGATGCAGACAGCAAGCAATGTTCAAAAGACTTAATACTTCTAAATTCTGAACGCATTCACATGTGAATGAGTATGTATATTTAAGAAGTATGTTTGACAGTGAGAACAAATTAGATGGTGAAATTAGTAGGCAAGTGTTTTCCTCATTGAAAGTCATAGCTGCCTTAGGAGGATTTCACAGAAATGACGGGTTCTCAAGGAAGTCCTGAATGGTTGTGTATGAAAATATAATTGTTCCTACTCTGTTGTACATCAGTAAAACTTGGGTACTGCAGAAAAGACATGAGAGTCATTTGTATGCTGGGGAGACACGTTACTAACCGGGCGGGGGATGAAGGGGTGACACGAGTTGATCATGTGAGGAATGAAGATGTGTTGCAGATATGTAAAGTGACACAAAATGTTGTTAGCAAGGTGGAAACTAATATTCTTAGGTGGTTTGGCCATGTTAAAGAATGAGTGATGAGGTGCTGACTAAAATAATTTTTTCAGCTCAAGTGGCAGGAAAGAAAGGTATAGGAAGGCAAAGGAAATTATGGGAGGACCAGATTCAAGACTGTCCTCTTGAGAAAAAGATTATGAGTATGAAGTACTAAAAGATCTGTGTGTGGCATGTGATGGATGTTAATTAAGCTCAAGCTGTCTGTAGAGATCATTGTAAATGGAAACATTTGATACACCAACAGTAAGTAAATTGTAGTTCTATCAGTTAAATGTGTACTTGGCACATGATCTTTCTTTGAGGAGCTAACCTTTGAATCTAAGAGAACCTCTTAATGATATGTACGTATGTACCTATGTATGCATACACAGTTGCCTAACTTTTAATGCTTTGATCAGAACCAGTGCTTCATTAGCTTGGCTAATACGTTAACATTTTATCAAATTTTATTTTATGCCTCATAACATCTTATTGTATCACACCAGTGGGAGAGTGGTCAGAGGCTGGTCATCCAAACTGGGCTTGGTTTGACACGAGTTTACTGGGACGGGCTTGTTTTAGGTTTAAGTTTTGTATTTTTGAGACTTACTAAGAAGCTTCTGAAGCAGCTAAGCTGGTTTGCCAGAGTAAGGCAAAAGATAGGAAGAAGTGGAAAGACATGAATTGGCTTTTTGGAAAGATAGAATACTTTCTGGAAGTACACGAGACTCAGGAAAAAATAGGAGAAACAAAGTTGTAAGTTGTGTGAAGAATAGGATCAGTGAAATGATATGGGAGCCCAATGAGTTAAGTGATAGATGGGGTGAATACTTCTGTGAGTTATTAGATCAAGAAAGCAAAGGTGATTATGAGACAGAAGCAGATGATGTCATAGTGAGAGATAGAAGCACTGGTAGGATCTCAAGAGAAGAGGTGTGTAAAGCTCTAAAATCTCTTCAGAATGGTAAGTCTTTGGGAGTAGATGGCATATCTGCTGAGATGCTGAAATATGGTGGTGACTCTGTAATTGACTGATTAACTGAAATTTGCCAGTTATGTTGGATTTTAGGGATGGAGGAGACTGTCTTGTGCCAGTCTCCTCCATGTCATTCCTGCATACTTTCGAATTTCATCCACCCATCTCCTATGAGGTCTTCTTCTGGGTCTTTTCCTGTCCCTTGGAAACCAATCTAAAAGTTCGGCTGTCCATCTATGGTCTGTCCTTCTATCAATATATCCAGCCCATTGTCATTCCAGGGATTTTACTCTGATCATGATGTCTTCCACTCTTGTCATTTTTCTGATCCACAAGTTCCTCTTCTTATCTCTCCTGGTTACACCAAGCATGCACCTCTCCATGCCTCTTTGACTTGTCTGCAGCCTTTGTAGGTCCCTTTTAGTTGAGGTCCACGTCTCTGCACCATACGTTAGCACTGGAAGGATGCATTGATCAAACACTTTTCTTTTAAGACATAATGGCCTATTGCTCCTGAAAATTATACTGTTTCTCCCAAAAGCTCTGCAGGTAAGTTGTACACGCCGATTAATTTCTTCATATATATATAATCATCAAGCATTATCAATCCATTGCTGGATGAAGGTCTCAAGTTTCTTCCACAATTGTCTGTCTTGAGCCTATCTTCTCCATGTCACACACACATATATACATATTATTACTTCTTCAAGTATGAATACTAAAAAAAGTATGGCTATACTACTTGGATTTAGGTAGTATAGATACTAAAAAGTATTGCTATACTACTTGGAGTTAAGTAGTATAGGCTGTAGCCATACTTATGGACTTGTCTTAAGCCACTGACACCAGGGAAGGCAGAGAGCTAGTGCTGCAAGATTAAAAAAACACACTCGTGTCTTACCGGGATTCGAGGCCGGACGAATGGCCACAAGCCAGTGCTTAGACCACTGCATTACCAGGGGCCAGGGCGGCACCGGATGTTGTGCTTGTCTTACTGCATTGTCTCTACATTATCTGGAACCAATATGAGCCTAAATTCGGGACTGGCATCTGCTTACAGCACATAAAGTTACTCACAGTGATCATTCCCCCCACCCTCTTACATAAAAAAAACCATACACACACGTCTACAACTTGATATTTTGGGCATTTTTCCAGATACCAAGAAGTGTCATTTTCAGTGAGTATTTTTTTTTCTGCAGGCATTGTTTCAGGGATTTCTGCGGGTCATTTATGGCAAACTATATCGGTGTTTTCAAAATTCAGAACCATTCGATAGCTAATTTCACTGCATACTAAATGTCGTGTTTTAGAAATGGGAAATTCTTTTTCGATAGTTGGGCTCATTGTGTGTGAAACTATCGTTTATTTATTTATCGTTATTATTTTCTAAATGCGCAACTATTCCACAATAGATCTCATCGTAAAACCATCAGTGTTCTTGAATTGCGTAGTCTTGGACACTCGACGATCGCTCTGTCACATTTAATAAATTACTTGAAAGGAAAAGATTTCATTGTCACTCAGGACAAATTATCAGCATTTCCAAAATTACGAACTATTCGACAGTTGATCTCACAGTGTGTAAAACTACCAGTGTTTTCGAAATGTAGAACCATTCGTTAGATAATTGTCGAACTATCCATACATTTTAAAATGTTCAACGTTTTAGGCAACGATTTTACAACGAATAACATGAACTGTCGATAATTAAATGGTCGATAGTTTCCAAAACCTATCGCGCAGCGTTTTAGGCAACGGTTTTGTAACGAATAACCAAGCGAATAACATGAACAGTCGATAGTTTGCAAAAACTATCGCGATACTATCAGAAGACTAAACTATTCGAAACTGGGCTGTCGATAGTGCTGCAACTATCGATAGTATCGATAGTGCGAATACTATCGCCCATCCCTAAATTACACAGCCACGCGCGACTCTCTTGAGAACCCATCATTCCTCTGAAAATTTCCCGAAGCAGCCATGACTTTCAATGAAGAATTTACTCGCCTACTAATTTCACTATCCAATTTGTTCTCTCTGTCAAACATGCTTCCTAAATACACAAACTAACTCACCTGGTCAATCACTGTGCCATTTAGACTTACACTACATTTAGGGCTACCAGTTCCTCTCTCAAAAACTGGTAGCACTGAATGTAATGCAAGTCTAATTTGCATGAGATTCATTTTCCTGATTTTGCATAAATAAATGGATAGGAACACTTAGGCTAAGAATTATGGGATAATGTCACTTAGAACTCAAGTGGAAGGGGTGACAGAAATACGAGTGTATGAAAGACTTTAACTCTTCCATATAGTTTAGACATGGCTTTCTGCGATTAATCGCAGAAAGCCATGGTGTAGTGCACAGTAGCAGGGCATCAGCCTTAAACAATACCAGTGAGAAAAAGCAGGGAAAGAAATAAAGGTGATGCTCCCAATTCTAAAAAAGAAACATATCTTGTTAAGAGGGCAACGAGTTAATATGAGAAAAGATAAGAGAATTACATGTATTAGGTGCTTGAATTAATTCCCGCTATTGCCCAATAGAGTGCAGCAGCGGTGCGCTGTGACCCGGGCCACATGCGACCTCCCTAGCACACACACGTACCGTCCGTAGTCTGGGCGAAGCAGTGTATGACACACGATCGGAGGGCACAGAACACGAGATTGAACCACATTCACGATGTCGAGTTTCATACCAAAAAAGGAGCATTTGCGGAAAGCATTACTCTTCTGCTTTCATCTCAAGAAATCTGCAGTGGAAAGTCATCGTTTGCTAGTGCTGGCCTATGGGGAACATGCCCTATCGGAAACAACATGCAGAGAGTGGTTCCGACATTTAAAAGTCAACAAATATGACATGAAGGACAAAGAGAGCCCTGGGCAGCCAAAAAAGTTCGAAGATGGCGCATTGGAGGCCTTATTGGACGAAGATTCATGTCAGACGCTCCCCGAGTTGTCTGAAACACTATGAGTCGATGAGTCAACGGTTAGCAACCGTTTAAAGGCAATGGGAATGATCCAGAAGCTCGGAAACTGGATCCCACATGACAAGGTTGTTCTTCTCCACGACAACGCTACACCTCATGTCGCCAAATCCGTGAAGGAACTCTTGGAGGCACATGGCTGGGACTTCTTACCACACCCGCCTTATTCCCCGGACATTGCTCCCTCGGACTTCCACTTGTTCCGGTCACTGCAACATGGCCTGTCAGAGCAGCACTTCCTTTCTGTCGCGGATATCCAAAAATGGCTCGATGAATGGTTCGCCTCAAAAGAACCTGCATTTTTTTACCGCGGAATCCATTTGTTACCCCAATGGTGGGAAAGGGTCGTAGCTGCCAATGGACACTACTTTGAATAGACTATCCTGTACCGTTCTGCGGCAACACACAGGTGTTTGTGTCGCAAAAAACAGCGGGAATTAACTCGAGCACCTAATACAAGGGTATGGGCGAATCACGTCATTATGGTAAAACAGAGTGCAAATGCTTTCTGTCAGTTTAGTAAGTCAGATTTAAATTTGTATGCTTCCCCTTGAAAATCGTGGCTGTGTTTCCTAGGTTACTGTTACAAATGCAATGTACAGACTCACCCTTTAGGGGTCCCAGCCTCGACAGTTATCAGCGAAGAAAGCTGCAGCTCAGCCCATGACCTACGCAGGGAGACAACGGTCCATTTGCCGCCCCGGTGGCGCAGTGGTCTAAGCGATGGTCTCTGATCATTCGTCAGTAAGGGGTCTGGGTTCGAATCCCGGTGAGGCATGGATGTTGTGTTTGTCTTACGGCACTGGCTCTCTCCCTTCCCTGGAACCAGTGACCCTAAATTAGGGACGGGCGACTGCTTATAGCCCATTGAGTTGCTCACGGTGGTCGTTAAACCTCCAATCAAAAAAAAAAAAAAAAAAAAAAACAACGGTCCATTTACAGGTGGATTTCAAAGTTGCTTTTATTAGGACATTACTGACTGTTCTTGTTAGTACCATATCACCTGGCAGTGGACAAAGTATTATTGCCACTGAACTGTGGAAGACTGGAAATAAGTAACTTGGTTCAACAAATCAAGAGTAAATACAACACGCTGATGGGATAGTTTGCCTGTGGTATAGACCACATGATTTCACTTGGGTTGTTATAGGCCTGTGAAGGCAGTGTAAATGTACAAGAGAGCACCTTGAACATTTTTGAAACTGGCATCGCTGTAGAAGACTGTGTTAATGTACTTGCCAATAACCTACACTCATTCATGAGTATTCACTTTCCACAGCAGAATGCCTTCTTTCAACAAAGCAATGCCTAGTCTCATATGGTTTCTGTTCAGAAAAGGACTGGCTGAAGAAGCATTCCAGTGGGTTCGTTCTCAACCCTTGAATGGCCCTCTCACTTCCCCACATAGCACCTGTGGGATGAAGTAGGGTAATGCATGAAACCCACCACTAGCAACTTTCTGCACTTTATGTATGGCTGTCACCTGAACATTTCCAAGCCGCCCCGGTGGCGCAGTGGTCTAAGCGATGGCCTCTGATCATTCGTCCGAAAGGGGTCCGGGTTCGAATCCCGGTGAGGCATGGATGTTGTGTTTGTCTTACGGCACTGGCTCTCTCCCTTCCCTGGAACCAGTGACCCAAAATTAGGGACGGGCGACTGCTTATAAACCTCCAATAAAAAAAAAAAAATGAACATTTCCAACAACTGGTTGAGGTAATACCATGCTGCTGCTGTTGTAAGGAAGAAAGGTGGGTCCACAATTATTAGTTATTATAGGTAGGTAAGTATGTTGTCCTAGATGTATGAAGCTGATATGAATTCATACTGAGTATAAATTAGGAAAAACAAAGCTATGGTTCTTGAGCAAGGAACTGTTAGCACTGAATGCAAGATCAGTCTAATTGGTACAGGAACAAATCAAATGAATGAATTTGTATACTTAAGAAGCATGTTTGACAGATAAAACGGGTTAGATGGTGAAATGAGTAGCCGAGTGAATTAATCTTTTACAGCATTATTGCGTTCTTAGAAATCCCCCAAATCGCTGTGTCTGAAAGTGTAATTGTTCTTACTCTGATGTACAGGAGGGAAACCTGCGTACTGCAAAAAAGACATGCAAGTCATTTGTGTGCTGGAGAGATGTGACATTTATATAAATGCCAACTAGTATGGACTTTCCATAATTTTACGGATTTTTGGTTGCTGTTATGGAAGTACAGACATACCAATGAAATTATGGAAAATCACCACTTGATTTTTCTAATATGGAAAGCAATTTTTTCATCAACTTAATTTTTTTTTTGTTTGTTCAAGTTTATCTTGGAAGAAAAATTTAAAGCTGTATTCTGTGTAATACAGATTTCTGTATCTTAATTGGTAATCCTATGAGCTACCTATCTACAAAAGAAAATCCAAAGACAATAACGGCAGCCGCTTGACACTGGCTCAGCCTTTCACCCCCATTTTACCCCTCCCACGATGTCCACGTGTATATCACCCACAACTATGGATGCTGCTCTATCAGTTGTTTCCTTACCCCTCCCATGATGCCATCAGTGAATGAGTGTGTTGTATGGATGCTACTCTAATAGCCTTTTCTTGTGCTCCCTGATCTCTGCAGCACTTGCTGCTGCCGGATAGAAAAGCGTGGCAATTGGTTGTGCAATCATTATTTAGCATGGCAATCGGTTGTGCAATCAGTTTTATTATTATTTATTTAAAATGAAGCATGGAAACGTACCACAGAACTGACCCTGTTTTTAAAAGTCACAGGTTTCTGTGAACCATGTGCTTTGCAGCATTTGTAGATGTGATTTTAGCATCGTTTGCGGTGGGCGGCAGTGGCAGTGGCCCAGGAGTCCGGGCCCTCCTCATGAGGTGACACTTGGCACTACATTCTTTGTTATTGGTGGTTATTTGTAGTTATACTTATGTAATTTACGAATAATTGGAAGTGTACTTTGATGTGGTGGAGATATTATTGCTTCTCAATATTTTGAGAGATGACTCTAGGGTATTTTCATTTGCATGTTCAACACTTTGGGCCACCCTGATAAAAAAGTTCCTGGGTGCGCCACTGTTGGGCTGGATGCTTGCCAAACAGACGCAGAATCAAAGAAGCGTCATCAACATTCCAAGGCAGTGGCGTAGCCAGAAATTTCTTAAGTGGTGGTGGTGGTGGTGTGTGTGTGTGTGGGGGGGGGGTCATTTGTGAAAGCCCCATATATACATACGCTGGCGTGCAAAAATTAAGCACGAGACGGTTTTTCGAATGTAACGTCATGCAGAAGTGCTCCACACAGTGGCGGCTCGTGGCAACTGAAACAGGTGGGGCCATAGCCGAAGTCAAACAATGAAATAAAAAAAAACTGTCATTATTAGGCCAACTATTCAGACCTCCACCCTACCCCCAAGATTCCTTTACTCTGCCGCTGTTTACCCCCTTGACTCACAATAATGCCCAAATCAGGCAGGAATCTGTCAACTATTGTATTGCACACGAAAAAAATTTCCTCAGAATAGAATGCATAATTATTAACAGAAAAATCTTAAAACTCCTTAAATAAAATTTTTACCTTAAAACATATGAGCATTAATTTATGTTAGTTGTGCTTTGTGTTTCTTCAGATTTCTCAACTGAGGAATAATCACACGATAAAAAAATGTAGTGAAAAAATAATAACTCCAAATATACGCAGGGAGGGAATGTTTCATGAATTTCGTCCCATATAGAATGAGTACAATACTACCATTTGCATTATTTGAAAGGTTTAACCTTTTTTTTTTAAGAACTTGTGAAACCTAAAAACATATATGTACTCATGTGCAAATTATACTTACAGGTTTTCTCATTTATTTATTTATTTTTAACATAGAAAATCCTCTCAGTTAAAACTGAAATTAGTTCTGCAAAGCGCTTTGTAAACTTCATACTCTTGGAAAATCAAATTCTTGGGCTGATAAGCACCAATTTTTTTTAAGTGAAGCTTTTCGACTCAAATTCTTGGGCTGATGAGCACTGTGTTTTTTTAAGTAAAACTCAAACTAAAAATTCTTGGGGTGATAAGCACTGAGTTTTTTTAAGTGAAGCTTTTCTTCCAGATTTAAAGCAAAGAACGGAGATTTTAACAAAATATCCACTCCATTCATTGTAATCGACAAGCAAAAAAGTCACGACACAAAGGAACAACACATCACCGAGAGAGAGAGACACAGAAAAAACAACTAATTGAACTTTGAGCTTGGTCGGGGCAAGCTTCTCTGTCAACCCACGGCGTTAAGGAAATGGATACTCTCCTGGCCAATCACAGCTTTTTTTCCACACGCGTTAAGGCAGTGTTGTATGTAGGCCATCATACTGAATGAGACTGGGAGGAAATCGTCTCCTCTTCGCTTGCGTAGTGATGTTACTGGGGCCTGTTGGAGCTGGCCCCAATAACCTCACACTCTGAACGTGATCTCTTTCCTCAGGAAATAGTTTTTCGTTTTTGAAGGAAACTTTTCCCTTAGGTAATGGTTTTTGAAGGGAAAGGTTTATCACCATGTAGTTAAGAGAGAGAATAAGAATCAGGAAAAAAAAAAAATTCTAAAAATAGAAAATTTTAGGTGGGACCCGGCCCCTCTGGCCCCTAATGACGAACCGCCCCTGGCTCCACATTGACTCAAATCATACCATAAGATCCCCAAGATGTAAGAATATGGGACAAGTGAGCAAAACCGTTCAAACAAGGAATCCAAAGGCACTTTGGTAGCTTCGAGCACAACTGGACAGAAGACAGAAACGCCCATGTCACATGCGGCTGCCAAGAAAAATCCAGGATATGATCACCTCTGACTGCGTTGCAGGATTTACAACGTCTGTCCATGCTGAGGACGAGGTTGTCAAGGAGCTGTTGAGGCATCACGGCCCATTCCTCTTGTAGCGCCAATCGCAGCTGCGGAATCATTGCTGGCGGCTGGTGACGTGCTGCCAAGCGTCTCCCGAGAAAGTCCCATACGTGTTCGATTGGATTTAGGTCTGGGGACCTTGCGGGCCAATCCATGCACTGAATATCTTCACTCTCCAACAGCTCTGCGACAGCCACTGTACAATGAGCTTTAACGTTGTCGTCCATGAAGAGGAACTCAGGACCCACAGCACCTCTAAACAGACGCACGTGTGTCAGGAGAACCTCGGTACAATAACGGACACCAGTGACTGAACCTCCTTGGAAGATGTGGAGGTCAGTACGGCTACCAAGCATGATACCGCCCCAAACGAGAACTCCGCCACCTCCAAACCGGTCCCTTTCGACGATGTCGGAGGTGTGATTGCGTGTTCCCTGCTCTCTCCAGATGTGTATACGTGAAGAATCGCTCGTCAGACTAAATCAGCTCTCATCCGTAAAGAGAACTCGACCCCATTGCTGACGTGTTCAGTTCTTGTGTTCCTGGCACCACAGAAACCGCCGTCTCCGATGAGCAGGCGTTAATGGCACACACCGTACTGGTCGTCGTGCAAATAGACAACTTTTGTGCAGCCTCCTGGCCACGGTAAAACGCGATAATGGACGTCCAGTTGTCTGTTGCATGTGCCTTGCAATTTCTCCCGCTGTCTGCCGTCTGTCTCTTCTCGCTTGTAGGACAATATACCGGTCGTCCGCCACCGTGGTTGCTCGTGGACGACCACTGCTAAACTCTCTGACAGGTGTTCCTGTCGTTTGAAATGCTCTCGAAGCTTGTGAAACGATGCTGTGAGCAATCCCGAACTCCTCGGCCACAATAGTCACACTTCGATTTTCTTCCAACTTCCCAATGACGCGACCTTGGGTAAAGTCATCCAGATGTCGTCTACTGGATTGCCTGTTGGCCATATCACATGGTGGTAGCAACTCGACGTCGTTCAAACCAATGATCATGCTCAGCTTTCAGCGAATTGCTGAGCATGATCATATGTAGAGGATTTTAGGAAGGGAGTGTCTGACCCCAGGTCTTAAACAACCCTTAGAAATAGGAAGCTAGGAGATTAGGGCTAGAGTACCCGATAGGAAAGTGACACGGAAGCGAAGTAGAAAGGGGGAGGAAGACGCCCTTATTTATTACCGGGGGGGCAGTACACAGGGTCCGATGGCTTAACGTGCCCATCCGACGCACGGCAGATATTTAATGGATCGGGCGTTCGTACCTGCTTGGGATCGAACCTGAGGTCCTTTCCGTTGCAGTCATGAACGTTGTCCACTAGGCCACCCACGGCCCTGAGAATTGCTGAACGTACACCACCCGTGTGCTTTATACCCTTCCGACACCCCCCCCCAAGTCATGCTGCATATATGCGCATGCCCTATCGTACCGGACCCTAGTCTGTCTCCTGAATGGTCTTTCGGTCCTTCCTGCCTGCTCGTTCCGCTGTTATGCTAATTTCTCCTCTTCGTCCTTAATTTTTGCACACCAGTGTATATCGCTTTAAATTCATACTAAATCTCCCCTCAAGCGGGGGTCCGGACCCGAAGACCACCCCCGTTGGCTACGCATATGCTCCAAGGAATGATATTTCTTCATGTCTGGAGGCAATCTTTTATATTTTTCTGGTAGACAGTATTTTTTAATTTTTCCACTAGCAAAAAAATTTTTATTATATATTTTTAGCACGTCTTTTGTAAAAAAAAAAAAAAAAAAAAAAGATCGTTCTTATGTTATCCGTCCGTCCGTATATAGACACGATATCTCTGCAACTATTTAGTCCGATTTGAAAAATTCCTTTTGCATTGGGAAGCTTGAAATATGTGAATGATGATCCTTCAATTCCTTTTTTTTTACAATGTGCAAATTCGCCGCTAGAGGACGTAATTGCAGATGATGTCGAATTCAAAAATACGTTTTATTCCACATATTTGCTTCTAAACATCCGATTGAAAAAATTCTTTTAATTTTGGATTCCATTTATGTCAAAGAATATTTTAGATGTAGTTACTTTTTGAAATTACGCATAGATTTTCTGCTAGGGGCGTAAAAGTAAATTACATTTTCCCCAATAACTCTTCTTCAGAAACTCCCGATTTGAAAACTTCTTTCTTCAGCGGATACAGCTCCTGGTGGAAAATCTTTTGCATATAATTTCTAATTTTTGGTAAAGAATACTTTGGCCACCGCTGCCCCGGTGGCGCAGTGGTCTAAGCGATGGCCTCTGATCATTCGTCCGAACGGGGTCCGGGTTCGTATCCCGGTGAGGCATGGATGTTGTGTTTGTCTTACGGCACTGGCTCTCTCCCTTCCCTGGAACCAGTGACCCTAAATTAGGGATGGGCGACTGCTTATAGCCCACTGAGTTGCTCACGGTGGTCGTTAAACCTCCAATCAAAAAAATAAAAAAAAAACTCGAAAAGTTGTTTTTGTGTAAACTTACCTTAATAACTTTGATTTTTCGCGTTTCTCCGGCACAATTGTTTATTCTCTTCACGGCTTGTTTTAGACTGTCCTGTTCAACGGTTAGCATGGAACTTCATACCGAAGCATTTTCTACAAAATAATGCGACATTATAAATCGGAACTATCTAAATTCTCGACAATGTGATGTGGAGCGACATCTGCTTTTAGATGCAATCTTGCTCACTTTGGCATTTCAAGATTTCAGTTTTTATAGCCCATTGAGTTGCTCACAGTGGTCCTTAAACCTCAAATAATAAATAAATAATAACTTTGGCCACCAGGGAGCGTAAGCGTTAATTTTTGCTTCTGATGTATTTGCCGTAAAATCTGAGCTTCTAAAATCTCGATTGAAAAAATTCTTTTGTGGACCGATGCTACTCACGTCGATAAACGTTTTCGGAATATTTTCTTCTTAAAATATTCCATGGTTTCTCCGCCAGGAGGCATAGATGTATTTCTTATTTTTGTCAATATCTCTACTTCTAAGAGTCCGATTTGAAAAATTCCTTCTTTGTTGGACAGTGTTTTCAGTGTGACATGTTTTTCATATAATTTCAAATTTTTTAGGTAATTCATAGACTTTCCGCTAGGGGTAGAAAAGGTAAATTGTGTTTCCCCCTATATCTCTGCTTCTAAATCCCAGATTTGAAAAATTCTTTCTGCACCGCATACAGCTCCTGATGGAAAATTGTTTGTACATAATTTCTAATCTTTGTAAAAAAATCGTGTGGCCACCAGGGGGCGTAAGTCTTAATTTCCGCTTCTGATGTACTTGCAGCAAAATATGAGCTTCTAAATTCTCGATTGAAAAAAAGTCGTTTGTAGAACGATACTACTCATGTCGACAAATCTTTTAGAAACATTTTCTTCTTAAAATAATGCATGGTTTCTACACCAGGGGGCGTAGGTGTATATCTTATTTTTGTCAATATCTCTATTTCTAGGAGTCCGATTTGAAAAATTCCTTCTTTGTTGGATAGTGTTTCCGATGCGAAATGTTTTTCATATAAATTCAAAATTTTCAAGTAAATCATAGACTTTCCGCTAGGGGGTGGAAAGGTACCCCCCCATCTGTGCTTCTAAATCTCAAATTTGAAAAATTCTTTCTGCACCGGATACAGCTCCTGATGGGAAATCCTTCGCACATAATTTCTAATTTTTGTAAAAAATGGTTTGGTCACCAGGTGGCGTCAGTCTTAATTTCTGCTTCTGATGTATTTGCAGCAAAATATGAGCTTTAAAACCTCGACTGAAAAAAAAAGTCATTTGTAGGCGGATACTACTCATGTCAACAAACCTTTTAGGAACATTTTCTTCTTAAAATAATGCATGGTTTCTACGCCAGGGGGTGTAGAGATATATCTTATTTTTGTCAATATCTCTACTTCTAGGAGTCCGATTTGAAAAAATTCCTTCTTTGTTGGATAGTGTTTCCGATGCGAAATGTTTTTCATATAAATTCAAAATTTTCATGTAAATCATAAACTTTCCACTAGGGGTGGAAAGGTAAATTGCGTTTTGTGCATTATTTCTGCTTCTAAAACTCAGATATGAAAAATTCCTCTATCGCATACAGTACCTGATGGAAAATATTTTTCATATAATTTCTAATGTTTGGTAAAGAATGTTTTGGCCACCAGGGGGCATAAGTGTTAATTTCTGCTTCTGATGTATTTGTAGCAAAATCTAGGCTCCTGAAAATTCGACTAAACATTTTTTTTCTTGGACCGATACCGCTCATATTGAAAAACCTTTTGAGAATACTTTCTTCCTAAAATAATGCATGGTTTTCCCAACAGGGAACATAATGTCACATCTAATTTTTGTCAATATCTCTTTTTCTAAGAGTCCAATTTAAAAAATTCTGTGTTGGAGAGCGTTTCCGGTGCAAAATGTTTCTCATTTAAATTCATATTTTTCTTAATGGACAAATCAGCAACCAGAGGGCGTAAGCTCACGATTCCGTTTACAGCAATATCTGAGAGATTAAAAACTAGATTGAAAAACTTCTTTCTTCCGCCAGATACTATATTTTTCCATACCAGTTCCATTGACTTTGAATAGCTTTGATAAATTTAATTTGCATTAGAACGGACTCAAAAGACGTGCTTATTACATCCGAAAATTCGGTGTCATCTTTGTTTTAAATAGTTGTTGTGACAAACTGGAATTGGTTGCCGTGTTAAATACCCAAATTTGCCATTGTGGACTGGATTACTGATTTTTTTTTTTTTTTTTTTTTTTGTTATTGGAAACTACTTTTAAAGGTTGGCATCTATGCGTTTATGTGGGGAGTTTGTGGTAAGACATGTTCTGGTCAACTGAGCAATGAAGATGTGTAATGTGAATCAGAACATTGTTAGTAAGGTAGAAATAAATATACTTAGGTGACTTGGCCATGTTGAAAGAAAGAGTGGTGAGATGCTTGCTAAGAGAAATTATTAAGCCCCAGTGGCAGGAATTTATGGACCAGATTCGGAAATGTCTGCTCTTGAAAAAGATGTGTATGAAGTACAAAAGGTATTTGTGTGATATGTGTGATGAATGTCAATGAAGCTTGAGTTGCGTGCCAAGATTGCTGTAAATGGATGCATCTGATACATTAACAGTGTGCAAAATCTAGTACCATCAGTTTTAAACTTTTAATCTGGCAGATGAACTTTCACTGAAAATCTAATATCTGAATCTAGTGTATGTCAAATTGCCTTTTGGTGTATATTTACCAATGAACAGCACAACTAGATGCTGCAGAGTACAGCAAAAAGTAATCACATGGTATAACAGAAGTAAAGCACACAAGTACAATAGGACCGCGATTATCCGAGCTATTGTGGACCGAGCCTAGCTCGGATACCCAAAAACTCGGATAATATGGACCTTATTGCAATTTGAGGTTATAAATAAAGACGCATATGGTACAAGTTACACTTATTTAAAGGTTAATTGTTACGGACATTTTTTTTGATTGGAGGTTTAACAACCACCGTGAGCAACTCAATGGGCTATAAGCAGTCACCCCTCCCTAATTTAGGGTCACTGGTTCCAGGGAAGGGAAAGAGCCAGTGCCATAAGCCAAACACAACATCCATGCCTCACCGGGATTCAAACCCGGACCCCAAACGGACGAATGATCAGAGGCCATCGCTTAGACCACTGCGCCACCGGGGCAGCTTACAAACATTTAAATGCAAGATTAAGTATATATAATATGAAATAAAACTTACATAATTTTGAAAGATTTATTTAGAAAAGTAGTCCTTCAAAGTTTACTGCTTGAAGATGCTCACCCTTTTCGTTGCTGCCATTTCATGCCAGCGTCGCAGTAGCAGAAGGTCCGTTGAAGTGGCCTCTGGTTGTTGCTCAATGTACTCCATCGCCTTCTTGATTTCCTTAAATCCATCTGAATGGGTTATTTTCTCAGGAACTATACAGTCATTTTCAACGTCACTGCTGCCACTCTAGTCTTGATTTACTGCCTCCATGATCATTTCGTCTGTTAATTCTACCTGTTCGTCTCCATTTACCCACTCGGCTATATCGTATTCATTTAGTATTTAGTTCAGCTGCTGGGATACTTTGGACTAAATCCAAAATATTGTCCTCGACGTTGTATTCAGGTGTGTTCAAAACAACACAACTTTACACTAAGGCCTCAAATAAAAACAGACATTCATTTTACAAATGAAACACAACACTGCACGGTTAACTGAAGCATGCAAAAAACACCAACTGACCTACATCCGGTAGGTACCCTGTGTCGGGTGCATGCGACGAGTGGAAGAGCCATAGATCAGTGACTTTGGCAAAAGTACACCACCACCACTGCTATGTGCGTAATTTAGCTGGAAACTGGGATGATCGAGGCGGCTCGGATAATCGTGGTCCTACTGTATGTGTATGAAGTGCATACACTTCTTATGTCTTTAAGAAGAAGCTTAGAACTTACTAACATTCCCTACAGGTGTATCAAGAAATCACAACTTTTTTTTTTTAATCAAGCTTTATTAAGCTACAAATATTTTACATTTGCAAGCAACAATTATTTTACAGATCCAAACATTAGTCCATACTTAGGGTCCAAGTGCAATTACATTTTTTTTTTAGTTTTGCCAGCCATACATTCATTTTGATTAATGTAATCTCATTCAACTACACAAACACAAAAGGGTGTTCCAGTTCATAATAGTACAAGCACATTTCTGATCAGACAGTCATCTACATCTATTTAAACAAAATAATTTCCATAATACATTATACACAATAAATAAAAACTTGGAAGATTGCACTCAATGCAAAATTACAGTCACCTTCTGGAATGCTGCATATCACTGAAGGTGTAATTTGTCATAAAGAATCAGAATTTAAGTGAAATATTTCCAGTATACACACAGCATTAACGAATAAGGGATCAACCGTGACTGTATTTTGCTGACAAAAAGAGAGGAAATTTGTTGGTTATCTGGTAATCCACAACAGCAGCAAAGACAAATAAATGTGATCAAATATTCTGAGTATATTAATTGTAGCTTCATCCACAAGATGGATGACCAAAGAAATATTTGCACATTTAAAGTTAGTTCCAGGAGCAAGGATATGTATGGAGATTTTTTAAGTGTCTTGAAAAAATGGTATTATGGGTACATATACAATTGAACATTAACATATTAGTCCAAGAATCAGAGCATGACAAGTAGATATTTTAAAATATCTTCAATAAGGACCTTAGCTACACTGCATTTCTTCTTTTAGGAACAAGTGCTTGTGGAAATTGTCATACTTCTCATTTCTCCCTTGAAATTTATATGAAAAAAGAAAACTACCTTTTGAGAGATTTTATAGTGTAAGTATATTTAGCACTCAATCTAGATTATATTTTCACTCTGTGCTGCTTGAAAGATTGTAGAGGAAAGCACAGAAAAACTGGATGGACAACTTCCAATTGGACCTGAGAAAGTGAAAGAGACCAGAGAGAAAATAGGTAAGATGTGATTGCACTGAAGAACTTTGGAGCTTTGTGCTACTACAGAAGATGCTGGGGTTTTGAAAATTTAAGTGCTTTAAAAGGTATCTCTAGTTTAACCACAAGGTGTCATACATACATGTTTTGCGGATTATGTTAAATTAATGTATTTTGCTGTCATTCCTTTTTCTATAAATCAAATTCCTCTTTAGACATGCAGACATTCATGAAATCTACAGGACACCAGGCACTGATCCAAACCATAGGATTTGCCACCAAGAAGGAGTTTATGTTAAAAATGAGGAGCCTAGCCTTGTGCTATATGAAGCCTCACATATGTAGCTTATGCATTTTTCATGACACATAGAACAAAAACCACATTATAAGCTCTGGAGAAATATCTGTACTGGGAGCAATTTTCTGTAGAACAACAATATGTTTTTGTTAAACTCATTTCAAACTAGTAAACTAACAAAATGTTTGAGAAGTTACGAAAGTGTTTTAATTTAGAAATAATGACCTAATAGAAAGAAAACAAAAGTAAAAAATCATTTTGAAGAGATAATCCTCAAGTCACATGGAAAGTAGCTGAAATATATTATTACTGTATGGAGATACCATGAATACTGTTATCCATTTTATTAGATAACTATGAATATATGACCTGATCCTTATTTAGGGAAAATGCATCTTTGCTATGAGTTGGCATGTGACTCCACTGGCAAAACTTGAATGCTGTAGGTTTTATGATAGCATAATGGTCGGCACACCCAACAGAAAATCTGGATTCAGTTTCCATTCTGAGATGGGTGATTCATACCTGCTAAGTTTTACATATGACATATTTTACCCCCACATAAGTACAGTTTTGAGGGAGGAATAAGGGTTCTTAAGGACCACCGCCCCTCTATATTCTGACTTGCCTGCTCACAATTTTATCCACTTCATTGCCCCCCCCCCCCCCACCCTCAACCCTTTCTATTTGCAGCCTAGCAGGAAAGACTCGTGGTGAAAATTCTATAGGATTAGAACTAGCGGTAATTGCTAAAATAAAGAGAGAGAGAGTGTTGGCTCAGAAATTTAAGGTTAAAACCTTAATTTCTGTGCCAATATTCTCTTGCAATCGTAAACAACAGTTGCAGAATAAAGTTTGTTATCCATTACATCAGACAACTATGATTGCGATCAGGAACAATGGTTGCAGAATAACGTTTGTTGAGTTATATATGTGTGTATTCATGCTAGAGAATGACTGTTTATAGTTGATTAATAACGTTTGGTAATAACTAACTTAATGAATGTGGTGGAGATGGGATGGAGTGAACCACACAAGTGTCCTAAAATATATAGGTCGTCTACACATCTAATGTACAACAATTTTCTTGGATACTTGTCTGAAAGTACGTCAGTGTTCACTTATGATCTTTGCATATGCACAGCAAATAACCTCAATCATCCGAGATCTAGCTTGGCGGTTATATTTGGCATGTCTGAGCACTTAGTTAAATAAAATAATATTTCCTACCTTTTTCTAAGCAAAACTTTGATGAGAAAACTATATTTTTTCGGGCTCTTTTAGGAATCCAGAAGTTACACTCAGTGTATCTTTTTTACATAACTGGATATTCAAAAATAATCAGTGCTGATGTTTTTGCTAAGCTTTCTCATTTCTGTTGTAACAGTTGTGTAAAAAAGATGGGTCTGTTCCATTGCTGATTATCTTTGTTGTTTTTAATAAATAGGAATTTTTCAAAATATCATTCGACATAGGTAGTAAGAATAGTATAAGGTTGGCTTTCCTAAGACTTTCCAGCATGTGTTTGTTTCAATTTACACAAAAATTGAAACAAACACATCCTAATAGCCAAATTAGTTCCGATCATCATAATGCTGTTAGTTTGCCCTCCCCATTTCCAACTGGTTATGTGAAGTACTGAAGATAGGCCTCGTAAAGCATCAAAAGGCCAGATATATTTACTTTATAATACAACAGTTCAGAGTAAAGGAAGGATAATTTTTTCTTTCATAATTCTCTATGTGTAAAGCCGAAGTAATTTAATTTGATTAAACATCGTAATTAATTGAACACAAATGTTACCAAGTTATGTGAAATGGTAGTTAAATTAAGATCAGATTCACAATGCTCTTATTAATAGCAAATTCAGAGTAAGTTCAGAAATAAAAATAAGCTCCTACACACACAACCATTCATGATGTAGAAACACACAGGACTAAGAAAACATGATATGCAGAAGATTTGGGTGGATATGAACAATAACCTATAGAGTGAAGTGATATGATGCTGTAGTATATTTTTGTTTTGTGCAGGCTTTTATTATATATCCATGAATTTGCAGAAGTTGGACGCTATGGAGTTCTAGGAACACTTTTGAACATCAAGTAGAGCATTTAGGTCATGGAAATTGAACTCTTTAACAAGTTCAGAATTTTTTCACCTTAGTAGTCATGGATGCCAAGAGGGAAAAATTTACAATTTGGTGTCTGTAAGGGTTTCACACTGACTACAGTACAAACTGAAACAATGAGATCGCAATTCATGAGTCAAAACATGCAGTTTATGTTTGAACTGCAGAAAAAACACCTTGACTATTTGAGAGCATAAAATGGTAAAATTTTCGTAAGCTCCAGCATTCCACTTATTTTAATGAATGTTCAGCACAGATCACAATTACGATGATATAGACACTGTTATGTGATATGAGACAAGGCTTACTAAATTAAAATTTAAAAATTTAGTATGATGAGTTATTTAAAAGATGCCTACCACAAGCAAACAACTTCGAAAGTTTTACATTATCAGTTTTTCATGATTGACACACATCATCACAAAGAGCAAGTAGAACAGTATCTTATTTCATTAGTTCACAATCTTACTTTGTAGCATGCTAAAATTTAAAAGTAATTCCTGAAAATGCAATCAACCAACAAATACAGCAGAAATATTTAGGAACACATGTTCTATTATCTGGCTTGGCACACATTCATAACTGACAAATGCTACATATAAAAAATATGAGGGAGATTTTAAAACAATTACTTAGTTTTGGATGACTAATAATATTGCATTAAACATAATTTAAAATCCACAATCTAGCTCTGACACTGAAATAACATTTTTTGGTGAATATTAACATAGCAGAGTTAAATTTATGGAGCCATACTGAGACATGGAGATTTCACAAGGCTCAGATAAGTGAATAAATCTATTTTATGGCTCAATAATTTTATAGCTATAGTCTAGCTAAATGCACTTTGAATAATTAATTAAAATCTGAAAATCTCCAAAGTAATCTACTGTACCAGTTAAGTGAAGGATCCAGTTAATCAATGCGCTACTTTTCTTCAACAATTTACTTAAATTATTGACAAATCATGATGGCATGTCAATTTAATGTTTGATAACATGAATAATGTTCCACGGACAGCTCCTGTTGACAGAATAACAAGTCAATTATAATGATTAGCACAAAGTTTTTACCATTAGATGATGGTGTTAGCAATGAATCTTCAGAAGCCAGTATACAAACTACTGTATTGGAGTTTTCCAACACAGATAACTACAAAGCGTATGATTCATTCCACATATTACAAAACTGAATTATAAGGGTGAGTCAAATAAAAGTGAGCCAGCCTTCCCCATGGATAAATGGTTGGCCTACTGACTTTGACGTGTGTTTGTGGGATGCAGTCATTTGTCAGGTCCAAAGTTTAGGCACAGTTGTGAGGAGAGGTCCTGTGGTATCTGAGTTTTATTGGTTTGAACATGGGCCTGCACCTCAATGGACACTCCAGGAGAATAGTGTGGATTTTTAATGGCTGAAGGTGTTTCACAACACAATATTTATCACTGAATGTCCATAGTTTATGATCAGCATTTTATTTCATTGGTCACAGTGAAGCAATGGAGTAGACGCTTCAAGGAAGGACGTGAAAGCTGCAGGGGCAACCTGAGACCAGGGCAAAGCCATCCTGGTGAACACATTAGCACAGGTAAATGTGTTTATCAGACAAGATTGGCATCATAGTATTGATGAGTTGGCTGCAAGTGTTAACATCAGTCATGTCTCAGTGCAACCCATTATTCATGAACATCTGAATTACTTGTTCCTTTTCTCTCATTGGATTCTAAAGGTTTTCAGCAAGGACTAGGAGGAGAGTTCTTGGATCACATTGTTGCCGGAGATGAATCGTGGTGCCACCACTAGGAGTCTGAAACACTACAGCAAAGGCTGCAATGAAAGCATCCTCAATCATCACCCCCAAAGAAGGCATAAAACATCAGCCATCTCCACTGGAAAGATAATTTTGACCATGAGGGCCCATTACTGGTCGAATATGCTGAACATGGGGAGACTCAATGCTGACTGCTGTGTTGCCACACTGCAACACCTGCACAGGGAAATTGAGAACAAGCGCTGTGGCTTATTGTTAAGAGGTATCATCTTGTTGCATAGCAAAGTGCAACTCCATAGGATAATGTTACCATGGGAAAGCTGAGGAAGTTAAATTGCGAAACTCTTGCACACCTTCCCTACAGTTTGGACCTTTCACCTTATGACTTTCACGTTTTCAATAGTTGAAGAAGAAGCTAAATGGTTGAAGATTTGCATTGGATGCTGAAGTGCAGGGGGCAATTGCACTAATTCTGATGCAGCAACCAAGGGACTTTTATGAGCATGGAATCGCCAGGCTCGTTAGTCAGTGAGACAAATGCCTCAATGCTGGTAGTGACTTTTTTTTTTTGACATAAAGTAATGCTTTCTGACGTTCACCTTGGCTCACTTTCATTCGACTTGCACTTATATTTGGAATTAGATTTTTTAAAATATACAGGGTTCTTAGGAAAGTCTGTTTACCCTCCCACTAACTTTTAAACTGTGTATCATACCACCATGGAAGTAATGTGTACCTATAGGAAAGTGACTGTGCATAATTGATTGGATGTGCTTGCAGTGCCCTAGTGACAAAATACGGAACTTAGCAAAACTAACTCAGAAACCAAGAGAGATACGCAAAAAAGGCCAATTACAAAATGAAAGAGCAGTGTTTAATTAGTACAAAACGACACTTAGTTCAACAGAAACACTTGCAGAAAAGACAAGAAAATGCGAAGAAAGTGTCAGATGTCCGGCTGCTAGCACGCGACAGCAACAGAAAAGTGGTTATGTGATATAACATGTAGTCATGCAAATTTCAAGTTTGACGTAAAATGAAGTCAGACAGCTGAAGGGCTATAAATGATGGGTGGGAATTGAGAGTGAATCAGAGTAAGAGGTCGGCAGGTAGATGGCTATCTTCACGAACAAAGAGTACTGTGATATGGTCTTGCTGTACGACGAATGTCAGCAGAATGCAAAAAAAGTTGCAAGGTTGTATAGAGTACGGTTTTTCACTCATCAGCATCCAGCAGCACAGACAATTGCCAAAGTTGTCCGGCACCTGCCAGAAACAGGAAGCATTACTGAGTGTCATCGTTCCAGTCGTCCCATTGGTGACCATGTGTGAGTACATTCTGCGGATGTTTAGGGCTATGTTCTTGCAAATCCCCAAAGTAGTACGATGGCAGTGAGCCATGCGTGTGGATTATCGGCATCACAGGTGTGGCAAATCTTGAACGAACACGGTGCACATCTCTACCGTGGTGCTGTCGTACAAAACCTGATGCCTGGAGACCTTCAAATGCAGTATGACTTTGGTAACTTTATCTTGAACACCTTTCAAGAAAAGCCATGGTTTGTGGACAACAGTGATTTGTGGACAACTGACGAGTCAACATTTACAAGGGGCAAGATCATCAATCGCCAGAACTCCCACTACTGAGATGTGAGAAATCCACACATGATGAGACAAGCATGCCATCAAGTATGCTGGCCACTTAATGTGTGGTGTGGAATGTGGCAAACATCCGTAATTGAACCTGTGTTCATTGAGGGAAATTTAACAGGTCAGCGTTGCTTGCAGCTGTTATGTGGTCCAGTAAGCGACTGGTTGGATGATGTTTCTTTGACTACGTTACCACACATATGGTTTCAACATGACGACTGTCCTTCCCACAAAACCCTTTCCAGTTCACTCGTTCTTATATCGCACGTTCGGCAACAATATTATTATTGGTTTTGGTGGTAGTACGGAATGGCCGCCATGGTCACTCGACCTAACACCGACGGACTTCTTTTTCTTTTGGGGATACTTGAAGGATCAAGTGTACTCTACGGAACCTTCCAGTGTGGCAGATTGAAAGGAATGAATCGTCAGGGCCTGTAATTCTGTAACCCTGTGATGTTGCATGCTGTTCGAGATGCATTTCTGCCCGGAGTCCAGATGTGCATCAACACTGATGGTGCACACTTCGAACAATGTGTACAGTAGACCACTCACCAGGTTAGTTGCAACTGTACTACACAAACTGTGTGTTGCATCTGTGTTGGTTTGTGTATAAATTAAAGTTTACTACTTTAACACGTCTTGTCTTTTCTGAAAGTGTTTCTGTTGAACCAAGTGTAGTTTTATACTTATTAAACACCACTCTTTCATTTTGTAATTGAACTTTTTTGCATATCTCTCTTGGTTTTTGAGTTAGTTTTGCTAAGTTCCGTATTTTGCCACCACTAGGGAAGCATGTCCAATCGATTGTGCATGGTCACTTTCCAATAGGTACATGTTACTTCCGTGGCAGTATGATACGTGGTTTAAAAGTTGGGGGTAAACAGACTTGCCTAAGAACCTTGTATATTGTGTGTAATGCATTTTCAAAATGTTCGTTTGGAGTCACAATGTTTAAACATGTTTAAAACTATTAAAAAGTGTGAACTGCAGTACATATTTAATAATTTTTTCGTTCAAGAGAGATTTGATTGATACTTTCAATTCTATGAATTTGTTTGTTATTAATACTTTTGTGATGGCAAGTTATTTTGTAAATTCATCAAAATATTAAATATATTTATCTTTCATTATGCCTAAAAAATATGTCTTGACTCTAATCACAATTTCTTCAGTATGCATGCATTGTGTACATGAAAATTAAGAAGGCCCAAAGTTAACAATCTAGAAAAGTTATGTCACATCTAGTTTCAAGCCAACAATCAGATTTGTAAGTTCAAACAAAGCCTGCATCCATATATATGGCTACAGTAGCCATATATATGGCATATATCCTGTATGCCATATATATATGGACACTCTGGCATACTATGATAAGTTATGCTCATAATGGTATGGTATCTATGAATGCTGAAGCATACAGAGAAATGTTTTTTTATGATGTATGCTTTTTAATAGATGCTATTTCTACAAGTTCACAGAGTTCTAAACATATGTAGAAACACATATTATCAAACTAGTTCAGAGTATGCATAAACTTGAAAAAGGAACCACAATTATGTTATGCGGGATAAAATATGTGAACAATAAGCTACCCAGATTAAATTCATGTATTTATAATGCCCATATTTATGTTTCTTTGTAAAATATATCCATAGTATAAGCACTTACAAAAGCATCCGATGATCACTCTTAAATTTAAAAATAATTTTACAAATGCATATTTACCATGGAGAGAAATCACAAATGTTTCCAGTCGTTCTTTACCATAGGGTGTTCCTAACCAAAGTTTTTCTTTTAAAAACACTCTTTCCTTGCATTTTGTGCAAATTCTAACCAAAACGGTTAGGCAAGAATATGAAGTATTAAGACATACTGAAGTAGAGAATTTCACAATTAGAATTTCACAATTGAGAAAAGAAACAATGTTTTATTTATACAAAAAATATATACTTGCTGATCTTTTAACTTGTTTTCAAACTATGAAGCATGTAATCCCTGATTTTGAGGGCTGTATTTCACCTCAATAATTTTATTTTTCATGTGCACAGAGAATGTTTTATCTACAAAACACACAGTGTACTACTACTCCACTCCATTGTCACTGGACTTAACTACAAATTATTACAGGGTCTCTGAACTTAATTACAAACTCTTCATCTGATTAAAGGAGTAAGAATTTTACATTTGGACTTAACTACAATTTCTTGCTCTGACAATAGTTGGATTCTAGAGGTGTAAGGATATTCAACTCCTGACTCCTTTCAACTTCCACATATTTGGTATCAACAAAATAATTTTCTATTTGCTAATGAAACTTTTGCCTTGCCCCCTTTTTTCCTCAAAAGAAAAAAATATTCTTGAACTGTCAAGTGAAATAATTTTAAAATATGGTACTGATCTTTCTCATGAGCAGTATATGCTGTGTTGCTGTTGTAGAGGGGTATTGGTTCAAATGCATTTTCAATTAATGCAGGTGTCTTATATGTTTTGTTGGGTCCTCCTCTTTCGTGTCTAATGCCCACACTGTTTCAGCTAACTCACATGGAAGTTTTGCTAGTGACAATATTATTCATGCAGTTGTGATGAACATTAGTAAACAGAAGTTTAATGTCACCATGTTCTTAAAACTTGCATACTATGGTCATTTGGCACTGGATTGAGAATAACCTCATCAGTATAATTCTTGCAAAATTCAGTCTGTTATAGTGGGTAGCAAATGAAATCAAAATTTCAGTTCGTATTGTGATATTAAAAACGTTGTTTTTGACAAAATGTAGTTTGCCAATGATTCAGGGTCTGAATATATCTTGCAGCATATTTTGTTAGCTTGGAAAGAAAACAAATCAATGAAAAAACACTGATTTTTTTTTTAACAGATTTAAAAAAAAAATTTCTGAATAGCATGTGGTTCTACATTGGCCATGAGCTCATATTCAGTACTAGAAAGTTTGTACCATGCAGATAACATGTACATAAGTTGTACTACCATTTCTAATATCCCTCAAATATTCCTTTAAAATCTTTTTGGAACACAATCCTGGTTTTTCTTTTAAATTTTCATTTTGGAAAAGAAAATCCCTTAAATAGCCAGGCTAGAAGTAATTATCCTATAAAAATCACTTTCTTGAATCTGTTCTTTTTCTAACTTAAAACCTACATTATATCATTGTCTATGTCTTCTATATATTTTTCCTCATTCAAGATTCATTGCCACTAAAGCATTTGTCCTTCATGCTTAGTCCTGCATTAAAAAATGAGTAGATATCTAAATTAGCATATTAGTGCTGTTGAAAGCACTTGGCCTAAATTTTCATGTGATTCCATTAGCACTCAAAATTTAAAAGCAGCAAATTTAACTTCAAATGGGAACAGCTGATCCTTTAGTTTGTGAGTGGCTAGTTCAAGAACTGCATTGTCATTATGGCCAACAAACTTTTAGAAGCTACATATGGTGAGATCTGGTCCTTATACGCAAAACCCTGCCAATCAGCCTATCAATCTAAACAACATGCAAAATTTTTTTGAATAAAGCTCATGTTGAGAAATGGCTTCCTAGTTTCTTATAGTGACGGGAATAAGTGACAACAAAAAGACAGCCTGAAGAAGGAGAAGAGTTTTCTCCGAAAATTTGCAATTTAAATAAAAAAATGTCCTAGTAAAATTACCATAATAGTTGTTTTTGATTAGTAAATGCAAAAATATTTTACAGATAAAGCATTTAATGTTGAACAAGCTTCTATGGTACTGGTTCCAACATAAACCATTTTAACAAACAAAAATTGCTCAAGCGATGCTCTGTGTAATCTGTCGTGGAATTTTATGAAAATATGTGACTTGAAATATTTGCATCATAGCATACTTCAAATAATGATGTAGTCAACAACAAAATAGTGTGGTTACCTTCCAGAACACTGCAATATGCTTTCACAAACAGATATGGAAGTAGTACACATAATTTTGGATTAATTTAAACAGTAAATGCACATTTCTGATATGCTGCAGATCAGGGGCTGCTCTGAGAAAAGCCTGTGGATATTCCATGGCATTTTCAATGGGCAGTAACACATGAATTGTATTTGGACCTAGAACTATTTCCAGAGGGATTACTTACACAAGTGAGTGAAGTTATAAAAGTTGAAATAATTTTTGATTAACCCAGAGGCCTTACACCACCACAGAATGTGCATAAAAGAGAAATATTTCTAAGTATAGTCATTTTTAGTTAGAATCTGAAGTGTATGATTCTGT
The DNA here is from genome assembly GCA_039090855.1 of Macrothele yani. Classification (NCBI taxonomy): domain Eukaryota; kingdom Metazoa; phylum Arthropoda; class Arachnida; order Araneae; family Macrothelidae; genus Macrothele; species Macrothele yani. The sequence goes on along the minus strand of CM077024.1, from coordinate 139,479,785 downwards.
CAAAAATTGTTATTTCTTATGTGGGAGACAGAAATATTGAGAACAATGATATAATCTTTGAAAAATAGGAAAAGAGCCCATTATATAATTTGATATGCGACAAGAGAGAGAAATAGAGCAGAAACTACAGGTGGCTGCACTTTTCTTTTCTCCAAACAATCTTGTTTACACCATTACTTTAATAATTGATAGTGCTTCACCGTCCACATTCTACATAAATGTTTTGCTTGTTTATACATATATCCGTGTAAACAATTCCTCCTTGCAAAAGAAATAGAGTATTTACTTTTAGAGTAATCTGTGATTTCATTACTACCCAAAAGAACATTTGCACATACACAAACCTGTCAAGAAAGACATACACTTCTTTAAGCTGAATAAATAAAAAATGCAGTCTTTGTAATTGAATTCACAAACCTAATTTCAGCTTTACCAAAAATAAATAATTCCATAATAATAGAGTACTCACAAAAATGCAGTGCTTTAATTCTGCAAAATGTTTCTCTATACCCAAACATTCAAAATTTTTGAAATTTTCCAACAGTATCCCTAGAATATAATAGAATTCTATTCACTTATACCATCTGTATGTCCTTAAAGAGTTCTAAATATCTTTATAGGACTTGAAAGATCTGTATGAATCTATCGATTTCTATAGAGAAAATTGTAAACACTGTAATAAGGGAAATCTAAGGGTAGAACTGAACTATTTTAGACTAGGAAAACAGACACTGAATACAGATGCTGACATTTACACAATTATAGGTTTTGAAATTTGACTTATATAAATACAATTTATCTAACATGTTTATATCACGTAAAATATAAAATAATACATCTTATGCACAGTAAAAGAATATCTAGCTATTCCATATAGAAGTAATAACTTTTCACCATTGACAATGTTTTTTTTTATGTTTTTTTTTAAACAGGTGAAAACTCTTTCTTTTTGGGGGAAAAGAAACATTGACAGTAAAGTATACATAAATATATAGAGAGATATCTATCTTCATGCATGTATCATATGAAGGAGTATTGTATTTTCCATAACATAAAACTTACCATGGGTGTTAAAATACCAGAAAGAAAAAAGTAATAATATTTCATTAATTATACTTTCTTTAAAATGAGCAGGTGATAAATAATGAAATCACAAAAAACCTGACAGTAGAATAATGTTGCAGCTTAGAAAATGATAACATTCAACTTATCACTTTTGATACTACACAATACTACTACTGTCAAGTTTTTTTGTCATAATTCATTGAATTCAGTTTTTGATGCAATTACTAAAAAGAATTTCAAATGTCATACATATTCCATACAACATATGCAATAAAACACTCGAGAATCTGTAGGTAGTGCAGACTGATTAAATTCTATTTTAACTTAAAGAGCTTTTAATTATTTTTCTTATCTTCTGAGTTCTTTTGTAATTTTTGAACACTATAAAGCCTCTAGATCTTTATCAAGGCCTGTTCTCAATGATTAGAAACTGTGTCAAAGGCACAGAGTAGGGGACCTAAAGGTAAATCTTCCATAGAGGTTCATGGCAACAATTTGACCCGACTTTGGCCCTGAAGATATCAATAGAACAGCGTACCAGTAGACAGACATAGAACTAAAGCGTTGAAACTATAGCTGTGAAAATCTTTTTTCTATTATTATTAATTTTTTATTTTTTCAAGAGTCTACAATTCTCTCCAGGGTGTTACTTAGATGGCCAGTGGTACTGTACCACATGACAGGCACTAACACAGTTTCGTGTCCAACCACTGGAGCGTCGTTAAAAAAACACGAGTTGAACTCTGTATCTTCTCCGTTGTGATCAAAGGCTTCATTTACATCAGAAATAATTAAAATTTTGTTGCCAGGTTCCTCATAGCCAGTTATTAAAATCTTCGCATTATGTAAATCTTATTTTTTAATTTTCTTATTTTTAAGGTTTGTTTTTTTGATGTAGAAACTCTCTTATTTTTATCAGGTTCATAGAGTCCAATATTTTAATTTTATACCACAAAGGTTCACATTTGCTATGAGAACAGGCTTTGATAAAGATCTAGAAGCCAGAAACATTTGAAAACACAAAAGAACTAAGATATAAAGAATAATTAAAAACTATTCGAGTTAAAATAGAATATAATTACTTTAATCTGAGTAAAGTAATCTGTGAATAAGTAGATCAATATTCTCTTAATTGATTAAACAGATCAAACTTTATGCAATCACAATGAGCATATAGGTTTTAACACTGAATTTCCTACTCTGTGTATTTCATTTTAAAAAATGTATAGCTAATTGCAAAAATCAAACACAAGAACTAACTGAAACAGACATTTCTGTTAGATGTATTGGGTGGGTTTGATGCTTTAAAACAAGAAAGTTTAGTCAAATTTAATGACATAAGTGCCACAAGTTACTAAAACTGGGTTAAACAAAGGATGAAGGAACCAGGGCCAGTTTAAGTTATGTAATATGAATCTTACATTATTTTTTTTAAACACTTCTCATTAACATTGCATTCCTTATTTGCCAATTTATGGCCCAGACACATGCAAATATCTTGGTTTTGTACTTATACTTGTTTGAAGAAGTTTTAGGAAGGGAGTGTCAGACCCTAGGTCTAAAACTGCCCTTAAAAATTGGAAGCTAGAAGATTTGAGTAAGTGAACTCAATAGGAGACAAAAATGGAAAGATTCCGAGAACAGGGAGAGAGAGAGAGCAGATCTCTGAAGTAAACAGCCACACTAGTCTGGGGGAAGGGGGCATCACAGATAGCACACCCCCAGCACACCTCTGATGCCACAGGAGTGGGGTCAAACTTCCACAAAAACCACATCCAGAACAGCAAACAGCAGTGACCGTCGCATGCCAACCTGAAAAAAGAAGGGGGTGGTGGCTTGTCTAATGCCCACCTAATGTGTTCACACATTTACACTCCATCTGATCCAATCACACACTTACTCTCCATACGATCCCAGACCTCCAGCCACCCAAAGAGCAGTGTTCAACGGTGTTGCCCTCCCACATGTCCCAGTCGAGTGGGGGGGGGGGGGGGCAATGATTGCTGCCTTAGTTCTGGGATATCTAAGGAATTCACTGGGTAGTCAACCACACTCCTAACAAGTTCATTAGGGCGGGCTGCCACTTTTCTGAAGAACTTTTTGGATAGTCTGATATCTTGGTTTTAACAAGTTATGGGACTTTTGAAGATACAAAATTTTCCAGCCTGATCATTTATCATTCTAAGGCCCACATATGTAAGTGGTAAATGATAAGTCCACCTGAAATTACATTCCTGTATGTATGACAATTTTGCTTCATCATTAGACCTGTTCTCTTCAGTGTTTTTACCGATTTCTTAATTTTTTTCTTTGTGAATTTTGGCACCAATATTTCTATAGCCTTGGCACATGAACTCCCTCTCACTATGCAAATATTGTGCAAAAGAAAAGCACATGTTAATTTGTGCAAAATGACAACTTCTTTGTGAAATGCCTTAACTTCTTTTACATACTATTCCTGCTGTTGCCAAAATTAATATACTGTACATTCCTATATTTGATTTTGGAATAAAAAACATGGAACTTCCATTAATGTAATTTTTATTAAGTAAACTTACACGAAAAAAAATTCTGTAAGACCTACCTCTTTACATCATGGAAGGTAGTCAAGTGAAGTGATTAAATTGCTCCTTCCAGTACAAATACTAATGTTTGCTACGACTGTCATAGTATCACAGTATCGCATTAAATGTCTGAACATTTCAGAAAAAATGAAGGTCCAGGGGTATTCAGTTATTTCAGTGTGAACTGAAATACAGAACAATGTATGCATTTCTTTCTGCAAGTCAATACTTGTTAAACCTGCCCTTCCACTAGAGTGGGGCCTGAGCAAAAACCAACATGGTTCTCTTCTTAAGATAATGAATGAAACAGTTTAACTTCAAGCAATCTGCAAACATAGTTATGCATTTGACATACACATTACTTGGTAACTTGAGAGGTCATCTGAATCTGAAGATATGTTTGAAGAAAGATGTTCTGTTGAAGCACTAATAAAAAAATATTCATATGAAACAAGTGTTGTATATAGCTATTACATATTAAGTTCTTGTTCATTTCACTGCATGTTTAAATGTGACACTTTTCATGAAACAAAATTCCATTTTGTAATATTTTATAATTTTTTTCCCTTTTATACTTTCTGATTCCAAATGACATGCAATGGTCCTGGCTCCATTAATCTTGAATTATTAAAACTACTACAGCAATTTTTTTAGAAATGAAACCAAGTGCTCAAACTGAATTTGAATCTAGAATGCTAGAAATCTTCCAATAAACTTTAAAATAATTACCAAACATATTTTTTTTTTGGACCTTTTCAACTTGTAAACATACAAGTAAACCCTCCTCTGTCTCTACAACTATAGAAGATACATGTAATTTAAGCTCCATCTGTTCTATTCATTCTGTTATGACAACACACGAAGGATATATATCGTTGTTCAATTTTCGCTAAGTTGCTATGAACATACTTTTTACGTGGCTACGATATTTTAATTCGGTTGACATTAAATGTCTGTAAATACTGTTTCACACGTTATGCAAGTTCAGCTATCGGGAGATTGCAAAAGGACGTTAATATAGTATTGGCAATTGAAGTCAAGTATAATAATAATAAGTATCAGTACTTACAATATTCATAGTGGCTGTCGGGGCTTCATATGTGCGTCATCTAAGAATGTGAATTCTTTCAATTGTGAGGTTAAAATTCATGATATTGTAAAATCTGCACCAGATAAAATTAAACAAGATGAATTTTTACAATGATGTTAAAGGATTTTTTTGCATTGTAAAAATTCATCTTGTTTAATTTTATCTGGTGCAGATTTTACAATATCATGAATTTTAACCTCACAATTGAAAGAATTCACATTCTTAGATGACGCACATATGAAGCCCCGACAGCCACTATGAATATTGTAAGTACTGATACTTATTATTATTATACTTGACTTCAATTGCCAATACTATGTTAACGTCCTTTTGCAATCTCCCGATAGCTGAACTTGCATAATGTGTGAAACGGTATTTACAGACATTTAATGACAACCGAATTAAAAACAAACACGAAGGATATATGCAAAAAGGAATCTCTTTTACTTCTTTCTCATAATCTCTTCTGCATCACAACACTGGTACAAGGCACAGTGTGTTACTGGAAAGGTGCAACAATTTTTTGCAACAGAATTCTGATTTCTTGAAAATTTCTTCTTGCATTTCATCTTAGTATAAGCAATGCTGGAATCTAGCCAAAACTCCCACTACACTTAATAGAAAATGGCATACATAAAACATATTATCACCATTATTTTGGCTTTATTACTGCTTGAAACAAATACATTTTACTTCTAGCTACAAACAAATTCATAGATGTTTCTGTTATATATTAATGTTAGTTTTCTTAAATTTGTATGGCATTTTTTTTTTGTAGCTCACATAAAAAAATCAAATCAAACAAATTTCATCAGGAAAATTACCTACCACAGAAGTTTATTTGAATCTTTATAATAAAAATTAATTACAAGTTCAACACCAGATGCACTACCAGATTCATCAACAAATTCCTACATATTAAGCAATTGGAAACTGATATCTTACTTAAACAGGGAGTTACTTAATAACACAGAATGTAGAAGTATACTTTCATACATAGAAGCGTCAGTGGTGTAACATAGCTCCTGTAGGGTACACAGCTGCAGGTACGCCCTTCCATTTTAGGAGCTCTTTAGCTCTGGACAAAAACAGATATTTTTTCCCCATTAAAAATTTCAAATTTCTCCTGTTCCCTGCATGAAATAAAAGGAAAGGGGGGAGGGCACATGTAAAATAAAATGCTTTAAACTTTAGTACTCGAATCACCTAAAAAACATTCCCTAGGTAGTTGTATCACATTGATACCATAGTGAACAGAGAACACACATAGCACTGTGTGGTGGAGTTGAACAGGGTGTTATATATAAAAGAAGTTTAAAAGTTTTTCTTGGGAGGTAGGCTCAAAAGACTTATGTGGGGTCTCACAATGTACTCGTATTTTGCAGTTGTACCTATTAATTCGTACTGCACCACTGGGATTGGCTTGTGATCTGAAAATCTGCTTGATGGAAAATAGATTAGCAATTAAAAGCATATCTAGTAAAACTCGATTAACCATGTATAAAAGAGACAAAATACTGTATTATTTGGAATATAAGACACTTTTGTTCCCAAAAAATTTGGTGTAAAAATCCCCCCTGCACCTTACATTCCAAAGATATATGCATATATGCATTGCCATGAATGCATATGCATATATGCTGCTACAAAGACCGCTAAATGAGTTTAAAACATTATCGCTTTATCTTAGGTACAGTAATTGATATTTTTCTGCACTTTTTCTGCATCATCATTGTATTGTGAATTATGTTTGTCCATTGTTAACTAAACGTGTATGTTTTATGAGCCGGGCCTGTTATAGTGTTAGACATGTATTTGTGCCTGCGTGTTCATGATTTAATGATATAAAATACAGTTTAAGAACATAACTCATATGTTGTTCAGGGCAATTGAAATGGATGTAAAAGAAACTATCATAATTCTTTCAAAAAGCAAAGTGATAGGGAAAGAACAGCATTTCAGGATGAAACATCACAACAGATCCTTAAGACATCAACCAGCAAACAGGATACAAACACATTAGTACGAACTGTGTTATTGCTCCTGCAAATTCTTTGGATTACGCAGAACTTCGTAGATAAAAAACAAAAATCTTATTCATTAACAGTAACATAAATACTGTGGAGTCGTAATTTTTGGAAAAATCCATTTGTGAATCAGGAAAATTTTTACTTTAACTGGGGGAACATAACTTAATTTACAACTTGCGATGGAAGATGTCACCGCATCTGACAGTCTTGTTTCCTTGCTGTTCGCTAACAATGTGCAGAGGTCAGCCTGTTCACTTCATTGACAATATTTTTTATTTGTAATTGTTCTTGGCAAGTTTTAGATTTGAAAAAAGTTCCCCATTCCCAGAGATTGTTTGTATGCCACAGAATGCCGATAAACTTTGACCAATGCTATCTAACTTAGACACATCAGTCATGTGGCAAGGATGACCATCTGAACCAATAACAAAGGCCATTGGCTGTATGAAGGTGTGGCATCATTGGCTGATGAACTGAGTGGTGTTTCTCTACGTTATTTTCATCTGTGGCATCATATATTGCTAATTTGCAAATCACAAAGATTCAGAGATTCATAAGCTACTGGTTTTATACATAATTTATTTTCTTAATAAAAATCATTAAAACACCTTTTTTCCTGCTTAAATTTCTCTCAAAAAATAATAGTACACCTTAGATTCCAAAAAGTATAGTATTTCACCATCAGTGATTACATGAACCAGTTGCTGCCGAAGAACAGGTCTATGTGTGTGGTTAATCATAGCCACTGCAGTGAAAATGAATTGTATAGTGTGTGATGAATCCTTAAAAAATTGCCCATAAAAACACCATTTTAAAATGGAGCTGTACCAATTTAAGAAATTTCATTCTATAATGAATTAGATTTTGTGTTTTATGAGTTTGTCCTTAGTATTTATATGGTGAAAGAAATTTCATACATAAGCTAAAATAAAAGTAGCTTTTTTTTTCCAGCTTCAAATTTTTTTTTCACAACAAGAACGATTCTTTACGAAAATTTGGTAAATACTGCAACAAGAAACCTTGCAAAGGTTTCAGGAAAGAAGTTACTGGTTGATGAACAGTACTGTAAGAAATGAAAATACCCCAAACCTAATTTGTTAAAGCCATTAAACTTTACTCTGAGAAATCTTCAGACTAATAAAAACAACTGATTTTGATTCAAAATCCTTGAAATTGTGATAAATTTACTTTCTGACTGCTGTTTTAACAGCTCTGGAAATTTACATAAATACTCATGTTTGGAAGTGGTCCACACAAAGTACAAAAAAGTAAAAACAAAAACATAAAAAAAGATGCTAATTACACTGTATAGATAGCTGAATATTTTCATACATGTCATTGATCAATTTAAAAGTGCAGGAAAATGAAACCAACTCAAAGAAGTTCCACAGTAAATGGCTTTAAATTAATGGCAATTTAAAAACTATATGATAGTTCATACATTCGAGTCATACATTCATTACAGAAAAAATTAAAAGGCAAGCATATCTCATTTTGTACAAAAAGAAAATTCGTTATTAACACTGTACATTCAGTTTAAAAGTATCAAAAAATTATTTGTTGAATTATTCTCATGCATGGCAACATTTAAACATATGCCAGACTGTAATAAATCATCTGACAAATCACTGGGATGCATCATATAAATCAGAACATTTTAAATAATCATTGTTCTGTACCAAACAAAAAGGACTAGATACCAAGAAATTATGACAGTAAAATCTGAAAGAATACTTTTCACAACTACTTAAGTTCATATAACAAAAATAATTAGCTTGATGATTACATAATTGTTAATAAAATTAAGGATACTGTTTATGGCATCTGTAAAAAATAGGTACACCCAATTAAAGTACAAGTAAAATTTAAAATTAAATGCATACACCAGGTGTCTTCAAATTTTTTAAAATCAAGAAGTAACCTTTAATATGCCTGTATGAATTAGCTAATAGTTGCCAATATAGAAAAAAACATTAGCCAAATATTAAAATGGCTATAATGTTGCACACACATACAAATGTATACATATGTAAAGGAATCATTTGTTGTTTGTATTTGTGAAAACAGAACAAACTTTGCATAAACACCGACTACATGAGTGCTGCAGGACTCGAGCACCAATTGGAAAAAATGAAAGCACAGAAAACAAGAACTTTTAATTTTCCAATTTTGGATTGTTTTGAAGATTAGCAAGAAATTTCCCAATATCAGACTTTTTTAGAGGAAGCACCAAATTCATTTTGAAAACTGCTGCAAACCTGTCTTTTATAGAGGCCAACTACATGGACAGTCTGGGGCTAAGGCACCAACTAAGTCGTTAATAATAATAAAAGCTATCCCCCCCAATACTGCAAAAATGCCTAACTGTAAAATGTGCATAAACAAAACTAAGAACTTATGTAACTGCATAACTATTCCCATTCTAAAATGTATCACCGATAAAATCATATGATAAATTGATGTATAATTAAATGTTCCAACCGTGAATTTATATACTCAGTAAACAAAACATTAGAGATACGGGTGATGTACAGTTGGCATGGGCATCCCCCACACAGAGTGGAACCAACTCAAGCCAAATGCAGGCGATAAATAGGTGGATAGCAGGGCTTTCCAAAAGTGTATCGTAATCGATAAACATGGGTGAACGTGGTGACCTGAGAGACTTTGATTGTGGACGCATTGTCAGCATAAGACAGATGGGTCATTCTATCGCCCAAATGGTAAGGGCCCTAGGGTTCCACAGGGAAATCATATCAAGAGCGTACCACAAGTATACCATCAATGGACATACCAGTGTCCAGAGAGCAAGTGGTGGGCAACCTCACACCGTTTATGACTGGTGTCCATGTACACTGTCCAGGATGATACAGACTGACTGCTTGCCAATGGTGGTGCAAATCACATTCAGGTGTCAGAGGCTCAAGCAGTGTCAGAAAGCAAATGGTATGGAGCATGCTGCATACCCTGGTCTATGGGAGCCGACACCCTACTCATATGCCACTGTTGATTGCTTGTCATCAGACATTACATCTTGCCTGGTGTCAGGAACATCAAAACTGCGCCTCTCCAGAGTGGTACCATGTTGTGTGGCCAAATGAATCCTATTTTCAGATGTACTGAGCTGATGGAAGGGTGTGGGTGTGGCATTAACAGCATGAGGCCATGGCACCGCCATGCCAGGTTGACAATGTTCAAGGCAGTGATGTTTGGGGAGCCTTTTCATGGGATACATTAGGTCTCTTAGTGTATCTGGAGATGTCCTTAACCACTGCACACTACCAGCATGTGCTGGCTGATCACTTACATGTTTTCCTGGCCTTCGCACATCCTGTGGCTGATGGTCTGTTTCAACAGGACAGTGCACCACCCCACCGGGCCACAATCACCCAGTCATGGCTCAAGAAACATTCACCTGAGTTTGGAACCATCCAGTAGCTCCCGAGGTCCCTGAATTTAATCCCTGTGGAAGCTCTCTGGTATGCTGTGGATACCAGACAGTAGATTCATGGATCCTGGATCGATGTCTTGGGCGGAATTGTGGATAATGTGACAGGAATGGCTGGCATTACCTTCGATATCTAGTGGAGTCGATGCCTCAGTGTGTAAGGCTCTTATTCATGCTAGAGGAGGACCAACATGCTATTAGGTAGGCATCTTTAATGTTTTGTCCTTTGAGTGCATATGTACATACGAGTATGTAAATCGCTCTGGCACCCACTGAAATTCCCATTTAGAACTCGAGTACCCATTGGATGTCTGGAAATTTGTTGTCACCTATAATACTTCATACATAGAAATATATAACTGGAAAATTTATTTCAAAAGTCAGAGAGAAGCTTCAGCTTCACATTGTTTTTGCTTAAACATCAAACCTTTTGAGTGGAAAGAAGCATTGCAAGTGGCTTTCACTCAGGTAAGTTTCCTTTGAAATTAGATTTCACAATTTTCAGCCTTGAGAAAAAATTTTACAAAAAGAGATGACTGTTTTTATACATCTAAGTGCAGAACGATCATCAATGAACGAAAATTTCATATCATAGGTTTAGAGACCCAAACCTTCAGCGCACTGCACCTTTTGGTAGGAGGAAAAAAAAAAAAGAAATAAATTGAAGAAGTGGGAACAGTATGCCCTGATAGGAAAGGGAAGAAAGAAAAGTGCAGAAAATAAGAGAGTGTAAGGAGCATACGGTTTCCCGTTAAGTAAAGAAATTGTATACATCTAAGTGTACTGGCAATGTTTTTATACATCTAAGTGTACTGGAAAATTTGAATGACTTTCAGGTAAGGTGTAAAGAATAAGAGAAACAAGTGTTGCCATAAAAATGATAACTCTTTTTGTTTCATACAGCAATGTATTAATAAAGAAAAATATAAAATAAAGTGGTTTTGGTGATTCATAGCTGAAGACTCCTGGTAAAAATGCCTTAATTTGCATAATTCTAATGTAATGCACAATGGAATATATAGCATTTCTCTAAATAATGGAAATGTTAATTTTTAGACATATTAAAAGACCTATGAGTCACTCAAAAGTGCTATTCTTTCATTGCAGAATGTGTACTTCATAGCGACATAAAGCACAAGCAAATTCATGGATATATCCATGATTGAAAATGTTTTAATAATTAATACAATTTTAATAGAAAATGCCTGAAAAGTGAGATGCTATATGTAAATGTTGAATTAAAAGTTCTAAAGGTTATGAATAAATACATACAATACAATATTCTCACAGGGTTGTTCATGATAGAAACATCTGATAGCTGAAACTATTTAAAAATTAAACTAACAAGGCATCTCTATTTCACTAAGAATGCATCAATTACCTTGCCTACAAATATTTATATTTTTCTTTCTTTTCTTATTGCACTTGTCTTAACCATCAGGCAGTGGTAGCAGAGTACAGCAACATGTTTACTTGAGCTTTTACCTGTAATAGGATTACATGGAACAGGTGATATTCTTTGAAATATCAAAAGTAATAGGGTACTATAAATATTTCTGCTATTTTTTTGTGAAAATTTACAGAATTTCTTTAATATTCTTCTGGTATAGAAAATATTGCATATAATATGCAGATAAGGGATATAGATAAATATTATAACACACTGTGCTTCCCATATGATATGGTTGTTCTACTAGAATACTTCTTTTTCTACCTGAAAAACATTCTCATTTCACTTTTTACAATCCCATCTGATACTTTAATTTCAATGAAGCGTATTCCGTTTGGTACAAAAATACCTTTCAAATGTGAAGAACACCAGGAAACTGGATATTATTGTTTCTCAGGCAGTGTGCACAAGATATATATTTTTATATGTATATACTTTAGCAGTTGTAGCCATTTTGTGAAAAAAATTCATGTCCTATTTAATATATTCTATGTACAATATCTCTAACAACTTTAGTCACTAGTGATTTCACACAAAACACTGAAGATCAGTGCACAAATTTTCACAGTTAACTGAAGGGAAACTTTTCCAATTTTAAGGAAGTAATTCCACGTAGTTTTCAGGTATAAGTCCCATTCGTCCATTTAAACATCCTTCTAGCCATCCTGGTTCTCTGGAGTGGCGCACTGTAAAGAACCATAAAGCAATGTAAGAAAAAGGTTAAAAACTGTTTTGATACACTTTTTAAATAAAGGATAGGATCAGAACAATGTCTCTCTATCCTTGCACATCACAGACAAAAGTATTTTACATATGCTGAAGCATACAACCATTTTGTGTACTTCTTCTAGACTTACTACTTAAAAACATGCATATTTTTCACAGTGAATTAATCTGAAATGTGTTTTCATTACAACATGCTTCTGCTGGCAGGGGGCATTGTTGCAAAATTCCGAGTGTACAATCAAATGCAGGGTTACCAGTTCAGAAAATAAAAGCAAGATGAACACAAATATATTTTCTTCCCAATACCCAAAAATTAAAATAAAACAGCAAAAAGAAAAATTATTATATTTACATATTTTTTGATTGTCTTAAGGAGCCAATTAGCATGAACAATTCATTAACACTTTTTAATATATATATTAGAATTGGCCTTATGTAGCCTTAATTTTTTTTTTTTTTTTTTTGAATTTGTTTCCTCCCAATCCCTAAATGTGTTCAACATATAAAAATATAATTTGCTGAATTTTTTATGAATATCAAGATATTTTTCGTGGTCGCTACCACCTTTACAGCACAAGATGGGTAAAAGATGGAGTTAGTACAATGAAATAGTACAAAAAGGGAGTTTCATAAAATTTTAAGGGTTAAAAACATAGATATAAACCATAGTATGTATCTAAGTTAATAATATACAATTGGTTTATAATACAAAAATACTGCATTAATTAATATACTTCACTGAAACACTTCACTTTATCACAAATTCCCCATTTTCCTGCTATGTTATACACAGTCGATGCAATCATTTCTCATTTTCCTGACAGTAATTTTGGTACACCTAATAATTGATCCACATCACCTCGAGATACCAAAATGGTAAGACTGTCAACAGTTTTGGATCCAACTATATCTTCAAGCAATTTGCTATCCTAATGAATAGTTAAAGGTAAAGGGGCCTGAGCAGTGAATTGTTCCTTCAAGTTGTTTGCAATACTTTGACGGTGTTTCACTCTTTCACGGTGAACTGAATTTACATTGCAAAGATATTATCTAGTCCAAGATTTTGTATTGTAGGGGTTAGGATTAAAGTCCCTGTCGAGTGCTTACCTTTGCAATTTCAAGACTAGCAGATAAATTACTATCTAGTACCTGTTGTCTTCCTCTTTTAATGGGTTTCTCTCCTGAAGTGGAAGGCTCTCCAAAAACAGTACAAGGGCATTTTTTTCTTCAGAATCGGAATCAGATGAAGACAAAAGAATAATCTTTTCCTCCCTGGATCTTATCTCTTCATATTTCACTTGTTTCCTTTTTCTGAAACATTGTTCTCTTTTCTTCAAATACTTTTTTTTTTTTTTTTTTTTTGCTAGCACTGAGTCAACATTTCCTAATTTTCCTCATTGTCCTTTCTCTCGTTGAGCCATAAGAAACAATTTGTCTTCTTCAATTGTGATCATTTCTAAAGCTTTAGCATGTACTATATCAAAAATATCTTCCAACTTTTCTTTCCAAAGATATTATTTCCTAATCAAAGCACCTGGATGCTTAGCTTTATTTTCTTTATTCTTTCTCAGCCCTTGCCATTCTTTAAAAAATTTAAACTTTCTCAACAATATGATCTTTTCATTTAGTAGGAATTCGAGCCTTTTTCCACATCTCTAAAGTATCACATGCAGTCGATTCCAAAGATTCCTCAACAGTTTATTTCAAATCAAGTTTATAATTGAAAAATAATGCCATTACCTCAGTAATGGATGGAAGCTTTGAAGGATAAAACAATGATAAAATTTGCCCAATAAACCATACTTCTGTACTTCTTCTAGTAGTAATAAAACTTTCATAAGTTTGATGCCATTTAATACTATGTTGTAAATTGCTAGAATTGCAAAAATGTTACTACTAGAGCTCTGAAAAATACATCCATTCTGTGCAACAGTCAACCACTAACTGACTCAATTGGATAATGCTACAGCGCCATCTGGTGGTTTGACTGCAGTGCGACCTTGTGGTCGCCTAGCGCAACATGTTTTTGACTGTATTGCCAGCTGGTGGGAGACTACAGTGCCATCTAGGGTGCAATAAAATTACCACACAGATTCATGTAATGAGTAATACTTTTGACCCTGGTAGCAACCTTTAAATCTAATCCAATTTGAAAAAAAAAAAAAAAAACTTTGAATAAAGCTCATGTTGAGAATCGGCTTCCTAGTTTATTAATTTAATTACTAATCAAAAACTACTATTATGGGAATTTTTTACTAGGAAATATTTTTATTTTAATTGCAGATTTTTGGAGAAAACTCTTCTCCTTCTTCAGGCTGTCTTTTTGTTGTAACATCTGGCAGGATTTGATGAAAAATAACCGTAACCGCAATATTGACGGGAATAAGTGACAACAAAAAGACAGCCTGAAGAAGAAGAAGAGTTTTCTCCAAAAATTTGCAATTAAAATAAAATAAAATCCTAGTAAAAAATTCCCATAATAGTAGTTTTTGATTAGTAATTAAAAAATAACTGATTTATTTTTTCACATGATGAAATATTTTGAACAGTTGGGAGAAATGAAATTCCAAACTTCAAAAATAAGGCCCACCCTAATATATATATATATACATATCATCATCATTGTCAACCATTATCAATCCACTGCTGGACGAACTTCTCCCCAAGTTTCCTCCACAATGGTCTGTCTTGTGCCAGTCTCCTCCATGTCACTCCCGCATACTTTCGAATTTCATCCACCCATCTCCCATGCAGTCTTCTTCTGGGTCTTTTCCTGTCTCTTGGAATCCAATCTAAAATTTCGGCTGTCCATCGATGGTCTGTCCTTCTGGCAGTAAGTCCAGCCCATTGCCATTTCAGGGATTTAACTCTGATCATGATGTCTTCCACTCTTGTCATTTTTTGGATCCACGAGTTTCTCTTGTTATCTCTCCTGGTTACACCAAGCATGCACCTCTCCATGCTTCTTTGAGTTGTCTGCAGCCTTTGTATGTCTCTTTTAGTTAAGGTCCACGTCTCTGCACCCTACGTAAGCACTGGAAGGATGCATTGATCAAACACTTTTCTTTTAAGACATAATGGCATATTGCTCTTGAAAATTATGCTGTTTCTTCCAAAAGCTGTCCAGGCAAGTTTTGTACGACGATTAATTTCTTCATTAATGTGACTCTCACTTGATATCTGCTGTCCAAGATAAACGTATGTGTCTGTTATCTCCAGCTTTTCTCCATCAATCGATAAATCTTCATTTCTTGTAAAAGCATTACACATCACTTTTGTCTTCTGAAAATTCAGTTTTAATCCCACTTCTTTACTCTTGTCAGCAAGTTCTTGGATCATACTCTGCAGCTCTGATGGGGTAGTTGCAAAAATGACAATGTCATCAGCAAAACGAAAGTGGGTTAGATAATCTCCATTAATCTTTATCCCTTTGTTTTCCCAGTTCAGTGATTGAAAGGCATTTTCCAATGTGGTTCGGAGTTATGGTGTCACAATGTCTCAATCCCTTTCCAATTTTTATGCGTTGTATTTTCAAACAGCCGAATCTTTGCACTTGCATTTTCATAGATGTTATTAATAATATTAATGTATACATCTTCAATACCGCAGGATTTCAGAGCCATTGTAACTGCTGATGGTTTCACTGAATCAAAGGCTTTTTCATAATCGATAAAAGCCATGCATAATGGAAGTTCATATTCCCTCGCTCTTTCAATTAGTTCTCTCAGTACGTGGATATGATCTATTTTGCTGTAGCCACTCCTGAATCCAGCTTGTTCTCTCGGTTGAGCCATGTCCAGTGTTACCTTCAAACGGTGTGAAAGAACTTTAGTGAAGATTTTATAAACCACTGATAGGAGGCTGATAGGTCTGTAGTTCCTGAGATCCTCAATGTCACCTTTTTTATGTAGCAGGATCATTATAGCGTTGTTCCAATCCTCAGGAATCTTCCCTTCATTAAGGCATCGAGTGAAAATTTGGGCGAGTACTGTTTTGATTTCTCCACTTGCTTCTTGTATGATGTCTACAGTAATTCCATCTTCTCCTGGAGCTTTTCCCCGCTTCATGTTCTTGATTGCATGTGCAACTTCTACTGGGAGGACTGGAAGAACTCTGGTACCTTCCATGATGTTTGGGGTACATGCATCATCCTTTTCATATAACTTGGAGTAGAAATCTTTCACTCTTGTCAAAATTTCGCCTCTATTTCTTGTTACAGAACCATCTTCTTTTCTCAGTGCCATAATCTGTTTTCTTCCCTTACTGAGATGTCCCTTTGCTATCTTTAGGCTTTGGTTGTTTTCAATTGCTTTCCTCACTAGTTCACAGTTGAATTTCCTTACGTCTTCAGTGATACTTTTTCGTACTGTCTTGCATAGCTCTAGGTATTCCACTTTGGAAGTCAAATCTTCTTTAGTTGTCCTCATGTCTCTTCTTTTTCGCATCAACATTTTGGTTTTTCCTGATAATTTGTTCACATGCAACTTGTTCTTAGACCCAGCTAATTTTGTTGCTGTTTCCATAAGAGCTTTGGTTACTTTTCTGTTAACTTCAGAAATATCCACTTCTTTTGATGTTAGGCCTTCTAAAGCATAGAATCTGTTCTTCAATTCCAACTTGAAGGTATTATGGTGTTTTTTAAGGTTGGTTATGTCAATACATTTTTTATGCATCTTACATCTCACCAATCTATGGTCACTACCTGTGTTGAACTTGTTTAGCACACTGCAGTCTTCTATGACGAATTTTTTGTTACACATAATAAAATCAATTTCACTTGTCGTCCCATTTGGATGTCTCCATGTCCATTTCCTGTGCGGCTTTTTCTTGAAAAAGGAGTTCAAGATGAAAAACGCTTCTGCCTCTGCAAACTCAACGAGAGTATTTCCACGCTGGTTTCTGTTGCCGTGACCAAATTTTCCTACTGAAGTTTCATTCTGTTGCCATTGCCCTATTTTTGCATTGAAATCTCCCATAATTATCTTCAAGTGCTGCTTACCTTTATTATTTAGATGACGAATTTCCTCATAAAATTCTTCAATTTCTTCTTCAGGATGACTTGTGGTCGGTACATAAGTTTGAATAATCTGAGCCTGGTATTTTCTCGAGAGTTGGATAAAGAGTCGTGTAGCTCTGTCAGAGGAACTTTCAACTTCTACAACTTTATCTTTCAGTTTCTTGTTTATTATAAATCCAACACCACTAGTTCTGCCAGTATCTGTCCCACAATAGTAGAAGAGATGTCCACTTTTCAGTTCAATGAGATCTTCTCCTTTTCTCCTTACCTCACTTAGCCCGATGATGTCCCACTTGATCCTTTGTAGTTCCTCTTCCAATTCAAGAAGCCTTGAATCAGAAGATAGGGAGCGTCCATTATACGTAGCCAAGGTCAGCATCAGATGGCAGCCTAGTCCGGTCCTCCGGGATTCTTAGCACCCTCTGCCTTCATGTCGCACTGGCTGCTGCCTTGGCCAGGTACATTCCAGCTGCCGGAAACTGAGGGCCAAGATTTAAGTTGTGGAGTCATTTTGGAGGGGTTTGGCCATAACTCACCACGCTGGCCAAGTGGGTTGGTGAGTGTGGGATAGCATGTCCTCTAATCCCGATGGTATAGTTATACCGCTATTGGCGGTCGTCAGAGCCCCTTTAGTGGGAACAGGATGCACCACGAGAAGGCGGGGTTCACATTTGTCAAGGAGAGGCTGTGATATTACGCATCACCTGACCTTACATCCAATATTCATCTTGAACTCCTTTTTGAAGAAAAAGCCACACAGGAAATGGATATGGAGACATCCAAATGGGACGACAAGTGAAATTGATTTTATTATGTGAAACAAAAAATTCGTCATAGAAGACTGCAGTGTGCTAAACAAGTTCAACACAGGTAGTGACCATAGATTGGTGAGATGTAAGATGCACCTCAACACTAAACTTGAACGTGGCAAGCTCATAAGACAAACAAAATCTATTGACATAACCAACCTTAAAAAACACCATAATACCTTCAAGTTGGAACTGAAGAACAGATTCTCTGCTTTAGAAGACATAACATCAGAAGAAGTGGATATTTCTGAAGTTAACAGAAAAGTAACGAAAGCTCTTATGGAAACAGCAAAAAATTAGCTGGGTCTAAGAACAAGTTGCCCGTGAACAAATTATCAGGAAAAACCAAAATGTTGATGCAAAAAAGAAGAGAGATGAGAACAACTAAAGAAGATATGACTTCCAAAGTGGAATATATAGAGCTATGCAAGACAGTACGAAAAAGTATCACTGAAGTTGTAAGGAAATTCAACTGTGAACTAGTGAGGAAAGCAATTGAAAACAACCAAAGCCTAAAGATAGCAAAGGGACATCTCAGTAAGGGAAGAAAACAGATTATGGCACTGAGAAAAGAAGATGGTTCTGTAACAAGAAATAGAGGCGAAATTTTGACAAGAGTGAAAGATTTCTACTCAAAACTATATGAAAGGGATGATACATGTACTCCAGACATCATGAAAGGTATCAGTACCAGAGTTCTTCCAGTCCTCCCAGCAGAAGTTGCACTTGCAATAAAGAACATGAAGCGGAGAAAAGCACCAGGAGAAGATGAAATTACTGTAGACGTCGTACCAGAAACAAGTGGAGAAATCGAAACAATACTCGCCCAAATTTTCACTCGATAACTTGCCTGGAGAGCTTTCGGAAGAAACATCATAATTTTCAAGAGCTATATGCCATTATGTCTTAAAAGAAAAGTGTTTGATCAATGTATCCTTCCAGTGCTTACGTATGGTGTAGAGACGTGGACCTTAACTAAAAGAGACATACAAAGGCTGCAGACAACTCAAAGCAGGATGGAGAGGTGCATGCTTGGTGTAACCAGGAGAGATAAGAAGAGGAACTCGTGGATCCAAAAAATGACAAGAGTGGAAGACATCATGATCAGAGTTAAATCCCTGAAATGGCAATGGACTGGACATACTGCAAGAAGGACAGACCATTGATGGACAGCCGAAATTTTAGATTGGATTCCAAGGGGCAGGAAAATACCCAGAAGAAGCCCGCATGGGAGATGGGTGGATGAAATTCGAAAGTATGCGGGAATGACATGGAGGAGACTGGCACAAGACAGACCGTTGTGGAGGAAACTTGGGGAGACCTTCGTCCAGCAGTGGATTGATAATGGATGATGATGATGATATATATAGACTGCCGGAAAGTGAAAAAAAGAACACCAAGAAGGAATTGGCGGATGATCATGAAATTTACATATGTTAATGGGGTCAAGTTTACGTAGGTGTGATGTTAATTTCGGGACCAACCGGTGAGTGCTTACACCACAGCATAGCATAATATGCAAATTATCGTCAGTGGTATTTAAGGAGTATGGCGAAGTGAATGTAATCAGTCATTGGGGTACGGACACGTGTGAAGACCCTGAAGAAGCTGCAATGCCTGGACATGGAAGACGTGTACGATTTCAGCAGTTATCGGACTTTGAGCGAGGTCATCTAGTCGGACTCTGCAAGGCCGGGTGGTCGTATCGTCGTGTTGCGGAGCGAATTGGACGGGAAGTATCGGTGTTGGTACGATGGTGGCGTAGATGGTTCAAGGAACGTTCCCACATGAGAAGACGTGGAACCGGGAGTCACAGACGGATTGATGAGCGGACCGATCAACGCATAAGAAGAGCGGCGTTGTCAAGCAGAACATCCACTGCGACGCAAATCCGAGCTGCCGTTGCACCTGAGGTGACTGTGTGAACAATCCGCAACCATCTACTGGATGCAGGACTGCGTGCACGTGTGCCTCTGGCATGTGTACCTCTGACTCCAGCCCACCGTCAGGAATGGCTGCAGTGGTGTCGCCAACGTCTGCACTGGAGAACGCAATGGCGATATGTCGTGTTCAGCGATGAAAGCAGATTCTGCTTGGGGGCCTCCAATGGCCATATGCATGTTTGCAGACGCACAGGGGAACATCTCCACCCTTCTTGCATCCGCCAGCAACACACAGGGTCTACACCTGGTCTCCTGGTGTGTGAGCGATTAGCTATCACTCCCGTACACAACTAGTGTTTGTACCGGGTACGTTAAACAGCACCTCCTACATCAACAGCATCATTCAGCCCGTTGTTGTGCCATTTGTAAGGTCGGTCCATCGTGGCCTGCACGTTCACCGGATTTGTCTCCCATTGAGCACGTGTGGGATTTTATGGGACAACGACTTATCCGGACTCCACGGCCAGCCACGACCATCCCCGATTTACGCGTCCAGGTTGAGGATGCTTGGAACTCAATACCCCAAACTTACATCCAACATCTGTACGACAGACTCTATGCCAGAATTGCACAGTGTGACATAGTTCATGGCGGTTCAACCTCGTACTAACCATGTTACATGGAAATGTTATTTTTCAGTTTACCAGCAAATACATCCTCGCCACGCCCTACTCAAAAGCATCAATCCTACTACTAGAAAGTCTATTTATTCGCAAATATGGTGAAGAATGCTGCAATGATGATACTCCTTGTCACATCCCTTTACCTTGGAAAATGGTGCTTAATGAGTTATAACATGTAGAGACTTACACCAATTATTTCCTTCAAACCTAGTTTTTAATACATTGCTTGACACGTAATATATTTATCGATGTTAACAAAAATTTCACGAGATATGATGTCCATCATGAGCAGGTCACAATATCAAGAAAACCACTAACATTAATGTATTTAAATCATGCTCAGTTCCATTCTGTTAATAACATCTGAAGATGGGTCCGTTGCGGGCCTGAAAGTTCTAATGTCTTCTATATGAATTTAATAATTAAATTCATCACAATAAATCATCTAAACAGTCAAATGTGTTTATTTGATTCTGTTTTTAGAATAATGATCGTGCAAAGATGGCGGAAATCACAGAAATTCAACACAGAAATACAGCTGTATTTTGCCATAATGTTTTGATCATGTTATCCTCTGTAGTCCGTTATTATGCTGTATAAATTTCGTTGGTATCAGACGTCTCCTTCTTGGTGTTCTTTTTTCACTTTCTGCCAGTGTATATATATTATCTTAAAAAAACACCATAATTTTGAAGAGAATCTGTTCCTCAGTTGGAACTGAGGAACAGATTCTCTGCTTTAGAAGGCCTAACATCAGAAGAAGTGGATATTTCTGAAGTTAACAGAGAACTCATCAAGGCTCTTATGGAAACAGCAACAAAAATAGGTGGTACTAAGAACAAGTTACATATGAAGAAAATTTCAGGAAAATAAAAAATGTTGATGCAAAAGAGAAGGGAGATGAAGACAAATAAAGACGTAACTTCCAACGTAGAATATATAGAGCTATGCAAGACAGCGCGAAAAAGTATAACTAAAGACGTAAGAAAATTCAACTGTGAACTAGTAAGGAAAGCAATTGAAAACAGTTAGAGCCTGAAGATAGCAAAAGGACATCTCAGTAAGGGAAGAAAACAGATTATGGCTCTGAGAAAAGAAGATGGTACTGTAACAAGAAATAGAAGCAGAAACTTTGACAAGGGTGAAATATTTCTATTCAAAACTATATGAAAGGGATGATACATCCATTCCAGACATTATGACAGGTATCAGTGCCAAAGTCTCTCCAATCCTCCCTGCAGAAGTTACATATGCCATTAAGAACATGAAACAGGGAAGAGCTCCAGGAGAAGATGGAATTACCGTGGACATTATACAAGAAGCAAGTGGAGAAATTGAAACTACATTCGCCCAAGTTCTTACCAGATGTCTGAATGAAGGGAAGATTCCTGAGAATTGGAACAATGATCCTGCTCCATAAAAAAGACGACATTGAGGATCTCGGGAACTACAGGCCCATCAGCCTCCTTTCAGTGGTTTATAAAATCTTCACTAAAGTTCTTTCACATCGCTTGAAGGTAACACTAGACATGGCCCAACCAAGAGAACAAGCTGAATTCAGGAGTGGCTACAGCACTATAGATCATATCCATGTACTGAGGCAACTAAGTGAAAGAACAAGAGAATATGAACTCCCATTATGCATGGCTTTTATTGACTAGGAAAAGGCCTTCGATTCTGTGAAACCATCAGTACTAACAATGGCTTTGAAATCCTGCAGTATTGAAGATGCATACATTGGCATTATTAATAACATCTATGAAAATGCAAAGGTTCGGATATTTGAGGATACAGCACAAATAAGAATTGGAAGGGGAGTGAGAAAAGGTGACACCATATTTCCCAAGCTCTTTAACACCATATTGCAAAATGTCTTTCAATCATTGAACTGGGAAAACAAAGGGATAAAGATTAATGGAGATTACTTAACTCACCTTCATGGAGATTACTTAACTCACCTTCGGTGACGTAGTCATCTTTGCAACTATCCCTTCAGAGCTGCAGAGTATGATCCAAGAACTTGCTGACAAGAGTAAAGAAGTGGGATTAAAAATGAACTTTCAGAAAACAAAAGTGATGTACAATGCTTTTACAAGAAACAAAGATTTATCGATTGATGGAGAAAAGCTTGAGACAGCCAATTCCTACATTTATCTTGGGCAGCAGATATCAAGTGAGGGTCACATTGATGAACAAATTAATCGGCATATAAAACTTGGATGGAGAGCTTCTGGAAGAAACAGTACAATTTTTAAGAGCAGTATGCCGTTATGTTTCAAAAGAAAAGTGTTTAATCAATGCATCCTGCTAGTGCTTATGTATGGAGCAGAGACATGGACCTTAACTAAAAAAGACATACAAAGACTGCAGACAACTCAAAGAAGCATGGAAAGATGCATGCTTGGTGTAACCAGGAAAGATAAAAAGAGGAACTTGTGGATAAGGAAAATGACAGGAGTAAACGACATCATGACCAGAGTGAAATCACTGAAATGGCATTGGGCTGGACATGTTTCCAGAAGAATGGACCACCGCTGGACAACTGAAATTTTAGACTGGATTTCGAAGGACAGGAAAAGACCCAGAAGAAGACCCCATGAAAGATGGATGGATGAAATTCGAAATTATTGTGGAGTGACATGGAGGAGACAGGCCCAAGACAGACAACTGTGGAAGAAATTTGGGGAGACCTTCATCTAGCAGTGGATTGATAATGGTTGTTGTTGATGATGTTGTGTGTGCGTGTGTGTGTGTGTGCGTGTGTGTGTGTGTGTGTGTGTGTGTGTGTGTGTGTCCTAAACATTGCATAGGTGTACCTTCTCTCATGTCATCTGTGTCCAATGGCATGCTCTGTGGCTTCTTTGAAACATGAGATATTTTAGAACAAAGAAGGAATCCTTTATGTAAGTTGTCAGCAAGTGGCCACAGGGCTTTTTGTGGAGAATCAAGGCACTGCTCCAGTCAGATGAAAGGGGATAACTGGCCTAGTTGTTGAGAGTGAGCAACATGCCCAAAAGGTATATTTTTCTGTGAAGAAACATGAAGAGCCCACCCAGTTGGGGCTAGGGAAAAAGGAATTTCGTGGAGGGTCTTGCCGTTTGGGGAGGCTAGGTTTTAATGTGAGCAGAGAGCTCACACTAAAACACAGCATCCCCAAACTGTTAGTGTCATGGGTGAAGCTGAATGTTGATTGGAGAAGGAGGTGTAGAATGATGCCTGTGATGAAAAGAATAAAGGTTAAAAGGCTGTTGGAAGAAGATCAGCATTACTCTGATGTACTCGGAAAATGTCTGAATGATTTGAAGGCATGTGAGAGGGATGTAGAAAAGAAGTGGACATGTTTTAAGAATTGTGTTGTCACCGTCTCTCTGAAGAAGTCTGTGGTGGGTGATGCTTGGTGGAACAGCATGATGTTAAAGAAGCAGTAAAGAGAAAGAAGGAAGCATACTTGGTGATGTTGCAATGTAGAGTTTTTGAAGATGAATATCACTGTAAGAAGCATGAGGCAGCAAAGTTGGTTTGCCTGAGTAAGGCAAAAGATGGGAAGGAAAAAGTGGAAAGGCACGATTTGGCTTCATGGAAAGATAGAAAAACATTCTGTGGAAGTATATAAGACATAGAAAAAAGAGGGGAAATAAAATTCTAAGATGTGTAAAGAATAGGGTCGGATAAATTATATGAGAGCACAATGAGCTAAATGAAAGATGGGGTGAGTACTTCTGTAATTTATTAGATCATGAAAGCAAAGGTGGTTCTGAGGTAGAAGCAGATGATGTAATGAGCAGTGGAAGCACTGGTGGGATCTTAAGAGAAGAGATGTATAAAGCTCTAAAATCTCTTCAGAATGGTAAAGCTTTGGGAGTAGACGGCATAACTGCTAGATGCTAAAATATGGCAGTGACTCTGTGATTGACTAGTTAATTGAAATTTGCCAGTTATGTTGGGAGTTAGGAATGGTCCCTTAGGATTGAAGGGATGCTATCATTGTCCCTTTGTACAAGGGAAAAGGTGATCAGACTGAATACAAGAACTATTGTGGTATCAGTTTACTGAGTGTACCAGGTAAACTGTTTGGGAAGGTCATTACTGATAAGGTACAAGGTCTTACATCAGAGAAAGTGTGGAATGTACAGAGTGGTTTAATGCCTGGTATAGGCTGCACTAATCAAATTTTTGCATTATGCATGATGATTGAAAAGTATCTCTCTGTTGGTTAGAAAGTTTTTGCTGCCTTCAACTTAGAGAAAGCTTATGACAAAGTAAATAGGAAGGACTCTTCTGTGGAAGGTACTGAATAAATATGTTATTACTGGGAATCAACTTAATAGTGTGAAAGCCATGTATGCCAGCAGTAGAGTATGTGTACAACTGATTGGTGTTTTATTGTAATACTGGTTAATGTCTTGGTAATATCTGTGTGTGCAGATTGCTCTATGCTGATAATACATTCCTGTTGGCAGAGAGCAAAAGTGAGTTGCAGAGTATGTTGTCCCGGATGTATGAAGTTGGTATGAAATCCAAACTGAGTATAAATAAGGTAAAAACCAAAGTTATGATTTTTGAGTGAGGAACTGAATGCAAGATAAGTCTTACTGGAACAGAGATTGACCAGGTGAATGAGTTTGTATATTTAGAAAATATGTTTGACAGAGAGAGCAATTTAGATGGTGAAATTAGTAGGCGAGAGAATTCTTCATTGAAAATCATAGCTGCTCTAGGAGGATTTCACAGGAATTATGGGTTCTTAAAGAAGTCCCAAATGGCTGTGTATGAAAGTGTAATTGTTTGTACTTTGATGTATGGTGGTGAAACTTGGGCACTGCAGAAAAGATATAGGAGTCGTTTATGTGTTGAGGACATGTGTTACTTCTGGGGGTTTTGTGGTAAAATTCGCTCTGATCATGTGAGGAATGAAGATGTGTTGCAGATGTGTAATGTGAGGCAAAATGTTTTTAGTAAGGTAGAGACTAATATTCTTGGGTGGTTTGGCGATGTTGAAAGAACGAGTGATGAGGTACTGACCAAGAGAATTTTTCAGCTCAAGTGACAGGAAGAAAGGTAGAGGAATGCCAAGGAAATCATGGGAGGACCAGATTCAAGAATGTTTGCATGAGAAAAAGATTAAGAGTATGAAGTACAAAAGGTCTTGTGTGCAATGTGTGATGGATTTCAATGAAACTCAAGCTGTGTGCCGAGATCATTGTAAATGGAAACATTTGATACACCAACTTTAAGTAAATTTCAGTTCCATCAGGTAAATACGTATTTACTTGGCAGATGGTCTTTCTTTGAGGAACTAATTTTTGAATCTCAGAGAACTTAATGATATGTATGTATGTATGTATGTATGTATGTATGTAAGTAAGAATATAAGCAGAAGTGTGAGAGTGCAGCATGCATATTTGTCATTATTTAAAAAACTCTGCCTCTTTCAATATATATATTTTTTTGTTTTTACAAAAGCTTTTCTTAAGGTGGATACACCTAAAAACTTTGCCCTATGTTTCCAATGGTATAAATTTTGTAGAAATTTTCTTCACAATTAATGCATTCCCAACGATGAAAATTTGCCCATCGATCAATAAAGTGATCTCCACGCCAAACACCAAAAACAAAACAGAAATAAATTTAAGAAAAAAAAAAAACGATAAGAAAATTTCATACGAGAACATAAAAATAACATTATATTATAGCCTAATATACTTAATATTTGTTAAAACGTAACCATAATTATATTAAAAATCAATAACTTTTCTTTCGTTAGTGTTGACACCTGCAAATAGATGGTGTCACATTTGCATGTGACTTGCTAAATGCATCTCATTACATTTTTTTTCAATAATTTTATCAATTTTGGGGACTGTAATTGACATTTAAGTTTATCCATGCAGTAGTCTGAAATGTTGAGAAACACTTGAGCCAGTTAGATTAAATTTTTCTGACAGTAATTTAGCTGAAAGCATTAACAGAACTGTAGGTACTTAAAACAGTATAACTATACTAGTGATCCGAATTTATTGGAATAGATAAAAATCAAAGTTTCAAAGCTTTTGCACATCAACCAGATGGCTTTTTCAAGGAAGGTAGACAGCAAACTGCACAATAGAATGCTTCAACGATTTGCACTGCTCAGTTGGATGAAGGATTGCTTCCGTGAGAATTGCTGAAAGTGAAGATCTCGTTGGAGTGCCATTTGTCTGTTTATAGATTTTTTCTCAGAAACTATAGTGGCTAGAAGTTGAGACTAAGTCTATTAATTTGAAGATGCTGAGGCAAGCCTCTTGTGAATAAAGTGGTGAATTAGAGATGGCCTGTTTTAACGATCTGATGGCTTCTGGCACAGGGACCGAGGGACAAAGAGAAACCACGTCGAAATTGCCAATGATGTCGCATTGTTGGACAGAGATTTGCTTGATTTCCATGATAAAATCTAGAGTGGAAGTTATTATAAAGTCTGATTCAGGGAGGTGATTAGTCAGAAATTTGCAGAGTGCCTGATAAATGGTACATCGGTGCAGATCTTCTTGACATGATGGGTCGCGATGGATTATCAGGATTGTGATATTTAAGTCTTTCAAAGAGCTTCAGGATCTGGGGTCCTAGTGGTAATTTGGCGGCTTTCTTGAGATCCTCCAGGATTGCAGTCAACCTGGCAGCTCTTTGTACCTGCACAATCCAACAATTTAGAGGGTTAATTTGTAGTACTGCAGATGAAGCAGAGATGAAGTCTTCATGTTTCTGATTCACTTAAGCATGTGGAATGCCCAAGTGAGGACAACCAAATTTAGCTACACCAAGCCATTTTGTTTTTTGTCTCCCTCACCCCATCATGAGATTGGTTTGCAACTGCAATCATTTACATTCCCCAACTATTGACACATACTTCTGGGTGTGGCATTTTCTATGTTGAGCAGTGTAATTTATTGTATTGGGTTGTCGGAAAAGTCATGATGTATTTTAGCCATGTTTTGGAAAGGTCATTTATTGATAGAAAAAACAAAGATCAATCAATCATATAATGCCCATTTTGTTTGATAACCTTTTGCCATCTTTCAGTGAGCTGCAGAATGCCTCGTTCATAAAAGGACCTGCCTTTCGTGGCGAAAAACTGTACAAGGTGCTGATTTACAGCCTTATCTGAATTGAACGTTATAGCACGCAAGGACTGTTGAAGAGAGCGAAACAAGTGGAAGCCTGACGGTGCAAGGTCAGGCGAGTATGCTGGGTGTGGCAATACATCCCACCTAAGCTCCAATAATTTTTGGCGGGTGATCAAACTTGTGTGTGGTCTCGCGTTGTTGTGATGGAACACAACACCTTTATGATGAACAAGCTCTGGACGTTTCTGGATGATGGATTCGTTCAAACTGTCCAATTGCCGACAGTTCACATTCGAATTGATTGTTTGGTTTTGTGGTAAGAGCTCGAAAAGCAGGACACCTTTAAAATCCCACCACACTGAGACCAAAACCTTCCGTTGATGAATGTCTGCTTTGGATGTCATTTGAGGCGAAGCAGCACATCGGGACCAAGACCGTTTGCGCAGCACATTGTTGTACACAATCCACTTTCCATCACCAGTTATCAGTTGCTTCAAAAAAGGATCGTTTTCCTCACGTTTAATGAGCATATCGCAGATGTTTATATGCACCGTCAATTGAGCTTCTTTGAGTTCATGAGTAACCCACACATCAAGCTTGCTTACGTATCCCAGCTTCTTCAGGTGGTCGTGAACACTTGAATGATGGATGTGCAATGTGTCTGCATTCTCTCGTGTCGTGTAACGTGGGGTTGACTCGATCAATGCCTTGATTTGGTCGTCATCAACCTCGGTTGGCCTCCCGGACAGAGGAGCATCATTAAGGTCAAAAGCACCAGCACAGAATTTTGCGAACCACCACTGGCACTGACGTTCTTGTTGAGCATTGTCACCGTACACTTTACGCAACTTTTCACAAGCTTGACGTGCGTTCTTCCCTTTACGGAAGTAAAACAGTAAAATATGGAGAAAATGCACAGTTTGGTCTTCCATCTTGAACTTGATGTCAAATCCTCCGCAAATCAACCAAATCGATCACTATTCCTTTTAGACTGCAGCTAGAACTGGCACCTGTCGAATGCCATAGCGATAACAGAGCTGCGCATGCCTCTAGTACTCCCAAAACCACCCAACCGCCATCGGGTGCTAAAATATGTTATGACTTTTCAGATAACCCAATATATGGGGAGGGGGCAGGTATTTAGTGTATTAAGGAATAGAAGTACTGCATCAAAACTTGCAATTACAAATTTGTCTGTATCATCAAAATTTTATTTTTTATTGGCTACTGGAATCAGCTGTATACAGGAGATTATCTAGATACTGGCATAAAACTTTTTCCGTGGAAATTAATAAAAAATTCAGTTGCTTCAAAATGCATTGTTTTGGAAAATGTTATCTCTCATATTTTCAGGTTATCTTAAATGTAATTATTATTAAAGAAGATGGTCCTACTTCCAGTATTTTTTTCTGGATGGTGTCAGTGCTGAAGTACACTGCTATTTCTAAATTTGGCTGACCTCTCCTAGATTTTTAAATTGAGTCCTGATTTATTTTCTGGGCTTCTAATAAATAAATATATATATATATATATTTAATATATATATATATATATTTATTTATTAGAAGCCCAGTGTTTGATCAATGCATGTGTTTGATCAATGCATCCTTCCAGTGCTTACGTATGGTGCAGAGACGTGGACCTTAACTAAAAGAGACATACAAAGGCTGCAGACAACTCAAAGAAGCATGGAGAGGTGCATACTTGGTGTAACCAGGAGAGATAAGAAGAGGAACTCGTGGATCCGAAAAATGACAAGAGTGGAAGACATCATGATCAGAGTTAAATCCCTGAAATGGCAATGGGCTGGACATACTGCCAGAAGGACAGATCATCGATGGACAGCCGAAATTTTAGATTGGATTCCAAGGGACAGGAAAAGACCCAGAAGAAGACCACATGGGAGATGGGTGGATGAAATTCGAAAGTATGCAGGGGTGACATGGAGGAGACTGGCACAAGACAGACCGTTGTGGAGGAAACTTGGGGAGACCTTCGTCCAGCAGTGGATTGATAATGGTTGACAATGATGATGATGATGATATATATTTATCGATATTTTCATTTTTTAAATCGGAAAAAATGAAAAAAGCCGTTGGAGAAAATAAAAATGTGAACCTAACTGAAAATAATGTCTCAAACTCTTCCCTTGAAGTAAACCAATAACTGTACCAAAAAGAATCATTTTTTCAGCATTCGTCCCCACAGAATGAATAAATCCTTACCATTGTATATGATCTGATTTGGTTCAAATGAGAGTTCAGAATCATTTTCTCCAACACATGCATATAGTGTGCGTACCCTTCTGAAAAGAAAAGAAAAGAAAAAAAGATTATTTGTAATGTCACTTTAAAGTAAATGAACAAATAACATTTGTGCACAACAAATTATAATTCATTATTTTCTAACTAGGACAAGCTGCTAACAGTAACCTATAACTCGGGTACAGTTGGCAAATTTTGAGCGAAGCTATTGCAAAATCTAAGCTCATTAAGGTGTCTATTGTAACAAATTCTAAAAAACGAACGCGGAAAATTTATGACTTCCAGAACAAAGGTACGAAACATTCTAAGAAAGAAATGCTTAAAATTTGTCATGAACTACTTTCCTTCACGCCTTCATGTTGGTTGTTATCAGGTTGCATGTAAACAAAGCAGAAAGACACATTCAGATCGGGAACCATGATTTTCATTTTGCATCGCGAAAGACAGACACACACACACACAAACTTATAGATTAAGCAAGACACACACATTATTATAGATTAAGCAAGTGTTGAGCTAACAGACAGAGTCTTTCCATTCCTTCGTTTTTCAATTCAAACGATGTTTTTAAATTAATGTTAGTGAACCAACTTTTGTGAAACGGTTCAAGTAAAAGGTCATCTAGTTTTAATTGAAATTCCTCAATGACACAGAATTTCGGGAATCAGGAGGCGTCAAAACCTGACCATGGACAATGTCTAATCGCATGCCAAAAAGCACAGTGATTGGATGTGTCATGTGGTAGCTACTAATTGTCCCGAGTCTCGTATAGATCGGATGTGCCTGAGTCTCGTACAGAGAGCGGATTTTTTCAATTATTATTAAAATTGGTCAGTTTTTAATGGTCATTATTTTTATACGGCACGAGCAATCACCATGATTCCAAACCCATGTCACTCACCATGTACTTCCCTTTCTCTGTGGCAAGTGTCACAGCGATCGGCTGAAGATCTTTGGAGGAGATAGGTAACAAACAACTCCTTCTCAAAATCCGGAAAAACCGCTAAAAATGCAAGTTTTTGGACGATTATTCCTCAATGACACAAAATTTCAGGAATCGGAAGCCCTCGATGTCCAACTGCATCCAAAAAATTACGGCGATCGGATGTGTCATCTTGAACCTATGCCCGAACAACTAATTGTCTCGAGTCTCATACAGGGTTCGTACTCATTTTCAGAAATTGAAAATAAGGACTTTTAAGGACCTTAAAAGCAAGTTTTAAGGACCTTATTAATTTTATAAAAAGTTATGTCAATTTTTACCACTTTTAAAAGGGCATTCATATTAAAAAACACCCTTAAAACATACTTTTAAAACAGCAAAGTTTGCTAAACACAATTTTTAATCATTTATATTAATAAATTATCACACATTCATAAACAAAGACGATTTTTGCATGTGATTAGTGTATTTAATTAAATTAAAAATTTACAAGGTACAATTATTTGTCAACAAGCCTTTAATAAAGAAGAAGTTAATTTTTAAGTTCTTTTTGAGTTCTATCTTTGAATCAGTGGCTTCAAGATCTAATTTTTTTTTTCTTTCAGTAATTTTCGAAAATTGTTGCATTTTATAAAAAGATTGACATGTCTTAAAGCTTCTGCTTGTTCAGCCATGTTATCAGCAGACTTTTCCAATTGGATTAAATCCTTTTCTACCTTAATCCTTTTAGTATTTAACATATTTAGGTCATCACTTTATTTTTTTTTCTCTTTCCTGAGGTTACAGGCTCTTTCTTTTTCATTCTTTTGCACTTCCAAATGTTGCATATATCTATGGCGAGCAGAAGATACTGAAGCTTGCAACTCCTTTGTAAGCTGTGCAATGTGAATTCCCTCACAAAAATTAATATGATCATAAACAATTCTTTGGCTTATGTAAGAATTTTCTTTTAAGTTTTCTACTGTATCTGCCTATTAACAGAAAATCCCCTTTCAACTGTTGCTTGGCCAAGTTACAATACTAATAACATTTTTATCACATTCCAAAGATCATCAAAACCTTTTGATAAGTATTTAGCTAAGAAAGCATCTAATTTAGTTTCAGAGGCATTAAAATCAGAAAAATTAGTAGTCTCTTTTTACTTCATTCATAAAGAAGCCTCTAAATCGCAATAAAATATTTTCACATTGTTGCTCTTCTAATTTTTTAACTTCACTCCGATGTAAAAGGATTTTTTTCATCTTGGTTAAACAATCACTATCATTGTTTGCCATTCTTTTGGGGTCTAAGCAAACTATATTGCATACAATTAAATAATTGACTGGGCATTTTTCAATAAAATTTGATAACATAGTTACAATAAATTTTTGGCAATCATGTTTAAGTGAAAAAACTTCATTTTCAGTAACCTTTTTCATTTTCTGTAGATGATTTACAATTTTGTCACCTGTGAATCCACAACTGATATCACTAATTTTAGAAAAGCCCAATTTGTTATCAAAATTTAGAGGATCTTCTTATTGTAGCAAAAATCTTATTCAATCTCCATCTTTATCAGAGCGAATGGCATACAGTAAAAAAAGAAATTTCTCAATAGTTTTGAGAGGCAGAGATAGGCAGCAAACGGAAGTACATAAAAACCACCTGGCAGCAGAATTGTGAACCACAAACCTCCTCAAATACAAACCTAAAGTGTTCCATAAGGTAAATTGTATCTGTTGTTAAAAGAATTTTTTTAAATCAGACATTTAGAAGTACAGATATTGAGAAAAATAGATTAAATATTTGCACACCCTGGCGGCAAAATCGTTTGTAGTATCTGGTCGAAAGAGAATATTTGTCAATCCGGTTATTAGTCCTGTAGATATTGTTGTAAACGGAAACGTGAACTTATGCCCTCTAGTGGCGCACTTGTGTGGTCAGAAATATTTGAAATTATATGAGAAACATTTCGCACCAAAAATGTTCTCAAACAAAGAAAGAACTTTTCAAATCGTACTCCTAGAAACAGAGATATGGACAAAAAATAAGATATACGTGTATACCCCGGTGGAAAAATTATGCACTGCAGGAGGTATTCTCAAAAAAGGTTTTGGAGGTGAGCTGTATTGGTCAACGGAGGAATTTTTTCAATCGAGTTTCGAGCTCAGATTTTATTGCAAATACATCGAAAGCAAAAATAAACACTTACGCCCCCTGGCGGCCAAAACATTTTTACCAAAAATGAGAAATTATATGCAAAACATTTTTTCTCAAGAGCTGTATCCAACGCAGGAAGAATTTTTCAAATCGGATTGTTAGGAGCGGAGATATTGAGAAAATCACGATTTGCCGTTAAGCCCCTAGCCGAAAATTTATTCATTATTTGAAAAAGGGACTAACTAAAATAGTCTTCAATATAAATGCCATCGAAAGGAAAAATAATTTTTTTAATTGAATATTTAGAAGCAAATATATGAAACAAAATGAATTTTAAATTCGACACGATCTTCATTTGTGCCTCCTAGTGGCGAAGTTGTGCATCGGAATAAACCCGGAACAAATGGATCATAATTCTCACATTTTTAAGCTTCCCAATACAAAAAGAATTTTACAAATTGAACTAATAATTGCAGAGATAGGTCTTCCCGGTCGGACAGACAAAGTGATAACATGAGCACGACTCCAAAAGATGTTAATAACGCAACATCAGTCCTCCTAACAGACAAGAAAACCAACAGCCCCTCCCCCTCACTCACCCGCATTTTGCAGGGGATGGGAGGAAAATTTGTTAGACTAAGTTATGTTAGTGGAAAAATCTTCAACTACAAAACATCGCGCAGAGACAAAAAGGCAGGAATGGATAAAATTCAAGAACATGTAACAGAATTTTAGGACATTTCCAGGATTTCCAGGATGCGTACGGACCATGAAGCATTTGTTCCTGCTAGAAAATGAAAAAAAAAAAAAACTCTGCAGAAAACTGCGGATTTCAGAAAGATTTTCACGCATGTTTTAAGGACTTTTAAGGGCCCTTAGGAGCAACCAACAAAAATAAGGAGTTCTTAAGGACTTTTAAGGACCGTACGCACCTTGTCATAAAGAGAGCTCCGCTTGGCCTTCGGCCTCGCTTCCCTTAATTACAGTATGTATTCCAAATAAGGATATTTTTCAGGGAAACAATGTCAGGCAAATATCATTAACTATTAAAGTTTTTCACCTTAGAAAAAATGTATGACATTGTACTATGACAATTGCAGTCTGCACTGAAGCAGTATAGAATGAAAAAGGTTATAACAACCAGAAAATCACAAACATCATTAATGCATTATAAGAATCTACAGCTACTGCACAGATTTCAGTTATTTTCTGGTGATTATATACATTTGAATATTATGTCAGAAATTATGTAAAGCAAAATGATAAATTGCAATTTTTTGCAAATCTTAATATGATATTCCTAGCCAAAAGTAAAGTTTGAGAAGTTCAGACACATTAGGAGTAATAAAAAATTTTGAACATATATCTTTTACAGAGCCACTTCATTTTTCTTAGTAAACTGGAAGTCTAAATACACAATTACTATATACAAATCTTATAAGAAAAGTTATATTCACTAAAATTATACAGCTACAATGAGTAATTAAGTGAATTGCTGCTGTGATGTATTTTTTAGAGAATTGCTAAATGTGAAAAGTTGAAACAAGTTGATAATTTGTTCAAACACAGGGTGGAACACCAAGTCTTTACCCAGGACAATTACTCAAAAACAAATAATTAATCCAACTGATGTGGGAGTGAGGTCATATAGGAAAGGAGGTATGCCCTTCCCAACAAACATGATTGCAAAGCTCACAGCAGTGAAATGCAGAACCTACAAAAAAAAAAAAAAAAAACCTGAAATAATGACAGCAGAAAAATTCCAGTCGCAGAATAATACAGTCGAATATATTACATATAAAATCAGTGCTACAACATCCCGAAACAGAAAGGGAACAACAAAGCAAGACTAGCTTTGCTGTTTAAATTTTGGGATCCAATATGCTGTGTGGGGGGGGGGGGGACTTCCCAGACAGGTACAGAGGTCTGATTAAGAAAAAAATAATAAAAAAAAAGAAAAATTTTTTATCGATTGTGTATTGATTGGGCTTGATAATTTTTTATGAATGCTAAAACATATATGCTAATTACAAACTGCATGTATCACAAATTATAAGACCCTCCTTGAAAAAAAGTAACCCTAACCTAATGTAGGTGTCTTTGAGCATGGTTGTTGACATATAGTTTTAAATAATGATGAGCCTGTTGAATGCTTGCTCAACTTCTGTGACTGGGATTCAGATGGTGTAGGAAATGCACAGTCCTATTCACATTTCTATGGAAATGCCTTCCAATTGCAGCTTGTAAATTTCATTAAGCAGTTCATGTGAGCCAGAGATGGAATTTGCAAAAGTTTCTTTGTAGATAGTTTTAAGATAAATTATTTCATTTTCTAAAGCTAAAGTAAGGTCATCTGAATACTTGTCTTGCAGCATCTTGCAACATTCTCGAATATTTTCTTCATTCATGTTGTGAAAACAAATTGGGGATTTGGTCCAGTTGCTCAAACCTATGGTTTTGAATTTAGACATTGCAGAATCCATTATTACGAGGAAGACATGAATAAATACGGGATTACACCATTGTACAATACAAATTTTAGAATTGTGAATCCGTTTATTGGTGTAAATATGACATAAATGGTAAGTCAGATAATATCCGAAAACTTGAAAATTTTGTCGTCCTGGAGCAGGAATTGAACCCATATCTCCTGGATTACGTCCAAGTATGCTAACTGCTACACTACCCAGAACGACCAAGTCTCAAGTTCCCGAGTAATTTGAATATAACCATCACAGAATATGCTAGTCGAAGCAACCCGCATTCATATATAGCGAATCTGGAAGATTAGAATTAATTCCCGTGATTGCCCGGATGAGCAGATAAGTGATGAATGAATACGGCATTACACCATTGTACAATACAAATTTTAAAAATATAATACAAATTATTTTTTTAAAAATACAGTAAAAATTTTTTAAAGTACAATACACATTTTTTTAAAATTTGTATTGTACAATGGTGTAATTTCGTATTCATTCGTGATTTACCTACTCATCCAGGCAATCACAGGAATGAATTCTAATCCTCCAGATTTGCTATATGCGGGTTACTTCAACTAGCGTATTCTGTGATGGTTATATTCAAATTACTTGAAAACTTGAGACTTGGTCGTTCTGGGTGGTGTAGTGGTTGGCACACTCGGGCGTAATCTAGGAGACATATGTTCGATTTCTGCTCCACGGCGACAAAATTTAAAATTTTTCGGATATTATCTGACTTACCATTCATTCATGCCATATTTACACCAATAAAGAGGAAAACATGTTTTGAATTTCACATCTGGATGTACATCACCATGTTCTTTTCTGACTCTCCACTTGTTTCACTCCTGTTTCAACTCTGCAGGAATTCTCAAATCATTAGTGTGGAATCTTACAAAAACAACAAAAATATTATAACCGAAAGCTGCTTTTTTCAAATATGCACATGACACAAATGACTTCACTGTCAGTCTCCAAACTACTGATTCATCATGGGAGTGCATATTAGTTCAATCTTGAATCACTGTATTGTCAAACAGTGGGCACTGCATTTGCTAGTTGTATGGAACCTCTCTCCACTTCAGGGCCAGATACAGGAGTTCCCTTAGTCATTCCTCTGATGCTGGGCCTATGGCAAGGAAGTGCAGTGAAAGGTGATTGTGAAAAGCACACAGTATAGGCACTGTCAATCAGCCAAAGGTAAAATGTATTTTTAAGTATTTCAATAACTCACACAATTATGAAAATATATTGAATTTTTCAACTGAAATGCATTTGTTTCACAAGACCAATTTTCCATACCTTAATCACAGGTTTGTGGAAAAAGTTCTGCCAGGAGACTTTATATATAGATGATCATATTTTTTTGTACAGTGTATATGAGCTACACAAGAATTGCACTTTGGATGTAATACCAAAGGGGGAAAAGAAAACAAAGAATTGGCACAAATAATGGAGTTATCAGGAGTCACTTGCACCTAATATCCATGAGCACAACCAAATCCTATCCAGAAAAATACATTATGATAGAGTGCATGTGGTGAAGCCTTGTAGTATGAATGTACATGAACACTGTGGTAAAGGACATGCAGAACCCAAAATATGAAGAAAGAACATTAGGTCAGTGATACAGCAATGTAGATTATACAAGGGGCTGCAAATAAGAACCACTTGTTTATGCACAGTGATTATATAACAGAACCATTCATGGAAATGCCTCTGAACTGATAATTTAAGTTAACATATCTGATGTTTTACAATGGTATCACTATGAAAACCAAATTACTCCACAAATACAGTGCCTTTAGAGATTTTTTTTTTGTTATTAGGCTTAAATATATCCACATATTTCACAGCTTTCTATGCCTTATTTTTTTTTAATAAAATTTTAACATCTTGATATACAAAGGGGAGTCATATAAGAAAGAGCCAAAAAATTTATGAGATTTAAGACATTTGTTCCACCTGTATAAACTGGAACATAAATTGTCATAAAGGATGCATTTTCTCTTTTGTAGTACCCTAATCCTTCATAACTTGGGACTAGGAGGTAGTGGACTATATTTAATTTAGGATTAGAGAAGATGTAAAAGTGAAATAATCAAAACTGAGGAATCTCAACTCAGGCCTTCAGTCAAGAAAAAAATGTTTTTTCAGTGATATAACAGAATTTATTTTAAAGGAATATTTTTGTTTTGACATAGAAATGTTATCATTCACTGTGACCACTCAGAAAGCTTGTAAACTATCCTACTGGGGCAGGAATTTAACCAGTAACTCCTAATTTTCATTTGAATATGTTACAATTACATTGCCGATATTCAGAAGGGTAGACAAATGTATTTTTGGATCCCATTAATCTGGAAAATTGAACAGATACACTGCAAATTGGCTGCAACTTTGAAACATGAATGCTCCCAGCTACACTGGAAGCATCCTTGTGTAACTTACAGCAAGTTACATATGGAGATCTACCAACTTTCAAGAATTGTAATCCGTATAAAAAAATCGTGAACTTTTAATCGATATGTTCGAGTTACGATGTATTGATTAAATGTATCGAATATGTCAATTATAAAAGCCACTTTGTTATGGAAATTACTTGTTAATTTTAATTGATTCCATTTGTCACAATTAGCATATTTGGCATTATTTAACGCTTACAGCGATTAAAATGGAATCGATAGTACTATTAGTATAGTTCATTATCATTCAGCTACATATGTAGATAAAAGTTTCAGTAGTTACTGCGAAATTACAGCAATCTTGCAGTAAATTTTTACTGTAACTGAGATTGTGACTTTAAACTTTTGTGCCAACATGTTAGACTAATCTTTAAAAATGCAATTTTAAGTATTGTACATGAGGCAGACGTTTTTCACTTTCTCTCTCTCCAGAAGTTATCGCCAATCCGAATCCTACAGCGTTTTTACCTAGTCTTTCCCTCCATGGTGCAGGCATAGAGGACTGGGGACTCAGAAGTGAAAGGGAGTAAATGTGATCAGATAAATCAGAATATATAGGTGCTGTGATTTTTGGGACACTCATTCTCTCCTCAAAATTAGACTAATCTTGGGAAAACAAAACAACAACAAAAATAAAAAAAAGGAAATCTGTAAAATAGGCATCCATAAAATATATGCAAAACGAGTAGAATTTCTGTAAATTTTAAGAGTAAAACTTGGCAGGTATGCATATGGATGCTTAACCTTTACTCTATGGTGACCAACCAATTCGTAACTTGCAAGTTTTATAACTGAAATTTACTTTCCTTGGAGGTCGGTATGTGATTTGCGTACTTTAACATTTGTTTTGAAACTTGAATTTTTTGCTAATTTGATGTATTTAAACAAATTTTTAAAAAGGTTCAACTTGTGAAAAATTCAAAATCTACGAGTGGGATACTGGGTAATTGCCTCAATTGTTTCACTGGCCTGGCTTATAATAAAATAAAACAACAACAGAGTGAAGAAAAAATACAGCATACGTTAGACATAATACTATATAAATAGTTTTTGCATGAGTTTCTGTAGACAAGGGGTTTGTGCCATTTGATGCTTCCAGCTGCACTGTGCACCATTGTGTACATGTAGGCATCAGAATTGATTTCCAAGTTATAACACAAGAAAAAAATATGCTTAAAAATACTAACTATACTTTACTAGCTATATTTCAATTGTTAACTCATAGATTTAGATCAGATCTGCATCTTTTTATTATTTCTTTCGGTTACACACTACGTGTTCGTGCTGTTATCCCATTAAAAACTGGTGAAACCAGAGATGACTAAGTACAGCTCAATGGGTAAGCTGTGCTCAGATGTGGACTGGGCACCCATATTCTGGGCCAATAGGCATGCTAACTCAAAACGAAAAACAAAAAAACAATATGATGGCTTCTAAAATTTAAAGAAAAAACTTAGGTAGAAAATATTCTGTTGAGACAAACATTACCTTCCATCCAATTTCTGTGTTCAACTTTCATATTTAAGTTTCATCCCTTACGACACTGTCAATATAGGAGTATGAAATAAAAGCACTAAATTTTTCTGTTGTAATCTGATGAAGAATTTATCTACATCTTTGATAGAAACTTGAAATTCAATGTACATGATGAAAACTTGGTGTTGCTTTATGTGTATAAATGTGTATACGTTTTCCCCTTTCTCTCCCCCTCCTGTTTCGACGTAAGACTACGTCTAACTCTGCAGACAGCATGGGACAACTTACGGCCAACCGCCTGTGACAAAAATAGGTCCCAATCGAAATCATTATAGCGTTAAAAATACGTGACACACACTAATCATGTTAGCATATTCGTAAACAGCATGGAGTCAAATTCGCGTACTGCGCAAAACATCATGCGCATGACACTTCCCTTGCTCCCTGTGTGTGGGATAGATGATGCAATATTTCTGGGTGTGCCACCGCATTTGACTCAGTCTATCTTGGCAACCGTGATCACAACACAACTGTGCATGGTATTTTTTTAAAGCTCTTGATGAGATCTATTCAAATATGTGAAAAACCTTTCACAGTGGTTTGAACGGAACATTTTAAA
This sequence comes from Macrothele yani, assembly GCA_039090855.1. Taxonomy (NCBI): domain Eukaryota; kingdom Metazoa; phylum Arthropoda; class Arachnida; order Araneae; family Macrothelidae; genus Macrothele; species Macrothele yani. The sequence continues at coordinate 139,439,531 of CM077024.1, read as the reverse complement.
GTTTGTTTTCTTGTGAACCAGTGAACACTTTTGACAATATCACGGTTTATCTGGACAACCGTGAGTGCAAAACGACTGTGCATGGTATCATTTTAAAACTCTCGACGAGATCTATTCAAATATATAAAGAACATATCACAATGGTCTAAACTAAAATTTTAAAAAGTTGTTTTCATTTGAACGGGTTAACATTTTTGACAATGCAGCGGAATTCACAGAATGAACGCTAGCAAAAGTAGAGAAAACCAAAATGAGAGGCAACAGCAAGTGATGAGGAATGTAAGAAGCCCAAGAAGACACAGCACCATATTGCGTAATTCGTGTATTGATCTGCTTTGTGTTTGCAATGTATCCAGCAATATTTGTAACAATTATGTAAGCTACTTTTCATATCATAGACCCCTGTTGGCTATAACAAATTAAATGAATACTTTGAAACCATACTCGACTAGCTCATTTCAACTCTCCGATCTGGAACTTGTAGTCCTACTTTCCAAACTGATGGCTCAATCAGAACTGAGCCTACCTGTATTTTTTTTTCAGTGGAATATCATATAATTTTCTACTTTTTGTGCTTTACAGTTACATGAATTCTTGAGCTACGGTTTTGAAAAATCTGTTTCAGCTACAGCAAAAATGCCTTTTCCATTTGAAAGTATTTAAATAAATATTAGGTTCCTCACTCTATGATTTCTCTTGCTTTATAAATTTGCACTAAAATTCTTGTAGCTCACAAAATAAAAAAAAAATTAAAGAAGACTTTTCATAACTATTTTTTATGCTTTGAAAAAAAAATTAATTCTGGCCTATTTGGAGCTCTCTTTTTGCTAAACAAGAAGCAACCTTTGCAATTTTAAATTCAGCTACCACAATTAAATTTGTTAAGGGTTGAATAAAATCTTTGCCAGTCTCTCTTTTAAGAAACATACAATGTCTATTGCTTCAGTAATGGGAATGATTTTTCTTTTTTTCATATTAAATTTTACTAGAGATAAGCTAGTTTATGTTGCAGTCCAGAAAAATTGCGAAAATTGAAAATTTTATTAATTAGTTTCTGCCTCAACATAAGCAGTGCAGTAATTCTTAGATATGGGTTGAAGGATGTTTGAACTAGAAATGGTGATGCTGAGATACAGTTAATTAAAGGTGGGGTACTTAGATAATTTTTTTCAAAAAGTGAGCCGCAAAAAATCCATTTTCAGGGTCGTTTATGGATTGCCAGTCCACCACTGGCTGGGCTTTACTTGGCACCATTTGTTATTTGTGTCTATTTCACCACAGACTAAGTATTCTACAAAGAAGCACCTGCAACACACATAGTCAATATTCACAAAATCCCACCTAGCTCTTTTAGAGCCCAACTGGTTCCAAGAAATCACATCTTACTACAACAAAAGATGCATGACTTTTGTATGTCCCAAGTGCTCCTTTGTAGAAGATTCAGCCCCCGGTGAAAGAAGAACCAATAAGAAATGACTGACTGAAGCTCAGCTTATCCCCGTTGAGCTTTATTTAGTCTTTTCTGTTTCACCATTTTTTTTTTTTTTATGGGATTGTAGCCTTTTTTTTTTTTTTTTTTTTTTTTTTTTGTTCTGGAATTTTAACTGTTCCCCAGTGAATTAACACAGAGATAAATAAACAAATGTATGAAATGATTGGGTTGAACTGTTTCACATTATGTTTAAGAATACAGTTTAGAGTCAGTCAGTTGCACTTTCAAAATATCATTGTTGAAACATGAGTGTAATGTACAGGGTGATTTTTTTATTCACAACACCATTTACCAAACTGACAGTGAGGAAACTACAGCTTACTACAGCTGGAGAATGTTTCACATGCTTGGGACTTTAAATCACAATATGTTCAATATGTCCTCCTCTCTTCTCAGTGATGAATTGCAACCTGACAATGAAATTCTGGAGAACTCCTTCTACTGTATCCTCTGAAATAGAGAAGATTTCAGTTTAGATGGCTTGTTGAAGATTGGAAATCATTCATGGGCTGTTCCTGAAACACTATCCTTCAGATGACATCAAAGATAAAAATTGCAAGGGGTTATATACCTGGCCACATTGGTAGCTACTCTATGCCTTTACCACACAATTCTTTCTGGGTAAAGATTAGACACCACATGGTTGTCAAAGACTTCATCCAGATACTACAGGATCATTCCTGCTGTGTGAGGCCTTGCACCATCTGGCTGAAATCAACATCCTTCAATACTCATACCATACAAAAAAGGTACAAATTGATCCCTGATATTCTTCATCACTTGTGACATTTCCATCAATAAACACTGGTCCAAAGATTCCAAATGCAGACACTGCACACCAAACAGTAACTCTTTCTTCATATAAAGGGTTGTCTACAGCAACATAGATTTTCCAAGGCCCAAAATCTTGCACTTTGTTATTGACATATCCATCTAAATGGAAATGTGCCTCATTGGAAAATCAAATTCTTTGCATAATATCCGGTTCTTCTTCCAAAAGTTCAGTGAATGCTCTGGCAAAATGACAACATCTCTCTTTAGCATTTGTAGTGAGTGGTTGGCTAAGCTGAATTTTGTAAGGATAAGCTGACAGATTGCTTCTGTAGATTTTCCTTACAGTACTGTATGACATGCCCATCTGCTATGAAAGTTTATGCAAACTCTTCAACAAAATTTCCCGAGCTTCCTCCAACTTTTTCCGGTTTCTGAATGACGGTTGCCCACTATGCCCTTTCCTTCCATCCAAAAGACTACCAGTCCTTTCAAACTTATGAACTAATCTCAACATTGTCTTTCACTGGGTCAATCATGCACACTGAAACATTGGCTGAATTTTCTTTGGTAGTAGCAATAGAATTGCGACCAGTGTAATACTGCTTCACAATGAACACCTGTTTAGTGCTGTATGCTTCCATTGTAACAATCTCTAAACCTTTCCTGTATCACAGGAGTATCACAAAATTTCCAAAAGCCACAAACTGACATCCCTCCAAAGAAAACAAATAGTGACATGAATCAAAAAACACCTCGTAATTCTGTATATTTATTTACTCCATACACTCCTGTGTACAGCTATGCAAGAAAGAAACACCTTGTTTAATTTTTAATAAATTCCTTTATTTGCTTCCAAAATGTTCTTTATTATGACTAAAACTGAAGAGCTATGATGTCACATTTTTCTTTTGGAGTTGCTAAGCAGGTACTGAAATGACACTTCCACATGCCAGAATAAAATTGTTTTGAATGTGTGACATAATACAGTCCTGCTGCCATGTAAGTTTAACAATAAACAAACCGTTTTGTTGTAAGGAAACAGCATTTACATGCACAATTTCACTCAAAATTATTATGTCAGTAGTATCCAACACCAGTCAAAAATATTTCACAAAAAATATGACAAACCTAGTTATTTGTACCACAAAACCACTACAGCATTTCAAATGCACAATTATTAGCATTTCGTAAGACATCCACAAAGCAAAATTTGAAGCTGATTCATCCATCCATTTCAAATGTATTAAAGGCCACAGTTCTTCATTTGACATTACCATAACTCATTTGGAAGCTTTTTGCCTATAATTTTGCATACATGTTACACGCAACTTCAGCAACCATTAGGATAAATCTGACAATTCATTACTGAAAAAAAGGCTAAAATCAATTCAATTTTAACTTTTGGCATCAAAGTTTCCAATAACATGACCATGACCTTTCCAATGAGCAACTGATGACATCTGCATTTGAACCAGTTCTCACTCCCCCTACAGATCTTGTCTTTCCCCAGAAAAAAGTAATAAAATGAGATATCACAAACACCAGTGGCGTGTTTCATAAAAATTTTGCTCACTTACTATGGGTGATAGAACATCTTGTATACAAAACCTAAAGTTGATTCATCCACCTGCTACAGACTTATTAATGGTCAAAGTTCTGAGTTTAACATTAGATATTCTGTTGACGGGTGTTACTGTACCGTTTGATCCCAAAACTTAAATATCAGATGCTTTTAATTTCAACGTTTTTTCATAAATAGTTCAGGAAGCACAAGGTATTTCATGTTGGAAAACATAACGAATTTAAACACACATGCATACCACCGAACTGCACAATGAGATTCAGAGGTCAGCCCCTCAAAGAAAGCTAATCTGCCAATTTAAAAATTCTGGTGATGCTAACTTTTATTTACTGTTCATGTACCTAACACCTCCATTTACAGCAAGCTTGGCACACAACTAGGGCTTTGCACACATCTTTCCGACATCTCAACATCTTAAAATTAAATCCCTCAGCCAGAGCCACTTAGGCAATAGCTGAATCCTGTGTTTAAACGCTAAAGTGAAGAGTATTTTTTTTGGGGGGGGGGGGGAATTCAATTTCAGACAGTTACTGGCAAATTGATGGCCTAATTGCAGTGACAAAATTTTAAGGACTTGATAAAGAGGAAGGTATTTCTGTGAAAATTAGTCCAGAAAAAACACTATGAAAAAAAAAAAAAGCAATTATTGCTCAGATTTCAGTTTTACTAAAATTTTGTTTTTGTCTAAAACTGCCTTAAAAATTAAAAAGGGAAAAAAATTGAGGAAAATGTTACTATCAAACCCAATTCAGAGAGGAAGTCTCAGGTCAGTCTGACCTCAAAATATCTGATTGGGTGGCCCTTCTGCAACTGGTAGTAATTCATTCTGAAATAAACCTGTATTTTTTTAAGGAAACCACCTTGTAGGGATTTAAATGCCTCTCCCTTACAGATGTCAGTATGAAGACCAATGCCTTAATTTTTTTTTAATGAAGACACAATGACAGTTGCATGTGGTCTTGAATTAACAATTATTTTTGCTCATAAGTAAATAAATGGCTTTGTTATTGGCCAAGTGAAAACAGCACACATTGAAAATTGTGAGTGTTATACACTGAAATAGCAAATTAAACCTAACAGCAATTGGACATGTGCCATCCAGAACTGCAGTCCTATCTCCAAAAAAGGAGTGGAGCAGTGAGCAACAATGTATGTTCAAGAATATAATTTCTCTATTAAAATTCTCAGATACACAATCCAGAAAAGACAAACTGCTCTGTTTTTATATTTATGGGTATTTTCGAAGTCCTTGCATCTTCCTTATAATCAACTGAATGTACTTTGAGTTTTATGCAACACAATTTCAAAATGAAAATAGAACAGCACAGATGGAATGCACTCCATCTTTAAGAAAAGTAGCTGGGTGTCTCATTCTCTCTAACCCCTCCATGCACACATACACACTGCAGCCCTAGTGCCATCCTTGCTTATGAACACAACTTGACTTAAGATGGCTTTATTAACAGCTCACACTGCAAAGGATTTAGGCATGTATGAAATGTAGGTAGCAGCAGTATGGGGAAGACTCATAATTTAAGTGACTTTCAAAGAGGCATGATAGTGGGTGCTACATGGGAAGGTGAAAGCATCTGAAAAACAGCAAACCTTTTTGGCTCTGCAAGAACAATTTTATTGAGGGTGTACAATGACTAGTGCACAAACAAAACAAGCAATCAGCAGTCTTCCTGTGGGTGAAAACGACTGGTTGATGTTTGAGGGCAATGATCGCTAATGTGAAGAAACAGATGAGCTCCACTGTGCCAAATAACCACGCAGTGCAACACCAGTATCAAGAGAACAATTTCAACATACATGGTCCACCACACATTAGTACAAACGTTCTATAACAGCACATGTACCCTTCATGTACCATTCCTCTGCTCAAAAAATTAATTTGTCTGCAGTGGGCACAGGAGCACCAAAACTGGACCCTTGAGGACTGAAAAAAGATTAAGTGGTCTGATAAACTGATGGATCCCAGCTGCCTAGTTTCAACTGTATAAGATGATGGAGGTGGTGTAATAGTCTGAGATCTTTCTTCATGGCTGACATTTGGTTCCTTAATACCTCTGGAACAGCATTTGGATGCTACAGATATATTAACATCATTGCGAACCAGGCATATTGGTACATGGGCATTCTGTTTCCAGATAGAAAGGGTACCTACATCCAGCAGGATAATGTTCCATTAAACAAGGCTCAGACAGTTATACAGTAGTTCCAGCAGTGTGACAGTTACTTCAAAGTGCTAAAATGGCTCCAAAGTCCCCAGGTTTTAACATAATTAAATACCTGTGGGATAAGATTGAGTGTGCCATTTGCAACAGAGATCTTCCAGCAAACATTCAGCAATTGACAGACATCATCACATCCACTTTGCCAAACATACCTGTAGAATGATATTAGCACCTTGTTAACTCCATTCTACTTCGAATTGAGGCTATTTTGAAAGCCATGGGTGGTTTAACACATTATGTAGATGTTTCTAATAATAATTTGCTATTTCAGTATAGATAGATATGTGAAGAAGACAGTGGTGATTGAAACCCCTGCTTCCAAAGAGCCTTGCCCCACTTAAATTCATTCTCATCAGAGAAATATGTATGGTGACAGTATAAATACCATTCATATTAGCACTGAGGTAGTGGGTCAGAAATTTCAAGTGATGAAGCAGAGATCAAAAATATACCTAGATATAGCTAGCCTGCAGCAGCAGCAGTGACAAAGGTCACCCAATGGTGGATTGATGAGCTAATTCAACGAAACCACCACATTGTTGACAGTGAGCTGAACCTGCAGATGGGCTTGAAAACCTGCAATCACAAGTATTGTTCAGATTTAAGATATCCCAAAATTTGTACTCGCTCCATTTTTGAGGAACTTTTCTGCGCTATTAGAATGAAGTTGGTGATTTTCTATACATTATCACAAGTGATGAAACATGGGTCCATCATTACAGTCTTCAAATAAAAAGACAGTCTTTGCAGTGAACCATAGATCATCACTGCACAAGAAATTAAAACAGATTTCTGTGGATAAGGTTATGATATTTGTATTTGAGAAAAAAGATAGAGACAATATTCTTATATGTTTGTTACAGAAGGTATGACCATGAACTCAGAGCAATAATGAAATGCTCAAGAAGTTCAAAATCACACTAGAGTCCATCCTAACAAGACTGTGAATGATGTATACTCCTACTTGACAAAACAAGGCCTCATGTCAGCCTGCAAACAAGACAGGCTATTGCAAACAATGCTTGAGACAGTGGTTCTCAACCAGGGTTCCATGGAAATTTTCAGAATCATAAAATTTGTGTAAAACTCTTATGGTAAAGTATCATTAGACATGCTTTTATGTGTTTTGTGATACAAAAGTTGCAATAACACAACAGAAATTTATGTCATAACAATATGTAGGCAATAAATTCGTTGTTATTACACTTTGGTTAATTGATAAATAATACACACAGATATCAACAAAGGGTTTCTCAGTGCAAAAGGGTTGAGAACTACTGAATGGCACTGTTCTCGAGCACCCAGCTCACATCCTGAATCTAGCATTGCATGACTAGCATCTGATTGGCCTTCTAAAATGGAAACTATGGGAATACCATTTTCCAGATTATAACAAACTACAAAGACAGTGTTTGTGATGCATTCTTATGTTTTGACATGAAAATTTACAGCTCTGGCATATAGTCCTTCCTTAAAGGTGGTAAAAATACTTTGAACTTGGAAATCATGTGAAAAAAAAAAAGCTTGTTTACAAAAGGTGTATGAATTTTGCATAAGTATTTCATTATTATGGCATTTTTTTACATAAAAAGAGGCATTGTTATTGTACTAACCCTTGTTTAATGTTTTTTTCTTCCTTTTTTTTTCATATTTTGGTGGGATACTTTTGACCATATTCCTTATTCACGTCTGCTACTTCATATATCTCATGTAATGTAGTCAAAGGCAAATAACAGATAACAAAATGACTAACAAATTTCTGCCAAAGTGTCTGTAAGACAATGATATGAATGTTGCTGTTCAACAGTAGTTAAAAAATAACTGCAAAATCTCTTTGAGACAGAATCAATGCCTTAATTTAACAAATGCTTTGGCTGCCTAAGTAAACAAAATACAATTCTCAATAAAGGCCTTGGCTCACTTTCATTTGATTGACCCCTGAATTACAAACCTGAGATCTTCAAAGACAAACTAATAAAAAATTAATTTTGCAGAATGTGTCTAAGTGAATTTTAAACATTATAGAATAAGGTTTGCTAGTCATTAAGAGCAGCTACCTTCCACTTCCGGATGACAAAGATGATGAAGAAGAGGAGGAGGATGTTGATGGACTAGCTGGAAAGCTGCAAGGAAAAGAAAAATGAAGGTGTGAACTCAAAAATAATGTGAAATGAATAGGTAAATCTGAGGTACTGAAAATTTCTAGTAGGAGGGCTTCCTATAAGATACATAAGAATTTTTTAAAACCTTCTTTAAAGTGGAAGTAAGAGTTTCTTTATATTATAAGTTATAATAAGATAAGTATTGTAATACATCAGAGTGGTATGAAGTGTAAGATGTACATTATTGCAAACAAGAGTCTGGATTAAAATAAATGTACATTGAAGGATTCATTATAATCTCTGGTTACTGAATTGAATGATTAAGTTAAACTTACTATATATAGAGATTTAGGGACTTACCTCCAAATTTTTGGACTAGAAGTTATCATTCATTGGGATGGGAGCTACTTCAGAAGTGGGAAGCTTTTTTATAACCTTTCATGCCAGGGTCAGTTAAAAGCTCGCCTTGTTTTGAACTACACATAATGTTGCACCTCTATTCCTGTGCAAAATGCCCACCAGCATCAACTAGATACTATGATGTCATGTACTTGGCTCGGAGCCAGATTGCATTATCAGATGAGTAGAGAATGGAGATAAATAAACATTCTGTTAGAATGCTCCTATGATTTTATTGTAAAAAAGGGTTAAACACAGAAGCAGATGTGAGAGCAGTTGGAAGTGAAGAAATTTGAATGCCAGCACTATATGAAAATAGTTCTGGAGTTTCAATGCTAGAGACGCCAGTTTTGAAGAAAAGCAGAGGTTGACATCCAACAACTGCGAACTCTGATACTCTGGTAGAACCTGTGACAGCAAGCCCCGGTACCAATACACAACAATTGGAAGCTGAGGTGGGGTCTTTCCAATCCACCATTCGTTACTTGTATCAGCTTGGTTTCTCTAACCAGTACCTTCAAATGGTTCCCCATGAATTGACACTCCAGCAGGCAGAACAACATGTCGCTATCTATCACAGATCGCTATCAAATGCACAGGATGATAGGTTTTGGCATTGTATCGTCACAGCACAGCAAGTGGTTCAAAGAGGGCAGTTTGAGAGGAAAATCATGCTGTGCATTTGGGGGAATTGTGAGGTTCCGGCACTGGGGACTCATACCAGATGATCAGGCTGTAGACAAAAACCTCTATGCCAAACAACTGCAGCAGGTCCATGATGCTCTGCACTAATGGTACCCAACACTCATCAATAGGAAGTGGGCATTGCTGCAAGTAAAAATAATGCCTCAAGTCACACTTCCAGAGTGGTCCACAAAAAACTACAGGAATTAGAAGGGGTTGAGATCCTAGCCTATCCTCCATACAGTCTGGACCATGCCCCACTGAGAACCACCTGTCTCACTCCATGGCCCATTTCTTACAAAGACATCACTTTGCTTCAGTAGAGGATGTGGAATCTGGCATCAGAGTGTTTCGATCCTTGAAACCTGCTGAGTGGTACTGCCATTCAATTGTGGCTCTGGTAAGACGTTGGCAAAAGCACATAGAAAATAACGTAACAGCCTATACTCCTTAGAATGAGTTAAGCGTATAATAGCTTTCAGGCATCGATAAACTTTTCAGCTGCAAATGGGATGAACTTTTGACTCACCCTCTCACATGGTGCTTATTAATACCAGAAACATCTAACTCCAAAAATCTCTAACCTTTTGTTTATACACTCAATGGACAAAACATCAGAGACACCTACCGAATAGCGTGTTGGTTCTCCTAGCACAAATAACAGCCATACATGCCAAGGTATCAACTCCACAAGATGCCGGAGCGTTTCCAGTGGTAATGCTAAGCCAGCCATGTCTGTAGCAGCATTGTCCACAACTCTGCCCAAGACGTCGGTCAACAATCCATGGGTCTAATTTTCTTCTCCACTGCATTGCAGAGAGCTTCCACAGGCTTTAAATCCAGGGATCTTAAGGGCCACTGGATAGTTTCAAACTCTGATGAGTGTCCCTTGAACCATGCCTGGGGGTTGTGTCCCAGTGGGGCAGCACATCATCCTGCTGAAACAGACCATCGACTGTAAGATTAGCAAAGTCCATGAAAGCATGTAGGTAATCAGCCAGCATATGCTGGTAGTGCGCAGTAGTTAAAGACCTCTCCAGACACATTAAGGGACCCAATATGTCTCATGAGAAGGCTCCCCAAACCATCACAGAGCCACCTCTGCCTCAAACAGAGCTGACAGGCACAACAGGGCTGTGGCTCTTGTGCTGTCAATGCCACACCTGCACCCTTGTGTCAGCTCAGTACACCTAAAAATGGGATTCATCTGACCACATGAGGGAGGAGCCACTCTGTAGTGATCCAGTTTTTATGTTCCCAGCACCAGGGTGTAATGTCTGATGACGAGCAATCAACAGTGACAAACGAGTAGGGCATTGGCTTCTTTAGCCCATGGTATTCAGCATGTGCCATACCATTCTCTTGTTGATGCTGATTGGGCCTCCAACTTTTAGCCTAGATGTGATTTGCACCAGCAGTCGATCTGTACCAAACTGGATAGTCTTCATCAACCCCAGACATCAGTGGTGTGTGGTCAGCCACTGTTTGCTTTCTGGGCACTGATACATCCATCAATGATATGTTCATGGTACACCCATGATTTGGTTTCCCTTGAGAACCCTAAGGTTCTTATCACTTGGGTGACAGAATGTCTCATTTGCCTTGCACTGACAATGCATCTACAATCAAAGTCACTCAGGTCACCATGTTTATCCATATTCATCGATTGCAAAACACTCCTGGGAAGCCCTCCTGTTCGCCTATTTATTGCCTGTGTTCAGTTTGGGTCTGTTTCACTCTGCGGAGGGGGGGTGTGTGCTCATGCCGACTGCCCATCACTCCTACCTCTAATGTTTTGTTTACTGGGTGTACTTAAAAACACTTCTGGAATGTTGGATTTTACAGCATATCTTGTATCCTGTATCAACAAAAACAGGGTTAAATAGATATATGGAAGAATGTCATAAGCATCATATTTATTTGTGAATAACAATTACACAGGACTTACTCACTTATTCATTAACACATGATCTTATCAGCAGCCCCAGTTAGTTCTACAAGCAGATCAATCTGTGCATTCATGCAGCTTTAGTTGGAAGATGGCTACTGCGTGTGTTTGTGTGAAGATGGAGGCAAGGATATGATCATTTGACTCATAACCTGTTTGCAAAATTTATTTAACCAATGGAAATCTAAAGGGAACTTTCTGGCTGTATATAGTCTGACATTGCATCAATGCAATGAGTGGAGAAGAGGTGGCACCATCGTGGAAAAGTGGATATAAGTAAGAGTGTGGATGTTCACCCACATTCTCACTTTCATCTACACGATCTGAACATACAGTGGATATCGATGATGCAACATGCGAGGAAAACAGACTTACGTCTTCCACACACAACTGGAGCAGAGAGTTTGTCTTTCACATTGTACCATACAGCACATTCTGTATCAGCATCTTGACTGCTACAATCTCTTGTAGATGAATTTTAAAACAACTGATAACCACATGAAAGAATGTATGTGGTTATCAGTGATATCACTAACATTTTTGCAATGAAGAATGAGAATACGTGAGGATTTTTATGTTGAATCACCATGTAGGAACTTGTGTGTTTCACAACTCTGCTTGAGTGAAAAGTGGAGTCCTGGGTACAGGAGCATTCTGCCTTCCCCTTCCAAAAATTTAAGACAATGTCTAGTCCACAGAAAAGGTCAAGATAACTATCTTTAGAGATATGCAGGTGGAACATCAATGCAACTATTTATTTGGTTATGTGGCCTTACTAAAGAATACTTGGTAATAAATGATGACATGGCTATTCCTAGCAGTTAATAATCTATAACCATTCACATTAATGTGGGATTTACTTAGGAATTAAACGTTTTCACTCACTAGTCAAATTTTTGGGTAGCACCCCTACTTTTCCTCATGACTACAGTGGATGTTGCCATTCATGAGAGAAATTTCAACCTTTCAAAGAAAGAAGCACTAAGTTGTATAACAACACCATCTCTTACAGTTCCATCACAACATCAGAGCTACTGAAAACTGGGATACTTTTTCTCGATCCACTCAACAGTTCTGAATTGATGCCACTGCATGAAATCATACAAGGGAAAGTTAGGAGATTATTGTGGGACATAACTGTCTACCTTCATGCACATGATTGAAACTTTGATCACCCACTATGAAAAATGTCTAAGCAAACATGGTGATTATGCAGAAAAATAAAGTATATTATTCACCTGTAGATATGTGTTCTTGACAGTAAGCAATGTGAACCTTGCAATAAAACTAAAGAAAAGAAAGTGTAACTTATTCTTTAATTTCCTGTCATATGTACAGCATACAGGTGATGACATGTTCAAAATCACTTAACATCAGTTATGTCTTCTAAACAGGAAATTAATAGAAAGTTTATTTTTGAAGACAGAAGGAGCTGGTGTTAATGATCACAGAAATAGGATGAAATAATATCTGTGAAGAAAACTTAAATATAATTTTTTTTAAGTTCTTAAAATGAAGTAGTTTAACTTGTACACAATAAGAATATACATCTCTTTATGAACTGCCAGTAGACATCTGAAGTTATAATTTCTATAACTGACATTTTTAAAGGCAGTTTTAACCATCTGAACATTCATTTTAATCATTGAAACTTCCATAGTTGGATTTTTTAAGGCATTTCAAGGGATTTGGTGTGCATTAAATTCTTCATTATCCCACTTCAAGTAGCTAAGAAGCATTTTCAGTATAGTAAAACAAAACAAAACACATGGTAGTTCTTTAAAACAGCAGAATTCAAAAGAAGATCTGATTATGATTATGGCTAATGATTTTTTTATTAGCTGTTGAGCACATTTTTTTAAACTGAACAAATTTCTTTATTGTGCTGTACAATCTATTACAAACTTTCATAAAACATTTTTTTTGTGATAGTATAGTTCAGATCAGAGGCATTTCAACATCTGCTAATAATTATATTTAAAAAGTAAGTAGTTTCATATGGTAATTATGCTTTGAAAGTAACTTAAAAAAAGATGCCTGTGTAATTTTTTATATGAAAATTCTGCTATAATTTTTTGTATGGTTATTTAAATGCAGTTGCTCTGCAGTTTAGTTAACAGGACTTTTTCAAACAAATTCTTCTGTAGGTCAGTTTGTAGGATATTTAATTAAAAGACATGTCAACCAATTAGCAGATTATATTGTAATAATACTAGAAGTGGAAAGAAAGAATACCAAGCAAGCATTATATTCTAAAGCAAACAAGTCTACAATTATGTACAGAAAGCATGCAAAATAAGCCAGAATATTAAAGTAAACATTAATAAAAGAGATTTAACAGAAGTAAAATGAAAACCAGATTACAATAACTAAAATTAAATAAGTTGAACAACAATTAAGAGAAAAAAAAAAGAGAAAAAGAAAAGAGAACAGCACTGACAATAGATGGCGCCAGAGATACAATGATGCAGAGTTTGCGACTGAAGCCGGAACCTCGATGAGTTTGATCACTTGAGCTGTGGTTAGCAGAGCAGAAGGACACATCGACCTTCTGAGGATGACAGGGTATCTGTTGAAAGCGCTTGGAGATTGTGTGTGACTGGCTGAATGGGGTTGGCATTTGCTGTAGGGTTTTTATGATATATGAGGCAGATGGAGCACTACATAAATCACAGTTGACAGCAGTTTGACTGCCATGGAATGTAAATAGTGTAATTTTGTAGATAGTGGTTTTAATTGAGTGTACGAATGTGTTGTATTATATTGTACGTTAATGTGGTCATAGGGGGTGTGTAAATTGTAGGGAGTGATGTATGTGAGTATTTATTGGGTATGTGGATATGTGTTTTCGAAGTGAGTACCATTTTTTGAATTGTGAATTTTAAAGGCAAGTTGCATATGGAGGAGTGAAGGAGGAATAAAAAAAAATAGGCGAAATGAAAGTTGACAACACTCACGTAATAGTGAGTATACACCTAGTGATGATGAGCTATGTTGCATGTCAGACAGCAGACAGAAGTCAGCGTTTTTTGTCCTGTGAATAAAATATGATGTTTCATGACCGGAAGAATGTATATAAAACAACACCCTATAAGCTGAAAGTTTCAACCTTTGAAGGCCAGCTACATAACAGGATGTTCTAATTAACATGCATGAAGTGTAGAGCAGGAAAGTAGCCAAGAGCTTTTAGATAAGTGTTTGGCTTTTCTGATTAATGAGTCATTAATGACTTGCATGTAAATGTGCGCACTTTGTTGGTACTTAATGCCTTTAAAGATGCAAATAATATGATAAATTATACATAATATCTAAGGTGTTTTACCTGATATTGTCAAAGTATTTGTCACGTTGTTTGCTCTGTGAGGCACGTGCTCCCGGCCCCGAGAGGTCTCTTACGTTACGGACCTTTGGTTAGTTATAAAAAAATTTTGAGAAATAAAACAGTTAAGTTACATATTTTCAGTTCCACATTCATTCACTTGCACAATCAAACATTTTAAATTTACTATTAATTAAAAGATTTTAGTAGAAAGAGTTATACTCATCGGGTCAGGAGACGTCTCACACGTGGTTCGTTCTTCGTTGCTACGGCAAGCGCTTTCTGCGGCACCTTTACCGCCATCTTCAGGCCATTATTTCTACACGAGGGTTCCTCGCGCGTGTGTAGTTTTGGAGTTGCATGTCGGGAATTGATAGGAAGGTTTGCTGCCTGTATGTGTTAGGTGATTTGTTTCTAATGTGTCGCCATCTACTGGATGAGTTGGTAGGTATTAGTCGTAAGTATAGTGTGTGTCTCTATGTGTTAGGTGATTTGTTTCTAATGTGTCGCCATCTGTTGGATGAGTTGGTAGGTATCATTCGTAAGTATAATTCTTTTGTGTAAATATTTTTAGGCTATTATTATTTGTTCATAGAAACAGGTGTATTATTATTATTTTTTTCCTTTTCTCTATAAGTATCAGTATCACTAAAGAAAAACAGAAGTTACATACAGGTTTGTCAATGTAATAAAACAGCTGCTGCAAAAGATCTAACAGCAAAAACTGAAACAAATGAAAAGGAATTGAGACAAAACAGGGAACATGAATAGCTAATTGTGAATTACATGCCTCACAGATGTACACAAAAAAGGTACTTTTTGTTTACTTCAATATAATTCATTAGTGCACATTAAGCTTTTGTTTATGGAGGAGAACAGTTTCTTACTGACTTCCACTGTCACATATTAACAGGTAGGGCAAGTAAAAATATCTCTTTCTCTTACAGCTTGTATTTACCTAGCACAGAAACCTCAATAAACAAGTGATGATAAGCAAGTGCCTAACTTGAGAATAAATGATCAAGAGAAACAATAGTCATCTTGATCCCAAATATTTCAAAATGCACCATTTTGGAACAGAGCAAAAGATATTGTAGAATACAACTTCATATAAATGGATATTTTTACTGGCCAATTTGAAGATATGATATGTTTATGCTGCTACTCAGCTTAATAAGATTCGTAAGTCCAATGCTTATGAATGTCAGTACTTTGGTACACTTTGTAGCAGTACAACTTCATACAATACCATTATTTCCAATTTTAAACAATAAACAAAGTACATAATTTTTCCATAAAAATAATTCCACCAATAAAATCATGATGCCACCAGTGGAATTGCATGCCCATTTAGGTTGGGTGCGCTTTTATTAAAAGAAGTTTTATGTTACCGGCACTGTATTAATTTCAACATGTGACAACTTTTTTGTTGACAGGAAAATTTTAAGAAAGAATGACACAGCAGCTATTCTCTTAATTACTCTTTCAAGTGCAATTAATTGTAGAATAATTTAATAATTAAGTACCATTAATTGTGGAAATTATTCTATTGCATCATATTGTGAAACAGAGAAATATCTCATGTATTTGGCTCTTTATAATAGCACAGTAAATTTTGAAAAGGAGCACAAGGCTTACCTTCTTTAACTATCTTCATACAATCTACAAACGCTTTGTCAGAAAGTGGGACATTCAGTACATCAGCGACATTGTTCCCCATTGAAAATATTAGTAAAAGAACTAAAATTATAGCTAAATCTGTGTTCATAAACACACCAGTTCACACACAGAGACAACAGAAAAAAAACCAGCAACTCATGACACAACACTGAATTAGATTGCTCCACACAATTGCTAATCACAACCAATTACTACTACCAGGAGCTACTGTATCAGCGCACACCTTTTTATGCCTTACCGATCAGTTTCAAACCATGGGCGGGTTAAGAATCAGACTTGCTGCACTGTCTGTAGGTTTGCTTAAAAGGGCTTAAAGGATATTTGGGGCTGTACATCTAAGGATAAGGGTGTTAATACAAATGTGATACAATGTTTAGGCATTGAACCTTCTCCACTTCAAGAAACTGTTGCATATGGAATTTAATTTTAGGCACCACATGAAGCCTAAGTACTTTTTAAAAAATGACATAGGGGAGTTTTTAATGGGAATGAATCCAAAAATATAATATTGCTTACTTTGTGCTTGCATAGGTATGCACCACATTCCCTGAATATTCACCCCTGGATATCACACAACTAACAGCATGTGTTGAAAAAGAAAAGAAACCAGTTATATAAGAAGTTAAAAAATTATTAACTACAGAAACAATTCATTATTATTCTTTGCACATTATAACTACTGAACTGAGGTGTGATAATGCAAAAAATACCACAGTACATGACTAGCAATTAGGACCATGCCTCCCGGGAACACATCCATGGCTTTCAAAAAGAAGGATTTACATAATTGGTTGCAGAATACATTTTTACTAAATATTAAGAATATCAGTAATGGTGATTTCACCCTCAAAATATTGTTCATGGAAATGAGGAGCTAAAACTGTGCATGAAAGAAACAGCTTGGAAATTCATAGTCCCAAAATTTTCATGAAAAAACAGAGGTTTCCCTACTTTTTAAAATGCATAGGTGAACCTCAAAACTATTAAAATTTGCCAACTTGCACCCACTCCCCAATGTATCTTCACCCTAGCCCCTGTGTGGAAGTTCAAAGAGCATTTAATGTAAATATTGGTATGTACAGTTCTGTATATATTATTACAAAGGTAATAATTCCTTTTTGTTTCACAGTGCGAAAACAAATACAATGTTTGAGAAGTCATTTTAAGTGCTTTTCTGGCATTTTTATAAACAATGTTTCATTAGAAGTCACGCCATGCAATTGCTGACAAGAGAACTTTGCGTAGCCACTGGCCTTTCTCTGGAGTATGGGAAAGGTTTCAGTCACCTGAATTTGTTATTGTTTACATGAAATTCCATTAGAGCATTTGGAGTCGTCAGAGCTGAGAACTGATCACATGATAAATGGTGCATGCAGCTCAGAAAAAGCAACAGACATTTAAGAACACTTTGAGTTTTGGGACATGCGAGAAAGAAGAGTGCGTTAAAATATAAAAAGTAACAAATGGATTACATGGTGAGGAGTTGAAAAGGTAAGCAGTTTGTTTTATGTCAGAAATAACTGCGGTGTATTCAGTTCAAGGCCAAATACAGTAACACATTGAATGCCTGCAGTGAAAAGTAAACCTTTCCAAACTAAGAAGTTATTGTCAGTAATACAAATTTTCATATACTTTACTTGTTCTATTGTGTAATGAAATTGTGCTGTGTCTAGTAATTCTGAAGCTGCATTTAAGTGATTAAATGTTTCACTCATTTTGGTTTAATGCTCCCTGGAAGAATATTAGCATTTGCACTGTCTTCTTAACTGCTCTATGATCCAGAGTACGAAGCCAACTGTTTTGGCCCCATCCTGTGAGTGGCTTCTTGGATTTGATTTGAGATATTGGGCCATGAGGGATGTAACGATATTTTGAAAATGTCATTTTTTTTAAACATATATTATTCAAGCATATTGAAACACAGCATTTTAAGACCATAAGCACAGGATGCAACTGGAATTGCTTTGTGTTCCTTTAAAAATAGGAGAATGAGGATATGGAAATGCAAGGAGTAACTGAATAAATGACACCAAGTGTTCAGTGGATTTAGATCTGTGTGAAACCTGTAACAAGGCATCTAACTCATCCTCTGATAAAATTTGAATATATAATAAAAACACACGGAAAAATCTTGCAATGGTATTGTCTCAGGTCTAAAAATTCTGAAAACCTATATAATCTTGCTGATTTTCTTTAAAATCTTGTTATATTCCTAATTGAAAGGATACAATATTAACAAGTTCCACATAATAAAGACTCATGAAAAACAGCCCAGACACAGATAATGGAATAGTGGAAAAGAAACATAGCAACTCAAACAAACTTAGGACCACAATAAGAGGACTTCCCTTTCAAATGATGTTTACACTGTGTGAATAATGGAGTTTACCTAACTATATGTCAGAAATTAGGACAATGGCAAGGTGCAGCAAGACATGGCACTAAGGAGCAGAAACAAACATCGACTCCAAAAACAAAAACCAATAAGGATTTTTTTTAATTTAGTTCATACATAATTATCAAATATTATTAAAAACAACAAAAATAAAAAACACAATGTTGCAAAATATTTTAAACAAAATGTTTCTGAAGCATCAATTAACTAATTACTACTATTAGCCTATAGAACAAAGGAAAAAAACAATGCAATATTTATTCCCATAAAACCTCCTAATGGGGAGATACATAATCTACACATACAAACCCGATTGAAAATATTCTTTCTTCGGTCAGATACTACTAACTATGCAAACTCTGTGTGCATATTTTCTTCCCAAAATAATGCACCATTTCGCCGCATGTGGGGAGGGGCGCAAATTCTTAATTTGTTTTTCTCGATATCTCTGTTTCTACATGTGTGATTTGAAACATTCTTTCAAAACTGGAAGCTATTTACCTTGAAGAACACCTGAGGCTAGTATATGAGGAATTTTGTAATTGTATCTCTTTCAAGTCTGTGGTATAAGAAAACAATCAAAAGTATTTTTTTTATTTTTAAGGTAAGTTTTCCAGAATGCCCCCCCCCCATTCATTCCAACCACATGACTACACCTAATTTCCTCCTACACAGAAATTCTGGATTTTCACATTTCCTAAACAATTCAATCACAGTTCTTTCTTTTATTTTTCTGGGGTTTGACAACCACCATGAACAACTCTAAAAGGCTATAAGTATGTGCTAGTTCCTAATTTGGGACTTCTGATTCCAGGTAAGGGAGAGAGCTAGTGCTATATGACAAACATACCACCCATGCCTTATTCTGGACTCAAAACCCAGACCCACTCGAGCTGTTTTTTTCATCCTCTCAAGTATTGAATCATGAGAAAAACTTCTTAGACTTCAGGTTAAAAATAGCCAGTTTCCAAAATACTGCTGTTAATTTAGCACTTTGTTAGCTAACACAGGTACAACAAGAATGTTTATTGGGCACTTATATACATGACAATGTGCCAAAGACCCACAACTGCCAGACCCTGCAAAGTGACATCTTAGTTAAAGAAGAAAAAAAGCAGCAATAATTCTACCTGCATTAATAAAATGTAATAAACATAATACAATGCAATGAGACTTTGAAAGATAATTTATCAATATTACATGGTCACCAGTGGCCATTAAGACAAATATAAAAAAGGCATGCAAAAATATATGACAATAAAAAAAATACATAAAAACCAAAAGCTGAACTCAACAAACAAATAATACTTAGTCACACAGTGATAAAAGCAAAAAATAAAATAAAATAAAAATAAAAAAAAAACATAAAAAAAAAATGTGGTCCACCACAGTAGATTTAAAAAGGGATATTGTGAAAAGATCAGTTTCATAAGCATACTACACAGAAATAAGACGAAAATTTGAAAGTAAATTCACACGTACATGAGCACAGAAGAATAAAATTTGACAAAATAATTTCTACTTACACACTATTTTGCCTTACTCCTCCTATGAAATAGTCCCTAGAACCTAAAAACAGAAAAAAAAATATTTTTAATTAAAACTAGTTAATTTTTATGCCAATCTTATAGTTAGATTCCTGATAATACATTTAGAAGTCCAATTTACAGTAAAAGAGAAGAAGTAGATTGAAATTTTGCAGCCAGCTGTAGAGTGAAATAATTTTTTTGAAGTTTGGTAACTTCCTAAGCTTCTCTAGTAACAAAAATGCCATTCTACTCTGTTCACAAATTTAATCATTTCCCACATAGAGCACTGAACCATCACTGTACAAAAAAGGTAATACTACTTTCAGACTTGAATTATCTACATACATACATATATATCCCTAAGTTGTTCTCTGAAATTCAGAGGTTAGCTCCACAAAGAAATACAAACTACCAGATAAATTTCTAACTGATTATTTACTTACTGTTGCTGTATCAAACTTTTCCATTTACAGCGATCTTGATACACAACTAGTGCTTCACTGACATCCATCACATGACATACACAAGACCTTCTAATACTTCATACTCATAATATTTTTCTCATGCAGACACTCCTGAATCTGATCCTTCCATTACTTCTTTGGCCTTCCTCTGCTTTTCCTTCCTGCCACTTAGGCTAAAAAAAAATTCTTAGTAAGCATCTCATCACTCATTCTTTCAACATGGCCAAACCACATGGTCTCCACCTTGCTAACAACATTTTGCTTCACATTACACAACTGCAACACATCTTCATTCTTCATATGATTTGAGCGTGTCTTGCCACAAACCACCCGTAAGTAACACATTTCTCCAGCACACAAACGACTCTTATGTTTCTTCTGTAGTACCCAGGTTTCACTGTCATACATCAGAGTAGGAACAATTACACTTTCATACAATTATCTAAGTAACCTAATTCTAAATTAATATTGTGCACAGAAAAAAAAACAGAAAAAAATTTAAGAAGACGCAATTTGCAGTAGGACTGAACTTAAACCTGAAAAGTTAAATTTTCTATTCAAGCAATTATCAGCAACTGTTCCACATCTTCCCTGTGTCAGGACAATACAATTTTCAAGATCTCTCAGGAATCACACTTCCAAAGCAGTATGGTTGTAAAATCCACCATTTTCTTGATGAATTTTACAACTTCTTTGTGTATGATTCAATTATTTTTAACAAATATCATGAGCTGAAATGTAATGTCACCTTCCCAGTAAATTTTAATGCTTTAGTCATTTGTAACAAACACAGATTAATTTCTTGAGTTTAAATCCCACAAAACACAAACTTTTACAGCACAAATCATTGAATTTTGTGGGATGGGGTGGTTTCTTGTTTTACAGGAAACTGCTATTTTTTGTGATAAAAGCAATATAACAGATTCATTTTGTGTGTGTGGGGGGGGGGATTTTCAGAGAGAACAATCTATCAACAAGAATTTCCTTTTGTTTTGGGGCTTCACATTTCTTTTAGTTTGTCAAAACACAGATTCATTTTATTCATAGACAGTCTGTCTAAGAACTTAATACTTTCATATTTTGATAACTTAGTGTTCAGATATACTTCTTTTGAACAGCGTTTCTTTCATGAATTTCAGGGTGGACAATCTCGAGCACTGTTCTCACTTTTTGGCATAATTTATGAAGCAATATCTACCCTAAAATTTCATGGTGCTAAGAAGAGGCAGTATCATTTTTATAAGTAACCTTATTTTCATTGGTTAGGCAAGCAGCATAAAATGCTTTTTATCAGTGGCATTGGGTCATTATAGGCATCCGGGGCTAAGCCTCGCATGAAAATGAGTAAAAAAAAATGTTTCTTCTTTTAATTGAAAAACTTCTGAAAGAAAATCTGTATTAGTAACCAGTTCCCAGATTTTTTTAATGCAAATGTGAGCCATTACAAAAGCTGAGTAACTAGGTAACACATTACAGCCTTCCATACCCGTTCACTAGAGCGTAATGAATGCTGCATAGTGGTAGAAGTGACACCAGTCAACTTCCATACCCGTTCACTAGAGCGCAATAAATGCTGCATAGTGGTAGAGGTGACACCTGTCAACTTCCATATTCGTTCACTAGAGCGCAATGAATGCCGTATAGTGGTACAGGTGACACCTGTCAACTTGTCACTGTAGCTGCCTTGACAAAGCTTCAGAGAACAGTAATGAATGAGCAGATGCTCGCTTAACTGCACATGTGTGAAACTGCCTTTCAGGGCTGGTCGCCTTTCTGTTTAACAGTAGCAATTTTGCTTCTGCGTCATTGGACAGTGAGCTGCTGATTTTCATTTGTGGAGTTGAGTAAGCTGTAGGGTTCACTCAAGTAATGGAAATGAACAAAGGGACATTTTATTGGAACACCCTTTTAGTTTATTAAAGGATGAAGAAATAAAACCATTAAAGACTTGGGCCTACATCGACCAAATGTTTGCTTGATGCAAAAACGTAAGAATCGGTCTAGAACTTTTAATGTGGAATTATAGCAAATTGGAAGTGAAAGCAAATAATGTGGAATTATAGCAATTGGAAGTGAAAGCAAATATATTTTGTTTCATTTCTACTGTTTACTACTGTTTTGTTTCTACTATTTCTTTTATGTTACGCAACACTGCATATATATAAATAAAATTTGTACTTCATCTATGTGGTTAAGTACACAGTCATATCAGAATAATATGTCCACCTACCTAATAATGTGAATAACCATCCTTGGCCCAGATGACAGTGGCAAGATATTACGGCATGGATGCAATGAGGCCCCGGAAAATTGCCAAAGGCACATGTGCCCATTCGTACTGCAGCAGAGCACAGAGGTACTAGAGATGATGTGGTTGTGCTGTTTGAATATAACCTAATTGTTTCATTTATTAAAAAAAAAAATTTAACTAACAGAAAAAACCCATAACAATAGACCAGTGGTGGCTTTTCAGGTGAAGTAGGTGAAGTGCCACTTCACCTATTTCATTTAAAATAAAATTTTATTACTAATCTAAAGCAACTATTATGGGAATTTTACTAGGAAATTTTTTCATTTAATTAGCAAATTTTCGGAGAAAACTCTTCTCCTTCTTCAGGCTGTCTTGTTGTTGTCACTTATTCCTGTCACTATCACGGTTACGGTTAACCTTGATGGTTACAGTTAACCTTGACGGTTTAGGTTATTTTTCAACAAATCCTGCCAGATGTTAGGCAGGGAAAATCCTTTGCAGTCATTGATGATGGAAATTTGATTTTTCTCAATTTCTATTCCTTCTTTCAGCTTTCTTTTTGAAAATTGCTTTGGAAACTGATGACTTTAAGGGAATTCCAATCCATGCTGTGCCCAGTTTCTCTAACATGCCTATCTAATCCAGTCTTGTTGGAGCAATTTTTTATAGCTGCTTTATGCTCAGCTATACGAGTTTCTAGTCTGCAACCTGTTTCACCTATGTAAGATAGTCCACAACTACAATTTACTTCATAGACTACTCCTTGCATTTTTAAAATATCTTCTTCTCTTTGAACTATTTTAGGGAATTTTTTTTAACTTTGTTCTCTAAACTTGGAGCTATAGTAGACAACAACAAGACAGCCTGAAGAAGGAGAAGAGTTTTCTCCGAAAATTTGCTAATTAAATGAAAAAATTTCCTAGTAAAATTCCCATAATAGTTGCTTTAGATTAGTAATTGAATTAAGAAACTAGGAAGTCATTTCTCAACATGAGCTTTATTCAAAGAAATAAAATTTTATTCAATAATTTTGTGTATATATTCTTCTTTGCCTTTATTGAGTACCAAAATGCTCAAAATTCTTATTAGATCAATTCACAATGGGCGTTCAATACGGAAAACAAGTCTCTCTACGTAAAACAGTTCAAGTGAAGAGCCAAAATGAGAATGCTTGGAAGTCTGCAGTTTTCAGCCGAGTTGCCATGGTAACCGTGACGTAACCTTCTCCTATCTGCCGGGCAAGTGAAGAGTTTTAGCTTGAGACATCCAGGCTCTGCACCTGGAGTCGTGACCTTCGGAAGAGATCGCGGAGGAACGGGATGGATTGCCCAGGGTACCTTGCAATCCACTTGGGCTTTCTCCTTGCGGTGTTGCAGTACATGCTTTCCGAAAGAGATTTGTTTTTTCATGCTTTGTGATTGTTTATAAACTTCCCGTGATACTTAAATTTCGTGTACAGTTTAACTGATAGTGATAGTTTTAGTTTTTAGTATGTATTCTGTGAACGACATTGTCTGTAATTTCTTGCAAACTCCATTTGATCAATGGAAAGATGAAGATAAAAGAGACATTTTACTTCAAGGAAAAATGTCTCTTTTATCTTCATCTTTTCACTGACAATTGTCGTTAAGAAAGAAATGTCTCTTTTATCTTCACAGATTCACTGACAATTGTCGCCAAGAAAGAAATCAGGAAGAGCAGTAAATTTTACAATTTTAATTGTAAAAACTGTTGGTTTACTGAATATAAATGGCTTTGTAACACTTCTGTGTTACAAAAATGATTTTCTTGGCAATGTTACTGTATAGTAAAAAACATTCAGCATGGAATAAAAACGGTTTCTCAGATTTATTAAATATAACACGGTCACTTCATAAACATTCGGTCACTTCATAAACATTCGACTTCATAAACATTCGGTCACTTCATAAACATTCGGTCATTTCATAAACATGGTGATTCTAGCGAACACCTGAAATGCGAATAAAAGTTAAGGAATTTTGAAAAAATCAGAACATAAGAGAGAGTGCTAGGCTTTTGAAAAGGCATTTCAACAGAAACGTTCATTTAAATAGACTTTTCCTGCAGACAGTGATTGATTCAGTACTGTATTTGAGCAAACAAGAACTAGCATTCCGTGACCATGATGAAAGCCTCGAATCGATAAATCGTGGAAATTTCAAGGAATTACTTTCATTGTTGATATCAAGAATTTCTAAAGAAATTCAAAATCAATACGAAAAGATAAAAAATGTCTTCACAGGTGACTCAAAAACTATTCAAAATGAATTAATTAAATGTATTTCTGAATATATAAACGATCATGTTAAAAATGAAATAAATGAAGTTCAATGCTTTTCTATTCAAGTAGATGACACCACAGACATAAATTAGACTTCTCAGCGCTCTTTAATAATAAAATTTGTTGATTCGGAAGGTCTATTGGCTGAGCGATTTTTTGGGTTTCCACGAAATTTTGGAACAGTTTGATTATCAACACAAATTAATAGGACAATGTAACGATGATGCAACTGTAATGTCTGGACACTTGAATGGACTCCAGAAAAAAATCAAGGATAAAGCTCCTCAAGCTGTTTTTGTTCATTGCTTAGCGCATCGTTTGAACCTTGTATTACAGCAGAGTTTTTCTAAAATTTCTAAGTGTTGAATATTTTATGCAAGTCTCAGTGGAATTCCTTTGTTTTTTCACCACTCAGCGAAGCGATCTTATACACTCACATCAACAACTGCAAGATGCATACCAACCATAACAGAAACTCAATAGTCCTCCACTTTGAAGTTAGTAAGTGTAATTGTTGAAGACTGGCATAAATTGAAGGAAGCATTAGAATGTCTCACAAACAGTGAACAATCAGACAAAAAATAAATTCAACTTGCCGAGGGTTTTTTAAATGGTATGAACACTTTTGAATTTACATTTTTGGCAAAAGTATTTAATGAAAGTTTTGGCTCCACTGATCTATAATTCAAAATTTTGCAAAAACATCACTAGACATAAAGTACTGATGTGTAACTCAAATGAAAAAACTCATGAAATTTTGAGCCATAAAAGGAACGATTTAAGAGGATTTAGTACTTAATTTGAATAAGTAATATATATATATACAGTATATATGTTTCTTCATCATTGATGAGGCCTTAACGATGAGGTATTTGAAACACTGTTTGTAAAAGCTAGCAAAATCACAGAAATAAGCAGATCTATACGGGAATATGCTGCTCTTACAGAAGAACAATTTTTCAAAATTATAAACAATTGTATTTTGAAATTTCGGACCACATTCTTATGGAAATGGATATAAGATTCGAAGACTGATAAACTTCAATTTGTCTGTCTTGCTGACACAACCAAGTTCGACCAATTTAATTCATGTTTTCCCTCAGACGCTTTTGAAAATCTGCAACATTTTTACGGAAAAATATTTACTAAACTCCAGCGCCTTAAAATGAACTGAGTCTTGCATATGCCGATGAAAAATTAAGGAATATATCGACTAAAGAACTTCTTCGAGTGCTTCATGGAGATAAAGACATTTTTGCAGGAGCTTGTAAATTGGTTTCCCTCATTTTAACAATTTTATCTACAAATGTGTCAGTGGAAAGAAGTTTTTCTTGCCTTTAAAGAATACAAACTTACTCAAGAAACACTATTTCTCAAGATAGACTTGCTTCTTTGGCAAATATTTCTATTCAGAAAGATATTTTATTGATGCTCATGAAGAAACAACCATTCTATGACGACATAATCGACAAATTTGCAGCTTTAAAAGAAAGAAAAATTGACCTAATATACATAAAATAGGTCAGTCCTCATATAGTGATTTTCATTGAAACAGTAGATATCTTTTCATATTGCTCTTGTAGCTCTTCACATATTTTTCCAACCACGAGCCGCCACTGCAATAGACCTCTCTTGGGCTGGGAGCACGTGCTTCATGGAGCAACAATGTGCAAAATACTTTGCCAATATCAGGTAATCATATCTTAGATATTATGTATATGTAATATTTAATTAAGATTTTCTGTTTTCCAACTATTTCTTCAGTCTTTTCCAACAAAGTTTGAAATGGTATTCACAGTTGACTTCTATAACCATATAATTTTATTTGTTAGTACGATTTTGAGATTAATCTGCAGATTAACGGAGTGTATAGAGGCGAATCAAATTTACATAAAAATAGAATGCACGCAAAAAAAATCGAAGTTAGATCAGCAGATTGCACAGAAGCAAATCAATCAGAAGCTGTTAACTGGCTTCTTGCGCATACATACCACTGCTGATATGGAAATCCCTTTAAAATTCCGTAATTTTTTTTATTTTTTTTTTGTTAAAAATGACTATAGAAACAGTTGAAAGCTTTCAAGTTTTTGAAACTATATTTAATACAACTTAAATGGTTTTTCTTTCTTTATTCATGATACTTAAAAAAAAAATTACCAGATAAAGATTCTTCTGAACTATTTATGTCAAGAATAAATACAATTATTTTTAATATTTCAATTCTTCAGGCACTTCCTTACACTTTCAATTCAGCAATTTACCAAACATTTACCAGACACAAAAATTTCTAATTGCTGAATCATTATCAATATTGCTTCTGATGAAACTTTAAAGATATTTAAAAGTTTGATTTCTGCCTCAGAAATAATTTCAGTACATAAACCCATTTTATTACATGAAATATAGCATTCATTTGAATATTTTTAGATGAGCACATAATAGCTAATAATAAAATTATAGCTTCTAAAATGATTTGCAGAAAGTGAATGAAATACCTGCAGAGCCCTGCCTATGATGACCAACAACATCAAGACCTCTGTTACTCCTCCTGGGTTTCTCACCTCCAGAGTTACCAGAAACAACATTTCCACCAGAACTTCCACGTTGTCCATCTGAACGACCACCACCGCCAGCCCTGTTTGGAGAGTGTGCAGGACTGTACGCTCTTTCCACTCTACGATGCAATGATGGGCTTGTCTTAACTGACTGCGATGTGTGTGACCCTGAGTGATGATGATGATGGTGAGATGATGAAGACTGGGATGAAGAGGAAGCAGGAGTTGAATGGGTTGCCAACTGATGATGTGATGAGCTAGTTCGGACAGGTGGTGAACCATGAGAGAGAGGCTGATGATGTGATGAGCTTGACTTTAATGATGATGGTGAAGTATGAGTGAGAAGATGATGAGGTGTGTTAGCAGATCGTGGTGAATTGAGTGATTCAGAGCTACTACTGCTTGATGTGTGGTGATCTGAAAAATACAGTAAATAGATTATTAATATATATAAATTTACTATATATATATATCACTGTCAACCATTATCAATCCACTGCTGGACGAAAGTCTCCCCAAGTTTCCTCCACAACGGTCTGTCTTGTGCCAGTCTCCTCCATGTCACTCCCGCATACTTTCGAATTTCATCCACCCATCTCCCATGTGGTCTTTTTCTGGGTCTTTTCCTGTCCCTTGGAATCCAATCTAAAATTCCGGCTGTCCATCGATGGTCTGTTCTTCTGGTAGTATATATAATACGTAGTAAATTTCTTATACAAATAAGTTTTCTACAAAGCATTTTAAGAAAGAATGGCAAAGGTGACTCCTCCTTAACATAGCTCTGCTTATAATAAATCACAGACACAAGAATGTCCAGCAAAACCTCCATAGCGACTTGTTTACTCATCAAAATGAAACCATGATATTTGATGATAATATGCAGATTGACTTTCAGAACAGACCTGTTCTTTTGTAGAAGAAATGATGAAAAAAATTCAATAACAACTAGCAATTTAAAACTTAATGAGTAAGAGATTGAAATGTTCAAATTTGAAGTACTGACAATCATGGCTAGACCTTCTGGTGCTTAAGATTAACCTAATGACATCAATTAAAGAGAAAACATGAAATTTCCTTTAATCAGCTTAAACTCCGAGACAAATTGCAATCATTCACATGATGCTTTATTTATCTAATCTTTATGTAGCATGTCTGATAAGAATAAGGCAATCATATAAATCATTACTAGAACTTTTCATCTTAGTAATTAATTTCATTTCTCTATACTGTATGCATGCATTTTTTGAAGAGCATTGTTTTAGACCTTGAATTTTTTTCCTACAGTATACTGAAGCATACCTTTATTTTTATGTAACATATATTCACAAATGCATAGCTGCCATTTTTAATAAACGAACAAACAAAAATTGGAATTTTATGTTGCAACATTCTCACCTCCAGATCTTAATGCTAAAAATTCCTTTCATTGGGAGAAATTTCAGTAAAGTATAAAAACATCCACACACACTAACATAAAACGTTTAGCTAGGTGTGTGTGCATGAAAAAGAAAGCACCATAAGCAAACTGCAGCGTCTCCAAACAAAGCCCTTACAGTTCAACTATGCTCTCCACCATTTTTCTTAAATTCACCAATATATGTTCTGTGTTTCTCTAAGATACAGATTGTTGTAGTCAAGGCTAAAAGGTGTAAGTATTGACACAGAATCAGCTCTTAACCCCTTTTTGACTAAATTTTGCTCCATCCCACAAAATCCAGTGCTTACTGCTGTTGCAAATTGAGAAGGTAATGGACAATATATATTGTGCTTAAAATGTTGTATCAGGTACCTCAGTTTTAGTACACAGCTGCAGTTAGGTAATTTTACCATTTTATCACAGATGTATAGTTTTTAGGGTGTTTAGTTGAATGTATTTTCTAATGTTCTACTGTACCTTTCAGTTAATTTTTACACTGATGAAAATAAATTAGGATGTAGTACCAGGATGTGTGGAAGTAGTTTTCTGATTTTTCATGAATTCAAATTACTCCTTACTTTAGGCTGACTTGTCAACCCAGAATTTTTTTAATTAACTCTTTTCTATTTATCATCACACTTGCCATTATTTTACTGTTTTTTCATGCAACTTACCAGCCATCTTCCTTAGATCTCCAGAAACATGGTTGCTTAGATCTTCATATGAAACTTAGCAGTGCTGCATCTTTTATGAGAATTTTATCACAATTTAATCAACATTTAATAATAAAATCATTAATTAATCAACATTTAATAATAAAATCATTAATTAATCAACATTTAATAATAAAATCATTAATTAATCAACATTTAATAATAAAATCATTAATTAATCAACATTTAATAATAAAATCATTAATTAATCAACATTTAATAATAAAATCATTAATTAATCAACATTTAATAATAAAATCATTAATTAATCAACATTTAATAATAAAAAATTGAATCTAGATATATCTTCAAGATCCAGAAGAGATCTACATTCTACACAGGTGAAAAGGTTACATAAAATTTCCTGATCTAAAGATATTTTTGAGTAAAAATGAAAAGCATACTGAAGATTTAAATAGAACAGTGACTACAGTATTATAGATCATATCCATGTACTACAAAAACTAACTGAAAGAACACATGAATATGAACTTTCATTATGAAAGGCTTTTATTGATTACAAAATGGCTTTTGGTTCAGTGAAACCATTGGCAGTTACATCTTTAAAATCCCATGGTACTGAAGATAAAAATGTTAATATTAATAACATCTATGAAAATGCAGGTGCAAAGCTTTGACTGTTAAGGAAACAGCACGTACAAAATTTGGAGCGGAAGTGAGACAAGGTGACACCATATATCTCAAACTTTTCAATGCCACATTGCAGAATGTCTTTCAATTTCAATCACTGAATGGGAAAACAAGGTGGCTAAAGATGAATGGCTATTATTTAACCAATCTTTGTTTTGCCGATACCACAGTAATTTCTTCAAGTACACTCTCAGAGCTCAGAGCTTGGCGAGACCTTCGTCTAGCAGTGAATTGATAATTGTTAATGATGATACATAAAAAATATACAAGAATGAATGACACTTTATAATATCAATAAAAAAAGCTTAAAGAATCAATAAAGAAAAAAGAAATCGCATCGCACTACCAATGGATGAAACACAGAAAAACAACAAGGAATGGATCATGTATAGCAATGGAGAGTCATTCCTTACCATCTCACATTTGGGCACCAGTATGATATTCAAGAACATAATTAGCATAGATCACTATTAAAATTAAATTACTTCTTGTTTGCAACAACTTTCTTCTAAAATCTTTTCTATAACATGCCATCAATCTTTGCTTGTATGAGGAAGATCTTTTAAAAGTTGACATGGATTTTACCCAGGACCACAGCAAACTTTTCTTATCTGGGAGGGTGAGACTTGAAATTACACCCATTTGAGTTCAAAATTACACCCCCTTCAAGTTCAAAATTATGCCCTTTCGAGTTCCACTCAAACAATACGTAGTTTTTATTTTCTCACACACCGCTGTTATAGGAAAATATTATGATGGTTCAAAAATGGCATTTCAGGTTTTTGACAATTTTATTAAAAATGCAAAAACTAGGTAAATTCCTGAGAGCAACAGGTTGTAAGTACCAAGTAAAGCATAAATATCATGTGAACGCTGACAACACAATACTCCATAGAAATGCAGAACGTAAAAAAAAAAAAAAAAACAGCGTAGAACGAATGAGAATTGGATAGTGAATGTAAAAATAGAAAGAAGCTTCAGGAGTATGTGGGGCTTGGAAAAATTCAATTCTAGGCTAAATACTCAGAGAACTTTCTGCGATATAGCACAGATAATTAATTAGTTCTTCATCCCAACGACATGTTTGGAAAGGTCATGGAAGTTAGGCATATTAGCATATTGTTTTCTACACCTCCATTCACTATTTTGGAAAATTTCCTTCACGCATATGAGATGTTCACACCTCATGGTGTATGTTACTCTGCACCTTGGTTAACTGCATGTCATATTGTATGAGACTAACTAAAGTCTTTCAAAAGAAAATACTGAAGGGTGTAGCATTCTTTTTCAGTAACAATTTCTATTTTTTACATCCACAGAGTAGAAATTTACGCCCTGTAGTATAACCATTCTGGGAGGGCAACTGCCCTCCAGGTAGCTACAGTCATGGTTTCACCAAAGTTACCATTAGAAACTAAAACAAAATTTAGACAAGTTTTAAGGAACTTGCTTGAATGTATTGAACAGACACTGGCCATGTGAGGTAAAGCAATGGCTTTGACAAAGAAAATTTAATAGATACGATGATTTTGACTGTATTCTGAGGTAAAATGTTATAAGCACTTTATATCTAAATATGAAAAAATGATATCCAGTTCATCATACCCACTTATGAAAAATAGGATATCATTCAGACTGAAGTTCATCATATTCTCAATGTTTTGACAACATAATATAATTACTAATCAAAAACTTCTATTTTGGGAATTTTTACTAGGAAATTTTCAAAGAAAACTCTTCTCCTTAGTTAGACTGTCTTTTGTTATCACTTTTCCCTGTCACTATTGCGGTTACAGTTAACCTTGATGGTTATCGTTATTTTTCACCAAATGCTGCCAGATGTTAGGCAGGGATAATCCTCTGCAGTCATTGATAATGGAATTCTGATTTTTCTCAATATCTATTCCTTCTTTTAGCTTTCTTTTCTGAAAATTGCTAAATTGGGAGCTGATGACTTTAAGGGAATTCCAGTGCATGTTGTGACCAGTTTCTCTAACATGCCTATCTAAACCAATCTTGTTGGAGCAATTTTTTATAGCAGCTTTATAATCTGCTATATGAGTTTCTAGTCTGCAACCTGTCTCACCTATGAAGACAGTCCACAACTTCATTTTACTTTAAGTATAGAAGTGCATAAAGCTGCTATAAAAAATTGCTCCAATAAGACAGGTTTAAGTAGGCATCTTAGAGAAACTGACTACAACATGGACTGGAATTCCCTTAAAGTCATCAGTTTCCAAAGCAATTTTCAAAAAAGAAAGCTAAAAAAAGGAATAGATGTTGAGAAAAATCAGAATTCCATCATCAATAACTGTAGATGATTATCCCTGCATAACATCTTGCAGGATTTGGTGAAAAATAACTGCAACTGTCAAGGTTAACCGTAACTGCTATAGTGACGAGAGAAAAATGACAACAAAAGACAGCCTGAAGAAGAAGAACAGTTTTCTCCGAAAATTTGCAATTAAAATAAAAAATTTCCTAGTAAAAATTCCCATAATAGAAGTTTTTGGTTAGTAATTGAATTAAGAAATTAAAAAGCCAATTTTCAACATGAGCTTTATTTAAAACATAAGATAGTTATTTCAGGGCAGTATATCCAGAAAGTAGGGATAAAACTGATTTTTAAGTGATGAATCTTATGGGGGTAAGGTTATCTTGACGGAAAGTAAAAAGTACTGTGGTTATCTTGATGGAAAGTAAAAGTACTGTGTTTTTATATTTGAAAAACATATTAATCATAAATTAGACATCGTAGGATAGTCCAGCATATAGAATCGTAGAAACATTTTTTAAAAGATTGGAGGAGTTGTTAACTTTCTGCTGTACAAACAAGAATGGGAAAAAGTCAAAAGAGGGCCTTTAATGACACAATATGTATCATTTTTTTTTTCACTTCTACCTGCCTAAACCTCTTGCAGGGTGGAATCAAAATTCTACACAATGCTGCACATTGTTAATGCTCTGTACAACATCATGTGTTCAGAAAATCAAATATGAAATAATTTCCACTATATTTCACCAAACAGTATATTCATGAATAACATGACTGGACACTAACCATTCCAAGATGGATTGTAGACAATTAATGGCTTTCCTCGGCTCCTCTGTGGCACATTAGAGCGTGGAAGCTGAGATGGAACTGATGATATCGTGTGCTGTGATCCTCTAGATTGTGAGCGTTGAGAACTGGAAGAGATATGTGAAGTAGAGTGAGGATGCACAGATGAAGAAGATGAAAACTGCTGGTTTGAAGAAGTTTGATGCTGTACAACACTAGATTGTGATGCCAAAGAAGAATGTCCCTGAACTGACATCACTGAATGATATGACTGGCGTTTTGAATGGCCTGTGGAGTGTATGCATGGTGGTTGAACCACCATTACTCTCTGTGATGACTGAGAAGGGGAATCAAAGTAAACACTTTCTGTTCTAGGTGATGTTGAAAACCCTATGTGGGACTGACGAGATACAGAGTGATTTGTTCTCCCAGGAGGGCGACCTGTGTCCATAGCATAAACTATTTCCTTTTTCGCACGTCTCTGTGGCGCAACAGGCTCAGTTTCTGTTGGGCTTGAATTATGATTCACTGTCACTGACTTGGAATGGGATGAATTGTTCTTGTTCTTGTTATATGCATCTTCTTTCTTTTCTCCATTTTCTAGAGATTTCATAAAGATCTGCAAGATAAAAATTGAACACTTGAAGAAAGCCATTTTTTGCACATTTACACTTTAAAAAACAAAATTTTCTTAAAGCTACTGACAGTACTAACAGTTTAAAAGGGTTTTGTAATTCCAAGACTAACTCAAAAACTTATCAAATGAAGATTTAGACATATCACCAGTGTAATGTGACTTTTCTTTAATATTACGTGAAAATTAGCGAAAAGGTGTTCTTTCAAATTTCTGTTACTGAATAATACAGGCCTTCCTATTTTCTGGTTTGGTATTCAGCTCATGTGTCCTGAAAAAATATGTGTGGAATGAAAAACACTGAATTTCCACAAATTTACACCCACATGATTACATTATCACAACATATACTGAAATTGGTAACCTACATTTACTAAACATATTTGGCTCTATGGAGTGAATTTATTGATGATCTTCATAGGATGTTCAGGCTGAGTACTACCACTTCATGCAGAATGTCCAGGTTGAGAATTATACAAAAAGTAATTCAGTGTTAAAACAACTATAGCTTATGCCACAATTATTCATAATTTATGTGCATACATTACAATAATAATAGGCAGCTTACTGTTTTTAATAAGGCGAGCTCTATTGGTATACATTTCACTGCATGTTTGGTTCTTTTTGTAGTCTATAGTTGGTTCCAGCCCTTGGCGCAGTGGTCCTATTCCGTCTTCATTTCATTCAATGCCAGACGTTTCATTAAGCCCTTGAAGTGTCTTGCAGTAATGACATTTGACCCTAAAAACTATCTATTTCCCTTAAAAACACTTTTTCTGACATGTAAACTCAAAAACCAAGGAGGCAAAATGACTTTTCAACATCAGAATTCATCAACTCAAACACAAACAAACATTGACAAACTTACATTAAAAACCATCGACCTATTTACATCATCATCATCATTGTCAACCATTATCAATCCACTGCTGGACGAAGGTCTCCCCAAGTTTCCTCCACAACGGTCTGTCTTGTGCCAGTCTCCTCCATGTCACTCCCACATACTTTCGAATTTCATCCACCCATCTCCCATGTGGTCTTCTTCTGGGTCTTTTCCTGTCCCTTGGAATCCAATCTAAAATTTCGGCTGTCCATCGATGGTCTGTCCTTCTGGCAGTGTGCCCAGCCAATTGCCATTTCAGGGATTTAACTCTGATCATGATGTCTTCCACTCTTGTCATTTTTCGGATCCACGAGTTCCTCTTCTTATCTCTCCTAGTTACACCAAGCATGCACCTCTCCATGCTTCTTTGAGTTGTCTGCAGTCTTTGTATGTCTCTTTTAGTTAAGGTCCACGTCTCTGCACCATACGTAAGCACTGGAAGGATGCATTGATCAAACACTTTTCTTTTAAGACATAATGGCATATTGCTCTTGAAAATTATGCTGTTTCTTCCAAAAGCTCTCCAACCCAAAACACAGTGTTTTGGTTGGAATACATGAGTGTATGTAAATAGGTAGATGGTTTTTAATGTAAGCTGGTCGTCAATGTATGTTTGTTTGAGTTGATGAATTTTGATGTTAAAAAGTAATTTTGCCTCCTTGGTTTTTGAGTTTACATGTCAGAAAAAGTGTTTTTAAGGGGAATTGATAGTTTTTAGGGTCAAATGTCATTACTGCAAGACACTTCAAGGGCTTAATCAATCGTCTGGCATTGAATGAAATGAAGATGGAATAGGACCACTGTGCCAAGGGCTGGAACCAACTATAGACTACAAAAAAACCAAGCATGCAGTGAAATGTATACCAATGGAGCTGGCCTTATAACAAAAGGTAAGCTACCTATTATTATTATTATTATTATTATACAAAAAGTACCTTTTACAGATACTAGCACATTCTATGATCAGATATATATGCTTTATTCTTAACTACTATTTGATACTGTTTTTTTTTATTGGTTTGCCTATTACTAAATATATTTATTGAGTATTTTCTTGATTTCTTGATAGATATACTACCATATTTCAATAAAATACTCAATAAACTAGTTAAAAATAAATAATATATCCCATTTGAGAATGTACTGGTGATCATAAATTACCAACTATATATCCATGCCAGCAAAGAAAACCATATTACATAGGGTGAATGAAAAACATAAAAAAATTGGTTGTAATGTAAAAAAAAATTGAAAAAAAAACAACCCAGACACTAATCAGATACTACAAACAGCAAAACTGCAAACCTATGTTTGAAGATATATGACTTATTAATCAACAAGAAATGTAAAAAATTATGATTGGCCAAGGTAGTAAAAACTAAAAAATGAAATACAATAATAGAAATATTTCAATTACAATTAATTACCTGAAAATTGGAAAGCATTAACATAAAAAGAAAATTAAAAAACTAAATAAACATGCTCAATAGATATTGGAATATTCCAGACATACTGCTTACCTTTGAGGTCCACTTCTGGAAAACATGTCACATTTTACACACATTATTTGGTCCCCGTCGCTGTCCCTGTCCTTCAACCTGTGCCTAGCTGTCATGGTCCCAGATCGTTTCCACCGTCTTTGTGTACTCGAGTGTTACTACTATTTAAAATCTCATGATGATAGATAAAACTTCAATAAAAAACATACACTGAAAGTTAAAAAAGTCAGATACTACTGGCGAGGCACTGTAGGTCAAGGAAAATGGAAGTTCCCAACAACCCAAGCTTCCTTCAGCAGCACTAAGTTTTGGTAGAACATCATAAACATACAATATAAAGTGCAAACAACCTGGCTTGGGTTGTTGGGAACTTCCATTTTCCTTGCCCTACAGTACCTCACTGGTAGTATCCAACTTTTTAACTTTCAGTGTATGTTTTTATATTGAAGTTTTATCTCCCATCATGAGATTTTAAATAGTAGTAACACTTGAGTAAACAAAGACAGTGGAAACGAACTGGGACCATGGCAGCCAGGCACAGGTTGAAGGACAGGGACAGGGCCCAAATGACATGTGTAAAATGTGACAAGTTTTACAGAAGCAGACCTGAAAGGTAAGCAGTATGTCTGGAATATTCCAATATATAGTGAAATAAGGCACGTGAAACGCTGAATAATAGTGATATCTGGCCTATACATTAAGCCTAGATATGAGCTTCAAGTTGAGTTAGTATGCTCAATAGAATGAGAACCACTGTTGCAAGCGAGAATCCATCTACCATTCATGTACTAATAAATTCAGAAAGATAAAGCAGTTTGACAGAAAACACAGCAAGTTTGTTTTTTCAGAAAACATCACAACATGTGTGTTCTAGTGAAACAACCCTAGATCTGCAGTACAGAGTCCTAGTGACATCTGAAGATGAATTACATTGTAGTTGTCCAAAACATGTATGTCATTATAAAATAACAATTAATATTTATAATATTAATTGGTATTAGAGTGCCATTTCCTTTTTTTCATTAAAGTGCCTATCCTTTTTTAAATGATTTTCAAGTTAACAAAACTGCACAAAAGAAATGGAACTATATTATGCAGGAGGATACATCATAAAGAACTACAAGAACATAATAAGAATTACAATAAAGAATTACAAGAACAGCGAGTTCAGCTTTGTCGCTGGTAAGTTCTATGGCTTCTTAATACATCTCTTTTAATGCTGAAGTTCTTAAGCACTTTTTTTAATGCTTTGAGTTTTAGCTACACCAAATACAGCCTTCAGTCATCATGGAAAGAAAGTACCAACACATCAGGAAGTTAGCGTATGGAAAGTATTTCCTTAGAATTATTTAGTTCAAGAACAATTTTTCAAGGACCATTTTTAATCAGTTTTAAAGGACTGTTGAAGTATTTTTGTACAGTCCATGCAAAAAGTAACTGCCACTCAAGATTTAGTATGGTGTCAAAATATGTAAGGTGTCCCAAAAGTTCTTGGCTCAACCATAAAGGAATAGTCATAAGTTCTTTTCCTTTTTTTTTTTGGGGGGGGGGGGGCAGCTTCATAATTATATTCCTTATTCTTTCAAGATAACTAGGTGAACCAAAGACGGAAAAATGAAGAAGCAAGAGCTCAAAACTGTGATACATCATTTCTACATAAAAAAAGGACATGAACCAAACAGCATCCAAAAAGACGTGGTGGAAACATTAGAGAAGGATGTATTTTCACACAGTACTCTCAAGAAGTGGGCAGCAGAATTCAAGAATGGCAGAACAAGTGTGTGGGGAAAATGTCACATGTTCAGGCAGATTCCCTGAGTTCATCACTCAAGAAAATTTGCATAAGGCACATGTAACTACTGCAAGATAGACATTTAATGACCAGGCAGATTAGTGAGATATTGCATATGTCAAAAACAACAGTTGATAGCATTCTGAAAGAACACCTGGCAATGGCAAAGGTTGCTCTCTATTGGGTTCTAAAACTCCTGATACCTGAGTCAAAGCTGATGATACAGAGCATGTCACAAGATAATCTTGTGCCATATGAAGCAGGGATGCAGTCAGGGGAGGGCCAGATCAGGTAGTGCACAACTTACATTTCCTTTTTCCCTATTCTAGTGACTCTCACTACAGTCCAGTGCCCAACCTCTTATATATCCTTTGCCTCAATCATCAGCTGCCCCTCATAACTTCTCTGTCTGGCTATGGGCCTGGTTTGAAGCCAGTTCAGAAGAATTTCTGCAACGACTTGTAACTGTGGATGAAATGTGGGCATACCACTATACTCCTGAGTCAAAGCAACAGTACAATGGAATCATGGCTGCTCATCCACCCCAAAGAAGATGAAGTCCATTTCTTCTCCTGGAAAGGCAATGGGAACAGTTTTCTGCAATGTGGAATGGGTGGTGATGGTACCTTACAAAGGGTCAAACCTTCACAGAAGCATACTATGCTAACCTACTAAAGGAGCTTTGACAGCATTTGGAGGATAAATACCAAAGAAAGATTTTATCATGATAAAGAGTTAAGCCACAAATCAACTATTGCCATGTCTGCCATCTGTGAATGTGAGATTTAACTGCTACCAGTTCCTCTATACTCATCTAACCTGGCCCCCTTAGACTATCATGTTTATTGATGCTGTGGAAGCCTGTTGGGACAGTCTTTAAAAATCGTTTAATTTGGAGGGCATAAAAGTCTTGGGGCACCATGGTAAAAAGTGTGTGGACCTTCAAGGAGACTATGTAGAAAAATAGGACAATGATATTTTCCCACAAACATTCCTTCATGGTAGAGCCAAGAACTTTTGAGATACTCCTCAGCATTAGTGCTTTGTTTCAATTCAGAAATGACCTAAAGCCAACTACTATACATACTGTTTTGCTTCTTTGTTTGTTTTTAATCAACATTTGGTGAGCGATTCTTAAAAAAAAAAAAAAAAAAAAAAAAGGCAGACTGACATCCTCCTGTATGTCCTATCTCTTAAAAATCCCTTACTGGATAAGAATTTTTAAAAAGATAAGAGTAAGTTAAATAAAGTGATTCCCAGGACCACAGACCCTTTGAAATGAACTTGTCTTCAGAAAAGTATTTAGTTTCAGCCAAATACTGCATGATGACATGTGGCATATTGCTGAAACCTCCTGGAAAATAACTCAGATAAAAATGAGAAGATTAGCTGACCAATGTAAACATTAAATACCTGCATGCATCATCCAGGAATCAGTGAATCATAAAATAAAACTGGATCAGTAATTCACATGGCTGACACTCTAAAGAAAGTTAGTGTCTGGTGGTGTAAGACAATACCTTGCTGTGGAGGTAAAATATTTAACGCTACTCATGGTGATTCTCAGCACCCCATATATGATTGAACTCAAACAATAATAATTTCTGTAACAAAAATATAAATAAAAAATAACACATTTGTTTTTTAATGTTACTTAAGCAATTCCCATTTGTTACAGAAAACACTGCTGTGGAACACATGTCACCATCAAATCCAAAAACAAACTGTCTCTCACACCTACACACACACACACACACGCATGCAACATTCCCCCTCCCTGCAGTTTCCTACAATGTATAATCAGTATAAACACACTGATGCACTTCCAGAACAGTAAAATTCTCTTCTTTTAGAATATGCAGAGTAAAAAAAAAATAAGTAAATAACTTACCTTATCACTCTGTTCTATTAAAATCTCCAGAACTATATTTCCAAACTTTATGTCCATTATTGCAGCAACTGTTTCTTCCTCTGGCCTAAGTAAGGTAGGTCCAAAACAAACCCCTAAATTTGAGACTGTCATTAAATTTTTGTCTGAATGCTTTGCAACCCTGAAAATAAAACAGATACCATATTACCAGATTTGAAAACAACACATAAAAAGGTCAGCACAGAACACATATTTTTATAATAGCACTGATATAGAGAGAAGGAAAACTGAATATATCCTGTTTGAAAAGATTGCGAAATATGATTATAGTTAAGAAGTTCGCTATATAAATCTTAAGATTAAATCCTTCCACTTGGTAGCTGTCTAGGAAAGTCTGTGCATTTTGTAAAGAAATTATAGAAACTTGCAAGAATTAAAAACATATATCTGGTGATTTGTTTTGGCTAAACACTGCAACACAGAAGATAAATCAAACTGCTCCATTGGCTATTATAATAACACCTTAATATATTAAATGCTTCAGATACAAAGTAAATTAAGTTCTCTGAGTGTCTCAAGAGCCACAATATTAGTAGCAAGTTAGTTATAATTCACTGATTATTATTAAATGATAACTTGAATACATATTTGAATAAATACAAATGTAAAAATCTGATAAGATTGAAGCGCTATGGTTTTGAAGAGATTGCTTCCAAATTACTTTGTTTTCCTTTCACAGCTTTTGCCAGCACATTAGTTCAGGTTTCCTCTTGTGAGCAAGCCATGTTTCCTCCTCAGCAAGTTGGACTGCCATATTCGTCACACATGTGAACTAACATTTTCTTTCTGCTAATATCTTTTCCTTTCCATTTCTTCATTGTAGCTTTTCTTTGATGTCTGCAAGTTTTGGCACAGGTGTGGGCATCAACTGCTTCTCCCGAATGACTTTTATTACTAAAGAACTAACTGCAGACTTATCTTGTGCTTTAAGGTTTGTTCTTCACAATTTGTATAGCAGAAAAGGTTTTGTTGCTCATTCTTCCTGGCTTTATGCCAATAATCTCATACATCACACTGAAAGAACTTTCAACTTGAAGACCATGATATCAAGACTTTCATCATTTTATATAACATGGTGTACTTGGAGAGGACGAAAACCCCCTTTGCTTACCATGCATCAATTCTTATGAAGTTTCTGTTTGTCCCTTTTGTTTCTGGAAAATTTTGCCTTGCTTTTCAAGCTGAAATGCTAATATTTATGGGGAGTGAAATTTAACAGCAATGCAGGGCAGAGGGACCATCTAGAGAAAAAGAAATTCCAACTATAGGAGAGATTTTTATCTGTCTTTCATTTTCGTAAACTTTTTACTCCTTTCACTTATAAGCTGAAATGTAAGTATCTATGGTAAAAGTGACACTTCACAAAGATTCAGGTCACCCAGAGTAAACAATATCACAACTATGGGAGAAATTCTTGCTCCATCACACTTCCATTTTTTGAATTTTTTGCTTTGTTTTGCAAACTGAAATACAAACATTTATGAAAAAAATTACACAAGACAAGCAACATCATGAAATTAATGATTATGGGAGAAATTTCTGCTCCTTTTAACTTACGTTTTTGGAAATTTCTGAAAGACAAAATTTTGTCCAAAGGACAAAACTTTATCAATGAATATACATACACTTGCAAGAGAAAAACAACAACTGTGATTAAAAAATACACACCACATACTCTGTAAAGTTACTCAAAGAAATTCCATGGCATGAATGCTAAATAATAGAAAAGTGGAAGGTTTATAGAGGCAGTCAGGACAGTAAGAAGAATTTTCTGTAGAACAAACCCCACAATCCGTAGCCAATCCCTCAAAATTTTTTCTTTGGTTTTGCATCAATCTTGAGAATGATCCCAATGTTGACAATAAAAGGGGAATTCTTTGAATTCACATATAAATCTCATGTTTGGTTTTATTTAACATAATTTAGAAAACACATAATGCATGTACAACAACAAAAATAGCAACTATATAAAAGAAAAGAATAAAATAGCTCATTTAACAATAAGAAAAACAGCGCATCAGCAGCAAAAGAATGTCTTATGAAGAGCTAATATTTTGGACTAAAATTTTTAAGATCAAAGAGCAGACTCAAAACATTCTGTAAATATAATATCCAAATGGAAAACACTTCTACAATCTAAAATTAAAAAACAAATCTTGCTTTATTTCTATTCCAAGGCTCCATCAGTAGAGCAGATAATATTGAGTTGGAAAGAAAGTAATGTCCAATGATGAGGTACTCGAAGTTGAAGCCTCGGCCATGGTGCACATTGGCCACTGAGATTGTGCAGCACACTGTCATGACATCAGCAGGTAGGTGGCTTAAGTCAGCGTAAGTTATCCATCAGAAGGCGAAGAGTGTAAGTGCCAACCAACATGAAAGTGGACAAAGAGCACATCACCCATTGCATGCTATACAAGTTTCATTGTGTTAGCACCCCTTGCAAGTGCTGTAAGGAACACTGCTAATGCGTAGCCCAATGCCATATTACATTGTCAGTGCTGTTGTTCATTTCAACAGTTTCGAGAGGGAAATTTTGACCTGCCCGAAAACCTGCAACAGTGGATATGAACATGGCGAAAACCAACCCATGTGTGACCACGCAGAAGTTGGCCGAACAGCTCGGAACTACCCACACGAACATTATTACGCACCTGCATCAATGTGGGAAGGTGCACAAGAGGGGAATTTGGGTACCCCATCAACTCAGTTGAGCAAAAAGCATATTACATGAGTTCATGCATTTCCCTGCTAGCATGTGACCAAGTTGAACTGTTCTTCGACCGCATTGTGACAGATGGTGAGAAATGGGTCTTGTATGACAATGTCAGGGCCCAGAAACAGTGGTTGGAACCAAAACAGAAGCCCATGCCAACCCCCTAAAGCCAGCTTACACTCACAGAAGGACCTGCTGTTTGTTTGGTGTAATATGTGGGGTGTTGTGTTTTTTGAGCTACTGCCGGACACCACCACTATTATTGCTGATGTGTACTGCCATCAGCTCAATGATCTGCATGCATCATTCATGTCGAAATGACTAGCACTGCTAAACCACAAGGGTGGCCTCCAACAGCAGGATGGAGCAAGACCTCACACAGCAGAGGTGACAAGATAAGAGACCTGGGTTAGGAGCTGCTGAAGGACCCAGCCTATTTCCTGGACATTGCACTAAGCGACTACCACCTTCCGGTTGTTGCAGCATTTCCTGGATGGAAAGTGGTTCACAAACTGGGATGTTGTCGAATGCACATTTACTCACTTCTTTGCATCCAAGCCAATGCAATTCTACAGGAATGTATCCAACAGCTGCCCAGACGATAGGAGCATGTCATGGCAAACAATGGCGACTATATTTTAGACCAACTTATACTTGCATTAATGGTAATTAGCACTTTTTTGGGCTACACTTTAGACTTTGGCCCCAGTCGTCTGCTTCAGCTAACACGCCAATGGAATGCAGGGAGAAACGTTTCGCGATAGGTGGCGCTGCAGCTGCATTTTCTTCTGCACTGTGTGTGTTACATAATCGCTGTTTGCTGAGTGCGTGAGTCGTGAATCCTGTATACTTACTTCTGTTCACCCTGTTCTAAGCGATACGCGGCTTGTATTTTTTCCAGCATGCATTGTAGCTCTGTCAGTAGCCATGTGGAACTGAGGCGTTTCTTCGACGAAGTTGGGAAGGATGAAGAATCATATATTGCATGGTGTGAGTGGAAAAGATTGCTTCCAACCGAATGAAGATGTTCCGCAGGTCATCCAATGAGTTTGCGAGTGGATATGTGTCATCGTTTAGGACAATTCAGGTGTAAGAAGAATCACATTACAGGGAAAAGTGAGCAGTGTTCCCGTTTACCTGGGACGTGGTTTGAAGCTGCTTGTATTCCTCTTGATAAGGTGATGACACTTTTATATTGTTTCGCCAAAGGATTGTCCTACGATGATGCAATTGAGGAATCTTCCCAGGGTGGGGTTACCACATCCTCTGCGACAGTAAGTGACTATTATCAGTCTTGCAGAGAACTAGTCGCAGAGTTTATGGTAGCATACGAACAAGACAAAGGACAGCTTGGAGGCCCTGGTGTCAATCATCGTAGAGGTGGATGAGGCGAAGGTTGGGAAGCGGAAGTACAATCGTGGTCATCTTGTTGAGGGCACCTGGATCCTTGGCATCTTTGAACAAGATTCGAAACGATTCAGAGTTGAGATCTGCCCGGAGAATAACTGCTCTGCTCACACATTGCTGCCGCTGATCCAGAAACATGTTCAACCTGGAAGTACTGTAATGACGAATCAGTGGGCTGTGTACCACAATCTTTACTGACAGATGGTTTCCAACAAAATGGTTTACTGACAGATGGTTTCCAACAAAATGGTTTACTGACAGATGGTTTCCAACAAAATGGGTTTACTGACAGATGGTTTCCAACAAAATGGTTTACTGACAGATGGTTTCCAACAAAATGGTTTACTGACAGATGGTTTCCAACAT
Source organism: Macrothele yani (assembly GCA_039090855.1). Lineage (NCBI taxonomy): Eukaryota > Metazoa > Arthropoda > Arachnida > Araneae > Macrothelidae > Macrothele > Macrothele yani. Next base: position 139,394,749 of record CM077024.1, on the reverse strand, counting down.
CTGTCAGTAAACCACTTGCTCAATTTCGTCGATCCGACTACTGAGGCGCATACGCAAGGTGTTGAGAGCATCTGGTGGCCCCTCAAATACACACTATCTAAGGGAATTCACAAAGACCACTTGGCAGACCACATTCTGGAATATTTATTCCGATGAAATTGTCGTCTTTCCTATGAACACTGTTTTGAGGTGATGATTGCTATCATCAAAAAGTTCTTCCCTAGTACATAATGTTTTCCACTTAAATATTCATACTAGATAGACAAGTTCTCAATGAGGAGGAAACACTTCTTTTCCGTTGTTATAAATATGTAACATCACCTGAACTACTCACATTTCATAAAGGCCCTTTTCAGGGCCAGACATATTACAAAACACCCCCAGCCGCATATTTCGCATTCCTAGCACTCCTCCCGCACAACACACACACCGATTACGCAATGCATGCAGCAAAGGAGCAAAAAACGCCGACGCAGCTGCAGCGCCACCCATCGCGAAACGTTTCTCCCGTCATTCTAGTGGTGCATTAGCTGAAGCAGACGACGGGGGCCGAAGATTGAAGTGCATCCCTTTTTTGTCACCTTGCATTTGCAGACCTTACTTTATTTTCAACCCAATAGTTTCCCATTTTGTGTCACTGACATCAGAAAATTTAGTCAATTTTGAAAAAAAACCTAAGGAGTCACAAACAAATTTTAAAGGAAATTAAAGTGTAAAATCAGCGTGTGCTTTGCATTTTAATGGGTTGTTTTATAGGATGTTTCTTACATGTAGTTTTAAAATTTCTGAAATTTTTAGCAGAAAAAAATAAGAAGAAAATGTGTAAATTTTCTAAAGCTTTGCTTTAAAGAAATGGAAAAGTTAAGTATTTCATGATGCAAACAGAAATACTGCTCATTCACATACTGTAAGAAGATACATATTCAATCTTGCTATTATAAGGTACAAGCTGAAATGCATTACACAACACACAGAGTGTCATATAGTAGTATGGGAGTAAAGTGTAATAAAGTAATATGAGAGTGAAGTGTAACTCACTTGCAAAGATGAGTAACAAGAATTTCTAACATGCAAGCATGTGACTTGGGAAGTCTGTGGACAAGACAATGGATTTCTTCAATTCGTTCCTCCTTCATTTCACATTCTAATAAAATGCATGACTTCATTAATACACAGGATGAAAAACAAAAACCATAACAGTCATGATAAAAATGAAGTAAAAAATTCGATTCAATAATCAATATGAAATTAGACAGATGTGACTGGTTAATTTTTGTTGTTGATAATAAGAATCTTCTAATTAGAGAATGACAAATGTTAATTGACAGCTTCCTTTTTGAAACAAAATAGAACTTTTATTATGAACTGCAAAGAAACAAATATGATGATGAGCATAGTTAAAAAAATAATGTATCAGCCATGACTATTCAAGATTAATAATAAAATGTAAACTTATATCTATCAAACGTTATTGTTTGACTTCACAGTCTTATAAACAGACACGAAGTACGATGTGGAAGTGAATGTGATTATCTGGCACCTTGCACAAAGACCACTTCCTAGGAGAACACCTTACATAACATCACTTCATTGTAGCATAGTATAATTATTTTACATCCAAAACACCCCATTCCTCCAAATATAGACTCATTACAGCAAGAACCAGGGGGAAAAAAAGAACAAATACTTTTGGAGCACAAGACCCCCCCTTCCCCACCCGTTTACACAAAGCATGAAGACAATGAACTAAATATATTTGTAGTTATCTTAGCCTTTAAAGGTTGTCAAGGTAACACACAGTTCACAATTGACTTTATGATGTACATCAAGTCAGTTACTAGACAGAGTTTTTGCTTTTCAGTAGGCAGAAAAGGGTAGGGCATAAACGCATCATTGTCTAACAATTTTATATTAAGCGCAATTAAGCATGAAACTTTAAAAAATATTTTGTACTTAGTATAAATATAAAAATTTAACTCCTGTAAGGTTAGAACATTCAATCTGTGACGGGCTACTAAATTAGTTTAATGGTAAATGAGTTAGTAGGTAAGTTCTTTAAGATTAGTTAAAACCACACAAGTGGTTAATCTAATTTTAGTTGAAGCTTAATTTTTCATGTAACTCTCAAGCTTATGAATGAAATGTTTGTGTGTTTATATAGCCAATGGCAAAGTTATCAGAAACAACACTGATCTAAATGGAAATTTGGAATTCATGGATCAGAAAAAGAAATTCATGATTCGGGGAAAAAAAGGAATTTATGGAACAGGAAAATGACAAGAGCGGATGACATCATGATCAAAGTAAAGATCCTCAAGTGGTAACGTGCTGGACATATTGCTAGAACTGGCCACTGTTGGACAACTGAAGTTATGGGACTGGATTCCAAGGGACAGGAAAAGACCCAGAAAAAGATCACATGGTGGATGAAGTTCAAAAGGCGCAGCAGAGAGACATCAAAGAGAATTGCTGAAGACAGAGTCATGGAAGATATTTGGGGAGACCATCCAGCAGTTGATCGAGAATGGCTGTTGATGATGATTATTATATTTCTACAGCTTTAACTACATCAAGTTTGAAGGAGTCTAATGCCCAATTTTGCACCTAAATTATATTCAGTACAGTTGCTGAAGGCATATTACCATTTATAAACATGTTTCATCCATAAACACAATTGCACTATGCTTATGATTTATCATATTTATTTACTTCGATTTTTCATGATTATGTTTCCATATTCACTTTCCTTCCACAACAGTTCAGTGCAGTGGTGTAGTTCTAAAAAAATGAAGTGGTCTGGCGTTCCGAAGCTTAGCCCAGGATTTATCGACTTCAGCAGGTATGCGAGGAAAGATGGGAGAAGGGGGAACTTTGAAATCGAATATACATATATAAATACTGGTCTGGTACCATCTGGTACCCACTTCACTATTTCTGAGATGGTTTCAGTAAACAAAAGCTCTAAGAATTTGTTCATAGCCATTAAAAACTTACCATAAAGAGAGAGAGAGAGAGAGAGAGAGAGAGAGAGAGAGAGAAGAAAAAGAAAGAGCAAAATCTTGGTTAAGATTATTAGTGTTAAAAAATGTCAATTTTGATGTGGGCGGTGATTGAAAAAATAAATTTAAAAGTCTGATTCAGTTAGGTGAAAAGTAGCCCTCCAGGTTTCGACTGCCCCCCTGGTTTAGTGTTATGTTTCTGTAAAACATGTTTGCTGTTTGAATGATTTATTACAGAGTGTAAAACATAATTATATCCTTAGTAGTACTACTTACTTGCAGCAGCTATAAAGGCACTATGTAACCGGAATGTCATAAGTGGTTCTGGAAGGTTTCTGCAAAGTAAAAGTAAAAAAATGGTATTAAAGAGCTTATTCATATTGTACAGCATAATAAACATTGAATTCCAGAATAACAGTATGCATATCATATTACACTGATCAACACTGAAATTGTTCCACCAGGAAGGAGTTCACATATCGGCATGGAAATTGGGAGGTGTGTGCAGGCAGGTGGAGCATTCAAATCATTTGAGTGTGCAACCAGTTTCATGAGTTAGTAATGCAAGAGATAAAAGGGCAAACAAGGGCCACCAAAGCCATGTCATGTCCCATGCTCCAAGTTGTATGCAACAGAGCGTTGTGATCTACTACAGCATATTCAAGGATAGAAGATGCCTCATAGACCTTGTTGCCATGCCCATCACTAGTTCGATGCTTTTGTGAGGGGCAGAAAGATAGGACTCCATGAAGCTTGTTGGTTGATTCATTGAATTGTATCACATGTGCATCAAGATATCAGAACAATACAACATTATTGGCAACAGTGGTTGCAAGAAGGAATCACTAGCCACTGTAACAGGACTACTGCAGTCAGTGGGACATCACAGCATTCATTGATCAGTGCATTTGCTGCCAAATAATTGTGTGCCACAAGCTACCACAGAGAACATTCGACAGGCTGTGGTGGTGACTATGGACATCCCTGTCAAGACTTGGATTGAGAACCAAAGGTTGTAGGAGGCAGGTCTGCACTTCCAGCAGCCACTGCATTCATTGCCATTAAATATAGGGTACCACCAAGCTCAGCTGGAATGGTGTGTAAAGTTGCATGGTTACAAGCACTGGTGCACTCAGTGGGGGTGGCCCAGGGGCCAGGGGCCACCTCAAATGAGATATCACTCAATCCTATGTTCTTTACTATTGGCTGCTTAATTTTAAATATATTTGTATATGTTGTTTAATATATATTTTACAAATTATTGGAAAGGTACTTTTATACGATGGAGATATTTTTATCTATTCCCAATATTTTGAAAGATGTCTTCTCCAAGGTATTTTTATTTACATTTTCAATATTTTGGGCCACCCCCATGAAGAAATCTTGGGTGCACCACTGGTGACAAGAATAGCACTAAGTTTTGTTCAGTGATGAGCTCCAATTTTTTCTCTGAGTGGCAACAACAAAGCCACAGGGAGGATTCAGCTGTTGTCTACAAGCAGTACACTGCTTGCCAGCCAGGCATTCTTGAATGGTGGGCTATTAGTTATGATAGTCAGCCACCTCTGATATGCAAAGCAGGCACAGTGACAACCTGGCAGTACATGGATGATATTTTATAGCTCATGCTACTGCCATTTCTAAAGTGGTATCCTGAAGGTGTTTTCCAGCAAGGTAATGGTCAGCTATACACAGCTAACATCTCCTGAGAGTGCCTATAAGGAGATATTTTTAATACCCCTTCACCTTCAAACAGAAGTCACGCTCTTTCCACGTTTATAAGCGAGTCATGGAAAAATTCTCATTGGCAGCCACTGGGAATCGAACTTAGGGTCTTTCAGTTACGCACCGGGCATGCTACCACTGCACCACAGCGGCCTTGAATGCTCTAGACTCACATACGACTAACTGCCAAACCACATGGCAGGTTGATTCTTGGAGACCCGCACAATGCTGGGGATTCACCAAAGATGGTAAGCAGTAACTGAACAAATAACTAGGAGGCGAATGAATAATTAATACACACAATTGACGTGGATTAGGAACATCAAACAGAAGTCATCGCTCTTTCCATGTTTATAAGTGAGTCACGGAAAAATTCTCATCGGCCGCCACCGGGAATTGAACCCAGGGTCTTCCAGTTATGCGCCGGACATGCTGCCACTGCACCACAGCAATTACTTCTGTTTGATGTTCCTAATCCACGTCAATTGTGTGTATTAATTATTCATTAACCTCCATAGTTATTTCGTTGAGTTGCTGCTTACCATCTTTAGTGAATTCCCATCATTGTGCGGGGCTGCAAGAAGCAACCTGCCATGTGGTTTGGCAGTTAGTTGTATGTGAGTCTGGAGAATTCGAGGCCACTGTGGTGAAATGGTAGCTTGTCCGGAGCATAACTGGAAGACCCTGGGTTCAATTCCAGGTGGCGACCGATGATAATTTTTCCGTGACTCACTTATAAATGTGGAAAGAGCGATGACTTCTGTTTGATGTTCCTAATCCACGTCAATTGTGTGTATTAATTACACCTTCATCTTGTTGATGAAACTGTCACTTTTGCAAGCAAGTACCCCTTCAAAGCCGAAGAGAATTTGCTGACAAAAGGAAGGAAGTGGGATTAAAGGTGAACTTACAGAGAGCAAAACTGATGTATAATGCTTTAACAAGAATGAAAGATTTGGAGGTTGATGGGTCAAATTTAGAAATAAGTGATTCTTACATCTATGTTGGACAACATATATCAAGTGAGAGCTGCATAGAAGAAGAAATTGAATAGGATTACAAGACTTGGTTGGGGAGCATTTCAAAAAAACAATATATAGCTTTTAAGGAAAATCACTGTTATGTTTTAAAAAGAAAGTGTTTTTATATGCATTTCATTATTATTCATGTCTGGTGTATTGAAAATAAAGTTACCCTTCCAGATCTTACTTATGGATCAGAGACATGAACCTTAACTAAAAAAGATATACAGAGGCTGCAAAGAACTCAAAGAAAAATGCTAGGTGTAAAAAAGATGAGAAAAGAAACTCATATGGAACAGGAAAAGGACACTAGTGGATGATATAATGATCAATGATATTATCCACATGATCAAAGCGAAGGCCCACAAGTGGCAATGGGCTGGACATATTACATATTGCCAGAAGAACTGACCACTACTGGACAACCGAAGTTTCAGACTGGATTCTGAGGAACAGGAAAAGATCCAACAGAGAAACCATGTGGAATATGGGTAGATGAAATTCGAAAGAATGCCAGAGTGACATAGAAGTGAATTGCACAAAACAGTTGGAGAAAAGACATGGGACAGTAATTTTTTTTCAATCCAGCAGTGGATTTAAAAAAAAATGGTTGTTGTTGATGATGATACATATTAACAAATAATAATTAAAAATGTTCCTTTAAAATTTACAAAATATTGGGGTAGTAAGCCCTAATTGTTTGATTATTTACATGGAAAGCAATGGATGGCTTCTGAAGATTTCAACAATTCTGTTTACAAGAAAATTTTTAAAATTAACTATAAGTGAGAAAAGCATGAAAGGAAGAAAAGGAAATGAAAAATTAAGCCAGTACAGAGGAAGAATAGCAATGTAAAAAGAAGGTAATGCCTTAGATGATCAGAAGTCTGTTGGTGGGAGAAGCCAAAAAAGTGTGTACACACAGCACATAAATCTTATCACTGCCCCTTGCATAAACTAATATTGTGTGATAAGGATGGAAATAAAGATCCATTTTATTTTTATCAAATAAGAACTTCTTTTATTGACTAGAAATAGTGTCATTTTTTGTTTTATGATCTCGCTGACCCATGAATGAAGAAAGAAATTTTGAACTGAAGCTGTACATATACTAGTGAACTTACACCTTCTGCTTAATAACCATCAACTACAAACTAATAGTTACAAATCAGGTATACTGAATGATATTCTGATTACATTGAAGAAGATATGCTCCCTAATTACCTGCCAGAAAAAAAACATATATATATATATATATAATGCACAGAAAAAGCAGACTTCTTTTGTTGGGTGCAGTCACTTTTGAGCACTGTGTAGAAAAGAAGCAGTACCAGAACATATTGCATATGTATTTGCATAAGCACTATAGAAGAACCCAGAAAAATGGTCTTATGTCCAAAACATAAAAATTCCATACTGGTACTCATTGGCGCACTCACGGATGGGGCTTTGGGGGCTTAAGCCCCTTCCAAGAAGATTAAGAATAACGTACGTCACAAATTAAACATTCAAAAATAATATTTTACATGTTCAAAAAATTTCATAGTGTCTGACATGATGTCTTCTTCCCAAAGCCCCAAAGAGCGACATACGTCACAAATTAAATATTCAAAAATATTTAATTCCTTGTTTGAAAAGTTACAGTATCCCTATAACCATTCAATATGACGTGAGAGATGGGCTAACGCAAGAAATCGCTTCTCTCACTCACTCGCACTGGGATAGCAGGGCTGATACCATCTGGCCTCCTGATGATGACCCTGGGCGGGTAGAAAGCTGTTCGAGGCAATCTACGTTGGGAACGGCAGAGGTGTGGTGCATGAATGAGAGAGTGAGATGAGTTTGTAAATAGAGGGCAATGAGATAAGTTGGTTGTGAATAATTGTATTTTAGGTTTTTAAATTTTTTTGTTAGAAGTTTTGGTGTTTGTAAATAAGAAGTTAGTGTATGGTTTGTGAATGTTCACGCAATTAAGTTCACTGAATAATAAGTTTTATAAGCCAAGTTGACTACCGGTTAGGGTTATTCAAAGTCAGTGAAAATATAGGTTTTTAAGTAAAAGAGAGTTTTCTTGGGTCGAGTATCATTGCAGCAGTGTGAATTGATAAATTACTCACTTAGTCAAATAAATGAACAAGTTGAAGACAACATAAAACCACTGCACCAGCAGTCCAAACCAACCGTAGATATTAAAATGGAAATAAACGTCCAATGAAATGTGTTTTTATCTGAGAGAACAGACCTTCTAGTAAGGGTAAGTTTCTCTCATTACTCTTATTCAAAAATATTGTTTTACACGTTCAAAATATTACATAGTGTCTGACATAGTGTCTTCTTCCCAAATCCCCAAAGAGATTAAGAGCGATGTACGTCACAAATTAAACATTCCAAAATATTATTTCACATGTTCAAAAAATTACATAGTGTCTTATATTACATGGTTCCAGTGCAGACATGTCGTTTTTTGCTCCGTAATTACTTACCTTTACAGTGTATTCCTGGTGTGTTCCAGTATTATTTGTTGAGTGAGAAGTTCCTCAAGGTTTGACCTTTATTTTCCAGTATCTCCCAAGTGGCTGAGTGTTATTTTCATTTAGTTATCCTTTCTTCTTTTCTCAACCAAGTTGGGCCGAATTTACGTTCAAGTCGCCATTAACTATGGCGTCTTCCGGAGGAAGTGACTCCTCCGCTCTAACTTCTGGTACTTCCTCCTCATCTTCTTCCACCATGGTCAGTGAGACCGCGTCCACTTTAGATGTCATCGCTATGTCCCTTAGCATACCGACGTCGCAACCTTCCGTTGCCCTCCCCAAGAGGTCTTCCTCTGCTCAGATGCCTGGCCCTGACTCCCAGCCTTCCCCTATGACCAGCAATGAGCTCATGGATACCCAGGAGCCATCTGCTACTACGTTAACAGTGCAGACAGCTGGTGCTCTCACCTATTCGAAAGTGATTTCCGGTGTTTCCCGCTCCCCAACTCACTTGTCGTCGTCATCATTGTCTGCTGTTCCAATGTTCCAATCGGCACTCACACTGCCAGTGAGATTCTACTCAACATCCCACTCGAATCCCCGTCAGGGAGAAAGTTCACTGAAAAGCTTGAACACGGTGTGTGCTTCGACTCACTTCCTAACACCAAGTTCCAGTTATATTGGCAAGCTCTCAAGTCCATTGTCCCGCCACAGGCCATTACCCATATGGCACGTCAAGGACGCTTTATTAAGGCATACTTGACTTCGTCTGCGATTGCTGCTCGTGTCTTAGCCCAAGGTCTCACCATTGGTGATCGACAGGTACCAGGCAAGCCGGTAGGTCTTCTATCTACTCTTGTCCCTTTCCATCCCGTGCCTTCCGAGGTAACGGACGATATGTTGATTACTGCCATCTCGCGCTTTAGCCGAGTGGTGGGCACTGTCTCCACTTTTTCCTCGTTTCCCCGCGACTCTGCTGATCAGGCTTATCTTGGATTTCATCGCCAAGTTCGGCTGCTCATTCCAACAGAAGAAGACATTGCGTTGTGCCCACCTCTCCTCACCGTCCGAGTGGGACCATATGTCCGGCGCATAGATGTGATTACTGCTGCCCAATGTTCCAAGTGTAAAGGCTCTGGACATATGCGAGCCTCGTGCCCACATTTGTGCCCGGCTTCTCCTGCATCCACGGGGCTTTCTGCCCAGTCTGTTCCCGCTTCGGTGACGCGTCCTATACGACCGGCGAGTTTGAAACCTCAGACTGCACCAAGGCAGGGTTCTTCATCCTTAATGCCTCTTCCACTGATACCAGCACCTGTCTTGACAGATGGCAACTTTCCGCCTTTTCTCCTGTGGGTGCGTCCAAGACGGTCTCACCCTCGACTGGCTCCTTCTACATCGGGCGGGGTTCTTCCACCTACGCTGCTTCTACCTTCCAGCACCACTGAAGAAGGCTCTGATTCTACTTTGACTAGCACCTCAACTACTTTGGGTACAGGCCGACAGCGCCCCAGAAAACCGCAGACTGATGTTTCGCTCCAGAACAAAGGCCGACGTAATCGGTCTCCTGCTGGTTCTTGCTTGTACCCTGACTAGGAGGACCGTGCGGCTGACGCAGACTCTTCGGCATCTGTGACGAAGTCCGCCCTCAACACACTATTGGATTTCAGCCCTCTTCCTCCTGGACCGCTCACGGCGGAGGATCTCCGTGAGCTCTTTCAACCTCCGCGCTCGCGATAAATTATAGAAGGCTTTCTAGAGCCACGCCTGTCGTCATTGACTGCTATTCTCGAGCAGGCCATGGAACTGCGTATAACCTACTCTTCACTCTCATTTGATGAACCTGCAGTGCAGAAATGTGCTCGTATATGCTCGGAACGCCTTATGCATTTGTACGAAGCATTTCAACGACTTCTTCAGCCACCAGAAGATCTTCCTCTTCAAGGTCGTGACGAACAACTGTAGGGATTTCGCTACTTCTTCGGCGAACTCCCTGGTGCACGAAGATCTTGTGCACCTAGATGCAGACATTCTACTGTTGAAGGAGACGCTGTGCGCCTCCACGTCATTATCCCATCAGTGGAGAATATGGGGTTTTGTCTTCCAACACGCTTTTCGCTTGTCACAGGGCGGCGGGCTTGCCATCGGCATTCGTCCGCGTTTCCGTCAGCTCCTTTCTTCGTGCCACATCCACACTCTTTATCGTGACCTGCTCCAGTGCCTATCCTTCACGTTGGACGGAGTGCAGCAGGCCCTGATTTACGGGAGGGCATACGGGGCACGTGCCCAGGGCCCCCGATTTTGGGGGGCCCCCAAGTTTGAATTAAATGTGTACTTAGTTAATGGGAATTTTGTGTGTGTATATGTAAAATTTATTTTTTTACTTTTGCATGCTCATGAGTCATGTGTTTATAAATGTGGTACTTACATGCAGTGAGTTTGAGTTTCGAGTTTTACGTAAACACGTGGCCATTAATGAGTTTCAGTGGTTTAATAACCTTCAGGTGGCCATTGAGAAGGAGGACTGCTTTCATTGATTCACGTGACCTTTTCTTGCTTCTCCGAACGCACCTAAACTTAACTGATCCTTCAACTTCCTGCACACGGATTGTCGTTGTCGTAACTCGTAACTGTAACCGCAAACGCGATGGCATGGTTGTATTTTGCGTTGCGTTTCTTGTAGTCTGATGGAATGTTGGATATATGTTAATTTTATATATAATCAAATTTAGTTAGTTGTAACAATATATTTAAGTTGAATTATTTAACAGTTAAATTATGTCAAAACAAACATATTTATCCAGCAGTGCTAAACGGAAAGCCAAACAATTGAAACTGAAGGATAATGACCTGCAGCATGGTAGCATTGAACGTTTTGCCATTAAAAAATTGGATATTTCACTTGGTCCCAAAATTCCTACACATTCCTCTAATTTTACTACTGGTGAGTATCTTGAGTGTAATTTGCCTTTGGAAGCCAGTAATCTGACTTCAGAATCATCTAACATCACAGGTGCTCCTAATTTGGGAAATATTTTGAATTCATCTAATGAAGAGAGCACAAGTTCCACAATGAATGCAGTGGATCTTGCCTTATGGGGAGAAATTACAGAAGAAATGCGCAAATGCTTTTGAGCAATCCACCAGTCCAAAATTTGAAGTTGCTGGCATTCACAGGGAAGGATATCTGTGGTAAAAAATCGTTTCCTAACAGAAGGTAATTTTTTCAGAATAAAAAAAAATAATGAGAAGGTAAAACGCGACTTTCTTCTTTTATCCCCATTAACTTGTTTACTATTCTGCCGGATATGCAAATTGTATGCTAGGAGCACTACAGCATTAGGATCCACAGGTTTTTCTGACTGGAAGCATGCAAATTTACACATACACAGGCAAGCAGTATGTGACTATTCATCACGCATGAATGCTTCTGCACGCATTGACTGTCAGATAGTTATGCAGTATCGGAAGGAATCCAAGTACTGGCGAGATGTTTTTTGTTTTTTTTGATTGGAGTTTTTTTTTTTAGGTTTAACGACCACCGTGAGCAACTCAATGGGCTATAAGCAGTCGCCCGTCCCTAATGCAGGGTCACTGGTTCCAGGGAAGAGAGAGAGCCAGTGCCGTAAGACAAACACAACATCCATGCCTCACTGGGATTCGAACCCGGACCCCTTTTGGACGAATGATCAGAGGCCATTGCCTTAGACCACTGCGCCACCGGGCGGCAAGATGTTTTGCATAGAGTTGTTGCAACAGTTAAGTATCTCTCAGTTAGTGGGTTGGCAATGTATGGTGATCATGAAACAATTGGATCAGTTCAGAATGGAAATTTCCTGGGCTGCTTAGAATTAAAGAATTTGATCCATTCTTAGCTCAACACTTGGAAAAATGTGGGAATCCAGGAAGTGGTAACACCAGTTACTTATCTTCAACATGTGTGGATGAATTTGTTAAATTAATGGCTGTACGTGTTTTTAATGCCATCACTGATGAAAGAAAAATGTCAAAATATTTTTCTGTCATAGTTGACTCTACTCCAGATATTACACACATAGATCAACTGGCTTTTATCATAAGGTATGTCAACAAAGATTGTGAAGCAAAAGAACGGTTTTTGACATTTATTCCATTCCATGGATATACTGCAGAAAACATTACAAATACCATTATATCTTTTCTACAGGACGCTGGCCTGGATATTATGAATGTCAGAGGCCAAAGCTACGACAATGCCAGCAACATGTCTGGAAAGTATTCTGGTGTTCAAACACGCATTATGGAAATCAATCCACTAGGGGAATATGTGCCATGTTCTGCTCACACTTTAAATTTAGTTGGTGTGAATAGCATAAATAGTTGTGGTAAAGTTCTTTCTTTTTTCACATTTTTGCAAAAACTCTATACTTTTTTTTCTGCATCAACTCACCGTTGGAAGATACTTCAGGAGAAAGTCCAGAAAGCACATGGAAATTCATCACTCACACTGAAGAGTCGGTCAGTTACCAGATGGTGTACAGATGCTGCAGCTACATGATCAGTGAGGAAAAATTATCGTGAAATAGAGAAAGTTTTAGTATTTCTGTCAGAAAATGTAGATGATTCTCGACAGACAAGAGATGAAGCAAAATCACTGCTGAAGAAAATGCGAACAATGGAAATATCGATCAGCACAGTAGTTTGGGACACAATACTTCAGAGATTAAACTGCGCAAATCAAACTTGCCAGAATCCAAAAGGAAATATTTCTGAAGTACTTAAAATTTTGAGTCGTTAATTGAATTCATTCAGTTCGTGAGGGAAAATTTTGAAGTCTATGAAGAGGAAGCTAAAACATTAGTGTCTGAAAATGTGCAATACCATGGTCATGAATTCCGAAGAAAGAAAGTGCCCAAGAATAAACTCTTAGATGAATGTTACAGTGAACATATGGAACTCAGTGCAAAGGATATATTTAGAACTCAGGTTCATTATGTGCTTTGTGATGCTTTAATCACTCAGCTTTCAAGCAGAAAAAGTGCGTATGAAAATATAATGAGAAAATTTGAATTTTTTACAAAAAAATCAAGATCTGAAATTTTTGAAGGGGCAAAAGCATTGCAGGAATACTATAACAATGACCTTGACGACCAGTTTGCTGATGAGTTTTTGCAATTCTCCTCAATGATGGGGGAGCATGCAACCGTTCCCCAGATGCTGCAAACTTTGAAGGTAAGCAATTTAGAAGCCACATTTCCGAACACTGAGACTGCACTTGGAATGTTCATGACATTACCGATTTCAAATTGTACAAGTGAGAGATCATTTTCTTTGCTGAAAAGACTGAAAAATCCCCTTACGATCAACCATGCGACAAACAAAACTGGCATCATTAGCTCTGCTGTCTTTGGAGAGTGATGTGACATAGTCTTTGAATTATGATTCTCTAATACATGACTTTGCATCTAGGAAATGTAGAAGAAAAATATTCAACCCAACTGTTTCGTCCAGATATAGGAGGTAAATTTTCAATTATTTTTATTCATTCCTAAAAATAAAGAATAGTAAATGAGTTATTACAAATAAAAAGATCTGGTGCCCAAACACAGAACTTTGTCATCGTATTGTCATTTTTGTTTGACACTGGACAACTTATACATTCATGTCATTATGTGCTCATTAGATTTTGGTAAAAATTAGGTAAATGTGTAGTTTAGCGTCCTAAATTATTTGGTCGGAAAATATGTAAAATTTCGAAAAAGTGTGACGTACAGATTCTAAAATATGCAATTTAAGGGGAAATGGTGAACAAATTTCGTCGTCAGAATGAATATTAAAGATGTTTACCGAAAAACTTGAACTCAAGTATGACGAGTCAGAAGACGCTGCGGGAGGCCGTAAACAACACTGCGGCGTTGACATGAAGCTGTGCTCCGTTGAAAGAAAGGATTGCTGCAGCCAGGATATTCACGGGCGGAATAGTACAACAGGAACCGGGTACGCTGTTGTCAGGAAAGAAGTGTAGTGCTACGCTACAGAAAATAGTTAATTTCGGTGTCAGTTATTGACATCGCAGTCGGAAAGTTTGTTGTTTTTTCCCATGGGATTCTTTGATGCTGAATGTATGAACTCATTTCTCCATGGAAGCTTTTTTTTATTTAGTAATCAAACTTTCACATTGAGGCTTGCCATCTAACTTCCGTTGGAGAGAATGCGACACCTACTCTAACGCTTTTCTAGAAACAAGAAAGGAATGTGCATACTTACTATTTCGTATCACGGAATTACATGCCAAAGAACGAAGACAATCTCTGCATGTTTCTTTAAAAAGTGAGACAGAAATTTCAAACTACATTCTTTAGCATAGAAGTATATTCTGTTACTCTTTCCTGACAAGAGCGTACCTGATTCGTGTTGTACTCTTCTGTCCATGAATTCCCCGCCACAGCAAACCTTCCTTTCAACGGAGCAAAGCTTCAGGTCGTCGTCGCGGCGTGTGTTTACTCATCGTACTTGGAGGTAAGTTTTTCGGTAAACATCTGTAATATGACTTTTTTTTGTTTTGTTTTTTGAAATTTTGCAAATTTTCTGACGAAATAATTTAGGACGCTGAAGTACACATTTACCAAAAATTGAACCGGTACTAGATGTTCCCCTCAGCTTTTCAGATTATAATGTTTAACTCAGACTTTTCCCCATCAACACAAAATTTTATGTTTTGCAGTTTTCTGATATATTGATCATGATGTGCTGATTTGATCTTGGTAGAAACCGGGAAGCTGGAAGTAGGAGTTCCCATAGCACTTTTTCAATTGTTTATGCAGTTTCATATCTCTATTCATGAGAAGGTCCAGTGGAGGTCACCATGGATTATTTTTCTTGTTTTAATTCACATTTTTTGTAGGATGCATTGTTCTCGTGTTCTAGACGCAAGAATCAGTACATTGCAAGACCACAATATTCACTAAAATTAAGATGTCCGTCCATTTCGTCATAGATATATTGTTATAGTTAGAATCTATGGGGTCATTAACAGCACAAACAACTGATCAACCAGTTGTCCCCGCACAGCCAGAGTTGTATAAAAATAAAATGTATCTGCGTACACAGCTATTGAAACAAAAAACTCGCTGCAAACCCGCAAACCATGATAACAATAGAATAAGATAATTTAAGGGAAAATTAATAAAACAAATAAATATTAGAACATTACAGATTCCAATGAGGACAAAATAAGTACATTCCATTGAATGTGCAGCAATGTGTGTAAAATGGACTTTTATGGCAAAATATTGGACTACGAACCTCATAAAAACAAGAGATTAGTTAAAGAAAGTTTTTATATCCAGAAAAACAGTTATATCAATGAACCTTCAAAAATTATAAATATGATTTTCAACAAGTTAATTCAAAAATACTGGACTTTACAAAATGCATAAGGAGATTATTTTTATTTAATTGGCAACTGAAAGTGGAACCTGGCAATAAAATTTAAATTCTGTGTAAACAAAACCTTTAATACAGTTCGTATACATTGAGAACAAGGTCTTGATAAAATCTAGAGGCCAGAAATGTCTGTAAAAACAAAAGAACTCAGAAGATGTGAAAAAAAATTAAGTTCTTCAGTTGAAATAGAATTAAGTATATTAATCTGCGTAAAGCGTTGAGTAAGTGTTTTAATTGCTGTATATAGGACTAACATTTTAATTTTTTAAATCTACATGCAAAAACTATCTGCAAACCTGTTAATGTATTGGAAACTATCAGCGTACGCATGTACGCCTACATTTGCTACTCTGCACAACAAGGGGGGCCCCGGAAATGTTTTGTGCCCTGGGCCTCGCATGTAGTAAATCGGGCCCTGGAGTGCAGTATCATATTTTCAATGTTTATGTGCCTTGTGCAGACACTTACGTCCCTCATCTCTTCACTGAACTTCGCAAGGATTTATCCGATGTCCCGTTGACCGACCGAGTGTTGGTCGGTGGAGATTATAATTGCACTCTAGATCCTGTGCTTGACCGTCCACCTCATCATCGGGAGCATCGGCCTCCGCGGGATGACCTGCTTCGGTCAGTTATCACCGATTATACCCTCTGTGATGTCTTCTGCCAGCTGTATCCAGGAGTTGTCTCCCACACCTGGCGTAAGCGGGTCTCCCCTACTACCTCGACTGCACGTCTCAACAGATTTTATGTCTCTGTCTCTTTTCTACCTGTGGTCTCGCACTTCTTGCATTCACCTAAGGTCTCGTCCGACCATTGTGCTGTGGTCCTTACTCTGTCGACTGCCGCTCGTACTCTACATCGAACCCGATCCTGGACGCTGGATTCCACCCTGCTGGACGACCATGAATTCTGTGAGCAAGTCCGCGCCCTGCTTGAACGTCATCGTGCAGGCCTATCCTCTACCAATTGTGCTTTAGTCTATTGGTTGGAGGTTAAAGATCAGCTCCTGTATTTTATTAGAACATACTCTCAGATGGCAACAACACTAAAGTCCATGAAGATTCAAAACCTCAGGCTCCTGCTTAGCCAGATCGAGGGTCACGGATCCGTCCTACCAAGTGTATCCGGACGACTTGACCACCCTCCTCGAGCCACGTGCTCGACAGGCTCTGATTCGTCTCCGTCTACGGTACCTTTCGCCCGAAGAAGAGTCATACGACTTCCTATCTACCCTCGAGGACCAACATCAGTCTTCACGGTCGTTGCGCCTTCTACGCCTTTCATCTGGTACCGTGACGTCGGACCCCGATGTCTTGTGCTCCCAGGTGAGACAGTTCTTTGCATCCAAATTCACTGAAACTCCGACTCCTTCTCCTTCGGCCTCTGCCTCTCTCCTTTCTTCTCTTCCACAGGTCCCTGCTCATCTCTCTGGCTCTTTACCCCAACCACCGTCTCTCTCTCTCTAAGCTTCTTAACACCTTTTCTTCTCTTAACGCTAGGGCTGTTCGTGGACCTGACGGCCTTCCGTATTCTTTCTACAAGACTTTCCTCACTGCTCTTCTTCCCTTTCTTCTTCCTGCCTTTGCTGCAGCATTCTCTGGCTCTGTGCTTCTTCGGAGTTTTACAATTGCCCATATCGTCCTCTTCCCCAAGAAGGGCGATTTGCTTGACTTGGGTAACTAGCGCCCGATATCCCTACTCAACCTCGACTATAAACTTTTTGCTAAACTCCTTTCACGCCACCTCAACACCGTCCTCAGTTTCATTATTTCACCTAATCAGACTTACACAATTCCCGGCCGATCTCTCTTTCAACAACGTTACTCTTCTCTGTGATTTCATCCATCTTGCCCGAGCTAACAAAGAACCCTCAGCCCTTCTCAACCTGGACGAACGTGCGGCGTTTGACAACGTTTCACACTCTTATCTCTCTAATACGCTCCTCGTTTTCGACTTTCCCCCTCCCTTCGTATCCCTTTTACTTGGCCTTTATCGGGACGCCGTTATCCATGTGAAGCCAATCGCCTTCCTCACCGCCCACGTTGCGTTTCGCCGTGGCATTCGCCAGGGTTGTCCCCTTTCGGGGCAGCTCTTCGCGATAGCCTTCGAACCCTTTCTTCGTTCCGTCCACCGTGAATTCACGGCGAATCTTCCTTCTCTCACGGCGAGCACAATAAATCATGGAATTGTCTATACCGCCTACGCAGACGACGCCACTTTTTTGCATACGCTACAATGCACAGTTTCATCAACTTCTACGGATCTATCAACAGTACTCTGCTTGCTCTGCAGCCACATTGAATTCAGCGAAAAGCACAGGTCTCTGGTGTGGCGCATGGTCCCAGCGCACTGACGCTCCCTTGGGGTACAGTGTGGTCGGCGACTTCCTAGAAGTTCCTCGTAGTTTTCCTGGGGACTCCGCTAGACATCAAAGCTGCATCCTGGTCGGCGCTCCAAGCTCACCTGGCGAAGTCAACCGCCTTTTGGCGCCGTGCACACTTCTGCGTTTCCTTTTCCACCAGGGCCCGCCTAGCGCGAACGCACCTCCTATCGCTGTATCTACATGGCTGGAGGGCACACAAAATGCCTGTCGCTCGTCTTTGCGTGATCACCCGCTGCATCTCCTCTCTGGTGTGGTCCCACCACCACTGGGTGAATCTTACGCAGTTACAACAGCCTGTCTCACAGCGGCCTTCACCTTGTCGATGTTAGCCTCTACTACCGTGAGCATCGAGTCGTCAGCTTCATCTGCCTCCTCTACTCTCCGGTACCTTCAACAACTTTAGTGCGTAATGTGATGGCTTCTCCCCAGAATCCGTTCTTTCAATTCACCACCCTCTTTCTTATGGATCAGTTCTCTCTCTTCTGCTCTCGCCTCTTACCCGCTTATTCTGAAGCTTTCTCTTATCTCACTTCTCTTCCGCTCCTTCGCTCTCCGCCTGACTCCACTTTAGAGCTTCACGCAGAGCCACTCTTCTTTTCTTCTGTCATCCATCCTCCCCACCGTCCATGCTTTGATGAACCCACCTGGCTTTCTGCCGGGGTCATCACTGTCCATGATCTTCTTCTCCCTGACCTCTCATGAAAACCGTTTTCTTCACTCTCACCACCTCTTCCATCCACCCCAGACTCTGTCGCCCTGTATGACTCACTCTGTGAGTCCATTCTCTCTCTTTTTCCTGATCTTGCTTCTTCTTCTGGCCTCCTTTAGGTCTCCTCTGCCTCTCTTCCTCTTCCTTTCTCTCTCTCGCTTTCTCTGTACTTCCTCTACTTCTCCTCCTCGAGAGTTCCGGGGGTCCCATCCTCCGCCATGCAGCCAGTCTGGCGAGCGACGGGCTCTCCGCTATCTTCACTACGGGAATACAACACTCACTGGCTGTTTCTACATTGGCGACTCCCAGTTCCAATCACGCTTCACTGCATGATGCTTCCAGCGTCGGATCTGTGCATCTTCTGTAATCAACCTGCTGATGTGGATCCCATCTACATCCATTGCCCGGTGCTCCTACCCCTTCTTCACCTTGCCTTCACCACTGTGGGGCATTTTGGAGACACCGACCTTCCACTCATGGCTTACACTACCCTGCTTCGCACCATTTCCCCGCCTGTGCCTCTCGCTCACACTAGTGCGTGTGCGTTCGTCATGGTGAAGCATGTTGTGTAGTGTTTTCACCAAAAGCTCCGAATGGCTCCATCTGTCCCAGCACTTCAGGACGCTGCTGCAGAACTCTGTTGTATCTACCGCGCCCGGCTGATGTCCCGCCTGCGTCTGGAGTACGCCAAGGCAAAGTCGATTCTTTTCTCCGGCTATGGGCTCCCACCTTCCCATGGTTCTCTGGACCTTCCGATGACCTCCATCTCATGCTCTGACTTCTTCCCTGTCACTTCTGTTTACTTCCCCGGAGGGGTTGTTGTCAGTCTTGTGTATGCCTTATTCTCTGCCTTGTTTGTATTTATTGACTGATGAAGTCAGTTTTTATTTCTCATCACGTTCATTTATCTGTAAATATTCTTCATCATTGTCTGTTACTTTGACGCTGCCAGTCTGCACGTCACCTGTACCTCTTGTGCATAATAAAGGTGTTTGAAATTCTATTACATGATGTCTTCTTCCCAAAGCCAGAAAGAAATTAAGAGCAACGTACACCACAATTGTATATAAACTATAGTCATATACATATATGCAGCCCCCTCCAACAAAAATTCTTGTTATATAAACTATAACTATATGTACAGCCTCCTCCAACAAAAATTTCTGGGTGCACCACTGGTATTACTTATAGAATATTGGGTCATGCCATTAATTTAGTACCTAATTAATTAGTAAATATTATAGTTTAGTAACTATTTATAATAAAGAAAAAAATTCTACTAAAGCACATCTTACATTCAATGTACAGCACTACGAGGAAGAAAGTTTCTGAAGAATTTCACAAACTTTCCCACAGAAAGCCAGATAAGGCAGCGAATTTGGCTACACTTTAGAGTTCGACCCCCAATCGTGTGCTTCGCTATTGTGCGAATGGAATGCCGGGAGAAACGTTTCGCCATAGGTGGCGCTGCAGCTGCGTCGGCGTTTCTCCCGCGCTGTGTGTGTTACGTAATGGCTGTTTGCCGAGCTGAGTGCGTCTTCCGTCTTCTGTTCGCCCTGTTCTAAGCGATACGTGGCTTCTGTTTTTTTCAGCGTGCATTGTAGCTCTGTCAGTAGCCACGTGGAACTGGAGGCGTTTCTTCGATGAAGTTGGGAAGGGTGAAGAAACACGCATTGCATATTGTGAGCGAAAAGGATTGCTTCTAACTGAACGAAGATGTTCCGCAGGTCATCCAATGAGTTTGCGAGTGGATATGTGTCATTGTTTAGGACAATTCAGGTGTAGGAAGAATCCCGTTACAGGGAAAAGTGAGCAGTGTTCCCGTTTACTTGGGACGTGGTTTGAAGCTGCTTGTATTCCTCTTGGTAAGGTGATGACTCTTTTGCATTGTATCGCCAAAGGATTGTCCTACGTCACGATGATGCTATTGAGGAATCTTCCCAGGGTGGGGTTTCCACATCCTCTGAGATAATCAGTGACTATTATCATTCTTTCAGAGAACTAGTCGCAGAGTTTATGGTAGCTTAGGAACAAGACGAAGGACAGCTTGGAGGCCCTGGTGTCATCGTAGAAGTGGATGAGGCGAAGGTTGGGAAGCGGAAGTTTAATCGTGGTCATCTTGTTGAGGGCACCTGGATCCTTGGCATCTTTGAACGAGATTCGATACGATTCAGGGTTGAGATCTGCCTGCAGAATAACCGCTCTGCTCACACATTGCTGCCACTCATCCAGAAACATGTTCAACCCGGAACTATTGTCATGACGGATCAGTGGGCTGCGTGCCGCAATCTCCCATCCTGGGGTTTCCAACATCTGTCAGTAAACCACTCACTCAATTTCGTCGATCCTACTACTGGGGTGCATACGCAAGGTGTTGAGAGCAATTGGCGGCCCTTCAAATGCACACTATCTAATGGCATTCACAAAGACCACTTGGCTGACCACATTCTGAAATATTTATTCTGACGAAATTGTCGTCTTTCCTCTGAACACTGTTTTGAGGTGATGATTTGCTATCATCAAGCAGTTCTTTCCTAGTACGTAATGTTTTCCACTTAAATATTCGTACTAGATAGACAGGTTCTCAATGACGAGGAAACACTTCTTTTCCGTCGTTATAAATATTTAACAACACCTGAACTACTGACATTCCATAAAGGCCCTTTTCAGGGCCAGCCATATTACAAAATAAACCCCTTCCTTTAAAAAATACCCCCCGCCGCATATTTCGCCTCCTAACCACTCCTCCCGCACAACACACACGCTGATTATGTAATGCACACAGCGAAGGAGCCAAAAACGCCGACACAGCTGCAGCGCCACCTATCGCGAAATGTTTCTCCCGGCATTCCACCAGCGTGTTAGCTGAGCTTAAGCAGATGATTCGGGGCCAAAGATTAAAGTGCATCCGCGAATTTATCTATATTTAACATGTGCCATACACTTTGATCATTATCTGAAATTATGAGATCACCTTCTCCATACGCACGTACATGCTTACAACAATGGAAAAAAACAACTAATATTTTAAATCAAACAAGTGTAGCTACGCATAAAACATCAAGTTTTAATTCTCTTCACAAAAGGAAATGAAATTTTTAGTGGAATAACTATAGTTGAACAAAAATATATATTTATCAAACATGGTGACTATCTCTCAAATAATGAATTTACATGAACAGTAGCAACTGAAAATTACTAAGATCTTTTGCTGTTCACAAAACATCATTAATCTGAAATAAACTATATGAATATGTTGATGAAATTCTAAAATACCTACCTAAAATAGTTCTTTAAAGCACTGGTGATGGTTTTTATTTCCCATTCATCAGCATCATCTAAATTAACTTTTTCATTTTTTCTCCTATCTGTGGAAAAATAAAATTTTAGATTAAAAAAGGGGGAATATAATATTTAAGGGAATAAAATCTGAATTGTATTAAATATTGCCTTTTGCTAATAGGAACAGAAAATTAATCACAGAAATGATTTGCTTTAAAGAGAAACATGATTAACATGTTTTACTCTTCACAGAAAAGAAGATGAACATTACAGTTGGAGAAGCTCAGAAAAAGAATTGTAATCTTTTTCCTAAAGTGATCTTTCTTTTGATTGGTCATAATTTGTGATGAATATATTCAAATTACACATATCTGTTTTTATCATTTTTTGTTTAATTAGTTTCCTTTGAGCAATTTTCTAAAATTAAAGTTCCATAGGATTTGGCACAGCACAACATCCTTGAAAGGTAAAAATATTTTCTATTATTTAATACAAAGCCTGAGAATGCAAAATAAAAGTTTCATATCTTATATATCATATTACTGATAGGTTGTTGCAGATCCTCAGAGGGCCTTCCTGAATGAGTGTCATCTGAATTCTGCTGCCCACTTCTTTACAGTACTTTATGAAAAGGCATCATTCCCTAGTGTTGTCACCATTTATTCATGGATCTCCTTTGGCTCCAACCATTTTTTTTATTCAGATACTTTATCACAGCTCTAAGATCTTCATTTTCCCTCTTCTTTGGTTTACCTAGTCACATTCTAGAACCAGCAAAAAAAATTATGAACGTAACTATAGAACCGAAGACTGGTTCTAGGCATGTGAAAAAGTCTTTTATTATCACATCGAAATAACCATGAACCTTCAAACATTCCTTCATGGTTGGGTCAAGAACATTTGGAACACTACGTAAAATGCAATGTTTAAAGCAGCTAAATGGTGTAACCTAAAAATGTTGTTACAGTTAAGACTTTTTCCCCTAGTGGACAGAATACACATCCTACAGTTTCCACAAAATGCATAGTTACCCTATTGGCAAGTCATCACTAAATCATAACAGTATGGCAAATGATGCATTATGATTTAGGTATATCAACCCGGAGAAAGAAGTGAACTTACATTTCCTAGTTTCAACCAGAGTATGTTAGCCACAAGTTCTCTGCACATGCCCATTATTGGAATGGATAGTAACTTCTATGCTATGATGAGTAACATCATGGCTTAACTTACTTGCAGATGTGCTGCCCTGGGTGATGGAAGGCTAGTATACTAGGACAGGAATTGGGCGATGTAAGTGTGATTCTTGCTGCAGAGCACTAAATGTTCAAACTTTCTAAATTATCTATACTGATGACAGTTGTCAAAGGCATTTCTCTGATAAGAACAATATTATGTCAAATTAGTATGTAGGTCATTCAGAAAGTAAAGAACATTCGCGCAGGTTCCTGGCCAACACTCAGTCAAAGTCATCTGGGCCCAATGAACAATTGGCTATCTCCTGGCACCATTGTTTTGTGTGTATTATTCGTTTGTGGTTAGTCACAATCTTTTAAAATGAACATGTGCATTGAAAATCCTGCTGAACGTGAAGTTCGATCAAGGTACTTGAATAAGTTTCAGTTTTCTGACTGCTGAAAACACCAAGCCTATTGACATTCATCTGAGACTTGTTCAAGTGTATGGATAAGGTGTTATGAATGAATCCAGCATCAAAAAGTGGTGCATAATGTTTAAAAATGGAAGAACAAATGTTAATGACAAGGAGCGGTCAGGGTGCACCCTCTCTCATCATGGACAAACTCAAACAAAAGGTTGATGATATCAATAAAGAGAATCAATGCTTTACGATTAGCAAAGTGCACAAAAAGTGTCCTGAATTTTCTTGTACACTTGTGCACCAGATTTTGACTAAACACCTGAACTTTGATAAAATCTGTGCAAGACGGGTCTCGCAGATGCTCATAGATGAACACAGCACTCAGCAACTGGGTGCAGCATTGACGTTCTTGGAGAGTTACCACCAAGATGGCAATGAGTTTATTTACCAAACTGTTAAGGGGATGAAACATGAATTTTGCACTACACTGAAGGCAATCACTTAAGTGGCATCACCCTCAATCACTAAAAAAGCCACGAAAAGTCAAATGAAATTTTTTTGCAAAGAAACTCATTGCGAGTATCTTCTGGAACTGGCAAGTGTCTTACTCGTCAATTTCATGGAAAGAGGTGTAACCATAAACGCTGATGCCTACTGTGCAACTCTGAAACGTCTATGGTGAGCCATTCAAAACCACTGCAGGGGCATGCTCTCATGAGGAATCTGTTTTGTACAGGACAGTGCCTGCCCACACACTGCCAGGAAGACAAAGGAGGTGCTTGATGAGTTTCACTGGGAAGATTTTGAACATCCACCTTATAGCCCAGACTTGACACCAATGGACTACCACTTGTTCCACAATTTAAAGCAGTTCCTTGGTGGACAACATTTTGATGACGATGATGTGCTAAGGGAGGCTGTTATGGACTGGCTGAAAGGACAGGTGGCAGAGTTCTATGAGGAAGGAATACTTAAACTTATTGAAGTACCTTAATGTCCAGGGCAATTATGTAAAAAAATAGGCTAAGGTATGAGTTAAAAATTGTAAATAAAATATTTGAAATTTTTAAAATTATATATGTAGCTTTTATAACCAAATGTAATTCACTTTCCAAATGACTTTTGTATAATCAGATAGCATATTAACATATAATGGTGATCAAAATAAAAGCAACTACCACAAAAAAACTAAGTTAACAGAGGAATCCTACCCCTAAATCACACATAAATGGTTCACAAGAAGCTGGTTATGTAAAGCCACAAATGCTACGGACGAAAAATAAACAATGGTGCCATAGAAAGCCACAAGGCAGCAAAATTCGCATTATGCCACATGCAAGTGGATTCTGCAAATAAGCGACTGAAGTTGAATACATGAGGAATCTTGGGGTGTAGATCTGTTAGGTACAATGACAAGATGCCACCATGTCTTAGAGAGTTCGTTTAGATGATTCATTGTGGTGGAGAACTATAGGGAGATTAGAATATGTGAATAATTAAGCAGCTAGATGACATTTGCAATGCTGTATGAATATATGAGAGATTAGAAGCAAGACAGTCTCAAGCTAAAGAGGCCAGATGGTTAAATGTGGATTGATCCATTATCTGCAGCCTCTGGAGACAATTTCAGGACACTGAAAACATCTCCAGAAGATCTAGGCAAGGATGTTGGAAGGTCACTTCTGCTTAACAAGACCACTTATTGGTGTGAACCACTAGATGCAATCCAAGCAACACACCATGACAACTGGCACAGATGTTCACTGCAAAAATTGGGAGGATCGTATCCTGAAGTACAGTACACCCCAATGTTGCATAACAGTGGTCTGTATGCAAGAAAACCTGTTGTTGTGTTCCCTTGAATGTATCCAAGAGAACTTGCTTCAAATGGTGGGTGTCATCAACATGTTCATTGGACCTATCAAGAATGGGCATGCACACTCTTTACTGATAAGAGCAGATTCTATTTGCAACCAGATTCTCAGAAACAGTCATATGGTGAGAATGTAGGATACTATATCAACCGATGAATATTCAGGAATGGTACTGTTTGGAGGTGGTGGAATAATGGGTTGGGTCTGAATCTGTATCAACAGTCAATTGCCTCTTCACATAATAACCATGGAAAACTGTCTATGTCTAATGGCTGTCCGATATCGCAACAAGATCCTGGATTCTCATGCTCATCTTTTTAGATGTGCAGTGGGTTCATATTTCCTGTTAGTGGATGATAACACTTGACATCATAGGGCTTTGCTGGTCAATGAATATCTTGAAAGTGAAGATATTGCATGTACGGATTGGCTGGTATGATCACCAGATCTTATTCAGACAGAGAACATTTGAGACATTTTAAGAACATGAATTGTTGCTTGCTACCCTTTTTTTATGGCTCTACAAAACTTATGGTGTGCTCTTCTGGAAGAATGGGACTTAATTTTACAGTCTATTGTGAACACCCTCATTCAAAGCCTGGTTCAGCACTGTGAAGCTTTCATAACTGTCCATGGTAATCATATTCCTCATTCAAGACTGTGGTACCATTTGTTTTTGCACATTTAATATCATTTTGTGCCTTATTTCACTGATCTTTTTTTCACAGGCTCATAATTTGGGTGTATTTGCATACATCTTAATTCTTTTGTGTTCACAAATGAGAAGCACTTTACCACACATCACACATAAAGTTCCTTTTCTTATGTTCATTACTTTGTCAGTAATTGTCTGTTAACTAGGTTTTTGTGGTTGTTGCTACAAAATTTTGACCACCAGTGTATACTTACATTTCTTCAATACTGAAATTGAAAATTTAACATCGGTTGTTATACAATATTTCAGAGCACTTAAAGAAAAACAATTGTACTTATAACACTTTAAGGCTATTTCAACTGCTTCATGAGTGGGAAATAGATTTTTCTTCAGTAAAATAATACAGCCCCTGAAGATTGTAGATATTTTAATAACCACAAACCCAGTAAGAACTCCTGTGGAAATATACTTTTCTTTCTCTTTCCCCACTAAAGTTACACTTTCAGGATTTCATACATCACTTGCATCTTTCGGACAAGAAAATTTACAGTCAACATACAATTTATGACTGCTATAAAAATTCATTACATGAATACCACCTTTCTCAAAATGTCAAAAATTTTGAAATTTAATGAACTCTCATGTCCTAACAAAACTGTTTTCTAGAATCAATGTCAACTGGTCATTGAAAAACCCATAGATAATTTTAAATTAATACAGTAACAGCTTCAGTGGCATCAAATTTAAGAATTTTTCAAACTTATCATAAAGGGAATTTATTTTTTCTTTTAGCAGAAGAGTATATTCAAGAGAGAAGTGCAAAATCTTGCAGTTTTTCAAGTTTCAGTATATGTAATGGAAACTCATAAACTATAAGAAAAATCTGGTGTGACAAATCACATAAGAAAAAAGATATATGTTAAATCCTTAAAGAAAATATACTGACAATCTGACCATGATGAGACTGATTCCAATTTTTTAAATGCAATTTAATCCAAAAAACAAACTTAAAGTAAAACATCTTATGTTTCTGAGCAATACAATTTTCAACACAACTTGCACCTCATTAAAAATAAATTGTTTATCAGAAAGCTAAGTCACCATTGCACAGATTTTACAAGCTCAAGCAACAGAAAATACAAAGTGCATACAAACCTAAAGCCATTTGTGTTAATTTGTTAACTTTAGAACTAACACCAACTAGCCTATACAAGCCTTCATCATCTAGGCCCCTAGATTCAATAGTATCAATGCACTGCTTTACAAAAGCAAAACCGATTTCATCGAGATAATCTGAAAAACAAATAAGATATACATAATTATAAGAAAAATACTAATTAACAAGAATGGAATTTTGTATGAAGTAAACATTATATCATTGGTAAATAAATGGCAGCTATTGTAAATGATGTTCTGTAGTTTATTTCTGAAATTCCCTGAATTTTATATAACCTCAACTTAAATGTCATTTTACAGTCTACACACACACACACACACACACACACAAACACACACACACACACACACACACACATAGAGCTATAAGCATTCACCCACCCCTCATTTGAGGCCATTGGTTCCATGGAAGAAAGAGAGCCAGTGATGTAGAATAAGCACACCACCCATGCCTCATCTGGGACTTGAACCTGGACCCATCTTGGACTGATGATTAGAAGCAAGTGCCTCACACAAATCAAGCACTGGGGTGGCCATTTTTTAATTGTAACAGTTACTTATTTTATTTATAATTTTACATAGGTTCAATTTTCTAATCTTTATGTTGAAACAATTTAGACTAAAATACCTTACAGCTACATATTAGCCCTTCAGTAAAGGACATCTACATGGTTTAATTTATTTTTGATATTTCTGCATTTATGGTCTTTTTTTTTTTTTTTTTAGCTTTACTATATTTTTTGTTTCTTGTCATCATTTTTCTCAATGATTATTTCCTATATTTCAAATTATACTTTTTAAAAATGCCTGATGTACTTATTAGAACAATTTCTCAAAAAAATATGTATGTGTGTGTGTGTGTGTGTGTGTGTGAATTCTTTACTTCTATTGCTGTTGTACAGCATAGTTATGACATTATGATATACAGGAAATTATCTGAAGATGTAATGAACATGCTGTTCAATAACAATACAAGTGGGTAATATTTTTTTGAAGAAACTGATCTAATAAGTCAACTAAAAACATCTTTAGAAGTACAATAATTAAAAAAATCTTTGAATAAACCTCATGTTGAAAATTGGCTTCCTAGTTTCTTAATTCCATTACTAATCATAACTTCTATTATGGGAATTTTTACTAGGAAAGTTTTCATTTTAATTGCAAATTTTCGAAGAAAACTCTTCTCCTTCAGGCTGTCTTTTGTTGTCACTTTTTCCCATCACTATCGTGGTTGCGGTTAACCTTGACCATTACAGTTAATTTTTGCCAAATCCTGCCAGATGTTAGGCAGGGATAATCCTCTGCCATCATTCATGATGGAATTCTGATTTTTCTCAATCTCTATTCCTTCTTTTAGCTTTCTTTTTGAAAATTGCCTTGGATACTAATGCCTTTAAGGAATTCCAGTCCATGTTGTCGCCAGAGTTTCTCTAACATTCCTATCTAAAGAGAGATAGGCATGTTAGAGAAACTCTGGTCATAACATGGACTGGAATCCCTTAAAGGCATCAGTTTCCAAGGCAATTTTCAAAAAAAAAAAAAAAAAAAAAAAAAATGCTAAAAGAAAGAATAGAGATTGAGAAAAAACAGAATTCCATCATCAATGTCTGCAGAGGATTATCCCTGCCTAACATCTGGCAGAATTTGGTAAAAAATAACAATAGCCATCAAAGTTAACCATAACCGCGATACTGACGGAAAAAGTGACAACAAAAGACAGCCTGAAGAAGGCGAAAGAGAAGAGGTTTCTCGGAAAATTTGTAATTAAAATAAAAAATTTCCTAGTAAACATTCCCATAATAGAAATTTTGATTAGTAATTAAAAAAATCTTTCAAATATTTTTTTTAAGAAATACGGTTAAAAAAATTACTGAGAAACAAATCTTCACGGAGAAATGAATCTTGACTATAATGAATAAAGCTTTTAACTAAGCTAAGTATAATGCTTTATAATGCTTCTGCTACTGAATTGCTAATTCAATGCTTGTACTAAGCTAATGCTTCTTCTAATGGTTGTTGTTTGTTAATTAAATCATGAATAAACTTTCCTGCTAGTAGTGTAGTAATAATAATGAACAAGCTTATAACTGGTAGTAATGTTGTAGTAGTAATTAAGATGAATAAAGTCTTATGCTGGTTGTTACTAATAACACTAAATGAACTAAACCTAACAGCCAGACAGAGATCTGACAAAAACTATGAACTGAGAAAAACGTACTTACAACAAATTCTTTTATTAGATAACTCTTGAATCATCCAACGCACACACACTAATCGTATCACAATAATGAAGAATCAACCTAATCACATAGAACGAAGCTCTCCCTACACACATCAACAACAAGCTCTCTCTATACAACAACAAACTCTTTCCCTATACAGCAACAAACTCTCTCCTTTGGTATCGTTGAACGCGCCTATTAATACTAGCTACCACCACGTCATGACTTACACTCAGTGCCAGATCTCATTCAGCGGGTGAAATAACATCTCGTTCAGTAAGAAGATAATTTACATAGAAAAATAAAATAACCAGAGATAGTGAAATCAAAAGGAAAGTGAATATAGAGTATATGTTACATCACCTCCCCTTAATTTTTTTTTTTTTTTGTTTGAAAAACCTATCAATTTTGGAGTGTAAGTCGTACACTTCGTTGATTGACGTTTATCGACCTCTTTTTTGTTTTGTTGTTTGGTGGCAGCAGTATTTACAATCTCAAACTTGGCTTGACAAAATCAAGAAATCTGTATTCGTCTGTGAAACACTTTGTATACTTGAACAAAACAAACCTGCATCGGCATACCTTCCTTTTATTCTGCCTAGCAGGAATCACTTTTTTAATTTCAAATTACGTTCTCATTATTCGTTGAATACACACCAACTGTATCAGCAGCGAAGATTGCCTGGAGCTGCCTAACAGTAACAATTTTATTATTTTACCCCTAAGCACATAGATATATATAAAAAAATTTGGATTAGTAGATGGACATAGAAGAAATATAAAAAAAAAAATAACCAGAGATAGTGAAATCAAAAGGAAAGTGAATATAGAGTATACGTTACATGACAACTCCAGAACATGGCAGGCACATAGGAATGTCATTTTTGGCACAATAGCCATCTCTTCAGAAAACTTAAAAATCACATTACCCTAGAGCAAGAATGAAATCCACATCTCCCAATTTCCACTTAAGCATGCCCCTGTTACCTCACCCTGGGCAACGATGTTCCAAACAGCTGAAATCAATCATTTGTAGCCTAGGAATCTGAACAATCTTCAGATTTCTGTTAGTTGAAGGAATTGGGTGCTTCCACACAGCACAGACAACCCTTTTTCATCCAGGAATGGATATAGGATATATAGTACTTCAATAAACACAAATCTGAAATGTTGTTCAGATTCTTAAGCTGCATTTGCTTGGAAGTTTGTTGCCCTTGGTAGAGTAACAGAAGTATATTTGAACAGAAATCACGTGATGTAGTTTGATTCCTACTCCTGGGCAAAGAAATTTTCAATTTTTCTGAAGAGATGGTTACATGAGAAACACTGGAAATGATAATTCTAAAATTGACATTATTACAGCTTTTTTTTTTTTTTTTTTTTTGAACAAAATATTATCACAGGGAAATGGTGACAAGAACTAAAATAAAATCTCCAGTACAGAAAAACAACAACATCAGAATATAAATGCAGAAATTTCAGTGTCAGGTAAAATTGCACTTCATTAAGTAGTGCTTAATAGCTTGGCAATTTGCAGCTGGTTATGATCCATGGAAACTTTTCACATGCTGACAAAATAGCCATGACTAAAGAAAAAATATATGTTGCAAACTTTAAAGTCACTCATAAAAACTTACACATAAATAGCTGGCATTGGTAAATACATAGGAAATCTAATGTTTGACCCCATGGATTCCATCAGAAAATCTTAACTCACATTCATTAAGTTTCATAACATTTTTCTTTTCATTCATCATATCTATATTTGCCAACTATTGCTTTCTTTCTTTCTTTTTTTTTTTTTTTTTTTACATCTCAACAATTTGCTCAATTTTTTTGTGTGGCCAAACACATGTCCAAGTTGTTTTGAAACTTTCAGAAAATCAGAATATTTTCAAACTGGAATAAATGAATTTTATTTATCATCATAATGTAAAGACATCAGTATTTAACTATGTAACATGTGGTAACTCTAGAAGTAAGAACAAACGAACTTTGTAAAATAATTAAAATTTTAAAAAAGGGGATAGGAGAAAAAATGCAAAGGAATTTAAACATAAAGCAAACAGCTAACAGAAAACAATATGTTGAATGTTATTTATTGATTGGTGTAGAATAAAATCATCACATAAGTCTCTTTTGGCAGTCAAACAATAATGGTTCCTGAACAACCTTGGACTTCCAAAAGGACTTACGTGATGTTTATATTATACATCTAGGATTACTGATGTCACCACAGGTTACTGTATAACTCGAACTACAAAAAAATAACTTGTATGACGTTTTTATCCTAAATCAAATAGTAATATTGAAAGTGTTATATTTTGCAATTTGCTTTGTGTTTTAATTCGTTTGAATTTATCACCACCCCTTTTCATAGCTGCAGGGTGCCATTATTGTGGTCAGGTATAGCAGGTTTTTGTATGGATGTGGTGTGTATGATAAATTGTGCTGTCTGTGTATATACACTGCAGGCCACCCAAAATGCAACACCAAGAAGGACAAGAGATAGCAAAGCCAGATTTACTGGACACATAACAACAGATTCAAAGATGAAACGATTGAGCTTACAGGCCCGTGCAACTTGCGGAACACGCAGACATCCATAGTTTGTGTAGCCCCCATGGCTTGCAATAATGGCCGCTACACGCCGCGGCATCGAATGAAAGAGGCTTTGGAAGTGGGCTTGGGGTATGTCGGTCCAGGCTGCTTCCACTCATCGCCACAGTTCATCAGGTGTAGCCGCGGGTGTTGCTTGCTGGGTCACTCGGTTGCCGATCAGTGACCAGACGTGTTCGATGGGCAACATATCGGGAGAACAGGCGGGCCACTGCAGCAGTGACACCTGGTGGGTAGTGAAGAATTGTTGCACGATGCGTTCCATGTGCGGGCGCGCATTGTCCTGTTAAAACGTGGCCACTGGCAGGTCCTGCAGGTAAGGGAGGACTACAGGCTCCTAAACGTTGGAGATGTAGTGGTGGCTGTTGAGTGTATCGGCGATGCATACCAGAGGGGAGCGGGTGTCATATCCAATTGCGCCCCAAACCATAACACCAGGTGACGGACCGGTATGGCGATGCATAATGCAGGTGTCATACAGTCTATCGCCGCGATGCCGCCGCACGCGGATCCAACCATCATGGTTGTTGCAGACAGAAGCGGGATTTGTTGGAGAAGACAATGTCATGCCATTCCGTAGTCCAGGTGCGGCGTTCAACACTCCACTGCCGCCGCACTCGCCGGTGGAGTAACGTCAATGATAATCGGAGCAATGGGCGCCGTGCAACAAGTCTCTGCTCTTGCAGACGACGTCGAACGGTATGTGCTGACACAGGTTGTTGCGCAACACACCCTAATTCCTGCTCTAACGTTCGTGATGTGGCGGTGCGAGTTGTCAATGCCCGCCGCACAACATGCCGGTCCACTCGTTTGGTGGTGTGCTGCGGTAATCGCCCACGTCAGTACGTCCATCCCTCCTGCACCTACCGAATCCATACTTGCCTCACTGTGGCTGGATGTCGTCCCACACGGGCACCGATGTCTCATTACGATAAACCGCTGTCGCGATAAGCCACTACTCGTCTTCTGTCGAACTCCGAAACTTGCTGGAATGACTGCCCTATTCTGCGACGAGGCATCAGGAAGCTTCCCACACACAGGTCCGGCAGCACAACACACTTCTACTACTTACACCCCGCCTTCTGTGCAGCCTTCTTATAGTACTTCTCGGTGGCGTGCAGGGAGCACATGATTTGCATATGTGCTGCAATGCTAATCGTTTGCATGTCCTCTTGCGGGGGACACACGCTGCGAATTTCAGGCCAATCGAATGCTTCCTTCTTGGTGCTGCATTTTGGGTGGCCAGCAGTGTATTAACTACCCAACAGGATATCATAATGAACTGTATACTTCATGGCATGAAGATATTTTAGTTGTCTATGATGAACAACACAATGAGAAATATACATTCTAAAAATAATCATGAAATTTCTGATTACTCACATTCATCTTGCTTTGTATTTTTTCCAGTTTGACTGTATGCCTAGTTGAAGAAAAGAATTACATAAATTCCAATGAAATAGTAAAAAAGAAAGCATTTTTCAAAATTAATATTTCACACTCATAAAACATTTATGTGACACATGTACAAGCACTTAATAAATACAAAAGGTCTTCATCTCTAGTTTTGACGTGAAATATTATCAAACTAACAGAACCAAAAAGAATGTATAACATATCATTTAAACAATAACACTTCAAAAAACTGCCATTTTTGGGTCTATATAATTGTGTTTTAGAAGACTATATTCTTATCAAAGGAAACAAACACATCTTTATTAATCAATAAATTCTAAATGAAGGAAAAACTCAAGTTCATGCAAATATATTATAAGAATTATTATGCAGGTTTTTTTCTGTTTGTCTCATACACAATATTTTGAAAGACTACATAATTAGTCAGCCTTTTAAAAACACCATGCCTCACACAGACCATACTTTTTTAAATAAATGTATATTGCTGATATTATATTGGGATATTATTTGAAAAATCA
This sequence comes from Macrothele yani, assembly GCA_039090855.1. Lineage (NCBI taxonomy): Eukaryota > Metazoa > Arthropoda > Arachnida > Araneae > Macrothelidae > Macrothele > Macrothele yani. Next base: position 139,360,651 of record CM077024.1, on the reverse strand, counting down.
GTAAAAACTTTGTAAATATATAATCATACATAATATTTTTTAAAATTGCAATCTTAAGACTAAAAATATTAAAGAACAGTTAACCAATGCTTAACAAGATGACCTCTTCCAAATAATCAATCCATAGAGTTATTTATTAAAATAGTTTCATTTTCATTTAAAAAAGTTACTGAATGCTTCACTGTTTATTATAACATACTTAGTTTATACTTTATTAAAAATAATTGATTACATTTCTCTTAACTCCTCAATAGCTTAATAGTTATTTGGTAGTAGAAGTTTTAAGTTACACAAAGGTAGCATTTGAAGAGCAAGGCTTCCCTGTCAGTCACACTTACTCCAAAAAAAAAAAAAAAATATTATGTTTATATATATACACTATCTACCAACAAGTAATTGGACACCCCTGCAATCGACGATATCTGCGGTCCTGATACACGTCACGGCCGCCGCCGTTAAATATCGTGGTGGGAAACAACAACGCAACCAATCGCATGCAAGATGCCACGCAGTTCGGAGCTCTCTGATTTTGAGAAAGGTGTAATCGTCGGGTATCACAGAAATGGCCGATCCATACGTGACATATCCAGCGAGTTGAAGTACCCAAAATCGACAGTGGCCTACGTGATTGGCAAGTGGAAGATGAGAGGTGACTGTTGGAATGTGCCCCGACCCGGCAGACCCACAAAACTGGGAGTTAGAGACCGACGGATGCTGGCCAGAGAAATTCGGAAGAACCGCACCAAATCGATGGGCCACATCCGGGAGGAGTTTCAACAGGCATCCGGGAGGGTTCTTTCGATGAATACCATCCGTAAGGAAGCCCGTCTGCTCGGTTATCATGGACGTGCTGCCACCCACAAGCCTTTGATCACCAAGTCCAGTAGCGCTGCTCGGCTAACGTGGTACAGAGAACGTCGACAGTGGACCGTTGAACAGTGGAAACAGGTTCTCTGGAGTGACGAATCAAGGTTCACCCTCTACCGTTCAGATGGCAGGGTCTGGGTTTGGCGTCTGCCTGGAGAACGCCTCCTGCCCAAATGTATTGTGCCAACTGTGAAGTTCTGCAGCAGTGGAATTATGCTATGGGGGTGTTTCTCCTGGTATGGCACGGGACCCTTGGTCGCAATTCCTGGTAGACTCAACGCCGAGACCTACTGAACCATTTTGGATGACCATGCGCTTCCTACGTTGTGGCAGTTTTATGGGGTGGACCCATGTTACTTTCAGGATGACAATGTCGCCGCTCGTGGAGGCTCCATCAACTATTGAAGGGGAATAAACTTCGTTTTCCTTTGCTATCACAGGTGTCCAATTACTTCTTGGTAGATAGTGTATATGGCTTTTTTCAGCTGGTATGTGCTGGTATGCATATGGGTAAATTTTTTCAAGGAAGGTACTAAACTGAAAATTTAGCAAGGCTAGTTCTAAGCAGAAGAAAGTTAGCACAACACGCAATCCCATGCCAACTGAGCCAATCAAATGAATATGATTGTAACACCAACAAGAGCATCAATACACCTGAAGACTGTAAGCTCACTGATGTTTATTAAGCTGGCTGGTCCTCTTCTATGGGTGTTTCAACTTTTACCTAACGTAAATTCCTGTTTCCTGAAAAGTAGACATTTAACAACTGACACTAAGAGCAAGGCATAGATAGGCACATGAAAATGGTGGTCACAATGCATTGATGGCTTTTGGGAATCTGCTTTAATATAACATACTCATATTTGTAGTTGTTATTGTGATTATTATTATTATTAAATAATTTAAATTTATTATTATTGTCATTTATGTTGCACCAGTGAAAACAATGAAACTGCATAAGGGGATGAGATGAGAGAGTACTGGTAAACTTTATTTTAGGAAAAAAAGCACTGTATACATGTGTGTGTGTATATATATATATATATATATGTGTGTGTGTATATATATATATATATATATATGTGTGTGTGTGTGTGTGTGTGTGTATATATATATATATATAAATAAAATACATAAATAATGCAGACACTACAAGCACAATAGAACTTTATTAAATATGTGACTACCATAAATAATATAAATAATATAAGTTCAGCCACCGGGTGCCAATCTTCAGGGGAGGATGCACCCGACGGCTGAGCTTCTGACAGGTTTCATGCGGACGTCCTAATTTAGCAACCCCGACCGAATAAAAATAAACTGGACATCCCATCCTCCCTACCTGTCAGGAAATATACTTTAAAATCTACTTAAGTAATAAATTTAAACATTCAAAATAGACCTACCTTAAGCCTGATTGGCACCCAGTGGCTGAACTTATATTATTTATGGTAGTCACATATTTAATAAAGTTCTATTGTGCTTGTAGTGTCTGCATTATTTATGTATTTTATTTCAGGTGACATTGACCCCTGCAGCAGAGCGCGAGGTCATGGCATTATATTTTTGCAATTTTATGTTTACTATGTTTTTGTATGTATATATATATATATATACATATACATACAGTGAAATTCACTTAATACGCTCGTGGTTAATACGATTTCCCGCTTAATACACATTTTTCATGCAGTTCCTAGAATTAAGAGGCAAATAAGTACAAATATACCCTATTTAATATGCTTTGAATCCAGCTTAATACTCTCTTAGTTTGGTAGCATCATGTACATTTGAATTCGGGTGAATAGTAATAATATGCAAAAAATGGGTCAGTTGCACGTTACATAAGTCACTGGATGTTTACTTTGATTAGACAGAAAACTTCACTATTCCTCACTTCTAGCTAAACAAGTTTGTCATGGGTTCAGCTTGTTGAAGAGGATCCCATTTTCGTGAATTTTCCTGGATACATGTCTGTGGATGATGATATCACAACTTGTGAGACTCGAACAGTACAAGAAATTGTAGAAGATAATGCTGCGAGTACTACTACAAATGAGGAGAGTGAGGAAGAAGAAAAAGAAGAGCCTGTCCCACTGCTGATGCCAGCTGCAGCATTAAATTCACTCGCTGAAGTAATGCGTTTTGTGTCCAGAATGATTGGAATTTCTGACACTATCACTAAAATTAATCAGTTAGAAACGATAATTCTGAATTCCACTTTTTAAAAAATGAAACAAAATTATTTTAAGAAACTGTAAAAAAGGTGAATTACAGTTTATAAATACTGTACAAGAACAAATTAATTTTTATAATCTATGTGATGTTTTTATGTATCTTTTTAAATAATATTGTGTATTAATATGGTTTGTGACTACAATAAATTGTGTTTCTTCTTCTGGTTGTTTTTTTTAATACCATTTATTGTTGGTATTCTCCAACAATTTCGTGAATATGCAACCGACATACTGTATAAAAAGGTACATAGCATAAGTTTTATTTATTTTCCATTTCCGGCTATGACGCTTTTCCTGTTTAAGATGCTAATTTGCGTCAGTCCCTTGAAAATCATATTAAGCGGATTTCACTGCACATCAATTTCTTATAACCAAAAAAATAACATTGAAATCTTATAAATGGGAGAGATTTGAGAAAAAAATATCACTATCATAAGGTCATGCTGGATACAGTGATCCATGTCAAAAATGTATCTATGAATAAAAATAATAAAAAAAAATGTATGTATATTTTCATGTATGCAATGTTTAGCATGCATGTGTTGCACTGCACAGCAGTCTAGCATTAAGTGCATCTACGATACAAAACTAAGTCTAATAATTTTTGGCATAGTAATGTTATCACGAACTATCATCCATGTCATAAAGTGCGATATCCTACAATGGGAATCCGAATCATATTTACTGATTTCCATCCAAATTCATTCTTTTAAATCACCCCAAGGACAAAGCTATTTCAACCAATTAAAAAGATATGAAAATACATTCAAGTAAGTCTACTAGGTGAGACACCTACCTGCTTTCTTGTGTTTCAGCTTAATTTCTGAGACATTTAGATCCAATTTACATTTAAGAACTATTTCATTTAAGACATATAAAGTTACTAGAGCAACATCTGTTGCTAAGGAAACATGATTTGTTAAAACATTGATATCTTGTGGAAGCTTTTTGCTTTCCTACTTCATGATATTTGCCATGAAAGAAAAGGAAGCAAATAGCTTTATTAATAAATGAAACTTTAGAACTTTTTATAAAGTCCAAACAGATAATTTTAATGTGCAATATTCAAATTATTTACTAGTCTTCTTTTAAGTTGAGTAACAACTCACCTCTGGATGACTATTTTGTTGACAATATATTTCATGCACGTATATTTTCCATCTATCTTCTCAGCAGTGAAAAATATCAATTTCATAATTTCTCAGAATTAAAATGCTTTACAAAAAAAAAAAAAAAAAAAAAAGTATAAAAAACACACACAACTGATACTAAAACCCTAAGAATTTGAACTTATTTACACTTAACTGACTCACCTAATGGCTTAGTTACATTCTAAGCATCTGTGCTACGAAATAATCAATTTAATTTCATTGTTGAAAATTAATGAAAACATTTATAAAATAAACTCCTAATATTGGCTATTTGTAGAGAGGTGCATAGAATGTGACTATGTTGTTAGGTGAGTTAGTTAATCATAAATAAATGCAAACAAATAGAGTTTTAATATCAGTAATATCAGTAGTGTGTGTTTTTTATACATGTAAGGCATTTTAATCAACAAAACTTTATGAAATTTACATTTCTCATGGCTGGGAAGATTGACAGAAGATATATGTGTTTGAAATATACTGTCAACAAAATAGTCATTCAGATGTGAGTATTGTTACTCAACTTACAACAAGGCTAGTAAACAAATAGCTTATTTCTTTTCTGCTTCGATGCTTTTATCTCCATTAACATGACACTTCTGTTTTCTAAAGACCAGTGACACAAGAAAATAACTTACAAGAGTTATATTTATTGAACAACTTTTTACAAAGCTGTAATCTCAGTTGTAATATGCTTTTACATGTAAAAATATACTAAACTTGCAGCACTTACAGGTTCTTTGCCATCCATGGCATCTAACCAAAGCCGACGATCCTCTTCAGAAAGAGCTTGGAAAGTTAAAACACCAGGTTTGTCTTCAGCAATCACATCGAAACAGAACCTTTTATCTATAGAATCAGACATTCGTCTGAAAACAGAGAAATGAGATAATACAGGGCCAAACATAAAAAGAAAACTTTTGAAGGAATAACACATTTAAATGAGAAACTGGTGTGTACTGATGACACAGGAAAACCACATAATTTCTGAAAGCACTTTTTTTGTAAGCTGAATTATAATGTCAACTAAATTTGTTCACTAATTCATTCTCTTTACATGCTAGTACGATACAAAGTGATCCATTACAATAGGAAGCAGAAAAATACCATAACAGATGTATGTTTGTGAGTTTCTGCACACACACATAAACAGCTTTCACTCTAACTTTGAACTGTGTTTGACAATTTGCCATCAAAAGCTCCCAATTTCATAAAATCAATCCATTACATTAAGTCATTACATTAAAGCAATCATTCACATTAAAATAGAAGAGTTACAGATTGATAATAAAATATTTATTTATATACTGTATATGTTAACCGTATTAATTGAAATATTTTTTTGCAGTGCAAAGTTAGCAACATTATATCTAACAGACTGGAGTTGGCTTTTACACGAGGTGATCTAGGACCTATCACCACAACTGCAGATTTGACAAGAAGCATGACTTTCATGTCCTCTTTTAGCAGAGCAAAAGAAAAAAAAAAAAAAAAGGACATAGGTAGGACTATATAAAGGATTTCCTAAAAGCTACATATTATAGAATTTAGAATAATTTCCTATTTTAAGTTACCAAGGGATTCAATTAATTGAGAAGAATAGCTGTGTTGTTTGAAGGAACCATTGTAAAACCTCAGTGGCAGGATGGAGTGAGATAGATGCTTATTCATTGTAGAGGCTTGTTCTGTTTCCTCTTTTATTTAATGCTGGAAGTCAATTATTACCCATATTCACAGAATGTTTTCTTTATTAGCTTCTTTAGATGGACACGCAATAGATAAGCATATTTAAAAAAAATGCTGTAATCTACAAATTTCTGTTGCATTTGTATTTCTTTGCTAACATTTCATATAAAATCACCTTAACTTTTTCTTTGTTTACAGGAGAACAACATAAATTTAATTTAAAAGTATTTGCTCATATCTGCAGTGAAGGAAAACTTGTCAAAATTGAGAACATGTACACAAAAGATTTCCCTAAAATGATAGGAATGACCTGGACAGCAGAGATTGTACATTTCAAGAGCAAGCATTAAATGAAAGGAATGATGCTGTTCATTCCTTTGATAGAAAGGTACAAGTCAGTGCAGATTTGACAAACACTGATGTGCAATATAGAGATTTATCAGTGAGATACTACCAAAATTGTCATAAGTGTTTCAAATGACTAATTAATCTAGCAATCACAAAGAATCACTGAAAAATGAAAGTGATGAAGTATTCATACTGATATACCATTTCAAAACACCTTAGCTAGAGGACAGTTGAGAAATCTTAAATATCATGCAGTGAATGGGGGGGGGTACAATTTTTTTAAAACAAGACATTTTCTAGAACAGTATAAAGGGGATAAAATTGTACTCGGTTTAATGAAAATAACTTTACTCTTTGTCTCTTGTACATCAAGTTATGAGGTGGTTCTCAGTCTTATGAAGAAGATTTGGTATAATTCGCCAAATTTTTTAAAATTGAATAATTTGAATCCTTTGATTACCATTGAAATTCAGTGTCCAAAAAGTATAGCAGGTCAATCCACGATTTAACTATAGCAGATCAATCCATGATCTGCTATAGTTAAATTGTATGTGATAAGTTAAGAAAGAACCATGTTGAAGGAAAATATGATTTTTACGAACTTATTTTGTCATTCTTGCTTCTTAAATCCATCATCATTCTACATATGTGGTTTTTTCTCAAATTCATTTAACATAATGTTTATCAAAAAATACTTTCATAGAGCGCATTCAGTATATTTCACTTGGAGAAACAACAAAAATAAAGGACAAGATATTTAAACAAAGAACAATGCAGATGCATAAAAAATAAATGAAGATTTATACCAAAAGTTCTGTTCAACATATATCATTGTGCTGAATTAATTTTTACATAATTATCGAAATCTGTTCAACACAAATCTTTAAAATATTCGTTTCCTCTTAAAACTCACAGAAAAACAGGATACACTCAAACTTATGTATTTTTGTTTTGATAATTTTCCCCTATTTTATTTTTATGTATGATTTTCAAATTTTCATATATAAAAAAAGTCATTTATAAAATACAACTGTAACTAGTTCCCATAGATCTAAGCAAGTAAAACACAGAACAGCAGTTTACCACAAAAATGTAGATCACATTACAAAATATGAAGAATTTGAGAATAAATACGTCAGTCTGCAAACATTTTGAATATTAACTTGATGTTGATGAAGCAAAATTTTAGAAGCATAAAAAAAGAAGGAAAAACTCTTATTAAAATATATCTAAAAAACCACTTTACCTGATGCATTCTTTTAAAATTATTGTTTCAGATGTGGTCTGGAATAAAGTAAAAAAACAATAATGTATAAGACACTAATTTAGCACAAAAATATTAAGTTTCAATATTTATTATTAAAAGCTCAGCACAATAAAATAGTGGGAAACATGAACTAAGAACTTTTTACTTAATTAAAAAAGAATGAATGTCTATTGTGTGTAACAGCATCACATGTATATTACAATTCATGAAATTTAGACATTACATGAAATGTGTAGGTAATATATAAATAAATATTTGTACAGAAATATATCAATTTTATGAATGAAAAGCAATTTTGGACAACTCATGAAACTGTGCATAAATTTTACATTGAAAGGTGACTTGATCACGCTTAGTTACGTTAACTAAAACTTTTACAAAAAAGTTCGTAAGTTGGAAGCTTTCGACCTTATCTTAGGTCTTCATCACGCCAATGGAGGACTAAGATTGTTGCCAGATTCTACATTTGAATTTTTCCTATTTTTGTTGCCAAAACTTAGAATTGATCTCCAGATTAACGGAATGTAGAGAGGAGATTCGGAGTTGCAAGTCATTGAGTTGAAAATAATTTCTATGCTTTCACGGTAACGGAGGGCAAAACGATTGTCAAACGAAGCAATTCGTTTTGCTTCGTTCCAGTGGGGAACTGCAGATGTGTCTTCCATTGTCAAAATAGACAAGGCAGTGTTGGGATTGCCTTTCGAAACATCTTTTCTATGTTCTAAAATTCTATGGCTTATGCTCCTGTATGTGCTTCCAATGTATAAGTTATCCCCAGTAGAAGAAGAGATAGGAATGCAGTAAACTCCTGGGAGGTTCAGGCTTTCAACTTTGTCCCTATCCCTTTGTAGAAGTTTCAAGATGTTTGGGGTAGATTTAATGGCAAGATGGTAACCAAAACTTCTAAAAAGAATCTGTAACTTATAAGCATAGGAAGGATGGTAAGGAACAGAACCACAGAATTTCAGGTCTTCTTTCTTGTGAGGAAGGAGGCATTCGATTTTCGAATGGTTTTCATATTTCTTTATGAGGGAGTTGACTGTAACAGCAGGGAAACCATGAGAGAGGGCTATTGTAGAAATTTTGGAGAGTTCTTCTTGAAGAGAGAGTTGGCTGTTGCAAATGATATGAGCCCTGTGGATGTAGGACTTCAATGCTGCAAGCTTGTAGAGATGCAGGGTGCAAGATTTGTAGGGAATGATGTTAGTGGCTGCAGAAGGTTTTCGATAGACGGAACGAGTAATGGAGAGATCAGCGTTTCTGCAGATAGATACATCCAGGAAATCAATTTTGTGATTTACTTCCTTAGATATAGTGAGCTTAATGGAAGGAAATTTTTCTGTAATGGAGTTGATCAGTATCTGTAGCTCAGACTCGGAATGTGGCCAGCTAATGAAAACGTCGTCTACATATCTTAACCATAGGGAAGGTTGAAAAGGGTGTAGAGGAATTATGGAAACTTCAATATGTTGCATGTAGATTTCAGCAAGCAGAGGGGAAAGAGGTGAGCCCATGGGGAGACCAGATTGTTGCCTATACACAATTTTGTTGAAAACAAAACAACTATGTTGATGAATAGTGTGGAAACAATCATAAAGATCTTTGATAAGAGGACCGGGGGTTCAAAATGAAGAATCAATTTCTTCATGAGGAGCATGTAGGAATCAAAATATGGTACAGAGGGAAACAAAGATTCTACATCAAGAGTATACAGATTATCACAAGGAGGAAAGGAATTAGGAAGGTTGTGGATGAAGTTTGAAGTAGAGACAACTGTATGAGGATGGTTGGCTGCCAGGGATTTGCATTTGAGGACCAATCTCTTTTCAAGGTTTACTGCTGGAGAAAAAGAATATTCCACTAAAGGTCTGATGGGGTTACCAGCTTTATGCAGTTTCACTTGCAGGAAGAGCCTGGGAGTTCTAAAGTAAGGAGGGGGTGATATATCACCAAGGAAGGATTGAAGAGTTTCTTTCTTAGCTAATCTGTCAACTGAGTTTTTGAGTGAGTTGGTGGTGTCTGACTGTAAAGGGATGCAGTTGGCAGATGTAAGAAAGAAAGCACTTTTTGGTTTAGAGTTTCTTTACCAATGATGACTGGGCAACCAACTTTATCTGCTTTGCATACGGCTAGGTCATTTTCTTGAATAAATGACCTGAATTCTTTTAAACAAGAAGAAGAGTACTTGATTGGCACAGAATTTTGCTTGGATAAGATAACAGCAGCGTTGGCACGAAGGATAGGCTGCTGAACAGTCTCAGTTCTGTGGATGGCTGATTCTATAACAGAAACAGTTTGTGGAAGATTGATAGGAAGAGCAGGTGAAAATTTTGGGCCTAATGATAAGAATTTATCCAAGCTAGGAGGAATAGTGACAGAAGAAAGATTTACATACTTTGACTTGTCAGTAGAGGCTGATGACGGAGATGTTGCTTGACTTTTTTGCTTGGAGAGTAGAAAATTGAATTTCTTTGTATGGCGAGCATATTCATTTACTTCAATTGTTGAGAGGGTTTGGTTGATGCGAACCATGAAAATATCAAGCAAAGCAGGATGAGTGGTAGCAGCCAGTGATTGGTAGCTAATGTAGCAGGAAAGTTCAGTTTTAGCAATGGAGGAACGCAGGTCACGGATAGCGGCAGATAGGAGGTTATGGCTGGTTTGCTGTAGTAACGCACGGCACCGTCCTTTGAAGATGGGTTTGCAGATCTGAAAAGCTTGAGGAAGAATGCCAGAAGTCTTGCAGGAAACAAGAAAACGAAGGCTGCAAAGAGAATTAGTGACTTGAGTCCGAAGTTTCCGGAAGGAAATCCAATCTTTCGTCCAGTCCAAAATAAAATGCCCGGAAGTTGCGTAGCTTTTGAAACATGACGATTATGGGCAAAACACGTAACAATATTAACAAAGAAAGGTGACTTGATCACGCTAGTTACGTTAACTAAAACTTTTACAAAAAGTTCGTAAGTTGGAAGCTTTCGACCTTATCTTAGGTCTTCATCACGCCAATGGAGGACTAAGATTGTTGCCAGATTCTACATTTGAATTTTTCCTATTTTTGTTGCCAAAACTTAGAATTGATCTCCAGATTAACGGAATGTAGAGAGGAGATTCGGAGTTGCAAGTCATTGAGTTGAAAATAATTTCTATGCTTTCACGGTAACGGAGGGCAAAACGATTGTCAAACTAAGCAATTCGCTTTTGCTTCGTTCAGTGGGGAACTGCAGATGTGTCTTCCATTGTCAAAATAGACAAGGCAGTGTTGGGATTGCCTTTCGAAACATCTTTTCTATGTTCTAAAATTCTATAATCGTCAAATTTTACATTTGTTTATAAAATTCAATCCTTTTAGAAATGTGCCTAATACTTGTCATAGTCATTTTATGAAACACACCAAGTTACTTTGCAGAGTTCTTGCCACCAGATAGACTATACATGAAATTAAGCACATAAGTAGTCGACTAAACACAAAAAAGGAAAAAGAAATATGTTAAAAAAGATGAAAGTAATACTAAATAACAAGAAGACATAACAGAGAGTTTTACTGAAAAATAAGATATTCAAATTTACTGTCTGTCACAATTAATAAAATTGAACAGCATATTAAAAAGTAAAGAAAACCCGAATGTGTTCATTTTAAATTATTTGTCACAAGTTAAATTGTTTGGCATCTGTAGTTGCATAAAGCCTGTTCCTGTTCCTTTTATTTTTCTTTTCCTTCACGAACATTTGTTATTTTGGCATTTATAAAAAGACCATTTCAACAGTTTGATTTCCTTGAGAATAGATTATGCTGTCACAACAATTTTTCCTTTTTTACTTGAGAAGTTTTATTTTTCTTGATAAAGTTTTTATCAGATGAAAAAAAAACTTCAAGATTTTTTTCATCCTGATGAGTACATTTTCAGCTTACATATACTGTACAAATAGGAATAACTCCATCCTTTGTTTCTAAGTGAAAGAACTCACCACTTACAATACAGTAAACTATCCCTTAAAAAATGAACCATTCGCAATAATAGCCACTGTCTATGGCCCCAGCAGAACAGCATGTGCTATATTGGGTTATGAGTACACCAGACTGTGTAAGATCATCAAAACACCTACAGTGTAGTTGGACATAAAATCAGTGGCGGCTCGTGGGTTCAAAAATAGGGTGTTGCACATATTTAATTTTCCTTAGAAACACTACTCGCGAGCACTAGTTTTTTTCTTTTTTTTTTTTTGTTGTTGTTGTTGTTGGTGGTGGTGGTGTACTTGGAGGGGAGGATGCTGCGCAGGAGGAGTTTAACATTATTAAAAGTAATGTAATGTAGCAACAAGATACTTACATTATTACCATATTCCAAAATTTCAAATTACGTAATAACAATTAATGGATAAGAACATGAAATCAGTTCTTACCATAAGTTATTTGAAGAGAAAGTCCACTCTTTTCTCTTCCTGCGTAGCAAATTTGTCAATAACTCCCTGGTTGAAGTCGGGAATATCTATGATAAGATCCTTTTCAATAGAAAGCATGGCCAAGGCTGACAACCTTTCCTGTGTCATTGAGTTCCTCAAAAATGGTTTTATTCGTTTTAAAGTGGAAAAGCACCGTTCTGCTTCAACTGATGCCATAGGAATTGTTAGGATAAGTTTCAGTAACGTGTAACATTCACTAAATGTTTTACCTAAATTGTTCTTCATGAGGAACTCGCATAAGGTAACAGCCCCTGAGAGTGATCTGAACTCTTCTGCACAGTAGATGGACAAAAGTTCATGACAGAGTTTCATTTTATCTATAAATGGATAAACAGCACACACTGTTTTCAATGTCTTTGCTGGGAATTTAGTGGCATAATGAGGGAACATTTGTGGTAAAAATAACAAAGCTGCAACTAGATGCCCTGTGAAAGTAAACCTTTCCTTAGCCTGAGAAATAATGACATCACAGACTTCTGTTTCTTCTCTCATCCACTCAAAGTGGTCAGTTTTCCGTTTTTTAAAAGAAGCAGATGTACCCTGTGTCGTTGCACTCTCATCAACATCAATTTGTTCCCTAATTGTCACTGCATTTGTCTCAAATACAATAATAGCTTTCTTTGCTGTAGAAGGATCAAGGTCACTTTTTTGAAGTTGACGAAACAAAATTCCTACAGGAGGCATGATTTTAGCGAAAAATGAAAGCCAAAAGCTGAAACTGTAACTTGTAGGAACCTTTAAATGACCATTGGCCTGGCAAATAGTACTTTCACTTTTAATGTCATTAGACTTAAGAATGGTCTTCAGGGATTCGATAATATTTCTCTTTTTATCAAAAACCGTATTGACACTGCGTGAGAGAAAATTTCATCCTGTTGGGGAAGCTCGGGGTAAACGTTTTTTTACAACCTGATCAAGTACTGCAGTTCGTTGTGGGCTATTTGAAAAAAAGTACAGATGAAGACTCGTGTTTTTTAATGCGAGTGGTCAAATGATTAATATCTGTCATGCCTGATTTTGTCCATGAATCCTCGCCTCCAAACAATAAACATGGGAAACAAAATAGTGCATTTTTTACATCACACCCATACAACCACTCATTATTTACGTAGAATTCTCTTTTAAAAAATCTTTTAAATCGGCGCCTACCAGTTGTTATGTTCTGGACAATATTCAAGTCAGGTAATGGCTGTCCAAGTTTTCGTATATTTTGCTTTTCTTCATAGGAAAGTCCAGGAAAAGTATTTGATAAAAGATTTTAAACACTATTCATTTTAAATTTGCAAAAAAAACCCATTAATTTATTAATAACAACAAAGCTAACAACGTATGTTGCATTGGCACAATAAAAGAATAACGAATTAGAAAATTAACAAATACTACACAGCACACACATAACCTCTCCTGAAACGCAAACGTCCGCTGTCAGACATTAAGTTTGCACATAGTGACAAGACAAGAACGCGGAGCTCATCTACGGGTTTCAGGTAACATGTGATCTCGAGAGCAATGGGTTATTGTGCATGCTCTAGCGGGAGAAAAGCGAAACGAGGTCATTGGTAGTGGGGGTTGCCAAGCGTTTGGAACAACCACATATCTACTGGTTGGGAATACAACGACTGGGTCTAGCATTTCGAGTCATACCTAGGACATTACGGCGTCGAGGTTTCAGCTCGACTGCAACACCCAGTCAAGCGACGGCTAGCTCATATACTACTCCCAACATCGCATCGGTTAATGGATTGTTTGAGTTGACTGCACTATTTATTTTTGACTGATTTCAAGCTAAATAAACCAATTTCTCATAAAAAAAATTAATGTTTTATTAACAAAATATAATTTTTCTTTATAATGAAACTGGTTGTTGCGCAACACTGCAACCTGATCACCGGCCACCAATGCATAAAATGCCTTTTATATTAAATTACTGCTTTGAAAAGCAGCCTCCCAGTGGAGAATGGAAGCTTGGTGATGCTATACACTGTTCTACACCAGTAAATAAATGGATTTATGCTATGCCATAGGGATTTTCACCAAGAATGTATTATAATAGACATCCTCCTCTCTTTTGAGAACAATCTCAGATAGGGTCGTGGACATCAATCAGAACATCCCAAATGCATATTTAGAATGTCCTAGTTATGGGCATGTAATGGTATTATGCATGATTTAACCTCCATGACACAGCAGGATTTCTTGAGACAGTGCTGTTTGACAACTACCCTCAATTGACAAACCATACCCTTCCCTGTGAGAGATGAACTAGAACTATTCCAAACCTTTTGGCATGACTCCTGATAAAATAAGTTAGTGTATTTTTTTTTTTTAATTTGTGGTTTAATGACCACTATGAGCACATCTGAGGGTTATAAAAAGTCACCAATCCTAATCCATGGCCACTGGTTCTGAGAAAAAGCAAGAGTTGTAAGACACCCCCCCCCCCCAGCTTCATCGAGGATTTGAACCCAGGCCCAACTTGGACGATTGGCCTGAAACCATTCCTCTTACCACTTGGCCAACTGGGGGAGGGAAGCACTGTTTCCCATTTGCTTCTTATGTTGAAGCTTCTTTTGTGTTAGATTGTTTATGAGTTTTCAATTGTGCACATCATTATCTTTACTTAAAGCTAGTAACACAGAGTGTTAACAGTGCCAGAAATGTGAAAGAGAGTTTTAAGTTAATTCTACATCCTGTAACCTAAAAATAACACAGATATCTCATTTAAGGACAATTTCTTCTACAGACAAAAAATTAATGTCCTGAGAGTGTCTTGAAGTAAAAGGCTTTATTGTATCACATCTTGCTGCTAAAAAAGAATAGCAAATAAAAAAAACAATACAAGTCTACTTCCTGCAGATTCATAACTGACCTCTTGGTTAATTTTTTCTCATGACACTATTGGAAGAAAACTCAAAAAACATGCATTGTGCGACTAGAAGATATTCACACATGTGTCATAACAAGAAAAGGCACTTGCTCACTGCTGCATGACGCTTTGGTCATGTGGCACACCTCTTCTGCTCAGTGGGTGCAGAGAACCAAACTATTTTGATTCCTGAAGGGCAGAGACTGACTGAAAGTGTTCTTTTGTATGCAGTGTATGTGCATGCTGAAAGAGTTACCAGTATTCACCATCAAAGAACCAACCCAAGAAACATCCTCTCTGTCGTTTGCTTTTATTAAAGAAAAAAACACGACTTGTGTATTTCCATCCATGTCATGTCAACAGAATTGTGACTGAGACAAAGGAAACTGTACAGCCTGTGTCATCTGTTTATTGCGGTATCTATATTTTTACTCATTGTACAATATTTGAGTCTTCATGTTTTTATCAAATGAATTTATCATTTCCAAGATATCAGGTCAGTGTTTTTTTTTTCATTATTACTCTAATTACTTTTATTAGACTGGACAGTTTTTTGGTCAACAAAGTATTGCATAGAAATCTTGCCATGACACATGTGTAGATATCCTAAAAGCTATCAAAGGTACATATATGATTAATGAATCTATTTTAGTGGGAAATACATACTTTTTTATAATATAAACAGGCATTTCTTTTACATTGTTTCATGTATTATCATTTCTGGTGAAAATAGAAAAACATTCAGAGGTATGAACTTCTTGCTAATTATCTGCGTTAAGCCCAGATTTGAGTCTCAGGTGACACATGCATGGTGTGACTGCCTTATGGCTTTGGTTCAGTCCTTTCCTTAGAATAAGTAACCCCAAATTAGGTGTGGGGGTGTGTGTGTGTGTGTGTGTGCGTGCGTGCGTGCGTGTGTGTGTGTGTGTGTGTGTGTGTGTGTGTGACTCCTTACATCGTTGGACGATCACAGAGGTAATCAACTCCTCCATAAAAAATATAACTTGAGCACTATCAACAGTAAAACAAGACAAGCTTCAAGTTGAATGTTCTGATCACGGTAATAACAGGCATTTGTGTAGTAGCAATATTTACATATATGCACTCAAGGTAGCCTCACATTTCATACACTACACACACTATTTCAGTAATTGAATAATACAAGGAATAGTAATGAGCTGAAGTAAATACCTCAGCACAACTTTGTATGCACCTCAGAACTTACTATTTTCCCTGGAGTTTGTGAATAAGGTATCATGGTAAACTTGTGGTTTTCTTTTTGATACTGACAATAATGCTTTCCCCATGTTGTACCAAGTGCTTCTGCAAAACAATGAGGAAGATGTGAAGCACATAATTAAACTATGCAATCGATTTATATATGCAGTGCATTAATCACTTCTGAAACAATTAGTGTCACGAATTTGTCAAGAAACATCTTTTGATAAAATTTAAAATTTTGCATATAAGTGTGGACTATACAGCTATGCATTAGCTTAGCATCGGGGGAGGCACAGAAGGGCACATGCCCTCTCCCCCAGGACTTAAAAAGTCAAAAAAGTAACAACTAGTCTTTCACTTTTAAAATGTTATAAAGTGTGAAATGCAGCCAAGGGAACAATGCTATGCAATAGCGAGCATTGTTATGACTGTTGACCATGCACAATAACATGCAGTCATCTGATGATGGTTTTCATCATCAAATAACTGCATGAGGTTCTTTGAAAGGCATATTTTTTTCATCCTTATAAAGGTGAATCACGCATCTCGTAGTTTTGGATTTATTAGGCATGTAAAAAAACAACAACCCTAAGTTAGGGCACTAATGATAATTGAACAGGAGCATTTTCAAAGAAACCATTTCCGATACCCCCCCCCCCGCCGCACCATTTTTTGTCATGCAACGCCTATGCAGCTATGAACAGAAACTTATCTCTACAATGGGTAAAGCATATATATGTCTACATGGAAAATCCTAAGGGATTAATTCAAGTTCAAGGGAGAGTAATAATTACCTAATCAAAATGTGACCAAATGGTGGAGGATGTAAATTAAAAATCAACAGTCAAATGATTTACCTAGAATGGTGTAAGTTATACATAACAAATTATAAACACTGTGACTGGTCCAGAATAACAAAGAAATAACCAAATGACTGATCCAGTGAGATGTTTGACATACATTACAAATGATTAACTAAATGACAGAGTCCATTAGGTCAACAACTGCACTAAACAGAGTGCAGACAGAAGAAATGATACACTGGATTTCAAAATAAAGTCTAAAGCATGTTTTTCTTTTTTTTTTTTTTTGATTGGAGGTTTAACGACCACCGTGAGCAACTCAATGGGCTATAAGTAGTCGCCCGTCCCTAATTTAGGGTCACTGGTTCCAGGGAAGGGAGAGAGCCAGTGCCGTAAGACAAACACAACATCCATGCCACACCGGGATTCGAACCCGGACCCCTTTCGGACGAATTATCAGAAGCCATCGCTTAGACAACTGCGCCACCGGGGCGGCCTAAAGCATGTTGTGAAGGAACTACTGTGAGAATTTTCTACAATTACTCCTTTAAGGCTGTCTTTGAATGAGTGTAACAGAAATTCTGTCCTATATCTGTAATGCAAATTCTTTTGTACACATTTTCTCGAAAACTATTACTTTTGTAAGGTTTGAAATTTTGAGCACAAATAAAAATGACCCATAGCTAATACATGTTGCAGTTATTTTTCCGAAAAATTTGTTAGAATTTTTTTTTAAATTCAATTTATCTGACTCGAAAGTAATCCAATTTGGCGCTAGATGACGCCAGAAGTTAGCTTGGCAGTGTTTCTGTGTGAAAGAAACGAAATCTCTCATTTCTGTCTGATGTCTTTAATTATCTAGGCCAAATAGAAATCAAAGAATGGGTACTGAAGTGAGATTGGAATCTTGTCTTCTATAGATCATCTTAAATTCTACTGTGCATTCATTTTTTGAAGAGAAAATGTGTACATTAACAGAAAATACTTGAATTTGAGACAGAAACTACGCCTACCCACTAAGCTCCACCCCCAAACAATGTCATTGGCTAAAACGTAACAGTGCCTATTTTGTCTTTTCATTGTGGAGCCAACGAGAGACCGCTTCCATTCTGAATATGGTAAGGTTTTCAGTCATTCACTGATACCAACTTCTGGGACAATTCCTCAAGACATAAAAGCCACGCCCAAGGAGTGATATTTTGCGCCATCTATCACAGAAGATGAAGCTTAACACTCATTCAAAGACAGCCTTAAAAGCAATAAAATGCAGAATTGAATGGACACAAAACTTTGTTACAGAGTAATAAAAGAAATTCTACATGAAACAAATAGTGAGGTTTATTTAAGTAGCTAAGTAGACCTTTTATTAAAAACAACAGTTGAAATAAAATAAATACAAAATGCAGTTACATTGTTAAGTAAGCAATGTTTATGACCAAACAATAAGTGAATTTTAAAAGATGTTTAGCCTTTGTCATTCTTCAGAGAGCAATCAACATCATTGAAGACAAAAAGATGATAATTTCCTTTCTCAGTGCCACTCTCACTCAAAGGAAACTTGGTGTACTGGATTAACATAAAACAGGACACAATATGGATCACTAAAAAATTGATTCAAAATAAGTTTCAAAATAATCATCTACACAGTAAAAATATTTCACAAATGGAAAAATTATTTACAAGAATGCAAATAAAGTCCAATTTTTGTTAGCAATTTTCTGGATTTCTCACAGAAAGAACTAAAAGATTAAAAACTTAATGCATCAGAAGTATTAAATTGCCTATATATCCACAGAACACTTAATGATGCTTTCAGCCTACAATGAATGTTTTGGAACAGTTAGTGAGGAACCCATATTTTTCACAATCTCCTTAGAGTGTATCAGCACTCCCCCTTCAGATACCTACTACCCAGCATCCTTATTTACTGTTGTAAACACATTCCAGAAAACCACAATGTAAGCAACATATAAAGGAGGGGCATTTCCTGATAAGGATATGATAAATACAGGGTGATCCATTCAAACCAGTACCATGTGATTTACTTAACTTTTTCATAAATAACAACAAAATCATACAGTAAGTTGAGAATTATACATGTGGTATTGGAGAATCATTTTATCAAAGCAAATGTTGGAATTGTCCTCCATTTTCTTGTAAACACAGTTGGACATGCCGCACCATATTCAGTGATGTCTCATGTAGAGTACGAGCAGTAACATTGCCAATTTCTGTCGTGATTGTTTCACGCAATGCATCCAATGTTTTTGGATGGGTTTTGTAAACTCTATCCTTTAAGTAGCCCCATAAAAAAAAGTCAGGGGAAGTTAAGTCCGGAGATCGGGGAGGCCATATGTTTTTTGAAATTAATCTGTCATCAAAGAAGCTGGTTATGAGTTCCATTGAGACTTTCGATGTGTGACACGTAGCACCATCCTGCTGAAAGTAGCCCTCTGTCAATTAAATGTCATCAAGTTGTTCCACAAATTCACTGAATATGTGGCAATAAACGTTAGTGTTGACAGTCTCAGAGAAAAAAATGGCGCCAATAATTTTCATAGACGAAACCGCACACCATACACCAACTTTTTGTGAATGCATCGGTGTTTCACACATAACGTGTGGGTTTTCGGCAGCCCAGTATCTGCTGTTTTGCGAATTGACGTAGCCTGACAGATGAAACCAGGCTTCATCCGTAAACCATGTGATGGAGAGAATATCAGATTGCAAATTAAGGAAATTTTGAAACCATTTGCAGTAACTTACTTTCTTTCCCTTGTCCAGTTCCTGCAACTGATGGATTACGTGCACTTTAAATGGTCGAATATTCACTTTTTTTGCTGCCCTTTGACAAGTTCCGTATGAATATCCTGTCTGTTGGCTTAATCTGCGCAACGACTTCGTCGGAGATGGAAGTAAACGTTGCTGAACATCGTATCGTCCACACGCGTTTGGGCCATCGGAAGGTGATGTGTACCGCTACCGCTGAGAAGAGAACCGGTTTGCTCCAGTTTTTTTGCCATCGACAGAATTGTTGACTTGCTTGGCACTTTTCGAACTCCAAACTCTCTTCGAAATGCTCGTTGCGTTTTGATGACAAAATTGGTTACCCGATACGATTTCACTAAAAACACACACTCTCTAACAGAGTACTGCATGTTTCCGAATGCACGCAAGTGAATGACAACGCAACAACAAACAAATCACGAGCTAAGTTACAGTTACGGTTAACAATCTTCTTCACGGTGGCGGTTTTAATTATCCAGGAGTTGCTGCTTCTATTGAAAAAAAGAAGAAGTTCCTTGCGTGATCCCTTGTAAAAATGTAAGTTTTTTTTCAGGGCACTGGTTTAAATGGATCACCCTGTACAAGAAAGAGGGCACACAATTCAAATACCAAAATATTTTGACACATGTTTGAAGTCAACACTATCATTATGAGTTAAGTGAATGGAATTATTTTTTTATTTAATTATATAACAGCAAACCCCATTTATGATGTTATTATATTTAAAAATTTATGTGGTGGTTTGTATTTCTTTGTGGAGCTAACCTCTGAATCTCAGAGAACAGCTTAATGATATGTATGTATGTATACCATAAATTCCTCTTAACAGGATGAGGAAAATTAAAACACTTAAAAATACAAATTATAACTGCAAAATATTTTGTACAACATGGAAAAAAACACTGCCCTTTGTTACTAAAATCCATGTCAAGAGGTGCCTCATACAGCCTTAATATTATGTTAAAACAGAAACTAAATCTGCACCTCCCAATTTTATGCAGGCCTTTAAACCTTTTCAGACAATGTTTCTTACATTTCCATGCAACTGAAATATTTCAAAGAATAAGTACCTTACAGAATATGCTATGGATGTGTTTACCCATTTCATGACATTTCACATCACCCTGGTGAAGTTCTGGCAGATATTGAGATTATCGGTTAAAATAGACACAAAATATACTGTTTGACATTGAAATCCCCCTCCCCCCATCTATGAGTCAGCATATCGTTAGGCAAATTGGTAGGCAGGCAAGTGGGATAATGTGCAAGAGACAAAAGGGCAGACATGGGCTATCTAAGCCAGGTTGTGCTCCGCATTCTAGGCCACATGGAAAAAAGCCATAGAATGTTGAGTGCTGCTACAGCATATCCAAGGACCGCAGATGCTCTGCAGACATCATTTCAGACACTACTACCAGATGGGTGCATTTCAGAGAGGAAGGATCATAGGCCTCTGTGAAGCTGGTTGGTCAGTTTGCAGAATTGCAGTGTATGTGCATCCGGATGCTAGAACAGTTGGATGTTATTGGAAACAGTGGTTGAAGAAGACACAGCCAATCACCATAGCAGAACTCGTGCAATTAAGCTGACATCATCATGCATCAATCGACATATTGATCACGAGGCAATTGTTGAGCCACAAGTTACTTCAAAGAGTATTTGACTGGTTGTAGCAATGGCTATGGACATCTCTGTCATGACTTGGATGTTGAACCAAAGATTAGAGGAGGTAGGTTTGTGCTCCTGGAAACCATTCTGTCGACTGCCATTGAACATAGAGCATTGCTGAGCTCAGCTGGAGTGGTGTCACAGTAGAGCTATGTGGCAACAGGAATGACACCATTTGGTCATTATTTCAGTCCGAATTATGCCATAATACCGACAATCATAGAATCAGTGCCTGGCAGCAATATGGCTGAAGGGAAGATTTAGCTGTTGACTGTGAGCAGCACACTGCTTGCTTACCAGGCATCCTCATATGGGGTGCCATTATTTATAACAGAGTCCCTTCTGATATGCAGAACGACATGACAGCCAGTGGTACATGGATGATGTATTACAGCTTGTGCTGCTGCCATTCTTGAGTGGTATCCTGGAGATCATTTTCCAGCAAGACAACACTTATGCACACACTGTTAAACATCTTCTGAACATGCTTACAAGGAATACATATGCTTCCATGGCCAGCAAGATATCTGAACCTATCATCTGTGGAGCATGTACAGGAGCTCGTTGAACAATACTTGCAAGCCTCTCCTCACATACCCCAGAATGCTGCTGAAGTATGGAATCATGTTGTGTGACCCTAGATATCCCAGGTCACCATTAAAGGGCTGTATAACTACATGCCACATTGTGTGTCTGATTGCATTATGCAAAATGGTCGTCACGTGAAGTATTGAATGCTGTCACATGATCTGGTCTTGTAACCTGTCTGACTGATGTTCTTCCTTGAAAATTAACCTTGCATTATCCACCACATATCCTATGTCTCTGGAGATTTTCAGCTTATTTGGCTCACTCTTCGTGATTTGGGAAATTTCAATGTTGAGCAGTATATGAGAGAAATTAATCAATATTTTTCTGAGTACCTGGTAGTTCATACAGCACAGCACTAGACACTACAAGGTTTTTAGTAACTATAATTTATATAAAGAAACAGGGGCGTATATAGCATTTTTTTTTCAGGGATGACAACAAAATATGGAAGTTTTTGAAATCCGCCAGAACAAAATAAAAGTTAATTAAAACTATGAAAACAAAATTCAAGCATTTTTTTCTAATGCAGATTGATGCATTTCTACTAAATTAAGGCAATTTTTCTAATGTAAGTTGCATTTTAACCAAAAACATAAAAATGAAACATTTAGGGGGAGCAAGGCCTCCTTGGTCCTCCTCTAAATATGCCTCTGTGAGGAAACTTCCTAATTTATTTATGTTTGCTCTTTCATACATTCTTTACCAGAAACTAAAATTTAAAAAGTTAGAAATTTAAGCATTTGCTTTGAGAGCAATATTTTAGGAGCATACAAAAATCTGAAGCAACTGTGGCTTCCCTAAATAATAATTTGAAGTGAATGTTTTCAGTTTTGCAAACAGTTCAACTGAAAATAAGGGAAAAAAATGTCCTATAGTAATGAAAACACACAGAGTCACGCATGATAAAAAGTTTTTTTAGTGGTAGCTTTTGGTCATCCTATGGATCACCCACGATCGATGTGTTATTATCGTGTGAAGTCTGAGTTTTAAACCACGTAATGAATAAATTCATGGCTACCTCTAATGTTACTTAACAAATTCTGCACACTTGTTAAGTTCTTTTTTCTTTTACTAGACTTGTATTTTGAGAAAAGTTTTAAAAAATGACACATTTTCATCATTAAATTCTCAACTCAACTTCCTAATTTCTAGCTTGACAATACAAAAAAATGTGCTATTTTAGAAAATTTGCCCCAAAATAACAGAACTAAAGTGAAAAAAATGCTATAAAATATATGGAATGTTCTACATGTTTTAATATCCACTAATTCTGAAGTGTGTAATTTCAGAATTAAGGTACAAGTATTCAGTTAATAAGCATAAGATAATTAAAGACATGGGAAATGTATTGTGCTGTTTCCTGATAAGCCTTTCATAACAATTGCATGTAGCATTATTACATTGCCAGTAATTCTGGAAAAAAATTTGTTGTTGGTATAGAATCATACTGAAACTTTCAACTGATGTGAAACTGGCAAGCAATTTTATCTACAACAAAAGTTTGTATCTAAACCTAATAAATTCTAACAAAATATTAATTTCAGCAATTTTAATTCTGGAAAATGCTAAAACTTTAAGTGGCTGTCTTGATAATGCTAATCCAGGCAGATATATTTGATTTTTGGAAAGGTATTTTAAGAATAATCGAATATGCAATTATATTTTTAATTTCTCAACTGGAGGAAAGTGAATCATGCAGTACCAGCTACAGCTTTTCATTTTTTTCCCACATAAGTATCTAAAACATTTCAAAAATCGTGTCTCAAATTTTTTGAGGACTTGGAAAGCTGTCCACACATAATATACCACACCTTAAAGTTTCAAGTAACATTTTACTAAAATTATATAATTTTATTATCTTAATTTATGTAGGAACACATCAGAATCAAAATTCTCTGACACGGTTGAATACGTAATAATCTGTATAAAATAAAAAGTAAAAGGAATGGAATCAAAACTTTTTATTCTGAATTCACAGAGTAGAAACATTTTATTCTGAACTTATAGAGTAGAAACATTTATTCTGAATACTTACTTTTTTCCATTAAAAACAAATACCCTTGTCTAGTGTACATTTTATTCAAGGAACCAGGATCTTGAGGCTTCTTAGTAAAAAGGAGAGACAGAGAGAGAAGAAAAAAATAGCAAGATCTTATTAGAAAGAGGTATTAAAATATATAATATATATTCAGAAGTGATTCATAGGTATCTTTTATACACTGCACAGTTAAAGAGTATATAAATTCAAAACATACCTAAAATTAAAAGTAAAAGTAAAAATCATGTACTTTAAGTTGAATTCATAAACATAAAATCAGTACCTCCACTGCCTCATTATTTCAAGCACATGAACAAATATCCACTTGCATTTGTATGATCATGTAATCAATAATGTTTTAAGAAACTTTTCATAAAATAATATTTCTTCAGAAATCTTGGAAGAACTCTGCATATTTTAGAATGCTACTTATACAGTATATGACAACTACACTGGCGGAAAGTGAAAAAAGAATACCAAGAAGGAGACGTCTGATACCAACGAAATTTATACAGCATAATAACAGAATACAGAGGATAACGTTATCAAAATATTATGGCAAAATACAGCTGTATTTGCTGGTAAACTAAAAAATAACGTTTCCATGTAACATGGTTAGTACGAGGTTGAACCGCCATGAACTGCGTCACACTGTGCAATTCTGGCATGGAGTCTGTCGTACAGATGTTGGATGTAAGTTTGGGGTATTGAGTTCCAAACATCCTCAATCTGGATGCGTAAATCGGGTATGGTCGTGGCTGGCCCTGGAGACCGGATAAGTCGTTGTCCCATAAAATCCCACACGTGCTCAATGGGGGACAAATTCGGTGAACGTGCAGGCCATAGAAGTTGTCTCACACCCTGAAGGGCATGTTGCGTTGCACATGCCGTGTGTGGGCGTGCATTATCTTGCTGGAAGACACCAGGATGGACCGACCTTACAAATGGCACAACAATGGGCTGAATGATGTTGTTGATGTAGGAGGTGCTGTTTAACGTACCGGGTACAAACACTAGTTGTGTACGGGAGTGATAGTTGATCGCTTTCCACACCAAGAGACCAGGTGTAGGGCCTGTGTGTCGCTGGCGGATGCAAGAAGGGTGGAGACACTCCCCTGTGCGTCTGTGAACATGCATATGGCAATCGGAGGCTCCCAAGCAGAATCTGCTTTCATTGCTGAACACATGACAGATCGCCATTGCGTTCTCAAGTACAGACGTTGGCGACACCACTGCAGCCGTTTCTGACGGTGGGCTGGAGTCAGAGGTACACATGCCAGAGGCACATGTGCACGTAGTCCTGCATCCAGTAGACGGTTGCGGATTGTTCGCACAGTCACCTCAGGTGCAATGGCAGCTCGGATTTGCGTCGCAGTGGATGTTCTGCTTGACAACGCCGCTCTTCTTATGCGTCGATCGGTCCGCTCATCAGTATGTCTGTGACTCCCGGGTCCACATCGTCTCGTGTGGGAATGTTCCTCGGACCATCTATGCCACCATCGTCCACCACCGATACTTCCCCGTCCAATTCACTCCGCAATACAATGATACGACCACCCGGCCTCACGGAGTCCGACTAGACGACCTCGCTCAAAGTCCGATAACTGCTGAAATCGTACACGTCTTCCATGTCCAGGCATTGCAGCTTCTTCAGGGTCTTCGCACGTGTCCGTATGCCGACAACTGATTACATTCACTTCGCCGTACTCCTTAAATACCACTGACGATAATTTGCATATTATGCCGTGCTGTGGAGTAAGCGCTCACCGGTTGGTCCCGAATTTAACATCACCCCTACATAAACTCGACCCTATCAACATATGTAAATTTCATGATCATCCACCAATTCCTTCTTGGTGTTCTTTTTTCACTTTCCGCCAGTGTATATACAAATATTGCTAAAAATTATTTCTTGAAAATTCTTTCAACATCCCAACAAGCTACTTAAAATGTTTTCAAATGAACAAAAATGAGATCCTTTCAGAAGTTGTTCATTTTTGGGAACCTAAGAAATCACCTGAGGTAAGTCATATGACTATAACAGACATAATTTTTCATGCAGAAACAATATTATGATTCTGAATTGCCCAAGTTTACTGTTCACCCTGTAATATCACATTAGAAAACTTGAAAATCACATTGTCCTGGAGCAGGAATCAAATCCCCATCTGTTTTGTTGTGTTGGGGTGGGGGTGGGGGTGGGTGGGTGCAGGTTCAATTCTCCCGGCACAGGATATTATCAATTTTAAAGTTTTCTGATATGGTGTTACAAGGTGAACAGCAAACTTGAGCAGTTCTGAGTCATAATATGATTGCTGCATGAATAATTATGTGATCTTTCCATGTATTTATGAGGAATACTTCTTCCTTGATTTCTACATCTGAGTATAACAAACATTTCAGAAACTGATATTCTTGTAACAAATCCAAAATAAAAAATAAGCAGGTGCTATACAGAGAGATATGAATGAGAAAGCACACTGTATTTGATGCAATTCATCATCATCATCATCATTGTCAACCATTATCAATCCACTGCTGGACGAAGGTCTCCCCAAGTTTCCTCCACAACGGTCTGTCTTGTGCCAGTCTCCTCCATGTCACCCCTGCATACTTTCGAATTTCATCCACCCATCTCCCATGTGGTCTTCTTCTGGGTCTTTTCCTGTCCCTTGGAATCCAATCTAAAATTTTGGCTGTCCATCGATGATCTGCCCTTCTGGCAGTATGTCCAGCCCATTGCCATTTCAGGGATTTAACTCTGATCATGATGTCTTCCACTCTTGTCATTTTTTGGATCCACGAGTTCCTCTTCTTATCTCTCCTGGTTACACCAAGTATGCACCTCTCCATGCTTCTTTGAGTTGTCTGCAGCCTTTGTATGTCTCTTTTAGTTAAGGTCCACGTCTCTGCACCATACGTAAGCACTGGAAGGATGCATTGATATGAAGGATGCATTGATCACTTGTATGTGTAGATTTCTTGGAATCTGCATTTGCGATATAAGAGCATAAGAAAAATTTTGTACTCTATTTAAAATTTGTATATATATGTTAATATAAATAACAAAATTGTAATTATGTGTATATAATCAGTCAATAAGTTTTAGCCCCCTCGAAATTTGTAATTGCCCCCCACCCGAAAAAACGTCTCTGAATGCAACGCTGTATATGTGTGTTTGTGTGTGTACCATTAAAAAAGACAGATTACTTTTGAGTAACCAAACTGAAATATTTAATATTGAATTGCATCACTGGAAGGATGCATTGATGTGATGCAATTCAATATTAAATATTTCAGTTTGGTTACTCAAAAGTAATCTGTCTTTTTTAATGGTACACACACAAACACACATATACAGCGTTGCATTCAGAGACGTTTTTTCGGGGGGGGGCAATTACAAATTTCGAGGGGGCTAAAACTTATTGACTGATTATATACACATAATTACAATTTTGTTATTTATATTAACATATATATACAAATTTTAAATAGAGTACAAAATTTTTCTTATGCTCTTATATCGCAAATGCAGATTCCAAGAAATCTACACATACAAGTGATTAAAAATGTTATACCTTTGCATTAATTCAGTAATGGACCACGGATTTCACCATGGGGTGGTGTAAAATATTAAAGATCTTGGTAAAATAAGGCTGTGCTGGGGAAAATATCCGCCTTCCCTTCAAAAAACATTAGGCATGTAAAAATGTCCTTGCCTTACTACAAGTGTGTTTCTGATTATTAAGGAATCATTACAGTGTTACCTGAAAACGTATGGTGCAAACCATTTTCCTGCCACTTGGTTTCAGCCCCTTTAGATTATTTAGATCAGCACATAGTATATGTATTATACAGTAAAAAACAAACTCACTAATCATTTGAATGCCAGTTTGAGGTGCCTCAATTTTTTTAACAGGGTGTAAACCACCCATCACCAGAAAAAAAAAAACACTTTTTTGTGGGAATAATTTCTAATAATTTGCTATTGTTAAGAATTAGGTATCAAATATTTTGTTGTATGTAAAAGAGCTAATGTCTCATTAGCTACACTGAGGCTTAATTGTATGCATGGAATGCTGGCATAGAAGACTGAAATAAAGCTGAATGCCAGCTTGCAAAATATGATGATGTATTTCAGTGCAAACATCTCTACTCTGTGGAATTAGGTTTTTATTGCGGAACTAGTCTGAGTGTCAGTGCTTAAAAAAAGCCCCTTCAGCGAGGACTGTTTAATGTTTTATTGAAGGATGATAGAAATTTCATATTGAAGTCCATGTGAATGTTTTTTTCTTTATTATTATAATATTTTCCCTCATTTTCCTAATTTTTAAAATTTTTCCAAATATTCAGCTATAAACGAAAATGATTATACTAAATATAAAGGGAGATCTCCCAAAAACCTACGGGGGGGGGCTAAACACCCCCGAAAAGATGCCTGAATACATCACTGCACATATACAACAAGAGGCTTGTAGCCAGACAGAGCAGTTGGGAGGGGAGGCAGATGGTTCAGGTCGTGCAAAAGCCCAGATGTTTTGTTACTATAAACTTATAAATAATTGCTAGGATGGGCCGAAAAAAAAAAAAAAAAAAAAAAAACCTCAGCCCTACCTGGCCACCTCTGTCTATGAGTCCGTATAAAGGCTCAAGAAAGAATATGATGCTCATTTGAAAACTTAACTCATTAAATTGTAGTGGCCTCTTTGGCCATCTCAGACCTTTTCTGTTTCAATTATCCTTTACAGAATGGTGCATGTGTGTATGTGTGTGTGTGTGTGTGTGTGTGTGTGTGTGTGTGTGTGTGTGTGTGTGTGTGTGTGTGTGACTGAATGTTCAATTGAATATGTAGCATGTATAAAAATATAAGTGATGTTAGAAGAAGAAAGTTTTCCCCAAAAATGTGTAATTCACAAAGAGAGTCAATACCACAATACTTGACAAATATGAAAACTTCAAGACCTTTTTTAAAATGCAAGAGGAAATGATATCCTTACTGATATTGCAAAGAAGACTGATAGCTAGGTTAGGTTTATATATATGCACAATTAGGCTATTTATTTGATATGAGGGTATCTTCAGCAAATTAATCTCCAAAAAGAGTGATTAATAACATAGTCACAGATGTCAAGTGGATGTCTGCTAATGCAAAAAGGACAACTTAGTGTTCTTTTGAAGTTTTTATTATGTGTTCCTTATTTTTTTTTAATCTTCAGTATTTATTAAAATCTTCCCATAGATTCTATAGCTAGGTGCTATTCAACATAATTTTATTAACTTTCCATAATGTGTCATTTTTGTTTGGAGATAAGTTCTTAAATTTGGCATCACCCATGCCAGTTTCTTACCACATATTTGACAGTAATCAGTCACTGATTGAAATGAATTATCACAGTTGTAAAATACCTATGTTGAGCCGAAAAGTCCTGTAACTAAACAAAATTTAAACCTTTATTTGTCAACCACATATCATTTGCTCTAAATTTACTTCCCATGGAATTAAGACACAATTAAATGCACATCAATGCCTAAATTCATAGGCTCACAACAGAGAAAGAAAGCACATGGGAATAAGAAGTTACTCAATGCTGACAGGGTGTGGGTTTGCTAAACCATTCCCTTGCAGCAGTTGGATGTCTACTAATAGTAAAACAGAGAAAAGTAAACAAAATTTATTTTCCTATTTCCTGCCAGGAAAACAGTTAATCAAGTTTGTCTTCCTTTTCACAATGAAATAAATTGTTTATTATATTTATGTCACGAGTAAACATATCTTATTTGCAGGATGTTTTGATGTATTCATGCTACTGGAGAAGCAACACTTATTAAACTTGTTAATATGCTTCATTTTCTACATTTCCTGAATGCTATTGTTTGCAAAACTTCAAACTTTTTGATTTTCAGATGGACATTCTCCAAATTAACAGGATATAAATATACATTATAGCGCTATAATTTAGTGAAAGCTTGGAAGTGATGTTTGCTCTGACATTCAAAAGCAAAATTAAATATGAAGTAAAAATGTTCTACATTCCTTCATTTCTTAAGGGAAATGGTACATTCCTTCTTTATGTGGGCTAAGACGTATACCTCTAAATACATTTCCTTTTGAGTTTTGTGTTCTTATGTAAATTTTATTACTCCTTGGTTTAAGATTTTCTCACTGAAGGGAACATTACTTCTCTGAACTGCTTTTACATCTTGGCAGTGCTGACAGTGAGTCAGAGGAAAATATACAGACAGCATGAATGTTAATGGATGTGGTAGTGTTGGAGAAAGCAGAGATTGTGAATAGATTGTAGAGAGCTGATATAAAAAAGGAGATTGAAGTTTGTTTGATATCTTTGATATAACAAAAGAGATTGAAGTTTGTTTAATATCTATGTGAATTAATGAATACATATTGTTGTTATATGATCAAAGATTGATGTGTCAGTGGATAAATTACAATGTGACGATTACACTGTATGATCGCCTAAAGTTCCAGTGAGTGGTGAATAAAGATGTTAAAATTACATGCAAGTGCTGATTATTTCTACCTGGCCATTAGTATGTACTTACTAGTTATATGTGAGCATTAGCTAGCTACTCATTTATAAAACAAGGTTCGTGCTCTTCCAAACAAAATAAATTCAAGCACTTTTCAAGGACTTTTAAACCCAAATTATCATGTGTGTACTATCGGTTGGTCAGTATGTAGGTATTTTAATAAGTTCAGACCATTAATCTTAGCTGGGGCTGGCACACCTTCAATGACCTGCCTGTTACCCCTTGCCCCCAGTTGGTTTATTTCATTAACTTTGAATTGCCCCTCTGTTTTGGTGTTTTTCAAAATCATTTTATTTTGTGGAATATTTTGAAAGGGTACATTACTTTTGTATTCATCTGCTGGTGTGATATTTATTATTTGCTTTAACTTTTTACTTTTGATGCATGACTTTGAAGCATTTTTTGATGCAGCCAGGAGACAAAGAGTCCACGCATGAAGCACAAGCAATCCCTGGAAGTTCCACCCTCCGGCAAGAACACATCCCTAGCCCCATCACAATTTGCAAATACATCATTCCACTTAGTTTACTCACATGGCTGATGCTTTACTCTGTAGTGATGTCATAGCCAAAGTGCCAGCTGTCCATGTGCTCCCCTGAGTTGAATGCAAGTTCTGTGCTATTTGATCAGTTTGGTGTTTTTATCAGAACTACACAGAAATATCCTATACATCTTTTCAGCACAATCATTTAACACATGCTCTTTCATATCATTACTTAAAAAACAAAACAAAAATCCAAGTACTATTTACAGAGCCTTAAACTTTTTCAAGCACTTTCAAGGACTTAAAAATGAACTTTTTTTATTCAAGGACCTTTCAAGGTTTTCAAGGAGCGTATGAACCATGTAAAAACAAAGACCGTTCCATAAAAACTGAGAGTAATTTTTTTGAGTTGGCAACAGTGTGAAGGGGAAAAATAACCATGCAGATGACAAGCTGAATTAAGAAAGAATCTATGGCAACAGTTATTAGCCATGGAAGACAATTCTGATTTTGTTATCACGCAGTTGTTTAAGGTACGTCTGCATTTTGCCATACAGCTACAAAGTGAGTGATTCAGAGTTCAGAAGTGAAATGCGTTGTGTGATAAAATTTTGCTATCGTTTGGGTAAAACCACCCCAGAAATAGTTGACTTAATGAGAAAAGCTTACAAAGATAAATGTTTGGGTAAATCAACAATTTTTAGATGGCACCATGATTTAAAAAAGGGTGTTTGTCAGCAGAACTCGCTCCTAAGCCTGGTCAACCTGAAAGTGTTGTTACGGAGCCTATTGGTAACACTGTTTGGGCAATTCTGCAAGAAGATCAAAGTATGAAATGTGAAGACATAGCGGCATCAACTAATATTTCAAAAACATTGACATTCCGCATTTTACGTGATATATTACTGCTGCATCGTGTGTGTTCCAGATGGGTACCTCATCACCTGACAAGAGAACAATTGTTAGTCAGAGTTCAGGTGTGTCACGAGTGGAAACAAATGATTGCAAAGGATCCAGACCTTCTAAACACAGTAATAACTGCCGATAAAACATGGGCCCATTATTTCAACCCCCTCACAAAGCGTGGAATGAGTGTCTGGAAAATACACAGGTTCACCTTCTCCGGAAAAAGTCCACCAAACCAAATTAGCTGCGAAGGTGATGATGATCATTTTCTTTTATCGTAAAGGTATAGTCTGCCAGCATGCCATTCCTCCACAAATTACTGTCAGTGCTGAGTATTACATTTCAGTCTTGAAGCATCTGCGACGACACATGTCGATTAAGTGACCAGAACTGATGGACAAGTGAACCCTACACCACAATAATGCCCACCCACGTGTGGCTGTTTGTGTTCAACAGTTTCTTACAAAATGAAATCATGCCACAGCCTGCCTACAGTCCTGACCTCAGCCTGGGCAATTTCTGGTTGTTTCCAACAATGAAGGAGAAGTTCCATGGCACAACATTCAACACAGATACTTTCGTTATTCAAGCTGTACAGGGGTCACTAAAGCAGCTTCCACAAAATGCCTTCGCCACATGCTTTGAAAAGTGAACTGAACGATGGGGCCATTGCATATCATCCGAGGGAAGATACTTTGAGAAAGAATAATGCATATTTTGCTGTACCTATATTTCTTCATTTTGTGTGATTTTACTAACAGTTTTTATGGAACGGCCATTGTATATTTACATTACTGAGTGAATAAGAAAACAGAATTGAATGTTGTTATTAATCTATCTCTCTTATAGAACTGTTGCCTTTTAATTTTGAATGAACATAAATATAAAAATAGATTATGCAGTAAAGTCATCGAATAATATTCAAATGTATGGCTCGGTTTTATGAGCAGGAAGTGCAACAAAATTTGGTCTTCATTTTTAGCCTAATTTGATATTCGTCTGCAGAGGGAGTATCATCCATTATGTGATCAGCTTCTCGCAGAAGAGACAACACTTATCTTATTCACTCTTTGCCATACAGTTCCAACTTTGTGCATTACAGCATCATTTGATGGAGAAGGAACAAAAACTTGTATCCTTCAACCTAAAACACTACACAGTTTGTCTAACATGCTGTATGTTTACATGTTGTACATGAGATACTTAAAGTAAAAATGAAAGAAGAAAGGACAGGGGAACATTGATTTCTTAGTGAAATGTTTATTCTGTAGTAAAACTTCACAATTTCTCTTACCTCCAATAGCTTTTTCATTAACTGTTCAGCTTCAGTATGTGTGGCAGTGAAGTTTTCTCTGGTCTATGCAGAGTTAAAACATAATATTAACTGTACCATACATGAAAAACAATGATTAATTACAGAAAGCATAACTAATGCATGAAATGAATCATAAGCATCTGAATAAAGCATTTTATTTCATATGAAGAATGTATTATAATTCAGTTTAACTTCATGGTGCAAAATATTTTCTTTCTTTTTTTAATTTAGAGTTTTTTTTTTGTTCAAAGTATTATGGCTGATAACACTACAACTGCAAGGAAATGACCTGCAAATTGAGCAAACAGCATTTATGATCTGTTTGTTGATGCAGAAGTACTGGTATAGTGTTCTATGTAATACCTATTTAGTATATTTAATAGGCAAGCAGAAATTTGGCACTTGATTCTTTCTTCACAGCAATATAACTTTTAGAAATAAGATTAATATTTCAAACTGGAAATTCCTCTACCTTTTTTTTTTTTTTTTTTTTTTTTTTTTTGGAAGAGGGGTATACTTGTTACACTTGTATTGAGGAAAAGACGGCAATCTCTCAATTAACTGTAACAAATTTGCAAGAAGATGCTAAAGTTTATCGCAGTGCAAAATTAAGATTTATCTACCATTATTCTGATATCAGGTAACATTTATATATTTGAAAAAGTTTAGGAGTGTTAAGTTCTTGCATTCAAACCACTGAGTTACAACCAAAATGTGTTGACAGACAGGGGCAAAGCATAAACATTTCTTCATATTAAATATAAAATTTGATAAGGAGGAGGAAACAGTGGTTTCCTTGAATGACAACAACACACTTACTAATTCTCTTCAGCCTTTTTCAGAGAAGACACAGCACTGTATAATTTTGTAGGCAATCATGGTTGCCAGCCAAATACACTTTACAATTCATGCAATATCACTCAGCTAGCAACAGCAAATATATTATATAGATAAGATTATGTTTTTCATATCCAAAGAATTTTTCCCCCATCTAACTTCAGAAAAAATCTGTAATATTTCAAAAATCAATAAAACATTCCAAGGAGCATATAATCCTAGTGATTATAAGAAAGCAGTGACACACCTATAAATGTCATTTGTAATCATCAGATGACACCACTTGTAGTTTTTCCACCTCATGACATACAGAATGGCAACAACACAGGTACAAGCTCAGTGTGTGTTGTGGTTAGACATACTAGAGTCTTTCAGTCCATTCTATCTCAGATGAAACATTCCTGTGAGATGGACCTGGCATGATGGTCCAAAGCACGGCCTCTCTGATTACCAAACATGAATCCATTGAGTTTTTTCCCTGTGGAATCAGATGCAATTGCTACTGTTATGCAGAATATGCTTGCCAATAATACGTAGCAAAATCAACGATTGATTAGATGTCCTCTATGCAACTAAGGGAGCACATACTGAAATGTAACAGATACATACATGCCACTAGTAAGCTGTTCTAAGATTTAGAGGTTAGCTCCTCAAAGAAAACTCATCTGTTAAATTAAAGTTTAAAACTGATGGTGCTAGATTTTATTTACAGTTGCTAATATCAAACATCTCCATTTTCAGCAATCATGGTAAACAACTTGAGCTTCACTGATATCCATCACAAAAGACTTCTTGTACTTCATACTCATTTACTTTTCATTTGCAGGCATTCCTGAATCTTGTCCTCTCATGATTTCCTATGCCTTTCTCTAACTTTCTTTCCTGACACTTGGGCTGAATGAATTATTAGTTAGCACCTCAATACTTATTATTTTAACATGGCCAAATCGCCTCAGAATATTTGTCTCCACCCTATTAACAACATTTTACTTCACATTACACATCTGCAACACACTTTCATTCTTTACATGTTCATAACTCTGTGTATGGTAACCCATATGCCTCTTCACCCCAAGGACTCAGTGAATGTCTTTGACAAGTATATTGCAATAAATTGATGACTGCTAGTAGTCATCATAAATTGACGACTTTTTGAAAACAAATACTTGTCAAGGACATTCACTGAGTCTTGGTTTAAACACAAGGAACAGCTTTTTGTACATCAGAAAAGATAGAGACCCTCCAAGTATTCTTACATCAGCAGGTATCTACTTGGTGCCATTGACTAAAAATGTACATTCCAGCTCAG
Source organism: Macrothele yani (assembly GCA_039090855.1). NCBI lineage: Eukaryota > Metazoa > Arthropoda > Arachnida > Araneae > Macrothelidae > Macrothele > Macrothele yani. The sequence goes on along the minus strand of CM077024.1, from coordinate 139,325,263 downwards.
AAGTCATAAGAACCATGTACATTGGAAGTACAAAGAGACGTTTATGCACTAGAATCATGGAACACAAATGAACAATTACTAACAATTGTTGCTCAACAGCACTAGCTAGAGCCTGCACGGGCGAACAATTCTATCCGTTACGGGACGACATATCCATTATAACTGGATACACTAATGTTTGGCCTCTTCGATATGGCAAAACAGTCGTAATACATAGATTTACAAACGCTTGCTGTAATGAAGAACCCCCTATTATACTACCCCATCCTTGGAGACACCTTATTGACGAAGAGACTACTTTTCATGAACTGATGAAGAGATCTTAACAAAAACTATAACATGATGCTATGTTAAATATCTCATCTTCATCAAAAACCGCAACTGCTCTTTATAGCTAACTTCCACAACAATTTAATATTTAAATCAAACACGCGCCTCAGAGTTCCTAATCATAACCATCACGTAAATATATTACTTACCGTTGTAACCTCAAGGAGTATTTTGAATAGTGTGTATTTGAAATGATCTGTATCTTATTTTGTACACCTGATGATGAAACGATATAGTTTCGAAAGCGCTAGTGTGTTTTAGTTAAAAATGAACTTTATTATATAAAAATAGCATTACTTGCTTTTCTTCTACAAGAATGCTGAAGTGGAGTTGGCATAATGTCTACCGGCCCAAGATATGGCAGCCCACCGGAAATTCTCCCGGTATCCTGGTCCGCATGTGCCCATTAGTCGCTAAATCTCTATTTCTTGTTTACAAGAAATGAAGCTTTAGTGATTGATGAATATTGTACATCGATTTTGTTTTCCAAAAGTTCATTTTTGATTCCACTTCTTTTCTCTTGTCAACAAGTTCCTAAATCATACTCTGCAGCTCTGAAGGGGTAGATGCAAAAATGACTATGCTACCAGTAAAATGAAAGTGAGTTAAATAATCCTCATCAATCTTTAACCCCTTGCCTTCCCAGTTCAGAGTTTGAAAGACATTCTGCATAGTGGCATTGGAAAATCTGGGAGATCTGGTGTCACTTTGTTTCACTCCCTTTCCAAATTTTACAGTGTTGTATCCACAAATAGCTGAACCTTTGCACTTGCATTTTCATAGAAGCTATTAATAATGTGTGAATCTTTAACACCACAGGATTTCAAAAAGACATTATAACTGCTGATGGTTTAATGGAGAAAGGCCTTTTCATAATCAATAAAGTCATACATAGTAGGAATTTATATTCCAACTGTTGGCTTTTACATAATCAATAAAAGCCATCCAGAGTAGGAATTCATTTTCACACTGTTGGCTTTTACATAATCAATAAAAGCCATCCAGAGTAGGAATTCATTTTCACACTGTTGGCTTTTACATAATCAATAAAAGCCATACATAGTGGGAATTCACATTCCCTCATTCTTTCAATCAGTTCTTTCAGTATATGGACATGATCTATAGATAAGATATACAAAAGGTGTGCAACAAATAGAGAGAGCATGAAAAACATTTTCATCTAAAATAAAACTATTATTTAAGAGCAATTCTTTAAGCATCTTATGGTCCTTACTTTTTGTAGCTTTTTCTGTAGGTCCATCATAAGCGACTTGAAATCTTTGGCAACTTCATGACCTAATAAAATATATTTCAAATTGCAATGTAGAATCCATTTCATAAAAACATATGGATAATATTTTGAATTACCCATTTAAATACTTCACAAAAGCTACAAATTATAACAAAAATGCATTGAAATTAATTTCTAACTGTATATCTGTATTTAATGAACAATATGTGCACAGCATACTATGCAGAAAAGAAGCATACATAAAAATTTTCAACTAGGTACATATTTTTTTTGTGATTGATCATTATTGCATTTAACTTAGACAATTAATATTACTCATTTTTTTTAGAGAGACACTGATTGGAATGTACTTCACAAGGACAAAATAATGATTTTGTCCAGAGGAAAACTTCATGAGTAATACTTCATGTAGGGAGAACTTTTTATCAGGCTATAATGGAAACAACAGAGTGGCATTGCTTTATGACCAAGGAAAGGAAAGCTGCATTAGAATATTTCATGGCTACAAGAGAGTTTCACATTACCTGCCTGGAATATATCCTGAACATCTCATTACAGTACATAACATAACAGTGCAACGCTTTTGTTTTTAATGAAGGGATGAAAGCTCCTGATACAGTTGTAGCAGCTTTGAATACACAACAGATGAGAATAGAGACAGTAGTTAATTTACACAAACACCTCCAGATTTCCTCAGACACCACCACCACCCCTATAAAAAATATCAACATTCCCAATTTGAAGGTGTATAATGCTCACAAATATGTGCATACATATAAATGAAATTAAACATGACTGAATTTAAACCATAACTACAGCTGTTATAATGACTGTCTAGAAAAACTTGGAAACACTGGTCTTTTAGTTTTCTTTTTAGTTTTTAGTCTTCTTTTTATTATCATATATATAGCACTCTTATCAATAGCAGTAAACATTTACACAAATTGCTTGGCTTTACATTCAGAGTTTTCTACCAAAATGCAATAATTTCCTTTAAAAAATAAATAAAATTGGAGTCTTGCATACAGTGGCAAAATGTTTATTATTTTTTAGTTTTTCTAATAATTACCCTTCTTTATTAGTCAACAAAATTTTTAATAAAAAAGAAAAGAAGAAGTCAAAAATTAAGTTGTTTCAGTTAACTAGATTTGAAAAACTTCAGAGGATTAGTGAGAAATTTCTAATCAGACTGGCTGCAAGATTACAAAATAAAATTAGTAACTACATTCCAAAATTAAAGCAAAAAGAAGAAAACATCCTGTTTCAGGAAGGTGTAGTCTACAATATAAAATGTGAGTAAGGTCTCAGCTATGTGGGAGAAACAGGCAGACAGCTTAAGACCAGATTAGCAAAACATAAAGCCACAATTAAAAATTTGACTAACAAAACAAGTTTGGACAGACATGCTCAAAATACAGGACATAAAGTGCTTTGGGACTCTGTAGAAGTTCTGACACATCAACAGCACTTTTTCAAGAGAAAATTGTCAGGACTGGAAATTGAGAGAAGAAGAGGTACAACATTGAATGAAATGAAAGGTTGGAATTTTGCTAATGAATAGCAACACCTACTATAGTGTAGTCCTGAGGACGGGTACGAGTGCTACCCGAAAATTCAACTGTAAGTAATTTCCTTTTATTCCTGAGTAAAACCCATAATTTAGAGAAATTTATAGTGCATTAGTTTTCTTGTTTAAATTTAAACCATAACCACAGCGACAACAATGACTTTTTGTTTGCACACATCTTCTGCACCCATTTCAGAATGCAGAAGATGAGTGAAAATACAAACATCTACTGTTTCAGAAACTCATGTTAATACTTCTTTGTTTTAGCGTGGTTTAAGGATGCATTTAAAAATGATACATCAAATATAATAACAACACAAAAGCAAAATAACTGTACATAGTTTTAGAGAAAAGATTCCAGGTCTTCTTAATAAAAAAAATTCTCCATTTTTTGAAGTTTTCCCCATTTTTTTTATCCAAGATGTAATGCTTAAATTTATCACAATAAGAAGTTTTAGCCATTGAACAATCTGCTTTAGCACTCTCTCTACCACAATTTTTCAAACACCCTCAAACTTTTTCAGCACCCCCTAACTATATATTTCTGGATAAAACCCTGAATAAAACACAGTTAAAATTAAGATAATGATCAACATACAAAATGTAAGGGAATAATGAAAGGTAAGTGAAGGTAAAGTAGACCACGCTTTGTTATGATAATTAACACAGCAATCAGACATTGCTGAATTGACTATAATTACTGTTTCACACGTAATATCAATCACATCAGAAAACTTGAAAATTTCATCGCCCTGGAGAGCGAATCAAATCCGCATCTCTTGATTACCGTTCGAGCATGCTAACCGTTGCACCACCAGGATGACAATGTCACAAGTATATGAGTGTTAAGAGCATTGGAGTATTCTTCGACCGCATTCTTAATTGAAGCAATTGTGCTGCCATCTAGCGTGGTTATTTCTTCCAAAAATATTTTTTTCTTAGAATATTTCTTCCACACTACAGTATATACCTGAACAACTTAAGATTTGCTTAATAACGTTATATGGCAGCACAATTGCTTCGATTAAGAATGCGGTCAGAGAATATTCCGATGCTATTAACACTCAGAAACTTGTGGCTTTGTCATTCAGGGTGGTGCAATGGTTAGCATGCTTGAATGGTAATCAGGAGATAAGGTTTCGATTCGCGCTCCAGGACGATGAAATTTGCAAGTTTTCTGATGTGATTAATATTACATGTGAAACAGTAATTACAGTCAATTCAGTGATGTCTAATTGCTGTATTAATTATCATGATGTATTGGCCACATATTATGAGAAGAATATTTCTTCCACACCCTATATATATATATATATATGCTTTGTTATGTTAAAAGATTATAAATTAGTTCCATTTGGCATGATGAAGACCTAAGCTAAGGTTGAAAGCTCGCAACTTATAAGCTTTCTAAAATTTATAATAGACTTCTAACGTAACAAAACATGATCTACTTTCCCTTCAATTAGTTATCTCTTATTATGTGTTTTGCCCATCATAGTCATACTAAAAGGTACTTAATTTCCAAAAAATGCTAATAATAAAGACAATGTAAAATTAATCAGCCCATGCACATGCAGTTTGCCTACTTAACTAGTGGCACAGCTGAATCTTCATTATCAAAAAATGTAAGAATGAGTGACTATATTCTTAATAATAAGAATAAAAATAAACTAACAAACTGAGCAATTCTTAAGATCTGATGTAAAAGGTGGGTCTCAGCTTTGGTAGCTTTGTTATTTGGATAAAGAGTTTGATATATCTATTACAATGTGAAAGTAAGATCAATATTCAAAGAATGAGGTTAAGTAGAAAGAAAGAGAAAGAGTCAAAAATGACATAGAAAGTAAGGATAAGATGCATAAATAATGAGGATAAAGCTCAGATCATGCAAACAACACTTCCTAAACAAACCATGCGAAAGCACAGTTTTTCACTGCGTTATGTAACATCAATGCATAACATATGAAATTAAAGTCCCAATTGTTTTATTTAGCTCATATGTTTTTTTACTGGATGGGTAAAATAATGTAAAAACTTTCTGGCTTCAAATAAAGGAGATGTCACCTATAGAAAACAGGCACATCTAATATTTGAAGATAATGAAGACACATCTAAATTCTTGAAGCCAGGTAATCTAACTTTCATTTAGTTAAAAAGAAAATTACTGAAGATGAACAAAATACTTTCCAACTTCATTTAATGTTCGATTCACCTTAAAATCTGGAACGAATGTAAGTTCAGTTTTCGAGTGTGTCACCATATGTAAGTATGGATTTCCAAATTTTCAGATTCACATTCAAAATTAAATCACCGTTACCTCTAATGTTATTTTTATAAACAGGATGAATAATTTTTGAAGATTTTTTCACAAAAAATAGTAGCCTGGTGCAAAATTCCCATAAAAATTCAATAAATTATTATCAAAATATCACCACATAGAGCCAGGAGTTATTTGTAAAAAATATTGGGTTTCATGAGATGTGAAAGAGAAGCAGGAGTGTATTTAGAGAAGGGGGCCCAAGGGGTAATGGTACCTTTAAAAGTGTTCCATTTTCTTTTGTTAAAATGGGACTTACATTAGAAAAAGTGCTTTAATTAAAAAAAAGACATTAACATGCATTAGAAAATAGTGCTTTAATTTTTTCTTCTATTTTTCATTAGCTTTTATTTTTTATTGCCCCCCCCCCTCGAAATATTTTCCACACATGTCCCTGAAGTGAAGTGAAACTTATTGTCACCAAAGAAATGTGTATTCACTGAAAAAAGCATGCATGACAGAGGGGTTTTTATTTTCAGATCTTGTCCTCACACATAATGCATTCTATGGAGAAAGTAACAAGTGATTTAATGCATTAAAAAACAGTGGCTGTTATAAGAATTCAAAAAGTAACTTCTGTGAAATGAGATCAGCTTCAGTGGTAGATATTATTGCTGTAGAGGCAAACAGCTGCCAAAAGAGGACTGTCATTATCAACTGATCTTATTATTTGAAGCAATGTGTTGGGCCAGAAAGGCAACAACAGATGCCAGAATTTTAAATGTACAGCATCTGTCTTTTCACAGGCTAATTTTGTTAAAACAAGTTCAAATTGACATAGCATAGGCATAACCCAGCAACAGCATCATGCACTGCATTACTCCAAAACTTGACCTAGATTTTTAATCATCTCTGCAAAAATTCTTTTGAAAGGTATCTCAAAAGAGTTTAATAAAGTATGCATGAGCAACAAAACCAGAATGCCATCAAAGACATCAGTGTTCAGAACCAGTTAGCCATTCATTCCACTTTCAGCATCAAGTTCCTTGTGAGATTTTGGCAATCTCAAAAAACGATAAAGAAGAACAAATAAATGACTTACAGATGATGGAAGATAAAAGTTATGTACTTATTTTAAGCCTTTAAGAAGTGTCAACACAAGCACTTTTGCAACTGATGATTTATTTGTGTAAATTTTTGGAGTTAGGAATTTTTACTCTTTCCATATATACTGTACATGCCTATCAATGAATCTTGAAGTTCATTCATCTACTGCTCTGTACATGGTTACTAGCTGTTGAACTGTGCTCCCATTACAGAGACACACACAGACTGTGTTTCCATTCCATGAAGAAATCCAAAATCTGTGCAGAGTGGATGGGATAAAATAACTTGTAAATATATTATTGAATAAAATAATTTTCATGGGAAATGACTCCCTCACAAAATGGAGTAAAATAAGACACTTTGGATATGCCAGAGGACTGATTAATTTTGTGTTGAGGGTAATGCAATCTGTAAGTAAATTAAAAAAAAATCCAGAACAACAGGTAGAGCATTACTTTGGGGATACCTCAGCCAACGTACATAAATTACAGTGATCTTATTTTTCGGAAAATTAAAATCAACAGCTTTTCTTTAACAAAGTGCTATAAAGTATTTTTAAACTTACCTTGGTGATAAAATGTAAGCCAACCATACATAAAGCTTAGAATCTGCAACAGGAAAGGAATACTATTAGATTTTCAATGAATAATTCTTCATAAAATCAAACTACAGATATCAAATTGCAAATAAGTATACGATGAAAAACAACAAACATTTTTTTTTTTTTTTTTTTTTTTTTTGCATTGTATAATGAATTGCAACTATGGTTCTGCACTGATGTCCAAAATTAAAGTCAGGAAGGCAACAGCGGGCAAATAATGCAAAATGGTCAATGAAATGTTACGATGTTCAAGAACATGCGTAAATGGATATGAGAAACAAGTAAGTGCCTATTGTATAATTTTCATATGAGTGAGCAAAATGCTGTCCAATATGTAAATTGAGTTACATGCTTTTAAAAGCCAGTGCAGAATGGCAGTGCCATTTCTTGTTGACAGCGCGTGTAAGAAGTGTTCTGGAGGCCGCAAATGCTTTCCGGGTCTCATACACTTGTATCTGACGCTGTATGATGGCGAACGATATGACAACTAGAAGCAGACCAGTCTCAGGCCCAGGTCTCAAGGGACTTGAATATCCACCCCAGAATTGTTCCTAGGTTACGTCAGCAATTCAACAACACCAGTGGGGTGTCACAAAGGCCTAGCCGAGGTCACCCAAGGCATACAGCATCTAATGAGGACCAATATGTTGCTTTAACTGCACGGCATCATAGGTCCTATACAGCCTGATATTGCTTTGGTGCTCTCTACTACCATTGGGACTACTGTATCAAAACAAATGATATATCGAAGACTTAATGCAATTGGCCTTCATGCCAGGAGACCCATGGTTTGTGTCCTGCTAACTGCATCTCACAAGAGACCAAGGCAAATGATATATCGAAGGCTTAATGCGATTGGCCTTCATTCCAGGAGACCCATGGTTTGTGTCCTGCTAACTGCATCTCACAGAAGATCAAGGCAAACGATATATCAAAGGCTTAATAAGATTGGCCTTCATGCCAGGAGACCCATGGTTTGTGTCCTGCTAACTGCATCTCACAGAAGATCAAGGTTAACGATATATCGAAGGCTTAATGTGACTGGTCTTTATGCCAAGAGACCACATGGTTTATGTCCCACTAACTGCACCTCACACTCACAGGAGGGCTCATTTGAACTGGTGCAGGCAGTGTTACCAGAGACTTTCACCTGAAATCAACAGACCAGAGCTCTAGATATCAGTAGATAAGATGTTTTTCCTTAAAATATGCACCACCTCACAAATGTAATATTTGTTGGATGTAATCTCAATATGAGAGAACACTTAAATCTACTGGTATGTCAAATATTACCAGTATTCCACAAAATACTATTAAACAGTGGAATGAAAATTCAGACCAATGCAACCCTGAGTTATTTTTTAATAAGATATTATTGATGACCAGCTTTATAAAATTATGCTGATCACTAAATCTAATGTTGGTGTAAATAATCATGGCATTTGCTTTTTAATGTAGACACAGTTGGATCTGTGCCACTTGTTTTCCCAAAAACAAAGAGTTATACAGTATATTTACACTTCTTACTCATCGATACCCAGATGTTCCCAAGGTACGTGAAACAAGTGCTATATTAAAAAAAGTATCATTAATATAGATATCGTGCTATAGACATTTTCCTGATATTCTGCATTTTAACAAAACTAGTAAAAAACTTTGTATAAGAGATTAATTACCCAGAATAAAAAAAATATTTCATAACAACCAGTGTGAATTTAAAAAAAATTAGTAGCAGGTGTTGAATAATTTTAGTCTTGTCTAGCTTTTTCTCTTCAGATCAATTCTGAGATGAGTCTTGTTCACTGCCTCAGTAGATGATGATGGCTGAAAGAATGCAGACATTCTTAGACAGCATGTTACCGAGTGTGTTAGCGGTCTTAAAATGGAAAAATCAAAAGATTACGAAAATCTGTTAGTAGACAGGAGTCAAAATCAGTAGATCTACTGATAAATCAGTTGAATGGCAGCATTGTTCCTGAAACCCAAATGAATCGGCCAGTGTTATTTTTACAGGTAAGTTGAGATTCAGTCCGCAAACTCATCAGCATTTTCATCAGCATTTCATCTGAAGGAACAGGGAACCCGTAATGATCCTGCAAATGTTTGCGAATGAGACTCTTTTGGAGGTGGTGGTCTGCTTGTGTGGGGCAGCAGTATGCTCAGTGGCCGCAGACCACTCCATGTTTTTGCAGGAGGCAATGCACATGCTAAGTGCTATAGGAAGAAGATACTAGAGTCCTATGTTAGACTGTTTCGGGGAGCTGTTGGCCCTCAGTTCTTTTTAATGGATGATAATGTTCACAGCCACAGGGCTCAACTTGTTGATCATTTTCTGCAGAGTGAGGATATTCAGTGTATGGATTGGCTAACCAGGTCTCTGGATCTGAACCCTATACAACATGCCTGGGATGTTTTGGAGCCACACATAGCAGCTCATCAACCCTTTCCAGACCCCTTCTCAAGCCATGAAAGATGATGAAAAGAGATGCTCTAGAAGTTCAGTACAAGCAAAATTAATGCAAGTACATTCATAGCTATCTTGCTCCTATATTACAATACGACAAAAGTGTAAATGTGAGGAAGTGACATTTTTTTTTGGAAAACCACAGCCAACACATAAATTTAGTCTCTACTTTTATGTTCAACGTCACAAAATTTACAAACTACAAAAAAGGAACTTTTTTCTGGAGGTGCAACAGGAACAGGAGACAAACTCAAAATCTGATGAACATTATTATCAGTTAAGTATGTGACACTGGGATTCTCTTTCTTTTTTTTTTTTTTTTTTTTTTTTTTTTTTTTTTGTTTAATACATGCAAGATTTCTTTGAATGAATCATTTTATAGGCTAAACTCTAAGAAAACTAAGTAAATAAAATTGGATAGCTTACGGTTTCAACAAATTCAAATTTCTTTCTCTCTTGAACTTCCTGAAGGAAAAATACGTATTCTAGGGAAGCTTGAAAAAAGTGCTTCTGTTCCATATCCAAATTTGCATCAGCCTATGATACAAAATAGTTATTGTTATAACTTTTAGTGCACATAAGATACAACATATACTTACAACAACAGAAATTTTAAGTATCTCACCCAGAAGGGTTTCAAAAACATGCACTGAATTTTTAAACATACAGCTTTTGGATTTCCAATAATGAATCAATTGTATATATGAGATAAAACAATAGAGAAATAATGATTAATGGAATGTTTACCATTAGTGGGGTCTTTATGTGGCCTTCACATGATGTAATATACCATCAAATCAAATTCGCAAAGACCGGTAGGCTGAAAATTGTTTTTGGAAGCATTATAGTCCTTCATAGGAGGGGGTAGGATATACACTCATGCTCAAAAATTACAGCAAATTGTGAATCACAGGAAAATGTTGCACTACACAAAGGGATTTGTCATGCAAACTACTATATACCTCTTCTGGAATGACGAAAATCTATCTGTTGCTCCAGCTGACCAATGGCAGCACTAGGAGCATGGCATACGTCACATAGCATGTGGCGGGTTATAAAACAAGAAATCAGAGCAGCAGAATAGAGTAGGTGTTGTGTGTTTCGGAGGTGCGACAGTGCTGTATACCAACTGAATATGGATCAGCAAAGCCATATTGATGATGATATGCGGGGCAGAATCATCAGTCGACTCGAGGCTAGCCAAACCCAGATGGCAGTGTCCCAGGAGCTACATGTTCCACAAAGTGTCATTTCTAGACTTAACAGGATGAAAATGTTTTTCCATGCTTTAGCAGAGGGCGTCCGCGGATTAAATGTTGCAACAAGACAGTCTTTTGTCACTAACTGCCAGATAGCAGGGGACCCTGACAGATACTTTTTCAGCTGCCACATAGACTGTGGTTTCAAAGCATACCAGGTACAGATGATTGAGTGAGTACAGTGTGTATGCCCACATGCCTGCCAGATGCATCCTGTTAACTGCAGCCCATCGAAGAGCCCAGGTAGTCTGATGCAGAGAACATCGTGCTTGGACAGCTGACCAATGAGCCCGCGTTTTGTTTACTGACGAGTCTAGGTTTAGTCAGCACAATGATTCCTGCCAGATCTTCATCTAGGAGCACCTGGGACTTGGTACAACACCTCCAACATCCTTGAACATCATCGCTGGGTGGAGGTGGGATTCTAGTGTGGGGTTGGAATAATGCTGAGTTTAGGTACACTCCTCCATGTGTTCGAAAGAGGTACTGTGACAGGCCAGACGTGCGTCGATGTCATTCTGCAACATTATGTCTGCCACACCAGTGGCGCAGTGGTCTAAACGATGGTTACTGATCATTAGTCCGAGATGGGTCCGGGTTCGAATCCCGGTGAGGTATGCATGTTGTGTTTGTCCTATGACACTGGCTCTCTCCCTTCCCTGGAACCAGTTACCTTAAATTAGGGATGAGCAACTGCTTATAGCCTATTGAGTTGCTCACGGTGGTTGTTAAACAAACAAACAATATGTCTGACTACTCGGGGGTGCAATGGGACCTGAGTTCGTGTTTATAGATGCCAAAGTACTTCTCATTGAGCCACCGCAGTGGAGGAATACCTAGAAAGCGAAGATATAACCCTCTTACAGTGGCCAGCTCGCTCCCCTGATTTAAACCCCATTGAGCATGCATGGGACACGCATTGCAGAACGTCATCTACCTCCTGGAACTTCGGACAGCATTGGTGCAAAAGTGGGACTCCGTACCTCAAGCACAGTTTGATAACCTGGTGATGAGTACACCCAGACGATGTATTGCATGTGTCGCTGTGACCGGCCAACATACAGCAAATTGAACACTTTCTTCACACATAAAACATAAACATTTGTGTTCTACATGAGATGGGCATTGCAAATTAGCTCCAAGGAGCTGTTTTTCTTTATTTAAACCACTATGGCAGATCCTCTAGTGTTTTTCTCATTCTGAATTTTCATTTAGTTCAATATGCTCCATATCTAGAGCATTTTTATTGCCATCCTAAGGGTGAAAGAGTCAAAACTGACATTATCCTTAATTTTTGAGCTTGACTGTAGTTCATGACCAAGATACAGTTCTTGTTACATCATGGAAAGTGAAGAAACTTTCAACTTTGGGCAAGGCCTGTACCAATGACTTCCTGAAAAAACTTACATGCTAACAGTTTTGATCACTTGGCATTTGCTTACTTTTGACAGAAGCCAGCAGTATTTAAAAAAATGCTAGCTATTGTAAATGAACAAGTTTGAAGCAATAAATGAAAACTGACAAAGCAAATAAGACACCAAAGCTGCTATTGTTCATTTTTTTTTTCAGGTTTAACAATGACCATGATCAACTCAATGGGCATTTTAAGCAGTCGTTTATTCCTAATTTAGGGCCACTGGTTCCAGGGAAGGGAGACAGCCAGTGCCATAAAACAAGCACAACATCCATGTCTCACTGGAATCCAAACCTGGATCTATCTCAGATGAGTGGTCAGAAGCCAAAGCTTAGACAACTGCACCACTAGGCAGCAAAGGTAATTGGATTTGGAGCCTTGGGTCATTGGTATGCCCTACCATCCTTTTCTAATATTGAAAGTGATACTACTACCCATTGTGACAGTACATCATCACCCTATTCCCTTATCTGCTGACTGACACAGAGCACAATGTGATTCTCTTGCAGAGATATTCTGATATTCGTGTCCCACCCACGTATAACTTAAAAGAAACAACAATTTAACAGCACTGGTTCATATGGGTCAAAGTAATGGGTGGGATTAAAAAAGGTGTCTACTGAAGGAGAAGATACCAATACCACTCACTGCACAGAAGACGATCAGTAACCAAATAAATACAAAAATTGATTGCATAGAAAAATTGCTGTTTGTCATGTACATATTTATACTTTCAGGATGATCTTCATGGGGATTTAACTGGAAATGGGGTCTTCAGGAGTCTCATATTTTTGTCAAAATCAAACTTTTCAAAGGAAAATATAATTGTCTGGTAAAAAATACTATGTTTTAACATGGTTTGATTCCACATTCAACCATGAGTGGAATTTTAAAATTATTTTACCTTCAAATTTTTAAAAGTTGGTCATGATTGCATCCGTTTTACATTCAATTGTTGTTGTTTTTTTCTGCTAGGATCTAACAGAATTTTTTCATGAGGAAATTTATAAAGCACATGTATTTTTATTTTTAGGTAGGGAATTTATGAGGTATCTGCAGGTACGTGTGCTTTTATGGTAAACAACAGAGAGATTTAAATTCCCGGCCTCGATTGCTTGTCCCAATACACCCCTGTCTGTAGGGATGTCGTACTGTACCTCAATTTCCTGCAGTCATTCTGCAATAGGCTGGATTGTTACAGGACAGTGTCTCACATGAGATAAAACAATATATATTGCACACTAAATATCATTTGTATTCATAATAAAACATGGAAAAAACTCAATAGATGCGATAAGGCCACACTTCTGTATAACAAAGAGCTATGCATATACAAAAAGGGAAATGTACCTAACAATCAATGATCAAATTCCAGACAAAATAAAAATGAAAAACTACCCTAAGTAAGTCATTATAACAGATATTAAATTGAACAATAAAAAAATGATCTTTATTATTAGCGCCCTTCGGCAAATATTATGGAATAAGATTCCATATAAACATTCACATAGTGATGAAGCATGACGATTATGGGCAAAACACGTAACAATATTAACAAAGAAAGGTGGCTTGATCACGCTAGTTACGTTAACTAAAACTTTTACAAAAAGTTCGTAAGTTGGAAGCTTTCGACCTTATCTTAGGTCTTCATCACGCCAATGGAGGACTAAGATTGTTGCCAGATTCTACATTTGAATTTTTCCTATTTTTGTTGCCAAAACTTAGAATTGATCTCCAGATTAACGGAATGTAGAGAGGAGATTCGGAGTTGCAAGTCATTGAGTTGAAAATAATTTCTATGCTTTCACGGTAACGGAGGGCAAAACGATTGTCAAACGAAGCAATTCGTTTTGCTTCGTTCCAGTGGGGAACTGCAGATGTGTCTTCCATTGTCAAAATAGACAAGGCAGTGTTGGGATTGCCTTTCGAAACATCTTTTCTGTGTTCTAAAATTCTATGGCTTATGCTCCTGTATGTGCTTCCAATGTATAAGTTATCCCCAGTAGAAGAAGAGATAGGAATGCAGTAAGCATAGAAATTATTTTCAACTCAATGACTTGCAACTCCGAATCTCCTCTCTACATTCCGTTAATCTGGAGATCAATTCTAAGTTTTGGCAACAAAAATAGGAAAAATTCAAATGTAGAATCTGGCAACAATCTTAGTCCTCCATTGGCGTGATGAAGACCTAAGATAAGGTTGAAAGCTTCCAACTTACGAACTTTTTTGTAAAAGTTTTAGTTAACGTAACTAGCGTGATCAAGCCACCTTTCTTTGTTAGTGATGAAGCATTTACTAATTTGTGAATAATGGTACATATGTGCAACACGCATTTCCTCTAACAACATATATTTAAAGTACACTAAAATGAAAATGCCCAGACAAAAAATAAATAAATAAATAAATAAAAACAAAATATTAGTAAATTGCAAATGAAAAACTTGATCAGTCCATTCACAAGTAACTTTTTTGTTTTAAGACCTGTTCCCTAAGTTATTTTTGTCCCTGGTGGTGCATTTGTAAACTGCCAACTATGCCAGATTTTTTTTGGAAGGAAAACAAAATACTGAATAATTTTAGAGTAGCTTTGTGAAAAAGCCATCTCAGCCATGCATGAAGATTCTTTTACAGCAAATATTTAAGTTTTTAAAGATACTGAGTGGTCTGAGGTACAGGTTTCTGCCTGATGGTCTGGTCTGGGCATGTGTTTGAGTTCTCTTAGAGGAGACATGGTGGTGTGGTTACCCTATAATGATGGTTAAGTATCTTTTCATGCCAGGGCAGAAGTTGAAGTTCATTTTGGTACTTCCTCAAACTAAGACTGAACTGTTCTGGCTGTGTGTATGGGCACATTATTGAGGGTGGATGACTTCCTATATATGCATGATATTCAAGTCAGGTGACTGAGCTGGCCAGGACAGATATTGAAGTTCATCTTGGTGCTTCCTCAAACCAAGACTGAACAGTTCTGGCTGTGTGTATGAGACGTTATTATCTTGAAAAATAGCACTGTTGTTGGGAGACAACATTTGGACCATAGGACACACCTGATCACTTAGAATGTCTAAGTACTCACTGGCAGTATACTTGACCATGTACGGTAATGATGGGGCCAGACAAATACCAAGATATGGCCACGCAAATCATCACAGATCCACCCTTCATGGTGGATAGTTAGAACCAGACATTTCGAATTGTACACTTTCTGGAGGGTTCTCCATACATAAGCCGAACTTACTGTTAGGATTAATATAAATGAGGACTCATTAGACAATATCACACATACACATTTCCAGTCATCAGATGTCCAGGTTTCATGCTCATGACACCATCTTGTTCGCATTGTAGCGTTGGTTTCTATGATTAAAAGTTTAGCAATTACAGCTCTTCCATGGATGTTGGCTTTCTGAAGTTTTCTATGGACTGTGGAAACAGGGTCTTCCAAGGTGAATATTGAGTTCTGCTGTCACTTTTGCTGAAGTAGTTCTGTGTTGTTTAGACACAATCCTTGTTAGTGTTCGACGGTTCCTCGCATTCAGTGTCGGTCTCCGCCCATTATACTTCTTCGCCGATGCAGTTTTGCCATACTTAGTGTACACATTCATAACCATGGAGACTGTTGCTCTTGAAACACCAAACAATTTGGGTGTTACGGTTAGACATGCTCCTGCTAAACGGGCTCCCACGATTTGACCTCTTTTGAAGTTTGACAGGTCACCCATTTCACTGACAGTTCGTACGAACCGCTTCTGAACACAATTTGTACTACAATGGCATATACAACCGAGAGAATATATACAAAGCAAAGATACACAAAAGAAAATAACAACGCTTTATTTTTTTTCCCACTGTAGCCTACATGAACATTGACCCCTATAATCATGGCATTAACATTATCCCTTCCAACCCCTCGATCTATAATATCTACATATTAATTCTATAAGGTTTTTTACTGTGAGGCCTATTTTGAGATAACGGCTGAACGTAAAGATATAGTTGAGGTATCAAAATAAAGGTCTT
This sequence comes from Macrothele yani, assembly GCA_039090855.1. Taxonomy (NCBI): domain Eukaryota; kingdom Metazoa; phylum Arthropoda; class Arachnida; order Araneae; family Macrothelidae; genus Macrothele; species Macrothele yani. The sequence goes on along the minus strand of CM077024.1, from coordinate 139,308,992 downwards.
ATCATGTAGATGTGCCAGTCGAAGAGAAAAATGAGATTGGGGCAACGGTTCGGGCGTTGTGGGGCGGCAAAATTCCCATCTAAAGTCTATGGGAGAAGCGTGCGGTTGACATTCGATGAGATAGTCCGAAGTCTCTTTTCTGAGCGAACCGTTGCGCAAAGCAACGCTAGTAGGCATTTGTATCAAAGTTCTTCTCATCCAAACAGCGAACACTCTCGAAGATCTGACTGCGTTATGCCGTTGGACTGTGTGATGTATATATACAATTTAACATTCATTCGATCCAGTTTATTCACGTAGGTAAGACGTTTCCCATTATGTGAAGATGTAAATAAGCAATCCGTTGACCATTCTTAGTGAAAATATTACGGGCGACTGCTTATAGCTCATTAAGTTGCTCACGGTGGTCGTTAAACTTCATTCAAAAAAAAAAAAAAAAAATCACGAACCTGGGCTATGTCTTTACTGAAGTGGTTGAATGAATTTGTCAATTAAATAAAGTTTACATTTGTTGTTTCATATGAGTTTATTCTTTAAAAAACAACAACAACAACCTAACCGTCGATTCCGACGGGTAAAGAGTATTCGCAACGCGAATCTCATTCCAAAACATTTAAAAACACAATTATGACTGGAGATGAGAGTGAAAGAGTGCGCTATCCAGTTGAATTTTTGCACACGATCGACATGAGTGGGCTTCCGCCTCACATTTTACGACTGAAAAAGGGCGCAGTCGTGATGCTCATCACGAACCTGGCCGCCCCGGTGGCGCAGTGGTCTAAGCTCTGGCTTATGATGATTCGTTCGTGAAGGGTCCGGGTTCGAATCCCGGTGAGGCATGGATGTTGTGTCTGTCTTACGGCACTGGCGCTCTCCCTTCCCTGGAACCAGTGATCCTAAATTAGGGACGGGCGACTGCTTATAGCCCATTGAGTTGCTCACGGTGGTAGTTAAACCTTCAGTAAAAAGAAAAAAAAATCACGAACCTGGACTATATTGTCTTTACTGAAATGGTTGAATGATGAATTTGTCAATCAAATAAAGTTCACATTTGTTGTTTCATATGAGTTTATTCTTTTCAAAAAACAGAACAAAAAAAGAACAAACTAACCGTCGATTCTGATGGGTTTCGTCTAGTTCCTAATTAATTCGGGCAGTGTATGCAGATATGTATACATAAGCATATGCTCGCAAAAACAAAATTAGCGTCACATACCCCAACAAAGTGAAGTTTGATGAACGAACATACTTTCACAAGTAGTGAGTGCGTGGCGTAGTACCAGAGGAACAAATAATATATGTATGACGACGCATTCGCTTAAAAGTGTGTTCGCCAAATATAATGAGCATTTATTAAGCAGACTGGCGACTTGCTCGCATTCATATGCTAATAGGTTTCAACGGAAAACGTTGGCAAACAGTAAGATCTTTTGAAAACTCGTACACCATCACGGAAAAATGTATGCACGAAACAAAAGATTGAACTTTGACAAGAAAAGATAAATGAAAGTGAAAGATCCACGGAGACAAATCTGGAAATGGAACCTACAAACGGCACAGAACAGGACGCACATATGAAAAGGAGGAAGAAGTATAAAAAAAATGCTGTATTGCATCATTTGAAATTCATATGCCTGATCAACCCGGCGATAACTGGTGAAACGAAGGCGAAAGCGAAATGCCATGCCCTCCGTGATACAAGGTTAACCAGCTATACATGGAAAACTTCAGGGTCAAAGTTCCTCATACCACGACAACCGAACTTCCGAGAATCAACTTTTCCTCCAAAGAAGAAAGTTAGCAGAATTTACGTTATTTGAAAAAGACGTCTACTTTTCAAAATGAAAAATAATGAAAAAAAAAAAAAAAAAGCTACTTTTCATTTTTATGGAAAATTCACCGGAATATCAAAGGAAGAAATAATATGAAAGGAATCTTGATTTATTGTTGCAATTACTTATGAAGCATGAAAGCCTTCATATGCAGATTTCTCTAAATGCAGTAGTTTTGAATAAAATTATGTAGAAATTAAAAAGAAAAATATATGTGCTCTTGGACAATACAGACCGAAAAAATAAAGCTTATCCCTTCCGATTTTGCGCTTTTCTGAGTAAGGCCATAAATTTTATTTCTTCTTTATTCGTTATAATACAGCAGCATTTTTTAAAAATTTCTGCAAGCTTTTGTTCATAATTATTTCATTTAGGAGGACGCCCCCTCCACCCCCGCAGAGCTGGAAACGAGTCAAAAATTTTGGAACCGGACTTAACCCGGAAAATCTGCATTGAACTATAAATTCGAAACTCAATTTATAATTATACATAACAATGTATTCATTTTAACAAACACGGCACTAATTCCGACACGACATGCAATGGAAAGGGATGTTAGCACGTCAAACGAAAACCTCTGAAAAAAGTTTTTCGTTTGACGTTCTAACATCTAACATTTTCCAGTGATTCACAATTTGCTATATACATACCATCATTTTTTAACTTCGATACAACCTGTACAAATTTACCCAAGTTATCTTATAAAAGAGTAAGTAGCTCAAAAAATGAGAGCCTGATTTAATTTGAAGCAGTAATTTACTGTGAAAACCTTTCCCTAGTATAGATTTCTGTTACGTTTGTAAACACATTCAAACATTTCTGTAATATCAAACATAATAATAATAATTATAAAAATATATAACTAACGGATATCCAAAATATTGCTATTAATTTATTTAAGACACCATTTTCCAAATTCTTATACCAACATATTTCAGATTCAAAGAATCACCAACAATAACTTCCAGATTAGGCATTTACCACCATTTGGTCTTGCCAAGGTACTTTCCCTCTGTTATTAAAATAATCCAAATACATATTACGGCTTTGTTTAGCTGCATCGGTAGAAATTTTAGTTTGTTTTTGCAAGTCACAGAGGTGCTGTGGCTGCGTTCTCCATTCTCATTTCGTCAGTTCACAAGTTACTAGGTTTCCGTGGTCAATCAGGCAAGGTTGCATATAAGTACTTTTTGAGTTTCGTCGTAGAAAGTTGGGCAGTATGCATGCGTCAAGCACAAGGTAGTCTAAGTTTTTCAGGGAAACATTTATCTCTGTGTGGAAAATCCTGAACGTCGAAGCCAAAATTCCAAACGCATTTTCCGACATTCTTTTCATCCTAGACAACCTTCAGTTGAAAATCCGTTTATGCATTTTATTTTTTTTTATTCCCCATTCCCTTTTTTTCTGTTTGCCAAAATTATTACTGCTAATGCTTTGCTCTTTTCTGCGGAAAGGAAAAACGACATTTTGTAGAGTTCTGCTGGAAACGAAGATCGACTGAGACACTTGGGAATGAAAAGCGCGAGGTTTTTAAGTTTGTGTCTGGGACCAAACCTAGTCAGGGAGACGATCTCTCTAGGGACCACAGGTGGTCAGTGGTCAACCGTAATCCGCGCGAAGGTTAAAGTCTGTGTGTGTAAGTGGGGGGGGGGGCTTTACGATGTGACACGCGGGGTGTAAGAGAATGAATCACCAGAAAAGCAGGTGACATGCGTTTGCCAGTATCTTGCTCCGGACAATCACACTGAAAACAAACGCAAAGAAAGTACCGCTTTACGATATGGTATCGTCGGTCGGTGGAAATCTTTGCTTTAAGAAAGAGACGGCAATTGTTTTGTATGATAAATCATTTTTTACTCGGCTGGCACCAGCATCCAGCACAAAATTCCACAGTACGCATTTTTCTTTGAAATATTTTTTTCTTTAAAAAATAAAATGAGAATAAAACCGGGTCGAAATCGGGTCAGGAACACATTGACCCTACCCGTTTGACCCGCAAGAAATGGACCTTATTCACCTCGCATTGCATCATGGGAAAGCCTTTCCGTGGCCGAGGACCAACAAGAGTTTGTTTACATGCGTTTTCCCATTGCTTAACACGGCGTTACGTTTCAAGGGTTCAGGAAAAACGCGATTTTCGTAAATTTATTAACGACATGTATAACTTTTGCTCATCGTATGGTTGTGCTAATAAATCCTGCAACCTAAATTGTGTAGACGAAAGAAAAACATTCTTTAATTTTCCGCTGAAAAAGACGAAATTATTAAGGGAATGGCTGTGTAAAATGAAACGCGGTGATTTCCATTCCGATGTGCACTCTCCAATATGTTCTGTCCACTTTAACGAAAAAGCTTTTCGGATATTATGACACTACGAATCAAAGGGAGTTGAAACCTCGTAGTATTCCTTCGAATTTCAATTTCAAAAAAGAAAAAAAATGGTAGGCGAAAATTGATGGAATATTTGGATCGGTAAATTACGAATTAAATTCTACTTTCCTCAAAGAATAAAACAAACATATCTATAATTTCTCTTGTATTTAATGTTGCGCATTCATTTCATTTTTAAAGCAGATTGACTAGCGTGCGAACCCTAGTTTGTTTCCTTATTACGTATTTGTCTGAGCTTTTAAATGTTTTTGTTTTACAAAACAAGGAACTAAATTTTAAGTTTCAGATATTTCGCCAATGTCTGGCATTAAGAACATGAAAATTTAATTAGCTTGTACGAGAAATGCTACACTAAAAACTTCATTATGACTAACGGCGATGCTTTCCTGCGTCATGCGAAATAAACATCGAACACAAAATTTTCTTTGTATATTTTTGCAACCTTGATTTGTTCTTCTAAGAAATTAACTTCTTCTTCTTCGCCCTGTAGCTCTATTAATTCCTCGGCAGAATCCATGATGTTAGGATTGTAAAAATTAGGCAACAGTAAGGGATAATCAAATAGCGAAAATATTGAATCAGCAGCCATGTTGGTACGCAGAAATCCACTTCTGACGTCACATGAATAAGGTCCATTGTCGACTCGCGGACCCGTTTCCACCCCCGTTCACCCTCAATTGCAACACTGATAGCAATACTACCAAAAAATGTGCCCGGGCCTTAAACACTGCATCTATTCCTAAAACGATTTGTCTACTTCCACACCACTTATTTTTTACAGTGAATTTTGTTGTTGTTGTTTTCTAATCACTCATAGAACATTAAATATCTCCGATTTATTTTGTAACAGAAAATGCTTTAAAATGCACAAAAAGTTTGGTTATAACTAACAGCTGTCATATATAAAAAGGATTTCTCATATCTACAATTCAGAAGCCAAACTATCGTGTCATTTAAGTCTGGAAATACTCATTTACGCCATCTACCGGCAAAACTGAGCATTAGGCAAAGCGAGAAGAAGTACAGAGGAAATTTTCCTAGTAGCTCAATCTATCGAACCAATACGTAAATATATATTCCAATCAGACTTTTCGAAGTTTAAATGTCGCACCCTACATAAAATGACGTTAGAAATTAACACTTAAGAATTTCCGTAATACACGGTTTTCCCGCAACCCAGTGGGGAAACTGTTCACTATGGAATTTCGAAAGTGCAGAAATCATCAGCTTCGTGGCTACCGCTATCCAGTGCAAGAACAGTTTTTTTGAATTCGGCTTTAAAGATGCGCAGATGCGTCTACACATGGTATAAGAAGTGACATTAAACACAGGTTCATCATTATTTGTTTCCAAACGACGTGCTAATAACCTGTATATCAGAGTGAAAGGGCAACACAGCATTGCAGAGCAACTGATGATGTTCATTACAGTCACGTTAATTAGCCAGGATATAAGATGCATGAAAAGTGCTGTCGTCAGCATAGCTAAGAATTGGGTTAGTTGAGTTTATAAGGGGTCGCAGAAACAGAGTAGCTGACAGAACTGATCCTCGCAATGTAGAAAAGGACATTAAAAGAACCATCATGCACAATACGTAAGATACGGTTAATCTGCGATCTGCCTTTCGCCACGATCAGCACTCGAAATGGAAATTTTGAAGTTCCGGTATGTTCATATTTAACTACCGGTTAAAATTATCCGGAAAAAATACCTTCGCCAGAAAATCTCCAAAACCGAAAAAGTAAAAAAATCCCTGGAACAGAAACTCCTTTGTGTGACAATTCCGTAAAATACAACAATTGTACATACAATTGTAAGTGACAATTCTGTGAAATACTGTTGCACCATTAGTCAGAAACGATGGCAGTCGATTTTAGTTGATTTGTGAACCCAGCGGATACCAATTATGCTACAATGAGGACTGGGGTTAGACTTGTTTATAATGAGGAGTCTATACCCCGGGACCAACGGATTAACGAGACTTTCGAACCTCGGCTAATCATTAGTGAGTCAGCTGGAGTTGAACACAGAACTTTAAGGTCCCGAGCCGAGAAGACAAGCCCCTTCCAACTCCTTCCAATAGAGACTTTCATGAAGTAGAAAGCTGAGCAATTAGAATCTCCGCAATCAGAATGAATATTCAGTTTTAAATTAATAGCAATCTTGAACCCTAAAAAAAAAAAAAAAAGAAGTCCGAAGTGGAAAAAAATTATACTCATTGCTGCAAAACTAAAATTGTGTTGAATCTATTACTCCCAATTCTTCATTCTATGAAGAAGCTCTTCAAATTGAATATATTCAATTAATATATAATAAAATTTACAGACATCTTTAGTGGAATGATCTGGGCTTGGGCAAGATGTGATATTTCCATTCTTTGAAGGATTGACCTTATAGCTCATGTGTATACCACTCTCCTACCCTTTACGTTTCCCACACAGCTATGTCTTAAGAGCACGACGCACATAAGGTATCTATGTTTAAGAATAACAGAGAGAAAAAAAAAATCATTTCTGCAGTTCGCATTACTAAAATTAATGTCGGTATGTAAATTTCGGGTAAAAAAAATGCTGGTATGAAATACTAGGGAAACAGAGTGGCGGTATGCCATACCGGCCCATTTCGAGCACTGGCTACGATCAGTAAGCAAGTCAGAGAGATATACACTATATTGACAAAAGTCACCGGACACCTGGAAGAGAAACACAACATAATTAGTACGGTGTCGGTCCACCTTTGGCCTTAATGCATGAACTGACCTTTCGAGACATGCTTTCGACAAGGTTTTGGAACACAGCGATAAGTATGCGCTTCCATTCAGTACATAATGCTGCCGCTAACTGTTGCTTTAGTATTAGGCCTTGGTTACAAACTTCTTATGCGTCGCTCTAATTCATCCCATAGGTGCTCTATGGGATTAAGATCAAGGCTCTCTGCTGGCCGGTCTACACACGATACGGAATTATCGTCAAACCACGCCGTAACAGTCCTTGCTTTATGGCTCGGTGCATTATCCTGCTGGTTCCAACAAGGCTCGGTTCCATAGTATTGCCACAGAGTTGGTAGGGCATAATTGTCCAGAATACCGAGGTAGATGTGCTGGTTAGCAGGTTTGTCCACGATAACCAATAGGCCGGGACGACACCACGAAAAACACCCCTTCACACGAGTACACTGCCAGCTCCAAACTTGACCGTAGGAACAGTACACTGCGGTAAATAGCGTCCCCCCGGCTACCGCCATACCCACACACGGCCATCAGACTGATGGATCGTGTATCTGGATTCATCAGTCCATAGGACGCGTTTCCATTGATCTACGGTCCGCGATAAATGTTCTTTACACCATCCTAAACGACGAGTACCATTCCAAGTGGAGATGAAAGGCTTATGAGCAGCCGCATGACCACGGTAACCCATGGAATAAAATTCTCTGCGAATGGTGCGTGTACATACCGAGGTTCCAGCATTTTTACTCACCTGTACACTGAGGTCTTATGCAGTTCTCCGTCGATTAGCTGTAACGACTCTTCCGAGGCTTCGACGTCCTCTATCACTGATTTTCTTTGGTCTGCCGGTACGTTTTGCTGCTTCAGGCACGCCATGTCTCTTCCACTTATTCAGTACATCCCAAACAGTTGACTTTGGTATTTTTAAACGCCACCGAACGAGAGGACCGGCATGTTGTGCGGCGGGCATTGACGGCTCGCACCGCCACATCACGAACGTTAGCGCAGGAATTAGGGTGTGTTGCGCAACAACCTGTGTCAGCACGTACCGTTCGACGTCATCTGCAGGAGCGGGGACTTGTCGCATCGCACGGCGCCCATTGACGTTACACCATCGGCGAGTGCGGCGGCAGTGGGCCGTTGGACGCCGCACCTGGACTACGGAATGACACGACATTTTCTTCTCCGACGAATCCCACTTCTGCCTGCAACACCACGATGGTCGGATCCGCGTGTGGCGACACTGTGGCGAGAGACTGTATGACGCCTGCATTATGCATCGCCATACCGGTCCGTCGCCTGGCATTATGGTTTGGGGCGCAATTGGATATGACACCCGCACCCTTCTGGTACGTATCACCGGTACACTCAACAGCCACCGCTACATCTCCGACGTTTTGGAGCTTGTAGTCCTCCCTTACCTGCAGGACCTGCCAGCGGCCACGTTTCAGCAGGACAATGCGCGCCCGCACGTGGCACGCATCGTGCAACAATTCTTCACGGCACACCAGGTGGCACTGCTGCCGTGGCCCGCCTGTTCTCCCGATACGTCGCCCATCGAACAGGTCTGGTCGCTGATCGGCAACCGAGTGGCCCGGCAAAGCACCACCCGCGGCTACGCCTGATGAACTGTGGCAACGTGTGGAAGCAGCCTGGACCGACATACCCCAAGTCCACATCCAAGGCCCCTTTCGTTCGATGACGCGGCGTGTAGCGGCCGTTATTGCCAGCCATGGGGGCCACCCGAACTATTGATGTCTGCGCGTTCCGCAAGTCGCACGGGCCTGTAAGCTCAATCGTTTCATCTTTGTATCTGTTGTCATGTGTCCAGTAAATCCGGCTTTGCTATCTCGTGTCCTTCTTGGTGTTGCATTCTGGGTGGCCAGCAGTGTAAGTTAGTCACGGAAAACTTATCATCGGCGGCCACCGGAAATCGAACCAGGGTCTTCCAGTTACGCACCGGGCATGCTTCCACTGCACCACAGCGGCCTCGAAATTCTCCAGACTTATACGACAAACTGCCAATTACCTCGCAGGTTGCTTCTTTAGAACCCCACACAATTCTAACACGATGAGAATTTTTCCGTGACTCACTTATAAACGTGGAAAGAGCGATGACTTCCATTTGAGGACGAAAAATATATTGGGTGGGACACCGCCACCCCTCAGTAAAATTATTGGAGGGGCAAGATTCACCCCCCCCCCCACACACACACACTCGGCGCCTATGGAACGAATGAGTATCGGATAGTGAAGGGCCACTGACTGATACAAAATTACTTAAACAATAACAATTGGAAACTTTCAGAACTTTCAATTGTTGAGTCATTGCCTATTACCCAGAATTGAAACCCTTATTAGATATAGGGGGTGGGGTGAAAAATAATTACACATGATTTCCAAAAATAAAAACATGCCTAGTTATATTCTTTTGGAGATGAAGCTTTTTTCTTTTGGGTGTTCTATTGATCTCGACACCACTAGAAATATAACCATATTTTATTAATAAATTTTCGTAACAAATGAACTTTTTCCTTATTTCTTAGTTCCTTCTTGAAACACAGTCGAATCACATTATTGTGACCACCTCCTACTTTTAACAGCGCGTAGCCAATGAAATAAGGCACGTGTCGTGAGCTGGCTTAGAGGGTATATAAGGTGTGCTGTAGGCATTATGAAAACATTCCCGGATACTGGCCCCCGGTAATAAATAAGGGCGTCTTCCTCCCCCTTTCTACTTCGCTTCCATGTCAATTTCCTATCGGGCACTCTAGCCCAAATCTCCTAGCTTCCTATTTCTAAGGGTTGTTTAAGACCTGGGATCAGACACTCCCTTCCTAAAATCCTCTACATTTGATCATTGATCATTCATTCTGAAAACATATCCCTCGTTGCTGTCATGGGTAAAAGGAACGATTTATCAGATTTGCAAAAAGAGATGATTATCGGCTTTCGGGCCAAGGGTGGCAGTATTTCTGAACCAGCGCAGCTTGTGAACTGTTCGTGTGCTACTGTGGTTAAAGTGTATCGTGATTGGGGAAATGGCACCATTGCGAATAAACGACGCGTAAACTGCGGAGCACCACGTGCCATTGATGTGAACGTCGGCTTCGAAAGTGCGTGACGGCCGATCGACAAGCTACAGTGGAGCAACTAACCTGCCGAATGAAACAGGGGCTGTCGGAAGTGTGTCTAAAACGACAGTTCAGTGAACCCTGCTGCGTATGGGGGATCCGATTCAGACGGATAGTCACTGCACCTATGCTAACGAAGGTGCATCGGCAGAAACGGTTCATATTTGCACGGCAGTATCGGAATTGGACCTCCGCTGATTGGCAAAGGATTGCCTTCTCCGATGAGTCACGTTTTCTGCTTCATCGAACAGATGGACGTTGGCGTATAAGGCGTGAAACATCGGAGAACAAACACTCTTCAACCATTGCTGAAAGAACACAAGCTGCTGGCGGCAGCGTTATGGTCTGGGGAATGTTTTCGTGGCATCTTCCGGGTCCACTGATACCTGTGGAAGGCACTATGGACCGAATTCGTTATGAATCCATCCTTACAGATCACGTACACACAAAGATGCTGATTGTCTTCCCTGGGGCAGATGGGATCTTCCAGAACGACAATGCGACGTGTCACACAGCTAGAAATGCCCGAGAGTGGCTGGAAGAGCACGATAAAGACTTCAATGTACTCTGCTGGCTTCCCAGTTCTCCAGATTTAAACCCAATTGAGCATCAATGGGACCACCTCGATCGTGTTGTTCACTCTATGGATCCTCCACCATGCACCCTCCAGCAGCTGTAAGATGCACTGCAGTCAGCATGGCCCCACATACCTGTGAACACCTTCCAACACTTTATTGAGTCACTCCCAACTCTTCAAACTGCTGGTCGCGCTGCACAAGGCGGTTACTCGGGATATTAGCTCGTAGTCACAATAATGTGACTCGACTGTGTATATCTATAACAGAAGAAGGAACTTTTTCTTCTTTTTCTTAGAGCTCAATTCAAGTTGAAAATCGTGAGCGCTAGGAATAGCAACATTTCGGCGACCGTACAGCTATTTTCACAGCAGTGTGAGAAGCGGCATTTCTCGTTTTAAACTTGAAATCCGTTAAAAATGAATGTTTTCCGATTTATCAGTCACAGTTTGCTATTGTTACACGGCACTAGCAGTGTTCCTGCCGAGTCGGCCGGTAACGGTGCTTGAGACCTGAAGTACAATTTAGTTGGCCACGGCACCAGGTGAGAATCTCAGGTGCACTGCTGCACTCAAAGATTCACACCAGAACATAAAAAATGAAAAGTTGAAGAATGACCCGAAGCATAAGGCTTGGGTGAATCCACCTTGTGAACAAAATAACAACAACAAATAAACAATAAAATAATCTAAAAAAAAATGATACTTTGGGATCAGAGTTGTGATGAGGTTCACCCGCAATCACCAATTCGTGACTGAGTGTAGTGGTCCGGATCTTACTCCGGTACATTCAATCCCCAACCAGTCAGTACAACACTCACTTTCGCAAATAACACATGATTCTCAAATACACAACACAACATTTAATAACGTTCTGCGAGATTTAAACAGATCCGGCGCTCTCTAGGCGCATAGACAATTGCCCCTCATATGTGGGCAGCATACGGTGTCACACTTTACTGTCGGATAACGCAGCCGACTGAGTCTCCACCGGACTATCTGAACAAGAGATACTACTCGTTTACACACTAAATAGAGCTGCAGGTGATATTCATATACAATTGCTTAGAGAATGAAAAAAAAATTATATGCAAACGATCACATTAAAAATACTCGCGACACAAAATACACAAGCACGTTAATTTGCGGTATAAGATTATAGGTGCGAAATACTGCCAAAGTTAATTAACTAAATCTAATAAGCATGCACATGCAGAACCCTGCCCCGCTGACGTTGGTCCTGAACCAAAGTTAAAAGAAACTGTCCCGCCCAGCGGAATTTGTGGCCACACCTTCTCCCTTATTCATGTAAAAAAGTAATCAGGAAATGGGCCCTGTAAGAAATTGAAATCTGTATGTGCAGGTATTTCCTCTGAGGTTCAGTCACTCAGCATTACTGCATCTATGTCCATGCAGCTTTGGGTGTCGGGATGGCACAAGTTCGCAGATGTGCGAAGAAAGAAAAAGGAAATATTCATCTACTTACAGTTTCGTGACTTTGCTGTGCAAATCCGTTGTGCATCACATAATATCACTCGACAAAAAAAAACACGCACACAGACACTTGCACCATGTGGCAGCACCGAAGATTCAACACTTCACTTTGACGCTTGATGTAAATGAAGCACACAATTAAAAATGGTAATATCACGCCGCACTTTGTTGCAATGATTAGAGTGCACACTGATCTATTCTCGTGACGATTTGAAGGTGGCCGTTAAGCAAAATAGGCCCTCTCACATCTGATGTTGCGGTTTCCAAGATTAATTTTCTCGGCCGAGCGAAATCAGACGTGCTTTTACCTTAAGCGTATATCGGCAACTCAACATTTCACCTGTATATTTGTTAGGTATCGAAGCCACCGCTCTTACGCTCATATTTTTCTTTCGACATGTTTTTATCCCGTCGCACTTACCCGTAGTGGCTTCGCTGCTTACGCGACCACACACACGCACACATGGGGCCTCGCTTCGCCCCGTAAGACAAGCGCATCTCTTCACTTCCTCCACAGTAGGGGATGAATGGGGGTGACGATTCCACACTGCAGTGGTTGGCATCCGAACCCGACTTTTGCTTGGCTTCGCTTCTCATTGGAATGACCACTGTCCACTCGCAGACTTCTTAATTCCCCTGTAACTTGGCTTTCATTAGGCCAAACAGTCGCTGAGTTCCATTACGCTCCAGCCTAGAAATTTCTGCTTTATCCTGCGGATTTAGGCATTCTGCTGTCTTTATGGCAAACTGGCATCTCCAGCTGCCTCGAGTTGTCTCCATTTCTTACCAAATGCGGGGAGGTTTGCTGCTTCATTTTTCCCAATTCATTTTTTGCAGATCCAAGGCATCCAGCCTTTCACATCGGAGAGCGCACAGACAACTAAACTTTCTTCCTTATTTTCATGCCAAGTGCGAACTCTTATTTTTCTGCACGGACCACACAGAGAGCAATTGTTCTCGAAAATGCCCCAAACAATCGACGAATTTACGATTATTCGCTAAACCTTTCGTCCCCTATCTTCATTCATTCCTACTCAAGTGGCTCATTCGATACGTATTCCTCTTTCCCTTTCCGTGTTGCATAGGCTGCCCGTCAGCTGCGCCCTGATATTTATGACCTAACAGAGCTATTCTGAGACCACCCAGCCAGAGAGAGAATTCTTCGCCTCTTTTCTTTCCAAACCCCCAGATAAAACTTTATCTGCTGTTTACACTTTTAAACTCCAATCAAGCCTCGAACAATTAATACTTAATTAATTTCACACATCAACCACGCCCATTAATTACTAAATTAATGGCGGGGGTGGGTCGTAACATCGGTCCCTCCTCAAGAAATCTAGAAGTCCTCTTCTGGGCCTATCGCTTTGCTCTTATCAATTTCCAGAGCAACCATTGAGTGCTACCTTTTCCCACAGGTAGAAATAATTCAAAATGGCAAAAATATTGCGTTTCTTGCCTTCAAGAGCATTGGAGCGACTTCCCAATTATCCCGCAATTTTGTTAATTAATTTAGAGAACATCCGAAAGAAAATAACAACGTAAATGAGAAATAAATAAAAAAAACTGAACTGTAAAAGAACATGTGAGCCTGCCGAACTGTGATTCCTAGCTACCTCATACCATACGCGACATGGCGGACAAATTTTAGAGTTTTCTTCAGGTTTTAGGATGGGGGGGGGGGGGTGTCCACTGTAACATTCCATCCCCCCATGAAAGAAAAAAAAAAGGGATGACTGGATGAAGTTTATTCATCCAATCATTCTATTTTTTAACTGTAAACACTCAACCCTTTCCCACCGTCGCAAGGCACCTAATTCCGGATTTAAGTGCCCTGAGAGCGGAAGGAAAGTTTAAGGATTTCATCACACGTTCATTGCTACCCGTCGAGATATGCGGAAAGAAAATTTAAATATGAGGCATAGCTTCGAGAATCCACGAGTTCCACAGATCTCTCACGTTCGATGCTCCTACGCCCGCGAAATGATTGGAGGACTTTTGACCTGGCTTCCCTGCACTCGTAAGGGATCCTCAATCATGCGGGTTCGCGCTGCAAAGGGTTCGGTTTCTGCCCTCAGCTCATCGCTATCAGATAGAAATTCAGCAGCTCTCTCCCGAAATTTAGATTTTGCAATCGCGAGTTTAGTTTGCTCACTCCATCTACCCACCATCGCTACACTTTCGACATCCTGAAAAAAGTGTTTAGCACGATACAGCGGATCAGTGCCTGTAAATAGCCTCAACATGTTTATGCATCCCGCTATTTGCTCACCGTAAACCATAGGTGCGGCTAAAGCTGTTTGTCTCAGCTGTGATGTACCCGCTGTACTTGTAACAGGTGTACTCTCTTCCGGAACAATTGCAGCCCCAGTGCTCACATGTTCTCCGTCAGAGTGACCACCAGAATCATCTGAATCCATGTGACTCGCAGATGACGATTTTTTCGTGTTAGCCATTTTGTTTTTCTTACCCACTAAAATTATGGCAGTTCTTAGAAAACAGCTTAAGGCTTACTTAATGCTAAATTATACAAAATTCGCACCGAACAAAACTAAATAAAAATAGTAATGGCAGTCAATTCGCACTTATTTTACGAACATGAGTGTTGTTCCGCTAGCTGCAAAATATAGGTATCGATCCTGGGACAACGGCATCATTAATGTTACACGGCACTAGCAGTGTTCCTGCCGAGTCGGCCGGTAACGGTGCTTGAGACCTGAAGTACAATTTAGTTGGCCACGGCACCAGGTGAGAATCTCAGGTGCACTGCTGCACTCAAAGATTCACACCAGAACATAAAAAATGAAAAGTTGAAGAATGACCCGAAGCATAAGGCTTGGGTGAATCCACCTTGTGAACAAAATAACAACAACAAATAAACAATAAAATAATCTAAAAAAAATGATACTTTGGGATCAGAGTTGTGATGAGGTTCACCCGCAATCACCAATTCGTGACTGAGTGTAGTGGTCCGGATCTTACTCCGGTACATTCAATCCCCAACCAGTCAGTACAACACTCACTTTCGCAAATAACACATGATTCTCAAATACACAACACAACATTTAATAACGTTCTGCGAGATTTAAACAGATCCGGCGCTCTCTAGGCGCATAGACAATTGCCCCTCATATGTGGGCAGCATACGGTGTCACACTTTACTGTCGGATAACGCAGCCGACTGAGTCTCCACCGGACTATCTGAACAAGAGATACTACTCGTTTACACACTAAATAGAGCTGCAGGTGATATTCATATACAATTGCTTAGAGAATGAAAAAAAAATTATATGCAAACGATCACATTAAAAATACTCGCGACACAAAATACACAAGCACGTTAATTTGCGGTATAAGATTATAGGTGCGAAATACTGCCAAAGTTAATTAACTAAATCTAATAAGCATGCACATGCAGAACCCTGCCCCGCTGACGTTGGTCCTGAACCAAAGTTAAAAGAAACTGTCCCGCCCAGCGGAATTTGTGGCCACACCTTCTCCCTTATTCATGTAAAAAAAGTAATCAGGAAATGGGCCCTGTAAGAAATTGAAATCTGTATGTGCAGGTATTTCCTCTGAGGTTCAGTCACTCAGCATTACTGCATCTATGTCCATGCAGCTTTGGGTGTCGGGATGGCACAAGTTCGCAGATGTGCGAAGAAAGAAAAAGGAAATATTCATCTACTTACAGTTTCGTGACTTTGCTGTGCAAATCCGTTGTGCATCACATAATATCACTCGACAAAAAAAAACACGCACACAGACACTTGCACCATGTGGCAGCACCGAAGATTCAACACTTCACTTTGACGCTTGATGTAAATGAAGCACACAATTAAAAATGGTAATATCACGCCGCACTTTGTTGCAATGATTAGAGTGCACACTGATCTATTCTCGTGACGATTTGAAGGTGGCCGTTAAGCAAAATAGGCCCTCTCACATCTGATGTTGCGGTTTCCAAGATTAATTTTCTCGGCCGAGCGAAATCAGACGTGCTTTTACCTTAAGCGTATATCGGCAACTCAACATTTCACCTGTATATTTGTTAGGTATCGAAGCCACCGCTCTTACGCTCATATTTTTCTTTCGACATGTTTTTATCCCGTCGCACTTACCCGTAGTGGCTTCGCTGCTTACGCGACCACACACACGCACACATGGGGCCTCGCTTCGCCCCGTAAGACAAGCGCATCTCTTCACTTCCTCCACAGTAGGGGATGAATGGGGGTGACGATTCCACACTGCAGTGGTTGGCATCCGAACCCGACTTTTGCTTGGCTTCGCTTCTCATTGGAATGACCACTGTCCACTCGCAGACTTCTTAATTCCCCTGTAACTTGGCTTTCATTAGGCCAAACAGTCGCTGAGTTCCATTACGCTCCAGCCTAGAAATTTCTGCTTTATCCTGCGGATTTAGGCATTCTGCTGTCTTTATGGCAAACTGGCATCTCCAGCTGCCTCGAGTTGTCTCCATTTCTTACCAAATGCGGGGAGGTTTGCTGCTTCATTTTTCCCAATTCATTTTTTGCAGATCCAAGGCATCCAGCCTTTCACATCGGAGAGCGCACAGACAACTAAACTTTCTTCCTTATTTTCATGCCAAGTGCGAACTCTTATTTTTCTGCACGGACCACACAGAGAGCAATTGTTCTCGAAAATGCCCCAAACAATCGACGAATTTACGATTATTCGCTAAACCTTTCGTCCCCTATCTTCATTCATTCCTACTCAAGTGGCTCATTCGATACGTATTCCTCTTTCCCTTTCCGTGTTGCATAGGCTGCCCGTCAGCTGCGCCCTGATATTTATGACCTAACAGAGCTATTCTGAGACCACCCAGCCAGAGAGAGAATTCTTCGCCTCTTTTCTTTCCAAACCCCAGATAAAACTTTATCTGCTGTTTACACTTTTAAACTCCAATCAAGCCTCGAACAATTAATACTTAATTAATTTCACACATCAACCACGCCCATTAATTACTAAATTAATGGCGGGGGTGGAGTCGTAACATCGGCCCCTCCTCAAGAAATCTAGAAGTCCTCTTCTGGGCCTATCGCTTTGCTCTTATCAATTTCCAGAGCAACCATTGAGTGCTACCTTTTCCCACAGGTAGAAATAATTCAAAATGGCAAAAATATTGCGTTTCTTGCCTTCAAGAGCATTGGAGCGACTTCCCAATTATCCCGCAATTTTGTTAATTAATTTAGAGAACATCCGAAAGAAAATAACAACGTAAATGAGAAATAAATAAAAAAAACTGAACTGTAAAAGAACATGTGAGCCTGCCGAACTGTGATTCCTAGCTACCTCATACCATACGCGACATGGCGGACAAATTTTAGAGTTTTCTTCAGGTTTTAGGATGGGGGGTGTCCACTGTAACACTATAACAAAACTGAATCGAAAGGCACCAGCGTTTCCCCTTTTGTTTTAAGGGAAATTAAAGCTCAAAATCGGAATTTCAACCATTCGTAGCCATCTATCACGACATGTAAAGTCGTTTCTCTGCATCTGCACAGCGAGTACGAAGTGGAGTTTTTGAGCTTAAATCTCCTTCAGAAAATGCTTGCTCTATTCCTTGATATAGCAAGAGGTGTATAAGGAATGGCAAAATATGCATTTTTAGTGTAGTTATTTCCAAAAATAGTTACTGCGGTATCTCACTCTGTCGTGAAAGCAATTTTATGGGTTATAAAAATAGCTCCGATTCCATCACGGACAGATTAAGAACCAAGTTTAAAACTTAAACTCGCCTTAAAGAAATATGTGTGTGTGTGTGTGTGGGGGGGGGGGTTACAATGAGAGTTTTGTTGCTTGATCTTGAAGGAGAAGTGTGGAAATAGGGAAACGCGCATTTCACTAAGAAACATTCTTAAAAACATACTGAAAAAATTCCAAGTTGCTCTTTTGCACCAGTACGAAAATATGAAAAATGAGCATTATGAAAAAAGAATTAAAAATCATGAATACACTCAGAAAGAGGAAGAGAGTGAAAAAAAAAAAAAAAAGAAATGTCAGAAAAAGTCAAAATACGGAAAATTGCCGAATACTTTTTTTATCTCTGCTGGAACGAGCGTTTTTAACAGTTCCGAAAAATTTCGGTCGGCGGACGAACATTTCACGAACATCTAGAAATGTAATGAAATCAGGTGAAAGGCTTTTTCCAACCGGAAGATAAACAGAAAAATCCGGAAAACTTGACAGGTATGAAATTACGCCAATTTTTTAAACATTTTGAACACTTTTATAACATTTGGCGCAACTCCACAATTTCAGTGATCACAGATATACGATTTTGCATAATTCTCGAAGGGAAAAGGAAAGTAAAAGGGGAAACAGAGTTTTAAAGTAGTTTGACAATCACGACAGGTTATCAAAATTTCCGAAATACGGAAATCCGTCCTCAGGACGGAAGAATGGTAGCCATGTTTACTGAATTAAAACAGATTTGAAAGAAGAGGATATATTAATTTTATCTCTCTAAAGTCTTTTGATTCGAAACAAAGAATAATCGAGTTCGATTAAAACATCTCACAGTAACCGCTGTTTACTCTGAAAAAAAAAAAAAAAAAAATGACTGGATATGATGACAAGTGACGTCACTTAACTGTCATTGCCTTCTTCTTCTTCTCGAAGTCCACGGTTGGATTCGGGCTTCAGTCCCCTGATGCTTATACCAGCTGTTAGAGTTGCTCGTGACGGTCGTTAAACCTCGGAACGGAAAAAAATCTTTGGGAAGTTGTTAACATTTACTGTAACGCTATTCTAAACGTGACGTTTCGAAAGTTTCTGTACGTCTTATCTCGTTAGTCTGTTCAGCCCAAACAGGTGGGAATCACAAAAACTCGAACTGCCATATTTCTCTGGCGTCGACATAGGCAGAAGAGATGATCGTAATGCTTCAAGAGGGAAAAAATGTAGTTTTGTCACCTGTGGGTTTTAAAAAGACGTTACAGGCCTACCTTTCGTTTACAAGTTATGAAATATTCTTAGCAGCAATGAAATGCGTCAAATCATCTCTTTTTCCGTAGTTTTACTACTAGGCAGATCTAAGGCGCATCAAGAAGACCCCCCTCCTTTTTTTTTGATTGGAGATTTAACGACCACTAAGAGCAACTCAGTGGGTTATGAGCAGTCGCCCGTCCCTAATTTAGGGCCACTGACTCCAGGGAAGGGAGAGAGCCAATGCCGTAAGACAAACACAACATCTATGCCTCACCGGGATTCGAACCCGGACTCCTTTCGGACGAATGATCAGAAGCCATTGCTTAGACCACTGCGCCACTGGGGCGGCATTTTTTTTTTTTTTTTTTTTTTTTTCGTCTCGTGCATCACTTCTTCGACTTTCTTCACGTCGCCTACTATTTTTTCTCACCATTTTTTGCTTGATCCTCATACTTTTCCTACTTTCTGGCACTCCCATTTCTGCTTTCTTTCAAACCGAATTTCCTAATCTCTTTTCCAGACATGTTAAGACCATCTCAATCGCTCTTCATTAATTTTAAACTATTTTTTCTAATTCAAAGCATGTTCCTTAATGTCCTTCTCCGCCTCAACAATATGTCTTTAATTTATTTAAGCGTTACCGTTTCTGTTCTTTCCTGTTATATTCTTTTTTCATAGTTTTTTTTTATCCATAGGTCCAAAAAATTTAGCTTTTATTCGGGTTTTCTAGTCACAGATTATCCACGATATCTCTTCCCATTTATTCCCAACTGCTCTCACTTTTCCCCTCACTGCTTTCATGGAACTTCCATCGCTTTGTAAGATTGAGAAGAATCAGCCAATGTATTTAAACCGCGCTGTTGGTCGTTTTTCTTCTCCATCATGTATTAAGAAATCTTCGTGTTCGTCTCTTGAATAGACCACTATCTCTGTTCTTGCCACATTTATCTTTAGACCAACTTTTCCGAAGATCATTTGCTCGTCTATGAAATTATTTTTGCGCCTCTTCAGATGACTGATGTAATAATGACAATATCCATTACACACACACACACAAAATGTTCCTCGATGCGCTTTAGGCTACGCTTTCACTCAATGCACCCAAGATAGTTATGAAAATAAAAAAGAGCTCAGAGCTGATCAGTGGTGAAGTCCAGCCTTTATTTCAAAATATTTTATCCTACCTCTTCTATATTTAGCAAATGCTTTTTCTGCTTTCGTACATTGCTTGTACAACCACTCTTTTCTTTCTTAAATATTCTCCTTTTTTTCTTAACGCCAAGTAAAAGGTCATTCGGGAAGTAAATGAACACTTTCAACTTACCATATAGTACCTGTTTAATAAGCAACGCAATGATCACAATATTCGAAGGTAATACTTAGTGATTATTGATCATGAGATCATATACTTAGTTGTATATGTTCTCATGATCAATAATACGTTCCGTAACTGTAGGTAGTACCAAGGCCTTCTAGAAAGTACCAAGGTCTTCTAGAAAGTAAAAGGCCATGATATTAGAAAGACGAGTTCCCTCCTTTTGTGACCACTCTCAAGTTACATGAACTGATATGTCGGTGTTGTTTTTGACGTCACAAAGGACAGCGATGAAAACCAATTTTTCAGTATCTCAGTTAATGTTTTTCATGTAGTCCATGAAATATTTTCTTTGATGAAAGCAACGTCAGTCATTATGATGAAATGAAAGAAGTAAAAACAGAATGCAAAGATAACCACTTCCCATGCATAGGAAGTGGTTGTAAGATAAACACTTCGCATGCTGTTTGCGTTCGAATGTAAACAACAACAGATCCGTTGCCACATCGAAAACAGTAACTTGATGCTTCTGGTACATGCTCGAGGAGCTGTGCTAGCGTTCCGCTGTCTTAGCTGTGAGAAATTATCCGTGCGCCCGTCTGTGGAAGAATAGCCAAATTAAGTCTTTAAACAAGTTAGTAAAATCATGCAATGCATTGATCATGATACGCTTTCCAACATACCAGAAATCATTACTCAAGTTATGAGGATAATGGCTGTGGAACAAATCTCGCTCATGTGCCCTGACCTTTGACCCATTTCAATGATATTAAACAACATTGGTTCAGTATACCTCCGGAACAACATGCTAAATTTTGTCGCAATAGAAGCATTTTTAGTCAAGTTATGAGGATAATGGCTGTGGAATAAATCTCACTCCTGTGTTCTGACCTTTGATCCCATTTCGATGATATTCAACAGAACCGGTTCAGCATACCTCCGGAACAACATGATAGTCTTGTCGCAATCGAAACATTTTTACGTAAGTTATGACGCATAAGGGCAATGGAATGGAACCCGCTCCTATCCTGATCTTTGACCCCATTTCGTCCATTTTCAATAGGGTTCGTCCCCAGGTGGTCCTCAACAACATACTAAAATTTCATCGAAATCGAACCATTTTTACGCGAGTTATCGTGCGGACGGACGGACGAACAGACGGACAAAGCTGGGGCATATACGCTTCTTCAACCTACGGTTCGAAAGTGTAAGAAAGGAAATACTAAAATTTATAACTCGCTTCTTCAGTTAGAATTTTTAGTAAATTTACTCACACATTGTGCGTTTCTGTTTTTTACGTCTCCAGAGCATGAATTTACATCCCTAGTATGATCATTATGAGAGGGCGATTGCCCCCCCCCCGTAGTTACGGTATTGTATCCGATTCCTCTGCCGCCCATCAAACCAAACCGAATGTTCCTTATTTTATAAATCACACTGACATTCAGCCATTTTTCGTCATTCCTTTCGTGAATTAACGAAGCACAATTCTGATTCAACGTTTTGCGTGAAATGACGGAAACACTGAATTTCACGGATTTACCATTAGCGAATTGACAGAAATACTCCTGATAATCTTTCACAGTTTAATAACGGAAAATTGCCATTTTCAAAAATCAGAAAAACCTGAATTTTCAGAGCACCTCTCCATGATTCTGTTCGTATATTGCAAGAGAAATTCTGTTCTCAATTTTTCCGTCCCATATGACGGAAACTTTCCGGCGTTAAAAACGTTTCGCAGAAGAACCTGAATTTAATGAAAGTTAATAAAAGAGCCGTAAAAAAGTTTCATTTTTACATTTTCGTGTCCATTTTTATGCAGGTCGGGTGGTGTGTGTGTGTGTGGGGGGGGGGGGGGGTGTCGCATAAAAATCATACTCTTTATTTCACCAGTCCACTTACTTCCCCATAGGTCTCTTTCTAAAGAAAATTATAGCTTGTCGTAATGCTGCACTTCTACCTAGGCCCTAACAATATGGGCTTGGGATTAGGCCATTTTAGCAACTTTTAACCCATTGTTCTCATCATGACATCAGATAATTCGTCAATTTGATCAACATTTCCGTTATTAGAAACGGAAACTTTTCAAAACGGAAATTTCTTTAAAAAAAACAAAAAAAAAAAAAAAAAAAAAACCGGACACCTACCGGCAACTTTGCTGCACGTTATTTTCAGAAAATTTCCGTAAATTCTATGGTACGTAACAATTAAGTTCTTCAAATGAAACAATAATAATAATGGCTAATTAAACCTATATAATAGGTTATGTCTGTCCCTAACGCTCTGATGTCATTCAGTACTTGCAGCGCCATCTGCCTTTATCCGGTGGCCGAAATCGGAACTAAGCTCAGCGCTATCGCACGATACGTAAAATCAAGGAGAAATACCGGAAAATAAAATAAAGTTAGTAAAACAAACGATTTCATCTATGGCAGAATGCACAAGCTCGAATAACTGTGCTCGAACAAGACGGATGCGCCAGCAGTGGTCGAGGGCAGTGACCTTCATGAGTCATTGTGCCGAGTGGCATCGTTCTGTGAACATCGGGAGTTGTGATACACGATATTTGGTGACCACCCGCAGAACACAGTTGCAATTTCGGTACGGACTGAACAATAGAGCAGCGAGCGAACATCAAATGTTGCGTCAAACTCGGCAAATCGGGAACAGAGACGCATGAAATGTTTCTGCCGCGGGTCATCACTGGGGACGAGACTTGGGTCTACGGCTACGACCCGGAGACCAAACAACAATCGTCGCAGTGAAAGCGCCTAACATCTCCACGACCGAAGAAGGCCCGACTGGTCCGGAGCGCAACCAAAAGTATGCTCACCGTGTCCTTCGACATTCGTGGGGTTGTGTATCGTGAATTCGTCCCCCAGGGCCAGACCGTCACCGCCCTTTTTGACTGCGATGTTCTGTGGGCGTCTTAAAGAGGACACTCGCCACAAACGACCTGAAATGTGGCGCAGGGACGATTTCTTGCTCCATCACGAATACGCAGCAGCTCACAGAGCGTTAGCAACACGCCAGTTTTGCAGCCGCAACAGCATGACTACCCTTCCTCACCCGCCTTACTTGACGGATTTGGCCCCCTGAGAATTCTTTCTGTTCCCGAAGATGAAGATGAAGCTCAAGGGTCGCCGTTTGGAACCGTGACGAGATCCAGCGCGAATCACAGACGGTGCTTGACACAATTCGACAACAGGACTTCCAGGGAAAGTTCCAATAGTGGCAGAAACTCTGGCAGCGGTGTATCGCTTCCCAAGGATATTACTTTGAGGGGGATCACGGCCAGGCTTAAATAACGTAAGTACTTTGTTGTAAAACGGCCTAGTCTCGGAACTTTACAATCGGAGCTCGTATCTTATTAATTAAGCAATCTGCATGCATGCTTTGTTGGGATCACCACTTATAGCATATTTTTTATTGATGCAACGGTCCCATGGACCGCACGACGCTATTTACGTATCACGAGACGTGGCGTTCAAAGCTGTCCCGTAATTTGCGTCGTGCGGTCTAATGAAAAGTATGATGTCGCTGATACGTGAAAAGAAAGTTGCCTTCCTTCCAAGTTTTAGTGGTTTGGGCTCGGGAGAAATCATATGACTTTTCAGATCGCTCGTTACATTACTCTGTGAACTTCAGACTGTTATTTGCTGTGCCATCACTTTCTCATTGCTTTCGTGAAAGCTAAATCATTGTGATTTCACATCGCGTTTGGAATACATTTCGCTGGTTTTTGGTACCCAGAAGGCTTTATGGTCAGTAATTGGAAATCATTTGACTAGCCCGGGTTGTTCGAAGAAAGAGCAGGTTAGGAAAAGAAAGAAATATGTCAAGGGGAAAATATGAGGAAATAGCAGGTCAGGAAAAGAAAAAAAAAATACGAAAGTTAGCAAGAGAAAATAGGAAAACATGCTTTCTATTTCCAGCGGCAAAGAATAGCACAAAACTGTATCTTTTGTTGTTCTTACAACATACCAATATGTATTGAGTGTGCAAACACCGATTCCAAAAGCTGAACAAAATGTCAGTTGAACGACTGCAGTTTTCTAGAAATTCTTGCTAGAAGGACTTAATTTTTATGGAAAACAGTTCATCAATAGTAGACATGCACAGTCTTAGAAGTATGAGTATTTTATTATTTTTTAAAGAGAATTTAAAACATTTCTGAAAACACAAGTTTGTCCGCGACGGACATCGAACCCTTGTTCCCTCACTCCGGAGTAAAGTCGCTCTCCCAACTGAGCTACGCGGATAGGATGTCTCGCTGCAGATTTGTGGTCTTGACACATGTTTTCCCCTCTGTAGTACGTCACACATTATAAATGATTCAGATTTAAAAAAAAAACTTCTGTGTTCCAACAAAGTTTTCCTGATTTTCCAGTGGCAAAATTTTAAAATATTAAAATCCTTGTCACATTAGGGTATCAGAGTATTATCAAAACTCAAAACAGTAGTTAATATCATTCTTTCTGCAACATATCTTTATCTAAGGTACACACAGTAAGTACAGCGGTCCCCCTGGACCGCACGACCCTTTCTCTGTATGTACTAAATATGTGCACGACGCTATTTGCGGGTTAATACGAGGATTATACCAAAAGTAATGCAAAAGTGGGCATAAGAGGTCGTTCAAATTGCACGTGTTGTTAAAGTAACTCTTCCTCTATAGTTATCCTTCTTCATTGCAGGTAAACAATGGATTCCAAGCAGAAGCAAAAGTGCCGTCATTGAGTTCTTGACGAAGGAAGGGACAAGCTGTCCGACATCCACAGAAGGCTACAGAATGTTTACGGAGATAACACCACTGACAAAAGCAATGTGCACAGATGGATGAAGAAGTTTAAAGATGGGGAAACCAGTATTGAGGACAAACCACGCAGTGGGAGATCATCATTTGCGATCACTGACACGAATTGTCAGCGAGTGGATGAACTGATTCGCGCGGAGAGACGAGTCACAATCCGTGAGCTTGTTGCACAACTGGACTGTGGTCACAATGCCATACAGGAGATGATGGAAAACTTAGGGTATCGGAAAGTGAGTTCAAAGTGGGTACCTCGTCTTCTCTGATCTGCTGGAAACGTTTGAATACAATGAAAACACGTTTGTTTTCGATCTGGTGACAGAGGACGAAACGTGGGCGTATCTTTAGGATCCGGAAACGAAGAATTAATCCATGGAATGGCGTCATACTTTTTCACCAAGACCTAAGATGTTCAAGAGCCAGCGATCAGCACAGAAAGTCATGGTGATTGTTTTTTGGGATGACAGGGGTGTTATTCTCCTTGATTTTCTGGAATGTGGCCGTACTGTGACCAGCGAGCGGTACATTGAGACACCCAAGAAGCTTAGAGAAGCCATAAGGAGGAAGAGACCGAACAAGAATCTGAAAAGGATCCACATTCACCATGGCCGTGGCCGTGCAGTGATCATAGAGCGGTACATTGAGACACTCAAGAAGCTTAGAGAAGCCATAAGGAGGAAGAGACTGAACAAGAATCTGAAAAGGATCTACATTCACCATGACCAGCAAGCAGTACATTGAGACACCCAAGAAGCTTAGAGAAACCATAAGGAGGAAGAGACCGAACAAGAATCTGAAAAGGATCCACATTCACCATGACCAGCAAGCAGTACATTGAGACACTCAAGAAGCTTAGAGAAGCCATAAGGAGGAAGAGACCGAACAAGAATCTGAAAAGGATCCACATTCACCATGACCAGCAAGCAGTACATTGAGACACTCAAGAAGCTTAGAGAAGCCATAAGGAGGAAGAGACCGAACAAGAATCTGAAAAGGATCCACATTCACCATGACCAGCAAGCAGTACATTGAGACACTCAAGAAGCTTAGAGAAGCCATAAGGAGGAAGAGACCGAACAAGAATCTGAAAAGGATCCACATTCACCATGACCAGCAAGCAGTACATGGAGACACTCAAGAAGCTTAGAGAAACCATAAGGAGGAAGAGACCGAACAAGAATCTGAAAAGGATCTACATTCACCATGACCAGCAAGCAGTACATTGAGACACTCAAGAAGCTTAGAGAAGCCATAAGGAGGAAGAGGCCGAACAAGAATCTGAAAAGGATCCACATTCACCATGACCAGCAAACAGTACATTGAGACACTCAAGAAGCTTAGAGAAGCCATAAGGAGGAAGAGACCGAACAAGAATCTGAAAAGGATCCACATTCACCATGGCCGTGGCCGTGCAGTGATCATAGAGCGGTACATTGAGACACTCAAGAAGCTTAGAGAAGCCATAAGGAGGAAGAGGCCGAACAAGAATCTGAAAATGATCCACATTCACCATGACAGTGCGAGACCACACACATCTTTGGCAACAAATCAAGCGATCAGCAAATTAGCCTGGTCGGTAGTCCCCCATCCACAGTACATGCCAGATCTGGCGCCCTGCGACGTCCACCAATTCGGTCCAATGAAGGACAGTCTCCAAGGACAGCGATTTGATGACACAGACAAGGTGAAAGTGGCTGTGAAGAAGTGGATACAAGAGTCCACACCTGAATTTTCTCAAAGAGGATTCGAGAGTAGGGTTCAACGATGGCGCAAATACATCGCTTTTGATGGAAACTACGTTGAATAGTACCTTTGTATAGAGAATGAGTTACTCTACCAATATGAGCAATTTGAACGATCTCTGTCAGCTAATAAAGAAATTATGCCCACTTTTGCATTACTTTCGGTACAACCTTCGTACCAGGCAGGTGGTCGTTATGTTTTAGCTCTTTGGTGTATAAGGGATATTTACAAGGTAGACGATAGCACATAGTCCAAATTAAAGTAATTCCGATATACATTTACAACGTATCAGATTTATTATAAACGAATGCACGATTTGGCACTAGGAACAAGTGGAAGGAATGCGAAAAGAAAAAGTTTTAAAAATGCCATTGAAAGCCAGGAATAAATAAGACTCAAGATATCTCTTCGACCAGAAGCTAAACAGCCTTCGAAACACTAATTAATGCTCGCTGGTTCCAAGAGGATGAAAAATTGTTTGCACCTCATTATTTTTTTGGCACTTAAATCGAATTTTAATTGCAGGCGAGAAACAGGAAAGCACTTCCGTCCTCTGAATCGACAGTGTGCTTAATGTACATAAAAACTAGCTACTGAGATGAAGCGCAACATAATGACATTTTGCTCATTAATGAATTCATTCGAAACTCAGATAAGCCACGGAGGAATAGGTGGGGGAATAAACCAACACGAAGGCGATGTTTTCGTAACTGAAAAGCATATGATCATACATACAGGTGGTGCAGCGAAGAAAAATAAAAACAGAGAGATTGCAACAGCCGTTCTCGTTGAAGGTCGTAGAAACAAGGTAGCAATAAATAAATATGCAAGTAAAACGTTGCACAAGGCAAAATATAAGAACTGTTTTCAACATACTAAAAAAAAAAGGCTTCGTTAAAAGAAATGAAAAAAAAAGCTTCAAAAATTGTGTTTCATACACTGTCATTTACCTTGATTCTTTGCAACGGATTGTTAAAAAGGATTTAAATAATATATTTTTTTTTACTAAAATGCTTAAAGAGAAAGAAATCTATTGAAAAGTGCGAACAACTAACTTTAATTAACTGAAACATTTACGGGTTAAGGAAAAGGTTGGTGAGGAATTCATAAAAATAATTTTAATTGAAAGTTTCTCTAACGTTCATGTTACATCAAATCTTTCTATGAACGGAAATGCTACCGAATACTGCAATCTATTTTTTAATGAAGTTTACTGACTTTTGCTTAAAGCCTAAAATTAAAATAGGGCAACACGGAAACAGTACTTTAGTTTAAATGTCATTTTAACCAAGAAAAATGCGGTATCAAGTAATATGCATACTCTGCCTTTATTTTATCCTCCGTATTTCGTTTGAATTTCAAAATTTAACTCTAAAATGTTTGATTAAAAGGAAAAATGCATCAGCAACTTTATCACACCATTTTTTACGAGAAAGAAACAAGATATCCTCTTTTCAGACTTACCGATCGAAAAGAGGATACCTTGGGTTTTTTTTTTTTTCTTTTTCAGATATATCAATGCGAGTAAAAACAATGACACCGAATTTTCGGGTGTAATGAGCTCGTCTTTTGAATTTGTTCTGACACGAATTAAATTTGTCAAAGCTATTCAAAGTCAATGGAACCGGTATGGAAAACACTAGATCTGACCGAGGAAAGAAGTTTTTCAATCGGGTTTTTAATCCCGCAGATATTACTGTAAACGGAATCGTGAACTAACGCCCTCTGGTTGCACACTTGCGTGTTAAGAAAAATTTGAAGTTATATGAGGAACATTTCGCAGCGGAAAAGCTCCCCAACAAAGAAAGATTTTTTCAAATCGGACTCCTCTTAGAAGCAGAGATATCGACAAACATAAGTTATGCATCTACGCCCCCTGGCGGGGAAAACATGCATTATTTTAAGAAGAAAGTATTCTGAAAAGGTTTTTTGACGTGAGCGCTGTCGGTCCAGAAAAGATTTTTTTCAGTAGAGTTTTCAGCTCAGATTTTGCTGCAAATACGTCAGAAGCAGAAATTAACACTTATGCCCTCTGGTGGCCAAACCATTCTTTACCAAATATTAGAAATCATAGGAAAAACATTTTCCATCCGGAGCTGTATGCGATATAAGAAGAATTTTTCAATTCAGAGTTTTAGAAGCTGAAATACTGGGGGCAACGCAATTTACCTTAACGCTCCCTAGCGAAAAGTCTATAAGTTATTTGAAAATTTTGAAATTATACGAAAATCATTTCGCATCGGAAACGGTATCGAACAAAGAAGGATATTTTTCAAATCGGACTCTCTGAAGTAAAGATATTGACAAAAATAAGATATACATCTACGTTTCCCCTGGCGGGGAAACTATGCATTATCTTTAAAAGAAAATTTTCGAAAAAATTTGTCGACGTCAGTGGCATCGGTACACGAACGAATTTCTTGATTCGAGATTTTAGTCCACAACTATATAAGGCAAAGCCATCTAACAGTTTAAAAAATTATCGTGACTTGTGGAAATGTTTTCCTCAAATATTATTCGAAATCAAAATTGGTGAATTAAAGAAGCCAAACAAAAGAAAGCTTTAAACATTGCTGAAATAAGTATTTCGCAGTCAATTTTTCCTTTTATTCTAACATACTTAGAATCTACCATAGAGTTAAAAATTACGCATTTAATATACATATATCATTAAAGGGATGTAAGGTCAGGTGATGCGTAACATCACAGCCTCTCCTTGACAAATGTCAACCCCGCCTTCTCGTGGTGCATCCTGTTCCCACTAAAGGGGCTCTGACGACCGCCAATAGCGGTATAACTATACCATCGGGATTAGAGGAAATTCTATCCCACACTCACCAACCAGCTTGGCCAGCGTGGTGAGTTATGGCCAAACCCTCCAAAATGATTCCACAACTTAAATCTTGGCCCCCAGTCTCCGGCAGCTGGAATGTACCTGACCAAGGCAGCGGCCAGTGCGACATGAAGGCAGAGGGTGCTAAGAATCCCCGGAGGACCGGACTAGGCTGCTATCTGATGCTGACCTTGGCTACGTACAACGGACGCTCCCTATCTTCTGATTCAAGGCTTCTTGAATTGGAAGAGGAACTACAAAGGATCAAGTGGGACATCGTGGGGCTAAGTGAGGTAAGGAGAAAAGGAGAAGATCTCATCGAACTGAAAAGTGGACATCTCTTCTACTATCGTGGGACAGATACTGGCAGAACTAGTGGTGTTGGATTTATAATAAACAAGAAACTGAAGGATAAAGTTGTAGAAGTTGAAAGTTCCTCTGACAGAGCTGCACGACTTGTTATCCAACTCTCGAAAAGATACCAGGCTCAGATTATTCAAACTTATGCACCCACCACAAGTCATCCTGAAGAAGAAATTGAAGAATTTTATGAGGAAATTTGTCATCTAAATAATAAAGGTAAGCAGCACTTGAAAATAATTATGGGAGATTTCAATGCAAAAATAGGGCACCGGCAACAGAATGAAACTTCAGTAGGTAAATTCGGTCACGGCAACAGAAACCAGCGTGGAAATACTCTCGTTGAGTTTGCAGAGGCAGAAGGGTTTTTCATCTTGAACTCCTTCTTCAAGAAAAAGCCACACAGGAAATGGACATGGAGACATCCAAATGGGACGACAAGTGAAATTGATTTTATTATGTGTAACAAAAAATTTGTCATAGAAGACTGCAGTGTGCTAAACAAGTTCAACACAGGTAGTGACCATAGATTGGTGAGATGTAAGATGCACCTCAACACTAAACTTGAACGTGGCAAGCTCATAAGACAAACAAAATCTATTGACATAACCAACCTTAAAAAACACCATAATACCTTCAAGTTGGAACTGAAGAACAGGTTCTCTGCTTTAGAAGGCCTAACATCGGAAGAAGTGGACATCTCTGAAGTTAACAGAAAAGTAACCAAAGCTCTTATGGAAACAGCAACAAAATTAGCTGGGTCTAAGAACAAGTTGCATGTAAACAAATTATCAGGAAAAACGAAAATGTTGATGCAAAAAAGAAGAGAGATGAGGACAACTAAAGAAGATGTGACTTCCAAAGTGGAATATATAGAGCTATGCAAGACAGTAAGAAAAAGTATCACTGAAGACGTAAGAAAATTCAACTGTGAACTAGTGAGGAAAGCAATTGAAAACAGCCAAAGCCTAAAGATAGCAAAGGGACATCTCAGTAAGGGAAGAAAACAGATTATGGCACTGAGAAAAGAAGATGGTTCTGTAACAAGAAATAGAGGCGAAATTTTGACAAGAGTGAAAGATTTCTAATCCAAATTATATGAAAAGGGATGATACATGCACTCCAGACATCATGAAAGATACCAGTACCAGAGTTCCTCCAGTCCTTCCAGCAGAAGTTGCACATGCAGTCAAGAACATGAAGCGGGGAAAAGCTCCAGGAGAAGATGGAATTACTGTAGACATCATACAAGAAGCAAGTGGAGAAATTGAAACAGTACTCGCCCAAATTTTCACTCGATGCCTTAATGAAGGAAAGATTCCTGAGGATTGGAACACCGCTACAATGATCCTGCTACATAAGAAAGGTGACATTGAGGATCTCGGAAACTACAGACCTATCAGCCTCCTATCAGTAGTTTATAAAATATTCACTAAAGTTCTTTCACACCGCTTGAAGGTAACACTGGACATAGCTCAACCGAGAGAACAAGCTGGATTCAGGAGTGGCTACAGCACAATAGATCATATCCACGTACTGAGAGAACTAATTGAAAGAGCGAGGGAATATGAACTTCCATTGTGCATGGCTTTTATCGATTATGAAAAAGCCTTTGATTCGGTGAAACCATCAGCAGTTACAATGGCTCTGAAAACCTGCGGTATTGAAGATGCATACATTAATATTATTAATAACATCTATGAAAATGCAAGTGCAAAGATTCGGCTCTTTGAAAATACAACACACATAAAAATTGGAAAGGAGTGAGACAAGGTGACACCATATCTCCGAAGCTCTTTAAGGCCACTTTGGAGGGTGTTTTTCAGTCGCTGAGCTGGGAAAACAAAGGGATAAAGATTAATGGAGATTATCTAACCCACCTTCGTTTTGCTGATGACGTAGACATTTTTGCAACTACCCCATCAGAGCTGCAGAGTATGATCCAGGAACTTGCTGACAAGAGTAAAGAAGTGGGATTAAAAATGAACTTTCAGAAGACAAAAGTGATGTTCAATGCTTTTACAAGAAATGAGGATTTATCGATTGATGGAGAAAAGCTGGAGATAACAGACACGTACGTTTATCTTGGACAGCAGATATCAAGTGAGGGTCACATTGATGAAGAAATTAATCGGCGTACAAAACTTGCCTGAGAGCTTTTGGAAGAAACAACATAATTTTCAAGAGCAATATGCCATTATGTCTTAAAAGAAAAGTGTTTGATCAATGCATCCTTCCAGTGCTTACGTATGGTGCAGAGACGTGGACCTTAACTAAAAGAGATATACAAAGACTGCAGACAACTCAAAGATGCATGGAGAGGTGCATGCTTCGTGTAACCAGGAGAGATAAGAAGAGGAACTCGTGGATCCGAAAATGACAAGAGTGGAAGACATCATGATCAGAGTTAAATCCCTGAAATGGCAATGGGCTGGACATACTGCCAGAAGGACAGATCATCGATGGACAGCCGAAATTTTAGATTGGATTCCAAGGGACAGGAAAAGACCCAGAAGAAGACCACATGGGAGATGGGTGGATGAAATTCGAAAGTATGCAGGGGTGACATGGAGGAGACTGGCACGAGACAGACCATTGTGGAGGAAACTTGGGGAGACCTTCGTCCAGCAGTGGATTGATAATGGTTGACAATGATGATGATGATATCATTAAAAGTAACAAACTGACATCACGGTCTTACACAGCTACAACAGATGAATCTTGTAAAATTCTTCGTAACGCATTCGAGTCGAATTCTATGAATCTCGTGGAATATTAAATTACAATTTAAAAAAATTTATATTTTAAATTTGAGCGTTTGGTTGGTTTTATAGTTCTAGTTACCAAAGAAATAATTTTGCTTTTATGCACAAAACTGGCCAAGTACTTCGGAAAGGCATTTGTTCAATACATTTCACAGAAAATAAAAGTCCAGACGGTACATAAATATAATGTAAAATATATTGGGATTGCGTACGTTTAAAGATCGAACTTGGCAATTATAGGGATATTGAATCCACTCGGAACTGAATGTTACGACGGAGATCTTGGGCTTCCGCTCCTGAAGCAGCGAGCTCCTGCGGTCACGTGAGCACTGGCTTTCTACATACAGAGAGCTTTGGCTGGGGTCACTAAGCGTGTTATCTAAATCCCTACCTCAAGTGCAAACAGTGAAAGAAATTCTGATACTGTCGGGGGAATTGAACTAATTTGAAGCCTGAGATTGTAGGCAGCATTTTGTTTCTTTATAATTTACCAAGATCGATTTTATGCTCATATTAATTTAGAGATACGCTATATTGACAAAAGTCACCAGACACCTAGAAGAGAAACACAACATAGCATTTATTGACATACATTAGTACGGTGTCGGTCCACCTTCGGCCTTAATGCATGCACTGACCCTTGGAGACATGCCTTCGACAAGGTGTTGGAACAGAGCGAAAGGTATGGGCTTCCATTCAGTACATAATGTTGCCGCTCACAGTTGCTTAGTAATAGGCCTTGGCTCCAAACTTCTTACGCGGAGCTCCAATTCACCCCATAGGAGCTCTATGGGATTAAGATCAAGGCTCTGTGCTGGCCAGTCCACACACGATACGGAATTATCGTCAAACCACGCCGTAACAGTCCTTGCTTTATGGCTCGGTGCATTATCCTGCTGGTACCAACAAGGCTCGGTTCCATAGTATTGCCACAGAGTTGGTAGGGCATAATTGCCCAGAATACCGAGGTAGACGTGCTGGTACACAGGTTTCTCCAAGATAACCAATGGGCCGGGACCATACCACGAAAAACATTCCCACACGAGTACACTTCCAGCTCCAAACTGGACCGTACGAACAGTACACTGTGGTAAATAGCGTTCCCCTGGCTGCCGCCATACCAATAAACGGCCATCAGACTGATGGATCGTGTATCTGGATTCACCAGCCCATAGGACCCGTTTCCATTGATCTACGGTCCACGATAAATGTTCTTTACACCATGATAAACGACGAGTAGCATTCCGAGTGGAGATGAAAGGCTTATGAGCAGCCGCATGACCACGGTAACCCATGGAATAAAATTCTCTGCGAATGGGACGTGTACATACTGAGGTTCCAGCATTTTTACTCACCTGTACACTGAGGTCTTGTGCAGTACTCCGTTGATTAGCTGTAACGCCTCTCCTGAGGCTTCGACGTCCTCTATCACTGATTTTCTTTGGTCTCACGGTACGTTTTGCTGCTTCAGGCACGCCATGTCTCTTCCACTTATTCAGTACATCCAAAATAGTTGACTTGGGTATGTTTAAACGCCTCTCGATTTCTCATATGGATAACCCACTAATACACCCAACAATCTTTCCTTTCTCAAAGTCAGTTATCTCCCGCCGCGACAATTTCACTCAACCTCACATTGCGATATCATAGCGGTAAGCAGCAGGCTTGTTTTTATACCGTTTGCAGCTGTACCGCGCACCTTAACAACGCAGCGGATACGTTCATTTGTTTTTGAAGAGGTGTCCGGTGACTTTTGTCAATATAGTGTATTTCTACACGATAAATCCCAAATCCATTTTCTCTTCATGTCATTAAACATTTTCTTAAAACTTGCAGACATTACATTACAAAGGAAGGTAGGTCAACTATCAGGTCGTTCGAAAAATTATGGCCGATTTTCTGAGGTGCCACATTCAACTCGCCCACAATGCTTGCAGACCAACCCGCTCGCAGCGCCATTCATGCTAGTTGAAGGGCGACTCAGACGTCACTACACGCCATAATCGACTGAGCTGCAGTCATTGCTGCTGGTGTGAAAGTGATCTGTACAACATGTTAGGAACGAGTGTGTTACGGGTGATTCTGCTTCATGAGTACAAATTGGGTCGTAATGCGGTCGAGGAATGGTGCGAGGAAACAACTGAACGTACTACTCGTCGGTTTGAAAAGTTTCGTTCTGGTGACACGAGCCAACAAGATGAGAAGGGCCGAGAACGACATTCGGTCATTGGTAACGACACTTTCAAGGCAAATCCTCGCGTCACAGAACTTTCACTGTAACGGTATCTGACGTGCAAATTTCGTCCAACAGCTGAACATACAGTTTTTGTCCGATAAAAATTTTCGACCCCAACCTCGTGAAGTATATTCGGAATACATTTTCATTTCAGTTACGAGGTGATTGATAACGGTAAGTGTTGTTCTCCCACAATAAGTGATCTGAGTTCCTTAAGGTTGAGGTAACGTTAATTGCGCATTTGTATTCACCATGTCAGAGCTTTTTAGACGTCCGACAAAGTGTGGAGGATGATTTTGCAAAGTACCAAGAATGTACGGAATTTTGTCTTCTAAAATATAAAAATCTCTCGATCTTCACTACTAGTCCATAATTTCTACTATTTATATAGATGCCAAAGGTTTGTTTACAGAATTTCCCTTCGAAACTCTGAACAATAAATAAGAAGCAGGGAATAATACGCCATGGCAAATAAATTCTAAATCGAGGGCAGGACATTTCCGTTGTGTTTTTTAAGTACACCATTAAAATCAGGTGTCCTACCATTAATGTACGGAATTTAGTCTCCTAAAATAGAAGTCTCTCGATCTTCTATACTAGTCAATAATTTCTGCGATTTTATAGATGGCAAAGGCTTGTTCACACAATTTCCCTTCGAAACTCTGAACAACAAATAAGAAGCAGGGAATAATAACGCCATGGCAAATAAATTCTAAATCGAGGGCAGGACATTTCCGTTGTGTTTTTCAAGTACACCATTAAAATCAGGTGTCCTACCATTAACATTTGGACACCTGCATGTCTGTAAATAATCTTTATTTACAGAAAATTTAGCATTGTGTGCCCAAACCATTGGCTCTATAAAATAAACGGGTTTGAATGATTGTAGAAATACTATTACGTTTACAGTTTAACTCAACCTTACTTCAGCTTAAAGCTTATTGTTTTTACTTGACTAACCCTAATTATTCTAAATTGTTCGTTTCGTTCGTAACAGCTGATTAATTAAGCGTGAACTAGGTAGAAAAAGAACAACAAAAGCTCTAGGTAAAAAAAAAAAAACAAAAACAAAAAAAAAACAGCCAGGGTGAGTTAGACAGTACTTACAAAATCTCAATTCACTCTTTATTGTCCTTTCAGCCAGCACGTGAAATTGTCTTCCAATAAACATGTTGTTCGAAACAACAAGACGAATAGACTGAACAATACAATACGCTTGAATAATATCTCTATTCACAAAGCATATAATACCAAGTATTTAGTGCACAGCTTTCGTATAGTACTCCCACAACGCTTACAATATCGCTCTCAATTGTAAATACAAATAACTCTACTCATATAAACTGTCCTTTGCATTTATCTCAGAGCACATTTTATTTACGTTTGATTACACTTTGACCCAGTGTCAGGGTTACAACTATTACAAGCTCGACGAGAGAAATTCTATGGCGTTAAGTAAGAAAATATTTAACGAGGAGAAACTAAATTTTTATGCTAACATCGAAACTCAAAAGGAAGGTTAAATTAGATGTATACGTTACAACTATTTGGTGGCCTCGTCTTCGTGGAATACCCTCCAGAAGTTTCTTTGTCCGCAGATATGTTATCTCATTTGGCCTTCAAAGCAGTGATCAGTTTGACTTTGTTTGTTGGACGATATCTTTTTACAAACACCCAAAGATCCAATCCGTGCCAGAGATTCCCTATGGGTTTCAGGTCAGTACCCTGGAATGATCAATCCAACTTTTTGAAGCCTACGTCCTCAAACCAATCTGTAACAAAATGAACAGCATGACATGGTGCATTCTCTTGTTGACAGAGGTATGGGACTTTCCCAAAGCACTGCAACTATGTTGGTAGGGTATAACTGCCCAGGAAATCTAGGTAGACCTCGGCGTTCATGATTTCGTCAGGAACGACTAATGAGCCGAAGAAGAACAACAAAAAACAGCTCCGTATCATCTTTGAGCCTCCACCAAATTTCATTATTGGGCCGATACAGTCCGGAAGGTACCTTTCACCCGGCATCCACCACACCTAGGAATGACCACAAGAAACTGTCCAGGCTCGTGCAAGCTCGGTTATGGTCACGAGCGTGTTCAGTTGGCACACGTTGGGATTTCTGGTACGTTCAGATGTATCTATGAACAGCTCATGCTACGTGTCCATCCTTGCAAACCATCTCCACCCGTTCATGATCGCCATGCACACACAAGGCAATGGAATCTTCCAGAAGGACAATACGCCTCCCCACAGAGCTGTTGTGACTAAAACATGGTTAAAAGAGCTTTCTGCAGAAGTTTACACCGTGTAATAACCTCCCCGTTCACCGGACATGAACTCTGTGGAAACTCAAGATGCTGTGGAGAGGTCCGTTCGTGCTTTGCATTCTCCAACCAGGAACGCGACGGAATTATGGACAGCGGTGTTGCACGCATGGGTGGAGATACCTGTGGAACGCTTTCAGGATGAAAGCATTCCGTTACTAGGTAGGTATCTCACAGGGGTCATGTACCCCCGAAAGAGTTTCATTTTTTTTTAATGATTTTAGTGAAAATGCGGCTTACCTTAGAAAAAAAATGCTCAATAAAAAAATAGCTTTAATTTTTTCATCTATTTTTCATTAACTTTTATTTTGTTCTCGTGGATTTTAAAAACTTTCATTTTTCGCCTCCCCCCCCCCCCTTCAACGGAAAAAAAAATCTATATACGTCTCTGGATCTCATGATTTCTGTCCACTCGTTGTATTTCAACATTTTGAGGTGGAAATTTGGCGGTGATCCCTCAGCTTTTTTGAATGACTAAGCATTTCATCGGTGTTTTGGTCACCTGCTGTTTAATGCCACTACTTAATTTCTGAAAGCATTTTAATGATTAAAAACATGGTATCAGAAATTTAAAAATAACAAAAGAATCATTCCCATTTTGCCCAAAAAGGAAGTCCGAATTCGCCAGACACATGAAAAATAAATATTCTGGGGTTTCCTCTGGAAGTACAGAGGAACGAGAAGCCGGATGCATCACTTGCGAATATTGTTTCCTAACAACTTTATGGCCCCAGAAGATTGCCATCCGGAATAATTTATCCAATTTAAGCCAGGTGTCCTCGCATTTCGGAGTCGGGGATAAGACAACCCAGACTTCGCGTTATTATGCGATGAGTTTTAAGCAAAAAAAACTCTTTTTTTCTTTTTTCTGAGGGGAAAGAGAGAGAGAGGAGGGGGGGGGCACTTAATATTTGTTCTAAGTGACGATGGCTTTGTTAGTTGAATAACTAACTCAGAATGAAGTGTTATTTTGTGAACGATGTCTCTCTACAGAAAGGCACCGGCCAATGTGTACGCAAAATCATGCAGCATTACTTGGGCTTCATGTAATTTTAGCATGTCTGTAAACCTGATAGCACTATCAGTTGACTAGTAACATCACTTATGAAACAATGTATGTAGTTTGTTCACTGTAAAATAATAAGTGTTTGTTTCGGCTTATATCTATTTGCTGAATCTTACATTTAAAATTCGGTGCTCGCAGAAGCTGAAAACTTAACAAAACATTTGCAAAGTTTCTAATTAAACACTTTAAACTAAACCGTCTAGAATAAATGATCCACAGAATCACATTACCAACAAATTCAACGGCCAAGATTTATTCGTGTTCAGGAACGTTAAGTAAAATCTGGATTGAAAAGATTCATTCGTAGACCGATAACATTTTCGTCGATAAACCTTTTCCGAATATTTTCTTCTTACAATATTTTGATTTCTCCGCCAGGGGGCGTAGATGTATTTATTACTTTTGTTAATATCTCTACTTCTAACAGTCCGATTTGAAAAAATCTCTTCTTTGTTGGATAGTGTTTCCGATACGAAATGTTTTTCATATAAATTCAAAATTTTCAAGTAAATCATAGACTTTCCGCTACAAGGCGCAAAGGTAAATTGCGTTTTCTGCGTCATTTCTGCCTCTAAAACTCCCATTTGAAAAATTCTTTCTGTATCGCATACAGCTCCTGATGGAAAATGTTTTTCATATAATTTCTAATGTTTGGTAAAGAATGGTTTGGCCACCAGAGGGCATAAGTGTTAGTTTCTGCTTCTGGTGTATTTGCAGCAAAATCTGAGCTCCTGAAAACTGGACTAAAATTTTTTTTTCTTGGACCGATACCGCTCACATCGAAAAACCTTTTGAGAGTACTTTCTTCCTAAAATAATGCATGGTTTTCTCGCCAGGGGGCGATGATGCATCTCTTATATTTGTACATATCTCTGCTTCGAAGAGTCCGATTTGAAAAATTCTTTCTTTGTTGGAGAGCGTTTCCACTGCGAAATCTTTCTCATATAAATTCAAGTTTTTCTTAACACACAAGTCTGCAACCAGAGGGCGTTAGTTCAAGATTCCGTTTACAGCAATATCTGCGGGATTAAAAACCCGATAGAAAAACTTTTCTTCGGCGGTCAGATACTATTGCTTTCCATACCGGTTCCATTGACTTTGAATAGCTTTGATAAATTTAATTTGCGTCAGAACGGATTCAGAAGACGTGTTCATTACACCCGAAAATTCGGTGTCATCTTTCTTGTTGCATTGTAGCGTTGGTTTCTGTAAAGGTTTGGTATTTGCAGCTCTTCCATGGATGTTGGCTTTGTGAAATTCTCTGCGGACTGAATTTGTGGGAACAGGGTCTTCCAGGTGGATACTGAGTTTTGCTGTCAGTTTTGCTGCGTAGTTCTGTGTTGTTGGGACACAATCCTTGTTGGTGTTCGGCGGTCCATCTCATTCAATTTCGGTTTTCGCCCACTATTTTTCTCCGATGAAGTCCTGTCATGCTTTGTGTACGTAGTCATAACCGTAGAGACTGTTGCTCTTGAAACACCAAACAATTTGGCTCTTATGGTCACAGACACTCCTGCTAAACGGGCTCCCACGATTTGTCTTCTTAGGAAATCTTATAGGTCAACCATTTCACCGACCACTCGTACGAACCGCTACTGAATACAACTTGTACTACACTGGTATACAACCTAGAGAATATACAGGGTGATTCAAAAGTTTGGTGCAACAGTAAAATGCGATTAAAAAATCTATGGGTCGGAGAGACATTCAGTTTGCAGATTAATATTCACCGAGGTACGGGATGTTGTATGACATCAAGAAAAAATAGTTCAAAATCTCGACAATAGAGGGCGCTGCTGCAGAGAATGCCACATAAGTGACGTTTTCACATTACTCACACAAAGCAACGTTAAGGTGAGACATAAAACCATTATGGAGAAATGCAGTCACATTTTCAATGAGCGAAAATAATAAAGGTTCGTGCTGTCATTCTGATTGCAAAACCACACGGTTTTATTAAGCTAATAATTTGTATATAACGTGAAATCAGGCGTGCACGTTTAACGCCGATCGTCTATTCAGCAGGAATAGTGCACACGAATGGCCTCCTAGATTTCCGGATCTCACACCAGGTGATTTCTGTTTGTGTGGCTACCTGACATCCCCGTGTCTATAGAGGTAATCCACAGACCTTACCATCGCTGAAAGACGCCATACGGTAGGAGGCATCAGCCATTCCCGTTGACATGTTGTTCTATGCTGCATCAGGCGTAATACCACGACTGCAAGCAGTACTGGAATGTGGCGGTGGACACATTGATCACTTGCCTCTGTAGATCATGCTGAAATAAAGGAAGTTTCACTAATTTAACGTAGATCTCATTTAACAATTCTCACCTCTCGTTGTTTTCTCTGCGGCAGCGCCCTCTATTGTCGAGATTTTGAACTTTTTTTTCTTGATGCCATACAAAATCCCGTACCTCGGTGAATATGAATCTGCAAAACCGCATGTCTCTTCGACCCATATATTTTTTTTAAACTTTTGCACCAAACTTTTGAATCACCCTGTATACAAAGAAAAGTTACACAAAAGATAATCACAACTTTTTTTTTTTTTTTTTTTTTTTTTTTAGTGTAACCTATACGAATAACAGAATAACATTAACTCCTATGATCATGGTGTCAATATTATTTTGTCCAACCCTGTATATCTATTCGTACAATATCATCGTTCGCTCTTAT
Source organism: Macrothele yani (assembly GCA_039090855.1). NCBI lineage: Eukaryota > Metazoa > Arthropoda > Arachnida > Araneae > Macrothelidae > Macrothele > Macrothele yani. Next base: position 139,267,754 of record CM077024.1, on the reverse strand, counting down.
CTCGCTCCTACATATCTTATCGCTCTTAGTTCTATGCACCTAACACAACACCAATCAACTTCACTTACTTTTATTAATCTTTGACTCACTGTCAGGATGCCAACTTTGAAAACTCGTTGGAAAAAACAATGTGTCGTTAAGGCACAAAACATTCAACAAGAATAAACCAAATTTACGTAAGAACACAGAAACTCAAAAGGAAGGTTAAATTACGGGTATATACGTCGCAACTTTTTAATGCTGTGTGAGTGTACCTTTTGCAACATTGTCGCTGAGCCTACGATAATCAAACGATGAATAAAATCACTCAGTATAATCAGAAAACACTTATAGCGTAGTAAAATCAGATTATTTAGCGGCGTAAAAAGTATATAGATTTGCCAAGCTTTCGCTCTCCACTGGGAGGCTTTTCCAAGGCAACAACAACAGGTAGACATAAAATGCAGGAAATTATAAAACGTAAGAAACAAAGATGATTTTTTGAAAAATAAGGCGGATGACATCACGAGCGATATTGCGTGCATACACTCAATTACATAATATGCTGCGATGTCTTTTCGTCCTTTAATAACGCATGCCAAACCATTGGGTAATTCCACAGAGACCATATTATCGCATGCTAGTTTGTTGGAGAGGATTTCGACTGTTTCTCTGATGGCAGTCTCTTTAAAGTTCGTGTAAGGGCAATTCTTCTAATATTATTCCCCATAGGAGAGGCTGAGCAATGCACGACTTCTCTGGCAAGCGCTGTATTCTGCATGTCCTGGTTGACACTCGAAATGTGTTCTTTACATCTAGTGTCTGAGGATCGCTTTGCCATTCCGATCTGTATTTATTTTCTGTGTTGCGCACACACCCGCTTTTTCTTTCTCACACTGTCTCTCCTTGCAGCTTGATATTATACAGTATGTGGTAATGGGGCCCGTGATTTCATTACTATTCTGATGTTTTATTTACGTAAGAAATTCTTGAACCAGTATGAAATCCTGAGACGTATGTGATGGATCCTGCGTATTTCATTGTCGTACCAGTTGATTTTGTTTTCGCAGACATTATACCACCATTTCTTACATTTTTATGTATTCTGTCTATGGTTGGCGCTTAATGCCGCAAAGGCCTCAATGGGGTATGTTATGTGTGTGTCATCTTTCTTATATCCAGTACCTTCAGTATAAATAATTTCAATTTCCTTATTATTTGGGTAGTCGGGTTCGCATACCGTTATATGCTCTATAGAGCCATGCTCTAAACACAGAGAGTTTGTACTCTTTTGGGCAGTGTGAATCAGGAGGGGTATGGTTCGGCACTGCGGTTGGTTTATAATAAACTTCAAAATCGAAACTGGATGTTTCATTTCTTTTGAGCCGACGTCAAGATAATTTAGCGTCCCATTAACTTTTAAGATCCATGGTGAACTTTACTGTCTTATGTAGGTTGTTTATATTGTGCATAAAATCATTTAATTCGTCTACTCTATGTTCCCGAACGAAGAATATATCGTCAGCATAGCGGATCTATACTCGGGTTTTTTTAATACAGTGTAAAAAGGTGAAGTTTTCTAGTGGTCTCAGTACTGCTTCCGCAAGGACTGAAAATAAAGTCTAACGCATCGGTGCTTCCTTTGCTTGTTTGTAGATGCCTCCATCCAACTTGAAATACAGTAGTTGTGGCCAGTAACTAGATTTAAGGAGCTGATACTTGTCCAGGTTTGAGTCGGTGTAAATTCGCTGGAAGCGACGATTATTTTCTTCGAGGTTTCCAACAGCCCTTGGTATATTGGTATAGACGGGTATAAAGACACTATGTCAAAACCTCCCATTATGTCTCGATCAGATATAGCCAATCTTCTTGCGCGCTCCACAAATTGTTTCGTTGATTTGATTACGTTTTCAGAGTTTCTTAAGCGTTCACAGAAAAAATTCCGTTAGGGATTTTTATAATATGTACATAACAGACTTGTTCTTTGCTACTACAGGTCTAAATGTAGATCCAGGTTTAATTTTTCAGTCGTCCAAAGAGAGGTGGAATTATACACCCAGGAGGAAATTTTGCTGACATTCTAATAGAGTCCGGTAAATCTTTATTTCTGGCTAGAGCTTAAACTTACCGTAATTTGCTTTTTAAAGGATTTGTCAACTGCAGAACTGAGTCTGATTGAACAGCAAGTTTTTATCTTTCCTAATATAATCAGATCTATTCATAACGGCAATCTAATTCGACTTGTCGGTAGGGTAATGGGTATTCTAGAAGCATTACGAAGGTTCTCTGAAACTTCCCTAATCTGATTGAGAAGAAGAACTTTAAGAAAAATGACAAAGTTCATTTATTAGACTACTTTTTAACTTAGGTATCGCTAAGCATCCTTTTTTGGAAACGACTGGCACCGAGTCAAAGGAAAATAAAAAGTCGCGCCGAGAGAAAAAGAGAGTGTAGTGTGGTATGACGACAGAAGATTTACGGATTGAATTTTGACTGCATGTCATCTTCACGATCTGTATGCCGAATAAGTTTAATCTATGATATTAGCCACGCGATTCAATGTGCAAGCTGCTGTAGTTATTCAAAGGGAAAATAAGTTGACGCTTTCGTGAAGCTGTGCTTCGACTGACGGCAAGGAAATAAAAGAAAGATTCGATTATCACGTCAATGTTCTATCTGAAACGGTTCCTCGCCGTATAATTAAGTATTATTGCTTATTTAAATAATTTATTTCAGCAAGCAATCTGGAAAACACACAAACATATAACATTTAAAACATTATAATTACACTTGCTGTTCGGCATAGTAAATACGGGTTTCTCAGGGAACGCAGATGAAGAGAGGCCTTTCCATTTTTATGTCTTTCATCGGTTTGGATTTCAAAGGGTCAAACTTACCGGAAAAGTTGTTACAACCTGAAGAAAAATTACTAAGAACTTCTTAAAAGTTTGTCTTTCATTTGCATGTTCGTCATAACCATGATAGGTGAGATATAGCTATGAATGTTTTCTTAAAATTCTCTTGACATCAGCAATAACTGCACCAAGGGAATTTCATTTTTTCAATTCGCTCAGATAAACACACACACGCACTCACGCACGCCAAATGCGGAAAAAAGATCGTTTGATTGTTTAATTGATTCGAACTCTTTATAAAAAATTAAAAAAAGAAAGTCGGTAGTATAGTTTAGATTGAATACTGGTTATTCAATACAATGAGCTTATGTAAAACAGCTGCTAAAAAACTTGACTCAGTCAGGCGTGGGTGCTAAACGAGTTAAGTAGATTTGAAACAGCTAAACGACGAAGTTAGTAACCCGCTCGAACACCAGAATACAACTAACCACTCAACGCTTACCTAATAGTCCGTGGAGGCGGAAATTAAAATCGTGTTATGATCGCTGGCACTTGGAATTCGAGAGTATTTAAACGAAATGGCGTTTCTGAAAAAGGCTACTTCATACTGAGTGCTATTCGCATTTCTTCAAGTACATACGAACGATGATGAAAATAATTCTACCGCTTTTGTTCATCGAAGTAGCTGGCTTAAAACCTGTACACTTCGAATTTGCAAAACACTTTACGGTTACTTAGAAGACACTGCTAAGCTCTTTATTCCTACTTCAAGGAGTAAAGTCGGAATGTTTAATTTCATTTTACTTTTTATTTGCTTGCCAACTTCACGAGAACCTCGGATTTTCCATTTAATTAGTTTTGGCGTCCTTTTTTTTTCCAGTGATATCTACAACTGTGACACATTTTAATTTCTTTTATAGAAAGTTTACCACAAATTCAATACGAAAGACACTTCAAGTGCAGGGTAAAAATTGTATTACAAAAGTCACTGGATATTCGTATCTCAGATATGATTTGAAGAAACAAAAGAATTTTTCTAAATTTTACCACTGTCCATTTATTTATTTATGCGAAGGAATTGTTTGTAAAAATATTTTATTACTATTATTATGCTTTAGAGCAGATTCCCAGATGTAATGGGCTGGTTGTGAGTCATTCTATAAATCGAGATAGAATCAAGTTCCCGGAGATCGCACAGTTATTAACATAGGATGTGAACTGTTCCTGATAATGTAATCTTCCTGAACTGATCATCATCATTAGTGTTCTGTCTCTTGACAGGCCCAACGGTATCTCAGCAAGTTGCCTTCCTCCAGTTTCTTCTGTCCCTTACTTCCTCTTTCATTTTTTGATAGCCACCTGTCCCCATTATATCATTAAGCATCATTAGTCGTCTACATCCTCTTGGTCGCTTTCCTCCAATTTTCCCTTCTATCATTCTTTTCAGTAGGCTGTCTCCTCTTAACACATGTCCTATCCAGTTATATTTTCTTTTTCTAATGGTCTTTAGTAAATTCCATTCTTCTTCAACTCTTTTCGACACTTCATCATTGGTAATTTTTTCAATCCACTTTATTTTCTCCATTCTTCTCCATAACCATGTTTCAAATGCCTCCAACATTTCAGCTTCCTTCTTCCCAATTGTACACGTTTCCGCCCCATATATAAAGTCATACTCCAAATATAGCACTTAATAAGCATTTTTTTTAATTTTTATTCATTTTATTAATAAACTAGCTTTAACTACCTGGCTTTGCCCGGGATTTAGGTTTATTAATTCATATTTCCTTATATGTCACTGAAAAAAAAAAAAAAAAAAAAACGGGGAAAAAGTTGATGCTTGCAAGAAAGAAAAAAGCTGATTTCACAAATTCGGTCATTATAAATAATTTATTCATAGTGTGATTATTTCAGCACTTGGCCGTACACAACATTTTTGGTTTCTCCTTCATCGGCGACAATACATAATTTTGTTGGATCTTTTGTTCTTGACATTCCAACATACAGATGTAGAATCAAACGGAACAAAAGCGTTACGAGTTATTTAACACGCGTCCAAGAGACACAGCATTAGAACACTGACTGAACAAAATTCGTTAACAATTTGTTATCGACGATCAAATGCATCACCTGCTTTCAGTTTCAGACGTCTTTGAGGGGCGAATCTCTGGGATAAAAAAGTATTTTTGCGAATATTTTATGAAACTGGCTGAAATGTTAAGGAACACCATAAATCGTTAATAGGAACATGACCTCCAAATTTCGCCTGAATCGGTAAATAACTTTTTAAATTAGCCGTCAAAATTTTATTAACCGTTTCTGCGTATATATTTCTGTTTACCGATGAATTAAAAATTCCATGCCCATTTTATAAAGTTTTGGCCGGATTCCGGTGAAATTTTGAGGGAATCCTCTTATTACCAATTCATGGTGTTGATAAAAATTTCAGCCCGTTTCGTTAAGATTTCGCAAGGTTCGTTTTTGCATTTTTTTTATGCACAGTTCTCAAAGAATAGAAACACCTGTGGATGTGCCGCGGCGATGAATGCAGTTACGTGTTTTCAGATTTGGAACAGCATAACGATGACGTAGCAAACGACGCTGACTTTATTGATTAGCTTATTAATTAATTAATAACTCGCGAACGGAACAACGTAGAGATCTTAAAATAGTTGCGTTGACCTAGAAATTTCAGTATTAATAAGCAATGCAAATTTCACGATGCCACAGTTTGGCGTTTAAGAGTTTTTGCTGCTTCAGACAAACAGACGTTTTGTGTTTTATATATAAGATACATTTTTCTTGTTATAAAATTCATATTTTCCTTTACTAATTCTTTCTTTTATTTCCATATCATATTTTCCATTTTCTTTGATTATACTACCAAGGTACTTGTATAGTATCATGTGCTCTACAATTTCTCCATTCATCACCACCTCAATATTTCCTGGAGACTCTCAACGTTTTTGTTTTCCTTGTGTTAGTTTTCATACCATATTTTTTGCCTTGAACTGATGTTTCTTATTATTATTATCGTTATAATGGGAATCATCAAAATCATTACAAGGCAGTTAAATAATACGCCTGAACTGAAATTTCGGATACAGGTGCGTCCAAAAAGCATATGTATTACAATAAGGTTGAAATCTGTGCGTTTGTGTTACATGATTTGCAAGACAGTTTGTTGCGAGAAGTAAAAACAGCATTGCATCACATGAAGTTCAGATTCTTCAGCAATCCCATAATGCTCTCATAAGCATGGTACAAACCAGCACGACTGCTCACAAAGATTGCAAAACTAGAAGAGACCCTCCTCGTACAAATCTTAAAATTACACTGCTGGCCACCCAAAATGCAACACCAAGAAGGACACGAGATAGCAAAGCCATATTTACTGGACACATAACAACAGATACGAAGATGAAACGATTGAGCTTACAGGCTCGTGCGACTTGCGGAACACGCAGACATCAATAGTTCGTGTGGCCCCCATGGCTGGCAATAACGGCCGCTACACGCCGCGGCATCGAACGAAAGAGGCTTTGGATGTGGGCTTGGGGTATGTCGGTCCAGGCTGCTTCCACACGTTGCCACAGTTCATCAGGTGTAGCCGCGGGTGGTACTTGCCGGGCCACTCGGTTGCCGATCAGCGACCAGACGTGTTCGATAGGCAACATATCGGGAGAACAGGCGGGCCACGGCAGCAGTGACACCTGGTGGGCCGTGAAGAATTGTTGCACGATGCGTGCCAAGTGCGGGCGCGCATTGTTGTCCTGTTGAAACGTGGCCGCTGGCAGGTCCTGCAGGTAAGGGAGGACTACAAGCTCCAAAACGTCGGAGATGGTGCGGTGGCTGTTGGGTGTACCGGCGATGCGTGACAGAGGGGTGCAGGTGTCATATCCAATTGCGCCCCGAACCATAACGATAGGCAACGGACCGGTATGGCGATGCATAATGCAGGCGTCATACAATCTCTCGTCGCAGTGCCGCCACACGCGGATCCGACCATCTTGGTGTTGCAGGCAGAAGCGGGATTCATCGGAGAAGACAATGTCGTGCCATTCCGTAGTCCAGGTGCGGCGTTCAACGGCCCACTGCCACCGCACTCACAGGTGGTGTAACGTCAATGGTAATCGGAGCAATGGGCGCCGTGCGACAAGTCCCCGCTCCTGCACACGACGTTGAACGGTACGTGCTGACACAGGTTGTTGCGCAACACACCCTCATTCCTGCGCTAACGTTCGTGATGTGGCGGTGCGAGCCGTCAATGCCCGCCGCACAACATGCCGGCCCTCTCGTTCGGTGGTGTGCCGCGCCCGCGGCAATCGCTCACGTCGGTTCGTCCGTCCCTCCTGCACCCACCGAATCCATACTCGCCTCACTGTGTCTGGATGTCGTGCCACACGGGCGCCGATGTCTCGGTACGATAAACCGCTGTCGCGATGAGCCACTATTCGTCCTCTGTCGAACTCCGAAACGTGCTGGAGTGACTGCCGTATTCGGCGACGAGGCATCAGGAAGCTTCCCACGCACAGGTCGGGCAGCACAACAAACTTCCACTAGCTACACCCCGCCTTCTGTGCACCCTTCTTATAGTGCTTCTCGGTGGCGTGCCGGGCGTATATGATTTGCATATGTCTTGCAATGCTAATCGTTTGCATGTCCTCTCGCGGGCGACGCATGCTGCGAATTTTAGGCCAATCGGATGCCTCCTTCTTGGTGTTGCATTTTGGGTGGTCAGCAGTGTAAATGACGTATATAGTGAAAATGTTCTTTTTGCCGGTAATAGAATTCGAATTCACATCCTCCTCCTACGGAGCGGCTGTTCTACCATTTGAACAACGCCGGCAAAGCAAATCGTTGCAACTTGAAGTTGCAACGATTCGATTTGCTTTGCCGGTGGTACCTCACACACGTTACAGAGCACTCGAGGGTATCGGGCTTCTTTCAGGTGTGTGTGTGTGTGTGTGTGGAGGGGGGGGGGTTAAAGACCACCGTGAGCAACTCAATGGGCTATAAGCAGCCGCGCGTCCCTAATTTTGGGTCACTGGTTCCAGGGAAGGGAGATACCAAGTGCCGTAATACAAACACAACATCCATGCCTCAAAGGGATTCGCACTCGGACACCTCTCGGACGAAGGGTCAGAAGCCAGCGCTTAGATACTGCGCCATCAAGGTGGCCGGGTCTCGTGCTAAGCAATGCGTTTTTAGTACCGAACCTAGATCCCCCCTACCCGGCGCCAGCATGCATGTGTTGTTGCTATTCAAGAATCTGAGGATTCGTGTAAGTACGAATCAGGCCAGTATTAGAAGTACACACTCTCTCTCTCTCTCTCTCTTCAAATATTGCTACACTATTTTTAGTTTCATTTGTCATTATTTGCATCATTTTTTTTAATTTTATTTAAATACTATACAAAACACTTTCTAATATCTCTTTCCGGATTCAGGCCAAGTATTCAGTAGAGGAAGAATATGACTTGTAAGCAACCAAATCATACCGAGGCCGTGTTCTTTGTTCTGTGAACTGAGGTCATTGTCTACATGAATTCAGAAAAGAAAAGGTAACAAAACTTTACACGAGGTGATTTTTGTTGTCGATTTGAAGAGCCTCTGAATTCGGAATATCCTTCCTTAGAACTCATAATTATGTCAATAAACAGCAGTTTTCATTCCACCTTCTTCCCTGTAGGTGCACTGGGAATACGATAAGAGAGGACTACAAGAAACAGCACTACTGTATTCCACAAGTCACCAGACACACTCTTTATAATCTGGACCTTACGTCATAAAAACCGAAATTGATCAGTTAGTCAAACACTCCCTCTTATTTCAGTAGGTTCGTTCCGTTTTGTTGTTCGCCATTTCCGAGTAGAAATTAAATTAACACAAGCAAATATTATAAGATTGCTACATACCCTCGAAAAAGGATCCCTTTCTCTCTAGAACACACACACACACACACACACACACGCACACACAAAACTACACAAACACGCAAACTTCATTCGATAACGATAATCAAAATACATTAATTATGTCAAAAATACACGGCTCGTCATCGGAAATGCAGTTCAGATTCATATCATTATCGAAAATACATTTCAGGGTCATATCATTATCGAACATAAGCTTCAGAGTCGTATCATTATTGAAAATATACTTCACGATCATATCATTATCAAAGATAAACTTCACAGATTCATATCATTATTGAAACTATACTCCAGATTGATGTTATTATTGAAAGGCTCGTAGCTTTTCATGAATAAAATGGAATACAAATCGAAAAATGAATGTTTATTTAATGTAGGGCTAGTCTAAATTGAATATAGTAAAAATTTAAAGGTATTCCTACTACCAGTACAGAAAAATTCTGAATAACTTGGATCATAAAATTGCAATGAATCAGTACACATGTGAGTAACAATGGGAAATTAACGAAAGGCGAGATCGACGTGGAATTCTCACCGACTCAAAACTCAATTAAAAAGATATATTGAACACTTTTTAAAAATAGAAACGTTTCTTTTAAAATATAGATAAAATATAATAAATGTGTCATCAATTGTTTGATAATCGATGACAACCAGTTTAATTACGTTAATTGAAAAAGGCAATGCATTGACTCAGTTTTTAAACTCACGAGAAAAAAAAAAAAAAGAAAAAAACGCTGGCTTACTAAGTGCGTCTTCAAGCCTCAGGTTTGAGCAATTTCCTTCTTAATATTTTCCAGTTTTGAACATGCCAATGGAAGGTATTTCTGATTTCTTCCTACGAATGGTTATGCCCTCTCCAGCGACTCAAACAGTGGAGAGAATATTCAGTGCCATTGTGTAATAGTTTACGTACAATAGCCAAGACAGTGCCCTCGCAAATCACTCACTGCGCCCAATTCAAAACAAAATTATGTAAATATATAAAAGTAGAAATTAATAGGTGTATAAAACTTGGCTGCAGTGCATTTTGGGGAGAATAAATACAATTTTAAAGAGCAATTTAGCATTATGTCTTGAAGGTGTTTAATCTTTTAATGCATTCTTCCGGTTCTTACTTAGAGATCAGAGACATAGACCTTAACTAAAAAATGCATGCAGAAACTGCGGACCACTCAAAGAAATGTGGAGAGATACATGTTTGGTGTAAGCGGAAAAAATAAACTCGTGGATCACGAAAATGACAAGAACTGATGACGTCATGATCAGAGCAAATTCGCTGAAATGGCAATGAGCTGGACATAGTGCTAGAAGAACTGACCACCGTTGGACAAGTGGAATGCTAGGCTAGCTATCAAGGGACATGAAAATACCCAGAAGAAGGCAAGGTGGGAGATGGGTTGATGCAATTCGAAAGCCTGCCAGAGTGATATGGAAGAAAAGCGCTCAAGATAGAGTTGTGGAAGAGACTTGCGGATACCTTCATCCAGTAGTGGATCGAAAATGGTCGTTGGTGCTGCTGCTGATGATGACCATGATACAAACAAATAAATAAAAATACAGGGAGATTCATAAAAAAGTATACAGTTTGCAGACGCTGTAACAGTTGAAGACACGGACCACAACTGCGAACCGTTAGGTAGATGTACCCATAAAATTTGCGTCCCGCTACTGAGAGAAGTGACATAGGCGATAGCACGCGTGTCACGTAACTAGTCAGATAAAATGGCAGCGTCTGCAGTGGAGAAGGCGTTTTGTGTTCTTGAATTGAGCAAAACGGAATCCGTAACTGTTGTGCACCGGCATTTCCGATCACGATTCGGAAAAGAACCACCAACCATAAAATCTATCTACGATTGGCATAAAAAATTTGAAACTACGGGCTGTTTGTGCGAACTTAAAAGTCCTGGACGACCGCATGTATCGGAAGAAGTCGTCGATAGTGTTTGCACCGCCATTCAACGAAGCCCGGGAAAATCAACGCGCAGGATGAGTCGTGAAGTGCTGATTTCACAGCCCACTGTCTGGAGAATTTTGAGAAAGAAGCTGAAAATGATTCCATACAAAGTGCAGATGTTGCACTTGATTCAGATATCTTACCTTGCGTTTGGGCGGAAATGGATTACCGGCTCGATGTGTGTCGTATGACTAAGGGTGCACACATAGAACATCTGTGATCGTCTCTAAAAAAAAACTTGAAACATTCCCCTAGAATTCTGTAACAGGTAACATAAAATATCTTACATTGTTCTTGTTTTATAGTGCGTTGTTGAAACTGTATACTTCTTTATGAATCACCCTGTATAATCCAAAGAATCTATCAGTATTAAGAAATAAATGCTTCATACATAGGCACACAATTTTAATCGATATTATACAAATGTACGATATTCTTCAATCCTGCTGAAGTCCGTGTACTGGTGGATTACTACGGAGTTTCTTTGCGTACACAATACATAATATATACAGTACGTAGATTCTGGTTAATTGGGCCACCGGTTAATCGGGGTAGCCATTTGTTTGGAACAATTCTTAAAGAACGTCTCAAATTAGCTCTTTGAGATAAAGCCAGGGCAGGGCAGCCGGGCAGCCGCTTAACTGGACCAAAATGTTTTAGCCCTGATGTGTCCCAATTAACAATAATCTACTGTATAACTTTTTTTTTTTTTTTTTTGCACATATACATGCTTACTCCCAAAATTCCTACCGTCTTCATTCTGTCCCTTTAATATAATGAGTTAAAAAAAGTGGTCTTCATATATTTTAAGTGTCCTGTTAGCTAACAATAGCAGTCTTAAAGGTGCTAACATACATTTTCCTTAAAATAACGTAACTATACTAGTAATCCGAATCTCTTGGCGTAGAATAGAAATAAAAATTTCCAAGCTTTTGCACATCAACCATATGGCCTTTTTTTTGTTGTTGTTGTTGTTTGGGGTTAACGGACCGTCGTGAGCACTTCAGCAATCACCCGTTCTTAATTTAGGGACAAAGGTTCCGGGGGGTGGGGGGGGGGGAAGCCAGTGCCGTAAGACAAACGCAACATCCATGCCTCACGGGATTCGAACCCGGACCCATCTCGGACGAATGATCAGAAGCTATCGCTTAGACAGAACACTGCGCTACCGGGACGGAGATGGCCTTTTCTAAGAAGGTAGACAACAGCTGTTGGAACTTGGACTTAGCAGAGGCAGCCCAGCTGCTGGAGATTGTTAGTGGGTGACGTAAGACCCTCAACCGGGATACGCTGATGATTTTTGTTCCGGTTTTGACTCACGTGAGAAGGAGACGAAGTACGAACACAGACATTGCGAAGAGAGAGAGTTGAATAAGAAGCTTGTGATTTTTGCACAAAGGTGTGTGTCTTTGTGTGTGTATTTTTGCATATATGTAAATGAATCAGAAAGATCATCCTCGTTGCCTCTCATTTCGTCGGAGTGACTTCTCAAATGTAAGATTTGCTTTGCAATTAGATATTCGAAACAATTTTTAATAGCAAAGGCAGTTTGCTGTCTACCTTCCACGAAAAAATCATATGGTTGATGTGTGAAAGCTTGGAAACTTAGACTTCTACTCCACGTCAAGAAATTCGGATTACTAGTAAAATTATGAATTTTAAGCATAGTTGGTGTACAGTTCCTTGCTATTAATTAATACATTTTTCTTTCAGCTAAACCATGCAAGGATTTACCGTAAGTAGCGCGACATACAAAAACGTGGCATGAATTGGCGATCCTGCGGAAGAAAACACGTGTTGAAGCAGAGGCATGATTCGACGGCTGTTTGTAGCCCATTCGCGATATGGTTCGACTGGCGGCATGATTCGACGGCATAGAATCATGACTCGCAGATTCTATGCCTTCGAATCATGACTGGCGGCATGATTCGACGGCTGTTTGTAGCCCATTCGCGATATGGTTCGATAGATGGTGTGTTCGAAGAGTCCCTAATGTTTCTCGTTATCCTACAGTGATTTGTCCGGTTGTGGCCTGTCTCTTCATTCGCACGATTCTCGCAAATCTCCTTTGATACCTCTCAGGCACTAGGTGTTTCCATCCACAGGTTCGCCAATTACTGGAAGTGTTTTGCGTGTCGCACTATTTACGGTAAGCCCTTGCCACGGTTCTGCGTGAAAAGCACAGGAGAGCGGCTATTTGAGAAATACTCGAATGAGTACGCCTTATGCCAAAAATCATGTCACGTTCAAAGTCGCTCATATCACCCTGTTTTCCAGAGCACATTTAAGGAGACTGGGTGCCCGGGGGCTGGACAGTATTTTGGGGCAACAATATTGGCACATCTAGGACTTCGCTATGGGTAGATGAATAAAAATATCCATGAGAAAACATTCCTAAAATATGCTGAGGAAGCCATAAAAATATCCTGCCATATTGAAGTGTGTATCCCATGATTCATGGAAGAATCATTATCAACACAAGAAAATGTAAAAATATATCGTTGAAAAATTGATGCCAATTTTGTTTTGCTTTATCCCCCCCCTTTTCCAGGATTCAGTTTGTTGAAATTATGTCGAAAGAGTGGAAAAAATAATATGATGTAAGAGGCTCGTCTACAAGTATTTTTTGGAAATGAATGATGTTTCTATGCAGCTGCATTGTTTTAAAATTTATACTTTCTGGATGTCCCGCGATCTTATTATAAAACAGTTATGTTCTATGTTATAAATCAAGCACTGCTAAGAGTTTTGGTTTTTGGTTTTTAAATGTGTTTCTTAGCAATAAAAAATTCGGTGTGGCGCGAACATATTTTTATTCTGAAAGTGCGGCTCAGAGAAAAAAAAGTTTGAGAACTGCTGCTAGAGAAAAAAAAAGTCCGAGAACTACTCATTGCATCAATAATAATCCTTAATACAAATTTTGAAGATGACAATTCGATTTTTGATGTAAATGTGACAAGGATGGTGAGTCAGATAAAATCCGAAATTTTCAAGTTTTCGGATTTTATCTGACTCACCATCCTTGTCACATTTACATCAAAAATCGGATTGTTATCTTCAAAATTTGTATTATATGGTGTAATCCCGTATTTCTTTCAGGAATAATCATTAAATTAACCATCTATAGCGTGCAAAAAAGTAACTCGAAAAAAAAATATTTTCCGTTTAGACAAGAGGAGGCGAAAAAGTGGAAGACAGATATGTGAAATGAACTTCGATTTTAAAAATATCTGAAACAGGAGAAAAAACCCAATGCAGCTTCATATGTGGTAGGTGCTTAAGGTATTTGACGTAGGATAAAAAAAGCTAATTAAAAATAAAGATACTTGCAAAAGGGTCAATTCATTACTGTCACTCCACTGCAGTATCGACTTTCTCTTTTATTTTTTAGAATGTTTTATCTTCATTATTCTTTTCCAATTTCTGATGTATTCACGAAAATCGCCCTTTGATTTAAAAAAAAGAAAGACATACAAAATGGTTCAAAGGTAGATATGAAAGTTATATGAATAGTTACGCAGCAATGATTTAAAAAATGTAATTTAATTTTGAAATGCTTTCTTTTGTTGCTATTCTCCATGGGAAATGTGGCGAATTTTGCATCAGCTGAAAGAAACGCTTTGAAAGTCCAGCAATAAATCACAGCTCTCCCTGTTAATTTTACATGCGAATGACTGCTCTGTTTTGCGACGACCAGCATTTAAGTCGCACTTTTCAGATAAAGAATAAGGGTCATCACTGTATCTAAATATAAGGCAAATATTCTCGTAAGATAAGTCTGGAGTCGCCTTGAGAATATCGGAGTAGATAATTCGAGAATATATGCGATATCAAATATTCTCGTAAATTCGCCACATTATTTCCGAATAAATATGGAAATGTTCGAGAAAGCAAATATTCTCGTAAGGAGAGTTGTCTCCCAAGAATTAAGTGCGTAGGTTAGAGTCCTGGATGAGACGGAGATGTTGAACTTGTTTGGTGAAATTGGTCCTTTTCCGTTCGTGAAACGAAACCCGGAAATTCTTATATCTGAACTGCGAGGCTAGCAGTAGTCCTTAAACTCCTACTCCTTTAAAAATAATAATAATAACTTGAAAGTAGAGGATGCGGTAGGTGCTTAGGTTTGGCACGGGGCACAATATAAAGTGATTGATAAATAACTTTTCGCTGTGTCCATTATCGTTTATTACCAACATACTGCTATAGAATATTCATCAAAATATAGTGTTGAAAAACTTTTCTTCGGTGAAACCTTGCAAATTAACTTCTCTGCGATCGATCGAACACGGAATTACAAAAAACTGACATACGTAAAAAAGAAATAGAGATAAGTAAGCTCGAACACACACATACACACAATGAAATATCGCAAAAGAATGGGATAGAGTGCTTATAAGCTGCAACACAAATTAATTTCACACCTTTAAAACAAAATTCATACTTTCTTTGCGAGATCAATTTTAGTATAGAATAAATAGCACCTTACTTAATATTTCTGAAAAGCAGTATATGCGTAATAAGATGTTGCCCGCATACGAAACCGCAAAAGCATAAAAAATTAATGAGGAAAGATAATCTACCCTACGATCAGCTTTAGGCAGCGTCCTCGCCGACATTACAAGGTAATTAAAACAGTAATTATGCCTCATCCTACCGTTTCCGCAAAGTTTCTTCTCAAACAAAAACAAAAAAAAAAAAGGTGAAAGTTTAACCCTCCCGTCCACAAACACCTCTTTTGACCTTCACAAGCCTTTTAGCACAAAGAGGAGGACTCTCAGTGAAGAATCCCATACGCAGATGTAATCTGGCAGAAGTAACATTCTACGCAAGGTAGTACAACTCGCTAAAAGCATCAATGAATGTGAGAGGCAGTTATTCTCATTGAAGACGCTCTGGTGGTACACGCAATGAAACAACGGTGATGCGTCACCCGCATAGCCAACAATACGGAGAAAACAACCTTCAGGAGAAGGATAAAGACGACTCACCTGGGCGCCGCTTCCCTCAGCGGAGGTCTCTCTTGTCCGTTGAAGATATCCATGTGAACTTTGCTTCCCCTAAATCACGGTCAGTCAAAATCTGGGCACAGGACCCTCCATCAAGAGACGACCTTGAATGTATCCTCTATGCGGAGACGCTGACCAGAACGGGAAGAGGGTGTGGGAGATCTGTATAAGCGGCCCACACCCCAAACGACTGTTCTAAACAAGCGGCTCAGCCGCAGCATCAGCGGGAAGCACAGCCACTCGCATAGTGTGGGGGTTGCGTGAGGTGGCGCGTGCCGTTGCCGGTATCGATCGGAACGCCGCCGCCAACTCATCCTCTTCCTATTTTACTAATCGCGCCATCTCCTGAATGAACCTTTTTTTTTTTTTAATAATTTTAAATCTACTTTCAAAACAAAACACTAAACACGTCGATTTTAAAATCAAGTACTTATTGGATTGCCCTAGGTTCACGTTGTTCGAGGCTTGAAATTGAGCATTTCGTGAACCTTTTTCATGAACAGAAACAAGTCAATGTTTCGGAAAATGGATATTGTAATAAGCTCGGCGTCGAAACCCACGCGTTTTTGTGTGATTACGTTCGTCCTTTCACGTCGAGACAACCAGTTTTTCTCAGAAAACAACACGCATGTTTACATAGATACAGTGCCTAGCCGCTTTATTTGGAACTCCATATGTCAGCGTAAAGAAACCTCACTAGTTGTTTAATCATTGAAAAAATAGCTGCATGTAAGAAATGTGTTAGGGAATAATGAATAAAACAAAATACACGAGTTTAACCCGTACCCGTTGTAAGATTACTAGAAGATTTATAAATTTCCATTTATATTTTAAGATTGTATATGCATGTTTAAACTCTAAGGTTTAAATACTAAATTGCCTAAATGCGTAGATGATTAACAGTAAAATTTAAAATAGCTCGTACTGAATTATGGTGAACATCAATTTATAGCACTAGTCATACAGAAATCAATAACGACCAGCCGCACCGGCGGCGCAGTGGTCAAAGCGATGGCTTCTGATCATTCGTCCGTGATGGGTACGGGTTCGAATCCCGGTGAGGCATGGATGTTGTGGTTGTGTTACGACACTGGCTCTCTCTCCTTTCCTGGAAACAGTGTCCCTAAATTAGGGATGGGCTCTAACAAGACGTTTTATCAAATGCACTGCTTATAGCCCACTGAGTTGCTCACGGTGGTCGTTAAACACCCAATCAAATAAATAAATAGCGACCAAGGTAATGAACAGCTGAAACAATTTACATGAGTCTGCTTTTATTATCTTGTCACTTGCACTTCAGAACACGAAAAACAAAAACAACTCATGTCATCTTAAATTGCTGTCCACGCTCCTTGGACAGCAAGGATACACAAAATACCCATGCTTTTCGTGAGAATGGGACAGAGAGAGAAGGGCCAATACTGGATTAAAAAAACAACAATGGACAAGCAGGGCTGCTTTAAAACCAGGAAACAAAAATGTTATCTGGAAAAGTTTGGTTGATCTCAAAAAGTCCTCCTACCTCCTCTTCATATCAAACCTGAACTTATGAAGCCATTTGTAGAAGCTTTACCAAGAGAAGGAAAGTGTTTAAAGTATCTGTGTAAAATGTTTCCGGGATTGTCAGTTGTCAAATTGAAAGCATTTTTATCGGACCAGACATTCGAGAGCTACTAAGAGACAATGAGTTTGAAACAAAAATGGAAACTGCTGAAAGAAAGGCTTGGAATGTTTTTAAGGAAGTTCTTGGAAAACTACAAAGATCTTAATTAAAAGCAAATAGTAGAAAACATGCTAGAAACAAATCAAAACATTAGGTTGTTCAAGGAGTTTGAAGGTGCACTTTCTGAACGCTCACCTGGACTACTTTCCTGAAAAACAAGAAGACAGATTTTTTCAAGACATAAATGAGTTTGGTTGATAAGTGTCTATTGGCGCAAGAGCCTTAATGAGCCAAAGATAACCAAATATAAATGAGGAGCAAGAAGAAAGATTTCACTAAGACATAAATGAGATGAAACGACGATACCAGGGAAGACGAAACGTCAACGTCATAGGCGACTACTGTTGGATGTTGCACAGAGAAGACCAGCAAGCTGTGCACATAAGAAAAAGTACCAAACGAAGCTTTGAAGGCAAAGGAAAATACAATATAAAGACTTAAAAATATAAAAAGACATTTCAAGATGGTTCTTTGTAACATTTTTTTACATACAAATATTTAACTTTTTGTAATAAAATAACTTTAAATAGGCTACATTCCCATATCTTCACATCCATTTTTTGAAAATTCTTTACGTCTTATTAGAGAAAAATAGTAGTCCTTTGTTTTCTATAAATCAGTACACCAGCCTTTATAACCAGCAAAAAAAAACGTGCAGACAATTTTGACAATTTTCACTGACACAAATTCTACAGGCCTGTGTAATGTAAACAACAATGCCTAAGGTTTTGCTTTTCGTTTAGGACCACTTGGTTCTGATCTATTTTTTTTTTTTTAGTCAGTTCTATTTTTGTAGCCTTTTCAATTTTTTTTTTTTTTTTTTTGGTATTGTGAAGAGTACACTACACCGAGATTTTCTTCAACAAACTTGCAGACCGAAGATAGACTATTTGTCATTTTCTTGTAGGACTTCCGTCCACAGTGAGTAGAGTTTAGGTCCCAGCCACCTAAAGCGAGATCGCCTTTTGGGCAGGACACAGAAACGGAAGGAATGAGGGCAAGTCTAGCGACTTTGACAGAACAGTTTGTAGTGAGATTACAGTACAGTACATGGGGTCACCGTACAAATTCGATGTTACACACAGAGGGGTGAGAGAATTTCAGGGGGGGCATAGGAAAGGATACCCATTTGACCAGCGGGTCCAGCCTGGGGGACGTCACTTAACGTGCTCGTCCGATGCACGGCGGATATTCAGCGATTGTTAGTAAATCACACCATCTCTGAAAGATCAGCCCAGGTTCGAACCTGAGGACCTTGCATTGATAGTCTGAATCGCTAACCACTAAGCCATCCGCGGCTCAACAAACTTGCAGAATGCACCCTTCCAGCTTTATTCCAAGCATTCCCAGGAAAATACCGTGCACCATATAAAAGAGGCCCCGTGGCCAGCCCTTGTTAGGCAGGTTAAAGTTGCTTGGCGGGTTTCCAGTTAAAACCGCTTTGTTCCATTTCTAACCGGTTTCTGCGTGTACAGCTGCAAAGGAATTCTCCGGAGTGGTTAGTCACTGCCAGAGCAGTGTAGGTACGCGGTCATAAGTGTAATCGAAGAGATAACAAAGGTAACGGAAATGGTTTTAAGTACGGAACAGCGGATTTTTATTGTGGAACAGTATTTCAGAAATAACTCATACAAGGTTTTAAATGAGTTCTTTACAGGAAAATTTCCACATTGTGCAGCACCGGCGAAATCAGTGGTACAGAAGTTAGTGCGGAAATTTCGTGAAATCGGCACGGTGTGCAACAGGAAAAGAAACAAACCCAAGACAATTCGTACTGAAGACCAATATCAAGGATGTGTGCACAATGATGTTACAAAGTCCTCGGAAGTCGATTCGCCGATTATCGTCTGCAACGGGAATATATGCCACGTCATGCCGACGCATACTTAAAGTGGATCTGCATTTTCGGCCGTACAAAGTTACGGCGCTCCAAGAACTTAAAACTCCTGATTATTCAAAACGGATGCAATATTGTAAGCGGTTTCAGGAGACCATTGCCAGCGGTGAAATGACCCAACATGACAAATGAAGCATGGTTTCATCTGTCCGGGTATGTCAATGCGCAAAACAGCAGGATTTGGACCGACACGAATCCCGGGCGGACAACGGAGACTTCTCTGTACGACCAAAAGATAGGCGTTTGGTGTGCTGTGTCTGCAAAGAGGATAGTAGGCCCATTCTTTTTCACTGACACCATCTATAAATTCGGAGCGCTATGTTCAGCAACTGTTCAACCCATGTGTTGCGACACTTACAGAAAAAGAGCGAACATATGCTTTTCTTCAGCAGGATGGTGCAACGGCGCATACTGCGCGGAACAGTCAACGTGCTGTGCATGATGTGTTTGGGGAGGACAGAACTGTATCGAAGGGACTATGGCCACCCAGATCACCCGATATCTCCACCTGTGACTATTATCTGTGGGGAGCATCGAAAGGGAAAGCGTACGCAACTAATTCACACACCCTTGATGAATTAAATCGAACTTTACAGATGCCGTAGCCTAGATTACTGCCGATGAGTTGTGGCACGTTACAAACAACATGTTCCGTCCTGTGCAGCTGCGTCTTGATGTCAGAGGACAGCACTTTCAGCAATTATTGTAAACGCAGGTAAATTACTTCTGTTTTCTCTCATTTCAACTATTCTTTACCATGCATAGAAACATTGCCTGACTGTTATCGTTCATTATACTCGGGGCTCTTTTATATGGCACACCCTGTACCTTTATGCTGTAACGGTTTGTGTGTCAGACGCAAACCATCGTTTATTTTTTTTTTCAGTGGAGGAAAACAACACAGAGAAAAGAGTTAACAAGATTCCTGGGTCAGTCGCGCAAACAGCATTTAACTGGAGTATACAAACACGATATTCACGTTCGTCCCGATGGTTTATTGACTGAATTTCGACGAAGAATGATACTTGTGATTTAAGTCACGTTGCGATGAGCACGATTAGTTCATGAGCAATTTCGGATTTTTGTTTTTTATTATTAACGTTATCGGTACGGCGTGAAGTTTTGGAAAGTGTCACACAATATTAGAGGCAGGTGCCGACGACACAACATAGCGGCATGGTCTAATGACCTTTGTGATCGCAGAAAGGAAAGAAGCCAATTGTTATGTGTAGAAAGGAAAGAAGCCAATTGTTATGTGTGCCTTGGTGAAATTGACCAACTCGTTTTGTTTGTTTGTTTCTTAACGTGAGAGAAACTTGAATAAATCAATATTTCACGACTAAAAAAAACGGCGAATGCATTGCCGATGTCATCCCGTTTGGTGAAACGTTTCTTTCGCAAGCAGATGTCTAAAAACCAAAACAAATAACAGACGGCTGGAGTAAAATCGGAAGCACAGAGTTAATTGTCTTCCGTTTTCGCTGTATGTGCCGAGAGAAACACGAGAGACGTCTAACAGTTCCAACGGAGTTCCTCTTGCAATTTTGCTTTAGCAACTTGAAGACTGTGAAAGTAAAGCAGTGCTTGCCGATGGTGGAATTCGAACCCACGCCTCCTCACCAGTTATTTTATTAACTATTTTTTTTATTTTGGTCGGAGATTAACGACCACCGTAACTCAATGGGCTATAAGCAGTCGCCCGTCCCTGATTTAGGGCCACTGGTTCCAGGGAAGGGAGAGAGACAGTGTCGTAAGACAAATACAAAATTCATGCCCCACGGGATTCGAACCCGGACCCAACTCGAACGAATGGTCAGAAGCCAGCGCTTAGACCACTGCGCCAGCGGCGCGACGGAGCCAATTATTCCCCCGACTGAACTATACCTATCTTGGCTTATCGCTGCAACATACCGTTTTGACACTTGTGTCACCTCAGGGGTAAGTCACATACCCCCAACCCCCACCCCCGAGAAAGGCGAGGGTACGAAATCGCAGGTTTTGGGTCCGCCGCAAACCATGCTTGAAGAAGAGCTCAGTATACAAGAAAGAAATTTTTATTAATTCCAAACGATGTGTGAAGAAACATGTGTTACGCGGATATAACATTTTGAAGCATTTTCGTATTAATTTATTTCTCCTTAGATAGCGTCTTCGAACCTACCGCTAGGTTCGAAGACGCTACCTAAGGCGGCTTCGGTAATTGGACTTATGAGAGTGAGTTTCAAAGAGAAGCGGTTTTTTTTTTGTGCGGAAGGCCGTCTTATAAAACTTTAAGTACCTAATCGTTTTATTGGCATACGCCGAAGTCAGGGGTGCTGCAATCAGCGAAAGATTCCAGATTGCTTAATTAGTTTATAGCATCAGAGACGCCATAGGCCTTCAAGCTAGTGACGGGCACAAAGGGACAAGAGGTCAGAGAAAGATAGTCTAGGGAAGGCAGAACTTAGGGGACGATGCTTTGAGGAGAAGGGAGTTCATTCGGAGACGTCTTCGGGGAGCGAGCGAGGAAGGAATTACCTCACAATCGCCCATGCTGAAACGCATGGGCGATTGTGAGGTAAAATCAAAAATCTTGAAAACAGCGAGACAAAAGTAACGTGTATGCTCAGTTCGCTAAGGGTACAAACTGATTATTTTGGACTATACGAGTTACTTATAAAACAGTTTTCCATAAATATTCTAACTTACATATTCCGTGGAGAAATAAATTGCTATGACATAAGTAAAGCAATTATGAATTTAAAATCAAACAGCTTAAAACACTTTTTGTTTCCTTCTATACATAAAAAAATCTAAAAACAACCAACCTGTTTTATAAAAGTATAGACTGGTGAATTCTGAAAGTTCATCCTTTTTGGGAAAAACAGCAATTTTGTCTGTTTTTTCCCTTCTACATGAGCACAATCAGGCTTTCTTAAACCTTTCATTTTTACTAAGTTCCGGAATCTCTACAAATTTTTTAATGTCACAATGTTCATTGTTTTTTTTTGTAGTCCCACAGTGCTACTAGATTTTTTAATACTATTTTGCATATCCTTCTCGTAATTATCCCAACTATTTACCATAATTTTGAATAGTTGTACTCGCTCTGTATTATTGTCCCTCGCACGCTTGATCAATGGATATTTGTTGATAAGCGCATTCCTAGATAATGGGATTCAAATTTTGGATTTTTTTTATTTTTTTTTTTTACTTTTACAAACTGGTTTATTTGCAAAAGCTATAAATTCCTTTACTTTAAATTGAAGTCTGTGAATAATTTTAACAGATACAAAAAATACGGACTTCTCATTTTCTCCGGAATTTCCCCGTTTAGTCGGCAAAAAAAAAAAAACCCCGGACAACAATCAGCCCTGTTTCAGGACCGGGAAGGGTGAATGATTGGAAAACGAATGAGAAGAGAAAATAGATAGAATGTGCAGATGATAAGTAGAAAGCAAAGTAAGCATAATTAATTCAGCGAACAATAAGTAAGATAATATCCGAAAACTTGAACATTTCGTCATCCTGGAGCAGGAATCGAACCCGCGTCTCCCTGATAGCGACCGAGTATGCTACCCACTACACCATCCCGAACGACCGAGTCTCAAGTTTCCGATTAATTTGAATATAACCATCATAGGATTCGCTAGTCGAAGCAACCGGCATTCATGTTTAGCGAATCTGGAGGTTAAGAATCCTATCCCGTGATTGCCCGGAGGAGCAGAAAAATCATAAATGGAATACGGGATTACAGCATACAATACAAATTTTGAAGATGTGAATTCGTTTTTTGGTGTAAACATGACAAGGATGGTAAGTGAGATAATATTCGGAAATTTGAAAATTTCGTCGTCTTGGAGCGGGAATCGAACCCGCGTCTCCCGGATAGCGCCCGAGTTCACTGCCGCTTGCTTCGACTAGCGAATGCTATGATGGTTACATTTAAATTAATCGGAAACTTGGTCGTTCTGAGTGGT
Organism: Macrothele yani; assembly: GCA_039090855.1. Taxonomy (NCBI): domain Eukaryota; kingdom Metazoa; phylum Arthropoda; class Arachnida; order Araneae; family Macrothelidae; genus Macrothele; species Macrothele yani. The sequence goes on along the minus strand of CM077024.1, from coordinate 139,244,442 downwards.
GTAGTGGGTAGCATACTTCAGCGCTATCTGGGAGACGCGGATTCGATTCCCGCTCCAGGACGACGAAATTTTCAAGTTTTCGGATATTATCTGACTTACCATCCTTGTCATGTTTACACCAAAAAACGGATTTACATCTTCAAAATTTGTAAATGAATGATTTTAATATCACAAATGATCTTGACACTTTTCGTGAAGTACAATTCCTTCGTAACATCCACAAACAGTTGCAACTCATTATACGTTCCGAACCCAAACGGGAAGGAGAAGTCCCGTTAACAAGTAAAAAAACCACCCCGTAACACATCGCACACATTTCGAAGCGTAGAAGGAACTCTCATTAATTTCAGATGATGATGTGTGGACGCAGTATCTCACATTATTCTTGAACCTCACGCCCAGGAGATTTGTGTTACGTTCGTTCGTCAATGGGAAAATAAGGCCCATTTTTTCTGCCGGTGGTGGTATTCGAACCCATATGTCCTCGCTCCGGAGCCAGTTATTATCCCGACTGAAGTACACCGACCTTGGCTTATCGCTGAAACTTGCTTCTTTGACTCTTGCGTCACAGAACAACAGTTATCACGTCCTAACAAGGGGTTCGGTTGTATTTACTATTTACACACGACAAGAAAGAATAAATGAAATAGTGGTAACTTACACTTTTCTTTATTGGCTTTGCCCAATCCAAGCACTTGAAATTGAAAAAACAAATACGCACACGATGGTTACTTGAAAAGCTATTAATAATTATGTCAGGAAAAATATATCAACAAATGCTTTTTGCTAACACCAATAACTCAGCATCGAAGAAATTACAGTACGTTGAAAAGCAACATGTCACTAGTTCGACTGCTGAATCACACATGCCACCTGACTGCCCAAGTAATGACCTTTTATCTTTGTCTTAATCACTTGACTATTTGCCAGAAAATTGCAGAAAGCCAGTGGTGTAAGTAGACGGTTTGTTTGGGAGGAACGCAATGTTTAATGTTTAAATTCTGGGATGATTCTCTCTCAATCTCCCTCCCTCTCTCTCTCTCTTTCTCACGCACGCACACACATTTTACACGTCTGTCTTCTTTTATATGCACATAAATAAAAAAATATATTACAATGAACAGAAACTGAACTCTAATACATTTATAATTCAGCTAAAAATATCTTTATCGCAAAGGTCACGTGTCAACTGAAGGAGTTTCGTTTTCCTTAACTGCGCAGCTGAAAAATAGTGAAAACATTTGGAATTCACTAATTGTTTCCTACCTAATTGTACAGAGTAATTAGCGCAATAAATGAGCATATTCAGTTCATCGATGTTATGTACAGAGTTCTATAAAAATAAAATATATCTGCGGACACAAATACTGAAACCAAAAACTTCCTGCAAACCCACGGAGCGCGAACCACGATAACAAAATATAAGATAAAGTGAAATTAATAAAACAATATATAATTATTATTACAACATTACAGATTTCAATGAGGACAAAATAAGTACATTACAACTGAATGTACAGCAATGTGTGTAAATGGTCCTTTATAGCAAAATATTTTACTATGAACCTCATGAAAACAAGAGACTAATTAAAGGAAGTTTTTTACATCTACAAAAACAATTCCGTCAATGAACCTTCAGAACTCTCAACAACATGATTAAAAAACAGTAGACTTACAAAGTACATAAAGAAAACATTTTAATTTAAAATAACTGGTAAGAGGAACCTGGCAACAAAATTTAAATTCTTTCTCTGTAAACAAAACTTTTGATACTCTATACATTGAGAACAGACCTTGATAAAAAATCTAGAGGCCAGAAATGTCTGTAAAAACAAAAGGACTCAAAAGATGTAAAAAATAATTGAAAGTTCAAGTAGAATTTAGTATTACGTGTACAAATAAGTTTCAAAGGGTTTTTTTGTGTGACGTATACCGCTAACCTACATATCCGACATTCCCCCGCGTTGCTGTCATGTGACCGTAACTGATCCAGAGTATAAAATGTGACACAGAAGTTTGCCCAATAGTCACACGCACTTGCACATTGGTAGGAATTTAAATGGGAAGCGATACTACATTTATTCGACACTGCATCGTTACGAATTTCGTCAACGAAAAAGTGCTGCAAAAGCATGTGCATCGATCAGATCTGTTCTGTTCCGGGGAACAATATTGTATCGAAAATCACGTACGAATTTTGGTTTAAACGGTTTAAAGCATGTGATTTTGACGTATTGTGGAAGAAACGCAACGTGATGCCACAGCAGTCGGCTGCATTTGGAGGCAATGGTCCCAGGAAGGATCTGTGCAACGTCGTAGGGGTCGTCCGAGCGCACCGATCGTCGCATCTGACGCCATGCAGTAGCGAACCCACAGGCCACAACGGGAGACATTTTGCCGAGTGTACGGCGAGGCTTGGATGCGCCGATTGGCTGCGTCTGGTTTGCTGTCCAGTCGTCCGTTGCAAAGGCTACCCCCAAACGCGAGCCATCGTCGTCACCGCTTGGCGTGGTGTCGCTCCAGAGCTGTGTGGGTTGCCGAATGGAACAGTGTGGTGTTCAGCGACGAATCGCGGTTCTGTCTCGCCTAGGATGATCGCCGTATGAGAGTCTGGAGGCGACGTGGCCAACTGGGGGATTCCTCCGCCATTGTGGAGCGCCAAACGGCCCAGCAACGTGGAATCGTGGCGTGGGGTGCTATCAGCGCCAACGGGCACATTGACGACACGCCGCTATGTTGACGAGATGCTGCGGCTCGTGGCCCTACCGTACCTGCAGGACATTCCAAAAACCGTTTTTCAACAGGATAACGCCCGGCCTCATGCCGTTCGGATCAGCCTGAATGCTATACATGGTGAGCGGATGCTTTTGTGGCCAGCACGATCATCCCCCGACCATCTGTGGGACACGATTGGATGTCGGTTGAGTACCCTCCAACCTCCGTAAAATGAAGATGAACTGTGGAAGGATCAACACCACATGGTCCACGATACCCCAGGACTCTATTCGGACTCTCATTGTCTCGATGCCACGGCGGATTCAACGCTGTATCGCTCAAAATGGGGGCCACGCTCCTTATTGATCATCCTGTATATTCGGCCACTGGAACCTAGTCTGTATTTGACAATTAAATCATTTGTTCAGGACCTACTTGGCTATCTGTATGCAATTTGGACTATTGTCAAGTATTCCTTCATGGAGTGACATTTTCTCTGTCAGGCAGTGTATTTACTTGGTAACTCCGCTGCATTGCGGATGAGATAATTCAGTTGGCTTTGGGATAGTTTTGTCCACAGATGAGGCAAAAGGTCACAAAGCTCTCAAAGTATCGTAGGGGTAGTAAAATGTCTGTCCAAGCTCTTCAATACTGCATTTCGTAAGAAAGTAGCCACGTGTGGGCGGGCGTTATCATGGTGTAGGGTCCACTTGACCACCAATTCCGGTCGCTTAATCGATATGTGTCGTCGCAGACGCTTCAAGACTAAAATGTCATACTCAGCATTGACAGCAATTTGTGGAGGAACGGCATGCTGGTAGACTACACCTTTATGATCAAAGAAAATTATCATCATCACATTCCCAGCTGATTTGGTTTGGCGGACATTTTTTGGAGGAGGCGAGCCTGTATGTTTCCAGACACCCTTTGTTGTATTTCGTTATTGTTGGTTGTGGGGGTAAATCCCCTGCTTGTCCGAAACGTTTTACTACATGTGGTGATGTTGATTCCATTCACATGCTATTCTCTGTGGTAGCGTTGGCCAGCATATTTGGCACTTATTATGACCAGCCGTTCCTCATCATCGCAGGTCGGTGCAAATTAACATAAGCATTGTTCCAATTAAAAATGCAAGGAGTTAAAATAAATGGTTTTTAATAAAACCAGGCGAACACACAAAAACGGTACAACACATAAACAGAAAACATTTATCATTAGATCATAATGCTTCCTTCGTTCACAAAAGAAACGAGCAACTCCCTGGAGGCGGAAGTAACATTCCTCTGGCTGGTGTCCTTCGAAGAAAAATACTCCCCTTTTCTTCTCGCTTCTCAGTTCACCCCTCATTTGCACGTGTCCGCCGAAAACATCATAAACAACCTCCCGTGCTGGGGGCTTACACACAGGACACATAGCTATCTCCATCGCTCTCTTTCTTTTTCTTTTTTCGATGGCTGATCGCATCACCACAGGCGAGCCTGTATGTTTCCAGACACCCGTTGCGCTCTTCGTGAGGGGGTCGAAATAGTGGACCCATGTTTCATCGGCAGTTATTACGGTGTTTAGAAAGTTTTGGATCCTTTGCAATCATTTGTTTCCACTCATGACACACCTCAACTCTGGATGGCAATTGTTCTCTCGTCACGTGATGAGGTACCCATCAGGAACACACACGATGCAGCAGTAATCTGTCGCATAGAATGTGGAATGCCGACGTTTTTGAAATATTAGTTGACGCCGCTATGTCTTCATGCGCCATTCGTTGATCTTCTTGCAGGGTTGTCCAAACAGTGTTAACAATACGCTCCGTAACAACACTTTCAAGTCAAGTCGACCAGGCCTAGGAGCGAGTTCTGCAGGCAAACGCCCTTTTTGGAAATCATGGTGCCATCTAAAAACCGTTGACTCACCCAAACATTTATCTTTGTAAGCTTTTTCATTAAATCAACAGTTTCTGGAGCCGTTTTACCCAAACGATAGCAAAATTTTATCGCACAACGCATTTCACTTCTTAACTCCGAATCACTTACCTCCATAGAATGGCGAAATGCAGACGTACCTTGAACAACTGCAGAATAACAAAACCAGAATCGTCTGCCACGGCTAAAAACTATTACCATAGATACTTCCTTAATTCGGTTAGTCGTCTCTACGTGGATATTTTCCCCCTACGCACTGTTGCCAACTCAAAAAAATGTTTTTATGGAACGGACTTTGTATGTATGTATTGCATTATAAATTAGCATAATATAAAATTATGTGGTTTCTTTATTGCTTTTCTGGGGGCACTTGAAATTTCCTAATACGTAGAATTTAACATTTTGAAGTTTCTCTTATACGTTTTCTACTGCCATCCATTAGAAAAAGGTATAACCGTTTTTCCAATGTACCTCGTACATTACCGTAGCATACTAGTTTCACATAAATTGGTAAATTACATTTTGAAGAACGCCAACTTTCTTGTGTCGCACTTAATTTTTAAAAGATTGCAAAAATTAAGTGCGAGCTTCTATACTCCAATGGCGGGAGGGACTTATCACATCTCGTCGTGGAACGCAAGAACGGTATCCATCCACGTTAATGTGCTCTTCTACTGTTTCCTTTCTGATCATCCCAATCACCCACACATCTCACAAGCAGTCGGATTGCGTCAGTGGGGGTCTGGTGGAGGCCGAACTGCTTCCCCTACTGCCTTCGAGTTTCCCCGATTGTCAATTTATTGCCTCTGCTTTGTTAACATTGGGAGAGGTCTTCCATCCCTTCCCCCTGTCCGAGTTGTATCCCAAGTGAGCAGAAATAGCCGAAAGTGCGAAGCTCTTGATTCAGCAACTTCTCACAACACATTTATTTCTAAAAGCGCTCTAACTTCTAGAATTTTTTTTTTTTTCAGATAGCAATTTTGTCTGATGAACTGTTGAACAAACAAAAATGGATTCTAAGCAATAATTCTGATGTTTTTCGCTCTAAATGCAAGGGACTATTTTTCGTAGCGGAGGTAGCTGTTTCGTACCCTTCATAGTGGTTCACTCTTAGGTAGACTCGGAGTATAGAAATTCCAGTTTTTAGTAAATATGCAGTTCACAGACGAACACACATTTTATTATTAAAGAATAATCCATTTTTGATTTTTGTAACTCTCATGAGGTCGCAGAATATAAAACATGACCGAACATGTTGCACAGGTTTTTGTAAATTTTGATCTACCGAAATCGACAGTACTTTCCTCTTGATCTGATAATATCAGTACTTTCTTTTTATCTGACATCAGCACGTGGAAAAAATTGATCTTATGCACAAAAACACAGTTTTATGCTTCACAAAATATCTGCTCTGAGCAAGTTTATAGGCTTTAAATAATTTCCGATATACGTTTTGTAACGTCAGTGCGAAGGCTCATGATGCGTGAGTAAACATTACTGCAGATCCAAGGTAGCTGGTTGAAAACATTACCGCCATTTTTCGCTAAATTAGAATGTGCTGCGTCGATCTTTCGTAGAATGATTCCATTTTCGTTACGCTTTTTTTTTTTTTTCGTTTTGATTACCGTTTCCAACAGGGATAATGACTCTAATTTGAGTTTCAGTGAGCTGAAGTAATCGCCTTCATTGCCGGAAATAAAAACTATCTTTTCCTTCTTAAACTCGGACAGACGAAAATCTAGAAGACTGATTTTCTTTATGTTTTTTTATCTGTAATCAATATTAGCTAAATAAAAGATCCACACGATACTGAGAAACTGAAAACGATCAGTATTATCCGTTACATTCAATAAATACATCAGGGCAACAAACTCTCCGGTATCTCTTTCAGAGGGTAAATTAAAGAGTGCAATCGAAAAGTGTTTGGTAACATCTTTTTCATTTGACGTATGGAATTGTTGTGAACTCTTTAGGTATCGCAAAACAAAATCGCCATATGTTTTCAATTTTTTTTTCTCCTGTGGATGCGAACACTGCATTAGGTCTTCCAAAAACATACCAAGTTTTGTTCGATTTTTTCTGTCGCGAAAAGCTAATACCAACTGAAAGTTAATAACAAATATACACAGAACCGTTGTGCTATTTGCGAACAAAATATTACCGGGTATGACATTCACAGTAAACAAAAATAGCTGAACATGTCGTTGTTCCTGTACCGTGGCCACAAGAAAAGAGATGGCATGCTGGAATGTCGTAACAGTGTGCGAGAGAAGTCGTACGCAGGTGATTTTGGAGATATATAATAGTTGGCAGGACGCTCTTAAACAAAACTTTCAGATTTCGTTGTCACTCTAAAGAGAATATGCAGTGTTGCCACCATTGCGGGAAAACAAAACTATAAAAAGACGTGTTACAGGTCATTCACATTTATGGGCCGCGGATGGCCTAGTGGTCAGCGTTCGTGATTGCCACGGAGGAACCTCAGGTTCGATCATAGGCAAGTACGAACGCTCCAACCACTAAATATCCGCCGTGCGTTAGATGGGCACGTTAAGCCGTGGGACCTCGGGTACTCCCACCCCGGTAATAAATAAGGGCGTCTTCCATCTCCTTTCTACCTCGCTTCGTGTCACTTTTTTCATAAAATCAATTGGGCCGTTGATGGCCTAGTGGTCAACGTTCGTGACAGCCATGGAGAAACTTCAGGTTCGATTCCCTGCAAGTATGAACGCTCGAACCACTAAATATCTGCCGTGCGTCGGATGGGCATATTAAGCCGTCGGACCCCTGGTACTGGCATACGGTGATAAATAAGGGCGTCTTCTTCCCCCTTTCTACCTCACTTCCGTGTCACTTTCCTATCGGGCACTCTAGCCCAAATCTCCTAGCTTCCTATTCCCAAGGGTTGTTTAAGACCTGGGGTCAGACACTCCCTTCCTAAAATCCTCTACATATGATCTTATCTGGGATCAGACACTCTCTTCCTAAAATCCTCTACATATGATCTGATGATCTATGATCACTCACATTTATTATCCGCCAAATTCGGCGTAGGAAATTAACAAGAAGGATGACACCGAATTTTCGGTTGTAATGAGCACGTCTTTTGAATCCTTTCCGACACACATAAAATATCTTAAAGTTATTCATAGTCAAGGGAATCCATTGCGGAAAATGGGGGAAAAAATTTAACCGCGTTTCTATAATCGATAAAACAACCGGAAACAGAAACAGTTACTTCCTCCCATAGCGGTTGAAAAGCCTGTTACGATTTTAAAATTAACAAATTGTGCTAAAAAAATTTCTCTTAGCTGAAGCAGGCGCGACGCAGCTCCCCCCCCCCCCCAACTTTTTTGAGCCCACCTTTTATCCCCCCTCCTCAAAATACAGGGTAATTCAAAATGATTCATCCGATTTCAAACGACTGTATTTTACGTGTTTCTAAATATACAGCGATTACATAGGATAAATAAAAGACTGTCCAAATTTTGTTTTCATATCTTATAAATGTTCTATGTGACTTCTGTTGGTCACGTGAACTATGTCGATGCGATAATCAAATTCCTGCCGTACGTGATCAAGCATGTCTGTTGTCAACGACTGTAGAGCATTATGAATGCGAACTTTGAGCTCATCTAGCGGTGTGAACAATGGTGGCACATACACATTATTCTCAGTTGCTATCTTGGGTCCCAGACCTGGGCTATCTTACCCGCCCTATACAGTACTATTTTTTGTTTTTTTTAATTGCGAAGTTTATTTTTTAATTGTTAAGTAATAGAAGTAACATTTTTCTCTAAATTTTATGTACATGCTATTGCTAACATGATACCAAATAATTATGAGGATTAGGATTTGAACACTTATTTGTACATGAACTCCATTTTTCTTTCCTTCTGAGTGAACTTGAGTGTTACGTTTTCACAAAAATGTTTCTTCCTAGTAATTTTTTATATTTAAAAATAATATTTTTCTCTATTAACAGATCAGCCAAGTTGCCCGAATGTACATGTTCTTGTGTGGCTCTAAGATATATCTTGATTCTTTTTAACACGGAAAAACTTCTTTCGGCAGTTACAGCTGTTGATGGAAAGTTTCTTATTAGATCTGCTAATTTGTACACCTCAATAAACACTATGTCCAATTATTCAACTTTATGTAACAAGTAATGTCTCTTACTGATTTGTTTTGTATTCATCAAGGGAAAAAAAACACATTCCGTTCATTTTTTAATCGAGCTGTATCAAAATTTGAAGCATAGAGTTCTTTAAGCTCTGATAGTACATGTTCAGGGAAGCTTTCAAAACATTTATCAAAACAGTTCGAATCCAGGAAAAAAACCACGAATTTAAGATATAATATCACTGATTTGCAACTACCCCATCAGAGCTGCAGAGTATGATCGAGGAACTTGCTGACAAGAGTAAAGAAGTGGGATTAAAAGTGAACTTTCAGAAGACAAAAGTGATGTTCAATGCTTTTACAAGAAATGAAGATTTATCGATTGATGGAGAAAAACTGGAGATAACAGATACGTATGTTTATCTTGGACAGCAGATATCAAGTGAGGGTCACATTGATGAAGAAATTAATCGGCGTACAAAACTTGCCTGGAGAGCTTTTGGAAGAAACAGCATAATTTTCAAGAGCAATATGCCATTATGTCTTAAAAGAAAAGTGTTTGATCAATGCATCCTTCCAGTGCTTACGTATGGTGCAGAGACGTGGACCTTAACTAAAAGAGACATACAAAGGCTGCAGACAACTCAAAGAAGCATGGAGAGGTGCATGCTTGGTATAACCAGGAGAGATAAGAAGAGGAACTCGTGGATCCGAAAAATGACAAGAGTGGTAGACATCATGATCAGAGTTAAATCCCTGAAATGGCAATGGGCTGGACATACTGCCAGAAGGACAGACCATAGATGGACAGCCGAAATTTTAGATTGGATTCCAAGGGACAGGAAAAGACCCAGAAAAAGACCACATGGGAGATGGGTGGATGAAATTCGTAAATATGCGGGAGTGACATGGAGGAGACTGGCACAAGACAGACCGTTGTGGAGGAAACTTGGGGAGACCTTCGTCCAGCAGTGGATTGATAATGGTTGACAATGATGATGATGATGATCACTGATTTTAATTCATTGACACTTCACACAAACTGAAACAACTCTCACGAAACAAGCGCTGTTAAGAGCGGAAGCATGGAGGGACTGAGGTAGTCCGAAGTCTTCTCTTTTCTGAGCGAACCGTTGAGCACAGTAATAGTCCATTCTACCTCCATACGCTCATTCATGTTTTTCTGAGCGAACCGTTGAGCACAGTAGTAGTCCATTCACCTCCATACGCTCACTCATGTTGTCATAGAAACGCTAGCAGGCGATCGTATCGAAGATCTTCGCATCGAACAGAGAAGACTCTCGAAGACCTGTTTGCGTTATGCTGTTGATCATCGCTCGCCAGACAGATTCTCATAATCGAATCCGCTCGTATTTTTCGCACCGAAAGCATCGACATATCTTAATACCGTTGATAACTGACTTTTATTTGTGTATATTTAATTGACTTTTATTTGTACATTCTCTGGGCTTCGCAGCTAGCCTAGGTAGCCTGGAATATACACTCCCATAAAGAAAAGTTCTTTCAGCTGGATGGAGCGTCGCCACATTGGAATCTTGATGTTCGCCGTTACCTTAACCAACAGCTTCCTAACGGCTGGATTGGTCTCTGTCGACACGACGACAAGGCGCTGTACAGGCGGCCCGCCAGGTCTCCGGACCTGAGAATTTGCGACTTTTTCTTATGGAGGTATGCCAAGGATAATGTGTGTTTTTTGCCGATATCTTTGCTTCTAACAGTCCTATTTGAAAAGTATTTTTCTTGTCGAAGAGCGTTTCGTGAGGGAAATATTTTGCATATGATTTTAAAATTTTCTTAACGCACACGTGTGCCACTAAGAGTGCATAAGTTCACGTTTCCGTTTGCATTACATTAGCAGCACTACTAACTGCCGAAACATTTTGTGTACAGTTATTGCCAAAAATGGTGCACAATTTTACCGCTAGGGGCGCAAATGTCGTATCGGATTTTGTTAATATCTCTGCTTTTAAAAGTCCGATCTAAAAAATTCTTTAAAATTATTTACGTTGTCGAACACTTTGCCTCTACTCGTGAGGTTTTGTATTTCGCAGTTTTGGCGCTAGGTGGTGTTAGTGTGTACTTCTGTTTGATGCTCTATCTCTGCTTCTAAAAGCCCTTTTAAAACATTTCTTTTTTTACTGTTTGCCTTTCGTCACAGTAAAGATGGAGAAAATTATCAATTTAAAATGGTGCCCAGTTTACCCACTACGGGGTAGAAATGTCAAAACCTTTTTCTGGGTATCTCTGCTTCGAATAGACGTATTTGAAAAATTATTTTGCCATACTATAACTTTTGCTGTAAAGAATGACTTTCACATACGTGTATTTTATACTTTCCCATTATTCAAAATTCTTCCACTAGAAAGCGTAAAGTTAGATCATGGTTGCCTCTATATTTGTTCGTCTAATTGTTTGATATAAAAATCTCTTTGTCTCTGCTATGTGTTCCTTCAGCTGAGTGGCAACGCCAGCCGCTCAGAACTGGGTGGGCTGTTTGGCGGGCTAAGCGTGATGGAGAGGGGCAAAAATTTTTGCAAAAAAATTCCGTTCATGTAGATTTCACCCGATCCCAGTATAAAAAAAAAAGTTTTCAGGTACATACTGTGCGTATTTATTCAATGTACAGGGGTTCGAGAGAATAATGTGAACACCATGCTCAGAGACTTGACTTTTAATGCATCTGCGTACGTCGCAATACGCAAAGGTATCCTCCCCTTTTTTGGTTGTAATAGCTTTGTTTAGAACCTCAAGGTCCTGTTTAAGTGCATTTAAAATGTCTTGTTGCAAAACTTTTTCAGGGTGACGACGAAATGAGCGACCTAACGGACTTCGAAAGAGGGCTAATTGTTGGTGGCTGGCTAGTTGGTGCCTCCGTGACAACAGTCGCCACGGTAGTGGGGTATCGAGAGCTGCTCTGTCTAGCGTCATGACAGTCTACCGTGTTCGTGGCAAAACCTCGCCTGCGAAACACAAGAGCTGCCGGAAAACGACCCTGACTGATAGAGACAGGAGAGCACTAAAAAGGATTGTTACCCGTAATAAAAAGACCACGGGGCCGAAAATTCGTGCGGAGCTTAATTTGCATCTCCGGACACCAGTATCAAGGAAAACAGTGCGGAGGGAAGTGCATAAACAAAGTATTCCTGGAAGAGCTGCTATTGCAAAACCTCTGGTGACCCAGGTGAATGCACACCGGCGACGGCAGTGGTGCCAGGAGCATACAATGTGGACTGCCGATGGTTGGAAGCGTGTAATGTGGTCGGATAAATCCACATTCACACTATTCCCCACCGCAGGACGTGTTTACGTGTGGAGAACACTGTCAGAAGCGTACAACCCAGACTGTCTGCTTCCAACAGTGCAGCATGGTGGTGGTTCTGTCACACCCTGAGCGGTCATATCGGGGTTTTCAGCAGGTCCCTTGATCACCTTGAAAGGATGGATGACTGGCAGGGCGTATGAAACCATTTTGGACGACCAAGTCCATCCAATGGCTCAGGCATTGTCTCCTGCAGGGGATGTCATCAATCAAGATGATAACGTCCCAATTCACAGAGCTCGGAATGTCCAATCACGGTTTGAGAAACACGAGGACGAACTTTCACACTTTCCTTGGCCTCCCCAATCACCAGACTTAAGCATCATCGAGCCACTGTGGTCTGTATTGGAAAACAGAGAAAGAGCCCGTTATCCTCCTCCTGCATCCCTGAAGGATCTGGAGCAGTTTCTTCATGAAGAATGGTGTAACATCCCACTAACCACCATCCAGGATTTCTATGCGTCCATTCGAAGGAGGATTGAGGCGTTTTTGAATGCCATAAGTGGTCCCACGCTCAATTAGGTATGTAAAACCCTCTTTTGCCAGGTGTTCACATTATTCTGTCCAACCCCTGTATGTGGTATGCACTGGAAACCATAGGCACGAATCTCCATTGCAAGTTACTATTTCTTCGCAATTTCAGCTTACTTACGTACAGTTTTTTTTTACTTTTGCTGTCATAAGGGTGTTTATCAATTTCGATTTCTAACCTGACAAGGAATCTTTCTCTCTCTCTTATCTTTTTAGATTATAATTCTTTCTTATGCACTCTCTCTCTTTCTTTATCTCTCTCTATCTTTTTAGACTATAATTACAGAAACGGTGTTTTTTTATCACTCTCCTAGACATTCGCTCCGAGGACTCCCTCCATTTCTCAGAAGTACAAACACTAAATTTAATAAAAATTTAATTTTATATGATAAAATTGCTGCAAATTCGAAATAGTACCGTATGTTTATCTAAGTTTCCTAAAATCTTTGATAGTTGCACTCGCCATTTGTTCTAACTGCTTAAATACAGGGTAACTCAAAATGATTAATCGAATTTCAAATGACTGTATTTTATGTGCTTCTAAATATACAGCGATTAAATGTACATAGAATAAAGAAAAAATATCCAAATTTTTGTTTTCATACCTCGTAAATGTTCTGTGTCTTCCGTTGGTCACGCGAACTACGATAATCAAATTCCTGCTATACGTGATCAAACATGTCTGCTGTCAATGACTGCACAGCACTATGAATGCGCGCTTTAAGTTCATCTAGCGTTGTGGGCAATAGTGGCACATACACTAAGATATACATTTACGCCACCTGGGCAAAAACTTATACATTATTTTCAGCACAAGGTATACTCAAAATGCTTGTCGTAGTGAGCATCTGAAAATAAATCTGACCTCGAATTTTTTTTTTTTTTTTTTAGATCGAGCTTTCAGTAGAGCAGGCATTGCTGCAAATACACTGACGAAAAAAAAATCCCAACACCAAGAAGGGGTTGTGTTAGATAAACGACAGTTGGTAGGCGGTGAAAGTACATCTGCAAGACGACGTCTATGCAAATTTTGCGCTCGGCGCATACGTGTGGCGCTAGTAGCGCCCCTCGGAACATGCAAAGTAGGTTTGCTGTAAATACGCGCTGTAACGTTCGTGAGCGTTAGTTATCGTTGAGATTCGACGTAGGGTGTAGATGTTAGTCAAAAATGCCTTTAAGAAGACGAAGAAGCCATTATAAACAGCTCACGGAGTTTGAACGAGGTCGTGTAATAGGGCTACGAGAAGGTGGATTTTCTTTCCGCAATATTGCAGAACGACTTGGCAGGAATGTAGCCACTGAGCATGATTGTTGGCAGCGGTGGTCAAGGGAAGGTACTGCCTCAAGAAGACCGGGTTCCGGCCGGCCACGTGGCACTACTGAGAGGGAAGACCGCCGTGTACGGCGTATGGCCGTGGCGCATCGTACCGCGTCTGCGGCAGCAATTCGAGCTGCAGTTGCCACCAGAGTGACACAACGAACTGTTTCAAATCGGTTATTTGAAGGACAGCTCCGAGCCAGACGCCCTGTAGCGTGCATTCCACTTACTCCAAAACACTGCCGTTTGCGACGTCAGTGGTGTCAAGCTAGAGCTCATTGGAGGACGGAGTGGAGATCTGTTGTGTTTTCTGATGAAAGCCGGTTCTGCCTGGGTGCCAGTGATGGCCGTGTGTTGGTTAGAAGGAGGCCAGGTGAGCGTCTGCAACCAACCTGTCTGCGGCCGAGACACACTGGACCTACACCTGGAGTTATGGTCTGGGGAGCAATTTCCTATGACAGCAGGAGCACTCTCGTGGTTATCCACGCACCCTGACGGCACAGTTGTACGTCGGTCTGGTGATTCAACCTGTTGTGCTGCCATTCGTGAACAGCATTCCAGGGGTGTTTTCCAACAGGATAACGCTCGCCCGCATACCGCTGTTGTAACCCAACATGCTCGCCAGAGTGTCGGCATGTTGCCGTGGCCTGCTAGATCACCAGATCTTTCACCAATCGAGAACGTATAGGACATCATTGGACGACAACTCCAGCGTCACCCCCAACCAGCATTAACCGGCCCTGTATTGACCGACCAAGTGCAACAGGCATGGAACTCCATCCCACAAACTGACATCCAGCACCTGTACGACACAATGCATGAACGTTTGCGTGCTTGCATTCAACATTCTGGCGGTTACACCGGTTATTATTGTACCAGCATTTCACATTTAAAATGGCTCTTCTCGCGCTTACAATAAGCTGTGATCTTGAAACCTTAATCGATTAAATATGTTACCTATACAAATGTATTGCCGCCATTTCATTCCTCTACAACTATTTTTTTCGTGGTGTTGGGATTTTTTTTTCCGTCAGTGTATATCAGAAACAAAAATATACACTTACGCCTCCTAGTGACCAAATCGTTCTTTACAAAAAAATTTAATTATATGCAGAACATTTCCTACCAAAAGCTCTATCCGATGTAGAAAGAATGTTTCAAATCGGAATTTTAGAAGGAGCCATATCGAGGAAATCGCAATTTTACTTTACGCCCCCTAGCGGAAAGACTACGCATTACTTAAAAGAGAAAATGTACCCAAAATAGTCTTCGTTATAAATGGTATCGTATGGAAGAGTGTTTTTAATCGGATGTTCAGAAGTAATTATATTGAGTAAAATACTTTTACTCATAACTTACGTCCTCTGGTGGCGAAATTATGCATCGTAAAAAAAACTGGAAAACAAGGATCATGGTTCTCACATTTCAAGCTTCCCATTGCAAAAATAATTTTTGAAATCGAACTAATAGTTGCAGAGATATGGTGCCCACAGACATAAGGACGGACAGATAAAGTGATACATAAACACGACCTTTCTTTACAAACGACTTGGTAAAAAAGGAATGTTAACGAGAGAGGCTTATCCCTGAAATTTTCATGAGCTACTAACCACAAGAGAATGTTCTTTTTTTTTTTTTTTTTTTTTTTGATTGCAGGTTTAACGACCACCGTGAGCTACTCAATGGGCTATCAGCAGTCGCCCGTCCCTAATTTAGGGTCACTGGTTTCAGAGAAGGGAGTGAGCCAGTGCCGTAAGACAAACACAACATCTATGCCTCACGGGATTCGAACCCAGACCCCTTTTGGAGGAATGATCACAGGTCATCGCTTAGACCACTGCGCCACCGGGGCGGCCAAGAGAATTTGTAACGAAATTTGTGATAATTTACAGCAGTGGCCAGCACAGAACTAACTCCCTTGAATTTTGCTCATTCTGGTTCAACTTCACGACTGATTTAATTTAACGCTTGGACATCAGTGTCCATCACTGAACATCAATAAATTAAAAACAAGTCACATGATCTTCGAAGCTCTTATGTTGGATTTCAGCATAGCAGCACAGTGAGATTCCAAGTTTTTCAATCTTCCACCACATGGACACGGCATTTTAAATTGTACAAAACCTGTTTTATGACATTTAACTACCATATACGCTGAAGTGCCAGAAAAACAGGTACAGACGAGCTTATGCAAAATACATAGCAACGTCACCTATGCGCGCACTCGGTTGCGTCCGCCATTGCGTATATAAAGCGATAGACATCCTTGCCAGCTGCCAGAGCTGTTTTCGGCATGTGAATGACAAGTAATAAAGATTTAAGCGATTTTCAACGCGGTGCCATGGTTGGCGCTCGTGAGATGGGCCATAGTATTTCGGAGGTAGAAACGAAGTTCGGGTTTTCACGGACGACTATTGCAAGGGCGTACCGTGACTACAAGAATTCCGGCAAAACCTCCAACCTATGATACCAGTGTGGCCGTAAAAAGACATTGGGTGAACGTGACCATCGTCGGCTGTCAAGAATCGTTTCACGCGTTAGGCGTGCAACAAACATCAGCGTCCGGACTGTGCAACGTATCCTGCACGATATGGGCTTTGGGAACCGACGCCCAACTCGAGTCCCCTTGACGGGTGCACGACACAGAGCTATGCGCCTCGCTTGGGCACGGCGACACCGCCACTGGACACTTGATGACTGGAAACAAGTAGCCTGGTCTGACGAGTCGCGTTTCCAACTGTATCAGGCAGGTGGAAGGATTTGTGTGCGGCGCAAACGCCATGAAGCCATGGATCCCGCCTGTCAACAGGGAACTGTACCGGCTGGTGGTGGTAATGGTATAGGGTATGTTTAGCTGGACTTCACTGGGACCCCTAGTATACGTCTACAAACGTCTGTGACCGGCCAACGCTATGTGCGCATCCTTTCTGACGAGGTACACCCATTCATGTTCTGCATTCATGCTGATGGGTTGGGCCTATTCCAACAGGACAATGTACCTCCACACAAGTGTCGGGACGCCACATTACGGTTAGAGGAGCATTCATCTGAGTTTGGGGTGTTGCCATTCCCACCCAAGTTCCCAGATCTGAACGTGATATAACACATTTGGGATGCTATGCAACGCGCTATCGAACACAGAAATCGGAGACCTCGGAATACACCCGAATTGTGGAACGTTCTGCAGGAAGTATGGTGTGCATTGCCTACAGCATATTTCCAGAAGCTAGTGGAGTCCATGCCCCGTCGTATTTCTGCAGTCCAGCGCTCCCGTGGAGGACCTACCAAGTATTAGACTGGCGTACCAGTTTTTCTGGCACTTCAGTGTATACAATATCGCTTACGTTCTGCTATGGGTACTTCCAGCACGGTTTAAACTCGCGTGTTCGGAAAAAAAATTCGGTGTGCGTGTACGCACGGGTTTTCTAGAAATTGGGACACAAGTTTTGTAAATTAAGTTTCTCAGCTAATAAAATCTTTACAGAAAACAACAAATATCTGCATCATTTTTTTATCGATATTGTTCTAAACTGTTTTTCTGGAAGTTTTCCTTTCAAAGTACGAACAAACGCAACTCCTATAAATACATCTGCATTAGCTGATAACATGATATATCCTGATTCGAATAAAAAATAAGCCGATTGAACATATCAATAATTAATATGTCGGGTATGCAAGCTATAAACAAAACAGATATATTTAGCATGGAACTTTCGTATATTCTATAATTTATTTGCTTACATGAACAATATACAAGATCAGATGTCTACTGCTTAAGTAGTTCCGCCTCTATGACGTTCACGAAATGACTGCATGGCAATATAGAACATCATACACTGCTGTCCAAAACTTAAGAACAAGGTATCAAAATCAGAAAAGGCTGCTGTCCAAAACTTAAGAACTTTGGCCTATCAAAATCAGAAAAGGCGGTTTTGCAGCTGTGAGCGTAATCCATGGTAGTAGCAACAGTAAAATGAAAAGCACATCAAACATCAGGAGTAATACGTAATAGAGCTCGAAACAGAACAAATGTTACGAAGGAAGCTCACCTATCGTAGAATAACATTTTTCCGTCAGCACTGCATAAACATACCATAGGGGTGAAGTCCTCGGTAGGAATATATTAGGAGCATGCAAAAGTTTCCGCCCCACTCCCTTGCTAGCGGGCGCTGTAGGTTGTAGGGGTCTAACCGGCCGGCGACCCGTGCTGTCAGTTCGTACATGAAGCCAAGCACGGCGCTCGATAAAGCTAATTAGCGGCACTGTTTGTCATTCATGTTCAATTTAGGGAAAAATGCGTGCGAGCGAAGCATACGGTTCAATATGTCAGGCGTATGGCGAAACGGTTATGGGTGAGCGGACATGTCGAGAATGGTTTGCCAGATTTAAGAAAGGTGATCTAAGCTTGGATGAAAAGCCGCGTACAGGTAGACCGCAGGAACTCTCAAACGAGGTGCTGGAATAGCTGTTGCAAGAAGATGCCACACAATCGACCACGCAACTGGCGAAACGTGTGAAATTGGCTCAATCGACGGTGGTACGGCGTCTACAGGCCTTGGGAAGATCCAGAAGATTAGTAAGTGGGTTCCACATACTTGAACAGAGCGTAATATTGGTCAATGATTGGGCATCTTCATGTCATTGCTGAAGAGGTTTCAAGGGAAGAATTTCTTGTGGAAGGTTGTCACCGGGGATGAGAAATGGATCTATTGTGACAATCCCGTACGCAAGCGATATGGGTCGACCCAGGCCAACCATCAACATCCACTGCAAAACAGGATATCCACGGGGAAAACAGTGCTGTTGTGTGTGTGGTGGGATATGCACGGGGTGTTGTACTTTGATCTGTTGAAACCGGGCGAAACAATCACTGCACAACGATATAGCGATCAGTTCAAAAAGTAGGAACTGTACACCAAATTATACTCAAAATAGTATAACTATACTAAAAATCCGAAAATTCTTGGCGAAGAATAAATATAAAATTTTCCAAGCTTTCGCACATCAACCAGATGGCTTTCTCAAGGAAGGTATTGCCTAGTCACGTCACCGCGTTTAAAGTGTTGAAACGTTCTATTATCCAGTTTGCAGTTAGCTGTCTACCTTCCTTGAGAAAGCCATCTAGTTGATGTGCGAAAGCTTGGAAAATTTTATATTTATTCTACGCCAAGAATTTTTAGTATAGTTATACTATTTTGAGTAGCGATCAGTTGATGAAACTGAACGCCGCAATCGAGCAAAAACGCTCATGGACAGGTAAAGGACGCCGCCCAGTCATCCTGCTACACGATAATGCCAGATCACATGTCGGGGCCACCACGAAATGAACCCTTGAACAGTTACACTGGGAGGTTTTACCGCACCCAGCTTACTCCTTGGACATTGCACACTCAGACTTTCATCTGTTTCGCTCTATGCAACATGGTGAACTGCCCAACAGCAGTTCACCACAGTTCCAGAGATGGAAAATTTCGTCACTGCGTTCTTCAGCTCAAAACACGAGTCCTTCTATCACAGGGGCATTCATTTCTTGCCTGAAAAATGGGTAAAAAGGTCATTGATGTTAACAGCCAGTATTTCGTTGAATAAATGTGTACTGGGTTCGTGATTGTTCTTGTCTCCTTTCTCCTTAAAACGGCGGAAACTTTTGCATACCCCTAATACCGGGTGCGCCATATAAAAGAGGCCCCGTGGCCAGACGTTGTTAGGCGGGTTAAAGTTGTTTGGCGGGTTTCCAGTTAAAACCGCTTTGTTCCACTTCTAACCGGTTTCTGCGTGTACAGCTGCAAAGGAATTCTCCGGAGTGGTTAGTCACAGCCAGAGCAGTGTAGGTACACGGTCATAAGTGAAAGTGAAGAGAGAACAAATGCAACGTTATTTCATGTGTACGGGTTTCGTGATTGTTCTTGTCTCCCTTCTCCTTAAAAACGGCGGAAACTTTTGCATACCCCCAATACCGGGTGCGCCATATAAAAGAGGCCCCGTGGCCAGACGTTGTTAGGCGGGTTAATGTTGTTTGGCGGGTTTCCAGTTAAAACCGCTTTGTTCCACTTCTAACCGGTTTCTGCGTGTACAGCTGCAAAGGAATTCTCCGGAGTGGTTAGTCACAGCCAGAGCAGTGTAGGTACGCGGTCATAAGTGAAAGTGAAGAGAGAACAAATGCAACGTTATTTCATGTGTACGGGTTTCGTGATTGTTCTTGTCTCCCTTCTCCTTAAAAACGGCGGAAACTTTTGCATACCCCCAATACCGGGTGCGCCATATAAAAGAGGCCCCGTGGCCAGACGTTGTTAGGCGGGTTAAAGTTGTTTGGCAGGTTTCTAGTTAAAACCGCTTTGTTCCACTTCTAACCGGTTTCTGCGTGTACAGCTGCAAAGGAATTCTCCGGAGTGGTTAGTCACAGCCAGAGCAGTGTAGGTACACGGTCATAAGTGAAAGTGAAGAGAGAACAAATGCAACCTTATTTCATGTGTACTGGTCTCGTGATTGTTCTTGTCTCCCTTCTCCTTAAAACGGCGGAAACGTTTGCATACCCCTAATACCGGGTGCGCCATATAAAAGAGGCCCCGTGGCCAGACGTTGTTAGGCGGGTTTCCAGTTAAAACCGCTTTGTTCCACTTCTAACCGGTTTCTGCGTGTACAGCTGCAAAGGAATTCTCCGGAGTGGTTAATCACAGCCAGAGCAGTGTAGGTACATGGTCATAAGTGTAAGTGAAGAGAGAACAAAGGCAACGGAAATGGTTTTAAGTACGGAATAGCGGATTTTTATTGTGGAACAGTATTTCAGAAATAACTCATACAAGGTTTTAAATGAGTTCTTTACAGAAAATCTTCCACATTGTACAGACCGGCGAAATCAGTGGTACAGAAGTTAATGCGGAAATTTCGTGAACCGGCACGGGGTGCAACAGGAAAAGAAACAAACCCAAGATAATTCGTACTGAAGACAATATCAAGGATGTGTGTACAATGATGTTACAGCCCTCGGAAGTCAATTCGCCGATTATCGTCTGCAACGGGAATATATGCCACGTCATGCCGACGCATACTTAAGGTGGATTTGCATTTTCTTGTCGTTCATTATACTTGGGCCTCTTTTATACGGCACACCCTGTATGTCCACCTTACACCACAATGAACCGTGTGTCATGTTTAGCACCAAGTGGTCTTGGAGCTATTGGAGGAAATCGTCCCACTCCCGCGGTAGAGCCCTGATGAGTGCTGGAATGGTTTCCTGTGGGGAATACCTTTGCGCAAAATGTCTTCCCAGGGGGTCTCATGCATGTTCAATTGGATTGAAATCAGGAGAGCGCGCTGGCCACTCCATCCCATGGATATCCTCACTAGCCAATACTTAATCCCAAGCTGCTGTGCAATGATAATGGGCGTTATCGCCCATAAAAATGAAATCTGCGCCCACAGCAGACGAACGTGGCGAAGAATCACATCATTGCACTATCGCTGCTCGGTGATTGTCCTTTGATCATTACCTGCAGTTTGGTACGTCCATTGAGCACGATGCCGCGCTACAACCTGAAGCCGCTATCGCCATATCTGTCCGGTTCAATAATGTTCCTGGTATCATACGCAGCTCCACGTTGCACCCAGATCAATTGCCGCTAAGGGATCTGGCAAAAATCTGAAGCGGGTTTCATACGCGAACATTATCTTGGCCCACTGATCTGAAGATTAGGTAACGAGAGCCATAAACCACTGCTGGCGGGCTGCACGATGTACTATGGGTAATATAGACAAAATCTAAATTTTAGCACTATATAGGCAAGGCTCTTAATAATTACTAAATGCCATCAATAGCTTTCAGATATTAATGTTTGAATATTAGCAATCGGCTAGCTGTAGAATATGTTAATTTGTTATTGGGTGTGTGCAAAAGTTCTACCCGTTTTTGTAATAGATGCAATTGCGATCGGAGTAGTTACGTCACAGATGACGCTGCGATGCCGAATTTTCGACCAATAAAGCGTGGAGCAGTAAAGCATATAGAGGCGCTAGGTTTGTCCGAGTAAGTCATTCGTAACAGAAATTACGGACGGTGGTACATGGCAAGCGATAAGGAACACATTAGACATTGTTTAATGCACGAGTTCGATAAAGGCAGTACTGCATCCGCGGCTTGCCGCAACATCTGTCAAGTATATGGGGAGGATGCAGTTGATGGTAGCACATGTCGCCGTTGGTTTCGGAAATTCCGGGACGGAGACAGAAGCTGTAAAGATCAACCATGTCCTGGACGTCCATCCGTGATTTCTGACGAAGATGTGGACCAAGCCATAACAAATGACCCACATCCAACCGTTCAGGAATTAGCGGAAAGGTTGTCGGTACACAGAACAACAGTCGGATGTATGAGCTTGGGTTCCTTACCAAGTTCGATAACTAGGTTCCGCACCAGCTTTCTGCAAAACAACGAGAGGAGAGAATCTGTACCTGTGTTTCTTTGCTTTCTCGTCACAGAAATGAACCGTTTTGGGGACGAATTGTAACGGGTGATGAGAAATGGGTACTGTACCGTAATGTAAAGCGTCGATGGAATATGTGCCAAGGTGCGGAGCCTGCTCCATCGATCTCAAAAGGAGGACCGTACCCGAAAAAGGTTTTGTTGAGTGTTTGGTGGGATGTCCAGGGAATAATCCACTGGGAGGTGTTGGCACCTAACCGAACGATAAATGCTGATCTCTACTGCCAACAGTTGGACAGATTGCGAGAACAACTAACATCGAAGCGGCCAGAAGTCGACAATCGCTTCATCATGATAACGTCAGACCTCATGCTATTTAATCACTCGGCAAAAATTCCTGAACTTTGGTTGGGAAGTTTTACCTCACCCGGCGTATTGCCCCGACCTGGCACCTACGGACTACCACCTTTTTCGATCGTTACAGAACGTATTCGCTCTGCAAACCTTCGATGATGTGAAAACGGCATTACATGACTTTTTTGACTCTAAAACACAGGAGTTTTTCCGGCGTGGGATTCATCTACTCATAGACAGATGGCAAGAGGTCATGCAGAATGATGGTAATTATGTGAAGTCCTAGGCACGCTATTTGTTGTGTTCTCCTACTTTCTTTGTAGCCTACAAAAACGGGTAAAACTTATGCACACACCCAATAGTAATACATCTGAGTGCTAACAATGGGTTGTCGCCCTAATCTTTTAACAATACCGGAGTGTTAGCAAAAAGTTAGCCTCTTAATTGTGAAAGAGGTTAAGAGTAATTTGAACCAAGGATCTAAATGCGCAGACATCTTTGGCTTGGGTGTTTGATACGATATGAGTTGTATTTGAGCAGCAGTTCTAGTACTACTCTGCAAGACAATTATTTATAAGAAAGAAAAACAATCTCGAAGCCCTGAGGATAATTGTCCTAACTCTGCTACTTGCGACTTCATCCAACCTTCGACGCTGAAGGAGGCCATCATATTGAAAAAGGAAAAATAAAAACAAATTGCCAACACACGTAACACTACAGCGTTTCAGGTGGTTCACAATGCTCTTGAGAGCCTTCGGTCTCAGCAGTAATCCTACATTTGGTCATCAAAGAGGTAAAGAAAAAAAAATTACGCATTTAACAAGAAGCAAACCTGACTGAATGACTAAACAAGTAGCAATGAGCCTTGAAGCTCCTGCATCTAATTAACTACAGACTCTTGTGACACCTTACTCTCCATAATTCTGATGCTCTGGCCTTAACTCGGCTGCATCTGCGCACGTATTACACTTGGCTTTCAGAGGATTTTCGAAATACTTGGTAGTTCGTATTTTGCTAAGATTTCGAATTCACTTTTACCTTTTTCTTTCTTTCTTTCTTTTTTTTTTTTCTCGTTTCTCACCCATTTTTCGAAGAACGATTTTAATTTTTCAAACCCCTTCCCCTGTGTTGATTTTCCGCTTTACAGCCAAGATCGTAAACAATTAAATTTGCATTTATTAATAATCCTCCAAATACGTGACGTCAGTGAATAAACAAAGACATCGCTGTTTCCACATTTTATCAACACAGAGCAACCGAAGTTCTTGCAATCTGTCCAATTGTTATTCAGGTCACCGCTGGGGATCCGAATCCCAGATCTCTCGATATCTAGCCGAGAGCGTTAGCATTATGCTACGGTAGCCAGCAATCAACGGCGATATGTTTTTTTTTTGTTTTGTTTTTTTGCCAGCTTCTAACATCATAAATCCCTAAGATGGCTATGCGTATCTCGGCAAGATATCGAGAAATCTGGGATTCGGATCCTCAGCGGTGACCGGATAACAATTTTTTTGGTTGCTATGGGTTGATAAAACGTGGAAAGAGCGATGTCTTTGTTTATTGCATTTATTAATTTTGGTTTTAGATTTTCATACATTTTTTTTACAACAAATAAACCGTGCTGTGAATTCGGAGAAAAAACACCCTGTTGATTTAGCTTCAGCGAAAAGGGGGAGATGTTTTCTATGGAACGTTCCGGTGGTTGGGCGGTCAGAGGCGAGGGCTTCTGGAAAATCGTCCAAACTGAGTCTGTGCTGGAGTCCCGGATAAGACATGGGTGGCGGCTGTCTCATCCTTGGAACAAGCGGTCCCAAATTAGGGAAGGACGGCTCCTGATAGTCTTAGACGCTCACGGTAATTGTAAAGCCCCGAAGCAAACGAAAAACAACTAAAGGAAAAACGAGAGTGACAAGCATCCCAGCTGTTGAAATGCACTAATTTGTGAATTAATTTTTCAATCTGGATCGAAATCCTCAATAACCCATAGTTGTTGCTCATGAGAGACGGAGTATGAAGTTAATTAAATGGAGAAATAAAAACTTAAATTGCAAATTCAGAACTGCATCTAATCCATTCTTTAAATCGAAGAAGAACTGCATCTAATCTCTTTCTTGCAGCTAAGGAAAACTTAGAGATTTATGCAGAGGATTTTAGGAAGGGAGGGTCTGACCCTCGGGTCTTAACCCTTTAAGCGTCCGATATAGCTGAACTAAATGATTCCCAACATTTTCTGCTCTCCTTAAGTAGAATTTTTCACATAGCGGCCGGGTTTAACGAAAGCTCCAGCGAAACAATTCCTTTGTCCCTCTCATCTCAGCAGTGCTGACCATAACCCCCTCAAAAGTAACACAGACATCATCATGCCACTAGGTAGAAGGTCCTTTATTCAGAAAGGTCCTTTATTCTGTCCCGCAGAATACAAAGCAGCTATCTTCCGTTCTCGAATTCAAAGAGCCTTCGCCGTTTCTTCTGATACCCATTCTAGACAACACGAATTTGAATGCGTCATCAAGTTAGCCACTGATGCAGGATATTCATTGAATCAGATACTTAGCTTTATCTATAAAGCCAGAGCCAAACATTCCAGTCTTCCTGTGCCGCAGCTACGTTATTTAGCCTCAATTCCCTACATACCAAGTGTGTCATACAAACTCAAAAACGCCCTCAAGAAGATGAACTACGGCGTCGGCATAAGGTCCCCTGCATCTTTACATACTATTCTAAAGAGAAACAGTGAAAAACCACCTCTCTCCTGCGAAGCAGGCGTTTATGTGATCCCCCTAGAGTATCCGAACGGCTCTAAACGATACTACATTGGAATGACCAAGCGTTCGTTTGGAATCAGAGTCAACGAACATAAAAGGGACACCAAATATACGGTTAAGTAACCGCGGCACTATCCAGAGAAGTCAAATTCAAGTCAGCTACTCCTATGTGGGATGATATAAAGAAATTAGCTAGTTACTCTACCCCTAAATGTACAGCCATTCGGGAAACCTTGGAGATCATTACCAACAGCGATACTTGCAATGATTGTGTCTCGCTCGAGTTGCCACGAATTTGGAACCAATTCTTCAAGTAACGCCTTTTCTCTACCAGGATCCCGCGTGCAACCAATGTGATGCCTCGTATCTTTAAATGAATATAACGTCGCATCTATTTATTGTCAAGTTTCCGCGTTCAAATTGTTAAGCGTTCTATTTTTCAGTTTGCAGTTTCTGTCTAACTTCCTTGAAAAAGCCATCTGGTTGATGTGCGAAAGCTTGGAAACGCTTATGTGTTCATTTCCTACGCCAATAAATCGGATCACTAGTACAGTGTTACTATTTACTGTTCCTCGTTATAAATTCTTCTAGTCCTTTATTCTCTCGGTAGCTAGTCCCTTCTAGCCCTTTATTCTCTGCTTCATGACCCAGGGCATGATAGAGAATTGCATTCCCCCTGACATGGATATCATGCTACCGGGGAGAAAGGAGACACTCAAACATCTTTTTTCTCCTTTCTTGGGATCTTCGCCATTATTACAGCTCTTTTCGCAGGTACTCAGTCAAGAATTTGTGTCAAATATTCCCTAAACGACTACTTTGAATAACAAAACTAAGGGGAAAGCAACGCTTTCTGATGGGCAGGTTCACTCGTTCTGCCGCATTCAGCCTACTTCTGAGACAGCAAATATATTTGTTGTAACTGGTTGTAGCACGTTCTGCTAACCCTGAGTTAATTCGTTCCAGCAGGTTAAATGGTTAAACAACCCTTATAAATGGGAAGTTAGAAGGTTTGGGCTAGAGCGTCAGACAGGAGGTAGAAAGGGAGGTAGGAAGACTACCTCACTTACAACTGATTTCATGCACTTTGCCAGTACCCGGGGTCCGACGGCTTAACGTGCCCATCCAACGCACGGCGGATTTTCAGTGGTTCGAGCGTTCGTACCTGCCTAGGATCGATCCTGTGACTTTTCCGTAACAGTCACGGATATTCAGTGATTCGAGCGTTCGTACCTGCCTAGGATCGATCCTGTGACTCTTCCGTAACAGTCACGGATGTTGATCACTAGGCGTTCCGCGGCACACTAAGGAAAACTGCTTTTAATTGAAGGAAAACTGTACCAGATCGATTACCTTAGTCGAAGTAGAACTGAATCTAATCGATTCTTTCGATCGAAGGAGAACTGCACTTAATCTATCTTTCATCGAACAAAAATGTATCTAATTGATACTTTCTATCGGGAAGAACTTAATCCATTCTTTGACGTTATAAGAAAAATTGCATCTAATTGATTCCTTTAATTGAACGAAAACTGCATCACATCTGTTGTTCTCTTAATTAAATTAGAATTGTACCTAATCATTTTTTTAATCGAAGTACTGCATGTAATAGATTCCTTTAATCTAAGAAAAATTGCATCTAATATTCTTTTAATAGGAAGATATCATCAAATCAATATTTTTAATCGAAACAGAATTACATACAACAGCTTCTATTAATCGAAGAGAAATGGAAATGAAAACAGTCAAATTTATTTTTCATAGATAATTTCGAGGAACTTTTCAGATTTGCAGCAGCTATTTTTAGTTCTGAAAAACATGTACGACTCAAAATAAAGTAGTGTCTTTACATAACTCACCGGGAAGATTCCATAACTATTGGGTTGACATATAAGTTCATGCCGTTTTATTTCACGAGTGTTTCCCAGGTCAGTAGTGACGGTGCAGATGGCCAGTTGTATATCAAACTGTAGCCAGTAATATCGTGTATCTAAATCATATTGCGTTGTGTGATTGTGGCTAATGTTTTTTTTTTTTTTTTTTTTTGGTTTTCAAGTCAGGAAGTATGGAGTGTCAAGTAGAGAGGAATGAACTTTTCCGACATCTGCTCCTCTACGAGTTTAACAAGGGATCCGCAGCCGCCGAGGCGACTTGACAAATTTGTTCTGTGTATGGGGAGGATGCTATTGCTCCGAGGACAGCCCATAAGGCTTGAGTGGCTCCGAGGTGGCAATTTTGACCTCAACGACTCTCCACGCTCAAGTTGTCCATCTCACTTTGATGAGGATCGTTTGAACCATCTCATCTAATTGGATCCGCCTCAAACCACACGCGAATTGGCCACTGAGATGGACTCTGATCAGAGGCCACAGTTGTGCGACACCTGGAACGTATGGGGAAGGTCTAGAAACTGGATTCTTGGGTGCCTCACACACTCACCGAGGTCAACAAGAATCAGTGTTTTGCCATATGTGGTTCCTTGCTCGCCCGTTATCGCGAATGTTCTCAGCAACACAAACCCTTCCTGTCAAGTATTGTTACTGGAGATGAAAAGTGGTGCCTTACGTGAATTTCAGGCATCGGAGGGAATGGTTAAGCCCAAACAAGAAGACTGCCACACCACGTCTAAAACATGACCTTCATCCTGCGAAGATCATGTTGTGTGTCTGGAGGGACGTGGAAGGCATTATTCACCGCGAAATGCCGCCGAGGAATCGGACCATCAACGCTGCACTCTATTGTGAGCAACTCCGCCGTGTGAAGGGAGCAATTCAGCAGAAATGGCCACATCGGCACCATGGTGTCCTTCTCCAACATGATAACGCACGCCATCACAGTGCAAACATGATCAAAATACCCATTTAGGATATGAAATGGCAGATCCTTCCACATCCGGCCTATTTCCCAGATGCCAACCCCTTTCAGACTATCACTTGCTCTGATCTCTGTCGAATGCATTCCGTGGCAGAACGTTCAACAATGATGTTGATCTCCAGAATTTCCTTGATGATTTCTTCGCAGCAAACCTGCACTTTTTTTTTCAAGAATGGCACTGCAGACCTATAAAGACGTTGCGACACCATAGTAAACAATGGGGGAGTGGGAGAGAGAATACATAGTTGATTGATTCCGTTTTCCCTTCTGATGTAATACATTCCTGTAGTGCGCTGAAAAAACCCGGCATGAACTTATGCATCAACCCAATACAAAACGTAGCGCGGATAGCACTGTATCAGACATAAACTTGCTCTATGCGGCAGAGGTTGCCACATCAGGCTACCATTTTGAAAAAAGTAGCAGCCAAGCAGATGCTAATTGTGTTCATTCTACGATTTCGATTATCTCTCTCTCTTTCCCTTGGGAGCAGAAATCCTAATATAAAAATGGGCCATTAGTCCCATTCTTAGATTCAGTGGGAGTCTGAGAACGAAATATTACTATTTATTTGTTGGTATTTTAGGATCATTTCGTTAACGAAACGCAAAGCTTACAATTCAGAAGTTGGAATGTTGATGAAGTCTCCTCTCTCCACCAGATTCAAATTCGTTTAGCTTGCATTTCAGCTTCAGGGAAGCCGACATTACGGATCTGATATTTAATCTATATAGAAGAACTTTATGTCCTGGGTCAATAACAGGGTATCGGAAGTAGAATGAAGATAGGACACGATATGTCTTCCCCAGGGACCATCCCCACGCGGTCGTACTAAGTCTTTCACAATAAAACACCAATATCCGAGAATGACGTCGATTTGTGATCGATCTGGCATTCAATCTCTCTTGGAAGAAGCGCTATGGCACGCAAGCACACAAATATGTTGATTTTACTTTTAGGAATAATAGCAAAATCATGTAAAGCAAAGAGACGTTCGTTAGAACCTTCAATCTTAATTCGTAGAAAGTTTGACAAGACTTCAAAAATGATTAAAAAAAAAGTCATGCTGTTGTGAGACGTGACGGATCCCAAATCAAAATAACGTAAATTTCTTGCCGTATCGTCTCAAAAATATAATGTACACTGATTTTGACTAATACTCAGCAACAGTGAAAAATCCTCAAAAAAAAAAAAAAATAAAAAAAAATCTTATTGTTTTATTCTGAAAAATTCTCAATACACATACGTTCTTTCTTTCTTTTACTTCTTTTTTGGGCGTATGCATGCGATATTTAAAAACAAAAGTATAAATCAGGCAACTATACCCTATGTTTCATCGGAGTTTTTTCCCAACTGTTCACGTTTGACCTTTTGGCAACTGCAAAAGAAGTTCAAGGGATCCGTGAAGGTTCCCTTTAAAAAACGGTCATGATTTGGAAGTCGAGAAAAAATCAAATCAGATTTTTTTTTAATTTCTAATTTCGGTTTTCGTTATACCATTACCGTCCGTAAATTATGAGGTAGTGAAATGACTGGAGATGTTTTTTTAATAGAGTTCAGCAGAAATTTAGCGCTCCGTATTGGAAGGACATAATTTCTTTCGTTTTGTTCCGGAGTTTAACCGACCAATGAGCATGTTTGAGCATAAGGATTTGCCCGTCCCTATCTTAGAGCCACTGGTCACAGGGAAGGGATAGAACTAAAGCCGAAGGACAAACAAACCGCTTATGCCTCATTCCGAACTCGAGCCTGGCTCCAACTCGAGAGATAAGCCAGGAGTCCGCGCCTCTAACCAGTGGTCCACTGGTTACGACTTTGTTTGCCTTTATACAGGAGCCTTCGTAATCTTCGTCCCTTTCGCAAAAAGGTAGAAAAAAATTTATAACCTTGCTGTACAATGAAGAGCAATTGAATTAGAGATACCTGTCTAGTAACGTGTAGCACCACCTTTCGCTCTGATGATGGCGGCGATTCGTCTCGGCATGGACTCGACAAGACACCGGAAGAGTTGGGAAACCATACGGATCCACGACCCCTGAACAAGCTCCCACAGTTCACGAAGATTTGATGGAGGAGGGGTCAGAGCCTTGAACAACTCTCTCGATGGCATCCCAGATGTGTTCGATGGGATTGAGGTCAGGTGACCTAGCTGGCCAAGAAAGCGAGGCCACGTCGGTGAAGTGTTCATCCAACCATTCGGATACAATTCGGGAGCGATGGCACGGTGCATTGTCTTGTTGCAGGATGAGGTCCTCAGTGGGATGTTGAAGACGCACAAACGTGAGCAAATGGTCGTCTAGGATGTCCCGGTAACGCTGACCTGTGAAAGACGATGTCACACGTACCAGCGGTCCCATTTCAGTCCACGTAAACTGTCCCCAGACGAGAATGCCACCCCCACCAGCTTAAAGAGTACCCTGCTGGCAAGAAAGATCCATCGCTTCATGTGGTTTTCGCCGTACTCGTATCCTGCCATCCGCATGTACCAATGTGAATCTCGACTCATAAGTCCAGGCAACATTTTTCCACATGTCTAGGGTCCAGTGGCGATGTTCCCGCGCCCATGCTAATCTTTGCACCCTGTGGTGTACGGTCAGCAGCGGTACCCTCGTGGGACGATGGCTTCTGTACTCCATAGCAAGGAGATAGTTCAGGATGGTGTGGCTGCTTACACGTTTTTGTGCACCAGCGTTAAATTGCCGAGTGATTTCTTGCACTGTGGCCCGTCTATCCGCTGTTACAATGTGAGCTAGCCGACGATGACCCCGCTCATCCACACGCTGTTGTCCACGGCAGTTGTCCCTTGCAGGGATGGTTTTACCGGATTCGATGTACTCACGGTGCACCCGTGACAGAGTGGCTCGTGAAAATCCCAGTGCCTGCACGACTTCCGAGATGGAGTGACCCATTCGTCGGGCCCCGCCAATTTGCCCACGAGCAAATACGCTTAGATCCTTCGTCTTACCTATACTGCGTCCGACTCTTACTGATTTCCGTCGTATCCCTCCTTATATTGTCGGATCGCTGCATACGTCATGTCGTTTCCGTTTACAGGGCCGCCAACAGCGCCACATTTGCATACCGCCAGCTGTTTCTAATTCAACTGCTCTTCAGCGTATGTCCGATTACACTGGGGAAAAAATGATCACCATGTCACTTAATCCAAAATTGTACATATGAAGGCAATAAAACAGCGCAGTTTGTTCCCGTTCCAGCAGCAGAGAAAGGGGAGTGGTGAGACTGTGGAACAAGATGTGATGGTGAGACTGTGGAACAAGATGTGAAGCATCTTGTTCCTCAGTCTTACCAATCTCTTTCATTTCGGATGTAGCGTGTTTAACAGTTCTCGCAGCATGGTAATACAGGTAGCCATGGGTTTAAAAATGAAGGTAAAACAGCATGGCAACACTCAAATGGCAGACGGAAACTGGCGAGATGAGAGTCAAGGTGTAACCTGGGCATCCATATTTATCAGAAGTCCAGTAGCAATTTTAGAGACAGCGAATTGTAAGAATTTTCCTCCAATTTCCAGCTATTTTGATGAGCAGGGCGATTCTTGAAGTGCGATCTTTCTCACGCAACAGAGGGGGTGTTAGATTTATGGTATCGTGGATGTGAGAAAAGGGGAACAGGGCATTATTGCTTTTCATCCGTCCCAGGCAAAGGGAGGGAGTTGTTACGTGGATACTTTCCTGCGAGGTAGTAAGAAAAGGGGACAGCGAAGGGAATTAAGGAACTTTGCGCTTTCAGAGAGAAGGGATTTTTAAGGAGTGTCCGCGCTTTCTTCGAAGGCGTTGGACTTCACTCTTAGGCAGGGTAGACTTTTTTGGGTTTCTTTTTTTTTCTCAGCCAGAGGACAGAAGACTCGGTTGTAGGGCATTCGGTGGAAAGGATATGAGACAGGAAGTGAGAAATCTCGCCGGTCAGTGGGAATTAGGGAAAATGCGGAAAATCGACGGAGAATGAGAAGGTACGAGGCGAACACTGGCCGGAAGAAAAAAGGGGCAATCAGCGTGTTAATGATAATATAGAGAAGGAATAAAAATGATGGACAATGCTTGGAGACATTCCCCATGACATCTGAATAAACACCCTCCTCACTGCAAGAACGAGCTAATACTTTGATTGATATTTTGTTTATATTTTATTAATCTGCTCAAGTCGGGTAAAATACGCGTCAAGGTCCAGAAACAAAACTCTGGAAGCAAAGCATCAAACGAACCCTTTACACAGGGCGCTGTAATATAACTCAGCACCAAGCCCTGTAACAAAGGGCACACCAGCGTAAACGATGTAACAGTGCAGATCCCAGAAGACCCACTTCAACGTGGACACTGCATCTCTGCAACAGCTAGGCTTTAAAAGTCAACGCTGCAATCGCCATGTTGTTCTTGCTGTTATACAACGAAACAACTAAGGCTGGCTTGGAATCAATACCATCAACACTGGGATGTGTTGGGGGGAAAGCAATCTTTGTCTGATGAGACCAGATATTTGTTGCATCCCGACTCCGTATTTGGTGGAAACAGAAAGTGGGCAGATGAACCCTGGTGAGTCCTGTACTGGGACTCTTCGGCTCCTATGGCGCATAACAAATGCAGGAATAATGACGAGGACTATCGCGACATGATTGTGGATCATTGTCTGCACATTATGTTTCTGCCCATCGATGGTGTGCTTCTGCAGGACAATTCACCTTTCCAAGCAGCCCGATATCTTCAAGCACGGATGGAAGAGCATTCTGGCGATTTTAATTACTTCTATTGGCCACAGAACCCTACAGATTCAAATACTCTGGAACATCATTGGAAGCTTTTGAACGAGTTCTCAAGTGTTACGATTCCTCCATCATCGATTAGAACTACATTATAGGATGCCCTATCGTCCGCGTGGTTGAACATCTATCCGGATGCATTTCAACATCTCATCGAGGATCCTTTAGAAATGTTTGGATCACTTAAGAGGACGGCGGGAGTGTGACTTCCGGGATAAAAAGGTTCATAAAACTACACTGAAGAAAAGGTTAAGCGTAGTTCTAGGCACAAGTATCTCACAATTCGTCTGAGATGGACCTGGGTCCGGGGTTTCGAATAAGGTGTGCTGGGGGGGGGGGGGTCACCTCTCTGGATAACGGATATTAAGTAACCCAACGAAGTGATTCCAGTTAGTTTCGACAAGGCTCTCGTCGCCTTTTGTCCTTTTTATTTAAAATTTATCTGACCTCAAGGGAAGGAGTTGGTTACGCAGTCTCACGACTTCTAAGGATAACAGAATTAACTTAACGAGTTTTATTCAGAGTTTCTCTACTGATGCGTATGTCCGATTTGAAGCTACGACTTCCGCTCGACTCTGCAAATATAATCGCGCATTCGTTGTTTTCTTTCGTAAATCCCAGAAGAGTTTGTACTGGGTTCTTACCCGAGCCACTTTAGCTTCCTCCAGAAACTTTCAACTTAAGCCTCTTCCGTCGTCCGCAGTACTTTGTATCTCCCATTTTTTTTTTTTTTTTTTCATGGGACAAACGAAACTTCTCCGTCCAGTTTTCTGAAATTTTGAACAAATAATCCCAGATCCAATCCCTACCGTTATTCTAGAAATCCCCTGAGCAAAATTTTCCATTGTCTGAGCGAGCTTTTGGACCGAAATCTCACGACTTCGCACACAGCAAAGTATCATACAATACAAAAGAGACAAAATAAGATGTTTGCAAGGTTGAGTGGGGCTCGTGCTGCTTCTCAAAATGGTACAGGAAATAAATCGTCACGCTGCGAACTAACATTGCTCTAATCAGAGATTGAAATGTCCTTCGACGCCTGGCATTGCATGTCCCTGCTTTTTAGCAGGCAACAGTTGAAAATCGGTTATTTAAAGGAAGAACATTCCTTCGTGATTGTCCAAAAATTATGAAATAGATATACAAATACGCAACGTAAACATATCATATTGTAATGAGAATAAGCGTGAGGGTGTTGCGAATCCTACAGTGTGTTTGTTTGCTGATAGTGCTGGCTCTGGCCTTTCCCTGAAACCAATGGCCTATTACTACGGACGGGAGTCGGCTTATAGCCCTCAAATAGTTATGAAACATCGATAACAAAAAAAAAAAAAGTAAAGAAAAGACATTTTCGCAAAATTTTTCTGAAGTAGGCCTACTCGATTTAACCGCATTTATTTTTACCATACTATCACAGCGTAAAAAATAAAGTTACCATTGCTACCAGCGCCGAGACGGGCAGAGCCCGGGCCCTAAGTGGGTGAGAGAGAGAGAGAGAGAGAGAGAGAGAGAGAGAGAGAGAGAGAGAGAGAGAGAGAGGAGAAAGAGTGGGGGAGAAAGGGATAGGAGAGAGAGAGAGAGAGGAGAAAGAGTGGGGGAGAAAGGGATAGAGAGAGAGAGAGAGAGAGAGAGAGAGAGAGAGAGAGAGAGAGAGAGAGAGAGAGAGAGAGAGAGAGAGAGAAAAGACAGAGCGAGAGAAAGAGAGATAAATAGAAAAAAAGAGTGAGAGATAGAGAGAGAGAGGAGAAAGAGTGGGGAGAGAGGAAGAAAAAGAGACAAAAGACAGAGCGAGAGAAAGAGAGATAAGGAGAAAAAAAGAGTGAGAGATAGAGAGAGAGAGGAGAAAGAGTGGGGGAGAGAGGAAGAGAAAGAGAAAAAGAGAAGAAAGAGCGGAGGAGAGAGGGAGAGAAACGGAGATAGAGAGAGATAAAGAGAAAAAGAGCGGAGGAGAGAGAGAAAGGGAGATAGATAGAGAGAGAGAGAGAGAGAGAGAAGAAAGAGCGGAGGAGAGAGGGAGACAGACAGAGAGCGAGCTGTTTTCTTCTTTGTTTTTAAATGTGTGATTTCGCATGATTTAGATATGATACTTTTTTACACTTTCTAGTTAGCAAAGATAATTAATTCTTCGGCAACTGGGTTTGGGTGGGGATTAAGAACTCGGGAAAGCTATTTATTTCGGGCTTCCGTAACAAATGTCATAGGCCACGCATAGTGGATTTCTGCGGAGAAAGGATAGCACGCCGACTGTTTTCCCTTTTATCCACGTGGCAGCTTCCTGCTAATTCTATTGAGCAACATACGTAGATTACAACAACGCCCGACCTTTCTGAATGTCAAGCCACCAGAGTCATTTCAGGAGGAAACAAATGGTCGAATAAAAACTTGCGGCTCTATTATACAAACATATGAAGACCCGTCCCACTCCACAGTTGAAAAAGGCATCAGTTAATTGTAGGAGGTAGAGTGTAGAAGTTTAGAGGAGGAGATTTTCCTGCTTTATTATTAATACTTAAACTGTAGCGTTCTTAACTATTTGAAACGTATGTAGTCTCGAGAACACTACTTAAGATTTCTTCTTATTTATTATCTCTCGAAGTAAGACAAAAGTCACTCAAATAAAGTTTAAAAAGTCTTATTTACTAGTAACTCTTTTATTTCATCAGTATCGTATATGGGCTCTATACTTGCATATTCCAAACTACTTGAGGAACTAATCACAATAGCAGTAAAGCTATTCAACTAAAGTTAGAAAGCAGAAAACTAGATTAACTCCAAACGCTAAATATACACTATATTGACAAAAGTCACCGGACACCCCTTCAAAATCAAATGAACGGATCCGCTGCGTTGTTAAGATGCGCGGTACAGCTGCAAACGGTATAAAAACCAGCCTGCAGCTGACCGCGTTCATATAGCACTGTGAGATTGAGTGAAAATGTCGAGGCGGGAGATAACTGACTTTGAGAAAGAAAAGATTGTTGGGTGTATTAGTGGGTTATCCATATGAGAAATCGAGAGGCGTTTAAACATACCCAAGTCAACTATTTTGGATGTACTGAATAAGTAGAAGAGACATGGCGTGCCTGAAGCAGCAAAATGTACCGTCAGACCAAAGAAAATCAGTGATAGAGGACGTTGAAGCCTCAGGAGAGTCGTTACAGCTAATCAACGGAGTACTGCATAAGACCTCAGTGTACAGGTGAGTAAAAATTTTGGAACCTCAGTATGTACACGCACCATTCGC
Organism: Macrothele yani; assembly: GCA_039090855.1. Taxonomy (NCBI): domain Eukaryota; kingdom Metazoa; phylum Arthropoda; class Arachnida; order Araneae; family Macrothelidae; genus Macrothele; species Macrothele yani. Next base: position 139,208,067 of record CM077024.1, on the reverse strand, counting down.
AGAGAATTTCATTCCATGGGTTACCGTGGTCATGATGATAAGCCTTTCATCTCCATTTGGAATGGTACTCGTCGTTTAGCATGGTGTAAAGAACATTTATCGTGGACCGTAGATCAATGGAAACGGGTCCTATGGACTGATGAATCCAGATACACGATCCATCAGTCTGATGGCCGTGTGTGGGCATGGCGGCAGCCGGGGGAAGGATATTTACCACAGTGTACTGTTCCTACAGTCAAGTTTGGAGCTGGCAGGGTATTCGTGTGGGGTGTTTTTCGTGTTATGATTCCGGCCCCTTGGTTATCGTGGACCAACCTGTTAACCAGCACGTCTACCTCGATATTCTGGACAATTATGCCCTACCAACTCTGTAGCAATACTACGGAACCGAGTCTTGTTGGTACCAGCAGGATATATAATGTTGAAGCACTATGCACGGAGCCATAAAGCAAGGACGGTTACGGCGTGGTTTGACGATAATTCCGTATTGCGTATCGTGTGTGGACTGGCCAGCACAAAGCCCTGATCTTAGTCCCATAAGGCACCTATGGAATAATTTAGAGCGCCGCATAAGAAGTTTGGAATCAAGGCATAAGAAGTTTGGAATCAAGGCCTACTACTAAGCAACAGTTAGCGACAGCATTGTGTACTGAATGGAAGCGCATACCTATCGCTGTGTTCCAAAACCCTGTCGAAAGCATGTCTCGAAGGGTCACTGCATACATTAAGGGCAAAAGTGTACCGACACCGTAGTAATGTATGCCAATAAATGCTATGTTGTCTTTCTCTTCTAAAGTGTCCGGTGACTTTTGTCAATATAGTGTATAACTAGACCACTTCAATACGTGACCTTCAAATAGACACAGTTTCAACTAACAGCTTCCACGAATACAACACCACACCATTCTTTTGGCTACTGCTTCAACATTATATATCTCTAGTTCTTATCTGTCAACATGCATACGCACGCTCTCTGACCTCAGAATTGTTGCCAACTTCCTTCCGCGAGAGAGAAGATATAAAGTTCAGGTTGAAAACGCTAAAAGAGAATGAACTTAAATTTACATAGAGAAAGCTCCTAAAAATGAAAGTTAATTTAGAGTATACGTCACAAAACTAGTTAGTCATAGTTTTCGGGCTCTATCTTTTAATATAACATTTGGGCTCGGGCTCTAAGAATTGAGCCCGATCTCAGCCCTTATTAGTACCAGCAAACTGAGAGATTTCATGTTTTCATTCTGAACAACAGCAACAAAAAAGCGTAAAAGTTTTATGAGGTCATTCAAGAAGTTTTTCTTCACATTTTTAATTTTCTTCGACAGACAAGTATCTAAGAACTGATATTTGGTTTAAGCTATCCGACTAAGTTCGGAGCACTTTTTCTTAAAATGCAAGAATGAGTATTTTCATGATGTTTTTAGGAAAGTTAACACACAAACAATGAAAAAAGAAATTATATCAATATAAATTTTCAGGAAATTGTAATTTTTTTAAAAACATAAATGAAATTAGTAGTTTACGTTAAACGCTCTAAATGCAAAAGTTACAGATATATGATAGCCATTTTTCATCAGTTATGTGCATGACTATACAATTAACTAAAAGTTAAGTGATATTCCCAAACACTGCTGAGATACAGAAATTCATTTTTGCATTAGTGTGAATTTTCGATAAATTTCTCAACTATTTTGAATGTAAATAGCTATAATTTAACACTGAACTTACAAACAACAAACGTCTTAGTTCATTGCATGCACAACATTGAAAGAAAGTAGTACATCAATCATGAATGGAATAAGGGATTATACCATACATTATTCCTCCGGGAAATCACGAGATAGAATTCTAAACCTCCAGATTCGCTAAACATGAATACCGGTTGCTTCGACTAGCGAATCCTGTGATGGTTATATTCAAATTAATCCAAAACTTGACACTTGGTCGTTCTGGGTGGTGTAGAGGTTAGCATACTCGGGTGTTATCCGGGAGACGCGGTTCGATTCCCGCTCGAGGACAATTTTCAAAGTTTTCGGATATTATCTGATTAACCACCGTTGTCATATTTACACAAACACACACACACACACACACACACACACACACACACACACACACAGAAACGGATTCTCATCTTCAAAATTTGAAGTATATCAAGTTTCATCAATTTATTTACATACATTTTTCAGATATCAGGTTTTTCGTAAAGAGTTCGGGACGAAAATCTCATTCTTCGAAAAACGCGTTTAATAATTAAAATACAAAGCTTTCCGCAAACATGAATTGCATCAAATTATAGTAACCAAAGTGTTGCCATATCTGTTAAACATTATACAAAATTTGGTGGTTTTAAAATAATTTTACGCAAAAATAGTAAGGCAAACCTAATTATTTCCAAACTTCCGGTCTTTAAAGTGTCACTTCCGGTTCTTTTGGGAGCTGAGTTTTGATATTAAAATTGCTACAACTCCGTATCTAATCATCGTAGACAAGACACAAAGACATTTTTGGAATCCGAAAGAATGGGGCTTTATGAAAGAAATGTTTTAAAATGCGGAATTTTGCCCAAAACGACTTTTTTAACGTAGTCCTATACTTTAAAACTATCCAAAAACTTTTATCTTTTAGTTCCTATTACTCTCCCTAAGTCCTGAAAAAATGCTGTGGGAATACGTGCTATCTATCTATCTATCTATCTAAAAATGAGTGTTCTGTTTGGCTCGTAGTCAGGTACAACTCGGGTCTTTTTTTTTTGTGTGTGTGTGTGAGATTTTCCTTCTTTTTTTTTTTTTATTCTGATGGTAGGGTTGGAAAAGTTTTAACAGGATAGAAAATTAGGGAGTTAAAAAAAATGCAGTAAAAGCTACTTTTTTATTTTTATTTTCCCTCTCTCCCCCGCTGTTAGGTGTTGGAATTCACTTTCTCCGCCCGAGGGTTGAGTGTGGACTAGCGACCGAGACGAAATGCCATCGCATGGCATTCCCGTGTGAGTGAGTTTTCTAGCTGATTGATCTTCGTCGCCCCGCTGCTGCCACTTCGAAAAGAGTTTCCGTGAATGATGATTGGCTCAGGAATTGTCTTCTTGTTGAGCGGATCTCAACTACACTCCAGGAATTCTGCTTCCTGTACCTTTCAACCCCCTCCTCCCCCACTCTGCGCCAACCTTTATTTGCAGTTCATAATTCATTACACATTTTAGGTGGAAAAGTTCTTCCATGAGTCATCAGTTTTCTTGGCACTTTCCAATCGTATCCTCAGTAAGAAAAGTTAATGCCTTACCTGTCTGTCTTCGTGACTAATCACCAAAAGAGCTTCTGTAACACGCTGTCGATCCGCCCGTCCCATTTCCCAAATAGTTTAACGACCTTATGAGAGTTGGAGTCTATGAGATATACGCTGCTGTCAATCTGAGAGCTGCTGACTCCAGGAAAGGAAGAGAATCAGGAGCCGACGAACAAGGCACTCACGTGTTTCTTCTAGGACTCCAACACTGGCTCTTGGAACAAAATATCTCAAGGTGATAAAAATGCTACTGAAGAATAAAGTGAGATATTCAAAAGTTGAAGCGTGGGTCGAACTCTCACATATTGTTCTATTTTGCTCGCGTCAAAAAAAAAAAAACAAAAAAAACAGACTAGCACAATTTATGTTAGTCTGAGTTGAGATAGTTCTTAAGTAATGCCATCACAGGCAGCGAAAGGTAGGGGACACGGGATCAGGACCCCCTTGGAATTTCATGGTCCCCCTCACTGGGGGTCTTCCTACGAAAGATTTCTGGTTCACATATGATCTACTGGCTTTTTTTTTTTTTTAGGAAGATTTCCTGGACACCATCACCACACTTTCGCGTGGAAAACGCTTCAAGTAAAACTTAAAAAAGTGATTTTGCACAAGCTAACTCAGCGTTTTGTTTTTCTCTTAAGAAATCATTAAATAATTCTTTAAACTACTTAAGAGCAATAACTAGGACAGTTTTTTTCTCCCTTTCTCCCTGTGTGTGTGTTTTCCTTTTTCTTTTTCCAGATCTGAATGTGTCTGTCGTACTCGAGATGCGAAAAACCTAGTGCATCTGCTAAATACCTAACTGAACGAGAAATATCTCGAACTAAAATTAAGCGATAAATATACTACTGCTTGTTGTACACATACCTTTCTTGGAGTTTTGTCACATAGAAGCCTGGACGAATTTTTGTGTGTTTTTGCTGCCAGAACAATTATTGTCGAAATAAGGAAGTGGAACGCATGGATCAGGAAAATCACAAGAGTTGATGACATTATGATCAAAGTGAAGACCCTCAAGTGGTAATAGCCTGGACATATTACACTGAGAAAAACGTTTTGTTGAATCAACAAAAAAAATTGTCGATATACAATCAACAAAAAATTTGTTGAAAATTATTGTTGATTTAACAAAATTTATTGTTATCACGACAAAACGTTTTGTTCATTTAACAAAATGATTAGGTCGATTTTTGGGAATTTCCTTGACCCAACGATATGTATTGTTATCGTGATAAAACGTTTTGTTGCTGCAACCAAACATATTGTCATCGTGACACATGTTTTGCTGCAGCAACAAAACATTTTGTCATGATAACAATATGTTTTGTTGGATCAAACAAATTCCTCAAAAAATCAACAAATAATTTTGTTAAATGAACAAAACGCTTTGTCTTGATAACAACAAAGATTTTTAAATCAACAATAATTTTCAACAAGATATTTTTGCAAATTCAACAAAAAATTTTGTTGAGTGTATATCGACAAAATTTTTTGTTGAATTAACAAAACGTTTTTCTCAGTGTACTGGAACTGACCACTGTTGAACAACTGATTTTTAGACTGGATACCAAGGGGCACGAAAGGACACAGAAGAAACCACGTAGGAGATGGGTGGATGAAATTCGAAAAGATGCTGATGAAGTGGCACGCTTCAGACAGAGAGTTGTGGAAGGCACCCGAGGAGACCATCCAGTAGTGGATTGATAATGAATGATGATATCTACGATTATATACATATATATCCTACTGGGGCCTTTTCTCTCTCTCGCACGGTCGCTTTCTGTTTTTTTATTGTTTTAGCTCTCGAAGAAGTTGGACCCCTTCTGAAATTATTACACTGAGAAAAACGTTTTTGCTAATTCAGCAAAAAATTGTTGAATCGACCAAAAATTTTTTGTCGATGTGTAAATGTTTGTTGAATTTACAAATGTATTTTGCTGAAAATCATTGTTGTTTCAACAAAATTTGTTATCATGACAAAATTTTTTGTTCATTTAACAAAATGCCTAGGTCGATTTTTGGCACGAGACGGAAATGATCCTGTAGACCACGTCACTCCTATTTGTCTCCCAACTGTGCTATCACGGCGCCCTCTGTGCAACCGATAATTTCCTACTATCATTTCTGTTAGGGGTGACTAATTTTTTGTCCGGTGTGCGTATTTATTTAATTATTATTCACTTACGTTGTGAGGAAGAACCATCACAATTTTTTCAATCCTCACGGCCAAGAAAAACTTTTTCTTTCGGACAACAATATAACCTTTCTTTGCTGGCGGTGGTATTCGAACCCTCATCTTTGAACTACGCCGGTAGTCTTATTGCTGCTTCATTGTCCATTTGACTCATACGTATCAAGGTTCGGAAGTTCACATATGAATTCTCATAGTCCATCTAGTTGCTCACAGGAGTCGTTAAACCCCAAACAAAATAAATAAATAAATAAATTTGCCACTGATTTTTTTTTGTTTTTTTTTGTTCTTCCTTTCTTTATTTTGTTATGCTTTTTTCTTATTTAGGAGGCTTAGCGACCAATGTGAGCAACTCAGTGGTCTATAAAGCAGTCGCCCGTTCCAAATTTAGGACAACTGGTTGTATGGAAGGGAGAGAGAGTCAGTGCTGTAAAACAAACAGAACATCCATGCCTCACCGGGATTCGAACCCGGATCCATCTCGGGCGAATGGTCAGAAGCCAGTGCTTAGACCACTGCGCTAGTTTGATGACTGATTTAATATAATAATATTCCGAAATGTAAAATTTTAGAAATTTAATGGTTTTAACTTAAACGAAAAACTTATTTGGAGGTGGAAATATCTGCTGGTGGAAATAAGTAGCCGTTTCTAATTGTGGATGTTCTATCGATTGTAGAAATGCATTTGATCTTTTTTCTAACCGGTTCCATTGACTATGAATAAGTTTGAAATATTTCACTCGCATCGCATATTCAAAAGGGGTGCTTATTACGACCGAAAGTTCGGCGTGATCTTTCTTGTTTATTTTTTTGTCTGTTTTTCTTTAACTGAAATTGAGTTAAAGGTTACGCATCACTGTAGATGTAATTCCTGCATTTATTTATCCAGTATCTTGTTTTTCAACTAAAGTTCATGCAAAGCAGAACGCATAGTTCCGTTTTTTAATTTTTCCCATTCCTTATATACAGATATGTAAGTGGGATTAAAAATGAACTCTGAGAAGCCAAAATTGATGTACAAGAAATGAAGATTTATCGATCGATAAATCTTCATTCAGATTTATCGATCGATAAATCTTCATCAATCGATAAATCTTCATTTCTTTTACAAGAAATGAAGATTTATCGATTGATGTGAAAAGGTTGGAGATAACCAATAACTACATCTACCTTGGGCAACAAATATCAAGTGAGGGTCTGATTGATGAAGAAATTAATCGGCGTATAAAACTTGACAGAACAGTTTTTGGGAGGAACGTACAATTTTTAAGAGCAGTATGCCATTATGTCTTAAAAGAAAAGTGTTTAATCAATGCATCTTGCCAGTGCTTACGTATGGAGCAAAGACATGGGCCTTAACTAAACAAGTTAGTAAAATCATGCAATGCATTGATTATAATACGCTTTCCAACATACCAGAAATCATTACTCAAGTTATTACTCAAGTTATGAGGATTATGGCTGTGGAATAAATCTCGCTCCTGTGCCCTGACCTTTGATCCCATTTCGATGATATTCAACAGAACCGGTTCAGTATACCTCCGAAATAACATGATAAAGTTTTGTCGCAATAGAAGCATTTTTACGTAAGTTATGATGCATAAAGGCTATGGAATAGATCCCGCTCCTGTGTCCTAACCTTTGACCCCATTTTGCCCATTTTCATTAGGATTCGTTCCCAGGCAGGCCCCTACAACATACTAACATTTCATCCAAATCGAAGCATTTTTACGTAAGTTATGACGCATAATGGCGATGGAAGTGATTCCGCTCCTATGTCCTGACCTTCGACCCCATTTCGACCATTTTCAATAAGGTTTGTCCTCAGATGGTCCCCTACCACATACTAAAATTTCATCGAAATCGAACCTCTTTTACGTTAGTTATGACGCATAAGAGCAGTGGAAGGATCCCGCTCCTATGTCCTGACCTTTGACCCCATTTCGTTCGCTTTCAATAGAGTTCCTTCCCAGGTGGTTCCCTACCACATACTAAAATTTCATCCAAATCGAATGATTGTTACGCGAGTTATCGTGCGGACGGGCATACGCACACAACGCGTGACGTAATGAGGCAGATGGGAATCGCGACCATCTGCTCGAAAGAGTGTGACGTCATAAAAGTGTAATAGGATCCACACACAACGCGTGACGTAACGAGACAGATGGCGTGACCGCGTGTCATAATCTCAATCGCGAGCTTGTGACGTCATAAGATTTCTAAGCATGGGTAACATTAATGGAACGACGCCATGACACTGAAAACGTGGTAATTCGGGGTGGTTATTTAACCCACTAAACGAATTCTCCTAAAGTCGAGATCAAGCTAAATCAATTTCTAGTACCCGAAAACGGTAGGTTAACGACTTTCATCAAAATCCTTAGAGCCGTTTTCAAAATAAACTTTTCATAGATACAAGAATTGCTCCTTCAAAGTGGACGTCAAGTAATTTTGCTTCCTATATTTCCAATGGAAAAACTTCTGTACACATTTTGTTCACAATTAATGCGTTCCCAAGGATGAAAATTTGAACATCGATTAAAATAGCTTCATTTTATAACTTGGAATACTTAATATTTTCTAAAACATAACAATAATTATGCAATCCAACATTTATTTGTCTACTGACGCCATCAAAGTACAGGTCGCGCCATCTTTTTTTTGCTTTGAACACCACCAAAGGAAACGTTATTGTTTTTTAATATAATTATGGTTATGTTTTAGAAAATGTTAACTATTCCAAGTTATAATATGAAGTTATTTTAATCGATGTTCAAATTTCCATCCTTGGGAACACACTAACTGTGAAGGAAATGTGTAGAAAAGTTTTTCCATTGGAAATATAGGAAGCAAAGTTATTTGACGTCCACCTTAATAGTGTGGGATAAGGGCGATGGAATGGATCCCAATCCTATGTCCTGACTTTTGACCCCATTTGTCCCATTTTCAATAGCGTTCCTCTCCAGGTGGTCCCCTAACACATACTAAAATTTCATCGAAATCGAACTATTTGTACGCACGTTTAGAGGCATAAGGGTAATGCAATGCATCCCGCTCCTATGTCCTGACCTTTGACCCCACTTCACCCATTTTCAATAGGGTTCGTTCTCAGGCGGTCCCCTACTACATACTAAAATTTCATAGCAATCGAACAATATTTACGCAAGTTTTAAGGCACAAGGGCAATGGAATGGATCCAGCTGCTATGTCGTGACCTTTAACCCCATTTGTCCCATTTTCAATAGGTTTCGTCCCCAGGTGGCCCCTCTACTACATACTAAAATTTCATCGTAATCGAACCATTTTTACGTGAGTTATCGTGCCGACAGACTGACGGACATACGGACGGAAAAAGCTGGAGCATATACGCTTCTTCAACCTATGGTTGGAAAGCGTAAAATAGAATACAAAGACTGCAGACAACTCAAAGAATCACATAGAGATGCATGCTTGGTGTAACCAGGAAAGATAAGAAAAACTTGTGGATAAGGAAAATGACAGGAGGGGACGACTTCATGACCAGAGTGAAATCACTGAAATAGCAATGGGCTGGACATGTTGCCAGAAGAACGGACCACCGATGGACAACCGAAATTTTAGACTGGATTCCAAGGGACAGGAAAACAGGAAAAGACCCAGAAGGAGACCCCATGGGAGATGGATGGATGAAATTCGAAAGCATGCTGGAGTGACGTGGAGGAGACAGGCTCAAGAAAGAGAATTGTGGAAAAAACTTGGGGAGACCTTCATCCAGCAGTGGTTTGATAATGGTTGATGATGATGATGATGATGATGATGCTCCACAGGACTGATAATGAGGAAGGCTTCCTGAAACGTGTTTCATTCAGCGATGAGGCAACGTTTCATATTTGTGGTGTTAACAACAGGCATAACTGCAGAATTTGGGGGTCTGAAAACCCACATGCCGTCCGTGAGATTGAACATGACAGCCCTAAGGTTAACGTCTGGTGCGGTCTCCTGCACACTGCATCATCAGACCAGTCTTTTTCGACGAAAACACAGTCACATCCAATGTTTATTTGAACATGCTGAGTGAGTTTGTTGACCCCCAACGGGAAGGCCTGCAACCTGCTATCATCTTCCAGCAAGACGGTGCACTCCCTAACTGGGCACTTTTTGTTCGTGAGTTTCTTGATAAAACCTTTCGGGAGCGATGGATTGGATAGGATGGTCCAATTCCTTGGCCTCAACGTTCACTGGATCTTAACCCCCTAGACTTTTTTTTTTGTGTGTGTGTGGGGCTATGTCAAGGACATTGTGTACCACACAAAGGTTACGGATGTGAATGAGCTGAAGCACAGGATTACAGCTGCCATCACAACAATTCATGAAAACATGCTCGGAAGATCATGACAGGAGGTCGAATACCGTCTCTTGCCGCCCCGATGGCGCAGTCGTCTAAGCGATGGCCTCTGATCATTCGTCTGAAAGGGGTCCGGATTCGAATCTCGGTGAGGCAGGGAGGTTGTATTTGTCTTACGGCACTGGCTCTCTCCCTTCCCTGGAGTCAGTAGCCATAAATTAGGGACGGGCGACTGCTTATAGCCAATTGAGTTGCTCACGGTGATCGTTAAACCTCCAATAAAAAAAAAAAAAAAAAAAAAAAAAAAAACACATCTCGACGTTATTCGTGTAACTAAGGGTGGTGTGCATGTGGAGTTCTACTAGCATTCCAACAAACTTTGGAACGTGCTCTTCAATATGCAATAAAACCTATTTTTGTTCTCTTCTTCCGTTTCTGTTTTATTGTGAGTCAAAGTTGTAAAGATAATTTTGGAACACCCTGTATTTCAGAGCTATCAGTACCAATGTAGCGTATTTTTCTGCATATAAGCGAAACTTTTTTCTTCTGAAGTTCGGGCTTCGACTTAACGCCACATCTACTTATTTACTGAAATTTCTCAATGAGAAAAACAAAATATTTTGCCTTAAATTCCGTCGCGATCCAAGCATCCCGAAAAGCAATATTAGGTTCTTAAGAAACCATTCCGAAAACACACAAAATGCAATAATATTCCGTTCATACGAATTTGTTTAAAAGCTGCTGAAACGGATATTTCCGTTCGACAGAAACTTCATTAAAATCGCCGTGACCAATTTGGAGTGGAAGCTGTCGTATGTTTATTGCACCCCCCTCGCTATCCCTCCAAGGGCCCCGTGGGTAGCATTCACCCCTGGTCTCAAGATAGTATAATATACTAAAAATCCGAAATTTCTAGGCGTAGAATACAAATACACTTTCCAAGCTTTCGCATATCAACCAGATGGCTTTTTCAAGGAAGGTAGACAGACCGTAAATGATAAGCCGATTAGTGGGAAGCCCGTAATCGCAACTTGCAATTTGAACAGGCTGAAAGTCTATGAGCAACTCCGGGAAAATCATGGAACGACTAGAGAACCGTAGCAGATAAGCTGAACATTAGTTTAGATCAATAAGTGAGAACTGTGCACCAATTATACTCAAAATACATCATATAACTAAACTAATAATCCGCAATTTCTTGGCGTAGAATAGAGTAAAAACTTTCCAAGCTTTCGCATATCAACCAGATGGTTTTTTCAAGGAAGGTAGACAGCTAACTACAAACTGGACAATAGAACGTTTCAACAATTTGAACGCGGTGACTTGACTAGACAATAAATGAATAGGCGCAAACGTGATAATTGGAAGAAACGAGGTCACGTTGGTTGGGCACGCGGTACCACGGTAGAAAACGCAGCATTATTTGAAGAATTGATTCCAAATACGTGGCAACTCCAGAGAGACGCTATCATTGCGAGCCTCACAGCTGGTCAAGATTTCCAAAGTTTCGCGAATGGCAGTAGATTTGGGTGTGGAGTATGCAGCTAATTTCTTTACATCACTGCATATAGGATTCGGATTTTTAGTATAGTTATACTATCTTGAGTATAATTTGGTGTACAGTTCCTACTTATTGAATTCACCTCTGGTTTTGCAAAGCCGTCAGAACTACAATGGGTGCATCTCACTTATCTCGCAATGATTAAACCTCTGAAACACATCGGTGCCATGTAGTTGATTGGCTGGTGACAACTGTGTCGACAGCCGGCGAAGCATGCACTTTAAAAACAGCAATGAGCAGCTGCTAGCGAAGGCAGTTTTCTTTTTCGCTCTGCCAACCTCTCAGTTATATTCCCTAACTGAATGAAAATCAACAATTGCTTTCATTTATTATGCTTATCTTAATTTATTTCATGTTTCCGTTTGAAATCGAAAGCTCTTCTGGTTTCTTCTTTCAATCGGACTGTGTGAGAAAGCAGCGAAACATAGCTCACGCTGCAAGCATCACTGTTATTTGGCACAATTGTATGACCTTGGTTTGCTTTGTTTTTTACTTTTTGACCTTTGCGCGGCAGATTCTAATGTGATAGTGGTAATTGTAAATAAACTTTTAATAATAACGGTAAAGGAACGGGAATGTTAATTTTGTGAATTTTAATGAATATATAAATAATTAAGAACCCTTGCTGTTTAAGAATGTTTGAAAAGTGTAATCGAGGGGAGCTTCTTAAGAATATAATTTTTGAGTTGTATTGGCGGAGCCGGCATGTCCCCAGAAATTATTTGTTTATCGACTAACTTCCTGGAGAAGAACAACACTCCGGACGTCGTGTGTAGGTAGCTATAAATAGAAGAGTGCTTTTCTTGGGGTCCGGACTAAAGCCCACCGGACTCTTGCCCACCCGGACATTTGCCCATCCGAACACTTGCACATCCGGGCACTTGCCCACTATGGATGATTTGTGGATAATACGTAACGTCGGAGGAAGTTTCCGATCTAGTGTAGGAAAACTGATCACATAAATATTTATGGACCGCATAAAAATTGAGCTTTGTTTTAGAAATGTTCAAATTTAATAGGGTTACCCCAAATCTAAACTAATATATGTATATATCACATTTCTTTTGGGTTCAAAAAGCTCAAACTTAAATCATTCGACAACACTATCAATAGACGAACAACGCACTTGAAAATTTGGAAAAGTTTAAATTTAGGGGTGTTAACCCCCTAAATTTAAACTAGAGAATAATCTTTTTCATGGGCTCTAAAACGCTCAAACTTATATCATAAGACAACGCTGTCAATAGACAAACAACGTGCTTGATAATTTGTAAAAGTTTAAATTTAGGGAATGTTACCCCCCCCTCCCATGTTTTCATGGGCTCTAAAAGATTAAACTTGTTTCACCTGTTCGATGGCGGCTGCCATCGAACAGGTGAAACAAGTATACGAAAAGAAGATTAAGTTACAACCTAGAAATACGAAATATCTAGGTTGTAACTTAAAATCTAAAACGGCCCGCGGCCTAGGTGCATTGTGAAGAGCTGCGAAATAATCCGTTCAGTGCCTTTTATTATGTCTTATGAAAAGTTTACAAATGGGAAATATAAAGGTCGTAATTTAAAATCTAAAAAGGCACGTAGCGTGGGCATCTTGTCAACACCTGAAGATCGATTCGTTGAGTCCCTGTAGATTAGACTTTATTACATGACATGCGAAATATTAAAATCATAACTCAAGATTTAGTGAGCCGCAAAGCTTCTACATAAACCTTGTATCGTTATGATATTACATAAGCATTTATATCCCTAGGAAAACTCGTACATTTCGTTTTGTTCTACCAGGAAAACTCCCACACTTTGACAAGATCTCGGAACGAAACGTAATTTGTCATTTGTGTAATTTGTATACGACCCCGTAACGTCGCAGACTCTGAATGATACCAATCGGGTACGAATTTTCCGTTTTCCGTAGAGATCTGGTGTGTCGGTTTTGATTTACATGCGGCGTGCTTTATTTTGGGATCTATCCGACCCCCCCCCTCCCCCTACCTTCCTCCCGTTGAGACAATTCGAATTCTTTTTCAAAACGTTCGCTGGGTCACACGGCATACAAAATTAAAATTTCGGCGGGTGTACACCATCTCCCAAAATCTAGGCAGGTCATGATGCTTAAATTTCAAAAATATGGTAGCGATTATTCCTAAAGTTACTGTGCTAAGTGTGCTCAAGTTCAGTGGGCTCGTGTCCAGTGGGCAAGTGTCTGAGTGGGCAAGTGTCCGACACCCGTTTTTTTTTAGAGCCATCCATCAGGAAGTATTTCCGTTCCTGTGAGGGGGATCCCTTGGACCAGGCCGTGGTCATTTAGACGCACGGGAAGAGAGTTTTTTTGCCGACGGGGTGCTGGTTGTGGTCATCCAGAAGCTGGAGGCCAGAATTGGGCAAAAATGCATTACAAAGTAATGGAAGTACAGATTACAATTAACGTGTAATGCAGTAACAGGTAATCCCAAGTATGATTTGCAAAAGGTAATGTAATTAATCTGTAATGCATTACAATGAAGAGGATATAATTCAATTATTTAACAATGCCATTCAAACGCAATGGAATTATTTGGTAACGAAATTACACAATTTGCAAATAATAATTACATACTAATAGTTTATAGAAATGTATGTGTGCCAAAAGCTAGCCAAAAGCTATGTCTAGAAAAGTCGGCCATGCAACATAGCAGACAGAGACCGAAGTGTCGTGTAGAATGTTCTAGAAGCGGAAAGAACGTATTAGGCGTTTGTAGAATGTTCCAGAATGATCGCGCAGTGGGAAGTTGGAGAGCTTTACGTAAATCAAGAATATTCCAGAAGGTTCAGGTTCTGCCGTGAAGTACATATAAAGGAGTCAGTCACTCGCTAGTCCAGTGTCCGTATCGGACAACACTTGAGAAGTACGGCAAAAATGTCAAGAGTTCGCAAATTTCCGTAATATTCGGCAGTGCACACTGAGTTGCTGAACTGTGAGTGTAGTGCTAATACACAGTGACTTTCCGAACACCCTGTGCACAGTGACTTTCCGAACACCCTGTATGTGCTTGTGGCTATTGTTGGGTAATTATTTTGGACAGTGAGACGTATGTAATGGACGAGAATACTGTACTGGAGATGGACGAAATGAGTATTTCGGCAACGGATTGTAGCAATCTGTCAACCAGTGGCAGCCACGTATTGTTTCCAATAAGTTATTAGTTAACCATTAACCATTACGATTATAATGGGTAACTGCTACATGCCATTACAATTACCATGTAATTCTAATGACCAGTTCACCATTACCATGTAATGATAACGCCAAGTTCTTGTTCCCATTACCATTACGCTGTAATGCATTAACGATTAATTCAATTACGATTTTGCCCAACCCTGCTGGAGGCGAGTGTTGAGAAGGATTGTGGAAGGCAATAGGGGAGACGGGTTTCGACCGACAGATGAAGATGTCTTCTTCTTTGAGGGGACCTGATTTTACGGAGAGCGGGAGAGAAGTGGTAGGTTTTTTTGTGGAAGGAGTTTATGGGGAAGCGGTTCTTGTCTTCACACAGAGCGAAAAGGAATGAATGTAACGAGGAGTTAGGCATGGGCTGGAGGTCTAATCGCACGGTGACCTGGAGTTATCATTAATTAAGCAATTTCACGAAAATAAAGGATTTTATCAGACACCAAACAGCTTTTATTGGTTTACTGTAAACCGCCACACAGGAAAACTGCCACATACGAAAACTGCCACACCGGGAGATTGCCACATGCTTTTCATCAAGGGGCCGGCCACAAATTGCTGTTCTTCCGAGTAACACTCTGAATGTGTGGCAGTTTTCCAAGGTGTCTAACAAAGAGAAGGACCTCTTTTGTTTGTCTGGATTTTCGTGTCGGTTTATACGAGTTTAGGGCAACTGGCCACAAAACTTCCAAAGGGTGTGAGGGGGGGGTTTATAAATATTACCGTTTCTTGACCTACATTAACAAATGAATTGGGAACTCCAAACAAATTTCGAGAAAACTTTCTGTGTCAGCCAAGCGAGAATTACAGCATAATTCATGCTATGTTCAGAAAAGGACCCTAAGGTGGAATTTTTTTATAATGCTGCACTTTGCTTACGCACTAAATATTTACATAACATGTCAAGTTTGTAATATTTTTCCTTAATTAATTCACAGGCCCTACACCTTCGTCTTTTTAACAGCTTTTAATCCGCCGACTTCATATTCATAATGTTTACGTATCAAATCAAGTCAATAGCATTGCGCTTTAACGTAGGCACTCAATATTAAAATCATAGGCCCCGTGCCGTTGCGCTTTTACTTAGGCACGAAATATTAATCCACAGGCCCTAGGCCTAGGCCCTTTACCAGTTTTTACTCCACCGATGTCATATTCACAACGTTTACACATGAAATGAAGTTAATAATATTGCGCTTTTACTTAAGCACAAAATATAAATTTATAGGCCCTAGGCCTAGGCCTTTTTGACGGTTTTTAATCCGTCGACTCCATATTCATAACGTTTTTTTATCGATTGAAGTTAATAGCATTGCGCTTTTACTTAGGCACTAAGTATTAATTCATAGGCCCTAGGCCTAGGCCTTATTACATTCTACCGATGTCATATTCATAAAGTTTATGTACCAAGTCAGGTTAATAGCATAGCGCTTTTACTTAGGCATTCAAACATTAATTACTAGGCCCAGGGCCAATGAATTAATAACTAGTGCCTAAGTAAAAGTACAATATGATTAATTTCAGTTCATACATAAACGTTATGAATATCACATCGTTAGAACAAAAACTGTTAAAAAGGCCTAAGCCAGGGGCCAATGAAACAATATTTAGTGTTTAAGTAAAAGCGGAATATTATTATCTTGAGTTGATATGTAAACGTTATGAATATGGCATTCGCAGAATAAAAACAACTAAAAAGGCCTGAGCCTATGGACTCTGAATTGATATTTAGTGCCTAAGTAAAAGCACAATACTCTTAACCTGACATGGTATGTAAACTTTATGAATACGACATCGGTAGAATAAAAAGTGTTTAAAAGGCCTAGGCCCAGGGCCTATAAATTAATATTTAGTGCCTAAGTAAAAGCGCAATACTATTGACCTGACTTGGTACGTAAACTTTATGAATATGAAATAGGTAGAATAAAAACTATTAAAAAGGCCTAGGCCTATGAATTATCATTTAGTGCCTAAGTAAAAGCGCAATGCTATTAACTTGAGTTGATAAATAAACGTTATGAATATGGAGTCGACGGCTTAAAAACCGTCAAAAAGGCCTAGAGCCTATAAATTAATATTTTGTGCCTAAGTAAAAGCCCAATATAATTAACTTTATTTGATGTGTAAACGTTGTGAATATGACATCGGTGGAGTAAAAACTGGTAAAAGGGCCTAAGCCTAGGGCCTGTGGATTATTATTTCGTGCCTAAGGAGAAGCGCAATATTATTAACTTAATTTGATGTGTAAACGTTGTGAATATGGCATTGATAGAATAGAAACTGTTAAAAAGGCCCCATGATTTTAATATTCAGTGCCTACGTACAAGCGCAATGCTATTGACTTGATTTGATACGTAAACATTATGAATATGAAGTCGGCGGATTAAAAGCTGTTAAAAAGACGAAGGTGTAGGACCCGTGAATTAATTAAGGTAAAATATTACAAACATGACATGTTATGTAAATATTTATAGTGCATAAGTAAAAGTGCAGCATTATAAAAAAATTCCACCTTAGGGTCCTTTTCTGAACATAGCATGAATTATGCTGTAATTCTCGCTTGGCTGACACAGAAAGTTTTCTCGAAATTTGTTTGGAGTTTCCAATTCATTTGTTAATGTAGGCCAAGAAACGGTAATATTTATAACCCTCCTCCCCGCAATCCCCCTTGAAGTTTTGCGGCCAGTTGCTCTAAACTCGTATGAACTGACACGAAAATCCAGACAAACAAAAGAGCTTCTTCCCGTCGTTAGATACCTTGGAAAACTGCCACACGTTCAAAGTGTTCCGCGGAGGAACAGCAATTTATGCCCAGCCCCTTAATGAAAAACATGTGGTAGTTTTCCTGTGTGGCAGTTTTCGGATCTG
This sequence comes from Macrothele yani, assembly GCA_039090855.1. NCBI lineage: Eukaryota > Metazoa > Arthropoda > Arachnida > Araneae > Macrothelidae > Macrothele > Macrothele yani. Next base: position 139,190,637 of record CM077024.1, on the reverse strand, counting down.
TGGCAGTTTTCCAATTTCGCTGTGGCAGTTTTCTTGTGTGGCGGTCTTCCGCAAACCGCTTTTATTAAATGATCAATTAATACTCTCATGACGTCTACGGTGCTCAAGAAACCTGGCATCTTCTGACTAATTAATTCACATGGAGGTAGGAATAAGGGGAGAAAGTAAGACGTCACAAACTTGAAGCTTTCTTAGCAGACAACGCTGTGGCGGCCATCTTAAGACCCTGATAGTCGTTCTGAGTTGTTGGGTTACGTACATTTTTTTTTTTTTTTTGAATGGAGGTTTAACGACCACCGTGAGCAACTCAATGGGCTATAAGCAGTCACCCGTCCCTAATTTAGGGTCACTGGTTCCAGGGAAGGGAGAGAGCCAGTGCCGTAAGACAAACACAACATCCAGGCCTCACCGGGATTCGAACCCGGACCCCTTACGGGTCCGGGTTCGAATCCCGGTGAGGCCTGGGTCTAGGCCAGCGCCTTAGACCACTGCGCCACCGGGGCGGCGGTTTCGTACATGATATATTTGACTGTCGAAATTTTTATCAGCTTAATTTCCCATTTTGATTGACAGAATGGCACTGAACTGTATGACATTTTGTTGTGCTAACAGAGGAAAACATTCTAATGGAAACGCGGAAAAGTAATCTTTTATCTTTAGATTATTTTTTACCCGTGTGCATAAGCATTTATTCTACCGATGTCGTATTCATAAGCATATGCTTATGCACACTGGTGAAAATCCTTACCAATGTGATACACTGTATGTTTCAAGCAAGTTAAAGTCATATTTCAAAGCATGTGATTGTTAACAGGCGAAAAGGCATTTTCCCATTTAGATTGTATAGTCAAAGTGTATTCTAAAGCTGGGAGATATGTAATTGAACTCTGCATGCACTTTTTAAGTTTTATTTAGTGGTGTTGAAATGTAAGGATTTTGTATTGCTTTTCCAAATACTGTAGAAATGTAAGGATTTTGTACTACTTTTGAAATTGTGTCCTTCCTTCGTGAAAGATATATTTTCATCATAATATATCTAATATAAAGTAATATTGGGGTATTACAGCTTAACATTAGTTTGCGTACACTATGATATTATCTTCATTTTAACAGAGCAGATCTCTGTAAAACGTCACTAAACTTAGATTATCATACATGCAACTTTAGAAACTGTGAAATTACACGGCGGTTTTTACCTACAGAATGAGAAAAACTCTTGTATCTACGCTGATCCTCCAGAAGCCAGCCGAAATATTTCCTAAATTCTAAATACCTAGAAATAGCCGTAACGCCCTAAACATTCATAAATCAACTAATAATATAATTAAGAACAGTATATCAAAGATTAATATAATAAAGAAGGGCAAATTTATTAATACTAAAAGCAAATTGCCAACTTCAGGCCTTGCACAGCGTTAACAGCTATTGCATAGTCTGCTCATGTCAGTCTTAAGATGGCTGCCGTGATGTCACAGGCATGACGTTTGGCTGGCTTCACTTGGATTGTATTGGACCAACGAAGAGTGCTTTCTCCCCTTATTCCTACGTCCATGTTAATTTATCGGTAAAAAAAGAGAGAGTTAAACAGCACCGTGACAGGAATACGGTAGTATCAGTTCGTAAGAAAAAAAAAACAAAAAAAAAAAAAACTTACGAAATTAAACTTTTTCCCGAAAAAATGCGGAAGTTTCTTCACTTTCTCTTCCTTTTAATATTTAATGAAGCATTAAAAATGTAGTTCTAGAATTTCGGAACTACAGAATTTCGAAAAAATGTGGAAGCTTCTTCACTTTCTCTTCCTTTTAATATTTAATGAAGCATTAAAAACGTAGTTGCAGAATTTCGGAACACTAATTGTAGTTGTATTAGCCTGGTCTTATAACCAGGATCGACTAATCTATTAATTATTTAATGATAAGGAAATTAAGAAATTTAGCCCATTCGACTTATACTCCATATCGACTTATAAGACGAATAATTCGGTAGCTTTAGAAACGGAACTGATTGGCAAGGGAGTTCTAACCCTCCATCCCATCAGGATGGATCGGACCTGCCAGAAACATATGAAGCAGAATAAATCCCCCCCCCCCAAAATAAGCTCAAAAGGATGCATGAAGTGGATCATGGTAATTAGCAAGCACCCCATTTCAGCTGACGTCCTCATCACAATAAGAGAACACTTGCCAGTATACGTACAACACTGAATCAGAATTACCAACGGTTTTCGGGAGCATGGTCCTAAAAGTTCCACCAGCCTCGGGGCGCTAAGGGGCTGACGGGTTTTAAAGAGGTAATACATGTTAACAAAAAAAGTGCAGGGTAGTCCCCCATCCTATAACGTGTGATTTGTTTGCAAATACACGAGACGCCGGAAAAGCCCGTGAGGGAAAGCCCTCCGTCAAGTCCAGTCCCTCCAGCAACACAAAACCGAGAGGGGGAGGGGGCTGCACTGGGCGGCCGGCGATGACTCGACTACTGAGCTTGTCACTGAGTTGGCCTTAGCAACAACACAAAGATCTCTCCCATCGATCTGCTAATTCAATGGCAAACGGTTCGTTGTCGGACGACTAATATTATCATTCCATACTATCTCACGAAAGTCCTCATACGAACAACCGGGCAGCATGTCAGAAGGAACACAGCACACGGTCATGCGATGGGGCACTTAGATATTGCATATCAGCAAAAATTGATGAAAGATGGAATACTTCGTTGGTAATTTTTGAAAGGGCGTTTTCGGAAGATAATGACTGATCAGAATGTTAAAGCGAAATCACAAATGATACTACCGATATATGAGGCATGGGAATAAGAATATTTCCTGAAATTTTTTACTCCGCACATTGCACTGCTGGAAACACTTTGGGATACACAAATGCAGGGATTTACACATCGCCCTCCCATTTTTTCAGACACCCCCTCCATTTGTAAGTGTGTAACAGACGCACGCATGCATATATATATATATGATTTTTTTTTCTATTTGATAACACAAAGGATTACTTTAAATTACAAATATATACCCAGTGGAACCCCGGTTTGCGCCGCCCCGGTGACGCAGTGGTCTCAGCGATGGTCTCTGATCATTCGTCCGAACGGGGTCCGGGTTCGAATCCCGCGAGGCATGGATGTTGTGTTTGTCTTACGGCACTGGCTCTCTCCCTTCCCTGGAACCAGTGACCCTAAATTAGGGACAGGCGACTGCTTACAGCCCATTAGCCCATTGAGTTGCTCACCGTGGTCGTTTTTATTTTTATTTTTTATTTTTTTGATTGAAGGTTTAACGACCACTGTGAGCAACTCAATGGGATATAAGCAGTCGCCCGTCCCTAATTTAGGGTCACTGGTTCCAGGGAAGGGAGAGAGCCAGTGCCGTAAGACAAACACAACATCCATGCCGCACCGGGATTCGAACCCGGACCCCGTTCGGACGAATGATCAGAGGCCATCGCTTAGACCACTGCGCCACCGGGGCGGCCCGTGGTCGTTAAATCTCCAATCAAAAAAAAAAAAAAGAACCCCGGTTTTCCTCCGCGTTGGCCTCTGATCATTCGTCCGAACGGGGTCCGGGTTCGAATCCCGTGAGGCATGGATGTTGTGTTTGTCTTACGGCACTGGCTCTCTCCCTTCCCTGGAACCAGTGACCCTAAATTAAGGACGGGCGACTGCTTATAGCCCATTAAATTGCTCACGGTGGTCGTTAAACCTCCAATCAAAAAAAAAAAAAAAAAAAGAACCCCGGTTCTATGTTTTCCACGTCACAGACGGCAAGCGTCTGTCAAGATTCGGTTGAATTACAAATACACTGACGGAAAAAAAATCCCAACACCAAGAAGGGGTTGTGTTAGATAAACGACAGTTGGTAGGCGGTGAGAGTACATCTGTAAGATGACGTCTATGCAAATTTCGCGCTCGGCGCATACGTGTGGCGCTAGTAGCGCCCCTCGGAACATGCAAAGCAGGTTTGCTGTAAATACGCGCTGTAACGTTCGTGAGCGTTAGTTATCGTTGAGATTCGACGTAGTGTGTTGATGTTAGTCAAGAATGCCTTTAAGAAGACGAAGAAGCCATTATCAACAGCTCACGGAGTTTGAACGAGGTCGTGTAATAGGGCTACGAGAAGGTGGATTTTCGTTCCGCAATATTGCAGAACGACTTGGCAGGAATGTAGCCACTGTGCATGATTGTTGGAAGCGGTGGTCAAGGGAAGCTACTGCCTCAAGAAGACCGGGTTCCGGCCGGCCACGTGGCACTACTGAGAGGGAAGACCGCCGTGTACGGCGTATGGCGATGGCGCATCGTACCGCGTCTACGGCAGCAATTCGAGCTGCATCGTTGCCACCACAGTGACACAACGAACTGTTACAAATCGGTTACTTGAAGGACAGCTCCGAGCCAGACGCCTTGTAGCGTGCATTCCACTGCCGTTTGCGACGTCAGTGGTGTCAAGCTAGAGCTCATTGGAGGACGGAGTGGAGATCTGTTGTGTTTTCTGATGAAAGCCGGTTCTGCCTGGGTGCCAGCGATGGCCGTGTGTTGGTTAGAAGGAGGCCAGGTGAGCGCCTGCAACCAACCTGTCTGCGGCCGAGACACACTGGACCTACACCTGAAGTTATGGTCTGGGGAGCAATTTCCTATGACAGCAGGAGCACTCTCGTGGTTATCCCACGCACTCTGACGGCACAGTTGTACGTCGGTCTGGTGATTCAACCTGTTGTACTGCCATTCATGAACAGAATTTCAGGGGGTGTTTTCCAAGAGGATAACGCTCGCCCGCATACCGCTGTTGTAACCCAACATGCTCTACAGAGTGTCGACATGTTGCCGTGGCCTGCTAGATCACCAGATCTTTCTCCAATCGAGCACGTATGGGACATCTTTGGACGACAACTCCAGCGTCACCCCCAACCAACATTAACCGTCCCTGTATTGACCGACCAAGTGCAACAGGCATGGAACTCCATCCCACAAACTGACATCCAGCACCTGTACGACACAATGCATGAACGTTTTTTTTTTTTTTGATTGGAGGTTTAACGACCACCGTGAGCAACTCAATGGGCTATAAGCAGTCGCCCGTCCCTAATTTAGGGTCACTGGTTCCAGAGAAGGGAGAGAGCCAGTGCCGTAAGACAAACACAACATTCATGCCTCACCGGGATTCGAACCCGGACCCCTCACGGACGAATGATCATAGGCCAGCGCCTTAGACCACTGCGCCACCGGGGCGGCATATGAACGTTTGCATGCGTGCATTCAACATTCTGGCGGTTACACCGGTTATTAATGTACCAGCATTTCACATTTAAAATGGCCCTTCTCGCGCTTACATTAAGCTGTGATCTTGAAACCTTAATCGATTAAATATGTTACTTATACAAATGTATTGCCGCCATTTCATTCCTCTACAACTATTTTTTCGTGGTGCTGAGATTTTTTTCCGTCAGTGTATATACCCAGTGGAACCCCGGTTCTACGTTTTCCACGTCACAGACGGCAAACGACTGTCAAGATTCGGTTGAATTACAAATATATACCCTGTGGAACCGCGGTTCTACGTTTTCCACGTCACAGACGGGAGACGTCTGTCAAGATTCGGTTGAATTGCATACGTGTGACTAAATCTTTTGAGGCTTTAGCAAACTGGCGCATGGGCGCCCATACAGAGGGTCAAGAGGGGACATTTGCCCTCCTCTGGAAATCAGGCCGTGCTCTTTCTCTTCTTGGAAGGTACTACACAGATATTTTGAGAAAACAATAATTACGATCGCTAACTTCTCCGCAAAATTTTTGGATGCGCGTGTATGCAGTAAAAAATAGGGAAAGTTGAGAATTTCCAGTTGAAAATGGGAGATTTACAGTAGAATAAAGTAATGAAATCCCCCATTGCAGGTTGTGTATGTGCGGGTTTAACAACCATTGTGAAGAACTCAGTGGGCTATAAGCAGTCGCCCGTTCCTAATTTATGGCCACTGGCTCCAGGAAAGGGAGAAATTCAGTGCAGTAGGACAAGCACAACATCCATGCCTCACTGGATTCGAACCCTGACTCAACTTGGACGAATGGTCAGATGCCCTCACTTAGACCACTGCGTCATTGGGGTGGCATTGCATGTGGAATAACAGAAATTACCCAACTTTTCCCTATTTAAAAAGTATGAAAGGCGAAGAAATGTAAAATACTGTATATCTTCCTCTAAAGCAGCTACTCGCTTGCGAGCAAAGATCACTCAGAAGTTTTCCCAGAAATTTCGTCTTGAGAGTATTTTTTCATTCTTGACGACCAACTAAATTGATCTCTAAGGTTTCGTGGCGCATGTGAGACAAGTGGCTAAAAAGGATCAAATGAGCGCCAAAGATATTTCCTTTCTGTCCGAATATGCTATTTAATTTCATTTATATTGATCTTTTTAGGTAGTTTTTGGGACTTCAGATTTCCAAATAAATTTGTGTGTTGAGAGTGTGGTAAAAACAGTTAGACAACAAGAAAGCACAGTGGAAATTTGGACGTGGTGTTTGTATATGTTATTCTTAGTTACAATTTCTATTTGCCCCTTCCTGAAAGCTATGCTATGGGAGCACGTGGGCCGCAGTGGGCGGGGCCGTGGGCAGCGGTGGGGCACCGTGGGGCACTTCCTTTGTCATGAAGGGCACTTCCTTTGTCTTGAGGCTTTAGCACATGGGCGACTAAATATTTTGAGGCTTTAGCACACGGGCGACTAAATCTTTTGAGGCTTTAGCACACGGACGACTAAATCTTTGACGGTTTTCAAAGCTACTGAAGCTTCGCTTCAGAATTTTGAATCTTCGATTCTTGATCTGTTCAAAAACACAGTTTTCTCATTAGGAGGAGAAAACAGCCCGAGTTGGTTGCCCTCTGTGCACAGCAGAGGTTCGTGCGACAGTGCAAACATGCCCATCAATCGTAGATGGGCCAGGTTTGTTCCTGTCCCTTTCTTAGTAACGACCTCTAAGAGAGAGTGTGTATAATGTAAAGGCCTTTCGAGTCTTCTCTCCGAAGCACATACAAAGTTTGCCAAAATCTTTTCACGTGCGAAAGAGGGCCGCAATCATGGGAAATTGAACACTGATATTCTGCGTGTTTAACCTCTGATGCTTTCAATATTTTACTACGGAATTCAACATATGACCCCATATTTCCAGTGATAGGCGAATCGTCATGATCGGTTAGATACGGAAAAATCCGCGCGCCTGCGAACGAACTGTATTGTGTCACACTGTAGAAAACAATTCTGAAATTTACGAACCATTTTCCGTGATTCTTATCGTAAATAAACGAAGCATATTCTTGATACAACCTTTTCTGTGAAATGAAGGGGGGGGGGGGGACCTGAATTTCACGGATAATTCGTATGCCAGAAAAATTCTGAATTTTCTCACAAACCTTTCAGCAATTCCTTTCGTATATTAATGGGAAGATTTTTGTTCTCACTTTTTCTGTATCCATACGACGGAAAATTTCCGGTAATAGGAGCGATTCGCGGGAGTATACTTGAGGTTCGATTAACTATTAAATTTCAATCGTTTGTCGGAAGAACTGCTTTTGAAGTTCTACAGGGAGATCGGATATTGTGGATAGCATATCGCACGAAATGTTGGTTATGGTGCACAAGATATTTCTTCCGTTCTCCCCCATAGCATTTTGTGCACCAGACAATGTAAAACAGTGCTGAAGAGAACTCTTTGAGAGAGAGAGAGAGAGAGAGAGAGAGAGAGAGAGAGAGAGAGAGAGAGAGAGAGAGAGAGAGAGAGAGAGAGAGAGAGAGAGAGAGAGAGAGAGAGAGAGAGAGAGAGAGAGAGAGATACGAGCACCTGAGGGCTTTACTATTGTTATTATTATTATTATTATTTTTTTTAGTGGGAGAAGGAAGGTTTTACTGTTGAGGCTATCTCTAAAGCACTAGCGAATGTAAGAGGCTACCTCCGAGCACCAGCGAATGAGAATGCACGATTAAAGATGGAGCGGAAACAGCCGAAATTCGGAATCAATAACGCTTCGATACCACTGCGTTGATTCACAGGAAAAAACTAGAATAGTAAACAAAAAATAAATAGTATTTTTCCTACTAGTTGGAAGGCATTTCCTCCAACGATAATGGCCGTGCAGCTCAGCCACTGTCAAACAAATTCTGATAGAGCGATTTATTTTTTATATTTCAAGAAAGTTCAGTGCCCCTTCCCGTTTTTCATATTTTGAATTTAATTGTTTTTACTTTTCAGTATGAAGAAATCGTTAACTAGTGAAGTAAATGAGCAAAAAGGAGCGAAAGCGGAAAGCAAAACTTGTGTCTGTATTCGTGGATGAATAGTTTGTCGTTGAATACAGAGCCCCTCCCCAGAGGAGTCTTCAGCACTCCCAGATGAGTCTTCATCCCCCCAGATGAGTCTTCAGCCTCTCCCCCAGTTCTGAGACCTAGCTACGACCCTGTACCCAGTTTCCCTGGGCAACGCGACGCGGCCACCCTTCTCGCCAGTGGACGAATCCACTGCTTGGCAGGCATATAAGGTAGGAGGACATCACTGCATTCACCTTATAGACAGTAATTCGAAGGCAGTACGGATAAATGTCGTGAGATAAAGGTTTGAAAGAGGAATGATAATAGATGCTCGACGCATCGGTCACTCTATCGCGGAGGTTGTACAGGAACTGTAATATACCAGTTCGACAGCATCAAGAGTATACAGGAAATATGCCATTTCCGGAATAACAACGCATAGTAGACAGCGCTGTAGGAAGAGAAAGGTGATGTATGGACATGGGCGTCGACGTCTGTCTCACATAGTTCACAACGAATCGGAGAGCGGCAGTTGCACAAATCACCACCGACTTCAACGAGAGAAGTTTCGGTAACGTCTGTACAAAGACCATCAAGCGACCAATGGTCGCAGTACGTAATATGAACCAGCGACCCACCAGAGCACCATTGCTAACGCCACATCACCGACTGTACGCCTCAGCTGGACGAAAGGACATCGGCACTGGACCTTGGATGTTTGGAGACGGATCTTATGGTCCGACGAGTCCCGTTTCAAGTTATTTTGCGCAGACGGGAGGGTGCGAATCTGGCGGAAACCGCAGGAAGTGATGGACCTGGCATGTCATCAAGGAACTGTTCAGGCTGGTGGAGGCTCGGTTATGGTCTAGGGAGTGTTCAACTGGCACACGTAGGGACCTCTGGTACTTCTAGATTCATATGTGAACGGTTCAAGGGACCTCTGGTACGTCTAGATGAATATCTGACCTGCAGGACAATGCGCTTTCCCCCATAACCGCGGTGACTAGTACATGGTTAGAAGAACATTCCGCAAAAGTCCCCACTCTGGAATGGCCTCCCAGTTCACAGGACATGAACCACGTGGAAAACCTTTGAGATTCTGTGGGAAAGTCTGTTCAAAGTTTAGATCTTGAACCCAGTGATACAACGGAATTATGGACAGCGACGCAGTAAGCATCGGTGGAGATACCCGGGGAACACCATGATTTCTGTCCATTAAGAATATTTCACTTCGTAACAGTTAGACAGAACTCCTTCAAACTATTTACTCATTATTTCTAAGCAAAACACGATTAACAAATACAGCTAGATGTAACCAAATGTAATCCACATATATCTATTCGTCAATATCATCGTTGGCTCTTCACCTCACAGAAAGCATACCGTACTCCACACACAGCTCGCTCTTTCATTTACCTTTCACAGAACTGTGACACACTGTCAGGTTGCAACTTTAAAAAACTCGTCGGGAGGGATAATGTGGCGTTAAGTGAGAAAATATTTAACGAGAAGAAACCAAATGTATATAAATGCACAGAAACTCAAAAGGAATGTTAAATTAAAGGTATACGTTACACTTAAAATACGGAAAAACGCATAAAGATTTATCTTGCAACCCTCTCGTTCGCGCGTGCGTGTGTGTGTGTGTGTGTGTGTGTGTGTGTGTGTGTGTCCGTGCGTGTGTGTGTCCGTGCGTGTGTGTGTCCGCGCGCGGGGTGCGCTTTTTCCATACACTGTTAAAGGAAGAAGACTTTACTGTAACGACTGCGATCTTCAATTTTACGCATTTAGACATAATTGCCATGATTGTTCCTTTTGGTGAGTAGTTTCTAAAGGCTGAAGCAGGCAAAGCATATTACTGAATCTTGAATTTGTTACAGAGGCTTTCAGCATTCCGCATTTTTTTTTTTTTTTTTTTTTTTTTTTTGCATGAACGCAGCTGTGAATCATATGCGTTTCAACAATGGTTAAACGCAGCAACCAAAGAAAACGTACATTTTAACGAAGGTTTTGAAAACCATCTAAAATATTTTATCAAACATCCAGTTTTCTCCCCTTCATATTTCTGCAAGAGATGCGATCAATGATTTGGCCATTAAAGACAAATATTAAGATCTCTTTCTCGAACACATTAACATCAGCGCATCAGAAATATTTCGCTAATGTTTTTCCCGAGTGCTTTATTTTTTAAATCTGGAATGTTGCGTAACAAGCACCCTGAGCAGCAGATGCCAGAAAGGAGGAGGCGGATGCTTTTGTGTTGAAATAAAAGGACGATGGAGTTTATATCAGACTGCATATAACTATCATATTTTTCCCTTTACAGCAACTTTCAGAACATCTGTTCAAAATGTGTCCAAACCTACGCAGCTGTAGAAAGTACAAGACACGCGTATTATGCATTTCTTTCAGATGACGCGCCGTCTGACGCAACGCCTCACTCACCAGACTGACATTCCGTGAAAGAAATTTCAATAAATAAATTCACGCAATTTGCAAACATAAAATCGTACAACGATTTGCTGTAGCACGTCTTTTAGAAAAAAATGTATGTGCTGATAGCATCATTTGTACGTGCGTCTCGAGGAATGACATCTCTGCATCTGTTCACTACGATTTCAAAATTCTTTTTTGAGTTGGAAACCTCAAACGCCGCCCCGGTGGCGCAGTGGTCTAAGCGATGGCCTCTGATCATTCGTCCGAAAAGGGTTCCGGTTCGAATCCCGTTGAGGCATGGATGTTGTGTTTGTCTTACGGCACTGGCTCTCTCTCCCTTCCCTGGAACAAGTGACCCTAAATTAGGGACGGGCGACTGCTTATAGCCCACTGAGTTGCTCACGGTGGTCGTTAAACATTCAATCAATAATAAATGAAACCTCAAACTCCGAGAACGAGGATCCATTCATTTAGGTGTTTTTTTCAATGTACAATCTTGCTGTTAGAGGGCAGATGCTACTTACCTCTAAATATATTTTATTTTATATTAGCTGAACTGTATCCGGCGTTGCCTAGTTATAACGTTTAAGACGCAATCTGTATTTTCTGGTTTTTGCTGCGAGTACCACCTCGCGAATACACGAATCAGGAAAACTTTTCGGTTTTTTTCTGGTTTTTTTTTTTATGCACTCTATGTGTCAAAAGTTTTTTTAGCAGTGCAGTAATATTTGGAATACATAACTAAAGAAAAAAAAACAGTTATACGTTTATAATATCCTAATATAAAATTTGCTAGAGTCCTCCGCCGTGCCACTTTTTAAGTCGTCATAGCAACAGCCGAGAAACCTATGTTTGTGACGTCAAGCTTTGCTTTTCGTAGGTGACGTCATCACTACACGCACAGATTAAGGGGAAAATCACTGTTTTGTTGTCACAGCAACAAAGAACACAGCTGCTGATGTGACGTCATCTAATCCAAATCACTCTCACATGACGTCAGAGATTCGTTACGTCACACGGCCAACTCTTGAACAAGGAGGTTAGAATAATACTTCTGGAGATGCCCTGAATCTCTTAACCGTGAAGTTACAAACTGTGGGAATTTGACGTTGTTTACATTACACCAATGTAATTTCAACTGTGTGTATTTTGAAATAGGCGTGGTTTGGGGTTGCAAAAGCCGTGTTAATATAAAACCTGAAGGAATTATACTTCTTATAGGAGTGAAGTTTTCAATTTTAAAGTTATGTTTTGTTTAAAATTCGCATAAACGTTCGTGTATTTCGGTTTAAAATAAAAATTGGAAGAAGTCTCAAAATAACTAAGGATTTTATAAATTCAACATTTTCTCATGTATTGGCAGCAAGTTACGATGCGGAATTGGAAACATTTGCGACGAAAGAAGGCGATTCGGCCAACACAAAATGCATTGCAATAGCCTTGAAAATCATCAGCTTTCCAACACTTTGACGACTGTCTCTCGCGGTTATAGGCTTCACGCAAACTGGTACTGCTCCGTTAACAAGGGCATATCCAGATATCTTATTCTAACCTCCTTGGTCTTTAGAGATACGAAAACTGTTGGTTTTAGCCATCTGTATGTGGTGTTTAGCCATCTGTATGTGGCAACATCAAGAGTACGACGATCTAACGACTTCAAGAGAAAAATAGTTCACGGAAAAGAACAGATGAGATTGATACAAGGTTCACAGTCAGTGTATACGAAAAATGTTGTTTACCAGGAAGTTTTGACGAAATAGAGACTAAAGTTTTTATAGCCGCCCTGTGGCGCAGTGGTCTAAGTGATGGCCTCTGATCATTCGTCCGAAAGGGGTTCGGGTTCGTATCCCGGTCAGGCATGGACGTTGTGTTTGTCTTACGGCACTGGCTCTCTCCCTTCCCTGGAACCAGTGACCCTAAATTAGGGACGGGCGACTGCTTATAGCCCATTGAGTTGCTCATGGTGGTCGTTAAACCTCCAATAAAAAAAAAAAAAAAGTTTTTATACAAAACACACAGACAGCCCGTCAGTAGTAGGGGGGACTTGGGTGGCGAAAGTGACGTCACAGGTGGGCGTGGTCAACTTCCGGAAGTGACGTCACGAATGCGCTTCCCGTAGACGTCCACGGGGAAACTTTTCTTCCGGTGGCAACGGTGGGCGTGGTCGTTGGTGTCCGCCATTTTTTTACTGCATGACGTCACCTTGACGTCGACGAAGCCATTTTTAATTCTGGGAAATTTCTCTGCCATTTTTATTTTTTGGGGAATTTCCCAATCTGTTTTTTCGGGTGATGGTGGTAAATTTAATTGTAAGTGGACTCGGGAAAATGTTTTTCAACCATGGATTTATTATCGAAAAAGAGCGACGACGACGTTTGGAACCAGTTGGATTCGAACTCGGGCCGTTTAGGTGGAAGCCAAATGCTATACCGATTCGGCCGCCAAATCTTTGGTAGGGTTGGTCGAAAGGATTAAGACATGTGGTTGCGTATGGGGGAAGACTGCCTGAGGGGATTTGCAGTTGGCCGTCTTACGATGAATACAGGAAGGAGGGCGTATTAGGAGTTGACGTCATTTGAGATTCTGTTAGACACATTAAGCTCCAAGTCTGATTATTTTTTTCAATAACTTGATCATTTTGCAACGAATTTAGCCCTTATTTGTTCCCCATTTACATAATTTTTCAACGTAACGATTTTTTTATTTTCTTTGAGGAGATTTCACGCTTTTTAAACGGACGTACCAACATAAAGCCGTTTCCCAAAGTTTTGTGCTGCAGACATAATCTTAAAACACGAATGTTTATTAATGTACTTACGTGTTCATGGCATTTTCTGTTACATTTGTTAACAATGTACCTTTTTCCGCCATAAAAGCCGCAATGTTTTATACATAATTAAAATATATTTTTTTTATGTTTTCGTATTTTCTTTTATGATTAATCAGTGAAATGTACCTTTTAATGCATTATCTTAATCTACTTTTTCTAAATGCTTGCATACTCGTTAAACTTCTCGATGTACCATTATTATTTTATTTTCTTACTTTTCAATCTAACAACTACTTTTATCGAGGCTTTATTTTTTTCTGATTTAAACAAGCAAACGTTTCTTCATTATTATTTCTTTTTCCTACGCAAAGAACTTTTCTTACTTGCTTTTAATGTATGACTTAATCTGGTTTTCTATATAGCTGTTTCATGTTTGCGCAAGAAATATACAGATCTATAGCAGATATACATAAAATTCGCTCGTAACAGTATCTTTTTTTTCAGATTTAAACCAACATACGTTTCTTAACGACTTGATATCTGTTCCATAAGATGTGACAAAACTTCAGATTTTTAATTTTTTCCCCTCTGAAACTGTTTTTTTTTCTGACTTGCTTTTAATGTATGGTTTAATCTATTTTTCTATCTTACTTTTCTATATGTGTACAAGAAATATACGGATCTATGGTGGTTAAAATTCGATTGAAACAATATTTTCTCCATTCTTACTGTACTTTTACATTTCTTTCTAACAGACGTTTTTTCTTCTCAATTCCCGCTATCTAACTTAATCTATGTTTTGAATATCATTCTATGTCCGCGTATTCGTCCATTATTTTATTTCAAACTTTGCTAACTGCTTCATACTTATATTCTGACTTTATTTTTTTCATTTCAAGCAACGTTTCTTAACGACTTGAATTTCCGGATGTGACAAAACTTCAGATTTATTTTCTCTCCTCTTAAACTATTTTTTTCTTACTTGCTTTAAATGTGACTTAATTTATTTTTTACATCGCTGTTTCGTGTATGTACGAGAAATATACAGATCTATAGCAGTTAAACATTCGATTGAAACAGTATTTTCTTTATTTTTACTTTATTTTTACGTTTCTTTCTGACAAACATTTTTTTTTTCACATTTTCCCCATATTTAACTCAATTTTGTGTTTTCGAATATCATTCTATGTTCACGTATTCGTCCATTGTCTTTTTTTCTAACTTTACACTTCATTCTTACTGTATTTTTTCCATTTAATTTCAACCAACGTTTCTTAACGACTTGATATCTGTTCTACAAGATGTGACGAAACTTCAGATTTTTAATTTTTTCCCTCTGAAACTGTGTTTTCTTACTTGCTTTTAATGTACGGTTTAATCTATTTTTCTATCTCGCTTTTCTATGTGTGTACAAGAAATACACGGATCTATAGTAGTTAAAATTCAATTGATTTCTTCATTCTTACTGTATTTTTCCATTTCTTTCATTTACAGTATTTAAAATTCAATTGAAACAATATTTTCTCCATTTTTACTGTATTTTTACATTTCTTTCTAACATACGTTTTTTCTTCTCAATTCCCGCTATCTAACTTAATCTATGTTTTGAATATCATCCTATGTTCACGCATTCGTCCATTATTTTATTTCAGACTTTGCAAACTGCCTCATATTTATATTCTGACCTTATTATTTTTCATTTCAACCAACGTTTCTTAACGACTTGAATTTCCGGATGTGACAAAACTTCAGATTTATTTTTTCTCCTCTTAAACCATTTTTTCTTACTTGCTTTAAATGTGACCTAATTTATTTTTTTCATCGCTGTTTCGTGTATGTACAAGAAACACACAGATCTATAGCAGTTAAAAATTCGATTGAAACAATATTTTCTTTATTTTTACATTTCTTTCTGACAAACATTTTTTTTTCACATTTTCCCCTATTTAACTTAATTTTGTGTGTTTGAATATCATTCTATGTTCACGATTCAGACTTTATTTTTTCATTTCATTTCAAAAAACCTTTCTTAACGACTTGATATCACAAGATGTAGCAAAACTTCAGATATTTTTTTTTGTTTCTTCATTTTTTCAAAACTCACTTTTAAGTATTCCTAAAAGCTTACATTTATGAGAAATATACAGATCTGTAGTGGTAAAAATTGGATTGCAACAGTATTTTCTTTATTCCAACTTTACGTTTCTATTTCTTTTCAACAGGCGTTTCTTCATTATTATTTCTTCTTCATATGTAAGCAACTTTTCTTTCTTTCTTTTAATGTATAACTTAATAAATTTTTCTATCTTACCTTTTTCGTGGGTATACGAGAAATATACAGATCTATGACAGTTAAAATTCGATTGTATTAGTATTTTCTTTACTATGACTTTATTTTTTCATTTCATTTGAGTAAAACGTTTCTTAACAACTTGATATCACAAGATGTACCAAACACTTCAGATTTTTGTTTCCCTCACTTTCCAACTCACTTTCCAACTCACTTTTAAGTATTCCTAAAAAACCTGCATGTATGTGAAATATTCATATTTTTTCATTCTATCCTAATTTGCTATACTTTTCTTTAACTAACCCAACAGGAAAAGCATTCATTGTCAAGACATTCATTCTAAAGCATTCTTTCTTACGATAAAATTTATATTCTTTGCAATATATTTTCAGTATATTTTTTCTAAATCAACAGAAAAAAACATTCATTCTGGAGACATAGCGACCAAGTCCGTATTCCACTAAACATCATATTCTTAGCAAACATTTTTTCCCCTACATAGCAATTTCTTAACTCACCAGAAAAGCAGCTATTCTCAACATGTAGCTAAAATATCGAATTTCTCCAAACAAATGTAATAATTTTTTTAAGAAAGACTTAGTTCTTTTCTCTGTATAACGACTTAATCTATTTTTCGAAAAACTGTTCTACGTTTACGTATTTTGTTTAACTTTGCTTTACACTGTACTTCGATTTTTTTTCTTCGTAGTACTTTTTTCCTGTTTCATTCCAACAAACTTGTTTCTTTTCGACTCGATCACTCTCATATTTCCATACAAACTTTCCTAATATCAGAAATGTAACAAAAACTTCAGATATATTTTTTAACTTTAGAATAAGTCTCCCCGACATTTTTTATCATGACATAAACTAAAATTTCATACTTTCCCCCAAAATAATTTTCTTAATGAGTTGTTTTTACACCTTTTTCATGTAGACAGGAGAAAAATAAAGAATGCTTAGATAATAATATAATTTCTCAAACATAAAAGTACGTTTAAATAGAAGTCAGCATTCTGGTCGTTTGAGTTATTTCAGCATACAGAAGGAAAAAAGCAATTATAAAAATTAATATACGTATGGAAAATAGATCTCAGCAATGGAACAAGGTTGGATGATATTAACATATTCATTTTAGTAAAGTTGTGAAAGATTTTTAGTTCTCTAAAGATACAATGCGAGAAAAAATGCTGTTGGGTAAAAGTTGCTGAATAAGTTAAATGATTTTTTTTTATATTTTGCAGGAAAAATGCAAAGAAGCTTATCTTAATGCATTTTTTTTATTAAGAAACAAAATACAAATAAACAAAAACGTTGACAATAAAATAAAGTTTTGTGACACAAAGGATGAAGACATGTAAAATAAAAAAATAAATGAATAAGAAAAGAACAAATATTGGTGATCAAGCCAAGCTGAATGATATAACCACAATCCTGTTAATGAAACTGTGGGAGATTCTCAAAATACACGGTGAGAGAAAAACAATACTTCTGAAGAACAAATAAAATCAATAAAGATGTCACGTGAGAAGCAAAAATTATGGCTCAAAAGCAGTGAAATTTCTGAACAGTTGAGCATAGTTAGAGATAAAACATTTGCAGTACTCACAAAAGCTTCATATTTTGTGTCACTTGGACGAAAATGGCAGTCCTCCTGTGCTTGTCTTTAATCTTTCGAGAGAATTAGCATATACCGCACTACGTATGAGCTTCGTTTATCGAGATGTATTTGCTCAATCAGTGTGAAATGGGCAAAATTCTTGATTGTATCTTTACTTCCAAGTTTGCACGATTTTAATTTTCTTAGAAACAACACGGACATTTACAGTCCACAATAAATTTCATTCGCACAAATTACATTTCTTTTGGATAAGTTCGGGTTTTTTAAAATCAAAAACGGGTGCGAAAAAATTTTAAGTTGAAAACATTGCTTATTGTTAAGATTCAATGGATTTTCTAAGCGAGGATTTGCTGTGTGTGAATGAGAAAGATTTCGAGTTCCTAGAGAAAGTGATTTTCCTGAAGACGGTTGAAACCACAGTCTTTATTACCTTATTAGATTGAAGATGAACTTGTCTCCACTGAAAATTCTTGGTCAGTCAAGGAAGGATTCGGTGACAATAAATTGATTCAATCAGGGCCAAGAAGAGTTCAACACAATAACAGAGTATATCTCAAATGCTTTAAAAGTTTTCTCCTTTGTAAAACTGCCTGTAGTTTTCGTGAAACTTCTTTTTCTAACATTCGTGCTTGAAATTTGTGGAGCCTTTTTACTTTTTTCTGAAGTTTATTTGTCGAAAATTTCCTTTGTTCTTTTTCATTTTGGTAAACGTTTTTCCTTTGAAAGCTTTCATTTTTGTAAATTTTACTGTTTAAAACCTTTTTCCGAAACGTTTTCTCTTTAACTTTTAATGGCTATTTTACTGGGTTTTTTAATCATTTTTTCCGCAATGTCCTTCCTAAAACATCATTGTAAATCGTTTTTACATTTTCTCTTTGAGACTTATTTTTCGTAATGTTTTTTCTTAAAACTTTTGGTAAACACGTTTTTTTACTTTTCTTTATAAACGTTACTCTTTGTAAATTATTCTTTCGTACTGCTTTCCTAAATCTTAAGTTTATCCTTTGAACTCTCCGTACGAACGTTTTTATTTTTATTTTTAAACATTACTGTTTGTAAATTATTCTTTCGTATTGCTTTTCTAAATTTTCTGTTTTTGCTAAAACTTTTTTCGAAATCTCTTACTTTTTGAGGAAAGCTTATTTCACAAAATTTTTTCACTTAAGTTTTGGTAAACACATTTTTGTTTTTAATGGCAAACCTTACTATTTTGTAAATATTTTTTCTGTAATACGTTTTTACCGAATATTCGTGCTTAAAACATTTTGGGAATACCTTTTTGCTTTTTTATAACGTTTATTTGTCGTAATATTGTCTTCCAAAGCTATTTTTGTTTCTTCTTTTTGGTAAACTTTTTTCCTTTGCCAGTTTTCGTTTCATATACTTTACTGTTTTAAAACATTTTTCCGAAAAAACTTTTCTAAACCTTTAAATGATAATATTACCGTTTTCGTAAATCATTTTTTTTCGCAAAGTTCTTCCTAAAACGATTTTTTTTACCATTTCTGTTTGTGACTTATTTTTTGTTTTTCCTTAAAACTTTTGGTAAGCACGTATTTTATTTTTCTCTGTAAACGTTACAATTTCTGAATTATTCTTTCGTACTGCTTTTCTAAACCTTACGGTTTTCCTTTAAAACTTTCGGTAAGAACGTCTTTATTTTTTTTTAAACATTACACTTTTTACATTATTCTTTCGTACTCCTTTTTCTAAATCTTCTGTTTTTCTTAAAACTTTTTTGAAATCTCTTACTTTTTCAGTAAAACTTATTGCATAAAAATTTTTCACTTAAGTTTTGGTGAACACATTTTTGTTTTTAAATGCAAGCACTACTGTTTTGAAGATATTTTTCCTGTAATAAGTTTTCACAATTTTTGTAAAAACTTTTCCATTTTTTATCACAAAATATTTTCACAAAAATTTAAAATTTTTGGCAAACCATTTTATTTTATTTTTAAACTTTACTGTTTTGTAAATAATTTCCCTGCAATGTGTTCACATTAACTTTTGTAAAAACTTTTTTCGACAAAATTTATTTTCGTAAAGTTTTTGTTTTACTAAAGTTTGTAGGAAACGAATTTTATTTTTGCTTTTAAACTTTACTGTTTTGCATATTTTAATTCTTGTTAAAACCTTTTTTCCGATAAAATTTAATTTCGTAAAATTCTGTATTACTAAAAACTGTAGGAATCATACTTTTATTTTTTGTTTTAAACTTTACTGTTTCGCACATAATTTTTTTGTAATGGGTTTTTGTAAAAACTTTTTTCATTTAAACTTATTTTCCCTAAAAATTTCGGGAAACACCTTTTTTACTTTTATTTGCAAATTAAATAATTTCAGTAAAATGTTTTTTTAGTAAAACTCATTTTTCTTAGCCTTTCCACTAAACCCTCAGTTAGCCACTTTATTTTAAGTAAGCTTTTTACTGTTTTTTTTATTTTCTGTATTGTGTTTTCATAATTTTTATACAAAATTTTTCAGTAAAACGTTTAGTGAAATACCCCGTAGCCATTCAACTTAAAAGTTTCAATGATATGCATACAGTCTGAATTAGATCGCATGCTGGTGTTTTAAAGAAAACTGTTGACGGAAAGAGATCTTAGTTTTAATCAAATAGTTTCCTTTATTTTTTAACAAAGGAAATTAAATGGAAAGTCAACACACTCGCGGGAAATGTTTTGTTCCATGATATCAGCCCATCTCCAGAATGATGTGCTAACAACAACAACAGCAAAAAAAAAAAAAAAAAACACAAAAATTACATACCCACAGATTCACAATTTATCGATGTACCCCTGCACTACATAAGATTCCGGATCTTGGTAAAACAATGCAGCACAGCACCGTTGTTTCCGTTGTCACCCTCACATTCTTATTCTTCGATGACGAGTGAACTTGGCTGACTTTCAATGAAATTCAGTATCCGCGTTTCTTTTTACTTCCTCTAAGAAAATCTCAATTCCCTTTCCCTTGGCAACAGTTCTTCGCTTTTATGAAGTCAGCTTTCGAATAAAGAACAGGCAAGGGAAAAGGAATTGGGATTTTCTTAGCGGAAGTAAAAGAAACGCGGATACTGAATTTCATTGAAATTCAGCCAAGTTCACTCGTCATCGAAGAATAAGAATGTGAGGGTGACAACGTAAACAACGGTGCTGTGCTGCATTGTTTTACCAAGATCCGGAATCTTATGTAGTGCAGGGGTACATCGATAAATTGTGAATCTGTGGGTATGTAATTTTTGTGTTTTTTTTTTTTTTTTGCTGTTGTTGTTGTTAGCACATCATTCTGGAGATGGGCTGATATCATGGAACAAAACATTTCCCGCGAGTGTGTTGACTTTCCATTTAATTTCCTTTGTTAAAAAATAAAGGAAACTATTTGATTAAAACTAAGATCTCTTTCCGTCAACAGTTTTCTTTAAAACACCAGCATGCGATCTAATTCAGACTGTATGCATATCATTGAAACTTTTAAGTTGAATGGCTACGGGGTATTTCACTAAACGTTTTACTGAAAAATTTTGTATAAAAATTATGAAAACACAATACAGAAAATAAAAAAACAGTAAAAAGCTTACTTAAAATAAAGTGGCTAACTGAGGGTTTAGTGGAAAGGCTAAGAAAAATGAGTTTTACTAAAAAACATTTTACTGAAATTATTTAATTTGCAAATAAAAGTAAAAAAGGTGTTTACCGAAATTTTTAGGGAAAATAAGTTTAAATGAAAAAAGTTTTTACGAAAACCCATTACAAAAAAATTATGTGCGAAACAGTAAAGTTTAAAACAAAAAATAAAAGTATGATTCCTACAGTTTTTAGTAATACAGAATTTTACGAAATTAAATTTTATCGGAAAAAAAGGTTTTAACAAGAATTAAAATATGCAAAACAGTAAAGTTTAAAAGCAAAAATAAAATTCGTTTCCTACAAACTTTAGTAAAACAAAAAACTTTACGAAAATAAATTTTGTCGAAAAAAGTTTTTACAAAAGTTAATGTGAACACATTGCAGGGAAATTATTTACAAAACAGTAAAGTTTAAAAATAAAATAAAATGGTTTGCCAAAAATTTTAAATTTTTGTGAAAATATTTTGTGATAAAAAATGGAAAAAGTTTTTACAAAAATTGTGAAAACTTATTACAGGAAAAATATCTTCAAAACAGTAGTGCTTGCATTTAAAAACAAAAATGTGTTCACCAAAACTTAAGTGAAAAATTTTTATGCAATAAGTTTTACTGAAAAAGTAAGAGATTTCAAAAAAGTTTTAAGAAAAACAGAAGATTTAGAAAAAGGAGTACGAAAGAATAATGTAAAAAGTGTAATGTTTAAAAAAAATAAAGACGTTCTTACCGAAAGTTTTAAAGGAAAACCGTAAGGTTTAGAAAAGCAGTACGAAAGAATAATTCAGAAATTGTAACGTTTACAGAGAAAAATAAAATACGTGCTTACCAAAAGTTTTAAGGAAAAACAAAAAAATAAGTCACAAACAGAAATGGTAAAAAAATCGTTTTAGGAAGAACTTTGCCAAAAAAATGATTTACGAAAACGGTAATATTATCATTTAAAGGTTTAGAAAAGTTTTTTCGGAAAAATGTTTTAAAACAGTAAAGTATATGAAACGAAAACTGGCAAAGGAAAAAAGTTTACCAAAAAGAAGAAACAAAAATAGCTTTGGAAGACAATATTACGACAAATAAACGTTATAAAAAAGCAAAAAGGTATTCCCAAAATGTTTTAAGCACGAATATTCGGTAAAAACGTATTACAGAAAAAATATTTACAAAATAGTAAGGTTTGCCATTAAAAACAAAAATGTGTTTACCAAAACTTAAGTGAAAAAATTTTGTGAAATAAGCTTTCCTCAAAAAGTAAGAGATTTCGAAAAAAAGTTTTAGCAAAAACAGAAAATTTAGAAAAGCAATACGAAAGAATAATTTACAAACAGTAATGTTTAAAAATAAAAATAAAAACGTTCGTACGGAGAGTTCAAAGGATAAACTTAAGATTTAGGAAAGCAGTACGAAAGAATAATTTACAAAGAGTAACGTTTATAAAGAAAAGTAAAAAAAACGTGTTTACCAAAAGTTTTAAGAAAAAACATTACGAAAAATAAGTCTCAAAGAGAAAATGTAAAAACGATTTACAATGATGTTTTAGGAAGGACATTGCGGAAAAAATGATTAAAAAACCCAGTAAAATAGCCATTAAAAGTTAAAGAGAAAACGTTTCGGAAAAAGGTTTTAAACAGTAAAATTTACAAAAATGAAAGCTTTCAAAGGAAAAACGTTTACCAAAATGAAAAAGAACAAAGGAAATTTTCGACAAATAAACTTCAGAAAAAAGTAAAAAGGCTCCACAAATTTCAAGCACGAATGTTAGAAAAGTTCACGAAAACTACAGGCAGTTTTACAAAGGAGAAAACTTTTAAAGCATTTGAGATATACTCTGTTATTGTGTTGAACTCTTCTTGGCCCTGATTGAATCAATTTATTGTCACCGAATCCTTCCTTGACTGACCAAGAATTTTCAGTGGAGACAAGTTCATCTTCAATCTAATAAGGTAATAAAGACTGTGGTTTCAACCGTCTTCAGGAAAATCACTTTCTCTAGGAACTCGAAATCTTTCTCATTCACACACAGCAAATCCTCGCTTAGAAAATCCATTGAATCTTAACAATAAGCAATGTTTTCAACTTAAAATTTTTTCGCACCCGTTTTTGATTTTAAAAAAACCCGAACTTATCCAAAAGAAATGTAATTTGTGCGAATGAAATTTATTGTGGACTGTAAATGTCCGTGTTGTTTCTAAGAAAATTAAAATCGTGCAAACTTGGAAGTAAAGATACAATCAAGAATTTTGCCCATTTCACACTGATTGAGCAAATACATCTCGATAAACGAAGCTCATACGTAGTGCGGTATATGCTAATTCTCTCGAAAGATTAAAGACAAGCACAGGAGGACTGCCATTTTCGTCCAAGTGACACAAAATATGAAGCTTTTGTGAGTACTGCAAATGTTTTATCTCTAACTATGCTCAACTGTTCAGAAATTTCACTGCTTTTGAGCCATAATTTTTGCTTCTCACGTGACATCTTTATTGATTTTATTTGTTCTTCAGAAGTATTGTTTTTCTCTCACCGTGTATTTTGAGAATCTCCCACAGTTTCATTAACAGGATTGTGGTTATATCATTCAGCTTGGCTTGATCACCAATATTTGTTCTTTTCTTATTCATTTATTTTTTTATTTTACATGTCTTCATCCTTTGTGTCACAAAACTTTATTTTATTGTCAACGTTTTTGTTTATTTGTATTTTGTTTCTTAATAAAAAAATGCATTAAGATAAGCTTCTTTGCATTTTTCCTGCAAAATATAAAAAAATCATTTAACTTATTCAGCAACTTTTACCCAACAGCATTTTTTCTCGCATTGTATCTTTAGAGAACTAAAAATCTTTCACAACTTTACTAAAATGAATATGTTAATATCATCCAACCTTGTTCCATTGCTGAGATCTATTTTCCATACGTATATTAATTTTTATAATTGCTTTTTTCCTTCTGTATGCTGAAATAACTCAAACGACCAGAATGCTGACTTCTATTTAAACGTACTTTTATGTTTGAGAAATTATATTATTATCTAAGCATTCTTTATTTTTCTCCTGTCTACATGAAAAAGGTGTAAAAACAACTCATTAAGAAAATTATTTTGGGGGAAAGTATGAAATTTTAGTTTATGTCATGATAAAAAATGTCGGGGAGACTTATTCTAAAGTTAAAAAATATATCTGAAGTTTTTGTTACATTTCTGATATTAGGAAAGTTTGTATGGAAATATGAGAGTGATCGAGTCGAAAAGAAACAAGTTTGTTGGAATGAAACAGGAAAAAAGTACTACGAAGAAAAAAATCGAAGTACAGTGTAAAGCAAAGTTAAACAAAATACGTAAACGTAGAACAGTTTTTCGAAAAATAGATTAAGTCGTTATACAGAGAAAAGAACTAAGTCTTTCTTAAAAAAATTATTACATTTGTTTGGAGAAATTCGATATTTTAGCTACATGTTGAGAATAGCTGCTTTTCTGGTGAGTTAAGAAATTGCTATGTAGGGGAAAAAATGTTTGCTAAGAATATGATGTTTAGTGGAATACGGACTTGGTCGCTATGTCTCCAGAATGAATGTTTTTTTCTGTTGATTTAGAAAAATATACTGAAAATATATTGCAAAGAATATAAATTTTATCGTAAGAAAGAATGCTTTAGAATGAATGTCTTGACAATGAATGCTTTTCCTGTTGGGTTAGTTAAAGAAAAGTATAGCAAATTAGGATAGAATGAAAAAATATGAATATTTCACATACATGCAGGTTTTTTAGGAATACTTAAAAGTGAGTTGGAAAGTGAGGGAAACAAAAAATCTGAAGTGTTTGGTACATCATGTGATATCAAGTTGTAAAGAAACGTTTTACTCAAATGAAATGAAAAAATAAAGTCATAGTAAAGAAAATACTAATACAATCGAATTTTAACTGTCATAGATCTGTATATTTCTCGTATACCCACGAAAAAGGTAAGATAGAAAAATTTATTAAGTTATACATTAAAAGAAAGAAAGAAAAGTTGCTTACATATGAAGAAGAAATAATAATGAAGAAACGCCTGTTGAAAAGAAATAGAAACGTAAAGTTGGAATAAAGAAAATACTGTTGCAATCCAATTTTTACCACTACAGATCTGTATATTTCTCATAAATGTAAGCTTTTAGGAATACTTAAAAGTGAGTTTTGAAAAAATGAAGAAACAAAAAAAAAATATCTGAAGTTTTGCTACATCTTGTGATATCAAGTCGTTAAGAAAGGTTGGTTGAAATGAAATGAAAAAATAAAGTCTGAATCGTGAACATAGAATGATATTCAAACACACAAAATTAAGTTAAATAGGGGAAAATGTGAAAAAAAATGTTTGTCAGAAAGAAATGTAAAAATAAAGAAAATATTGTTTCAATCGAATTTTTAACTACTATATATCTGTGTATTTCTTGTACATACACGAAACAGCGATGAAAAAAATAAATTAGGTCACATTTAAAGCAAGTAAGAAAAAATAGTTTAAGAGGAGAAAAAATAAATCTGAAGTTTTGTCACATCCGGAAATTCAAGTCGTTAAGAAACGTTGGTTGAAATGAAAAATAATAAGGTCAGAATATAAATATGAGGCAGTTTGCAAAGTTTGAAATAAAATAATGGACGAATGCGTGAACATAGAATGATATTCAAAACATAGATTAAGTTAGATAGCGGGAATTGAGAAGAAAAACGTCTGTTAGAAAGAAATGTAAAAGTACAGTAAGAATGGAGAAAATATTGTTTCAATCGAATTTTAACCACCATAGATCCGTATATTTCTTGTACACATATAGAAAAGTAAGATAGAAAAATAGATTAAACCATACATTAAAAGCAAGTCAGAAAAAAACAGTTTCAGAGGGGAAAAAATTAAAAATCTGAAGTTTTGTCACATCTTATGGAACAGATATCAAGTCGTTAAGAAACGTATGTTGGTTTAAATCTGAAAAAAAAAAAGATACTGTTACGAGCGAATTTTATGTATATCTGCTATAGATCTGTATATTTCTTGCGCAAACATGAAACAGCTATATAGAAAACCAGATTAAGTCATACATTAAAAGCAAGTAAGAAAAGTTCTTTGCGTAGGAAAAAGAAATAATAATGAAGAAACGTTTGCTTGTTTAAATCAGAAAAAAATAAAGCCTCGATAAAAGTAGTTGTTAGATTGAAAAGTAAGAAAATAAAATAATAATGGTACATCGAGAAGTTTAACGAGTATGCAAGCATTTAGAAAAAAGTAGATTAAGATAATGCATTAAAAGGTACATTTCACTGATTAATCATAAAAGAAAATACGAAAACATAAAAAAAATATATTTTAATTATGTATAAAACATTGCGGCTTTTATGGCGGAAAAAGGTACATTGTTAACAAATGTAACAGAAAATGCCATGAACACGTAAGTACATTAATAAACATTCGTGTTTTAAGATTATGTCTGCAGCACAAAACTTTGGGAAACGGCTTTATGTTGGTACGTCCGTTTAAAAAGCGTGAAATCTCCTCAAAGAAAATAAAAAAATCGTTACGTTGAAAAATTATGTAAATGGGGAACAAATAAGGGCTAAATTCGTTGCAAAATGATCAAGTTATTGAAAAAAATAATCAGACTTGGAGCTTAATGTGTCTAACAGAATCTCAAATGACGTCAACTCCTAATACGCCCTCCTTCCTGTATTCATCGTAAGACGGCCAACTGCAAATCCCCTCAGGCAGTCTTCCCCCATACGCAACCACATGTCTTAATCCTTTCGACCAACCCTACCAAAGATTTGGCGGCCGAATCGGTATAGCATTTGGCTTCCACCTAAACGGCCCGAGTTCGAATCCAACTGGTTCCAAACCTCGTCGTCGCTCTTTTTCGATAATAAATCCATGGTTGAAAAACATTTTCCCGAGTCCACTTACAATTAAATTTACCACCATCACCCGAAAACAGATTGGGAAATTCCCCAAAAAATAAAAATGGCAGAGAAATTTCCCAGAATTAAAAATGGCTTCGTCGACGTCAAGGTGACGTCATGCAGTAAAAAATGGCGGACACCAACGACCACGCCCACCGTTGCCACCGGAAGAAAAGTTTCCCCGTGGACGTCTACGGGAAGCGCATTCGTGACGTCACTTCCGGAAGTCGACCACGCCCACCTGTGACGTCACTTCTGCCGCCCAAGTGCCCCCCCCCCCTACTACTCCCGTCATATCAAAGTCCATAATCGACTGCTCGGAAAATTTTCAGAAAGCTGTGAGCCTACGTCGTCATCTATTGACGTGGAACTCAAAAACACAATAAATAAATATCAATAATTTGTGTATCATAAATTTTATTTTTCCCCGTCATTATTGACGGGCTTTCACCTAGTCCCCTTATAAACTACAACAGAACCCGCTTATAACGAGCAGCTTGGGATCGACGGAAGCCCTCTTAAAATCCGGTGTGGGGTAGTACAGAGGCAAAGCACGTGTCAAGACGACAAATCTGTAGCGACGTATTCCGTCCGTGTAGCTTAGTTGGGAGAGCAACTTAGGTCGGAGTGAGGGGGCGCGGAAAAAGTTGTGTTTTCACATCGGGAGCTCGCTAAATCCGGTTTTGGGTAAACATTCGTATACGTGATAATGTTTATAGATATACCAGAACAATTGGATATATTTGAAAGATTTGATTAACTATATTATTGCTTCATTAAATCTTTCAAGTATAATCAACTTTTTAGTACATTAAATCTTTCAAGTATAATAAACTTTTTAGTACATTAAATCTTTCAAGTATAATAAACTTTTTAGTACATTAAATCTTTCAAGTATAATCAACTTAACGGCCACGTGAGACTTACCGCTGTTTAGTTACACTACACATATGAAGCAAAAGGAGCATCTGTCCTCCCAACGCAACGCTCACTTGCAGGGTGAGAGGGGCAATGATCACATCTCCAGGAATTGTCATCTGCTGAGAATTATTATATAACAACTCTCAGCGGAAAGCAAACAATTCTACGAGTTGTTATATGCTTGGCATCTCCATTCCATTACTCCCCTATTCTTCTCCGCAATTGTCGCCCAGAAATCCACTTACGTGTGCGTAAGCCCTCTACCCATCATTTTTTAAGGAGTAGATAGCCTACTTTCAACTCTGCTAACGCGATGAACCCAAGGTATAGGAGTGGATGAAGTGAAGAGTCTCTTGTACAACTCGCTTGTTGGGCCTCACGACGGAAAGGAGCTCTTTTGTTTGTCTGAATTTTCATGCCGACTCACAACTGGCCATAAAAGTTCGGGGAAGGTGGGGGGGGGGGGGGGGGGTATAAAGATTGCTATTTCTTGGACTATATTGAGAATTGAATTGGGAACTCTATATTATGTAAGCCAAACGAGAACTGTACTTTAATTTGACGAAATAAATTGCCGGACTCCGTACATTTCTTTAAACTACGGTGTGCAGTGTTCGACGGAACTACAGCACGACTCACGCTGTGTTCAGAAAAGGACGATAAGGTGGGATTTTTTAAAAACGTTGAATTTTTACTTAGGCGTTAAGTATTTACATAACATGTCCAGCTTGTAATATTTTTTTGTAACTTAATTAATTCATAGGCCCTACACCTTGGCCTTTTTAACAGCTTTTAATACGCCGACTTCATATTCATAACGTTTACGTATCAAATCAGGTTAATATGCGCTTTTACTGAGGCACTAAATATTAATTCACAGGACCTATGCCTAGGCTCTTTTAACAGTTTTTATTCTACCGGTTTCATATTCACAACGCTTACATATCAAATCAAGTTAATAATATTGTGGTTTTACTTAAACACGAAATATTAATTCATAAGGCCAAGGCCTAGACCTTTTTAACCGTTTTTATTCTACCGATGTCACATTCATAACGTTTACCTATCAAATCAAGTCAATAATATCGCGCTTTTTTACTTAAGAACGAAATATTAATTCCTAAGGTCTAAGCCTTTTTAATATTTTTACTATACCAATGTCATATTCATAATTGCACATCAAACCAAGTTAATAGCATTGCTCTTTTACTTAGCCAATAAATTTTAATTCATTTTACGAAAATTTTGTATGGAGCCCCATTGACCCCGGGCCCCGATCCCTTCCAAAAAGGGTTTAAGTCTAACTTACAGTACCATGAGGTAGTATGCAAAATTTGTGGTTCTAAATTGAAAACTGTAGATTTTACGAAAATTTTGTATGGGGCCCCCTTGACCCAGGCCCCGATCCCTTCCAAAAAGGGTTTAAGTCTAACTTACAGTACCATTAGGTAATATACAAAATTTGGTGGTTCTAAATTGAAAACTGTAGATTTTACGAAAATTTTGTATGAGGCCCTCTTGACCCCGGGCCCCGACCACTTCCAAAAACTGTCTACGGTTTAACTTTGAGCACCATGAGATAGTATACCAAATTTGGTGGTTTTAAATTGAAAACTGTAGATTTCACGAAAATTTTGTATGGGGCCCCTTGAGCCCGGGCCCCGACCCCTTCCTCAAACCGTCTAGGTGCTAACTTAGAGCACCATGAGATAATATACCAAATTTGGGGGTTCTAAATCAAAAACTGTAGATTTTACGAAAATTTCGTGTGGGGCCCTCTAGACCCCGAACCCCGACCACTTCCCAAAACGGTCAACGGTTTAACTTTGAGCACCATGGGATAGTAAACCAAATTTTGTGGTTCTAAATTAGAAACTGTAGATTTTACTAAAATTTTGTATGGGCCCACTTGACCCCGGGCCCAGACCCCTTGCAAAAACTGTCTACGGTCTAACTAAGAGCACCGCGAGATATTATACCAAATTTGGTGGTTCTAAATTAAAAACTGTAGATTTTGGGAAAATTTTGTATGGGGGCCCCTTGACCCTGGGCCCGATCCCTTCCAAAAATGGTTCACGGTCTAACTTAGAGTACCATGAGGTAGTATACCAAATTTGGTGGTTCTAAATTGAAAACTGTAGATTTTATGAAAATTTTGTATGGGGCCTCCTTGACCCCGGGCCCCGACCGCTTCCTCAAACTGTCCACGGTCGAACTTAGAGCACCATGGGATATTGTACCAAATTTGGTGGTTCTAAATTGAAAACTCTAGATTTTACGAAATTTTTGTATGGGGCCCACTTGACCCCGGTCCCGATCCCTTCCAAAAAGGGTTTAGGTCTGACTTACAGTACCATGAGCTGTTATACAAAATTTGGTGGCTCTAAATTGAAAACTGTAGATTTTACAAAAATTTTGTATGGGGCCCTCTTGACCCCGGGCCCCGACCACTTCCACAAACGGTATACGGTTTAACTTTGAGCACCATAAGATAGTATACCAAATTTGGTGGTTCTAAATTAAAAACTGTACACTTCACGAAAATTTTGCATGGGGCCCCCTCGACCCCGGGCCCCGATCCCTCCCAAAAAAGGTTTACGGTCTAACTTAGAGTACCATGAGGTAGTATACCAAATTTGGTTGTTCTAAATTGAAAACTGTAGAATTTACGAAAATTTTGTATGGGGCCCTCTTGACCCAGGGCCCCGACCACTTCCAAAAACGGTCTATGGTTTAACTTTGAGCACCATGAAATAGTATACCAAATTTGGTGGTTCTAAATTGAAAACTGTAGATTTTACGAAATTTTTGTATGGGGGCCCCTTTACCCCGGGCCCCGACCTCTTCCTCAAACCGTCTAGGGGCTAACTTAGAGTACCATGAGATAGTATACCAAATTTGGTGGTACTAAATTGAAAACTGTAGAATTTACGAAAATATTGTATGGGGGCCCCTTGACCCTGAGCCCCGATCCCTTCCCAAAAAGGGTTGACCGTCTAACTTAGAGTAGCATGAGGTAGTATACCAAAATTGGTGGTTCTAAATTGAAAACTGAAGAATTTACGAAAATTTTGTATGGGGGCCCCTTGACCCCGATCATTTCCTAAAAGGGTTTACGGTCTAACTTAGAGTACCATGAGGTAGTATACCAAATTTGGTGGTTCTAAATTGAAAACTGTAGATTTTACGAAAATTTTGTATGGGGGCCTCTTTGACCAGCCTCGAACCCTTCCTCAAACCGTCTACGGGCTAACTTAGAGCACCATGAGATAGTATACCAAATTTGGTGGTTCTAAATTGAAAACCAGAATTTATGAAAATTTTGTATGGGGCCCCCTTGACCCCGATCCCTTTCAAAAATCATCTACAGTCTACCTTAGTGTACCATGAGGTAGTATATCAAATTTGGTTCTAAACTGAAAACTGTAGATTTTAAGAAAATTTTGTGCGGACCCCTTCCAAAATTCGTCTACGGTCTAACTTGGAGTACTATGAGATTGTACACCAAATTTGGTAGTTCTAAATTGAAAACAGTAATGCCGCAAAATTTTTGTTTTGCCATTAAAAGCCGTCGTGCAAACTTTCTGATATTACTTGATCCTTGACATACAGCGCCGACTGCTGTTGGAGAAACAAAATAGAAACGAGATGTCGGTGTTTTGTCCTGTCGGTGTTTTGTCCTGTCGGTATTTTGTCCTGTCGGTGTTTTGTCCTGTCGGTATTTTGTCCTGTCGGTGTTTTGTCCTGTCGGTGTTTTGTCCTTTCGGTGTTTTGGTTGTCGGTGTTTTGGGTGTCGGTGTTTTGGGTGTCGGTGTTTTGTCCTGTCGGTGTTTTGGGTGTCGGTGTTTTGACCGGCACCCATCTGATGCACTCCCTCCCCATTGCTTTTCTATCAACATTTTTCCACGAGCACACAAGGATTCCTCTATGCTGTTGCGATTTCGTCCTGCATGCTACCGTTTCTGTTCTCTACTCTACGACAGCGCGCAGCAGCATTTCCCTTTCTCCTTAAATAGCGAATTTACTTTGCTTGTTAAAAGTGATTATCTTAGCTTTTCCCTCCCTTATTAAAGTTGTAGGCTTCATAAAATTTTGTTCGTTAAAAACAATCAAATTAGCTTTGAACTAACATTATAAAAACCAAAAGTTCCTGTTTTGCTCGTTAAATCCACGATCTCGCTAAATACGGGCTCGTTGTAAGTTGGTTCTACTCTATGTTAATCGGCTTTTCGTGAGGTGCTGAAGGTTTCTTTTCTTAGCCATTTTTGCTTTCCCTCCATTCGTAACTCTAGCTCAGTCACGAATTTTCTCTTTGTAATGCAATGAAAATGACCTTAAGAAATCACCCTGTATAATCCTTAATGAACAATAAGCAAAATAATTTATCAAACTCAAGACCGATATTGAAACACTACATGCATAAGGAAGATATAAGGTATATTTATCGCCACCAGATTACGACTACTGGTAGAAAAACGAAACCCAAATATGAAATGATTTGCTTATAAATATATTTTGCAGGCGCCAATGGCAGTGAGCGCGCAATCTGCTTCAAGGTCACACATACTTTCTTAGCTGTCTCGTCCATGACTTCCTAATTGTCGCAGAAATAGCAAATTTACTTTCAGCAAGTCCCTGTTTTGGAATTTTGACTTGTAACCAGTCGCTGCAATTTGGGCAGCAATGAAAAGCAAATTACCAAATTTTTACATGTCTACTGAGATTTTCCGATGAGTTATAAGTGCCACAGACATTTTCTTTTTATTGGAGGTTTAACGACCACCGTGAGCAACTCAATGGGCTATAAAGCAGTCGCCAGTCCCGAATTTAGGGTCACTGGTTTCAGGAAAGGGAAAGAGCCAGTGCCGTAAGACAAGCACAACAACCATGCCTCACAGGATTCGAACCGGGACCCCTTTCGGACGAATGATAGAGGCTATCGCTTAGACCACTGCGCCACCGGGGCGGCACCGCAGACATTCTCATCTATATATTAATTTTATAAGATTTTTTACTGTGAGTCCTATTTTCAGAGAACGGCTAAACGTAAAGGTATGATTGAGGTAACAAAACAAAGGTCTTACCATGTAGATGTGCCAGTCGAAGAGAAAAATGAGATCGGGGCAACGGTACGGACATTGTGGGGCTGCAAAGTTCCTATGTAAAGTCTATGGGAGAAGCGTGAGGTTGACTCACGCGCTGTTGAAGGCGGCAGCATGGAGGGACTGAGATAGTCCAAAGTCTTCTCTTTTCTGAGCGAACCGTTGAGCAAATATGAGTGCCACAGACATTTTAGAGGATTTTAAGAAGGGAGTGTCTGACCCCAGGTCTTAAACAACCCTTAGAAATAGGAAGCTAGGAGATTTGGGCTAGATTGCCCGATAGGAAAGTGACACGGAAGCGAAGTAGAAAGGGGGAGGAAGACGCCCGTATTTATTACCGGGGGCCGGTACCTGGGGTCCGACGGCTTAACGTGCCCATCCGACGCACGGCGGATATTTAGTGGATCGAGCGTTCGTGTCTGCCTGGGATCGAACCTGAGGTCCTTTCCGTGGGAGTCATGAACGTTGTCCACTAGGCCACCAGCGGCCGCAGAAGGGAAATGAAACACTGAAGGAAAGCAGTTATTAACGATTACACACTACTTGTTTTTTTTTTTTTTGGGGGGGGGGGGTTGGTAGTCTTTCTTTGGGAGATTAAGGACAACCGGCACAATCTAAGGCACACGAGCTGAAGGTGAATAATTTAGGGTTACTCGATCGCCGTAGGATAAACACATCACCCATGTCTTATCGGGCACTCGAACCCGTGTCCATCTCGGAAGATTAGCCAGAAGCCTGCGCCTCTGGCCATTCGACCACAGAAACACGATATATTGAAGCTGAACTTAATATCGGTAATCCACCGCCTGCGCCCAGTGGCCAGAAGTGTAAGTTTTTGGTCAGTCGTCTAGGCTGGGCACGTGTTCCGATTCCGGATGAGGCATGGGTGGTGCGTTTGTCTAACGGCACTGGCTCTCTCCCTTCCCTGGAACCAGTGACGCCAAATTATAGATGGGAGAGTGTTTACAATCCTCAAAGTAGCACATACGAGGATCATAACAAAAGTTCTGCACACGTTAATCTAAAACGGAAGAGGATGATGCAATCGGTAAAATGATTGCATCATGTCAAGGTCAGACTCTCAGCAACGCAGTGGTGTCAGAAAGACGTGTTATCATTTGCTGTGTGGACGTGGGAGGGTTTGGAAATGGAAGCGTGCGGTTCCTCAGGTCGAATCACAGTGTTAGACCAGCGCTCGTACGTGAAAATAGAAACTCTGCAGGGGGAAACTCCGACACATATCCACACTGCCTTGCAAGAAATTTGTGGGGAAGAAACTCTTGATCGAAGCACAATTTCTCGCTGAGCATGGCGCTTTCGGCAGGGCCGAAGCAGCATCGAAGATGATCACCGCTCAGGCCGACCTCAAACGGCGACAGACAAAACGTCTGTCACCATTGTAGCAACGCTTCTCGAAGAGAATCGCTGTCTAACAGTCGAGGAGATTGCTCATCAGCCAAATTTTCCACCATGTCTGTTCACCGGATTTTGACCGACTCACTGCGAAAAAGAAAAACCCCGATCAAAAGGAAGCCCCTGTTCAAAAGGAAGCCAGAGTGAGCATCGCACAGGATCATCTCTACTGGCTCGAAAGGCAGGGCGACACCTTCCTGGACAGAACTGACGCAATTGGTGAGACTTGCACCCGTGATTTTGAGCCGAAACTGAAGTCACAATCAGCGGAATGGAGACAGCCAAGTTCCCCACGCTCCTCAAAGTGTCGTCGGCAACAATCCAAAGTGAAGCAAATGAAGATTTTTGCGTACGATGCCCAGGGTGTTGTGGTCTCTGATCGAGTGCCGGTAGGGAAAAATGTCAACGCACAGTACTATCGTGACTTTCTGAGGACAAAGTTGAGACCGAAAATTCGTTAAAAAATCGCCCCATCTTGTTGGAAGCGGGAGCGATCTTGCTGTATGATAACGCATTGGGTCATGGTGCAGCGTCGGTACGGGAACTTTTGTCGAAATATGACTGGGAAACTTGATCCCACCCACCATACAGCCCTGACCTTAGCCCACCCGACTTTCTGATCTTTTCCCAAAGTTAAAAAATCGGCTCCGTGGCATCCGCAACGAATCGCTGAACGAACTGTCATTGGACGTGACTCGAGTAATATACGACAGCTGAACAAAGATGGCGTACTACGCGGCGTGCAGGACCTACCTCACAGCTGGCAAGCTGTCATTAGCAGCTGAGGGGAGTACATTGAACGGCAATAAGGTAAGTTTTCTCCGTTACTTCACACTTTTCTCAGAAATGGATAGTGTGCAGAACTTTTGTTAGGACTCCCGAATAGTGGCCGTTAGACCGAGGCAATACAACAACAACCGATTGGTGCATCTTATAAAGCAAGAAAGCGAATGGTTAATTTAACACATCAGGAAAATGCACGAAATTCTATGATGGCTGGAAAGTTTATCTGGAGCCTTTAAAATAGAAGCACTTAGACTATCGAGAAGAGCTATTGACTGCAGTCACAGCCGAACGAAATTATAGACGCCATATCAGATAACACAATTATGCGCTATTCTTTGCGTCAGTGGGATCCTAGATACATATGCACCTTCTGGTAGTGAATTTTATAGTTTAAGAATACACGATCGAATTTATCGTACCTTACCCCACGACACGCTAAATCGACAAGCAAACCGAAATGTAAAAGGAATCAGAAGATTTGGTTCGTTTAAGGTCTTTCAGAAAATCACCTCTGAAAAAAAAAAAAATTACATCTGCACAGAAAGCTTTGCCTAAGAAATCTCAGTTCTCTCAAATTTAGAGAGTGCTTCTGTCAAGCTAAGAAATTTTCGTTATTGCTAATCCAGCGGGTACAGCGACTGAATCAATATTTTAATGCCTTTATTTAACACGCCAGGGAATCCAAATATGAATCCGAATAGGAATCCAATAGGATTTCAATTAAATACAAAAAAAAAAAAAAAAAATGTTTTAGCAGGCAACACTATACCAATCGATTTCTTTTTATAATAGTTTACTTTGGTTGCCATAGCTACCTCTTTTTTTTTTTTTTTTTTTTTTGTTCACATGAACCATGGTAATATTACGACCTTTCACGTTACGTTCCAGTGTTACCAAGAGAAACGACACACATGGAAAAGTATCGCTAAAGCGATTTTACCTCTCTATTATTTTGCACGGACAAAAAATAAAATTATTATCTCACGAAGTATGAAGCAGCTGTATTGTATCGGTACATATCAGATACGCAGCGATTCATATACTTCTCTTATACACAGACGCCGACATTTCAATGAGTGCTTGTGGTCCCGAAAAGAAGCCCAGCATGTCATCGTCATCATCATAATCGTAAACCATTATCAACGCACTGCTGGATGAAGGTCTCCCAAGTTTCTTCCACAACGGTCTATCTTGCGCCAGTCTCCTCCATGTCACTCTCCCACACGCTTTCGAATTTCATCCACCCATCTCCCATGTGGTCTTTATCTGGGTCTTTTCCTGTCCCTTGGAATCCAGTCCAGAATTTCGGTTGTCCATCAGTGGTCCATTCTTCTGGCAACATGTCCAGCTCATTGCCATTTCAGGGATTTTACTCTGATTATTTTCCTGGTCCAAGAGCTCCTCTTCTTATCTCTCCTGGTTACACCAAGCATGCATCTCTCTATGGTTCTTTCAGTTGTCCGCAGTCTTTGTATGTCTTTTTTTTCTTTTTTTTTTTTTTTTTGTTAAGGTCCTTCTCACTGTTCCGTATGTAAGCACTGGAAGGATGCATTGATTAAATAATTTTCTTTTAAGACATAATGGCATATTGCTCTAAAATTGTACTGTCTCTTTCAAAAGGTCCCCAACGAAGTTTTATACGTCGATTATTTTCTTCATCAACGTACCCTTTGCTTGATATCTGCTGTCCAAGGTAAATGTAGGTATCGGATATCTCCAGTTTTTCCGCATCAATCGATGAATTCTTCGAGGGGCGGGGGGGGGGGATATAACTCACCATGCTGGCCAAGCGAGGTGGTGAGTGTGGGATAGCATTTCATCTAATCCCAGTGGTATAGTTATACCGCTATTTGTCGGTCGCCAGAGCCCCTTTAGTGGGAAGAGGATGCACCGCCAGAAGGCGGGGTTGGCATTTGTCAAGGAGAGGGTATATGCTTGAGCATCACCTGACCTTGCATTCCTATTTACCGTATATATGGACTGCAAAATAACATTTCCACAAACAGCAAAAACCATTGAAAATTTAACCGCGCAGAAGCTATTGAAAAACGTTTTCAAGAGCTGTACTGTTCGTGTAGACAGAGCTGACTGAACACTACGTAAATCAGTTCTCAAAAACTTCGCCTACAGTGAAATAGGAGCCATTCAAGAGAACGTTGAGAAAAAGTTACTCACGATTAGTCTTTACTCAGCCACTAATCCTTTGCCACTCAACAAGGCGTAACTACAACTCTTTTTTTTTTAAATTACTATCTTAATCAAACGAACGTGAGCTAATAACACTTGGTTAAGAAAACAAGAACAGCACTATAATATAACACGCAGCTTTCAAATATTGTAGCTTCAATTAGATAACGTTCCTTTCACAATTAACATCATAACTTCCACCATCTCCTCTCACTACGGCTGCTGCTCAAGCCGGGGTTTGGACATTTGGGCACAAAAGTTTAGGGGCCGTTATAATGAAGTAAATTTCTCCGTCATTTTTGTCCAAGCCGGCATCGAACCCGGGTCTCCTCATTCTGGAATAAGTCGCTCTCTCAACTGAGCTACGCAAACGTATGCTCTCGCTGCTATCTGCCTTTATCTCATGTGCGTCCTGCGGGGCAGTCACGTCCCCCTCCTCCGAAAGTGGGCCGGTGGCAAGGTCCACGGGTTAGCCGGGGACCATGTGTCACGGTAGGCAGTCACCAACTGAAGAACGTACATTGGAGAAATCCCAGTCAATTTGGTGTGTGGAACGTAACGTAAAATCACACACATTTATTTTTCGAAGCGCTGAAGAAGGGATTCTCTTATTTTTCCTGTCTCGTGGCGTGGAAAGAACATCACACCATTGCGAGAACTTTAACTGCCAGGTCATTCTTGAAGTTCGAGCACCAATATAAAGAAGTAAATTTTTCCGTCATTATTGTCCACGCCGGGTATCGAACCCGGGTCCCCTCATTCCAGAATAAGTCGCTCTCCCAACTGAGCTACGCGGACGTATGCTCTCGCTGCTATCTGCCTTTATCTCATGTGCGTCCTGCGAGGCAGGCACGTCACACCGTATAAAAATTGTCGTTTGTTGGTACTCTGATGAAAATTGCATCGAGGAAATATTCCCAGTAAGACAAACGACAATTACAATTGATTTTGGGGAAAGAAAAGTACATTCGTGAATAAAAAGAAAAGTTACATAGCACACTAAACCTACGGGTTTCAACGGAACAAAGCAATTACAGCATACGTAAACGTTAGGACATCGATTGAATAAATCTGTACGGATGAGGCATGGTAATTAATAATTAGTGCATTTTAAGTATATATATTTTAAGTACGTAAAAGAGAAATATTAGTAACTTGACATGTTATGCAAATATTTAGTGCCTAAGTAAAAGTGCAGCATTATTAAAAGTTCCCACCTTGTTGTCCTTTTCCGAACATAGTATGAGTTCTGCTGTAATTGCTTTGTTTCATTGAAACCCGTAGGTTTAAGAAATGTGCTATGTAAATTTTTTGTATTCACGAATGTACCTTTGTTTCCCCAAATTCAATTATAATTGTCGTTTGTTTTACTGGGGTCATTTTCTCGATTAAATTCTCATCAAAGTGCCAAGAAACGGCATACGGCCCTTTAAACATTTGTACCCAAATGTCCGCTCCATATTCAGACAGAAAATCGCAAATATTTCTTAATTTCTTAATGATGATGAGATATTGGGAAAAACATTTTTGTGCATACCATTTGCTCAAGTAGGGAGAAATATAGAAACACTATATTTTTTTACGCAGCGCAATTTCATAGCTCTAAAACTGAATGTGCCCAGTTGTCCGCGTGCCCAAATGTCCTAAACTCGATCAAATCTTATATAACGTTCAGTTCTGGGCCGCGGGTGGCCTAGTGGGCAACGTTCGTTACTGCCGTGGAAAGGACCTCAGGTTCGACCCAGGCAGGTACGAACGCTCGATCCACTCAATATCCGCCGTGCGTCGGATGGGCACGTTAAGCCGTCTGACCCCGGGTGCTGGCCCCCCGGTAATAAATAAGGGCGTCTTCCTCCCCCTTTCTACTTCGCTTCCGTGTCACTTTCCTATCGGGCACTCTACTCCAAATCTCCTAGCTTCCTATTTCTATGGGCTGTTTAAGATTTGGTGTCAGACACTCCCTTCCTAAAATCCTCTACATATGATCATAACGTTCAGTTCTCATCGGACACATACACACATGATACGTTCCGACATCAAGGTGTTGCCAACCATACTCTTGCGAAAGAGAAGATATCACGTTAAGTTTGAAACACGAGAATGAACTCAAATTTACACAGAAAATGCAACTAAAAAAAATATTAAATTAGAGTATATGTCACAAAGCTATAAGGAAAGAAACGTAAAAAATGAATGAAAAAGTTTTAAGACAATGACAAAATTTCTTTTAAAAATCTCCGACAAACACAACAAAACCTTATTGGGATAGACTGAAAGGAATTAGGACTAAAGGGGGGGGGGGATGATGTTATTCCGTGAAAAGAAACAAAAATTGTTTTTCACTGTATTCATTTTCAGATATCCACACGATTGTTAAATAAAATTTAAAACTGAAAAAGTCAGTCTCTATGTCTATATACTATAATATTTTGATCTGCGTTGTTTATTTCTGGGTTGCTGAATTGGATTTTGCGTTAACTTTTTAACTTCAACTTAAAGCTTCGTGAATTAGCTTTTATGTAAAACCCGGATTATACAACTCACTCACTGTAAATGAAAGACTTCACTACACATAGAATTTCACTCACAATATAACGGCCAACTTACTGAAATCCACTTCTTTATTATTAGCATCCAGACATGTCACCAGATGATATAAATCACTTCACTCCTAACAACATACTGAATCGAATTCAGTCAACAACTTCGTGCAATATACATAACACTTATTACTCTTTGAATATAAGCTGCTCACTCTAAACAATTAGCTCACAGAATAATATTTCTCACACGAGAATCGTTCAACATCTGTACATACATAGTCTAGTCAAAAGATTATGACCACCCCTGACCAGGATCGTAGCAAATTTTTCATATCTGGGAGGACGAGACTTGAAATTACGCCCTTTCGAGTTATACTCAAATGATACGTGGTTTTTAGTTTCTCATACACCGTCGTTATAGGAAAGTATTATGATCGTTTAAAAATCTCACTTTAGGTTTTCGACATAATTTTATTAAAAATGTAAAACCTAGGTAAATACCCAAGTATCACGGCTTGTAAATACCAAGTAAAGCGTAAACGTTATGTGAACGCCGACAACACAACGCTACGCAGAAATGCAGAACGGAAAACAAACCAGCGCAGAACGAATGAGTATCGGATAGTAAGCGTAACAATACGAGGAAGCTTTATTAGTACGGCTTGGAAAAATTCCGTTCAAGGTTAAACACCCAAAGAACTTTCAACAACAGAGCACAAATGATTAATTAGCTCTCCATCCCAACGGCATGTTCGGAAAGGTCATGGAGGTTATGCATAACAGCATATTGTTTTCTAGGCCTCCATTCACTGTTTTGGAAAATTCCCTTCATGGATATGAGATGTTCACAACTCACGGTACTGTATGTTACTCTGTACCCTGGTTAACTGTATGGAACATTGTATGAGACTAACCAAATTCTTTAAAAAGAAAATACTGAAGGGTGTAACTTTGTCGACCCGTTGACCCGTGACTCGTTTCCACCTCTTGTCCCTGTGAGAAACAGTGACTACAGAATAACAGAAGGCGTTGGATAACAAGAGGTTTTAGAATCCAAAACGTGAGACACGAAATGTCTTTTTCTGAGGGAGTGTGGCCTCTACCGAAACGCAAGACCGAGCAGTTAAGCCATTGTTATTCGGTCAAATCGTAAAGGGAAACATACGGGCAGGGTAATTAGTCCCTACCTGCCCGTTTAGCAAACTTCGGTATGATATAGCTTCTGGAATCGGGAACAAAAGTTCGTCATTGGAAGGGACTTATTACAAACACACCAGTCGTTTCGCTTCACTCTGATGCAATAATTCACAGAAGAGAGTCTAGATTCGGTTTTCGGCAGCTAACTGCACTTTGCTAACGGCATCATTCTTTTTCAGGGGAGTGCGCGCGGGGGGAAGGCTGTTATATCACCCATCCTGTAAAACGTCTTTGAGGAGCTCCGGTCTAATATGG
The DNA here is from genome assembly GCA_039090855.1 of Macrothele yani. Taxonomy (NCBI): domain Eukaryota; kingdom Metazoa; phylum Arthropoda; class Arachnida; order Araneae; family Macrothelidae; genus Macrothele; species Macrothele yani. The sequence continues at coordinate 139,149,279 of CM077024.1, read as the reverse complement.
TTTTGGGAAACATTTAAGAAGATAAGATGGGCAATTTGGCGTGTCTGTTGCTAATGAATATTTGGAAATTATTGCACAAATTTTGAGAAGCGGTTCAATGGGGTATTATCCCATAAGAAACATCGAAATGTCGCTAGAATGTCGTGGTGGATGGCGGTCGGCGCGGTGGCGGTTTAAAGGAGGAAAGTTCTATTTAGTACAATAGGATGAGATTGGAGGCGGGGTTGGAGGTTTAAAGGGGGCGATTTAACGAAGTTCGACCGCATATTACAATTTGAGTATAAAAAAACACGCGTAGAACTCAGTAAACATACAACAAGCTATCAGCTTTCCGTATGCCAAGAACAGCTTGTTTTTTGCTCAGCGACTTAGTTTGACAAAAAAACAAAAAAAAAGTGAATAATTATCATAAAAAAAAAGGTGAATAATTATCCTTTGTTATTACGTAAGAAAAGATGCGCTGTTTTTAAAAAAGAAGGAAGAGCATATTGTTATTCCGTTGTTTCGGCTGACGAAAGACTGCTTGATGCAATATTCATACACACACTGGTTGACAAATATTATATGACAGTCACGAGCACTGAGCGTGCAATAAAACTACAAGTGAAAAATGCTCATGCTTCTCATTTGATCCGTTCAACAAACCAGTAATTCATTAAGCGGATATTATATTGCCGTTTTTTTTTTTTTGATTAACATAACAGAACATCCCCAACGCTCAGCACGTTGTGAGGAGACTGCAGGCACAAAGAAGTAGTTGAAAAAAAAATGGCGACCGACGACCACAAAACTAACAAGACTTAGTGAACATGCCCACTTTTTTTTTTATTATTAGAGGGAAACGCCCTTAATTAGAAGAACCACGTACGGCTACTTATTTCTGAGCTAATGTGTTTTACCGTACTCGATATCGGTAAAAGACATTGATCTCTCAGTAACAGGTGAGGATCACATAGCTGCTTTCGAAGCCGTTACTTAAATTTTGACGCTACCCCCCCCCCCCCCATTGTGATATTCAAAGCCTGAATTTCAAATCATCATATCAATGCAGGATGAGCAAGAAGTTCCCGAACCACGGCTCGAATATGATATTGTATTCATTAAGCGGATTCTGTCCGGGCATGTAAAAAATCCAGCTCTTTACAGAAGAAGAAGATTTAAAAAAAAAGTAATGTTGCTTATTTCCCAGTCAATTTTCTTACTAAGCTCCCTCCCTCTGCTTTATTTAATAAAATTGATGGGGTGTATTTTGAGAGATTAAATTTCAACTTGGATGACCTTTAAAACTAAACTGCCCGTGACATGATTGCGTGATATCTCAAAAAAAAAATAAAAAAAAATCTCATGTAGTAAGCTTTGAAATGGGTCCAATAGCAGCCATGCTGATCAATTAGGTCTGCAGTTGTTGCCATTTGTTGTAGGCATGGTAAACACAAAAATGCCTTTTTTTGTAAATTTCAAAGTCCTATAACTACACATAGTATTGTATTTAGGAAGCTGAAATTTTGTACTAATTAGTTTTTTCATTAAGCCTGCAAGTTTACAAAGTTTCATGAAAATCAAAAGGTTCAGGTTAAAAATGTTATTTTTTGTGCTGATTTGACATGGAATGAAAAACCCATGGGGGAGTTTTTTTTTTTTTTTATTGGAGGTTTAACGACGACCGTAAGCACTCAGTGAGCTATAAAGCAGTCGCCAGTTCCTAATTTTGGGCCGCTGGTTCCACGGAAGGGAGAGAACCACAAACACAACATCAATGCTTCACCGGGATTAGAACCCGGACCCTTCTCGGACGAATGGTTTATAAGCCAACGCTTAGACCACTGCGCCTCGCGGGCGGCCGGGGGATTTCAAATTTCATTGCTGGAGCAATTTATGAAATACAGTAAAAGTACTTTGTTTCTCATATTGTTTCTCAAATGTTAAAAAACAAAACAAAAAAACAGTACAGTAAGTGCAAGACTGGGTGAAAATTTAAGAAAAAATAGTACAGTATGTGCATGCATAGGCATTGTAGCGTGTTGCACTGTTGTTTTAGAAGTATAGATCACCACGGGGGTTCAGAGTGACCATTTGTTGGATGCAGTTGACCAGCAACACAGTTTAAACATGTTTGACAAAGTTAAAATACATTTGAGCTGCAGGTCCACTCGAATCAAGCGGCGGAAAGTCACTCGCAAGGACATACACGGCCCAAACTATTATACTGCCTCCGTCAGCCAGGAGAGTCGGATTAATGGAGATTATCTAACCCACCTTCGTTTTGCTGATGACGTAGTCATTTTTGCAACTACCCCATCAGAGCTGCAGAGTATGATCCAGGAACATGCTGACAAGAGTAAAGAAGTGGGATTAAAAATGAACTTTCAGAAGACAAAAGTGATGTACAATGCTTTTACAAGAAATGAAGATTTATCGATTGATGGAGAAAAGCTGGAGATAACAGACACGTACGTTTATCTTGGACAGCAGATATCAAGTGAGGGTCACATTGATGAAGAAATTAATCGGCGTACAAAACTTGCCTGGAGAGCTTTTGGAAGAAACAGCATAATTTTCAAGAGCAATATGCCATTATGTCTTAAAAGAAAAGTGTTTGATCAATGCATCCTTCCAGTGCTTACCTATGGTGCAGAGACGTGGACCTTAACTAAAAGAGACATACAAAGGCTGCAGACAACTCAAAGAAGCATGGAGAGGTGCATGCTTGGTATAACCAGGAGAGATAAGAAGAGGAACTCGTGGATCCGAAAAATGACGAGAGTGGAAGACATCATGATCAGAGTTAAATCCCTGAAATGGCAATGGGCTGGACATACTGCCAGAAGGACAGACCATCGATGGACAGCCGAAATTTTAGATTGGATTCCAAGGGACAGGAAAAGACCCCGAAAAAGACCACATGGGAAGATGGGTGGATGAAATTCGTAAATATGCAGGAGTGACATGGAGGAGACTGGCACAAGACAGACCGTTGTGGAGGAAACTTGGGGAGACCTTCGTCCAGCAGTGGATTGATAATGGTTGACAATGATGATGATGATGATGCATGCCCGCAACTTCTCAAACGGGGCTTGGCGCGGAAATACTATCATGCGGTTGTCTACAGATTCGCACTTTCCCATCTACACTGCGCACATAAAAAATGTGATACGTCAGGCCACACGGCTCTTTTACATTCATTTTATTTACGCTTTCCAACCGTAGGTTGAAGAAGCGTATATGCTCCAGCTTTGTCCGTCTGTCTGTCCGCACGATATCTCGCGTAAAAATGGTTCGATTTCGATGCAATTTTAGCATGTGGTGGGAGACCACCGGGGGACGAACTCTATTGAAAATGGGACAAATGGGGTCAAAGATCACGACATAGGAGCGGGATCCATTTCATTGCCCTTATGCGTCACAACTTGCGTACATATGGTTCGATTTCGATGAAATTTTAGTATGTCGTACAGGACCACCGGGGACGAACCCTATTGAAAATGGATGAAGTGGGGTCAAAGGTCAGGACATAGGAGTGGGATACATTCGATTGCCCTTATGCGCAATAACTTGCGTAAAAATGCTTCGATTGAGACAAAACTTTTCATGTTGTTCCGGAAGTATACTTTACCGGTTCTGTTGAATATCATTGAAATGGGGTCAAAGGTCGGGTCATAGGAGCGAGATTTATTCTACAGCCATTATTCTCATAACTTGAGTAATAACTTGAGTAATGATTTCTGGTATGCTGGAAAGCGTATCATAATCAATGCATTGCATGATTTTACTAACTTATTCTATCTGTCAGAAGCAAGCTCGGAAAACGAGCGTCGTGCGAACGGGATATTTCCACGGCGCATGGGAGTCGATGTCAAGAAAGGACTCCTGCCCGCTCAGGGACGTCACTGATACGTAATCTGGTAAACGTTCACTCGTGTAGCCAAAGGTTGTCATAAATGATCTGCGCCGCCCTGGTGGCGCAGTGGTCAAAGAGCTGGCTTCTGACCATTTCTCTGATTGGACCCGGGTTCGAGTTCCGGACGAAGCATGGGTGGTGTGTCATAGGTGTAGTGTTCAAATTATTTTGTGCTTGCAGTTATTTAATTAATTATTGTCCTTAGCTAGTTATTCGTTGAACACATAACAGAATCAACTACACAGCTCAAAAGAATTAGGAGACAAAGAGATATTTATTGTAAGAAAAATCATGTGCGACTGACGTTGTTAAACGTAAAATATTATTTTTATGTAACATACTGTAAAATATTCAATAATATGGGTAAGAAAAAGCATATTAGCGAATTTTTATGCAGTATTATCATTTAATGCACCTGATGCGATATGGTGAACAACAATATGCATTTCTGTACAACAAGAAAACAAATGACTTTTTGAAGTGGTAACTGCCCTCTAGTACGGTGTTTGGTAACCTTGAATGGCAAAGATAGCTGCACACCTGTGGCATGGAATTGGTGAGGTTATCGAGGAGGTTTTGGGGTATCCTCGCCACTCCTCAGTGAGGGCAGTCTAAAGTTCACAAAGGGTCAATGGAGGTACCGGCCGAGCTGCAATGCGTCTACTAAGTGCATCCCAGGCATGCTCAATTCATGTTGGCTACATCATACGCTCGATTCCCTCTACTTGAAGCATATATTATTCACTAACCGAGCTCCACGAAGTGGAGCGTTATCGTTCATGAAATGGAACGAATCACCAACGGCTACAGCATACGGCATGACAATAGATTTAAAAATCCCGTCTCTATATCTCTGGGTCATCATACCGGATGAAGTACAGGTCCGTACGTCCACCGATACTTATGTTTGTCCAGACCATCAACTCATGGCCGTCGTAATGTGATGCTTCCTGCACAAAAGCTGGGTCATTACGTGTGCCGAGTTCCCTCCAGTAAGAACTCATCAAGTGTTAGACTTCTGACTGAATCTCGACTCGTCAGAGAAGGGAACTTGACTCCACTCATTGTGCCTTCAACCATGATGTTCCTCAGCCCAGCTTCTACGGGCCGTACGGTGTCGTGCGGTTAAAGGGACGCACACCATTGGTCAACATTGAGAAAAACGTTTTTTTTTTTTTGTTATTATGACAAAATGTTTTGTTGCTGCAACAAAACATATTGTTATAGCGACAAAACTTATTGTGTCACGATAATAATATGTTTTGTTGCAGCAACAAAACATTTTGTCATGATAAAAATGTTTTGTTGGATCAAACAAATTCTCAAAAATCGACCTAATCATCTTGTTAAATGAACAAAACGTTTTCTCGAGATAACAATAATTTTTTTAAATCAACAGTAATTTTCAACAAAATAATTTTGCAAATTCAACAAAATAATTTGCAAATTCTACAAACAAATTTGTTGACTGTATATCGACAAAATTTTTTGTTGATTCAACAAATTTTTTTGAATTAACCAAACGTTTTTCTGAGTGTACGTGCATAAAGGGTTGGTGAAGGCGATTGTGGATAGTTTGAGTTGACAACCTGCGTTTTGTCCACACGAGAAGCTCTCGCTGGAGCTGAGTAGCTTTTTAACGACTGTTAACAATAGAAAATGGTTGTCCCTTGCTGTAGTTTCTCGTGGACGGCCTTGACCTTGCCTTCTTCGAACACTTCCCGTATCCTGGAACCGTGTCCACAGTCAGGAAATGACACTTCGTGACACTCCAATGGCTTCTGCTACCAGTTGCTATGTCTGACCTGCTTCCAGCCTGCTAACAGCTCTCCACGCCGCTGATTCCGGAAAATCATGCTGTGGAAACATCGCTCGAACCGAATACTTCAAGAAAAGAAATGTCACGATAAACAATGAAGAATAAGGGAGCTCCCACAAAACCTTACCTTTTTTTCCCAATCTGTGATTTATACATTCTGACTTCACAGATGCCAATTTGCATAAGGATACACATAATTCGGCTATCTGCGTCACACTCGACTTGTGCTCCCTAATTATTTTGAGCAGTGTATACGTGACTATTTAAAAGTAACAAACGGGAAGTAGCTGCCACAAATATATTTTTCTTTGCGCAGCTTTCAGTTGACAGACAGAAATCGTACATCAGGTTATCTTAAATGCAAACACAACGATCTCCACAATATATCAACAAACTTCACTCTTTACATGCTTTTGAAATCTTTACATTACTTTTATCTCACCATCCTTAGCACTCTCGTCTTAGCTTTTTATTTTTATTTGACCCACTGTGAGCGTTGCCAATAATACGTACAAGCTGTTCGGAGAAGAAAGTGCCGTTCAGAAAAAAAAAAAAAAACATCTTTCACCGAAAAGTAACGAAATTTAGATAAGAAACAGAAGCTCCAAAGAAAGGCTAATTTAGAGATGTTGTAGGTCACATACGGCACTGACCCCCCTCTCTCTCTCTCTTTTTTTTTTTTTTTTTGAAACCAGTGGTCCTAAATTTAGGACGGGAGACTGATTATAGTCCTTAGAGTTGCTCATGAAGGTCATTAATCTTTTAAATAGAAATAGAAACAAAGAGAACTGGTCCATGAGTGGACATTTTATACCTCGTATGAAATCTACAATTCTAAATACTACATTTGAAAAATTAATTTTTTTGCGAAAGATTGCTCTCACTATATGTCGTAACGTGCACAAACACAAATTTCCCTATGTACGATTTTCCTGTTAGGGGTGTGTAGGAGACCTATATTACTTAGGCTACCGGCTGGTCCTTTTCACTTTACCTCCATGGAGTTAAAGAGAGCGTCATTGAGAAAGAAAACCTCTCGGCGTTAAAGAGAGCGTCGTTTCTTTCTAATTATTACTACCACCCAAGCAAGTTCACAACGAAGGTTAAGAAATATTCATTCCATGGCAAAAATATGACATTAGATAACTTAACAACTACTTTATTCGGTGAACATTGCTTCAGTCGTCGTACAGTTACACTTCTCGGCGAAAGGGAATTCAGTCGTTACGGGACACAGTTCCTGGCTGTTTTGTTGGCGCTTCCAGCGCGTACTCACCCCTGACTCGCTGATCAGGTTTCTTCCGTCCTTGAGGGAGCCGTCGTCCCCTTAGGCAACCGGACCGACCGAGAAAGGTATTTCCCAGAATGCTGACGTCAGTTTAAACACTTTGCGATGCAAAATTTGCATTAAATAATCACGTGGTTATACAATAAATTCCCTACAGGGTGTTTAGCTATATTTCAGTTTATCACGACAGCTCCACATTTAGAAGTCGAACTATAAAAAATTATTTTTACATCGGAAAGCTGCAAGCGTGATCAATTTTTTAAAAAATAAATTTACCAGTTTTCCTGAAAGATAAATGTTCCTGAAGTTGGCGTACGGGCAATTTCATGCCAACAGGCATATAAATAAAGCTGCAATAATGTCCAGTTTTTTTTTAACACCCGTACTATAAATTTGAAAAAAAAAATTTTCTTTCTCAAATGACGCTTTCTTTAACGCCGAGAATTCGGTATCTTACATGATTTCTGTTTTCACCGCATTTCTCAAATACGTGGCCCAAAGTGTTTTATTTTCGACATCATAAAAACTGAAGGTAAGTGAAAAAAAAAAAAAGATATTTTCCAGACCAAAGCGTGCTAGAAGGTAATGGCGCAATCTTCGACGTTGCCTTACAAGAAACTACACGATGGAGAGAAAAAGGGCTTCCTAATCTAATCGTTTCTTAATGGAAATATTTCACACTCACAGCAAAATCGCCCAGGCAACTTGAAAAACCCCACAACCCACGAAAAGTGAGATGAGATCGATAACAGAAATTGCGGCCCACGTAGCATTTATAAAAGGGCAACAGCTGTTTTACAGGAAAGCACGTCTTGAAGAGGAAGTGAAGTGGTGGGCGGTTAGAAAGAATGGAAATTTGTTTCTCCAGCATCGTATTAAAGTCGACAAGACAGCAACATCAGGTTTACCTCAGAAGAGCATGAGAGTGAATCACGAGGCCCCAACACTAGTAATCAGGACAAAGCCAGCAATCACAATAACCACAGTGGGAATGATTATGAAAATCTTTGGGGTAAAGCGTAAAATTACTTCGTTCTGCCTACTGAAATACGAGATGGAAGTTTAACTTAACATCAACATGCTGGCAAGGAAAAATATAACGCTGACGACTTGAAAAAAGAAAAGGAATCGTTCGTTGTGTTTGAAGTCAACTTATTTGTATAAGCTGCTTTGCATCTACACTCACTGTCATAAAAATCCGCGCACCAAGAAGGAGGCGTTGGATTGAAATGAGATTTTAATAGTGAGATGGTACATACCAAGGGCAGAAGTGATTACAATATCACAGCAGCATGACGATTTCCCGCGGACATACGGTACACATTCCGGTCAGCGTTAGTACCGCGTCGGACCGCCTCGTGCTCGGATACACGTGATGTTAAGGTCCGGCATGGAGTCAAAGAGACGCTGTATGTCATCCTGGGACTGATTGGCCCACACTTCTTGCAACTGACGCTCTAAATCACGAACACTGGGACATGGAGAAAGCTGGCACGGGGGTATGTAACGATTGGTCGACAAACGGTTGGTCGACATAACGATTGGCCGACACACGATTGGTCGATATAACGATTAGTCGACATAAAAAATGGTCAACGGAACTTGGACAAAAAAAATAATTAAATAAGTGCGAACAGTTTGGCGGTAAATTGCTCCACCGGAAGATTGCCACACGTCTTTCAGCAACCCGGAAAATTGCCACACGTCTTTCAGCAACCCGGAAAATTGCCACACACAGAAAAATTTCCCAACCGGAAAATTGCCACATAGTTTTCATTAAGGGGACGAGCACAAATCGCCGTTCGTCCGAGAAACGTTTTGAATGCGTGGCAATTTTCCGAGTTTCCGAATTATGTGTGGCAGTTTCCCCAAGGTGCCTATACCTAAAGTGCCCCGGAGCCCTTTTCAGAAATAACATCGTTCAGAAGGCTCTCTATATAGATTTCACTTAGAGTACAAAAGATGACACGGGGGCCTATTTGGAAATAATGTGTTATAATGCTGTACGTTCTGAGGACTACATTCTAAAAAGATATTATTTCCAAAAAGAAACGTTACGTTTTGAGAGGTACCGCTGCAAATGTAAACCATAATCCTCTGAACCAATGGCTATCTCGACCAATCGTTGTGTCGACCAATCGTACTGTAGACTAGTCGTTACGGTCGACTGATCGTTATGTCGACCAATCGTTACTGTCGACTATAGTCGTTACGGTCGACTGATCGTTATGTCGACTAATCGTGCTGCCGACCAATCGTTACTGTCGACCAATCGTTATGTTGATCAGTCGTTATTCTACCAATCGTGCGACACCGAGCTGGCACCCCATCTGGTCCCACACGTGCTCGATGGACGAGATATCAGACGATCTGGCAGGCCACAGAAGCGTCGAAACATGACGTAGCCAGTCCTGGGAAACCCGACCCGTGTGCGGACAGGTGTTATCTTGTTGGAAAATGGCTCCGGGCCGACCAGCCAGGAAAGGCAGCACATGGGGCCGCAGGATCTTCTGTGCGTAGCGCTTGGCTGTCAACGTCCCTCGGAACACTGCGAGGGAAGTCCGGCTATCATACGCGATGGCTCCCCAGACCATCACGCCTGCAGTTCGGGACGTGTGCCGCTGTACAGTGAGGCTGGGATTGTAGCGCTCACCTGCGGTTTTCTATACTCTGGCACGGTGGTCGTCCGTTCCCATACAGAAGTGGAATTCGTCGGTGAACACTATACGTCGCCTTTCCGTAGCATTCCACGTTGCTCGCTGCCGACACCACTGCAATCGACGCCGACAATGATCAGGTGTTAATGGCAGAAAACGTAAGGGCCGTCGAGAGTGCAGATTCGTTTCTGCCAGGAGTCTGGAAATGGTTCTGGTCGATACAGGAGTTCCTTGTACAGCCGCAACATGTCTCTGGATATTACAAGGACGTCGTTGCATCAGTGCGTGCCGCTCTCACGATCATTTCTATTGGTGGTGTGTCTGGATCGTCCGGAACCAGTCCGCCGTCTCCGGGTGCCTTCCCGTGTCTAATGCTCCCAACACGATCACACCGTAATATCCGACCGGCCCAAATGGCGGCCGATTCGGCGCGCCGGCCACCCTGCCTCTCTCATCCCGACGATACGGCCTCGTTCAAACTCAGTCAGTTGCCCGTTCGCACATCTACGGCGGCTCCTCGGCATGTCTATCGCTCAGGGATCTCACCTGACTCTTCCCGTGCACTTCGGCACGCACGTGGAGTCCCCTGAGCGGCGACTTATAAGCCCCAAGGATTGCGATTGTAGCGGCGGTCTTGGACGCGCGGGCATGCGGAATCGCACGAAACTTAAATGACTTGCAGGTCTGCCCTTCCCGTAGGCTATTCGCCGAGTTTCGCGTTAATCGCACGGTTTTTTTTTTCTTGGTGCGTGGATTTTTGTGACACTGAGTGAATAAATTGCGCAGAACTTCGGTTAATTTTGATACTCTTTTCCTTGAGACAACACACACTGCAAATTTCTGATAAACTGCTACATAACCTCCAGCAAAACTCTTTATGCATCAGAAAAACATTTTCGAAATTGACACTTTTGAAATGCTAACATTTCTGGAAAAGCTAGAAAATTTACGGCTACGAACGAACTGTTGAACAAACCAATGGATAAATGAACTTGAAACAGCCGTCGTCGGATGTCTTTGTCATTCAGAACAAGTATTACAATGTCTGAAACTTGATAAATATTAGATGTACAAATAAGTTTTAAAGCGTTTTTTATATGACGTATACCGCTAATTTACATATTCGACATTCCCCCGCGTTATTGTCATGTGACCGTAACTGGACCAGAGTATAAAATGTGACACAGAAGTTTGCCCAACAGTCAAACGCACTTGCACATCGATAGGTGAAAGATGGCAAGCGATGCTGCATTTGTTTGACACTGCATTAGTTACGAATTTCATCAAAGAAAAAGTGCTGCAAAAGAATGTGCATCGATCTGTTCTCTTCTGGTGGAGAAAATTGTATCGAAAAGCACGTGTGAGTTTTGGTTCAGACGGTTTAAAGCAGGTGATGTTGATGTCAGCGATCGAGAACGTAGCGGAAGGTTGCACACGAGGAACTGCAAGCACTGCTCGATGAAGATTCGTTGAAACGCAAAAAAGAACTAGCTGAAAAACTGGGGGTAACTCAACAAACCATTTCCAATCGTTTACGCGCAATGGGAAAGATTCAGAAGGAAGGAAAATGGGTGCCACATGACCTGACCCAGAGGAACAAGGATGTGTGTGAGTCATGAAGTGTCTGAATCTGTTGAATAAACAACACAAAGTCTTTCCTGTGGAAAATCGTTACGGGTGATGAAAAGTGGATATGCTACGACAATCCCAAACGCAAAAAAAAACAAAAAAAAAAAAAAAAAAAAACTGGGTAGTCCTTGAGAAGCAACGACTTCGACACCGAAATGCAATAATCACTCCAAGAAAGTTCTGCTATGCATCTGGTGGGATATGAAGGGTGAGTTCTATTACGAACTATTGGAACAGGGTCAAACTGTTACTGCTGATCGCTACAAGTAACAGTTGCTGCGATTGAACCAGGAAATCTGCCGGAAACGTCCATTTACGGGACGTTTTGCGTTCCGTGAAATTACTGCATGAGAACGCTAGGCCGCATGTCGCGAAATCGGCCAAGGAAACGTTATTGACGCTTGGCTGGTAAGTTGTAGAGCACCCGGCGTATAGTCCCAACATAGCCCCTTCAGACTATTATTTGTTCCGATCGATGCAGCATGGTTTGTCTGCTGTACGGTTCTGGACATGTGACGAAATGCAAAAATGGGTTAACGACTTCATCGCGTCACACGACGAAGTATTTATTCTTCATGGATGGAATCCGTCAGCTGCCCGACCGAAGACGGAAGGTGATAGATAATGACGGCGCATATTTTGATTCGCAAAGGTATTGTTGTGTTCGCTCAAATTACATGTTGCGTTGTCTTAAAACGTTCACACTCTTTATAATGACTTAAATTCCGCTATAGTAAGTCACGTGTTTGCCAATTGCGAACACCTGTTTAACACAGGGGCGCACCCAGGATTTTGACAAAGGAGTGGAATGGGGTTCCAGAAGATATTACTTTTGAGTTGTACCTACATGAGACTGACCAAGGAACAAAAAAGCTGAACTTTTTAAATCGGGCGAAAAAAATCAGAACATGCGACAAGAAAGTGTGAATATAAAGCAGCATGAGCAAGATGGAATTGTTCATTGTATTCACAATATACGTATAATAAAATTACTGAATTCAAGACAAAATAAAGTGATTTTAAAAGGCACTGCTTCAAACACCTCTTTTTTTTTTTTTTTTTTTTTTTGTGGTTGCTAGAACATCAGCTCAATTTTTCCTTTTGTGTTGCTTTCTTCTCAGCAAGTTCCATGGCCATATTTGCCTTTTGTTGACACTGTAGCTGCACAACAATCTTTGCTTAGTTTTTCTTTCTGCTGATATCATGCCCTTCCCATTTCTTCACCACTTTTCTTTCCCCTTCTCCTTTTATACCCTCAGATGACAATAATTTATCCATCATGCTGAAAAACTTTCAGCCTGAGGGCCATGAACGCATGATATCAAAGCTTTCACTACTTTAGATAAATGGTGTGACTTTCAGAATATAAATACTTTTGAACACCATGCATCAATTCTAACAAATTTTCAAACTAAGTCACTTCCGTTTTTGGAAAATTTCCCCTCATTTATCAAGCTTAAGTGCAGACATTTATGGGGGGAAATAACACTTAACAAGAGCACAGGATAGTGAGCACACCGTGCGAAGAAAAAAAAAAATGCGATCTCGGGAGAATCTTCGCTCCGACCGACTTCCGTTTTCGGAAACTTCTCCATTTTTAGGTTGAAATACAGTACTTGTGGAATAAAACGATATTTAACAACAATACTGGGCAGAAGGAACATCGTGAGAAAAAAAAATAAGATTACGGAAGAAATCTTCGCTGCATCTAACTTCCGTTTTCGAAAGACGGAATCCCGTCGTCAAACGAAAAACAAATCCCCACCCCACCATTACCCTCCAAAATTTCCGTTCAGTTGTGCATTGATCTCGAGGATGCCCAAAATGATAACGGCAATGGCGGAATTCTTCGAATCCACGGAAGAATCTCATGGCTGAAGACTCAAAGGAAATCTTCGCGCCGCCTTAACTTCCGTTTTTGGAAGTCGTTGTCCACAGTTTCATGCAGAAATACAAACATTATGCAATAAAATGATATTTAATAACAATACTGGGAACAGGCAACATCGCTTAGAAGAAAGAAATTACGATCACGGGAAAAATTGTCACTCCGTTTAACTTTAGTTTTCGAAAGTTGTGAAAGACGAAATACCATCCCCAGACGGAAAACGACCCCCCCCATTTCTCTTCAGTTCTGCATCGATCTCGAAAATGACCCAAATGATGACAAAAAAAAAAAAAAAAAAAAAAAAAAAAGCCGAATTAGCGGAATGATCTCATGTATGGTTGTATCTATCTATTTATCTATCCATACACACAATCGTTTTCGTATTAGATAGATACTGACAGGCGAACTTCTTCTGTGTGTGTCGTACCACTGAGGTGACGCAAGTGAAGACAGCAAGTTGGAACGATACACTTTGCGGCGTAGTTCCATTGGTAGAACGTCCGACTTCAGTGAAGGTAGACGTAGGTTTGAATCTCCTGGCCGTGAGCTTTGAGAAAAATCTGCAATGTTCCTTCCACACATCGTCCGGGATTAATGAAAATTCCTTCTTCTACAGTGAACTCCTTCAAGCATGGTTTGTAGCTGGGCTCGAAACCTGCGATTTCTTTTGTGTGTGTGTGTGTGTGTGTGTGATTGGAGGCTTAACGACTACCGTGAGCTACTCAATGGGCTATAAGCAATCGCCCGTCCCTAATTTATGGCCACTGGTTCCAGCGAATGGAGAGAGCCAGGAGCGTCAGACAAACACGATATCCATGCCTCACGGGATTCGAACCCGGAACCCTTTCGAACAAATGATCAGAAGCCATCGCTTAGACCACTGCGTCAGCGGGGCTGCGATTTCGTGCCCCCACATTTCTCAAGGGGGATACATGTGACGTACCACCGAGGTGACGCACGTCAAAATGGCAAGGTGCAATGAGAAGCCTTTCCGGCGTAGTTCAGTCGGTTGAACAGCCGCTCCGGAGTAGGGAAATATGATTTCGAAAACCACTACCTGCAAAAAGGGCAGTTTCGCTCAGTGTTTCAGCTGTCACATGCATTTTCGCCAAATCGCGATAAAGACGGTAATTTTGCGACAAAAAGACTCCATTGAATCGCCAAAAAAGCGAATATTTTCCATAATTTTTTCTCTTATCATGCCGCAAACCCCTGCTTCGCCCCTGCGTTGTTTTTCATACCCGTCATTTTTGTTCGGTACGTCATCGTGTTTCGCCTTGCCGACCTGGTATCCTCCCCTGTCATTCTTTTTCCATCTTTGTTACCGCACGGTGATTCATCCTGCTGTCGTTTTTCCATCACCGTTGTCTTTTCTTCTATCTTCTATAGAGGAAAAGCACCGGTGAACCTTCAGAGCATCTTTACAAGGACTTTGCTGCGACAGATAAAGAAAGATGCGTTTCGTTTGTTTCTTTGGTGGTTCGGCGCCGCAGCAGCAACCGTGGGAGCAGCACGCGCCGTTTCGGTTCGGCTCGACCACTCGGTCGGTGTATCGTCGATTGTGGCTTTGCTTCGTTCTGGTCTTTGTATATATTTTCACAAACTGCATGCATCAGCAAATGTAAGTATTTTTTATTAAAATTAGAAGTGTGAAATCCTATTTCTTTTTATTCTTGAATTCTATTTAAAGTACAAAGTTTCATTTAACCAATGCATTGTGCTTGTATTTTCATACGTAAATATAACAAAAAATAGAACTGTAAATTTCGCTAATCTGCATAGCATTTTGCTACAACTTTTGCTGACAAAATAATAGCCAAATTGCTACAAGAGAAAAAATTCCAGCTTAAACACTGGTTTCGTTATATATGGATTGAGCTCCTTGGTCGAGGGTTACAGCAGTTTATCCGTTTGAGGTCATTTGAGATGGACATATGAAATTTTCAGGATGACCTTTAGAGACAACAAGCAGCTCTTACACCCAACAGCACGTTGTCTGTGTGCCAATTTGTCCGTAATCCGCCTTTTTCTCATAAAAATCTCGGCTCTCGGGAATCCTTTGAGATTAGAAATTTTCTAGATGACTTTTAAGCACCGAGCGTAATAGCTGCACCACGTATTCGCTTATAAGTCCGTCTGTCCTAGATTTTCGAAGAATAACTCGGGAACAGTAAGACTTGAAAATTCCTGGATAGCCTTTAGGGACTTAATATGTAACTCTCACCCCATGAAAGAACTTTGTCCGTTCAACCTCACATATATCTGTCTATCCGTGCGATTCGGTTAATACCTGGAGATCCGTTTAAGTGGAGGTTGTAATGTTCATAAAGAAGCTGTAATAATTAAATGAGCTTTTTCTACAGTACAAAAGTTTGGTTATTTTCTCATTTCGTGTAACACTTCATAACACACACCTTCAACCTTGCTGTTGTTATTATTATTAATTTAAGGCGGTACGGAACCGTTTGACTCTCTTCCTCCTCCTGTCGGTGCGCCACTATAATTTAAAAGGTTCATTAATGAAAAGTTAGCTGTGCATTCTAGTTGAAAACGTATCCAATTAACAACTTCATTAACGTCAAGCTTTTTGTAGCGAACGCATTCTGCTTTCAGTTGTCGCAGGTCAGTTTCGTTCACTAGTTATGATCACACCAGATTTGGCGGTTTCACCGACAGCAAGGAATGCTAGTTTCTTACAAATGAGTATTTCATAACTCAACGCTGTTTAAGAAAATGCCAATTGAAAAATACCGTGTCGTTGTGACTTAAGTCACAACGACAAGGTATTTTTCGTTGTGACTTAAGTCATCCTCCTTGTCGTTGTGACTTAAGTCACAACGACAAGGAGGGGATGGGGAGAGACTGTAAAATTTTAGTTAAAAAATGAAATATCTTTTAAAACTTATGCTTTAAGAGTAAAATACCCTCATACTGTAAATCAAAATTCATTTTATTTGCTGATTAAAATCAGAAGTATGGTACCTTTTTATTTCCAAGATGCAGTATCCTTCATCCAGTAGGTGTAACAATGTATTTGCATTTTCCACATATTCAATATATCTGCGATTTTAAAAGTTCTAATTTTAAGATTTATTTTATCATTCGGCTGCTATAACAAAGACGATGCACTTTCTAGTTTTTCTGAAGTAAAATTTTCCCGTTGAGGGAGTAATTTTTTTTCTTTCTTTCCTTCCTGTTTTTGTTAGAAAACTACGCCCCAGAATATAATTATTCTTTTATTTATGTTTGCCTCCACATATCGTTTTCAAAGATTGGGAGAAAAAATAGATAAAGGGCGTATGCAGCCTCTTTCCTTTTTTAATCTTACCAGTTCTTACACAAGATATATGAACTGGCAAGATGCCTTCTTATTTAAGTATGTCCTTTATACGACACAACGGAAGTTCATTCCTATAAATAATATATTACCAGTTTCAAAGACACTCTTGTAAATAATAATATCACTTCCGAAGATGCTCCACCCTAAGGCAGTGATATAAATACACATACTTCAGGTTATCGATCTGCATATCGCTCCCATTTAATGCACATACACGACATTGCTCGAATTGAAAAAAAAAAAAAAAGTAAGTAAAACGCAATTGCGTAATACCGACTCTGAACTGAATTACAGGGATTTTTTTTTCTTTTTAATTGTAGGCTTAACGATCACCGTGAGCAATTCAATGGGCTACAAGCAGTCGCCCGTCCCTGATTTAGGGTCACTAGTTCCAGGGAAAGGGGGAGAGGGAAGACAAACAACATCCATACCTCACCACGATTCGAACCCGGACTCTTCACGGACGAATGATTATAAGCCAGCGCTTAGACCACTGCGCCACTGGGGCGGCTTACAGGGATAAAAATGGTTCATAAGTACAGCAGAAATATATATTATAAGACACCACATTCTACAACATAAAAAATGGAGTGAATTCACGTAAAATTCCTGAAAAAAGCGAGCAGCGCAGCTGCCGGTCTCAGACTTTCAACTAAATTTACATTTGATATAACGGGAATTTCAGTATTTTGATCAGATTTTTCGTTGTCACTAATTCCGGTTTTTTACAAAAATGTCAGTTTTGGAGGTTTCCGTTTTTATACAGAAATTCCCTGAGTTTCCAAAAACTTCGATTCAGTTTGTATGTCAAAAGTCATGACGTATTTTAGCCATGTTTTGCAAAGGTCATTTATTGATAGAAAGAACAAAGATCAATCAATGATATAATGCCCGTTTTGTTCGATAACCTTTTGCCATCTTTCAGTGAGCTGCAGAATGCCTCGTTCATAGAAGGACCTGTCTTTCGTGGCGAAAAAACTGCACAAGGTGCTAATTTACAGCCTCATCTGAATTGAACGTTATAATACGCAAGGACTGTTGAAGAGAGCGAAACAAGAGGAAGTCTGACGGCGCAAGGTCAGGCGAGCATGCTGGGTATGGCAACACATCCCACCCAAGCTCCAATAATTTTTGGCGGGTGATCAAACTTGTGTGTGGTCTCGCGTTGTCGTGGTGGAACACAACATCTTTACGACGAACGAGCTCTGGATGTTTCTGGATGATGGATTCGTTCAAACTGTCCAATTGCCGACAGTTCACATTCGAATTGATTGTTTGGTTCCTTGGTAGGAGCTCGAAAAACACGACACCTTTAAAATCCCACCACACTGAGACCAGAACCTTCCGCTGATGAATGTCTGTTTTGGGTGTCGTTTGATGCGAAGCAGCACGTCGGGACCAAGACCGTTTGCGCAGCCCATTGTTGTACACAATCCACTTTTCGTCACCAGTTATCAGTCGCTTCCAAAAAGGATCGTTTTCCTCACGTTCAATGAGCATATCGCAGATGTTTATACGCGCCGTCAATTGAGCTTCTTTGAGTTCACGAGGAACCCACACATCGAGCTTGTTTGCGTATCCCAGCTTCTTCAGGTGGTTGTAAACACTTTAATGATGGATGTGCAATGTGTCTGCAATCTCTCGTGTCGTGTAACGTGGGTTTGACTCCATCAATGCCTTGATTTCGTCGTCATCAACCTCGGAGGGCCTTCCGGACCGAGGAGCATCGTTGAGGTCAAAATCACCAGCACGGAATTTTGCGAACCACCGCTGGCACTGACGTTCTTGTAGAGCATTATCACCGTACACTTTACGCAACTTTTCACAAGCTTGACGCGCGTTCTTCCCTTTACGGAAGTAAAACAGTAAAATATGGCGAAAATGCACAGTTTGGTCTTCCATCTTCAACTTGATGTCAAATCTCCGCAAATCAACCAAGTCGCTCACTATTCCTTTTAGTCTGCAGCTGGAACTGGCACCTGTTGAATGCCATAGCGATAACAGAGCTGCGCATGCCTCTAGTACTTCCAAAACCGCCCAACCGCCATCGGGTACCAAATAACGTCATGACTTTTCCGACAACCCATATATAGAAGAAACCTTTTTTATTTTTCATGCTTGAAGTGGGGATCGAAACATTTTTCGCTATAAATGCGGATTAATCAGTCATTTTATGTTCTCTGCAGAACCTTATTTTTCTGCATAGGTTCATAATAACCTTCTTTTGTATGACATCACGAATTACATTTTTTTCGTCATGGTAATTCAAAATAATAAAATGATTTGAAACTCGAGATCGTTTTAAACTGACAGTGACTTTCAATAATGTTTCAGGAAACGCGAAATGTACAATTTCATAGTAGTATTTCCCAGAACCACAAAATATAAAATTTACTCTTGATAGCTGACAGCATTTACATATGTAACAGTCTGTGTGTTGGAGCCCACAGATTGTTACATAGACATCATACTATCACCCTTACGGCACTCCAAGCACCCGGTTTCTTACGGAAACTCAATATACAAAAGTGGGTGCACCATGTAGGAAGGGGTGGGGAGCGGATGTCCGTGTTGCCACAAAAACCTTAATATTATACACAGTGCGTCAAAGAATTTTTAAGACTGGGGCTAGATTTCAGCCTACGGTGGCGCCACCAGTGTAATCGCGAATGCGTCATAAACCGTGACCATCTGCTTGCTTTCTGCCAAAAGTACTGCGCAATTGTTAAAGTAACTCAAACGAAACGGGCGTTCATTAGAGAAGTAAAGATTTTTTCATGTTGAATTATTAAGATGGAACAAAGGGCTGTTATTAAATTTAACGCAAAACTTAAAACAGTGCCTCGGAAACGTACCAAATGATGAAACAAGTTTACGGTGAGCTTTGTTTAAGTAGATCAAATGTTTTCCTGTGGCACAAACGTTTTTTGGATGGAAGAGAGATGCTAGAAGATGATAAGCATACCGGAAGACCAAGTTCATCTAGGACACCTGAGATTATTGAAAAAGTGCGTGATTTCGTGGAAAACAATCAATGTGCGTCACTAAGAATGATGGAAGTCTTTAAACATCAACAAAGAAATGATTCGAACCATCCTGCATGAAGATTTGGGCAAAACAAAAGTCTGTGCTAAATTTGTTCCACACACGTTAACCAATGAACAAAAATCAAGGAGAAGTGTACATTGCAGAGACATCATTTCAGCCGCTGAAAATGATCAAAACTTCTTAAAATCGATTGTTACTGGTGATGAAACATGGTGTTTTCATTATGATCCTAAAACAAAGCGACAAAGTGCGGAATGGAAGTCAAAAAACTCGCCACAAGCCAAAAAAACAAGAAAAGTTCCATCGAAAATTCATTTTCCAAGTGGACAAACAATTGCTGGTGAGTTTTATATAAATGTTTTGAGGCGTTTGATGGGCAGAATTCGTCGCATTCGTGCAGAATTCGAGATGAAAACAGTTGGTGTTTGTTGCACGATAATGCACCCAGTCACACCTCACTTCTTGTTCGTAGATTTTTGGCGAAAAATAACGTCTGTGTGTTGAATCATCCACCGTATTCGCCTGATTTAGCACCTTGCCACTTTTCTTTGTTCCCAAAACGTAAAATGACGTTAAAAGGGTAAATCGCTGTAACAAGTGTATTGAAGCCGGAGCGACTTATTTTGAATAACAAACCAAAACAAATTATAATTTCTTGTTTCTATTTCATTTTACAGACCCAGTCTTGCCGCCCCGGTGGCGCAGTGGTCTAAGGCGTTGGCCTCTGATCATTCGTCCGTAAGGGGTCCGGGTTCGAATCCCGGTCAGGCATGGATGTTGTGTTTGTCTTACGGCACTGGCTCTCTCCCTTCCCTGGAACCAGTGACTTTAAATTAGGGACGGGCGACTGCTTATAGCCCATTGAGTTGCTCACGGTGGTCGTTAAACCTCCAATCAAAAAAAAAAAAAAAAAAAAGACCCAGTCTTAAAAATTCTTTGACGCACTGTGTATATGCTTTGGGAAGGGGGAGTTACGACCACCGTCAGCAACTCGATGGGCTATAAGCAGTCACCTGTCCCTAATTTAGGGACGCTGGCTCCAGGGAAGGGAAAGACCCAGTGCTGTAAGATAAACACAACGTCCATGCCTCACCGGGATTCGAACCCGGACCAGGTTCGGACGAATGGTCAGAAACCAGCGCTTAGAACAAACACTGCGCCACGCGATATGCTATCCACAATATCTGGTCTCACTAAAAATCAAGTCCGCCTACATACGACTGAAATTCCACATTTAATCAAATCTCAAGTACACCCGCGACCCGTTTTATTACCCACAATTTTCTTCCATACAGATACGGAAAAATTGAGAACAAAAGTTATCCCTTTAATATACGGATGGAATCTCGGAAATTATCTGAAAATTCAGGAATTTCCCACACATCACATCCTCTTAAAACGGAATTTTTTTGTTATTTGCCGGTGAAAGATTAACAGGAATTTTTCTGTTAATTCAGATATTAAAAATCCGTGAAATTCAGGTTTTTCCGCGTCATTTCACAGAACAGGTTGCACCAGGAATATGGTTCGTTAATTCATGAAATGAACCACTGATACTTTCTCATGAATTTCAGGATTTTTTTTTTTTTAACAGCGTACCAACTGTGAATCGCTTCTTGTTATTAAAATTTACTTCGTTGCCATAAAAGAAATACCGACAACTTCGATATAATGACTAGCATGTAAAACATAAGTTATTTTAATAAAATTGCATTGCACATAATTTGTTTTAATTGTTAAGCATGACTCTAAACGGTAAACTTCCCGCCTCTATATATGCGGAGCTGTATGCCACGATTTTAAATTACAGGGTCACTTCTTCTTTCTCTCTCTAATGGTGAAAAAAAAAAAATCGCTACTACAAAATAAACAATTTGCTATTTTAATCGAAGTCCTAGCATCCAAAATGTAAATATTTTCTTCAGTAAAATCATGATTTTACTTAAAACTGATATGAGTGACTGTCATCGTTAAATTTGACCTCCTGCTAAGCGGAATTTCATATCAGTAAACATGGGCGTACTGACAGTCCCGCAACCCTCGCAGTGCGTAGGGGTCTGATGGCTAAGGGGACCTCTATAGCCTCAACAGAAGTATTTTTCAAAATTTTTGCGGAAATTTCCAATAAAACTGTTAAAGAAACAGATAGGAATCTTTGACGGCAGCATTTTATGAAGTATTAAGAAGAAAAGTAATTTTTTTTTTTTTCGGCAAGTAAGTAAGATCTTCAAGAAATCATTTTAGCTTAAGTTCATAAAAACTGGGTGACGTGAAAGCAACTATTCCAGAGTAATTAAGGCCTCTTTTCACAACCATAGTAATAGTTACATATATGCATGTACAGTATAGAACCAGAATCTACGTACTGTATATATTATGTATTGTGTACGCAAAGAAACTCCGTAGTAATCCACTAGTACACAGACTTCAGAAGGATTGAAGAATATCGTACATTTGTATAATATCGATTAAAATTGAGTGCCTATGTTATAACGAAGTAAATTTCTCCGTCATTTTTATCCGCGCCGGGGCTCGAACCCGGATCCCCTCATTCCGGAATAAGTTGCTCTACCAATTGAGCTACGCATACGCTTTATTCTGATTCCTATCTGCCTTTATGTCGTGTGCGTCCTTCTGGCAGGTACGTCACATCTCCTGGTACGTTACAATGTATGAAGCATTTATTTCTTAATACTGATCGATTCTTCGGATTATACAGGGTGATTCATAAAGAAGTATACAGTTTCAACAACGCACTATAAAACAAGAACAATGTAAGATATTTTATGTTACCTGTAACAGAATTGTAGGGGAATGTTTCAAGTTTTTTTTAGACACAGTCACAGATGTTCTATGTGTGCACCCTTAGTCACATGACACATATCGAGCCGGTAATCCATTTCCGTCCAAACGCGAGGTAAGATATCTGAATCAAGTGCCGTGATAGTGGCTGTGATACGCTGTTTCAGCTCCGCTAAATCAACAGGAAGGGGATGGGCGAATACCTTGTCCTTTACGTACAACCACAGAAAAATGTCACAAGGTGTTAAGTCAGGACTTCTGGGTGACCATTGGGTCACTGGCATGTTGTAGTCCGCGGCTCGCCCAATCCATTGGTCAGGAAGATTGTATTTTGACTGACTATTCAAGTGACACGCGCGCTATCGCCTACGTCACTTTCCTCAGTAGCGAGACACAAACTTTATGAGTACATCTACCTAACGGTTCGCAGTTGTGATCCGTGTCTTCAACTGTTACTGTTTTACAGCATCTGGAAACCGTATACTTCTTTATGAATCATCCTGTATATTACACTTGTTTGCACATAACTACGTATCCTTCAAAATATCATGAGCAAAAAAAGGTGTTCTTCGCGGAAACGAGAAAACAGTGACCAACGTCATTTTTTTTATAACGGAGTTGAAAAAAAGACTATGTGCAAAACATTGTGTTTTTTGTATTCAAGAGTAAATAATTTTACTCTTTTTTGTGGCACAATTCTTAGTTTTCTTTCTTTTCTTTCGTGTTTGCTAACTTATGTTCTGTATTTTCATGTAATTCGGAAGGTCATGGGAGGGGGGGGGTAGAGACTGTCACACGGCCGTTTCATGTTTGTGTGTGCGATCGTGAAGTATTTCAATAAAGTGTAACAAATTTGGTTTTACAAAAAATACCTATAGATCTTAAAGCATTTGAATTATTAAAAATGCCCGCACAACCTAGTTAATAATGTTGAATTTAAAAATTTCTGTAATTGAAAGCAAATATAAATTTTCGCAAAAGAGCCTCGAAGATAGGGGGGGGGGGCGAGTTTTTCAGGAACGCCACTGACACTAAAGTCAACGTACGCCTGTGATTAACCAACTTGCTATCTTTCTTGTGTAAAAGCAAATGAAAACAAAAAGAAAAAAAAAGAAAAAAAGGGAGGTAAAACAAGTCATTTTTGTCATTTTGACTTTCTTGTTTGCTGAGCAAGGGCTGCTTGCCGATGTAATCCCATTTCGTTGCATTAGTCGTAAGGCATGCGCATGCGCACTCACGAAAAAGACAGCCCTTTTATTACCTCCACCCAAACCCAAGCATCATTTCCTAGCGGTGCACTCCGTTTTTTTTCTTTCTCACTGCAGCACAAAACAAGCTAACACAAGTACACAACGTAAAAGGCGTTACACATTTAATATGTTGGGCTTTCCAGGAAATCGAGAACACTGCGGCTTTAATAAGGCTGCTGTAGTACAGAAAACGAAAGAGGAAGTCAAAGAAAAGCAAATAAGGCATCTTTATCCAAAGAATTTCGATAAAATGCGAGATAATTGCTTTTACAAGACAAACTGAAGGAGATACCTATTGCCTTTTATTTAACAGATAGACTATATGAGAGAATGGCAAGAGAAGTTTAGACGTTCACATCGTTACATGGGTATATTTGTTGCGCATAGCCTTATTGACCACAGCTGAAAAAAAAAATTCGCCTTAATATGGTTACTTTGAAATGTCGCAGGACTGAATATTCTTGCTTTTAGCAACAACTACGGGGTAACTACAAATTTCGGTAACATTAAAAATTCACAGCTCATTTAAGCTTTATATTTGAAATTGAAACACATTAAATACCACCATTATCAACAATATCAATCCACTGCTGAATGAAGGTCTCCCCAAATCTCTTCCATGACTTTCTCTCTTGAGGCAGTCTCCTCCATGCCACTTCAGCGTGCTTTCGAATTTCATCCGTCAATCTCCGGCATTGTCTTCTTCTGGGTCGTTTCCTGTCACTTGGAATCCACTCTAGTATTTCCAAAGACCCTGAAGGAAAATTAGACTGGCAAAGAGCATGCTACTTCCGGCATACATAATGTGAAAACACACGTTTGTCCGTGATGGGTACAGAAACCGCGGACCCTCACTCCGGAGTAAGTTGCTCTCCCAACTAAACTACACGGACGGAATGTACCGCTACAGATTTGTCATCTTGACACGCGATTCACCTCTGTAGTACGTTACAATAGAAAGCAGCCATTGTAAACTCGTTTGCGCGAGTATTTCAGTTCTAAATCTTTAAGATTTAAGTGTATGTGACGCGGAATTTTCCTGTGTTTAGCAGTTTTCTTTCTGTTCTGCTCTGTGTATATGGCAGGCCGCGATATTGCCTCGTATTTTCTTGCTTACTACTTGTAGTTTGTTTTTTTTGTCTTCTCAGATATGACTACTTGCTAATTACAATTTGATCCAGAAAGTTCTCGGGTCGTACGCGAACATTCTTTCTACGTTATTTGTGGAGTGCATTATGAACTGAATCAACATTTTTTTGCCTTTCAATACACTGCAAACATTTATAGATGGCACTGCATATTCAATTGGTCTCTGTCGTTCCAGAACCTCTACTTACCTTGCCCACACTAAAAAAAAAAAAAAAATCTGAAATTCACGGACGAATTTCCGTCATTTCTTTCGTGAATTAACGAAGCATATTTCTGATACAACCTTTTCCGTGAAATGACAGAAAGAAACCTGCATTTCACGGATTTTACGTACAATGAGAAAATTCTGAATTTTCAGAAACCTTTCCGCAGTTTCTTTCTTATATTGATGGTAATTTACAGTTTAAGAGATGTGTTAACGGAAAATTCAGAATTTTCAGAAACCATTCAGCAATTCCTTTCGTATATTAACGAAAAATCTCCGTTCACACTTTTTCCGTTTCCGCATGACGAGAAACTATCGGTAATAGGAGCGACTGGTGAGAATATTTGAGGTTTGATTAATTTTGAAATTTCAATCGTCTGTCAAATTTTGAAGTTCCGTAGCGAGATCGGATATTGTGGATAGCATATTACATGGATTTTTTTTTTATAGTGGCACAGGATATTTCTTCTCTTTTCCCTATTTGGTGCCAGGGCCCGCTTACGGGTTTATGGGGCCCTAGGCACAGTAAGCGTTGCGGGCCCCCTACAGCAAAATGATAATCCCATTCTCAATAGTACCTCTATATTTTTTCAGGACAGTTTTCTGCCTACACTTTTATTATATAATGTTCTATATGTTGCTGTCTTATTTACTGAAAATTTAATTACCCTACACTTCTACCTGAGGTTCCGCTACACGACGACTTCGCAAGCTTAACTGTTTATTTTTATTTTTTTTATTTTTGGTCCACAATTACTATCTACTTCATCCATGAATGTATCTGTTGGTCTTATGTTGGGTCGGTTCTTGTTTTTTTTTATTTTTTGTTTTTTTTTAAGAATTTTTGAAGTTGGAACTTTATCCTGTTCCGATCCTACTTCTACGAATGGATGGCGGCTTGGTACTACACTTTCCGATGTCTTTTTTGTATACGCATTTCACATGGACTATCGTTGTATTCAGCAATAACCCCCCCCCCCCCGCACACGCGATTCCTATTTTTTTTTCAAACGGGGATTATGGACACCGGCAGAGAAGTTTTTCTATCCCGCGTGTGGTTTGTGGTTTTCCCAAGCGTTTTACCCCAACCCCCTTTATAAACATACCGACGTATGTCGATGCAACTACTTGTTTGTATGTAGGCTACCTGATGAGAACGTTAGTTCAAAATCATATGGTAGTGGAGTAATTCCATGTCAAGTGATCCAACAGAGGTTGCTTGACCATTTTAGAAAAAAATAATTTTTTGTTTGTGGTAATAATTTTTTTTTTGAATGTAGAGTTCAAAAAGAATATTTTAATTTTTTTCGTAACTCCAATGGCGGCCATTTTTGTTCCATGGCGAGCGCTGATTTTCGCGCTGTAAATGGAGAAGTTTGATACGACAACAATAAGTAAAAATATCTGGAAGTTTGTATTTCGTTTTGGAGCTAACCTCTGAATCTCAGAGAACAGCTTAGTGATATGATATGAGGTGTTTACGGTAACTTACATTATTACTCAGCGCTGGTTTATTCTAGGTTACTGAAACAAACACCATTCTCTTCATAAAGTAACAGTCTAAAATGTTGATGCAGTACACGTCTTATTAATTTTGCTTCCAAATTAGTCAAAATACACTCTGAAATTTGATGTTTAGATACACATTCTCGAATAAAGCTAAAAAGTAAAAAATATAACCAAAAAAAAAAAAAAAAAATAATCAAAAGCTTGAGGGGGAAATACTGGGAATTTGGGCCCCCCTGAAAATTGGGGGCCCTAGGCCCGTGCCTTACGAGCCTAGTCGGTAATCAGGGCCTGTTTGGTGCACCATCTACTGATTATATATTGCGTTACTGTAAGAAACCGCGTACTTACTGTGCAAATGATTATACGATGTCTGTGTTTCAGTCTTTGGACAACTTAAGGCAAAAGTTATAATAGCTATCAAGAGTAAATTTTATATTTAATTTGTGTGTGTGTGTGTGTGTGTGTGTGTGTGTGTGTGTGTGTGTGTGTGTGAAATAATACTATAAAAAAGTACATTTCTCCTTTTTTAAAGAAAACTGAAAGTCATTGCCAGTTAAAAAACATCAAGTAGCAAAGTATTTTGTTGCTTCGAAAAATCAGGATGAAAAATGTTTAATTTAAGTATGAAAAATCCTCTTACAGAATATATATATCTATCATCATCATCATCATTGTCAACCATTATCAATCCACTGCTGGACGAAGGTCTCCCCAAGTTTCCTCCACAACGGTCTGTCTTGTGCCAGTCTCCTCCATGTCACCCCTGCATACTTTCGAATTTCATCCACCCATCTCCCATGTGGTCTTCTTCTGGGTCTTTTCCTGTCCCTTGGAATCCAATCTAAAATTTCGGCTGTCCATCGATGATCTGTCCTTCTGGCAGTATGTCCAGCCCATTGCCATTTCAGGGATTTAACTCTGATCATGATGTCTTCCACTCTTGTCATTTTTCGGATCCACGAGTTCCTCTTCTTATCTCTCCTGGTTACACCAAGTATGCACCTCTCCATGCTTCTTTGAGTTGCCTGCAGCCTTTATATATCTCTTTTAGTTAAGGTCCACGTCTCTGCACCATACGTAAGCACTGGAAGGATGCATTGATCAAACACTTTTCTTTTAAGACATAATGGCATATTGCTCATGAAAATTATGCTGTTTCTTCCAAAAGCTCTCCAGGCAAGTTTTGTACGCCGATTAATTTCTTCATCAATGTGACCCTCACTTGATATCTGCTGTCCAAGATAAACGTACGTGTCTGTTATCTCCAGCTTTTCTCCATCAATCGATGAATCTTCATTTCTTGTAAAAGCATTGAACATCACTTTTGTCTTCTGAAAGTTCATTTTTAATCCCACTTCTTTACTCTTGTCAGCAAGTTCCTGGATCATACTCTGCAGCTCTGATGGGCTAGTTGCAAAAATGACTACGTCATCAGCAAAACGAAGGTGGGTTAGATAATCTCCATTAATCTTTATCCCCTTATTTTCCCAGCTCAGTGACTGAAAAACACCCTCCAATGTGGCATTAAAGAGCTTCGGAGATATGGTGTCACCTTGTCTCACTCCCTTTCCAATTTTTATGTGTGTTGTATTTTCAAACAGCCTAATCTTTGCACTTGCATTTTCATAGATGTTATTAATAATATTAATGTATGCATCTTCAATACCGCAGGTTTTCAGAGCCTTTGTAACTGCTGATGGTTTCACCGAATCAAAGGCTTTTTCATAATCGATAAAAGCCATGCACAATGGAAGTTCATATTCCCTCGCTCTTTCAATTAGTTCTCTCAGCACATGGATATGATCTATTGTGCTGTAGCCACTCCTGAATCCAGCTTGTTCTCTCGGCTGAGCCATGTCCAGTGTTACCTTCAAGCGGTGTGAAAGAACTTTAGTGAAGATTTTATAAACTACTGATAGGAGGCTGATAGGTCTGTAGTTTCCGAGATCCTCAATGTCACCTTTCTTATGTAGCAGGATCATTGTAGCGGTGTTCCAATCCTCAGGAATCTTTCCTTCATTAAGGCATCGAGTGAAAATTTGGGCGAGTACTGTTTCGATTTCTCCACTTGCTTCTTGTATGATGTCTACAGTAATTCCATCTTCTCCTGGAGCTTTCCCCGCTTCATGTTCTTGATTGCATGTGCAACTTCTGCTGAAAGGACTGGAGGAACTCTGGTACTGGTATCTTTCATGATGTCTGGAGTGCATGTATCATCCCTTTCATGTAATTTGGAGTAGAAATCTTTCACTCTTGTCAAAATTTCGCCTCTATTTCTTGTTACAGAACCATCTTCTTTTCTCAGTGCCATAATCTGTTTTCTTCCCTTACTGAGATGTCCCTTTGCTATCTTTAGGCTTTGGTTGTTTTCAATTGCTTTCCTCACTAGTTCACAGTTGAATTTTCTTACGTCTTCAGTGATACTTTTTCGTACTGTCTTGCATAGCTCTATATATTCCACTTTGGAAGTCACATCTTCTTCAGTTGTCCTCATCTCTCTTCTTTTTTGCATCAACATTTTCGTTTTCCTGATAATTTATTTACATGCAACTTGTTCTTAGACCCAGCTAATTTTGTTGCTGTTTCCATAAGAGCTTTGGTTACTTTTCTGTTAACTTCAGAGATGTCCACTTCTTCCGATGTTAGGCCTTCTAAAGCAGAGAACCTGTTCTTCAGTTCCAACTTGAAGGTATTATGGTGTTTTTTAAGGTTGGTTATGTCAATAGATTTTGTTTGTCTTATGAGCTTGCCACGTTCAAGTTTAGTGTTGAGGTGCATCTTACATCTCACCAATCTATGGTCACTACCTGTGTTGAACTTGTTTAGCACACTGCAGTCTTCTATGACGAATTTTTTGTTACACATAATAAAATCAATTTCACTTGTCGTCCCATTTGGATGTCTCCATGTCCATTTCCTGTGTGGCTTTTTCTTGAAGAAGGAGTTCAAGATGAAAAACCCTTCTGCCTCTGCAAACTCAACGAGAGCGTATATATATATATATATATATTACAAACTTATTCAGATAAAAAAAGCTCCATCAGAAAATAAATGACTAAATCACTCACATTAATGACAAAAAAACAAAATTTCATGGTCGCGGAATTCGTTTTATGATGTACTTGACTCAGATCACCGAGCGTTTGTGGCTCAGTTGTTAAAAGCGCGAGTTACCTGTTGAGTCAGCTCCACCGTTGGGGATTCGGTCCTGATCTGAGCAGCAAGATTATCTGAGGTAAGGGCGGAAAAGTACAGGGTCGTCGATTTTGCGGAATTTCAGTTCAAATACGGAAAAACCTGAAATGGACTTTTCAAAAAAAAAAAAAAAAAAAAAAAAAAAAAAAAAACGGAATTTCTGTCTACGGAGAAAATCTATGAAAATATGGAAGTTAAAATAAACGGGCACTTTTAAAAACGGAAGTTTCTAAAAAAGACATACCTACCGGCAACTTTGCTGCACGTTATTTTCAGAAATTTTCGGTGATTTCACATCACTTATTTTTTACAGTGCAAGCATTACGTTTGCCAGTCTATGCTACTCTAACGTCTGAGTATTTCAGATGTTTGACGGTGTGGTCAATTTTTTTACCAATATATCCAGCCCAGTGACATTTCAGGGTTTTACCTCGATCATGATGTCCTCAACTCCTGTCATTTTCCTGATCCACGAGCTAATCTTCTTATGTTTCCTGTTTATATTTACCAAGCTTACACATCTCAGTGCTTCTTTCAGTAGTCTGCAGCCTCTGAATGACATTTTTAGTTAGGATCCAGGTCTCTGATCCATAAATAAGAACTAAAACGATACATTTATTAAACACTTTTCCTTTACAACATAACGCTGAATTGCTCTTAAAAATTGCACTGTTTCTTCTAAACGCTCTTCAATTAAGTTTGATTCGCCTATTAATTTCTTATAACTTCTTTAATGTGGCCCTCACTTGATATCTGTTACCAAGATAAATGTCGGCGTCGGGCCACGGATGGCCTCGTGCTCACCGTTCGTGAGTGCCACGGTAAAATCTTAGGTTCGATCCACGAAATATCCGCCGTGCATCAGATGGGCAGGTGAAGCCATCGGACCCCGGGTACTGGCCCCTTGGTAATAAATAAAGGCGCTTCCTTCCCCTATCTACCTCGCTTCCGTGTCACTTTTCTATCGGGCACTCTAGTCTTAATCTCCTAGCTTCCTATTTCTAAGTGTTGTTTAAGACTTAGGGTCAGACACTCCCTTTCTAAAATCCTCTACATCTGATCTAAATGTCAGCATCGGTTTGCTCCACCAATTGTTAAATCTTGTTCTTGTAAATGCGTTGTACATCAATTTGATTTTCTGTAGGCTCATTTTTAAGCACACTTCCTTACTCTTGCTAGCAAGTTCCTGCACCACGTTCTGCAGCTTTGAGGGGGTACTTGCAGAAATAACTATGTCGTCAGCAAAACAAAAATGGGATAAATAATTTCGATTAAGTTTTTATCTCCTTGTCTCCCCAATACCATGATTGAAAGACATTCTGAAATGTGGCATTAAAGGGTTTGGAAGACATGGTGTCACCTTGTCTCACCAATTTTGTGAAAACAGGAATTTGTCGGTTATAGATTTCGAGCCCCGTCTTTTCGCTCCGGAGTGAGTTGCTCTAACCGACTAAGGTACACCGGCGGAATGGTTCGCTACAGAATTGCCGTCCTGACACGTGCCTCACCTCTGTAGTACGTCACACCTTTCCAATTTTTATTGGTGCGGTTATTTATTTTTTATTGGTGCTGTTATTTATTGGTGCTGTATCCTCAAATAAACGAAACTTTGCACTTGCATTTTCATAGATGTTATTAATAATATTAGTGTGTGCATCTTAAATACCGCAGAATTTCAAAGACATCATAACTGCTGATGGTTTCACGGAATCAAAAGCCTTTTCATGATCAATAAAAGCTATACATAATGGGAGTTCCTACTAATTCTCCCTTTCAGTTAGTTCTTTCAGTACATGTATATGATCTGTAGGGCTGTCCATAATCCTAAATCCATCTTGTTCCCTTGGTTGAACCACGTCCAGTGTTTCCTTCAAGCGAAGTGATACTGCCTTTGTGAAGATTCTATATAGGGTAATAGGACGTTGATGGGTCTGTAGTTACATAATATTGAAGAATACACTTATTTTTTCACATGTGTTAAATATGTACTGTCTTGATAGCGCAGCACACTGTATATACCAATTCCTGTCAGATACTTTCCAGTATTGCCTCCTCTACAAGCAACAGAGCTTCTGAAAGCCGAGTTTTCAACTCAGCAACACTTTTAAGCATCGGAAGCACCTAGACAGTATCTTTAACACAGACTCATAAAGTGAAATACAAAGATGTTAACTCCGGTGACCCTGGAAAAGCATCTCCCTCCGTGGTCGATCCATATCGCGTGTAGTGGCTGTCCAGAAAGTTGCGAACATTCTTCAAGAAATGTGGCGGTGCGCCATCTTGTTGGAAAAGCATATTAGGCTCCATGTCAATGTCCAATTATGAAATGAGGTAGTTTTTCAACATGTCCAGACACACAATCTTTGCAGTGGTTGATTGTGCATATAAAAAGTCGCTATACTACAATCTTTGCGGCGGTTGATTGTGCATATAAAAAGCCGCTATACTATTTAACTGCTGCAAAAATTACAACCTTTTCACTTGCACGTTCGTGTGTCGGCACTTTGCCAGCGTTTCCTGTTTCCCAAAAGCGGAGAGTGTTAGTTCACTTTTCCACTCACGTGGAAGACTGCTTCATCAAAGGAAACTTTTCTGTAGAATAATCAGTCGCCCGTCTCCATTCACTTGAGCATATTAGAGCAGAAATAAAAACGGTTGAGGTTAGCATTTTCACTTATTGCCTGTATGTACGATTTGAAAGCAAGTATTGACATTTTTTTATTTGCCTGCGTACATAATTTTTGCTCTTGGTGACAGAATGCGTATCGTAGCTGAAGGAGGTACGTGAGACTATCTTTTTTTCTGCGGAATCTTGTTATCTTTTCTACTTTGGAATTTTATAGAAAGTTCCACACGATTCTGATAAAAATGCTCCGCCTTAAATTTCATGATTTTTTAAAAAAATTTGCGCCATAATTCAATAACGTATTCATTGTAATATCTTCCAAAAATTGGATTGCTCGCTTCCTGTTTCGCCAGGGTTTCCGGTGGTGTTTATATAAGGATTTTCTCTATCGTTCTCTCTCTCTCTCTCAACGCTACAGCTATTCGAAGAATTCACAAACGACAAAATATGAATACGAAAACGCTCTTTGCATTTAATTTTAACAAACAAAGCTTTTTATTTAATAAAGGTGACATTTACTGTATTTGTGCAACGAAAATGTTAGAATTAAAAATTCAGTAGATAACCTTTAGTTTGCTCTGTTTTGTGAGACGTTTTGTCAATTACTTTCAGCAAACAAAAAACTGCGTGTTCGGTAAAACATTTCGTGCTGTTCTATCCAGTGACGTCAATACCGGGATTTTCAATGCTGCTACATTAAAAAAAATGCAACTGACAGCAAATATAATAAAGCGCGCTCTGCTTTTAATTTATTAGATAGAATTATATATACAAATATTTTATCACAGATGATATTTGTTCTTGTAAGTTTTTTCAACCTACTGGTTTTTAAAAGCAATCGATGTACTTGACGGTTATGTAAGAATATTCAAACGTTTCGCTTTTCAAAATGTTTATATGTGATAAATATTGATCTGCAATGCTTTGTTTTTAGTTTTAAGCAGACAATGATAATTGCGTATACTATTCGCTTTATTTTGTTTAGCACTTTCAGACCCTTAAAATTCGATGACTTTTCCCAAACACTCTCCCCATTTCCAACAGCAAACATCAATACATTTTACTTTTTTTAGAAAACAAAACTAAGTGTATACAGAGGATGTTCTCACATTTTCAGAACTATTTTCCAGCAATATAATTAATATTTAAAAAAAATATTTCTTTCTTAAATGTTCTACGTAGTAGCACTTTCTCTGGAATGAAACTACATCTAGGTTTCCAAGATAACAGGGCATTTCTTAAAATTGGGAGTGGTAATTTATTCCACTCCTCTTCTACTGCTTTCTATAATCCAATCATTGTTTTAGATCTGTGTTTAGAAAGCGCTCCTTTATTAGATGTTCTGTCTGATAGCCCTTTCTCAGGACTATGAACCTAAATCTAGATTTCCAAGATAACAGGGCATTTCTTAAACTTGGTAGTGGTGTTTTATTCCACTCCTCTTCAACTGCTTTCCATAGTCCAATCATTGTTTTAGATCTGCGTTTAGAAAGCGTTCCTTTCTTAGATGTTCTGTCTGATAGCCCTTTCTCAGGACTATGAGCCTACATCTAGATTTCCAAGATATCAGAGCATTTCTTAAAATTGGTAGTGGTATTTTATTCCACTCCTCTTCCACTGCTTTCCATAGTCCAATCATGGCTTTAGATCTGCGTTTAGAAAGCGTTCCTTTCTTAGATGTTCTGTCTGATAGCCCTATCTCAGGACTATGAACCTACATCTAGATTTCCAAGATAACAGGGCATTTCTTTAAAATTGGTAGTGGTATTTTATTCCACTCCTCTTCCACTGCTTTCCATAGTCCAATCATGGCTTTAGGTCTGCGTTTAGAAAGCGTTCCTTTCTTAGATGTTCTGTCTGATAGCCCTTTGCCAGGACTATGGACCTACATCTAGGTTTCCAAGATAACAGGGCATTTCATAAACTTGGTAGTGGTGTTTTATTCCACTCCTCTTCAACTGCTTTCCATAGTCCAATCATTGTTTTAGATCTGCGTTTAGAAAGCGTTCCTTTCTTAGATGTTCTGTCTGATAGCCCTTTCTCAGGACTATGAGCCTACATCTAGATTTCCAAGATATCAGGGCATTTCTTAAAATTGGTAGTGGTATTTTATTCCACTCCTCTTCCACTGCTTTCCATAGTCCAATCATGGCTTTAGATCTGCGTTTAGAAAGCGTTCCTTTCTTAGATGTTCTGTCTGATAGCCCTATCTCAGGACTATGAACCTACATCTAGATTTCCAAGATAACAGGGCATTTCTTTAAAATTGGTAGTGGTATTTTATTCCACTCCTCTTCCACTGCTTTCCATAGTCCAATCATGGCTTTAGGTCTGCGTTTAGAAAGCGTTCCTTTCTTAGATGTTCTGTCTGATAGCCCTTTATCAGGACTATGAACCTACACCTAGATTTCCAAGATAACAGGGCATTTCTTAAAATTGGTAGTGGTATTTTATTCCACTCCTCTTCCACTGCTTTCCATAGTCCAATCATGGCTTTAGGTCTGCGTTTAGAAAGCGTTCCTTTCTTAGATGTTCTGTCTGATAGCCCTTTGCCAGGACTATGAACCTACACCTAGATTTCCAAGATAACAGGGCATTTCTTAAAATTGGGAGTGGTATTTTATTCCACTCCTCTTTCACTGCTTTCTATAGTCCAATCATTGTTTTAGATCTGTGTTTAGAAAGCGCTCCCTCCTTAGATGTTCTGTCTGATAGCCCTTTATCAGGACTATGAACCTACATCTAGATTTCCAAGATAACAGGGCATTTCTTAAAATTGGGAGTGGTATTTTATTCCACTTCTCTTTCACTGCTTTCTACAGCCCAATCATTGTTTTAGATATGTGTTTAGAAAGCGCTCCTTTATTGGATGTTCTGTCTGATAGCCCTTTGCCAGGACTATGAACCTACACCTAGATTTCCAAGATAACAGGGCATTTCTTAAAATTGGGAGTGGTATTTTATTCCACTCCTCTTTCACTGCTTTCTATAGTCCAATCATTGTTTTAGATCTGTGTTTAGAAAGCGCTCCCTCCTTAGATGTTCTGTCTGATAGCCCTTTATCAGGACTATGAACCTACATCTAGATTTCCAAGATAACAGGGCATTTCTTAAAATTGGGAGTGGTATTTTATTCCACTCCTCTTTCACTGCTTTCTACAGCCCAATCATTCTTTTAGATATGTGTTTAGAAAGCGCTCGTTTTAGCAGTAGAAAGGCAATTTCCCTGATGTGCACTGATGACACATCAGGGAAATTTTATCAAACAGTATAGACTTGACATCAATCTTTTTTTCAAGAAATAGAGTGGTAGATTTGGGTGTATGACTGGTAGCCTTATCCTGATGGACTCTTTGACGGCTATGTGGATAAAGGAATGGTATTTCCTCTTTAAATGTAGGAGTTAAAACCTTATTTTGGTAATATGTAGAATTGAGTTTAACATTCTTTTCAACTTTTCACAACTTTAATGCCCCATTGTCCAAGAAACCAGCAATAATCATGAATCCTTTACTGAAACTTTCTTCGGATACTTGGAACCAAGTTTGTAAGACTTTTTGCTCTTTTGCGATAGTAAATCGGAATTTTTTTGCTACGGCCGTTTCCGTAAATCTGTGCTTCATTAATAATCACAATAAATTTTGATATGTCTCCGGCTAAGTGATTTTCGTAAAGAAGTATACACTGTATTCTGCGCTCAGCCAAGTGCCTATACGCAAAAAGCGGTGAATATTATGTTGTTGTTTTTTCAGATGCAAATCTTTGTTTATTACCTTGTTTACAATTGATACATAGATTTTTAACGACTTAGTGATTGCACTTTGGGTCGGTGGATTTTCTTTTAAGATCAGAGACATGTATTTTGGAATAGAAGTAAAAGTAAGTACCTTCCTTGGATATTCGTTTGATGTTGTTTTTCCTGTTAAAAGCAATATTTGACGATTTCCACCTCTATTACTAGCAATATTGCTTATTATACATTTAGAAATGTTAATTCCATGATTTTCACAGCGTTTTTTTTTTACTCACAAAATAGGAGTATTTCTCTTCGTAAAGAGCAAAAATAATCTATCCACAGCTTGTTTAGGTGCGCCATTTTCTTAGCAGACGATATTTAACTGCAGCACATGTTTCGTGTTCATCTAAGCCACTGTTGCCAGTTTCAATTATTTGAACTCTTTTATGTTCTATAATTTTTAATCAAAAACGTTCTAAAAGTGTGTAAGCACTCTGTAGTTATGCCTTATGCGAGGGGTTGATTATTAGGCTTTGTTTAACGCTCGAACTGGCTGGAACGAATTAACTCAGGGTTAGCAAAATTTGTTGAGATCAGCTGGAAAGAAATCATATATGTATTGAGATCAGCTGGAAAGAATACATATATGCTGTCTGGCCGAACGCGCCTGTAACGACTGAACCTAAGAATTAGGACGGCTGCTTTCCCCTTAGCTTTGTAATTTAAAGTAGTCATTTAGGGAGATGACTGACACTTATCCTTTCTGACTGATTACCGGCTAAAAGGGCAATGACAATGGCGACGAACCTACGAAACGAGAGAGATGTTTCAGTAACTTGATGCAGTGGCGTAACCATGTTTAAAAATTTTTTGAGGGGGGAGGGCGTGTCCGGATCACACATTATATGTAATTATATAGCATATCATCATCATCATCATTGTCAACCATTATCAATCCACTGCTGGACGAAGGTCTCTCCAAGCCTCTTCCACAACGGTCTGTCTTCTGCCAATCTCCTCCATGTTACCCCCGCATACTTTCGAATTCCATCCACCCATCTTCCATGTGGTCTTCTTCTGGGTCTTTTCCTGTCCCTTGGAATCCAATCTAAAATTTCGACTGTCCATCGATGGTCTGTCCTCCTGTCAGTATGTCCAGCCCATTGCCATTTCAGGGATTTAACTCTGATCATGATGCCTTCCACTCTTGTAATTTTTCTGATCCACGAGATCTTCTTATCTCTCCTGGATACACCAAGCATGCATCTCTCCATGCTTTTTTGAGTTGTCTGCAGCCTTTGTATGTCTCTTTTGGTTAAGGTCCACGTCTCTGCACCATATGTAAGCACCGGAAGGATGCATTGATCAAACTCTTTTCTTTTAAGACATAATGGCATATTGCTCTTGAAAATTATGCTGTTTCTTCCAAAAGCTCTCCAGGCAAGTTTTATACGCCGATTAATTTCTTCATCAATGTGACCCTCACTTGATATCTGCTGTCCAAGATAAACGTACGTGTCTGTTATCTCCAGATTTTCTCCATCAATCGATAAATCTTCATTTCATGTAAAAGCATTGTACATCACTTTTGTCTTCTAAATGTTCATTTTTAATCCCACTTCTTTACTCTTGTCAGCAAGTTCCTAGATCATACTCTGCAACTCTGATTGGGTAGTTGCAAAAATGACTACGTCATCAGCAAAACGAAGGTGAGTTAGATAATCTCCATTAATCTTTATCCCTTTGTTTTCCCAGTTCAGTGATTCAAAGACATTTTCCAATGTGGCATTAAAGAGCTTGGGAGATTTGGTGTCACCTTGTCTCACTCCTTTTCCAATTTTCATGTGTACTGTATTCTCAAACAGCCGAATCTTTGCACTTGCATTTTCATAGATGTTATTAATAGTATTAATGTATGCATCTTCATCACCGCAGGTTTTCAAAGCCATTGTAACTGCTAATGGTTTCACCGAATCAAAGGCCTTTTCATAATCGACAAAAGCCATGCACAATGGAAGTTCATATTCCCTCGCTCATTCAATTAGTTCTCTCAGTACGTGGATATGATCTATTGTGCTGTAGCCACTCCTGAATCCATCTTGTTCTCTCGGTTGAGCCATGTCCAGTGTTACCTTCAAGCGGTGTGAAAGAACTTTAGTGAAGATTTTATAAACCACTGATAGGAGGCTGATAGGTCTGTAGTTTCTAAGATCCTCAATGTCACCTTTTTTTATGTAGCAGGATCATTGTAGCGTTGTTTCAATCCTCAGGAATCTTCCCTTCATTAAGGCATCGAGTGAAAACTTGGGCGAGTACTGTTTCAATTTCTCCACTTGGTTCTTCTATGATGTCTACAGTAATTCCATCTTCTTCTGGAGCTTTTCCACGCTTCATGTATATATACAATATTATACAATACGTATTGTATAATACAGAGCTTGAGACCCCCTCCCCGCGCCTCTGTTGGCGAATTGTGCAACTTAGCTAACACAACTGTAAAACTACGACAGATAGGGCAGAAATGTAAATCACAAAGTTGTAGAACTGACTTTGCTTATTAGGAATCGACATCGCTGTTTTATTAACTACACATTATACACGTGGTTGCATTTTACGAAAAATTACAATCTTATAATATTAGATTTAGTTAGTTCGCACCATAAAAAAGTGTGCATTTTATCATTATATTCCTGAAAAATGGGGGGGGGTTACATTGGGGATAACCGACTCTGAAAATCTGGAGGGGGGTCCTGATCCCCTCAGTGGCTACGCCTATGCTTGTTTCCACTCAGTGGCATGATGTCCGTGTTACTGGGAGTAGCCTTTCCCCCTCATGCATACGGAGCAGAGAATCAAGGACTAGACGACAAGAACCACAAATCTGTCACCAGTTACAATTTTAGAGGCATAAGTAGAGTGGGCGACTGTCACGAACGCAGCTCAAGAGAGGTCGCAAAAATCAATGCTCGCAAATTGATTAAAACTGGAAATCAAACTTTTGCACCAGTTTCTTTTTTTTTTTTTTTTTTTATTGGAGGTTTAACGACCACCGTGAGCAACTCAATGGGCTATAAGCAGTCGCCCGTCCCTAATTTAGGGTCACTGGTTCCAGGGAAGGGAGAGAACCAGTGCCGTAAGACAAACACAACATCCATGCCTCACCGGGATTCGAACCCGGACCCCGTTCGGACGAATGATCAGAGGCCATCGCTTAGACCACTGCGCCACCGGGGCGGCAACACCAGTTTCTGGTACATAGTTTCTTCGCGCCGTACTTTGTCATTTCTTCATTTAGAGAAGTTATTTATGATATCCTTCGTCAGTTTCGATAGCTTGGCAACTTAAAATTCTCACTTCTTCCTCACAATGTTCAGCGAATGCTAATTCGAAAATGAAGACGCGTTGTACGTACGTTGCAAGAAAAAGATGTTCATATTGTTAAAGGTTACCTGGGGGCTATTCAATTATTACTGCAACTGCGAGCCCCCGACTGCCAGTTGTATTTGATCCATCTGATGCGGCACTGTAGGTCCAAACTCCAAACCCTCAGGAAAAGCAGTCCTAGTTCGATTGTGCCTCCCATACAGAGGTAACACATAACATTGGGGTGTGGCATTACTTTTGTTTAGATGAGCGTTGTACATTTATGTGTGTGTGTGACGTCCAGGTGGCGTAGCGGAATCAGTTGCCCTAAACTAAGGCGAGCGACTGCTTATAGGCTATTAAGTTTCTCACGTAGCTCACTAAACCACAAACATGCGAAGTCTACGTGCGTCACTTTGAGAAGCAGCTCTTCCAGATTGTTACAATCGACTTGTGGATTCGATATGTAGACCATACTTTCGTTCTCTGGAATGGCATGAATTCGGTAACACCTCAATTAGTTGAACTTATGAATTCAATTGATCCTCGTAAACAGTTCACTTGTGAGACTGAAAACAATGGCTGTTTACCATTCCTTGATGCCATTCTGTCACGCTCGAGGATCTTTTAGTACAACAGTATATCGCAAACCATTTGCTGTCTCCTTACCCCCACATGCAAAGTCAAAACACCCACGGAAACAAAAACCAGTGCTTTCTACAGATATGTATATCGTGCAATACTTATCGGCTCAACTGAGGATTCCTTGCAAGAAGAGCTTGATTTTGTTAAAGGAATTGCAGCACACAGAGGATGCACTGAAGTGCCAGAAAAACTGGTATACCACTCTAATACTTGGTAGGTCCACCACAGGAGCGCAGGACTGCAGAAATACGACAGGGCATTGACTTCACTAGCTTCTGGAAATATGCTGTAGGCAATGCACACCATACTTCCTGCAGAGCGTTCCACAATTCGGGTGTATTCCGAGGTCTCGGATTCCTGTGTTCGATAGCGCGTTGCATGACATCCTAAATGTGTTCTATCACTTTCAGATCTGGGGACTTGGGTGGGAATGGCAACACCCCAAACTCAGATGAATGCTCCTCTAACCATAATGTGGCGTCCCGACACTTGTGTGTAGGTGCATTGGCTGTTGAAACAGGCCCAACCCATCAGCATGAATGCAGGACATGAACGGGTGTACCTCGTCAGAAAGGATGCGCAAATAGCGTTACACGGTCACAGACGTTTGTAGACGTACCAGGGGTCCCAGTGAAGTCCAGCTAAACACACCCCATACCATTACGGATCACTCACCAGCTGGTACAGTTCCCAGTTGACAGGCGGGATCCATGGCTTCATAGGGTTTGCGCCACACAGGAATCCTTCCATCTGCCCGATACAGTTGGAAACGCGACTCGTCAGACCAGGCTACTTGTTTCCAGTCATCAAGTGCCCAGTGGCGGTGTTGCCGTGCCCAAGCGAGGCGCATAGCTATGTGTCGTGCACCCATCAAGGGGACTCGAGTTGGGCGTCGGCTTCCAAAGTTCATATCGTGCAGGGTACGTTGCACAACCCAGACGCTGATGCTTGTTGAGGCTCCAGCATTGAATTCCTATGATACCTTGACGATTCTTGACAGCCGACGATGGTCACATTCACCCAATGTTTCTTTACGGCCACACTGGTATCGTAGGTTGGAGGTTTTGCTGGAATTCTTATAGTCACGGTTACACCCTTGCAGTGGTCGTCCGTGAAAATCCGAACTTCGTTTCTACCTCCGAAATACTATGGCCCATCTCACGAGCGCCAACTATGACACCGCGTTGAAAATCGCTTAAATCTTTATTACTTGTCATTATGGAACTGTGAACTGAAAAAGTCGTCTGTAGCCCAACATTGTCACGAAAATAACCCCAAATTTTGTTTTGAAAACGCTAAACTTATTGATAAGCCTAATTCGACTATCAAGTCTAATATATTAGAAGCTTTCCACATACGCCGCAACTCTTCACGGCTTGTCAACGACATGACATCAACTGCACTTCTTTCAAGTGCGTGGAAACAATTCACCAAAATCCGTGACCTTCGGAGTTCTGATGATGTCACAAGGATTTGAATGCTTACGTTCCATTTGTCCTGATGAATGAAGCAGAGCCAAACACTTAGCGAAACTACACTGAAGAGCAATTGAATTAGAGACTGCTGGCATTATGCAAACGTGGAGCTGTGGCCGGCCCTGTAAACGGAAACGACATGACGTATGCAGCGATCTGACAATATAAGGAGCGATGCAACGGGAATCAGTAAGAGTCGGACGCAGTATGGGTAAGACGAAGGATCTAAGCGCATTTGATCGTGGTCAAATTGTCGGGGCCCGACGAATGGGTCACTCCATCTCGGAAGTCGTGCATGTAGTGGGATTTTCACGAGCCACTGTGTCACGGGTACACCGTGAGTACATCGAATCCGGTAAAACCATCCCTGCAGGGGCCAACTGCCGTGGACAACAGCGTGTAGATGAGCGGGGTCATCGTCGGCTAGCTCGCATTGTAACAGCGGATAGACGGGCCACAGTGCAAGAAATCACTCGGCACTTTAACGCTGGTGCACAGAAACGTGTGTGCAGCCAACCATCCAGAGCCATCTCCTCACAATGGGGTACAAGCCATCGTCCCACGAGGGTACCGCTGCTGACCGCAGATCACAGGGTGCAAAGATTAGCATGGGCGCGGGAACATCACCACTGGACCCTAGACATGTGGAAAAATGTTGCCTGGACTGATGAGTCGAGATTCACTTTGGTACATGCGGATGGCAGGATACGAGTACGGTGCAAACCACATGAAGCGATGGATCCTTCTTGCCAGCAGGGTACTCTTCAAGCTGGTGGGGGTGGCATTCTCGTCTGGAGACTGTTTACGTTGACTGAAATGGGATCCCTGGTACGTGTGATTTCGTCCCTCACAGGTCAACGTTACCGGGATATCCTGGACGACCATTTGCTACCGTTTGTGCGTCTTCAACATCCCACTGGGGACCTCATCCTGCAACAAGACAACGCACCGTGCCATCGCTCCCGAATTGTATCCGAATGGTTAGATGAACACTTAACCGACGTGACCTCGCTTCCTTGGCCAGCTAGGTCACCTGACCTTAATCCCATCGAGCACATCTGAAATGCCATCTAGAGAGATGTTCGAGGCTCTGACCCCCATCCATCAAATCTTCGTGAACTGTGGGAGCTTGTTCAGGGGTCGTGGATCCGTATGGCTTCCCAACGCTTCCGGTGTCTTGTCGAGTCCATGCCGAGACGAATCGCCACCGTCATCATGCCGAAAGGTGGTGCTACACGTTACTAGACAGGCATCTCTAATTCAATTGCTCTTCTGTGTATAGTAGACATTAAAATAAATATTTAATTGCGAATGAACGTTGCTATTACATCCTATATCAACATCACAAGTTTTGTAGTCATAAAAATATATATGTTAAACAAAAAACGTTTTTATTTAGAAGGTAGAAAGACAGATGGCCCGGTGGAGTAGTGGTCCAAGCGTTGATCTTTGACTGTTAGTTCCAGTGCACCCGGGTTCGAATCCCGAATGAGGCATGAGTGGTGCCCCTGCCCTTCGGCAATGGTTCTCCTCCAATCCCAGGAACCAGTGGCCCTGAATTGGGGATGGGGGACTTCTTGTAGACCTTAGAATTACTGATAGTGGTTGTAAAACTACGAAGTGAAAAAAAAAAAAAAAAATTGAGGGCGCATTATTTTGTGGTTCACGTAGTCATACATCTGCACAGGTTTATGGTCGGTAGGGCTGAGTTGAGATACGAAAGGAATTGTTTAGTCGTCGTTTCGTAAAACCCGGTCGCTATGTGAACATTTATGTTTAGGGAGCGCAGGAAAATTTAGTCCCCGACACACCCGCCGTGTAAAAAGTAAAATACTTGCAATTTTATTTAAATAATTTTAGTAATAAAATATAACTTTCGATGGCGACAGTACAACTGAAATTCCCGTAATAATCATGATACACGTGTTTCATCGTTTACTTTGCCTCTTCTAGAACAATTTCTGGTTTGGAAGAAGTTGCCGACTGCACAATTGATTTCTTAGACAGTGACGGCGTTCGTGTGGAGGGCAGCTATTGCAAAACATGCAACAACGACAACGAACTTATTAGTACCGCAACATCTGTTAAGTGGAGTCACATCTTCAAATGTTCATTGTCCCAATTTGCAAACGAAGCATTGCGATTACGCAAAGGACGACATAATTAAGTAATGAAAGTAATTCAGGACACGAAAACAAAATCTTGTTGGACAAATATAATACAGGCCTTGAAACCTGGTGTAGTTGACATCCATTCGCAATATAAGCACACTTTACAAATGAAGATGATCATTTCAAGGAAACAAGAACGACAATAACCTCGATTCCGACCCCCCCGACCCCCCCCCCCACACACTTAAAAAAAAAAAGACACAGGAGACCATACAGAATTGCAATGATCCATGAGGATGTTAAAAAAATAAAAGTATTCGATGAAATTACTTCCACAGACGGATAACATCGATTATCGCGTGTAATGAATAACGCTCTTCACAAAAACTTAAAAACATTACGCCACATTTATGTACTTTTTAACATTGTCAGTACGATTCTACAAAGTCCGTTCCATAAAAACTGGAAGTATTTTTTTTTTTTTTTGAATTGGCAACAGTGCGGACGGGGAAAATAACTATACAGACGACTAACTGAATTAAGGAAGTATCTGTGGCGACAGTTATTACCCGTGGAAGACGATCCTGGTTTTGTTATAGCGCAGTTGTTCTGCATTTCGCCATACAGCTATGGAGGTGAGTGATTCAGAGTTAAGAAGTGAAATGCATTATGCGATGAAATTTTGCTATCGTTTTGGGCAAAACGGCTCCAGAAACAGTTGATTTAATGGAAAAAGCTTACAAAAATAAATGTTTGGGTGAGTCAACGATTTTTAGATGGCACCATGATTTCAAAAAAGGGCGTTTGTCGACAGAACTCGCTCCTAGGCCTGATCGACCTGAAAGTGTTGTTACGGAGCCAGTGCCGGATTAAATCCTGTGGTGGCGCTAAGCAGTTGAAATCTCGGGGGCCCCACCTCGCAAATTATCTCCTAATACGTTTATAATTTTACCAACCTACAATTTTAATAAACCAATTTTATTACACAAAACAAACATTAACAATTATGAATGTTATTAAACAAATAAACATATGTTATTAAACTATAATTATTGAACATTAAACAATAATTATTGAACATTAAACAACATTACACAATATCATTAAACAAAAAGTAAAAACTTTT
Source organism: Macrothele yani (assembly GCA_039090855.1). NCBI lineage: Eukaryota > Metazoa > Arthropoda > Arachnida > Araneae > Macrothelidae > Macrothele > Macrothele yani. Next base: position 139,104,520 of record CM077024.1, on the reverse strand, counting down.
TAATTTAAGAGACAAACTGTAATGCGAACGTGATGTCTATGGTTCATGTACTTTAAGTTGTTAATGGGTACATCCTATTAATACAGCATCTTATCTATGGAGTCTTTAATGTAAAGTTTTCGTTTTTTTGATTTGATCCATGTTTTCTATCTTTTGGAAACAATTTAAGAAAGCTTTATTGCAATTTTCTTTCAGGATCAAATCAAAAATCAATATTATTTTGGTCCGTTGTCGCGAAGCTCCTAAACGGCGTGGGGCCGCTGCCTATTTGATAATTCGACACTATACCGACCGCACTGTTAACACTGTTTGGGCAATCCTACAAAAAGATCGACAAATCACGTTTGAAGACATAGCGGCGTCAATTAATATTTCAAAAACGTCGGCATTCCGTGTTCTACGCGACAAATTACTGCTGCATCGTGTGTGTTCCAGATGGGTACCTAATCACCTGACGAGAGAACAATTGTCAGCCAGAGTTAAGGTGAGTCATGAGTGGAAACAAACGATTGCAAAGGATCCACACCTTCTAAACACGATAATAACTGTAGATGAAACATGGCTCCACTATTTCGACCTCCCTCACGAAGGGCGCAACGAGTGTCTGGAAACACACAAGCTCGTCTCCTCCGAAAAAAGTCCGCCAAATCAAATCAACTGGGAAAATGATGATGATAATTTTCTTTGATCATAAAGGTATAGGCCACCAGCATGCTGTTCCTCCACAAATTGCTGTCAATGCCTGAGTATGACATTTTAGTCTTGAAGCATTTGCGACGACACATATCGATTAAGCGACCGGAACTGGTGGATCCCTGCCCCACACTGCAAATGGATCCTGCTTGTGTTCAACAGTTTCTTACGAAATGCAGTACTGAAATCATGCCACAGTCCTGACCTCGCCCCGTGCGATTTCTGGTTGTTTCCAACAATAAATGAGAAGTTCCGTGGCGCAACATTCAACACAGATGCTGACGTTATTCAAGCTGTACAGGGGTCGCTAAAGTAGCTTCTACAAAATGCCTTCGCCACATGCTTTGAAAAGTGGACTGAACGATGGGACCGTTACATATGATCCGATTTAAGATACTTTGAGAAATAATAACATACATTTTGTTGTACCTATATTTCTTCATTTTGTGTGATTTTACTCTCAGTTTTCATGGAATGGCCGTTGTACAAAGTACTCGAATTTTACGGCAGCTACTGGGAAAATTTCGTATCAAACAAACTAGGAAATCTTGGTTATGCTTAAAGCTATTGAAAACAAAAATAATTTTTTAAACAGGTCTTTTGAAAAGCAGCTGTAAACAGAAATATACTGTAACACCCACTGGTGAGAAAATAGGGCATCTGGAAAATCTGAATGGCCTATGGATCATATTGATGGAAGTTTGAAGTAGATTTTTCAAATCCGACCTGAATACGCCGGCGTATTTACTCCACATAACAAGAAAATATTTCCTTTGAAAGTTTGATAAAAAGTATGGGAAAATGGTGAGGACGGCTGAATAAATAGGACTCAAATAGAATTTTCTGAATCGGACTTTTAGAAGATCACAGATAATGTAGTCCGTACAAAAAAAACTGCGTCTCTAATACAGAAATATAAACACACCGGACAAAAATTACGGAATGTAACCTTTATTCCTTAGAGCGATCAAAAGTTCCGAGAGTAGGTACGTAGCGTGCCAACGGCAGTACGCCGATGCGCAAGCAGCGGTGGAGGGCAGTGACCTTCATGAGTCATTGTGTCGAGTGGCGTCATTCTGTGAACTTCGGGAGCTGTACTACACGATATTTGGTGACCACGTGCAGAACTCAGCTGCGATTTCGGTATGGACTGCAAGTTAGAGCAGCGAGCGAACATCAAATTCTAAGTCAAACTCGGCAAATCGGGAACAGAGACACATGAAAGGTTGCCGCAGGCTTACGGCAATAAGTCGAGTGAGGTGTTTTGAGTGGAACTCGCGCTTCAAGAGCAGCAGAACAGCACTGGAAGACAACGAGAGGTCAGGGCGACCGTCCACGAGCAAAACTACCAAAAATATGGACCAAAGTAAGGAACTGGTGCATGAGGATCGTCGGAGAACCATTCAAGACATTGCTACCATCGTCAATGTGTCATACGGAACAGTGCAAGAAATTCTGAGGTCGGTTTTGAACATGCACCGCATTTCTGCAAAGTTTGTGCCAAAGATTCTGAACCCCGAACAGAAGGCGCTCCGTGTCGAACTCTGTCAAGATCTTCGTCAGCAGGTGGTGAATGAATTAACGTTTCCGTCGCGGGTCATCACTGGGGACGAGACTTGGGTCTACGGTTACGACCCGGGGAGCAAACAACAGTCGTCGCAGTGGAAGAGCCAGGCATCACCACGACCGAAGAAGGCCCGACAGGTCCGGAGCGTAACCAAAGGAATGCTCATCGTGTTCTTCGACATTTGTGGAGTTGTGCACCGTCCAAACGACCGGGTATGCTATCCACTACACCACCCGGAACGACCAAGTTTCAAGTTTCCGATCAATTTGAATAATATAACCATCACAGGATTCGCTAGTCGAAGCAACCGGCATTCATGTTTAGCGAATCTGGAGGTTAAGAATCTTATCCCGTGTTTGCCGGGATAAGCAGATAAATCATGAAAGAAATGCGGCGTTTTCTGGGAGACGCGAATTCGAGTCCCGCTCCAAGACGATGAAAATTTTCAAATTTTCGGATATTGTCTGACTTACCATCCTTGTCACATTTACGCCAAATTGTAAAGTATATTTAAGTTTGGCACTTTAAATATCCCATATACTCCATGAATTTACCGCTTAGGGCTGTCAAAGTCGAAAATTAAAAAAAAATAAAGTTCTATTGTGAAGAAACTATTCAATTTAGAGAAAAAAATATGTTTGTGCCTCTCAGACTAGGCTTAACTGTTTCTTCTCCAATATCTAAATTTTCAAATTAGTTCGTTAATTTCCTGCTAGAGGCGCTAAGACCAAAGAATTTTGTTTTCACAGATTTTTCAGAAATTATTTTTTGCGAATGATAGGACATAAACATTCATTAAATTTTGCCCATTTTAAATTTCACTACTGTTCATAAATTTCCCTCCAGGCGTTCTCAAAGTGGAAATTTAGTAAATTTTCGCTTTACGCTACGAAGAGACCATTTCAGTTACAGCAAACGTTCTTTTTGAGTTTGATACGTTAGGCAAAATTGATTACTTTAGCACCTTTTTCAGTTGCAAGTTACTTGACAAATTTAACGCTAAGGCGCTGAAAATAGCATTTCTATAAATTTATCAGTACATAGCGTATAAATTGTCATAAAATTAGAATGGGTTTCAATTACAAAACGTGTCTTTTCCATTGCTCCAGCTTTGGAAAATCATTTTGTTTTTACGTTATGGGCAAATTAGTAGGCAACGAGCATGGTATCAAGTAAAAATGAAGACACTGGCAACCGGAAAAGTCCTCCACATTCGAAAATTCGGGTAAAATGCAATTTGTGCACAGTACTTCACTTGAAAAGGGTGGATGACTTTTCGCGGAGGAGTTTTTCTGTGGCAAACAATTCCCTAAATTGAAGAGATTAAGCTGTCCATGGCATAGACGAATGCCATGGACCAAGAAAGTTGAACAGTAAGAATTTCATCAATCAGTGCAGGAAAGTGAGAATGTGTTTCTTGAAAGCATTTTTCTAATTACTTTCGCCAGGAAAATTGAGAAGGTCTGCATTTTTTGTATTCTGTTGAAAAGATTAGTGAGATTTTTTTATACCTGCACTGCATTTATGAAAAACAGAAGCATAAGAATTAAATGCAGAAGATCCGGTTTGAAAATGGAAAAGTATATATAGGAACCACAGCTTTTTGAGTAAGAGTATCACTGAAACTTTATGGCTTTTTAAAAAGTTAGTTTTATGTCTATTTAAGGAATAGAAAAGGTGAGAATACTTGGTAATTACCTATATTAAACCAGAAGAGACAATAGAAATTTCTTTTGACACTATTAAATGAAAAAAAGATAGTGTGGTATTCCAAACATTTTTTTCTTTTCAGCCTAAATATTAACTTTTTTGGTTTAGGCTGGTTTAGGAGGATTATGGTTGAGAAAGACTTGATTACTCTACCCCAAAGGAAAAAAAAAAAAAACCAATTAATTGCAAACACCCCCATCCATCAGGACAGTGTCTACAAGCACTCCTCATCGCAACTCAGGGAGAAGAGGGTAAGGTTCCAACACAGATGTTTTCCTTTGGCTGGAAGTAGCATGAAAGTAATTTTTACAACACCAGGCCAGTTAAGTATTCGCCTTAAACAATGAAAAATGTGGAAAGCGTAAATCCTACCTTCACCTACCACTAAAAAGGAAGGCTAAATTATTTTTAACTGTTCTTTTTAAAACAAATACATCTAAAAGAACTCGAAAGCAAAGCAAGAAAAAATATATGTTACTAATATCAGAAAGTGAAATATCAATTGACAATACATACAAAAATGGTCGCTTTAAGGATTGATTTGTTTCGGTCCATGGAAACCAAAACAAAACTGGCAATCCATTTATACGTTTTCGGTTCCCATCATGCTCTGGGGCTCTAAGAGCGCGCCGCCCAGTTGGAAATCCGCTCTTGTTATTGATAAAATGTGAGAGGCTGCTTTCAAATTTTGTCAATGAACCTGTAAAGACATTTTTGACGAGTTCTGTCTGTGTCACTAGAGTAATCGTATCTCCACTGCGAGGAAATTAACACAAACTTCGTATAACAATTACGAGAGTTCCAAAATGTCTGCACTGAAGGAAAGCTCGTTTATCACATGAATGGCTAAGACATGCCTCACACACACGAAAGGCGTAAACAACGATGCCGGACTGCGTTTTAAAATAAACAGAGAATGACTTTGACTTCCCGCTCTCTTCCACCCAACGCCCCAGTGCACTGCATAACTAATGAACACTGACTGACATTACCTTGCTGTCTATATTTTCAACGTAAGCGTCTTCACGAGCGCTGTTCATTGTTTTCCCGATTCAAATCCTCGTGATTCGACTTGACTGGAGAAACACATTTAATCTTCACTTCCACATTTTAGTCCAACTGTCATGCTAGTGAACTGAACAATTGTGGACAGCGAAGGATACTTAATCACGCGTCGTAGTGGCAGTCGGCAATGTTCTTAAACAAAAGCAATATATGAAAGGAATAAGTTTATTTTGCTTTTGAATATCTTGTGCGAAAACACATACCAGAGCTATTCAAGACATAAGATATTAACGCAATTCGTCGTTCGAGTTAGGGCAATATTTAAATCTTGCAAAACCCAGTTCGTTCCTGTAAATAGCAAAATACATCAAAGTTTTCTTCACAAGATAAACCCTTTGACCAGTGGTAGATCTAAGACACGTGAAGGCGGCTGCGTTGATCCCCTACCGTGCTTCTTCCCCTTCAATGTAGTACATAAATTCGTACTTATTTGTAGTGGTTTTAGATTGTTCTCTAAAAAAATTGTGACAACTGAACTTTGGTGGCATGGAATAGGAAATAAGATATGCTTTTCATGCGGCTTCGTCGGAAAGAAAGAAAAACACAACATGGCCTATTCTTCAAAAGAAATGCAATTTTTTAGCGTTACTTCGAATAATATGCTTTGAACAACAACGGAAAAGTTATTCTAGCACACTACAGAAGATATTCAGAAAATAATGCCTCCATATTTATATAAAAGCCTACTGGCAGGGTATCAAGTTTAAACAAAAACAAGCTCAGAATTTCTACTTTCATTTACACATTTTATTTTTCTACATAGTCCCCCTCACGTTCGATACAGATACGCCAAAGTTTAACAAGTTTTTTTTTAACCAGTCTTTGAAAAATTTTTCAGGCTGTTCTCGAAACCATTTCTTCGTAACGGCTTGAACATCTTCGTCACAGACAAACTGAATTCCTTTCAGATGTCTCTTGAGAGCAGTAAACAACCAGAAGTCGGGCGGCGTCAAATCCGGGCTGCAGGAAGGGTGTTCAAGAACTTCAAACCCGATCTTCTGTAGGACCTCTGAAGTAAAAGCACTGGAGTGGGGTTTGGTGTTGTTGCGTTGCATAATCGTGCTCCCCCCCCGCACGCGGTTTATTCTTCTTTCCTTTAACATTTTTGAGGTACGCACGTGGCTGTCAGAGTTTTTTTTTTTTTTTTTTGATTGGAGGTTTAACGATCACAGTGAGCAACTCAATGGGCTATAAGCGGTCACCCGTCCCTAATTTACGGTCGCTGGTTCCAGGGAAGGGAGAGAGCCAGTGCCGTAAGAAAAACACAACATCCATGCCTCACCGGCATTCGAACCCGGACCCCGTTCGGACGAATGATCAGAGGCCATCGCTTAGACCACTGCGCCACCGGGGCGGCCTGTCAGAGTTGATAGTCGTACCTTTGACAATGTACTCTTGATGAATAAAGTCTCTGTAGTCCCAGAACACAGTGAGCCTGCATTTGCCGGCAGAAATTTGAGTCTTGAATTTTTTAGCTCGCGGAGAAGATGAGTGTCGGTATTCCAGCAACTGATTTTTCGTTTCTGGGTCATAATCATGAACCCGACTCTCATCACCAGTCACAATGATTTGGAGAAAATCCACCTGAAGTACTTCGGGCTGCCGGGCATCCAAACTGATTGGGGCGGTGCTGCAATTGAATGTTGTTCAAATAATGCTAATATCATTGCGCCTTAATACGCTGCAATATGTAAGTTGCTGAATAGTATTAGTAGGGAGCTACTGCGTGAAGACAGGGGATAAATTATCGTGGACATCCTATCAACTATCCAATGTCTATGGTTCTTGAAAAAGCTTTTTCTTCTCAGCTGAAACACACTAATGCACGGCCTATGGCATTTTCTACCCAACCCGGAATAAGTAGCCAAGCCCGTCTCAGCTCTGGTACCAATTCACCGATGTGGAGCGAAGCCAGGATCTTGGCAACTGCAAATACTCGAAGATCTTTGCTGTTTATTGAAAGCTTATTTATTTTTATTCTTTTTTTTTTTTAATTGAAAGCTTATTTATTTAACGACCCCACTTCCTTGGATGATTTTTTTAACGATCCCACTACCTTGGATAATGCTGTTACGCAGAATATTGAACAAGTGTTAAGAAAACTATAATATGCTTCCTTTACGACAAAAAATGTTAAAACTTGTGTTCCATGGACTTGGTGTAGTAATTACACGCAAAGTTCCACGCGAGTGCGCATAAAGCATAACATACGTCACGAACTCTCACTTCTCCACCAGATAAAAAGAGGGCTCCTGTTACACCTCTTGTTCATTTTACCTGAAGATGAAACGCTAGGCGTTTTGAAAGATCTTGTAAAAGTATAATTTTTGATGAATTAAAGTTTTTAGTTTAAAGGCTTTTAATTCATTTTTTTACGCTTTCCAACCGTAGGTTGAAGAAGCGTACATGCTGCAGCTTTGTCTGTCTGTCCGCACGATGCTCGAGTTACAATGGTGCGATTTCGATGAAATTTTAGTATGTGGTAGAGGACAACCTGGGAAGGTGCCCTATTGAAAATGGGCGAAATAAGGTCAAAGGTCAGGACATAGGAGGGGATCCATTCTGTCACCCTTATGCGTCATAACTTACGTAAAAATGCTTCGATTGCGACAAAACTTCATCATGTTATTCCGGAGATGTACTGAACCGGTTCTGTTTCATATCATCGAAATGGGGTCAAAGGTTAGGGCACAAGAGCGAGATTTATTCCAAAGCCATTATCATCATAACTTGACTAAAAATACTTCCATTGCGACAAAACTTGAGTATGTTGTTCCGGAGGTATACTGAACCAATTCTGTTTAATATCATCGAAATGGGGTCAAAGGTCAGGGCACAGTAGCGAGATTTATTCCACAGCCATTATCCTCATAACTTGACTAAAAATGCTTCGATTGCGACAAAAGTTTAGAATGTTGTTCCGGAAGTATATACTGAACCAATTCTGTTTAATATAATCGAAATGGGGTCAAAAGTAAGGGCACAGAAGCGAGATCTTTTCCACAGCTATTATCCTCATAACTTGAGTAATAACTTGAGTAATGATTTCTGGTATGTTGGAAAGCGCGTCATAATCAATGCATTGCATGATTTTACTAACTTCTTAATTCTACGGGTTAAAAAAAATAAATCTGAATCGTGTACAGACGGCTTACCAAGTTTGTATGATTTAAATGCACGCTTATTATAATCTCATTAGTATTTTTTTTGTGTGTGTGTGTGTGTGTTGGGGGTTTAACGACCAACGTGGGCTACTCGATGGGCTATAAGCAGTCGCCCGTCCCTAACTTAGGGCCACTGATTCCAGGGAAGGGAGAGAACCAGCGCCGTAAGACGAGCACAACATCCATGCCTCACCAGAATTCGAACCCGGAACCACCTCGGACGAGTGACTAGAAGCCAACACTTAGACTACTGCGCCACCAGGCACGGCATGCCTAACGGTTCTGACTTAGATTATTTTCAAATCAGAATAGGGAACAGACTATCAGAGGCCATACTACTACATTCATTTCTCTGGTATTCTTTTTCTTCTTTTTATTTTTTTTAACCCTCCCACTGGGAGATCCAGGAAAGAATCTTTTTAGATTATGTACGTTATTGATCGAACAAGAAATCGCCCATGAAAAAGATTTGAATACACATGTTGGTAATTTCGCGAACAATAAAGCACGCATAAAAGAAATTTTAATTTATATTTTTAATTTACATTAAATGGATGAAATTTCTATTTGTTTCTTTCTATTTAGTTTATATTTTATTTTTGCTGTTCGAAATAATTATTGAATAATTGCAATATGTTTAGACACACAAAGAAAAACAAATTTCGGGGGCGCAAGGAATAGGGCGCCAAGCACCCTAGCATCGGCCCTACTCTGTGTTGACACATATGAAAAACAAATTATCTTTCCTAAGTAACAAGTAGAAAAGAAATTGTGTCCACGATAGCATAGTAGACTAAATATACTGTACCTCCGAAGTAATATGTGGAGATTAAAACGTTTTAGTAAAGAGATAAATGGTAAATTGATCATATCTCAAAAAACATTTTTTTTAATAGAACTGTTTATTAGGACACAACGTATGAATAAATTATTCAAAAAAAAAAGGCAAAAAAAAAAAAAAAGACTTACACAAAAGCAAGCAAAAACTCCATCCGCATATCATTCGGCATTCGATCCCATGGCCCAACAACGCCATGGGCCTAATACCTTTGCCCCCCCCCCCAAGATTATCTTGACAAAAATTTCACCTTTTTGCTAAGGAACTTCCTTTCTGAATGAATTTATGCTGAAACAAATATCGATGCAGGAATCACCTCGATACCAAAAAGCTGACGAAAAAATTGTCTGCGCGAAAGGCCCCCGCGAAATCACTCCATGCAAGTCTCTCTTCACCGATTGCATAGATCAGCGAAAAACAAACAAACAAAAATAATATATATACACAATATATAAAGATATAATGTGTTTTGTAGTTCACATTTTACTAAAGCTCATAGTTGAGATCCGAACTATCATCTCCGAAAGGAGGGAATTATCATCTCCGGAAGAAGAGTAAAATTGAGATGAAAATGAGTTGCTTGTATGGAGCATAGGTGAATATAAATCTGATAACATAACACGAGAGGCAACATGTTTTAATGAAATGTATAAACAGTGTCATCACAACAATAACCTTTTCGAGCTCCGATTTGAAATACGGCGCACTCTCTCTTCTAATCAACTTTCCTTTCCCTTTTTATTTTCCCCAACTTCCTACCATTTTAACACCTCTTCTTCGTTTGCCGACATTTTACTCCCATGAGAAATTAGGCTTTCAGAAGTTTTTCATTTTAATGGCAATACACAAAGAGCCAGCCCTTCAGCCTCCTTCCTCCATTGTCACGGTACGAAAGCCTCCCGGCTTTTAATTCACATTTCCCTAGAACGTGAAAAGAAGGTACATTTCTATCAACGACTAATTTACTTTATAATAGCATTTCTCGCCTTTGTGGATCGAAGCTCAACATATTTCGAATAAAATTCGACTTGATGCATATTGGCATTTTTGTGAGACTTCCGCTGATTAAAAAAAAGGGGGATGAGGAGGTGAAGAAGCGTTTCCAAAACAAAATATTCCCTGCATCATTTTCAATACCCTGAAAGGCTTATCTCGGCTCCATCGCCTAAGAATTTGATCCCTGCGTAAATTAAAACATCTGTCATTCCTACACGGTTTCCATCAAGTCTGGGAAATCGTAGATACCATCAGTGCTCGGAAAACATGCATGGCATTACTTTAAGACAAACATTTCTTTGAATCTGTATCGGCCGTTCAATGTACATTTGTCATTAATTTTAGATACACAAGGGTTGTTCCAAAACAACTGAGCCTGTTTTTATAAAAAAAATATGCCTACTTAATTATCAAGGAAGTGGTCATCTTTTTCGAAATACAGTCCATTGCATCGAATATAGGTGTCCAAACGCTCCTCCCCCTTTTTGAAAATGCTCACCTCAATTATCAAGGGAGTGGCCATCTTTTTCGAAATACTGTCCATTGCATCGAATACAGGTGTTCCAAAGTTCCTCCCACTTTTTGAAAATTCTCACCTTAATTATCAAGGAAGTGGCCATCTTTTTCGAAATACTGTCCATTGCATCGAATACAGGTGTCCCAACGTTCCTCCCACTTTTTGAAAATGCTCACCTTAATTATCAAGAAAGTGGTCATCTTTTTCGAAATACCGTTAATTGCATCGAATACAGGTGTTCCAACGTTCCTCCCACTTTTTGAAAATGCTCACCTTAATTATCAAGGAAGTGGTCATCTTTTCCGAAATACTGTCCATTGCATCGAATACAGGTGTTCCAAAGTTCCTCCCACTTTTTGAAAATGCTTACCTTAATTATTAAGGAAGTGGTCATCTTTTTCGAAATACTGTCCATTGCATCGAATACAGGTGTTCCAACGTTCCTCCCACTTTTTGAAAATGCTCACCTTAATTATCAAGAAAGTGGTCATCTTTTTCGAAATACCGTTAATTGCATCGAATACAGGTGTTCCAACGTTCCTCCCACTTTTTGAAAATGCTCACCTTAATTATCAAGGAAGTGGTCATCTTTTTCGAAATACTGTCCATTGCATCGAATACAGGTGTTCCAAAGTTCCTCCCACTTTTTGAAAATGCTTACCTTAATTATTAAGGAAGTGGTCATCTTTTTCGAAATACTGTCCATTGCATCTAATACAGGTGTTCCAACGTTCCTCCCACTTTTTGAAAATGCTCACCTTAATTATCAAGAAAGTGGTCATCTTTTTCGAAATACCGTTAATTGCATCGAATACAGGTGTTCCAACGTTCCTCCCACTTTTTGAAAATGCTCACCTTAATTATCAAGGAAGTGGTCATCTTTTTCGAAATACTGTCCATTGCATCGAATACAGGTGTTCCAAAGTTCCTCCCACTTTTTGAAAATGCTCACCTTAATTATCAAGGAAGTGGCCATCTTTTTCGAAATACCGTTAATTGCATCGAATACAGGTGTCCCAACGAATAAAGCCGCCGATCCCAACGACCATCTATAAATTCTTCATGCCATCAGTAAATTGTTGATTTTCCTAGACATTCGTCTTTATAAGCTTCTTGCATACGACGGAAAGTCTCTCAGACAAACTTCTTCAGGAATTCCACTACGCGTTGCGGGCACTTTTTTGAAAAAATGCAAGGGTAATCTTTTTTTTAAAGAAGGCTAACACACAAACACATAAACGTTGAAAAAAATTAAATCCATATAAATTTTTAAGAAATTGGGAACTTTGTGAAAGAATTTAAGGAAATATGTCGTTTACGGTGAACGCTCTAAATAAAAAAGTTACAGATATATGATGGCATTTTTCGCATCAGTATACGCGCATGGCTATTATCCATGCAGTGAACTAAAAGGTAAATGATGTTCCTAAACACTGCTGATATACATTTATTCCTACATGCATTAGTGTGAGTTTTCGACAAATTTCTTCACTATGTTGAATGTTAATAACTATAACCTAACTTTGAACTGATAAACAGCAAAACTTTTAGTTCATTGCACGTATACCAAGTTTCACCGATTTATTTACATACCTTTTGCAGTTATCAGGTTTTCCGCAAAGAGTTCGGGACGAAAATCTCCTCCTGCAAAAAACGCGTTTCAGGCGTCACTTCCCGTTCGTTTGACACTTGGGTTTAGATATTACGATTGCTATAACTCTGTATTTATTCATCGTAGACAAGACACAAAGGCAGTTTTGGAATCCTGAAGAACGGGGCTTTAAAATGAACGCATTTTTACAAAATGTGAAATTTGGTCCAAAACGATCTTTTCAACATACCTTAAGTCGACAGCAAAATTTAATGGCGCACTTTTGTTCCTCTTCGACATCCATTTTTTTTTCGAAAAATTACAGCGCGAAAACACTTGTTAGAGGTTCACGAAACAACATTTATCAAACAGCACATTACCGACAACGCATGCGTGATGAACAGGCGTGGCCGGTTGCTATGGTTACTATAACGACTACCGTTTTCTCCGAGGCTCGTGCCAAGGGAGCACGCAGTATTGCACATTTTTTATAAAAAACATTCTCGGTTGTTTTGGGACAAGCTATGTATATATATAATACATCACTTTCAGCGAATTTAAAATCCAAGTTGTTGTTTTTTTTCAGATATATACTACGTAGTATGAATTTTTTAGTTGTCTGCTTCGGGGTTTAACGACTACTATGCCGAACTAATTCTTGAAGCCATACACAGTCGCTCGTCCCTATTTTGGGGCCACTGATTTCAGGAAGACTTCCATACTAGTTATTTGCTAGCTTCTGCAGTGGCAATGAACTCTGTCTCTGTTAAAGATCAGGCTGTAGTAGACTGCTTACAACTGCCCCAAGAGGTAGCATTGCCCCTAACATTGATTCACTACCTAAAGGCAATAGTACGCTATAAGGAGTCGCCCGTCCCTAACTTAGGGGCATTGGTTTATGTATCTAAGGCTATAAGGAGTTGCCCGTTCCTAACTTAGGGGCATCGGTTCCAGGAAGGGACTGAATCGGCGCCGTGCACAAAGCTTATGCATCAGGTGCTCGATTCCGAAATGCCCTTTCTTTGTGCCCTTGCAGCCAGATTCTGAAATACCCTTTCTCTGTGCCCTTGCAGCCAGATTCTGAAATACCCTTTCTCTGTGCCCTTGCAGCCAGATCTGCAGGTTATGACAACAAGGTTACGGGTACAGAGCATTTCCTTACTACAATTTTAACCTTTTTAAATCAAGGTACCTTCTCCACAAAAGGATTTCCATTCCTATAACAAAAATCTCCGTGACATGAAGGTAGACGCAATTAACTTACTTATATATGATGTCAATCTCTTTCGTCATGGCTCTAGGAAGTTGGGATTTAAAAGACAGCATGAGGACTAGACTCAGGCATAAAAAGCACGCCGTTTCGAGAAGGAGGGGGAGACATACAAATAAATAAATAAAATAATACACATTAAAATGCTCCATCACATTCCATGTGAAACCTTTTGAGAATCCTATATGTTATTGCGCCGTTGTTTAAGGTACGTCTGCATTTCGCTATACAGCTATGGAGGTGAGTGATTCAGAGTTAAGAAGTGAAATACGTTGTGCGATAAAATTTTGCCATCGTTTCGGTAAAACGGCTCAAGAAACAGTTGATTTAATGAAAAACTTTCAGAGATAAATGTTTGGGTGAGTCAATCATTTTTAGATGGCACCATGATTTCAAACAAGTTAGTAAGATCACGCAATGCATTTATTATGATACGCTTTCCAACATACCAGAAATCATTACTCAAGTTATGAGGATAATGGCTGTGGAATAAATCTCGCTCCTGTGCCTTGACCTTTGACCCCATTTCGACGATATTCAGCAGGACGGGTTCAGTATACCTTCGGAAAAACATACTAAAGTTTTGTCTCAAAAGAAACATTTTTAGTCAAGTTATAAGGATAATGGCTGTGGAATAAGTCTCGCTCCTGTGCCTTGACCTTTCACCCCATTTCGATTATATTAAACAGAATTGGTTCACTATACCTCCGGAAAAACATACTAAAGTTTTGTCGCAATAGAAGCATTTTTACTCAAGTTATGAGGATAATGGCAGTGGAATAAATCTCGCTGCTGTGCCCTGACCTTTCAACCCATTTCCATTATATTAAACAGAATTGGTTCAGTATACCTCCGGAACAACAGGTTAAAGTTTGGTCGCAATAGAAGTTTTTTCACGTAAGTTATGACGCATAAGGACAAATGCAATGGATCCCGCTCTTATGTCCTGACCTTTGACCCCATCGGCCATTTTAATATAGGGTGGTCCACTACCACATACTAAAATTTCATCGAAATCGAACCATTTTTACGCGAGTTATCGAGCGGACGGACGGACAAAGCTGGAGCATATACGCTTCTTCAACCTACGGTTTGAAAGCGTAAAAATGGGCGTTTGTCGGCAGAACTCGCTCCTAGGCCTGGTCGACCTGAAAGTGTTGTTACGGAGCGTATTGTTAACACTGTTTTGGCAATCCTGCAAGAAGATCGATGGACATAGCGGCGTCAACTAATATTTCAAAACGTCGGCAACACCTACGCGAGAAATTACTGCTGCATCGCGTGTGTTCCAGATGGGTACCTCATCCCCTCACGAGAGAACAATTGTTAGCCTGAGTTCAGGTGTGTCATGAGTGGAAATAAATTATTGCGAAGGATCCACACTTTCTAAATACGATAATAACTGCCGATGAAACATCGGTCTACTATTTCAACCCACTCACGATGGGCGCAACGAGTGCCTGGAAACACAGATTCACCTCCTTCGAAAAAAGTCCGCCAAACCAAATCAACTGTGAAGATGATGATTATGATAAAATTCTTTGATTATAAATGTGTAGTCTATCAGCATGCCGTTCCTCCACAAATTACTGTCAATTCTGAAGGTATTACATTTCAGTCTTGAAGCGTCTGCGACGACACACATCGATTAAGCGACCGAAACTGGTGCTGGGCAAGTGGACCCTACACCATGATAACGCCCGTCCACATATGGCTGCTTGTGTTCAACAGTTTCTTACGAAATATCGTATTATTGAAATCATGCCACTGCCTGCCTACAGTCCTGACCTCGCCCCGTGCGATTTCTGGTTATTTCCAACAATGAAGAAGTTACGTGGCACGACATTCAACACAGATGCCGACGTTATTCAAGCTGTTCAGGGGTCGCTAAAGCAGCTTCCACAAAATATCTTCGCCACATGCTTTGGGACCGTTGCATATCATCCGAGGGAACATACGTTGATTCAGAATAACATATATTTTGCTTTTTGCTGTGCCTATATTTCTTCATTTTGTGTGAATTTACTCTCAGTTTTTATGGAACGGCCGTTGTACAACAAATGCTGCTGTCATATGTTAGACAAAACTGAGAAATTTTGGTTATCAAAGTTTTGCAAATCCATTTGGTAGAGAAAGTCAAATACTGTAAACAACAAAATGTGCTTTTCTGCACCTGGCGGGAAAAAGTTGGCATCCGGGAAAGCTGAGAAACATTGCATCTTTCGCCCCCCCCCCCCCAAAACTAGGAATTTTTCAGATATACACTGACGGAAAAAAAAATCCCAACACCAAGAAGGGGTTGTGTCAGATAAACGACAGTTGGTAGGCGGTGAGAGTACATCTGTAAGATGACGTCTATGCAAATTTCGCGCTCGGCGCATACGTGTGGCGCTAGTAGCGCCCCTCGGAACATGCAAAGCAGGTTTGCTGTAAATACGCGCTGTAACGTTCGTGAGCGTTAGTTATCCTTGAGATTCGACGTAGGGTGTTGATGTTAGTCAAGAATGCCTTTAAGAAGACGAAGAAGCCATTATCAACAGCTCACGGAGTTTGAACGAGGTCGTGTAACAGGGCTACGAGAAGGTGGATTTTCTTTCCGCAATATTGCAGAACGACTTGGCAGGAATGTAGCCACTGTGCATGATTGTTAGCAGCGGTGGTCAAGGGAAGGTACTGCCTCAAGAAGACCGGGTTCCGGCCGGCCACGTGGCACTACTGAGAGGGAAGATCGCCGTGTACTGCGTATGGCCGTGGCGCATCGTACCGCGTCTGCGGCAGCAATTCGAGCTGCAGTTGCCACCATAGTGACACAACAAACTGTTACAAATCGGTTACTTGAAGGACAGCTCCGAGCCAGACGCCCTGTAGCGTGCATTCCACTTACTCCAAACCACTGCCGTTTGCGACGTCAGTGGTGTCAAGCTAGAGCTCATTGGAGGACGGAGTGGAGATCTGTTGTGTTTTCTGACGAAAGCCGGTTCTGCCTGGGTGCCAGTGATGGCCGTGTGTTGGTTAGAAGGAGGCCAGGTGTGCGCCTGCAACCAACCTGTCTGCGGCCGAGACACACTGGACCTACACCTGGAGTTATGGTCTGGGGAGCAATTTCCTATGACAGCAGGAGCACTCTCGCGGTTATCCCACGCACCCTGACGGCACAGTTGTACGTCGGTCTGGTGATTCAACCTGTTGTGCTGCCATTCATGAACAGCATTCCAGCGGGTGTTTTCCAACAGGATAACGCTCGACCGCATACCGCTGTTGTAACCCAACATGCTCTACAGAGTGTCGACATGTTGCCGTGACCTGCTAGATCACCAGATCTTTCACCAATCGAGCACGTATGGGACATCATTGGACGACAAATCCAGCGTCACCCCCAACCAGCATTAATCGTCCCTGTATTGACCTACCACGTGCAACAGGCATGGAACTCCATCCCACAAACTGACATCCAGCACCTGTACGACACAATGCATGAACGTTTGCGTGCTTGCATTCAACATTCTGGCGGTTACACCGGTCATTAATGTACCAGCATTTCACATTTAAAATGGCTCTTCTCGCGCTTACAATAAGCTGTGATCTTGAAACCTTAATCGATTAAATATGTTATCTATACATTGCCGCCATTTCATTCCTCAACAACTATTTTTTCGTGGTGTTGGGATTTTTTTTTTTTCCGTCAGTGTAGTTTCTAGGAGCGAAGATATCGAGCCATCAAATATAATAAAACACATCAAAGCTACAAAAATACGTGAACGTGACGTATTTTCCGTTTTTAAAACTATTTTGCTTCCAAAACAGATAGAAAAGAAGAGGAGGGGAGGGGGAAGAGAAAGGGAAGAATGGTTTTAGGTTCATGACGGGAATTTTCGGTTTTAGAATTCAAGCACTTCATTCAACAAGCGCATAGTGGTTTACGTACAAATACGAATTCACAAGGACACGAATAAGTAGTTTTTGTGATTTTCTCCTTGGTCAAGATGAATCCACATTTACTAATAATGCGAAAATATGCCGAAACACGCGAGCCTTACGAAGGGTGATATTCAGAGGTTACTGCAGCCGAGTGACCAGAAGAATCGATTTTAAGCCAGGCTAACACAAAACAATGAAACGGAAATGGATCGATTTCTCGGAACTAATAAGGCAATTAATCTAAGTTATGAAAAACAAACAAAAGATATGTCGTGGAGACATGTCTTTTCGTGACGTCACTGCATCATAAACTCAATATCATGACGGGAATTTTCGGTAGCGCAGAGATCCTCGGGTACAGAAGGCAAGCAATCATTTGGCATGGCAACAGGTGTTCTCGCTTATCCAGTAACCCCCCCCCCTTTGCATGTTAAAAAAAATAAGAGAAAAAATGTACGTGATTATCACACGGCTTTCTCCGTATACCTCCGATTCTGCAAATCGGATTTCAATACTTATTCTGACATGATACCTCTCACCATGATGATAATAACCCACTTTTGAATTTCTGTGATACATAATTTGCCCAAAACGTGACGTAAAGGTGTCATCATATTTGGTACGACATCTAAACCGATGAGCCATTACAGTATGACCACCCCCAGCCTAGAGAAATGAGTGCGCCTGGAGACCGAACGGTGGCGTAGGTGAAGTTCACAGCGCAATATATATACAACCCGAGGACCGGCTTTCGGTTAGTAGACTTTTCGGAGTCCGAATGGGAAAAGCTGCCGATTTATCGGAGTTTGATAAAAGACAAATTATGATGGCATGGCGCCTTGGAACTACGATCTCGGAAACGGCGCAGCTTGTTGGTTGTTCCCATGCCGCTGTAGTGACTACGTATCAAAAGTGGTGCACAGATGGCCAAACGACAAAACGTGATCCATCCGTGTGTCGACCGCAGGTCACTGATGCCAGAGGGGAGCGGAGATTGTCGCGCATTGTTCACAGCGACCGCAGTACCACAGTGCGGTGATCAGGATATTGTGTCACAGCACACAGTTCATCGCACCCTTCTGCGCATGGGCGTCCGTAGCCGAAGACCCAGCCGGGTGCCCATGCTCATTGCACGTCATTGCCAACAACCCATGCAATCGGCCCAAGATCATCGAGATTGGACCATGGATGATTGGGAGAAAGTGGCCTGCTCTGACGAATCAAGATTCCTGGGGGATGACGTAGACGGCCGAGCGCGGATAAGCGGATTACCAACACAGGCTATGGCACCTAGATGCACTGTTGGGCGGAAACAGTCCGGCGGCGGGGGTGTTATTTTGTGGGCGATGTATGCTTTCTTGGGACACTTTAGGCCCCATTATCCCAATAGCACAATCCTTGACAGCCGTCAGGTATCTGAACATCGTTGCGGACCAAGTTCATCCATTTATGGCAAGTGTGTTCCCTGCTGGTGATGGCCATTACCAACAAGATAATGCGCCATGCCACACTGCCAGAATCGTCAAGGAGTGGTTCGAGGGAACATGCTGGTGACTTTCTGTGAATACCCTCCCTGGCCTTCAAATTCACCTGACATGAACCCGATCGAACATTTGTGGTTCGACTTGGAAAAGCGGGTTCGCGCTAAATCACCACCACCCTGAAATGTACGGGAACTGGAGGACCTGCTGTTGCCATTATGGTATCACATACCCCAGGATACCTATCGCCACCTCATCGAATCGGTGCCTCACCGAGTGGCCGCTGTTTTGCGGGCAAAAGAGAGTCCTACAGCTTATTAGTCACGTGGTCATAATGTAATGGCTCATTGGTGTATATTCTTAAAATTCGTTCTGCCTTCGATAATGCGAACAAAACTTTTCATGCTCTTCCTACTCTGCAAGACGCACTGTTTTACCGCTAGATGGTGCAAATGAATTTTTATGTACACTTTTAAAAGTCGGATTTGCATTCCTTGTTTTCCATAGCTTTAACCATGAGTGAAACCTTTGACTTCATTAGGGCCGTAGTTTGTGGGCCACCGGGGGAGGCTCTGGCTAATTTGTTCCTGTTCCGAAAAATTCTGCCTAGAAATAGAGGAAGAAAGTGAGTCAGGTCAGATCCCGCGTAGCGACCAGCGATTCTACATTAAAATTGAAACTTTGCGAGGAAGATCCCCCTACTGAAATTCAAAGCTTTGTGTGAAGTTTGTCGGGTTACTGTAGTGGATCGTAGCACAGTGTTACAGTGGGCTTCTCGTTTCCGCCAAGGTCGGAAAAGCATGAAAGACGAACCAAGAAGCGGCCGGCCATCACATGCAATGGACAACACTTCTGCCGCCAACAATCGAAGGTTAAGCTGATGACGACTATGGCTTATGAGAAGGTTGGATGATAGGAACAGACAAAGGCACGAGGGGATGACTCTAACAGTGGAATACTACAGGTTTCTGCAAAATGTTTTGCGCCCAAAGATTCGCCAAAGAAGGTCGGACATGCTCGCAGCTGGTGTCATCATTTTGCACGACAACGCGAGGACGCGTGTTGCCCGTACAGAAAGAAACATTCTGGAGAAATATGGATGAGAATAGCTCTCCCAAGCGCCATACAGTCCTGACATGAGCCCATCAGACTACGACTTGTTCCCAAAACTGAAGAAGCCACTCCGTGGGGAACGATTCAATACTTTTCAGGATGTTTCTAATAAGGTGACCCGAGGAAACTGACGCCTGAACAATGAAGGTGTCCTGACTGGAATACAAGACTTGCCCAAACGTACAGTCCTGACATGAGCCCACCAGACTATGACTTGTTCCCAAAACTGAAGAAGCCACTCCGTGGGGAACGATTCAATACTTTTCAGGATGTTTCTAATGAGGTGACCCGAGTAAACTGACGCCTCAACAATGGGGGTGTCCTGACTGGAATACAAGACTTGCCCAAACGTACAGTCCTGACATGAGCCCACCAGACTATGACTTGTTCCCAAAACTGAAGAAGCCACTCCGTGGGGAACGATTCAATACTTTTCAGGATGTTTCTAATGAGGTGACCCGAGGAAACTGACGCCTGAACAATGAAGGTGTCCTGACTGGAATACAAGACTTGCCCAAACGTACAGTCCTGACATGAGCTCACCAGACTATGAATTGTTCCCAAAACTGAAGAAGCCACTCCGTGGGAAACGACTCAATACTTTTCAGGATGTTTCTAATGAGGTGACCCGAGAAAACTGACGCCTCAACAATGGAGGTGTCCTGACTGGAATACAAGACTTGCCCAAACGTACAGTCCTGACATGAGCCCACCAGATTATGACTTGTTCCCAAAACTTGAAGAAGCCACTCCGTGGGAAACGATTCAATACTTTTCAGGATGTTTCTAATGAGGTGACCCGAGGAAACTGACGCCTCAACAATGGAGGTGTCCTGACTGGAATACAAGACTTGCCCAAACGTACAGTCCTGCCATGAGCCCACCAGACTACGACTTGTTCCCAAAACTGAAGAAGCTACTCCGTGGGAAACGATTCAGTACTTTTCAGGATGTTTCTAATGAGGCGACCCGAGTAATCCGACGCTTCAACAATGGAGGGTTCCTGACTGAAATACAGGGTGATCCATTTAAACCAGTACCATGTGATTTACTTATAACTTTTTTTATAAATAACAACAAAATCATACAGTAAGTTGAGAATTATACATGTGGTATTGGAGAATCATTTTATCAAAGCAAATGTTGGAATTGTCCTCCATTTTCTTGTAAACACAGTTGGACATGCCGCACCATATTCAGTGATGTCTCATGTAGAGTACGAGCAGTAACATTACCAATTTCAGTCGTGATTGTTTCACGCAATGCATCCAATGTTTTTGGATGGGGTTTGTAAACTCTATCCTTTGAGTAGCCCCATAAAAAAAAGTCAGGGGAAGTTATGTCCGGAGACCGGGGAGACCATATGTTTTTTGAAATTAATCTGTCATCAAAGAAGCTGGTTATGAGTTCCATTGAGACTTTCGATGTGTGACACGTAGCACCATCCTGCTGAAAGTAGCCCTCTGTCAATTCAATGTCATCAAGTTGTTCCACAAATTCATTGAATATGCGGCAATAAACGTTATTGACAGTCTCAGAGAAAAAAATGGGGCCAATAATTTTCGTAGACGAAACCGCACACCATACACCAACCTTTTGTGAATGCATCGGTGTTTCACACATAACGTGTGGGTTTTCGGCAGCCCAGTATCTGCTGTTTTGCGAATTGACGTAGCCTGACAGATGAAACCAGGCTTCATCCGTAAACCATGTGATGGAGAGAATATCAGATCGCAAATTAAGAAAATTTTGAAACCATTTGCAGTAACTTACTCTCTTTCCCTTGTCCGGTTCCTGCAGCTGATGGATTACGTGCACTTTAAATAGTCGAATATTCGCTTTTTTTGCTGCTCTTTGACAAGTTCCGTATGAATATCCTGTCTGTTGGCTTAATCTGCTCAACGATTTCGTCAAAGATTGAAGTAAACATTGCCGAACATTTTCCACACGCGTTTGGGGCATCGGAGGGTGATGTCTACCGCTACCGCTGAGAAGAGAACCGGTTTGTTCCAGTTTTTTTGCCATCGACGGAATTGTTGACTTGCTTCGTACTTTTCGAACTCCAAACTCTGTTCGAAATGCTCGTTGCGTTTTGATGACAGAATTGGTAATCCAATACGATTTCACTAAAAAAACACTCTCTGGAACAGAGTACTGCATGTTTCCGAATGCACACAAGTGAATGACAACGCAACAACAAACAAATCACGAGCTGAGTAACAGTTACGGTAACAACTTTCTTCACGGTGACGGTTTTCATTCTCCAGGAGTTGCTGCTTCTATTGAAAAAAAGAAGTTCCTTGCGCGATTCCTTGCAAAAATATAAGGTTTTTTCAGGGTGCTGGTTTAAATGGATCACCCTACAAGACTTGCCCAAACGCTGGGCTTCTGTCATAAAGGAACATGGAGATTACTTCGAAGGACTGTACAGGTATGATGTGAAATAAATTCGTTTTTTAAGAAATAACCCACAGTGTGCAAAACTTTTGAAAAGACCCTCGTAATTAGCCCACGCAGTGTTTGTAAAAAAAAAAAATAACGAAAAGGATTTCAGCACTACACTTAAAAACTGACCACCGTTGGACAAGTGAATTACTAAACTGGATATCAAAGGACAAAAAAAGACGTGAGAGATGGGTGGTACAGTTGTATAGCGTTATATATCGATCTGACCGACGCAGAGGCGTAACTAGGCATTTCTGCGCCCTGGGCAAACAAAATATTGCCCTCCCCCCGAAGTCGTTAAGACAAAAATTATTTAGCTCTTGGTGCTTAAAATATTTCACTGATACGTGTTCAATGAGGTTTTAGGTAACACCAGACTTTTATGTTGATCACGCAAGAGTTTCCCTTATTTTGTATCCACACGCATTTGCAATTACATTTTTTTCAAAATACCTAACACTTTATTTCATATTTCGCTTCACACTGAATTGTATACATATTTTTTCATATTCTCTTGTAGTTAATTCATAACAAATGATCATTAACGGTTGTGGAAACAGATTTTAAGAACCAGCTGGTTTTCGGAGGACAAGAGGAAGACCTACATTTGTGAATTTACCGCTGTCCCCATTACCATTTTCATCGTAGTTTAACAAACTAACGCTTAAGTATTTTTAATGGGTATGATACGGCAAATAGGACATTATAAAGCTACTGCAGATGTCATTTCTTATCCCAAACCCTGTTTAATTGAGTCATTAGAAGTTAGGAAATGGGACCCAGCACTCAGCAGAAAGGTTTCGAGCATTACATAAAAAATGTTCGGAGTACTGAAGCCAAACTGAACGCTGAAACCCCATTATGGCTGTAAAATACAGAAGGTGAAGAGGGCGGGTGAGATTACCAACTGTTTCGGAGTTCAGACCTTTGGCACCTCATTAAACGAACCGAATGCAGCTTGCAGTAATGATCGAATTGCCCCCAGAGAATCTTCAACAATGTGAAGGACATCCTTATCTTGCAATGTACGTACAAAAGCGCCTTCATTTCTGAATGTGAGTAGCTAACATCCCCTGCACATTTTGAGGAAGAAATCCGCATTTTAAGCTTTAAGGCTACCAAAATTAGAGAGAGACATTGTAAGCAAATTTTGTAAATGGATAAATAATAAAGTATGGTGCAAAAGTTGAACCAGAAAGTAATGCAAAAGCTTCAGTTCTGATTTTAATCATATATTAGGCAGTGGTTTTTGCGCACTCTCTTGAGCTGCGCCCGGGGCAGCCGCCGCTCCTGCCCCGCTCTTGTTACGCCTCTGAACCGAAGAGAAAGCCTGTAAGTCAGTTGATTCAACATGACCATACAGAAGCTTGCTTAAGATACAGCAATACAATTCGCAGATCATTTGTGCCTTTATTTTTATTTTTATTTATTTATTTTTTTTTTTTTGATTGGAGGTTTAACGACCACCGTGAGCAACTCAATGGGCTATAAGCAGTCACCCGTCCTTAATGTAGGGTCACTGGTTCCAAGGAAGGGAGAGAACCAGTGCCGTAAGACAAACACAACATCCATGCCTCACCGGGATTCGAACCCGGACCCCGTTCGTACGAATGGTCAGAGGCCATCGCTTAGACCACTGCGCCACCGGGGCGGCCATTTGTGCCTTTATAAACCGTTGCAATCGTACACGGTATGCCAATCCATTCCCCGTATTTATTAGGATTATACTCATTTTTGAAACGCTTTGCATTCAGTAAGATCTGTTGGAAAACTTTAGAGCCAAATGAATACCGACGTTAAAGCGCAAAAATACGAATCAAAAGAGCACAGACATTGAAAAGGAAATGTAACACTCCAAACTGCGTCACAGTACGCAATGAGAAACCAATACATGCAATCGATGTAATTATACCTACTAATGGCGTGAAAGGAGGAGAACTTACATGTCTCAAAAGTTTAGAGCAGAAACAAAATGCATAATATACGAATATTACAGTTAACAATTTTGTGGTAGGTCACACCAAAAAGTGGTGCGACACACCAGCTGCACCACTTTCTTAGAAAAGATACACCATTCTGTGGTGCAAAATAAACCCAACAACATGGTGTAACCTTGTACCATAACGTGGTGAAAAGTTGAACCACGTTGTTGGGCTTTGTTAACCAACAGGATGGTGTATCTTTTCTCAGTCAGAAAGGGGTGCGCTGGTGTGTGTGAGCGTGTGTGGCACCTGTGTGATATTTGCAGTGGCGCAACTTGCACAACGTGAGCCCCCCCCCCCCCTCAAGATTTACTTCAGAACCCCTAATTACAGTAATTTTCCCAGGATATCGGACACGAGGAAGGATGTATTTTCCGCGGTGTGTGTGTGTGTGTCTGGAAAAGTAAGAGTGCCGCCCCGGTGGCGCAGTGGTCTAAGCGATGGCCTCTGATCATTCGTCCGAACGGGGTCCGGGTTCGAATCCCGGTGAGGCATGGATGTTGTGTTTGTCTTACGGCACTGGCTTTCTCCCTTCCCTGGAACCAGTGACCCTAAATTAGGGACGGGCGACTGCTTATAGCCCATTGAGTTGCTCACGGTGGTCGTTAAACCTCCAATCAAAAAAAAAAAAAAGTAAGAGCCCTGAGCCCTGTAGTTTTAACTTTAAGTAATTTCTGGAACAGAAGCACAGAAATGCAAGGTCAGCCAATCGGAATTAACACGATGCGCGGACCGATGCATGAACATGCATTTTATCGCAAGAAACGAATTCGGTAAAATATATTTAAATGGTTAACGTCAATAACTATATAAGACTTCATAACCACCCATTTTACGTTCGCTTTTTTCTAAAGTGTTTGGTTTTTGTAAAATGTCTGCTTCTAAACTTTGAAGAGTTGACGTGATAAACAAATCATTTTTCTTTTCATCAGAAACTGCACTTGAGCTTAACTGACTCTGGGGCAAAAAGAACTGGTCGAGTTTTGGAAGTCTCTTCGAGCGCAATCCTTTTTTCCTTCGCCGATACTGTGCTTCACTTGGACGCTTTTGTGACATTTTGACGAATGAATGTCGTTCGCTTTTACATTAGTTTCCACACAGTGAATTAAATTGACTTACTTACTCTAAGGAAGAGCTGAAAGCAATAACAACATGTAATTGCTTTGCCTAAAACTAAAATACATCACTTGAAGAAATCACCGTCTCATACACTGCTGGCCACCCAAAATGCAACACCAAGAAGGAAGTATCCGATTGCCCTGAAATTCGCAGCATGCGCCGCCCGCGAGAGGACATGCAAACGATTAGCATTGCAGGGCATATGGTAATCATGTGCGCCCGGCATGCCAACGAGAAGCTCCATAAGAAGGGTGCACAGAAGACGGGTGTAAGTAGTGGAAGTGTGTTGCGCTGCCGGACCTGTGCGTGGGAAGCTTCCTGATGCCTCGTCGTAGAACACGGCAGACATTCCAGCACGTTTCGGAGTTCGACAGGGGACGAATAGTGGTTTATCGCGACAGCG
Organism: Macrothele yani; assembly: GCA_039090855.1. Taxonomy (NCBI): domain Eukaryota; kingdom Metazoa; phylum Arthropoda; class Arachnida; order Araneae; family Macrothelidae; genus Macrothele; species Macrothele yani. The sequence continues at coordinate 139,078,648 of CM077024.1, read as the reverse complement.
GTTTATCGTATCGAGACATTGGTGCCCAGGTGAGACGACATCCAGCCACAGTGAGGCGAGTATGGATTCTGTGAGTGCAGGAGAGACGGACGAACCGACTACTGAGCGATTGCTGCAGCCGCGGCACACCACCGAACGAGAGGACCGGCATGTTGTGCGGCGGGCATTGACGGCTCGCACCGCCACATCATGAACGTTAGCGCAGGAATTAGGGCGTGTTGCGCAACAACCTGTGTCAGCACGTACCGTTTGACGTCGTCTGCAAGAGCGGGAACTTGTTGCGCGGCGCCCACTGCTCCGATTACCACTGACGTTACACCACCGGAGAGTGTGGAGGCAGTTGGCCGCTGAACGCCGCACCTGAACTATGGGATGGCTTCTCCGACGAATCCCGCTTCTGCCTGCAACACCACGATGGTCGGATCCGCGTGTGGTATCACGCGGATCCGACCATCGTGGTGTTGCAGGCAGAAGCGGGATTGTTCTGATCGATCTGTCTCCATCCAGATACGACCATCCAGCACAATCACCAGAAACTACCGGAAGCATAGATAATGTTCGCAGTGTTTATCATAGCAAATGGCATGTGGTATAACAGTAAGAATTTTTTGAAACGGATTTTTACAAACGGAGTTGCAGACAGAAATGCACGATTAAGCCACCTAGCGTAAGAAGTGTGCATTATGAAAAACGAGAAATATAAGCGAAATGTTATCCAAGATGAATTGCATCTTACGCAAAAACAATTTTTCAAATCAAAGGTTTAGAAGCAGAAATATCGTGAAAAAGGGATTATGGACCCCTTTGAGGAAATGTTGCGCGTTATTTTGGGCAGAAAATGAGTAAAATGTTTTCATAGTGAGCAGTGTATGATCAAAATTTTTCTTTTCAATCGAGTTCTCAGGTGCATAGCTGATATAAAATTATGCTGTTATAACAGAAATATGCAATTTCTTCCTATATTGGAACAAACCTGCGTTACATTTTTTTTAAAACTACATGTAGAATAATTAGCAATATGAACGTCATCCGTCCCAAACAAATTTCTAGAAATTAGACTTTTAGAAGACAAGGTACATGGGGAAATATAGTACGTATTTGCGCTCCAAGTGGGAAAACTGTGCATTATCTTGAAGATGAAATACGAACAAAAGGTTTCGCGTTGTAAGTGGTGTTTGTACAAAAAATAATTTTTCACTGAGTTGTTAGATGCGTAGATACGATATCAAATATGCTGTAAATAGAAATATGAACTTACGCGCCCTTGTGGCAAAACCGTATGTCACGAGAGACTAGGATTGCATGCGAAATATTCTTTAAATCGGATTTTTTAGGTCGCAGATGGCCTATGTAATCAACGTTTGTGACTACCACGGAAATCTCAGGATCGAGGTAATAACACTCTAACCACTAAATATCCGACGTCGACGGATGGGCACGTTAAGCAGTCGGACTCCGGGTACTGGCCCCTCGGGTGTAAATACGGGTGTCTCTCTCCACTTTTGTACTTCATTTCCATGTGACTTTATTGTCGGGCACTCTAGCTCAAATCTCCTAGCTTCCTACTTCTAAAGGTTGCTTAAGACCTGGAGTCATACAGTCCCTTCCAAAAATCCTCTACATAAATTTCAAAATCGGACTTTTTGAAGCAGGGATATCTGCGAAAATGCGGTTCGTGATTACGCCCTCTCGTGCGAAAACTGTACATTATCAGGGAAAAAAAGATGAATAGTGTATAGAAGAAAAAAGAATTGTTTCAATCGGATTTTTATAAGAAACGATGAGGAATCAAACTTTTGAATTCGATACGACCTATATTTACGTCGATAGCGGCGAAGTTATGCATAGGAGAAACACAAAAATGCAAGGATCATTATTCTCAAGCTGTAAGGCTTTCCAATGCAAAAATAATTTTTAAAATCGGATGGTTTATAGTGCACAGATATGATGTCTACAGATAGAAGGCATTGTGACAAAATAAGTCAATACGTATTTTGTTTTAAACAACAACAAAAAAAGCGGGAGTGGCAGAAGAGAAGAAAAAATTTATAATTTAGCATGCACGAAGGTTTGGGTCATTTCTCGCTTAGAGAGAGTGAGAGAGAGATTCGACTGTTCGAGGACACAGTACGTATAAAAATTTAAAAGACAGTGAGACAATGTGACACCATATCTCCCAAGTTTACAAATTTCAAAGAGAGTGAGACAAGGAGACACCATATCTCTTGTTTAGAAATTTCAAAGACAGCAAGACATGGTGACCCCATATTTCCCAAATTTATAAATTTCAAAGAGAATGAGATAAGGTGAGTGACATTATCTCTTGTTTGTAAATTTCAAAGAGACTGCGACAAGGTGGCACCATATCTCTTGTTCACAAATTTCAAAGAGAGCGAGACGAGGTCACTACATATTTCCCAAATTTACAAGTTTCAAAGAGAGTGAGATAAGGTGACATCGTATTTCCCAAGTTTTACAACCATGCACTGCAGAAAGTCTATCATTGAACTGGAAAGACAAGGAGATAAAATATTAATGGAGATGGTTTAAGCCGCCTATGTTTTGCATAATTTGAATTAATTTTGAACTAATACTCCACCTTTGAGGAATTTTACATTTTTAAACAAGAAAACAAAAATTAATTACCATCGATGAGTATTACAGAACTTAACATTTTATGATCAATTCTCCCTAAAAAAAAAAAAAAATAATAATAATACGAATCTGGGAGCAAGTTAAAAACTTTGTTGTTTCTCACGAGAATCAAGTCCCTTTTCTTTTATCCACACTTACTTTTGCATAAATAGTAAACTTTAGGAGGGCACCGCTGAATTCCTCTGAGCTGAGCCCTCCTGCGATTGCAAGAGATGAGTTGAAAGTGGGAAAACTTAGCAATTTTTAACACGGAAGGAAAATTACTTTGCAGAAATCAAGTTTGTCATTATTTTGACAAGTCATACATTTTTTTTTTTTTCTTGATTACTTAAGTCCAAGTTTTGGTTTGGCTGAACTAAGGAGGCTGTGAGGATTTCGAAAGGTGATGGGCTCGATCCTGACGAGCAACACTATCATAAGCGAAGAAACCCCGGAGGGATTTCCATTGGAGCGTGGCTTAACCTGCAAAACGCCCCAGTGAGTCACCTTTTTTTTTTTTTTTTTTTCTCGGACAACCAGCAAACTTCGTAGCTCATAAAAATCAATAAGACGCGTCAACAAACGGCGCTCTGCAGTTTGGCGACACACAGGGTATGTTCATTAGGGGCAGAGACGAATCGATGACAACCGGGAATTCAAAAGACATGGAGAGGGGGAAAAAATCCTAATGGTTTTTAGCGATGAAAAACTGCGTTTGGTCAGTAACACTGTACATGTCGAGATCACTTTGCGATTTTTTCTTAATTCTTTCAGAATTTTTCTTTTTTTCGAGTATATGCTAAAGTTCCAACGATTTGGAACGAAACATTTAGAAAGTAGAGAGACAGAAAAAAAAAAATTCAGCACCAAAACTTTTTCTAATAATTTTACTTTTGTAAGTATCGGCAACACATTGCATAAGTTTTATTTTACCTGTAAAAACTTACAAGATGGACATTGTTTCAATGAATGAAATACGGAATTACACCATTGAACAAAACAAATTTGGAAGATGTGAATCCGTTTATTGGTGTAAATATGACATGGATGTTAAGTCAGATAATATCAGAAAACTTGAAAATACTCGGGCGCTATCCGGGAGACGCGGGTTCGATTCCCGCTCCAGGACGACAAAATTTTCAAGTTTTCGGATATTATCTGACTTAACATCCGTGTCACATTTACACCAATAAACGGATTCGCATGTTCCAAATTTGTATTGGGCATTGTTTACCTGTAGCACACACAACAATGTATTTAAAAATCATAGTCTGACAGTTTCGTCAATTACTGATGCATATCTAGCATTACTTTCTAACCGTACGGAATAAATTGAGGAACTCCCTAACTAGACAGAAGGCGCAAATTCATGCCTCGAGACGACTGTTTTTACAACACTTTTAGATTGATTTTCTTTTACCACAACTTTTTTTTATTGGGGGCTATTAATGACCACCGTGAGCAAGCAGTCGCCCGTCTCTAATTTAGAGACCCTGAGAGCCAGTGCTGTAAAAGTAACACAACATCCATGCCTCACCAGGATACGAACCCGGACTCATCTCCGAGAAATGGTCAGATGCCAGCGCTTAGACCACTGCTCCCGCGCGACTTTTTAAATTCCTTCTAATAAAACTAAGTAATATTTTCTTGTTGGATTAACCATATACAACAGGGATTTGTTCAATGCCGTTCTTGAGACGCGGATCAAACTCTCCTCGCTATATCTAGCATGAATAAAAAAAATGTTTCACAAAATACCAGCATTTTAGTTAGTAACATGGAAACAATAATAACTACATTTCACAGCAGGGTACAGAGTCCATCACGCAAACAGAGTACACGAACAGGCACGATCAAGTCGCCAAGATCCTCCATCAAAAATTGGCAAGAAAGAACCACCTTTTTACAACTGAGGATGTCCTCTACTACAAGTATGAGCCAATAACGTTTCTAGCTAACAACAACCACAAGATTTATTGAGACAGATCGATCAGAACAGATACGACCATCCAGCACAATCACCAGAAACTACCGGAAGCATATCCTGAAGGATACGTCAGTGGAAAGCGACACATGTCGGCAATACCATCAAGTGCCAGAGACCATCCAACATATCACAGCAGGGTGCAGAGTCCATCACACAAATAGAGTACACGAAAAGGCACAATCAAGTCGCCAAGATTCCCCATCACAAATTAGCAAGAAAGAACCACCTTTTTACAACTGAGGATGTCCTCTACTACAAGTATGGGCCAATAACGTTTCTAGCTAACAACAACCACAAGATTTATTGAGACAGATCGATCAGAACAGATACGACCATCCAGCACAATCACCAGAAACTACCGGAAGCATATCCTGAAGGATACGTCAGTGGAAAGCGACACACGTCGGCAATACCATCAAGTGCCAGAGACCATCCAACATATCACAGCAGGGTGCAGAGTCCTCACACAAATAGAGTACACGAAAAGGCACAATCAAGTCGCCAAGATCCCCCATCACAAATTAGCAAGAAATAACCACCTTTTTACAACTGAGCATGTCCTCTACTACAAGTATGAGCCAACAACGTTTCTAGCTAACAACACTCACAAGATTTACTGAGACAGATCGATCAGAACATATACGACCATCCAGCATAATCACCAGAAACTACCGGAAGCATATCCTGAAGGATACGTCAGTGGAAAGCGACACATGTCGGCAATGCCCTCAAGTGCCAGAGACCATCCGACATATTACAGCAGGGTGCAAAGTCCTCACACAGAGTACACGAAAAGGCACAATCAAGTCGCCAAGATCCTTCATCAGAAATTAGCAAGAAAGCACCACCTCATGGCATCTGAGCCTGTGCCGCCCCGGTGGCGCAGTGGTCTAAGCGATGGCTTCTGGTCATTCGTCCGGGTTCGAATCCCGGTGAGTCATGGATGCTGTGTTTGTCTTACTGCCCTGGCTCTCTCCCTTCCCCTGGAACCAGTGGCCCTACGTTAGGGACAGGAGACTGCTTATAGCCCATTGAGTTGCTCACGGTGGTCGTTAAACCTCCAATAATAAAAAAATTGAGCTGGCCCCTACTACAAATGTGTGAATCAACAACGCTCCTAGAAGACAACACCCACAAGATGTACTAGGTAAGATCCATCAGAAAAGATCAGACTATCCACCACAATCGACCCGACATCGTCCTGTTGGACAGGAAGAAGTCTACATACCTCATTGACATAGCCGTACCCAACACATGCAACATCCAGAAGACGCACGGAGAGAAGTTGTCAAAGCATAACGACCTAAGACACGAAGTCAAGGAAATGTGGCATGTGGAGAATGTCATCACCGTCCTCATAGTAATCTCAGGCACAAGAGCTGTACGTAGGACCATTCACAGCTCTATACAGACTCTAGACGACCTTAAACTTAACACCTACATGGAACTACAGAAAGGCAGCTGTCCTGAACACTTGTAGGATAGTAACAGGGGCGGACTGGGTCGACGAAACCAAGCCGGCAATTTTAATTTTGTGGTGTACTACAGAAACACATGCATCCACAAGGGAACGAACGTCTCATAAATTTCCTCATGAAAAAAAATTCTCTTAGCTCCTGGATGACAGAGAATTGTTGAAATATGCACTGTAAAACTAATTTAGTCGTGAACAAATTTTAGCAGCAATTTAAGGGTGAAAGAATTTAAAAAGCGCAATCATGAGTGAATGTAGCATACCAAACCATGCTCAAAATAGGGTGTTGTACCAGACAATTACATTTATTTGATTACTGATTGTCTATTGCGCAATGCTATTCGCACCACCTCTTTAAATAGATGCCTTTTTTAAGTCACCCATTATTTTGATTCATGAACTACCGTTTTGGTCCATGAACAGAACCAGAAAAATCGTTGTTTCTTTTAAGAATAATGTGGATGGGACACGGATTTCGAAACATCTCTGACGGAGTAAGTCCATACGTGGATAACGGATTGGGGATGATTTACCATCAAAACTGCCTCCTTTAAGGTTTACAAAAGGAAGGTATATAGGGCAGAGGTCGGCAACTCGGCACTTAAGAAGGGACAAAAAGTCGTAAAATACACATTCTTTACCTTTAGAAGAGCCATGAATGGCGGTAATGTGAACTGTGGCGTCCGCTGCAGCCCCAGGCCGGCACAGGCAAAATTTGCGAAAATATATGCACAATATTTAACATAAATCTTGATTATACATACTTAATATTATTCCGCTTCGAATTAAAATATACAGCGCAATCGAAGTTTCACAAAATCTCCACTTTAAAGCAGGATAAAACAGACCTACGTAGTTAACAGAATACCGACAGCACCTGTCTTTTAAAAGAAGAGCAAGCAAAAAAAAAATAAAAATCGAAGGAAGAAGAAATATTCAAAGTTCGGGTTTTTGCTGACGCCGGTTTTTCAGCTCGTTCGTCACAAACATATTCGAAGTGAAAAATAAAAAAAAATGTTACAATTTTAACAAACTCAAGTTTTAATGACTACTGCTAATCTGTCCCCGCATCTCGCTTGCTAGATTTTCAATGTCCCGTTGGTATTGCGTTATTTTCTTCTTCAGACAAGATTGGAGAGAGACTCATCTGCGAGTGAACTGCTCAAATTGCTTTTCATCAGATTCATGCTGGAAAAAAGTTTGCTCACAGAAAAAAGTGGTATCAAATATAGCCAATACGTACGTACTTCTTCAAAGAAGAACATGATTCAGGAAAACTGCTCCATGTCTCGAAAACCATTTTATCGATAGGAGTCATGTTTTTAAGTTCAGTTTACCTGCGATCTGAAATGAATTTACTGCGTTCTTTCAATCTGCGTTCCAAATCAGAAAATTTTGATGCCCATATTTCCTTAGATTTCAGATCAATAAATTTCAATTCAAAATCGGCACTATCTAAATTAGGAAATGTTGAAAAATCTAAAGATTCTAAATCGCATATCAGCGGTTTTGTCAAAAACGACAATGCGTCCTTGTAATTCCTGAACACTTGGAACCTTGTGAGGAAGGAGTTCCGCATTCTATTGATACAATCTTTGAAGTATTTGAAATCTATGGAAGCTACAGATTCGTGGTGCTTCTTCAAGAAATTGAAATGCAAGTAGGTGCCCCGCTGCAAATCAGAAGCAAACAAAAGTAGTTTGGAGAGTAAATGGGATTTTTCGTTGAAGTATAATTACGTCGAAGTAGAAGCTGAAACTTTGCAAATTTTTCCATTCCTTCAAGTGTCAAAAAAGCCATATTTAGGTTCGCAAAGAGTCATATCTTGCTCGCGAGCCATATGTTGCCGACCCCGGGTATAGGGCCTGCCAATGTCCTTCCCTTTGGCTCCAAGTCCAACGACCTACGCTTAACCATAGTTAGCTTAATTTACTTATAACAGGGTGTTTGGTCCGGCGGCAAAATTTTCACTGAAGTAGAAAGAATTTTCAAGCAAAGCAAACAGAATTTGCTGGTACCACTTACTGGTCATCCATGTAACACTTCTCAAAAAACTTGAAAATTTCAGTCGTCCTGGAGCGGGAATGGAATTCGGCATCTCCCGATTGCCGGTCGAGTATGCTAACCATTACATCATCCATGCTTGGAACTTCAGTGTCCTGGGGGATGCTTGGTGTTACACCACCCATGCTTGGAACTTCAGTGTCCCGGTTGATGTTACATCATCCATGCTTGGAACTTCAGTGTCATGGGTGGTGTAATGGTTAGCATACTCGACCAGTAATCGGGAGATGCGGGGTTTGATTCCTGCTCCAGGACGACTGAAGTTTTCTGAGAAGTGTTACATGGATGACCAGTAAGTGGTACAAGCAAATTCTGTTTGCTTTGTACCACTTACGAATTTTGACAAATCAGAAAGAATTTTGATTTGTCATTTAAGAGCAAACGCCCAGCATATGTACAGATAGAACGAAACACCATTTTTTTTTCTAAAGACAGTAATTTTTTAGACCGATAATATAAAGCTCAAATGAAGCTAACGAATCTTATTCGTAAGTACCAAAATAAGTATTCGTTCTTTCTAAACAATTTAGATGAATAGGATTAGGGGTATAGAAGAGCCTTAGCGCAGCTTCGCGGTGCTAAGGTACTAATTTTAGGATTAGCGGCGATAAGGCACTATTTTTTCTAGGCTAAGCGGCACTATTTTTTCTAGACTTAGAGGCGCTAAGGTACTTTTCGTAGGTAGGCGTTTGGTTGCAAACGGTGGGTAAAAAAATGTTTTAGATGATCATATATTCTAAAATAGCGAATACTGTGTTTCATATACAATTATAACCGAAATATTCGTGTCGCAGGGATGAGATTAAACCGTCGGATCACACGATAGGGCATCTCATGAATCATAATGGTAAAGATAATGTTTGTTTGTTTCCGAGTTCAACTTTCACCGTGACCAGCTATAAGGGCTATATAACGGTTTGATTGTCTTGTGTCTGGCGTTCTTTGGACAAACATGGCCTTTGCGCCATAAAAATCCACCAACCAACCAACCAAGGCTACATGCCGTTGACCTTCCCTGATTTAGGGCGGGGAGAGGCGACCACCCATGCTTCATGCGGAGCTCACACCACTAACCAGAAATCTACACCTCTGACCACTCGGCCACGGGACGGCGTAAAGAGAATGTAAAGTCCATAGTCTCGATGGTAGTCCTTGGAAGTATTTCGGTGCACGAAGAAACAACTGCAGAGAGAAATAATGCAGCCATTTAGGCTAAATAACAGTTTTATGCGTGCGAAGAACATTTTTACAAAGTTACCCTTTCTCTTATTCCTTAAGAATAACACACCAGATATCTCCTAGATTAGGAAAAAAGGCGTATTAGCCACACTGTGCCATAGATATGACTATATTAGCCATATTTATACATGTGACTGTATTATAGTTACATTTATTCAGTGTGAATCAAGTAATCACACTAACATTTGTAATCATTTGAAATAACAGAGCGTTGTCTGAGGATCTCATTCCTATATCGCTGAACAGTAAATGTTCCACTTCTGATGATGTACAGGTCGGTTCGACCATTGATAGAGATACCAGCCCACATCATCACTCCGTCTCCTTCAAATTAAGCACTTTCTTGCACAAATAACGGGTTGTTACGAGTACCTCGTTCCCTCCAAATGATGAGTCGCCTATTGTCAGGATGTACAGTCAGGCGCGACTCGTCTGAGAAGAGAACATTGCCCCATTCATTTCTTCTCCAATCGGCATGATCCTGCGCTCATAGTCTGCGGGCAGCACGATGGCGTGCTGTTAAAGAAACACATACCATAGGTCGTCGACCATACAGACCAACACTGGAGAGTCGGTTCTGAACAGTTTGAGTTGAAACATTTGTGCCAGTAGCCATACGGAGTTTGCGTTGCAGAAGAGTGGCGTTCATACTCCAGTTTCTCCTGGCAGCAGTATTAAAAACCGATTCTCATTTCTTGATGTTGCTCTCCTACGACCTTGCCCTGGTATTCGACTTACATTTCCGGTATCTGAAAACCGATTCTAAAGTCTGGAAATCACGCTTTCAGACACTCAAATGGCTTTCGCTACTTACGATAGGGTTTGGCCCGCTTCTAAGCGACCGATAGCTCTTCAGACTGCAGATTCGGAAATTCGGACATCACATTCATCAATAACATACATTCAAAGCATGTGAATCGTTGTTATCCTGGACTAAACAAGCGTACGATACATGTCACTTTTCATTCGCTGACGGCAATGAGCCCTTTTTAACGTAACATAAGAAATTTTGCATACTCAGGTGTTTCTAAATATGCAAATGTTTCATTCTTATCACTTTCCTCCAATTTCTCTTAGCATATAAACAGTTGATGTCAGTAGTTTATTTCAAAATCACGATATCCCCTATTGTTTTGAGCAGTGAACAATAACATGTCCAGTGAAACATTAGTATTGAAACCATATCTTTCAACGTGCACTGATAGTTATTGAAAAAGTTGTGCTGCGTAGGTATGTTTTGCTTGGGCGCGTCTTTACGGCAACAGTGAGAGTCAAGGTCACAAACATGGCGACGTGCACCCGCACACCTTCCACCGCAACCTTCCAGTAATCGTCTTGTCTCTGTATATTCATATTGTGCTCTTGTGTCTGTGTTAATAAGCTCGGCGTTTGCAAATTGTGGGTATAAACAACTGTGTAGTTATAGAAGTGTGTGTGTATATTAGCAATGTCTATAGATCGAAACAAGTTTTGCAAATATGAATCCGAAAATTTTTTGCAGCAGTCTACTTCCGGAAGCACTGGTATTCCTAAATCACCGGAACTTAAGCCTAACCTGGCTGAACCATCTACTTCTGGTTTCACACAAAAGTCAGTGAACTATTAAACTTAAGTAATATTGATCGATCTGGTGACTATGAGATTACAGACGCTTCTGAAATTGTGAATAATTCAGTAGATGTTTATGTTAATAAGGAATCAAATAACGATTCACTTGAGAACAGTTCAGAAAAATCTACTTGTGAACAATCTGAAAATATATTTTTTGTAAAAAATAATGATTGGACATATCCTGGTGTGCTTGTTTTATCTACATCATTTAAAAGACATTTACAAAATATCAGTAGTGTTCAAAAATTTTAAATGCTGTTTTTCTTTATTGGTTAATTTTCAAACATCTTGATGTTCCATTAAACTGTACAGACACTGCAATAAACTATGTTTTAAGTCTATACTTGGATTCACCCAAAGATGACACGGCAGTTTATGGTACAAGAGCCTACGGTACTCACTGAGCCTTTGGGGAAGGCCGAGAGTTATGTTGATCCACGTCTCTCCACTGCATTCTGCTGTTAGCAGCTGTCAATCCCAAACACTGCATGTCTACGCATGCATGTGTTGGTCTAATTTTAAAACTTAACTTCTGAAAATAGATCACTTCTAGATTTGTCTAAAATAACTATAAATACCTATAAGCAAACAGCTAGGACAATATAAAGTATGATTCTGGGCAATAAATGCGTTGGTTTTCACGGAAAATGTTGGGAACTACTTTTAGTCGCGGCGATAGGTTTCACGTACCTTCCTTTCAGTGTCATCTTAGGGTAAATCGAAGTGCAGTGTATGTTTTATGTCTAGTGTAGGGGAGGGGGTTAGCACCCGGCTCCGCGGCTGCTAAGGGCGGCTCTGCGTCGTACACATCCCAGGAATGGATGGAATCATCTTTTTTATAACAACGATAGCATTTGACAATGTACCAGTTTTATTAAAAAGTACTGAATATGAAATCCCTGAAAGGTATTGTGTTTTTATAAGAGCGGGAACGTTTTACATATTTCATTTAATTATAATAAAATCAATCTTTAAAGAACGATAAAAAATTGAAAGGGGAGCAGGAAGAAAGAAATGAGATATACCTTCATACATACGTATGCTGTTTGACGTATAACTTAAAAACTACGGTTCTTGTGGAGTTCATACTAATGTGAAAGTGTTTAAATCATTACAGTTTAACATCGTTTATTATCTGAGTCATGGAGGTGAGAATTTTCAGGAGCCGCCTGAGTGAGAATTTTTGAATCCGAGTTCATTCAATAGCCTTCCGTCCACTTGACTACCTTCAGAGCGCTGACTACCCTCTAGAGCGTTTATTCCACTCAAAAGTTGTGATTTTCAGAAACTGGTATTCCTTAAACTACTTTGCCAGTATAAATTTTTTTCTACATGTTTCAGAACATATTTCAGTGTATTCATACACGGTCGAGTCACGTTATTGTGACCACCAGATAATATTCAGGGTAACCGCCGTGTGCAGCGCGGACAGCAGCTAGACGGGCTGGGAGTGATTCAATAAGGTGTTGGAAGGTGTTCACAGGAGCCATGCTGACTGCAGTGCATCTCACAGTTGCTAGAGGGTGCGTGGTGGAAGATTCATAAAACGAAAAACACGATTGAGGTAGATGCTCAATTGGGTTTAAGTCTGGAGAATTAGGGGGCCAGGGAAGTATTTTGAAGTCTTCATCGTGCTCTTCCAACCACTCTCGAGCATTTCTAGCTGTGTGACACGTCGCTTTGTCATGCTGGAAGATCCCAACCGCCTCAGGAAAGACAATCAGGATTCATAACGACTTCGGTCCATAGTGTCTTCCACAGGTATGAGAGGACCCAGCGAATATCACGAAAACATTACTCAGACCATAACGCTACCCTCACCAACTTGTGTTATGCCAGCAATGGTTGAAGAGTGTTTGTTCTCCGATGTTTTCTGCCTTATATGCCAACGTCCACTCGTTAGATGAAGCAGAAAACGTGACTCATCGGAGAAGGCAATCCTTTGCCAATCAGCGGAGGTCCAATTCCGATACTGCCGTACAAATGTAAGCCTTTTCTGACGATGCACCTTCGTTAGCATTGGTGCAGTTACCATCCCCGTCTGCATCGGTGCCCCATACACAGCAGGGTTCGCTGAACTGTCGTTTCAGACACACTTCCGGTAGCCCCTTGGTTCATCCGGCCAGCGAGTTGCTCCACTGTAGCGCGCCCATCGGCCCTCACGCACCTTCGAAGCCGACGTTCACCTCTCACATCATGGCACGTGGTGTTCTGCAGTTTCCACGTCGCTTATTCGCGATGGTGCCACTTCTCTATCACGATACACTTTAACCACAGCAGCACGCGAACAGTTCACAAACTACGCTGTTTCAGAAACACTGCCACCCTCGGTTCGAGAGCCGATAATCATCCCTTTTTGCAAATCTGATAAATCGTTCCTTATCCATGACAGCAACGAGTGATATGTTTTCAGATCAGATCATATGTAGAGGAGTTTAGGAAAGGAGTGTCTGACCCAAGGTCCTAAACAACCCTTAGAAATAGGAAGCTAGGAGATTTGGGCTAGAGAGCCTGACAGGAAAGTGACACGGAAGCGAGGTAGAAAGGGGGAGGAAGACACCCTTATTTATTACCGGACGGCCAGTATCCGGGGTTCGACGGCTTAATGTGCCCATCCGACACACGGCGGATAGTTAGTGGTTCGAGCGTTCGTACTTGCCCGGGATCGAACCTGAGGTTATCTCCGTGGCAGTTACGAACGTTGACCACTAGGCCACCCACGGCCCATGTTTTCAGATCAGATCATAAGTAGAGGATTTTAGGAAGGGTGTGTCTGACCCCAGGTCTTAAACTACCCTTAGAAATAGGAAGCTAGGAGATTTGGGCTAGAGTGCCCGATAGGAAAGTGACACGGAAGCGAGGTAGAAAGGGGGAGGAAGACACTCTTATTTATTACCGGGCCACCAGTATCAGGGGTTCGACGGCTTAAAGTGCCCATCCGACACACGGCGGATATTTAGTGGTTCGAGCGTTCGTACCTGCCCGGGATCGAACCTGAGGTTATCTCCGTGGCAGTCACGAACGTTGACCACTAGGACACCCGCAGCCCATGTTTCCAGAATGTCTACAGCACACCTTATATACCCTCCAAGCCAGCTCACGACACGTGCCTTGTTTCATTGGCTACACTCTGTTGACGTCAAAAGTAGGTGGTCACAATAATGTGACTGGACTGTGTATTTAGCTTCCATGTAAATATATTTTGTATTTATTTTATATTAATATTTATGTTTTGTACATTTCATTTTATATTTATTGGGTTAAAATTTATAAGTTGTTGAACTTCTAACCGCTGTTTAGCATTCGCACTTCACAAAAGAACTTACTACCTTTAACAAGTACTACTTTTCCGCGGAAGAATAAAAGCCTGATAAATCCGGTTTCATTTGCTTAGCATGGGAAGAATAGGGTGTGGCTTCTCCTCTAAATTCCTAAGTACGTCTGTGATCTCAGTAAAATGTTTTATAACGGTAAACCCTATATCGATGTAAAACGCGCGGTTGACATTACCTTAGATTTTATCAATGTAATCGTTTATCTGTAGTCTTTCATAATAACGTCAAGTCCTGTTTTACAACACTACAATAAATTCTATGACTTGACCAAAAAACACATATTCTGATATCTTACACCCGTTGTCTAAAAATAGTTCCGGCGCCCCTGCTTTAAATTGACACTATTTAATATTACAAGATATTTAAAGTGAAAGCTTAGATCAATTTCTAAGAATTCGATCCAGATATACGTGCATCACGTTCAGTCTACGGCGAACGAAAGGAGAATGTTGTGCTGAGGACTTGATGGGTACGATCGATTCGTCTATTGAAAGCCGACTCATTCGTTTCAAACTTGGAGGTAGGAGGAACGCACACACAAACATTTACATAAAAGCTCTCTTCAGTCCTTTTACGTAGAGCGATATAAATACGTATCCTCCAACTTCCATTTGTAAGCATTCAGGTTCACTCGAATTCTAAAGTGAAACCCCGTGACGACATAATTTTAGGCGACATCAGACTGTGAAAAAAAAAAAAAAAAAAGTTCTTGAAATTTGATCCGAAAATTTTAGAAATGCTTCAACTGCGCGTTTTGGTGGCGCAGTGGTCTAAGCGATGGCTTCTGATCATTCGTCCGAAAGGGTTGGAATCCCGGTGAGGCATGGATGTTGTGTTTATCTTACGGCACTGGCTCTCTCCCTTCCCTGGAACCCGTGGCCCTAAATTATGGACGGGCGATTGCATATAGCCCACTGAGTTGCTCACGGTGGTCGTTAAACCGATAATGAAAAAAAAAAAAAAAAAAAGCTGC
The DNA here is from genome assembly GCA_039090855.1 of Macrothele yani. Classification (NCBI taxonomy): domain Eukaryota; kingdom Metazoa; phylum Arthropoda; class Arachnida; order Araneae; family Macrothelidae; genus Macrothele; species Macrothele yani. The sequence continues at coordinate 139,063,331 of CM077024.1, read as the reverse complement.
GCATTTTGTACAAATCTGATAAATGTATAATTAAAAAAAAAGGAAAAGGCTGCGAATCATTACAGGGAATACTAAAGATAGAGATAAGCGTAAATTAAAAAAAAAATGGAGAATTTTTGCTGCAAAAATTTTGCTCAGCTTTTATTTGAGCGAAAACGAGGTACTCTATATCCCCATTACAAAAACTACTTGTCTGTGATTTCAATGGCCGATCTTTTCTTAGAAGTAAGCAGAACAGCTTCTTTAATACAAAAATAGGGTATTCGTTGTCCATACAGAAGAGGATTTATTGCGTGTCTAAACAGTGAAGGAAATGCAAAAGATTTTATTCCGGTCGATGACAACCTGTCTGTCGAAGAGACATTGAAATACGTGCGAGAAAGTTCGCTGCACTGAAAACATCATCGGAAGAAAATGGTTTGATCAAGGATGCATCTGGTCCAGTTGTAGAAGTGATACGCGATTTTTTAATCGTTGACTTGTAGTATTCCAAGTTATAATATGAAGTTATTTTAATCGATGTTCAAATTTTCATCCTTAGGAACGCTAATTGTGAAGGAAATGGTTACAAAAGTTTTTCCATTGGAAGTATAAGAAGCAAAATTACTTGACGTCCACCTTAACGGTTTAGCATAACGGTTTGCGGAAATGCTTTTTCGACCGCTTTTGTTTTCCTTAGTGGTAAATTTAGTAAGTGCTATAAGTTCAAACGACAAAAGTCTGACCTTCCAAAAATTAACGACAGTAAAAAAACTCTGAAACTTCGGAATAACAAACCTTATTTGCTTAGACATGCAATAAAAATTTAAATTTATATGAATTTTCCAGTTTTTATTTCATGTGATATACTCGGAGATCGGGCTGCAGGCGACGTGCGCTACTCTGGAAACGAGCGTAGCGAGCCTAGAGGCGCAGCCCCTAGTAAACTAAAAAAATTTAAATTGTTTTCGTGTGAACGGGTTAACATTTTCGACAATGCCGCGGAATTCACAGAATGAACGCAAGAAAAAGTGGAGGAAATCAAAACGAGAGGCAAGAGCAAGTGATGAGGAATGTAACAAGCCCAAGATGACAGAGCACCACGATGGGTAATTCGTCTATCGATCTGCTTTGTGTTCGCAATGTATCCAGTATTATTCGTAAAAATTATGTAAGCTACTTTTAATATCATAGACCTGTGTTGGCTATAACAAATTAAATAAACCCTTTGAAACCATACTCGACTAGCTCATTTCAACTCTTCGATCTACAAGTCGTAGTCCTACGTTCCAAACTGGCGACTCAATCAGAACTGAGCCTACCTGTATTATTATTATTATTATTATTATTTATTTTTACAGTGAGCCCAATTGGTCTCAGAAGTTAACCTCCCGAATAGAGGTCACCTCCCAATAGCGGACAAATGTTGAAGTTCCACGGTGTTCGCCGTTCAGAGACATTAATTACCTCTAGGATTTAAATTTTTTTAGACTGAATGCTTTCTTCCACTTTTTTCAAAATTATTGTGATTAATGTTATGTCAATCGATGCAAACTAAAAGTTCTTTTTTTTTTTTTTCTTGTCTCTGGGTTTGACCACCACGAGCAACTCAAACGGCAATGGGTGGTCGTTTGTCCCAGTTAGGGCCCATTGATTCCAGGAAAGAGAAATGAGAGCCATCTATGTAAGGCAAATACACCATCCATGCCTCACCGGGACTCGAACCCAGGCCCATCTCAGATGACTAGCCAGAACCTACGCCACTGACCACTCGGCTATCGGCCGGCGGAAATGTTTTTCATCTTCAAGTATAAGGTTCTTCAACACAAGAGAGGATCTCAAAACGCAGGTGTTTTAAATAATTGGAAGCGATACTTTTTTTCATTACGATTCCGCGAATCACTGCTTTCTGATTCGTAATAATGTTCCTATGCTGCAAACAGCTGCGAAATATTTTTTTTCCTTTTGCACACAGAATAATACTTAAAAGAAGCATGCAAGCAGCGAAAAAAAAAAGGGGGGGGGGATGAGTAGGGGGGTAAAGGAGGAAAAAAGATCAGCATCCGGATTTTAAGTACGGCAAATTTCTCGCTCTACCAATCATTCGAGTCAAATTTCATCATGGAGGACGGGTCAGGTATATAGTTTAGTTCAGACTAAACTCTGCCGTCAAATGACAGGGCGTCTACTCTTTATGCAGCTGTAAGTGTGCTAGTCCTAATGTTCACCATGCTTTAAACAAGGCTACCGTTAAATGCAGGAGGCAGCGATTATGGAGCTTGGAGGGAAACAAAATAAAAATAAAACTCTCGTGGGAATCCAAACAGGTACTAATGGCAACCTTACTTAGAAAGGTTTTAAAGTAAGTTCAACCGTTAGAAAACTGTAGACTAATTATTAGCTAACATGAAGCGACGAATATACAAACAAAAATTTCACAAAAAATCCAAGAGAGGAGGAATGATTTTTTTTTTATTTTTTTTTTTACTGAATGTAAAACTGTCGAACTTTAAATGGTGCTCCGATTAGAAAATTTCTGTCTCAGCGCTGAATATGGCGACGCCATGGGATTAATGTTCCCTTCAATTTGCAAACAAATTCCCGCAAGTCTCACTTTTTGAAAAAAAAAAAAAAAAAAAAAATACGTTTCTTGGTATCGCTTAGTTTTGCCTTTCAGAAAATTCGCAACCGGCAAAAAAATCTAGTACTGGTGTTTGCGAAAGCTGCTCCAGTTTACATTTAGCGTAAACCAATCAATCTGTTTTCGCGAAATGATACCTTATATCCATGTATCAGAAGTATTCTTGACAGACAGAAACATGTTCTACAACCAGTTTTTAAATATACAAAGGCCGTTCCACAAAAACTGAGAGTATTTTTTCTTTTGACTTGGCATCAGCGCGAAGAGAGAAAATAACGACGCAGGCGACTAACTGAATTAAGGAAGTATCTATGGCAACAGTTATTAGCCGTGGCAGACGATTCTGGTGTTGTTATTGCGCAGTTGTTTAAGGTACGTCTGCATTTGGCCATACGGCTATGGAGGTGCGTGATTCAGAGTTAAGAAGTGAAATGCGTTGTGCGATAAAATTTTGCTATCGTTTGGGTAAAACGGCTCCAGAAACAGTTGATTTAATAAAAAAAACTTACGAGGATAAGTGTTTGGGTGAGTCAACGTTTTTTAGATGGCACCATGATTTCAAAAACGGGAGATTTTCGGCAGAACTCGCTCCTGGGCCTGGTCGACCTGAAAGTGTAGTTACGGAGTGTATTGTTAACACTGCTTGGGCAATCGTGCAAGAAGATCAACGAATGACGTGTGAAGACATAGTGGCGTCAACTAATTATTTCAAAAACGTCGGCATTCCGCATTCTACGCGACAATGCTGATGATTTGTGTTCCAGATGGGTACCTCATCACCTGACGAGAGAGCAATTGTTAACCAGAGTTCAGGTGTGCCATAAGTGGAAACAAATGATTGCAAAGGATCCAAACTTTCTAAACACAGTAATAAATGCCGATGAAACATGGGTCCACTATTTCGATCCCCTTACGAAGCGCGAGGGGATCGAAATTTGTCTGGAAACGAGCAGGCTCGCCTCCTCCGAAAAAAGTCTGCCAAACCAAATCAGCTCGGAAGGTGATGATAATTTTCTTTGATCGTAAAGGTGTAGTCTACCAGCATGCTGTACCTCCACAAATTAGAGTCAATGCTGAGTATTAAATTTCAGTCTTGAAGAGTCTGCGACGACACATATCGATCAACCGACAGGAACTGGTGGACCCTACACCATGATAACGCCCGTCCACACGTGGCTACTTTTGTTCAACAGTTTTTTACGAAATGCAGTATTGAAATTATGCCACAGCCTGCCTACAGTCCTGACTTCGCCCCTTCCGATTTTTGGTTGTTTCCAACAATGAAGGAGAAGTTTCATGAAGCAACATTCAACACTGGTGCTGACGTTATTCAAACTGTTGAAGGGTCGCTAAAGCAGCTTTCACAAAATGCATTCGCGACATGCTATGAAAAACAGACTGAACGATAGGTTGCATATTATCCGAGGGAAGATACGTTGATAAAGGATAACATATATTTTGCGGTACCTATAATTCTTCATTTTGTGTGATTTTACTCTGAGTTTTTATGGGACGGCCGTTGTACATATGTCTTTTCTATAACGAAAGGTTATCTAGCTGTCCGTTCAGCAGAAATCAATCTGCTCACACATTGAAAGGATAGATATTCCCAGGCGCGACGCTACTGGTTCAGTGGAGTGACCAGTAATATTTTTTTCGGGAAGGAAAGGGGGTTACGATTTTTTTTTTTTTTTTTTTTTTTGTACAACTAAATGTATTATGAGTGCATTTTTAAAATGTATGCAACATCCGCACCTAAAATATTCAAATAAATATTGCTGGAAATTATTATTAATATTCTTTTTACTTATATTATTATCACCACATAATGGTTGACCACTTATATTTTGCTATTTATCTGTGCACAGAAAACAAGAACAGTACACTACTTACTGCTAAATGGTTAAAAGATACGAGTAATTCTAGAACGAAATAAAAATTTGCCTTCTAGTGAAACATTCTTTATTTGTATGATGGCGTTTTTCTTTTCATTGTACAGTAAGACTAACACGCTGACGACAATCATTTCGACAAATATTTTTTGATTTGATTCAACTCTTATGTTACTTTTACTTACTATTACTTGAGTGATATTTTCACTTTTTCAGCTTTCGGTGTGTATTCTCGATGAATGTGAAGTAGTACTAACCCATGGAATGGAGTCTCCGTTCTGATATGGTATTACTTAGATTTGATTTTAAGAGACGCAGTGTTGAAACCGAAAGCTCACTTTCTGAAGTTGTCACTGGTAGAGTACAGTACCTAGTATGTGAAACAATGTTTTTATATTGGGTAACACCTTACTCTAGCGCAGTTTTAAACATGTTTTGGTCAGTGCTCCTTTTCTTTCCGGGCGATTCTACTGTACCGCAATATCAATGCCGCGATTAGATATTCTTGCGAGCCATTCAAGTCCCCTGTATAAAATTCAGTTAAAGTTTTAAAACCATCAATATCTCGAGAAGATGGCGGCACATCTGGGTTTGTTGGGAAAAGTGACTGGAATCCTGATATGACCGATTTGTGTGCCAGAAATCTATTTTCCAAAGCACTTAATAATAATTTATACACGTCTAAAAATGGTACACAAATTGAAATCCTGTAATAGACTTCTGCAGTGGTGTAACTAGCACAACGTGCGCCCCCATCCTCGCCGAGATTTACTTCAGCACCCCTAAGCACAGTAATTTTCCTAGGATTTCGAACACGAGGGAGGATGCATGTTTAGCGGTGTGTGTCTGGTGGTTTGGGGAGGGGGGAGGGGTAGGAAGTCAGGGAGAGTATCTGCAAAAGTAATGGTACCTAGAGCCTTGTAGCTTTAACTTTTTAAGTAATAGATTTGAAAATACGTGTCATTGCTTTGTCCAAAACTAAAATAAATCACGTGAAGAAATCACCCTCTTACACATGGCAGATCTGCGGCTGCTGTGAATAAATGTTGACGCCTGTAATGCACGTCATCCTAAAGTAACTGACTGTCTTCCCACATCCTCCACGGGGAATCCCACTGTGGCCTCGCCCTTTTCCTCAGCAGCGCGGAGAGAGGGCGATTGGAGAGTGATCGTATTATTTACAATCCATTGCAGAGTAATCGTGTTACAACCCGAAGTTGAAAAACCGAACACTTTCAATATGTAGGACATTCATTGTTTTAAATGTTAAACTAGGCATTTATTTAGGCAAAGCTAAATATATCTTAAAGCAAAATATGAATCTTTGGGTTAATTATTGTGCATGTTTGATTTTGTTCATAAAATTATAACTGGCAGCTGCAGTACGCCGCATCGTTACCTGTTCCCCCCCTCCCGCAGCTGCGGGGGTGATAGTTATGCCACTGGTCTTCTGGGTTTATGCTACAGCGTAGGTTTTGTTTTTGTGTGATTCTTGGTATTTTAATCAAAACTCATTGCTTTTCAGCGTGCTTTAATCTGAAATAAATCATGGAACTCAAATTTAGCATTGCGCTCCTTGCCGCTTCATCGTCTTCATGGAGAAAACACGTTCAACTACTGCCATGAAACATAACAACAATTTCAAATACTAGACAAAACTTTGCCTTTTGAAATATCGGAAGGATCCCATTTTGGGTGGGTGACGATCCCCTTCCCCCTTGGGGCAGGCCGCTGTACTGGTGGTCTTCAGTCCACGTAACCTTCGAGTCCCTCCCACCCCAATATTTAAGTAGTTCGAACACATGGCGGGTGCAACCATCTAAGGTTTTAGAAAATTCGATAAACGTGTATACATTTTTCGGATTTTACACATTTGGACACCATTTCAGGATAACGGTTTTAAAAGTTGATATTCTTATCAGATTATAAACTAAAATTCATAAACAGCCTTATGACAGCAAACATGAATAAAAACAAAAACTGACGTCAGTCAGCTGAAATCGAGGAAAAATACACGTTAAAGCTCATGGAGGTTCGTATCCATGGTTCTCAGTGCCACAGACATTGAATAAATACCAGATATAGTATTTACCTGAAAACATTCTATCATGAGCATAGGATTAAATCAATACTATGAAATGGAGCTCTTTGGCAAAATTTCTGCCAAACGCTTCAAGATATATGAAGAGTCTAGCAGAAATTTTGCCAAAACAATACTTAGCCCATACAATACTTAAACTTAGTGTTACTTAAGCAATACTTATACAATACTTAAAACTAGCCCCCTAATATCCAGGATAAGATACTTAGCACCACCTTCCCCCCAACAGCCCACTTACCCCTGAACTACTAGAGTCACCGCTAGATATTCTGTATCCAATTTTCAACACATTTTATTATAATGCTGAAAGGATAACTTCAAACCTTCACTCATGACAAACCATTTGCTTTCTGTATCCAAAAGGTTATCACATTGCCGTTATGCAAAAAAAAAAAAAAAAAAAAAAAAAAAAAAGGGGGGGGGGGGGGCACTTTGTCCAAATAATATTACGTTTTTACTCTTCAGACATGCGTATTGAAAATAATTCTCATTTCTGAAGAACGACGAATTATTTCTTTTATCAGAAAATTATTATTTTCTTATATCAAGAGAACGTATTCCTATGAATGAAATATGGGATTATACCATTATACAATACAAATTTGGAAGGTGCGAAGATGCATTTACACTAATAAACGGATTCATATCTTCCAAACTTATTCCTATTTATCAGAAGCACAGTTTTCCTATCTAATCACCTGCATTTCCGTTTTTCAGAAACCCATCATTTCTTTCAGGGGCGGATTGGCACACCGGGACATTTCCCGGTGGACCACTTGGGAAATGGCCCATTTTCTCGAAATCTTTTATTCTAAATTTTTTAACGAACAAATAATTATTTCACTCCTTATGAATAACAATCGGTAACTTCATTTGTGCTTTATACCTGTCTGAAAAGTTATTTTCTTAAGAACAAAAGCGTTTCCTGCTATCTATAAAGTGGGCGTTTGCTCTGAAAAGGCATAGCAAAGTTCCCTGCACTTATGCGAGAGAAGTGCAGCCGGACTAAGGACACTGTTACAAATTAAGCAAAAGCTAAATAGTTAGACGCAGGTCGTTGGACTTGGAGCTAGCGTAACTGGTAGGTTCTAATTATCCTATTAAAATTTTGACGGAGAAACTAGTATCCATTGTGATCACCCATCATCCCCACACTCGTCCCCACATACATACAAAGCGATTATCAGGCAGAGATATTACGAAAACCGTGTCTCTCCATCATTTGTCTTAAAAGTAACAACGATTTACCACAGAAATGGTTCCTATGGGTCAAACTAGTGGGCTTATTGAAGTACATACTAATACAATAAATATAGGTACCAATAGGGTAACTGATAACGCAGTAGGAGATCAACGACGAAATAAATCCAAAAATTTATTGCGTTGAAAAATTGTTATGTGTCATGTACAGATTTCGAACTCTGATTCATAGTGATTAAGTTGCAGCTGGATTCTCCAAGAGACTTCTGATTTTTGCCAAAACCAAAATTTTTTAAGTTGTCTGGTACAACTCATCACTTTGAGCGTCGTTTGATGCTACACTCAGCCATGAGCAGATTTAGAAAATTATTTTACCATTAAATTGCTGTTGAGATTTGTTCACGACTGAATTCGTTTTAAAATGCATGTTTCGACAGTTCTCTTTCCCTCAGTATCTAACAGTTTTTTGTTTTTGTTTTCATGAGGGAGTGCGTGAGGTGTACCTCTTTAGGTACGTGTCCTTTTTAAACGGACCGGAAGACTAAATTTTCCGGCCTGGTTTGGTTGTCCCAATCAGCCCGATTTCTTTATATAGAACGTTTATCGGATATCCAGTGGTGAAAGTGGGTGGGAACAGTGTTCAGTTATTAGTAAGGGGAACGGCGTTCCCCTAAATAGTGGTAAACTAAAGTACACAACATTAAAAAAAAAATGTTCTGAAGAATTACACCGAGAAAATTTTAGCTCGCAGTTTATCTATATCTATGAATTCCATTCGTGATTTGTGTAAGATTTTTACGTTTGGAAATTTTGTCTCTGATTTTGCAGTTTTCAGAGCTTTTGATCCAAGACAATAAATTTTTTCCTTTGGACTCTTAGCTAAAGGCCCGTACTCAGAGGGGATGCTGGCATTCCACTGTTTTGCTTTTGTCGTTTAGTACGTTATCCCGCATGGCAGAATGTCTAACTAGTAGCAGTGTTGCAGGCTTGATTTAGAAGTACTTTCACCACTATGTATATCTGTTCTGTAAAAGTTTTTTCCTTATATCAAAAAGTTATCTCATTTTTACTAATCACAATATCGTCTTTTTTTGGTATTTAAAAAAAAATGTCTCATTTTCATCCTAATCCTGAAAATTAATTTTCTTAAATGGAAATAAGATCTTTCTTTTACTGCCACGCGGCTATCCAAAAACATCCCTTCACTGATTACTGAAATGAGCTCTGATGAAATAATTACTGTTAAACCGTTTTTTAAATATTTTATGATGAATATCACCTTTCTGAACCACAGCAACTTCCTCTGTAGTTAAATAAGAGGTTTTTACCAGGGAGAGTCAAATGTTTGTCCCGTTTTGAGCTACACATAATGTTGGGTCTCCATTCTTGGGCGAAACGCGAGCCAGCGTCGACTGGATACCGCGATGACGTGTGGATGACGATGCTCATTTTGCACGGAGCCACATTGCATTATCAGGTGGGCACAGGATGGAGTCGATAAACGTGCAGTTCGGGTGCTTCCAGGCCATTGGGGAGGGGGTGCTTCCAGGCCATTGGGGAGACGCGGCTGCAGCAGCCAGAGAAATTCATATAGTTGAAGGCAAGGAAACGGCTGACAGCAGCACTGCGCCAAAATGGTTCCGGCGTTTCCAGTGCTGTCTCGAAGACACGCTGAGGGCAGGGGCTCCGGCGTTTCACTAGTCTCGAAGACACGCTGAGGGTAGGACATACAATGACCACTAAAATTGACACCCTCGTCGAAGCTGTGAGCGCGTACTGCGGTACATGACAAATGGCAGCTGAGACGGGATCTTTCCAATCCACCATCATCAGTCACTTGCAACAGCTTGGTTTCTCCTCCAGGCGACATTGAATGGTTCCCCATCAACTGGCACTCCAGCAGGCAGAACAACTTATCCCTCTATCGTAGATTGCTGTCCAATTCACATGACGGTTGATCTTGGCGTCGTATAGGGACAGGTGATGAAAAGTGGGTATTCCTACGTTTTCCCACCACTGGAATCAGTAGCTGTGGCAGGGCCAGGAAGCACAGCCAGTGGCGCAAAGAGGGCGGTTTGAGAAGAAAGTCATGCTGAGTGCCTCATGGAAATGGAATTCCTAGGGTTTTGTGCACTGGAAACTTGTGCCAGATGATTAAGTGCTGCAAGAAAACTTCTATGCCGAATAACTGCAGCAGGTCCACGCTGCTCTGTGCCAACACTAACCAGCGCTCATCATCATGAAGCGGGCGTTGCTGCAAGTGGATAATGTCCCAAGTCACACCTCCAGAAAGGCCCCCGAGAACTGCAAGAATTGGGATTGTTGAGATTCTACCACATCCTCCATACAGTCCAGATCTTGCCTATCTAATTAACACCTGTTTCGTTCCATGACCCATTTCTTACACTGACGTCACTTTGCTTTGGTGGCAGATGTGGAATCTGGCATTTTTTTTGATTGGCGTTTAACGACCACCGTCAGCAACTCAATGGACTATAAGCAGTCGCCCATCCCCAATTTAGAGCCACTGGCTCCAGGGAAGGGAAAGAGCCAGTGCTGTAAGACAAACGCAACATCCATGCCTCACCGAGATTCGAATCCGGAAACCTTTCGGACGAATGATCAAATGCCCACTGCGCCACCGGAGCGATTTCAAAGAGTTTCCGTTCTTGAAATCTGTCACGTGGTACGACCGTGAGATCGTGGCTCTGGTGGAACGTTGGCAAAGCATTATATATATAAACAAGTTAGTAAAATCACGCAATGCATTGATTATGATACGCTTTCCAACATACCAGAAATTATTACTCAAGTTTTGAGGATAATGGCTGTGGAATAAATCTCGCTCCTGTGTCCTGACCTTTGACCCTATTTTGATGATATTCAACAGAGCCGGTTCAGTATACCTCAGGAATAGCATACTAAAGGTTTGTCGCAATAGAAGCAGTTTTATGCAAGTTATGAGAATAATGGTTGTGGAATAAATCTTGCTTTTGTGCAATGACCTTTGACCCCATTTCGTTGATATTCAACAGAACAGGTTCACTATACCCCCGGAACAACATGATAACGTTTTGTCGCAATCGAAGCATTTTTAGGTAAGTTATGATGCACAAGGGCAACGGAATGGATCCCACTCCAGTGTCCTGACCTTTGACCCCATTTCGTCCATTTTCAATAGGGTTCGTCCCCAGGTGGTTCCTTACCACATACTAAAATTTCATCGAAATCGAACCATTTTTACGCAAGTTATGACGCATAAGGGCAATGGAATAAATCCCGCTCTTATGCCCTGCCTGACCTTTGACCCCATTTCGCCCATTTTCAATAGAGTTCGTGCCCAGGTAGTTTCCTACCACATAATAAAATTTCATCAAAGTCGAACCATATTTACGCATGTTATGACACATAAAGGCAATGGAATGGGTCCGCTTTTATGTCCTGACCTTTGGCCCCATTCCGCCCATTTTCAATAGGGTTCGTCCCCAGTTGGTTTCCTACCTCATACTAAAACTTCATCGAAATCGAACCATTTTTACGCAAGTTATGCCGCATAAGGGCAATGGAATAAATCCTGCTCTTATGTCCCAACTGACCTTTGACCTCATTTCGCCCATTTTCAATAGGGTTCGTCCCCAGTTGGTTCCCTAACACATACTAAAATTTCATCGAAATCGAACCATTTTTACGCAAGTTATGACGCATAAAAGCAATGGAATGGATCCAGCTCCTATGTCCTGACCTTTGACCCTATTTCACCCATTTTCAACAGGGTTCGTCCCCAGGTGATTCCCTACCACATACTAGAATGTCATCGAAATCGAACCATTTTTACGCAAGTTATAACGCATAAGAGCAATGGAATGGATCCAGCTCCTATGTCCTGACCTTTGACCCTATTTCACCCATTTTCAATAGGGATTGTCCCCAGGTGGTTCCCTACTACATACTAAAATTTCATCGAAATCGAACCATTTTTGCGCAAGTTATGACGCATAAGAGCAATGGAATGGATCCAGCTGCTATGTCCTGACCATTTGATCCTATTTCACCCATTTTCAATAGGGATAGTCCCCAGGTGGTTCCTTACGACATACTAAAATTTCATCGAAATCGAACCATTTTTACGCAATTATGACGCATAAGAGCAATGGAATGAATCCCGGCTCCTATATCCTGACCTTTGACCCTGTTTCGCCCATTTTCAATAGGGTTCGTCCCCAGGTGGTCCCCTACCACATACTAAAATTTCGTCGAAATCTAACCATTTTCACGTGAGTTATCGTGCGGACGGACGGACAGACAAAGCTGGAGCATATACGCTTCTTCAACCTAGGTTTGGAAAGCGTAAAAAGACCTGTACTTTGCAAAATGAGGTGAGCGTGTATGACTTTCATGTATCATCAAACATTTTCGCTGCAAACGGGATGAACTTTTGACTCACCCCTGGCTTCAACAGACTAAACAAGTGAAATTTCATTAACATTTAACACATGTTAATAAAATTTGTGAAATTTCATTAACATGCTTCAACAGACAAAACAAGTAAAATTTCATTAACATTTAACTGAAACTTGACCACTTGCTACTAATACTCTATTTTTCTGAGCAAAGAATATCAGATGAAAATAATGAATAACCTTTTGAATGCCTCCCCACATGCTGGTGGTGATGGTGAGAACATTATGTGTATGTTTAACTCTAGCAGGACACCAAGTGGAGAGTTACAATTTTTAGCAAGTCTTTCAAAAAAAAACACACGACATGCTAACGCTGTAACCTTGTCTGTCAGTCAGGGCCGCAGCTACCGGAGAGGGGGAGAGGCAGGGAGGGCAGGTCATTCCAGGGACATAAATTCATGTTCTGGAGGATGTAAAAAATAGAAATTGTAACTAAAAAAGAAAGTTACACTCTTCAGTATTTTGTTTTTAAACACTTAGCCTCATGCAGTATTCCATGCAATTAACCAGGTATACAGAGTAGCGTACACTATGAGGTGTGAACATCTCAAACCCATTAAAGGAAATTTCCAAAACAGTGAATCGAGGCATAGAAAACAAATATGTTGATATGCCTAATCTCCATGACCTTTCCGAACATATCGTTGGGATGAAGAGCTAATTAATCATTTGTGTTCTCTCCCAGAAAGTTTTCTTAGCATTTAATATTGAAAGGAATTTCCAAGCCCTACTCTTAAAGCTTCTGCCTATTGTTATATACACTATCTGATACTCATTCATTCTGTGCTGCTTTATTTTTCGTTCTACGTTTCTGTGGAGTGTTGTGTTGTCAGCGTTCATATAACATTTACGCTTTACTTTACTTGGTATTTACAACTTGTGATCCTTGGGTATTTACGAAATTTTTACATTTTTAATAAAGTTATGTCGAAAACCTGAAGTGCAATTTTTGAACGATCATAACATTTCCGTATAACAGAGGTGTGTAAGAAAGTAAAAACCAGGTATTATTTAAGTGGAACTTGAAGAGGCATAATTTTGAACTCGAAGGGGCGTAATTTCAAGTCTCGCCCTCCCAGATAAGAAAAGGTTGCTACGGTCCTGCTGTCAGCCCATTCATCTGTGGAAATCACATCGCTGCACCTATTAGTCTAACAGCTCTTTTTGCATTGGGAAGCCTGATAGCGTTGATCCTTGCCTTTTGTTCTTTTTTCCGATGCCAACTCCAACTCACTTCGTCTTGCTCCAGAACCCTCAAGTGGAATGATCAACTCGAACCACCAGTTGAGCACGTTGAAAAAACACAAGAAAATTGTGCAATATCCTGAGGTTTACCAGTGAAGATGAAGCAGTGAGTAACAATTTAATTTATACATAATACTTAACCTTAGATTTTTTAAATATTAAGTAGCTTTTAACAGTGTCAGTTCATTGTCTGACGAGACAGTGTGGTTTCCTGCAAACACTTTAATATTGATACAACGTGTGAAACAGTAGAATGAAATATCACAAACTATGTAGTTGAAAGATATTTATAATGTAATTCAGAGAATAGTAATTGTCTTAGAGTATGTGGTTCTTTGTGGTTCTGAACCTTCTGGTAGAAAGGGTGATTTCTGGAATAAGCTGAAAAGTGTTTTGAGTCAGTTTGGAGCTAAAAAAGCTGTTCTAGCAAGTGATTTCAATGCTAGAGTAGGTATTCAGAATGTGATTTCTGACAATACTCTGGGTAAGTTTAATGATTCCATTATGAATGATAATGGTGAAAGATTAATTCAAGTTTGCATTGAGAACAGATTGTGTTTATACAATACATGTTTTTAAACCACAAGTGAAGCCACACAACAGGGCAGAATTGTGCTCAGCAGCAGAAAAGTGTGATACATTTTGAGGTTCAGATGTTGGATATAATCATTACCTGTTAGTGTCATGAGTTAAGTGGAAATCTGGGGTTGGAAAAAGAGAAAATTCCAGTGATAATTAAAAAAAAAAAAAGAATAAAGGTTGAAAGCTTCCGGAAGAACATCACTGTTATTTTGAAATGCTAAGTGAACAACTGACTCAGTTGAGGACATATGAATGGGGAAGGATGTGTAAAAGAAGTGGACATGCTTAAGAACTATGCTTTCACTATCATTGAAGAGGTTTGTGGTACTGCAACAGAGGGAAGCATTAAGTAATGCTTAGTAGAACAGTGAGATTAAAGATGTGGTAAAAAGGAAGAAGGAAATCTATCTGGAAAGATTGCAAAGAAAAGTTACAGAGGACGAATATCATTGCAAAATGAGTACAGCCACAACAGTGGTTCCATCAGAGTAAGGCAAAGGAAAGATAAGATGGATAGGCAAGAATCTTCTTTTTGGAAAGATATGAAATCGTACTGGACGCACACAAGACATTTAAAAGACAAGGTAAACAAAGTTCTAAGTTGGGCGAAGAACAAGGTCATAGAAATGATATGGCAGCCTAATGATTTAGGTGAAAAATGGGGTAAATACTTCATAAAATATCAGAACATGAAAGATGATATCGAGGTAGAAGCAGATGATGGCACAGAGAGAAGCAAGCACAGAAGGTTCCCAAGGGAAAATGTTTGTACAGCTATAAAATCTCTTCAAAATGGTAGTGCCCAGGGGGTAGATGGCTTAACAGCTGAGATGTTAAAACATGGTGATGACTCCATTATTGACAGTTTAACTGGGATTTGTCAGTTGTTTTGGAAGTTAGTTGTCCCACAAGACTAGAGGGATGCTATCACTGTTCCTTTGTATAAGGGAACAAAGTGATCTGACAGAATTAAGAACCACTGAGGTATAAGCTGACATAATGTGCCAGTAAAAGTGTTCAAAAAGAGTTATTTTATGCCTGCTAAGAGCTGCACAAACCAAATATTTCATTGGGTAAGATGATCGAAAATAATCTGTTTGTTAGTGGGAAGGTTTGCTGCATTTGTAGATCTGGAGAAAGCTTATGAGAGAGAAAACAGGGTGGTTCTGTGGAAAGTCTTGATAATGGAAATCTGCTTGAATGTTTGAAAGCTATGCCTGCTGGCCCTAGAGTATGTGACTGTGTGAATGATGTTTTGCCGAAATGGTCTTCTATTGGTGCAGGAGTCAGACAAAGCTATAGATTGTCACCATGGCTGTTCATTATATTTATGGATGGATGGATGCATGTATGCATGATGCCAAAAGAGACAATACTGGTTTATGTCTTGCTCACTGTTTGAGAAGGTTGCTATATGCTGATGACAAAGTCCCATTACTGTGAGCAAAAGTGAATTGCAGAATATGTTGTCCCAGATATAAGAAGAGTGTATGAAATTTCAAATTGAGAATAAATAAAGGGAAAAATCACAGTTTTGGTTTCAAGAGTTGAACTACTAGTACTGAATGCAAGATCAGTCTGAACAATACAGAGTTGGACCAGGTGATAAGTTTATGTATTTAGGAAGCATGTCTAACAGTGAAAACAGAGTAGGTGGTGATATCAGGTGAGTAAACTCAGCTTTGAAAGCCGTAGCTGCTTTAAGAAAAGTTCTTGAATGGCTGTATTACAAAATAGCCATTTAATCATTCATACTCTGATGTCTGGTAGTAGGTTCTTGAAAAGTTTTTGAATGGCTATATTCATATTCTGATGTATGGAAATGAAATTTAGGTACTGAAGGACCAACACAGAAGTCTGTATGCAGGAAAGATGTGTTGATTTCAGGGGTTTGTGGCAAGACATGTTTTGACCATGAAACAAATGAAGATGTGTTGCAGATGCGTAATCTGAAGCAAAATATTGTTAGTACAGTGGAGACAAATAGTTTGAGGAAATTTGGCCACGTTGAAAGAATGATTGATAAAGTGCTAACAATGATCATTTATTCAGCCCAAGTGGCAGGAAAGAAAGGTTGAGGAAGGCAAGCAAAAGAAATCATAGAATTAGAATGACCATATTCAGGAAGGTTTGCATGAGAAAAAAGATAATGAATGTGAAATACAAAAGGTCTTGAGTGAGATGTGTGATGGAAGTCAGTGAAATTCAAGTTTTTGTGCTTCAAGATCATTGTAAATACAGACATTTGATACATCAATAACTTACTGTTGATGTAAAATCTAACATCATCAGTAACTTCAATTTGGTAGTTGATCTTTCTTTGATGAGCTACTCCTTCAATCTCATAAAACTGCTCAGTGATACCTATGCATATGTATTTTGTTTTTGTTTGAGGGGTTCAACAACCACCGTGAGCAACTCAATAGGCTATAAGCAGTTGCTCATCCTTAATTTGGGGTCACTGGTTCCAGGGAAGGGAGAGAGCCAGTGCCGTAAGACAAGCACAACATCCATGCCTCACCGGGATTCGAATCCGGACCCATCTCGGACAAATGATCATAAGCCAGCGCATGGACCACTGCACCACCAGGGCAGATGCATATGTATACACGTCACTGTTGGCATAACAAATATCATAATGACAGTAAATAAAAATGCAAAAACACAAAATTGTGCTAAATTTAAAATTTGGAACTAGTAATATGCATGCTCATGGCAACTTCAACTGTAGGTCATAACTTCTGGAAATCAGTTTACACAGGGATTAGTAGATTAATGCTTTACTTACTGCCAAATTTTTGGACAGGACACTAGTTCATCATCAGGACAAGTTGCAACAACAGACTAATGAAAATTATTATGTTGCATGTTATTCCATTGTTTACCATGCTGTATAGTGTGCATGCTTACATGATGGTCTTTTCCATCTGAATGATAATACCTAATTTGTTAACTCATCCTAATGATGACCGGGTGAAAATTTGGCAGAATGTGAATTATTCATTTACTAATCCTTTGTAAACCAATTTCTAAAGGTTACAATTTGCTTCAATTTTCCAAAGGAAAAAAAAAAAAGAAAACCACTTTATTTTGTCTTTAGATATTTCCCAATAACAATAAAAATAAGAAAATTTCATATTTAAAAAAAAAAAATTGATTTCAAGAAGAAGTCCTTTCATTCTACTTTTTCTCAGAGTTTTTGATTATCAGCAGTTTCTGGTCTTTTGTTGACTTTCATGGCCTGTTCTCAATGCTTTGATTTCAGTTTGTAAGTTTCATTGACACTTAACACAATCTGAATTAAGTTGCCAGATTCCACTTAAAGATTTGTCCATGGTAAATAAAAATTACAGGCTATGATGCTTCCTGAATGCCAGTAGAGATTTATTTAACAACATCAAGTAGCAGGCAACCTTAGTGAGAGATGGGTTTGCCTTCTCGGGGCACTCCATGGGCAACAATGGCACACACAACAGCAACTAGGGCCTCTGTGAATCTTGGAGAGGTGCCAGCTAGTTCTGTGTGACATTGGCAAAAAGACTCCAACTCACTGGGTTTTGTTCCAGAAACCTTAGGTTGGATGACCAACTGGAACCGTCAGCTATGGACTAATCCCCCACACTGGTGTACTTTCCTGATTAAAAAGACACAAAGAAATCAATATCCAGAAAGATTATGAGCATAAAGTATAGATCTTGTACGCACATATTTCTCGATGTATCGAGATTTAAAAACATGTTTTTCATACAATCTTGTGTACGGCATGTGATGAATGTCAGTGAAGCCCGAGTTGTATGTCAAGATCACTGTAAATGGAGAAGTATGATACAACAACAGTAAGTAAAAATTATCTGGTAGTTTGTATTTTTTTGAGCAGCTAACCTCTGAATCTCTGAGAACAGCTTAGTGGTATGTGTAATATGTATATGTATCAACTAGCATTCAGAAAGAACCACAACCTGTAATGTTTATTTACAATGGACAACATCTGTAAGATTTGGAGACCTCATTCATGTTTAAATATATAAATACTAAGTGAAAGACTGCCAACAATGACAGGGAAAAGCAAGATATGTACAGTAATTTTTTAATAACCAGGTATTTTCTTTTTGTTTGTGAACTTATAATTGTGCAGTTGAAAATGTTAAAATGTTATGGTAGTTCATGTGCAGATGCACAAACATTATTTTTTCGTTTTTGTTTCTTCCTTTTTCATTTCTTTTACAGATACAAATAAAAGAAAACCTGGTTATATTCTCTGAAAAAAAATTATTTATATTCTGACAATTTCGTCGTTTAAGAAAAAAGAAAGTTCCCACATCATATTTCTTCAGCATATGCATGAAATAATAATAACATACTGTTACCTACTGTATTGGAACTCTCAATTTTTAGACTTAAATTAGAAAAACTGGTTTGACAATCTAAAATAATCATTTTAGGTTTACAAGGGGAATCTTAAAACTAAATTTCATATGATAGGATTTTAAACGAATAATTCTGAATGTCATTTATGAACGACAAAGTAGAACCAAAATTCCTAACATAACATTTTCCTGTTTCTAAAGATCTGCTGTGAAGATTTTAATCATGGACATAAAGCATCTATGACGTCATGTCAGAATGACTTGGATGAGATGACATCACATCAGCAGCTATGAAAAATCAGTTTTTGTTGCCATGACAGCAAAGCAAAGTGGTATACACATGCACTGTGTTGATTGGCTATATTTTATTGTTGTAAGAATCTTACCTTGATATGGAGTGTCACAGAAATGCATGTCAAAGTGAAACAGATTTGTTCCAAATATGAAACAATGAACATAAACACTACAACAATAAAAACAAGTAACTTATATTGTTTGAGGCAGAGATTCAACAATTAAAACAGGCAAGCACCAAGAGGTGCCAACAAAATGGGACAAATGTTCAGACAAAGAAAATTATATTATGTAAATATGAATAGGTATGAAAAGTACACCAATTATAGGCACATTAAAGTTTTGGTTTTTATTTTGCATAGAATTATGCAGAGAGATAACTTGAAAAAGTGTAAAACAGGAAAGTAATTTTCTGCATGAACTTCTGTTACTTGCATTTCTAATGAAATATAGCTTGGTGGTGGTGGTGGGGGAGGGGGGGGGGTGCAGTTTAAAAAATGCTTACGAAAACGAAATTGCGATGAAATTCTCATTTATATTGATATAAAGTTCAAATATACTGGCTCAAAAATTCCTGGGTGAGGTAGTCCAGTGGTGCTTCTTATCCTTGAGATTAGCTGGCAGTTGAACTTAATGGTATTTACTGGTTGTTGGCAGATGTATGATTCTTGAAGTGGAAATTTGATGTGGAGTTAATAGACAGGACAATGGCTGAATGAATTGACAGGCTAAATGAGGGTGGTGATAGTTTAAAGTTGGATATTGAAATTAAGCTAATTAAAGCCAATAATGCAAAATGTAAAAACAAAACACTGTGAAATGTTGATAAAAAAGCAAATTTCCACTTCCAGAATCATATGTCTGCCAATAACCAGTAAATACTGTTATATTCAACTGCCAGCTAATCTCAAGAATGAGAAACATCACTGGACAATCTCAACCAGCACCTTTGAACTTTCTATCAATATAAACAAGAATTCCATTGCAATTTTATTTTCATAAGCATAATTTTAAATTGTACACCCAAGCTATATTTCTTTGCTTAGCATTAGAAAACGTGAGTAACAGAAGTTTATGTGGGACACGGTTTTCCTGTTTTACATTTTTTAATTTATGCAAATATGTTTTAATTTCCACTTCTGAACAGAAAGCATCTTTGTTTGCGCCATTTTAGCATCTATGTAGGCAAAAATGTTCAAGACAGAGCTGGAACAATGGATTAAAAACCCTTACAAAAAAAGTTAACAATGTAAAGCACCTGATGAAAATGGGATTGGCAATGCAGTATACTAATGCGTACTGCCCAATGCGTTTTATTAATGTGTAAGTGCATGTTTATCATTTTCATGTCAGTGGGTGGGGAACACATGGAAAAAGGCAAAAGATTAAGGACATCAAAGATGTCTAAGTAGGGATGAACACTGTCATAGGCTTCGATGAAATATATAGGTATTTTCTTACCAATAGCGCATTACTGCACTCCCATAAAAAAAAAAAAAAGCTAAGCGGGTGCTGAATTACCCCTCTGTTCCACCTGATGATGGGGTGAATGTTGCCCTGAAAGTACTAGTGGGGTATTTTAATCTGTAAATAGTTTCATCTTTTATTAAATATCGTACCAAGACAGTGAAGTTTTTATTTCATTTGATAGGTATTGTTTTTGTGGAAAAGAGAGCTCTTGCTGTTCGGTCTGTGTTTGAGGTTGAATGTACGTCTATAGTCTCCACATAATGACCAGAAAGAAACATCTACACTGAAGGAGTATGGAAAACAATCATGCTTGCCCCATGGATGGATGGGAGTCTAGGATATTAACAGTTAAAAAACAGAGTGGAGAAAGAAAAAGAAAAAAATTCTCCATTCACTGATGAAATGAGAAACATGGAAGCTGGAACTATTATTCTTGGAGCAGTCATTAAATTATATTGTTAAGTTTAAAGATGACGTTTGATGCTTCATTATAGTACGTAGGTCATCTAAAAAGTAAAGAACGTTTGCGCATGGCGTATGCGCAGGTTCCAATGTGTTGTTGGCTATCTCCTGGCACCATTTTTGGGTGTGTATTATTCATTTGTGGTTAGTTAAGATCTTTCAAAATAAACATGCGCATTCAAAATGCAGCCGAATTCAAAGTTCGATCAGTTCTCCGTTTTCTGACTGCTGAAAACACCAGACCTATTGTCATTCATCAGAGACTTATTCAATAGTATGGAGAAGGTGTTCTGTATGAATTCAGTGTCAGAAAGTGGTGCAGAGTGTTTAAAAATGGAAAAACAGACGTCCATGAGGAAGAGCGTTCAGCGAGTGCCCCTCTCTCATCACGAACGAATGCCATAAACGCCCATCCGCACACTGCCAGGAAGACAAAGGAGCTGTTTGATGAGTTCCATTGGAAATTTTTGAGCACCCACCTTACAGCCCGGACTTAGCACCATCGGACTGCCACTTGTTCCCCAATTTACCAATTTAAAGCAGTTCCTTGGTGGACAACGTTTTGATGATGATGCGCTAAAGGAGGCTGTTATGGACTGGCTGAAAGGACAGGCAGCAGAGTTCTATGAGGAGGGATACTTAAACTTATTATAAGATATGAAAAGTGCCTCAATGTCCAGTGCGACTAGGTAGAAATATAGGCTAAGGTATGAGTTAAAAATTGTAAATAAAATTATTAAAAGTTTAAAAATATATAGCTGCTATAACAAAACGTTCTTTACTTTCTGGAAGACACTTGTATATAGTCTTAGTTTGAGAAAATTAGTTTTGCAGATATGTTTAAAAAACAATAACTAACAGCATCCTACCACAGAGGAAATAAACGAACTCATGTGTCATGGCTCTGATAGGATTCTAAGCTGATTGAGTATTATGCAAGGTGGCAGAAATCTGTGAGGACCATTATAAGATCTTTAAGCAGAACCTGGTAACATAAGTCAAACTACTCCCTGAATGCTAGCATTGAATTATTTAATAACATCAACTACCATTCAGGAAGTACCATGGACTATAATTTTTATTTACCATGGATAATATCTTCTTTAATATTCTTTGAGTTTTTGTAATCAGGGAAGTTCATCGGTGTGGAGGATTAGCCCATGGCTGACAGTTCCAGTTGGTGTTCCAGGGTGAGAGAAATGATATGGGAGCCCAGTGAGCTAAGTGAAAGTTGGGGTGAGTACTTCTGTGATTTATTAGACCATGAAAGCAAAAGTGATTCTGAGGCAGAAGCAGATAATGTCATAGTGAGAGATGGAAGCACTGGAGGGATCTAAAGATAAAAGGTGTGTAAAGCCCTAAAATCTCTTCAGAATGGTAAGGCTTCACGAGTCGATGGCATATCTGCTGAGATGCTAAAATATGGTGGTGACCCTGCGACTGACTGATTAACTGACATTTTCCAGTTACGTTGGAAGTTACGAATGGTCCCTCAGGGTTGGAGGGATGCTATAATTGTTCCCTTGTAAAAGGGAAAGGGTGATCAGACTGAATGCTAGAAATTTCCATGGTATCAGTTTGCTGAGTGTGCCAGGAAAAGTGTTTGGGAAGGTCGCTATTGATAAGGTACGAGGTCTTACATCAGAGAAAGTATGGGATGTACAGAGTGGTTTTATGCCTGGTAAGAACTTTTGTGGTATCAGTTTGCTGAGTGCGCCAGGAAAAGTATTTGGGAAGGTCATTATTGATAAGGTATGAGGTCTTACATCAGAGAAAGAATGGGATATACAGAGTGGCTTTATGCCCGGTTAGAACTTTTGTGGTATCAGTTTGCTGAGTGTGCCAGGAAAAGTGTTTGGGAAGGTGATTATTGATAAGGTACAAGGTCTTACATCAGAGAAAGTATGGGATGTACAGAGTGGTTTTATGCCTGGTAAAAACTTTTGTGGTATCAGTTTGCTGAGTGCGCCAGGAAAAGTGTTTGGGAAGGTCATTATTGATAAGGTACGAGGTCTTACATCAGAGAAAGAATGGGATATACAGAGTGGCTTTATGCCCGGTTAGAACTTTTGTGGTATCAGTTTGCTGAGTGTGCCAGGAAAAGTGTTTGGGAAGGTGATTATTGATAAGGTACAAGGTCTTACATCAGAGAAAGTATGGGATGTACAGAGTGGTTTTATGCCTGGTAAAAACTTTTGTGGTATCAGTTTGCTGAGTGCGCCAGGAAAAGTGTTTGGGAAGGTCATTATTGATAAGGTACGAGGTCTTACATCAGAGAAAGAATGGGATATACAGAGTGGCTTTATGCCCGGTTAGAACTTTTGTGGTATCAGTTTGCTGAGTGCGCCAGGAAAAGTGTTTGGGAAGGTCATTATTGATAAGGTACGAGGTCTTACATCAGAGAAAGAATGGGATATACAGAGTGGCTTTATGCCCACTTAGAACTTTTGTGGTATCAGTTTGCTGAGTGTGCCAGGAAAAGTGTTTGGGAAGGTGATTATTGATAAGGTACAAGGTCTTACATCAGAGAAAGTATGGGATGTACAGAGTGGTTTTATGCCTGGTAAGAACTTTTGTGGTATCAGTTTGCTGAGTGTGCCAGGAAAAGTGTTTGGGAAGGTTATTATTGATAAGGTACGAGGTCTTACATCAGAGAAAGAATGGGATATACAGAGTGGCTTTATGCCTGGTTAGAACTTTTGTGGTATCAGTTTGCTGAGTGTGCCAGGAAAAGTGTTTAGGAAGGTGATTATTGTTAATGTACAAGGTCTTACATCAGAGAAAGTATGGGATGTACAGAGTGGTTTTATGCCTGGTAAAAACTTTTGTGGTATCAGTTTGCTGAGTGCGCCAGGAAAAGTGTTTGGGAAGGTCATTATTGATAAGGTATGAGGTCTTACATCAGAGAAAGAATGGGATATACAGAGTGGCTTTATGCCCGGTTAGAACTTTTGTGGTATCAGTTTGCTGAGTGTGCCAGGAAAAGTGTTTGGGAAGGTGATTATTGATAAGGTACAAGGTCTTACATCAGAGAAAGTATGGGGTGTACAGAGTGGTTTTATGCCTGGTAAAAACTTTTGTGGTATCAGTTTGCTGAGTGCGCCAGGAAAAGTGTTTTGGAAGGTCATTATTGATAAGTTATGAGGTCTTACGTCAGAGAAAGTATGGGATGTACAGAGTGGTTTTATGCCTGGTAAGAACTTTTGTGGTATCAGTTTGCTGAGTGCGCCAGGAAAAGTGTTTGGAAAGGTCGTTATTGATAAGGTACGAGGTCTTACATCAGAGAAAGTATGGGATGTACAGAGTGATTTTATGCCTGGTAAGAACTTTTGTGGTATCAGTTTGCTGAGTACGCCAGGAAAAGTGTTTGGGAAGGTCATTATTGATAAGGTACGAGGTCTTACATCAGAGAAAGTATGGGATGTACAGAGTGGCTTTATGCCTGGTTAGAACTTTTGTGGTATCAGTTTGCTGAGTGCACCAGGAAAAGTGTTTGGGAAGGTCATTATTAATAAGGTACGAGGTCTTACATCAGAGAAAGTATGGGATGTACTGAGTGGCTTTATGCCTGGTAAGAGCTCCACTAATAAAATGTTTGCATTACACATGATTGAAAAGTATCTGTCTGTTGGTAAAAAAGTGTTAGCTGCCTTCATATTGCAGATTTAGAGAAGGCTTATGACCGAGTAAATAATAGGACTGTGGAAGGTATTGAATAAATATGGTATTACTGAGAATCTACTTAATAGTGTGAAAGCCATGTACGCTGGCAGTAGAGCATGTGTACGAGTGAATGGCGTTTTATCAAAATGATTTTCTATTGGTGCAGGAGTCAAGACACGGTTGTGTAATGTCACCCTGGCTGTTTAGTATATTTATAGATGCATGCACAATACCAAAATGGATAATACTGGTTTATGTCTTGGTAATATGAGTGTGTGCAGATTGCTCTATGCTGATGACACAGTGATGTTGGCAGAGAGCAAAAGTGAGTTGCAGAGTATGTTGTCCCGAATGTCCAAAGTTTGTATGAAATTCAAACTGAGTATGAATAAGGGAAAAAACAAAGTTATGGTTTTTGAGCGAGGAACTGTTCGCACTAAATGCAAGATAAGTCTTAATGGCACAGAGATTGGCCATGTGAATGGGTTCGTATATTTAAGATGTATATTTGACAGAGAGGACGAATTAGATGGTGAAATTAGTAGGAGAGTGAGTTCTTCATTGAAAGTTGTAGCAGCCTTAGGAGGATTTTGCAAGAGTGATGGGTTCTCTAGAGAGTCCCACATGGCTGTGCATGAAAGTGTAATTGTTCCTACTCTGATGTACTGCAGTGAAACCCGGGCACCTCAGAAAAGATGTAGGAGTCGTCTGTGTGCTGGTGAGATGTGTTACTTACGGGGAGGGGGGGGAGACACCCACTGATCATGTGAGAAATGAAGATGTGTTGCAGATGTGTAATGTGAGGCAAATGCTGTTAGTAAGGTGATCACTAAAATCCTTAGGTAATGAGTGATGTGGTTACTAAGAGAATTTTTTCAGCCCAAGTGGCAGGAAAACAAGGTAGAGGAAGGCCAAGGAAATCATGGGAGGACCAGATTCAGGAATGTCTGCTTGAGAAAAAGATTATGTGTATGAAGTACACAAGGTCTTGTGTGCTGCGTGTGATGGATGTTAATGAAGCTCAAGCTGTGTGCTGAGATCGTTGCAAATGGAGACATTTGATACACCGACTTTAAGTAAATTTTAGTTCCATCAGATAAATGTTTACTTGGCAGTTGGTCTTTCTTTGAGGAGCTAATCTCTCTTAATCTCAGAGAACAGCTTAATGATATGTACGTACGTATGTATGTATGTATGAATAATATCTTTAAGTGGAATCTGGTAACAATTCGAATTGCATTCAGTGTCGATAAACTTTAAGAACTGAATTCAAAGCATGGGAAAATATATTGACGGTCAACAAAATGTCAAAAATGTCTGCTAATAATAAAAAACTCAGAGAAAACGGAATGAAAAAAATTCTGAATATAATCTCTATTTCTGAGTAAAGACAAAATATTTTTCTGGTGACTTTTCTATTCCAGCTGCTCTTTCTATTACCTTAGTTTAGTAACATTACCATAATAAGCAAACATCTTGTACTATACTGTGCAAATTAATTGGGACAAGCTATTTTATTCTCAGAATTGTAATGTGATCGCCAGTTGATGTCGGAAACCCACGTAAACCGGTTTTATCAACTGTGAGGTGGTGTGACTGTTAGAACTTGATAGTAAGAATGTGGTTTGACCGGTTTTTAACAGGAAATAGGCACTTCAGCTTCAGTTGTGAGCTTTCGTGTGTGACAGGTGGATGTTAGTTTTTGCTCTGTGAGTAAGTGTTGCTTTCGTGCATTGAAAAATGGATATTTCCCCAAGGAAGCGTGCAAAAATAATTGCTCTGAAGGATCACACTTCTATGACAGTGAGAGATATCGCTTCTGCAGTTGGTGTAGGCAAATCAAGTGTATCAAGATTGCTTACGCGATACAATGCATCTGGATCATCGTCTCCAAAAAGGAGAGATAAATGTGAAAGAAAATGAAAAACAACTCCACAAACCAATAAATATCTAATCAGAAATAGTAAAATGAATCTAAAAAAAAAACAAGCACCGATCTTCAAAGAGATTTATTGGCTAGTGGTTGTGATGTTAGTGATTCAACTGTACACCGTAGGCTTATGGAAGTTGGCTGGAAGGCAAGAAGACTAACGAAAAAACAAAAACAATATTTGAATGCAAAAATGAAGATAAAACGTTAAGCATGGGCCAAAAAATATAAATCATGGACTGCTGACGACTGGAAAAAGGTAATTTTCAGTGATGAAACTCATTTATTTGTGCAGGGTTACCAAGCAAATGTCGTTAGACGAAGCAACTGTAAACCCTTAAGACCTGAGCATGTCAAACAAACTGTAAAACATCCTCAATGTTTTGGGGTTTTTTCACATCAAATGGCGCTGGAAGCTTAGATCCTGTTCAAGGTATGATGAATTCAGCCAAGTACGTAGAAATATTACAATGTAGGATTGTTCCATTCTTGCAAACTTTTGGCGGGACATTTCAACATGACTTGGCCCCATGTCACAATTCGAAATTGGTCAAGAATTTCATGCTGGAAAATCAAATTCATTTGCTTGATTGGCCTGGAAATTCACCAGACTTAAATCCCATAGGAATATTTTGAAGAGAGGTTTAGGTAAAATGGACTGTACAACCAAAGATTGCATGATAACGAATACTATAAAAGCGTGGTTCCACGATTATGAAGTCAAAAATATGTGCACTCAATTAGTTTAGTCAATGCCAAAACGAATTCAAGAGGTCATTTCTGCTAAAGGAGGACATACTTCATACTAATACAGGTATTTATCAGTGTATATTAAGGCATAGTTTTGGAAAAAAGAGTGATTTTTTACTTTGTCCCAATTAATTTGCACAGAATAGTATATTTGAAACATTTCATTTTTTTGTAAAACTTAAGCTGAGTGTTGTGCATCATCTTTGCACCATTTGCATGTTTTATGATCCACTTTTGGGGGTATACACCAAATGCACAGCACACCATGCAAGTGTTGCTCATGACGATGATGGGCAAAACACGTAACAATATTAACAAATAAAGGTAACTTGATCACGCTAGTTATGCTAACTGAAAACTTTTACAAAAAGTTCGTAAGTTGGAAGCTTTCGACCTTATCTTAGGTCTTCATCACGCCAATGGAATACTAAGATTGTTGCTAGATTCTACATTTGAATTTTTCCTATTTTTGTTGCCAAAACTTAGAATTGATCTCCAGATCAACAGAATGTAGAGAGGAGATTCGGAGTTGCAAGTCATTGAGTTGAAAAGAATTTCTATGCTTTCACGGTAACGGAGGGCAAAACGATTGTCAAAAGAAGCAATTCGTTTTTCAACTCAATGACTTGCAACTCCGAATCTCCTCTCTACATTCCGTTGATCTGGAGATCAATTCTAAGTTTTGGCAACAAAAATAGGAATATTTTTCAACTCAATGACTTGCAACTCCGAATCTCCTCTCTACATTCCGTTGATCTGGAGATCAATTCTAAGTTTTGGCAACAAAAATAGGAAAAATTCAAATGTAGAATCGGGCAACAATCTTAGTCCTCCATTGGCGCGATGAAGACCTAAGATAAGGTCGAAAGCTTCCAACTTACGAACTTTTTGTAAAAGTTTTCAGTTAACGTAACTAGCGTGATCAAGTTACCTTTATTTGTGAGTGTTGCTCATCTCCAGAATGATTAAATCAAGCATTTTCGCACTAGCTCTGTCAGAAATTACTTTGGTTACATATTACATACCATATCATTTTCTCTTCATTAGACAAATGTACAACTCAACAATAATTATTTTTTCTTAAAAATTCAGTAAGCTATATGATAAAATATTGGGATATTCTTTTCTCCATGATATAAAAAATAGGTACAATCATTTGACACATTAAAAATTTTAAGATATCTCAAAATAAAATGAGTGTGGTTGGGTCTCTTTATATACTTGATACAAGACACTGCTGCACCTTGAAATATAATGAATAAAGCCTAATTATAAAAATAAATCACAATATAAAGTTATAAGAATAACTATATTTGCATGAACATGCCACAATGAAGCATATTCATGCTATCATGCAACATGATGTTACCCCTCAGAATTTCTGGAGATTCACATGACACCTTTCCTTTTAGAGTGTAACAGCAGATTTCATTCATACAAAAGTTAATATTTGGATCAGACAAGAGATATAGTCTATTGTTCATGATTTTAAAGGTAGAAAGGAAAATCACAACTATGTTAGAATGGCATCTTGAAAAGCTTGTTCAAAGAGGACTCTCAGCCTTAAACCACACATAAAAATCACTTGATGTTATAAAGATAGGTAATCTTAAATCTGATACATAAATACTCAGAACATATCTGATTTCTAATGGCCCTGAATATTGTTGGCCAGAATATCAACATAAAACACAGCTTATTTTCCCAATTCCTTCTAAACTCATGCTTATGTAGCACAAAACTGATTATTATGCAGCCATTTCAAATTGATTGTCACATAGTACCTCTTCATGTCCATTTGAATGTATTTTCACAATAAATACACCAAGACATTCTCATAAGTCTTGCTCTCAGAAAAACTTTCTGATCACTTATACGTTATTTCCGCACGTTTCTTGTTTTGCTTTTTTTTTTTTTTTTTTTTTTTTGTAGAACAGAACTACTTTCTGTATATCCATTGCTGAGCCTTGAACAGAAACGTTATAGAAGGTGAACACTGCACAAATACTCTATCCTTTTTGTGAGCAAGATACATATTGCAAGGGATAACCCACTTTTGAGAACAGCAATTCTTGTGGTCGTTCTTTCAATAATTATTTTCTTCTTTGTAGTAGTAGTTATAATAGCAGTATATGTTACTTCTAGATGCACAACTGTTATTCTATTAATGTCCCAGTTATCAAATTTACTATATCATCTTACTTCAGATCTAATTTGCACATAGTGATTCCACAGAAACTGAATACATTCAAGCAGGCAAAATATTTCTAAAGGAAGGCATATAATTCGGTCTTATCTGCATTTAAATTAGAAAATGCTGATGATGCATAAAAACTCATTTGTTATGCAATAAATACTACAATAATGGATGCTCTCCACCAGATATTTGCAAAATTAATAAATTAAAATTATATACTACTAACATTAAGTTCTTACATGCTGACCACCTATATGTAAGCCTGTAAGTTTTAACCCACTACTTGTCTAGACACAGCTCGCTTTGTTAATACTAGTAGGTTGGCTTGTAGTGAGAGATCTTCATTTCACATTTAGATTCTACAATCTTTCTATTTGTAATGACTGCATACTTTCTTCTCCACTGTTTTCGTCCAGCCACACTTCTCTCTGCAAATACCAATCTAGTTAGCTAGCATTGAAAGTTCTGCATTTCACTTTTTTGTTCCTATATTCTGGCTGCTTATAAACAAAAGTATGTTTTCTTCTCCATTCTTTGTCTAGTTTTATCACTTACATTGCAACTGTCTATGTTACAAATTCATCCATCCATGGCAAAAGGCCATAAGAGATCTTAAAAATTGTTGAATCATTCATTTAAATCATTTTCCACTGTTTAACTGACATGGTTTATAATGTGAATGCAATATCTGGGTATGAAATGAGGTCAGGTCAGATCACATATTTTCTCCTCCTCCTTTGTTGTGCATAATCACCTAATGTTTCAGTTGTTCAACATTCACTGTTGCTCTATCTGTAGCACTGTGAATTTCTATTTTTGGCCTCTGAATTCACTTCAGTAATTACCAGCTCTATTTTTAGAACTACATATACCACCATGTTTTTAAAACAAAAAATGTTTCCATTGCTGGTAAAATTTTTAAACATAATTGTAATGAAACTATTTCAAATAAGTGTACACTTGTTACATTTCATTTGTCTTATAACCTCTTACTGTTGGTAGCCAGTACTCTTAAATGCACAACATCTGTTTCACTTTTATTCAATGCTGAGGTACCTTTTTTGTGCATTGGCCAATATGGAAACGATGTGCTAATGGACATGGTTTTAAACATTAACAATTACACTTTCTTTACTACCTCATCAGATCTCATGGAAGCAAAATGCATATTCTTACAGCCATGCCTACTATCCAATGTATAAATAGTTTGGTGTAATTTAAAATATGTTTTGATGAACACCTAAACCACTGCAATTTTCAGTTTTGCTTTAGAACATATACAAAGAAAACATTCACCTTCTAAGATTGACTTTTTATTTTCATTAAAAATGGAAATTTAAACTGACAACAGTGAAGTGATATAATCTACACTCTTTTATTCAGGTTCCCACACTGATATAAAAATTCATGCACAGTAATATTGTACAATTTTACCCAGTTAACTAGTTCAAACCGCAATTTATGGAGTAGGCACCAACTAACAAAGCGATCTTGTACTTTGTACTGGTTCAGTGAAAACATGATTAAGCATAGAAAAGTATTAACTTCAAAGTAAATTTGAAAGACTGTTCTGGAATATTTTTTCATTTCTTGTTTGTAAGTTTGAAGTTTTCTATTTAAATTTATATTTATTCATTTTGTGCATTCATTGCACACTGGTTAAAACAGATAAACAAATTTTAAAATGTTTAAAATGTGTGCAATGGAAATGTGTTTATAGTAAGTAACTGGTTTCTCAGTATATACCTAATTAAGTTAGCTTATAGCTGATTATCTATATAAAAAAATTGAACCAGATGCCATCATTATTAACATTCTGAACAAAATGGAAATTTCCCCATTATGCTACTGAAAGTGCATGCAGTCATTCTATGTAGAACAAACAGTAAGAATGGCAAAAAAAGTCTAGTAGAATATCAATACCTTGATTTTAAATTTCCTCAAACAGTTCTCAATTCAGAACTTCCACGACAGGCTTACATTGGATAAAAAGACTACTCTGGGTTGAGATGCTAAAGTTTATATGCAAATTGGTAAAGTATCAATATACCTCATGCTATGAATCTTAAACTGCCTGCAGACTGACACAAATGACTAGCCTATACAGTTGAATCTACAATTACAGAGAAGTGCTCAACACTTTCACTTCAGCTGCAAAGCTTTTTGAAGGTGATTAGCCAATATATAATAGAATTCATCAATTGGATGAAACAAAGAGTACAGTTTATTGCAGCTCATAATTTTTCAGCAGCCATTTAAGAAATTCAGCATAGTGTTAGAGACAAGAGAAGATTCTGCATTAGTAGTTCAACAATTCAGAACATTGGAAGCCAAGTCCTAATTCTGCAAATAGCTGGTGATTGCTAGTATGCTTTCACTACATGCTTGTAACCAGTAACAACTTTGTTTTACAAATTGAAGTATTAATGCTTTTAGTTCACTTTTCTTGCAGTCATATATTTCACCCTTACAAGGCACTTAAATGTTTTTTGCCTTGATTATCATAGCATGCAACCTAGTGTGAAAAACCATCAACAAGTTCCCATTTTTCTAATTAGATAATGTAAGATTCTCTCTCTCTCTCTCTCTCTCTCTCTAACACTTTTATTTTTTTCCAACCGTATGAAACTGTATATATACTTCTGTGAGAAATAAATATAAGTTATTCTCATCAGATGTTTCAATTACGTGGTATATCTATTGTAAAGTTGTAACAAAATCTGTCACAAATTATTCTGTTCATCAAGTTTTTTTATGCCTTTGCTAGAGGAGTATTATTCATTTATTAGTTCTTATTGCTCTTATGTTATTTGACTAATAAAGAAGTTTATTTACCTTGAGTCTTGCTGTTTGCAGTTTCTTACATTGTTGCATCTCTCGGCATTTAGAGCATATATTAATAGAGCTTTTTCACATTTATCCAACACTGAATACATTCAAGTGCGGGAGTTTTGTTCCATCTGCCGAACTCAAAATTCTATATACCGTACAGTTTCTGAAAGACATTGGGATTGGTGTTTAGTGACTGCTGGGTCGTGGCCTCACGGAATTATTATGAATATCGATTCAACCTCGGCATACGTGTTTGTACAGTTGAAGATTATAACTACAGTGTAAAGTTTGTATTTCCAAGTTATTTCGTTTCTTTATAGTGTGCGTTTGATGTAATTAACCTATATTTTAAGCTTTCTTTTAACCTTGAAACTTTAACAGCTGTTGTATCTGAGTCTTGAGAAGATTTTTAAGACATTGACTCAACCTTTAACAACCACAACAAATTAAGGTGCATAGTTCGAAGTTTTAACTACAATAGGAAGATTTTAATTCCAAATTTGTATATTTTTTCACAGTGTGAATTTGATGGAAATATTCTTCCTTTCAACCCCTTATGTTTTTTCATCGAATTAATAATGTACATTTCAAGAGGTCACCTAAGAGGACTTGAGAGACGCCTACCACCTGTAAATGTTTAACACATATTGAAGACACAACAATGTAAGAAACTGGGAACAGCAAGGCTCAAGGTAAATAAATTTCTTTATTAATCAAATAACATAAGAGCAATAAGAAGTAACAAATGCATAATGCTCCTCTAGCAAAGGCATAAAAAACGTGATAAACAGAATAATTTGTGACAGATTTTGTTACAACATTATATATGAAACTAGTTAGACCTTTGAACCATTTGTTCTTTACTGTTTGGTATTTTGTTTTCAAATATTTTATTTAAATAAGTAGTTTTGATGTTTATTCAATATGAAATATGCTATCATTGAGGATGAGAGAGAACTAGAATACAAAATGGTCTCACTGATATGAGAAACCTCCCTAAAATTTGTGATGACTTCTATTTCAGTCCAGACACCTTCTGCATCAGATTTAATTGCATTTTTTTGCACATTCATCGCATTCAAAAGACATCTACATCACTGGTGTAAGATTAAGTGTCTGATAGTTCAAGGTGTACACAATTATAAAAACTCTGCATAGTGGAACAAATGTCAGAAAAGGTCAGATAATTTATCACTAATTATGGAACTTGGTCAGCCTGCCACAATAAGGCACCGTTTATGTTCATTCTATAGAACCACCTCTGCATTAACCCTGGAGTGCTACTCTGGGTGAATTTCTACCCAAGTACTAGATCTGATGCATGCAATTAATTTTAGTTCTTTGTTTTTATATAATACATTAATTCAATTTCCACAGTGTCTCACAACCTTTGCAGCATACATAAAGTTCTGCAATTAAAAAAAAAAAAAATGTGGGTGATTTTTTACCCAGAATAGAATTAATGAAAAGAAAATAAGAGTAGCATTCCAGGGTTAAAATAGTTTACAATTAAATCCCAGAATAACTTTGGAAATTAATGCAGTTTATAACCTGATTTATTGATATTAGTTTTCTGGATGTTAACATCAACATCATCCCAGACTTCTCACTTGGTCTCTCTGTTTACAGGAAACCTTCTGCCACCCATAATATCATCCATTACCATTCTTGCACCTTTGAAAAATACAAATTGGCTGCTATAAAGTCATACATACACAGAACTAACCTTATTTGCAACAGCCCTTCTGCTCTTCAAAAAGAATATCAGAACATCATCGACATTGGCAAATTGCATGACTTTCCACTCCTCTTAGTACATAGACTAATTAAGAAATTTGAATCACACAATAGATCTAGTTTACTGCCTGAACCTTCCACTACTCATCAGTTTGTTGGCACTTGCCTGTCCTGCACTCATAAAGTTTGCTCCATTTTCAAGTCTTTTGGCTACAGGATTGCTGTTAAACCACCTTCACATCCTCTTAACCTTATCCTTAACGACAGAGATCCCAATAAACCCTAGAGTTATAAGGTGTCTACTCTATCCCTGTCAACACTTCCACAGGCATTACCCACTACATTGGTGGTACTTACCGCAGCATCAACCAGCGATTGGTGGAACATATCGCTGATGTTAAGAAAGGCAACCCTTCCACCTCCCTTTCAGTTTTAACCATCAGTGATACGTCCGGGATTCCCGATTGGCAAAATGTTAAATGTATCGCACCATTCAGCAATCGGAAAGCCATCAGGTACCGCGAAAGCATTGAAATCTACCTTACTCCTAACACCTGCAATACAGACGCACCTTTTCACATACCTACTATTTGGAAAGCTATTTGAAATCTGGCAACAGCTGATGGTTATACCATGTGTTTCATTCCATGGCTGATGAAAGCAGAAGCCACTACAGAGATGTCCCACCACTTATAATTTTAACGTAACTTATGCGTGATATGAGGATATTAAGAATTGTTCTAATGTTTTGTGTGTTACGTATTTCATTGCCAATTATTCTCACTGTTGATATAATTTAATGAAAACAAGCAGAAAGATCAATACAAGGAATAACCTAAACAAAACAAAAATTAGAAACTGGCTATGAGAGCATCTTGACAATGAGAATCAAAGAAATCAACAAATGTTTTTATGTGAAACTTTACACTAGATATGATGAATTTTTGCTTTTTTATAAATATATATTGGTACTACATGATTGATGAAAAAGGGGAAATTTTAACACATGGAAATTGCAGGTAGGTTAACATCTGCATTTAGTAACCATCCTTTGACAATCGATGGAAAAAATATTTAAAATGAACAAATAGGAGATGCTGATGAGTAAGTCAACATGCATGAAATCTGGATTATTAACTTACCAGAAAAACAACTTTACTTTCAGAAAATGGACCATCAGCATAATCAACTGAGGCAATAAGAAAGGCATCATATTGCATAAGACATCAGAAATGGATGTTTTGCAATAACAAAATAACAAAACAACTAGTTTTATTTGGAGCAGTCTGAATCAACTACTTATACAATGTGTCCAAAGTAATGAAAGGAACTTACTAAAGCTTAAGATTATAAAAACTTTGCAGATCTTATCAAGCTCAAGATGGAAAACACATTATTCTAGGATATAACCTACTTAAATTTTTACAACTTCATCCAATGGTGCAGAAAGCGGAGAATTGCTGATTGAAAGCAGTATAGAATCTATGTTTTGCCTCTTATTTGCATAAATCTGTTTACTGTTTGTGTTACTTTTTGTCTGAAATTTACGCAGTTTCAAATTCAAGCATTTGGAGAAAAAAGTTGACTTTTCAACAAATAAAAGCATTTATTCTTAAAAATGTGGAATAAAATCAGCTGACAGATGGACCACATGGGTTTAGCATTGTTTGGAATTGTAGGGAAGACATATCTCTCCTCCAACAGTTTCATAAAAAGTCCCATCTAGTGAACCAGAATTTTTTCATTGATGTTTGTGGACAGTGAAAAAGTTTTTGAAGGCGATGCACAGGAGAAATTATTCAGTATGTTAAAAAGCTGTGAAACAGATAAAAAATCATTGTAATCAGAAATCAACATTCCAAAAGTCTTGCGACAGTTAGGATTGTCAGTAAGACTAATAGTTGCTTTCCAGACTTACAAGAATAAGCTTAAAAGGTATTAGCCATTTAAGATATGCTAATGATAGTGTTCTCAATTCAAATGAGACAAGAAAGGAAATGAAATTCTAATTGGCTTAGATGAGAGAAGCAAAAATATATCTGAAATTAAAGTCATCTGTTTCACTTTACATTTATTTTTTTTTTAATTAAGAAAAAAACTAAAGGCAAAGTGAAACAGATGAACTACACAGATTGCACTAAAGCAATACATAAAAGCAAAAAGTTGTTCAATGAAAAATTTTAAAATAATTACCAAATTAACTTTGAAGCATGAGTGCCCATACGAAGGGGAGTAAGTGCTCTCCTGGAAATCTGACTATACCATTTGAGTGCTTCAGATGCACTGCATTTTTTACAATAACACTAATTCTGATTGCTAATTTTTCTTTTTTTTGCATGTGTGCAGTTAGAATAGGTAAAACATTAGGAATTTTTGGTAGAAAGTAGTAATATTCAATTTTTGCATTGAATGTTGGAGCACAGTATACATACATACAGCATGGAAAAGCAGGAAAGGTGGTAAAATGGAAAATATGATATCCTGTGTAGCAGCTATTCAGTGCAGGGCAAAAATCTCCAAGTTTCTTCCAAAATTTTTTCTTGGGGGATTTTTTTCTTCCTTGATCATTGATTGGCTGATCATGGAGGTTTTGTGGTTCCTAGGAGCCACATGACCAAAAGGCACAAGGCAACTATAAAGATATTTTCTTGTTGTCCAAAAAAGCAGTCAAATTTTAGTTATGCACCTCTTTCATATGTAGCTTTTGGGTTTTCTGCATATCAATTTATGTGGTGTGTGTGTGTAGTAAAAATGGGTCATGTGACAAGAAGGCACAATGGAAATTTGCATATGGTGCTTGTGTATGCTGCCTATAGTTACAATTTCTGTTTGCTCCCTCCTGAAATCTAAGCTATGGGTGCCTATGCTTTGAAGCACAAGACAAAAGAAATTATTCAGATAAGACAACCAAACTAAAAGAGAATAAGTATTAATGAATGTCAAATCACTGAAATGGAAATGAGCAAGTCATTTAGTCTAGAGCAAAGTTGGTTCAGAAAATAACTTCTTAGAATCCTGAACTTGGGCATGTAAAAAGAGGAGAGACAGAGACCATTGATTGGGTGAGGAAATGCATGATGAAAGTGGGGAACAAAAGTCAAGGACAGAGACAACTGGAGAGAAACAGGGAGCAACCTTCAACCAGAAGTAGAATGAATAAGGCTGACAACAAAAATGCAAAATGATATGGATATAAGATTATTCACATTAATCAATTGTGATACTGAATTGTTTGTAGTTGCAATTTTTAGCTCAGAAGCCTGAACAACTTCTGATGGTGCTAGTCGAAGCAATTCTGTGCTTTCTCTTGACCACTTCAGCAATACACTATATATAATAATTAACTATACTACATATTTTCAACTAGCTTACAATTGCCTCAATTAGTGAAATCTGAAGTTGTTCAGATTCCTAAGCTATAATTGTTTAGCTTCAGTTACTTGGGACACCATTGTCCTGAGTGGTGTAAGGGTGGCATGTTTGAATGGAAATCAGAAGAGGTGGGTTCGATTTCAGCTCTAGGGAGACACAATTTTCAAGTTTTCTTATGAGATGTTAAATTGTACACAGCAAGCTACATGATAGTCAGTATCATGATCTGACTGCTGAGAATAACGTGTGAATTTTATTGGTATCGACAAAAATCATTAGATATCTTTTTATTAATATGACTGTTCAAATCTTGAAAATTTATACTTTGGTAAAAAGGGGCGGAATGAATAATCTTATTCTATGGTGTTTAAATGAATGTGATTAATTATAGTACTGGTATAAGCATTTCACATATTTATTTTCTGCTTGCACCTTAAAAAACAAAATTTCTCATGGTACTTCACGTGCAGTTAAAACATGAAACTGTTCAAATATGGGGGCACCCCTATTTTTATCATGTTTGTGGAAGAGAAGTGCTGGATACTGGATATTAATGTCACTCTCTCAATTAACATGACTCAAACCATTAAAAAGTCATGTTGCATGTAACCTGGATTAGAGTTAGACTGTCAACAAGGGCAAGCAAAATAATTATGCTCTTGATAATTGTTTCTGATTAACTAACATTAATGGCGAGGTAGGACTTAAATTGTGAACCTGTTACACAGCTTGCAGAAAACTGGGAAAATGTTTAGTTACAAAACCTCTTAAGTTTATCCAGAGCTTTTTTCAGCTGGTATGAGCCAGTACATGTACCAGCTAACATAGACAGTGTACTGGTAAACAATGAAATATCAAATTGCAGTCGGTATGCAAAAGTTGTTTTAACTTGATTACTTTGACCACTGATTGAGAAATTTGTAGTGTACAAGCTAATTAAAAAAAAAAAAGCCCTGAGTTTATCATGTAATATGATGTTGGTAAGATAACAACACTGCTGGATGAAGGTAAAGTTTCTTCTAACCCAAGTTTCGGCCAAGAATGACTCAAGATATTAATGCAGTCTCTTCCATATCATTCCAGCATGATTCTTTTGAATTTCATCCACCCATCTCCCCCATACAAGACAAAGACAAATCAGAATTCTTACAGTTTATATCTCATGGATGAAGCTGGCAACACTATATATATCATCATCATCAACCGTTATCAATCCACTGCTGGATGAAGGTCTTCCCAAGTTTCTTCCACAATTGTCTGTGCCTTTCTCCTCCACGTCACTCTAGCATACTTTCGAATTTTATCCATCCATCTCTCATGGGGTCTTCTTCTGGGTCTTTTCCTATCACTCGGAATCCAGTCTAAAATTTCGGTTATCCATCGGTGGTCCGTTCTTCTGGCAACACGTCCAGCCCATTGTCATTTCAGTGATTTCACTCTGGTCATGATGTCATCCACTCTTGTCATTTTCCTTATCCACAAGTTCCTCTTCTTATCTCTCCTGTTTACACCAAGCATGCATCTCTCTGTGCTTCTTTGAGTTGTCTGCACAGTATCTGTAAGTCTTTTTTAGTTAAGGTCCATGTTTCTGCTCCATAAGCATCTGGGGGGGGGGTCTGCACAGTATCTGTAAGTCTTTTTTAGTTAAGGTCCATGTTTCTGCTCCATAAGCATCTTGGGGGGGGGGGGGGGTTGGCCGTAACTCGCCAAGCTGGTTGGTGAATGTGGGATAGCATTTCCTCTAATCACGATGGTATAGTTATACTGCTATTGCTGCGTATATATATATAAACAGCTGTACTAATATTTTGTACAAATAGATAAAATCCTGGCTTTTGTTACATGTTAGCTGCATGATGGTGCTCTAATGCATAAACATAATGCACAAGTTACTGTACATAAATGTTCATCAATTCATTTTAAACTTTGTCTAAAGGTTTTATCCACTGTATTCATTCACACAAAGTTACATTGCTTTTACGTTATCTTGAAAGACACATCAAGGAAACCTTTCAGAAAAATATTCACCCTTATTTTTATTGTTTCTACAAAATGAAAATTTTCTCAAGAACTCAGGGCAGTGAAAGAAACCTTACATTTTTATAATTGTAGCTGAAAATTGTGTATAATTGCACCTGGCATTAGTAGAGAATAGAATAATTGTCAAACAGAGATCCATTTATCTAATAAGTGCACTACTATTCCTGGATTAATGTTACACATCGTTACATATTCTGTAGGAGTCAGCATTTATATGGCAACAGGGGCCTCAGTGAGTTTAAGGAGCTCAAATAAAATTTAGCTTCAATAAAAAGATTATTGAGGTATGATCTGGTTCTGTGTGACATTGAGCAGAAAACTCCAACTCACTACATTTTTTCCAAAATCCTTAGGTGAAATAACCGACAGGAACTTTCAGCTGTGGGGGCAATCACTGGCACTACTGCATGTTTTATGCACCCTCTGGCACAGATCCAAAGTAAGACACTAAAGAACTAAAGTGTGGGATATGGTGGGTCTACCATGGAAATGACATGGCTATGGTAAATGGCACACGAGAAAGAGATCTCAGCAGAGTGAGTGAAAGATTGGCATATGAAGTATGCTATGAACAAATGAAAAGGATGATGAAGTAGTTGAAGAAATGAGTAGATGTGGATTGAATGTGCTAGGTTTAAGTGAGTGAAACAAATGATTTGAGACAGCAAAAGTGAATGAACTGGTGAGTGTGTGGACTGGAGGCAGGGGTAGATTGGGACAACCAATCCAAGCTGGGGATTTTAGTCTTGCAGTCCACTGTAAAAGCACAGGTATCTGCAAGGAATACTTCCCAAATTCCATCATGAAAAAATTTGGTTAGAACCTCGATGAAGAGAACTGTTGGAATATGCACTGTGGAACGAATCTAGCTGTGAACAATTTTTAACAACAATCTAAGATCCTCCTATGATTCAATAAGCAATAATGCTAAAAAAAAACAAGTTTTTGTAGCAGATAATTATTTTCCTTTAAAAAAACTTGGTTTTGACCAAAAAAAAAAAATCCTCAGTCCATTGAATTTCCCCATTTCTAACTAAATCACCATGAAGAATATTCTGAAAGCTGAAGTGTGCACATGCCACAGAAATG
Organism: Macrothele yani; assembly: GCA_039090855.1. Taxonomy (NCBI): domain Eukaryota; kingdom Metazoa; phylum Arthropoda; class Arachnida; order Araneae; family Macrothelidae; genus Macrothele; species Macrothele yani. Next base: position 139,023,028 of record CM077024.1, on the reverse strand, counting down.
TTCCTACACAATTAATTTTTATATTTATTTGGTCACTGATCAGCTACTGCACAATGGTGTTGATATCATCTCTTCGAGTACAGGCCGTTTTCTAAGTCTATCCATTATTTTGATCCATGGACCAGTACAGGTTGTTTGTTTTAATGTGAATGTTGTGGGACATGGGTTTCCAAATATTTCTGTTGGAGAATCACTTTGTGCTCTGTTTCAGTCTTCAGATAAGGGGGTCTAGTTGATGAGCCATCACAATGGGTACTAGTGTCTCCTTCAAGATTATAAAAGAAAGGTAGGCATAGATCCTATATACAGTACATTACGGATCATACCAATGATCCTGGGCCCAAATTCCAGTGGCCTATGTCTAACTGTAGTTAGCTTTGGCTTAATTAAATTTTAACGTCATGCTTGTTCTGGTTGCACTTTTCTCACACAAGTACATGGAATTTTCCTGTATAATTTCAGAAAAAACTTTCAACATATAGGTAGAAGGGAACATTTTTTTTTTTAAAGAAATAAACGATTATCATTTATAAGTACCAGAATATTTATTCGTTCATTCCCAAACATTCAAACAAAAAGAATGAAGAAGTGGGCCACTTCTCGAGTGGCTCACCAGGAAATGTCCTGATGGGTCAATCCACCCCTGTCTACAGGGTTGGATGAGGAAAGAAAAAAGTTAGTGCAGATGTTACTTTAACTGAAAAGATGAAGAACCACCAAGTTCAGAGATTATCTGGTTGCATTTAAAAGTGAAGCTTTAAAAAAATAGTAATTGTAGAAGTGTATGCTCATTGTGATCTTGAACCTTCTGCTTAGAAGAACAATTTCGAAATGAGCTAATTTGTTTTTAGCAAGTTTGGTGCTGAACACAAAGGCTATTCTATCGGAGTTCAATGCTAAAGTAAGTATTCAGAATGAGATATCTCACAATGTTCTGAGTGAGTTTAACAGTCCCAGTGTGAATGATAATTCTTATTCTTGGCTCTACAGTTCAGTGTGAACCTTGGTCTCCTCAACAAGATTTTTCCACTGTTCTCTATTTTGAGCCATTATTTCCCATTTCTGACAGCATGCTCTTTGTGTCTTCCACTAGTCCATCTATCTACCTGGTCTTCAGTTGTCCTCATCTTCTGTGCCCTTCAGGATGTTCGAACAATCTTTCTTAGGAGCTTCATTTTCTTCCTTTCACACTACATGGCCATCCCACCTCAATCTTAATCACCTAATCATGTTAGTAACAGTAGGGTCTTTATAAATGAAGTATAACTCTTTACTGTAGCATTTCTGCTAGAGTCCACCATCACTGAGAATTTTTCTTTCAAATGTATCCAACACTCATTTATTTTTCCTAATTAGTGCCCAAGTTTCTGATGCATATATGTAAGCACAGGTGTTGTTAAAGTTTTATAGATTTTTAATTTTGTTGCTTGAGATAACAAAGATTTTAACATTTTAGTAGAAGTTCAATCTATACATATATACACCTGAACACCAACTAGAAGATTTCAACAGTTTTCCCAGGGCATTGAATACTTTATTTTCAGCCATGAGACGGATTTTTATTTCTGTGGAGACATCATAATGGTGAAAGATTAATATGTTTTAATAGAGACTGAGTTGGGTTTCATAAAACTTTTTCAACTACAAGTGCATCTACATATGAAGGATACGGGCGTAAACCATGATAACCAACATTTTTGTAAAAAAATGAGTTGCGTATGAAAAACAACTGCGGTGGTAATCTGAACATTTTAGAGTATTTATTATACATTTATGTCAACATATGGCACCACAATACAACTTTCAATTTATGGTAAGTGCAAAGGTTTATATTTTTTTACTACTTGTAATCTATGTATCTCACAACAACAGAAGTGTTGGTTACCATGGTTTACACCCGAGTCCTTCATACATGAGTGAGAAATCTCACTTTAGGGTATACAGATTTTGCCATTTTATAATCAGTGATTGAACGTTTTATTTGTTAACACTGGTGTGACGAGAGGTGCAGATGTTGGGTCAGATTATTTCTTCACAGTGTCATGAGTGAAGCTGAATGTCGGTTGGAGAAAAAAAAATAAGGAAAAAAATAAAGGCTCAAAGGCTACCTGAAGAACATCAGCATTACTATGAAATGCTCAGTGAACGACTGAATTAGTTGAATGCATGTGAGAGGGATGTGAAAAAGAAGTGGATTTGTTTTAAAAACTATGTTGATGTTACGTGACGAACAGTAAATATATGCAATTCATAGATATCTGATTGCTAAGTTAGTAATTTTTATGTGCATCTATGTATTAACAAAAGAAAATTTCTTCCACAGATTTTATACCTGAGAGACTGGTGATTTCACTTAACTACATTATGAGGAAGCAGAATTGGCTTTGACTGGCAGAAATCTCAGATGGTTCAGATTCTTAACACTCATATATTATTACCCTGGGTGGTGTAATGGATATCATGCTCAAAACAAAAAGTGGGAAATGACTGTTTGATTCCCACTCCAGGGGATGTAATTTTCATGTTACATGAAGAGCAAATACAGGCAAATCAAGGATATCTGATTGCTAAGTTAATAATTCTGATGCGCTGTCACTGTTGCTGAAGAAGTTTGTGGTACTACAACAGAGGAAAGCATTAAATGTGATGCCTGGTGGAACAATGAGTTTAAATAAGCGGTAAAGAGGAAGAAAGAAGCATAAATCGAGTGGTTGCAAAGTAGAGATACTGAGTACAAATGCCATTGTAAGAAGTATGAAGCAGCAAAGCTGGTACCCCAAAGGAAATCAAAGTGTAGGAATAATATGGTGGATGGAAATTAACTGCCCTTTTGGAAAGACAACAAATATCTCTGGAATGACTTAAGTCATAGGAAGAACACAGGAAATACAGTTTTAAGTTGTGTGAGGAATAAAATTGAAGCGATCTATCAGCCTAGGTAAAGATGGGTTAAATGATTTAATAGAGCAAGAATGCAATGACAATTTTGGATTAGAAACAAATGATGCCCATCAAGAGAAAAAAATGCATCAGGTATCTCAGGAGAAGTTTGGAAAGCTATAAAATCTTTCCAAAATTGTAAGGTAAAAGAAACAGATAATATAACAGCTGAAACATTGAAGTATGTGATAATTCTGTCAATGATTGTTTAGTTAATATCAGTTAATTGTGTATGAAGTTAGAAGTTGCCACTGAGAATTGGAGGAATGCAATCACTGTTTCTCCATAAAAGATGCGATATGGTTATTAGACTGAATGTAAGAACTATGCTGAGTGTTCCAGAGAAAGTGCTTGGAAAGGTCATTACTGATAAGATATGGAGGCCTGACATCAGAGAAAGTCTGGGAGGCACTATAACGTTTTGTGCACAGTAAGAATTGTGGTAAATAATTTTTTTGTGGTTCCATATATACGTGCATATAAGCTAAAAATTCTTGGAATAAATCCTGCTTTCAAAGTGGGAGCGGAAGAGCAGTGGCTTATATGTGGGTCAGTAAAAAATAGGGTTGGACTTTCAAAGTGTTAGGTGAATTCTTCCATAGGGTTGTAACCTGTCAGTTGTATCCTCAGCTGTGCCCTCCCCCTTTCAGGGGGGCACAGCTATGAATAATCTGCTCTCAAGACATTGTGGAGAAACAACAGACTCATTCCTTCAGACAATGGCATACATGTGATGCATGAGAAACACTGATATTTCACACCGAAGAAGAAAATTACAATTATAGAGATTTTTCACATTCCTACTTATTTTTTTTTACTTGTATTCATTGAAATATACAGATGTATTCTTAAAAAACCCCGACCCTGTTTTGCTTTATACTATTTATATCACCTAGTGGCATACAGAGTCGCAATCTCAAAGTAAACAAATTAGAGACAATTGTAGCAGGAAGATTCACGTAACACTTTTTTGGGAAAACTCCAAAAAATAAAAAAAGATAAAAAAATATGAAATGTTTTTTCACCCAGTGTAGGATTTCTATGGGAATAAGTGATGCTAATATGATAAGTGTGAAACCTAATACCATTTCAAATTGAGACCATGAAATGAATTTCTTGTTTCCAAACATGAAGAAATGCCTCAGTATTCCCCTGTGCAATTGTGAGACACTGTCTTTTGAACTGGACATGAAATGAGTCAGACACCAGTTTAATCACTTAGCTGTTGGTGACCCACACTCAGACAATCAAACATCTCTCCTCTCCTGAGTTTTCACAGCAAGTGTTAATGTGCTCTGTCTTTGGCCCTCACGCTGACACAGCTGACAGAAGCTATCAGCACAGTTAGTGCTATGGAAGAGCAAAGGCATAGTGTTTTATGAAAGATGGTAACTTGAAAAAGGCTGACATTGGCCCTGTTACTTCTTGGGTGAACGAATTGTGGGCCACAATTTTACTAGAAATGGTTATAAAGTCTTTCAGAAAATGTTGCATAAGTAAATCCATTGATGTTGCAGGAGTTAATTGGAAACTCCAACAGCGAATCATACTTTGAAGGTTTTTACAGAAAATAATCTCAGAAATTTGCATAATTCATTTCAATAAAAAAGTTTTCCGAAATCTTAAAATTTAAGACTGGCTTATATGTGAGTCAAGGTTTTCCCCAAATTTTTAGCTGTTGTAGTAGATACCCGAGTATGAACTGAACATATGTTGACTGAAAAGTGTTTGCTAGGATTGTGTACATTTGGAGAAAGCTTATGAAAATCAACACAGTGTTTTCATGGAAAGTTTTGAAAAATTATCATGCAATGGGGAATTTACTTGAGTGTGTGAAAGCTATGTATGCTAGCAGTACAACATGTGTGTACTTGTAAATGGTGTTTTATCAAATGGGTTTTCCATTGGTGCAGGAGTCAGACAAGGTTGTGAGATGTTAACATGGTAGTTCAATATACACTAAGTAGTCAAAAGTATCTGGACATTTGCCTATCCACAAACTCTATGTAATAGGAAAAGAATTAATATCAGTTGGTCCATCCTTTGCTGCTCTCACAAAGTCCACTCTGGTGAGAAGGCTTCCCACTAGATTTTGGTATGTTGCTGCAGGAATTGCCTTCCATTCTGCCACAAGAGCATTAGTCAATTAATACAGACATTTAACGTGGACCAGGAACATCAAACAAAGATTTTCGCTCTTTCCACATTTATAAGTGAGTCACGGAAAAAAGTCTCCCGGTGGCGGCCAATGAGAATTTTTCTGTGACTCACTTATAAACGTGGAAAGAGCGAAAATCTTTGTTTGATGAGTACTAGTCAAGTTGGTCACCAATGTTAGGCAGTTTGGCTTGGCACCCCAATTCTTCCCAAAGGTATTACATGGGGTTGAGATGAAGGCTCTGCATAGGCCAGTCAAGTTCTCCTACATTCATCTCATTAAACCATTCCTCCAGGGATGTTGCTTTGTGGATAGGGACACTGTGCTGTTGGTAAAGGAAAGGGCCTTCACTGAACCATTGACATCATGTTAGGAACACAACATTGTCAAGAATGTTATTATAGGTCAGTGTTAAGATTCCAGGGCACTGGAACTAGGTGTCCTAGAGCATGATGACTCCTCCACCAAACTTAACAGTTGGCACAACACAGTCAGGCAGGCAGCTGTCATTTAGCATCCTATATATCCAGACTCACCCACTGAACTGCCAGATGGTGTGACAGTGATTCATAAGTGCAGGGAATGTGTTTCTACTGCTCCAGAGTCCACTAGTGAACAGCTATACACCACTCCAAATGATGTTTGTCATTTCATTGATCTTGCTGATATTAGACTTGCATGTGGCTATTCAGCCATGCAAACCCATTCCCTTCAGTTCTTGAACTGTTATTGTGCTGGGGCTGCTTCCAGAAGCAGTTTGAAACTCAGTGGTGAGTGTTGCAACCAAGGATGCTCTGTCATTTTACTTGGCCTACCAGGTTGTGATTGCACTGTTGTTGTTCCTAGGCATCTCCACTTTACAATAACATCACTTACAGTTGATTGGGACAATTGCATCACGAGCAAAAATTTCCTGTACTGAATTGTTGCTAAAATGACATCTTATGTCCATGTCACATTGAAAGTCACTGAGCTCTACTGTATGGCCTATTCTACTGTTCATACTTGTCTATGACGTTTGCCAGGCCACATGCATCGTTTTTATACCTGTATGGGTTAAGGCTGTGATATTTTTGAGCAAATTTGCTACTCATAAGGAGTGTCCAGATACTTATTGATCATACAGTGTACTGATGGATGCTGCAAGTATGTGTGATACTAAAATAGAGGTACTGGTTTATGTCTAGGGAATTTGCATGCCTGCATGCTACTGTATGCTGATGAAGTATGTATGAAATTCAAACTGAGTACAAATAAGGAAAAAAAACAAATGAATGATTTTTCAGCCAGGAACCATTTGTTTTGTGTGCAAGATCAGTCTGAATGTCACAGAGTTAGACCTGCTGAATAATCCTTTGAATAAAGCTCATACTGAAAACTGGCTTCCTAGTTACTTAAACACTTAGACACACATCTAATATAGTTTTTCCTTCTAGAAAAATAATTTAACTAAAAAATGCAGATATTCAGAGAAAACTCTTATCCTTCTCCAGGCAGTCTTTTGTTGATTACAAGACAACAAAGGACTGAAGAGTTTGTTGTCCTGTAGAGTTTTTGTTGCCTATAGAAGAAGAGTTTTCTCCGAAAATTTGCGTTTTTTAATGAAATTATTTTCCTAGAAGAAAAAAATCCATATTATATATTTGACTAACTGTTGAATAAGTTTGTGTATTTGAGAGAGAAAACAGACTGCATGAAGCAATTTTTAGGTTAGCGAATTTTGCTTTGAAAGCCACAGCTGCTTTTCGATGATTTCACATGACTGATGGATTGTTAAAGAGAACCCCATTGTTTGTGAAATGCAATTACTTCTCCTCTGACATATGATGATGAAACTTGGGTATTGCAGAAGAGACACAGGTGTCATTTCTGTCCTGGAGAAATGTGTTACTTATGAGGGGTTTGTGGAAATGCTCATTTTGATTATGTGTGGAACAAAGATGTGTTGCAGATCGATAATGTGAAATGAGATTTTGTCGATACGGGTGTAGACAAAGACAGAGGTGGTTCAGTTGTGCTAAAAGAATGAGTGATAAGATGCTAGCTAAGATAATTTATATGGCCCTGGTGGCAGGGTAAAACGCTAGGGAAAGGCTGAGGAAATCATCGACGAGCAGATTCAAAAATGTTTGCAAGAGAATAAGGCAATGAGTATGTAACACAAAAGTCCGTGTGCAAGATGTGTGATGAATGTCAGTAAAGCTCAAGTTGTGTGGCAAGACCACTAGGAAATGTTTGGCACATCAACAGTAAATAAAATCTAACACTTGAACACTCTCAGTAACTTTGATTAGACAGATGCCACATATTGAACAGGAGTCAGCATTTGCACAAGGAGAAATAATAAATGAGTAAATTAAACTCCCAGGATGTCTTGTTTTTTTGTTTTATTTCTGTCACATGGCTCACAGACAAAAATGTACAGTGGCTGTAACAAAACTCTTCAGCATCTCCGAATTGTTCTACCACCTTCTGTGTTCCAAACTAGTGAAACTCAACAATCTAACTTTTGGGCGCGACTCACTGCCCGTTTGCATCTGGACTGTACGACTGCTGTTACCTCTTCCAGCCTGAACTCTTTCCATGCTGTGTGGTCCCTGGATTCTGGATGGTTACAGATATGTGGGGTGACCCCTCACCTCGCCATCTGATACTTTTCATTACTTTGTTTTGTTACTGTAACACTAACTGTCTTCTCTGCCTGTTTTCTGTGATGAGACTGCTCACGCTGTCTTCATCACCACATTGTGTTTTATCACTTTTATCTGTATACATTCACCTTGTTTGGGCTAGTGCTCTAGCCCTCATCATGTACATATCATTTACCCTTTTGTTACTTCTTGTTTAGATATGCATTGTACCATCTCTTTCTGTACTGTTTTCCTTTGATGCAATAACGTGAATTTTGAACTATAACAAAACTTTCACAACTGCTGCATTTCTGATATCTGTGGAGGTACTATAATTTCTCATGACCACAAAGTCATTGACCATATCCTTTTCAGATGGCTGCTGGTGCATTATGAGACCTTTCCTATCTCATTTATCTTTCCTTCAGTGCTATTTTAAAGGTAACAGCTTTCTCCCTTGCAATACAGGAAGCTCCCTACTTCTGCACATAGAACATTTCTGAAAATGTGTACAAAAATTGAATGTATAAAAATCAAACAATACTTGCATGCATAAGGCGAGCCCCATTTCTGATGCTTCAAAGTACATAAAAGCTCTTAATAATGGCCAACAAATGCCTGTTTTTGTGTCCCCAAAATTACAATATTTGAGTTCAAAACAAGAGTCATTAGTTACTTTTTCACCCTTACACAAGTGAATATTCTGCCTTTTAAAGATGTGAAGCAATGGGGGGGGGGGGGACTCATATTTCACAAGACACGTCTAACCTTAAAAAAGTGCAAAAACATATTTTTCCAGTCCTGATTTTACAATTTAGTGTCCATGTTATTCAACGTATGAAGAGCTTTTAACCAATGTTCATTTTCCCAGAACTCTCTGTTAACTGACACCTTCTATGTTAAGTGTTATTTTTGTAATTTCCTGCTGGTGCTTCATGTCTGTTCAAGTGTCAAGGTCACATAACACTCCATTTTCTTATCTCCTTCTTCAACCAAGCAGATGCCAAACAATTAAAAGTCAGAAAGATAAGATACACCAGCCAGTGGTAGGATGACACCAACAAACACTCACATCACAGTGTCAATTTCCTTCTTACTGTTGAGTTGATTTTACGTCAGATGAAAAGTTTGCTAAGTGGTTGGTAAGACAGCATCCAACAAACAAAAGTATGTTGTTTAGGTGATGGACATATCTCAAAACAATGCCAACAAAAACTTTCATTTAAACTAGTGTAAAAGCAATGTGAATAAGTTACTGCATATATTCCATGTATTTGTGCAGCACACCTTAGATATGTATATTTACATGTATATATTTTGTAAGTTTAATGAATAAACATATTCATATTATGGTAACCAATGTAGAGTGTTCCCTATTATCTGGAATTTCAATTTTCTGATGGTACCATGGTCCCAATTAGATTAGATAAATGAGATTTTCCTGTGTTGAGAATCGTCACCATCATAATCTACTTCAAAAAAGTGAGTGAGTTACGTGTGTGAAGGTCTCTTGTACATAGTTTTTAGTTTGATCAGCATGTAGACTTCAGTTCAGTTATTATAATTTACTTCAATTTCAATTCACCTGACTTTGTTGCTAAAAAAGGGAGGCAGATATATCAAATCTGGCCTGTCTCCCACTGAAGTTTCTTGGTGTTTTACAAACTATAAACAATAGAAGTGAATTTCTGAAGTTATTTCTTGCTGCAAATTCTAATAATTTTAGCTTACCTTTTATAACATTTATTAAATGTGTTCACGCACACACACACACACAAACAAACAAAAAAGACTGATTTTGATGCTGAGAAGAAACACTGTTAACTGTGTCTCACCAACTTTTCTGATAGTTTTGTCATTTTTGTCAATAAAAAGCAAGAAGTGTATATAGAACTTGGGGGGGGGGGCAACAAAATGTGGAAGTTTTTGAAACCCATCAAGACAAAATAAAAAGCTAATGAAAAATAGAAAAAAAAAATAAGCATTATTTTCTAATGTAACTAAGCATTTTAACAAAAAATGAAACACTTCTGGGGGGAGGCAAATCCCCTTGGGCTTCCCTTCTAAATATACCCTTGACACTATTCTTCCTCTTTTCTTGATAAAGGAGTGTACAGTAAGCTTTATGTATTGACTTCTGAACCTCTCTCTGCATCTGTATCACATTGTTCCAGGATGAATAAATATTGCTGAAGAAACATGAAGGATTCACTTATATTTTTCACTGTTATGCCTTTTGCATGTCAATTAATTTTCACTAGATACAGGCACTAAATAAGATGCAATCCATTCATCCACATCTTCAGTGCTAACACTAAAGCCCAGTTTGTTCATAAGCTGAATAACTGTCCTTGCAGTTATGCAGAAATATTTCTTTATCTTTAAATTATTTTTCAGATATACAACTACTAGTGATTACTTGAGGACTTTTAAACGAATTCCATACTATTCTTATTTCACACATTTTCAATCTCGTGCAACAGTTTGAAATGCTTGTTCACTGGCTGATTGATGTATGGAAGTCTGAATCAGGTGTAAAAAAGGTGACTTAGAGCTACAAAAGTATAATGCATGAAAGTGGAGGGCCACCTGCACATGCAAAATACAAATCTCCTGCTGCTAGGAAGAATTTCAAGTCTTTGGACTCTTTCTTATATTTACAAATTCATTTGTCTCTCTGAAAAAGAAATCTACAGCCCTCCTTGTTGGTAAATGTATTGCAAATGCATGAATTTCCCCTTTGTTGCTTTCCTTTAGAATTCCATTCTTAGCATCTGTAAATGGCCAATTCAAAAAATAACTAAATTTCTGATTCACACTTCTCTGTGTAGAATAGAAAATCTTAAAATTTCCACAATTTAGCTGAATTAATAAAAATGGTATTCAAAAATAAAAGCATACCTCCTTTTGATGTCAAGTAAAGAACTCCCATTTTTTTGATTCTTGATCACAAATATGGTCTTTTAAATTTCTTCACTTTAAAATAAATTTAATGAGAATCTATAATGTCTGTACTTCCCTTAACTTTGGTTTCACTGAATAAACACCACGTTTCCATCTTCTGCACAACCTCTACTTATGAGGTGTGTTTGACAAGTACTGGAGACACAGCTGTAGTTATTGTGCTGATTGTGTAATACTGGAGTTTTATTTATAGACATGATAGTGATGGAGCTACTCAATGTCATGCATAGTTTCAGGTCTGCACATACATTCATTCTCACCTATTGCACTGTTGAGTGTTGCCGTGTTTTAGCAAATTGTTGGATTTAAAAAAAATAATTTATGACTGGAGGTTTAACGACCACCGTGAGCACTTTAATGGGCTATAAGCAGTCGCCCATCCCTAATTTAGGGTCATTGGTTCCAGGGAAGGGAGAGAGCCAGTGCCGTAAGACAAACACAATATTCATGCTTCACCAGGATTCGAACCCAGGCCCCTTTTGGACGAATGATCAGAGGCCATCGCTTATACCACTGCGCCACCGGGGCGGTAGAGGTGGATTTTACAACAGCTGATGTAAACGCGCACGAATATGCATCAACTTTTGTCTAAAATGTGATTAACTGTTTAAGAGATTTAATTAAATAAGGTTGAACATTCATTTAAGGTGACTCACCCTGGATGCACATCAACATCTTTTTTTTTTTTTTTTTTTTTTTTTTGATAACTTTAGATTACCACAAAAATGAATGTAAAAGTTCAGAAATACCATTATGTACTGTGAAATTTATTTGAAGAAAGGAAAGTGAACAACATGAAATTATTGTGGACAACTTTGGCACATACTTTCTGCTTAACTTGATCACAAATGATGACATGCATATGATTGGATTGTCAATATTACAGCAGTTATTGAAATCTTCTTGGAACAGATTATATGAGTGAAACCCATCTGCTAGATTGTATTAACTATTTCCATTAAATGCTTTCTTCCCCAAGAAGTATGGGTGCATGATGCAGACATTTTTGCTTCAAATCTAAACATAGAAGGTTTCAAGCTTCTTGTAGTATCTGAAACAATCATTTGATGTTTCTGAATATTTCTGTTTCACACGTTATGTTCTGTGAAAGTTCGACCAGCTGATATGTAACGTCTGACAGTGAAAATTATTTTTCTGTCAATTGACCATTATAGTTAAAAAATACATATTAAGCGTATTAATGTTTACCACTTGGACGTTACGTATCAGCCGGTCGAACTTTCACAAAACATAACATGCAAAACAGAAATATTCAGAAACATCAAATGATTGTTTCAGATACTATATATATTCCACTTATAATGGCACGATTTGGTTAATACCATAATGTGCAACCAGAATTCAAGCTTCTTGTTTTACCACTGCTGTCAAAAACCTGGGTTCTTGTTTTCAGCACACAAAGCAGAAATACAGCAATCTCCGTCCAAACAAAATATTCTAATGTAACAGATGAAATGACGATTTTCTGCTAATAATTTTAGCATGCCACTCAGTCTTCAAGAACAAAGACTTTCAACAATTCTAAGAAAGCAATTATTGGTTATCTGTTAATTGCAGCAAAATATTTTGATAGTTTGTACTAATTGAGAACTTTCATCTCAAACATTTTCCTCCTCCAGAAATCACACTGCACATGAAACTCTAAACTTCACTCATGATTTGTTGTCTTGCAGTTCTCTTTTGAGTAATACGAAATTCATCTGTAGATCTCTCCTTCTGTTCCGTTCTTGACATGTCATAAAAAGAAAATATGCTGAAGCATAGAGATTCACCAGAGACTTCATCCCTCTGAACTTGTAATGTGATATTTTTAATTTGTGATTTAGTTTGATTTTTGTTCACTGTGATATACTGTTTCAACAGTTTTTTTATTAGTGAAATTGAATAATTTGTCAGCTAAAAACTTAAGTTAATAATAAAGTGATGACAGAGTCAACAGGAATGGCTGTCAAAAACTGAAAATTACTTAAGACTGAATTTTGTGCAACACCACATTTTGCTCTCAAAGTCACTTGGCAGAGACTGAGTGCAAAACTGATGTCACAGTAGTGGGATAAAAATATCACATGTATGCCAGAAGACAGCAGTCCTTGGCCAATCAGCAAACAGGTAAAAACCGGTTTATACCGGTGCCGACAGGTGGCAGATGAGCATTAAGGGAGTCATAGCAAGCATTTTCGTGACGTTTCATTTTAGCCATGGAAGAACAGAGCAAACATCTATTTTTGTTGGAAAATTGGTACATCAGCTACTGAAATTTACAGAATGTTAAAAGAAGCATATAGAGACACAGCATTATCATGCAGCAAAGTTTTCGAATGATATGCATGGTTTTGTGACCCTCTGGAATCCTTTGATGATGATCTGAGATCTGGGAGTCTTTCCAGTGTGCGAATAGAGGAAAAAATTGAAGAGTGCAAAATCAGTTAAAAAAAGATTGTCTAATTACAGTGAGACTTTTGGTTGAACCGGTGGACATCAGCAAGTCTATCTGTCATGAGATTCTATGCGAGGATCTAGGCAAACGAAAACTTAATGCCAGTTTGATACTCAGCATTTTGAATGAAGACCAAAAGGAGGCTCATTGATCGATCTGCTCCAATCTGCTGGACACTGCAGCTGGGGGTCCTAATTTTTGCTCCAGAATTATTGCCGGAGATGAAACATGGTGCATGCAGATCCACAAACCAATCGACAAAGCACTGAATGGAAGAGGTACCTACTCACGGTATCAAGCAAGCAGACATTGCATCTATCCAAGCAGCCATGACAGAACAACTTGTAGGCATCCTGGAAAGTGCCTACCAGAACTGTTTTCAGGATCTTCAGAAATGCTAGAAACTCTGTGTTGGTTCAAAAGGGTGGTATTTTGAAGGTGACCAGCATTAATTGTGAGCATGGTATTTTTGTTTAATATTCTTTATTGCATTAGTCATGGAACTTTTCAGAAGTAGGTTGTATTGTTATGTTTCTCCTTTAGCAAGACATTCAAGTTTCTAGACTGTAGATAATTATTTTTATTATAAGATTGAACAAAGTTTTGTTTTAAAATTTATGCCTTATTCAATGGAGTTTGTTTTTTTATCTTTTATGCAGATTTTCTCATATTTCCGGGCTTTTTTATTTTCTGTCATTTAAAGAATTCAATGATCATTGAAATATAATTATCTTCTGTTAGCATCAATTTTAAATATTTTTATTGATGACAATTTTTTTTTTGAGAAAACTAGTTTTTCAGTGAATTGTCTAGAAACAAAAAAAGTGATAAGAACCTCAATGTAAAATATAATGGCTATGGGATTTTCAAATCTACTAAAAATCTTTTCATAACTGAACCAGGTTTCTCTCTTCTCTGTGTTTTTAAATGAACTTAATCAGAGTAACTTAATTTACTTTTTCCTGTATTTCTGTACTGCTTTCTACATTAGAGTACTCAGTAACATTTCTTATCCTGTTGCTGCACTCTAGAGAAATTTAAGGAACTGCCTTGACTATTGAAGTAATAAAGCAATTTCCCTGGTAGCCTTGTATCTGTACTGTACATAATGAAGACAGAGTCATACATATGTCTAGCACACAGGAAAAAAATGGGAAAACCACTGATATTTCTGCCTGTATGTAAAACATTTGGGATTTTAAAAATAGAGAGTGATACAACTCTCTACCTTTTAAAACAATGGTTTTAAATATGGAATCACATTTGATGGGAACCACAGTTTGACAAAATGCGTAAAAAGGAATGGTGAAACATTAACCCACGTGTTCAAAACAGAGAAAAACAGTGAAAATTAAAAATGCAGTTTAGAATTAATTTGATGTTTTCCATTTATTTCGAAGAGACAGAAAATTTGAAGTAAATACAAATATCCAAGAGTGTGCAAAATTTAATAATTTCCATTGGTGCATATTTTGAAGCTTTCAAAAAGAGAAATATTTTTCAATATATTTGTATTTTCCAACATGAAGTAAACAAAATGAAAAGGTATTGATTAACTTTAATTATGCATGTTATTGTGAAAGTTTCAATTTGTCTTCAAAAGATAGGTGCCACAGTAATCTTGAGAAATTTAATGGTGCATATTAATTATATCCGTTGAAAAACCAATTGGTGTTTCATCATGTTATCTTTTAAATTTTAAAATATTACTAAGACAAAGCACCAATTCATATTTCTAAAAATAATTAATATGCAGCATCAAACTCAACAGCAAAATATTTTATGTAACATCCAAAGATAAAAGAAGGCTTCACATTTTGAATATTATATCTATTAATAAACATTTAATATTCAGAAAACCAGAAAAAATAGTGATAATTCTGTCAATTTTGAAAAGGAATGAGGCAACAAATGAACAGGAAGAAAAAAGCCCTAGCCACCAGAAGGGACTATAGAACTGCTGCTAATTACACTGAGAAAAAACTAATGAATAATAAACAATTATTGCAGAAATAGTGTTCAAACCATGGTAATATTTAAAAACAACACACAACCTGGCCATGAAAATGAAGCTCGCTGAAGTACAAAAGTGAAATATAAAATATGGAGGACTGTGTCTTGACGAGAAAAAAATCCAACAAAATCTTAGACATCTATGTCATATCAACTCTGAAATTTTATTCTGTTTTCCAATGCGTTTGTTCACAACTGCTTTCAGACACTCAACACGATTATTTTAAAACGTGTTTACATTGTGACTGATTTTTGGATATTTCTATGAGCTGTGAAGTGTATTGTGAATCATAAAAGAAAAAAAAAACCTGTATGGTGACTTACTTCCTGAAGCTGGTTGTCACTTTTCTTTGTGGAAAGATTCAAATGCCTGTCTTGAGATTGGTAAAATTTTGCAGTTTCTTTATCATACTTCTTTTTCCTTTCCTTTAAAGATGAGAAAAGAATGAAAAAAAATTACATAAAAAATTTAATAGATGAAATAAAAAAACTTCAAAAGTAAAATGCAACAGAATTATTTATGAACATTTTTTAAGTCTTTTTTAGACATTTTGAGATCTGATGACTTAAAAAGAGTTGTTTAAAATAATGGTAAACAAAAATACAAATGAGATTGAAATATCATGATGTAACAAGTTCACAACAGTAATATTTCAAAATTATTGAATGGGTGCAATCAAAATGGTGAAAATTCTGAAATAAATACAAGCACAATTGACATACTACAATGTAACAAGTTCAAACACTAACAGTTTAAGACTACTGATTGGATCACAACAACAACGGCAATCAAAATGGTGAAGATATTAAAATATTCTCTCCCTTTACCTTAAAAGATATGGACTGTGGAGTTCAGAGAAAAATATACATTACTAGGTATGGAATTCTACAGTTAGGTGAAGTTAATGAGATAGAAAACTTGGTAGTCAAGTAGACATAAGTTACATAGAAAGAGTTGAATTTATGGGTATTATAGAAGTAATTCATTTTATTTTTAATAGCCAAATTTTAGAAATAGAATCTAGTTCATCATCAGGAGCATGTCATTCGAGTAGTTGTTACGGATCAGTTGGAAGTATCCAACCATAATTATCATTTAGAATGTTAGTTCTTGTTATTCCCATCCCTTCTTCAAACTTCATCAAGTGTGATTGGCAGGTTATTAGCTTTACTGTCACAATTCATGAAATGCTCAGTTGCCAGTATATATTTGACTAATCTGGTTTTGTTTGTTACATGTCTAACAGTTACTTTATGTTCTACCATATGAAGTTTTGTATGCTTCTCCTCACAGTGACGTACACAAAATGCTGGTATGGGGAGAGTTATGGGAGGGGGTAAAAAAAAGTAATACCAGAAATAGGTTGCAGGCGATTTCTTTTAAAGAGACGATAAAGTCAACTAACAAATTTTAGTTGTAAATGAATTTATGGCACCTCTATTCATAGTGTACTGTGGAATTAACTTTTTTACAGGTCTTATAGAGGTTATTATTCATAAAAGTTGGTGGTCAAATTTTCAAACTAAAGCCTAGTTTGCAATCAGGACTACGTCACTGGAGTAGTTGCTACCACTCAGTTGGAAGAGTCCAACCGCAACTATCGTTAATTGTGGTACTTCTTCTTGCTATTTCGATTCCTTCTTCTAGTTTCCTCTTTACTAAGTTTGACTGGTGGGCGATTATTCTTACTGAGTCCCAATTTATGGAGTGTCCACTTGCTTGTATTAGTCTGTCTAGCCCTGTTTTGCTACTAATGTTCCTAATAGCTGCTTGGTGTTCTTTCATTCAGACCTTAATACTTCTCCCTGTTTCTCCTATATAGCTGAGTCCGCAGTTACAGTCGATGCAACATATTACTCCTTCTTGCAATTGGATGTCCACTTCTTTCTGCTTTAAAGCTGGAAGGAATTTCTTTAATTTGTCATTTAGATCTGGAGCAAGCCTGATATTATATTTTGCTCCGATCCTCTTCCGTTTTTCGAAAAGTCCCTTGTGGTACGTAATTTTGCTGGTAAATTTGAAGTTGTTTATTTCCTGTTTCTTTTTTAGCACTTATCTAAATATTTTCTCAACATATGAAGAGGGGTAATTGTTTTCTGCCAATATTTCTTTTAATTCTTCTTTGTGAAGATCTTTTTGAGTAACTGAAGAGACCAGGATTTCAATTTTTTCCAAAAATTGCCTCGCCGTATTCAATTTAATATAAACAGGGTGAAATGAGCAGAAGTCTAACATCTTCCCTGTGTTGGTGAGTTTTCTAAAAAGCTGAGTGAATATTCTCCCCTCTCTTGAGGTCAAGGTTAAATCAAGGAAATTGATACTATGGTCTTTTTCCAGCTCCAGGGTGCACTGCAAGGTATTTTCCAGTAAGTTAAATTCTGCCAGAATCTGAGAGGGTAGAGATTGGTCCACAGTATCTATTATAATTAGGACATCATCCATGTATCTTACATAGAGAGCAAATATTGAGGGTTGTATAAGGATTTTTGCCTCTAGTTTACTTACATAATAATTTGCTAGCAGAGGTGCTAGTGGAGAACCCATTGCAAGCCCTGAAGTTTGCCTGTAATATTTCTTTCCAAACTGGAAGAAATTATTCTTGAAATAAAATAGGAGCAGTTCATATATGCCAAGTAGTATTTCTCTATTGTGATTATGGAACACTATTTTTTCCGCGAGGTCATCTGCAATGAATTCCAGCAGGAGGTCCAGGTTAATGTTGGTATACATAGATACTATATCTAGGCTTGCCATTACTGGATGAATTAATTCTGGCAAGTTGTCTAGTTTTCCTTTCAGCTGCATGGAATTTTTTAGAAGGTAGGGAGGAGAAGGGAAAATATCTCTGAGGTGACCAAGTAAATAATAATTAATGTTGGAGAGTGGTGAATTTCTAGTGTCTATTATAGGCCTTATTGGATGTCCTTCTTTGTGCACTTTTATTGTACTATAGATCTGTACAACCCTCAATATTTGCTCAGATACAACCCTCAATATTTGCTCTCTATGTAATTAATTCTGGCAAGTTGTCTAGTTTTCCTTTCAGCTGCATGGAATTTTTTAGAAGGTAGGGAGGAGAAGGGAAAATATCTCTGAGGTGACCAAGTAAATAATAATTAATGTTGGAGAGTGGTGAATTTCTAGTGTCTATTATAGACCTTATTGGATGCCCTTCTTTGTGCACTTTTATTGTACTATAGATCTGTGGAACTCTTGACTGGATTTTGGAGAAGTTTTTGAAGAGCTCATTTAGCTGATTTTTACTTTTTAAAGAGCTGATTAATTTCTTAAGATTTTTGACAGTTTGATCTATAGGGTTACCAGTGAGTTCTTCATAATAAGGCTTGCTCAATTCAGCTTCCATTTTATTGTAATACTTCTCTTTTTCTAACAATACCAAAACTTTGCTTTTTTCAGTGCTACAACTTTATCATTGGCTGTGAATTTTTTAAGGTCAGTAATGGCATTTCTATCAAAATTATAAGAAACTTTTACTGGCGTTTTTACAAATTTTGAGACGCAGTCTGAGAATTCTTTTCTCAAAGTGGCTGCTGTATTTTCCTCTTCTCTTTCTACCTTACTACAGATGCTTCCTAATTGAGTATCCAGCCATGAATTTGGTTTGTGACAGTACTTTTGCAGTGTCATTGACTGTGTGACGTGGGGTCACCATCGCCACGATCTTGTGGTGGATCTCCTACTGTCACGGTACTCCACCAATAAAAAAAAATCAAACTGAATTCGTTTTTAATATTTTTCACTTTAGTTTAAATTAAGTTGCATTCGCGAAAATTTTTGAGAAATTTGCATTTCTACCAAATAGTATAACTTTTTGAAATTTCAAGCTTTTTTTAATAAAAACACTGAGTTAATAAAAACCAGGAGGGGGCAGGGGGTTTTGACCCCAACTAACCCCTATCTGGATATATAACTGTCTCCTTGTTTCACTTATATAGCATAGTTCACATATAGAATTCATGCTATAGAACAAATACAGCCCATGCTATAAAATGGAGTGTATTTGCAGACCAACTACATAGGTGAAACAAGAAGTCTAAAAGTCCATATAGAAGAAAATAAAGTAGCTATTAGAAATGTTACCCACAACTGGCTACCAATCAGCATCTTGCTCATTTACACAGGGCATACATAGTCAGTGTTATTTCAAGCTTGGGTTGTATGCTTCAAGGTATGGTTTATGCTTTACTTCTACTACCTTCAAATTAATGCAGTCTAGTGGTGTCTATTCTGTCTTCAAACTATGGTTGTACATTTCAAGGTATGTTTCATTTGTTGTATGATGTTTTATGTGTTGCTTCTACCTTCAAATTTAATTATATCTAGTGGCATTGGGTGCATGGTCATACTACCTAGAAGTTACTCTGTTTTCTGACATATGCCACTCCCATTATATAGGGTGATCCATTTGAGTAGGGACAATTTAAAAATGCTGTGATATGGCTTGTAACAGATATAGTAAGTCAATATTTGGGAGAAATTGCCTGTATGGATGGAAGTTTGTCTAGCCTCTACATGACTCCCTTTGCAGAAAGCTCATACCAGGTGCTCAATTCTTGGCATGCATTTTCTATCATTATCATCACCAGCTGTACAGTATTTTTTCTTCTCTGAAGACACTGTACAATCACGACCATACCTGGACATGCTACAAAACTTCTTGGGACCACAACTGGATAATGATGTCATTTTACAGCAAGACGGGGCCCCACCCCACTGGAACTTCTTCAACAACACATTCAATGACAACTGGTGTGGACACGATGGCCCTATTCCTTGGCCTGCAAACTCTCTGGATCGCACTTCCCTGATTTCTTCGTGTGGGGGTTTGTGAAGAACATTGTCTATGCACAACCTCAAAGCCTGGATGACTTGAAGGTGAACATTTCTGCAGCAATCGCACAAATCCCTCCATAGATGTTAGAAAACGTGAGGCAAGAACTGAGCATCCAGAATGAACTCTGCTGAGTCTGAACAGGGGCTCATGCAGAGACCTAAACAAACTCCCATCCATAAAGGTAATTTCTGCCAAATATTGACTTATTATATCTGTTACAAGCCATACCACAGCATTTTTAAATTATCCCTACCCAAATGGATCACCCTGTAGAACTGATGCTCTCTTCATAAAGGCAGTTCTATGAGTTATTAGTTTTCACGATTCTTGAAAGGCAGCTGATTCGTCAATTTTTTTTTATTGATGGAAGTTTAATAACCACCATGAGCAACTCAGTGGGCTACAAGCAGTCACCCGTACCTAATTTAGGGCCACTGGTTCCAGCGAAAGGAGAGAGCCAGTGCTGAAAGACAAACATAACATCCATCCCTCACTGGGATCCGAACCCCGGCACAGCTGAGACGAATGGTCAGAAGCCAGCAATTAAATCACTGCGCCATTAGGACAGTCGTTGAATTTTGATTAGCTTACTTGTTGCTTTATATGTACACTATAATATGATGCACTCTGTTCATCGAAAAAAAATTGTTTGTCACTTTGTTTGTCTTTCATGTTGGACTTCTTCTTTAAGGAAATTCTGTGTGTACTGCTGCCTATGACATGTGTCTATGTTTTTCCAATGCGTTAGTGATGGACCATTCATGAATGACTCTTTACTATGAATGGTTTGCTCTCACCACTGTGAATGACCATTCAATTAGCCATTACTGTGACACCCACTGAAGTTGCAGAACATTTAATTTTATTCCGCCCACATGACTTCAGACATGAATTTCCAATAAGAAAAGTAATGTTGAGAATTAATAAGTGTCAACCATCATGTGAGTGAACAATCAGCTAGCAAATAATGGTGAAACTAAAAAATGGGAATGATACATGAATGCCATTCATTTGACTGGTGTGGGTGAAATATGGCTCATGGTAAGTCATTCATTGTGAGCTACGAAGGGCTTATGCTCTTTTGGACAGTTTGGTGAAAAGAGCTGTTGCCCTGAAGGCGCTTTGGTCATAAACACAAGAACCCTGCATTGAATGAAGGGAGCCTATAACAACTTAGAAACTGAATGGTCTTTCATTTGAATGACCATTTTGAGTGAATGATGGATGAACTTCAGAAGGAATTATTTATGCCATCGCTACAAAGCACTCGCCTCTTTCAGTGTAATTAATGTTGACAAGTATTAGCATGAAATATAACATTGATCAAATGCATTCCTTTTCAATCAAAGTGAGACTTCTTTCAATATGCTCCCTTTTTTTAATAGTAAACAAAAGGAACACATCCTGATGTAGGAAGGCATAGTGCACAGTGTAGAATGCAGTTGTAATCCTAGCTAAGTGGGTGAGTGAACACTGTAAACTTATATATTTTTTTAACATATAGGTATAAAAGAACCTATTGCTTTACTATCTACATATGTTTGTGCAAGTAATTTGTGGAATCAGGAAAATATTAGGTTGCATATTGTAAAATATTACTGATGAGTTGTAAGATTTGTTTCAGATAATATTTACATCATTTTAAAAATATGTGCAAAAATTACTAGTTTATGATCAGAGCCTGTGGGTGTGTGCCATCAGGAGAACAAAGAACAAAAAAGAATCGAAACAATTAGGGAACATTGTAAAAATTGATATTTCCATAGCCATATTATATATTCTAAGGCACTAGTCAGAAGTATTGCAGATTCTGGCACATGCCTATTGATAGTAAAGGTAGGGCAGAGATGTTAAGTACTAACTTCCATATTGGTCATCACACTTAAGTATTTTTCTGGGGGATGGATATGTGTGTGTGTGTGTGTGTGTGTGTGTGGAAACTTAAGTTCTGATACAGTATTGACATTTCATTCATCTCAGGCTCACAATGGTTCTACAGTCTCACACAGGAAATCACTTTCCTGTTTAAATTGTGGAAAATGATGCCACAGGTTGCTCAATGTATACAATTCTGGTCACTCATTATTACCATAGAAGCAGTGGCATATATTTCAGGCTAGCTGTGAAGCCCACAGAATGCAGAAATAAAAGTCAGTTATAAACGGTATTAAGATATGTCAATGTTTTTACTGCAAAAAACACACACATGCGGATTCGCTTCTTCGATGCAGTCCGGTAAGAGAAGACCAGTGGCGTAACACAACCAGCTCTTCCAGAGTCTTCGTTGTTCTGATTCAAAGACCATCCATATGATTGCATTTCCATAACATGAATGAGCGGATGGAGGGGGAATGGGCCATTGCTTTGGTCGACGGTTCACTCAGGAAAGAGAGGACTCTACCTCAGTCACTCACATGCTCCCAGCCATAACAGCATGTTTCGTGAGGGCTGTTTTAGTTTGTGTGAAGTGTCAATGAATTAAAATCAGTGATTTTATATCTTAAATTCATGGCTTTGTTGGATTCGAACTGTTTTGAAAAATTTTGTGAAAGCTTCCCTGAACATCTACTGTCAGAACTTAAATAACTCTATGCTTCAAATTTTGGTACAGCTCGACTAAAAAATGAACCAAAAGTGGTTTATTCCCTTGATGAATACAAAAACAAATCAGTAAGAGACATTACTTGTTACATAAAGTTGAATAAATTGGACATCATGTTTAGTGAGGTGTACAAATTAGCAGACCTAATATTAAACTTTCCATCAACAACTGCAACTGCCGAAAGAAGTTTTTCTGCATTAAAAAGAATCAAGATATACACTGAAGAGCCAGAAAAACTGGTACAGACGAGCTTATGCAAAATACATAGCAACGTCACCTATGCGCGTACTCGGTTGCGTCCATCAGTGCGTATATAAAGCGATAGAGATCCTTGCCAGCTGTCAGAGCTGTTTTCGGCATGAGAATGACAAGTAATAACGATTTGAGCGATTTTCAACGCGGTGTCATAGTTGACGCTCGTGAGACGGGCCGCATAGTATTTCGGAGGTAGAAACCAAGTTCGGATTTTCACGGACGACCATTGCAAGGGTGTACCGTGACTACAAGAATTCCGGCAAAACCTTCAACCTATGATACCAGTGTGGCCGTAAAAAGACATTGGGTGAACGTGATCATCGTCGGTTGTCAAGAATCGTTTCACGCGATACACGTGCAACACTTTCGCAGGTATGATCGGAATTCAATGCTGGAGCCTCAACAAGCATCAGCGTCCGGACTGTGCAACGTACTCTGTACGATATGGGCATTGGGAGCTGACGCCCAACTCGAGTCCCCTTGATGGGTGCACGACACAGAGCTATGCGCCTCACTTGGGCACAGCAACACCGCCACTGGATGACTGGAAACAAGTAGCCTGGTGTGACGAGTCGCGTTTCCAACTGTATCGGGCAGATGGAAGGATTTGTGTGTGGCGCAAACCCCATGAAGCCATGGATCCCGCCTGTCAACAAGGAATTGTACCGGCTGCTGGTGGTAGTGGTGGTGGTGGTGGGGGTCGTAATGGTATGGGGTATGTTTAGCTGGACTTCACTGGGACCCCTGGTACGTCTACAAACTCTGTGACCGGCCAACGCTATGTGCGCATCCTTTCTGACGAGGTACACCCGTTCATGTCCTGCATTCATGCTGATGGGTTGGGCCTGTTCCAACAAACAATGCACCTCCACACAATTGTCGGGACGCCACATTATGGTTAGAGGAGCATTCATCTGAGTTTGGGGTGTTGCCATTCCCACCCAAGTCCTCAGATCTGAACATGATAGAACAGATTTGGGATGCCAAGCAACGCGCTATCGAACACAGTAATCCGAGACCTCGGATTACACCCGAATTGTGGAACGCTCTGCAGGAAGTATGGTGTGCATTGCTTACAGCATATTTCCAGAAGCTAGTGGAGTCCATGCCGCGTCGTATTTCTGCAGTCCTGCGCTCCCGTGGGGAACCTACCAAGTTTTAGACTGGTGTACCAGTTTTTCTGGCACTTCAGCGCACCTTTGATCCACACAAGAACATGTACATTCAAGCAACTTGGCTGTTTTGTCAATAGAGAAAATAATTCTTTTTAAATATGAAAAAGTACTCGGAAGAAACTTTTTATAAAACGCAACACTCGGAGTTCATGTGCAAATACAGTATTCAGAAGAAGACTGGATTTCATGTATAAATAAGTGTTTAAACCCTAATCCTCATAATTATTTGGTATCATGTTAGCAATAGCATGTACCTAAAATTAAACTTCGCAATTTTAAAGAAAAGCAGTACTGGGGAGGGGAAGGGGAGGCTGTGAGATGGCCCAGCTCTCGGACCCAAGATACGCCACTGTATATTAGACACATGATGATCTAGGGTTTGAAAATTCACTAAAGAAAATGAGTCACTGAATTAACTTACAAATACGTCTTTGGAGTCCCTGATCTATTTCTTCAGTAAATTGGAAGATTTAACACTACTAAAATTCGTACAACGACGAACGAGCGAACAGATTTAATGGCATGTAATGGCACACTCATAGATGGAACACACATTGAAGGTGAGCGGCAACTCCATCCGGTCTAATCGGTACGAAACATTCACGGCCGCCCCGGTGGCGCAGTGGTCTAAGCGATGGCCTCTGATCATTCGTCCGAACGGGGTCCGGGTTCGAATCCCGTGAGGCATGGATGTTGTGTTTGTCTTACGGCACTGGCTCTCTCCATTCCCTGGAACCAGTGACCCTAAATTAGGGACGGGCGACTGCTTATAGCCCATTGAGTTGCTCACGGTGGTCGTTAAACCTCCAATAAAAAAAAAAAAAAAAAAGCATTCACGAATTCACTCAAATCGAACCGCAACTGGGCACAAGGGTGACAACACCTGCACCCTTGTGCCCAGTTGCGTTTGTCACGGGCGTTATGTTTTTTATTTTTTTATTTTGGTTGGAGGTTTAACGACCACCGTGAGCAACTCAATGGGCTATAAGCAGTCGCCCGTCCCTAATTCAGGGTAACTGGTTCCAGGGAAGGGAAAGAGCTAGTGCCGTAAGACAAACACAACATCCATGCCTCACCGGGATTCGAACCCGGACCCTTTTCAGACGAATGATCAGAAGCCATCGCTTAGACCACTGCGCCACCGGGGTGGCTCACGGGCGTTAGTAACAGTTACGTGGTGCACCGTACTCGTTTTTACGTAATGATTCCTCTCAAAGCATGCGTTTACAATTCCTCAACCACCTGGGTCATTAAAGCGACTACTATCGGGCATAGGCGTAGCTAGGAAGGGGTGGGGTTCATCGGGTCAGTGTTACATTCAGAGAGTTTTTTTCCGGGGGGCGGAGGGGGGGGGGCGTTTACAAATTTTGAGGGGGCTGAAACTTGTTGACTAAAATAGCCCAGTGAGTTGATCACGGTGGTCATTAAACCCCCAAAACACACAATAACAAAAGTTACATAAGTGAAAAGTTAGGAAAAACGGAAGGTTAGAGAGGCACTATACGTACTGATATCAACTAAGATTTCAGCGATCTGCCCGGAATCGAGCCCTTGACCCACTGATTAAGAGCCGAACGAGCCGCCCCGGTGGCGCAGTGGTCTAAGCGATGGCCTCTGATCATTCGTCCGAACGGGGTCCGGGTTTGAATCCCGTGAGGCATGGACGTTGTGTTTGTCTTACGGCACTGGTTCTGTCCCTTCCCTGGAGCCAGTGACCCTAAAATTAGGGACGGGCGACTGCTTATAGCCCATTGAGTTGCTCACAGTGGTCGTTAAACCTCCACTCAAAAAAAAAAAAAAAAAAAAAAAAAAAAAAGAGCCGAACGCTCGAATTACCAAGCTACTGCGGCCCCACCGAAGTTCAAGGCTTGTTTGCTTTTGTTTTGTGTTTAACGACCTCCGTGAGAAACTCGATGAGCTATAAGTAGTAGACCGTTCCTAATTTAGAGTCAGTGGTTCCAAGAAAGGGAAGAGCCAGTGCCGGATGACAAACACACCATCCATGCCTCACTCGTGATTCGAACCCACATACACCTCGGATGAATGATCAAAAAGCCAGCGCTTAGACCACTGCGCCACCAGAGCGAACTTCAAGTTGCGTTGTCCCTGTTTTTATGACAGTTATTATGAATTGACTGATTTCAGTCATGGCCCAGAGAAGAAATATTCATGCAAGTTCAGACATGACGTTCGGTATGGAAAGCATCCCGAGCAAAATCAAAAATTTACATAAGTGAAAAGTTACCAAAAATGAAGATTAAAAAGACAGCATATGTCACAGATATCAACTAAGGAGCATTTATGTGTTTTAGTAGAACCAGAACTAAACGTGCTCGAATCAGAAAATATATAACATGATGCTTCTGTGATTTCATATAATACTCGCACGAACTTAAACTGTGCTCGTCTTTTTATACCCAATGTAATATTTAGGAAACAGTCAGTACAAGAAGACTGGCAGTACTATAAACTGAATAAGTGCAATATAATTAAAACAAAATGCAGAGTAATCAGGATTCAACTTCATTTCTTTGATTTTTTGAAATGTGGAACTATAATTACTGCAGCTTCATCTAAGTTCTCACGTGAGATTTATATACTGCTGAAATTTTATACAAAGCATGGGTTTTACTACCACAGCTGCAACTTTTCAAAAAAAAAAAAGGGGGGGTTAAAAAGAAGGTCTTTTGCATCACTGCATTTTTGCTGTTTCTTAAAAAAAAATCTTCAGTTTAACCTTAAAGAAATGAACGGGTGCCCATAATTTAGTTTTCAGGAAGGGAAACGGAAACTAAATGCAAATAATATATACAAACGCCAGAAGCAAATTTTTTGTGGGCCTGCTCTGTAATCTAACCAATTTTACCACAGATACATACACGCGCGCACGCACAACAGAAATATTTTATTCAAAAACAGAAAACCCAAACATTACATCAAAGGGATAGACAAAGTAAATTAGACAGAATGTTGGAGCAAAAAGATTTTGTTTTGTTTTTCTTTTGAGTCTAGCGCCTTTGGAAGTCCTTCCAGAATTGTCCCAAATAAACGAATGCCCCGATAAACGATGGCCCAATTAATCAGAATGCACTGTATTTGTCCAGCAGTTAATGAATGGCTGCTGCAGAGAATGAAACCATATTTTTCATTTATCTGCCTTCAACATTTTCTCATGCCGTAAGTATGTATAGGAGTTGTACAGAATAATGTGAACACCACGCTCAGAGACGTGACTTTTAATGCAGCTGCGTACGTCGCAATACGCAAAGGTATCCATCACGTTTTGGTTGTAACAGCTTTGTTTAGAACCTTAAGGTCCGGTTTAAATGCAGTGTCTTGTTGCAAAATTTCTTTCAATGTGACGACGAAATGAGCGACCTAGCGGACTTCGAAAGAGGGCAAATTGTTGGTGGCCGGTTGTTTGGTGCCTCCGTCAGTCGTCAAGGTAGTGGGGGTATCGAGAGGTACTGTGTCTAGAGTCATGACAGCATACCGTGTCCGTGGCAATACCTCGTCTGCGAAACACAGAGCGGCCGGAAAATTACCCTGACTGATAGAGACAGGAGAGCAATAAAGAGGATTGTTACCTCTAATAAGAAGACCACGGCGTCGAAAATTAGTGCGGAGCTCAATCTACATCTCCAGACCGCAGTACCAACGAAAACAGTGCGCACGGAACAGTATAAACAAGATATTCATGGCAAGGCTTCAATTGCAAAACCTCTGGTAACCTGGATGAATGCACAACGGTGCCGGCAGTGGTGCCAGGAGCATACAACGTGGACTGCAGATGCATGGAAGCGTATAATGTGGTCAGATGAATCCACATCCACACTATTCCCCACCACAGGACGTGTTTACGTGTGAAGAACACCGTCCGAAACGTACAACCCAGACTGTCAGCTCCAAACAGTGCAGCATGGTGGTGGTTCTGCCATGCTCTGGGCGGTCATACGTGGTTTTCAGTAGGTCCCCTGATCACCTTGAAAGGACGGATGACTGGCAGAGGGCGTATGAAACCATTTTGGACGACCAAGTCCACGCAATGACTCAGGCATTGTTTCCTGCAGGGGGTGCCATCTATCAAGACGATAACGCCCCAATTCACAGAGCTCGGAATGTCCAATCATGGTTTAAGGAACATGAGGACGAACTTTCACACCTTCCTTGGCCTCCCCAATCACCAGGCTTACTTAAACATCATCGAGCCACTGGGATCTTTGTTGGAAAACAGAGGTACGATCCCGTTATCATCCTCCTGAATCTCTCAAAGACCAATTTCTGCATGAAGAATGGTGTAACATCCCACTAGCCACTATCCAGGATTTGTATGCGTCCATTCCAAGGAGGATTCAGGCGGTTTTGAACGCCAAAGTTGGTCGCACGCCCTATTAGGTACATAAAACCTTCTTTTCCTAGGTGTTCACATTATTCTGTCCAACCCCTGTATATTGTGCTCCAACATGCAATGGGAAGTCTCAATATTATTACTTCCTATGGTAAATTTCCAACTTTTTTTTTCTATTTTTACTGCATGGTCACAAATCCAGAACTCCAACAGAAAAAATGACTAATCTGAATTAGAGACATTGCGAAATTTTTTGCAGCACCTCCCAAGAAACGAATGGCGTAGCCAGATTTTCAAGGGGGGAGGGGAATGCCCTTCTTGTATTCCAATTAATAATTAATGTATTTTTACTCTTCAAAAAAGATATCCCAGATTTATAATGGTAATAATAAGAAGAAAGCTTCTTCTACAGTTTCTCCAGGCAAATCATCAATGGTCCAAATGCAATCAGCTTTCTTTCATAACCACACCATGTTTTCAGTGTGAGATGAACTATTTGTAATCAATGACATCTAGTGTCACTGTAGCCAAAACAGCTTTCTCCTTATTTTGACTATGTCCTGCTTTTCCAACTCCTCCTCCCAGTACTATTCGCTGCTGATCACAACTGCATATGCATGCCACTATGATGTCGTAAGTCACATAACCTTAAAATTTAAGCAAAAAGTATACCCATCGCACAAATAGTTCTGTAAACTTCCCTGTCGCCGGGGATTCCGTTCAAATCACAAAGTATTATTTATGCCGTCGGAAATGGCTCCCACTATTGGAGATGGCTTCAAATAACGATACATTCTTTCCACGTCAATTAGTCGTGGTTACAAATTTTGGTTAAAGTCATTTTCTCGCAACCGGAAAATGCGTTTAAATAATTGCTGCAGAGTTCTCGAAGCACCAAAACATGCTTTCTGATCGAAATTAATAGATACCAAGCGATTCTAACTCGGCTAAGGCTGAGTTTTCCGGCAGAAATGAATGACTTTAACGGATTCTGTAATGCACATATATACCTTAGAGGCCTAAGCCTATGTATAAGCATTTAATGCCTAAGTAAAAGTGCAATAATATTAACTTGACTTGGTGTCTAAACCTTATGAATATGAGCACGATTGAATAAAAACTGTTATAAAGGCCTAAGCTTAGGCCTAGGCATATCAGTGCCAAAGAAAAAGCGTCTGCAGGGTTGCCACTCATATTGGCTTTAAAAATTCCCTGAATTTTACAGAAGATAATTTCGCGCGGAATTTCAGGTAAAATTTGCAGATTATGATTTCCAGGAGCTTCAGTACATTCCAGAACTTCCTTTGCGACACATTTTTTCATTAACTGGGAAATCAGGTCGTACAAGTACGGCTTCATACAGGAAAGGTACCATCGGCTTCGGAGTCTGGAACTTTTTAAGAAACGGTTCTAACATTGATGCAACAAATGAAAAAAATTCCAATTTTGTTATAATAAGTTTACCCATGCAAGCTTTTTCAACTTGATCACAAGTAAAGGTATTAGGTAGTGATCGAATACTATCTATGCGCTTTTTAATGTCTGGGAAGACCTGAACAGCTCGCTGAGAAACAGTTGCATTTTACGCCCATCTGACCTAGCAAAACTTCAGAGGAAATGTAGAACTTCCAGTAATGGTAATGGCAAAATATTCAGCACGCCTATGCATTAAAATGATATTTAATAAATACTGGGCAGAAGAAACATCGCGAGAAAAAGAAATTATGATTATAGGGAAAATCTTCACTCCGTTTAACTTCCGTTTTCGAAGGTTTTGAAAGATGAAATATCGTCCCCAGACGGAAAAGACACCCCCACCATTTTTTTTCCAGTTTTGCATAGATCTCGAGAATAACCCAAATGATGACGGAAAAAGCGGAATTCCGTGAACCCACGAAATAATATCACATATGAGTAAGAAGTGACTGAGAAATGGAAAAAAAACAAATTTTATGGAAAATTAAAGTGAAAAATCGGTACTGCGTTGCTCATTTTGCCGTGAAACAATTTTACGGGACACGGAAACGGCGCGGATTCCACCGCGGATAGATTAAGTACCGATCTGGAAATTTTATTTCGTTTAATAAAAGGGAAACGGGCGAAAACGATTGCTCTCTTTTGATTAGTTTTGAAGAAGTATGTATTAGAAATAGGGAAACATGCATTTCATTAAAAAAAAAACTTCAAAAATAGGAGGTCGATCCTTTTCACTATTACCGAAGATATTAAAAACGAGGAACATGATCAGAAAACATCAAAAATAAACATACAATCAGGCATAAGGGAAAAAAAAAAAAGGATACTTGGACAGAAAAATGTATTATGCGGAAACAGAAAACGACATGACATTCTCAACATCCAAGAAATATTACCCAAAATGTTTAACAAGTGTTAGAATCTTGAAAATAAACTTTTCACAGATGTTTAATAACTTTATTTAACTGAGATTTTCGATTTCCACAGCATACTCGACATTGTCCGTAGTGGACCGACGATTTCCATAGCGTACTCGATATTTTCCGCCGTCCTTAGCGGACCGACGATTTCCATATCATACTCGATGTTTTCCGTCGTCCGTAGCGGATCGACGATTTCCATAGCACACTCGACGTTTTCCGTCGTCCGTAGCGGACCGATGCGCACGGAGTATATAGTGTGCCGAAGTACCGACGATGACGACGGGAAACGTCGGTTCTGGCACACATTGGCGCAAACTGCCTTTTATAGCATGATGGCGCAAGATTTTTGTCTTGGCGCACTCTGGCGCAATTATCGCAGAATTCCCATCTCTGGTAACTCCATACGCATTACGCAAAACATTATCAGTTTAATTTTCCCAGACTTTTCCAGGTTTTTGCTAAAAAATTTATTTCTCTCTGAGTTTTTCCTGATTTTTAGCCTTATTCTCGGATTCCCTGATTTTCCCCGGTTTTCCGGTCGACTGGGCTGGGTGTCCAAACCTTAAAAATATGATCATGGCGGAAGACAACCGAAATCGTACGTTTTCCTGCATGCGATTTGTATGTAACCAAAATTTGTAAACGCGACGAATTTGACAGCGACGAACTGACGTAGTCGACGAAGTGGTTGACGAATTGACGCGACACCACCTCAGAGGTGACACGCACATGTCAAGTCGCAATAGCTTCTGCGGCAACCTTCGTCGGTGCAGCTTAATTGGGAAAAGATTGGGCTTCGGAGCAGAAGAATGCGGATTTAATTTCCGTTACCGGCAAATGGGTTTCACGTTGTATTTGCGTCCGAATGTAAAATGAATCTCCTAGCCGTTGGGTTCTTCGAAAAATGTGGGATGTTCGTTCCACAGATCACTTGAAATTGATTGGAATTCCTTCTTCGGCAGTAACATCCTTCAAGCGTAGTTTGCAAGCGGTCCCGGAAACCTACGATTTCCGTCCCAGCCCTTTATCAAGGGGCTGGGACTTCCCAACAAAAGTCCAGTAATTGTTGCTGAGTGATTAAAGCAGCATGAGGTTTGGCGTTATCATGATGAAGGATCACGCCTTTGCGATTGACGAGAGTTGGCTGCTTTGATGTCAGTTGTTCATAGCAATCTGTTCAACTGTTGGCAGTGGAGGTCAGCATTTATCTTTCGGTTAGGTGCCAACACCTCCCAGTGGATTATACCCTGAACATCTCACCAAACACTCAACAAAATCCTTTTTGTGATGCAGTCCTCCTTTTGAGGTCGATGGAGCAGGCTCCGCACCTTGGCGCACAGTCCGTCGACACTTTACATTACGGTACAGTACCCATTTCTCATCACCCGTTACAATTCGTCTCCAAAACGCTTTATTTCTGTGACGAGGAAGCAAAGAAACACGGGTACGGATTCTCTCCTCTCGTTGCTTTGCAGAAAGCTGATGCGGAACCCAGTTATTGAACTTGGTGAGATGCGACCACCAAGTTCGATAAACGCATGTAACCATCTTTCGACTTTTTCCAAGCGCATGCATCCCTCTTTCGACTGTTGTTATGTGTACCGACAACGTTTCCTCTAATTCCTGAACGGTTTGATGTGGGTCATTTTTTATGGCTTGGTCAAACCACGGATGGACGTCCACGATGTGGTTGATCTTTACAGCTTCTGTCTTCGTCCCGGAATTTCCGAAACGAACGACGACATGTGCTGTCATCAACTGCATCCTCCCCATACACTTGACAGATGTTGCGGTAAGCCGCGGCTGCAGTACTGCCTTTATCGAACTCGTACAGTAAACAATGTCTAATGTGCTCCTTATCGCATGCCATGTTACACCGTCCGTGATTTCCGTTACGAATGACTTACTCGTACAAACCTAGTGCTTCTATATGCTCTACTGCTCCACGCTTTATTGGGGGAAAATTCGGCATCTCAGCATCATCTGTGACGTAACTACTCCGATCGCAATTTGCATCTATTACAAAAACGGGTAGAACTTTTGCACACACCCAATATTTCCTATTATACACTGATACCTCATGGTAATTTCTTTTATCTAAAATGCGTGGTACTCGCAGGTTCAACAGTCTTCTTCAAGAAACAAGAACTAAATATGTATAAGGAATTTACGCGTGTTCAAATTAAATTGTGCTCATTTCGATAGCATACTGTCGTGAATTTCAATAATTTCACAATTAAATAAAACTTTTTTGAGTACCTTTGCTCCTCCAATATGTTCTTTTCTGAAGTTTTCTATTGGATCAATAAAGGCTGCCTGAGCTTGCTCCAACTAAAATACATATAAAAAATACAGAAAGAGTAAGTAAGTACACTAGAATTCACAGAAAAGAACATTTCCTACCAATTCAAAATAATGTAGCAGAACTACCAAAGCATTTCTTGAAGTTTTGATGCATCATTTTAAAACTACCATCAACTAGGAACATCTGTAGGATTTTTTCCCCTTTGGGGGTTTCACGACCACCGTGAGCAACTCGATGGGAAGTCGTCCGTCCCTAATTTAGGGCCATTGGTTCCAGGGAAGGGAGAGAGCCAGTGCCGTAAGACAAACACAACATCCATTCCTCACAGAATTCGAACACGGACCCATCTCGGACGAATGATCAAAAGCCAACGCCTTATAACACTGCACCACCGGGGACGGATGTAGGTCAACAATACAGTTTCAGAAACCATCCAAATGATGCAATCAGATACCCTGTACTGCCAACTTATTAAGACCAGCAGATCATTTTATGCAAATAAGCTGATACGTCATCTACTGTTTTCAAGTCACTATGCCTACATAACAGAGTGAACCGGACCACCTTGAGTGCCGCCCCGGTGGCGCAGTGGTCTAAGCGATGGCTTCTGACCATTCGTCTGAGATGGGTCTGGGTTCGAATGCCGGCGAGGCATGGATTTTGGGTTTGTTTTACTGCACTGGCTATCTTTCTTCCGTGGAACCAGTGGCCCTAAATTAGGGATGGAGACTGCTTGCAGCCCACTGAGGCTCAGTGTTCCTTAAACCGCCAATCAAAAAAAAAAAAAAACCACCCTCAGTAACAGAGGTGGGCTTAGCATTGATTTTCCTGTCAAAGTGACGAAGATAGTAGTTCAGCGGACGTAACGGTGACTTTAAACCGTGAGAGAATTACCGTTTACGACATGGGTGATAGAGCTGTGAAGAAGCTGGAAAATGAGCCGCCGTCTTTAACAGTGACAAAATCACGGTTTGTGATAAATATGATACAAAGTAGGAACAGAGTGAATCACTTTAACAGAAGCTGAGCACTAAATGGAAGAAGAAAAAATAAATAAATAAAAAGGAATTGTTCCTCTATTCGGCAAAACTAGATTAGCGTTTTCACTCCCCGTCCGTTATTTACCCTGATGGGATTAAGGCGATAAGGATCTCGCTGGATCAGCTCATCTTCTTGAGCAGTCAACAAGGTTAAAACCAACTTCTCCTATAACTTACCAACGCTCCCTAAAACTGAAAGCCTAACAATTCCACCATTACGTCATTGTAAACTTGCGGTCTGCATGTTCGTTTCCAGTGCTAATCAGCCAAAAAAAAAACGAGATTTCTGGTGCATTTTTTTATTTCATTTTTTTTTTTTTTTTTTTTTTGAGATTTAACGACCACCGTAAGCAACTCGATGAGCTATAAACAGTCGCTTGCCCCTGATTTAGAATCACTGGCTCCACGGAAAGAAGAGAGCCAGTGCCGTAAGACAAACACAACATCCATGCCTCACTGGGATTCAAACCCGTACCATCTCGGACGAATGGCCAGTAGCCAGCGCTTAGAACACTGCGTTATCCAGGCGGCTGGTGTAATCTGAACAGGAGATATTCATATGCAGTCGTTATCTGTAGTATTATGTCTATAGCAAAACCGACTGGATTTCTGATAACCGCCCTGGTGGCGCAGTGGTCTAAGCGCTGGCTTGTGATCATTCGTCCGAGATGGGTCTGGGTTCGAATTCCGGTGAGGCATAGATGTATTTGTCTTATGCGGCACTGATCCTCTCCCTTCCCTGGAACCAGTGGCCCTAAATTAGGAATGAGCTACTTCTTATAGTTCATGGAGTTGCTCATGGTGGTCGTTAAATACACCAACAAACAAAAATTCTGATATAGCACAATTACAAGGGGCGCTTAGTTATGTCACTATTTAAGACAATTATGTGCCGCTAATCGAGTTAGTTTTGCGATGCGAAATACCATGAACAACGAGTATTTATAAACATCTGCTGCTACATCTGTTTAGGCTTTGCCTTTTCTCGTCGATATAGATGAAAACGGAGACCAAAAATGTGATTAGCCTATGATTTTCTTTTTTTGGTTGGGGGTTTAACAACCATAGCGTGAGCAACTCAATGGGCTATAAGCAATCTCTGTACCTAATTTAGGGCCCTAAAACAAACATAACATCCATGCCTCACCGGGATTCGAACCCAAACTCATCTTGGAAGAATGGTCAGAAGCTATCGCTTAGACCACTCCACCACCGGGCGGCTCACCTTTGATGACGTCATAAACAAGTACTTGTTTAGGGCCCTAAAACAAACTCACCTTTGATGACGTCATAAACAAGTACCTAATTTAGGGCCCTAAAACAAACACAACATCCATGCCTCACCGGGATTCGAACCCAAACTCATCTTGGAAGAATGGTCAGAAGCTATCGCTTAGACCACTCCACCACCGGGCGGCTCACCTTTGATGACGTCATAAACAAGTACTTGCATTCCATAATTTATCGAGATCGTGCGCATGACGATTCGATTGCAGACGACGCCCAATGTGGTCCCACGGGTTTTCGATTGGAGATAAATCGGGCGATCTTGCTGGCCATGGAAGTGTTTGAACATGTTGCAAACATTGTCTGGAGACCCGAGCGGTGTGTACACGGGCGTTAATAGGGTGCTGTAGACCATTCAGAAACGGTATCAAAATGTCTTGCAGAACCTCGCTCAAGTATCGTGCAGCTGTCAGTGTGGCCGTGATGCTGACAAGAGGTGACCTGTTGTCATGCGCAATAGCATCCCATACCATGATGCCTGCCTGTAGGGGGTCGCGAACGAAACCGGGATCTGTCCGTTCAACAGGAAGTCGCCAGACACGGATCCGTCCGCTCACCAGGAAGTCGCCAGACACGGATCCGTCCGCTCACCAGGAAGTCGCCAGACACGGATCCGTCCGCTCACCAGGAAGTCGCCAGACACGGATCCGTCCGCTCACCAGGAAGTCGACAGACACGGATCCGTCGATCGCCAGCACCGAGATTCATCACTGAAGATCACAGAGGTTCATTCGTGACCCCAGTTCGCATGACTTCGGCACCAACCTAGACGAGTGCTGACATTTCTGGCCGTCAATAGCAGTCCACATAACGATTGCCTACTGCGCAGGTTTGCCACATGTAACCTTCGGTTTACAGTTCGGGTCGTTATGGCGACGTCCTTGGCGATGACACAGTGCGTAGAATATCGGCTGTAGTGCTTCCTGGTGAAGAACGAGCGTGTCGAACAATCTGCCGGTCCAGGCGGGCTGACGTCTGTAGGACTGCCCACTGTCGCTCCGACGCAGGTACGAACCTTACTGAAGCCACTGGTGCCAACAGCGTCCAACAGTTCGTGCATCTCACTGCACATGCGCAGCGATACGACGTGTAGATCAGCCCGCTTCATACAGGCCTACAATTCTTCCTATCTGAAACGCACCCAAATGGTGATAAACTTGCCGACGATGTGTACCCGGCATTTTCGGCCTTCGCTGAACAGTTTTCCAGCACAAACAACAAATCTGAAACGTCTGCGATATTTTCACCAGCGACCACACATTACCATTCCTGTTGCTGCTGACACCTTTATCTCACGAACGTGTGGCGTCATCGGCTACGGTTTAACATCACAAGCACATTTCGAGTGGGTACATCCGCTCTGCCATTTGCATGTTTGTAGCACACCTTCTGGGTGGGGCAATTTCTTTGTCGAGCAGTATATTTGTATATGTTTTTAAATATACTGTATATTTTACGAATAATCGAAAACGCACTTTCTGTACGTTCCGATCCACTACTGCGCTTTTGCATTTCAGTAGAATTTTAGCAAATATTCATACAGCAGACTGGATAAATCCCAGCACATAGGAAAGCAACAAATTTATTTCTTCACTTATAATAACAGCTCCTGGATTCAACTTATAATAACAGCTCCTGGATTCATTTCTTCTATATTCTATCCACATAATGACAGGAAATTGGCAGGGGGAAATGAAACTTTCAGCAGGATAGTAAAGCAACCAAATTATTTATTCACATATAATAATGTTTGGATTGATTTTTCCTATATTCCGTCCACCTAATGACAGGAAATTGGCACGGGGAAATGAAACTTTCAGCAGGATAGTAAAGCAACCAAATTATTTATTCACATATAATAATGTCTGGATTAATTTTTCCTATATTCCATCCACCTAATGACAGGGAATTAGCAGGGAGGAATGAAACTTTCAGGAGGATAGTAAAGCAACCAATTCATGTATTCATTTATAATAATAACTTCTGAATTCATTTCTTGTATATTCTATCCACCTAATGACAGGAAATTTGCAGGGCAAAATGAAATTTTCAGCAGGACAGTAAAGCACCCAACTTATTTATTCACATATAATAATGTTTGGATTCATTTTTCTTATATTCTATCCATCTAATTACAGTAAATTGGCAGGGGGAAATGAAACTTTCAGCAGGATAGTAAAGCAATCAATTTATTTATTCACATATAATAATGTGTGGATTCTTTTTCTATATTCCATCCACCTAATGACAGGAAATTGGCATGGGGAAATAAAGTTTTTAGCAGAATAATAAAGCAATCAAATTATTTATTCACATATAATAACGTTTGGATTGATTTTTCCTATATTCCATCCACCTAATGACAGGAAATTGGCATGGGGAAATGAAACTTTCAGCAGAATAATAAAGCAACCAAATTATTTATTCACATATAATAATGTTTGGATTCGTTTTTCCTATATTCCGTCCACCTAATGACAGGAAATTGGCAGGGGGAAATGAAACTTTCAGCAGGATAGTAAAGCAACCAACTTATTTATTTACATATAATAATGTTTGGATTCATTTTTCTTATATTCCATCCACCTAATTACAGTAAATTGGCAGGGGGAAATGAAACTTTCAGCAGGATAGTAAAGCAATCAATTTATTTATTCACATATAATAATGTGTGGATTCATTTTTTTCTATATTCCATCCACCTAATGACAGGAAATTGGCATGGGGAAATAAAGTTTTCAGCAGAATAATAAAGCAACCAAATTATTTATTCACATATAATAATGCTTGCATTCATTTTTTCTATAGTCGATCCACCTAGTGAGAGGGAATTGGCCAGGGAAAATGATACTTTCAGCAGGATAGTAAAGCAACCAATTTATTTATTCACTTATAAAAATAACTTCTGGATTCATTTCTTCTATATCTAGTCCACCTAATGACAGGAAATTGGCAAAGGGTAATGAAATTTCAACAGGATATGTCTTGACACCAGCTTTTGCATATCCACTTTCTGTAATCCAAAATGGAAGCATACATAACTGAAGATAGGCATTATATATACTCAAATTATAAAAGACAATAAAAACTTAAAGGAATGTTCACTGCAAAACACTTACCATTCTGTCTCTTTCATCTTCAATCATATTAAGTAAATTGCTAAACTCTTTTAAAGATCCAGCTGGAAAAACAGAAATAACTTAATCATAAGGCACTTCACATAAGTTTAAAATTCTGTTATGGAAGACATAAAATAATCCATTTTACAAACAAGCAGAAAAGGTGAAAAGTAAAAAAAAAAAAAAGAAAAAAAAAAGGAAAAGAAAAAGGTGGATCAAGTAATAAGCTCTATTGTAGGGATAAATCATTCTAAGGTAAATCACAATAATAACAATGCTGTGGTGATGTTTTTTCATGACGTTGCTTTGTGAGCAGCGAACCTACTTCACACTTGCTAAACATTTTGAGGTAATATAAGCCTAGTTTAAAACTAAAAATGTATTTGTAATATAAGCCTAGTTTACAACTACAAATATATTTTCAATATAAGCCTAGTTTACTGCTAGAATTATAGAATCTCAGCGTTAAAAAAACGCAGATTGTAAAAGAAGATTTGCAGCCGCTTCAGATGGATTGCGACATCACTGCGTGGCCGGCGAAGCTGTTGTTCACTACGTGTACCTTGAAACCACACATCCGGGTCTCTTTCTCCTGCTCTCTGCGGTGCGCGCGGTTGTGAAGAAAACTTCTCTTTGTGCTCTGGTCAATCCTTGTGAAGGTCGCGTGTTCGATGATGTCGGTGTGTGTTGTTCGTTAATTAAACTAACTGCTCCTGAATAAAGGAAGCAATTTTATTAAATGTAATGTTCCCAATCATTAGCCTCAGTTACGCTACACTATTTCGAGGATATTAATTTTCCTATTATTAAGTAAGTGTTTTCTCCAACACCTACGCAATTATGTGGCAAGACTGAAGTGTACTTCTACAACAAACATGGCGTCAGTAAGAAATGTGTTATCGTGGAGCATCTACATGGTGTGAACATATTAGCTCAAGTTGGATTTCAGTGTCTTCGCATCATCCTTTGTATTATAATTAGAAGTTTTTGCTATTTGCACACAACTAAGGTCGGCATGTGATTTTATTACTACTAGT
Organism: Macrothele yani; assembly: GCA_039090855.1. NCBI lineage: Eukaryota > Metazoa > Arthropoda > Arachnida > Araneae > Macrothelidae > Macrothele > Macrothele yani. The sequence continues at coordinate 138,983,442 of CM077024.1, read as the reverse complement.
ATGAAGTGCTCTATGTTCTATTGTTGTTAAGCACACATTCTTCCACCTTGAATGAAGGTCTAGCGAAAACCATTTTTTTCTTTTCTACTGTGTACCGAACCAGTTGGAGTGTTGGTATTAACTATTTAACTAAACATCCAATTTAATAATTAAATTCAACATTTACAACTAAAAATATATGCGCAACTAAAATATATGCACATGCATATTTCAGAATCATATTACACAGACTCAGTGCAACGGTTCTCAACCCCGGGATAGCAACCAAAACTTGGGTCATAGGGCATTTTTATGGGTTAAAACTTTACCAAATTAACCAACTTGGTGGCTAATCTATATATTTAAACACAAGACCGTTTCTTTCTACAATCCGCCAGCGCCACTCACTGAGGCGATTTTCACGATTCTTTTTCAAATGAAAGCTATTGAACCACAGATTTGTCATCGCTAATTTTTATTGTCATAAGTATTTTTTTATGTTACCATGGCATTTTCTTTGTATAATCCGCCGTAAGCGGAACGAAACAAGAGAAATCGGGAACTACTTGAAAGCATGATTTAGCAGTACAGCCAAAAATAATAAAAAATAAACGAAATAGCCTATGTCCACCGGAAAGAAGTAAGCTTCCCAACGGTGAAAGAATTATCAAAATCGGTTCAGCAGTTTTCGAGATTAGTAAAAAAAAAAAAAATCCATATGTTATCGTGAACTACTTTTCTTTCACATTGGGTGTGATCAGGTTGTATATAAACAAAGCGGAACGATACACGGGAAATCGGGAACTACTTAAAAGCGATCTGATTCGGTTGTACAGCCAAAAACAAGAAAAAATAATAAAAAATAAACGAAATAGGTATGTCCACCGAAAAAAATAAGCTTCCCAACGGTGAAAGAATTATCCAATTCGGTTCAGCAGTTTTCGAGATCACCTCAAACAAGCAAACTTTCTCTCTTTATATATTAGTATAGATTATATAATAATACCAAAAAACAAATTGTTAAAACTAAACTGGCAAAATAAAACACATTTTTAACTCCATTGTATAGTTATCTAGACACGATATCATTTCGTGTCACTGAAAGAATATGTTTGAGACATGATGGGACGTCACCTACGCCCATGCCGCTGGAATGTCGGTGAATTGGACAGCAATTTGGACACCATTTGACAGCTATACCTTAGGACAGTATCCGTGAAATGTATGCTTCTATGCCACGCCGGAAACTGCTTGTACCCGAGCCAGAGGTAGTGCTACAATGTAGGCCTACTGACTTGTTTCACTCATGTAGCAGTTTTATTCGAATAAATGGCACAACTGCTCTGGAATTGCAATCATTTCCTTTTCTATATACATGTACATTGCAGATACCAAATTTCATCTGGATCGGATGATTCCTTCTGGGTGTTTTTTTTTTTTTTTCAAAGAGTGTATGTACTCGGCCGTCCCTAATTTAGGGCCACTTATTCTAGGAAAAGGACGACCGAATACATACACTCTTTGAAAAAAAAAAACCGAAGCACCCAGAAGGAGTCAAAAAGCCAGAGTCGTAGGACAAGCAAACCTAAAAATTCAGGTTTCTTGTCTATGTTATATACCACCTATGCCTCATCCGGGACTGGAGCCCGGGTGAATTTCAGACGATTAACGAGGTATCCGCGCATCTGACCACTCGGACACCAGGACAACCCCTGTGTTCATATATTGGCATATATGACATTACGACAATTATTTAAGAAAGGAATCTTTGTGATGCATGCAGAAACTGATGTTTACATTTCAACAATGATTTAAAATATTTTAAATACTTCAAAAGCAAAGAAAACCTTCAACAAGTGGCCAGTGAAATCCGTTGAGAAAAAGATATATAACGCGGTATGAGCAAGAAGAAAGTGTTCACTGTACTTTCTTTATGCAAATATTTAACCGGAGCACACCACGGTATTTACACTATAAAATTACTGGCTTCAAAACAAAATAAAATGGCTTTAAAAGACATTGCTTTAGACAGTTTTTTCTCTTGTTTTGTTTAGTTGTTATTGCTAGAACATCAGATCAAGTTTCCTCTTGCGAGCAAGCTCTACAGCCATAATTGTCTTTCGTTGAGTCTACAGCTGCATAGTATCCATTGCTTGCTAAATTTTTCTTTCTATGTTGATATCTTTCCCTTTCCATTCTTTTTATGTCCTCATATAATTTCATCCATCAAAGTTACACCATTATATAATTTCATCCATCAAAGTTACATCATTTATCTAAAGCGTGATTATAATTTTATCCACCATGCTGAATAAACTGCCTGAGGATCATGAATGCACGATGTCACTACTTTAGATAAATGGTGTTTGAGAATTTGAAAACTTATGAACACCTTGCATCAATTGTTACAAATTTTCCAACTTCACCACTTTCGTACTTCCGTTGTCGGAAAATTTTCCTCCCTTATCAAGACGAAATGCAAACATTTATGGGGGCCAATAGCATTTAACAACACAGGAAAGTAGGAAAGTACGAACATGGGGTGTGTGGGGGGGGAGGGGGGAGACACTTTCGCTCCGTCCAACTTCCGTTTCCGAAATCTTTTCCCTCAATTTATGGAATAAAATTATATTTAACAGCAATATTGGCAGAAGGAACTTCGCGAGAAAAATAATTTGTGAAACTTTCTTCCGAAATGCATCTTTCCACACTTCGAGAGTGACAATTGTGTTTCAGATAAAGATTAAAGTACATTGTAGTTAAAACATGCAGCACACTTCTAGAAAAATAACTGATCCTGTGCGTTGTTTCCATAAATACAAAACTTAGAATTTTTAGTGAGCAAAAGTGACGAACAGCGGAGCTGCCCCGAACAACTGAGAACAATTTTGCACTGAATGCATACGTAAAAGCATCATGATTGAGTGTCAAGAAGTATCATTAAGTATCAAATTCAGTGAGTGATAATTCCTATCTGATCTCAGAACTTTCTCCTGTTTATGACATAAATTTAAAGAAATATCAGGTAGTTCAAAAAAAGAAAAAAAAATATGGCCGATTTGGAGGGTAAAAAATGAAAGAGATATACCTATGAACATACAGCCTTGTTTTAATTGAAATATCCGCCTTCAGCAGCTGCACACCTCTACCAGCAAGTGACAAGTGCATCAATGCTAGACCGGAAGAAATCTGGTTCCCTAGATGGAAGAAAGTCCCGAAATGCAATTTCGGCCTTCTCTCGGTTTCTGAAGTTCCTGTCCTTGAGGTAATTGCTAAAATGCATGAACAGGTGGAAATCGGTAACTGCCAAGTCAAGCGAGTAGGCTGGATGTGAGAGGATTTCAAACGTCAGTTCGTGTAGTTTCTGTTTGATCACTTGTGGTCTCACGTTATCATGGAGAAGGATAGGATCCCTGTTCACCAAAGATGGCTGTTTGGAACACCACTTCTGGTGCATTCGGTCCATTTCTTCACAGTATGTGACTGAGGTAGTGCTTTTACCAGCATTCAAGAACATGTAAATTTATGACACAGTGAACAGTCAGCCACATTGTCAACCAAACCTTCTTTGGCGTCACCCTTGGTTTAGAATGTTGTTTCGGTGGTTCAGCTACTGTCCAGATCACTTACGGTTGTCGTATAGCAACCACTTTTTATCACAGGTCACAATGTGATCAAGTACGGATTCCTTTTCGTTGCGAAGCAGAACGTTACTGCACATCTCAAACTGTTGTTGTTTCTGTTGCTCCGTCAGTTCGGGTGGGACCCATGTATCGAGCTACTTGACCTTACCAATTTAGTGATGTTCGGAAATGGTATTGACACCGACACTGTACTGTTTGGCAAGTTATCTGACTGCGATCCAAGGATTTGCATCCACATTTGCCTTCAGAGCGTCGTTATCAATGAAAGAATGTCGTCCTCGGCCCTCCTAATTTTGTAGGCTTGTGTCACCTGAACGAAACTTTTCAAACCACCGACGAGCAGTACGTTCAGATGTTCCCACCTCGCCTCATGGCTCGACCACATTACGATAGGTTTCTGCAGCATTACGACCGAATTTGAACTCATGAAGCATATCATCAACAACTCACCCCTTCGTAACATGTTGTACAGACCACTCTAACACGAGTAGTAACGACTGCAGCTCAATGGATTATGGCGTGTGTGTGTGGCGAGTCGCCGTTCAAATCGTACCGAATGGCGCAGCGAGCGGGTTGGTCTGCAGGCATTGTGGGCGAGTTGAATGCGACACCTCTGAAAATCGGCCATTATTGAAGACAGCATGATGACAGACCAAGAAGTCTTGAAATTAAGTCTACTAAGAAGTCTTGAAACTAGGCTGTTAGCAAGGTAACAGCCTAGTTTCAAGACTTCTTGGTCTCTCATCATAGTTCCCTTCTTATGCCTGATATGAAGACAGCTATGATGACGGACCAAGAAGTCTTGAAACTAGGCTGTTACCTTGGTCAGCATTTCGTTATTTCAATACGACACAACGTTTTGGCATCATAAGTAAAAGATCAAAAGAAACACACACACACACACACACACACACACACACAGCAGCAGCTAGGTATACCTATGGTGACTTCATCATCTGTTTGGCTGTCTCCAATGCATTCAAGTTTGAAGTTGCTTAGAGTCACGGCCAAACTTCTCTGCGCTTTTGAAAGCACTAAATAAGAGAAAAAGATAATATAAGACCAGTGACAGTGAAATTTAAGTACACTAATAACGGCGAACTTCAATATACAGATAAATGCGCGAGTTACATCATTACTATAAGTAAACACGAAAACATGCATCACAGGGTAAAAAATTCTAAAATTCACGAGGCACTTTCCGTGATTCCTTCAGCATATTTCTGACAAGATCTTTCCGTGAAATGACGGAAATAAAACCAGAATTTCATGTATTTTTCGTACGCCAGGAAAATTCTGAATTTTCAGAAACCTTTCCGCAATTCCTTTCTTATATTGAAGGCAAATTGCCGTTCTTAAGATGTGTTAACAGAAAATTATGAATTTTAAAAAGCCTATCAGCAATTCATTTCGTATATTAACGGAAAAACTCTGTTCTCACTTTTCCGTATTCATATGACGGAAAATGTCTGGTAATAGGAACAATTCACGGAAATACTTGAGGTTTAATGAACTGTTAAATTTCAATCGTGTGCCGCAGGACCTCATTTTGAAGTTCGGTAATGAGATCGGATACTGTGGGTAGCATATTGTATGATATTTAGGTTACTGTGGCAGCCAAGGAGGTTATATTACTGGAGACACCACTCCTATCCACGCAGCGTTGGCGGCCATAAGTCACCGTCTGTGCTGCAAATGACGTCATGAGCAGGCACGACGCAGCTGCAGAAGAGAAGCTACTTGGAAACCAATGGAACAAAAGCTTCTAAGCGTATAAACAGATAAAATGAGTAATTCAATAATCTTTATCAATGATACACAAGCTTACTGTTTCACCAACGGTATAATTTAGTTCATTTTTGCTTGCTTGTGACGTCACACAACAGATTAGCTGTGACCTATGGCGGCAGAGCCAGTGGTGTCTCCAGTAATATAACCTCCTTTGGCACCTGATATTCCTTCTCGTCTTTCTCATTTTGAGCACCAGCTATTGTGTATTTTGTTACTGTAAGAAAGCGGGTGCTGAATTAATTGTAGCGGTGATTGTATGATGTCTATGTATCAATCTATAGACCCTTTAAGACAAAAGGTATTAGAGCTATCAAGAATAAATTTTACATTTAGGAGTTTTAAGAAATAATGTTATAAAGCAGTACATTTCACCTGTAACGTATACTCTAGATTCACTTTCCTTTTGATTTTTACTATCTCTGGTTATTTTATTTTACTATGTAAATTATCTTCTTACTGAACGAGATGTTATTTCCCCCGCTGAATGAGATCTGGCAATGAGTGTAAGTCATGACGTGGTGGTAGCCAGTATAAATAGGCGCGTTCAACGATACGTAGAGAGAGCTTTTGTTGATGTACCTAGGGAGAGCGTTTGTTTATGTGGGAGAGCTTTTTGTTGATGTGCGTAGAGTGAGCTGTTGTTGTACGAAGTGAGCTGTGGTTTATGTGTCAGAAAGCTGTTGTTGTATAAAGAGATCTTCGTTTATGTGAGAGCCAGAAGTTTACCAAATAAAAGATTGTCATCGTAAGTACGTCTTTCTCAGTTCATAGTTTTGTCAGATCTCTGTCTGGCTGTTAGGTTTATTTCATTAGTTGATTATTATTAACAACCAGCATAAGACTTTATTCATCTTAATTACTACTACAACATTACTAGCAGTTAAAAGCTTGTTCATTATTATTACTACACTACTAGCAGGAAAGTTTATTCATGATATAATTAATAACAAACAACAACCATTTGAACAACCATTTGAACAACCATTAGAAGAAGCATTTGAACAACCATTAGCTTAGAAGAAGCGTTATATTCATTATACACCTTTTCTTAAAGATAAAATTGAAAGTCATTATCAGTTTAAAAAGATCTCAAATTCCAAAGCATTTTGTTGCTTCGAAAAATCACGATGAAAAAAATACTTGATTTGTGATAAGCCCTCCTACATAAAAAATAAAATTATTACAAACGAATCAAAAAATAATAAGCTAAATAAAACAACTAATTCACTCACATTAATGACAAAAAAAATCATCATCGCGTAATTAGTTTTACCTTGAACCTGAACTGTGGCTTACGAGACTTTCTGTTTCAGTGGTTATGACGCACGGTTTCTTCTGAGCCAACCCAAACAACCCCGGTTCGAAAAACCTGAACTGTGGCTTACGAGGCTTTGTGGCTCAGTGGTTATGACGCACGGCTTCTTCTGAGCCAACCCAAACAACCCCGATTCGAATAACCTAAACTGTGGCTTATGAGGCTTTCTGGCTCAGTGGTTATGACGCGCGGTTTCTTCTGAGCCAAGCGAAACAACCCCGGTTTTAATAACCTGAACTGTGGCTTACTAGGCTTTCTAGCTCAGTGGTTATGACGCGTGGTTTCTTCTGATGAGCCAACCGAAACAACCCCGATTCGAATAACCTGAACTGTGGCTTATGAGGCTTTCTGGCTCAGTGGTTATGACGCGCGGTTTCTTCTGAGCCAACCCAAACAACCCCGGTTTTAATAACCTGAACTGTGGCTTACTAGGCTTTCTGGCTCAGTGGTTATGACGCGTGGTTTCTTCTGATGAGCCAACCGAAACAACCCCGATTCGAATAACCTGAACTGTGGCTTACGAGGCTTTGTGGCTCAGTGGTTATGACGCGCGGTTTCTTCTGATGAGTCAACCCAAACAACCCCGATTCGAATAACCTGAACTGTGGCTTATGAGGCTTTCTGGCTCAGTGGTTATGACGCACGGTTTCTTCTGAGCCAACCCAAACAACCCCGATCCGAATAACCTGAACTGTGGCTTATGAGGCTTTCTGGCTCAGTGGTTATGACGCACGGTTTCTTCTGAGCCAACCCAAACAACCCCGGTTTTAATAACCTGAACTGTGGCTTATGAGGCTTTCTAGCTCAGTGGTTATGACGCGTGGTTTCTTCTGATGAGCCAACCGAAACAACCCCGATTCGAATAACCTGAACTGTGGCTTACGAGGCTTTGTGGCTCAGTGGTTATGACGCGCGGCTTCTTTTGAGCCAACCCAAACAACCCCGATTCGAATAACCTGAACTGTGGCTTATGAGGCTTTCTGGCTCAGTGGTTATGACGCGTGGTTTCTTCTGAGCCAACCCAAACAACCCCGGTTTGAATAACCTGAACTGTGGCTTACGAGACTTTCTAGCTCAGTGGTTATGACGCGTGGTTTCTTCTGATGAGTCAACCGAAACAACCCCGGTTCGAATAACCTGAACTGTGGCTTACGAGGCTTTGTGGCTCAGTGGTTATGACGCGCCGCTTCTTCTGAGCCAACCCAAACAACCCCGATTCGGATAACCTGAACTGTGGTTTACGAGGCTTTCTGGCTCAGTGGTTATGACTCGCAGTTTTTTCTGAGCCAACCCAAACGACCCGGTTCGAATCCCACCACGGAAAAGAATCTCTGCAGCTTCGACTTCGTGGAATTTCTGTGTAAGTACGGGAAAACCCTAAATGGAATGACTGACTACAGAAAATCTGTGAAAATAAGGAAGTAAAAAAAAAACCCAAAAAAACCGGGAACTTTTAAAAACGGAAATTTCGTTAAAAGACGGACACCTACCGGCAACTTTGCTGCACCTCATTTTCCGTGAATTCATACCACTTACTTTTTTTCCGCGCACATAAATATGGGTGACTTTGCTGAGATAGTGGATTTATGTAAATACGAAAGGATGCTGATAAGTATTTGGATAACGCAATTATAAATACACCACGCTGTGAATACTCAAGAGACGCATATAGCGTATTAAATCCGTTAAAATTTTGTGTTGTAGTAAGCACAAAGATTCTCCAAGCGTTCGCACTCCACTGGGAGGCATTTTCAAAGCAATGATAGACATAAAAATGCAAGGAATTGGAACTCATAAGGAACAAAGATTGCCCCATACACGAACTTCAAGGAGACTGCCATCAGGGAAACAGTCGAAATCCTATCTAGCGAACTAGCGTGCAATGATATAGTTTCTACTGAACTACCAAGGGTTTAGCATGTTATTAAAAGATGTAAACACATCGCCACGCACCGAATAATTGCGTGATAAAAATTCGTGTAATAAGCTCGAGATGTCAACCACGTTATTTTCAAAAAATCATCTTTGTTCCTTATACGTGTTCCAATTCCCTGCATTTTTATGTCTACCATTGCCTTGAAAATGCCTCCCAGTGGAGTGCGAAAGCTTGGCGAATCTTGGTGCTTATATACACAACAAACATAAACGGATTTAATACGATATATATACGTCTCTTAAGTATTTGGATCTTTACAAGTTTCTACTTTTCCCAACTAATCTAATATATATGTCACATGAAAGTACATCTCTTGTAATACAGAATATGTATTTTCACCAATTTTGATCCCATTGCGAAATGAATAAATATTTCACTATCACGTCTGAAGTACAGACTGCTCCTTCTCAAGTAGAGTTCACAGCTAAGAAGAGCAGAGAGTTGATTAAATTCCTGTTCTCGAAAGGGAAGACGGCGAAACAAATCCATAGTGAATGGCCTGAGCATTCCGTAATCAGTGTTCTTCATTTTTTACGCTTTCCAGTCGTAGGTTGAAGAAGCGCATGTGCTCCAGTTTTGTCCGTCTGTCTGTCCGTCCGCATGATAAATCGTGTAAAAATGGTTCGATTTCGATGAAATTTTTACGCTTTCCAACCGCAGGTTGAAGAAGCGTAAATGCTCTAGCTTTGTCCGTCTGTCCGTCCGCACGATAACTCGCGTAAAAATGGTTCGATTTCCATGAAATGTTAGTATGTGGTAGGGGACCACCTGAGGGACAAACCCTATTGAAAATGGACGAACTGGGATTAAAGGTCAGGACATAGGAGCGAGATCCATTCCTTTTCCCTTATGCGCCATAACTTCGTAAAACTGGTTCGATTTCCATGAAACTTGAGTATGTGGTAGGGGAACACCTGGGGGACGAACCCTATTGAAAATGGACGAAATGGGATTAAAGGTCAGGACATAGGAGCGAGATCCATTCCTTTGCCCTTATGCGTCATAACTTGCGTAAAAATGGTTCGATTTCCATGAAACTTGAGTATGTGGTAGGGGAACACCTGGGGACAAACCCTATTGAAAATTGGCGAAAGGGGATCAAAGGTCAGGACATAGGAGTGGGTCCATTCCTTTGCCCTTATTCGTCATAACTTGCGTAAAAATGGTTCGATTTCGATTAAATTTTAGTATGTGGTACAGGACTACCCGGGGACGAACCCTTTTGAAAATGGGTGAAATGGGGTCAAGGGTCAGGACATATAGGAGTGGGATCCATTCCATCGCCCTTATGTGTCATAACTTATGTAAAAATGCTTCGATTGAGACAAAACTTTATCATGTTGTTCCGGAGGTATACTGAATCGGTTCTGTTGAATATAATCGAAATGGGGTCAAAGGTCAGGGCACAGGAACGAGATTTATTCCACAGCAATTATCCTCACAACTTGACTAAAAATGCTTCTATTGCGACAAAACTTTAGTAAGTTGTTCCGTAGGTATACTGAACCAATTCTCTTGAATATCATCGAAATGGGATCAAAGGTCAGGGCACAGGAACGAGATTTATTCCACAGCAGTTATCCTCACAACTTGACTAAAAATGCTTCGATTGCGACAAAACTTTATCATGTTGTTCCGGAGGTATACTGAACCTATTCTGTTTAATATCATGGAAATAGGGTCAAAGGTCAGGACACAGGAGCGAGATTTATTCCAGAGCCATTATCCTCATAACTTGACTAAAAATACTTGTATTGCGACAAAACTTTAGTATGTTGTTCCGGAAGTATACTGAATCCATTCTGTTTAATATCATCGAAATGAGGTCAAAGGTCAGTGCATAGGAACGAGATTTATTCCACAGCCATTATCCTCATAACTTGAGAACTGATTTCTGCTATGTTGGAAAGCGTATCATAATCAGTGCATTGCATGATTTTACTAACTTCTTTTTTATTGGAGGTTTAACGACCACCGTGAGCAACTCAATGGGCTATAAGCAGTCGCCCGTCCCTAATTTAGGGTCACTGGTTCAAGGGTGGAGAGAACCAGTGCCGTAAGACAAACACAACATCCATACCTCACGGGATTCGAACCCGGACCCCTTTTGGACGAATGATCAGAGGCCATCGCTTAGACCACTACGCCACCGGGGCGGCAATCAGTGTTCTTCCTATTTCATAGTTAAAATTGAGTTACCAAACTTAAGACAGGACATTTCAGCACTGAGGATGAAGGACGTCCACAAAAGCCTGTTCTGGCTTCTGTGGTCTGTCTTCATCTTCATCACGTCCCACAAAATGTGGATGCAGTCCTGAACATGATTTTGAAAGACCGAATAATCTACGCAAAAAAAAAAAAAAAATACAGCGGAGATCTTGAGGATTTTCCGTGAACATGTTGGATTCATCACGACACTCATATGACACAGAGTATGAAGAAGCTCTGGGCCAAATGGGAACCGAAATGTCTGACTGCAGATCGAAAGAGTCATTGGGTTGTCCAAAACAATGTCATAGCGTTTTCAGCAGGATGCAGAGATTCTCCTGTCTCGATTGGTAACCTGATAACCACGGATCCGTATATATTTGTATATGATCTGAAGTCCAACGAATAACTTGAAAGGCGACTTCCTAGACTAAAAAAGTTTCGAGCACAGAAATCTGGAGCAAAGGTGATGGCGTCCGGGACAAAAACGGGAAATGCTATTAGACTACCTGGGAAAAGGAGCCACTATCACAATAACGTATTACACATTCCTTCTATGCAAACTGAAACAGGAACTGAAGGCAACATGCAGGAGAAAATTGAAACACTTTAGCAAAATCATGCAATGCATTTAATATGATACACTTTCCAACATACCAGAAATCATTACTCAAGTTATGAGGATGGCTGTAGAATAAATCACGCTCCTATGCTCTGACCTTTGACCCCATTTCGATAAAATTCAACAGAACCGGTTAAGTATACCTCCGGAACAACATGATAAAGTTTTCTCTCAATCGAAGCATTTTTACGTAAGTTATAACGCATAAGGGCGATGGAATGGATCCCGCTCCTATGTCCTTACCTTTAACCCCATTTCGTCCATTTTCAATATGGTTCGTCCCAGGTGATCCCCTACCACATATTAAAATTTCATCCAAATCGAACCATTTTTACGCGAGTTATCGTGCTAACGGACAAAGCTGGAGCATATACGCTTCTTCAACCTACGGTTGGAAAGTGTAAAAAATAGTTCTGTTTTTTTTGCATGAGAGTTCTTCAGCACGGGCAAAATTTCGTAAAATTCATTCTGAACTGTTCAGAGATCCTGTTTAATCACCGGATTCGGCACCATCTGATTATCATTCGTTCTCCAAATTGAAGTAACATTTGAAAGGAATAACATTCGAGTTCACTCCTGATGCCAGATCAGCTGTTGTCACGTGGTTTCAGTCACAACCTTCAGAGCTTTATTTGGAAGGCTTAAAGAAGCTGGAGCAGTGGTGTCATAAGTGGGTTGACCTCGGAGATGAATGCGTAGAATGATGTATGTAAACCATCCCCCTAACTCCATTCTTTCCATTATAAGAAAACGACTTATCAGCAACCACTCGTAGATGGAACTGAACTCGGGTTTTAGTTTATTTGTAACTGATTTTATTGTTTAGGTGTTTAACTACCACAGTGAGCAACCTAAAAGAGTTACACAAGCAGTCGCCCGTCTCTAAACTTATAGAGACACTGGTTACAAACAAGGGAGAGAGCCAGCGCCATAAAAAAAATAAAAAAAAAAAAAAAAAACACCACCACCCATATTTTATCCGGAAATTGAATACTGGCTCACTTGGACGAACGGTCGCCACTGGGGTAGCAGCTGAACTTATGAAAAAAAAACAACAACAACAACTGTAAAGCGGGAAATGTTTTGCACAGCGAAATTCCGTCTCTGGCGTATACGTCAAATTGAACCTTCCTTTTGAGTTTCAGTGTTTTACAACGAAGTAAATTTCTCCGTCATTTTTGTTCACGCCGGGGATCGAATCCGAATTCTCTTATTCCGGAACAAGTCGCTCTACCAACTGAGCTACGCAGACGTTCGTTCTTGCTGCCATCTGCCTTTATGTCGTGTGCGTCCTGCGGGGCAGGCACGACACAGTTCTTATGCTAATTTAGTTTATTATCGTTAAACATTTTCCTCTTTACGACATATTGTTTTCCCCGAAGAGCTTTCTTAGTGGCCAGAGGTCAAAAAATATTACCACGGAATGTGGAAATTTATTTTGCATAGTAGGAAGACAAAGTAAACATTTCAATTATAAGGAAATAAATGAAGAATAATGTTACGTGACTAAACCTTTATCAAATAAAAATGAATACCATTACACAGAATCATTTAAAATACCTTACTTTCTTTTAAAAAACTCGTCTATTTACGTTTTAAAAATTAACCCAGCTATTTCCAGTGAATAATGTAATTTAACAAGTGAGTTTGAACTATCGCCATCCTGCGAGTTTTCTTCGAAGAGTCTTCTTAATGTTAAAAGACACTGATTTGCATTTTTGAATTAGTGCCGCCGCCCTGGTGGCGCAGTTGTCTAAGTGCTGGCTTCTGACCGTTCGTCCGAGAAGGATCCGGGTTCAGATCCCGGCAAAACATGGATTTTGTGTTTGTCATATGGTGCTGGCTGTTCCCGTTCCCTGGAACCTGTGGCCCTAAATTATGGTTTGACGATTGCTTACAGCCCATTAATTCGCGCGGTTGTCGTTACACTCCCAAACAAACGAAAATCGGTGTCATTTATGTTCAGGTTCTCCACAACTGAATTATTGTTCGGGAAAACGGGAAAAGAATTTTCGCACAGCTTGCATGTGGCGGTACATTAAGCATGTTTTGTGTTGGGAAATTCAGGATGGCGTAGTAATATAAGCTGGTGTCCAAAATTAACGTGACAATACAAATTGGAGAACAGGCGCAAAACGAGATCACCGATTGTTAAGATTCTTCAGAGACGTGTGCACGGACCATTCGTCCGAGATGAGTCCGGGTTCGAATCCCGGGGAGACATGAATGTTGTGTTTGTCTAAGGGGCACTGGCTCTCTCCCTTCCCAGGAACCAGTGACCATAAATTAGGGGCAGGCGATTGCTTACAGACCACTGAGTTGCTGACGGTGGTCGTTACCTCCCCCCCCCTCAAAAAATTGTGCCAGTTCCTATGGAAATACTTAAATGACGACCGTACGTCATCGAGCTGGCAGGCATGTGACCTTGATAAACGTTGTTCTGAGCGGAATACGAGAATTGAAGCTTGAGTTGGACTGTCAGTGGAAGAATGGCTCCGCACCATCTCTTAGAAGACCCTATACGGTGGAGAGCGATCAGAAGATTGGTTAGTTAATTAGTTGATTTTTATGGCGCAAGGGCCAGGTTTGGCTAAAGAGCGCCAGACACAGGACCATCAGAGAAAGAGTTTTTTTTTTTTTTTTTTTTAAAGGGGTGTAATGGTTAGGAGCAGGCCGATTTGGTAAAAGTTAAAAAAGCTAATGGAAGCAGGGCAATAGCAAGCTGAGGAAGCAAGATGGCTGAATGTATCAAGGCAAGTGGTCGCCAATCTCTGGCGACGGTTCCAAGAGACCGGAACAATAACCAAAATGCCGTAACAAGGATTCCCACAAGCTATGACAAGTCAAGACGACCGGTATTTGTCAACAACAGCTCATCACCACCGGGAGTCGACAGCCAGAAAAATCACGCAGAAGTTCTCCTCTGCTACGGGAACCGGAATATCGAGGCAAACAGTTAACGAAAGACTCCACGATAGAGGTCTCTGTGCAAGAAGGCCAATGGTCTGCATCCCACAGAAGGGTGTGTATGAATTCGGCCTGACATCACATCTACACCCCTGATGAATAATAGACCAGTGTTCTATTCAGTGACGAGTCGCGGAAGAGCCTAAATACGGATTCTTGACGTGTGTACATTTGGAGAGAAGCGGTAAGCCGAAATCTACATTCCAACATTAGGAAAATTGACCACTACTGTAGTGGAGGACTCCTGGTTTGGGCTGGTATCGTGTTGGATGGACGCACGCCGCTGCATGGGTTTCTAGGAGTCACCCTGACTGCTGCAAGCTACAGGGATGGCATCTTAAAGCCATATGTACAGCTTTTAAGGGGAGATGTCGGCCCCCAGTTCCTTTAATGGAGGATAACGCCCGTCCCTTTAGGAATAAACTAGTCCACGAATACCAGGAGAGTAAGGATATTCACAGGATGGAGTGGCCCACGAGATCTCCAGATCTGAACCCGATAGAGCATGTCTGGGATGTCCTGGAAAGAGCAATTGAAAGGCCTCCCTGGGAAAAGACGCGCATTGGTGGGCCAGCGGCACTTACGGTCCCAAACACTCATTCCTAGCTTTGTAAACAGCACGGGGGTCGTTGTGCGAGCCAGAGTTGGAACGGGTCAAAAACTGTGGACCCGGACCCGACCCGGAGAAGACCCAAAAGATCTGACTCGAATTCTAACATCTATCTATCTATCTATCTATCTATCTATCTATCTATCTATCCAAGGAATTCAAAAAGTCTCCACAGGGTGTATTTTACGTAGGTTATACGGAAGCCAAACAAACGTATCATGGGAACGTATAATTTATCCACTAACTTACAGGAAGTATTGAAACTGTCGTCCTTCATTTGCAGGACGTAACCTAATTATTTTACACAGGTTTTCAAATATGTACAAATGCGGGCACCAAAAAGTCCTCCCGCAGTAATACAAGGGCTGTCCCACCTATTTTTGATGTCGCTATAGTCAAAATTTTTGAATTACGTAACTTGTTTTACACTATATTGACAAAAGTCACCGGACACCTAGAAGAGAAACACAACATAGCATTTATTGACATATATTAGTACGGTGTCGGTCCACCTTTGGCCTTAATGCATGCACTGACCCTTGGAGACATGCTTTCGACAGTTTTGGAACACAGTGATAGGTATGCGTTTCCATTCAGTACATAATGCTGCAGCTAAATGTTGCTTAGTAGTAGGCCTTGCTTCCAAATTTCTTATGGGGCGCTCTAATTCATCCCATAGGTGCTCTATGGGATTTAGATTACGGCTCTATGCTGGCCAGTCCACACACGATACGGAATTATCGTCAAACCACTCCGTAACAGTCCCTGCTTTATGCCTCGGTGCATTATCCTGCTGGTACCAACAAGGCTCGGTTTGATAGTATTGCCATAGAGTTGGTAGGGCATAATTGTCCAGAATATCGAGATAAACGTGCTGGTTAACAGGTTTGTTCACGATAACCAATGGGCCGGGACCATACCACGAAAAACACCCCCACACGAGTACACTGCCAGCTCTAAACTTGACCATAGTAACAGTACACTGTGATAAATAGCGTTCCCCCTGGCTGCCGCCATACCCACACACGGCCATCAGACTGATGGATCGTGTATCTGGATTCATCTGTCCATAGGACCCGTTTCCATTGATCTACGGTCCAGGATAAATGTTCTTTACACCATGCTAAATGGAGATGAAACGCTTATGAGCAGCCGCATGACCACGGTAACCCATGGAATGAAGTTCTCTGCTAATGGTACGTGTACAATATACATACCGAAGTTCCAGGATTTTTACTCACCTGTACACTGAGGTCTTGTGCAGTACTCCGCTGATTAGCTGTAACAACTCTCCTGAGGCTTCGACGTCCTCTATCACTGATTTTCTTTGGTATGCCGGTACGTTTTGCTGCTTCAGGAACGCCATGTGTCTTCCACTTATTCAGTACATCCAAAACAGTTGACTTGGGTATGTTTAAACGCCTTTTGGCTTCTTTTATGGATAACCCACTAATATAACACCCAACAATCTTTCCTTTCTCAAAGTCAGTTAATTCTCTCCCGCCGCGACATTTTAACTCAACCTAACAGTGCGATATGATCGCGGTACAGGGCAGCTGTACCGCGCATCTTAACAACGCAGCGGATCCGTTCATTTGCTTTTGAAGAGGTGTCCGGTGACTTTTGTCAAAATAGTGTATGTTTAATTTCAGTTTTTGTTGTTTTCCTGATAACATATCAAGCCTCAGAATGTGTTTCACAGCAACACCAATTTTTACATGCTGATGATGAGTTGAAAGTTTTCAAAATGAGGATGTTGTTTTCATCATTACCTCTCAGAAGGAAAGACACTTTTCCTTCTGAGGATAGTCTTCCTTAAATTTGCATGACAAATAATTTTTCAGTCCGCGGGCACCAGTATCGAGCACAAAATTCCACAGTGCGCATTTTTCTTCAAAAAAACAAACAAACAGGAACACCGACCCGTTTGACCCGCAACAAATTGTCGACCCATTGACCCGTGACCATCTGTGGTGCGAGCTGTATCGCTATTTAGAGTAATCACACTTTTTATTAGCCCTTCAAAATCCGCGTCACTTGCTGTACCACTTTCGAACTGCCATGCGCATGCTTCCTCCTCATGCGTTGATGGCATTCCTTTTCTGTTGTGCAATGCTGCGTTATCGATTTATGTACACAGTCGTATCAGAATAATATGACCACCTACCTAATAATGGGAATAATCATCCTAGGCCCGGATGACAGCAACGAGACGGCGTGGCATGGACGCAATGAGTCCCTGGAACGTTGTCCGAGGCACACGTGCTCATTCGGACTGCAGCAGAGCATGGAGGTCCCGGAGATGACGTGTTTGTGGGACGGTACGTCAAACCTGTCGATCCAAATAGTCCCACAAGTGCTCTATGGGATTAAGGTCGGGTGATTTCGCAGGCCAAAGGAGACATCGCTGTCGTATTCGTGGAACCAGTTACTCACTCCCTTTGCGAAGTGGCACGGCGCATTATCCTGTTGGTAGACACCACCAGGGTAAACGCACAAAATGAAGGGATGCATGTCATGTGGACAGCGAGGATGGACAGCTAGCCATTAGCGTTCAGAGATCCATCCAGTGGTACCAGCGGTCCCAGGTCATACCAGGAAAACATCCCCCAGACATGCACACTGCCACCGCCGACCTCTACTTGACCAACAAGCGTGTCCGGGTGTTGATTTTCGTGTGTCTGACGCCGTATCCGCCATCACCTGCCACTTCTGTGGAGTAGAAACCTCGATTCGTCGGAGAAGGCAACCTTTTTCAACTCTTCCACTGTCCAATGACGGTAGTCCCATGCAAACTGCAGGCGTCGTTGCCGATGGGCCTGGGTTAACATGGGCGCCTTGACGCGGCGTCGACTTCGGAGACCCATGCGTAACAGCGTTCGCTCTACTGTTATTGGGGACACGTATCTGGGTGCCCCAGCGTTCATTTGCATGGTCGATTGCTACACTGTTGAGCGTCGATTACCCTTTACCAGTCGACTGAGGCGACGTTTTCCTGTGGGGTCGATGGCCTTTGGGACCACACAGTTATGACGTCGGGAGGTGCTCGGTGTGCCAATGGTCCATTCTTGGTACACCCTTATTACAGCATCTCGCGAACAGCTCACGGTTTCCACCCTTGGCGCAGTAGCCGATAATCATTTCTTTTTTAACGTCCGTCAGATCACTACCTCTTCCCATTGTGCTCACGTCGCGCACTATGGCTCATCTGTCCTGGCCGGCTGCTCATATCTCCGTGTGGTAGACCTTGTCACGTGCACTCTGTGACGCCTGGGCGGGTACACTATGATTCCGGGGGTGGTCATATTACTCTGATACGACGTTGTACGTACCAACTGTCATTAAACTCTATCGGGTGGATTTTGCGTTATTCTTGGTTTTGCGTTTGTCATGTTAATTTTGGACACAAGTGTATATTGGCGATTTATCAAGGGATTAAGGGACGTTTTACGTCTATATATAAACGCCCCTTAATACAGATACAAGGGTGGCACTAAATCGAGCGTTGACTGTACACACACACTGTAATAGCCAACCATTTTAACATGGAGAATTTTCAGACCTCTTAGAAACTTGGAGCCCTGGAGAATTAATTACCCTTGGAAATGGAAATATCTTTGCGGCCATGGATGTGTATTGTGCATTGAGTTACACGTTTTTCACTCAACTTGACATATGTAATGATTATTTGTATGATATCATTGAAAGGTTGAACACTCTAACGAAATCTTTCAAACTCTGTAACTCCGCTACTTATCATTAGACTTAAGAAACAGTTATTAAGAATTTGATAACCACAACTCCACGCATTAATCACATGCCTGTGGAAAGTCTGCTTCATGAGCTCCTTTTAAAGTGAACTCAATTAGGCTCATTTGATTTCAAAATTAATAGAATTTGTACATTTACATAATGCAACATTATTCTAATATGTTTAATCTTACGAGAATGTAAAAATTACAGTTACGACAATTCACCACAGGGCATTCATTATAACACTAAAAAGTTTAAATACAAGAGTTTATTCAATCTTTGAATCGAAAATTAAAAAAAAAATCGTTATCTTTCTAACACAACGCAAAAATTTTCTGATGTAAAATTAACACAACCAGCAGATCTCTACTACAAGTAAACATCGATCTATTTTTAGATCCAAGGACAAGATTCAAAAGAACTTACAAAATTTTTAGACCTTCTGACATCTTGGGCTTTAAGTTTTCAATCATATGGTTCATATAAAACCGGGTCATGTAATTACTGACCTTAAAAGTAAATATGAAGAAAATCGATTAATCAGTTTGGGCGAGAAGTCAGCTCACAGACAGAAAGGCTGTCTTTATGACGAACACGCCTTTTTTACTGACTCACGAAAACACGAGAGTACTCCGCCGCTAATCAAGTCCGACTTTTTTTTTTAACTCACTGCGTTTACATTCTCTGTCACACGTATCTGAAAACAAAGAAAAGAAAACGAAAAGGTCAAAAACTCACAGAGAACATAATTATGTCTTTGGGCGAGTGGATTACTCGACATCTTTAAAACACTCGGTTTCTTGTCAAACACGACACCAACTAGTAGTCCCTTTCGTATTAAATACACACGTGATTTCCCACATAATTGCTTTTCGATTCATAGTTAGAAATTCAATCCCCGATCATCAACAACTGTTTTTCATCCACTGCTGGTCTCTTCAAGTGTCCTCTACAACTGTCCGTTTGGGGTAATTCCCTTCCACTACCCTTCAGTGATTTCGAATTTCATCCACTTATCTGCCACGTTGTTATCTACTGAATCTTTTCCCTGGGTATCAAGTCTACTATTTCAGTTGGCCAGTGAAAGTCAGTTCATTTAGCAATATGTCCATCCCACTGCCGCTTTATTTTCGGGAGGGGGGGGGGATTAACGACCATCGTGAGGAACTCTTTAAGGGCTACGGAGGTCCTAACAACAGTTCTGCACACTGTCCATTTTTGAGAAAAGTGTTCTGCACACTGTCCATTTTTGAGAAAAGTGTTCTGCACACTGTCCATTTTTGAGTAACGGAGAAAACTTACCTTATTGCCGTTCAATGTACTCCCCTCCGCTTCTAATGACAGCTTGCTAGCGGTGAGGTAGGTTCTGCACGCCCCGTAGTACGCCATCTTTGTTCAGCTGTCGTATTACTCGGGTCACGTCCAATGACAGTTCGTCCAGCGATTCGTAGCGGATGCCACGGAGCCGATTTTTTAACTTTGGGAAAAGATCAAAGTCGGATGGACTGAGCTCAGGGCTGTATGGTGGGTGGGATAAAGTTCTCCAGCCATATTTCGACAAAAATCCCCGTACCGATGATGCACCACGACACGATGCGTTGTTCTGCAGGAAGAGCGCTTCCCGCTTCCAACAAGTTGGGGCGATTTTGACGAATTTTCGGTCTCAATTTTGACCTCAGAAAGTCACGATAATATTGTGCGTTGACATTTTGCCCTAGTGGCGCTCGATCAGAGACCACAACACCCTGGGCACTGTACGCAAAAATAATCATTTGCTTTACTTTGGATTGTTGCCGACGACACTTTGAGTGGCGTGTCGGCCTCCCTTTCAAACCTGTGTAGGTGATTCTGTGTGATGTTCACTCTGGCTGCCTTGTTGAGAGTCAACACTCTGACTGCATTGCTGAGAGTCTGACCTTGACGCGACGCAATCATTTTCCTGTTTGCATCATCCGCTTCCGTTTTAGATTAACGTGTACAAAACTTTTGTTATGAATGACTCTCGTACACGCAGTCATTCATAACAAAAGTCCTTAATTTTGGGCCACTTGCATTTAGGGGAGGGAGTCAGTGCTGTAACACATACAAACCACCCTCATCTCATCCGGGACTACGGCCGCAGGTGGTCTAGTGGTCAGAGTTCGTGCCTGCCACTGAGAAAACCTCGGGTTCGATCCCTGGCAGATACGAACGCTCGAACCAATAGACATCCGCCGTGCGTCTGATGGGCACATTAAGCCGTCGGACCCCGGGTACTGGACCGCCGGCAATAAATAAGGGCGTCTTCCTACCCCTTTCTACCTCGCTTCCGTGTCACTTTCCTATCGGGCACTCTAGCCCAAATTTCATAGCTTCCTATTTCTAAGGGTTGTTTAAGACCACCTGGGGTCAGACACTCCCTTCCTAAAATCCTCTGCATAAGATCTGATGATAATCCGGGACTCGAATCCGGACACACTTGGACGTAAGATCAGAATCCAGAACTTAGATCCATACGTACAGACGGGAAGGATTCATTGATTAAACACTTTTCTCTTAAGACATAATGGTTCTCAAAAATTGTACTATTTCTTACAAACGCATTCCAGAGAAGTTTTGCACTCATCTCAGTGTCTCCTTTGATGTGGCCCGAGTCTGTTGTACAAAATAAACGTTGGCATCAGTTACTTCAAAATTTACCCAATCAACCTTTAAACTTTCAGTTCTTGTAAAAGGAACGCACATCAATTTTCTGTAAGCTTATCTTCAATCACTCATCCCTGACCGCTGTTTTTAACGAACACCGTGAGCAGCTCAACGGGCTATAAGCAGTCACATGTCTCTAATTTTTTTTTTTTTTTTGAACGGGGTTGCAGTTATCTAGAACCTATAAGGACTAAAGGGGATTATTTTGCCCCAATTTACCTACGTCCTTTCCAATACTAATATTGTCATAATCTTTTTTTTTTGGAGGAGGTATAGCGACCACTCTGAGCACCTCAATGGGCTATAATCATTAGCCCCCCCCCCTCCTTTTTTTCTGGAGTTGGGATGACTTGGAACCTCTGAGGACTGAAAGGGATTATTTAGCTGCAATTTATCTACACGGATTCCAATACTAATATCTTCATATCATCATCATCATCATCATCATTGTCAACCATTATCAATCCACTGCTGGACGAAGGTCTCCCAAGTTTCCTCCACAACGGTCTGTCTTGTGCCAGTCTCCTCCATGTCACCCCTGCATACTTTCGAATTTCATCCACCCATCTCCCATGTGGTCTTCTTCTGGGTCTTTTCCTGTCCCTTGGAATCCAATCTAAAATTTCGGCTGTCCATCGATGATCTGTCCTTCTGGCAGTATGTCCAGCCCATTGCCATTTCAGGGATTTAACTCTGATCATGATGTCTTCCACTCTCGTCATTTTTCGGATCCACGAGTTCCTCTTCTTATCTCTCCTGGTTACACCAAGCATGCACCTCTCCATGCTGCTTTGAGTTGTCTGCAGCCTTTGTATGTCTCTTTTAGTTAAGGTCCACGTCATTGCACCATACGTAAGCACTGGAAGGATGCATTGATCAAACACTTTTCTTTTAAGACATAATGGCATATTGCTCTTGAAAATTAGGCTGTTTCTTCCAAAAGCTCTCCAGGCAAGTTTTGTACGCCGATTAATTTCTTCATCAATGTGACCCTCACTTGATATCTGCTGTCCAAGATAAACGTACGTGTCTGTTATCTCCAGCTTTTCTCCATCAATCGATAAATCTTCATTTCTTGTAAAAGCATTGAACATATATATATATATATATTTTTTTTTTTTTTGAGGAGGAGAGCGACTACCTTCAGATCAGATTAGATAATATGCAGTATGCAGAGGACTTTAGGAAGGGAGTGTCTGACTCCAGGTCTTAAACAACCCTTAGAAATAGGAAGCTAGGAGATTTGGGCGTGAGTGCCCGATAGGAAAGTCACACGGAAGCGAGGTAGAAAGGGGGAGAAAGACGCCCTTATTTATTACTGGGGGGCCAGCACCCGGGGCTCGACGGCTTAACGTGCCCATCAGACGCACGGCGTATATTTAGTGGTTTGAGCGTTCGTACCTGCCCGGAATCGAACCTGAGATCTTCTCCGTGGCAGTCACGAATGCTGATCACTAGGACACCCACGGCCCAAGCGACCACCTTGAGCACCTCAATGGGCTATAAGCAATTGCCCCCCCCCCTTCCTTTTTTCCGGGGTTGGGATGAATTAGAACTTCTGAGGATCGAAAGATTTATTTAGCAGCAATTTACCTACACAGATTCAATTGAAAGGGATTATTTAGTTGCAATTATCGACATACAAACCATCCTCACCACGTTTAGCCGCAATTTTCCAATACTAAAATCGTCATCTTTTTTTAACGGGGGTGGGGGTGGGGGGTTAACAAACACTACAGCAGTCGCCTGCCCTTAATTTTTTTCTAACCGGATTGCAATCGCCTAGAATCTCCAAAGATTTAAAGATTATTTAGCCCCAATTTACTTATACCGTTTACAATACTAATATCGTCATATTCTGTTTTTAGGGGAGGGAGGCAGGTAGCACCCACTTTGAGCACCTCAATGGGCTATAAGCAGTCGTCTCCACCCCCCCCCTTTTTTTTTCCGGGGTTGCGATGAATTGGAACCTCTAAGTATTGAAAGGGATTATTTTACTGCAACTTACCTACCCCCATTCCAATACTCAAATTGTCATCATTTTGGGGAGGGGGTTAACGACCACCGTGAATAACTCAATGGACTGTAAAAGCAGTCGCCAGTCCTTAATTTCTGGCCGGGCCGCGGGTGGCCTAGTGATCAACGTTCGTGACTGCCACGGAGAAGACCTCGGGTTCGATCCAAGGCAGGTACGAACGCTCGAACAACTAAATATTCGCCGTGCGTCGGATGGGCACGTTAAGTCGTCAAGCCCCGGGTACTGGTCCCCCGGTAATAAATAAGGGCGTTTTCCTCCCCTTTCTATCTCGCTTCCGTGTAACTTTTCTATCGGGCACTCTAGCCCAAATCTCCTAGCTTCCTATTTCTAAGGGTTATTTTAGACCTGGGGTCAGACACCCCCTTCCTAAAATCCTCTACATGTGATCTGATCTAATTTAATTTCTGGTCACAGGTTCCAGGGAAGGGCGAGAGCTGTGTTCTGTAAAACAAACACACCACCTATGCTTCATCCGGGACTAAATCCGAGGTTCACTCAAAAGGTCCATCAGAAGTTAGCGCTTAGACCACTGCGCCACTGGGACGACGAATCATCAATTCAACATAAAAAAAAAAAAAAAAGAAAAAGAAAAAAGTCTGAGAATTTAAGAATCACTTATGCCAGACAACTCCTTTAAATTCACATCCGCCGCCCCGGTGGCGCAGTGGTCTAAGCGATGGCCTCTGATCATTCGTCCGAAAGGGGTCCGGGTTCGAATCCCGGTGAGGCATGGATGTTGTGTTTGTCTTACGGCACTGGTTCTCTCCCTTCCCTGGAACCAGTGACCCTAAATTAGGGACGGGCGACTGCTTATAGCCCATTGAGTTGTTCACGGTGGTCGTTAAACCTCCAATCAAAAAAAAAAAAATTCACATCCCACCTATCTAAACACACATGAGTGGAATTCTGAAATCACAATAATAAAAATTAGGCCCTATAATGTTTTTTTTTTTTCATGGTACCAAAGTTAAGAATAAATCACTTGCTTAGTGATCTCTGCATATGGACCTATTCAGAACGAGATGGTGCGAAAAAAATCAAGTCACAAATGAAAAGCTAGGATAATGTGTGTGTGTGTGTGTGTGTGTGTGTGTGTGTGTGTGTAAGTGAGAGAGAGAGGAGGGGGGGGGGTATGAAATGAAATAGATTAAACAAAATTTTGATATTGACTAGAATATATATATATACCCGCTACTCATCTGCGCTGCTAGGTGTGACGTCATCGCGTCATTTCGCTGCTAGGGAAAAAAATGGTAGTCAAATGAATTTTAAATCTCTTCTAAGTATCTGGTGGTAATTGCACCTGCCTCATGCGGCAACATCCTCGATTTAATGACCACGGTACGATGAGACGACTGACAGTACGGCTACACTTCCTGAATAAAATATATTGCAGACTAGAAAGGCGAATGCTCTTTCTACCGCTGCCCCCCCCCCCTTTTTTTTTCTTCTGCGAACGCTGACAGTAAACCAGCTCTTCGCAGATCAAATGCATTCGCCACTGGTGTCTTCGTCTTTGATTTCGCCCTTTACGACAAATTACAAAATTGGAACAAGACTTTTGAAACATACTAACAACACAAATTCTCAAAATAGAAGCAAAGTTTCTTTGTTTTATTTTATAACAGATGAACTGCACACGGCGCTTAAGATGTATGACCTGCATCCCGTTAGCAAATTACATCGATTCGACGTCGAATTTTTGATCGATTTTTGGCCGATATTTTATTTTATTTTTTTTTTTTTTTGGTTGGAGGTTTAACGACCACCGTGAGCAACTCAATGGGCAGTCGCCCGTCCCTAATTTTGGGTCACTGGTTCCAGGGAAGGGAGAGAGCCAGTGCCGTAAGACAAACACAACATCCATGCCTCACCGGGATTCGAACCCGGACCCCGTTCGAACGAATGATCAGAGGCCATCGCTTAGACCATTGCGCCACCGGGGCGGCTTGGCCGATATGAAACGTCGAATATAGATATCCATGTCCACTTTTGTTATGTCTTTCCGACGTCGAATTTTGAACCTAGTAAGTCGACATCAAGTCTGCCGCCACGGCGGTGCAGTGGTCTAAGCGATGGCATCTGATAATTCGTCCGAAAGGGGTCCGGGTTCGAATCCTGTGAGGCATGGATGATGTTGTGTTCTCTTACGGCACTGGCTCTCTCCCTTCCCTGGAACCAGTG
The DNA here is from genome assembly GCA_039090855.1 of Macrothele yani. NCBI lineage: Eukaryota > Metazoa > Arthropoda > Arachnida > Araneae > Macrothelidae > Macrothele > Macrothele yani. Next base: position 138,957,710 of record CM077024.1, on the reverse strand, counting down.
ATTCTAAATTAGGGACGGGTGACTGCTTACAGCCCATTGAGTTGCTCATACTATTCGTTAAACCTACAATAAATATATATATATATATATATATAAAAGTGATGTTCAATGCTTTTACAAGAAATGAAGATTTATCGATTGATGGAGAAAAACTGGAGATAACAGATACATATGTTTATCTTGGACAGCAGATATCAAGTGAGGGTCACATTGATGAAGAAATTAATCGGCGTACAAAACTTGCCTGGAGAGCTTTTGGAAGAAACAGCATAATTTTCAAGAGCAATATGCCATTATGTCTTAAAAGAAAAGTGTTTGATCAATGCATCCTTCCAGTGCTTACGTATGGTGCAGAGACGTGGACCTTAACTAAAAGAGACATACAAAGGCTGCAGACAACTCAAAGCAGCATGGAGAGGTGCATGCTTGGTATAACCAGGAGAGATAAGAAGAGGAACTCGTGGATCCGAAAAATGACGAGAGTGGAAGACATCATGATCAGAGTTAAATCCCTGAAATGGCAATGGGCTGGACATACTGCCAGAAGGACAGACCATAGATGGACAGCCGAAATTTTAGATTGGATTCCAAGGGACAGGAAAAGACCCAGAAAAAGACCACATGGGAGATGGGTGGATGAAATTCGTAAATATGCGGGAGTGACATGGAGGAGACTGGCACAAGACAGACCGTTGTGGAGGAAACTTGGGGAGACCTTCGTCCAGCAGTGGATTGATAATGGTTGACAATGATGATGATGATGATGATGATATACATATACCAAGTCAACAGTACACAAAGATTCGACCTTTCGAAACAAACATATACATCATTGCTACGTAGTGTAGACGTCGATTCTACGTTGATATTACGCAGTTTAGTAATCGATTTTAGTACTGCTGTAACGTCGAATCCACGTTAACTCTACAATTTTGATGTTGAAACATGAAACTCTAAACTCTTAATCGTGGCATAAAACGTAGAATGCATTCGTATTTGTAGTACGATTCTACGACGCTGTCTACGATCAAAAGATAACATAATTTATTTTTTATTGTTTCAACATCCAAATCTTTTCGGACGCATTCGAAAAGACACATAATTATCAAAAATTTCACAGAATTTTTGGTGATCTGTCAGCATCGCGCTAGGCCTATCCCTAATTGGGATATGCGTACGTACAAATTATATTAGGTGTACAAATAAGTTTTAAAGCGTTTTTTGTGGGACGTATACCGATAATTTAGCTATCCAACATTTCCCCGCGTTGTTGTCATGTGATCGTAACTGGTTCAGAGTATAAAATGCGACACAGAAGTTTGCCCAACAGTAAAACGCACTTGCACATCGTAAAAGATGGCAAGCGATACTGCATTTATTCGACACTGCATTCGTTACGAATTTCATCAAGGAAAAAGTGCTGCACAAGCATGTGCATCGACCTGTTCTGTTCTGGGGGAGAATATTGTATCAAAAAGCACGTGTGAGTTTTGGTTTAGACGGTTTAAAGCAGGTGATTTTGATGTCAGCGATCGAGAACGTAGCGGCGCCCCGCAGAAGGTTGCACATGAGGAACTGCAAGCATTGCTGAATGAAGATTCGTCTCAAACGCAAAAAACTAGCCGAACAACTGGGGTAACTCAATAAACCATTTCCAATCGTTTACGCGCAATAGGAAAGGTTCAGAAGGAAGGAAAATGGGTGCCACATGACTTGAGCCAGAGGAACAAGGATGAGCGTGTCATGAAGTGTATGAATCTGTTGAATAAACAACACAAAGTTTTTCCTGTAGAAAATCGTTACGGGTGACGAAAAGTGGATATGGTACGACAATCCCAAACGCAAAAAACACTGGGTAGAACCCAGTGAAGCAACGACTTCGACACCGAAACGCAATATTCACTCCAAGAAAGTTCTGCTGTGCATCTGGTGGGATATGAAGGGTGTGCTGTATTATGAACTATTGGAACAGGGTCAAACTGTTACTGCTGATCGCTACAAGCAACAATTGCTGCGATTGAACTAGGAAATATGTTGTAGACGTCTATTCACAGGCAAAGGATTGCGTCCCGTGAAATTACTGCATGACAACGCTAGGCCGCATGTCACGAAATCGGTCAAGGAAACGTTATTGATGCTTGGCTGGGAAGTTTTGGAGCACCCGGCGTATAGTCCCGACATAGCCCTTTCAGACTATCATTTGTTCCGATCGATGCAACATGGTTTGTCTGCTGTACGGTTCCGGACACATGACGAAGTGTAAAAATGGGTTGACGACTTCATCGCGTCACACGACGAAGTATTCTGCATGGATGGAATCCGTCAGCTGCCTGACCGATGGCGGAAGGTGATAGATAATGACGGCGCATATTTTGATTCGTAAAGGTATTGTTGCTTTCTCTCAAATTGCATGTTGCGTTGTCTTAAAACGCTTTAAAATTTATTTGTATACCTAATATATCTTAAAAAGTAATTCTACTTAAAGGAACGAGACCCAACTTCTTATAAACATACTTAAGCAAGAAACAACAACGTACCGGCGAAAAAGTAGACACGTAAGAATCTCGTCTTACAACAGAAATGATACAACCGACCAACAGCCGCCCCGGTGGCGCAGTGGTCTAAGCGATGGCCTCTGATCATTCGTCCGAACGGGGTCCGGGTTCGAATCGCGGTGAGGCATGGATGTTGTGTTTGTCTTACGGCGCTGGCTCTCTCTCCCTTCCCTGGAACCAGTGGCCCTAAATTAGGGACGGGCGACTGCTTACAGCCCATTGAGTTGCTCACGGTGGTCGTTAAACCTCCAATCCAAAAAAAAAACCAAAAAAAAAAAACCGACCAACATCACAGCATCCAAAAAGTTTGTTTGGCGTAATGGTTGCAAATGCGCATGAGCGCCATGCTTACAGATCGCATAAAAAACATCGATTATTCGACCTAATGGAACTAAAGGTAAACTGCGTAAAGCCGTCTACTTGTATGCTGAAATTAAATTATGTAATGGTTTTTCTTGACGTTTCGTCTCATCGATTTTACGTCGAAAACTATACTTCGACGTAATACAGTGGCGGCTTTTCAGGTGAAGTGCCTCTTCACCTATTTTATTTGAAATAAGGTTTTATTTAATAATTTCGTATAATATATTCTTTTTTTGCCTTTATTGCGTGCTAAAATACGCAAAATTTTGATTAGATATCAATTCACAATGCGCGTCCAATACGGAAGACAAGTCCTTATACGCAAAACAGTTCAAGTGAAGAGCTGAAATGAGAATGCTTGGTAGTCTCCAGTTTTCGTTGGAGTTGCCATGGTAACAGTGACGTCACCCTCCCTATCTGCCAGGCAAGTGAAGTGTTTTAGCTTGAGACGCCAAGCCTCTGCACCTGAAGTCGTGACCTTCCGAAGAGATCGCAGTGGAACGGGAACCCTTGGCAATCCACTATAGGGCTTTTTCTTTGCGGTGTTTCGGGACATACTTTCCGAAAGAGTTTTGTGTTTTGTGATTGTTTGTTAAAAACCTCATTAGTTACTTTAGTTTCGTGTACAGTTTAACTGATAGCAATAGTTTCAGTTTCCAGTATGTATCATGTGAACGACGTTGTCTGTAATTTATTGCTAACTCCGTTCAATCGGTGGAAAGATGAAAATAAAAGAGACATTTTACTTCAAGGACGACCGACGGATTCACTGACAATTGTCGCCAAGAAAGAAATCAAGAAGAGCGGCAAATCTTACAATAATAATTTTAAAAATTGTTGGTTTACTGAATATAAATGGCTTTGTAGCCCTTCTGTGTTACAAAAATTATTTTGTTGGCCCTGCTTATATTTTAGTAATAAAATTCGGCGTGGAATAAAGACAATTTTCAGATTTCTTAAATATAAAACGGTCACTTCAGAAACCTGGTGATTCTAGCGAACATATGAAATGCGAATTAATGCTAAGTTATTTTGAAAAGAATCAGAATACCATTGCCGATGCCCTGTGGGAGAATGCTAGGCTTTTGAAAATGCATTTCAGAGAAAGCGTTCGTTTAAATAGACTTTTCCTGCAGACAATGATTGACGCAGTACTGTATTTGAGTAAACAAGAACTAGCATTCCGTGACCATGACGAAGGCATTGACTCGATAAATCGTAGAAATTCAAGGAATTGCTTTCACTGTTGATATCAAGAACTCCTTTAAAAATTCTAAATCAATACGAAACGATAAAAAAATGTATTCACAGGTGACCCAAAAACTATTCAAAACGAATTAATTGAATGCATTTCTGAATATATAAACGATCACGTCAAAAATGAAATAAATGAAGTTCAATGCTTTTATATTCAAGTAGATGGGATGACATAACCAGACTTCCGAGTGCTCTTTAATAATAAGATCTGTTGATTCGGAAGGTGTATCGGTTGAGCGATTTTTGGGTTTCTATGGTGTGAGTGAAGATAGAACGTCAGAAGCTTTATACAAAATGCTAGACAAAATTTTGGATTAACTTCAATTGCTTGGCTTGCTGACACAAACAAATTCGACCAATTTAATTCATGCTTTCCCTCTCACGCGTTTGAAAATCTACAACATTTTTACGGAAAAAATTTTACTAAACACCAGCGCCTTAAAGATGAACTGAGTGTTGTATATGCTGATAAAAAATTAAGGAATACATCGACTCATGAACTTCTTCGAGTGCTTCATGGAGATAAAGGCATTTTTACAGAAGCTTATAAATTGGTTTCCCTGATTTTAACAATTGCATCTGCAAGTGTTTCAGTGGAAAGAAGTTTTTCTTGCCTTAAAAGAATACAAACTTACTCAAGAAACACTATTTCTCCAGATAAACTTGCTTCTTTGGCAAATATTTCTATTCAGAAAGACATTTTTTTTTATGTCACGAAGAAACAGCCATTTTCTGACGACATAATCGACAAATTTCCATCTTTAAAGGGAAGAAGAATTGATCTAATATATAAAAAAATAGGTAAGTTCTCATTAACTGATTTTCATTGAAGACAGTAGATATCTTTTCATATTGCTCTTGTAGCTCTTCACCTATTTTTGCTACCACGAGCCGCCACTGACGTAATATCGACCTGGTAACCAAAAATTGACTTCGATTCGACATTACTATGCTACCGGGGCATATTCTGATTTCTTTTTTACTGCTAAGACTGACTGTTTTGTAAGTCCACCTCGTAAATACCCTAACACCAAAAATAGTATTACATACAACTCACATGTGTCTAAAATATCTTTGAATGGTGTAAATAGACATTCAATATTTCCCGAGCTTTCGCACCCGGCTGGGAGGTTTTTTTGTTTTTTTTGACTGGAGGTTTAACGAACACCATAAGCTACTCAATGGGCTATAAGCAGTCGCCGGTACCTAATTTAGGGCCACTGGTTCCAGGGAAGGGAGAGAGCCAGTGCTGTTACACAAACACAACACCCATGCCAAACTGGGATTCGCCGCCCCGGTGGCGCAGTGGTCTAAGGCACTGGCCTCTGATCATTCGTCCGTAAGGGGTCCGGGTTCGAATCCCGGTCAGGCATGGATGTTGTGTTTGTCTTACGGCACTGGATCTCTCCCTTCCCTGGAACCAGTGACCCTAAATTAGGGACAGGCGACTGCTTATAGCCCATTGAGTTGCTCACGGTGGTCGTTAAACTTCCAATCAAAAAAAAAAAAAAAAAAAACTGGGATTCGAACCCGGAACCCTTTCGGACGAATGATCAGAAGCCATCGCTTAGACCACTGCGCCACCGGGGCGGACTGGGAGGTTTAGTCTGGGCTTAATTTTCAGAATAGTCACTGACAACGATGAAACAATTAAAAACTTTTTGATTTTGTAATTACAACGCTGAAACGAAAACTTGCCGCCCCGGTGGCGCAGAGGTCTAAGGCGCTGGCCTCTGATCATTCGTCCGTAAGGGGTCTGGGTTCGAATCCCGGTCAGGCATGGATGTTGTGTTTGTCTTACGGCACTGGCTCTCTCCCTTCCCTGGAACCAGTGACCCTAAATTAGGGACGGGCGACTGCTTATAGCCCATTGAGTTGCTCACGGTGGTCGTTAAAAACCTCAAAAAAAAAAAAAAAAAAAAAAAAAAAAAACGAAAACTTCTTTAACGTTTCAGCATTGTAATTACAAAAAGGTTTTGAATTGTTCCAGCGATGGCTATTGATAATTTGTCCGAGATGGGTCCGGGTTCGAATCCCGGTGAGGCATGGATGTTGTGTTTGTTTTACGGCACTGGCTCTCTCCCTTCCCTGGAGTCAGTGGCCCAAAATTAGGGACGGGCGACTGCTTATATCCCATTGAGTTGGTTACAGTGGTCGTTAAACTCTCAATCCGAAAACAAAAAATATTTTGATAATGCGTATTTCTGGGTGATACACAAGTGCCATGTGCATACAGTGATGAAAGTAGGACATCTGTTTTGGGGGAACGCAGTGCTTAACGTTTCAAATCTTGGCGACTGTACACAAACACATACGTGCACACATTTTACATGTCTTTTTTTTTTTTTTTTTTTTTTTATCTCGCATATGAGTACACACATAAATTGATAAACAAAAATTATCATTATCATCTTCTTCTCCTAACCATTTTTGTAGCCAAATTGAGGATATATGTTTCCCTTATCTCTTTCCAAATGTTCCTGTCTTCGGCTTGTCTATTGCACAGCTTTCCTACAGTTTTTTTTTTTTTTTTATAGACTGTCATCTACCCATCTTCCTTCTGGTTTTCCCACTCCTATCTTTCCTTTACATGGTCTCCATTCTATTATTATTTTAGTCATATATTATTTGCCCATTTCCATTTTAAATTGAGTATCTTTTCACCTATGTCTAAACATTCTGTTCTGGATCTTATATCAGTATTTTTACTTTATCTTGAAGTCTTATATTTAGTAGGGATCTTTCAATTTTACGTTGTGTTTTTTAGCAATTAGTCTAAGATGTTTTTCTTGACAGGCCAGGTTTCAAAGCCATATGTCATAATGGGTTTTGTACATTGGTTGAAAAGTTTTGCTCTGTTTTCCGGCTTTATTTTAGTACATGGAATCGTCTTTAACTTCCCAAAAGCTGTCCATCCCATTTTTATTCTTCTGTTAATTTCTTCCATAATTCCCTATTTCTTTGTGATAATTAGTTTTCCTAGATATATGTATTTTTCCACATATTCTATTTCTTTAATTTATTTTAATATTTTCTTGTGCTTCGCTATTATTAACTTGGTTTGACATTATTTTTGTTTTATCAATATTGATTTCTGATCCGATTTGTTTTGGTAAATCTGTTAGTTCTTCTATCATTTCTTTTAATTCTTTTTATTTTCTGAAATGAGGGCTATGTCTCCTGCATATCTTAAATTGTTCAACCTTGTTCCATTTATATTGATCGCCTCCTCTAACTAATTTAATTTGCATAAAAATGAGCATACTGTAATGAACAAAAAATAAACCCTAATAAATCATGAAAGAAATACGGGATTACACCATATAAAACAAATTTTGAAGATGACAATCCGATTTTTGGTGTAAATGTGACAAGGATGGTAAGTCAGATAATATCCAAAAACTTGAAAATTGCGTCGTTCTGGAGCGGGACTCGAAACCACGTCTCCCAGATAGCGCCCGGGTATGCTAACCACTAAACCACCCAGAACGAACAAGTCACAAGTTTACGATTAAATTGAATATAACCATCACAGGATTCGCTAGTCGAAACAACCGGCATTCAACAACCGGTGACTTGTTCGTTTTGGGTGGTGTAGTGGGAAGCATACCCGGGCGCTATTTGGGAGACGCGGGTTCGAGTCCCGCTCCAGGACGATGAAATTTTCAAGTTTTCGGATATTATATGACTTACCATCCTGGTCACATTTACACCAAAAATCAGATTGCCATCTTCAAAACCCTAATAAATTTTAAATTCACCTAAAAACGACTATCACAAAGCGCAGGTTACGCGGTAGTTGAAGGAGTTTCGTTTTCCTTAATGGCATAACAGAAAAACAGTGACCCCTGGCAAACTTAAACGTACAAACGAACACCTCAAAGAGTGTTTCTTTCTTAGTTTAAATTATCCAAGAAACCGCTGCTGTCAAACACTACTTTAAACAATTAGGGGATGCAGTCTTCCCCAGAAGTCAGTGCGGCCTTGTTGTACCGAATTGTCCCCATGAATGAATTGACTTCGGTAATCTAAAGCTATCCTGCAGCACTGTTACTTGTTCAAGATTCCAACGCGCGGGATAACGTACGGGATTATACAAAAGCAAAGCAGTCAATGAATGCAAGTTCACTTTACTAGTCTCTAGCTAAGAATCCGAAGGACAGCATCTATTGTATCGGCTCAAAAAACGAAAATTGAAAATTTTCAAAACTAAAATCTTGTAAAAATTACGAGTAGAATGCATAGATATAAATAAACAGTGAGCCCGAATTCCCTTGATATACAGGGGTTGGACAGAATAATGTGAACACCAAAAGAAGGTTTTACGTACCTAATAGGGTGTGGGACAACCTTTGGTATTCAAAACCGCCTGAATCCTCATTGGAATGAACGCATACAAATCCTGAATGGTGATTAGTGGGATGCTACACCATTCTTCAAGCAGAAACTGTTCAAGGTCCTTGAGAGATGCAGGGGGAGGATAACATTAAGTCTGGTGATTGGGGAGACCAAGGAAGCTGTGAAAGTTCGTCTTCATGATCCTCAAACTATGACTGGACATTCCGAGCTCTGTAAATTGGTGCATTATCATCTTGATAGATGGCATCCCCTACAGGAAACAATGCCATAGCCATTGGATGGATTTGGTCGGCCACACTGGTTTCATACGTCCTCCTAATCATCCGTTTTTTCAAGGTGTTCAGGGGACCTGCTGAAAACCACGATATGACCGCCTCATGACAGAACCACCACCATGCTGCATTGTTGGGAACAGACAGTCTGCGTCGTACGCTTCTGACGGTGATCTCCACACGTAAACACGTCCTGCAGTGGGGAATAGTGCGAAAGTGGATTCATCCGACCACATTACATACTTCAATGCATCGGCAGTCCACGTTTTATGTTCTTGGCACCACTGCTGTCGCCGTTGTGCATTCACCCGCGTAACCAGAGGTTTTGCAATAGCAGCTCTGCCATGAATATCTTGTTTATGCACTTCCTTCCCTGCGCACTGTTTCCGTTGATACTGGGGTCTGTAGATGTAGATTGAGCTCCGCACTAATTTTTGGCGTCGTGGTCTTCTTATTACGGGTAACAATCCTCTCTGATGCTCTCCTGTCTCTATGAGTCAGGCTCGTTTTCCGGCCTCAGAAGTTTTGTCATGAACACGCAATGCTGTCATGACGCTAGACACAGTAGCTCTCGGTACCCCCACTACCCTGGCGACTGTTGTCACGGAAGCACCAACTAGCCGGCCACCAACAATTAGTCTTCTTTCGAAGTCCGTTAGGTCGCTCATTTCTTCATCACCCTGAAAGAAATTTTGCAACATGACACTTTAAATGCACTTAAACAGGACCTTGAGGTTCTAAACAAAGCTATTATAACGAAAAAGTGGTGGATACCTTTGCGTATTGCGACGTACGCAGCTGCATTAAAAGGTCACGTCTCTCAGCGTGATGTTAACATTATTCTGTCCAATCGCTGTAGTTCAGCAGCACATTATTATTATTATTATTATCATTTTTTTTTTATTTCTATGCACTTTTGTTCACAACTACTTTATTTGGAGGGACGTCGTTCCCCTTACCAATTTCTTAAGGGAAAGCCATTCCCCACCGTTCGAGTCCACTTTTACCACTGTGTACATAACATTCATCCGGAAATGATGCGAACCGGATTCCAGTCAACTTGAAAGTTAACCGAGTATATAAAAGGGGGGGGGGGGGGGGGTGGAATAAAAGCCGGCTGTGGCCATAATGATCAGCACACAAACTAGACACAAATTTATAAATCATGCCATATTAATTACACGCTAGAAGAAATGAAAAATCAAATGAAATTTTATGAAGTGGAAAAAAAATCTCTATAAAGAAATGAAAAACCCAAATAAAAAATCACTGGAAAGAGAAGACTTGGTATTTCATAATCGTTCCATAATGCATATACCACAAGGGAGACAGTAATTACCTATTCAATTCACAGTTTTTCTTTTCTTTTTTATCTCAGTAAATAAACGAAAAAAATGGCAGTAGGGAATTCTCGTATGTCAAAGGTCAAGGTCTCCTCGAGAGAGGGAAAGAAAGAACGTAATTCAACGCTCGTTTGCGGGCTCTGCTTCATTTAAAAGTATAATCGTCACGGTTTGTAGTCAATCACTGTGGAACAGCAATTTCTCTGTTTGCGTTCTGGCTATTAAATTCCAAACGAATCACTCATGCATCGTCAGAATAAATTCAAATGGATGAAGCATCAAAATGACTATAACAGAAGAATGCTTTTGTGTTACTCCCCATAAGATAATAACAAATAACGAAAAGACAAAAAACAGCTGAGCGAGAAGGCGATGTAGCCTCGGCGATGAAAGAATGGCTGAGCAGGGGTCCAAATACTGGGTGAAATAGGATATCCAGTTCTGGGTTCATCCCTTCTCTGCAAGTAGCAACCTTAAATTTTCGGTGTCTGACGCCTCCCAACTTTCAGTATTCAAGAAATACGGCTTTGAGAAGAAAACAAGCCAATCAAAATTTAGGGTGCACGCCTTGAGTGTAAAACAAAAAGGAAATACGAAGAGGTCAAAAAATACTAACAGTCCCAAGAAAGTTCTAAGGCATGGGAAATGTTATCATTCGCGACAGTTTCAGCCCTTTCTTACCCGACTCAATGTTACGAACAAAAATAAGTGTGCAGCTTTTTTATAATATGCATGTAAAATATTAATACAATAAAATTTTCTATAAAATCAGTTATAACTAGCCCTGTTTGAGATCATTATTTTCTTCTCCAATCCACACAAATAAAAAAAAAACCCAGTAATTTGTGCTGTTTTCTTTTAATCTCTTTTTGTATTGGGGTTAAACGAGCACAGTGGGCACACAGTCAGACGTCTCAAATTTGGGGTAACTTATTCCAAAGAAGGGAGAGAGCCAGCGCGGTGTGAACAGCACACCGCCTATGCTTCAACCGGGACTCAAAGAAGCGATGGGGGGACAGCCTAGATGACTTTTATCTCAAGCCATGGTCCCGTCGTGCGAGGTCGGCTCTGTTCAAGGCGGTGGTGGTTCTGTGATGGTTTGGGGAGCCTGGGAGCCTTCTCGTGGGACACACTAGGTCCCTTAGTGTCTCTGTATAGGACGTTAACCGCTACCTACCAGCATGTGCTGGTGAATCACCTACGCGCTTTCACACTGTTAAAAATCGGTACTTAGAAATAAGCAAAATGTACTCAGTACATTCTGGGCTTATAATAGCCCCGAGTACTTGTGCCTTATTTTTAGAAAAGACACGTACTCATTTTTGAATACATACAGGGAATTAATTGTGAGTATATCTGGCATTTCTAATTTGAAATGTATGCACTCATTTTTGAGCACATATATTTCAAATATATGTACTCAAAGAAATCAATATGTATCATATATATGATCTATAACTTCGTTCAGTTTGTGTTCCCTTTCGGACAGGGCACAGAAACTGAAGGAAGTTAGAGAGAAATTAGCGATTCTGACAGGATAGTTTGTAAGTGAGAGAGAGCACACTAGATGGGGTATAAATGTACAATTTTGCACATAGAAGGCAGAGAGAAATTAGGGAGGAGCTTAAGAATGAACATTTTTATATGTAACCCGGGGATTCCTACCCGGGGGCAGTCACTTAACGTACTCGTCCGATGCATGGCGGATATTCAGCGATTGCTAGAAATTCACACCACCGCGGAGAGTCCCAGCTTCAAGCCTATCAGGCTAAGTTTGAACCTGGAGTCCCGCCATCAGTAGTCAGAATCTCTAACCACTAAGCCATCCGCGGCTCAATTTCAAATTTGGAATACGTGTACTCCATACATACTCATTTATTCATAGAATCAACTGGAAGTAAATTATTCGATGGCACATCTGAGATAATAGATATACTCAATGTCACATGCTGGGCAAATGGACAGCACAATTTTATGACAAAAATAGTGATGAAGCGACAATATATTATTTATAAAATTGACACAAATATAGTTAATGTAAAAACGTACACAGATACTTCATGCATAATTAAATTACTTGTGATTGACTTTGTACTAATTATTTATGTGTGTCACTTTACACATTTATGGGAAACAATTGCTCTTGAAATCTACAATATCTAAAATGAAGTAATACGAGATTATATTTATATTTATTGACGCAGTTATTTGTAAGTAAGTATGGTTACTTATATTTGAGCATGTCATGTACGATACGATTGTATTTAAAAAAAAACCGAGTAGGTTTAGGTTCTCACTTTTAAGTAGATTTTTTTGACAGTGAATGACCTTCACGAATCCTGCAACCACTGGCGTGTCTCAGCAAGAAAATGCGCCACTCCACCGAGCCGCTACCACCGTGGCATGGCTGAGGGAACACTCATCTCAGTTTGGCACCATCTAGTGGCCACCGAAGCTCCCCATATTTAAGCCCCGTGGAAGCTCTCGGGGATGCCCTGAGCCGCAGATGGCTTAATGGTTAAGAAGTCAGACTGCCAATGGAGAGTCCCCAGGTTCAATCCTGGGCTGATCTTCCAGAGATTATGTGATTTGCTAACAATCGCTGACTATCCGCCGTGCATCGGACGAGTACAATAAATGACGGCCCCCGGGTTGGACCCTCCGGTTACGTTGAGTATGCATTCTTACTCCCCCTGACTTTCTCTCACACCTCTATGAGCAACATCCCACTTGTACGGTGGCGCAATCTACTGTGCTCTCTCTCTGTCGAAATCGCCTGACTTGCTCTTACTCCTTCCGTTTCTGTGCCGTGCCCAAAAGGCGGACCCGCTGTAGGAAGTCCTACAGGAAAAATTCCTGGCTGTCTCTCCGGAATGCCCTGATCCGCGGATGGCTTAATGGTTAGCGAATCAGACTGTCAATGGAGGGTCCCCAGGTTTAATCCTGGGCTGATCTTCCAGAGATGGTGTGATTTGCTGACTATCCGGCGTGCATCGGACAAGTACAATAAATGACGGCCCCCGGGTTGGACCCTCCGGTGGTTACGTTGAGTATCCCTTCTTACTCCCCCTGACTTTCTCTCACATCTCTATGAGCAACATCATACTTGTACGGTGGCGCTATCTACTGTGCTCTCTTTCACTTACAAACTGTTTTGTCAAAATCGCTAGACTTGCTCTCACTCCTTCCGTTTCTGTGCCCTGCCAAAAAGGTGGACCCGCTGTGGGAAGTCCTACATGGAAAATGCCTGGCTGTCTCTCCGGGATGTCCTGAAGCGGAACGTCAGATCCATGGATCCTCGACTGATGTCTAGGCCGGAGATGTGAGCAATGCTGCAACAGGCATGGCTGGCAGTAACCCCGGAAACTTTCCAGCATCTAGTGGAGTCTATGCCTTAGAGTTTACACGCTATTATTCGCACTTGGACCAACGCACTATTAGGAAGATAATAATATTTTGTCCATTGAGTGTATAATTATGCTTACATCATCTATGAGGAAACAGTGTGGAAATAAAGAGACACAAAAATGGGTTGACAATTTTCCGAATTTTGCATATTTTATGCGAGCAGAGAAAATATTTAATATTTGAATGAACATCTGAATGAAAAGCACAGGTAAGGGCAAAGAACGATGTAGGAATGTTCTGAAACAGAAAATCCCTTTTAAGCAAAGGTTATCATGCATTATGGAATGATAGAACACTCCGATGAGGGGCTATCGGGCACGATGCTTAAATATGGTTAATACAAGATTTTTCTCTCTTTTTTTCTTTTGTTTTTCGCTGTTAAATTACCCAACACAGACTCTGTTTTGAAAGGTTTTATTCAGACGGAAAGCATTAAGCACATTCCGCAGAAAGCAGGCACCGCCACAGGAAAATGGTGTTTTTTGCAGTTGTTGCTCGCACTTGGGGATTTAATAACTATTTAGTGTGAATATTTCGACGCTTCGAGGTCGCGTAAAGCTACAGGTGTGTAAATAATTCAAAGAATAAATAAATAACCTTTCTGTACTCTCCTGTATATATATATTTTCTCAGCCTGCAGCTACTACTCCCTTCCTCGCTTCCCTGGCAACCTTGAGTTAAGATTCTGGATGTCCCCCTCCTAAAAGCTTAGCACAAAAACTGTAAATCCCCAAAAAAGAAAAAAAAAAACATTGGGAATTATGATCGTTGTCATGGCAATCGGATGAAAGAATGAATTCTGAAATATAATTTTTATAAAGGCAGGTACAGTGACAACAAAAATGTAGTGTTTCAACTCTTATTGGGGGGGGGGGCCGTGGAAGAGTAGTGCAGAAGAGAAACCAGAAGTAAGATGGTTCATGTTACGAAAGAAAAAATTTTCAGCGTGGAAGATTGTGGTCATTGGTACAGAAACTGGGCGTAAAAACAATTTTTCAAATCGAGCAGACAGAAGCGCAGATGTACAGAAAGTGAATCGAAAACGTTTTGCGAGAATGTCACATGTTTAAACTAGTTTAAGTCGCGCACGACAATCAGTCGAAAGGGATTTAAAGTGGTAGTCGTTGCTGTGAACAGCATTGCATGTCGTCGTTCTATCTGTGGTTGGGACGCCTAAAAAACGAACAGCCACAACCGGCTAATTAGAAAACTTTTGCTTTACGAGTTTGAACTCGCCCATAACGGTGCTCAAGCAACACGAAACATTTGTTATGCGAAAGCGGAAGGTTCCGTGGATCACAGCACCACAACCACATGGTTCAAGAAATTTCGCGCATGTGACAGAAAATTCGACGATCAGCCAAGGTCAAGAAAGCTCCGAACCGTGGATTCGGAGTTATAGAGGCAAATCCGACAACCAGCACTCGGAGATTATCAGGCGAGCTGGGCATATCAGAGACCACCGAGGTTTGTCACCTTCAGGACCTCGGCAAGGTCCACAAGAGCTGCCCCTCACGAACTGACTCCAGCTGAAGCAAACTGCCGAGTGGAAGTGTGCACGAAGCTTATAGAAAACCCGCGCGATGCACGTTTCATCAAGAGAATCGTTACGTGCGATGAAAAGTGAGGTTATTTCTGTAATCCTAACACACAACGGCAGTGGGTGACCCCGGGCCAACTTCCTGAACCTGTTGCCAAACGTGAGCACTTCGAGCACAAGGTCATGATCTACGTCTGGTGGAATTTCGAGGGGATAATCCATTACGAATTTGTTCCAGACGGTCGGACCATCAACACGAACTTCTACTCTGAACAGCTGGAGCGGATATATGCCGTTGTGGAGAAGTGCCCGGCACAGGTGCACGGAAAACACGCTCTCCTACAGCACGACAACGCTTGGCCTCATACCGCACAAACAACCCGGGCAAAACTCCAGGAACTTGAGGGCATCGAACTGATACCAAACCCAGCATATAGTCTGGACCTTGCCCCGTCGGATTATTACCTGTTACGGTCCATGGCTCACTTCCTTCGCGGGCGGTACTTCAACAACCAAGAAGAGGTGGCAGCTGGGGTGAAGGAGTTCTTGTCCTCGAAGGACAAGAACTGGTATTTCCGCGGAATCGAAGAACTGGTAGATAGATGGCTAAAGACAGTGCAACACGATGGCCAATACTTTGAATGCTGGTCAGCTTTCGTCGTACAGGTACATAAGAAGACATAAAGTAATCCAAATATTGCAAAACTTTCAACTCACCCTCTGTCGTTCCAATCCAAAGGTGCGGCGACGCCTTTTGGTGGCAAAATACCGAATCCGGAGAATCAGACAATACGTATATCAAATTAGTTGATGAACTATAGACTATATTAATAGAATTTTTTAAATATACTATTAGAAACAGGAAGTATCGCTGATCTGAATTTGCCCCACCTAGCCGAAGAGTTTACCACAGGAAATGTTCGAAAATGCATTACAAATTTATTTGAAATATTAGTTATCGGACACAATTTTTTTTTTTTTTTTCTCCAAATTGGACGAGTTGAAGTGCGGCTGTCAAATGAAACGTAGAAACAGGTTTATGCCTTCTTGAGGTTTAAATTGTGGATTAATGAAATTCAAAAGTCAACTCGGTGCCCGATTGGTCTGACGCGCGCTTCGGAACGGTCGCTCTAAATGGATCCGGGTTCGAGTCCCTGAAGAGGCATTGGTGAGGGTGTTTTTGTCGGACGGCGCTCGATCTGTACAGTAAAAAAATCTGAAATTCAGGAGCCACTTTCCGTGATTCCTTTCGTGAATTAACGAACCATATTTCTGACACAACCTTTTCCGTAAAATGACGGAAACAAACCTGAATTTCAAGGATTTTTCGTACACCAGGAAAATTCTGAATTTTCAGAAACCTTTCCGCAATTCCTTTCTTATATTGACGGTAAATTGCTGTTTTTAGGACGTGTGTAGCGTTCGTGAAATATGGAATACATGTTCGTGGAATATGTTCTGACCACTACATAAATCAGTTCTTAATAACTTCACTTTTCAGCGAATCAGGAGTCACTCAAATAACTTCAGAAAAGGTTACTTACAGATTGATTACTTTATTCTCTGTCAACACATCCTTGTAACAGTAACATTCCAACAAAACAGAACACTTAATCGTCGAACGTTAAACGTATCAGACTAGTAGTAAATTTCAGAACTAAGCAACGTTAACTGGTAGAACTCTTAACGATAAATATATAAATATCAGCACAACACGAAGCCTTTAAGGTGGTTCAACCTAAAATCTCTGCCTTATGTTTTCAATGGTATAAGTTCTTTACATATTTTCTTCGCGATTAATGTATTCCCAAGGATGAAAATTTGCACATCGATAAAACTAACTTTAATTTATAGCATGGGATACTTAAAACTTGCAAAAACATAACCATAATTATATTAAAAATCAATTATTTTTCTTTGAGCAATGTTCAGACCTGTTAACAGATGGCGCGATCTGTTCATTGATGACGTCAGTAAACAATCAAATGTTGGATTGCTTAATTATGGTTATGTTTTAGCAAGTATTAAATATCCCAAGCTATAACTTAAAGATTGTTTTATCGATGTGCACATTTTCAACCTTGGGAATACATTAATTGCGAAGGAAATATGGTGTAAAGAAGTTTTACCATTGGAAACATAAGGCAGATATTTTAGGTGGAACCGCCTTAAATAGACTCAACTTTAACTAAACAACGTCTCTTTTACAATTAACATTAACTTCCACCATCAACACCACTGCTGCTTCTCAAAACATTATACGTATATATATCGTTCAGTTCTCATCTCAGACTTCCGACCTCAGGGATGTTGCCAACCATACTCTTGTGAGAGAGAAGATATCACGTTAAGTTTGAAAAACGCTAAGGAACATGAGCTCAAACTTGCATAGAGGAAGAAACTAAATAGGAAAGTTAAATTAGAGTATGCGTGACATGTGTTAAAGGAAAATTCTGAATTTTCAGAAACCTTTCCTCAATTCCTTTCGTATATTAACCGGTAAACTCAGTTCTCACTTTTTCCGTATCCATATAGCGGAAAATTTCTGGTATTAGGAGAGATTCGCGAGAATACTTGAGGTTAGATCAATTGTTAAATTACAGTCGTCTCTCAAAGGAACTGATTTTGAAGTTCTGCAGAGAGATGGGATGTTGCGTTTAGCATATCGCATGAATTTTGGATATTGTGGCACAGGATATATCTTCTCCTCTCCCCCATATTGTGTTACCGTAAGAAACCGGGTACTTAAATTATCGTACAGGTGATTTCTACGATGTCTATGTATCAGTCTGTGGAGCTCTTAAGGCAAAAGCCATTATGGCTATCAACAGTGAATTTGATATCTAGAAGTTTTGTAAAATAATATAATAAAACAGTACATTTCATCATTTCTTGAAGATAATTGAAAGTTATTGTCAGTTTAAAAAAAAAAAATCAAGTTTCAAAGTATTCTGTTGCTTTGAAATATCACGTCGAAAAAAAAATGCTTAATTTGTAATGTCTTCCTACAGAAAAATTTACATTATTACCAACGTATTAAAAAAAATAATAAGCTAAAACAGAAAATAAAATGATTAAATCACTCGCATTAATGCATTAATGAAAAAAATCAGCCTCGCGAAATGAGTTTTACCTTAAACGTGAGTGCAGACCTTCTGGATCAGTGGTTATGACGCACGGCTTACGTAGACCGAACCCAATCGACCTGAGTTCGATCCCAGCAGCCGGCGCGAAAGCATTCTCTGAGTGCAGCATTTAAAAATGTTTTACAAAAAGTATTACATGGGTATTTCTTATCCCAGCCTAGTCATTAATGTTTCTTATCCCAGCCTAGTCATTAATGTTTCTTATCCCAGCCTAGATATTTATTGGATATCTAGGAATCTTATATATTCATGAAGTCAACCCTGAATAGATATCTGATGTCTATTTGATATGCTGGAAATTCATGAAGTCATCCCTGTATAGATATTTCATATCTATTTGATAGGCTGAATATTCATGAAGTCATCCCTGTATAGATATTTCATATCTATTTGATAGGCTGGATATTCATGAAGTTATCCCTGTATAGATATTTCACATCTAGTATTTGATAGGCTGCATATTCATGAAGTCATCCCTGTATAGATATTTCATATCTATTTGATAGGCTGGAAATTCATGAAGTCATCCCTGTGTAGATATTTCATATCTATTCGATAGGCTGCATATTCATGAAGTCATCCCTGTATGGATATTTCACATCTATTTGATAGGCTGGATATTCATGAAGTCATCCCTGTATAGATATTTGATATCTATTTGATAGGCTGGATATGCATGAAGTCATCCCTGTATAGATATTTGATATCGATAAGAAATATCTAGGAGTCCTAGATATCCATGAAGTCATCCCTGTATAGATATTTTATATTTCTAGATATTTCTTGGATATTTCTTAACCCAGCCTAGATATTTCTTGGATATCCTGGATTCCTAGATATTTCTTACATATCCAAGAAATATCTAGATATTTCTTGGATATCTTTGCCATGGATATTTTTTATCCCAGCCGCTGGTGTGAAATTTAGCGTCTTGGATTTCGCAAAATTTTTGCATAACTACGAAAAAACTTGAAACTGACTTTTTTCAAATAAACGGAATTACTGACTACGGAAAATCTGTGAAAATACGGAAGTTAAAAAAAAAAAAAAAAAAAAAGAACAGGCACTTTTAAAAACGGAAATTTCATTAAAAGACGGATACTACTTACAGGCAATTTTGCTGCACGTTATTTTCAGAAATTTTCCGTGAATTCACACCACTTATTTTGTTTATAGTGTGTCTTCCTCCCTGGAACCAGTGACTTTAAATTCGGGAGGGTGACTGCTCATAGCTCTAGAGTTCCGCATGGTAAACCCCCTAAAAGAAAATCGAGAGTGGTCCAGTTAATAACCTACCCAGGTAGCAAATTCTTGCAATTTATCGTAGGCCCAACACTGAGTCACAGTCTTTTAGGAACAGAAGACGGTGGCTCAGCGTTGGGCCTACGGTAAATTGATTTTTTTATTGGAGGTTTAACAACCACCGTGAGCAACTCAATGGACTATAAGCAGTCGCCCGTCCCTAATTTAGGGTCACTGGTTCCAGGGAAGGGAGAGAGCCAGTGCTGTAATACAAACACAACATCCATGCCTCACCGGGATTCGAACCCGGACCCCTTTTGGACGAATGATCAGAGGCCATCGCTTAGACCACTGCGCCACCAGGGCGGCCTACGTTAAATTGCAAGACTGTGCTACCTGGGTAATGATTAGCACTGAAAAATGAACTTCTCGAATATCACTTACACAGTAAAAAATTTCTGAAATTCACTGACCATTTTCCGTTTTTCCTTTCGTGAATTACGAAGAACATTTCTGAATCAACTTTTTCCCTGAAAGGATGCGGAAACTCTGAATTTCACGGATTTGCCTTCCATGAATTGACAGAAATACTTCTGAACATCTTTTTCCGTTTAACAACGGCGGAATTTCCTCTACAAAATCAGAATTGGAAGAAATGGAAATCTCCTAAACTTCAGGAACTTTCTGTGCAAATACAGAAAAAAGCCAGAAAAGAAATCTCCTGAAGTGAAGGAAATTTCTGAAAAGAGATGGAAAAGTCCAAATGGAAATTACTGAAAATTCAGGAAACATCTGCATAAAAACGGAAAAAGTCAAAATGGGAATTTCTGAAACATCAGAAAATATCTGTAGAAAAATGGAAAAAGTCAATATAGAAATTTCTGAAAATTCAGAAAATATCTGTACAAAAACGAAAATGTTCAAATGGAAATTTCTAAAATTTCAGAAAACATCTGCATAAAAACAGAAAAAGTCAAATCATGAATGGATACAGCATAGCCGGGCGCTATCCGGGAAACGTGGGTTCGATTTCCGCTCCAGGACGACGAAATTTTCAAGTTTTCGGATATTATCTGACTTACCATTCTTGTCACAATTACATCAAAAATCGGATTCACATCTTCATAACTTGTATTGCACGGTGTAATCCGGTATTCCATTCATGGTTTCTGAAACATCGGAGTTTCAAGGCTAAGTCGGGTACACTATGTAGACCTTTTCTTTGATTCTCCGCGCTGTTTCAGTATTCCCATATTGATACCCAAATAATTGTATTAATTGTAGTAACAATTCATGTAACATCTAAAAATGGTAAATAAATAAATAAATAAATAAATAAATAAATTTATCTGCTGCTCCGGGCAATCACGGGATAGAATTCTTAACCTCCAGATTCGCTAAACATGAATGCCGGTTGCTTCGACTTGCGAATCCTGTGATGGTTATACTGTATATTCAAATTAATCGGAAACTTGAGACTTGGTCGTTCTGGGTGGTGTAGTGGTTAGCATACTCAGGCGCTATTCGGGAGATGCGGGTTCGCTTCCTGCTCCAGGACGAAGAAATTTTCAAGTTTTCGGATATTATTTGACTTACCATCCATGTCATATTTACATCAGAAAAACGATTCACATCTTCAAAATTTGTAAAAAAGGTCAAAATCAAAATTTGTAAAAAAGGTCAAAATCAAAATTTCTGAAACATCAGAAAACATCTGTATAAAAATGGTAAAAGTCAATATAGAAATTTCTGAAATTTCAGAAAACATCCGTATAAAGACGGAAAAAGTCAAAATGGAACTTTTTGAAAATTTAAATTCTGTATAAAAACGGAGAAACTTGGAACGGACTTTTCTGAACCCCCCCCCTCCCCTCAAACCGAATTTGTGACAAAAGAAATCTGTCAAATTGCTGAATATTTCCGTTATTGGATACGGAAACTTTTCAAAACGGAAATTTCTGAAAAAGACGGACACCTACCAGCACCTTAGCTGCACGCTATTTTCAGAAATTTACCTACCAACAACTTGGCTGCACGCTTTTTTCAGGCATTTACCTACCAGCAATTTGGCTGCACGCTATTTTCAGAAATTTACATACCAGCAACTTGGCTGCACGCTATTTTCAGAAACTTACCTACCAGCAACTTGGCTGCACGCTATTTTCAGAAATTTATCTACCAGCAACTTGGCTGCACGCTATTTTCGGAAACTTCACACCACTTATTTTTAACACTGTACAGATCCAGAGATAGCGTGCTAGCTAGAGGACGGGCACAAAGTGATACAATGAGCATGAATTTCTTTTCAAAACATTCAGGAAACATTGAGGACAATAGAGTTTGACGTTCCACGACAGGACTCATTACACTGAAAGCCAAGAATGAATGATTTCAGGACTTGCGTGCTGTATAAATGTTGTGGGAGACTTCAACTTAGTGTTTTCTTGTTCTCGTGGGGATTGCTCCCAGGGCAGGGTTTGGCAAACCGTCTTCTTTTCGTTTGGCGTTCCGTTGCAGGGCTGCATTCTTTGAAAGCGGTGGTCCGAATAACAACAAGAGCAACGATTTGCTAGCTGTAAATGCTATGGAAAACTTCAGCTCAATGGTTTCTCGTTCTTGTAGGAAACCTCCTAAGTCAGGATTTAGCTGACCGGCTTCTTTGGGTTTGGCATTGCGCCGCAGGGTTCAGCTAGCCTGCCACACAACGTCCCCGAAAGAGATAGGATTTGGCTAGCTGGCTTCAGCTCCTGATGCCCATCATACTTTCACATTAACAGTATAAAGGGCATCAGGAGCTGGGATTTGCGTGCTACAAATACTATGGAAGACTTCTGCACAGTGGTTTCTTTTTCTCCTGGGGGTATTGTTCCCAATTCAAGATTTAGCTAACACAAACAGGCTTTGGTTTGGGGTTGCGCGGCAGGGCTCCACACTTTCAAACCAATAGTATGGACATCAGGAGCTGGGATTTGCGCGCTGTGGATGCTATGGAAGCTCAATGGTTTCTGGTTCTCGTGGGGATTGCTTTTAAGTCAGGATTTAGCTAACCACCTTCTCTGAGTTTGGCGTTGTGCGGCGGGTCTCCACGCTTTCAAAGCAATAGTATGTAGGGCATCAGGAGGATTTGCGTGCTGCAAATGCTATGGAAGACTTCATCTCAGCGGTTTCTCGTTCTCGTGGGGATTGCTCCCAAGTCAGCATTTAGCTAACCGGCACCTTAGAGTTTGGCGTTGCGCAGCAGGGCTCCACACTTACAAGGCAATAGCATAAAGGGCATCAGGAGTTGGGAATTGCGTGTTGTAAATGCTACTGAAAACTTCAACAGAGTGGTTTCTCGTTCTCGTGGGGATTGCTCCTAAGTCAGTAGCTAACCGGCTGCCCTGGGTTTGGCGTTGTTCGGCAGGGTTCCACATTTTCAAAGCGATAGTATGAAGCTCACCAGGAGCTGGGATTTGCATGCTACAAATGTTATGGAGGACTTTACCGTAGTAGTTTCTTTTTCTTCTGGGGGTTGCTCCTGATGTGGAGTATGGCTAACGGGCTTCTTGCATCTGAGGGGGATTTATATTACAGGCTTGGACTGGGGGTATTGGGATGTGGTTTGCTATGCGCTCTGTGTTCCGGGATTGCCTGCTTGAATGACCTGGAAGTCACGACGGATGTCCGGCAGCATTGAGGTTGAACCGAAGAGCTCGTGTTACACAGCCAAGCAGCTTTCCTTACCCCTAATGTGAAAATGATGAAATAAAGGATATATTACGATCAGTTTTTAAAAGCACAAATCATTGGGGAAAGATTTTTCTTTTCATTTTTTCTTCCCATTTCACTGCGCATGCTTCGCAATCACTTTCAGAGTATACTGATACTCCGCAAAGATACGTCACATCGATATACTTGCCTGACACTATTTCAAGACACTAAATTAATTCGAAATGCATTCGTCAGAAAATCCAGTCTTTTGTTAACAATTTTTCACTGAATGAACCAGAGCACTTTAACCGTTCTACGCTGCGATGGAAAACCGTACTTAACTGAAATATTTGCACCATTCATCATCTGACACAAAGAGAGCTGGTGTGTAAAGTATTTCGCACACTAATGCGCGCTCGAAATAATGGGCGTCCTTTTAGGTATCGAATGAAACACGCAAGTCTGTAATGCGATTCTCTAAACAAATGTCTCTTAATGTATTAACTACCAAGGCCGTTTGAAAGCATCGTCATCAACGAATGCGGGGAACAAAAGGCCTCTTTCCAGACACTAGACGGTAACGCTAATCACCCATTTAAACTAGTTGATTTTATCAATGTCAGCACAGCACGGCTCGGGCATCGTATTTTCTTCGTTGCTAGCGAAGGACACAAGGCGATCTTATTGACAAACAAAGAGTTCTCTTGAGTGCCGGATGAGATCTCGAACTTCGATGAATTTGCAAAGCCGACCTGAATTAAACCAAAATCGTACAGTACGACGAAGAACAGTTGAAAAGCAGTAGAGCCAAATAACAATGTTGCAACTTAAAACGTATAACATGTTCATTCTTATGTTTACAGCACCCATTAATCGAATCAGGGGTTTACCCAGAATTTCGACAAGGGGAAGGGAGGGAGGGGGAGCAGCCGATATCGCTCTTTGAGTTATATATCATCATCATCATTTTCAACCATTATCAACCCCCTGTTGGGTGAAGGTCTCCCCAAGTTTCTTGTCTGTCTTGAGACTGTCTCCTCCATGTCCCTCCGGTATGCTTTCGAATTTCATCAATCCGTTTCCCATGGGGTCTTCTGGATCTTTTTCTGTCACTTGGAATCCAGTCTAAAATTTCGGTTGTCCATCGGTGGTCCGTTCTTTTGGCAACATGTCCACCTCATTGCCATTTCAGTGATTTTACTCTTGTCATGATGTCGTCCAGTCATTTTCCTTATCCACAAGTTCCTCCTCTTATAAATAAATAAAATGGTTAAGATTCAGAAATTCTATCGATACACGATCTCAAAAAGACAACACAGCGATCAAGTGACGTTGGTCACAGGTTAAAAAAGTTTTTAGTTAAAACACTAGGGTGCTGTAAACATAAGTACAAATTAAAATATATTTTCAAGATCTTTCGAACAATCTATTGCCCATCATCAGGAAAATCAGTTAAAAGAATGAAACGGGGTGGACGAAGCTTTATATACAAGTCAGAGTGTTGTGGTCATGTGCATTAGCATTGCGCCGACTCATGAAGTTAGACGAATGATAAAACATTTGTAGTTTACAGGTGGTAAGGGTGGAAGTAAAGTACAAGGCTCTTACAAAGTGCTCAACGGATAAGAGGTCTCCAGGCGGGAGGAATAGCCGCAGGCAGTTCGTCGTTACAACAGCGATCGTGAAAATTAGATATACACAAACTTTCTGCACATACTGTACATATAATCTGTCTCTTATATATGTACATATCCTCCTCTTATGTTTCCAGTCTGCATCTCTCCACGCTTCTTTGAGTTGTCCGCAGTTTTTGTACGTCTTTTTTAGTTAAGGTCCATGTCTCTGCTCCATACGTAAGCACTGGCAGGATGCATTGATTAAACGCTTTTCTTTTAAGGCATAATGGCATATTGTTCTTAAAACATTTACTGTTTCTTCCTTGAGTTATACACTCATCGTCAAAAAATAGTTGCACCCAGAAGGAAGCAACCGACAGGAATGAAACTTGGCGGGGAGGTTTAATATTGTGAGACATACAAATGATTCAAGAATCACGCTTGGCCGCGCATGTGACGGAAGCAAGGAGGGGCCGTAGCGCTGTGCCTGACCGGCTATATAAGGTCGTCCCGTTGCGCGTGCTTGCCATTCTCACTTGTGCTGTTGTGTTGGTTGCATCAATAAAGTTCGGAAGCAATGCCAGCAGTTGGAGGAGTTCGAGAGGGGCCACATTGTCGGGCTCCGGGAAGCGGGATGGTCTCATCGCTTTATTGCGCGCCACACCGATCGTGCAGAGATCACCATAACACGCTGTTGGCGGCAGTGGATAGAACAAGACACGTAGCATCGACAGGGAGGATCTGGGAGACCTAGCCGAACCACGGAGAGAGAGAGAGAGAGGACCGACGGGTTGTCCGACATGCGCGATGTGACTCAACAACCAAGATTACGAATATTCAGCGAGCAGTGGTGCTCTCCATGCATCGTACGATTAGTGCCAGCACCATTGGCTGACGGCTGCACGACGTAGGACTACACACACGCAGACAGTTACGACGACTTCCCTTAACACCATTGCATCGTCCCCAAAGACTGCAATTGTGTCGTGCCAGACTGTCAACGAATCACTCAGAGTGGCAGCGGGTGATCTTCAGTGACGAGTCCCGATTTTGTCTTGAAGGAGACGACACCGAATCTGTGTGTGGAGGCACCGCGATCAGCGCCGAGATGAACTGTTTGTTGTCTAGCGTCACACGTCCAGAATGCCTGGTGTCATGGTGTGAGGTGCAATTGCCTACGATGCCAGATCACCTTTGGTGTTCATTACAGGCACTTTGACAGCTCAACGTTACGTTAATGAGGTCCGGTGCGATTTTTCAACAGGACAAAGCTCGTCGGCATACTGTTGCTTATCTTCATGGCACTGACTCTTTGCCACGGCCACCCGCATCGCCAGACCTATCGCCGACTGAAAATGTGTGGGATGCTATTGGACGCGCTATCCACACTCCAACCCTACCGCACAATCTGCAGGAACTGCGTAAGAAGATTCAAACTGCATGGGATGACTTATCGCAGGACACCATTAGGAACCTGTACAACTCCATGCCAAGACGTCTGGCATGCTGTGTGAGCAAACATGGCGGCCCGACACCATACTGAGAGACACTACTTATTGGCGTGTAGCTCAATACATATTGCCCATATCAGTCTCAATGTTTAATCACTTATTGTTCCTGGTAACCTTTACGTTCCTCCCGAACAGCAGTGCAATCCGATACGTCCTTCTGGGTGCAACTATTTTTTTGATGAGTGTATATACACTGTAACGTATACTCTAGATTCAGTTTCCTTTTGATTTTACTATCTCTGGTTATTTTATTTTCCTATGTAAATTATCTTCTTACTTAACGAGATGTTATTTCTCCCGCTGAATGATATGTAGCAACGAGTGTAAGTCATGACGTGGTGGTAGGCAGTATAAATAGGAGCGTTCAACGATACCAGGGAGAGCTTTTGTTTATGTGCGTAGAGAGCTTTTTGTTGATGTGCGTAGGGAGAGCTTTGTTTTATGTGTAAAGAGATCTTCGTTTGGTGTAAAGAGAGCTTCGTTTATGTGAGAGGAACTTCGTTATATGTGAGAGCCAGATATCGAGTAGTTGTGTGACCTGTGAAGTGAGTGTGGATAATACCAGGAGTTTCCCTAATAAAAGGTTTTCTTAGTAAGTACGTTTTTCTCAGTTCATAGTTTTGTCAGACCTCTGTCTGGCTGTTAGGTCTCTTTCATTAAGTGTCACTATTAACAACCAGCATAAGACTTTATTCATCATAAATCACTACTACTCCAACGTTACTAGCAGTTAAGCTTGTTCATTATAACTACTACATAACAACAACCAGTAAGAAACATTTATTCATTATAACACATATAAGTATAAAGATTTGAAATTTTCAGAATGATTTTTAAGAAACAGCAAGCAACTCTCACACCACACGTTACTTTGTTGTCCCTCTACTAGTTTGTTCGTGCGTCCTCCTGTTTTTGATAAATATCTCGGCTCTCGGGAACCGTTTGACATAGTTTTAAAATTTTCTAGGTGGCTTTTAGCGCCGAACGTAACCGCTGTACCATGTTTACAATTTGTTTGTCTGCCCGTTTCCGGTACATCCATATGTACTATGTTTTCGATGAATTTCTTGAGAGAAGTTTGAAATGAAGATTGGAAAATTTCTGGATAACATTTAGGGGCGTTCGTCCGTACGTCTGTCCCTAGGCTTCAATTAATATCTGTGCAACCGTTTCAGGTGGATGATGTAATGTTCACAAAGAAGTGTAATAATCAAATGAGCTGTTTTGCAGTACATAAGTGAGTCTCCTTGGCTTTTATCTCATCTCTTCCAAAACTTCATAACACAGGCTATCGACCTTACTATCATCATTATTGTTTTTTAGGGGGGGGGAAGAGGTCTGAACCCGTTATTGGACCCTCCTGTCGATGCCAGGGAGAGTCCACCAACGGGTTATTGTTTTTGGACCCTCCTGGAATAACACACACACATAAAAGCAAGGAATAAATGGGAAACAAAAAACTTTTGGAGGGGTGGGGGGCGAAGATATACATAGGGTGCAAAGTAAAGTCCTACCTCACCCCAATAAGTTCGGAACAGATGGTGCTAGAGCCATAAAACGTAGGTGTAGACAACGCCCCTAGTGGGGAAATGAGGAAGTTGGCAAGTCTAATTCGAAAACCAAGAGAGATAATGAAAAAATGTCAATGACAAAGTCGTGGAGCGTCTGTAACTTAGTACGAATGACATCTTACGTCCACCAAAAGAGTGCACGTAACACGCGAAACGCTGTTGAAGCGGAATCCGTTTCTGGCAACTGAAGCAACACACATGCGATATCAAAGAGTACCAAAGTCGCACATCGTGAAAAAACCCCATAAGCACTGTACAGAGAGCAAGACACGATCGTTAGATACAGTTGATTTGTTCAATGAGAGTACCAAAGTCGCACATCGTGAAAAAAACCCATAAGCACTGTACAGAGAGCAAGACACGATTGTTAGATACAGTTGATTTATTCAATAAGAGTACCAAAGTCGCACATCGTGAAAAAAACCCATAAGCACTGTACAGAGAGCAAGACACGATTGTTAGATACAGTTGATTTATTCAATGAGAGTACCAAAGTCGCACATCGTGAAAAAAAACCCATAAGCACTGTACAGAGAGCAAGACACGATTTTTAGATACAGTTCATTTATTCAATGAGAGTACCAAAGTCGCACATCGTGAAAAAAACCCATAAGCACTGTACATAGAGCAAGACACGATTGTTAGATACAGTTGATTTATTCAATGAGAGTACCAAAGTCGCACATCGTGAAAAAACCATAAGCACTGTACAGAGAGCAAGACACGATTGTTAGATACAGTTGATTTATTCAATGAGAGTACCAAAGTCGCACATCGTGAAAAAACCCCATAAGCACTGTACAGAGAGCAAGACACGATTGTTAGATACAGTTGATTTATTCAATGAGAGTACCAAAGTCGCACATCGTGAAAAAACCCCATAAGCACTGTACAGAGAGCAAGACACGATTGTTAGATACAGTTGATTCATTCAATGAGAGTACCAAAGTCGCACATCGTGAAAAAAAACACATAAGCACTGTACAGAGAGCAAGACACGATTGTTAGATACAGGTGATTTATTCAATGAGAGTACCAAAGTCGCACATCGTGAAAAAAACCCATAAGCACTGTACAGAGAGCAAGACACGATTGTTAGATACAGTTGATTTATTCAATGAGAGTACCAAAGTCGCACATCGTGAAAAAAAAACCATAAGCACTGTACAGAGAGCAAGACACGATTGTTAGATACAGTTGATTTATTCAATGAGAGTACCAAAGTCGCACATCGTGAAAAAACCCCATAAGCACTGTACAGAGAGCAAGACACGATTGTTAGATACAGTTGATTTATTCAATGAGAGTACCAAAGTCGCACATCGTGAAAAAAACCATAAGCACTGTACAGAGAGCAAGACACGATTGTTAGATACAGTTGATTTATTCAATGAGAGTACCAAAGTCGCACATCGTGAAAAAAAATCATAAGCACTGTACAGAGAGCAAGACACGATTGTTAGATACAGTTGATTTATTCAATGAGAGTACCAAAGTCGCACATCGTGAAAAAACCCATAAGCACTGTACAGAGAGCAAGACACGATTGTTAGATACAGTTGATTTATTCAATGAGAGTACCAAAGTCGCACATCGTGAAAAAAAACCCATAAGCACTGTACAGAGAGCAAGACACGATTGTTAGATACAGTTGATTTATTCAATGAGAATACCAAAGTCGCACATCGTGAAAAAAAACCATAAGCACTGTACTGAGAGCAAGACACGATTGTTAGATACAGTTGATTTATTCAATGAGAGTACCAAAGTCGCACATCGTGAAAAAAACCCATAAGCACTGTACAGAGAGCAAGACACGATTGTTAGATACAGTTGATTTATTCAATGAGAGTACCAAAGTCGCACATCGTGAAAAAAACCCATAAGCACTGTACAGAGAGCAAGACACGATTGTTAGATACAGTTGATTTATTCAATGAGAATACCAAAGTCGCACATCGTGAAAAAACCATAAGCACTGTACTGAGAGCAAGACACGATTGTTAGATACAGTTGATTTATTCAATGAGAGTACCAAAGTCGCACATCGTGAAAAAAACCCATAAGCACTGTACAGAGAGCAAGACACGATTGTTAGATACAGTTGATTTATTCAATGAGAGTACCAAAGTCGCACATCGTGAAAAAACCCATAAGCACTGTACAGAGAGCAAGACACGATTGTTAGATACAGTTGATTTATTCAATGAGAATACCAAAGTCGCACATCGTGCCATAAGCACTGTACAGAGAGCAAGACACGATTGTTAGATACAGTTGATTTATTCAATGAGAGTACCAAAGTCGCACATCGTGAAAAAACCCATAAGCACTGTACAGAGAGCAAGACACGATTGTTAGATACAGTTGATTTATTCAATGAGAATACCAAAGTCGCACATCGTGAAAAAAACCCATAAGCACTGTACATAGAGCAAGACACGATTGTTAGATACAGTTGATTTATTCAATGAGAGTACCAAAGTCGCACATCGTGAAAAAAACCCATAAGCACTGTACAGAGAGCAAGACACGATTGTTAGATACAGTTGATTTATTCAATGAGAGTACCAAAGTCGCACATCGTGAAAAAAACCATAAGCACTGTACAGAGAGCAAGACACGATTGTTAGATACAGTTGATTTATTCAATGAGAGTACCAAAGTCGCACATCGTGAAAAAAAACCCATAAGCACTGTACAGAGAGCAAGACACGATTGTTAGATACAGTTGATTTATTCAATGAGAGTACCAAAGTCGCACATCGTGAAAAAAAACCCATAAGCACTGTACAGAGAGCAAGACACGATTGTTAGATACAGTTGATTTATTCAATGAGAGTACCAAAGTCGCACATCGTGAAAAAAAACCATAAGCACTGTACAGAGAGCAAGACACGATTGTTAGATACAGTTATTTATTCAATCATGGCAGCATAACTACATTGTATTTCAGTCATCAGTGTCAATACAACACAAGCGCACAGTTAACGTACGACATGTTCTATGTGGCAGCCATCGAACCCTGCACATTTGAATGCAAGACAGAACAGCTTGTGTTCTGTCTTGCATTCAAATGTGTACTTACCGTACAGCAGCACCATCTCACAGTACTCATCGTTGGAATAGCCCGCCATGTGAACGTTCACTTGTTTGACGACCGCATTGCTCTGATCGGGGTTTATATCGCAGGCTGGACGCTACGTCATGGACATCGTTTCCATTCGTACGCAGCTCTTTGTGCCCTGTAAGGAAATAAGCTGCTTCTTTAATCATTTAGGGCTTTACGTACGAATGTGTGTTGTGTCAGTGGCCAGAAACGGATTCCGCTTCAACAGCGTTTCGCGTCTTCCATGCACTCTTTTGGTGCACGTAAGATGTCATTTCGTACTAAGTCAACGACGCTCTACAACTTTGTCCCTGACATTTTTTCATTATCTCTCTTGATTCGCGAGTTAGACTTGCCAACTTCCTCATCTCACCACCAGGGGCACTGTCATCGATGTCATCGGATCGGGCATGGTCACTTTACTATACCTACACCTAATTTTTATGGCTCTAGTACCGTTCGTTCTGAACTTATTGGGGTGAGTTAGGACTTTACTTTCCACCATGTATACACAAAGTAAAACATGTTTAAGACGGAACATACATAAAACGGAAACCTGCGCAAAACGGAACTTTTTGGGGTCCCAAAACGAAAGGTAGAAAACTGCTTACTATTCCACTTGTCTAAAACGGAAACTGCCTAACGCGGAAATGGAAATCGGAAGAGTATAAATGAACCTTGTAACAGGGGAAAGATCTTCCCGTGCCGGGAGATATTTTAATTGAATGCAAAACATTAAGCAACAAAGTAATAATGAGTTTGCACGGAACAAATTTGCTTGAGGTTGAAGATAACATAATTAAACAGAAAGGGGAGAGATTGCTTTCGGGTTCTCTACACCAGCACACATTAAAACACATCTACCGTTTGGCTTCTCCTTAAGCACTCGCGCAACTAAGGTTTAGGTCATATCAGCAGCGTTTAGCTCTTTGCTCGACGCAACCTACAACGTCTTCGCAGCTGGCTGTTTCGTATGGATTACAAACAGGGTTGGCCGCGTAAATTACATAATTGAGCGGAGCTCTCTTTACCAGACCCCGGACAATTAGTTGTTCGGGCATAGCTACGACATGACACATCCGATCACCGTGATTTTTGGCATGTGATTGGACATCGTCCATGGCGAGGTTTTGACGCCTTCCGATTCCCGAAATTCCGTGTCATTGAGGAATAATCGTCCACAAACTTGCATTTTTAGGGGTTTTCTGGGTGTTGAGAAGGGGCCGTTTGTTACCTATCTCCTTCAAAGATCTTCAGCCGATCACATGGACACTTGCCACAGAGAAAGAGAAGGACATGGTGAGTGACATGGGGTTGGTATCATGCTCATTGGTCGTGTCGTAAAAAAAATAACCATTAAAAAATTGACCAATTCTAATAATTGAAAAAATCCGCTCTCTATACGAGACTCGGGACAATTAGTTGTTCGGGCAAAGCTACGACATGACACATCCGGTCACCGTGATTTTTAGCATGCGATTGAACATCGTCCATGGTCAGGTTTTGACGCCTTCCAATTTTGCAATAGCTTCGCTCAAAATTTGCCAACTGTATCCGAGTTATAGGTTACCATTAGCGGCTTGTCCTACCTAGTACATATTTTATATAAATTACGCGTAATTTACACATATTTTACGTCGTGTAGAAAACTAATTCATTACACAATTTTCTACGCGGCGTAATGATTTATTTACATGAAAATAAATTAATAAATAGCCATGTTAACACAACTGAAACTGAGCATTTATTTTAAATTGTTTAGTTCATAACCACGGAAATGAAAATAATTACAGTGGTCAAATATCAAAAACACACATTGGTAATGCGAATGATAGAACATTTTTTCAAACAAATTAAAGTTTCTTTTAATTTGGCAATTGTTGTTAATGTTCATGATTACCCACCTAAACTAACATCACTCTTAACAACTTCAATGCCATTCATTTTATTCAAAGTAACCAGAAAAATTAAATATCTCTTACAGTTAAAGTAAAATTGCAGTTTATTAACACTAAATAATATGTTATGCAGTGACATTCATTTTATTCTGACGAAAACAAAGAATAAAACGTTACGACAAAAAAGTTTCAAACTTTTCACTGTCATTGTTTTTTTAAATTGAAAGATTACTAACCTGTGAATTGTTCATACACTTTTTGATGATTCATAGCATTTATTAATAAATTCTTCGCTATTTCCAGGAGTCATTGTTGCTTTAATTTGTGTTTTACTTTGATAATGTCACATTGTTAATAATTTTATCAAACTAAATCCAAACTAAAATAACTTTTGGCGTCACATTATGATATATTGTCTACATACAATTTGTATAACATTTGTCTAACAGTTTCATTCATTCTCATTTTTCTTAACATTTTTTAATATCCATCACATTTTTTTATCTTTCATTTTTGGAGTGTAATATATATGCACCAGTTTCTTAAAATTTCCAAAGCTTAGTCGGTTTGTTGTTGCGTTATGAATGTACGACCAGTTGGCGAACAACCTTTCAAGCTGTGCTGGTTTCTGTTTTGGTTTTTTTATTGAAGGTTTAAAAATGATTTATTGGACCTGGTGGTACAGAGACATGACAAACAGGCAGACAGAAACAGGACACAGATATTTCACAGCAACAAGTACATATCAAACATGGTTTTTACAGTATGCTAAATGACCAATGTACACAGAGAGCCAGTGTTGGACAAATAGCCAGTGCCGAAAGACAAACACAAACATCCATGCCTACCGTGATTCGAACCCGGACCCATCTCGGACGAATGATCAGAAGCCATCGCTTAGACCACTGCGACACCGGGACGGCGTGTTCATGATGCTGGTATGCTGAGTAGTTTAATGGCTAATTTCGGAAGCTCTTTGTGATGTCTTCCAGCAAAATGCCATAACGTTGCTGGAGTTTGAACTCTTTTTTCAAATAGTTTACCAAATATTTCCGTACGATCTCTCTATATTGGTGGTAGCCTGCGATTTCGGTTCCATCCGAATTCTGCAGTATAAAATTTTCTGCCACCTCAAGAAGTTCTTCATTAAGTATTTTCCCCTGATGTTTAAGATGAAACACGTTTGCAGTGAGGTTGTAGTTATTTATTTTTTTTTTAATTTATGACATATGCATTTTTACGTGTATTTCACGCATCACGTAGAGAAAAAATGTTTACGCGTAACGTAGAGAAAAAAAAATTACGCGTAACTTCCCAACCCTGATTACAAGAGACGTTCCGATTCAATTCTCTAACATTTATTAATTGAGATGATCATTCACAACCTTTGCTTTTTGTGAGTTCCGTGCATTTGTTACTTGTCATGGCGACAAAGAAGGAGGTTCTCGATTTGGATGCAAAAGTTAAAGTTACTGCACGAAAAAAAAATGCAAGTGTCGGCATTTGGCTTATACAGTAAGTTAAGTGTTGGAAAAACCCAAATTTATGGCATTATAAAGCGAAAGGACGAGAGAGCAATGACGTAAAGAAAACAGCTGAACAGCAATTTCGCTACTGAGCCTTGTAGTAGAGATCTTAATGAGCTATAACAGCAGACGACCCCGACGACATTCCCTCCTAAGCACGGATCATCGGCGCAAAAGACTTGCATGGTGCAAAGATCATGCGAGTTGGACGTCGCATGACTGAAAAAAGTGTGCTGGTCTAACGAGTCGCGTTTTTCACTTCACTCCGTGGATGATCGTGTACGTATTTTGCGAAAACAACATGAGGCACTGGATCAATCCTACATGGTCTCCGCAGTACAAGTCGGAGAAACTGCTGTATGGTGTTAGGAATGTTTACCTGGCAGAAACTTGGACCCCTGTTGCATGTGGAACAACGTATGTTTGGTGCTCACTATCGTGAACTACTGGCTGACTCTGTACACCCACCAATGTTGCAGCTTTTCCCGAATAGCGATGTCGTCTTCCATGATGGCATTTCGCTAAGCAGCAGGTCTAATGTTGTGAAGAATGATTTAAAGAACACAGTTCGGACTTCCGGCATATCGACTGGTCTCCGAATTACCCGATATCAATCCCATAGGTCACTTGTGGGACATTGTGAAACGGCATATCAGGCGTCTGAATACACCAATCACCTCCATACCAGCATTGAGCGCCGCATTACACACAGCCTAGTTGGTCATACCTCCCAATTGCTTCGGGCATCTTATTGAACTGATACCACGTCGAATAGCTGCTGTACTGAGGGCGAAAGGAGAGCCTACAAAGTTTAGTTAGGTGGTCATAAATCAGTGATCACTCAATACATACTGCAGTGACCACACTTTTCCATGTCTTTTTCAACTTTTCTTCTTTCTCCAAAATTTTCGATTAAGTAGCTTAAACTTTCAATTATTTTTTAAAGAAAATCTGTTAAGGCTGTCTTTGATTGAGTGTTAGGGTTCATCTTCTGAGATAGATGGCGCAAAAATCACTCGTTGGGCGTGGCTTTTACGTATTGAGTGATAAGTCCCAGAAGTTGGTGTCAGTGAATCACTGCAGACTTCACCATATTCAGAATGGAAGCGGTCTCTCGTTGGCTTCACGATAAAAAGACAAAATACGCGTTCTTACGTTTTAATCAATGACGTTATTTGGAGGCTCAGTAAGTAGGCGGAGTTCCTATAGCTCAAACTCAGGGGAACGGTTCTCAGCTAAAGTACACATTTTCTCTTCAAAAAATGAACGCACAGTAGGATTTAAGATGATGTATAGAAGACAAGATTCTAATTCCACTTTTGCCGCTATTCGTTGATTTCTATTTGGATCAGATAATTTGAAAAATCAGGCAGAAATAAGTGATTTCCTTGCTTCTAGACAGAAACACTGCTATGCTAACTTATCGCGCCATCTATTGCCAAATTGGAAAGTTTCGAGTCAGATAAATTGAATTAAAAAAAAAATTCTAACAATTTTTTCGGAATAATAACTGCGGCATACATTAGCTATGGGCCGTTTTTATTTGTGCTCAAAATTTCAAACACTGCAAAGCAATAGTCTTCGAAAAATGTGTACAAAAAAATTTACATTGCGTAGAAGATGAGCATAGGGTAGAAGATGAACCCTAACACTCATTCAAAGACAGCCTTGAGCACTTGCTAGTTCTAACGGCAATTAGTATTATGTGTACGCTTTTTTTTTTTTTTTTTCTAGATGAACTACTTTCTGAATAGAAGGCGTAACATTTTTCTATTGGCTACTAACAATATCTGCAGTCCTGAAAATCCTTTTTATATTCAATTGCTGTTACAAGCAAGAATTTTTATGCGAAAATTTTTTTCCAGGCTAGCATAAAATTAAACTTATTTTTAAAAATCGCACTGTAAATTATAAATTTTTTATTTTTTGTACTGTAAAAGTATTACAGTATAAAAAAAATCAGCGCACTATGGAGACTTTTGAAAAAAGGCGTGTTTATTGCATCGAAGAATTCCGTCTTTCTCTTTCTACTTATTTCTAGAACTTTATGCCGTTTTATGGCATGTTCTCAAACAGGAGCAGTCCGACCTAGCGACACGCGTGGGGAACGTGCCATGTTTAATCTAGAGACTTAAGATAAATCCCCGATGAGTTACGCATGATGCATCAAGGTTATTGTGTCTTTGGGATATTACGACGTAAGAGTAAAAAAAAAAAAAAAAAAAAAAGGAGAGCAGGATTATGTATAGAGTGGGAAAACGCTGACAGTTAATATGACCGCCTTCACATTTAAGCGAGGGCACATAAATTTAGATAAAGCTTTCAGCATTCCGTACTTCCCACCAATTCCAGATTCAGGTGCTTCTGGGTGCTGTAGGGGTGGTTGTGCCGACAATGCGGTTAAGCATCAAAGCTCGCAGAACAATTTATTCAAATTTTAGACTTCAGTTTGGAAAAAATAAATATAATGGATTTCTCGCATTACACCTTCGGCATGTAGATGAAAAACCCGGAACTATCGATGGCAGTGGGGTTTTTTTGTGCTTGTTTGCGGAAGTGTAACGCATCTGCCGTGCAGTCGATCCACCCTCCCGAGTGACATCAAACCCCGCAGAAATATCTTTTCCACGTCTCATACGTGTGAACTGAATCAACATCCAATGACCTCGTGTGGCTGTCAACGGGTTGCCTCAAATAGCCCCTTATTCGTCACAGGTTACGTAAAGAGACAACAACGCACTTCTACTTCCAGCACGCAGCACACATTATTGGTTATGTAAGGATTTATCACACGAATCTTCCCCAGAGGAAGAGCAACTGGTTCCATTCATGCAA
The DNA here is from genome assembly GCA_039090855.1 of Macrothele yani. Classification (NCBI taxonomy): domain Eukaryota; kingdom Metazoa; phylum Arthropoda; class Arachnida; order Araneae; family Macrothelidae; genus Macrothele; species Macrothele yani. The sequence goes on along the minus strand of CM077024.1, from coordinate 138,920,469 downwards.
TTAACTACCCATCTGTGTCGGGTTGAATGAAGACAAACGCGACGAAAAACAATTCAGTTCGCGTCCAAATGCCTACCAGAATCTAGTTTATCTCCATCATTAGCAGCTGTGCTCGCTGTTCTGAATTTTCAGGTACAATAAACACATCTTATGACAGACAGCATTCGCAAACTTAATATTGAGGGGATTTTAGCATGTTTTTCAAATACTAAATATTTCACTAGACTAGTGCTTCTCATACTTTTTGAACCGCGACTCAATTTTTACAACAACAAACTTTCGCGGACAACCTACCTTTAATAGACAAGACCGGCGGCAGCGGGGAAGGGTTCTATTTAATTAAAACATCTCATTTTTTTTATTTTAATTATTTTTTGTAGTACTGTTTTTAAATCTATTATTGAATATAATTTTACAAAGAACTGATCAATTTCTCATTATGAAGCTTGTACGAAAGGTGCACTTGCTTTCGATTTCTGTTTTATTTATTTATTTGTAAATACACCCCTCCAGATGGGATGGTACATCTAGTTACAGGAATTGCTATAACATCATTGTGCGTTAATATCATAGTGTTAAAAGTGATAATTACAATCTTGCAATATGCTTCACGAAAAAAAAATTATAACTTATGTAAAGTAATTTTCTTTCCGCTATAACTTAATCCTTACGTCAGTAATTATGTTACGTGTGCTAAGTTAAGGCACTATCAGAAGGTACGCATACACCTTACAAGAAAGAGGTCAAGTAGTACTTTAACATACTTTTATTTTGCTACCATTGGTTGACTCCACACTCGCATATGATTTACTGGCTTACTCGATACAATATCAGTGATTTAATATTCAATAGAGCTGAGCCCGAGCCCGAAAGCCCAAAGCAGAGCCCGGGCCCGAATCGGGCTCGGGCTGTAGAATATTTACTGCGGTTCGGGCGGGCTCGGGCTCTTAGGGAGAGGGAGAGCGATATATATATCATCATCATCATCATCGTCAACCATTATCAATCCACTGCTGGACGAAGGTCTCCCCAAGTTTCCTCCACAACGGTCTGTCTTGTGCCAGTCTCCTCCATGTCACTCCCGCATATTTACGAATTTCATCCACCCATCTCCCATGTGGTCTTTTTCTGGGTCTTTTCCTGTCCCTTGGAATCCAATCTAAAATTTCGGCTGTCCATCTATGGTCTGTCCTTCTGGCAGTATGTCCAGCCCATTGCCATTTCAGGGATTTAACTCTGATCATGATGTCTTCCACTCTCGTCATTTTTCGGATCCACGAGTTCCTCTTCTTATCTCTCCTGGTTATACCAAGCATGCACCTCTCCATGCTTCTTTGAGTTGTCTGCAGCCTTTGTATGTCTCTTTTAGTTAAAGTCCACGTCTCTGCACCATACGTAAGCACTGGAAGGATGCATTGATCAAACACTTTTCTTTTAAGACATAATGGCATATTGCTCTTGAAAATTATGCTGTTTCTTCCAAAAAGCTCTCCAGGCAAGTTTTGTACGCCGATTAATTTCTTCATCAATGTGACCCTCACTTGATATCTGCTGTCCAAGATAAACATACGTATCTGTTATCTCCAGTTTTTCTCCATCAATCGATAAATCTTCATTTCTTGTAAAAGCATTGAACATCACTTTTGTCTTCTGAAAGTTCATTTTTAATCCCACTTCTTTACTCTTGTCAGCAAGTTCCTGGATCATACTCTGCAGCTCTGATGGGGTAGTTGCAAAAATGACTACGTCATCAGCAAAACGAAGGTGGGTTAGATAATCTCCATTAATCTTTATCCCTTTGTTTTCCCAGTTCAGTGATTGAAAGACATTTTCCAATGTGGCATTAAAGAGCTTCGGAGATATGGTGTCACCTTGTCTCACTCCCTTTCCAATTTTTATGTGCGTTGTATTTTCAAACAGCCGAATCTTTGCACTTGCATTTTCATAGATGTTATTAATAATATTAATGTATGCATCTTCAATACCGCAGGATTTCAGAGCCGTGGTAACTGCTGATGGTTTCACCGAATCAAAGGCTTTTTCATAATCGATAAAAGCCATGCACAATGGAAGTTCATATTCCCTCGCTCTTTCAATTAGTTCTCTCAGTACGTGGATATGATCTATTGTGCTGTAGCCACTCCTGAATCCAGCTTGTTCTCTCGGTTGAGCCATGTCCAGTGTTACCTTCAAGCGGTGTGAAAGAACTTTAGTGAAGATTTTATAAACCACTGATAGGAGGCTGATAGGTCTGTAGTTCCTGAGATCCTCAATGTCACCTTTTTTATGTAGCAGGATCATTGTAGCATTGTTCCAATCCTCAGGAATTTTCCCTTCATTAAGGCATCGAGTGAAAATTTGGGCGAGTACTGTTTCGATTTCTCCACTTGCTTCTTGTATGATGTCTACAGTAATTCCATCTTCTCCTGGAGCTTTTCCCCTCTTCATGTTCTTGATTGCATGTGCAACTTCTGCTGGAAGGACTGGAAGAACTCTGGTACTGGTACCTTTCATGGTGTCTGGAGTACATGTATCATCCCTTTCATATAATTTGGAGTAGAAATCTTTCACTCTTGTCAAAATTTCGCCTCTATTTCTTGTTATAGAACCATCTTCTTTTCTCAGAGCCATAATCTGTTTTCTTCCCTTACTGAGATGTCCCTTTGCTATCTTTAGGCTTTGGTTGTTTTCAATTGCTTTCCTCACTAGCTCACAGTTGAATTTCCTTACGTCTTCAGTGATACTTTTTCGTGCTGTCTTGCATAGCTCTATATATTCCACTTTGGAAGTCACATCTTCTTTAGTTGTCCTCATCTCTCTTCTTTTTTGCATCAACATTTTGGTTTTTCTGATAATTTGTTCACATACAACTTGTTCTTAGACCCAGCTAATTTTGTTGCTGTTTCCATAAGAGCTTTGGTTACTTTTCTGTTAACTTCCGAAATATCCACTTCTTCCGATGTTAGGCCTTCTAAAGCAGAGAATCTGTTCTTCAGTTCCAACTTGAAAGTATTATGGTGTTTTTAAGGTTGGTTATGTCAATACATTTTGTTTGTCTTATGAGCTTGCCACGTTCCAGTTTAGTGTTGAGGTGCATCTTACATCTCACCAATCTATGGTCACTACCTGTGTTGAACTTGTTCAGCACACTGCAGTCTTCGATGACGAATTTTTTGTTACACATAATAAAATCAATTTCACTTGTCGTCCCAATTGGATGTCTCCATGTCCATTTCCTGTGTGGCTTTTTCTTGAAAAAGGAATTCAAGATGAAAAATCCTTCTGCCTCTGCAAACTCAACGAGAGTATTTCCACGCTGGTTTCTGTTGCCGTGACCGAATTTACCTACTGAAGTTTCGTTCTGTTGCCGTTGCCCTATTTTTGCATTGAAATCTCCCATAATTATCTTCAAGTGCTGCTTACCTTTATTATTTAGATGACGAATTTCCTCATAAAATTCTTCAATTTCTTCTTCAGGATGACTTGTGGTGGGTGCATAAGTTTGAATAATCTGTGCCTGGTATCTTCTCGATAGTTGGATAACGAGTCGTGCAGCTCTGTCAGAGGAACTTTCAACTTCTACCACTTTATCCTTCAGTTTCTTGTTTATTATAAATCCAACACCACTAGTTCTACCAGTATCTGTCCCACGATAATAGAAGAGATGTCCACTTTTCAGTTCAATGAGATCTTCTCCTTTTCTCCTTACCTCACTTAGCCCGACGATGTCCCACTTGATCCTTTGTAGTTCCTCTTCCAATTCAAGAAGCCTTGAATCAGAAGATGAGGAGCGTCCGTTGTAGGTAGCCAAGGTCAGCATCACATGGCAGCCTAGTCCGGTCCTCCGGGGATTCTTAGCACCCTCTGCCTTCATGTCGCACTGGCCGCTGCCTTGGCCAGGTACATTCCAGCTGCCGGAGACTGAGGGCCAAGATTTAAGTTGTAGAGTCATTTTGGAGGTGTTTGGCCATAACTCACCACGCTGGCCAAGCGGGTTGGTGAGTGTGGGATAGCATTTCCTCTGATCCCGATGGTATAGTTATACCGCTATTGGCGGTCGTCAGAGCCCCTTTAGTGGGAACAGGATGCACCACGAGAAGGCGGGGTTGACATTTGTCAAGGAGAGGCTGTGATGTTACGCATCACCTGACCTTACATCCCGATATATATATATATATATATATATATATATATATATATATATATATATATATATTTTATGTATAAATGTGATTTCATATGATTTAGCAAATGCAACACTTTATAGTTGGTAAAGGGAATTCTTCGGCAACTGCTTCTGGTTGGAGAGCACGCATTCGAGATGGCTATTTATTCCGGGCTTGGGTAGAAAATGCCATAGGCCACGCATTAGTGTGTTTCTACAGGAAAATAAAAGCTTTTTCAAGAACTATAGATATTGCATAGTTGATAGCTTGTCGACGATAATTCACCCCCTATCTCCGTGCAATAGCTCCTGCTAATTCTATTTAGCAACGTACATGTTTCAGCGCATTACGGCGCGATAATATTAGCATTATGTAAGCAACATACAATTGCAGCAGCACATAATCGTTTTGGATCGCCGGCCGCCCGAAGCACTCAGATTGAAACGAACGGTCAAAGAAAATCGTACAGTTACACTGTAAAAATAGATAGAGGTCCCTTCCCCACTCTCTATTTGAGAAACACATTGGTTAATTGCAGGAGGAGGAGAGAATGGAAGTGTGGAAAAGGAGATGTTTTTTTTATTAATGGTTGAACAGGTTAGCCAATTTTCGGGCTCGTCCGGGCTCGGGCTCCGAAAATTGAGCCCGAACTCAGCTCTAATATCCAAACATGGTATAACAACACGTCCATCATCACTAATATTCATCCCCCTAAACAAGCGCTGCATTGTCTTTTTTACGCTTTCCAACCGTAGGTTGAAGAAGCGTATATGCTCCAGCTTTGTCCGTCTGTTTATCCGTCCGTCTGTCCGTTCGCACGATAACTCGCGTAAAAGTGGTTCGATTTTGATAAAATTTTAGTATGTGGTAGGGGACCACCTGGGGACGAACCCTATTGAAAATGGGACAAATGGGGTCAAAGGTCACGACATAGAAGCGGGATCCATTCCATTGCCCTTATGCGTCATAACTTGCGCAAAAATTATTTGATTTCGATGAAATTTTAGTATGTGGTAGGGATCACCTGGAGACGAACACTATTGAAAATGGGACAAATGGGTCAAAGTTCAGGACACAGGAGCGGGATCCATTCCTTATGCATCATAACTTGCGTAAAAATTATTCGATTTCGATGAAATTTTAGTATGTGTTAGGAGACCACCTGGAAACGAACCCTATTGAAAATGGGCGAAATGGGGTCAAAGTTCAGGACATAGGAGCGAGATCTATTCCATTGCCCTTATGCGTCATAACTTACGTAAAAATGCTTCGATTGAGACAAAACTTTATCATGCTGTTCCGGATGTATACTTAACCGGTTCTGTTAAATATCATTGAAATGGGGTCAAAGGTCAGGGCATAGGAGCGAGATTTATTTTACAGCTATTTTCTTCATAACTTGAGTAATGATTTCTGGTATGTTGTAAAGCGTATCATAATCAGTGCATTGCATGATTTCACTACTTGTTATCTATCATTCTTATCCGGCCACACACACGTCACACTTGTTCCGACCTCAGGGTGTTCCCAACATTATTCTCGTTTGAGGGAAAAGACAACGTTAAGGTTTAAAAATGTCTAAGAGAACAAACTCAAATTTAACGAGAAAAAGAAACTCAAAAGGAAAGTTAAAATAGAATATACGTTACGCTTACATTAAGAATATCCCGACATTCTTCAAGTGAGTTGTGAAGTCTATATATTTTGCATAACGGAGAACTTTTTCCAGCATAAGAAATGCAGAATGGCACTACCTGCAAATACTTCACATTTTGCACTTGGTAAACGTGTCACACGGAAACTTAATTGGTTTACAATTTGAATATCGTCTGTCTCTCCATTGATGATACTGCACAGAAACATAACTTGGAGAGCCTTCCTTCTCGGTTGTAGAGAGGTCATCTTGAGAATAACAGAAGGTCAGCCGTTGGGGTATCCACGATATAAACACCAGCAGATTTGTGAAAAAGGTGCCGTTGAAATATTTTTTTGTACTTTCTCAATTTCCTTTATTAGTGTTAGGAGGCGATAGCTCCAAATGATCCCAGCATACTCTAGTGAAGACCTGACCGTAGTCTCAAAAATGCGAATGAGTGTCTAAGGATTCGAAAAATACTTAGAATGTCGCATGATGGATCCATGATTTCTATATGCTGAATGAACAATTTTTTGGATATGGCTTTTAAAGTTCAAGTTGGAATCAAATGTGACTCCCAAGACCTCAACATCGTTCGTCCGGCTAAGAGTAAAAGTCGCCATCTTTGCAGTCAAAAAGAATTGGGTTTCTTTTTTCGCGGAAAGGAAACGACAAGACACTTGGAGATGTTGAGGTGTAGGTAGTTTAACGTACACCACTGAAGCAGATTATTTATGTCAGTTTGAAAAGTAAGGCAGTCATCAGAATGAAAATACCAACGTTTACCACAATCAAAGGTTTATTACATATCGACTATAGTTTCGCAGAGCGTTTGGCTCAGCATCATCAGGCCGAATGGAATTACATATAGCTAGTCATCGGGAGTCATATAAATTATATATAGCCATCGGGAGTCATATAAATTATATATAGTCATCGGGAGTCATATAAATTATATATAGTCATCGGGAGTCATATAAATTATATATAGTCATCGGGAGTCATATGAATTATACACTATATTGACAAAAGTCACCGGACCCCCAGAAGAGAAACACAACATAGCATTTATTCACATACCTTAGTACGGTGCCGGTACACCTTTGGCCTTAATGCATGCACTGACTCTTCGAGACATGCCTTCGACAAGGTTTTGGAACACAGCGATAGGTATGCACTTCCATTCAGTACATAATGCTGCCGCTAACTGTTGCTTAGTAGTAGGCATTGGTTTCAAACTTCTTAAGCGGCGCTCTAATTCATCCCATAGGTGCTCTATGGGATTAAGATCAAGGCTCTGTGCTGCCCAGTCCACACACGATCCGGAATTATCTTCAAACCACTCCGTAACAGTCCTTGTTTTATGGCTCGGTGCATTATCCTGCTGGTACCAACAAGGCTTGGTTCCATAGTATTGCCACAGAGTTGGTAGGGCATAATTGTCCAGAATATCGAGGTAAACGTGCTGGTTAACAGGTTTGCTCATGATAACCAATGGGCCGGGACCACACCACGAAAAACACCCCCACACGAGTACACTGCAAGCTCCAAACTTGACAGTAGGAACAGTACACTGTGGAAAATAGCGTTCCCCCAGATGTCGCCATACCCACACATGGCCATCACACTGATGGATCGTGTATCTGGATTCATCAGTCCATAGGGCCAGTTTCCATTGATTTACGGTCTACAATAAATGTTCTTTACACCATGCTAAAAGACGAGTAGCATTCTGAGTGGAGACGAAAGGATTATGAGCAGCTACACGACCATGGTAACCCATGGAATGAAGTTCTCTGCGAATGGTACGTGTACATACCAAGGTTCCAGCATTTTTACTCACATGTACACTGAGGTCTTGTGTAGTACTCCGTCGATTAGCTGTAATGACTCTACTGAGGCTTCGACGTCCTCTATCACTGATTTTCTTTGGTCTACCGGTACATTTTGATGCTTCAGACACGCCATGTGTCTTCCACTTAAGTACATCCAAAACAGTTGACTTGGGTATGTTTAAACGCCTCTCGGTTTCTTTTATGGACAACTCACTAATATAACAACCAACAATCATTCCTTTCTCAAAGTTTAGATGCACTCACGATACCAGTGGGCCAGTTGAGTTTAGATGCACTCACAATATCAGTGAGCCAGCCAACTGCCAATAACCAGCAGGTACTATACATCGAATACGCGACAAGTAGTTTTCTACTTCCAGCATTTCCGTTATTAGTTTTCTGTTATCATCAAACGCCCACCCGTAAAAATAAAAGCTTTGAAAACATGAGATCAATAGTTTAGCTTCGATTTGTCATGACACTTGATGCTCACATCTAGGTGACTGCTTCGTACAAATATTGCCTTAGCGGGCTAAGAATGTTTTCCAAATTTTTTTTTTCGTTCAAATTCAACACAGTTACATCATACTATTTGTTGAGACAACATGAATTTTAAAACAGTGTGCGTGTACAGACAAAAATACGGAACTTGACAAACTTTATTAAAGTTGAATGTTTGCCAGAATCTCTCGCTCACAAACACGCACGCACGCACGCACACACACACACACACACACACACACACACACACACACACACAGATGTATTTAACACTGCCCGACAAAACTGTTACCTAAAATTCAATGTACCCACACATCGGTCTCAGATTTTATGAAAAAAACTTTAAATATCTCGGACTTGAGTGATAAGACTTTAGTCCGGGCACCCCAAATTGGGCCCAGATTCTGTACCATAAGCATAACCCTACACTAGATAATCATTATCTCACCTTCGACCTAAGAACGTACATGTACATCGCACACAAATGCACCTCTCATTTTCGATAGCTAGCCGCACCGGTGTCGCAGTGGTTTAAAAAACGACGGCTTCTCACCGTTTGTCCGAATGGGGCTGGCCTCCAATCCCGTAGGAGTCATGGGTGGTGTGTTAGTCTTAGGGCACTAGTTTTTCACCTTCCCTCAAACCAGTGGGCCTAAATTAGGGACACGCGACTGCTTATAGCTGTTGGAATTGCTTACTGTGGCAAGGCAGAAAGGAAAAAAAAATATATTCGACAGAACACATTGCCTCTGAACCAGAGTAGCAGTTCATCATTAGGCTATGCATATCAGGGGAATCGCCGCCATCCCGGTCGCTGAGTGTTCAGTCAGCGTCCTAGGTTTCTGACTGCTCGTACGAGGTGTGCCCCGTTTCGAGTCCCGGCTCAGTGGTGAGTTTGTCTTGTAACAGCGCTGGCTCTATCCCTATCTTGGAGCCAGAGTCCCCTCAGAGTTGCTTATGGTGGTCCTTAAATTCAAAAAAGCAGCTTTTATACACACAAGTTCACTCCGCTAAGCTCATGAGCTGAGCACAAAAGAATCAGTCGTGTACTAGAACGTGACCACAATATTCTAAATTGAATATACAGTATTGTTACAAATGAGATAGGACAGCATCAACATTTTATGTATAAAGCCAGAACTATGTAGGGTATTCATGATTCTCACGATGCATCGTTCTCAACAGCGGACACTCGGAGAGGCATCGATTCGATGAGGTGGCGATAGGTATCCTAGGGTATCTGGACATAGGTATCCGAAGTAGTTGTATTAAAGGTATCCTCGGGTATCTGGGGTATCAACATCAGGTCCTCCAGTTCCCGCACATTTCGGGGTGGTGATGATTTAGCGTGAACCCGCTTTTCCAAGTCGAACCACAAATGTTCAACTGGGTTCATGTCAGGTGAATTTGGAGGGCAGGGCATTAACAGAAAGTCACCAGCATGTTCCTCGAAATATTCCTTGACGTTTCTGGCAGTGTGGCATGGCGCATTATCCTATTGGTAATGACCATCACCAGCAGGGAACACAGTTACCATGAATGGGTGAACTTGTTCCGCAAGGATGTTCAGACACCTGAGGGATTGTGCTACTGGGATCATGGAGCCTGAAGCGTCCCAGGAAAACATCGCCCACAGCATAACACCGCCACCGCCTGCCTGTTTCCGCCCAACAGTGCATCCAGGCGCCATAGCCTCCGTTGGTAATCGGCGTATTCGCGCTCGGACGTCTACGTGATGCACCAGGAATCTTGATGAGTCAGACCAGGCCACTTTCTTTCAATCATCCACTGTCCAATCTCGATGATCTTGGGCCCATTTCATGCGTTGTTGGCGATGACGTGCAGTGAGCATGGGGACCCGGCTGGATTTCCGGCTACGCACGCCCATGCGCAGAAGGCTGCGATGAACTGTGTATTGTGACACATTGCTCTGATGTAGCTGCGGGTGATTTGTCGCACTGTGACCCTGCGGTCGCTGTGAGCAATGCACGATAGTCTCCGCTTTCCTCTGGCATCGATGAGCGGCGGACGACACACGGCTGGACGGCGGTTTGTCGTTTGGCCATCTGTGCACCACTTTTTATACGAACTCACTACAGCGGCACGTGAACAACCCAAAAGCCGCGCCGTACCCGAGATCGTAGTTCCGAGTCGCCGTGCTATCACAATTTGTTCTTTATCAAACTCCGATAAATCGGTATCTTTTCCCAATTCTGACTCCGAACACTCTACTAACCGAAAGCCGATCCACGTGTTGTATATATACAGCTCTGTGAACTTCACCTGCGCTCATTTTTCTAGGCTGGAGGTGGTCATAATATAATGTCTCATCGGTGTGCATGGCGTCATTAAAAGGTTGTATATTTTCACCGTCACGTGACCAGTCAGGTAAGATGGCCGAAAATGCTGAGAAAAGGGCGTTCTGTATGCTTGAATTACCTAAGTAAAACGAATTATGTTATTCTGGTGCAACAGCGCTTCAGAATACGTTACAAGAAATCACCGCTGAATAGACAATCCATCTATGACTGGCACAAGTAATTTGAAACACAGGATGTTTGTGTAAATGTAACAATCTAGGAAGACCACGTGTATCTGATGAATAAGTGCAGCATGTTCGTGCAATTTACAAACGCAGCTGAAGGAAATCCATAATGATTGTGTGTCGGGAGTTACAAATTCCACAACGGACTGTTTGGAAAATTTTGAGGAAGCTACTGGTAAAATGACCCCCTACAAACTGCAGTTATTGCAAAGTATAAATGACAATGACAGACCCGCACGTTGCAATTTGTGTACAGAAATGCAGGAGCGTTTTGAAGAAGCTGATTTTAGTGAGCGGCTAGTTTTCAGCGACGAATCGACATTCCACATAAGTGGGGAAGTTAACAAATATAACATTCGCATATGTGGGACTGAAAATCCTAGAGCAACAGAAAAGCATGTGCGGGATTCCCCAAAGGTTAGTGTGTTCTATGCTATATCCCGTAAAAAAAATGTAAGACCCCTTCTTTTCCCAAGAAAACACTATAACGGGAAGTTCTTACCTCGATATGCTAATTTCTTGGATGATGCCTCAACTGCACGAAGACAGTGACAGACAGCTTCACTTTCCAACAGGATGGAGCACCACCCCACTCACATCGGAAAGTTAGAAATTACCTCGATGAAAATCTTCCACAGCGCTGGATCGCCCGCGCAACAGGCGACATGTATTTCACATAGTGGCCACCACGAAGTCCGGATCTAACACCCAGTGACTCTTTTTTTATGGGGCTATGTCAAAGACAAGGTCTTTGTCCCTTCCCTTCCTGTTAATTCAGCTGATCTGAAACAACGCATCACAACAGCTATTGCTGGAATTGATGAAGATATGTTAACGCATGTTTGGTAAGAATTCGACAATCGCGGTGGCACAGGTCGTGTGACTATGGTTGCACAAATCGAATGTCTGTACGTAGCTATAACAAAACTTCAAGCGTTTCCCTACAAAACGTTGCGGTGTGAATGCGAATATCTTAAATAGTTTTGGTTTTATAAAATGCTGAAACTACCTATTTCATTTGGAACAACCCTGTACATACAGCCTTTGCAGCACCACTATCATCGGATCCAATGTCCTATTATCAGTCTTTTGCCCGTCGCATGGCTCACTTTTCGTGAAAGCTTCGATTCTAGGTACGTCGGTTTTGCCCCCTTCTCACAGCAGTGTTACATTTTATCAGTTCGCCTTGAGCTATGTGGCATGCCCGAGTTATCTAACGGCGCAGCCTCTTCTTCGCCTATCACTGCATTCATTACGACTGTATCGTCGCGAAGCTACGGAGGGAAGAAACAGAATGGTCAGGGGAGGAAGCAGATAGGGTGGGTCGCGTTTCACAAAGCAGCAATAGCTCGTTAAGGTAAAGAAACCATTGTGATGCCGCCCCTAAACTAGCGGAGAAAATGAGGGCCGTCTTGTATGATCTTTTTCTCGCATGCACGAGCAGAAAATTCGAATAAAAAAAAAAGGAATCGATATTTATTTTTTGAAGAAATTTCACATCGAACTTTCTCACAGTCTTCTGAATTCACGTTCTGACGTTATTTAATCAGGTGTATCAACGATACATCTTGCTACAAATTTTACAGCGAGAAGTTACTGCGCAATTACTAAAAATGAAATCCCAAATATGACTTTGACTAACGACGCATCTCAAAAAAAAAAAAAATTCTATTTAATAAAAATGGGTGTCATAATTTTTTAATGCGATATTCTTCCCATTGGGACAGATTTTTTAATACGTTATTCTGAATACATGCATAAATTTCCTTCATATTATTCTTATAGATAGACCAGCAGTCATACCCGTTCTCCGCACGGTGAATCTATAAAATCATTTTTAGAACATAAAATTAAAAAAAAAGGAATCCGAAATTCTTGTTTAATATTAAATACTTTATTGGTGTAAATTGTTTGACAAAACGTAAAAAATATGTAATGTGGAAGAAATATTCCTCTCGTAATACGTCATGATAACAAGTTAGTAAAATTATGCAATGCATTGATTATGATACGCTTTCCAACATACTAGAAATCATTACTCAAGTTATGAGGATAATGGCTGTTGAATAAATCTCGCTCCTATGACCTGACCTTTGATCCCATTTCGATGATATTCAACAGAACCGGTAAAGTATACTTCCAGAACAACATGATAAAGTTTGTTTCAATCGAAGCATTTTTACATAAGTTATATAGCGGAAGGGCGATGGAATGGATCCCGCTCCTATATCCTGGCCATTGACCCTATTTCGCCCATTTTCAATAGGGTTCGTCCCCAGGTGTTCCCTTACCACATTCTAAAATTTCATTGAAATCGAACCATTTTTTACGCAAGTTATGACGCATAAGGGCAATGGCATGGATCCAGCTCCTATGTCCTGACCTTTGACCCCACTTCGCCCATTTTCAATAAGGTTCGTCCCCAGGTAGTTCCTCACCAAATACTAAAATTTCATCGAAATCGAACCATTTTTACGCAAGTCATGATGCATAAGGGCGATGGAATGCACCCAGCTTCTATGTCCTGACCTTTGACCCCATTTCGCCCATTTTTAATAGGGTTCGTCCCCTACCACATACTAAAATTTCGACGAAATCGATCCATTTTTACGCGAGTTACCGTGCGGACGGACAGACGGACAAAGCTGGAGCATATACGGCTTTATACGCTTTTTCAACCTACGGTTGGAAAGTGTAAATTAACACAGCAATCAGTCATCTCTGAATTGACTGTATTTACTGTTCTTCACGTATAATCAATCACATCAAAAAACTTGAAAATTTCATCGCACTGGAGCGGGAATTGACTGTATTACTGTTCTTCCCGCTCCAGTGCGATGAAATTTTCAAGTTTTCTGATGTGATTGATATTACGTAAAGAACAGTAAATACAGTCAATTCAGAGATGACTGATTGCTGTGTTAATTATCATGAAGTGAAAAGTAGGCTAACAACATTTCAAAATAGTATTTAATAAATGTTTTAATGTGTTAAAAGGCAATTGAATGTTACAGGTTTTTTTACCGTATTTCCCCGAAAGTAAGACCTAACCGGAAAATAAGCCCTAGCATGATTTTTCCGGATGCTCGTAATATAAGCCCTACCCCGAAAATAAGCCCCAGTTACGATATGTAGGACCGCAGTCAGCCAGCCTATCACTGTTCAAAAAAACTGAAGCGAGTGCGAAAATCACTGGAGTTTAATTTGCCTTGAATATCCAGAGTAAGAAAGAAAGCCGATTGACTTTGAACTCAGTCGAAGATATGGTTTTTGTAATTATGGCGCATGCATTCAGTTCGGTTCAGAGAGCTAGCGGGAGATGAAAAAAGCCATCTTTTGTTCGGCAGTTGTAACATCCAGTTTCGAAAAAGGAATCCGACGTGGGAAACTTTACCGGTGAACGCTATCTTTGGCGGAAAAGTTATTCATCAACAGGCGGTGTGTTTTTAAAAATGGAGGGGGGGGGGGGGGCATGCAAACTCAAAGAAAAGTAAGAAGTGTTCCAACCGCCTTTAGTAGATTACGAAAGGGGTTCGTCCCTGTCCAAGTTAATGTGTTGGCAACGGTGACTAAAAGAAATCTTTAAAATTCAGAGAGTTAATATTTTGGGGTGGAACGTACATTCTTAACTGTCATCATTTTTGTTGCCACTCCTGTGTCGATTAACAATTAACACAGTCTTCAATTAACACTTGATTTAATGGTAGATTTAAAGGAAATAATATTTTGATCCCCAGACAAGATGCGTGCAAAAAGAAAGAGCTATTCCGTCGAGTACAAGAAAGGAATCGTGGAGGACTCCCGGGGCAAGAATCTTACGGCTTTCTGCAAAGAGAAGAAGTTGGATCTCCGAATGGTCCGAAAATGGCGAGCAGAGTACGATAACCTCAGTCAACAGGCGGTCGAGGGAAATGCTAAGAAGCGTAAGTTTTGATCAGGTCGGCAACCATTATTTCCTGAGCTGAAAGACATCATCTGTGAATGGATTGCTGACAGGAGAGCAATGGCTTTGGTTGTGCGCAGGGCTGATATTCAAGCATTTGTCCTTGCAATGGCACCACAGTTAGAAATATCCCCAGAAGAATTCAAAGCATCACACTGGCTGAATGGCTTCCTCCAGCGATATGAACTGTCTCTAAGTAGATCGACAACACTGTTCAAGCTGGAAGATACTGAAGTTATTAAACGTGCACTTGCGTTCAAGTCCTTTGTTTATGGCATCGACTTTCTAAATACCAACTCTCCAACATGATTGCTATGGATGAAACTGCAGTGTTTATGGGCCAAGGATCTCAAATGACAATTGATCAAAGGGGTGCGTCGTCAATCTACATTCCCTCCACTGGTTACGAAAGTGCACGTGTTATCTGTGTTTTGGCAATTCGTCTGGATGGAAAGAAAGCCCCACCTCTAATCGTCACTAAGGGCAAGAAAGATAAGACTGAACGTATTTCAGGCATTTATGTTCTTGAAACCGAAAAAGCCTGGTGCACACAAGCAGTTATAAGGAAATGGTTCGATTTAATGCTGCCACTTGTTTTGCGAGGTGGCCAAAGAGGTCTGCTAGTCTGGGATTCAGCCAGCACTCACCGTGCTAAAGACATAAAGAACTTCCTTGAAGGGAGAAGAATAGATCAAATAATGATTCCCGCTATCTCCAGACTCTTGATATTGCAATAAACAAGCCATTCAAGGATCATTTGCGCATGGAAATCAATGACTATATTGAAAATAGAATGGAGAAAAATCAGCGTGGAAACTTTGTGAAGCCTAGCCTGCAAGAGGTCGTGACTTGAGTGAAGTATTCATGGGATAAAATCACTGACAGCTGTGTTGCCAATGCACTACGAGTAGGCTACATGGACAAGAAGTGCTTATTTAAGGAGAGCTTTATTGCTGGAAATGAGAGATTGGGGCAATGGTTCTACAGGAAATGGAGTCGCAAGAAATTCAGGCCGGAATTCGGGATTTGGAGAGTTAATTCGGGATTTCGAGAGTTATGACGATGTTCCAGAAGAAGATGACATGACTGTATTTGAAAAAATGTAGATTTTTGTACATGAATAATTGAATAAATGTAGATGAAAAAAAAAAAAAAGAAAAAAAGTTGGTAGTACATGAAAAAATAAGACATCCCTTGAAAATAAGCCCTAATGAGTCTTTTGGAGAAAAATTAGTATAAAACCCGGTCTTATTTTCGGGGAAACACGGCATAACTTCCCTATACACAATATTTGATGTCTTTCCTGAGGTGCTAAAAACTCAGATTACTTGATGAACTGACCTTAGAGCGTGCACTGTCCATGAGAAAAGCAAGGAATAATTTGGCGAAGGATGGTCTGCAGATCCCTAAATGTTTTACTAATTATAATTAGAACAGGGTCGTGACGTCAAAGAATATTGTTTCACGTAAAACGGTAGCAGGCTTTGGCGACCCTTAATTTTAAATCAAAATTTCATGGAATTTTTACAGCATTTCAGCGTTTCTGGCGTAATTATCTTTAAACCTGTCAGCATTTTAACAGTAAAGATAAGCCCCCCCCCCCCCCCCCGTTTGAATTTTTTGGTTTTCAGATTTTTCTACGTGTTTCTAGAAGTGGCAGAAAAATTCAAGCAGACAATATTCCAAAGACGCCATTTTGACTTTTTTGGTTTAAAAAGTCAAAATGGCGTCTTTGGAATATAAGACCTATCAGCATTTTGAACAGTAAAGCTAAGCAACCCTTTTGAATTTTTTTTTGTTTTCAGACTTTTCTAGGTGTAGAAGTGGTAGAAATATTCAAGCAGACAATATTCCAAAGACGCCATTTTGACTTTTTTGGTTTTCGGGCTTTTTCAGGTATCCACATCTTAAGACGTATCAGCATTTTGAACAGTAAACATAAGCAACCGTTGTGATTTTTTTGGTTTTCAGACCTTTCAAGCTGTAGAAGTGGTAGAAAAATTCAAGCAGACAATATTCCAAAGCCGCCATTTTGACTTTTTTGGTTTTCGAACTTTTCTAGGTATCCGCATCTTAAGACCTATCAGCATTTTGAACGGTAAAGATAAGCCACACTTTGGAAATTTTTGGAATTCAAACTTTTCTAGGTGTAAATGTGGTAAACAAATTCAAGCAGACAATATTCCAAAGCCGCCATTTTGATTTATTTGGTCTCTAGACTTTTCTAGGTATCAGGACTTTAAGACCTATTAGCGTACCAACTTTCAGATCTCTAGGTCATTTAGAAGTTTTCGAACAATTTGCGGACGGACAGATGCGGATTGTCCGACTTTATTTTATATACAGGGTGTTTCAAAAGGGGGTATACAACTTTGTAAGACAATAGAAAGGATATAATAACAGATGAACAATTAGTCTTACTGTGCAAATGTAGAGTAACACTTGAAGTTTCAACTCAGAGAGTCAAATTTCGATGTGACTGTCTTCAGTAATTCTGCAGACGTCGTATTTGTAGTCAATTTCCTGCCACAAGCTTCACAGAACATAAGGCCTAACAGCAGCAATGGAAACAGTAATTATTGTATGCAGCTCATCGATACTGGTTGGTAGTGGTGGTACATAGACACGGTCTTCAGAAAGGCCTCACTAGAAAAAATCTAGCGGTGTAAGGTCGGGGGAACGAGGTGGCTATGCTACAGGCGCACCTTTACCAATCCACCTACCTGGAAAAAGGGTGTTTAGGTACAACCTTACGTCGTTTAGGTAACGCGAAGGTGCTCCATCTTGCTGGAAGTATAAGCGTCCGTCGTGGTCATTGTGGTCTAATTGCGGGATGAGGTACTGTTGCAGCATGTTGAGATACACAATAACAGTAACGGTGGACTCAGCAAAAAGAAGGGCACGGGCACTTTCTTCATGCTCATGGCACAAAAGCACGTTAACATTTGGGCTGTCGCGAGAATGTTCTATGGTGACGTGTGGATGTTCGCTTCCCTAAATTCTACAATTATGATGGGTGTTGACTTGACCACTTACATGAAAAGTGCACTCGTCACTGAAAATGATCGTCTCCAGAAAGTTCTTATTTTCTTCTATCTGGCTGATGATTTTCGTACAGAAATCTTTGCGTATCTTACCATCGTCTATCTTCAGCTGGTACAAGATAATAGATTTGTACGGCCTGAAATGTCGCAGAAGGCACCACACAGTCACACGCAGAATTCCAGTTTCCTGAGACACACGTCTCGTTGACTTTCGAGGACTTCTAACGAAGCTCTCACGCACTTTGTCAACAATACCGTTGGAGGCCGACCGCTTGACATCGGATGACGAATAGAACAGCCTGTTTCCACAATTTTTTTGTGCCACGCGTAGGTTGTACTCCTACTCGGAAGTTCTTTGTCGTATTACGTGCGAAAATTCCTCAGAATTTGTGTCGCAGATTTTGTTTCCCCGAATCAAACAAAACGCATAACGTGCTCGCTCTGCACCTTCGAAAGTCGCCATTTCGCAAGCGTTTGACGTGGAACGCCCTTCCGTGGCGGAATTTGGTAACCTAGTGACGTGGCAGAAACTTGCTGTGTTCCATTACATTATGCTACTGTCTCAGCCTCTGTATGTCTTCCGAGTTATTCTCTGTATCCCTTTAACGTTGGATACCCCTTTTTGAAACACCCTGTATATGTATGTATTGATTAAAATGTATTTTTCGTAATACTGTAACTAAAAATATACATTTTTAGTTACAGTATATACTTCAAATAATTTTTAAAAGCGTTGTATTCTTACAATACTCATGAAGAATCATTTCAGAATATGGGTGCCATAATTTTTTCGGCTTCCCTATAATTCTTTTGGCTTTTCGGTAATAGGTAGGAGTGGTCCACGGCAGTGAATAGTATGGATTTTTTTGTTGTTGTTGTTGCATTTTGGCTATTTTGTCGGCAAAAGTTGTAGCAAAATGCTATGCAGATTAGCCAAATTTATGGTTCTATTTTTTGCTATATTTACGTATGAAAATACAAGCACAATGCATACATAAAATTTTGGCTACATAAAATTTTGTACTTTAAATGGAATTCAAGAATAAAAACAAATAGGCTTTTATATTCCGAATTTTAATAAAAATTGCTTAAATTTGCTGATGCATGCAGTTTGTGAAAATATATACAAAGGCCAAGACTGAGTAAAGTCACAACTGACAACCCGAACCCCGAACCGAAATGGGCGCGTGCTGCTTCCGCGGATGCTGCTGCGGCGGAGAACCACCAAAGAAACAAACGAAACGCCTCTTTCCTTATCCATCGCAACAAAGCTCTTGTGCGAACCACCAAAGAAACAAACGAAACAACTCGTTCCTTATCCATCGCAACAAAGCTCTTGCGAAAGGTGCTCACGAGGCTCATCGGTGCTTTTCTGTAATACGAGAAAAGACAACGTGCAAGGAAAACCAACAATGGGGATGGAAAAACGACAACAGGGCGGAGTAGAAAGGAAAAATGACGGGAAATGATACCAGGTCGGCAGGGCAAAGCAGCGATGACGGAACGAAAAAATGACGGGGATGACGAACAACGCAAGAGCGAAACAGGAGTGGGTAGGATGACGAAAGAAAAATTAATGGTAAACATTTCCTTTTTGGCAATTCAGTGGGGACTGTTTGGTCGCAAAATAACCGCCTTTATCGCGATTTGGCGAAAATGCAAGCTACAGCTTTAACAATGGTACGCCGGAATACTTGAAGTTTGTTTAACTATTAAGTTCCAATCGTCTGTTGGTATACCTGACATTCTGTAGTGAGACCAGCTATATTCTGGATAGCATACCGCATGACATTAAGGTTTGTGTGGCAAGGCTACGTCGCAATTCCCCAAGTTGATGTAATTGCTATTGTGTATTGTGTTACAGTAAGAAACCGGGCACTTGAGGTGTAGTACGGATGATACTATGGTGTCTACGCATCCGTCTGTAGATTCTTTAACCCCTTAACACAAAAAGCTATTATAGCTATCAATGGTACGTTTTATATCCAGGAGCCTTGTGAAACAGTACAACGAAGTATGGCATTTTCCCTTTTCTCAAACGTAATTGAAAGTCATTGTCAGTATAAAAAAATCTCGAATTCCGAAACATTCTGTTACTTTGAAAAATCACAACGACAAAAAAAAAAAAAAAAAAAAACCCTGTAATTTGTGATAAGTCCTCCTATAGAAAAAATAAAATTATTATAAACCTAATCTCAAGAATATTAAGCTCCTACAGAAAAGAAATGACGAATTAACCCGCATTCATAGCGAAAAACATGTCATCATCGAGTGAATCTAGTTCTCTTTAGCTCAGTTCGTAGCAGCACTTATTGCGTTGAACCCATTGCACGCGCGATTCAAACCGTAGGTAAGGCTTCCTTCATTTCATACGTCAAGAAAATGTCCTGCAATGCATCTGGTGCATTTAGGCGTAAACAAAGTGGAAAAGGAAGTTCTTTCTGTGAAGGAATTCTTCGCAAAATTCCTGTATAAAAACAGAAAATCTAAAACTCACATTTCATTAAAAATCGGAATTAATGGCAACGGAAGTTTTCGTGGGAACTTTTCAGAACGGAAATTTAGTTAAAAGTCGGAGACCTACTGGCAACTTTGCTGTACGTTGCTTTCAAGTATTTTTCGTGAAAAGCTTTCCTTAATTTTTAAACTGTTAAAAATTTGTGGTAGGACGCACCAAAAAGTGGTGTAATACCAGCTGCACCACTTTCTGAGAAAAGATACCTCACTGTGTGGTGCAAACAAAACCCAACAACATGACGCAATTTTGCACCATAATGTGATGCAACTTGTAACGTACCAGGAGATGTGACGTACCTGCCAGAAGGACGCACACGACATAAAGGCAGATAGCAATTAGAATCAATGTCCGCGTAGCTTAATTGGTAGAGCAACTTATTCCGGAGTGAGTGGACCCGGGTTCGAACCCCGGCGCGGATAAAAATGACGGAGAAATTTACTTCGTTATAATGGCGCCCGAACTATCCGGATGACCCGACCGTTCAAAATCTCGCATTGGTGTGATGTTATTTCCACACCGCGAGATAGGAAAAATATGAGCAGCACTTCGAAAGAAAAGAAAAATAAGGGGGAGATGATGTAACGTACCAGGAGATGTGACGTACCTGCCAGAAGGACGCACACGACATAAAGGCAGATAGCAATTAGAATCAATGTCCGCGTAGCTTAATTGGTAGAGCAACTTATTCCGGAGTGAGTGGACCCGGGTTCGAACCCCGGCGCGGATAAAAATGACGGAGAAATACACTTCGTTATAAACTTTGCACCATAATGTGGTGCAACCTTGTGCTATTATCTTTTCTCAGAAAGTGATGCGGCTGGTGCAACACCACTTTTTGGTGCAACCTACCGCAAAATTTTTTAACAGCGTACATTGTAGATGAAGTGACTTCTGTAGTGTGGACGCTGCAACGATCAACAAGTCATCAGGATTTGCTTGCAAGTCAATTATTTTTATATCATTTCACATCAAGTGTGACCCCCTTAAACACTACACTGGATAATCCATTTACACTAAGTAATGTGAGAAAAGGAACTACTGTAGTCAGTAGATAACGCAGAAATCTACCTAAATCATCAATGTGGAATAAAATCATACTAGGAGAAACAAATAAACGAAAAAGAAACAAGTTAATGGCCATAGAGTTGTTCAACGTTGTTATTAAACCACAGTAAATAAAATAAAGTAAAATAATTTTTTGCATTCGAGTGTTAAAGATTTTCGATGCCATTTCCAGGCGAAATATTTGTGGCAGGAGCCGTAAAATCCTTCCTTTATTGTAAAGTTAAATTTAAAAAAATTAAAATTGACATAACAGGTTTGATACTTTTGTAAAATGACTTGCTCGTCAGAATCGAGAATTCAGTGTCATTCTTTTCGCTACCTGATCCGCTGTGTCCTTGGTTATTAGCGGACGAAATTGGTGTAGGCACAACACCACCTTCCTTCCTCAAAAAATTTTGCGCACTAAACAGAGGGCAGAATCTTCAGTTAGGAAATATCTTTCACGGAAAATTAAGAGTTTCACTTTTGAAGAACCGTAATACACAGTTTTATTATTACATTTTAAAGTTTTAGACAACCTGGAGTCTGATAAACTGATCTCAGGTTTCTAAGTGCGCTCGTGCATTGCTCTCACTGATAAAGAATACAAAGAGGCCCAGCAATCTAATGACGAATTTCAACCAGGCATCACGCAGAATGAAGTTTCTAATGACTGCAAGCGAAGTGTCGCCATTCCTCTCATATCCTAGTATTTAGAGTCCTCAGGGCAATTTCAGAGACCTTAACTTAAGATGGCTCATTGAACGGTTGCTGACACTGCAGAATGAGCTGCGTCGAATTGCGGACTGTTGCGAACCGTTTAACGAGCATGCCAGCGTACCAGGAATTATTTCCACTATTAAAGAACTGAATGGCTGATGCCCTCATTAAGTTCTAGCGAACGCAATTAAGCAAAACTCTGTCAAAATCCCCCCGGAAATGAGCATTTAGGCTTCTTCGCCGTGATCATCTTATTTTTTATTTTTTTCCTCCTCCTCCTCCACCTTTTTTTTTTTTTTTTTTTTTTACTTCTAAATGTTTCATCCTCGAATAATTTACAAAACAACAAAAGATGAAAGCGAATACCCCGTGGAATGTTTTTCAAATGAAAAAAAAAAAAAAAAAAATAAAATAATATGAGATTTTAATAGCCTCGCTGTCAAGGAAGGAGTTTGGCTTTCAGAAGGGAACGTCATTCACACCTACTGAAAGGTTAAGAGGTTGAAAACAGTCATTACATTCGAATCTCCGAGAAGTTGAAGAGAACTTTTATTTTCGCAGATAAAACTATACGGGCATACTCTACGTATAGAAGTCAACGACCTCCATGGGCATGTGAAGCAATTGAGAGGGGGGGGGGGCTTACCAAATTAAGGACTACTGTTCAAGGAACGGTACAGACCAATCCAGAGTATATGACATGTGCACCACTCATACCTGACTGTTAAATTAAAAAGCCTCTACGTTTATCAGTTTCTTCTGTAGGTGACTGACAGAAACGGAATTTTATTTTTTATATAGATTTATGTTATTTGTATATTCTGACAAAAGTATGTTTAAAAGAAAAAAATGGAACAATCGTTGCAACTTTATGCCTTTATTCGTGTCAAAAAATCAGCGTATTATTATGAGAAGTCTACCGGAAAACGAGTCTCTAGCATGGAATCAGACCGACCTCAGCATGGAACAAGAAAGATGACACCGAATTTTCGGGTGTAATCAGCTCGTGTTTTGAATCCGTTCTGACGCGAATTAAATTTATCACAGCTATTCGACGTCAATGGAACCGGTATGGAAAACAGTAGTATATGACCGAAGAAAGAAGTTTTTCAGTCTGGGCTTTAATGCCGCAGATATTGCTGTACACGGAATCGTGAACGTATGCCCTCTGTTTGCAGACTTGTGGGCTAAGAAAAATTTGAAATTATATAAGAAACATTTTGCAGCGGAAACGCTCTCCAACAGAGAAGGAATTTTTCAAATTTGACTCTTAGAAGCAGAGATATCGACAAATATAAGATATGCATCTACGCCCCCTGGCGGGGAAAACATGCATTATTTTAAGAAAGTATTCTCAAAAAAAAATTTTTAATGTGAGCGGTATCGGTTCAGGAAAGAACTTTTCCAGTCGAGTTTTCAGGAACTCAGATTTTGCTGCAAATACGTCAGAAACAGAAATTAACACTTATGTCCCCTAGTGGCCAAGCCATTCTTTACCGTATCGTGTATGAGCTGGCCAGCACGGAGCCCTGATCTTCATCCCATAGAGCACCTATGGGATGAATTACAGCGCCGCATAAGAAGTTTGGAACCAAGGCCTTTTACTAAGCAACAGTTAGCCAGATGATCAGATTTGGTTCACCAGCGGCTGCTGATGCCATTTCCTCTCTCTTCTAACCTCCTTGGTCCCCGACTGTCCGAAGATAGGGTGGGTCAACTGACTGTATAACATATTTCCGCCTTTATCACTATGACCTCGAATAGGTTGTAGTCTCCGAATGTAGAGCTAGACTTTTGTATTTTGTGGGAACTCAGACAAACCGAAGAATTTTCTTTTATAAAGGAGGCAGTTTTAAATACTCTTAAACAACGGTACTTGAGGTATTGTCTGTCGCGTCAAATTTGATGAACACGAACAAACACTAATTCTTTTTTGAGGCACAATAAACAGTCTGAGGAGTAAATTTCTATACACACTTTCTATAAATAGTAAACGGGGAATGAATAATAAAAATCGTGAAGAATTGATAACGAAAAACAAAATCTATGCATATATGCGTACGTATATTTTTCCCACGTAACACCCGCAAAAATATTAGGGGTTCGAGGAACCCACAGCAAAAATCATTGGGGGTTCAAAAAGTGTCTCGAACCCACGAAGTCGGCGCCTATGATATTTGCACACATGTCATTGTTGCGTATGCAATTGGTGAGATCCTTAAAATAATTGAAGAGGGATGCTTAAAAGTCCTTAAAAAATTGCTTTTGCGTGGGGGGGGGGAAACCCTGTTATAGCAGCAGCACATGGTTAGGGCGATCCTTAACCTCACATTTCCCCCAAAACATTGAATAGATCAACACAGATCCCGATCTCAGTCATTTTGGCTGCAAGTTGCCTAATGGTTAGAGCAACCGCCTTCCAACCAGATGGCCACGAGCTCCATCACAGGTAGGTAAAGTTGTACAGAATCACCGAAAACCCACCGTGCGTCGGTTGGGCACGTTAAGCCATTGGCCCCGAGGTATTGGACCCACCGTCACAAATAAGGCCATCAGTTCCTTCCCCTTGCTCTCTCTCTCTCTCTCTCTCTCTCTCTCTCCTTTGAAATGTTTGTTGTGACGCCATAGCTTTCCTTTCCTAACTATGTCGTCGACTCGCACTTTCAATCTAACATTCCTACTTCTCTGACCTGCCTACCCTCTGCCGTATCTGAGCCTTTAGGTTGAAGCTCATGTAACTTCGTTTCTGATGTGCTGCACAAAAGTTCCATGGAACATATAGGAGTTGGAAAGAATAATTTGAACACCAAGGAAAAGGTTTTACGTACTTAATAGGGCGTGAGACCACCTTGGCATTCAAAGAATCCTCCTTGGAATGGACGCATACAAATTCTGGATGCTGGTTAGTGGAATGTTACACCATTCTTCATGCAGAATCTGCTTCGTCCTTAACAGATGCAGGGGGAGGATAATGGGATCTTACTCTGTTTTCCAACACAGACCACAGTGGCTCTATTATGTTTAACTCTGGTGATTGGGGGCGCCAAGGAAGGTGCGAAAGTTGTCCTCATTTTTTCTCAAACCATGATTGGACATTCTGAACTCTGTGAATTGGGTCGTTATCATCTTGATAGATGGCATCCCCTGCAGGAAACAATGCCCGAGCCATTGGATGGACTTGGTCGGCCAAAATTATTCATACCCCCTGCCAGTCATCCGTCCTTTCAAGGTAATCAAGGGACCTGCTGAAAACCACGATATGAACGCCCAGGGCATGACAGAACCACCACCATGCTGCGCTGTTGGGAGCAGACAGTCTGCGTTGTACGCTTCTGATGGTGTTTTCCACACGTAAACACGTCCTGCGGTGGGGAATAGTGTGAATGTGGATTCATCCGACCACATTACACGCTTCCAACCATCGGCAGTCCATATTGTATGCTCCTGGCACCACTGCCGTCGCCGTTGTGCATTCACCTGGGTCACCAGAGGTTTTGCAATAGCAGCTTTGTCAGGAATACCTTGTTTATGCACTTCCCTCCGCACTGTTTTCCTTGATACTGGTGTCTGGAGATGCAAATTAAGCTCCGCACGAATTTTCGGCCTCGTGGTCTTTTTATTACGGGTAACAATCCTTTTTAGTGCTCTCCTGTCTCTATCAGTCAGGGTCGTTTTCCGGCAGCTCTTGTGTTTCGCTGGCAAGGTTTTGCCACGAACACGGTATGCTGTCATGACGCTAGACAGAGCAGCTCTCGATACCCCCACTACCCTGGCGACTGTTGTTACGGAGGCACCAACTAACCGGCCACCAACAATTAGCCCTCTTTCGAAGTCCGTTATGTCGCTCATTTCGTCGTCACCATGATAGAAATTTTGCAACAAGGCACTTTAAATGCACTTACACAGGACACTGAGGTTAGAAACAAAGTTACTGCAACCAAAAAATGGTGGATACCTTTGCGTATTGCGACGTACACAGCTGAATTAAAAGTCACGTCTCCCAGCATGGTGTTCATATTATTCCGTCCAACCTCTGTAGATAGTTGTGTCTATGCATTCTCTGTGGGTGTAAGCACTACAAGAAATTGTTGGGCGTCGTGTCTGTCGATCTCAATGGTATAGATCCTGTCTAGCGTGGAATAAAGCACAATGAAACCATAACTGAATTAAACAACTTCTTTGGTGGAGCTCATGGTAGTTTTAAAGGATTAATGAAATGAAACAAACACCAGCAGAAAAGAACTGAAAGTATTTATCGCCGTAATCGTGATGAGCAACATAGTTTTCGTTTTTATTCAGTAAATACATTCTAACTGCAAAGGTCCCTTGTTGGTTGGTAAGGTGTTACCTCTTCTTTGTTTTTTTAATATTTTTAAGGTTGATGCATTACGGGATTGTAATGTGTTTTTACTTTAAAAAATGAAGTGATGGATTACGTACTTTGCCTTTGAGAACTAAACAGAGTGGAGAAAAAGAACTGGGCAGGAGGGGCAGTAGATATATTCCTGCGTTCAAGCATAATTGAAGTCCAAATATACAAAACCTTCATGTCTGACAATAATGAAGTAAGTTGGTATACATAATATTACAACTTCAGCAATTGATCATTTGCTATTCAAGCATTTGTCATTGACGAAAGAATATTCTTGATGTTTTTCGCGAAAGTCTGAAACGAATTGTGTGTTTCGTGATGGGTTGGATCCCATGGGATTGGCATCTTGTTTGCAGATCGCTTCCTTTGTGTTTTTATTCCCGGAGCGTTTCTGGGGGATACTTACGCTTCGTATCATGACGCTGTGGCAAACAACGTTTTCGCTTTTTCGAATTACCCGTGAGAGGCCTTGAGTATGCGGGAAGCATTCCGTTTTGCAGAAAGTGCTGAAACAGTTGAAGTCCACTTCGAAATATGCCCGAGGGGACTGTACAAAACTTCTTTTGAGGACTTATAAAGAGAGTATGTTTCGTCTTACATTAATTTTTTCAAAGAAATTATATGAAAAAAACCCACGTCGAAATTTAAAGTGAGTAACTCAGAACATTTAAACATTCGTTTTCAATTTAGAAGTAACCCAAATAATTTGAGCCTGAGAGACTATAGATATTTTTAGGGTTAATATGAATATCAGCATAGCTTGAGAACTCATCCAAAATTAGCACTATTGCCCCTTCTCACACGTATGGCAAACTATTGCTCAGTAAGCACACATCCACATACAAAATCGGCTCGTACTGCCGAATGAAAAAATCCAGGCTGCAATTACATGTAGTAAGATGTAAGGTCACATGTTGTAAATCTCAGTAACGAATGTGACGTACCTGCCAGCAGGACGCACATGACATAAAGGCAGATAGGAATCAGAATACATGTCTGCGTAGCTCAGTTGGTAGAGCTGCTTGTTCCGGAATAAGCGTACTCGGGTTCGAATCCCGGCGTAGACCAAAAATGACGGAGAAATTTACTTCGTTATACGAATTTAAAATTAACAGGGTCTTGTGCGCAACACTGGTTTTGGAAGTCCCCACTTAGCCAAGCACTTCAGAGAGAAAAATCCTACCCCAACGCTTTTACTTCCTCATACTAATGTATAAGCAAGAAAGATGACACCGAATTTTCGGTTGTAATGAGCAAGTTTTTTTTTTTTTTAATTGGAGGTTTAACGACAACCGTGAACAACTCAATGGGCTATAAGCAGTCGCCCGTCCCTAATTTAGGGCCATTGGTTCCAGGGAAGGGAGAGACCCAGTGCCGTCAGACAAGAACAACATCCATGCCTCACCGGGATTCGAACCCGGACCCCTTTCGGATGAATGATCAGAAGCAATCGCTTAGACCACTGCGTCACCGGAGCGGCGCATGTCTTTTGAATCCGTTCTGAGGCTAATTAAATTTCTCTGTATTAAAAAGGTGGGTGATTACGTAGAAAAATGAAATATCATTTGTATCTCTCATTGAATTATGTATATCAAAATATGAAATTTGCTGTTACTTTTTTAACTGCCCTCGTTAATTTGGGTCCTTCTCTTTCAGCGTTTTAACCTTAATGTTTTATTTTCTCTCACTGAATGTTATGTGGCAACAGTCTTGAGGTCAGGTCTGAATGTGAAGTGTATATTTTGGCAACATAAGGACGATATGTATAATGTGGGGAGCGAGCAGTGTTAAAATATAGTAGAAACATTACTTATCGTGCATCTGTGATACCTGCAACACTGGAGCTCCTTAACTCTTTGTTCCGCACAATATCCTTAATTACACAATGAGCAATATTAGGCTTTCTAAGGGCCAGAAGAGTGGTCTCCTTACAGAAACAGAAATAATATTTATTGGCCTGTAGAAAAGGTGGCACCATATCTCCCAAGCTCTTTAATGCCACATTGGAAATGCTTTTAATCACTGAACTGTGAAAACAAAGGGATAAAGATTAATGGAGATTATCTAACTCACCTTCGTTTTGCTGATGACGTAGTCATTTTTGCAACTACCCCATCAGAGCTGCAGATTATGATCCAGGAACTTTCTGACAAGAGTAAAGAAGTGGAATTAAAAATGAACTTTCAGAAGACAAAAGTGATGTACAACGCTTTTACAAGAAATGAAGATTTATCGATTGATGGAGAAAAAGCTGGAGATAACAAACACGTACGTTTATCTTGGACAGCAGATATCAAGTGAGGGTCACATTGATGAAGAAATTAATCGGCGTATAAAACTTGCCTGGAGAGCTTTTGGAAAAACAGCATAATTTTCAAGAGCAATATGCCATTATGTCTTAAAAGAAAAGTGTTTGATCAATGCATCCTTCCAGTGCTTACGTATGGTGCAGAGACGTGGACCTTAACTAAAAGAGACATACAAAGGCTACAGACAACTCAAAAGCAGCATGGAGATGTGTATGCTTGGTGCAACCAGGAGAGATAAGAAGAGGAACTCGTGGGGATAGGAAAAATGACAAGAGTGGAAGACATCATGATCAGAGTTAAATCCCTGAAATGGCAATGGGCTGAACATACTGCCAGAAGGACAGACCATCGATGGATTGCCGAAATTTTAGATTGGATTCCAAGGGACAGTTTAAGACCCAGAAGAAGAAGACCACATGGGAGATGGGTGGATGAAATTCGAAAGTATGCGGGAGTAACATAGAGGAGACTGGCACAAGACAGACAGTTTTGGAAGAGGCTTGGAGATAACTTCGTTCAGCAGTGGATTGATAATGGTGGACAATGATGATGAATGATGAAATAACATAACCAAACAGCTCACCAATGTGAATAACCAGTACAACGAGTTAATATTGAACCGTTGTACTGATTTTTCACAGATTATTCATTGAATCAATACGACGGCCTGACCAAATGCCACTGATGACGAAGGTCGACGCAAATTATCCAGGCTCGTACAGACAGTGGACAAGCTGCAACGGAGCGCAATTCATATCCAGGTTAAATATCGGACCCCTAAGCAACGTCACCGAGTGAACGGTACGTCGCACGATGCGTATATCCTAGGCTATACTCATTATGCGACTGTGGACGACGCCATACTCATGTGCGACTGTGGACGACGCCATACTCATGTGCGACTGTGGACAACGCCATACCCATGTGCAACTGTGGACGACGCCATACCCATATGCAACTGTGGACGACGCCATACCCATGTGCAACTGTGGACGACGCCATACCCATGTGCAACTGTGGACGACGCCATACTCATGTGCGACTGTGGACAACGCCATACCCATGTGCAACTGTGGACAACGCCATACTCATGTGCGACTGTGGACAACGCCATACTCATGTGCGACTGTGGACAACGCCATACCCATGTGCAACTGTGGACAACGCCATACTCATGTGCAACTGTGGACAACGCCATACTCATGTGCGACTGTGGACAACGTCATATCCATGTGCAACTGTGGACGACGCCATACCCATGTGCAACTGTGGACGACGCCATACCCATGTGCAACTGTGGACAACGCCATACCCATGTGCAACTGTGGACGACGCCATACTCATGTGCGACTGTGGACAACGCCATACCCATGTGTAACTGTGGACAACGCCATACTCATGTGCAACTGTGGACAACGCCATACTCATGTGCGACTGTGGACAACGCCATACCCATGTGCAACTGTGGACAACGCCATACTCATGTGCGACTGTGGACAACGCCATACTCATGTGCGACTGTGGACAACGCCATACCCATGTGCAACTGTGGACAACGCCATACTCATGTGCAACTGTGGACAACGCCATACTCATGTGCGACTGTGGACAACGTCATATCCATGTGCAACTGTGGACGACGCCATACCCATGTGCAACTGTGGACGACGCCATACCCATGTGCAACTGTGGACAACGCCATACCCATGTGCAACTGTGGACGACGCCATACTCATGTGCGACTGTGGACAACGCCATACCCATGTGTAACTGTGGACAACGCCATACTCATGTGCAACT
The DNA here is from genome assembly GCA_039090855.1 of Macrothele yani. Lineage (NCBI taxonomy): Eukaryota > Metazoa > Arthropoda > Arachnida > Araneae > Macrothelidae > Macrothele > Macrothele yani. Next base: position 138,890,036 of record CM077024.1, on the reverse strand, counting down.
GTGGACGACGCCATACTCATGTGCGACTGTGGACGACACCACACTTATGTGCGACTGTGGACGACGTCATACTCATGTGCGACTGTGGACGACGCCATACTCATGTGCGACTGTGGACGACGCCATACTCATGTGCGACTGTGGACGACGCCATACTCATGTGCGACTGTGGACGACGCCATACTCATGTGCGACTGTGGACGACACCATACTCATGTGCGACTGTGGACGACACCATACTCATGTGCGACTGTGGACGACACCATACTCATGTGCGACTGTGGACGACGCCATATTAATATGCGACTGTGGACGACGCCATACTCATGTGCGACTGTGGACGACGCCATACTCATGTGCGACTGTGGACGACGCCGTACAAATGTGCGACTGTGGACGACGCCGTACAAATGTGCGACTGTGGACGACGCCGTACAAATGTGCGACTGTGGACGACGTCATACTCATGTGCGACTGTGGACGACGCCATACTCATGTGCGACTGTGGACGACGCCATACTCATGTGCAACTGTGGACGACGCCATACTCATGTGCGACTGTGGACAACGCCACACCCATGTGCGACTGTGGACGACGCCATACTCATGTGCGACTCATGTGCGACTGTAGACGCCATACTCATGTGCGACTGTGGACGACGCCATACTCATGTGCGACTGTGGACGACACCATACTCATGTGCGACTGTGGACGACACCATACTCATGTGCGACTGTGGACGACACCATACTCATGTGCGACTGTGGACGACACCATACTCATGTGCGACTGTGGACGACGCCATACTCATGTGCGACTGTGGACGACGCCATACTCATGTGCGACTGTGTACGACGCCATACTCATGTGCGACTGTGGACGACGCCATACTCATGTGCGACTGTGGACGACGCCTTACAAATGTGCGACTGTGGACGACGCCGTACAAATGTGCGACTGTGGACGACGTCATACTCATGTGCGACTGTGGACGACGCCATACTCATGTGCGACTGTGGACGACGCCATACTCATGCGCAACTGTGGACGACGCCATACTCATGTGCGACTGTGGACAACGCCACACCCATGTGCAACTGTGGACAACGCCATACTCATGTGCGACTGTGGACGACGCCATACTCATGTGCGACTGTGGACGACGCCATACTCATGTGCGACTGTGGACGACGCCGTACAAATGTGCGACTGTGGACGACGTCATACTCATTTGCGACTGTGGACGACGCCATACTCATGTGCGATTGTGGACGACGCCATACTAATGTGCGACTGTGGACGACGCCATACTCATGTGCGACTGTGGACGACGCCATACTCATGTGCGATTGTGGACGACGCCATACTTATGTGCGACTGTGGACGACGCCATACTCATGTGCGACTGTGGACGACGCCGTACAAATGTGCGACTGTGGACGACGTCATACTCATGTGCGACTGTGGACGACGCCATACTCATGTGCGACTGTCGACGACGCCATACTCATGTGCAACTGTGGACGACGCCATACTCATGTGCAACTGTGGCCGACGCCATACTCATGTGCAACTGTGGACGACGCCATACTCATGAGCGACTGTGGACAACGCCATACTCATGTGCGACTGTGGACGACGCCATACTAATGTGCGACTGTGGACGACGCCATACTCATGTGCGACTGTGGACGACGCCGTACAAATGTGCGACTGTGGACGACGCCATACTCATGTGCGACTGTGGACGACGCCATACTCATGTGCAACTGTGGACGACGCCATACTCATGTGCGACTGTGGACAACGCCATACCCATGTGCAACTGTGGACGACGCCATACCCATGTGCAACTGTGGACGACGCCATACCCATGTGCAACTGTGGACGACGCCATACCCATGTGCAACTGTGGACGACGCCATACCCATGTGCAACTGTGGACGACGCCATACTCATGTGCGACTGTGGACACCGCCATACTCATGTGCAACTGTGGACAACGCCATACTCATGTGCGACTGTGGACAACGCCATATCCATGTGCAACTGTGGACAACGCCATACCCATGTGCAACTGTGGACGACGCCATACCCATGTGCAACTGTGGACACCGCCATACTCATGGGCAACTGTGGACAACGCCATACTCATGTGCGACTGTGGACAACGCCATATCCATGTGCAACTGTGGACAACGCCATACCCATGTGCAACTGTGGACGACGCCATACCCATGTGCAACTGTGGAGGACGCCCTACCCATGTGCAACTGTGGACAACGCCATACCCATGTGCAACTGTGGACAACACCATACCCATGTGCAACTGTGGACGACGCATACCCATGTGCAACTGTGGACGACGCCATACTCATGTGCGACTGTGGACGACACCACACTTATGTGCGACTGTGGACGACGCCATACTCATGTGCGACTGTGGACGACGCCATACTCATGTGCGACTGTGGACGACGCCATACTCATGTGCGACTGTGGACGACGCCATACTCATGTGCGACTGTGGACGACACCATACTCATGTGCGACTGTGGACGACACCATACTCATGTGCGACTGTGGACGACACCATACTCATGTGCGACTGTGGACGACACCATACTCATGTGCGACTGTAGACGACGATATATTAATATGCGAGTGTGGACGACGCCATACTCATGTGCGACTGTGGACGACGCCATACTCATGTGCGACTGTGGACGACGCCATACTCATGTGCGACTGTGGACGACGCCGTACAAATGTGCGACTGTGGACGACGCCGTACAAATGTGCGACTGTGGACGACGCCGTACAAATGTGCGACTGTGGACGACGTCATACTCATGTGCGACTGTGGACGACGCCATACTCATGTGCGACTGTGGACGACGCCATACTCATGTGCAACTGTGGACGACGCCATACTCATGTGCGACTGTGGACAACGCCATACCCATGTGCGACTGTGGACGACTCCATACTCATGTGCGACTGTGGACGACGCCATACTCATGTGCGACTGTGGACGACACCATACTCATGTGCGACTGTGGACGACACCATACTCATGTGCGACTGTGGACGACACCATACTCATGTGCGACTGTGGACGACACCATACTCATGTGCGACTGTGGACGACGCCATACTCATGTGCGACTGTGGACGACGCCATACTCATGTGCGACTGTGGACGACGCCATACTCATGTGCGACTGTGGACGACGCCATACTCATGTGCGACTGTGGACGACGCCTTACAAATGTGCGACTGTGGACGACGCCGTACAAATGTGCGACTGTGGACGACGTCATACTCATGTGCGACTGTGGACGACGCCATACTCATGTGCGACTGTGGACGACGCCATACTCATGCGCAACTGTGGACGACGCCATACTCATGTGCGACTGTGGACAACGCCACACCCATGTGCAACTGTGGACAACGCCATACTCATGTGCGACTGTGGACGACGCCATACTCATGTGCGACTGTGGACGACGCCATACTCATGTGCGACTGTGGACGACACCATACTCATGTGCGACTGTGGACGACACCATACTCATGTGCGACTGTGGACGACGCCATACTCATGTGCGACTGTGGACGACGCCATACTCATGTGCGACTGTGGACGACGCCATACTCATGTGCGACTGTGGACGACGCCTTACAAATGTGCGACTGTGGACGACGCCGTACAAATGTGCGACTGTGGACGACGTCATACTCATGTGCGACTGTGGACGACGCCATACTCATGTGCGATTGTGGACGACGTCATACTCATGTGCGACTGTGGACGACGCCATACTCATGTGCGACTGTGGACGACGCTGTACAAATGTGCGACTGTGGACGACGTCATACTCATGTGCGACTGTGGACGACGCCATACTCATGTGCGACTGTGGACGACGCCATACTTATGTGCAACTGTGGACGACGCCATACTCATATGCAACTGTGGACGACGCCGTACAAATGTGCGACTGTGGACGACGCCATACTCATGTGCAACTGTGGACGACGCCATACTCATGTGCAACTGTGGACGACGCCATACTCATGTGCAACTGTGGACGACGCCGTACAAATGTGCGACTGTGGACGACGCCATACTCATGTGCGACTGTGGACGACGCCATACTCATGTGCGACTGTGGACGACGCCATACTCATGTGCGACTGTGGACGACGCCATACTCATGTGCAACTGTGGACGACGCCGTACAAATGTGCGACTGTGGACGACGCCATACTCATGTGCGACTGTGGACGACCCCATACTCATGTGCGACTGTGGACGACGCCATACTCATGTGCGACTGTGGACGACGCCATACTCATGTGCGACTGTGGACGACGCCGTACAAATGTGCGACTGTGGACGACGCCATACTCATGTGCGACTGTGGACGACGCCATACTCATGTGCAACTGTGGACGACGCCATACTCATGTGCAACTGTGGACGACGCCATACTCATGTGCGACTGTGGACGACGCCGTACAAATGTGCGACTGTGGACGACGCCATACTCATGTGCGACTGTGGACGACGCCATACTCATGTGCGACTGTGGACGACGCCATACTCATGTGCAACTGTGGACGACGCCATACTCATGCATACTCATGTGCGACTGTGGACAACGCCATACCCATGTGCAACTGTGGACGACACCATACCCATGTGCAACTGTGGACGACGCCATACCCATGTGCAACTGTGGACGACGCCATACCCATGTGCAACTGTGGACGACGCCATACTCATGTGCGACTGTGGACAACGCCATACCCATGTGCAACTGTGGACAACGCCATACTCATGTGCGACTGTGGACAACGCCATACTCATGTGCGACTGTGGACAACGCCATACCCATGTGCAACTGTGGACAACGCCATACTCATGTGCAACTGTGGACAACGCCATACTCATGTGCGACTGTGGACGACGCCATACTCATGTACGACTGTGGACGACGCCATACTCATGTGCGACTGTGGACGACGCCGTACAAATGTGCGACTGTGGACGACGTCATACTCATGTGCGACTGTGGACGACGCCATACTCATGTGCGACTGTGGACGACGCCATACTCATGTGCAACTGTGGACGACGCCATACTCATGTGCAACTGTGGACGACGCCATACTCATGTGCAACTGTGGACGACGCCATACTCATGTGCAACTGTGGACGACGCCATACTCATGTGCAACTGTGGACGACGCCGTACAAATGTGCGACTGTGGACAACGCCATACTCATGTGCAACTGTGGACGACGCCATACTCATGTGCGACTGTGGACGACGCCGTACAAATGTGCGACTGTGGACGACGCCATACTCATGTGCGACTGTGGACGACGCCATACTCATGTGCGACTGTGGACGACGCCATACTCATGTGCAACTGTGGACGACGCCATACTCATGCATACTCATGTGCGACTGTGGACAACGCCATACCCATGTGCAACTGTGGACGACACCATACCCATGTGCAACTGTGGACGACGCCATACCCATGTGCAACTGTGGACGACGCCATACCCATGTGCAACTGTGGACGACGCCATACTCATGTGCGACTGTGGACAACGCCATACCCATGTGCAACTGTGGACAACGCCATACTCATGTGCGACTGTGGACAACGCCATACTCATGTGCGACTGTGGACAACGCCATACCCATGTGCAACTGTGGACAACGCCATACTCATGTGCAACTGTGGACAACGCCATACTCATGTGCGACTGTGGACGACGCCATACTCATGTACGACTGTGGACGACGCCATACTCATGTGCGACTGTGGACGACGCCGTACAAATGTGCGACTGTGGACGACGTCATACTCATGTGCGACTGTGGACGACGCCATACTCATGTGCGACTGTGGACGACGCCATACTCATGTGCAACTGTGGACGACGCCATACTCATGTGCAACTGTGGACGACGCCATACTCATGTGCGACTGTGGACGACGCCATACATATGTGCAACTGTGGACGACGCCATACTCATGTGCGACTGTGGACAACGCCATACCCATGTGCAACTGTGGACGACGCCATACTCATGTGCGACTGTGGACAACGCCATACCCATGTGCAACTGTGGACGACACCATACCCATGTGCAACTGTGGACGACGCCATACCCATGTGCAACTGTGGACAACGCCATACTCATGTGCGACTGTGGACAACGCCATACTCATGTGCGACTGTGGACAACGCCATACTCATGTGCAACTGTGGACAACGCCATACTCATGTGCAACTGTGGACAACGCCATACTCATGTGCGACTGTGGACAACGCCATACCCATGTGCAACTGTGGACAACGCCATACTCATGTGCGACTGTGGACAACGCCATACCCATGTGCAACTGTGGACAACGCCATACTCATGTGCGACTGTGGACAACGCCATACTCATGTGCAACTGTGGACGACGCCATACCCATGTGCAACTGTGGACGACGCCATACCCATGTGCAACTGTGGACGACGCCATACCCATGTGCAACTGTGGACGACGCCATACCCATGTGCAACTGTGGACGACGCCATACCCATGTGCAACTGTGGACGACGCCATACCCATGTGCAACTGTGGACGACGCCATACTCATGTGCGACTGTGGACAACGTAATACCCATGTGCAACTGTGGACAACGCCATACTCATGTGCGACTGTGGACAACGCCATACCCATGTGCAACTGTGGACAACGCCATACTCATGTGCGACTGTGGACAACGCCATACTCATGTGCAACTGTGGACGACGCCATACCCATGTGCAACTGTGGACAACGCCATACTCATGTGCAACTGTGGACGACGCCATACCCATGTGCAACTATGGACGACGCCATACCCATGTGCAACTGTGGACGACGCCATACCCATGTGCAACTGTGGACGACGCCATACCCATGTGCAACTGTGGACGACGCCATACTCATGTGCGACTGTGGACAACGCCATACCCATGTGCAACTGTGGACAACGCCATACTCATGTGCGACTGTGGACAACGCCATACCCATGTGCAACTGTGGACAACGCCATACTCATGTGCGACTGTGGACAACGCCATACTCATGTGCGACTGTGGACAACGCCATACCCATGTGCAACTATGGACAACGCCATACTCATGTGCAACTGTGGACAACGCCATACTCATGTGCGACTGTGGACAACGCCATATCCATGTGCAACTGTGGACGACGCCATACCCATGTGCAACTGTGGACGACGCCATACCCATGTGCAACTGTGGACAACGCCATACCCATGTGCAACTGTGGACAACGCCATACTCATGTGCGACTGTGGACAACGCCATACCCATGTGCAACTGTGGACAACGCCATACTCATGTGCGACTGTGGACAACGCCATACTCATGTGCGACTGTGGACAACGCCATACCCATGTGCAACTGTGGACAACGCCATACTCATGTGCAACTGTGGACAACGCCATACTCATGTGCGACTGTGGACAACGCCATATCCATGTGCAACTGTGGACGACGCCATACCCATGTGCAACTGTGGACGACGCCATACCCATGTGCAACTGTGGACAACGCCATACTCATGTGCAACTGTGGACAACGCCATACTCATGTGCGACTGTGGACAACGCCATATCCATGTGCAACTGTGGACGACGCCATACCCATGTGCAACTGTGGACAACGCCATATCCATGTGCAACTGTGGACGACGCCATACCCATGTGCAACTGTGGACGACGCCATACCCATGTGCAACTGTGGACAACGCCATACTCATGTGCAACTGTGGACAACGCCATACTCATGTGCGACTGTGGACAACGCCATATCCATGTGCAACTGTGGACGACGCCATACCCATGTGCAACTGTGGACGACACCATACCCATGTGCAACTGTGGACAACGCCATACCCATGTGCAACTGTGGACGACGACATACCCATGTGCAACTGTGGACGACGCCATACCCATGTGCAACTGTGGACGACGACATACCCATGTGCAACTGTGGACGACGCCATACCCATGTGCAACTGTGGACAACGCCATACCCATGTGCAACTGTGGACGACGCCATACCCATGTGCAACTGTGGACGACGCCATACCCATGTGCAACTGTGGACGACGCCATACCCATGTGCAACTGTGGACAACGCCATACTCATGTGCAACTGTGGACAACGCCATACTCATGTGCGACTGTGGACAACGCCATATCCATGTGCAACTGTGGACGACGCCATACCCATGTGCAACTGTGGACGACGCCATACCCATGTGCAACTGTGGACAACGCCATACCCATGTGCAACTGTGGACAACGCCATACTCATGTGCAACTGTGGACAACGCCATACTCATGTGCGACTGTGGACAACGCCATACTCATGTGCGACTGTGGACAACGCCATACCCATGTGCAACTGTGGACAACGCCATACTCATGTGCGACTGTGGACAACGCCATACTCATGTGCGACTGTGGACAACGCCATACTCATGTGCGACTGTGGACAACGCCATACTCATGTGCGACTGTGGACAACGCCATATCCATGTGCAACTGTGGACGACGCCATACCCATGTGCAACTGTGGACGACGCCATACCCATGTGCAACTGTGGACAACGCCATACCCATGTGCAACTGTGGACAACGCCATACTCATGTGCAACTGTGGACAACGCCATACTCATGTGCGACTGTGGACAACGCCATACTCATGTGCGACTGTGGACAACGCCATACCCATGTGCAACTGTGGACAACGCCATACTCATGTGCGACTGTGGACAACGCCATACTCATGTGCGACTGTGGACAACGCCATACCCATGTGCAACTGTGGACAACGCCATACTCATGTGCGACTGTGGACAACGCCATACCCATGTGCAACTGTGGACAACGCCATACTCATGTGCGACTGTGGACAACGCCATACTCATGTGCGACTGTGGACAACGCCATACCCATGTGCAACTGTGGACAACGCCATACTCATGTGCAACTGTGGACAACGCCATACTCATGTGCGACTGTGGACAACGCCATATCCATGTGCAACTGTGGACGACGCCATACCCATGTGCAACTGTGGACGACGCCATACCCATGTGCAACTGTGGACAACGCCATACTCATGTGCAACTGTGGACAACGCCACACTCATGTGCGACTGTGGACAACGCCATATCCATGTGCAACTGTGGACGACGCCATACCCATGTGCAACTGTGGACAACGCCATATCCATGTGCAACTGTGGACGACGCCATACCCATGTGCAACTGTGGACGACGCCATACCCATGTGCAACTGTGGACAACGCCATACTCATGTGCAACTGTGGACAACGCCATACTCATGTGCGACTGTGGACAACGCCATACCCATGTGCAACTGTGGACAACGCCATACTCATGTGCGACTGTGGACAACGCCACACTCATGTGCGACTGTGGACAACGCCATATCCATGTGCAACTGTGGACGACGCCATACCCATGTGCAACTGTGGACGACGCCATATCCATGTGCAACTGTGGACGACGCCATACCCATGTGCAACTGTGGACAACGCCATACTCATGTGCAACTGTGGACAACGCCACACTCATGTGCGACTGTGGACAACGCCATATCCATGTGCAACTGTGGACGACGCCATATCCATGTGCAACTGTGGACGACGCCATACCCATGTGCAACTGTGGACGACGCCATACCCATGTGCAACTGTGGACAACGCCATACTCATGTGCAACTGTGGACAACGCCATACTCATGTGCGACTGTGGACAACGCCATATCCATGTGCAACTGTGGACGACGCCATACCCATGTGCAACTGTGGACGACGCCATACCCATGTGCAACTGTGGACAACGCCATACCCATGTGCAACTGTGGACGACGACATACCCATGTGCAACTGTGGACGACGCCATACCCATGTGCAACTGTGGACGACGACATACCCATGTGCAACTGTGGACGACGCCATACCCATGTGCAACTGTGGACAACGCCATACCCATGTGCAACTGTGGACGACGCCATACCCATGTGCAACTGTGGACGACGCCATACTCATGTACGACTGTTGACTGCTCGTCATCGGACATTACGACTCGCCTGGTGCTGGGAACATCAAAACAGGATCTCTGCGGAGTGACGCCACGTCGTGTGCTCAGATGAATCCCGTTTTCAGCTGTACCGAGCTGACCGAAGACTGCTGGTATGACGTCAACAGCATGAGGCCATGGCTCCGTCGTGGCAGGTCGGCACTGTTCAAGGCGGTTGTGGCTCTGTGATGGTTTGGGGAGCCTTCTCATGGGATACATTAGGTCCCTTAGAGTGTCTGGAGAGGTCCTGAACCACTGTAAACCAGCATGTGCTGGATGATCATCTATACGCTTTCATGGCCTTCGCGAATCCTGCGGCCGATTGTCTGTTTTATCAGGACAATGCGTCTCCCCACCTGGTCGCAACCATCTAGGCATGGCTCGAGGAGCACTAATCTCAGTTTGAAAAATTCCAGTGGCCCCCAAGGTCACCGGATTTAAACCCTGCGGAAGCTCTCTTGGATGCCGTGGAGAGAAACATCAGATCCACGGATCTCTAGAGGAATTGTGGACAATGCTGCAACAGGACATGGCTGGCATTGCATTCCGAATCGGCTGGATTCGACGTTTCTGCGTGTGAAGGTTGTAATTCGCGCTAGATAAGGATCAACACGCTATTAGGTAGGTATCTCTAATGTTTTGCACATTGAGTGTACATACACAGTCGAGTCTCATTATTGTGACCACCTCCTACTTTTTGACGTCAACAGCGCGTAGCCAATGAAAGAAGGCATGTGTCGAGAGCTGGCTTGGAGGGTATATAAGGTGTGCTGTATGCATTCTGAAAACATATCACGCGTTGCTGTCATGGATAAAAGGAGCGATTTATCTGATGTGCAAAAAGGGATGATTATCGGCTTTCGGGCCAAGGGTGGCAGTATTTCTGAAACAGCGCAGTTTGTGAACTGTCCGCTGTTCGCGTGCTGCTGTGGTTATTAAAGTGTATCGTGATTGGAGAAATGACACCATTGCAAATAAGCGACGTGAAAACTGAGGAGCACCACGTGCCATTGATGTGAGAGGTGAACGTTGCTGCCAACGTGTGGGCCGATCGACACGTTACACTGGAGCCATTCACTGGCCGAATGAACCAGGGGGGCCACCGGAAGTGTGTCTAAAACACGGCAGGTCAGCGAACCCTGCTCCGTATGGGGCTCCGATGCAGACAGATGGACATTGCACCTATGCTAACGAATGAGCATCGCCAGAAAGGGTTTACATTTGCAAGGAAGTACCGGATATTGGATCTCCGCTGATTGGCAAAGGATTGCCTTCTCCGATTAGTAACGTTTTCTGCTTCACGTTACCTTCTGGCGTATAAGGCGAGAAACATCAGAGAACAAACAATCTTCAACTATTGCTGCAAGAACACAAGTTGGTGGGGCCAGCGTTATGGTCTGGGGAATGTTTTCGCGGCATTTTCTGGGTCTATTCATACCTGTGGAAGGCACTATGGACCGAATTCGTTATGAATCCATCCTTGCAGACTACGTACACCCATACATGCTGATTGTTTTCCCTGGGGCGGATAGGATCTTCCAGAACGACAATGCGACATGTCACACAGCTACAGAAATGTCTGAGAGTGGTTGGAAGAGCACGATGAAGACTTCAAAGTACTTCGCTGACCCCCTAATTCCCAAGACTTAAATCCAAATGAGCATCTGCGGGACCACCTCAATCGTGTTGTTCGCTCTATGGATCCTCCACCACGCACCTTCCAGCAGCTATCAGATGCAGTGCAGTCAGCATGGATCCCCATACCTGTAAACACCTTCCAGCACCTTACTGAGTCACTCCCAGCCCATCTAGCTGCTGTCCACGCTGCACACGGCGGTTACTCTGGATATTAGCTGGTGGTCACAATAATGTGACTCGACCGTGTGTGTGTATATACCCTGAGTGCCCACTTTATTATGACCACCCCCTCAGTACTTCGTCGGTTAACCTTTTGCCTTTAATACTGCATCAATTCTTCATGGCATGGACTCCACAAGATGTTGATAGGTGGTTTGTGGAATCTGAGACCATGCTTGATGAATAGCACTTTCCAGGAGAGTGAGATTGCAGGGTTGTGAATCCGGCTGTCTGATGGCTCGTTCAACTTCATCCCACAAATTCTCAATGGGGTTGAGATCTGGAGATTGTGGGGGCCACCTAAGCAAATTAAACTCACCGGCATGTTCCTGAAACCAACCTGTACAATACGAGCACTTAGGCAGGACGCATTATCTTGTTGAAAGTAGCCATCGCCATTGCGATAAACCATCTACATGACAGCATGCACTTGGTCGGCAACGATGTTTAGATATGGTGTGCCAGTAAGACGTTGATCAACACGAATTAAAGGGCCCAAAGCATGCCAGGAAAACATTCCCCAAACCATAAGGTTGTCTCCACCAGCTTGAAGGGTTGTAGCAATGCATTTGGGGTTCATGCTTTCGTGCTGTTTCCGCCAAGTTCTCACTCGGCCATCGGCATGGTGCAACTGAAAACGTGATTCATCGGACCACATAATTTGTTTTCAATTATCGACTGTCCAATCCTTGTGCTCCTATGCGAACTGGAGACGTTTTCTCTTGTTAACTGCAGACAGCAAAGGTGTTCGAACAGGCCTTCGGCTGCCATATTACGGCGAACAGTGCGCGCAAAGATCATTTGAGGGGATCCTTGATTAAGATTGTCTGTAATTTGCTGCACTGTTGCTCTTCTGTTGTCTGTTATCAGTCTGGACACTCTCCGTTCCGCACGAGCAGTCACTAGTCGATGACGACCACTCGTTGCACGTAGAGACCCAGTTTTTTGGCTGACAGTCCAGTCTTTAAATACTTTAACAACAGCTGCTCTGGAACATTTCACGAATGTGACGGTTTCGGTGATACTCGCTCCATGGCTCCGAGCTCCTACAATCATCTCACGTTGAAAGTCTGTCAGATCGCATTTTTTACCCATCTCGTCACCCAAAAATCACTTCTACTACTGTCGCAACCACTAAGCTTTCCCTTTTTATACTAGCCTCGCCCTCTGGCGGCAACAGCGTGCAGCCATAGCTCATTTGCTTAAAACTGTCAGGTGGTCATAATAAAGTGGCCACTCAGTGTATATATACACACCATGCGCCGTATGCAAATCACAGGGACAATGTAGCTCACGATGTGAGATATACAATGGGGTGTGGTACGATGTTGGCTATCACGTTGCAGTTCCACAGTCGCAGGTGAAACAGCTGTTGTAAAGTAACTGTCGACTATGTCAGATCTCAGTGACCTCAAAACAGGCATAATCATGCGTACGCTAGTTGCAGGAGCTACAGTAACTTGAACGGCAGAAATAGTAGGTGTAACAAGAGGAACTGTATCGAAGATAATGAGTACCTATCAAAAGAGTAAAAAAGACTCGTCGTTGCCTCCAAACGTGCAAATTGTGGTAGCCATGTCAGATAGGAATTGGCGAACGTTGGCACGGATTGTACAACGAAGTACAAGACCACGGTATCACAAATAGCAGCAGAATGGAATACCAGTTGGAATGATCCCGTTTCCGTTATAAAAGCTCTGGAACGCCATCGTGCCGGTATTTATGGCCGTGCTGCAAGCGACAAAGTTCTGATTACCAATACCAATGCAACAGAACGTGTAAGGTAGGGGCAAAACGAAGAAAAACCAGGATGTAAAGAATGGCAACGTGTCATCCGTTCTGACGAATCGGGCTCCGTGATGTTTCCCACCACTGGTAGAGTGTATGTCTGGCAAAATCATGCAGAAGCGTACCACCCCGACTTTTTCATTCCAACTGTGAAGCATGGAGGTAGATCCCTGATGTAGTGGGATGCGATATCATGGCGTTCTTTAGGACCACTGGTTATTCTGGAGGGTCGTGTGGCACCTGCAATGCACAAATCCATTCTTGGGGTCACCTGCATCTAATGTTGTAGGTAGTATCTCGTAATGACCGTCCATGGTTTCAAGCAGATAATGTACCAGTGCGTTGTGCAAAACGTGTGAATTTGTGGTCTGCAGAGGATGAGGTGCAGTAGCTGGCCATCTAAATCTCCAGATCACAATATTATTGGACATTGTGGGAAAATCCAGGGCGAAATGTCAGATCACACTTTCCATCTCCAACATTATTGGCACAGTTGGGACATATTTTACAGGAAGGACGGTCTCAAATGCCGTTGTCGTATGTGCATGATTTGTATAAATCTATTGCAAGTGGAATTGTGTCTGTTAAAACGCGCAAGGTGGGTCAACAGCTTATGAATAAGAAGTAAGCAAAAATTATTTGGTTAAAAATTTCCAAAAACTGAGATGTACAGATTTTAAAGTATGCAATTTAATAGGAAACGGTGAAAAAATTCATCTCTATACTATATTTTAACGACTTTTGTCGTAAAGCTTACACCTAAATACGAGTCAACACACGCTGCGGCACGGCTAACACAACGCTACGGCGACGACTTCAAGCTTTGCTCCGTTGAAACGAAGGTTCGCTCTTGCGGCCGATTCACGGGCGGAAGACTACAACAGAAACCGGGTACGTTCTTGTCAGGAAAGAGTTACATATTGTAGTGCTACGCTACAGAAAATGGTCCTTCATTTGTGTCTGACTTTTTTAAAACACATGCTGAGAATTTCTTTCGCATATAATTCGCTGATACGAAATAGAAAGTATGCAGATGCCTTTATTGCTTGAAGAAAAGCCTCAAAGTCAGTGGCGTATCTTGGGTGGCGTGACCTGGGCTAACCCCCCCCCCCCTCTCAATACTTTTTTTTTAATTGCGAAGTTTATTTTTCAGTTGTTAAGGTAATAGAAGTAACTTTTTTCTTAAATTTTAGGTACATGCTATTGCTAACATGGTACCAAATAATTATGAGGATTAGGATTTTAACACTTATTTGTACATGAACTACATTCTTCTTCTGAATAATTTATTTGTACGTGAACTCCATTCTTCTTCCCTTTTGTGTGGACTTGAGTGTTAAGTTTTCATAAAAAGTTTCTTCCGAGTACTTTTCATATTTAAAAAGAATGTTTTTCTCAATTGATAAAACAGCCAAGTTGATCAAATGTACATGTCCTTGTGTGGCTCTAAGATATATCTTGATATTCTTTAATGCAGAAAAACTTTTTTTGATAGTTGTAGCTGTTGATGTAAAGTTTAATATTAGGTCTGCTGATTTTTACACCTCACTAAACACAATGTCCAACAATTTATTCAACTTTATGTAAGAAGAAATGTCTCTTACTGATTTCTTTTTGTATCCATCAAGGGAATAAAAGACCTTTAGTTCATTTTTAGTCGAGCTGTATCAAAATTTAAAGCATAGAGTTCTTTAAGTTCTGACAGTAGGTGTTCAGGAAAGCTTTCACAAAATTTATCAAAACAGTTCAAATCTAGCACAAAGCCATGAAGAAGATATATTATCTGAAGCCATGAATTTAAGATATATAAATCTGAAGCTGAAGCCACGAATTTAAGATATATAAATCTGAAGCTGAAGCCACGAATTTAAGATATATATAGGGAAGCCATGAATTTAAGATATATTATCACTAATTTTAATTCATTGACACTTCACACAAACTGAAAATGCTCTCACGAAACGTGCTGTTATGGCCGGGAGCATGTGAGTGACTGAGATAGTCTAAGTCTTCTCTTTCCTGAGCGAACCGTTGACCAAAGCAATGGCCCATTCCCCCTCCATCCGCTCATTCATGTTATGGAAATGCAATCATATGGATGATCTTCGAATCAGAACAACGAAGACTCTGGAAGAACTGGATACGTTACTCCTCTTGCCAGACTGAGTCAAAAAAGCGAATCCGCACGTGTGTTATTATCAAAACAGTTCGAATCCAACAAAGCCAGAATTTATCAAAACAGTTCGAATCCAACAAAGCCATGAATTTAAGATATCCCTGATTTTAATTTATTGACACTTCACACAAACTGAAACAATTCTCGCGAAACACATACTGTTACCGGCGGGAGCATGCGATTGACTAATGCGGTCCAAGTCTTCTCTTTTCTGAGCCAACCGTTGCCAAAGCATTCCCCTTCACCTTCTCATTCATGTTGTCATGGAAACGCTGGCTGGCGATCGTATCGAAGGTCTTCGGATCAGAACAGCGAAGACTGACTGGTTACGATGACACCATCCCGCCACTAGGAGACCCGTTAATCTTCGCACGCGAGATTGATTCTCTTAGTCAAAAGAAGCGAATTGGCACGTGTTTTTTTCGCAGCGAAAGCATCGACATATCTTAATGCCGTTGCTAATTGGCTTTTACTTGTGTATTCTATGGGCTTCGCAGCTAGTTTAGCTAGCCTCGAATACACGCCACTGGTTAAATAAAGTACATGTCGCGTTCTCCCCAACGGAAGTTGGATGGCAAGTCGGAAAGTGAAAGTTTTGGTTCTGGTATTGACGGCGAGGTTCGCAGCTAATTTGGAATCCCCCATCAAAGAATCACACGCGAAAAAAACAAGAAATTCTCAGATTGTGATGTGGAAAACTGAAACAGAAATGAGGAGTTTTTTTTTTTTTTTGCAGCGTAGCACTACAAAATGGAACGCTTTCCTGGCAAGAACGTGGCCGGTTCCTCCTATGAATTGGCCGTTGGAGTGAACATTGGTTTCAACGGAGCAAAACTTGATTTCGTCGCCGCCAGAGATGCAAACGGGTCACGGGTCAACAATTTCTAGCAGGTCAAGGTGTTTCTGACCCGATTTCGACTACGCTTTATTTTTGAAAAGTAAATTTTTTTTTTTTTTTTTTTTTTTTTCAAAGAAAAATGCGCACTGTGGAATTTTGTACTCGATACTGGTGTCCGCGGACTGAAAAATGATTTTTCATGCAATGCGAAGGAAGAGTGTCCAAAGAAGGAAAAGTGTAACTTCGTTCTGAAGAGAAATGATGAAAACAACATCCACATTTTGGAAACTTTCAACTCATCAAAAACTTGTGGAAATTCGTGTTGCTCTGACACATATTCTGAAGCTTGCTATGCTATCAAGAAAACAGCAAAAATTTAAATTAAGCATACAACAAGTTGTTTCATTTAAAATATTTTAACTGGGGTGCCTTCGAAATTAGGTGGAACAGCCTTAACATTACTGCGAAGGGACTTTTTGACTCTCGCAGATGTGTTTTTTTTTTTTTTTTTTTTTTTTGATTGGTGGTTTAACGACCACCGTGAGCAACTCAATGGGCTATAAGCGGTCGCCCGTCCCTAATTTTGGGTCACTGGTTCCAGGGAAGGGAGAGAGCCAGTGCCGTAAGACAAGCACAACATCCATGCCTCACGGGATTCGAACCCGGACCCCTTTCGGACGAATGATCAGATGCCATCGTTTAGACCACTGCGCCACCATGGGCGGCGCAGTTGTGTTTCAATACATGTCTACAACAGTTAGCTTTGTCTTGCAAATGAAGGAATACAGTTTCAATACTTCCTGTAAGTAAATGAGAAAATTATACGTTCCTATAATACATTTGTTTGATTTCCATATAACCTAATGTACCAACAGCGGAGAGACTTTTTGAAGAACGCTCTCTATATATGCACTATATTGACAAACGTTACCGGACACCTAGAAGAGAAACACAACATAGCATTTATTGACATACATTAGTACGGTGTTGGTCCACCTTTGGCCTTAATGCATGCACTGACACTTCGAGACATGCTTTAGACAAAGTTTTGGAACAGGTATGTGCTTCCATTCAGTATATAATGCTGCCTTTAACTGTTGCTTAGCAGTAGGCCTTCGTTCCAAACTTCTTATGCGGCACTTTAATTCATCCCATAGGTGCTCTATGGGATTAAGATCAGGGCTCTGTGCTGGCCAGTCCATACACGATAAGGAATTATAGTCAAACCACGCCGTAACAGTTCTTGCTTTATGACTCGGCGCATTATCCTGCTGGTACAAACAAGGCTCGGTTCCAAGGTATTGCCACAGAGTTGGTAGGGCATAATTGTCCACAATATCGAAGTAGACGTGCTGGCTAACAGGTTTATCCAGGAGAACTAATGGGCCGGGACCATACCACGAAAAACACCCCCACACGAGTACACTGCCAGCTCCAAACTTCATCGTAGGAACAGCACACTGTGGTAAATAGCGTTCTCCCAGCTGCCGCCATACCCACACGCGGCCATCAGACTGATGGATCATGTATCTGGATTCATCAGTCCATAGAACCCGTTTCGATTGATCTACGGTCCACGATAAATGTTCTTTACACCATGCTAAACGACGAGTAGCATTCCGAGTGGAGATGAAAGGCTTATGAGTAGCCGCACGACCACGGTATCCCATGGAATGAAGTTCTCTGCGAATGGTACGTGTACATACCGAGGTTCCAGCATTTTTGCTCACCTGTACACTGTCTTGTGCAGTACGTCGTCGTTTAGCATGGTGTAAAGAACATTACACTGCCAGCTCCAAACTTCATCGTAGGAACAGCACACTGTGGTAAATAGCGACTTGCCATCCAACTTCCGTTGGGGAGAACGCGCAATGTACTTTATTTAACCAGTGGCGTGTATTCGAGGCTAGCTAGGCTAGCTGCGAAGCCCATAGAATACACAAGTAAAAGCCAATTAGGAACGGTATTAAGATATGTCGATGCTTTCGCTGCGAAAAAAACACGTGCCAATTCGCTTCTTTTGACTAAGAGAATCAATCTCGCGAGCGAAGACTAACGGGTCTCCTAGTGGCGGGATGGTGTCATCGTAACCATTCAGTCTTCGCTGTTCTGATCCGAAGACCTTCGATACGATCGCCAGCCAGCGTTTCCATGACAACATGAATGAGAAGGTGAAGAGGAATGCTTTGGCAACGGTTGGCTCAGAAAAGAGAAGACTTGGACTGCATCAGTCAGTCCATAGAACATAGAACCCGTTTCGATTGATCTACGGTCCACGATAAATGTTCTTTACACCATGCTAAACGACGAGTAGCATTCCGAGTGGAGATGAAAGGCTTATGAGTAGCCGCACGACCACGGTAACCCATGGAATGAAGTTCTCTGCGAATGGTACGTGTACATACCGAGGTTCCAGCATTTTTGCTCACCTGTACACTGTCTTGTGCAGTACGTCGTCGTTTAGCATGGTGTAAAGAACATTACACTGCCAGCTCCAAACTTCATCGTAGGAACAGCACACTGTGGTAAATAGCGACTTGCCATCCAACTTCCGTTGGGGAGAACGCGACATGTACTTTATTTAACCAGTGGCGTGTATTCGAGGCTAGCTAGGCTAGCTGCGAAGCCCATAGAATACACAAGTAAAAGCCAATTAGGAACGGTATTAAGATATGTCGATGCTTTCGCTGCGAAAAAAACACGTGCCAATTCGCTTCTTTTGACTAAGAGAATCATTCTCGCGAGCGAAGACTAACGGGTCTCCTAGTGGCGGGATGGTGTCATCGTAACCAGTCAGTCTTCGCTGTTCTGATCCGAAGACCTTCGATACGATCGCCAGCCAGCGTTTCCATGACAACATGAATGAGAAGGTGAAGGGGAATGCTTTGGCAACGGTTGGCTCAGAAAAGAGAAGACTTGGACTGCATCAGTCAGTCCATAGAACATAGAACCCGTTTCGATTGATCTACGGTCCACGATAAATGTTCTTTACACCATGCTAAACGACGAGTAGCATTCCGAGTGGAGATGAAAGGCTTATGAGTAGCCGCACGACCACGGTAACCCATGGAATGAAGTTCTCTGCGAATGGTACGTGTACATACCGAGGTTCCAGCATTTTTGCTCACCTGTACACTGTCTTGTGCAGTACGTCGTCGATTAGCTGTAAGGACTCCCCTGAGGCTTTGACGTCCTCTATAACTGATTTTCTTTGGTCTACCGGTACGTTTTTTTGTTTAAGGCACATGTCTTCCACTTATTCAGTACATCCAAAACAGTTGATTTGGGTATGTTTAAACGCCTCTCATTTTCTCTTATAGACAACCCACTAATATAACAACCAACGATCTTTCCTTTCTCAAAGTCATTTCTCTCCCGCCACGACATCTTCACTCAACCTCGCAGTGCGATATAATCGCGGTCAGCTGCAGGCGTGTTTTTATACAGTTTGCAGATGTACAAATGTATCTGAAGTCCTCCCACCAATAAGCAAATCCATCCACCAACAAGCTGTGGATTGTGCACGAGTAACATGCAATGTTACACGTACCGCGAACTCGCCGATATGCATCCAACGCATGGCGCTGCTAACTGCAACGGACGAGCGGCAGTTCGCCTTTATCAGGAGAGATTTCCCAACAGAAGAGTGCCTAGTCGTGCAACGTTTGCCATGTTGTACCAGCGATTGTGCGAAACAGGTACCTTCGCCGTGCACAGGCGGGATTGTGGTCGTGACAGATCAACGCGGACACCTGCCATCGAAGAAAGTGTCCTCCACGAAATGGAACGGAATCCGGGGACAAGTACTCGAGTACTGTCGCATAACATCATCCATGTCCCTCAGTCCACCGTCTGGCGCATTTTACATCATAAAGGCCTACATTCCTTTCATCTGTAACGTGCCCAGGCATTGGAGCCCGGTGATTACAGGCAGCGTGTTGATTTTGCACAGTGGCTTTTACAGCAGAGTGCGGCACACCCAACCTTCCCAGCAACTGCTCTCTTCAGTGATGAGACTGTTTTCTCACTAGAGGGTGTCATGAATGTTCAGAGCATGCACGTGTGGGCGCATGATAACCGCGTGCCTCTCAACGACGATTTACCATCAACGTTTGGGCTGGCATTGTTGGAGTCTGTTTGCTCGGGCCGTACATTCTACCCATTAAGACTTCATGGGCGCACGTATCTAACGTTCTTGCAGGAGGTTCTGCCAGAAATGCTGGATACTGTGCCTGCGTCTCTGCATCGCTACGTGTGGTTTCAGCAGAGCTGTCAAACAACATCTGCAGGCCACCTTTCCCTGGCACTGGATTGGTCGTGGTGGACCGATCGCATGGCCACCTTGATCACCCGATTTGTCACCCATAGACTTTTTCTTATGGAGTTATCTTAAAGGGCTCGTATACGAAACTCCTGTTGCCTCTGATGAAGACTTAGAATGAAGAGTCGTTGCGGCAGGTAGATGTCTACGGGATACGCCAGGCATTTTTGAGAATGTGCGCCAATCGATGCAGCGTTGTTGTCATGCGTGTGTCTGTGCGTCTGGACGAAACTTTGAACACCAGTAAAACTGTCCGTACCACCGTTGTTCTGACATGTGTAAGTACAGTGTAAATAAAATGTTGTCGACAATTTCTTGCTTGTCGTCCCTGTATTGTGTACTATCTATCTTAGGGGACGTGTAGCGCCTCCGGATGGCGTTTGCGTCGATATGTTCCTATGTGATTTTTGTCTGTTTCCGTACGCCTGACTTTCGCTTCCATTTTCTCAGCGCAATTTTGAATCACCCAGTATATACACTGAGTGGCCACTTTATTATGACCACTTGACAGTTTTAAACAAATGAGCTATGGTCGCACGCTGTTGCCGCCAGAGGGCGAGGCTAGTACAAAAATGGAAAGCTTAGTGGTTGCGACAGTAGTAGAAGTGATTTTTGGGTGACGAGATGGGTAAAAAATGCGATGCCACCCCGGTGGCGCAGTGGTCTAAGCGATGGCCTCTGATCATTCGTCCAAAAGGGGTCCGGGTTCGAATCCCGGTGAGGCATGGATGTTGTGTTTGTCTTACGGCACTGGTTCTCTCCCTTCCCTGGAACCAGTGACCCTAAATTAGGGACGGGCGACTGCTTATAGCCCATTGAGTTGCTCATGGTGGTCGTTAAACCTCCAATAAAAAAATGCGATTTGACGGACTTTCAACGTGGGATGATTGTAGGAGCTCGGAGCCATGGAGCGAGTATCACTGAAACCGCAGCATTCGCGAAATGTTCCAGAGTAGCTGCTGTTAAAGGGTTTAAAGACTGGACTGTCAGCCAAAAAACTGGGTCTCTACGTGCAACGTGTAGTCGTCATCGACTAGTGACTGCTCGGGCGGAACGGGGAGTGTCCAGACTGGTAACATACAGCAGAAGGGCAACAGTGCAGACAATTACAGAACATCTTAATCAAGGATCCCCTCAAATGGTCTCTGCACGCACTGTTCGCTGTACACTACATCGGATGGGATATGGCAGCCGAAGGCCTGTTCGAACACCTTTGTTGTCTGCAGTTAACAAGAGAATACGTCTCCAGTGCGCACAGGAGCACAACGATTGGACAGTCGATAATTGGAAACAAATTATGTGGTCCGATGAATCACGTTTTCAGTTGCACCATGCCGATGGTCGAGTGAGAATTTGGCAGAAACAGCATGAAAGCATGGACCCCAAATGCATTGCTACAACCCTTCAAGCTGGTGGAGGCAACGTTATGGTTTGGGGAATGTTTTCTTGGCATGCTTTGGGCCCTTTATTTCGTGTTGATCAGTGTCTGACTGGCACATCATATCTAAACATCGTTGTCGACCAAGTGCATGCTGTCATGTGGATGGTTTATCCCAATGGCGATGGCTACTTTCAACAAGATAATGCGTCCTGCCATAGTGCTCGTATTGTACAGGATTGGTTTCAGGAACATGTCGGTGAGTTTACTTTACTTAGGTGGCCCCCCACAATCTGCAGATCTCAACCCCATTGAAAATTTGTGGGAGGAAGATGAACGAGCCATTAAACAGCTGGATCCACAACCCTGCAATCTCACACTCCTGGAAAGTGCTATTCATCAAGCATGGTCTCAGATTCCACAAACCACCTATCAACATCTCGTGGAGTCCATGCCACGAAGAATCGACGCAGTATTAAAAGCAAAAGGTGGCCCAACGAAGTACTGAGGGGGTGGTCATAATAAAGTGGCCACTCAGTGTATACATATAATAGTTCAAAGTAGATTTGTCCGGGTCAGTTACAAATCCGGGTCGAGTCCAATTATGTGACGTCCGGGTTCAAAATTTCTAACCCGTTTCAAACTCTGGTCGCCGCAGCGTGTGGTCACATCGTCGTACTTCGAGGTACGTTTTACAGTAAAAGTCGTTAAAATGTAGTATAAATATGAAGTTTATTCACTATTTCCTATTAAATTGCACACTTTCAAATCTGTACATCTCAGTTTTTCTAAAGTTTTGGTAATTTTTAGCCAAATAATTTAGGACGCTAAAAGTTCTCCATGAACAGTGTTTCCATTATTTAAAGTTAAGCTAAACCCAGTTAAATCCCTGTATAAACTCATATATGTTTATTCTTTACTCCCCTTTCAGCAGTTACAGCAACTCATTCTCCTACTTTTCATTTCATATCGGTAAAATGATTCCAGCGTTGTCGGTTTTTTTTTTTTTTTTTTTTGTTTTATTGTTTTTTGTCAGCATATGGCTGCCTTAGCCTCAGAGTATTGTTAATTTTCTTTGAAAACAGCTTCGTCCTGCCGGCGAGGGAAGGTGAGGGGGGGGGGGGACTTTTCAGTAATCTGATATTTTCACAATTAAGAAGTCCAGGAAAACTACTCAAGCATCCATTGTAGTTGCAACTCCACATGTCATCGCAAGTTTATTGATTTTATTGATTCGCAGCGGCAGAGTAAATATGATATTGCATGCTGAGCGAAAATTAAAGCGACACTGCAGAAAGAACAGTGAAAACGCCATGGGACACAAGTTTACGTTTTAGGTACCATGGGGTACACTCCTATACATACACATCGGAATGGAAAACAAGCAGCTGCTTCAAGACTGACTGAAATGAATTTAAACTGATTTCATGTATTTCGAAAAAATAAAATGCAAGAGGACAAATGCGGTTATGAGAAACGCTTGTTGACTGAGTTTAAACGACATGCGTAAATCATTCTTTTTGCTTCTGTTGATTGTGACCGCCTTAAAATCCAAGTTTTAATAATAATAATAATTAGGGCTAGGATTAATATGTAATTAAATATTTTTACATAATATCGACGTTTTTTCCCGTTATTATACATATTTATTGCTTTACCGAATACGATACATATTGTCACATCATTTAAAAGTATTTTTACACAAATCGCCAGTTTTTACGCAAAACTTCCCAATATTTTCGATTGTAACAACCTGTGTGCCGCCAAATGGCAAGTTTCGCGACACATCAAAGCTGACAGATGCAGCACCATACCGGCACCAGAATATTTCCTCATCTCAGATGAGCAAAACAGACTGAGGAGTCTGTCACTGAACGCATAGTTTCGCGTGAAGTGTCTTCCTAAATCATTTCGCTCACGTCATTGTTAGAAGTTTACCTTTCCTGTTCAATTGCTAAGCAAATCAAAGTGCCCAAAATTAAATGAACTACATCATCAAAATTAAAGGCATTCATAAACGAGTTTCCCGATGAAGGACTGAGAACTGATGGAAACATTTTGTTTTGTGGTGTGTCAGGCGATCAAAATATTACGAAAGGTAACTGGCTCTATTGGAGAAATTATAAAACACAAGATGCAAAAAAAAAAAAAAAAATGCACGCCTGCAAACCATTACAACTACAAAAAACATTCTCCAGAGAACGTCAGCTGGCAGTAGTGCTGTTTTAAAAGATAAGGAATTCTCGCCATAGGATATAGTGGGTTTAAGTTATCACCAACCATCATATGTGACTTCGAGAGGTCGTTCAGCCAATTTAAAAGTATAATCATAAATCCAGCTGTTCTTTCCATGTAACGTAACCACATAAATTTGAAACTTTTGTGAAAACACAAGTTTGTCCGCGACGGCCATCGAAGCCATGTCCTCTCACTCCGGAGTAAGTCGCTCTCCCAACTGAACTACGCGGACATAATGTCTCGCAGGAAAATTTTTTGTCTTGACACGTGTTTTCACCTCTGTAGTACGTCACAATTTGATCGTCCTGGAACGGAAATCGAACCCGCATCTCCCGATGATTTGCGCTCGAGCATACTAGACTGGAGCGCAAACCGAGAGATGCGGGTTCGATTCCAGTTCCAGGACGATCAAATTTCCGTGGTTACGTTACATGGAAAGAACAGCTTGATTTATGTTTATGTTAATTATCCCATGTGTTTCCAACTTGATAATTTAAAAGTATTTTGAAGGAAAACAGGAGAAGCTCTGTTTTCGACGAAACTGAAGTGCTATGTCGTTGCTAGTTGTAATAGCAGTAAGTTGAAAATCCTAGTTTTGAGTAAAATAATATAAAATTTGTAAAGTAATTTTTAATTTCTTATGACTGTTTAAGTTAAGATATTACAGAAAATTATTAAAATATAAAAAGAAATATATCACATATTTCAGTAATTTTCGTATTTTTCCTACATATTTCCCCATTTTTAATAAATATTTTATGTACATATTTCGAAATTTTTATTACATATAAATCTTAGCCTAATAAAAAAATTTTCTTCTCATCCATTTTTTTTTTTGAGGGGGAGGGTACGGTGGGTTATAAACAGTCACCCGGCGTCCCTAATTTAGAGCCACTGGTTCCACGAAAGGGAGAGAGAGCCAGTGCCGTGAGACAAACACAACATTAATGAGCCACCGGAATACTGATACACAGACATCATACAGTTCCTGTACGATAATTTAAGTACCCATTTCTTACTGTAAAACACAATATGCAATGGCTCGTGCACCGAATGGATGGAGAAAGAAAGGAAAATCTGTTGCCACAGTAACCAAAATACCATGCGATATTCTATTCACAATACCAGATCCTCCGGCAGACGATTGGAACAGGTAATCAAACCTCAAATATTCCGCGTAACCGCTCTTATTAGCGGAAATTTTTCGTGAGATCGATATGGAAAAAAGTGAGAACAGAATTTTTCTGTTAATATGAAAAAAAGGAAATATGGAAAGGTTTCTGAAGAATCACAATTTTCCATAAACATCTACGACGGTCATTTCAAAAGTTTTGCTGTGGGTTTTCTCTTAAAAACAAATATATTTCACAACATACCTTTACCGGCCTTCGAACAGGGACGTCGCCAAGAGGGTTCGAGGGTGGGCTGAAGCCCACCCTGAAATTTGTCTTGTTCACCCTGACGCCCACTCAGATCAAAATGGGCCATTTTTCAATATACTTAACTTTAAAATATAATCTGGACTCGCCAAGTAATGATAAATCTTGTGTTTTACTTCATGTAGCCCTACGTATTTGTCCCTTGGAAGTGCGTTGTTTACGTCTCCGTAGAAAGGTTATCAAAATACCATCCCAAGGGCCATGAAATTGCAATTGTTCTCCACTCTTCTAAATCTTTAGTTTAAGCCTCTTTTTCACGTTAGTATGGCCAGGGGGTAAATGAGGAGGGTGGATAGAAATTCACTGAGAGTGGTAATTACTAACTGCTCTGTTGCTTGCTTTGTTTACAAAATTGGGGATTCTAACAGGGAAAGTGGACTCTAAAGCTATACTAGCGCTCTTAAGACTGCCACGGGACAGTGAAAGTGCCGCAAAAAGTGGCTAACGACTGCTTTATAGGGGAGGAGTGCAAGGCAAAGTCGCTGACTGGAAGGAAGAAACTTAAGGAGAGGGGGAGGCATTGTGACTGCGTGGCACAACGTTAAAATTTGATTTAAATAAACAAAAACGACATTTTCTTTTAAACAAATTGTTCAAGTACAGTACTATTTTCGTAAGCAAAAATGGAAAATTTTGAAAAGCAATTTAAGGCGATGCTTCCAGAGCAAGCAAAAAGTTAAAGACGACATTCTACCAACACTTGTATCTTACAATACACTATATTGACAAAAGTCAACGGACACCCCTTCAAAAGCAAATGAACGGATCCGCTACGTTGTTAAGATGCGCGGTACAACTGCAAACGGTATAAAAACAAGCCTGCAGCTGACCGCGATCATATCGCACTGTGAGGTTGAGTGAAAATGTCGCGGTGGGAGAGAACTGACTTTGAGAAAGGAAAGATTGTTGAGTGTTATATTAGTGGGTTGTCTGTAAGACAAACCGAGAGGCGTTAAACATACCAAGTCAACTGTTTTGGATGTACTAAAGAAGTGGAAGACACATGGCGTGCCTGAAGCTGGAAAACGTACCGACAGACCAAAGAAAATCAGTGATATAGAGGACGTCGAAGCCTCAGGAGAGTCGTTACAGCTAATCGACGGAGTACTGCACAAGACATCAGTGTACAGGTGAGTACAAAATGCTGGAACCTCGGTATGTACACGTACCATTCGCAGAGAACTTCATTTCATGTGTTACCGCAGTCGTGCGGCTGCTCATAAGCCTTTCATCTCCACTCGGAATGCTACTCGTCGTTTATCATGGTGTAAAGAACATTTATCGTGGACCGTAGATCAATGGAAACGGGTCCTATAGACTGATGAATCCAGATACACTATCAATCATTCTGATGGTCGTGTGTGGGTATGGCGGCAGCCAGGGGAGCGCTATTTACCACAGTGTACTGTTCCTACGGTCGAGTTTGGAGCTGGCAGTGTGCTCGTGTGTGGGTGCTTTTCGTGGTATGGTCCCAGCCCATTGGTTATCGTGGACAAACCTGTTTGCCAGCACGTCTATCTCGATATTCTGCACAATTATGCCCTACCAACTCTGTGGCAATACTATAGAGCCGAGCCTTTTTGGTACCAGCAGGATAATGCACCGAGCCTCTAACGGCGTGGTACGATAATTCGATATCGTGTGTGGACTGGCCAGCACAGAGTCCTAATCTCAATCCGATAGAGCACCTATGGGATGAATTATAGCGCCGCATAAGAAGTTTGGAAAGGCTTACTACTAAGCAAAAGTTAGTGGCAGCATTATGTACTAAATGGAAGCGCATACCTATCGCTGTGTTCCAAAACTTTGTCGAAAGCATGTCTCGAAGGGTCAGTGCATGCATGAAGGCCAAAGGTGGACTGACACCGTACTAATATATGTCAATAAACCCTATGTTGTGTTTCTCTTCTAGGTGTCCGGTGAATTTTGTCAATATAGTGTATATATGTGTGTCCAAGTGGAGGGAATCGGAATTGCACGAATTCTTTTGCAGCCGGTAGTGAAAAGTATTGAAGCCGACCCGGCAACGCAGTGGTCTAATCGCTGGCTTATGACCATTCTTCGGAGAAGGGTCCGGGTTCGAATCGCGTGAGGCACGAGCTCCCTCTCTTTCCTGGAACCAGTGACTTTAAATTAGGAACGGGAAACTGCTTATATCCCATTGAGTTGGGTCATTCAACCTTCAATTAAAAGGGGAAAAAAAACCCTTCTTTCAGTGTTTCGTAGAGAAAAAAAGAAGTTGCAATCAAGCTTGCCCCACCAAAAATAGTGCTCGCTCACCCGTCGGCCATCCTGATTTCGAAAACTAGCGACGTCCCTGCCTTCGAAGTAATCTCCATGTTTCTTTATGACAGCGACCTAACGTTTGGGCAACTCTTGTATTCCAGTCAGGAGACCTCCATTGTAGAGACGTCAGATTACACGGGTTACCTCATTAGAAACATCCTGAATCGTACTGAAACGTTTCCAGTGGAGTGGATTATACAGTTTTGGGACCAAGTCATAGTCTGGTGGGCTCATGTCAGAACAGTATGGCGCGTGGGGAAGCAATTCCCATCCAGACTTTTCCAGAATGTCTCTTAATGTACGGACAACACGTGGTCTCGAGTTGTCGTGTAAAATGATGACACCAGGTTCGAGCATGTCGGGCCTTCTTTGGCGAATCTTTTGGCGCAAAATATTTTGCAGAAACCTTTTCTAGTATTCCGTTGTTACAGTGGTTCTCTCGGGCACACTGTCTGTTGATATCACTCCAGCTTTGTCATAAGCCATAATCATCATCACCACTTCGATTGTTGGCGGCGGAATTTTTTCTGGCGTGGTGATTCTGGATGTCTCCACTGAGCGGAAACACCCAGAATCATCGCGGAAACGAGAAGCCCACCGTGACACTGTGATACGATCCACAAGACTAACCGCACAAACTTCGCACAAAACTTTATAAATTTCGGTAGAGGATTTTCCTCGCATAGTTTCAATATTAATGTAAGATCGCTAGTCACTACGTGAGATCTTACTTCACTCTCTTTCTGCCTCCATTTCTAGGTACAAATTTTCGGAACAGAAACAAATTAGCTAGCAAACGTAGACACAACTTTGTATACCGAAATCGGACTCACAACTGGTGCAACGATTTGAATGATTGCATAATCCTACGGGCAGCGCCTGCGCAGTGTGCAAAACTTTTGAAATGACCTACGTAAAAACAGTAAGTCACTCGCGGTTCAAAGTTTAATTTTTTCTTTTGCGAAGTGCATAATTAATATTAAAATAATTTTATGACATACACTGAAGAGCAATTGAATTAGAGATACCTGTCTAGTAACGCGTAGCACCACCTTTCGCCCTGATGACGGCGGCGATTCGTCTCGGCATGGACTCGACAAGACACCGGAAGCGTTGGGAAGCCATACGGATCCACGACCCCTGAACAAGCTCCCACAGTTTACGAAGATTTGATAGAGGGGGTCAGAGCCTCGAACATCTCTCTCGATGACATCCCAGGTGTGGTCGATAGGATTGAGGTCAGGTGACCTAGCTGGCCAAGGAAGCGAGGTCACGTCGGTGGAGTGCTCATCCAACCATTCGGATACAATTCGGGAGCGATGGCACGGTGCATTGTCTTGTTGCAGGATGAGGTCCCCAGTGGGATGTTGAAGACGCACAAACGGGAGCAAATGGTCATCCAGGATATCCCGGGAACGTTGACCTGTGAGGGACGATGTAAAACGTACCAGGGGTTCCATTTCAGTCCACGGAAACAGTCCCCAGACGAGAATGCCACCCCGACCAGCTTGAAGAGTACCCTGCTGGCAAGAAGGATCCATCGCTTCATGTGGTTTGCGCCGTACTTGTAACCTGCCATCCGCATGTACCAACGTGAATCTCGACTCATCAGTCCAGGCAACATTTTTCCACATGTCTAGGGTCCAGTGGCGATGTTCCCGCGCCCATGCTAATCTTTGCACCCTGTGATGTGCGGTCAGCAGCGGTACCCTCGTGGGACGATGGCTTCTGTACCCCACAGCGGGGAGATGGTTTTGGATGGTGTGGCTGCTTACACGTTTTTGTGCACCAGCGTTAAATTGCCGAGTGATTTCTTGCACTGTGGCCCGTCTATCCGCTGTTACAATGCGAGCTAGCCGACGATGACCCGGCTCATCCACACGCTGCTGTCCACGGCAATTGGCCCTTGCAGGGATGGTTTTACCGGATTCGATGTACTCACGTTGTACCCGTGACACGGTGGCTCGTGAAAACCCCAGTGCATGCACGACTTCCGAGATGTTGTGACCCATTCGTGGGGCCCCGACAATTTGCCCACGATCAAATGCGCTTAGATCCTTCGTCTTACCGATACTGCGTCCGACTCTTACTGACTCCCGTCGCATCACTCCTTATATTGCGGATCGCTGCATACGTCATGTCGTTTCCGTTTACAGGGCCGCCCACAGCGCCACATTTGCATAACGCTAGCTGTCTCTAATTCAATTGCTATTCAGTGTATGTTAATACTGTTTTACATATTACAACGTACAATGAATGCTAACAGAAAACATTTAATGGACGTATCAGAACCGTAGGGCACTCCAACAAAGAACATCTCTTGAGGATGTAAAAATATTACAGTATCAAAACCTAATCTCCGAACAACGAGACTTCTAAACAAAGACGAATGAACAACGGAAGTACCTTTGAATATCCGCACAGCGACATTTCTGGCCAGTCTTCACAGACATTTTGAACGAATGTTTAGGAAAAGTGTACCTCTTCAAATAAAGAAACTATGGTAGGTACACTGTAGAAAATTTTGAACTGTAGCACCACAAAAATTGGTGCAGCTCCACAACGTAAAAATATTTCTGAACTTCACAAGCCACTTTCCGTCATTTGTTTCGCGAACTAACGAAGCATATTTCTGGTATAACCTTTTCCGTGAAATGATGGAAAACAACCTGAATTTCACGGATTTTTCGTACCGCGGGAAAATTCTGAATTTTCAGAAACCTTTCCGCAGTTTCTTCCTTATACTGACGGTAAATTACAGTTTTAGAGATGTGTTAACGGAAAATTCTGAATTTTCAGACCCCTTTCCGTAATTCCTTTTGTATTTTAACGGAAAAACTACGTTCTCACTTTTCCCGTATCCGTATGACGAAAAATTACCGCTAATAGGAGCGATTGGTGAGAAAACTTTAGGTTTGATTAACTTTTAAATTTCAATCGTCTGTCGAATTTTGAGGTTCCATAGCGAGGTCGGATATTGCCGATAGCATATCGCATGAATTTTGTTTCTTGTGGCACATGTATTTTTCTTCTCCTCTCCCCTATTTTGTGCACCAGCTATTTATTATATATATATATATTGTTACTATATGAAACCGGGTACTTAACTTATTGTACAGATGGTTATACGATGTCTATGTATCAGTCTTTGGACAACTTAAGACAAAGGCTGTTCTAGCTATCAAGAGTATATTTAGGACAGTTTTTTTGTTTTGTGTGTGTGTGTGTGTGTGTGTGTGGAATAGTACTATAAAGTACATTTCACTTTTTCTAAAGATAACTGAAAGCCATTGTCTGTTTTAAAAAAATCAAGTTGCGAAGCATTTTGTTGCTTCGAAGAATCAGGATGAAAAATGTTTAATTTGTGAAAAGTCTTCCTACAGAAAAAAAAAAAAAATATTACAAACCTATTCAGAAAAATTATAAGCTCCGACAGAAAATTAAATTCCTAAATCACTCGTATTAATGACAAAAAAAAACCATTGTCGCACAATTTGTTTTACGATGTACGTGATTAGAATTTCCGAGTGCCTGTGGCTCATTGGTTAAAAGCGAGCGTTACCTTTTCAACCAGCCCAAGCGGCGCGGGTTCAATCCTGACTGGAGCGGAAGCATTAACTGGGGTATGCGCTAAAAAATGCAGGGTCGTCGGTTTTGCGGAATTTCAGTTTAAATACGAAAAAAAAACCTAAAATGGATTTTTCGGAAATAAACGGAATTTCTGACTACAGAAAATCTGTGAAAATACGGAAGTTAAAATAAACGGGCACTTTTAAAAACGGAAATTTCTGAAAAAAACAGATACGTACTGGCAACTTTGCTGCACGTTATTTTCAGAAATTTTCCGTGAATTCACGCTACTTAGTTTTTACAGTGCAGGTGCACTATCTTTGGGTGCACTATCTTTTGGAGCAAAGGTAAACCAATTTGTGGCGTATGAAACACGCAAAACTATGATACATTTACGCACCATTTCATAGTGTACAGTACGACTGGTATGAAGTTGCTGTTGGGTTTTTTATGCACCCACAAACTTGTATACCTTAGCCCCCAAAGAAATGGTCTAGCACCACTTTTGAGTGCAAGCTACTACATGATTTTTAACAACGTAAAAATGAAGTA
Source organism: Macrothele yani (assembly GCA_039090855.1). Lineage (NCBI taxonomy): Eukaryota > Metazoa > Arthropoda > Arachnida > Araneae > Macrothelidae > Macrothele > Macrothele yani. The sequence continues at coordinate 138,857,379 of CM077024.1, read as the reverse complement.
TGCGCTGAATGAAGTCGCAGCCAGCCGGAAAGTCGTAGATCTTTATCAATGCCACTTAGCAGCAGAGTAATAATGTCTGGTGTATAGATATTTCTGGAAGAAAGAGCGTTCTTAGGAAGATGTAAAAAAGCAAAAAGGGGAGTTTTGGGAAATTAAAATTATGGAAGAAAATGTGAAAGAGGTTGGCTGATCCACACGATGCGGAAGGACTAACATCATCGAAGTACTGACTGAAATTAGGAGAGCAAGAGAAAAACTTAATGATGAAATATATAAATCATGTGGTGTCAAGTGCCTCTGTAAATGAAAATTGCGATGAAAAGTCCCGGCCTGACGCTTTCAAAAGATTGAACGACGTTAATATTTCTGCACTGTTCCGAAGTGATATTGATTTACATTTCAGAGCGTCCAAAAAAGATTTTTTGATGGAAGAGCGTAAAACCTACGCTGTGCGTGCTAACCTTTGAGTGCCTCTAAAGGATAGTAAAAGTACGTTTGTAACTGCGAATGTAACACTATAATCATAAGACGCCGGCCCGTTCTGAGGCGTTGGCTTCTGAAAAATCGTTCGAGTTGGGCGCGGGTTTCAGTTTTTGGTGATACTCGTATGGTGCCTCTGTCTCGTGGCTCTGTCCCCTTTCCACACTGCGAAAAACATGTATTAAGAATTCACGGAAAATTCCTTAAAATAACGTGGAGCAAAGTCTTACCAGAAATTTTTTTCGATTCCGTTTCTAACAAAGGAAGCATTCAGTAGTTCAATAAATTTCATTTAATGCTAGTTTGGAGGGTTTTCCGCTTTGTAAAAAGAAATTTGCCAAGTTTCCAAAAATTTCGATTTTAACTTTTTCAGTCTCTCCATAGAAATTTTCTGAACTAACTACAACAAATTTCTGTTTACACATTTTTTTTTCAGTCTCTTAGTGGTTGCCATGACGACGCCCTTCTACGTTTTGCAGGACTTGTTGCGTAGAGGCTAGATAATTTTTGTACGAACTCGCGATGATTTGGACGCGAGTACGAAAAGCTGTTGACTGAGCCAGCAAGACGCTTTCTGTCCGGTCAAATCTAAGGCACAAACGCATCGCGCTGATGATGAAATGTTTTCGGCTATGAATACCGGCTAATCTGCCAGGTAATTTTCTGTAAGAGCTTATTATTTTTTTAATAGGTTTATAGTGATTTCGTTTTTTTTCTGAAGGAAGATCTATCACTAATTTTATTTTTGTTTCATCATTATTTTTCAAAGCAGCAGAATGTTTTGGAACTTGACCTTTTGTTTTAAACTAACAATGACCTTCAATTATGTTTAAGAAAAGGTTAAATGTACTACAGTACTTAATATAATAGCAATTCACAAAACCATTAAATATGAAATTTGGTGTTACTATCTACAATAGCTTTTGTGTTAAGGAACGTACAGACTGATACCTAGTCATCCTACAACAATCACTTGCACGACACATCATACAACAATCACTTGCACGACACATCATACGACAATCACTTGCACGACACATCATACGACAATCACTTGCACGACACATCCTACAACAATCACTTGGACGACACATCATACAACAATCACTTGCACGACACATCATACAACAATAATTTGCACGACACATCCTACAACAATCACTTGTACGACACATCCTACAACAATCACTTGCACGACACATCATACAACAAAAGCTTGCACGACACATCATACAACAATCACTTGCACGACACATCATACAACAATCACATGCACAACACATCATACAACAATCACTTGCACGACACATCCTACAACAATCACTTGCACGACACATCCTACAACAATCACTTGCACGACATATCCTACAACAATCACATGCACAACACATCATACAACAATCACTTGCACGACACATCATACAACAATCACTTGCACGACACATCCTACAACAATCACTTGCACGACACATCCTACAACAATCACTTGCACGACACATCCTACAACAATCACTTGCACGACACATCATACAACAATCACTTGCACGACACATCATACAACAATCACTTGTACGACACATCCTACAACAATCACTTGCACGACACATCCTACAACAATCACTTGCACGACACATCATACAACAATCATTTGCACGACACATCTTACAACAATCACTTGCACGACACATCCTACAACAATTACTTGCACCACACATCCAACAACAATCACTTGCACGACACATCCTACAACAATCACTTGTACGGTCGATAGACAGACACATAGACCCATCCATCCATCTCGTCCGCCCACGGCGGTTGAGTCCTGCAAAGACGACAATGCGCCCTTGAGGGTTGCTGACAAATTAATGCAACCGGCTTGCCATTCCTCTATTGCATAAGGTTAAGGGAGAAAGTGCGTCCGGGGCCGACTTCACAGGGAACCATCAACGCATTCGCGTCCCGAACCACATGGAGCATGCGGAAAACCCCGGTAGATGACCGGCAGGATCGGAATTCGAACACCCGTCAGAAACGTCTGCCTCCCACACAGTGCACAGCGACTTAGCTAACTGCGCTATGCCGGTGGTGACGCATAGATATCATACAACAATTACCAGGAAGACACTTTCAAGTATCTGGTTTCTTACGGTAATATCAAACCAACTGAAGGAGGAGAAGGTGAATATACGTTGCCACAATAACTTAAATGGGATGCGTAATGATATCCAGAATATTAAAATCAGATCCGCTAATAGACGGGGGTACCAGTGTTGCCACCAAAATGTTATAACAGTTGTGAGAACACAATTTGCCGATGGCGAATTGTGTTTTCACAAATGTGTCTGGGTCGTTGCCGTTCCGGAGGGAATCCCAGCCGCTCCTCGAAAAATCCAGAACATTTATTCTCCCAAATGAGAAATGTACATCTGTCAGAGAAAAGACATTTCAACCATTGCCACTAAAAATGGATGACCTCGATGAACAAACTACACGAACTGAGAGCACGTATATATATGAAGTAAGAAAAACACTTACATGGAAGACTGAACCTAACGTGACGTGTCTACCTCCGTAAAATATGATTAACGATGATTGCTTACATGCAACCTTAAGAAGTGTGGCCATATGAATGAAGGAAAGTTAAATTAAATCTCCAGAACAGAGGATGGTAATGCTTTCAGCACTTTTTCAAAATGTATCGAGTCTGAAAGAAAATAATGTATTTAAGACATGAGCTTCGTGCAGAGTAGAATTTGAAAAAAAACTGTTAATTCTGACATCGTTGAATTTTGTAGTTATTCTGTAAAGCTCCCATTGAAGCTGTGAAAAGGAAAAATATTACGAAAATAGCGTTGCGGCGTTATATCATTTCATTTCTTTCTCTAATGGGATTCAAGTAATTATTAAAAAATACACGGTGATCATAAAAAGGGTTTGCCCAATCTTTTGCGCGTTAATTCCAGAAGAGTACGCCTGTCGAGGCGATATTAATCATGTATGTCAGTTAATCTGCTTCGCGGAAAATCCCGCAACGGGTATTGAGTATGGCTTGGTAATGCGCAAGCAAGGGTACACACCTTTTCAGTCTTATTAACGATATTGTTCAGTTTCTGTCATGTTGCCCACTGGCTCATTCAGTGAAGGAGAAGTGTCTACAAACAGAGGTTGATGCAATTGATTCCACAAGAAATTTGGAGAGGTGAGATCTGGTGACGATGGTGGCCAAACTCCATTGGTGATTGTTCTGCGTATTCTATGGATACACTGTAAAAAATAAGTGGTGTGAATTCACGGAAAATTTCTGAAAATAACGTGCAGCAAATTTGCCGGTAGGTGTACGCCTTTTTCAGAAATTTCCGTTTTTAAAAGTGCCCGTTTATAATAACTTCCTTATTTTCACAGATTTTCCTTAGTCAGAAATTCTGTTTATTTCAGAAAAGTTTTTCCCTATTTAAACTGAAATTTCTCAAAAATCCAAGAACCTGCACTTTTCAGACCTTACACCAGATAATCCTTTCGAAGCAGTCAGGATCGAACCTGCTTGATTTGTGTTGGGTCAACAGATTACGCGTGCCTTTAACCACTGAGTCAGGAACACTCTGCTATTAAACTCAAGTTTATCGTAAAAAATAAAATAAAAATTGCCAGACGATGAAATTTTTTTTATGTTACTAATGCGAGTGATTTAGTCAATTTATTTTCTGCTGGAGCTTATTTTTCTGAATAGGTTTGTAATAATTTTTTCCCGTAGGAGGATTTTCACAAATTAAGCATTTTCCATCGTGATTTTTCGAAGAAACAAAATGCTTTGCAACATGATTTGTTTAAACTCACAATGACTTTCAATTATCTTTAAAAAAAGGTGAAATGTACTTTTTTATATTATTATTTTACAAAACTCCTAAATAAAAAATTTACTCTTGATAGTTATAAAAGCTTTTATCTTAAAGAGTCCACAGACTGTTACATACACACTATACAAACGCCTGTTGAATAATTTAAGTACCCGGTTTCTTACAGTAACACTATGTAATAGTGGTGCACAAAATGGGGCAGTAATCGGGAAGGAATATTCGGTGCCACAACAACCAAAATTTTATGCGACATACACAATATTCGATCCATTTTGGTATCCACAATATTCGATCCATTTTGGTATCCACAATATTCGATCTCGCTACAGAACTTCAAAATCAGATCATCCGACAGAAGACTTCAATTTTATAGTTAATCAAACCTCAAGTATTTGCATGATCTGTCCTATTACCAGAAATTTCACGTCATATGTATACAGAAAAAGTATGAACAGAATATTCTCTCTAATATACCATAGAAACTGCGGAAAGGTTTCTGAAAATTCAGGATTTTATTGTGGTACGAAAAATCCTCGTAATTCAGAGTTATCTCGTCATTTCACGGAAAAGGTTGTATCAGAAATATGATTAGTTAATTCGCGAAAGAAATCACGGATAATGGCCCGTAAATTTAAGAATTTTTTTTTAAAAGTGCACTGCTTCAGCATATTTCCTAGTAACATATCGAAATTCTTTTATTACTAGAAAATACGAAATTTCAGATTACAGATCAAATGGTCAGGCATTTGGCATGTGCTCAAGAATTTCATTTTTGTTAGAGCTTATTTATTATTTTTTTTCTGAATAGATTTGTAATAATTTTTTTATATTATTGTACAGACGATTGTATGATGTGTTTTAATACACTGACGGAAAAAAATCCCAACACCATGAAAAAATAGCTGTAGAGGAATGAAATGGCGGTAATACATTTGTATAGGTAACATATTTAATCGATTAAGGTTTCAAGATCACAGCTTAATGTAAGCGCGAGAAGAGCCGTTTTAAATGTGATTTGCTGGTACATTAATAACCGGTGTAACCGCCAGAATGTTGAATGCAAGCACGCAAACGTTCATGCATTGTGTCGTACAGGTGCTGGATGTCAGTTTGTGGGATGGAGTTCCATGCCTGTTGCACTTGGTCGGTCAATACAGGGACGGTTAATGCTGGTTGGGGGTGACGCTGGAGTTGTCGTCCAATGATGTCCCATACATGCTCGATTGGTGAAAGATCTGGTGATCTAGAAGGCTACGGCAACATGTCGACACTTTGTAGAGCATGTTGGATTACAACAGCGGTATGCGGGCGAGCGTTATCCTGTTGGAAAACACCCCTGGAATGCTGTTCATGAATGGCAACACAACAGGTTGAATCACCAGACCGACGTACAACTGTGCCATCAGGGTGTGTGGGATAACCGCGAGAGTGCTCCTGCTGTCATAGTAAATTTCTCCCCAGACCATAACTCCAGGTGTAGGTCCAGTGTGTCTCAGCCGCAGACAGGTTGGTTGCAGGCACTCACCTGGCCTCCTTCTAACCAACATACGGCCATCACTGGCACCCAGGCAGAACCGGCTTTCATCAGAAAACACAACAGATCTCCACTCCGTCCTCCAATGAGCTCTAGCTTGACACCACTGACGTCGCAAACGGCAGTGGTTTGGAGTAAGTGGAATGCACGCTACAGGGCGTCTGGCTCGGATCTGTCCTTCAAGTAACCGATTTGTAACAGTTCGTTGTGTCACTGTGGTGGCAACTGCAGCTCGAATTGCTGCCGCAGACGCGGTGCGATGCGCCACGGCCATACGCTGTATACGGCGGTCTTCCCTCTCAGTAATGCCACGTGGGCGGTCGGAACCCGGTCTTCTTGAGGCAGTACCTTCCCTTGACCACCGCTGCCAACAATCATGCACAGTGGCTACATTCCTGCCAAGTCGTTCTGCAATATTGCGGAACGAAAATCCACCTTCTGGTAGCCCTATTACACGACCTCGTTCAAACTCCGTGAGCTGTTGATAATGGCTTCTTCCGTCTTCTTAAAGGCATTCTTGACTAACATCAACACACTACGTCGAATCTCAACGATAACTAACGCTCACGAACGTTACAGCGCGTATTTACAGCAAACCTGCTTTGCATGTTCCGAGGGCGCTACTAGCGCCACACGTATGCGCCGGGCGCGAAATCTGCATAGACGTCATCTTACAGATGTACTCTCACCGCCTACCAACTGTCGTTTATCTAACACAACCCCTTCTTGGTGTTGAGATTTTTTTTCCCGTCAGTGTAGTTTGTGGAAAGTAACTCATGTTGAACTAAAAGTACGAGCAGGAAAAGAAAGTTTCGGACGCTTCTATCGCCGGAAACTAAATTTTATTCATCACCTCAAACCTCCAAAGTTTGAGCTTTTCAGAAATTTTAGAAAGGAGAACCCTAGTTTAAGACATCTTTGCTTGTACAGTTTTTGAGCACCAAGTTCGAGATTCTTTCTTCCCTTGGTATGATTCTTCGCCCTCTTTCTCAAGTGTTAAACGATCGGCGGTATGTTCGCATGCTAGGATGCCTCATTTTACCTTTTTCCATTTTTGGAGCCCAAAAACCTAATTCAAAGGAAGACTGAGAATTGCGACAGGCTGGAGTGAACAGCAAACAGTAAAGGTAGCAGTTTCTTTTGATGGTGTGTACAGAATCCAGGATCGATATATCTTACTTTCTTCTCCTTTTTCAAATCTTCGTTCAAAACGTATTGAAGTCATTGATCCACTGTCTGAAACGGCAAACGAACCGCGCTTGTTGGAAACACTAGAGATCGCAAGTTATCATTTCGATGTGAGGCGCCGCTCGGATATTACTGCTGATTTTCTTAATTCGTTGAATTTTCTTAGGTTGCCAATACCATGAAACATCACAATGTAAAAATCTTTCTGAAATTCACAAGCCGTTTTCCATGATTCCTTTCGTAAATTAACGAAGCATATTCGTGCTAAAATCTTTTCCGGGAACTGACGGAAAACGACTTGAATTTCACGATTCTTTGTATGCCAGGAAATTGTTCAATCGGGTGTTTTAGTGCCGCAAACATACTGTAAAGCACAGCTGAGCCCGAGCCCGGGCCCGAATCGGGCTCGGGCTGCAGAATATTTATTGCGATTCGGGCTCGGGCTCTTAGAGAGAGGGAGAGCGATATAATTTTTTTTTTATATATTTATAATCTAGGTCAAAGCCCGTCAATAATGACTGGGGAAAATAAAATTTATGATACAGAGATTATTGACATTTATTATTGTGTTTTTGAGTTCTACATCAATAGATGGCAACCTTGGCTGACAGTTTACTGAAAATTTCCCGAGCAGTCGATTATGGAATTTCATACGACGGGCTGTCTGTTTGTCATGTGTTTTGTATAAAACCTGTAGTCCCCATTTCGTCAACACTTACTGGTGCCCAACATGTTTCGTATACACTGACTGTGAACAATGTATTAAATTCCCCTGTTCTTTTACGTGAACTGTTTTTATCTTGACGTCGTCAGATCGTCCTACTCTTAACGTTGCCACATACAGATGGCTAAACATCGGTTGAGGTAGTGAACCAAAATTTCTGATGTAAAGTTTCCGTACTTATCTCTAAAGAGTTGACCGTGTGACGTAACGCATCTATGACGTCGTGTGAGAATGATTTGGATTAGATGACGGCACGCCAACAGCTGTGTTCTTTGTTGCAATGACAACAAAACAAAGTGATTTTCCCCTTAATCTGTGCGCGTGTAGGTGATGACGTCACAAACATTTGTTTCTCGGTTGTTGTATGACGACTTAAAAAGTGGCAAGGAGGAGGAGGACTCTAGCAAATTATATATATATTTTCTTTTATTGGAGGTTTAACGACCACCGTGAGCAACTCAATCGGCTATAAGCAGTCGCCCGTCCCTAATTTAGAGCCACTGGTTCCAGGGAAGAGAGAGAGCCAGTGCCGTAAGACAAACACAACATCCATGCCTCACCGGGATTCGAACCCGGACTCCGTTCGGACGAATGATCAGAGGCCCCCGCTTAGACCACTGCGCCACCGGAGCGGCCAAATTATATATTAGGATGTGATTTTATATGATTTAGCAAATGAGACACTTTATAGTTCGTAAAGGGAACTCTTCGGCAACTGGTTATGGTTGGGAAGCGGGCGTTCGAGATGGCTATTAATTCCAGGTTTGGGTAGAAAATGCCATAGGCCGCGCATTAGTGTGTTTCTGCAGAGAAGAAAAAGCTTTTTCAAGGACAATAGATATTGGATAGTTGATAGCTTGCCGACGATAATTTACCCCCTATCTCCACGCAGCAGCTTCCTGCTAATTCTATTTATCAGCGTACATATTTCAGCGCATTATGACGTGATAATATTAGCATTATTTGAGCAACATACAATTGCAGCACCTCCCGATCATTTTGGATGCCCGGCCGCCCGAAGCATTTCAGGTGGAAACAAACGGTCAAAGAAAATCGTACAGTTACGCTGTAAAAATAGATAGAGGTCCCTTCCAACCACTCCCCATTTGAAAAATGCATTGGTTAATTGCAGGAGGAGGAGAAAGTGGAAGTGTGGAAAAGAAGATGTTTTTTTATTATTAACGGTTGAACAGGTTAGCTAGTTTTCGGGCTCGTTTGGACCCGAGCTCTATCTTGCAATATAAAATTCGAACTCGGGCTGATATGCCACGGGCTCGGGTGGACTCGGGCTGATATACCACAGGTTCAAACGGGCTCCGGCTTCGAAAATTGAGCCCGAACTAATCTCTACTGTAAACGGAAACGTGAACTTACGACCCTCAAGTGGCACACCTGTGCGTTAAAAATACTTGAAATCTTATACAGAACATTTCGCACCGAAAACGCCCTCCGACAAAGAAAGAATTTTTCCAATGGGATTCTTAGAAGCAGAGATATCGAAAAAAATAAGATATACATCTACGTCTCTGGTGGAAAAATTATGCACTATTTTAAGCAGAAAGGTATTTTAAATAGGTTTTCGAGGTAAGTGGTAGCAGTTCACGAATTTTTTTTTAATCGAGTTTTCAGAAGCGCAGATACTGCTGCAAAGGACGCCTATGTGGCGCAGTGGTCTAAGCGATGGCTTCTGATCATTCATCCTAGATGGGTCCGGGTTCGAATTCCGTGAGGCATGGGTGTTGTGTTTGTCTTTCGGCCCTGGCTCTTTCCCTTCCCTCGAGCCAGTTGCCCTAAATTAGGGACGAGTGACTGCTTATAGCCCACTGAGTTACTCACGGTGGTCGCTAAACCTCAAATCAATCAATCAACTGCTGCAAATACGTCAGAAAACAGAAATAAACGCTTGCGACCCCTGGTGGCCAAACCAAAAATGCACAGCGTTTCCCACCAGGAGCTGTATCCGCTGGAGAAATAATTTTTCAAATAGGACTTTCAAGAGCAGAGAAATAGGGAAATCGCACTTTACGTCGAAAATCTATGCTTTACCTGAAAAAGAAACTGTACCCAAAATAGTATTCGTTATAAATGGCATAGAAAGGAAGAAAGAAGTTTTCAATCGGATATTTAGAAGCAATTATAATAAAATGCACTTTGAATGCGACAGCATCTATAGCGGCGAAGTTGTGCATCGGGAAAAAATAGAAAGTAAGGATCATCGTTCTCACATTTCAAGCTTTCCAATGCAAAAAGAATTTTACAAATCGTACTAATAGTTGCACAGATGAACGAAAGGCGTGCTAAAAATGTCAAGCAATTGCCAATTCTGCACACGAAAACACTGGTATAGGAGACTGCCGACCTGATTGTCGAATGTTGTGGTCCCATTCGTGACATTGTCCGATTGGTGGTGAGTTCGGAGATGACCCCTGCCCCACCAATCGGTCCACCAATGTTGAGTAGCGTAGTGATCTGTAGGGTTTTGGCACATCTTTTCTCTTGCGGGATTTTCGCCGGCCTTCTTTAACAATTCTGATTCACCAGTTGTTTTCGTTCATAAAATATCTGATTGCTGGAAGTGTGAAAACCCTCGCTACCTCTACACGCCTCTTTATGAATATATGTGCCGCCCAGCGAGAGAGGCAAAACATTTTATTTTTGGTTCGATTAACTTCAGATAGATGCTGTCGATTCCTCTTTATTATGTTGACGCCCGTGAGGAAACTGACGTGGTTCGATACATAGAATCACACACTTGAAAATATTGAGTCCAGACTTTTCTACGTAATAGCAACAATCAAGAGGTTTAATTTAAATGTACTCCGTAGCCTGGAAATTTATGTAACGCAAATGAATGAGAGACTTGTGCATCCCAGTATTCGCCCATCTTTCGGAATTGGGACTCCTTAACGTGCTTTTAGTTCGACTGCTATCTTAGTTCCCGTCATACGCCTTTTAGAGCATCATCAGCGCAAACACTCAAGGTCTTCCATAAACGTTCGTTCGCCTTAGACTAGGGATGGACAAACCCACGGTGTTTTCCACCGATAATCGATGTTTTAAACTCGATATTACAGGCAGTAATTAAGCTATCGCTTGCATTTTCGCCAAATCGCGATAAAGACGGTAATTTTGCGACAAAAAGCGTGTTTCCCATCATTTTTTCTTTCTTCTCCCGCAGACTTCTGCTTCGCCCTTGCGTTGTTTTTCATCCCCGTCATTTCTTTATTCCATCATCGCTGCTTCGACCTGATATCGTTCCCAGTCATTTTTCTTTACTTCTCTCTGCTGTCGTTCTTCCATTCCCGTTGCCTTTCCTCCTATTGCAGAAAAACACCAGTGAGCCTCGATAGTACATTTCACAATGGCTTTGCTGCGATGGATAAGGAAAGAGGTGTTTCGTTTCTTCCTTCGGCGGTTCGCCGCCGCAGCAATAACCGCGAGAGCAGAGCGCGGCGTCCCGTTTCGGGTCGACCGGTGTATCGTTGGTTGTGGCTTTGCTCAGTCCTGGACTTTGTATATATTTTCACAAACTGCATGCTTCAGCAAATGTATTTTTATTAAAATTATAAGTGTGAAAGCCTATTTGTTTTTCTTCTTGAATGCTGTACAAAATGCTATTTATCCAACGCATTGTGCTTATATTTTCATATGTAAATAAAGCAAAATAAAAAAAATAGAACCGTAAATTTGGCTAATCTGCATAGTATTTTATTACGACTTTTGCATACAAAATAGCCAAATCGCTACAAGAGAAAAAAATCCAGCTTAAACACTGCTCACAGGAGCCGATACATTGAAAAAACATTCAGGTTTCATGACCGAGGTTCGAAACTGGTAAAGAACATTTTCTACGTAAAGTACATGCATTTCTTTTTGTTGCATTCTTATGAAAAGGAAGGGAAAGTCTTTTTTCTAAGTTACGAATTAGCTGTTTTGGTCGATGCTACATCGGCAAAAATCGAGTTCTTTTCCTGGATGTTACAGGAACGGATGCAACGGGAAAACATCGGAGTTTCAACCAATGCCTCTAGCGTTTTAACAAATATTATTAGTTCCTCGATGTTGAATTGGTGAGTAATCACCGTTTTATTGAACAGTAATTTTACTCATTGATGTGCCTATTCACTGCTGCAGATGGAAAAGTGCCTATTCACTGCTGCAGATGGAAAAGTGCCAATTCTTCGGCTTACTAGCAAAACTTCGATACATTGAGGTTCGCACCGATATATCAAAGAAGCACCGAGGGTTCCGCCGATACATGGAGCGTTTAAATTATTGCTTGCTCGATATGTTGAATTGGAGAGTAATCACCGTTATATTGAACAGAGATTTTACCGAACGATATGCCCATTCACTGCTGCAGATGGAAAAGTGCGAATACTTCGGCTTATTAGCAAAACATCGAGGTTCACACCGACACATCGAGCGTTTTAACAAATATCATTGGTTACTTGATGTTGAATTGGTGAGCAATTACCGTTACCGTTGTATTGAGCAGAGATTTTACCGAGTGATGTGCCCGTTTGCTGCTGCAGATGGGAAAGCACGAATTCCTAAATTAGCAAAAACATCGAGGTTTTAACCGATTAGTCGAAAATTTCCACATATACTATTGATGTTTGGGGAGTAAATAACCATGGATGTCTCTCACCGATGTTTTTCACCGATGTCTACATCCCTACCTTAGAAGTCTCTCTTACCTCCACAACAAAGACCATCTGCCTTAAAAAAAAAAAAAAACGTGTAACCCCTGACGAAAGGAATTTCTCCCCTCACCTGGGACCGCTGATGGCTTAGTGGTCAGCTTTCGTGACTGTCACGGGAGGAACCTTAGGTTCGATCCCGAGAACGTACGAACGCTCGAACCACTAAATATCCGCTGTTCGTCGGATGGGCACGTTAAGGGCCGCGGGTGGCCTAGTGGTCAGCGTTCGTGACTGCCATTGCGATAATCTAAGGTTCGATCCTGGACAGGTACGAACGTTCGAACCACTAAATACCCGCCGTGCGTCGGATGGACACGTTAAGCCGTCGGACCCCGGGTACTGGCCCCCGGTAATAAATAAGGGCGTCTTCCTCCCCCTTTCTACCTCGCTTCCGTGTCACTTTCCTATCGGGTACTCTAGCCCAAATCTCCTAGCTTCCTATTTCTAAGGGTTGTTTAAGACCTGGGGTCAGACACTCCCTTCTTAAAATCATCTGCATATGATCTGATCTGATCTCCCCTCACCTACTAACTGTGTTCTGGTGTTAATCCCTAACTGGTTTGGCCACACGCAAACTTTCCCCAAGTGCGCGTCTCTCATTCACACACCCTAAAGCGATAATCCCTTGTCCAACAGCTTCAGTACAATACTTTGACATACTTATCTCCACAACTCTAATCTCACTACTTACCTTGCCAAAATGGCGCGAACTACGAAATTCATGTGGCAATAAATATAATCATTCCATTTTAATACTTATCGTTTCTGAACTGGAGTTAGATAATCTTAGATGAAGTTTTTTACATGCCACATTATTCACGGTAAACCCTTGCTTGCTATCGTTGTGCACGAAAAGCCCAGGAGGACGGCCGTTCGGGAAAAGCCCGAACTGGCACGCCTGGCATCAACAATACTGTCACATTCAAAGTTGCTCAGATCACTCATTTTGCCCATTCCGATTCTCAATCTAATGCTACCTAATACTCGATGGCTTGGACTACTTGATTTATATCGCATGCCATGCTCACGTACCGTCTTACATACACTGGCCACAAAAAGGTTAGGGTTATTGTGGTTTCGAAGGGAAAAGGTGGCGATATGCAAATTTAGCAACTACTGGAGATCGGCTATGAGTAGCTACGTCATTTGTAAATTAGCATTATGCCAACACAGCACGGGTTGTGTGAAGTCCGATAAAAGTACCATGCGAGAAATGGAAAACAGCTCGTTTCACCACTTGGTCTAGAAGTTTACTGAATGTATTGCCTTCAGTGTGGGATTAACCTGAAATGATGTCCAGGTGACGTTTAAACATTGACAACAGAAATAGGACTGTACAAGCAGGTTTATGGCACATCGACGTGGCTACACACAAGATTTCAACGGCATGGAAATGTAGCAGATCGACACACTAGTGGTCGCCCAAGGATAACCACCAGAAGGCAAGATCGCTACCTGACAGTGAGAGCTCAGAAAGGTTTAGAATCACCAGTAGCTAACTCCCGGAATTACTTCGAGCTGCTTCTGGCATCACAGTATGTACTCAAACGGTACAAAACCGTCTTCACGGAGCAAGAAGGCAGCTGAGATGTTGAACACTGACTCAGCTCATTGTCGTCAAAGATGTACCTGGGTTCAACAGAACGTGACATTAATAAAAAGGAACTATACGCCAACTACACTTGAAATAGTGTTACTATACTAGTAATCCAAAATTATTGACGTAGAATAGAAATCAAAGTTTTCCAGACTTTCGCACATCAATTAAATGGCAAAAGATTCCAGATATTCAATATCTAGGTATAATTTCAGATACAATGTAGTATAGCTTGGAGCAAAGATTCTAGATTTAAAGATTCCAGATTGCAACCAGCATCGCTCTGCAATGCCTGGACGCATCCATGGGATACTACATTGGAATGATCAAACGTTCGTTTAGAATTAGAATCAACGAGCATAAAAGTGACACAAAGATGGAAAAGTAACCACTGCCCTATCCAGAAAAGTCAAGTTCAAGCCCTCTGATTCTGTGTGCGATGATATAAAGAAATTAGCATCCTACTCCATGCTTAAATCTCTCGCCATTCGCGAACACTTAGAGATCATTATCAACAGTGAGGCTCGCAATATAGCATTTCTCTAGAATTGCGAATTTGGAACCAGTTCTTCAGATAATCCAGTTTTTCCTTCCACGGTATCGCGTGTTCAACGAAGATGATGACGCCTCGTTTCTAGAAATAAATATCAGATTCTGATCTATTCATTTATTGTCTAGTCAAGTCACGGGGTTCAAATTGTTGAAGCGTTCTATTATTAGGTTTGCCGTCTGCCTTCTTTGATAAAGCAATCTGGCTGATGTGCGCCCAGGAGCAGAATCTTTTTCAGAAGTCTGCAACACAAGAAAGGATAACCGAAAAATTGTCTGCAAGGTAAAGGGATGTCTAAATGTTGATTTTGCCATAAAATTTATTGTTCTGCACTATGACAAAGCGAATTTTTTAAAAATGAGTCAATTTGAGATTTTGTTAATAGTGCGAATTAGTACGTACTTAAGTTGCAATATCAAACTAGCTTTTCCTTGGTAAGAAATGCAGAAGAAACTAGAACTATTTTATTTCATTCAGAACTTAAACATCATTCTTTAAATATTTTTGGATTTTTAAAAATATTGGTCAGAAAGTGCATAAGGAATAACAAGTAATTTAAAATCCATATTTTTGTTTATTTTGCATTTAGTTAATTGATTAAATTTGAAACTCTCTCCTTCGAAAGATGTTTTGTCTGATAGACAATCTGTTCTTATTATTTCCTGCAGTAGTTATGGCGTATTAGGGGCCTCACCATGTCATTATTTAGGTGACTGTTTTTTTTTTTTTTTTTTGGGGGGGGGGGATGGGTTGGAGGACCGATTATGTTAACTTCGGTAATAGTACGTTTGCCACATTTAACTTGATTTGTAAAACATTGGTCCATATAAGATTTTTGTTTGAAACCTAATTTGTGAATTGACAACAGTTTTAAGGAAAATGTTAGTGGATTTGTGAAAATATGATGGGAGCATTTTCATTGATATAACTAAACCCCATAAACTTAAAGTGAGAAAACGGCAATGGTTTTTGTAAAGAAAAAAACGTTTTACCTCATCAATCTGAGATAAAACTATTTGGATGAAAATAACTGCGTCCGTCAGCTTCCGGAATACCGCGTAATAGGGCCATGGAAACGAAGCAGGGGGCGTTAAAAATTCGTGCAAATATAGTTTTAGTAAAAAAAAAATGATATAAGGCTACCTGGAAGTAAATTAAATAAATAAATAAATAAATAACATCCGACGGTCAACTTCCGAAATGCCGCATGGCCGCGGAAACGGAAGGAAATGTTGCAAACACATAGCAAATATGAATCTGTAAAAAAAAAAAAAAAAAACTCAGCATTAATCGAACTATCTGGGAGCCAGAAAAAAAAAAAGCAAAAAATTGCGAACATCAGCTTCCGGAATGCCTTATAATGCGACAGTGGGAAACGGAAAACGAACGATAAAAATGCGGGAAAATATGGTTTTTGAAAAAAAAAAAAAAAAAAAACCACCTTATCAATCTGACTGAAGTAAAGCTACCTGGAAACAAAAAGAAAAAAAAAGATGCGACGTCAACTACGCAATGCCGATGGCCGCAGCATTTCGCGAAAAAAAAGATTTGGCTCTTATGATAAAAAACTTAACCTAACTTACAGTTAGATGAAAGTTTAAGCGCCGTGCGAAAAAAGAAAAGGGGGGGGGGGTAATTGCGCCCATTAGCTTGGGAAATGCCACACCAAATGTGCGTGGTGCGTTAAAAGTGCACAAAAATATCACTTCCTACATTCAAAGCTGAAAAAACGCAACAATATCTCATCAAGTTGAAGTTATCTGTTCGAAAAACATGGAAGAATGAAAGCTAAAATAAAATGGGGAGGAGGGGATCGATCGATTACAGCTTTACGTCTGGAACGGCAGCCAACGTTAAAAACGCCTGAAAATTTCCCTTTTTTTGTTTTAAAATTTAAAGAAATCTTAAAAACAATTAATGTTACGAAAATAGATATAACGTCTGCACACCTTTTTTTTTTTTTTTTTTTTGATTGGAGGTTTAACGACTACCGTGAGCAACTCAATGGGTTAAACCAGTCGCCCGTCCCTAATTTAGGGTCACTGGTTCCAGGGAAAAAAGAGAGCCAGTGACGTAAGACAGACACAACATCCATGCCTCACCAGGATTCGAGCCCGGACCCCTTTTTCGACGAATGATCAGAGGACATCGCTTAGACCACTGCGCCACCGGGGCGGCACCACACACACACACCTTTCCGAAAATCTGCGACGGGCGTCGCGCTGTTTCTGATTCCGAGGATGTGCGAAAGAAAGCTCGGAAAACTTTGATTTTTATTCTACGCCAATAAATTCGGATAAGGGGCCGTCCATAAAGTACGTTCAAGATTACAGGGTGATGGGGGGGGGGGTCCTAAAAACCGGACCAAACGTGACATGGGGGAGAAGGGAGGTTTAGGAATTCAGACGTCCGGCGGCAAAGATATAGTGGATAGTATTTCTTCGTTTTGTTTTGTCTTTTTTTCCTTCTGTTAATAGTCAAAAAAAGGTATGAAATATTTCAGATTTCTGATGATATTTAGCTAAATCAGAATAATAGTTTGAATAATCAGAATAAAGGACATGGAAGACGTGTACCATCTAAAACGCTCGAACTTACCATCTAAACCTTCCGATCTTACCATCTACAAAACACGATAGATTTGTACTACCAAATCTATCGTGTTTTGTAGACGGCATAATCGGGAGTATTGCTACCTTGAATGCGTGCGTTCAGTTGTAGATCTCTATTTCAGAATGATAAAGTTCGGATAGCATTTGAGAATAAATTAATGCCTAAATAATAAATATTTTCTGAAGAAAAAGTGTAAATACACTGGCGGAAAGTGAAGAAAGAATACCAAGAAGGAATTGGCGGACGATCATGAAATTTACATATGTTAATGGGATCGAGTTTACGTAGGTGTGATGTTAATTTCGGGACAAACCGGTGAGCGCTTACGCCACAGCACGGCATAATATGCAAATTATCGTCGGTGGTATTTAAGGAGTACGGCGAAGTGAATGTAATCAGTCGTCGGCGTACGGACACGTGCGAAGGCCCTGAAGAAGCTGCAATGCCTGGACATGGAAGACGTGTACGATTTCAGCAGTTATCGGACTTTGAGCGAGGTCGTCTAGTCGGACTCCGCGAGAGGCTGGGTGGTCGTATCGTCGTATTGCGGAGCGAATTGGACGGGAAGTATCGGTGGTGGTACGATGGTGGCGTAGATGGTCCGAGGAACATTCCCACACGAGAAGACGTGGAACCGGGGGTCACAGACGGACTGATGAGCGGACCGATCGACGCATAAGAAGAGCGGCGTTTTCAAGCAGAACATCCACTGCGGCGCAAATCTGAGCTGTCGTTGCACCTGAGGTGACTGTGCGAACAATCCGCAACCGTCTACTGGATGCAGGACTACGTGCACGTGTGCCTTTGGCATGTGTACCTCTGACTCCAGCCCACCGTCAGGAACGGCTGCAGTGGTGTCGCCAAGGTCTGCACTGGAGAACGCAATGACGATCTGTCGTGTTCAGCGATTAAAGCAGATTCTGCTTGGGAGCCTCCGATGGCCGTATGCGCGTTCGCAGACGCACGGGGAAGCGTCTTCACCCTTTTTGCATCCGCCAGCGACACACAGGGCCTACACCTGGTCTCCTGGTGTGGGGAGCGATCAGCTATCACTCCAGTACACAACTAGTGTTTGTACCGGGTACGTTAAACAGCACCTCCTACATCAACAACATCATTCAGCCCGTTACTGTGCCATTTGTAAGGTCGGTCCATCGTGGTGTTTTCCAGCAAGATAACGCACGCCCACACACGCCACGTGCAACGCAACATGCACTTCAGGGTGTCAGACAACTTCCATGGCCTGCACTTTCACCGGATTTGTCCACCATTGAGCACGTGTGGGATTTTATGGCCGTGGAGACCGGACTTATCCGGTCTCCACGGCCAGCCACGACCATCCCCGATTTACGCGTCCAGGTTGAGGATGCTTGGAACTCAATATCCCAAACTTACATCCAACATCTGTACGACAGACTACATACCAGAATTGCGCAGTGTGACGCAGTTCATGGCGGTTCAACCTCGTACTAACCATGTTACATGGAAATGTTATTTTTCAGTTTACCAGCAAATACAGCTGTATTTTGCCATAATGTTTTGATCACGTTATCCTCTGTATTCCGTTACTATGCTGTATACATTTCGTTGGTATCAGACGTCTCCTTCTTGGTGTTCTTTTTTCACTTTCCGCCAGTGTATATGGAAGATTCCTTTAAACAATTGCACGTTTTCTTTCTGTTTCTCAACGGACTTCTAAAAGCAGTCGTCAAGAAAAAGGGGGAAGGGTTAGGACGCCCCTCCCCTCGGAGCTACCTTTTCAATAAAGTGCCTTTGTATCCTTTGGATTTCTTGTTTGGACGGTTTTGCTCACTTGTTTCATATTTTTATATCTTGGGGATCTTATGGTATGATTTGAGTCGATGTGGAGCACTTCTTCACGACGTTACATTCGAAAAACGGTCTCGTCCTTAATTTTTGCACGCCAGTGTACAACAGCTGAACAAAGATGACGTACTACGGGGCGTGCAGGACCTATACCTCACAGCTGGCAAGCTGTCATTAGCAGCGGAGGGCTGTACATTGAACGGCAATAAGGTAAGTTTTCTCCGTTACTTCACACTTTTCTCAAAAATGGACAGTGTGCAGAACTTTTGTTAGGACCCCCGTATACTGCAGTGCTACTTTCTTGTGTGCAGAAATTGCACAATAAATTGTTTTTGTAAACGCACGCTTTATTGTTTGGGTTTCGTAGCCTCACTGATGCTATTTCAATGCGTGATACTTGGGTCAAATATCTGGATCCTTCATTTCATGCAGTATCTCTAACTTTTTGTGACCAGTGTGAGCCCTTTTTGTGACGAGGGTAGTTGTGCATAATAAAGTGATACCTCAGCGATGCCGGTAGGACAATGCAAACATGGTGTAAGGCAGTCTGATCTTTACGTGATAGGGGAAACCCCCTATTAGACCAACACAAACACGATTTAACCTAAGACGAAATTTCCAAAAGCCGCAGTTAATAAGCGTGTATACAGTTCATAACTAATGAGCCTTTATCATCCTTCTTCTAGTTTTCAGTCATTTACACGCCGTGATCTCCTAATCTCATTAAAGGCTTCGCATTGTGGATTGCGGTGCTTTATTGAATTCTAGTGGGAGCTTCATTCCAGTCTTTTCGTCATCAGAACTTTCTGGAAAAGCGCGCGGGCGCACACACACACACACACACACACACACCTGTATCGAACATTTTATTTATCTTTGAAGATTGTCAGCTTCATTTCGTCCTGAAGCATGAGTAAACGGACGTGGCGGAGGTTGCTTTTTTTGCTCTTTGCCGAATAGGAACCCTATAAGGTAAACTCACTATTGATTTTCTGTCACTTACGACTGGCACATATTTTAATGTTCGGAGCACCAACTCATCCGTGAGTGTTTGTTTGCTCGATGCGCATGTATGGATGATGGTGATGATGATACCCTGTGATCTTTCTTAAACGTTATCGTAACTTCGCTATTTAATTACAGCTTCCATTAACCCCCCTCCCCCCCCTCATCTCTTTCCCTGTCTCTTTAATCTGGAAATTCGATACAGTCATTGTTTGAGGAATCCCATCCGTTGATGGGAACAGGGTCGATGGAGAATGGCAGCTTGCCTGTCACTAAAATAAAGGCCTTGACAATAATGCATATGACGTTGCTGAAAAATGAATATCGTCCAATGAATTAGGAAAATTTTGGTGTTAAATTTGCTCTACGTTCACTCTCTCATAAAATAAACTTCATCCGTGGCCTGAATATAGTGTCCATTGTATTTCTTTCTTTCTTTCTCTCTCTCTCTCTCTCAACTTCATTGGAAAGAATAACACAACAGGAAAGACTTTCAGGAGTATGCTGTTGTATGCTAAGAAGCGATCATAGAAACGTACAGTTTCTTCCATTTTTCTGGAGTGGGAGCAACGAGAACACACGTTCATAGACATAAATGTTGAGCAAATAAGGAACTGTGCAAATTTCACTCATGGATCAGATCAACAATGTCAACCCTCCTTTCCAATAGCGTATGTATTTCACAGCACAAGCAGTAGCGTCTCCAGCCACTGTGGAATATACAGGGGTTGGACAGAATAATGTGAACACCTATGAAAAAAAGGTTTTACGTACCTAATAGGATGTGGGACAACCTTTGGCATTCAAAACCGCTTGAATCCTGCTTGTTAATATATTATACAAATCCTGGTTAGTAGGATGTTACACCATTCTTCATGCAGAAACTGCTCCAGGTCTTTGAGAGATGCAGGAGGAGGATAAAGGGAGCTTACTCTGTTTTCCAACACAGACCACAGTGGCTCGATGGTGTTTAAGTCTGGTGATTGGGGACGCTAAGGAAGGTGCGAAAGTTCGTTCTCATGTAACTCAAACAATGATTGGACATTCCCAGCTCTGTGAATTGGGGAGTTATCATCTTGATAGATGGCACCCCCTGCAGGAAACAATGCCTGAGCCATTGGATAGACTTGGTCAGCCAAAATGGTTTCATACGCCCTGCCAGTTATCCGTCCTTTCAAGGTGATCAAGGGACCTGCAGGAAACCACGATATGACCGCCCAGAGCATGAGAGATCGACCAATATGCTGCATTGTTGGGAACAGACAGTCTGGGTTGTATGCTTCTGAGGGTGTACTCCACACGTAAACACGTACTGCGGTGGAGAATAGTGTGAATACGGATTCATCTGACCACATTAAGCGCTTCCATGCATCAGCAGTCCTCGTTGTATGTTCTTGGTACCACTGTCATCGCCGTTGTGCATTCACCCGGGTCGCCAGAGGTTTTGCAATAGTAGCTCTGCCATGAATATCTTGTTTATGCACTTCCCTGCGCACTGTTTTCGTTGATACTGCTGTCTGGAGATGCAGATTGAGCTCCACTCTAATTTACGGCGACGTGGTCTTCTTATAATAAAAGCAAGCATTTTCGTACGGAATGTTACGATAAATATCCACAAGGCTGTCTGCGTACGATAAGTTAATAAACTATACCCTTCCGAACTGCAAATTAAAATCACTTTATTTACACTCTAAAAAGTCTAGTTAAAACATGCGAGATCTTTCAAGGTCACGAGGCCCCATCCTCAGGCTAAGTGCCATGAAACACCGAGAGGCAACCACTATATACATCATACGTCACCCACAATGCACTCTGTCATTCGCACAAATGATGCTATTGTAAAATGTTAAAGTTCAAAGGAAGTAAGTAACAAAATATTATGTAAATTCCTCATCTTCATGAAGTTGAGTGTTAGGTGTAACTTAGCTGCCTCCACTGTCGAGGGACGAATGCTGGAAGTTCTGTATTACAACAGGTTGGCCCATACTTGATAATAAACAAACTTTCTGAGAGGAAGACGGTACGTTTATTAACGTTGGAATAAAGAACTTTATATTTAATCCAGTCTGGTGAGAACCCCTCCTGGTTAACGGCATTAGTTACAGCCGTAGAAGTTGATCCTGAACGGAGAGAATATTTATGTTCAGAAATCCGTATGCTGAACGTCCTAAGTGTAGACCCAATGTAGTAACGAACAGCAACACCAGGGTCCTCATGGACCAGAGGGATGCAATATGCACCAGGTTTATTCAGGGTTGTGACTTTGTCTCGGTCGTTACGTACCAGGGAAAAGACATTTCTGGTAGTCACTCTAAAATTTAAATTATGTTTGTGACAAGCTTTTTAAGGATAGAAACAAGAGGAGGGAAAAATTCTACCTTGCCAACAAATTTGGTTAGAGAAGTCTCAGCCAACAGAGTCGTAGACCTCGACCGCTGGAATCTCAACAATATTCTCCGAAAGAAATGGTTAGAAAAGCCAAAAGCTCGGACCATGTTTAAAACTCTGTTTAATTCCTCTTGTCGAGCTCTATAAGAAGAGGAATGCGTAAACGCACGTTGTATTAGAAAACGGAAGACAGAGGCTTTGTGATCAGAAGGGCTGGAGGAGGAAAGCGGAATAAGACAGGAAACGAAAGTAGGTTTACGATAGACCGAGTACTTAATTTGATGGGAGACAAAGTCCCGAGTTAGAAGTATATTCAAAAAAGGTAGCTTCCCCTCACTCTCTAGTTCCCTCGTGAACTTAATGGATGGGAATTGGGAGGATAAACATTCCGTAAATTCGTCCAGTATAGACAGAGAATGGGGCCAGAATACCAAAACATCGTCTACATACCTGATCATGAGAGACGGTTGGTAGGGGAATTCCAACAAAACAGTTTCCTCAAGGGACTGAAGGAGAATTTCAGATAGAATGGGAGAGAGTTGGGAGCCCATTGGTGCTCTCTCCCTTTGCTGGAAAAATTTACCATCGAATTTGAAATAAGAACGTCTGGCTACAAATTAAGGGCTGCATCAGCTTCTAAAGGGGAAATAGAACTGTCATTCTACAATTTATCAGCGATAATAGAATGAACAGTATCAAGAGGAACATTTACGAACAGGGACACGACATCAAGTGATGCCATGACAAACCCAGAACCAAGAGAGTTGAAGGCTTTGATTGCGTGTCAATGCCTGAGTGGAACTTTTAATGGAAACAGAAGAGTTTGAAATAAAAGGCTTCGAAAAAGAAGCCAAAGCAGTCTCCAGCGTGCGGGTAGGATTAGCATACCCAGAGACTAATAACCTAAGCGGTAAACCAGGTTGATGTGTCTTCGGCTTACCGAAGACCTCGGGGATCCTTGGTCCAACTAGGGGTTTCATTTTGGACGAAATGGAAGAGGGAAGGAGAGACCATGGTTTTTCATCTTTCCTAATTCGGTAATAGTAGCTGAAGTCGGGTTAGACCTAAGAACTCAGTGAGGAATCAGATCTATAGCCTTTATTAACTTATCGTACGCAGACAGTCTTGTGGATGTTTTTGTGGTCTTCTTATTGCGGGTAATGATCCTCTTTAATGTTTATCAGTCAGCGTCGTTTATCTGCTGCTCTTGTGTTTGGCAGACGAAGTTTTGCCACGAATACGGTATGCTATCATGAAGCTATACAGTAGCTCTCGATACCCCCACTACCCTGATCACTGTTGTCACGGAGGCACCAACTAACCGGCCACTAACAATTAGCCCTCTTTCGAAGTCCGGTAGGTAGCTCATTTCGTCGTCATCCTAACAGAAATTTTGCAACAAGACACTTGAGGTTCTAAACAAAGGCTATTACAACCAACAAGTGGTGGATACCTTTGCGTATTGCGACGTACGCAGCTGGATTAAAAGTCACGTCTCTCAGCGTGGTGTTCACATTATTCTGTCCAACCCCTGTATTTAGAAGGTGAAGGCACTGGGAAGGCGTGACGCAGGTATTAAGCCCCTAAAATGCGGAAAGTAGAAGTCTTGCCTGAATTTAAATGATGGTCGGCGCCAGGAAGGCGGGGACAGCATCCCAGCAACTGCAGGCATTGTTACTCGTTCGGTGGTACGAAGGTGGACGCACATACACTCAACGTTCCAGAAGCGCGAGACCGCCACTGGTTGACAGCCGAGGTGAACGCCATTTCGCATTTGCTGTCCGGAACAACAGTCGGCTCATAATCCCTCATTGAACGCCGGACTGCAACCAGAGCTCACAGATAAACGTTTCCAAGGACGCAATCCAGCGGATAGGCTAAGGTGTCGACAGTTTAATGCTCCTATATTGACCGACCGTCAACGACAGCATTGTCTGCAGTGGGCACAGAAGCCTGAAAAAGAATCACACGGTCCGATGAGTAGAGGTTCCAGCTCCAACATTCCGACGGACGAGTAGATATTCGATCCCGAGTGGGTTAACAGCTGCAACCACACTGCACGGTTGGAAGAAAACAGCCATTGGCGGTGGTATCATGATATAGGATTGTTCTCATTAACATCCCTGGGTCCCGTCATTCTCGTTGAACCCAGAACACTCATCAGCAAATCCTACCTTCGCATAGTTCATCCAAAATGCGTCCATACATGCTGACCGTGTATCCGGATGGGACCGGACTCTTTCACAAAGGCAATTGTGACGTACCTACCTCAGAAATGACGCACATATCATGACGGCAAAGTTGCAGCGGTAAACGTCGTTGGTGACTCCGCCACTGACAAATTTGTTTCGCTATGTTGGCGCCCTACCGAAAAATGAATCTCCTGGTCTTTGGGCTCTTCGGGAAATGTGTGATGTTCGTTCAACACATCGTCTGGAATAAGTCAGAATTCTTTCTGCTCCTATATTTAGTTCTCCTTCAAGCGTGGTTTGCCGGCTGACCCGGAAACCTACGATTCCGTCCCAGCACTTTGTCAAAGGGGAGGGAGGATGAATGTGCTGTACCTACCTCAGAGATTACGCACATGCCAAGACGGCAAAGTTCCAGCGACCATTTTGGTCGGTGTAGCTTAATTGGAAAAGCTTCGCCTCCAGAGAAGAAGGATGCGAGTTCGATTTTCGCCACCGGCAAAATGGCTTTTACGCTACGGGACTTGAAAAATATTTGAATAGTTACATGCCCAGCTGGGCATGTGCAGAAATTATTTACCTGCCCGGATAATAAAAGCTGGATGCCGAGGAAAATGTATCTTTTATGATAACAAATCAGAGCCCTCATTATTTTTAAGTTAAAAAATATGAACTTTTTTTACATGTTTTGCATTTTCGTTTTAAGGTTCTGTATGCATAATGTTCAATGCACAAAAGCGTGTATCTCAAGTTTTAAGATGATGATGCTGAAATTGGTATGAAATGGTATGATGATGAAATTGGTATTTGAGAAATTTAGTGATTCTGCTATGTTCCATTCGTTAAAGTTTTCACCCACTGTCACTAAACACCGGAGGCTAGTTCCATCAGAGGCATGCATCCCGTCGCTGACTATAAACAACATTTAGAGCAAAACTACATATGGTTCTAATTTCTGGACCTGCAGTATAATATGATTAAACAAGTGATATTCCTCTGTCCTTGGGACTCCGTAACAATAATGCAACTCTTGTTGATTAGCACTGAAATGAAACACGGTGACTGTCTTTCTTCTTGTACATAGTTGGAATTTTTTTTTTTTTTGATTGGAGATTTAACGACCACCGTGAACAACTCAGTGGGCTTATAAGCAGTTGCCCGTCCTTAATTTAGGACCACTGGTTCCAGGGAAGGTAGAGTCAGTGCCGTAAGACAAGCACAACATACATGCCTCACCGGGATTCGAAGCCGGACGCATCTCGGATGAATGATCAGAAACCATCGATTAGACCACTGCGCCACCGGAGCAGTCGTCTAAGCATCGAAATTCTATTCCAAACTTTATTTTAAAATTTAGTTGCCCGGACCAGAGATGGAAACGGGTCACGGGTGAAAGGGTCGACAATTTCTAGCGGGTCCAACGGGTCGGGTCAAGGTATTCCTGACCCGATTTTGACCCAGTTTTATTCCCGTTTTATTTTTTGAAAAGAGAAAAATATATTTCAAAGAAAAATGCGCGTGGTGGAATTCTGTAGTCGCCCACGGAGTGAATAATGATGTGCCATGCAAAAATATTGTCGTCTCTTTCTTAAAGCAACGAAGATTTCCCCGACCTACGTCAGACACACGGACACCATATCGTAAAAAGATACTACTTTTGCGTTCTTTTACAGTGCGATTGTCCACTGCAAGGTACAGACAAACGCCATTCGCCTGCTTCTCAGTTGATTCGCACTCTCTCCGTGCGAAGTTCACTGTATGACTAAGAGTTACTTTTCACAACGCATCTTTTGCATTGAGCATTCAGAGATTTTCGACTGATGTGCTAACATCACGTTTCCATGACATGTCATGTCGAAATTAACTCCTTATTTGTTAATATAGATGGATTTAATATTAAGGAGGTTCAGAAAGGCGTCGAGGCCAACAAATACGTGCTTGTTGAAAACCACAAGGGGAAGAGTGAATGCTGGATATTGTTTCGTCTCATTAAGGAAGCGGTGAATAATTATGTATTGTTTGGTCTTGCTTGTTGTTCAAAATGTGGAAAGTGTATAATTACGAAGAAAAATGTCGTCGGTGTAACAAAAGATTATGGAAACAAAAATCTAACGGACCATATGAAAGTATGCGCACCTCCATCAAAGCATGAAAGAGTGAACAATCTAAATACATTTAAAAAAATACATTTGTGCAATCATAAATAATTATTCCCATTTATAATATACAGCATGGTCAAGGTCATAGTCAGCCATTACTTCTGGATTACGCAAAATAGTGGTATAAAAATGGCACTAAAATTTAGCAAGTAACCAAATTTTATTATTAAAAAAGGATTTTAGTTGTTAAATATCAAGGAATTATTGGGATGAATATATATATTACGTTTATATGTAAATATGTATAAATTGAGTTTCGAATTTATAGTTCAAAGCAGATTATTTCGGGTCAGTTACGGGTCCGGTTCCGAAATTTTTGACTCGTGTCCAACTCTGATCACTACTGTTGTAGCTGCGGGTGATTTGTCGCACTGTGGCCCTGCGGTCGCTGCGAACAGTGCGCGACAGTCTCCGTTCCCCCTTGTCATCAATGAGCTGCGGACGACACACGGCTGGACGATAGTTCGTCGTTTGGCCATCTTTGCACCACTTTCGATACGTACTCGCTACAGCGGCACGTGAACAACCCACAAGCCAAGCCGTTTCCCAGATCGTAGTTTGGAGGCGCCGTTCCATCACGATTTGTCCTTTGTCAAGCTCCAATAAATCGGCAGTTTTTCCCATTCTGACTCCGAACACTCAACTAACCGAAAGCCGGTCCTCGGGTTGTATATATGCTGCTCTGTGAACTTCACTTGCGCCACCGTTCGGTCTCCAGGCGCGTTCATTTCTCTAGACTGGGGTGACCATAATGTAATGTCTCATCGGTGTAAATTAGAGACAGGCGACTCCTTACAGCCTCAGTGTGGTCGTTAAACCCTCTACAGCAACAACAGAAATTGTTGAAGCGATCTGTTATTCAGTTCGCTCTCTATCTGCCTTAAAAAAGCCACATGGTTGATGTGCAAAAGCTTGAAAACCACAATTTCAATTTTAGACCAATAAATTCGGATCACTACTACAATTTTACTATTTAAAAAAAAATGGGAGATTTGATGATTTAACTACAGTACACTGTAAAAAATAATTGGTGTGAATTAACGGAAAATTTCTGAAAATAACGCGCAGCAAAGTTGCCGGTATAGGTATCCGGGTTTTTCAGAAATTTCCGTTTTTGCCCGTTCATTTTAACTTCCGTATTTTCACAGATATTACCGTAGACAGAAATTCCGTTTATTTCAGAAAAATCCATTTCTGGTTTTTCCGTACTTGAATTGAAATTTCGCGAAATCAATAAATCTGCACAGCACTTACCCGCAGAGGTCAGGATCGTACACCCGACGTTATATAGCTTTCAAAATGCGACTTTATTTACAAAACAGAAAAAAAAAAAATACACTTGTGAAACATTGCTCCGGGGCTCATGCCGGGTTGTGACACAGGCAACTAGTGCCTTTACCAACTGAGCCACAACACTCGCCAACCTGACTCACGTATGTCATAAAACGAATCGCACGACAAAGAAATTTTGTTTTTTGTCTTTAATGTGAGTGATTTAGTCATTTTATTTTCTGTTGGAGCTTATTATTTTTCTGACTAGGTTTGTAATTTATTATTTTTCCAACAGAAGGACTTTTCAAATATTAAGCATTTTTCATCGTGGTTTTTCGAAGCAACAAATTGCTTTGCAACATGATTTTTTTTAACTGACAATGATTCATTTATCTTTAAAAAAGGCGAAATGTACTTTTTATAGTATTATTTCACACACACAAAAAAACTAAATATGAAATTTACTCTCGATAGCTATAATAGCTTTTGTCTTAAGTTGTCCAAAGACTGATACACAGACATCGTATAATCATCTGTACAAGAAGTACCCGGTTTCTTACAGTAACACAATATATAATAAGTAGCTGGTGCACCAAATAGGGGAAAGGAGAAATATCCTGGGCCACAAAAAAAAAAAAAAAAAAAAAAATCTATGTGATATGCTATCTACAATATCCGATCTCGCTACGGAACTTCAAAATTCGATAGACGATTGAAATTTGAAAGTTAATCAAACCTCAAGTATTTCCACGAATCGCTACTATTAGAGGAAATTTCTCGTCATACGGATACGGAAAAAGTGAGAATGGGCATTTTCCGTTCTCACTTTTTTCTGAAAATTCAGAATTTTCCGTTAACAGATCTTTAAAACGGTAATTTACCGTTAATATAAGAAAGAAACTGCGGAAAGGTTTCTGAAAATTCAGAATTTTCCCGTGGCACGAAAAGTCCGTTAAATTCAGGTTTTTTTTCCGTCATTTCACGGAAAGGTAGTATCAGAAACATGCTTCGTTAATTCACGAAAGAAATGACGGACACTTGTCCGTGAATTTCAGAAAAATTTTTACAGTGTAAATAGTACAGATTAAAACGAATAAGCACTTTAGACTTACATGAATACATAGCATAGCAACGAATCTTAAAGAAGATATCATGTGGAAGCACTTTTTGGAAAAACATCCTAATGTTGCTTGTTTTGTTTTATATTTATGTTCCCTTTCATTTCCTGGAATAACGCATAGTGCATTAAACACCTCGTCATTAGCGTGGCCTGTTGCTTCAAAAAATGTTGGAGATTTTCCACACAATCAGTGGATGTTGCATACGACGGTGGGCGAAGTTTCTCCATTTTGCTTTCTTCTCTCGCTTCAGCAGTGCTTTTCTATCAGCATTCTTCCACTAGCACGCCAAGATTACCCTGCGCTGTTGCAATTTCGTGACATCGTTTCTATTGCTCCAATCCAGAGCAGGGTGCATATTTTCTCTGCCTCGTTAAATACGGAATTTAATTTTTTTATTTTTTTTTTTACTTTGCTTGTTCAAAGTGATCTTCTTAGCTTTTCTCTCCCTTGTTAGGTCCGGGGATTTCATTAAATTTTATTCGTTAAAAACGATCAAATTACCTTTGAATTAATATTATACCAAACAAAAGTTCCTGTCTTGCTTATTAAATCCGGGATGCTGCTAATTAGAATTCACTGTAATCGGGTTCTACTGTATACCCACTTTTTCGTTATACAAAACATATTTGGGATTTTTACTCCCGTAAACACAGTTCTGATTAACGTATGGGTGGTATATTTATCCTACGGTGCTGCCTCTGTTCCTTCTCAAGAACCAATGTCCCTAAATTAGAGACAAATGACTCTCCTCAACCACCAGCATAGCGAAGTTGGTTAAGTAGCGAAGTTGGTTAAGTCGAGGCGGACGTTTCTGACGGGTGTTCGAATCCCGGTCCTGTCGGCCATCTGGTCTGCGGTTTTACCGGGGTTTTCCGCAGACTCTCTGTGTTTGGGGACGCGAATGCGTAGATGGCTCCCTGTAAAGTTGGCCCCGGACGCACTTTGTCCCTTATCCGTAAGCAGCAGAGGAATGGCAAGCCGGCTGCATTAATTTGCCAGTAACTTTCAACGACGTGTAGTGGTCTTTGCGCGACTCAATACGCTATGGGCGGACAAAATGGATGAATGGACTCTCCTCGTCAAACTCCGAAGAAAAAAAATGTTTTAACAATTGTTTTTTTCTTTAACTTGTTCGAACTACAGAAAAATATGGCAATAACGATTCTGAAAACCGTACGTCACTAAATCAGAAAGAACGTACGTTGTTAACTGAAATACGAAAGCAGACGGGGAAACGAAGAAAATACTCAATTCATTTAATGTGATACATTATTAAAACACAGAACTACAAGCTTTCTTTCAACTGCGGGGTATTCTGAAATTACTTCGCTCAGAACACAGACAATAAATGCTTTGTCACTGTGATTGCATTGAAGTGATTTCTGACGAAGCTCTGCCGAAGTAGGGTTTCATGCATTTATAAACCAGTTGCACTGAATTGCATGCTCTCTTCAGCATTTTTTTTTTTTCACCTTTTTCATACACCTCTACATCACAATCAGCAGGAAAACCAGTTTCATCCCAGTTCATAAAACAATGAATTATGCGGCATTATGACAGTTCAGAAACCACAGAAACAAACTTGACAAAGAGATAGCATTTCCTAGCGCCTACGGTTTTGCTATATCAGTACATAAGACATACACCGAAGAGCAAAAACATTATGACCAGCGTGTCTTTATGTAAATCGAAGCAACTGCAGGTAAACGACGTCACGTGTGAAGGTCATGAAAAGGTATAAATAACAGTTGATACTGAGCTCTGTTAATCACTGTTATTCTTGATCTTCAGGTGCGAAAGGCAGGCCACATTGTATAATGGCCAAATGAGGTCAAAGCATTTCCGAGATTGTAAAGCTTGTGGAGTGCTCACGGTCTCTCGTGGTTAGTACCTTCAAAATATGGTCCGACGACAAAAAAACACACTGTTACAAAAAATCTACTTAAAAATGAGAATCTGCACCTACTCGGGCTTTTTTTTAAGTTCAATCGTATCGTAAAGAGTACATAACATGCTCAAATATAAGAAACCATATGTACTTACAAATAACTGCATCAATAAATACAAATATAATCTCGTATTACTTCATTTTAGATATTATAGATTTCAAGAGAAATTGTTCAATAAATGTGTAAAGTGACACACATAAATAATTAGTACAACAAAGTCACTGATCACAAGTAATTTACACTGTTGGCCACCCAAAATGCAACACCAAGAAGGAAGCATCCGATTGGCCTGAAATTCACAGCATGCGTCGCCCGTGAGAGGACATGCACACGATTATTAGCATTGCAGGGCATATGCAAATCATGTGCGCCCGGCGCACCACCGAGAAGCACTATAAAAAGGCTGCACAGAAGGCGGGGTGTAACAGGTGTGGAAGTGTGTTGTGCTGCAAGACCTGTGCGTGGGAAGCTTCCTGATGCCTCGTCGCAGAATAAGGCAGTCATTCCAGCACGTTCCGGAATTCGACAGAGGACGAATGGTGGCTTATCGTGACAGCGGTTTATCGTACCGAGACATCGGCGCCCGTGCGGGACGACATCCAGCCACAATGAGGCGAGTATGGATTCGGTGGGTGCACGAGGGACGGACGGACCGACGTAAGCGATTACCGCAGCCGCGGCACACCACCGAACGAGAGGACCGGCATGTTGTGCGGCGGACATTGACGGCTCGCACCGCCGCATCACGAACGTAATTTAGCGCAGGAATTAGGGTGTGTTGCGCAACAACCTGTGTCAGCACGTACCGTTTGACGTCGTCTGCAGGAGTGGGGACTTGTCGCACGGCGCCCATTGCTCCGATTACCATTGACGTTACAACACCGGCGAGTGCGGCGGCAGCGGGCCGTTGAACGCCGCACCTGGACTACGGAATGGCACGACATTGTCTTCTCCGACGAATCCCGCTTCTGCCTGCAACACCGCGATGGTCGGATCCGCGTGTGCACCGCGGCGGGAGACTGTATGATGCCTGCATTATGCATCGCCATACTGGTCCGTCGCCTGGCGTTATGGTTTGGCGCGCAATTGGATATGACACCCGCACCCCTCTGGTACGCATCGCCGGTACACTCAACAGCCACCGCTACATCTCCGACGTTTTGGAGCCTGTAGTCCTCCCTTACCTGCAGGATCTGCCAGCGGCCACGTTTCAACAGGACAATGCGCGCACGCACGTGGCACGTATCGTGCAACAAGTCTTCACGGCCCACCAGGAGTCACTGCTGCAGTGGCCCACCTGTTCTCCCGATATGTCGCCCATCGAACACGTCTGGTCACTGATCGGCAACCGAGTGGCCCGGTAAGCACCACCCGCGGCTACGCCCGATGAACTGTGGCAACGTGTGGACTGTGGAAGCAGCCTGGACCGACATACCCCAAGCCCACATCCAAAGCCTCTTTCGTTTGATGCAGCGGCGTGTAGCGGCCGTTATTGCCAGCGATGGGGAACACGCGAACTATTGATGTCTGCGTGTTCCGCAAGTCGCACGGGGCCTGTAAGCTCAATCGTTTCATCTTTGTATCTGTTGTTATGTGTCCAGTAAATCTGGCTTTGCTATCTCGTGTCCTTCTTGGTGTTGCATTTTGGGTGGCCAGCAGTGTATTTATGCAAAAAGTATCTTTGTGTACGTTTTTAAATCAACTACGTTTCTGTCAATCTCATAAATAATATATTGTCGCTTCATCACTATATTTATCATAAAATTGTGAGGTGCATTTGCCCAGCATGCGACGAGTATAACTATTATTCCAGGTGTGCCATCGAATAATATACTTCCAGTTGATTCTATGAATAAATGAGTATGTATGGATTCCAAATTTGAAATCGAGCTGCGGATGGCTTAGTGGTTAGAGATTCAGACTACTGATGGGAGGAGGGGGGGGGGCAGGTTCAAACCTAGCCTAAGAGGACTGAAGCTGGGGGTTGTGCGTGGTGGTGTGAGTTTTTAACAATTGCTGAATATCCGCCGTACATCGGACGAGCACGTTAAGTGACGGCCCGGCGTAGATATAAAAGATCATATGTAGAGGATTTTAGGAAAGGAGTGTTTGACCCCAGGTCTTAAACAACCCTTAGAAATAGGAAGCTAGGAAATTTGGGCCACAGTGCCCGATAGGAAAGTGACACGGAAGCGAAGTAGAAAGGGGGAGGAAGACACCCTTATTTATTACCGGGGGAGGGGGCAGTACCCGGGGTCCGACGGCTTAACGTGCCCATCTGACGCACGGCAGATATTTAGTGGATCGGGCGGTTCGTGTCTGCCTGGTATCGAACCTGAGGTCCTTTCCGTGGCAGTCACGAACGTTGCCCACCAGGCCACCCGCGGCCGCGGCCCCGTGTAGGAATTCCCCGTTTACATATAAAGGTGTTCATTCTTAAGCCCCCCCCCCCCCCCAATTTCTCTCTGCCTTCTATGTTCAAAATCGTAAGCTTGTACGGTGGCGCCATCTAGTGTTCTCTCTAACTTACAAACTCTCCTGTCACATAGAATGAAAATACCAATGTTTACCACAATAAAAGGTTTATTACACATCGACTATAGTTTCGCAGAGCGTTTGGCTCGCCATAATTAGGACAAATGGTGCGTGAACATTCAAATCATTGTGGCATCATCAGAGTTCTGACTCACGGTTTTTCGTGAGTTGTTTCCACGCGCGTGAAAGAAATGGAGTCGACGTCATGTCGTTGACAAGCCGTGAAGAGTTCTGGTATATGTGGAAACCTTCTAATACATTCAGCTTGATAGTAGAATCAAGTTTATCAATAAGCCTAGCGTTTGCAAACAAAAATTTATGGTTATTTTCGTGACAGTGTTGGGCTATAGACGATTTCTTCAGTTCACAGTGCCGTACGTAAGCCTTGTGTTCCTTCAGACGGAAACTCAAAGCCCTGCGGGTCTGTCCTATATATGAAAGTCCCACATTCAC
Source organism: Macrothele yani (assembly GCA_039090855.1). Classification (NCBI taxonomy): domain Eukaryota; kingdom Metazoa; phylum Arthropoda; class Arachnida; order Araneae; family Macrothelidae; genus Macrothele; species Macrothele yani. Next base: position 138,823,235 of record CM077024.1, on the reverse strand, counting down.
AAGGTATAATGTGCATCTGTGGTTTGTGTTGGAACAGCGAATCCGATCTGCGGCGGCTCAAACAACAAACAAACAAGAGTTGAAGGAACTGCCGCTAACGTGTTGGCACCAGATACCACATGACACTAATCCACTGGAATCAATAGCTGTCAGTATACGATACACTAAACACTCAAGAATATATGATCCGCAGAGTTAACAGATTTATTATATTAAAATATATAATTATACATACTAAAGATCCAAGATCTTTCGGTTCAGCAGCTGAACCATCATCAAGTAAAAGATATCAGGATGTTAAAAGCTACCGCGTGTTAAATATAAACCGGACAATGTTCATGACGTGTAAAATCATACTGCGCAATTTTAAAATTGTTCCTTTCCGTCAGTTACGTGGACTAGTTCGTTGTCGCATCCTTGTTTGCGGGGAGGGGGGGGTGAGGTAGTTTATGAATTGTATGAAAGTTTGGTTTTTAACAGCATGGAATTCGCTTGTTAAAAAACCATACTTTCATGCCATTCATAATCTACCTCTACCCCCCCCCCCCCGCAAGTGAGGATGAGACAACGAGCCAGTCCACGTAACTAATGGAAATGAACAATTTTGCGATTGCGCAGTATGATTTTACACGTCCTGAACATTGTCCGGTTTATATTTAACACCCGGTAGCTTTTAACTTCCTGATGTCTTTTACCTGATGATGGTTCAGCTGATGAACCAAAAGATCTTGGATTTTTAGTATGTATATATTTTAATACAAATAAATCTTTTAACTCTGCGGATCATATTGCTAGCAGAACTGATCAATGTTAAACAACTGAAATTTTAGATTGGATACCAAGGGGCAGAAAAAGATCCAGAAGAAGACCGCGTGGCAGATGAGTGGATGAAATTCAGAATGCTGCAGTAACAAGCTCAAGACAGAAAGTTGTGGAAGGCATTTGAGCGGACCATCCATCAGCAGTGGGTTGATAATGATTGATGATGATTTAGGGGCGAATATAGAAATTTTTTTCGGGGTGGGGCGAAAAAAATGAAAGTTTTTAAAATCCATCAGGACAAAATAAAAGTTAATAAAAAATAGAAAAAATTAAAGCATCATTTTCTTGATGCAGTTTTTCGTAAAATAAATTGATGCAGTTTTTCTAATGTAAGTCGCACTTTAACGAAAAAATGAAACACTTGGAGGCCCTTGTCTTCCTAAATACCCTGGAGGATATGCACGAGTTATATATATATATATATATATACATATATATAGGATGTGGGATGTAAGGTCAGGTGATGCGTAACATCACAGCCTCTCCTTGACAAATGTCAACCCCGCCTTCTCGTGGTGCATCCTGTTCCCACTAAAGGGGCTCTGACGACCGCCAATAGCGGTATAACTATACCATCGGGATTAGAGGAAATTCTATCCCACACTCACCAACCCGCTTGGCCAGCGTGGTGAGTTATGGCCAAACCCCTCCAAAATGATTCCACAACTTAAATCTTGGCCCTCAGTCTCCGGCAGCTGGAATGTACCTGGCCAAGGCAGCGGCCAGTGCGACATGAAGGCAGAGGGTGCTAAGAATCCCCGGAGGACCGGACTAGGCTGCCATCTGATGCTGACCTTGGCTACTTACAATGGACGCTCCCTATCTTCTGATTCAAGGCTTCTTGAATTGGAAGAGGAACTACAAAGGATCAAGTGGGACATCGTGGGGCTAAGTGAGGTAAGGAGAAAAGGAGAAGATCTCATCGAACTGAAAAGTGGACATCTCTTCTACTATCGTGGGACACATACTGGCAGAACTAGTGGTGTTGGATTTATAATAAACAAGAAACTGAAGGATAAAGTTGTAGAAGTTGAAAGTTCCTCTGACAGAGCTGCACGACTTGTTATCCAACTCTCGAAAAGATACCAGGCTCAGATTATTCAAACTTATGCACCCACCACAAGTCATCCTGAAGAAGAAATTGAAGAATTTTATGAGGAAATTTGTCATCTAAATAATAAAGGTAAGCAGCACTTGAAAATAATTATGGGAGATTTCAATGCAAAAATAGGGCAACGGCAACAGAATGAAACTTCAGTAGGTAAATTCGGTCACGGCAACAGAAACCAGCGTGGAAATACTCTCGTTGAGTTTGCAGAGGCAGAAGGGTTTTTCATCTTGAACTCCTTCTTCAAGAAAAAGCCACACAGGAAATGGACATGGAGACATCCAAATGGGACGACAAGTGAAATTGATTTTATTATGTGTAACAAAAAATTCGTCATAGAAGACTGCAGTGTGCTAAACAAGTTCAACACAGGTAGTGGCCATAGATTGGTGAGATGTAAGATGCACCTCAACACTAAACTTGAACGTGGCAAGCTCATAAGACAAACATAATCTATTGACATAACCAACCTTAAAAAACACCATAATACCTTCAAGTTGGAACTGAAGAACAGGTTCTCTGCTTTAGAAGGCCTAACATCGGAAGAAGTGGACATCTCTGAAGTTAACAGAAAAGTAACCAAAGCTCTTATGGAAACAGCAACAAAATTAGCTGGGTCTAAGAACAAGTTGCATGTAAATAAATTATCAGGAAAAACGAAAATGTTGATGCAAAAAAGAAGAGAGATGAGGACAACTAAAGAAGATGTGACTTCCAAAGTGGAATATATAGAGCTATGCAAGACAGTACGAAAAAGTATCACTGAAGACGTAAGAAAATTCAACTGTGAACTAGTGAGGAAAGCAATTGAAAACAACCAAAGCCTAAAGATAGCAAAGGGACATCTCAGTAAGGGAAGAAAACAGATTATGGCACTGAGAAAAGAAGATGGTTCTGTAACAAGAAATAGAGGCGAAATTTTGACAAGAGTGAAAGATTTCTACTCCAAATTATATGAAAGGGATGATACATGCACTCCAGACATCATGAAAGATACCAGTATCAGAGTTCCTCCAGTCCTTCCAGCAGAAGTTGCACATGCAATCAAGAACATGAAGCGGGGAAAAGCTCCAGGAGAAGATGGAATTACTGTAGACATCATACAAGAAGCAAGTGGAGAAATCGAAACAGTACTCGCCCAAATTTTCACTCGATGCCTTAATGAAGGAAAGATTCCTGAGGATTGGAACACCGCTACAATGATCCTGCTACATAAGAAAGGTGACATTGAGGATCTCGGAAACTACAGACCTATCAGCCTCCTATCAGTAGTTTATAAAATCTTCACTAAAGTTCTTTCACACCGCTTGAAGGTAACACTGGACATGGCTCAACCGAGAGAACAAGCTGGATTCAGGAGTGGCTACAGCACAATAGATCATATCCATGTGCTGAGAGAACTAATTGAAAGAGCGAGGTAATATGAACTTCCATTGTGCATGGCTTTTATCGATTATGAAAAAGCCTTTGATTCGGTGAAACCATCAGCAGTTACAATGGCTCTGAAAACCTGCGGTATTGAAGATGCATACATTAATATTATTAATAACATCTATGAAAATGCAAGTGCAAAGATTAGGCTGTTTGAAAATACAACACACATAAAAATTGGAAAGGGAGTGAGGCAAGCTGACACCATATCTCCGAAGCTCTTTAATGCCACATTGGAGGGTGTTTTTCAGTCACTGAGCTGGGAAAACAAGGGGATAAAGATTAATGGAGATTATCTAACCCACCTTCGTTTTGCTGATGACGTAGTCATTTTGGCAACTAGCCCATCAGAGCTGCAGAGTATGATCCAGGAACTTGCTGACAAGAGTAAAGAAGTGGGATTAAAAATGAACTTTCAGAAGACAAAAGTGATGTTCAATGCTTTTACAAGAAATGAAGATTTATCGATTGATGGAGAAAAGCTGGAGATAACAGACACGTACGTTTATCTTGGACAGCAGATATCAAGTGAGGGTCACATTGATGAAGAAATTAATCGGCGTACAAAACTTGCCTGGAGAGCTTTTGGAAGAAACAGCAAAATTTTCAAGAGCAATATGCCATTATGTCTTAAAAGAAAAGTGTTTGATCAATGCATCCTTCCAGTGCTTACGTATGGTGCAGAGACGTGGACCTTAACTAAAAGAGACATACAAAGGCTGCAGACAACTCAAAGACACGTGGAGAGCTGCATGCTTGGTGTAACCAGGAGAGATAAGAAGAGGAACTCGTGGATCAGAAAAATGACAAGAGTGGAAGACATCATGATCAAAGTTAAATCCCTGAAATGGCAATGGGCTGGACATACTGCCAGAAGGACAGACCATCAATGGACAGCTGAAATTTTAGATTGGATCCCAAGGGACAGGAAAAGACCCAGAAGAAGACCACATGGGAGATGGGTGGATGAAATTCGAAAGTATGCAGGGGTGACATGGAGGAGACTGGCACAAGACAGACCGTTGTGGAGGAAACTTGGGGAGACCTTCGTCCAGCAGTGGATTGATAATGGTTGACAATGATGATGATATAAATAATGACTGTAGTGTGCTAAACAAGTTCAACACAGGTAGTGACCATAGATTGATGAGATGTAAGATGCACCTCAACACTAAACTCGAACGTGGCAAGCTCATAAGACAAACAAAATGTATTGACATAACCAACCTTAAAAAATAATACCTTCAAGTTGGAACTGAAGAACAGATTCTCTGCTTTAGAAGGCCTAACATCGGAAGAAATTGATATTTCTGAAATTAACAGAAAAGTAACCAAAGCTCTTATGGAAACAACAACAAAATTAGCTGGGTCTAAGAACAAGTTGCATGTAAACAAATTATCAGGAAAAACCAAAATGTTGATGCAAAAAAGAAGGGAGATGAGGACAACTAAAGAAGATGTGACTTCCAAAGTGGAATATATAGAGTTATGCAAAACAGTATGAAAAAGTATCCCTGAAGACGTAAGGAAATTCAACTGTGAACTGGTAAGGAAAGCAATTGAAAACAACCAAAGCCTAAAGATAGCAAAGGGACATCTCAGTAAGGGAAGAAAACAGATTATGGCACTGAGAAAAGAAGATGGTTCTGTAACAAGAAATAGAGGCAAAATTTTGACAAGAGTGAAAGATTTCTACTCCAAATTATATGAAAGGGATTATACATGTACTCCAGACATCATGAAAGGTACCAGTACCAGAGTTCTTCCAGTCCTCCCAGCAGAAGTTGCACGTGCAATCAAGAACATGAAGTGCGGAAAAGCTCCAGGAGAAGATGGAATTACTGTAGACATCATACAAGAAGCAAGTGGAGAAATCGAAACAGTACTCGCCCAAATTTTCACTCGATGCCTTAATGAAGGGAAGATTCCTGAGGATTCGAAAAACGCTACAATGATCCTGCTACATAAAAAAGGTGACATTGAGGATCTCAGGAACTACAGACCTATCAGCCTCCTATCAGTAGTTTATAAAATCTTCATTAAAGTTCTTTCACACAGCTTGAAGGTAACACTGGACATGGCTCAACCGAGAGAACAAGCTGGATTCAGGAGTGGCTACAGCACAATGGATCATATCCACGTACTTTGATTGGGTGAAACCATCAGTAGTTACAATGGCTCTGAAATCCTGTGGTACTGAAGATGCATACATTAATATTATTAATAACATCTATGGAAATGCAAGTGCAAAGATTCGGCTGTTTGAAAATACAACACACATAAAAATTGGAAAGGGAGTGAGACAAGGTGACACCATATCTCCGAAGCTCTTTAACGCCACATTGGAAAATGTCTTTCAATCACTGAACTGGGAAAACAATGGGATAAAGATTAATGGAGATTATCTAACCCACCTTCGTTTTGCTGATGACATAGTCATTTTTGCAACTACCCCATCAGAGCTGCAGAGTATGATGCAGGAACTTGCTGACAAGAGTAAAGAAGTGGGATTAAAAATGAACTTTCAGAAGACAAAAGTGATGTCCAATGCTTTTACACGAAATGAAGATTTATCGATTGATGGAGAAAAGCTGGAGATAACAGACACGTACGTTTATCTTGGACAGCAGATATCAAGTGAGGGTCACATTGATGAAGAAATTAATCGGCGTACAAAACTTGCCTGGAGAGCTTTTGGAAGAAACAGCAAAATTTTCAAGAGCAATATGCCATTATGTCTTAAAAGAAAAGTGTTTGATCAATGCATCCTTCCAGTGCTTACGTATGGTGCAGAGACGTGGACCTTAACTAAAAGAGACATACAAAGACTGCAGACAACTCAAAGACACGTGGAGAGCTGCATGCTTGGTGTAACTAGGAGAGATAAGAAGAGGAACTCGTGGATCAGAAAAATGTCAAGAGTGGAAGACATCATGATCAAAGTTAAATCCCTGAAATGGCAATGGGCTGGACATACTGCCAGAAGGACAGACCATCAATGGACAGCTGAAATTTTAGATTGGATCCCAAGGGACAGGAAAAGACCCAGAAGAAGACCACATGGGAGATGGGTGGATGAAATTCGAAAGTATGCGGGAGTGACATGGAGGAGGCTGGCACAAGACAGACCATTGTGGAGGAAACTTGGGGAGACCTTCGTCCAGGAGTGGATTGATAATGGTTGACAATGATGATGATGATGATGATACATATATATATATATATATATATATAGAACCTCGGGGCAACGTATTTGTGGCAAAACTTCGTCTGCGCAACACGCGAGCGACCGGAAAACGATCCTGACTGATAGAGACAGAAGAGCATTAAAGATGATTGTTACCCGTAATAAAAAGACCACGGGGCCGAAAATTAGTGCGAAGTTCAATCTGCATCTCCTGACCCCAGTATCAACAAAAGCAGCATGCAAGAAACTGCATTAACAAGATATTCGTGGTAGAGCTGCTGTTGCAAAACCTCTGGTGACACGGGTGAATGCACAACGGCGACTGCAGTGGTGCCAGGAGCACACAACATGGACTGCAGAAGCATGGAAGCGTGTAATGTGGTAGAATGAATCTACATTCACATTATGACTCACCGCAATATATGCTTACGTGTGGAGAACACCGTCAGAAGCGTATAACCCAGACTGTCTACTCCAAAGGTATGTCAATGTTTGGTAAAGTTTGATTCTGTCAAGCTGTGTGCGGTCACATCGAGGGTTTCATCAGGTCGCCTGATCACCTTGAAAGGAGGGATGACTGGCAGGGCGTATGAAACCATTTTGGCCGACCAAGTTCATCTAATGGCTCAGGCATTATTTCCTGCAGGGGATGAAATCTATCAAGACGATAACACCCAAATTCAAATTACCCGGAATGTCCAATCATAGTTTAAGGAACATGAGGACGAACTTTCACTCATTCCTTGGCCTCACCAATCATCAGACTTAAACATCATCGAGCCATTGTGTTCTGTGTTCGAAAACGCGAGTATCCTCTTGCATAATATCCCGTTATCCTCCTTTTGCATCTCTCCAGGACCTGGAGCAGGTTCTGCATGAAGAATGGTGTGACATCCGACTAACCACCATCCAGGAATTTTATGCCTCTATTCCAAGGAGGATTCAGGAGGTTTTAAATGCCAAAGGTAGTCTCACACCTTACTGGGTACGTAAAACCTTCTTTTCCAAGGTGTTCACATTATTCTGTCCATCCCCTGTATATATCCTACGGGATTTATGTTCTCTCTCTCTGTCATCTTTCTTTTCCTGTTTTCTGTTTGTTTGTTTGTTTTTGTTTTAGCTCTCGAAGAATTTGGACCCCCCTCTGTAATTATTACGTTCTGCCGCCCGTGCATATAGCGTCCATACCTCGCCGGGTAAAAGCTGATTTTGTTGCACGTGGAAGACCACCATCATATTAGGCAGGTGGTCATAATGTTTTGGCTCTTCGGTGTATATCCGGGTAAGAGCTGTTTTGGCGGCAACTGGAGGACCAACGTCATATTAGGCAGGTGGTCATAATGTTTTGGCTCTTCGGTGTATATCCGGGTAAGAGCTGTTTTGGCGGCACGTGGAGCACCAACATCTTATTAGGCAGGTGGTCATAATGTTTTGGCTCTTTGGTGTATATCCAGGTGTAACGTACCAGGAGATGTGACGTACCTGCCCGAAGAACGCACACGACATAAAGGCAGATAGGAATCAGAATAAAACGTCCGCGTAGCTCAATTGGTAGAGCGACTTATTCCGGAATGACGGGATCCGGGTTCGAATCCTGGCGTGGACAGAAATGACGGAGGAATTTACTTCGTTATACAGGTAAGAGCTATTTTGGCGGCAACTGGAGTAACAACATCCTATTAGGCAGGTGGTCATAATATTTTAGCTCTTCGGTGTATATCCGTGTAAGAGCTGTTTTGCCGGCTCATGGAGGACCAACATCATATTAGGCAGGCGGTCGTAATAGTTTGGCTCTTCGGTGTATATCCGGGTAAGAGCTGTTTTGGCGGCACGTGGAGGACCAACATCATATTAGGCAAGTGGTCATAATGTTTTGGCTCTTCGGTGTATATCCGGGTAAGAGCTATTTTGGCGGCACGTGGAGGACCAACATCATATTAAGCAGGTGGTCATAATGTTTTGGCTCTTCGGTGTATATCCGGGTAAGAGCTGTTTTGGTGGCACGTGGAGGACCAACATTATATTAAGCAGGTGGTCATAATGTTTTGGCTCTTCGGTGTATATCCGGGTAAGAGCTGTTTTGGTGGCACGTGGAGGACCAACATTATATTAGGCAGGTGGTCATAATGTTTTGGCTCTTCGGTGTATATCCGGGTAAGAGCTGTTTTGGCGGCACGTGGAGGACCAACATCATATTAGGCAAGTGGTCATAATGTTTTGGCTCTTCGGTGTATATCCGGGTAAGAGCTATTTTGGCGGCACGTGGAGGACCAACATCATATTAGGCAAGTGGTCATAATGTTTTGGCTCTTCGGTGTATATCCGGGTAAGAGCTATTTTGGCGGCACGTGGAGGACCAACATCATATTAAGCAGGTGGTCATAATGTTTTGGCTCTTCGGTGTATATCCGGGTAAGAGCTGTTTTGGTGGCACGTGGAGGACCAACATTATATTAGGCAGGTGGTCATAATGCTTTGGCTCTTCGGTGTATATCCGGGTAAGAGCTATTTTGGCGGCACGTGGAGGACCAACATCATATTAAGCAGGTGGTCATAATGTTTTGGCTCTTCGGTGTATATCCGGGTAAGAGCTGTTTTAGTGGCACGTGGAGGACCAACATTATATTAGGCAGGTGGTCATAATGTTTTGGCTCTTCGGTGTATATCCGGGTAAGAGCTGTTTTGGCGGCACGTGGAGGACCAACATCATATTAGGCAGGTGGTCATAATGTTTTGGCTCTTCGGTGTATTTGGAATGCCATTACAGAAAACCAGTATTGCCACCTGCCGCAAAAAATTTTGAGAAGCAATGAAATCCACCTTCTATATGTATATTTTGAAATGTTCTCTAAGGAACACAAACAATTACAAACTGACGAATTTAAGTTTTCAGAATGACTTGCAAACATTACAAGTAAGACAGGTGGGAGAAAAAGCTTTTTATTCTTTTTTCTTTTCTTTTTTTTTAATTGCTGAGTGTACAAGGATTCTAATCAAGTGCCACGCCTGACATCATATCTCATTTTAACAGGAATGTTGTAAGAGGAAAGGTTAATTCCCCTTCATGCTCTTTACTTTTTCTCTCTCTCTCTCTCTCTCTCTCTCTCTCTCTCTCTCTCTCTCTGTCTCTCTCTCTCTCTCTCTCTCTCTCTCTCTCTCTCTCTCTCTCTCTCTCTCTCTCTCTCTCTCTCTCTCTCTCTCTCTCTCTCTCTTTCTTTCTTTCTCTCCGTACCATTTTTTAATGCGTATGTGCTACTCTAAAAGGTTTACTGAGAGAAAAAAAATTTCTTTTCAGAATTCACAAAATTTAACAAGTCACTCGTGTTAATTAAGATGGCGTCGTTTGTGTATTCAGTTAATTGCTAATGCAAATAGTGCTGGAAAAGAATGTCGAGTCTAATGAAGAATGTTGGGGTTGGGGGAAAGAGACGTAATGAGAAACATTCAAATAAACTAGTGAGTAAATTGTTGCTTAAAACGATTTTTCGTTCCTCTGGAAAGGAATTCCAATTTCTGAACGCCAAAATGGCTAGCTCACTGGTTTATTTTATTACAAAGCTCAAGTTCTAAAAGTAAATACCTACACATCATGTAAAAGTATTCAATTTTAATTTATGACTAAAATCGCCTCACTCCATTTTCTGGCTCGCTTTTCGAAATTAGAATGCTGTTAATACGAGGGAGGATCGAAAAGTAACGCATAGCAATTTTTTTCTCTCTGCAGGCTGCAAGCGACAGGTTGCAGTTCGGCAGACAACGAGTTTGAATATCACGCAACAGACCGGTTTGGCTGGATCATGAAGAACGACAACGAGTTTGAATATCAGACCGGTCTGGCTGGATCATGAAAAACGACAACGAGTTTGAATATCAGACCAGTTTGGCTGAATCATGAAAAACGACAACGAGTTTGAATATCAGACCGGTTTGGCAGGTGTCGCCGTGGTGGAAGACAGTGTGAACGACGGCACAAAGATGTTGCGTTTGTTAGCGTCGTCTACGAATGAAAAAGAGCAATGCGATGTAGTCCGATATTTGAGGGCTAAACGAAAATTTCGAAGGAAATTCACAAAGAAATGGTCGAAGTGCATGGTGGTGATTGCCTGGACCGCAGCAACATCTCCAGATGGTGCAGTTTCTTTGCAGAGGGCCGTGGCAACCTTACCGATCCACCACGTTCCGGTCGACCTGTAACTGCGTCATCAGCTGCGACTGTGAGAGGCATTGAACAGGCAGTTCTGAGTGACCGGCGGATCCATCTGCGCACATTGACACAGAAGTTCAACATTTCGTACGGTATAGCGTACGGTGTTGTGCATGACAAATTGCAATTTCGCAAGGTCAGTGCGGGATGAGTACCCAAGAACTTGACAGACGACCAGAAGGGACAGAGATTGTTGTCATCCTTGGTTCACTTGATGCGTTACAAAGAAGGACATGACTTTCCGGCAGGTGTAATAACGAGCGATGAGTCCTGGGCGTACCACTACACTCGCTAAACAAAGAAGGCCAGTATGGTGTGGAAGCATTCCGACACCCCGCCACCAAAGAAAAAAAATCAGAGTAATCCTATCTGCGCAAAAAGTCCTCATGACGGTGTTCTGGAACATGCATAGCGTTCTTCTGGTGGTGTTTCATCCAACGGGGATCACTGTGAATGAGAAAACCTACGCTAACACATTGACAAAATTGCGTCGTTCACTTCGTGACAAAAGACCCGACAGGGACGCTGCAAATGTCAGACTGCTTCATGACAACGCTCGCTCACATGTTGCACAGACACGTTCGTGTCAAAATTGCGCAATTTGGTTGGGAGGTGCTCCGGCACCCACCGTACAGTCCGCACCTGGCTCCTTCGGACTTCTATCTGCTTGGTGCCTTGAAAAGATTCTTGGGCGGCCAACGCTTCGATTCGGCTGATGAAATCAAATCGGCTGTCCACAGGTGGCTATACGCCCAGAAAACGGACTTTTATGAACAACGTATACTGAAACTGGTACCACGCTGGGATAAATCTCCCAACGTCTTGGTTCTGATGTTGAAAAAAGCTTACAAATGTAGTTTCACTGTGTATATGTTTTGTTTTGCCCATCTATTAAACTGTTGCCAAAAAATATATAGTGTGCTTTACTTTTCGATCCACTCGTAATAAATTTGTTTTTGTACGTATTTTTCTACCGGGTACACTTAATTAAAGTTTGCCTACTCCAACACTGTAGCAGTAAAAATCAGATAACCGCAAAGTTTTTAAGTTTGGTTCGTGTACCACACAGTCACCCCGGTAGCCGAGTGGTCAGAGTCGCTTGTTTCTGGCTAGTTGAAAGAGCTGGATTCGAATCTCGGATGAGGCATAGTGTAATGTATGTATTTGACTTACATCGCCGGTTTTCTGAATCCCCCAGAACCAGTGGTCTCAAATTAGTGACAAACGACTGCTTATAGCCCTTAGAGTTGCTCATGGGGTAAGTAAACTCCCAAACAAACAAATAAAGGAGGCAGTGGGCACATCTTCCGCAGAAGTCGGTTCGATATCCAACGCTGCGAAAGGATTATCTGGTGTAAGGGCTGAAAAATTTAGCGTATTTGATTTTGGGAAATTTGTGCATAAATACGGAAAACCCTGAAGCGGACTTTTCTGAAATAAACGGATCAGCTCATTTCTGACTACGGAAATTCTGTGAAAATACTGGTTTTAAAAAAAAGAGAGGGGGGGCACCTTTAAAATCGGAAACGTACCGAAAACTTTGTTGCACGTTATTTTTAGAAATTTTTCGTGAATTCAAATTTAATTTTTAACGTGGCAAACATTTGGTATGATTGGATCTTTAGTGAAAGTTAGTTCACAAAACGCGCGTGCTGTTTTTGTAAGCAGTTCCGTATGAATTTCGCCTTAGTTTTTATGGGAAAGAGTAAGATAACAACTGTGCTCTTGCACTAATTGATTATCGTAATTTTTTTTTTATTGAAGATTTAACGACCACTGTGAGCAACTCAATGGGCTATAAGCAGTCGCCCGTCCCTAATTTAGGGCCAATGACTCCAGGGAAGGGAGAGAGCCAGGGCCTTAAGACAAACACAACATCTATCCCTCACCGGGATTCGAACCCGGACCCATGAATGATCAGAAGCCATCGCTTAGACCAATGATCCAGCGGAGCGGCGATTATCGGAAATACCTTAATTTACAGGCAAAACACACGTATAAATTATTAAATATCTGGAACGCCATACATTTTATAAAGTTGTGACATTAATGAGTTAAAAATTAAATTAAATAAAGCTCGTCCACCACTATAAGAAAAGGCAAGAACTCTAATTCTTCAAGCAGGAGTCGTTAAAACTCGCATAATTCTAACTCATAATTGAAAAATAAAGCTACCAAGATAGGAGAGCCTTCGGGTTTTTACGGAAACACATTCCGATAACATTTGCGCCGGAAGAGATCAATGACGTCAGAGCTTAGCTGAAAAGGCGGACAAATGGACTTCAGAGTTAGTTTCAAGTATATTTAAATAACTGTCAGACTAATCGGACAGGAAATCAATGCTGTGTTAACCCCAGCGTTCACATTGGTTAGGGAAGACTAAGAGGGCCCCGCGGAAGGAAGGAAGGAAGGAAAGATTGTGCGTCGTCAGCCAGCCGGCACCGGCAGGCCTCAGAGCGGACAAACTGATCAATTCAGATGTCGAGAGGGACTTTACATCAGAATGCTGCTGCTGCTGATGATGATGATGGTGATGACGACGCAGGATGCCAAACGGTGAATGCATTTCAATTCGATAAGTTTCCACCAGGACGAAACACAGCGCAGTGCAACGGAGGTTAGTTGGACTGCAGATGACAGCTAAGAGTGAAAAAATTTAAATGTTATTTACCCTTGAAAGCGCATTTGGAACGAGTACAGGTTTCTCACCTGTTTCGAAGTACATTAAACTGTCGGTTATACCAGTTCTTGGGATGGTTCCGTGGCGTTAGCGGACAGGTATGAAATAGTGGCATCAGCGGATGGTTATGCGATGAGTAACAAACACCCAGGATTGGTAGTCCAATATAAAGAAAATAAAGAAATAAGAACTATATGTAATATGTGCGCAGCAGTGGCTTATCTACCTGTGGAAGTAATAGAAGATGCGTGGTTACATATTATGGCGTAATCTCCAAAGCCGCCGCGGTGGCGCGGTGGTCTAAGCGATGACTTCTTACCATTCGTCCGAGATGGGTCCGGGTTGGAATCCCGGTGAGGCATGGATGTTGTGTTTATCTTCCGGCACTGGCTGTCTCTCTTCCCTGGAACCAGTGGCCCTAAATTAGGGACGAGCGACTCTTATAGCCCATTGAGTTGCGCAAGGTAGTCGCTAACCGTTACTCAATCGAAACGAAAAACCCGGTGGCGCAGTGGTCTAAGGCGTTGGCCTCTGATCATTCGTCCGCAAGGGGTCCGGGTTCGAATTCCGGTCAGGCATGGATGTTGTGTTTGTCTTACGGCACTGGCTCTCTCCCTTCCCTGTGGCTGGACAACACAAATATGTCTATCAAAATGTGGAATGTTTAAAGACAAAGACACAGGACGAATAACGGCGTAGAGGATTGGAATTCAAAATTAAATAAGATTGTAAGCCAAAACCAACCAAATGTGCAGTTGCTAGTGAAGATTTTAAAGCAAGAAGCAACGAGTGCTTTTTTTTTTTTTATTGAAGGTTTAACGGCCACTGTGAGCAACTCATTGGGCTATAAGCAGTCGCCCATCCCTAATTTAGGGTCACTGGTTCCAGGGAAGGGAGAGTGCGGTAAGACAAACACAACATCCATGCCTTACCGTGATTCGAACCCGGACCCCTTCACGGACGAATGGTCATAAGCTACCGCTTAGACCACTGCGCCACCGGGGCTGCGATTGGCGGGTTTAACGACCGCCGTGAGCAACTCCGCGGGCTATAAGTAGTCGTCCGTCCCTAATTTAGGGGCACTGGTTCCAGGGAAGGCAGAAAGAGTCAGTGCCGTAAGACAAACACAGCATCCATGCCTTACCGAGATTCGAACCCGGACCCCTCCACGGACGAATGGTCACTGCGCCACCGGGGCGGCGATTGATTGGCGGGGTTAATGACCGCCGTGGGCTATAAGCAGTCGTCCGTCCCTAATTTAGGGTCACTTGTTCCAGGGAAGGGACAGAGCCAGTGCCGTAAGACAAACACAACATCCATGCTTCACGGGATTCGAACTTGGACTCATCTCAGACGAATGATCAGAAGCCATCGCTTATACCACTGCGCCACCGGGGCAGCAACGAGTGTGTCACAGAGTTTGAAAGCTAAAGAATTGGGACAAGTAGGAGAAAAAGGAAACACACACACACACACACACACACACACACACACACACACACACACACACACACACACACACACACAGTTGGGCAGAGGAATCGAAAATATTATTACGGAGTTCGAGCGCTCAAATGACTTGGAAAAATGCATGACAGCCTTAAGCTACGTTACCAAAATGCATTAGAAATATATTTCTTTATTTTTTTAAGGGGTGGGTGCTTCTTACTCATGGCATAATCGTACCGTGCTAATGCCACGATTTTCTACCCGTCCTCAAACGCCATGACACCCTTGGGATATGCCAGGGTTGGATAAATCCTGAGCGCCAAGTCGCCCTCTGGCGACCAATTTTAAAAATAATCCAATTTTTAATTCGAATTTTGCAGTTTGCGGTAAATACCGTTATTTTCGTCCCATAATCGGCGGATTATCTATTTAAAAGGTTAAAATTTTAGGTACTACGGATAATACGCCACTTTAAAAAAGAAAGAAAGAACGTTTTTCCGTCTTTATTTTTAAAATATCGCCGTTGGAAACCTCAGGAATGGTTTAGTTGGAAAAGTGCGGAAAATGAGTTAACAACAGAAACAAGATAGATAACACCGGATTTTCGGTTGAATGAGCGCGTATATGACACTCAGAAACGAAAACGATAGCCATGCTTCTTGAAGAGTGTCCCACAATTCCGTAATATTCGTCGGTGGGGGATTCCTGGCATTGACGACACGTTGAACAGCATCCCAAATGTGTTCGATGGTGTTTAAATCCGGCGAACGAGGGCGCTCATTCAGGATGACAAACACCGTGGAATGCTTCTCCAAACATCATCGGGCGACTGTGGACGTGTGTGCTGGCGCATTGTCGTGCTGAAATAGGTCGCACCCGTCGGAGTGGTTGCATGATATGAACGGATGTAAATGATCTCCAAAGATGGTTACGTAGCCTCCACCGGTCAGTGCGGTCTCCAGACGTATGACGTGTCCTAATGCGTACGAGCTGAAAACACCCCACATCATAACAGAGCCACCAGCGAAATGCAGTGTCCCTTGTAGGCATGCGGAATCCATTGCCTCGTGGGTTGTTGCCACACCTGGAGTCCGCCATCTGCCTGAAACAGTTGGTACTGCTGTTAGTTGGACCAGGCCACACGTTTCCAGTCATCTTGCGTCCAATGGCGGAGTTCCCGAGCCCAGGCGAGTGCACAGCCTTGTGTCGTTGGGTCAGCAATGGCACCCGGGTGGGCCGTCTGCACCGGAACCCCATATGATACATAGAACGTTGCACTGTCCGACCGCTGATGCTACTGCTGGCTCCAGCATTGAATTGCGCTGTGATCTGCGCTAACGTTGCACGCGGGGCAGATTCTACGACGCGTGCCAGACGCCGGTGTCCACGATCATCCATGGCTTTTCTACGGCTACACCGGTCTCCACTCTAGATTTTTTCACCTGAGTTTGAGCAGTCCAAGTACACCTTTGAAATTGTTGACCGAGTAAATCCAAATTTCGTGGTAATTTCTCAGACCGAGAGACCCCATCTCCCGAGCGCCGACTCTCATACCACGTTCAAAATCGCTTAAATCCTGATAAGCTGCCATCTGAACTGCGAAAGCTACTATACTTGAGCTTGCGGATATATCTACCTCGATGTATATGTCGTTTGCGGACGATAACAATTTACCGAATGGGTGTGGAGGCGTGTAATAGAAAATAGCAGGATTTTCCAACAGGGTATCGCGATCGTCGAACATGGGGAAAAGTGGTGATCTGAGTGACTTTGATCGTGGACACATTGTCAACGCAAGACAGGGTGTCATTTCATCGCCCAAGTGGTAAGAACTCCAGGATTCCCGATGGCAACCGTATCAAGAGTGTGGTGCGAGAATACCATCGTCGGACGTACGAGCGTCCAGTGAGAAAGCAGTCGGCGTCCACACGCCATTGATGACCGGGATCGTCTAAGCATATTTAGACATTTAGTGCATATTTTTGGATATATCCTGAAAATTTTCTAGAAAAGCACTTTTGAAAAACGAAATTTTCGTTTCTTTGTAACACTCTTAACAGCATAGTGCTACCATAGCGAAACCACTTGTTAAAAAATTCTCCCACACTACAGAATGGTGGTGCTTAAAGGAATTCACTTCCAATCAAATGAGAAATGTTTTTTGTCTACTCTCCACTCGTAAACTTTCTACAAACCAACAATGTGAACATTTTTTATTGAAAAGGAACTCTCGTTCACTGAAATCCTAGCTTTCTAATCGTAAGAGCCAGTACTTGTAAGGTTTAACATGGCCGCCCCGGTGGCGCAGTGGTCTAAGCCGTTGGCCTCTGATCATTCGTCCGTAAGGGGTCCGGGTTCGAATCCCGTCAGGCATGGATGTTGTGTTTGTCTTACGGCACTGGCTCTCTCCCTTCCCTGGAACCAGTGACCCTAAATTAGGGACGGGCGACTGCTTATAGCCCATTGAGTTGCTCACGGCGGTCGTTAAACCTCCAATCAAAAAAAAAAAAAAAAAAAAGGTTTAACATGGAACGTTTGCTGCGCGTGTCCGTTGTGACTGATAGTTCCAGTGAAGACTCATATAATGCTTGGTTGTGTAAGATGCAACATAACATTTTAGATTGGATTCGTCTCGTTTCAGTCAGAAATGAAATTTGGTGTATTCTATAACCTACTTCCAATAAGTTCCAGGACTAACTGCATAACTGACGCAACAGAAGTGGGATAAAAATATCACGTGTATGCCAAAAGTTAGCAGTCCTTGGCCAATCAGCGAACAGGTGAAAACCGGTTTATACTGGTAACGAAAGGCGGCAAAAGGGCATTAAAGGGAGTTAGGAAAAGCAAGCGTTCCGTCCTATTTCATTTTAGCCATAGAAGAGCAGAGCCAGAGAGTAAACATCCGTTTTTTTTTTTTTTTTGTTGGAAACTTGGTAAATCAGCTATACTACTGGAGCTTCTAGAATGTTAAAAGAAGTGTATAGAACACAGCATTATCCTGCAGCAGAGTTTTCGAATGGTAAGCCAGGTTCCGTGGCGGTCGGGAATCCTTTGATGATGGCCGAGATTTGGGTATATCTCTACAGTATGCTGACAGAGGAAAAAAACGAAGAGATGAGGAATCAGTTAAAGAAAGATCGCCGAATTACAGTGAGACTTTTGGCTGAGTCGGTGGACATCTATAAGTGTGTCTGTTATGAGATTCTGCGGGAGAATCTAGGAAAATGAAAAACTTAATGCCAGATTGGTACCCCGCATTGTGAATGATGACCAAAAGGAGGGTCTTTCATCGATCTGTTGAGCACTGTAGCAGAAGATCCTAATTTTTGCTCCAGAATTATTGCAGGAGATGAAACATGGTGCCTGTAGTGTGATACACAAATCAATCAACAAAGCGCTGAATGAAGAGGTAAGCACTCACAATCGACCAAGAAAGCGCGCATGCAACCATCAAAGACAAAGACGATGCTGATAGCCTTTTTCGATTCGAAGGTATAATCTACAAGGAATTCGTACCAGTGGATCGAACGGTAAATCAAGAATTCTACAAGCATGTCTTACGTTTACGCAGCAGTATTTTGGTTCTTCCATGATAACGCAAGACCACATCATCATCATCATCATTGTCAACCATTATCAATCCACTGCTGGACGAAGGTCTCCCCAAGTTTCCTCCACAACGGTCTGTCTTGTGCCAGTCTCCTCCATGTCACTCCCGCATATTTACGAATTTCATCCACCCATCTCCCATGTGGTCTTTTTCTGGGTCTTTTCCTGTCCCTTGGAATCCAATCTAAAATTTCGGCTGTCCATCTATGGTCTGTCCTTCTGGCAGTATGTCCAGCCCATTGCCATTTCAGGGATTTAACTCTGATCATGATGTCTTCCACTCTCGTCATTTTTCAGATCCACGAGTTCCTCTTCTTATCTCTCCTGGTTATACCAAGCATGCACCTCTCCATGCTTCTTTGAGTTGTCTGCAGCCTTTGTATGTCTCTTTTAGTTAAGGTCCACGTCTCTGCACCATACGTAAGCACTGGAAGGATGCATTGATCAAACACTTTTCTTTTAAGACATAATGGCATATTGCTCTTGAAAATTATGCTGTTTCTTCCAAAAGCTCTCCAGGCAAGTTTTGTACGCCGATTAATTTCTTCATCAATGTGACCCTCACTTGATATCTGCTGTCCAAGATAAACATACGTATCTATTATCTCCAGTTTTTCTCCATCAATCGATAAATCTTCATTTCTTGTAAAAGCATTGAACATCACTTTTGTCTTCTGAAAGTTCATTTTTAATCCCACTTCTTTACTCTTGTCAGCAAGTTCCTGGATCATACTCTGCAGCTCTGATGGGGTAGTTGCAAAAATGACTACGTCATCAGCAAAACGAAGGTGGGTTAGATAATCTCCATTAATCTTTATCCCTTTGTTTTCCCAGTTCAGTGATTGAAAGACATTTTCCAATGTGGCATTAAAGAGCTTCGGAGATATGGTGTCACCTTGTCTCACTCCCTTTCCAATTTTTATGTGTGTTGTATTTTCAAACAGCCGAATCTTTGCACTTGCATTTTCATAGATGTTATTAATAATATTAATGTATGCATCTTCAATACCGCAGGATTTCAGAGCCGTGGTAACTGCTGATGGTTTCACCGAATCAAAGGCTTTTTCATAATCGATAAAAGCCATGCACAATGGAAGTTCATATTCCCTCGCTCTTTCAATTAGTTCTCTCAGTACGTGGATATGATCTATTGTGCTGTAGCCACTCCTGAATCCAGCTTGTTCTCTCGGTTGAGCCATGTCCAGTGTTACCTTCAAGCGGTGTGAAAGAACTTTAGTGAAGATTTTATAAACCACTGATAGGAGGCTGATAGGTCTGTAGTTCCTGAGATCCTCAATGTCACCTTTTTTATGTAGCAGGATCATTGTAGCATTGTTCCAATCCTCAGGAATCTTCCCTTCATTAAGGCATCGAGTGAAAATTTGGGCGAGTACTGTTTCAATTTCTCCACTTGCTTCTTGTATAATGTCTATAGTAATTCCATCTTCTCCTGGAGCTTTCCCCCGCTTCATGTTCTTGATTGCATGAGCAACTTCTGCTGGGAGGACTGGAAGAACTCTGGTACCTTTCATGATGTCTGGAGTACATGTATCATCCCTTTCATATAATTTGGAGTAGAAATCTTTCACTCCTGTCAAAATTTCGCCTGTATTTCTTGTTATAGAACCATCTTCTTTTCTCAGAGCCATAATCTGTTTTCTTCCCTTACTGAGATGTCCCTTTGCTATCTTTAGGCTTTGGTTGTTTTCAATTGCTTTCCTCACTAGTTCACAGTTGAATTTCCTTACGTCTTCAGTGATACTTTTTCGTACTGTCTTGCATAGCTCTATATATTCCACTTTGGAAGTCACATCTTCTTTAGTTGTCCTCATCTCTCTTCTTTTTTGAATCAACATTTTGGTTTTTCCTGATAATTTGTTTACATGCAACTTGTTCTTAGACCCAGCTAATTTTGTTGCTGTTTCCATAAGAGCTTTGGTTACTTTTCTGTTAACTTCCGAAATATCCACTTCTTCCGATGTTAGGCCTTCTAAAGCAGAGAATCTGTTCTTCAGTTCCAACTTGAAAGTATTATGGTGTTTTTTAAGGTTGGTTATGTCAATACATTTTGTTTGTCTTATGAGCTTGCCACGTTCCAGTTTAGAGTTGAGGTGCATCTTACATCTCACCAATCTATGGTCACTACCTGTGTTGAACTTGTTCAGCACACTGCAGTCTTCGATGACGAATTTTTTGTTACACATAATAAAATCAATTTCACTTGTCGTCCCAATTGGATGTCTCCATGTCCATTTCCTGTGTGGCTTTTTCTTGAAAAAGGAATTCAAGATGAAAAATCCTTCTGCCTCTGCAAACTCAACGAGAGTATTTCCACGCTGGTTTCTGTTGCCGTGACCGAATTTACCTACTGAAGTTTCATTCTGTTGCCGGTGCCCTATTTTTGCATTGAAATCTCCCATAATTATCTTCAAGTGCTGCTTACCTTTATTATTTAGATGACGAATTTCCTCATAAAATTCTTCAATTTCTTCTTCAGGATGACTTGTGGTGGGTGCATAAGTTTGAATAATCTGAGCCTGGTATCTTCTCGATAGTTGGATAACGAGTCGTGCAGCTCTGTCAGAGGAACTTTCAACTTCTACCACTTTATCCTTCAGTTTCTTGTTTATTATAAATCCAACACCACTAGTTCTGCCAGTATCTGTCCCACGATAATAGAAGAGATGTCCACTTTTCAGTTCAATGAGATCTTCTCCTTTTCTCCTTACCTCACTTAGCCCGACGATGTCCCACTTGATCCTTTGTAGTTCCTCTTCCAATTCAAGAAGCCTTGAATCAGAAGATAGGGAGCGTCCGTTGTAGGTAGCCAAGGTCAGCATCAAATGGCAGCCTAGTCCGGTCCTCCGGGGATTCTTAGCACCCTCTGCCTTCATGTCGCACTGGCCGCTGCCTTGGCCAGGTACATTCCAGCTGCCGGAGACTGAGGGCCAAGATTTAAGTTGTAGAGTCATTTTGGAGGTGTTTGGGCATAACTCACCACGCTGGCCAAGCGGGTTGGTGAGTGTGGGATAGCATTTCCTCTGATCCCGATGGTATAGTTATACCGCTATTTGCGGTCGTCAGAGCCCCTTTAGTGGGAACAGGATGCACCACGAGAAGGCGGGGTTGACATTTGTCAAGGAGAGGCTGTGATGTTACGCATCACCTGAAGACCACATACCGCGTTGTCAGTCCAACAGTCACTGGCTCACCATCAAATTACTGTGTTTATACTGCCACATGCGCCGTATTTCCCTGATTTATCACCCTATGACTTCTTCCTGTTCCACAGGATAAAACAGGCACTAAAAGGATAGTACCACGTAGACATTACATCTGCCCAAGCAGCCGTGACAAAACAACTTGAGGACATCCCGGAAAGTGCCTTCCAGAACTGTTTTCAGGTTCTTCAGAAACGCTGGAAACTCTGTGTTGATACAAAAGGGCGGCATTTTGAAGGTGACCAGCAATGATTGTGAGTATAGTACGTTTTTATATTCTTTATTACGTCAGTCCAGGAACTTTTCGGACGTAGTTGTACATCTGGGAGACGAAAATTTTTCTCCCACGTACCGCTTGCTGCCCGGGGACCGCCGGTAGAATAGCACTGTTCTAACCCATTCGCGATATATCCTAATACGTAGTGCGTTCAAATGGCCCTATACATGGTGCGTTCAGAGATCCAGTGTTGAATTCTGCATAGATTTTCCGGGTTGTAGCGCATCTGCTCGCTTGGACGATTTTCGGCAGTGTCATTTGACCTGTCTCTGACCAATCAGCTGCTTTCGTCTATAGAATCGCAGACGGCTGGAAAATTGAAGTGTGCCACGGCATTCACGGTAAACCCTTGCCCCTTTTGTGCGCCGTTACCACAGAGGAGGAGAAACAGAGGTTCAACTCTCGTGTTTAAGACAACGCCCCAGTGGTCGGACATGAAAATACGATAGCGTCTGTCACGTGATACAGTACCAGTGGCTATATAAGTAGCACCGCGGAAAGAGTTGTAAACTCGGGGCCGCGGGTGGCCTAGCCCTCAACTTTCGTGACTGCCACGGAGAAGATCTCGGATTCGATCCCAGGCAGGTACGAACGCTCGAACCACTAAATATCCGGCGTGCATTGGATGGGCACGTTAAGCCGTCTGGCCCCGGGTACTGGCCCCCCGGTAATAAATAAGGCCGCCTTCCTCCCCCTTTCTACCTCACTTCCGGATCACTTTCCTATCAGGCACTCTAGCCCAAATATTTTAGCTTCTTCCTATTTCAAAGGGTTGTTTAAAACCTGGGATCAGACATTCGCTTCCTAAAATCCTCTACATATTATGTGATCTGAGTTGTAAATTCTTGAAAAAAAAAAAAAAAAGAAAAAGAAAGGAAGACAGACAGACGGTTACGGTTCGATCGACGTTTTAGTTCCATGTCCATCCACTGGCACGCTGTTCTATTGAAATCTTCGGGGCGGCCCCGGTGGCGCAGTGGTCTAAGGCGTTGGCCTCTGATCATTCGTCCGAACGGGGTCCGGGTTCGAATCCCGGTGAGGCATGGATGTTGTGTTTGTCTTACGGCACTGGCTCTTTCCCTTCCCTGGAACCAGTGACCCTAAATTAGGGACGGGCGACTGCTTATAGCCCATTGAGTTGCTCACGGTGGTCGTTAAACCTCCAATAAAAAAAAAAAAATCTTCGGGGCCAAATTGTTGCCATGTGTCTCTATATGGAAGATTAACCTCTCAGTCTCTTGCTCTGTGGGCCATTACCGATATCCTCTAACTAGCACGCCTGGCACCAACTATCATGCACCGTTCAAGGCAGGCTTCCTAAACATTTACAGAAAACAAATTCCAGAACTTTTCCAGGATTTCATCAAAAATTCCAGGAGCTTAAATTTTTTCTACAATCGTAGTGCTTCGTTTTATATTTCGAAAATTGGGGTAAATTTACTATGTATTTAGAATTCTTTTGATAGGTTCCGATGTTACGAAGTGTTCTTTAGTGTGTGTTATATCTTCAAAGGGGTGTTCTTTCCGATAGCGCCTGCGCTTGTCTGCTCATGTAGCGGTTGTGTTCGCTAGCGCTGAATTTAATTGCTTACATTCTCCGTCGATTACGATGAAAAGATAAAGATTTCTGAAAATGATAAAGATTCCTTCACTCGGAGATGTACAACAGGCTACATGAAGTTTACATCGGTAAATATAATTAACAAGTTAGTAAAATCATGCAATGCATTGATTAATTATGATACGCTTTCCAACATACCAGAAATCATTACTCAAGTTATGAGGATAATGGCTGTAGAATAAATCTCGCTCCTATGACCCGACCTTTGACCCATTTCGATTATATTCAACAGAACCGGTAAAGTGTACTTCCGGAACAACATGAAAAGTTTTGTCTCAATTGAAGCATATATACGTAAGTTATAACGCATAGGGGCAATGGAATCGATCCCGATTCTATGTCCTGACCTTTGACCCCATTTCACCCATTTTCAGTAGGGTTCGTTCCCAGATGGTCCCCTATCATATACTAAAATTTCAGCGACATCGAACCATTTTTACGCAAGTTATGACGCATAAGGGCAATGGAATGCATCCCGCTTCTATGTCCTGACCTTTGACCCCACTTCACCCATTTTCAATAGGGTTCGTCCCCAGGTAGTCCTCTGCGACATACTAAAATTTCATCGAAAGCGAACCATATTTACGCAAGTTATGACGCATAAGGGCAATGGATTGCATTCCGCTCCTGTCCTGACCTTTGACCCCATTAACCCCATTTTCAATAGGGTTCGTCCCCAGTAATCCCCTATCATATACTAAAATTTCATCGAAATCGAACCATTTTTACGCGAGTTATCGTGCGGACAGACGGACGGACGGACAATGCTGGAGCATATACGCTTCTTCAACCTACGGTTGGAAAGCGTAAAAAACATTAAAGCAAAATTACTAAATCATTTATTCAAGTAATGGAATCAGTGAAACACGGAAATCATAAAGTTTTATGATTTGCTCCACTCTGAGTTTTTGATGACATTTAGCATTTGTGAAAAAATATCTATTTTATAAACTCTACAAATTCTTCGGAATAAGTACTCCAGTCGTCTATGAGCTACGTCTTCTTTTCTAACGCCGCCTGAATGAAATACACGTTTCATAGCACGCCAATTAGATTCAATATTTTGTAAGGCACAAAGGCTCGTGACTAAGCTAACGTCTACATTTCTCCGCTGGCACAGGGGTGGCCGAAACACTTGCGGCGGGAAAAAGAAGAAAGTTGAATGAGAAAGGCTAAACCCGCATTGCTCAGGAGCGACACTCATTCCCTGTAAGCTGAGTATGTGCATCTGATTTTGGATCCACAAAATGTTCCTAATGGTTAACAGTTTGATGTACGTAATAACTGTCATATGCCTTCCAGTGATAGAATTCGAAATAAATCTTCTACAGGCCCAACGGACCAGTCGGATTTGCAAATCACTGGTCCGTCCAAATGTCCACTAGTCCGTAAAAGAAAAACCTTGCACATTTACAGTACGTGCAAAAAATAACTTATAATTTAATTGGAGCTGTATATTAGAAATTAAGTGCAACAGAATGTGTACTTGTATGCATGCAAGCAAATAATACTAATTAATAAAACACAAAACACGGTAAGCAGTCGTAGAAATTTGAAAAAAAAAAAAAAAAAAAAAAAGTCGCTGGTCAGCAGTGTATACCAAAATATGGTGGTCAACTCATATTTACTGGTCCAGAAATGGCACAAATACTAATCATTTGGTATGCACATGGTATTATTAGTATCAAGGACGGCACACTGAAGCATATTATAGTTAATTTCAAATTAAAGTTTATTGTAGAAATATTATGCAATATTTTGATTGCAAGTCACAAACTCAAAAGTGACCTGGGTCGCTGGTTTTTATGACACTTCCGAGTCTGCCACTGCAACAATACACTTCTCTTCAAATACAGTAGTTCCTTGCACGTTTTAGTCGCATAGGGAATGCTAATGTTGAATGCAAAGTGCTGTTTTACAAAAATAACTTACACACATGCATTTGACATCTCCTGTAAGTATCTCTCCCTGAGCAGAAAAAAGCTGGCTCGCATTTGGTTTCAGGGGAGAAGATACAGAACCCTTTATTTGTCCTTGTGCCTTTCCTATCGCGTTTTTGTATCTTAGCAGTTTAGCGTTTGCTCTTCAGCAGGAACAATATGCACCAGAATACAAATTACAGTTTTTATTCTGGTGCATATTTCTGTAAAATTTTGATCACAAATGAATAAATTTAGAACTTATCAATCAAATTGGGATATTTACGCAGATATTTTCATTTTCTAATAGCAAAATACATGGGGTAAAATTTGATAAAAAAATTCAAAAGGTTTCTTTTTTTAAGTGATAAAAATCGAATGCATGGGCATGCACGGCACACGAAGTTGCAAGGAAGAAAATAGGTAAGGGGGAAATGATACAGTGTACTGATTGTGAAGCAGTGTGAAAGGCCGGAGGCTCCCCCCCCTTCCCCATGTGGACAGAAAGACAGATGGGCAAAGCCAGAGCATAAACGGTTCTTAAACCTCCAGTTGAAAAGCATTATAAAATATCCATATCCGGTGGTCAGTACTTGGGCAAACTAGTGGTGCTACCTTAATCCAAATATTTTGATTCGGAACTCGGCTTCGTACAGTCCAAAATTTCCATAACACTAAAGCATGGTTTAAAATTCCGATATTCAGTTTTTGAGTAGTAAATATCTGAATTTCAGAAAAATCCGAAAACTGTCATAGGCAAACCTGGATATTTTGAAATTTGGTTAGGTTCTTTATAAACTTGGAAACTCCAAAACAAATGGGGGTAAAAACATTACTGGCCATCCGGGCCACTAACATAAATACACTGGTGTGCAAAAATTAAGGACGAAGAGGATAAATTAGCATAACAGCGGAACGAGCAGGCAGAACGGACCGAAAGACCACTCAGGAGATAGACTAGGGTCCAGTACGATAAGGCATGCGCATACATGCATCATGACGTAGGGGAGGGGGGGGGTGTCGGAATGGTATAAAGCACACGGGCGGTGTACGCTCAGCAATTAGGTGAAAGCTACTGCACGGTGTACATCTGTTTGAACGACGTCGAGTTGCTTCCACCGTGTGATATGGTCAACAGGCAATCCAGTAGACGACATCTGGGTGACTTTACCCGAGGTCGCGTCATTGGGAAGTTGGAACAAGGTCGAAGTGTGGCCGAGGAGTTCGGGATCGCTCACAGCATCGTTTCACGAGCTTGGAGAGCATTTCAAACGACAGGAACAGCTGTACGACAGTTTAGCACTGGTCGTCAATGAGCAACCACGGCGGCGGACGACCGGTATATTGTCCTACAGGCGAGAAGAGTTACACGACAGACAGCTGAAGAAATCGCAAGGCACATGCAACAGACAACTAGACGTCCGTTATCGCGTTTTACCGTGGCCAGGAGGCTGCACAAAGGTGGTCTATTTTCACGACGACCAATACGGTGTGTGCCATTAACGCCTGCTCATCGGAGACTGCGGTTTCTGTGGTGCCAGGGACACGAGAACTGGACACATCAGCAATGGGGTCGAGTTCTCTTTACGGATGAGAGCCGATTTAGTCTGACGAGCGATTCTGGACGTATACACATCTGGAAAGAGCAGGAAGCACGCAATCACACCTCCAACAACATTGAAAGGGACCGATTTGGAGGTGAAGGAGTTCTCGTTTGAGGCGATATCATGCTTGGTAGCCGTACTGACCTCCACATCTTCCAAGGAGGTTCAGTCACTGGTGTCCGCTATTGTATCGAGGTTCTCCTGCCTCACGTGCGTCTGTTTAGAGGTGCTGTGGGTCCTGAGTTCCTCTTCATGGACGACAACGCTACATCTCATCGTACAGTGGCTGTCGCAGAGCTGTTGGAGAGTGAAGATATTCAACGCATGGATTGGCCCGCAAAGGTCCCCGGACCTTAATCCAATTGAGCATGTGTGGAACCTTTTCGGGAGACGCTTGGCAGCAGAGAGGAATGGGCCGCAATGCCTCAACAGCTCCTTGACAACCTCGCCCTCAGCATGGACAGACGTTGTAAATTCTGCAACGCAGTCAGGGGTTATCATATCCCTTAGTAAAGACTGGATATTTCTTGGCAGCCGTCTGTCACATGGACGTTTCTGTCTTCTGTCCAGTTGTGCTCAAAGCTAACTTTTCAATAAAGTGCCTTTGTATCCTTTGGATTCCTTGTTTGGACGGTTTTGCTCACTTGTCCCGTATTCTTACATCTTGGGGATCTTATGGTATGATTTGAGTCGATGGGGACCACTTCTGCACGACGTTACATTCGAAAAACCGTCTCGTCCTTAATTTTTGCACGCCAGTGCATTAGAGGTATGCAAAAGTTTCCGCCGTTTTAAGGAGAAAGGAGATGGGAACAATCAGGAAACCAGTACACATTTGTTCAACGAAGTATTGCACGTTAGCATCAATGACTTTTTGCTGTTTTTCAGGCAACAAATGAATACCACTGTGATAGAAGGATTCGGGTGTTGAGCTGAAGAACGCAGTGACGAAATTTTCCCCCTCTGTGGTGAACCGTTGTTGGGCTAGGGCATGTCGCATAGTGCGAAACAGATGAAAGTCTGAGGGTGCAATGTCCAGGGAGTAAGCTGGGTGCGGTAAAACCTCCCAGTGTAACTCTTCAAGGGTTGATTTCGTGGTGGAACCAACATGTGGTATGACATTATCGTGTAACAGGATGACTGGACGGCGTCCTTTACCTGTCCATGGACGTTTTTGCTCGATTGTGGCGTTCAGTTTCATCAACTGATCGCTATATCATTGTTCAGTGATTGTTTCGCCCTGTTTCAGTAGTTCAAGGTACAGCACTCCATGCACATCCTACCACACACACAACAGCACCTTTTTTCCGTGGATATCCTGTTTTGCAGTGGATGTTGATGGCTGGCCTTGGTCGACCCAGGATTGCTTGCGTACGGGGTTGCCGCAATAGACCCATTTTTCATCCCCGGTGACAACCTTCCACAAGAAATTCTTCTCTTGAAACCTCTTCAGCAACGCCATGCAGATGCCCAATCGTTGATCAATATTATGCTCCGTTAAAGTATGCCCGCTTACCAATCTTCTGGATCTTCCCCAAGGCTTGTAGACGCCACACCACTATCGATTGAGCCACTTTCAAGCGTTTCGCCAGTTGCGTGGTCAATTGTGTGGCCCCCTCTTGCAACAGCAATCCCAGCTAGTCGTTTGCGAGTTCCTGCGGTCTACCTCCACATGGCTTGTCTTCCAAGCTTAGATCACCTTTCTTAAACCTTGCAAACCACTCTCGACACGTCCGCACACCCATAACTGTTTCGCCATACGCCTGACATATTGAACCGTATGCTTCACTCGCACTTTTCCCTAAATTAAACATAAATAACAAACAGTGCCACAAATGAATTTTATCGACCGCCATGCTTGGCTTTTTTTTTTTTTTTTTTTGATTGGAGGTTTAACGACCGCCGTGAGCAACTCAATGGGCTATAAGCAGTCGCCCGTCCCTAATTTAGGGTCACTGGTTCCAGGGACGGGAGAGAGCCAGTGCCGTAAGACAAACACAACATCCATGCCAGACCGGGATTCGAACCCGGACCCCTTACGGACGAATGATCAGAGGCCAACGCCTTAGACCACTGCGCCACCGGGGCGGCCCATGCTTGGCTTCATGTACGAACTGACAGCACGAGTTGCCGGCCAGCTAGACCCCTACAGCGCCCACTAGCGGGGGCGGCGGAAACTTTTGCATACCCCTAATAGTTCACTGGCCAATGGCCGGCGGACCACTGGGTAATTCGAACGCTGGTAGGGGACATATCAAGAAGCGATAAACATAAATGGATAGGATCTGAAAAACAACTGCACTCAATTAAAAAATTTTTAAAATGGCAAGCACAAAATTTAGGGAAAGCTCTTGTTCTACAGATAGGCCAGGTAAATGCCAGGCATGGAGTTATTACCCATGAAGTTCATGAAAAAAGCAAGACACTTTGGGAAAGAATACTAAAATCAAGAATTCAGATACAGTAGTGGTTGGATACAAAAATTCAAAACACTGTGAGACAGCCGAAACCTCTGAACGTTAAGTGGATGAGGCAACAAAAAATATTTTAGAAATCATATTTGGCTACGAATTTAAATATTTGTATAGCATGGATGAATCTGGTTTGTTATATAAAATGATACCCAAAAAATCGATTGAAAGCCAAAATGAGAAATGTTGCGAAAAGATGAAAGGTAGAACAACACTTCACTTTGTAAAAGCGGTAAGCGCTCATAAAAAAAAAAAGAAAAGTACTAATGACAGAAAAATGTAAAAAAAAAAAAAAAAAAAAAACACTTTTTTTAAGAATTTTCTTTACCAACTGCAATCACTGTTTTCATTCCCTACATTCTTAGAATTAGAGATCCGATAGGTAAGAACGTAAGTTTGTTTTATTTATTTCTTATACTGTCATTCAATTAATTTTACTCTTTTTCTTTTTTAGGTACGTAAAGCTCTCTAAACCACCATCTTCGCTTTCCCCCACTTCAGCACGCCGAAAAAAATATGGCAGTTTAAAATTTAACTGTATGTATATTATCAACTATTATGCATCCACTGCTGGATGAAAGTCTTCCCAAGTCTTTTCCACAATCTTCCATTTTAAGCCAGTCTCTCCAACGTTACTCAAGCATGCTTTTGAATGTCATCCAACCATCTTCTATAATACATGGCGTCCTTCTGGTTTTGCCACTTGGGAATCTCTACTTTGACTATGCGATTAATTCTTGTCATTTCCTTGACTCGTGAGTGCATTTTTCAATCTTTCCACGTTGCACCAAGATTGCTCCTTTAGATTTATACTGTCATTAAATCCTTAAGTCTGAGGTCGGCATATTTTGTTTGCAGAGTTCTGAATTTAGAAACTGATATATATATACGCATTTTGATTCCCTAAATAATACAAATATTACTAAACAGGAATACATACAGAAAACAGGAGAATAATTCTTCCGCGATTAAGGCATCAATACTCACCTAAAAAAGAAAAGAAAGAAACACATATATTAACAGTTTCGAAAGAAGTGATTAACAGAGACAAAAACTTTAATCATCGAAAGAGAAAATCATACAATTCAACAAAAATCAGCATACCAGGTAGTACAAAAAATTATCTTAACTAAAACATTTTAAAATCGCCGTTAAAATAACCCTTCTTTACTGTTGTTCCTGGGGATCGAAGACCACCATGAAGGGTTAGAATTAGAAATAAATCTTCTACTGGCCTAACGGACCACTGGTCAGTAAAAAAAATAAATAAATGCAAACCACTTGTCAGTAAAAAAATAATAAATCCAAACCACTGGTCAGTGAAAAAAATAATAAATGCAAACCACTGGTCAGTAAAACAAATAATAAATGAAAACCACTGGTCAGTAAAAAATGCAAACCACTGGTCAGTAAAATAAAAACTAAAAAAAAACTTAAAGACATTTACAATATATGTAGAAAATAACATCATTTCAATAGAATTATCCCAAATATTTGTTTTTAAACCTATCATCAGTTTGCAGTCTAAAAAGAAAGCCATACAGCAAGGTAAAAGAAACAGAAAAAATTCATTTTTTAACTTGTGACAAATTAGAAAAAAAAAAAAAAAAAGAAAAAACTTACTGGCCATGCGGGCCAGTAAAATCAACAGTTCAGAGGTCCGACGAAAGTGTCACTGGCCAATGGCCAGCGGACCACTGGGTTATTCGAACGCTGCCTTCCACTGATCTGTCATAATAATTGTTCCTTCGGCCACATTTTTTTTTTTTTTTTCTAATGGGAATTAACTCCCTTGCCGAACGTTTATTCTATGGACATAACTCCAACGGAAATCTGCCCCGGTGGCGCAGTGGTCTAAGCGACGGCTACTGCCCATTCGTCCGAGACGGGTGGAGGTTCGAATCCCGGTGAGGCATGGATGTAATTATCTTTAAACCTATCAGAATTTTGAGCAGTAAAGTTAAGTCACCCTTTTGAATTTTTTGGCTTTCAGACTTTTCTACGTGTAGAAGTGGTAGAAAAATTAAAGCAGATAATACTTCAAAGATGCCATTTTGAATTTTTTGGTTTTCGGACTCTTCTAGGTGTCCGGACCTTATGACCTATCAGCAGAAGTGGTCGCATAATTTGCGAAATAATTCAAGCAGGGAGTGTTCCAAAGCCGCAATTTTTTTTTGTTTTTGTTTTTTTGTTCGGACTTTTTTGGGTATACGGACGTTATGACCTATCAGCATACCAATTTTCAGATCGCTAAGTCATTTAGAAGTGGTCGAACAATTTGCGGATGGGAACACTCGCATTTTCCCCACTTTGCTTTATATACATATACGTAGATCAAGGACTTTCCAGATCTGGAAAAAAAGGAAATCAAATTCCAGGGTCCCTGCGAACCCTGTCAAAGTTACTCAAATCACATGTTTCACGCATTCTTACGCTGAATGACGCTCAAATGATCATATGTAGAGGATTTTAGGAAGCGCGTTGTCTGACCCCAGGTCTTAAACAACCCTTAGAAATAGGAAGCTAGGAGATTTGGGCTAGAGTGCCTGATAGGAAAGTGACACGGAAGCGAAGTAGAAAGGGGGAGGAAGACGCCCTTATTTATTACCGGGGGGCCAATACCTGGGGTCCGACGGCTTAACGTGCCCATCCGACGCACGGCGGATATTTAGTGGATCGAGCGTTCGTACCTGCCTGGGATCGAATCTGAGGTCCTTTCCGTGGCAGTCACGAACGTTGCTCACTAGGCCACGCGCGGCCATGATGCTCGACGTGCTCACCTAGGCAATTTTATGTAGGACTTCCGTCCACCGAGAAGTTTTAGGCCCAAACCACCTACAGCGGATCCGCCTTTTGGGCTGGGCACAGAAACGGGAGAACAGTTTGTAAGTGCGCGGAAGGTGGCGCCACCGTACAAGTACGATTTTGCTCATAGAGGGGGCTTCAGAATGGACACCTTTATATGCAACAGAGGAGTCCTTCCCTGGGGACCGCCATTTAACATACTCGTCCGATTCACGGCGGATACTCAGTGACGTTAGCAAATCACACTACCTCTGGAAGATCAGCCCAGGCTTGAACCTGGGTACTCTTCATCAATAGTCTGGTTTGCTAACCACTAAGACATCCGCCTGATGCTCGACGAGTTGGTCTGCTTAATTTATACCACACACCGGGATCACGTGACGTCTTACGCGCTGGAGTGAGTTGTTTATGTGACGAAAGCAGGTGCATCTAATTAATAAACTAAAACCTCAGTGTGTATTCGGTGAATACGACAAAAAATAGAGAAAATATTTCAAATACTATGAAACGTTAGTCCCACTTTTTTTGCAGCTGATTTGGCATCTCAATATTAATATTTAAAATAGTTTATCCTACCGATATCTTAATTTTTTTCCCCTTCGTATTTAAAATTCCGAAACTTCGGACCGGTCTCTCTTGTTTTTTGAATCGTTAAAACTCTCGTTCTCTTACATTCTCTGCCGTCATCCAGACATTGAAATATATGCACATTATTTTTACATCCACCTCATAAGCAATTCAAATGAAGTTTTGCCCCAAGCAACATGAAAATTCACTGATTTATCTTACGCCAAATAAAGCTTTCTTCGTCTGACTTAACACGATTCTTAAAAAATACTGAAAGTCTCCAGAGATGGAAACATTCATTTAACTTTTGCAAATATGTAAACCAAAAAATTTCGCATCGACATAATCTTAAATAAATGGGCAGTAATGTGCCATCACTGATATTTTAAGAAGCACTCCAGAAATAAATATTCATGGATAAAGAAAAATATACAAAATGTTCTTCTAAATCTGGGCTGTCACCAAGTTACGAGTTCCCTACCTTGATTCTAACTGTTGTATAATTATCGAAGATTTTTTAATAAAAATCTCTTCACAGCGAATGTTTTAAAAGTAGAATTAGTTCCAATGCTTTCTCTCTCTCTCTCTCTCTCTCTCTCTCTCTCTGTGTGTGTGTGTGTGTCCTCGATCAAAAGAAGGTTAATGTTAAGACACATAATTTTAAGTTTTGAAAACGTCGATTTTTTAAAATGTAACTTGTGTGCCCTTGCTTTGAATGAAGATCACTATGTTCAGGCATAAAATTTCGAAATTTCCAAACCCCAATTTGCTCAAAGGTAATTATTTTCTCGTCATTTATTTGAAGATCGCTATATTCAGGAAAAAGAATTACACATTTTGATAATGGTGACTTGCTCAACAGTAGTTTGTTTCCTTACTTTAAATACGTTGAGCCATAAAATTTCAAATTTTTAAAACTTCAGTTTATGTGAATGTGGTGGGCAACTCCTACGAACAAGTTAGTAAAATCATGCAATGCATTGATTATGACACGCTTTCCAACATACCAGAAATCATTACTCAAGTTATTACTCAAGTTATGAGGATAATGGCTGTCGAATAAATTTCGCTCCTGTGCTCTGACCTTTGACCCCATTTCGATTATATTCAACAGAACCGGTCCAGTATACCTCCGGAACAACATGATAAAGTTTTGTCGCAATCGAAGCATTTTTACGTAAGATAGGACGCATAAGTGCGATGGAATGGATCCCGCTCTTATGTCCTGACCTTTGACCCCATTTCGCCCATTTTCAATAGGGTTCGTCCCCAGTTGTCCCCTATCACATGCTAAAATTTCATCGAAATCGAACCGTTTTTACGCGAGTTATTGTGCTGACAGACAGACGGACGGACGAAGCTGGGGCATATAGGCATCTTCAACCTATGGTTGGAAAGCGTGAATAAAAAGAATGACAATTTAATTTTAACCTCCAATTAAGATTAAATTGGCATTATATAATAGATCAGCGAACTAAAGCTCACTAAAAGTATCTCACCAACATAAAACTTCGCAATATTTGGAAATAAATTAAATTGATAAAAAACGACCTGTTCTGGGTGATTTGAAAAAAATGAGAAGCACTTCAAAATGCAGTTTCTGATTGGTTGAAAACGTCTCATAGGAAATGTGAGACGCTTGTCAAACATTTCCACTGAACTTTTGTTGAATCTTCAGAATGGGCTTCAGGGCAATACAGAAAATCATTACGGCAGAGCGATTCCTCAGAGCGATCTTCAAATAAATGACGAGCAAAGGTCATCGATACAGCACACTCTCTCCAGGCAGAGAGTGCTGTATCGATGACCTTTGCCTTTTTGCTGTGAAGCCTTTTGGATATTGCTATGAAACTTCTTCAACACTATAAAAAATAAGTGGTGAGAATTCACGGAAAATTTCTGAAAATAACGTGCAGCAGAGTTGCGGTAGGTATCCGTGTTTTTCAGAAATTTCCGTTTTTAAAAGTGCCCGCTTATTTTAACTTCCGTATTTTCACAGATTTTTCCGTAGTCAAAAATTTTGTTTATTTCAGAAAAATCTATTTCAGGTTTTTCGGTATTTAAACTGAAATTCCGTAAAACCGACGATCCTGCAATTCTCAGCCCTTTACCCAGATAATCCTTCCGCCCCAGTCAGGAGTGAACCCACGCCTCTTGGGCTGGTTGAACAGGTAACCCACGCTTTTAACCACTGAGCCACAGACACTCGGAAATTCGAATCACGTACGTCGTAAAACAAATTACGAGACAATCTTTTTTTCGTCATTAATACGAGTGATTTAATCATTTTATTTTCTGTTGGAGCTTATTATTTTTCTGAATAGGTTTGTAGTATTTTTTTTTTTTTTTCTGTAGGAGAACCTTTCACAAATTAAATATTTTTCCTCCTGATTTTTTGAAGCAACAAAATGCTTTGCAACTTGATTTTTTTAAACTGACAATGACTTTCAGTTATCTTTAAAAAAGGCGGAATGCACTTTTTTTATATTATTTCACACACACACACACACACACACACACACACACAAAACCCCTCCTAAATATAAAATTTACTCTTGATAGCTATAATAGCTTTTGTCTTAGGTTGTCTAAAGACTGATACATAGATGTACAATAAGTTAAGCACCCAGTTTCTTACAGTAACGCAATATATAATAAATAGCTGATGCACAAAATAGGGGAAAGGAGAAGAAATATCCTGTGCCACAATAAACAAAATTCATCTGATATGCTATCCCAATATCTGATCTCGCTACGGAATTTCAAGATTCGACAGACGATTGAAATTTAAAAATTAATCAAACCTCAAGTATTCTCGCCAATCGCTTCTAATATCGATAATTTCTCTTCACACAGATACGGAAAAAGTGAGAACGGAGTTTTTCTGTTAAAGTGCGAAAGGAATTGCGTAAAGGTTTCTGAAAATTCAGAATTTTCCGTTAATACATTTCTAAAGCGGTAATTTACCGTAAATATAAGAAAGAAACTGCGGAAAAATTTCTGAAAATTCACAATTTTCCCGTGATACGAAAAATCCATGAAATTCAGGTTTCTTTCCGTCATTTCACGGAAAAGGTTGTATCAGAAATATGCTTCGTTATTTCACGAAAGAAATGACGGAAAGTGGCTCGTGAAGTTCAGAATTTTTTTACAGTGAAGCGTTTTAATGTTACGTTTGAATGACTGTTGTAGAGAATTTCAGGACAGGAGCATCTGACCTAAAGTCCATAATTGTTCTCCGAAACAGGAAGATAGGAGATTTGTGATAGGAGCTCAGTTGGAAAGGCACGTTAAAGATAGAAGAAAAGTGTTGGCGGCACTGGGCACAGTTTGCCGCGAGAAAGCTGGGAAAGACCCACTGGCAAAGACAACCAGAAGATATTGGACGGACAAGTACATACGTACACAGTTAAACCTGACGTACAATGTATTATCAAAAGTGTTCGGACACTACCAAATAATTGCATGAGTGCAAAGAACGGAAGGTGCGCCGTGTGTGTGGAGGTACGTATGATATAAATCTGAGATGTTCTGTCGTGTTATGAGTAACTTTGATGCGGGTATGCAGCGTGGACGTGAACTTTCCGATATCCAGAGTGGGCTGGTCATACGATGTTATTTGAGTAACGTTTCCATACTGAGCAGTGTAGCTGAACTAAATATACCAAAATCGACTGAATGTAAGTGATGTCGTGAAAAGATGGAAGCAAGACGGTGCAACTGCAGCAAAAAATAAAATAAAAAAATAAACCTTCAGGAAGGCCGCAGAAACTGACGGAACGTGACAGAAAAGCCATGGTAAGAAATGTTAAGAAATCCAGTTCTTCCTCTGCCTTTTCCATTGCTGCTGAGACAGGAAATGCTTGTAATGGCTCGGTTAGTACCATAACTATCAGCAGAGAGTTGCGCAGTGTGGTTTATTATGTTATGGCAAAGCAGCGGCACACAAGCCACGCGCCGTTTCGAGTGGAGTGTCTCCTTTCGTTCCTGAACTGTGGGCTACTACTATAAAGCTGTTCTTTGAAGTGATGAGTCACGCTTTTCACTCTTCCAATCTGATAGGCGTGTTTGGATTTGACGTCAGCCCAGCGAACGACTGTTGTCGGACTGTGTTCTTCCAACTGTTAAGTTCGGCGGAGGCATCATCATGGTATGGAGTGTTTTTTCGTGGGTGGGACTCGGCTCTCTGATTATTATACCACAAACCATGAACTCTTAAAGTGTACCTCGACGATCTGGACAATTCGACCCTACCAACAATTGGGCAGTATTATGGAAATGACTGTTATCTCTTCCAACATGATCGAACTCCCTGATTCACTGTACGGCGTGTACAGGACTGGTATCTTCAACATGAGGTGGAATTGTTAGACTGGCCTGCTCAGAGTCCTCTACTTAATCCCATAGAACACCTCTGGATGAACTGGAGCGACGGATACGAAGCTGACCACAACGACCATCTTCGCTTTCCACTCTGGCAGCAGTTTTGTTGGACGAACGACGAGCCATTCCTGTATGGATCTACCGGAAATTGGTTGAAAGTATGCCTGGATGTGTTGTCGCTGTCATGCTTTGCTTGCATGACAAAGCTACACCGCGGACTAACTACTAATTGCAGCATTCGAATTACCCAGTGCTCCAATGGTCATTGGCCAGTAAAACTTCTGTCGGACCACTGAACTATTGATTTTACTGGCCCGGATGGCCAGTAAATTTGGTTGTTGTCTTTTTCTAATTTGTCACACGTTAAAAAATGAATTTCTGTTTCTTTTACCTTGTTATATGGTTTTGTTTTTAGACTGCAAACTAATGATAGGTTTAAAAGCAAATATTGAAGGTAATTCCAGTGAAATGATACATTATTTTCTACATATATTTGTACACATTTTTTATTTTTTTATTATTTCTTAAGTGGGAATTCTCATTTTTTTTTTTTTTTTTTTGTGAAAAAAAATCGATTTTTTTTCACGTTATTTTATTATTTCAAATCATACGTACGTGTACCAAATTTTGTCGAAATTCACAAAATTGGCCAAGTTATAATCTGTTATTGTCCAGTGGGGTCACAGAATTGGTGCAACTGGAGCAAAGCCGAAGCTGAGAAAAACTCTGGACGAATTCAATCACGAACCGCCACTTCATAAAAATGTCGAAAATGCTATAAAGCCGATTTACAACCATTTGTCATCAAGAGAGTTGCTAGAAAGGTGTTTGGGTGGTGACACTCAAAACAACAATGAAAGTTTCAATTCTACTGTTTGGCGGTTCACGCCCAAACATCTTCACTGTGGCTCAAAAACCATCGAAATGCCAGCTTATGTAACAGTAGGCATTTTTAATGAAGGTTTTATTGCCGTCCTGAAAATGATGACAACGATAGGAATCGTTATTGGCGAGCAAACAAAGATATTTGCCAACGCGCGGGACCAACAGCGTCTGCAGAGATCGTCGAGACGCAGCCTCGATACAAAAGAGGCTCGTACAAGGTGTAGAAGCGAGCAAATGTCTCTAAACGAGATCTACGTAGCAGAGGAAAAAACACTGTATGACCCTGGTATAGCAGATTAGCAGAAAAATACTGTAAGTACTCGATATGCCTCCGTAAACTGTACTTGAAACTTTAAACGCGTATTTCTCGAAACAGCTTTTTCGGGAATGGTTGGCACGATATTTCAAAAACTATTGGACCGATCGACTTCAAATGTAAAACTGCATGTTCAGCAAACATCCTGTTATCGTTTGATGAACCAGAAACGCGATACGTTATGTATATTTTTTTAAAAAGCGAAAAACATTGTCAATTTTTGTAGCTAAATTGATAATTTGAGTTTGACAAGTCACCATTTCCTCAAATATATATATATATATTCTGATTCATCAAACGATAACTACTTGTGTATAGAGTAAAACGCCGTTTGAGTTTTTTGTTTCAGATCACCTGGAGTGGAGAAATCATGCCAACCAGTGACCGCCGATCTCCGCGCAGTTTCATTTTCGAGGGGTATTTGCGGGAGTGATTCTTCATGAAATTTATTAAAAATTGTTTTGTAGGTACCTGAAACGATAATAAACAGATGTACCTACTTTGGAATCAATTGATTGCATAGTTTCGTCAATAAACACTAAATTAAAAAAAGCAGCAATTTTAGCGTAAAAAATGAGAATCCCCCCCCCCTTAAGGACCAGTGGGCATTTTGGTGGACCAGTAGTTTGCAAATTCTAGTGGTCCACTGGGCCAGTAGAAGATTTATTTCTAATTCTAACACTGAATTGTGATAATAAAGCCATTTGTCCCGAAACATTATGGTATGTGAATGCTTTTGATAACAAGTGTATATACATAGTTAAAGATCCCGATGGAAAAGAAGTAAATTAGAAAATCGAAAGCATAAGAAAAGGAAGGAGAGAAAGTACTTCCATAATTTTTACGGGACCAAGACATGGGGTCCTGAAAATTTCAGTTCCGGACAGCTGCGTCATACTAATATGATTAATGACTTTCAAATAGGCGTAAACATAAATAAGAGGCCGCCCCGGTGGCGCAGTGGTCTTAGCGATGGCCTCTGATCATTCGTCCGTAAGGGGACCAGGTTCGAATCCCGGTGAGGTATGATGGATGTTGTGTTTGTCTTACGGTACTGGCCCTCTCCCTTCCCTGGAACCAGTGACCCAAAATTAGGGACGGGCGACTGCTTATAGCCCATTGAGTTGCTCACGGTGGTCGTTAAACCTCCAATAAAAAAAAAAACATAAATAAGAACCGCCGAATAAAAACTCCAAAAAGAGATAACAAATGAAAATAAATGTAAAAGAACCTAAAAAATGGAGGGGAGTTAAAGCTTACCCAAGCCCTTCGTCTCTGCATGCATATTATATACAACAACAACAACAACAAAAATTCTTTTGAATGGAAGTATAACGACTACCGTGAGCAACTCAGTGGGCTATAAGCAGTCGCCCGTCCCTAATTTAGGGTCACTGGTTCCAGGGAAGGGAGAGAGCCAGCGCCGTAAGACAAATACAACATCCATGCCTCGCCGGTATTCGAACCCGGACCCATGATCAGAAGCCATCGCTTAGACCACTGCGCCACCGGGGCGGCAAAGAAAAATTAAAGACAAAAATATATCTACACAGACATGTATGTGGTTCTGTGAGCGCAATTACCTCAAAAATTGAGAGAAACTGAGAGGAATGGGAAGACTTTGATTCGAGTTGATTTTTCCCCGGGTTTCTAAGTCGAGTAAAACATAGAAAAGTTTTTCGCAAAGTGTTGTTTGGTGTGAAAACAGAAGGAAATTTTGACGGCTCTTAATTAATTTCTTCTCTCCTCCCATATGATAAGGTATATATGGGAGGAGAGTTCTGAAAGAATTAAATGAAACAAATCTTAGTCACTCCAACGAACGAATTCTTTTTTTTTTTTGATTGGAGGTTTAACGACCACCGTGAGCAACTCAATGGGCTATAAGCAGTCGCCCGTCCCTAATTTAGGGTCACTGGTTCCAGGGAAGGGAGAGAGCCAGTGCCGTAAGACAAACACACCATCCATGCCTCACCGGGATTCGAACCCGGACCCCTTACGGACGAACGATCAGAGGCCAGCGCCTTAGACCACTGCGCCACCGGGGCGGCCCAACGAACGAATTGGCGAATAACTGTCACAATTTACGAACGTAACATTCCATTACGTTCATTAGAACCAAATTCACAGCGTAAATCAAATGCACGACAAGTTTTTTGGCAAACAGCACACGGTGAATTAGTTCAGATTTTTTTTTTTTTCAGTGAGTTTATTGATGCGAAAAGGTAAATACAGAAATTAATGCGAAAGGAATCGAAATGACCCATCTGAACTCCAAAAAATTCATTATCTTTTCCTTTTTGCTTTTCATTCTGTCTCTACATACGTAAAATAAAACAAAAAAAAAAAAAATCATCTTATATAGGTAATACACTTTTGGTTCTTCACGTACCAATGAAGCACATACCCGTCAGACCAGTCACACATAGTGAAAACTTTAGATATCAAAGTTAAAACGCTTAAAACAAGTTACGTAGCATCTCTTGTTGTTCGTAAGAAGGAAACAATATTGCGAGAACGTTAAATTCAGAAAAAAGAAATGATGAAATAAACCTACATTGAAGGGTCAATGGCAATTCGCATTTGTCTCACCACCTAAATTTAGCACAAGCCATTCATCACATCAAAAAAAAAAAAAAGTACGAAAGTTCAGTTCCGAGACCTGCGCATCATTTGATCGCATCTGGCCAGAACAGTCGATAAACAACGAAGCTTTCATTTGGATGAATTCTCTTTCTTCTTGCGTGCGTGACATTTTTCGGAATTCCACTCAAACTGAGATGAAAAATCTCTGAGCTAAAAGAAATAACCGCGTCCTTCTTGAATTTCTAAATTCTTCCTGCAATTTAATAAATAACTGATGTTAAGCACTGCTTTGCATTTGATAAATTTCTTCACGTTCAGAAACTCTTAAGTGCAATTTTCTTCCACAGAATTTTTACTTTGAAAATTACTGGTCGGAAGGTACCTTCCCAAGAGATGTAGCTCGTCTTTTTTAACATTTGATAATCCAAGTGCTCTGCGAAGGATGGTATATCAGAAATCCTTCCTATAACAGATTGTCAATTTTGTGGTTCACGAGCGCTTTTGGAAGTCTCCTAAGTCTGGAAGAAAACTTCTTAAAAAAAAAAAAAAGCCACTGTATCGTTCGTAACTTCACTAACTGATGGACAGTAACAGCAACTATTAAAAAAATATTTCTAGTAGAACACAAAGTAATTTTATTTTATAAACGTCTCTAAGAATCGCTTGAAGAAACATTTATGCTCTGTCTGTACGTCTGTACTCACGAACTCAAAAAAAATATTGTCCGCGAAAGTACGCCAGACAAAACTAGTTGGAGATAGTCTGTGACATGTACTGTAGGATAAAAGTATCCGGACACCCTTTTTGACTAGTGGATTGGTCCATATATACGGGTTGTTCAATAAGTAGGTGAGACTTTCTCCCTGAAAGAGGCAAAACATGACATACTTAAAAATAATCGCCGCCAGCATTTAGACAGCTGTCCCATTGTTGCACAAGTCCTTGCATTCCTGCAGTACAGAAGGAGGCAGGCTGCTGCTGCAAGTAATTATCTACAACTTCACGCACCTGATCATCCGAAGTGAAACGTTTGTCTTTGAGAATTTTTGTCATAGATCCAGAGATATAAAAATTGCAGGGTGATAGGTCCGGACTATGCGCTGGATGTTAAAGGACTTCCCAACCCATAGGCGTAACCACTGGGGTGTCGGGGTCAAGACCCCCTGATTTTCAGAGTCGGAGATCCCCAATGTAAAGAACCCCCTTTCTCCCCAATTTTTCGAGAATATAATTATATAATGCATTTTTTTTTATGTGAACCAACTAAATTTAATTTTTCGTAGAATGCAAACACGTGTATAAATGCGTATTTAAAAAACAGCTATATCGATTCCTAATAAGCAAAGTCAGTTCTACAACTTTGTAATTTACATTTCTGCCCTATCTATCATAGTTTTAAAGTTGTGTTCGCTAAGTTCCATAATTCGCCAACAGAGGCGCTTATGCCGTGCCCGTTAGATCGCACCTCAGCAACTGCTTTGCTCCTGCGTGCGTGTGTGTGTAGGGGGAGGGGGTCCCAAACTCTATTGTATACAGTATGTATATAATATTGTACATACTGTATGTGTGATTTGACCCCCCCCAGGTTTTGAAGCATGGTTACGCCATTGTCCCAACCAAAGCGTTGCAATGTCCTTTGCGTGGTAACTTCCCAGACCTACCAACCCCTCAGAACCAGAAAACGTAACACTCAGATAGAAAAATCGTAACACGATGCATGCCGATAAATTTTGAAGCCCATTTCAGCTATATAAATTCTTGATGATGAGAATGTAGGGATTTTTTTCCCTACATCAAAATTTTATTGAGAAACTAATTAAATTTAATCAGAAAACACTTTTATGTTGTTAATTATTAGAAAAAAACATTAATAATTACGGGGGAAATCGGCACTCCGCATAACTTCCGTTTTCGGAAATTTTCTGATGCGAAAAACTTGCATCTTAGGAGGTCTGAAAGATGGTGTAATCGGGTTCTGGGGATGTCGTTTTTGTCTGTAGGATCAAAATAAATCTGCGATGTGCATCGGCCGTCGCAGTGATTCTGCTACGGGGATGAGTACAAAATAAACCTGCGATGTACGTCGCCGCGATTATTCTACGGGGATGAGTACAAAATAAATCTGCGATGTACGTCGGCCGTCGCCGCTATTCTACGACGGGGATGAGTACAAAATAAACCTGCGGTGTACGTCGCCCGTCGCCGCGATTCTGCTACGGAAATGAGTACAAAATAAACCTGCAATGTACGTCACCGCGATTCTTCTACGGGGATAAGTACAAAATAAATCTGCAATGTACGTCGGCTATCGCTGCTATTCTGCTACGGGGATGAGTACAAAATAAACCTGCGATGTACGTCACCGCGATTCTTCCACGGGGATGAGCACAAAATAAATCTGCGATGTACGTCGGCCATCGCTGTGATTCTGCTACGGGGATGAATACAAAATAAACCTACGGTGTACGTCACCAGTCGCCGCGATTCTGCTACGGGGATGAGTACAAAATAAACCTGCGATACACGTCACTGCGATTCTTCTACGGGGATGAGTACAAAATAAATCTGCGATGTACGTCGGCCATCGCTGCTATTCTGCTACGGGGATGAGTACAAAATAAACCTGCGATGTACGTCGCCGCGATTCTTCTACGGGGATGAGTAAAAAAAAAATCTGCGATGTACGTCGGCCATCGCTGCTATTCTGCTACGGGGATGAGTACAAAATAAACCTGCGATGTACGTCGCCGCGATTTTTTTACGGGGATGAGTACAAAATAAATCTGTGATGTACGTCGGCCGTCGACGCGATTCTGCTACCGGATGAGTACAAAATAATTCTGCGACGTACATCGTCCTTCACGAGAAAAAAATTACGATTACGGAAGAAATCCTCACAACGCCTAACTTCCGTTTTCGGAAATTTTGAAAGGCGGAAAACTTGCATCTATGATAGGGAGTCTGCAAAATGGTTTAGGTGGGTTCTGGGGATGTCGTTTTTGTCTGCAGGACCGAAATAAATCTGCGACGTACGTCGGCCGTCGCTGCGATTCTGCTACAAGGTTTCTGTCTGAAAGGGCGAAAAAATGGGAGGAAAATTTTTAAAAAAATCGTATTTTTGGCTGCTAAATCGTATTAGCGTACTGTAGCATGATGTGTCGTACTAAATACGATAAAATCGTAACAGTTGGTAGGTCTAACTTCCATACGCTGCCGGGCGTTATCATGCAGAATCACAAACCCCTGAGTGATGTTGCCAGGTCTCTTTTTGATGGCTCGTCGAAGCTTCTTTGCCGCCCCGGTGGCGCAGTGGTCTAAGCGATGGCCTCTGATCATTCGTCCGAAAAAGGTCCGGGTTCGAATCCCGGTGAGGCATGGATGTTGTGTTTGTCTTACGGCACTGGCTCTTTCCCTTCCCTGGAACCAATGACCCTAAATTAGGGACGGGCGACTGCTTATAGCCCATTGAGTTGCTCATGGTGGTCG
Source organism: Macrothele yani (assembly GCA_039090855.1). NCBI lineage: Eukaryota > Metazoa > Arthropoda > Arachnida > Araneae > Macrothelidae > Macrothele > Macrothele yani. The sequence goes on along the minus strand of CM077024.1, from coordinate 138,778,604 downwards.
TTAAACCTCCAATCAAAAAAAAAAAAAAGCTTCTCTAAGGTTTGGCAATACCTTTCAGCATTGATGGTTGATTCTTTTGGTAACCACTGAAGAAACAATGGTCCTCAATGATCAAAAAACAGTGTTAGCATCACCTTACCTGCGGAAATGGCGGACCAAGATTTCCTCGGCGGTGGCGATGATGCGTGTTTCTACTGCATGCTCTGGCGCTTCAACTCTGGCTCGAAATGACGACACCAGCTTTCGTCCTCAGCAATAATGCGTAGCAGGAAATCTTCACTTCTTCGTGGTAGCGGAACAGACGCTGTAAAGATAGTCCCATTAGCTAACTCATCTGTTCATCAGACAGATGTTTCGATACCCACGTGGCGCAGACCTTAAGATATTGCGAATGCATGATCGCATTGACAGTTCCGACGCTCACACTCGGCATTGTTCGTCAGTTCTCGGATCGTGATTCTTCGGTTGGCCTTTACTACAGCATCCGCACATGCAATTGTCGTCACTGAAACAGCACGACGTGGAGCTCCTGATCTTGGCTGGTTTTCAATGCTTGTTCGTCCACCACTAAAAAGCTGACACCAGTACTGCATGGAAGACAAGCAGACCCTTACACCGCTTTCATTCGTCTGTGAATTTCGCTTGGTGGCGTTTTCTCCGCTTTCAAAAATTGAATTACAGCACGTTAAGCAACTTTGGACGTATCCATCTCCTACAAGGGAACAATAAAATTAGTCCAGCACGTTACACTGCTTCCGTAACAAACAAGCTGCAATACAGTTGCATACCCTTTAAATCGCCTGTACACTGGCGCCACCCGTTGAAAAAATTAGGAAGCGCAAACGCACTCAAGCCAAAGTCTCACTACTTGTTGAATAACCCTTACACACTATATTGACAAAAGTCACCAGACACCCCTTTAAAATCAAATGAACGGATCTGCTGCGTTGTTAAGATGCGAGGTACAGATGCAAACGGTATAAAAACAAGCCTGCAGCTGACCGCGATCATATCGCACAGTGAGGTTGCGTGAAAATGTCGCGGCCGGAGAGAACTGATTGAGAAAGAAAAGATTGTTGGGTGTTATATTACTGGGTTGTCCATAAGAGAAACCGAGAGGCGTTTAAACATACCCAAGTCAACTGTTTTATGTGGACTGAATAAGTGGAAGAAACATGACGTGCCTGAAGCAACAAAACGTACCGGCAGACTACAGAAAATCAGTGATAGAGGACGTCGAAAGTCTCAGAGAGTCGTTACAGCTAATCGACGGAGTACTACACAAGACCTAGTGTACAGGTGAGTAAAAATGCTGGAACCACGGTATGTACACGTACCATTCGCAGAGAACTTCATTCCATGGGTTACTGTGTGTCGTGCGGCTGTTCATAAGACTTTCATCTCCACTCGGAATGCTACTCGTCGTTTAGCATGGTGTAAAGAACATTTATCGTGGACCGCAGATCAACGGAAACAGGTCCTATGGACTGATGAATTCAGATACACGATCCATCAGTCTGATGGCCGCCTGTGGGCATGGCGACAGCCGGGGGAACGCTATTTACCACAGTGTACTGTTCCTACGGTCAAGTTTGGAGCTGGCAGAGTACTCGTGTGGGGGTGTTTTTCGTGGTATATTCCCGGCCCATTGGTTATCGTGGACAAACCTGTTAACCAGCACGTCAGCCTCGATATTCTGGACAATTATGCCCTACCAACTCTGTGGCAATACTATGGAACCGAGCCTTGTTGATACCAGCAGGATAATGCACCGAGCCATAAAGCAAGGACTGTTACGGCGTGGTTTGACGATAATTCCGTATCGTGTGTGGACTGGCCTGCACAGAGCCCTGCTCTTAATCCCATAGAGCATCTATGGGATGAATTAGAGCGTCATAAGAAGTTTGGAACAAAGGCCTACTACTAAGCAGCACTTAGCGGCAGCATTATGTACTGAACGGAAGCGCATACCTATCGCTGTGTTCCAAAACCTTGTCCAAACCATGTCTCGAAGGCTCAGTGCATGTATTACGGCCAAAGGTGGACCGACACCGTACTAATATATGTCAATAAATGCTATGTTGAATTTATCTTCTAGGTGTCTGGTGAATTTTGTCAATATAGTGTATGTCACAGCCGTAGCTCATACACGTATAAAAAGGCGCACGTGGCCTGGCAAACATCGTCGATAAGCAAGAACAGAAGAATGGGCCGTACGACAAAGCTCAGTGACCCTCAACGTGGCAATGGTCATGGTACACCATCTTATCAACAAGTCAGTTCAGGAAATTCGTGCCCTGCTGCAGGTGACCCGATCAACTGTAAGTGATGTTATTGTGAAGTGGAAACACCTAGGAGCAACAGCAGCGCAATCGCGACCTGGTAGGTCACGTAAAAAGGCAGAGCGGGAGTACTAAAGCGATTGTGCGACAAAATCGCCTGTCCTCGGTTACAACACTCACCACAGAGTTCCAAAATGCCTCTGGAAGCAACGCCGCCAGCACCATAACGGTTCGCCGAGAGCTTATGAGAATAAGCTTCCCCTGCACACAAGCCTAACATCAACAAGATCAACGCCTAGCGTCGGTTGAAGTGGTGTACAGCTCTATACCAGTGGACTCTAGAGCAGTGGAAACGCGTTCTCTGAAGTGTTTAATCACGCTTCAAGCAGTCTAACGGACGAGTATGGATGTGGAGCACAGCTGAGACGGGCTGAGCCCGAGCCAAACAGCCCGAAGCAGAGCCCGGGTCCGAATCGGGCTCGGGCTGTAGAATATTTACTGCGGTTCGGGCTCGGGCTCTTAGAGAGAAAGAGAGCGAGATATATTCGGCAACTGGTTCTAGTTGGGGAGCGGGCATTCGAGACGGCTATTTATTCTGGGCTTGGGTACAAAATGTCATCGGGCGTGCATTAGTGCGTTTCTGCAGAGAAGAAAAAGCTTTTCCAAGAACAATAGATATTGGAATATTGATAGCTTGCCGACGATAATTTACCCCCTATCTCCACGCAGTAGCTCCCTGCTAATTCTGTTTACCAACGTACATATTTCAGCGCATTATGACGTGATAATATTAGCATTATTTGATTGAGCAACAAACACTGACGGAAAAAAATCCCAACACCAAGAAGGGGTTGTGTTAGATAAACGACAGTTGGTAGGCGGTGAGAGTACATCTGTAAGATGACGTCTATGCAAATTTCGCGCTCGGCGCATACGTGTGGCGCTGGTAGCGCCCCTCGGAACATGCAAAGCAGGTTTGCTGTAAATACGCGCTGTAACGTTCGTGAACGTTAGTTATCGTTGAGATTCGACGTAGTGTGTTGATATTAGTCACGAATGCCTTTAAGAAGACGAAGAAGCCATTATCAACAGCTCAGGGAGTTTGAACGAGGTCGTGTAATAGGGCTACGAGAAGGTGGATTTTCGTTCCGCAATATTGCAGAACGACTTGACAGGAATGTAGCCACCGTGCATGATTGTTGGCAGCGGTGGTCAAGGGCAGGTACTGCCTCAAGAAGACCAGGTTCCGGCCAGCCACGTGGCACTACTGAGAGGGAAGACCGCCGTGTACGGCGTATGGCCGTGGCTCATCGTACCGCGTCTGCGGCAGCAATTTGAGCTGCAGTTGCCACCACAGTGACACAACGAACTGTTACAAGTCGGTTACTTGAAGGACAGCTCCGAGCCAGACGCCCTGTAGCGTGCATTCCACTTACTCCAAACCACAGCCGTTTGCGACGTCAGTGGTGTCAAGCTAGAGCTCATTGGAGGACGGAGTGGAGATCTGTTGTGTTTTCTGATGAAAGCCGGTTCTGCCTGGGTGCCAGTGATGGCCGTGTGTTGGTTAGAAGGAGGCCAGGTGAGCGCCTGCAACCAACCTGTCTGCGGCCGAGACGCACTGGACCTACACCTGGAGTTATGGTTTGGGGAGCAATTTCCTATGACAGCAGGAGCACTCTCGTGGTTATCACACGCACCCTGACGGCACAGTTGTACGTCGGTCTGGTGATTCAACCTGTTGTGCTGCCATTCATGAACAGCATTCGGGGGGGGGTGTTTTCCAACAGGATAACGGTCTCCCGCATACCGCTGTTGTAACCCAACATGCTCTACACGGTGTCGACATGTTAAAGATCTGCTAGATCACCAGATCTTTCACCAATCGAGCACGTATGGGACATCATTGGACGACAACTCCAGCGTCACCCCCAACCAGCATTAACCGTCCCTGTATCGACCGATCAAGTACAACAGGCATGGAACTCTATCCGACAAACTGACATCCAGCACCTGTACGACACAATGCATGAACGTTTGCGTGCCTGCATTCAACATTCTGGCGGTTACACCGGTTATTAATGTACCAGCATTTTACATTTAAAATGGCTCTTCTCGCGCTTACATTAAGCTGCGATCTTGAAACATTAATCGATTAAATATGTTACCTATACAAATGTATTGCCGCCATTTCATTCCTCTACAAGTATTTTTTCGTGGTGTTGGAATTTTTTTTTTTCCGTCAGTGTAATAGTTGCGATCATTTTGGATTCCGGTTCCCGAAGCACTTCAGGTAGAAACGAACGGTCAAAGAAAATCGTACAGTTACACTGTAAAAATAGATAGAGGTCCCTTCCCCACTCCCCATTTGAGAAATACATTGGTTAATTGCAGGAGGGGGAGAGAGTGGAAGTTTGGAAAGGAGATGTTTTTATTAATAGTTGAGAGTGGCGTAGCCAGAAATTTCTTAAGGGGGGGGGGGGGGGGCGGGGGTTCCATGGGTTTAATTCATTGGTGAAAGCCTCGTATATACATACTGTATATATTGTTTTACGTTCGTGCTCAATCTTCTCCTCAAGGGTTCTTTATTGAACTGAAAAGAGAAATTTTGCGCAAATTCACGCATTTACACCCTGTCGTTATTTGTGTCAAAATGACTTTTCAAATATCCCGTCTTGCCATTTTTGAAAAATTGTATCAACATCCTCCAAAACAACGTACGGACGCAATATTGGCGTATATCTTGAACGAATGGGGAAGGCCATATTTGCCAAATGAAGTCTTAAACATCGTAAAAGCAACACTTAGAAATTTTGCTTATAAAGTCGAACAGAGGCGGTTAAAAGCGCAAAGACATCAGGAAAAATTCCTGGCGGACAACGCATCATGGCTTCAAAAGAACATCAATTTTGCCGACACTGTAAGTCAAGCCCTGCCTACTTGCTCGAATAGCATCTCCTGTAAAAGAGGCAGGCCCCACAAGTCTTTCAAAGACTGTGTTCCGAAAGTCCAAAACCGAAAAATCAAAACCCTTGTTAAGTCATCAAGACAAGAAGAACTGTCAAAGGCGACTAAACTGAAACTTCGAAAGGCCAAAAAACGCGACTCAGCTTCAATCGTAAAAGATCTGTGTTCTGCGTCTTCTACGGGAGGCATCAAATTCAAGAAAGCTCGGAAATCTTCTGCGGACAATGTAATAACTTTATCTTGGGAACAAGCACTCGCTCGTTGATGCTAATCTTTCGACAAATCAGTATACTGTTGTACTTGATCAAGCTGTGGAAAGTAGGTGTAAGTTGTATCCCCCATATTACAGAGTAAAAGAAGCTGAATAAATGGGTTACCCTTCCGATATAGCTATATCAGAAACGTCAGCCGAAATACCAGTGCAGTCGGTTATTGACCATACTCTAACACGGTTATGAAAAGTCCAGGAAGAAGTCCTTCGAACGTTGGGCGAGGATAAGAATTTAAAGATTGTTATTAAATGGGGCTGTGGTGGTACCGAACAAAGTAGGTATCGACAGAAATTTTCTCATGAGCATTGTACAGACGACAGTTGATTTAGTCTCATTATGGTACCCATACAAATGTACGATGTAACTAAGAACCATAAAACCATAATTTGGGAAAATCCTGCGCCGTCTTCTACACGATATTGTCAGCCCATTAAGTTCATTTTTGCAAAGGAATCTGTGGAAGTCATTAGAAGGGATTTTGGAAACATTGAGAAACAAATCGGTAGCCTTTCTCCTACGAAAGTTGTCGTAGATGATAAGGAACTTCTTCACTTGTTAAGGCCACAATGATCTTTTGCATAATCGATGGAAAAGTATGCAATGCTGTATCGTCATGCGTATCAAGTCAAACATGCTATATGAGTGGAGAGAAACCGCGTGAGATGAACAATCTCAGTATTTTCTCACATATGGATGTAGATAGGAATTTGTTATCTTTTAGACTGTCTCCTCTCCATTCCTGGATTCATTTTTTTTTAATGTGTACTGCACATTTCGTACAGACTTGAGATTCAGTCGTGGCAAGTCCGCGTTGCAGCCAATAAGAAGAAATTCAAAAAAAAAAACTTGTGCAAGAAAGATTACGACTGGAGCTCGCGGTTTACTCGCAGATATGCCAAAACAGAAAACGGGGAACACGAATGGCGGTAATACCGGAAGAAAGTTTTTCAGAAATGCAGAAATATCTGCTGAAATAACTGGTGTCAATATAGAGTTGATCAAGCGATTTTGCGTGATATTTGAGTGCCTGAACTGTAGGTTTACGGTAGATTTAGACAAGTTTGGTGAGTACACTACCGACACTTTGGATTTATACTTGAAGGAGTATCCGTGGTATTCTACGTCCGTAAGCGTACATAAAGTACTTATCCATGGCAGAGATATTATAGGTACAGCCATACTGCCAATCGTCAGTTTTCCGAGGAAACCCAAGAGGCAAGAAATGAAGACAGCAGAAAATACCGCGAACTGTTTGCTAGAAAGACTTCTAGGATCGTCACCAACACGGACTTATTGCATCGATTGCTTATCACCTCTTATCCTCTTATCGGTAGCCTGCGTGCTTCGCATAAAACGGAACATGCAAACATCATGCCTGAGGTATTACGTTTACTGAAAGACTTCTTTCAATGATTCTCAGACATCTGATTATTCGAACAGTGATTGTAATTAATTTTGCCGGCTAAATCTTGAATATTTTCCATTACAATCTCACGCATACAGTTGCGGTCGTTGTATGTACAATACATGTATACTTACATATTACAAGCTTATGAGTAACATGTACGGTTCTCCTTTTTGTTACACGAAATTGACCTATGAATCGTACTTAGGTCGAATTATGCGATAATGCCACATAAAATTAAATGTGAATAATGCCAAAATATGTACTTAATGCCAAATGTAATATGCAAATCATGCCAAATAAAATGTAGAAATACGTAAGTACTTATTAGTTTTGCTTGCATTACCTTCTAAACCCACAACCTTAAGCATACTTAGCCATAGGAATAAAGTTCCCCTAGATTGCTGAAATTTCACACACAGTAACGTACAAAAAAAAATTAATGGAAATCCCTCCCAGCAGGGTAGAGGTTGCGATAGAAGCAAAGGGTGGGCCAACTCGACATTAATCGCACAATTTCCTACAATATGGAATTTGTAGATAGGAAAGTGTCCGGACAGTTTTGATCAGATAATGTAGCTAGCGATAAGAGACTATTCATGATTTTATGTGAAGCGCATGACTGATAATGTAATCACAGTATACGAGAACCTTTGACTCAAATTATAACTCATTGTTCGGAGACATATCACTCAAATTATGATCTATGGACAAAAATAGCTTAAAACCTGGCATGATTATTCGACAGAAATATGACTTAAACAATAACACAATTTTTTGTCAGTACTACATTTAACTTTTCCCTCCCTGATTTGATAATATTGATATATTATATTGATTTGATAATATTTACAAGGCGAAAAAAAATGAAGCATATCTTGCAAACGCAGATGACGTTTAGTTTTTCGTAAGGTAAAAACTTGATATTTAGAAAGCCTTTAAAAAGTAGGGCGAAAGAGAGAAATCATGAACAGAATACGGAATTACACCATACCATGCAAATTTTGAAGATGACAATCCGTTTTGTTTGGTGTAAATATGACAAAGATGGTAAGTCAGATAATATCTGAAAACTTGAAAATTTCGACGTCCTGGAGCGGAAATCGAACCCGCGTCTCCCAGATAGCGCCCGAGTATGCTAACCACTACACCACCCAGAACGACCAAATTTCAAGTTTCCGATTAATTTGAATATAACCATCTCAGAATTCGCTAGTCGAAGCAACCGGCATTCATGTTCAGCGAATCTGGAGGTTAAGAATTTTATCTCGTTATTGCCCGGAGGAGCAGATAAATCATGAACAGAATACCGGATTATACCATACAATGCAAATTTTGAAGATGACAATCCGTTTTTTGGTGTAAATGTGACAATATGGTAAGTCAGATAATATCCGAAAACTTGAAAATTTCGTCGTCCTGGAGCGGGAATCAAACCCGCGTCTCGCAGATAGCGCCCGAGTATGCTAACCACTACACCATCCAGAACAACCAAATTTCAATTTTCCGATTAATTTGAATATAACCATCTCAGAATTCGCTAGTCGAAGCAACCGGCATTCATGTTCAGCGAATCTGGAGGTTAAGAATTTTATCCCGTTATTGCCCGGAGGAGCAGATAAAGCATGAATAGAATACCGGATTACACCATACAATGCAAATTTTGAAGATGACAATCCGTTTTTTGGTGTAAATGTGACAAGGATGGTAAGTCAGATATTATCCGAAACTTGAAATCATACCCAGGCGCTATCTGGGAGATGCGTGTTCGATTCCCGCTACAGGACGACGAAATTTTCAAGTTTTCGGATATTACTTGACTTACTGTCCTTGTCATATTTACACCAAGAAATGGATTCTCATCTTCAAAATTTGAAAGAGAGAAAGTTCCTTGCAAAATAATTTTGGAGTGCGTCAGTTAAAAAAAAAAAAAAAAAAAAGACATCAAAGGATTTGAGTTTAAATTAAGAGATTTTTATTGCTATTTATTATTTCCTAATGCATATATGGGATGTAAGGTCAGGTGATGCGTAACATCACAGCCTCTCCTTGACAAATGTCAACCCCGCCTTCTCGTGGTGCATCCTGTTCCCACTAAAGGGGCTCTGACGACCGCCAATAGCGGTATAACTATACCATCGGGATTAGAGGAAATTCTATCCCACACTCACCAACCCGCTTGGCCAGCGTGGTGAGTTATGGCCAAACCCCTCCAAAATGATTCCACAACTTAAATCTTGGCCCTCAGTCTCCGGCAGCTGGAATGTACCTGGCCAAGGCAGCGGCCAGTGCGACATGAAGGCAGAGGGTGCTAAGAATCCCCGGAGGACCGGACTAGGCTGCCATCTGATGCTGACCTTGGCTACGTATAATGGACGCTCCCTATCTTCTGATTCAAGGCTTCTTGAATTGGAAGAGGAACTACAAAGGATCAAGTGGGACATCGTGGGGCTAAGTGAGGTAAGGAGAAAAGGAGAAGATCTCATCGAACTGAAAAGTGGACATCTCTTCTACTATCGTGGGACAGATACTGGCAGAACTAGTGGTGTTGGATATATAATAAACAAGAAACTGAAGGATAAAGTTGTAGAAGTTGGAAGTTCCTCTGACAGAGCTGCACGACTTGTTATCCAACTCTCGAAAATATACCAGGCTCAGATTATTCAAACATATGCACCCACCACAAGTCATCCTGAAGAAGAAATTGAAGAATTTTATGAGGAAATTTGTCATCTAAATAATAAAGGTAAGCAGCACTTGAAAATAATTATGGGAGATTTCAATGCAAAAATAGGGCAACGGCAACAGAATGAAACTTCAGTAGGTAAATTCGGTCACGACAACAGAAACCAGCGTGGAAATACTCTCGTTGAGTTTGCAGAGGCAGAAGGGTTTTTCATCTTGAACTCCTTCTTCAAGAAAAAGCCACACAGGAAATGGACATGGAGACATCCAAATGGCACGACAAGTGAAATTGATTTTATTATGTGTAACAAAAAATTCGTCATAGAAGACTGCAGTGTGCTAAACAAGTTCAACACAGGTAGTGACCATAGATTGGTGAGATGTAAGATGCACCTCAACACTAAACTTGAACGTGGCAAGCTCATAAGACAAACAAAATCTATTGACATAACCAACCTTAAAAAACACCATAATACCTTCAAGTTGGAACTGAAGAACAGGTTCTCTGCTTTAGAAGGCCTAACATCGGAAGAAGTGGACATCTCTGAAGTTAACAGAAAAGTAATCAAAGCTCTTATGGAAACAGCAACAAAATTAGCTGGGTCTAAGAACAAGTTGCATGTAAATAAATTATCAGGAAAAACGAAAATGTTGATGCAAAAAAGAAGAGAGATGAGGACAACTAAAGAAGATGTGACTTCCAAAGTGGAATATATAGAGCTATGCAAGACAGTAAGAAAAAGTATCACTGAAGACGTAAGAAAATTCAACTGTGAACTAGTGAGGAAAGCAATTGAAAACAACCAAAGCCTAAAGATAGCAAAGGGACATCTCAGTAAGGGAAGAAAACAGATTATGGCACTGAGAAAAGAAGATGGTTCTGTAACAAGAAATAGAGGCGAAATTTTGACAAGAGTGAAAGATTTCTACTCCAAATTATATGAAAGGGATGATACATGCACTCCAGACATCATGAAAGATACCAGTACCAGAGTTCCTCCAGTCCTTCCAGCAGAAGTTGCACATGCAATCAAGAACATGAAGCGGGGAAAAGCTCCAGGAGAAGATGGAATTACTGTAGACATCATACAAGAAGCAAGTGGAGAAATCGAAACAGTACTCGCCCAAATTTTCACTCGATGCCTTAATGAAGGAAAGATTCCTGAGGATTGGAACACCGCTACAATGATCCTGCTACATAAGAAAGGTGACATTGAGGATCTTGGAAACTACAGACCTATCAGTCTTCTATCAGTAGTTTATAAAATCTTCACTAAAGTTCTTTCACACCGCTTGAAGGGAACACTGGACATGGCTCAACCGAGAGAACAAGCTGGATTCAGGAGTGGCTACAGCACAATAGATCATATCCACGTGCTGAGAGAACTAATTGAAAGAGCGAGGAAATATGAACTTCCATTGTGCATGGCTTTTATCGATTATGAAAAAGCCTTTGATTCGGTGAAACCATCAGCAGTTACAATGGCTCTGAAAACCTGCGGTATTGAAGATGCATGCATTAATATTATTAATAACATCTATGAAAATGCAAGTGCAAAGATTCGGCTGTTTGAAAATACAACACACGTAAAAATTGGAAAGGAAGTGAGACAAGGTGACACCATATCTCCGAAGCTCTTTAATGCCACTTTGGAGGGTGTTTTTCAGTCGCTGAGCTGGGAAAACAAGGGGATAAAGATTAATGGAGATTATCTAACCCACCTTCGTTTTGCTGATGACGTAGTCATTTTTGCAACTACCCCATCAGAGCTGCAGAGTATGATCCAGGAACTTGCTGACAAGAGTAAAGAAGTGGGATTAAAAATGAACTTTCAGAAGACAAAAGTGATGTTCAATGCTTTTACAAGAAATGAAGATTTATCGATTGATGGAGAAAAGCTGGAGATAACAGACACGTACGTTTATCTTGGACAGCAGATATCAAGTGAGGGTCACATTGATGAAGAAATTAATCGGTGTACAAAACTTGCCTGGAGAGCTTTTGGAAGAAACAGCATAATTTTCAAGAGCAATATGCCATTATGTCTTAAAAGAAAAGTGTTTGATCAATGCATCCTTCCAGTGCTTACGTATGGTGCAGAGACGTGGACCTTAACTAAAAGAGACATACAAAGGCTGCAGACAACTCAAAGCAGCATGGAGAGGTGCATGCTCGGTGTAACCAGGAGAGATAAGAAGAGGAACTCGTGGATCCGAAAAATGACAAGAGTGGAAGACATCATGATCAGAGTTAAATTCCTGAAATGGCAATGGGCTGGACATACTGCCAGAAGGACAGATCATCGATGGACAGCCGAAATTTTAGATTGGATTCCAAGGGACAGGAAAAGACCCAGAAGAAGACCACATGGGAGATGGGTGGATGAAATTCGAAAGTATGCAGGGGTGACATGGAGGAAACTGGCACAAGACAGACCGTTGTGGAGGAAACTTGGGGAGACCTTCGTCCAGCAGTGGATTGATAATGGTTGACAATGATGATGATGATGATGATGATGATGATATGAGATTAGAAACGGATCAATATGAGTATGAATCAATTATTATTTATACAGGGTGCAACAGAAGTCCCTTCTCATAGGCACATTTCATTCCTTGCACGTAAACGTTTGTTCCGGTGTACATGCATAAATACTAATCGAAAGAGAACTAGTGGTACTCTTATTGCTACTACTTGTACGACAGTGAGTCAATAATTATGTGCAATGAATGCCTTTATAAAATGTGCTAAGTCAAGACGCCGACGTTGCCCAGGTTTAACAAACAAACAAAAAAAAAAAATTAAAAAAGAAAGAAAAAAAAAAGGGAAAAAAAAAACCGAATTGAATCGACATCGATTTCTGGGACTGTGTTGTCCGAATTTTCTTGAAATTACGTAAACACTGTAGAAAATTTCCTGAAATTCACGAGCCATTTTCAATTATTCCTTTGATGAATTAACGGAAAATTCCTGAATTCCGCGCATGTTTCGTTCGTGACATCACAGAAATACTCCCTCTGATTAATCTTTCTCCAGCTAATAACGGAAAATTTCCATTTCGAGGAGTTAACGCAAAATCTTGAATTTTCACGGAACTTTTACCTAATTCCGTTTTTGTGTCAATGGAAAATTTCTCTCATATTTTCTGTACCTATATGACTAAAACTCTCCGGTGATAGGAGCGGTCAGCGGGAATACCTGAAGTTTGATTAAATACTAAATATCAATGGTCTATTGGCGGACATAATTTCCTGTAAATAAACCGGTTATTTGTGGATAGCATATTGCATGATATTAAGGTTTGTGTGCCAAAGGACATCCTCGCATCCCACAGCTGGTGCATCTGCTATTGAGTACTGAATTACACGAAACCGGGTATTTAAAGTGTGGTCCTAATGATTGTATGATGTCTATGTATCAGTCTGTGGATCCCTTAACACGAAAGCTATTACAGCTATCATGGGTAAATTTTACATTTAGGGGGTTTGTGAAAAAATACACTGCCGCACCCCGGTGGCGCAGTGGTCTAAGTCCTGTCTTATGACCATCTGTCTGAGAAGGGTGCGGGTTCGAATCCCGGAGACGCATAGATGTTATTTTTGTTTTACGGCACTGGCTCTCTCCCTTCTCTAGAACCAGTGGCTCTAAATTTCTATCTTAAACGTGAGCTGTGGAAAACGACTTATTAGCTCAGTCACTAGCGCTACGTACTGGCGTTCTATAGCCATCGACTGGAGGCTCGATCTTCACCGCGGGCAAGGGAAAGGATCCCTTCTCCTCGCATGTCAATGTGCATTTAGGCTTTTAAAAAATGGAAAAGGAAGTTCCTTTGATAAAGGGAATAAAAAAATCGTTTTCGAATTTTTTGTCAAGTCGGGAAAGTTCTCTACAAAATTGTGAACATCCGAAACTGACATTTCTTAAAAATACGGAAGCAGTGAAAACAGAAAATATATCGAACTACCGAAGTTTCCGCGGCAACTTTTCAAAACGGAAATTTCGTTCAAAGTCGGAGACCTAACGGGAACTTAGCTGCACGTTAATTTCAAGATTTTTCTGTGAATTAAAGTGCACCTACCTAAAAACTGCACCCTATGTTTCCAATGGTAAAAACTTTTGTAGACATGTTTTTCGCAATTAATGTATTCCCGAGGGCGAAAATTTTAACAACAATAGAAATAACTTTATATTATAGCCTGGTATTCTTAATACGTAATGCGATCAAAAAGTTCCGGGACTAGGTACGTAGTGCGCCAACAGATGACAGTACGCGGATGCGAGAGCAGCGGCCGAGGGCAGTGACCTTCATGAGTCGTACCGAGTGGCGTCGTTCTGTGAACATCGGGAGCTGTGCTACACGATATTTGGTGACCACGTGCAGAACACAGCTGCGATTTCTGTATGGACTGCAAACTAGAGCAGCGAGCGAGCATCAATTTCTGCGTCAAACAAGGCAAATCTGGGACGGAGACGCATGAAATGTTGCGGCAGGCTTATGGCAATGAGTCGTGCGAAGTGTTTTTAGAGTCGCTCGCGCTTCAAGAGCGTCAGAACGGCACTGGAAGACGACAAGAAGTCAGGGCGGCCATCCACGAGCAAAACCCGAGAAAATGTGGACAAAATTAGGGAACTGGTGCATAAGGATCGTCGGAGAAACATTCAGACATTACTACCATCGTCAATGTGTCGTACGGAACAGTGCAAGAAATTCCGACATCAGTTTTGAACATGCACTGCATTGCTGCAAAGATTCTGAACCCCGAACAGAAGGCGCTCCGTGTCGAACTCTGTCAAGATCTTCGTCAGCAGGTGGTGAATGAACCAACGTTCCTGTCGCGGGTCATCACTGGAGACGAGACTTGGGTCTACAATTACGATCCGGAGACCAAACAACAGTCGTCGCAGTGGAAGAGCCCGGCATCTCTACGACCGAAGAAGGCCCCGACAGGTCCGAAATGCAACCGAAAGCATGCTCATAGTGTTCTTCGACATTCGTGGGCTGTGTACTGTGAATTCGTCCCCCAGGGCCAGACCGTCCCCGCCCTTTTTGACTGCGATCTTCTACGGCGTCTTAGGGAGGACATTCGCCGCAAACGACCTGAAATGTGGCGCAGGGAGCGATTTCCTGCTCCATCACGACAATGCAGCTGCTCAAAGAGCGTTGCAGCCGCAACAGCATGACTACCCTTCCTCACCCGCCTTACTCGCAGGATTTGGCCCTCTGCAACTTCTTTCTGTTCCCGAAGATGAACCTGAAGCTTAACCCTTTAAGCGGCAGATGTATCTGGACCAAATGCTGCCCACACTTTTCTGCGCTTCCCAAACCTATATGTTCTCATAGAGGTCTGGATTTACGAAAGCTGACAAAACGATTCCTTTCACCTTTTCGTCTGAGAAGTACCAACCACAAACCTGTCACTGGTCGTAAATTCTCTCTCTCTGTCTCTCCGTCCTTTTCTCTCTGCCTCACTCTGTCTCTGCATCTCTTCGTCTCTCTCTTTCTGTTTCTCTTTATATCTGTCTCTTTCTATCTCTCTGTCTCTCACTCTCTCTCTCTTTCTGTTTCTCTTTATATCTCTGTCTCTTTCTAGCTCTCTCTGTCTCTCACTCTATCTTTCTCTGACCCTCTCTCTCTCTGTCTGTCTGTCTCTCTCTTTCCCTCTCTCGGTCTCTCTCCCGTCTTTCTGACTCTCTCTCTCTCTCTCTCTCTCTCTCTCTCTCTCTCGCCCTGTCTTTCTTTCGCTCTCTCTCTTTGTTCTAGTACCTTATTCCCTGCTTCATGACTGAAGTCCTGATGGGGTACGGCTAGTTTCCCTGGCGTGGACATAATGCCATTGGGTAGAATGGTTCAAACATGCAACGCTCTCTGATGGGTAAGATCACTCGTTTCAGCCGCCTCGTTCGGTCCACTTCTTAGACAGCGAATTCATTCATTCAAGCTGATACCAGCTCATTTTGCTAACCCCGAGTTAATTCGTTCCAGCCGGTTAAGGGGTTAAAGGTCCCCGTTTTGAAAGGGTGGACGAGATCCAGCGCGAATCGCAGACGGTGCTTGACACGACTCGCGAACAGGACTTTCAGGGTGCGTTCCAACAGTGGCAGAAACGCTGGCAGCGGTGTATCGCTGCCCAAGGAGACTACTTTGAGGGAGATCATAGCCAGACTTAAATAACGTAAGTACTTTGTTGTATATCGGCCTAGTCTCGGAACTTTTTCATCGGACCTCGTATTTGCTAAAACTGAACCATTTAATTATATTAAAAACCAGTAATTTTTCCTTGGGGAGTGTTGAGAGCTGCTAATGGATGGCGCCACCTACACAGATAGCTTAATAATTGTCATCATGTCGCAATTTTTTATCAATAATTTTATTAATTTTCTGAATTGAATCAACACTTGAGTCTATCATGCGATAGATAGTCTGGAATGTTCAGAATGATTTGAGCCACTTAGATTAAATTTTCTGACAATTTAGCTGAAAATATCGCGGAGTCAGCTTGCTGGTTTATTTCGGAATTAAAAATCAGAAGTATCTACAGTTTCGTTAACAGGCAAATGTACCAAAAAAAAAAAAAAAAAATCCTCCATTTTTTTCGATAGTGGGGGCATATTGGAAGTCATTACAATTAAAGATTTAGTGAAAACAATAATCACTTGATAATATTAGAAAAATACTGACAATGTGGCCCATAAACCAAAACGTATCTTCTATATATTAATTCTATAAGGTTTTTTACTGTGAGTCCTATTTTGAGAGAACGGCTAAACGTAACGATATGGTTGAGGTATCAAAATAAAGGTCTTATCATGTAGATGTGCCAGTCAAAGAGAAAAATGGGATCGGGGAAACGTAACGGGCGTTGTGGGGCTGCAAAGTTCCCATGTAAAGTCTATGGGAGAAGCGTGCAGTTGACATTCGATCGCCTGCGGTTGACTCACGCGCTGTTGAAGGCGGAGCATGGAGGGACTGAGATAGTCCAAAGTCTCATTCGTATCAAAGTTCTCATCGGAACTGCGAACACTCTCGAAGACCTGATTGCGTTCTGCAGTTGGACTGTGTGATGTATGTTTATATACAATTTAATATTCATTCGATCCAGTTTATTCACGTAGGTAAGACGTTTCCCATTATGTAAAGATGTAAATAAACATTCTGTTGACTATTGTGAGTGAAAATATTTAGAATGTACATATTGAGTTGCGCCATCTATATCTTCATTCTATAAGTTTTTTTACTGTGGGACCTATTTTGAGAGAACGGCTGAGCGTAAAAATATGATTCAGGTATAAAAATAAAGGTCTTACTAACTTATGTAGATGTGTCAGACGAACAGAAAACTGAGATTGGGGCAACGGATTGGGCGTGGCGGGGCGGCAAACTTCCCATGCAATGTCTATGGGAGAAGCGTGCAGCCCTTATCTACATCAGGCGCTCAGTTCAGTGTCAGACTTGGTGTGTGCATGGTGTTCTATGATCAGTCCTAAAGTAAGTAAATACTTTATTGCATACTTACCCTTAACAGAATGTCTATCCCGCAGAAAAAAAAAAAACTAACGTGCCTTACTGGAAGGCGTGAGCGATCAATGGGTCGCAACTATATGTCTCAGACAAGAGAGAATGAAGAGTATTCGCAACGCGAATCTCATTCCAACAACATTTACAAACACAGTTGTGACTGAAGATGAGAGTGAAAGAGTGCGCTATCCAGTTGAATTTTTGCACACGATCGAGATGAGTGATCTTCCGCCTCACATTTTACGACTGAAAAAGGGTGCAGTCGTGATGCTCATCACGAACCTGGCCGCCCCGGTGGCGCAGTGGTCTAAGCGCTGGCTTACGATGATTCGTTCGTGAAGGGTCCGGGTTCGAATACCTGTGAGGCATGGATGTTGTGTTTTCCCTTGCGGCACTGGCTCTCTCCCTTTCCTGGAACCAGTGACCCTAAATTAGGGACGGGCGACTGCTTATAGCCCATTGAGTTGCTCACGGTGGTCGTTCAACCTTCATTCGATAAAAAAAAAAAAAATTACGAACCTGGACTTTACTGAAGTGGTTGAATGAATCTGTCAATCAAATAAACTTTACACTTGTTGCTTCATGAGTTTATTCTTCCCAAAAAAAAAAAAAAAAAACTAACCGTCGATTCCGACAGGTTTCGTCTAGTTTATGTTAAATCCGAGAAACTCGTCGGTTTCCTTTATCGAAAAATATCACTGCTCCTACATGCCGCATTTACTACGTGTGAACCTCTTGAAATATTGAAATCTTATTTACTACCAATCAAACTCTTGAAATCTCTACCTTTTCATTTATTATTATATTTATTAATTATTATTTTGTTGCAGATTTTTAATTGTTCTGGTAAATTCCAATTATTTTTCCTTGTATCAATTTAGTTACCAGGTCGTATAGATTAAAGAAGTTCACCAGCGGCAGTAGCAAAAGCACGACACAAGTCGCTAAACAAATTATTATCTGGCGGGTTAACAGTATAAAGAGTTTTCTGCTCTATCTGCCATGACTGGAGAAATAAAAAAAGAAAACTTAAGCATAACATGTTAACCTACTTCGACAACTCATCCAGTACAGTGAGCAGCTGTAGCTTATCGTATCTCTGAGAGTACAGAAAAGGCAGGAATTTTGTCTTCTCAATTCGGCAAACCTTGTTCTAAACGGCACCCACGTTTTCCTTGACCTCTATCAGCACTATCAACAACTTGTCAAGAGCTTCCTTGAAACTTGGCAGGCGCTGCTTTCAATTACCCACGCGACAGCGGTGAAAATTAAAATGTTTATTTTTCTCAGCGAGACGAGAACTCGTGAATATTGCTTTACGTTAATACAAGTACATGAAAATCATGCTGTGTTATACTGTAAAACGTTTTCTGAAATTCACGAGCCACTTTCCGAGATTCCTTTCGTGAATTAACGAAGAATATTGCTGACACAACCTTTTCCGGAAATGACGGAGAGAAATATGAAATTTACGAATTTTTCGTACCCCATGAAATTTCTGCATTTTCAGAAACCTTTCCGCAATTCGTTTCTTATATTGACGGCAAGTTGCCATTTTTAAGATGTCTTAACGGAAATTTCTGAATTTTCAGAAACCTTTCCGCAATTCATTTCTTATACTGACGGTAAGTTGCCGTTTTTAAGATG
Source organism: Macrothele yani (assembly GCA_039090855.1). NCBI lineage: Eukaryota > Metazoa > Arthropoda > Arachnida > Araneae > Macrothelidae > Macrothele > Macrothele yani. Next base: position 138,759,832 of record CM077024.1, on the reverse strand, counting down.
TCTTAATGGAAATTTCTAAATTTTCAGAAACCTTTCCGCAATCCGTTTCTTATTTTGACGGCAAGTTGCCGTTTTTAAGATGTCTTAACGGAAATTTCTGAATTTTCAGAAACCTTTCCGCAATTCATTTCTTACATTGACGGCAAGTTGCGTTTTTGAGATATGTTAACGGTGGTCAACGTTCGCGACTGCCACGGAGAAACCTCAGGTTCGAACGCTCGAACCACTAAATATCCGCCGTGCGTCGGATGGGCACGTAAGCCGTCGGACCCAGGATACTGGTCCCCCGGTAATAAATAAGGGTGCCTTTCTTTCCCTTTCTTCCTCGCTTTCACTTTCCTATCGGGCACTCTAGTCGAAATGTCCTAGCTTCCTATTTCTAAGGGCTGTTAAAAACCTGGGGTCAGACACTCCCTTTCTAAAATCATCTACATATGATCTGATCTGAAAACATATCACTCGTTGCTGTCATGGATAAAAGGAGCGATTTATCAGATTTGCAAAAAGGGATAACTATTGGCTTTCGGGGCAAGGGTGGCGGTATTTCTGAAACAGCGCAGTTTGTAAGCTGTTCGCGTGCTGTTGTGGTTAAAGTGTATCGTGATTGGAGAAATGGCGCCATTGCGAATAAGCGGAAACTGCGGAGCACCACGTGCCATTGATATGAGAGGTAAACGTCGGCTTCGAAGAAGCGTGAGGGCCGATCGACATGCTACAATGGAGCAACTCACTGGCCGAATGAACCAGGGGGCTACCGGAAGTGTGTCTAAAACGACAGTTCAGCGAACCCTGCTGCGTGTGGGGCTCCGATACAGACGGATGGTCACTGCACCTATTCAAACGAAGGTGCATCGGCAGAAAAGGCTTGCATTTGCACCGCAGTATTGGAATTAAACCTCCGCTGATTGGCAAAGGATTGCCTTCTCCGATGAGTCACGTTTTCTGCTTCATCAAACGGATGGACGTTGGGGTATAAGGCAAGAAACATCGGAGAACAAACACTCTTCAATCATTGCTGGCAAAACACAAGCTGGTGGGGGTAGCGTTATGGTCTGGGGAATGTTTTCGTGGCATTCTAAGGGTCCACTCATACCTGCGGAAGCCACTATGGACCGAATTCGTTATATATCCATCCTTGCAGACCACGTATACCAATACATGCTGATTGTCTTCCCTGGGGCAGTTGGGATCTTTCAGCACGAAAATGCGCCGTGTCACACAGCTAGAAATGTCCGACAGTGGTTGGAAGAGCACGATGACGACTTCAAAGTACATCCCTGGCCTCCAAATTCCCCAGACTTAAACCCAATTGAGCATCTGTGAGACCACCTCGATCGTGTTGTTCGCTCTATGGATCCTCCACCACGCACCCTCCAGCAACTATCAGAGGCACTGCAGTCAGCATGGCTCCACATACCTGTGAACACCTTCCAGCACCTTATTGAGTCACTCCCAGCCCGTCTAGCTGCTGTCCGCGCGGAACACAGCGGTTTGTTTACTTACTGCGGTTATGCTAGTGGTCACAATAACATGACTCGACCGTGTGTATATATATATATATAATAATGCGAAACATAAAAGCAAATTTTAAACTTGGAATTTCAAATTAGTTCAAGGGTTTTTGTTTATTTACTACATATGCTTTTGCTATATATATATATATCATCATCATCATCATCATCATCATAATCATCATTGTCAACCATTATCAATCCACTGCTGGACGAAGGTCTCCCCAAGTTTCTTTCACAACGGTCTGTCTTGTGCCAGTCTCCTCCATGTTACTCCCACATACTTTCGAATGTCATCCACAAATCTCCCATGTGGTCTTCATATATATATATATATATATGGGATGTAATGTTAGGTGATGCGTAACATCACAGCCTCTCCTTGACAAATGTCAAACCCGCCTTCTCGTGGTGCATCCTGTTCCCACTAAAGGGGCTCTGACGACCGCCAATAGCGGTATAACTATATCATCGGGATTAGGTGAAATGCTATCCCACACTCACCAACCCGCTTGGCCAGCGTGGTGAGTTATGGCCAAACTCCTCCAAAATGACTCCACAACTCAAATATTGGCCCTCAGTTTCCGGCAGCTGGAATGTACCTGGCCAAGGCAGCGGCCAGTGCGACATGAAGACAGAGGGTGCTAAGAATCACCGGAGGACAGGACTAGGCTGCCATGTGATACTGACCTAGGCTACGTATAATGGACGCTCCCTATCTTCTGATTCAAGGCTTCTTGAATTGCAAGAGGAACTACAAAGGATCAAGTGGGAAATCGTCGGGCTAAGTGAGGTAAGGAGAAAAGGAGAAGATCTCATTGAACTGAAAAGTGGACATCTCTTCAACTATCGTTGGGCAGATACTGGCAGAACTAGTGGTGTTGGATTTATAATAAACAAGAAACTGAAGAATAAAGTTGTAGAAGTTGAAAGTTCCTCTGACAGAGCTGCACGACTCGTTATCCAACTATCGAGAAGATACAAGGCTCAGATTATTCAAACTTATGCACCCACTACAAGTCATCCTGAAGAAGAAATTAAAGAATTTTATGAGGAAATTCGCCATCTAAATAATAATGGTAAGCAGCACTTGAAGATAATTATGGGAGATTTCAATGCAAAAATAGGGCAACGGCAACACAATAAAACTTCAGAAGGTAAATTCGGTCGCGGCAACAGAAACCAGCGTGGAAATACTCTCGTTGAGTTTGCAGAGGCAGAAGGGTTTTTCATCTTGAACTCCTTTTTCAAGAAAAAGCCACACAGGAAATGGACATGGAGACATCCAAATGGGACGACAAGTGAAATTGATTTTATTATGTGTAACAAAAAATTCGTCATAGAAGACTGCAGTGTGCCAAACAAGTTCAACACAAGTAGTGACCATAGATTGGTGAGATGTAAGATGCACCTCAACACTAAACTCGAACGTGGCAAGCTCATAAGACAAAGAAAATGTATTGACATAACAACCTTAAAAAACACCATAATACCTTCAAGTTGGAACTGAAGAACAGATTCTTTGCTTTAGAAGGCCTAACATCGATCGAAGTGGATATTTCTGAAGTTAACAGAAAAGTAACCAAAGCTCTTATGGAAACAGCAAGAAAATTAGCTGGGTCTAAGAACAAGTTGCATGTGACCAAATTATCAGGAAAACCCAAAATGTTGATGCAAAAAAGACGATACATGAGGACAACTAAAGAAGATGTGACTTCCAAAGTGGAATATATAGAGCTATGCAAGACAGTACGAAAAAGTATCACTGAAGACGTAAGGAAATTCAACTGTGAACTAGTGAGGAAAGCAATTGAAAACAACCAAAGCCTAAAGATAGCAAACGGACATCTCAGTAAGGGAAGAAAACAGATGATGGCACTGAGAAAATAAGAAGGTTCTGTAACAAGAAATAGAGGCGAAATTTTGACAAGAGTGAAAGATTTCTACTCCAAATTATATGAAAGGGATGATACATGTACTCCAGACATCATGAAAGGTACCAGTACCAGAATTCTTCCAGTCCTCCCAGCAGAAGTTGCACATGCAATCAAGAACATGAAGCGGGGAAAAGCTCCAGGAGAAGATGAAATTACTGTAGACATCATACAAGAAGCAAGTGGAGAAATCGAACCAGTAATCGCCCAAATTTTCACTCTATGCCTTAATGAAGGGAAGATTCCTGAGGATTGGAACAACGCTACAATGATACTGCTACATAAAATAGGTGACATTGAGGATCTCAGTAACTACAGACCTATCAGCCTCCTATCAGTGGTTTATAAAATCCTCACTAAAGTTCTTTCACACCGCTTGAACGTAACACTGGACATGGCTCAACCCAGAGAACAAGCTGGATTCAGGAGTAGCTACAGCACTATAGATCATATCCACGTACTGAGAGAACTCATTGAAAGAGCGAGGGAATATGAACTTCCATTGTGCATGGCTTTTATCGATTATGAAAAAGCCTTTGATTCGGTGAAACCATCAGCAGTTACAATGGCTCTGAAATCCTGTGGTATTGAAGATGCATACATTAATATTATTAATAACATCTATGAAAATGCAAGTGCAAAGATTCGGCTGTTTGAAAATACAACACACATAAAAATTGGAAAGGGAGTGAGACAAGGTGAGACCATATCTCCGAAGCTCTTTAATGCCACATTGGAAAATGCCTTTCAATCACTGAACTGGGAAAACAATGGGATAAAGATTAATGAAGATTATCTAACCCACCTTCGTTTTGCTGCTGTCATTTTTGCAACTACCCCATCAGAGCTGCAGAGTATGATCCAGGAACTTGCTGACAAGAGTAAAGAAGTGGGATTAAAAATGAACTTTCAGAAGACAAAAGTGATGTTCAATGCTTTTACAAGAAATGAAGATTAATCGATTGATGAAGAAAAGCTGGAGACAACAGACACGTACGTTTATCTTGGACAGCAGATATCAAGTGAGGGTCACATTGATGAAGAAATTAATCGGCGTACAAAACTTGCCTGGAGAGCTTTTGGAAGAAACAGCATAATTTTCAAGAGCAATATGCCATTATGTCTTAAAAGAAAAGTCTTTGATCAATGCATCCTCCCAGTGCTTACGTATGGTGCAGAGACGTGGACCTTAACTAAAAGAGACATACAAAGGCTGCAGACAACTCAAAGCAGCATGGAGGGGTGCATGCTCGGTGTAACCAGGAGAGATAAGAAGAGGAACTCGTGGATCAGAAAAATGACAAGAGTGGAAGACATCATGATCAGAGTTAAAATCCCTGAAATGGCAATGGGCTGGACATACTGCTAGAAGGGCAGACCATCGATGGACAGCCGAAATTTTTAGATTGGATTCCAAGGGACAGGAAAAGACCCAGAAGAAGACCACATGGGAGATGGGTGGATGAAATTCGAAAGTATGCGGGAGTGACATGGAGGAGACTGGCACAACACAGACCGTTGTGGAGGAAACTTGGGGAGACCTTCGTGCAACAGTGGATTGATAATAATGGTTGACGATGATGATGATGATGATGATGATGATATATATACACTGACGGAAAAAAAAATCCCAACACCAAGAAGGGGTTGTGTTAGATAAACGAAAGTTAGTACGCGGTGAGGGTACATCTGTAAGATGACGTCTGTGCAAATTTAGCGCTCGGCGCATACGTGCGGCGCTAGTAGCGCCCCTCGGAACATGCAAAGCAGGTTTGCTGTAAATACGCGCTGTAACGTTCGTGAACGTTAGTTATCGTTGAGATTCGACGTAGTGTGTTGATGTTAGTCAAGAATGCCTTTAAGAAGACGAAGAAGCCATTATCAACAGCTCACGGTGTTTGAACGAGGTCGTGTAATAGGGCTACGAGAAGGTGGATTTTCTTTTCCGCAATATTGCAGAACGACTTGGCAGGAATGTAGCCACTGTTCATGATTGTTGGCAGCGGTGGTCAAGGGAAGGTACTGCCTCAAGAAGACCGGGTTCCGGCCGGCCACGTGGCACTACTGAGAGGGAAGACCGCCGTGTACGGCATATGGCCGTAGCGCATCGTGTTGCGTCTGCGGCAGCAATTCGAGCTGTAGTTGCCACCACAGTAATACAGCGAACTGTTACAAATCGGTTACTTGAAGGACAGCTCCGAGCCAGACGCCCTGTAGCGTGCATTCCACTTACTCCAAACCACAGCCGTTTGCGACGTCAGTGGTGTCAAGCTAGAACTTACTGGAGGACGGAGTGGAGATCTGTTGTGTTTTCTGATGAAAGCCGGTTCTGTCTGGGTGCCAGTGATGGCCGTGTGTTGGTTAGAAGGAGGCCAGGTGAGCGCCTGCAACCAACCTGTCTGCGGCCGAGACACACTGGACCTACACCTGGAGTTATGGTCTAGGGAGCAATTTCCTATGACAGCAGGAGCACTCTCGTGGTTATCCCACGCACCCTGACGGCACAGTTGTACGTCGGTCTGGTGATTCAACCTGTTGTGCTGCCATTCATGAACAGTATTCCAGGGGTGTTTTCCAACAGGATAACGCTCGCCCGCATACCGCTGTTGTAACCCAACATGCTCGACAGAGTGTCCACATGTTGCCGTGACCTGCTAGATCACCAGATCTTTCACCAATCGAGCACGTATGGGACATCATTGGACGACAACTCCAGCTTCACCCCAACCAGCATTAACCGTCCCTGTATTGACCGATCAAGTGCAACAGGCATGGAACTCCATCCCACAAACTGACATCCAGCACCTGTACGACACAATGCATGAACGTTTGCGTGCTTGCATTCAACATTCTGGCGGTTACACCGGTTATTAATGTACCAGCATTTCACATTTAAAATGGCTCTTCTCGCGCTTACATTAAGCTGTGATCTTGAAACCTTAATCGATTAAATATGTTACCTATACAAATGTATTGCCGCCATTTCATTCCTCTACAACTATTTTTTCGTGGTGTTGGGATTTTTTTTCTGTCAGTGTATATATATCATCATCATTGTCAACCATTTTTATTCCACTGCTGGATGAAGGTCTCCCCAAGTTTCCTCTACAACTGTCCGTCTTCAGCCAGTCTCCTACATGTTATTCCAGTTTGCTTTCGAATTACATCCATTCATCTCCTGTGTGGTCTTCTTCTGGATATTTTTTCTGTCCCTGAGTATCCAGTCTAAATTTTTGGTTGTCCATCGGTGGTCCGTTCTTCTGGCAACATATCCAGCCCATTGTCATTTCAGGGATTTTACTCTGATCATGATGTCTTCAGTTCTTCTCATTTTCCTTATCCACGAGGTCCTCATCTTATCTTTCGTGGTTACGCATAGCACGCATCTCTCTATGATTGTAAAAGATGCGATATGTGCAGTGAGATCATCGAACATATCTGCGCTTGATACAGCTCGCCAGCCAATGTTGATTACACACAGTGGTACAACATTGATAATAAATCAAAAATTGCTTTTCAAAGATGATAAACCAAAAATTAGTTTAGGATACAGCACTGTCAGAGTCTGCAGTACCATGCTATATGTTTCAACCCTATGAAGTTCTATAGATAACAAATAATACAAATCAGATAGGGATCGTGGGATCAATATATAGTAGAAGCAGCCATCTGTGCTAATCGACTAGACATAGAGCTAAATGACGAAAAGCAGAAGGAAGCATTCATTATTGATATATCAGTAGCGAGTACAGTACCATCAGACCGTAATATTCAGACTACCTATGCGACAAAAATCCGCAAAAATGTGAAACTAGCTGCAAAGATTAAACAGATGTGGAAGCTGTAAACAGGGTAAATGTACAGGGGGTGGACAAAATAATGTGAACATCTGAGAAATAAGCGATATGTCTTCATTAAAAAGGTGCTGGACCACCATTTGCCTTCAATACAGTTTGCAACCTTCTTGGGGTAGATTTATACAGCTTTTGAATAATCTCCAGTGGAATGCTGTACTATTCGTCGATCAAAACATCATCCAATTTTATTCGGAGATTTTGGAGGAGGAAATCTGCTTCACACTCTGCTCTCCAAAACTGACTATAGTGGTTCAATGATATTCAGGTCAGGTGACTGAGCTGGCCCACGGCAGATGTTGAACTTCATCTTGATGCTTCTCAAACCAAGACTGAACTGTCCTGGCTGTGTGAATGGACGCATTATTATCTTGAAAAACGGCATCACAGTTGGGAAACAAAATCTGGACCATAGGATGCACCTGATCACCTACAATGTCCAAGTACTCGCTGGCAGTAACTCGACCATGTAGGGTAATTGATGGGGCCACCCAAACACCAAGAAATGACATCATTCTTGGAAATAACAACTAGACCATAGGATGCACCTGATCACCTAGAATGTCCAAGTACTCGCTGGGAGTAACTCGACCATGTAGGGTAATGATGGGGCCAGCCAAACACCAAGAAATGGCATCATTCTTGGAAATAACATCTAGATCATAGGACGCACATGATCACCTAGAATGTCCAAGTACTCGCTGGCAGTACCTCGACCATGTAGAGTAATGGTGGGGCCAGCCAAACACCAAGAAATGGCATCATTCTTGGAAACAACATCTGGACCATAGCATGCACCAGGTCACCTAGAATGTCCAAACACTCGCTGGCAGTAACTCGATCATGTAGGGTACTGATGGGGCCAGCCAGACACCTAGAAATGGCATCATTCTTGGAAACAACATCTGGACCATAGGATGCACCTGATCACCTACAATGTCCAAGTACTCGCTGGCAGTAACTCGACCATGTAGGGTAATGATGGGGCCAGCCAAACACCAAGAAATGGCATCATTCTTGGAAACAACATCTGGACCATAGGATGTACCTGATCACCTAGAATGTCCAAGTACTCGCTGGCAGTAACTCGACCATGTAAGGTAATAATGGGGCCAGCCAAACATCAAGAAATGGCATCATTCTTGGAAACAACATCTGGACCACAGGATGCAGCTGATCACCTAGAATGTCCAAACGCTCGCTGGCAGTAACTCGATCATGTAGGGTACTGATGGGGCCAGCCAGACACCTAGAAATGGCATCATTCTTGGAAACAACATCTGGACCATAGGATGCACCTGATCACCTACAATGTCCAAGTACTCGCTGGCTGTAACTCGACTATGTAGGGTAATGATGGGGCCAGCCAAACACCAAGAAATGGCATCATACTTGGAAACAACATCTGGACCATAGGATTCACCTGATCACCTAGAATGTCCAAGTATTCACTGGCAGTAACTCGACCATGTAAGGTAATGATGGGGCCAGCCAAACACTAAGAAATGGCATCATTTTTGGAAATAACATCTTAACCATAGGATGCACCTGATTACGTAGAATGTCCAAGTACTCGCTGGCAGTAACTCGACCATATAGGGTAGTGATGGGGCCAGCCAAACACCAAGAAATGGCATCATTCTTGGAAACAACATCTGGACCATAGGATGCACATGATCACCTAGGATGTCCAAGTACTCACTGGCAGTAACTGGACCATATAGGGTAATGATGGGGCCAGCCAAACACCAAGAAATGGCATCATTCTTGGAAACAACATCTGAACCATAGGATGCACCTGATCACCTAGAATGTCCAAGTACTCGCTGGCAGTAACTCGACCATGTAGGGTAATGATGGGGCCAGCCAAACACCAAGAAATGGCATCATTCTTGGAAACAACATCTGGACCATAGGATGCACCTGATCACCTAGAATGTCCAAGTACTCGCTGGCAGTAACTCGACCATATAGGGTAATGATGGGGCCAGCCAAACATCAAGAAATGGCATTATTCTTGGAAACAACATCTTGACCATAGGATGCACATGATCACCTAGAATGTCCAAGTACTCACTGGCAGTAACTGGACTTTATAGGGTAATGATGGGGCCAGCCAAACACCAAGAAATGCCATCATTCTTGGAAAAAACATCTGGACCATAGGATGCACCTGATCACCTAGAATGTCCAAGTATTCGCTGGCAGTAACTCGACCATGTAGGGTACTGATGGGACCAGCCGAATACCAAGATATAACCACCCAAACCATCACAGGTCAGCCCCCGGTTTGTCAGTTAGAACCAGATATTCCGAATTGTACGCTTCCTTGGAGGTTCTCTATACATAAACCCCACCTACTGTTGGGAATAATGCACATGAGGACTCATCAAACCATATCACATGTTTCCAGTCATCAGCTGTCCGGGTTTTATGCTTAGGACACCACCTTTTCCGCATTAAAGCGTTGGTTTCCGAGATTAAGCTCTTTAGCAACTGCAGCTCTTCCATGGATGTTGGCTTTGTGAAGTTCTCTACGCTCTATTTTTGTGAAAATAGGGTCTTCCAGGTAGATATTGAGTTCTGCTGTCACTTTTGCTGCAGTAGTTCTGTCTTATTGGGACACAATCCTTATTAGTGTTCGACGGTCCCTCTGATTCAATACAGGTTTCCGCCCACTATTCTTCTTCGTCGATTATGTCTTCCCATGCTTTGTGTACGCAGTCATGACCGTGTAGACTGTGTCTATTGAAACACCAAATAATTTGGGTGCTACACTGTTAAAAATTGGTACTTAGAAATAAGCAAAATGTACTCGTTTTTGAGTACATTCTGGGCTTATAACAGCTCCAGGTACTTGTGTCTCATTTTTGGAAAAGACACGTACGTACTCATTTTTGAGAACACACATGGAATCAATTGTGAGTATACCTGGTATTTCTAATTTGAAATATATGTACTCATTTTCGAGTACAAATATATGTACTCAAAAAAATCCATATATTTCACATATATGTGCTCTAACTTCGTTCAGTTTCTGTGCCCTTTCGGGCAGGGGCACAGAAACTGAAGGAAGTTAGAGCGAATCAAGAGATATTGACAAGATAGTTTGTAAGTGAGAGAGAGACAGCACACTAGATGGCGCCACCGTACTAGCGTACGAGTTTTGCATATAGAGGGAAGGGGAGGGGGCTTAGGAATGAACACCTTTATATGTAACCGTGGGATTCCTACCCGGGGCCGTCACTCAACGTGCGCCTCCGATATTCAGCGATTGTTAGAAATTCCCACCACCATGGAGAGAGCCCTAGGTTCAAGCCTAACAAGCTAGGTTTGAACCTGGGGTCCCTCCATCAGTAGTCTGAATCTCTTACCACTAAGCCATCCGCGGCTAGATTTCATATAATATCATCATATGTAGAGAATTTTTTAGGAAGGAAGTGTCTGACCTCAGGTCTTAAACAACCCTTAGAAATACGAGGCTAGGAGATTTGGGCTAGAGTGCCCGATAGGAAAGTGACACGGAAGCGAGGTAGAAAGGGGAAAGAAGACGCCCTTATTTATTACCGAGAGGCCAGTGCCCGGGGTCCTACGGCTTAACGTGCCCATCCGACACACGGTGGATATTTAGTGGTTCGAGCGTTCGTACCTGCCTGGGATCGAACCTGAGGTCTTCTTCGTGGCAGTCACGAACGCTGACCACTAGGCCACCCGCGGTCTAACGCGGCTAGACTTCAAATTTGGAAAACGTGTACTCCATACATACTCATTTATTCATAGAATCAACTGGAAGTACATTATTCGATGGCACATCTGGGATAATAGATATACTCGTTGTCACATGCTGGGCCGCGCAATTTTATGACAAATTTAGTGATGAAGCGACAATATATTATTTATGAGATTGACACAAATATAGTTAATGTAAAAACGTACACACAGATACTTTATGCATAATTAAATTACTTGTGATCAGTGACTTTGTCGTACTAATTTATTTATGTGTGTCACTTTACACATTTATTAAACAATTTCTCTTGAAAGCTATAATATCCCAAATGAAGTAATACGAGATTATATTTATATTTATTTACGCAGTTATTTGTAAGTACGTATGGTTACTTATATTTGAGCATGTCATGTACTCGTTTACGATACGATTGTACTTTAAAAAAACAAGTGGCTTCAGGTTCCCATTTTTAAGTAGATTTTTTTAACAGTGTATATTTACAGACGCTCCTCCTAAACGGGCTCCTATGATTTGTCCTCTTTTGAACTTTGACAGGTCACCCATTTCTCAGACCGTTCTTATGTACCTCCGCTGAACATAACTTGTATTATACTGGCATACAACCCATAGAGAATACATACAAAGAAGAAATATGCAAAGGATAATTTGTTTTTTCAGTGCAATTTACACGAATAACATGAGCTCCTATAATCATGGTGTTCACATTATTTTGTCTAACCCCTGTATGCTCAGCAATTATCTCTACAACTGGTGTAATTCCTCAAACTTTTAAAACTCAGTCTGATGTGTTAGGCCTAAAGCACTTGAAGCCCAAAATCCACGAGACGTGATTATTTGATGTCATTTTTAAACTATAAAACTATATCTGTACCGGTACTTGCAGTAGGACCATTTCCATTGCCACAGAAAAACATTTAATATTATAAACACCCAGATCTGTCTGTCTCTCTGGAACGCTTCACGTCATAGCAACGTATGTATTTTTGCGCCCTCACGTATCGATCAATTCGTGTGTGCTCTCGCGATGTGAAAATGATTGCCTGCTATATAATAGTACGCGATCACTTTTACATGTCAAGGTGATCGCGTGCTAATTTAAAAACACTTGATTATGAATAACTCGAGTTCTGTTTTTCTGATCTACAAAAATTCGTATTGAATTCTAAATATCACAGCAAGTTGAGTTTGCGCGTGATCACATTGAGATGTCAAGGTGATCGCGTGCTAATTTAAAAACATTGGATTATCAATTAATCTAGTTTTATTCATGCGATCTACAAAATTCGAATTAAAATCTTAATATCACGGCAAGTTGCGTTTGTATATTAATTTAATTTAGCACAATTCGAATATTAATTTGTACGCTTTAATTATATTTTACTTTATTAATTTAACTAACTTTCCGAGTTTAGGGCTGATTATCTTGAACATTTTGCAAAATATCGATCTATTTAAACGCTCTAACCTACAATAAAAACTGAAATCTTGAAATGCCAAAGTGAGCAAGATTGCATCTAAAAGCAGATGTCGCTCCAACAGCACATTGTCGAGAATTTAGATAGTTCCGATTTATAATGTCGCATTATTTTGCCGAACAGGCTTCAGTCTAAAGTTTCAAGCCGTGAAGAGATTATTTCGTCGAACAGGACAGTCTAAAACAAGCCGTGAAGAGAATAAACAATTGTGCCGGAGAAACGCGAAAAATCAAAGTTATTAAGGTAAGTTTACACGAAAACAACTATTCGAGTTTTTTTTTTTTTTATTGGAGGTTTAACGACACCACCGTGAGCAACTCAATGGGCTATAAGCAGTCGCCTGTCCCTAATTTACGGTCACTGGTTCCAGGGAAGGGAGAGAGCCAGTGCCGTAAGACAAACACAACATCCATGCCTCACCGGGATTCGAACCCGGACCCCTTTCGGACGAATGATCAGATGCCATCGCTTAGACCACTGCGCCACCGGGGCGGCACTTTTCGAGTTTAGGGCTGATACACATTTTGTAAAATATCGATCTATCTAAACGCTCTAACCTACAATTTTTAAACGACAAATATTTCACACAGAATGTTATTTATCACGAGTTCTGTTGAAAAACGTAAATATAATAATATTTTTTGGTTCAAACATGAATGTGTTCTTAATATATAAGATTTTACTACATTTCCTTACAGAAATTTGGCGTCTATTTCAGTTGTTTTCAATCTCCTTCAATTAAAAATTTCACTCCGTAATAAGACGAGCGACATCCCCTATACATAAATATTTATTTAAAGCTTAAAAAGAAATATAATAATAACAACAATAACTTTTGTGATTGACTGCTTAAGGAATTTTAAATGATGTGGCCTGACGCCACAGTTCAGCTGGTTAGCTTCCTGGGAATGATTGTCACGAGCTGCTTTCAGTAAATCACTCAGGAACGAAATTCCCATATTTCCGGCAATTTACTTCCTACGATTTCCTCTGATGTTTCACATATGAATAGGTCTTTAGCTGCCTTTATTCGAATGCGGAAACTGGAATCGGGAAAAAATTCGCAGTGATACCAACAAGGCCACAGACAGCTTCAGTTGCTTCAACAAAGGACCTGAGTTTCGTGTACAACAAGTCGCCTCCGATGAAGCAGTTCTACAAAAACAGGTTGCCTACTGTTTTTGTTTTCGCGGAACGTGCCCCTTTTCAGTGAGGAACAGAAAAAAAAAATTATCTTGCACACGAACGAAGAGCTTCATCTGTTTGCATTCAAAAAACCGTTTTAACTGGAAAAGCAGACTAAATTATTCATGCAGTGGGAATCCGAAGAGATCGGATTAACTAGAATTACCGGAACAGTAGGTCATCTAAAAAACGGGCGCCCATTTTCCTTCAGTCGAGGGAACTCCTTTCTGTCTCTACTAATATGGATGTTTTAATCATTTTAATGCCAGTATGCATACATTTATACTAACATAACATTTTCGCCGTAGCAAAATATTAAAGGGGGTGATCCTTTTTTTATTATTATTTAAGTAAATGAATACACTATTTTCAATGTGATTATTTCAGGCTTCCTTCCACTTGCGAGTGAACATTAGCATGATCATTTTAGGCATTATTTCAATGTTAAAGGATTGATAATATTAATATTGACATTCAGGGTTTGCTTATATTTTTTCTGTGGCAGTGGAAGCTATAGCACGATCCTACTGCCAGTACGAACATGAAATCCGGCACAGATATAGTTAGGAAGTTTTCAAAATCTACCAGGACAGAATGAAAGTTTATAAAATAAAATAAATAAAATTATATAAAGCACATTTTGATGCATTTTTATTAAATTAAAGCATTTTTTTCAAATGTAAGTCACATTTTAACTAAAACCTTAAAAAAATGAAACACTTGGGGGAATGGCAGAGGCGTACCCAAGGGGATGGTCCCAGGGTCCGGTCCCCCTCCCCCCTTTGAGGGTGGATTGAGTGCGAATTTAAAGCGATATATACATGGGTTACACAGAATAATGTGAACACCTAGGAAAAGAAGGTTTTGCGTACCTAATAGGGTGTGGGACAACGTTTGGCATTCAAAACTGCCTGAATCCTCTTTGGAATGGACGCATACAAATCTTGAATGGTGATTAGTGGGATGCTACACCATTCTTCATGCAGAAACTGCTCAAGGTCCTTGAAAGATGCAGGGGGAGGATAACAGACCACAGTGGCTCCATGATATTTAAGTCTGGTGATTGGGGAGGCCAAGGATTCTTCATGCAGAAACAAGGATTCTCTATTCTTCGTTCAGAAACTGGATTCTTCATGCCAAGGATTCTTCATTCTTCATGCAAAACCAAGGATTCTTTATTCTTCGTTCAGAAACTGGATTCTTCATGCCAAGGATTCTTCATTCTTCATGCAGAAACTGGATTCTTCATTCTTCATGGGTCAACAGAACAGAATAGCCAAGGATTCTTCAATCTTCATGCAGAAACTGCTCAAGGTCCTTGAAAGATGCAGGGGGGGATAACAGACCACAGTGGCTCCATGATATTTAAGTCTGGTGATTGGAGAGGCCAAGGATTCTTCATGCAGAAACAAGGATTCTTCATTCTTCATGCAGAAACAAGGATTCTTCATTCTTCATGCAGAAACTGGATTCTTTATTCTTCATGCAGAAACTGCTCAAGGTCCTTGAGAGATGCAGGGGGAGGATAACAGACCACAGTGGCTCCATGATGTTTAAGTCTTGTGATTGGGGAGGCCAAGGATTCTTCATGCAGAAACAAGGATTCTTCATTCTTCATGCAGAAACAAGGATTCTTCATTCTTCATGCAAAAACTGAATTTTTATTCTTCATGCCAAAGATCCTTCATTCTTCATGCAGAAACTGCTCAAGGTCCTTGAGAGATGCAGGGGGAGGATAACAGACCACAGTGGCTCCATGATGTTTAAGTCTGGTGATTGGGGAGGCCAAGGATTCTTCATGCAGAAACAAGGATTCTTTATTCTTCGTTCAGAAACTGGATTCTTCATGCCAAGGATTATTCATTCTTCATGCAGAAACTGGACTCTTCATTCTTCATGGGTGAACAGTACAGAATAGCCAAGGATTCTTCATTCTTCATGCAGAAACTGCTCAAGGACCTTGAGCAGTTTAGAGGGGAAGATAACAGACCACTGTGGCTCCATGATATTTAAGTCTGGTGATTGGAGAGGCCAAGGATTTTTCATGCAGAAACAAGGATTCTTCATTCTTCATGCAGAAACTGGATTCTTTATTCTTCATGTCAAGGATCCTTCATTCTTCATGCAAAAACTGCTCAAGGTCCTTGAGAGATGCAGGGGGAGGATAACAGACCACAGTGGCACCATGATGTTTAAGTCTGGTGATTGGGGGAGGCCAAGGACGGTGTGAAAGTTCGTCCTCATGTTCCTCAAACCATGATGGACATACTCAGATCTATGAATTGGGGCGTTATCATCTTGATAGATGGCATCCACTGCAGGAAACAATAACTGATCCATTGGATGAACTTGGTCGGACAAAATGGTTTTATACACACTGCCAGTCATCCGTCCTTTCAAGGTGAACAGGTGATCTGCTGAAAACACGATATGATCACTCAAAGCATGACAGAACTACCACTATGCCGCACTGTTGCGAGCAGACAGTCTGGGATGTACGCTGCTGACATTGATCTTCACACGTAAACACGTCCTGTGGTGGGGAATAGTGTGAATGTCGACTTATCAGACCATATTACAGGCTTCCATGCATTGGCAGTCCACGTTGTGGTGCTCCTGGCACCACAACGTTGTGAATGCTCAACGGCCACCATAACATTGCCATGTGGATGATTCACAACGTTGTGCATTCACCCGGGTTACCAGAGGTTTCGCAATAGTAGCTCTGGAATGAATATCTTGTTTGTGCAGATCTCTGTGCATTGTTTTCCTTTATATTAGGGTCTGGAGATGCAGATTGAGCTCCGCACTAATTTTCGGCGTAGTGTCTTCTTATTGCGGATAACAATAATCGTTAATGCTCTCCTGTCTCTATCAGTCAGGGTCGTTTTCCGATCGCTCTTGTATTTCGCAGACGAGGTTTTGCCACGAACACGGATGACGCTAGACACAGAAGCTCTCGATCCCCACTACCCTGGCGACTGTTGTCACGGAGGCACCAACAAGCCGGCCACCAGCAATTAGCACTCTTTCGAAGTCCGTTAGGTCGCTCATTTCGTCGTGACCCTGAAAGAAATTTCACAAGACACTTTAAATGCACTTAAACCGGACCTTGAGGTTCCAAACAAAACTATTACAACCAAAAAGTGGTGGATACCTTTGCGTATAGCGACGTACGCAGCTGCATTAAAAGTCAGTCTCTGAGCGTGTTGTTCGCATTATTCTGTCCAATCCCTGTATGCATATATGAGGCTTTTATCAATAAACCAAATCCATGGAAACCCCCTCCCTTAAGAAAGTTCTGGCTACGCTGCTGGGGGGAGGGGTCTCTAAATACGTCCCTGCTGACGTTTATGGAATTCTTTTCGAAGTGCGGTAATATTACAGATGTACTTATAATATGAGTTCTTCGGCATTAAATTGTGACGTGTACCAGATTCACAAGATGTACGCAGATTTCAATTTTTCATTCAACTCCAAGTCATTGTCTTCTAAATACATATGCAGAGTAGGAAAGCAGTAATTTACATCTTTTATCATGCAATTCTTTCTTCCGCAGCAGTAATTTCTTTCTGAAACCTGAAATTTTGTCTGACTGTTGTAGAATGGGGGTCTCAGTACCTAGCAGGGACACGTTTAATGAATTGAGTTTTTCAAAGATATCAGAAAGATATCCCAGCTTCAAAATAAAGTCACCGTCCACGAAATTCTCGGAACTCAATTTTTTTTTTTCAAAAAGAAAAGAATGAAGTTCAGTTCGTATACCCTCTTCACGACATTTCCAAGTGAAATCCAGCGAGAGTTACAACAATAAATTAGTAGAGTGTGTTCAGCCCCCATATCAGCGCACTTTGTTCAAAGCACCTGGTTTTAAATGGTCGAGTTTTAATGAAGTTTACCGCTTCGATCACTGATTGAAGGACCTCATTAAGCGCACGGCTGATGTTTTTTTATGCTAGTGCTTCCATGTGAATGATGCAGTCTGTCCAAATAGGAAAGGAGCATGTTTACGGATTAGACAGAGCTTGCCGTCCGCCACAACAACCAGCCATAGAACGACCTCCATAACCAGCCATAGAACGACCTCCATCTGTATACATACTTACACATTTCTTTCAGTAAATGTTTTCTTCTATAAAAAATCTAGTACTTTTTTCTGATTGAAGGCTTAACGACCACCGTGAGCATCTCAATGGGCTATAAGCAGTCGCCCGTCCTTAATGTAGGGTCACTGGTTCCAGGAAAGGGAGAGAGCCAGTGCCGTAAGACAAACACAACATCTATGCCTCACCGGGATTCGAACCCGGACCCTTCACGGATGAATGGTCATAAGCCAGCGCTTAGACCACTGCGCCACCTGGGCGGCTCTAGTATTTTAAAGTGGTCTCCTGCTTTTGCTCCAGATTTTATATTTGCGCAGAAAATAAAACATTCGTGAAACTTATTATCGTCTATAAAACGATCATAACAAATAAAGAGGGGTGTCCGATAAGTATCCGAATTTTTATTTCTATCGGTACAAAACCGTGTGCATGATCGTACGTTGCGTGAAACTATTACGACTACTTTCAGTAAAGCGGAGCGGCTTGATACTAATGTTAGGTGGCGCTGTCGATCAAAAACAATGACGGCTATACTTTAAGTGTTCAGTTCGAGCAGCGAGCAGTAGCAAAATGTTAAACGAAAGAAGGAGTGAAGGCCGTGGACATTACGAGAAGACTTCGGACGGTGAATGGTGATACGGCTATGTTTTGTTATAGTGTTTATGAATTTTGGTTACAAAGTTTATGCATAGGTTACAAAGTTCAAAGCTGGCCACGAGAGTCTTGAAGATGAGGCACGATCAGGTAGGCCTAACACGGTGGTGACTGTGAAACGATTAAACGGGTTGACAACTTGATAAAAGGTGACAGACGCATTCGTGTTCAGAATATTGCCATGGAATTAGATATCAGTACACATTCTGTTGGACGAATTATTCATGAACATCTCAACCATAGGAAGGTCTGTGCCAGATGAGTACCCCGAATGCTTACAGCGGTGCATCAATAGCAAAGAGTAGATGTTTGCAATAAACTGGTACAGCGCTTCGATGAGGGGGGTGACGCATTTCTGGGATTCATAATCACAGGCGATGAAAATTGGATTCATCAGTTCGAACCGGAGACAACGGCAAAGTATTCAATGGCGCCATCCGAATTCGCCCCCGTCAAAGAAGTTTAAAGTTGGTTCATCGGCGTCCAATGTCACTGCAACTGTCTTCTGGAAGAAACACGATATCCTCATGGTTGAGTACTTCGCAAAAAATGAAACAATAAATGCGAAGGCCTATGTGAATACACTGAGAAAACCTACGCAGCGTATCCGCACTAAACGTCCAACACTGAAAAAACAATCAAGTGTTGCTTCAGCACGATAACGCTCGCCCGCATATTGCTAAACCAGTGCAAGCAGAAATTGCAAAACAAAGGTGGGCCGTTCTTCTACACCCTGCTTACAATCCGGATTTGGCACCTTCCGATTTTCATATTTTCGACCCCTGAAAGGATAGTCTTCGCTGCCGCCACTATGACAGCATGGACGTTCTGCGAGCGGCTGCCCGTCAATGAATTCGCAACACCCCTGATTTCATCGCTACCGGAATGAAACGAATTGTTGATCGGTGGAGGAAATGCATTGTGCTGAACGAAGAATACGTGCAAAAGTGTCTTTGACTGTTCTTACCACTGTATTACATATGTGAGTATCATAGTTATGCATCCTGTATTTTTTATTTCTCTCCAGTAATTGATAGGAATAAAAATCCGTATACTTATCGGACACCCCTTGTAGATGCCATCATCGTAGCTGTCGGTAGCTCCTGAATAGCAAAATCACCTTTCGGTTTTTCAATCAACTGGTCGTTAATATCGTCAGTCATGCCGTATCGAGTATTCAACTACAAATAGTGTTATCTGACCAAAGCACACTTAGCAGTTGTTTGGCAGCAAACTCCCCTATCATAACAGACACCATGTCCATAACAGCCGGTAAAATAAGGTCTTTCGCAAGGGTGTGAGATTTCTTGCTTTTTGCTATATGATGAGCAACTTTCTAACATGAAAGAGGAGCCTTTTCAGGAATCATAGCTTGTTTAGAGAAAGCTGCTTTCTGGTTTAGCCATTTCTTTTAACTTGCGAGAAAATTATTCACGTGGTTTATTTACCAAACTACTATGAATTGACTCCAAAGGGCGTTTCATTTTATTGGGAAACATGCTCTCATTGGCCAGTACTTTAAAACAAATCACACTGCGGACGTTCTTTATTTTCTACAATAGTGCATGTAAACCCGAAATGCAAGTAACTGTCGTCATACTTCCGGTATTTTCGTCTCATTTCCCCTTTAGAACTGCATACGTCTAAAATGTCACGTTTTGTACTTATGTTTAAAAATGTATCCATACTGACAGAAAGATTACAAAACACAAGCAAGACTTACAACGAATTGCATTCTGCGAAACTAACCTCAAAAACGACACGAGGTACGACTCGACGCGCAGCTTATGATAGCGAGCCAAACTACACCGATGACCCATTCCATTACGACCACCTCCAGCCTAGAGAAATAAGCACGCCTGGAGACCGAACGGTGGTGCAGGTGAAGTTCACGGAGCAGTATATATACAACCCCAGGACCGGCTTTCAGATAGTAGAGTGTTCGGTAGTCAGAATGGGAAAAGCTGCCGATTTATCGGAGTTTGATAAAAGACATATTGGGATGGCAAGGCGCCTCGGAATTACGATATTGGAAACGGCGCGGCTTGTGGGTTATTAACATGCCACTGTAGTGAGTACGTAACAAAAGTGGTGCATAGATGGCCAAACGACGCACCGTCGTTCAGCCGAGTGTCGTCCGTAGCTCACTGATGCCAGGGGGGCGGAGACTGTCGCGCATTGTTCACAGCGACCGCAGAGCCACAGGGCGACAAATCACCAGCAGATACAACAGTTGTGTGGATCAGGGCATTGTGTCACAGCATACAGTTCATCACAGCCTTCTGCGCATGGGCCTGCGTAGCCGAAGTCCCAGCCGGGTACCCATGATCACTGCACGTCATCGCCAACAACGCCTGAAATGGGCCCTAGATCATCGAGATTGGACCGTGGATGATTGGAAGAAAGTGGCCTGGTCTGACGAATCAAGATTTCAGGTGCATCACGTAGACGGGCGGGAGCGGATACGCGATTACCGACGGAGGTTGTGGAACCTGGATGCACTGTTGTGCGAAAACAGGCTGGTGGCGGCGGTGTTATGCTGTGAGCGATGTTTTCTTGGGACACTATAGACCCCATTATCCCAATAGCACAATTCCTGACTGCTGTTAGGTATCTGAACAACGTTGTGGACCAAGTTCACCAATTCATGGCAACTGTGTTCCTTGCTGGTGAGTAATGGCCATTACCAACAGGATAATGTGCCGTGCCACAGTGCCAGAATCGTCAAGGAGTGGTTCGAGGAGCATGCTGGTGACTTTCTGTTAACGCCCTGGCTTCCAAATTCACCTGACATAAACCCAATCGAACATTTGTGGTTCGGCTTGGAAAAGCGGGTTCGCGCTAAATCACCACCAGTCTGACGGGAATTGGAGGCCCTGCTGTTGACATTATGGTACCAAGTACCCCAGGATACCTATTGCCACCTCATCAAATTGCTGCCTCGCCGAGTGGCCGCTGTTTTGGTAGGTGGGGGGGGGCTAATGACTCATCGGTGTATACCTTGTATCATAACTAATGTACCCTATAAATCTCACTTCCAATCTCGGGTCTTTCTTGATGTTGCATTTTCAACAGACAACAGTATGTATTATATCATATTACACTCTACGTCAAAAAAATAGCTGCACCCAGAGGGACCTGTCCGATTGCAATGCTATGCCGGAGGAAGATAAAGGTTACCAGGAACAATAAATGATTAAACATTGAGACTGATATGGGCAATATTTATTGAGCTACACGCCAATAAGTAGTGCCTCTCAGTACGGCGTCGGGCCGCCATGTATGCTTACACAGCATACTACACGTATCTGCATGGAAATGAACAAGTTCCTAATGGTGTCCTGCGATAAGCCATCCCATGCGGCTTCAATCTTCTCACGCAGTTCCTGCAGATTGTGCGATAGGGTTGTAGTGTGAATAGCGCGTCCAATGGCACCACACACATTTTCAATCGGCGATAGGTCTGGCGATGCATCTGGCCATGGCAGAGTGTCAGTGCCTTGAAGGCAAGCTCTCGAGACAGCAGCAGTATGCGGACGAGCATTGTCCTGTCGTGTTGGAAAATCGAACCGGAGTGAGCGTTCAGAAAAGGTAGGGCCACTGGTTGCAGGACCTCATGAACGTAACGTTGGGTTGTCAAAGTGCCTGTAATGAACACCAAAGGTGACCTGGAATCGTAGGCAACTCCACCACACACCATGACACCAAGCCTTCTGGACGTGTGACGCTAGACAACAAACAGTTCATCTTGGCGCTGACCACGGTGCATCCACACACGTATTCGGTGGTCGTCTCCTCCAAGACAAAAGCGGGACTCGTCACTGAAGATCACTCGAGGCCATTCTGAGTGGTTCCATGACAGTCTGGCACGACACCATTGCAGTCTTTGGCGAAGGTGCAATGGTGTAAAGGGCAGTCGTCGTAACGGTCTGCGTGTGTGTAGTCCTACGTCGTGCAGGCGTGTGCCAATGGTGCTGGCACAAATCGGACGATGCATGGAGGGCACCACTGCTCACTGAATATCCGCAATCGTGGCTGTTGGATCACTCCGCGCATGTCGGACAACCCGTCGGTCGTCTCTCTCTCTCTCTCTCTCCGTGGTTCGTCTAGGTCTCCCAGACCCTTCCTATCGCTGCTGCGTGCCTTGTTCTATCCACTGCCGCCAACAGCGTGCTACAGTGATATCTGCACGACCGGTATGGCACGCAATGCGGCGATAAAATCATCCCGCTTCCCGGAGCCCGACAATGCGGCCCCTCTCGAACTCCTCCAACTGCTCGTATTGCTTCCGAACTTTTCTCCGATGCATACTTCACTTGCAAAGGATGCAACCAACACAACAGCAGCACGAGTCAGAATGGCAAGCATACGCCACGGGAAGACCTTATATAGCCGGTGAGGCACAGCACTACGGCCCCTCCTTGCTTGCGTCACATGCGCGACTGAGCGTGATACTTGAATCATTTGCATGTCTCAAGATGTCAAACCTACCCACCCTGTTTCATTCCTGTCAGTTGCTTCCTTCTGGGTGCAAATATTTTTGACGTAGAGTGTATATTATATTCATCATCAACAACCATTATCAATCCACTGCTGGGTGAAGGTCTCCCCAAGTTTCCTCCACAACGGTCTATCTTGCGCCAGTCTCCTCCACGTCAGTCCCGCATGCTTTCGAATTTCATCCACCCATCACCCATGTGGTCTTCTTCTGGGGTTTTTCCCCCTGTCCCTTGGAATTCAGTCTAGAATTTCGGTTGTGTTCTTCTTATTTCTCCTTGTTACAGCATGCATGCAATTCTCCAAGCTTCTTTCAGTTGTCTGCAGTGTTCGTATATCTTTTTTAGCTAAGGTCCCAGTCTCTGCCCCGCACGTAAGCACTGGAAGGATGCATTGATTAAACACTTTTCTTTTAAGACATAATGGCGTATTGCTCTTAAAAATTGTACTGTTTCTTATATTATATTATATTATATTATATTATATTATATTATATTATATTATATTATATTATATTATATTATATTATATTATATATGTGTTTTTCCGGTTTACTATACTTTCACTATCATTCCATGACAGCAGACATGGCATGGTACTCCGACAGCAATATTTTATTTCTTCCTTAACACGAAACAAAGCAGTAAAGTATTTTTTTTTTTATGAAATTTCTGTTGGAGCGTCAGGCGGTTTGCAAAAGTTTTACACAAAATTTACCACTGCATCCTCTGAATATTACTAGAACGTATTTTTCTCTTGGTTTGCTTTTCTGTACAATCTAAATTGGAGCACATCCGCTCTTTTATATGAGGAAGTCTTCTAGACGGTTCAACGAATTCTGCACAGCCTTTATTTTATTTTATTTTATTTTTACCACCTTTTAAGTGTCTTTCTCCCACATGCGATTATAACATATTTGCCATTTAAATTTAAATGTTCTCACAAAGTACCGCCTATTTGGCGAAGAACAATAAAATGCGCGGCTTGTTATGATGTCGACAAACAAAAACAGAACATTCCGCCGTGCCTTCCAGAGATAAAAGCCCCCCCCCCCCCCTGGTTTTGGCATACAAGGAGGTCAGGAATATCATCAGCTGTGTGGTAAAGGGAAGGGGAGGGGCGGGGTGTAGGCGGCAGAGAGAAACAAAAGCGTTCATGACACACACGTAATCTGGTATGGAAACTGACTACCGCATGAACGCTGTGCTGATAATACAGCTTTGTCACTCGGCCTCATAAACGTCGACCAGCGCGACGTGTAAACGAGGTCGTGGAAAGACCAGAATGCGATATGGGTGCGCTGCTTCGAGATAAGGTTTAGTCAGCGAGAGTGCTCACTGCGTAAGAGAAAAAGTGAGAACGGGATTTTAAAAGAGGAGTACTTTAACTGCTTGAAATTTATCCAAACCGCTCATTAGCTTTCTACTACGCACATATGCACATACAAGTTACATCAGTTAAGAGCTTAAATTTTCCTGCCGAGATCTTGTCTTAATAATTCCGATTGCACGGCGGGTCCTGAGAAATTTTTGCCTTAAGACTCCTTCCTGGAGTCAGTTAAGGCAGAGTTAGGGGGCGGTAGTCAGTTTTCATTTACAGTTTTGAGGAGAACATTGGCTTAATGTACGCTCTTTGGTTCTTGTTATCGTCCATTCCTGGAGCCAATAAGGTAAACTGTAAGAAAATTTCTGAAATTCACGAGCCACGTTCCGTCATTTCTTCCGTGAATTAACGAAGCATATTTCTGACACAACCTTTTCCGTGAAATGACAGAAAGAAACCTGAATTTCACAGATTCTTCGTACCACCGGAAAATACTGAATTGTCAGAAACCTTTCCGCTGTTTCTATCTTATATTGACGGTAAATTACCGTTTTAGAGATGTGTTAACGGAAAATTCTGAATAATTTTCAGAAACCTTTCCGCAATTCCTTTCGTGTATTAACGGAAAAGCTCCATTCTCACTTTTTCCGAATCCATGTGACGAGAAATTACCGGTAGTAGGTGCGATTTACGAGGATACTTGATTGGTTGGGTTGGTTGGTTGGTTAGTTTATTTTAATGGCGCAAGTGCCAGGTTTGGCCAAAGAGCACCAGACACAGAACTATCCGAGAAAGATTTTTTTTTTAAAAAGGGGTGTGATAGTGAAGAGCAGGCTGATTTGGTAAAAGTTAAAAAAGAGAATGATGTAAAAGTTAGTTAGTTAGTAGATTTTTTTTTTTTTTTTCTAAATAAGTTTTAAAAAGAAAAAAACTGCGAAAGCATCGTAATGGTCGCCTAAGAGCTTCTGAAGCGTAGCTGCGCCGTCGTCCAGCAAATGAGAACGAAAATAGTGGGAGCGATTATGAAGAAAACGAACACAACTGCATAAAACATGAGCGACAGTGAGTAGGCAGTCGCACGTCTCACACATCGGCGCAGTGTCGCCACACAGGAAATAGCGGTGAGTGAAACGACGAGAATACTTGAGGTTTGATTCTTTTAAATTTCAATCGGCTGTCAAATTTTGAAGTTCCGTAGAGAGATCGGATATTGTGGACAGCATGTTGCATGAATTGTGTTCATTGTGGCAAGGGATATTTCTTCTCCTTTCCCCTACTTTGTACACCAGCCATGTATACGCTATCTGGGCTCTATTCCTTAAGTACCAAATGTTTCCTATAAACTCAAGAACGCGCTAAGAAAGATGAACCTCGGTGTCAGCATAAGATCTCCGACATCTTTATATGCTATGCTTAAGCGAAATACTGACGAGCTCCCACTTTCCAACGAAGCAGGTGTTTATGCCATCCTTCTATAATATACGGATGGCTCCAAGCAATACTACATTGGGATGACCAAACGTTCATTTAGAATTAGAGTCAACGAGCATAAGAGGGACATAAAGAACGGCAAATTAACCACGACCCTATCCACAGAAGTCCAGTTCAAGTCCGCCAATCCTATGTGGGATGACATAATAAAATTAGCTGCCTACTCTACTCCTAAATCCATTGCCATTCGGGAAACATTGGAGATCATTACCAACAATGAGGCCTGCAATGATAGCGTCTCGCTAGAATTACCACGAATTTGGAACCAATTCTTCAAATAATGAATGCCTTTTGTTTTCCTCCAAGGATTCCGCGCACAAAACGAACATGATGCCTCGTGTTTTTATTGAATAATTACGTTCGCATCTCTTCATTTATTGTCAAGTCACCGCGTTCAAATTGTCGAAACGTTCTATTATCCAGTTTGCTGTCTAACTTCCTTGAAAAAGCCATCTGGTTGATGTGCCAAAGCTTGGAAACATTGATTTTATATACGCCAATAAATTGGGATAAATAGTATAGTTGTACTATCTTATGTATAGTTCGTGTACAGTTCCTTGCGTTATTGTTACATATTGTGTTACTAGTAGTAAGAAACCGGGTACTTAACTTATTGTACAGATGATTATACGATGTCTATGCATCAGTCTTTGGACAACTTAACACAAAAGGTATTATAGCTATCAAGTGAAAATCTTCCAAATACGTGGAGACAATGTAAATAGACAAAGTCATCGCTCTTTTAACGTTTTTCTTTAATAAACACACAGCGACCGAAAAACTGTACTTCGACACCGCTGGAATCGACCCCAGATCTCTCGATACCTAGCCGAGTGCGTTCGCCTTACGCTACAGTGCCAACAATCCACGGCGCTATGTGTGTTTATCTGTCAGCATCTGACTTCACAAATCCATAGGGATGGGCTCAGCAATTGAGACGTCTCCATCTGGTGAGGCTTAACAGCAGTGTTTATCTGTCAGCATCTGACTTCACAAATCCATAGGGATGGGCTCAGCAATTGAGACGTCTCCATCTGGTGAGGCTTAACAGCACAAGCTATTTAATTTTAGCTAATAAATCCAAGGGCGAGAGAAAATGGTGAGAAACTTCCAAATACGTGGAGGCAATGTAAATAGACAAAGTCATCGCTCTTTCCACGTTCTTCTTTAATTAACATACAGCAACCGAAAAAGTGCGTTTCAATTTTTCGGTTGCTGTGTGTTAATTAAAGAAAACCAGTGGCACAGTGGTCTAAGCTATGGCTTATGACCATTCATCCGTGAAGGGTCCGGGTCCGAATCCCGGTGAGCCATGGATGTTGTGTTTTGTCTTACGGCACTGGCTCTCTCCCTTCCCTAGAACCAGTGGTCCTAAATTAGGGACGGGAGACTGCTTACAGCCCATTGAGTTGCTCACGGTGGTCGTTCAACCTTCAACCAAAAAAAAAAAAAAAAATTAAAGAAAACCGTGGAAAGGGCGATGACTTTTGTCTATTTATAGCTATCAAGAGTAAATTTTACATTTAGGAGTTTGTTTTTTTGTTTTTTTGTGAAATAATACTATAAAAATAGTACATTTCATCTTTTTTAGAAGATAACTAAAATTCATTGTCAGTTTAAAAAAATCAAGTTGCAAAGCATTTTGTTGCTTCGAAAAAAATCACGATGAAAGATGCTTAATTTGTGAAAGGTCCACCAACAGAAAAAAAAATTATTACAAACCTATTCAGAAAAATAATAAGCTCCAACAGAAAATAAAATGACTAAATCACTAGCATTAATAACAAAAAAATTCATCGTCGCGCAATTTGTTTTATGATGTACGTGACTCAGCTTCCAGAGCGTTTGCAGCTCAGTTGCTAAAGGCGTGCGTTGCCTGTTGATCCAGCCCAAAACGACTGGGGTTTGATCATGACTGCAGCGGAAGGATTATCTGGGGAAGGGTCTGAATAATGCAGGGTTGTCGATTTTGCGGAATTTCAGTATAAATACGGAAAAACCTGAAATGGACTTTTCTGAAACAAACAGAATTTCTGAATGCGGAAAACCTATGAAAA
This sequence comes from Macrothele yani, assembly GCA_039090855.1. Classification (NCBI taxonomy): domain Eukaryota; kingdom Metazoa; phylum Arthropoda; class Arachnida; order Araneae; family Macrothelidae; genus Macrothele; species Macrothele yani. The sequence continues at coordinate 138,731,997 of CM077024.1, read as the reverse complement.
TAAGGAAGTTAAAATAAACGTGCACTTTTAAAAACGGAAATTTCTGAAAAAGACGGATACCTACCGGCAACTTTGCTGCACGCTATTTTCAGAAATTTTCCGTGAATTCACACCACTTGTTTTTTTACAGTGTAGGAAGATCCGCTCGAAGGGAGTGAGCGAATCTTCCTACCGTTTGATGTTTACGAGGGAAAAGGATAATGAAGTACAAATGTTCTTGTTTGATAAGTGTGATTAGAAAGCTTTAGTTGTATACCAAGATCGCTGCACTTGTAGACGCTTAATCAGAGCCGTGAATAGGGGGGGGGGGTAGCCGTGCGCGCGCAGCTCAAGAGAGGGAGCAAAAATTGCTACTTACGATCTGATTAAAACTTGAATTGAAACTTTTACACAAGGAACATTTTTTACGCAGCATACTTTGTCATATCGCCATTTACAGAATCTGACAGTAACATGTTACGCTAGTTTCAATAGCCATGGCAATTTAAAATTCGCATTTCTTTCTCAAAATGTTCAGGAAATGTTAGTGGCTTACATTCAGAAATGAAAGCGCCGTTCAACGTACATTGCATGATAAGGATGTCATTGGCATTGCTGAAGATTCTCAGGAAATTATTAGGTGTGCAATTTAATTCTCGGCCACAGGCACGACACGTTGACAGCAAATCGAATACGTACCTAATCAGGGAAATAATCCCCGTCGTGTTGCATACATTTTAGCCATCGGTCAGGGAGCTGCTGAATGCCACTGCGGAAAAAGAAGGCTGTTTCGAGTTGATAAATTCACCAATACTTGTGTGGACCTCCTTGACAGAAGTGAAGTGCGTATCACTCAGGTGATGTTGCAGAGAGCAAAAGAGCTGATAATCCGACGGGGCGAAGTCTGGAGAATACGCCGGGGGGGACAAAATCTCCCATCCCAGGTCCGTGATCGTGTTTAAAAGTCATTTTCGCGGTGTGAGGACGCGCGTTATCCTGAAGCAACAGGACCGACCTTCTGCCCTTGATGGTGTATGGCCTTTTCGCCTCCAGTGCGTCACTCACACGAATGAGTTACTGACAATAACGCTCAGCACTGACCGTTTCACCAGGTTTGAGCAACTGAATAACCACCATATGCACAGCAACAACTTCCTGGCATGGATATTCGGTTTGGCGGTACTGGTGGTAGGCTGACCTGGATAAACCCACGATTTGCGCCACTTAGGATTATCGTAGAGGATCCACTTCTCATCACAGGTCAAAATCTTGTGGAGGAAATCCTTCCTCTTGAATCTAGAGAGCAAGGACACAGCAATATCGTAGCGCCTAGACTTGTTCGCAGCTGTGAGTTGGTGGGGCACCCAACGGCCCTCCTTGTGAATCCGTCAAAGCTTGTGCAGGCGCTTTGCAATGGCTTGCAGTGTTACTCCGAGTTCCTGGGCGAGCTCTGACTGTGTGCGACAGGGATCCGCGTCCAAACGTTATTCCAGTTCCTCATCGTCAACTTTCTGGGGCTGTCCCGGACTTTCTGCATCAGGAAGATCGAAATTTCCCTGCTTACACGTACTGTAGGACACAGCAGCCTCACACAAAGCAGCACAGATCATTTGATGTGCTTCCGCGGCACTTTTTTCAGTTGAAACGCGAACAGGAGGCAGTGCCTCAAATGTTGCTTCTCGAACGACATTGCTTTCACCGTCAACTTTCGTCTCTTCTGTCACTACAGCTGTGAGCGGTTACGGTTGCCTGGAAAGCTGTTCGATGGCGCTGCAATCAGCCATTATCGCACACAGCTATTTGCAGTTGTTGATGTTCTATGATCGCTTGCGGTTAGGGGCCGAGAATTAAGTTGCACACCTAATGCACTATAATATCGGACACCACAATGTTTTAGGACAAATGGCTTTATTATCGCAATTAATTCGAACACCATAATGTTTTTGGCTTTATTATCGCAATTAATTGTCAGTCCATCCACCTTTTGCTTTTATGTCAGCGGCAACACATCGAGGCACACTATCAACCAATTTCCGGAAACTCTCGAAAGAAGTGGCTCGCCATTTGTCCCTGCAAAGTTGCTGCCAGAGTGGAGAGCGAAGACGGTCGTTTTGGTCGATTTCTTACCCGTCGCTCTAGCTCATCCCAGACGTGTTCTGTGGGATTAAGGAGAGGACTCTAAGCAGGCCACTCCAATAATTCCACCTCATTTTCAAGAAACCATTCCTGCACACGCAGTGTAGCGTGTGTGTGTTATGGTCCTCCTCTAACGCCAGTAACAGCGTGTACAAGCCAAGGCATCGACTCCACCAGATGCCGGAGGGTTAACGGAGGTAATGCCAGCCATGCCTACAACTGCGCCTCAGACGCCACTCCAAGATCCATGGATCTGATTTACCGCTACACGGTATCCCGGCGAGCCTCCACAGGTTGTTCTTTTTTAATCCGGAGACCTCAGAAAAATAACACAGATCTTTGGACGGTTCCAAACACAGATGAGTGTTCCTCGAACTATGCCTGGGTTGTTCCGGCCCCGTGGGGGGTTAACGACCTCTCTAGAAAGACTAAGAGACCGAATGTGTGCCATGAGAAGGCTCCCCAAACCATCACAGAGCTACCATCGCATTGAAAAGAGCCGACCTGTCACGACGGTGCCATTGCCTCATGCTGTCGACGCCACACCCGCACCCTCCCGTCATCTCGGTACAGCTGAAAACGGGATTCATCTGACCACATGACGCGGCCCCACTCTGCACAGGTCCAGTTTTGATGTTCTGTTCACCAAGCGATACGTAATGTTTGATGACGAGCAGCCAACAGAGCCACGAGAGTAGGGCGTCGGCTCCCATACCCCAGACTATGTAACATGCGCAGTACCATTTGCACGCTGACGCTGCTTGGGCCTCTGACATTTAACCTGGTTGTGATTTCCGCTGCCGTTGCCAAGCGGTCGGTCAGTACGAGCCTAGATAGTCTACATCGACCGCAGGTGACAAGCGGTCAATCTGTACGAGTCAGGATAGTCTACGTCAACCGCAGTTGCCAAGCGGTCGGTCTGTACGAGCCAGGAGAGTCTACGTCGACCGCAGTTGCCAAGCGGTCGGTCTGTACAAGCCTCGATATTCTACGTCGACCCCGGTCATCAATGCGGTGTAGTCGACCACCACTTGCTCTCTGTGCGCTGGTACGTCGGTCGATGGTATACTTGCCGTACACCCTTGATACGGTTGTCCTCGGGAAACCTGGAGTTTTTACCATTTGGGCGATAGAATGGCCCATCAGTCTTGCGTCGACAATGCATCCACGATCAAAGTCGCTCAGATCACCACGTTTACCCATGTTCGTCGATTGCGATACACTGCTGGGAAGCCCTGCTGTTCTCCTATATCGTCTGCGTTTGGGTTGGACCTGTTCTACTCTGCGCGAGGGATGCCCATGTCAACTGCCCATGACCCCTATTTCTAATGTTTTATCTACTGAGTGTGTATGCTATGCAATAAATGTTTAAAAATTCTGAACTTCATAGTTTGTAGTTGATTTTCAGTTCTACATAAGGTATAACTGGCTTTCTTCTGTGATCTATTCCTAGCTTTCTCGCTGTACAGCCAATCTTCTAACATTTATTTTAAATCAATATTGCTCTATCTACTTAAAAAATGTACACGTTCGCAAATTTTTGATGGTCTGCCGTTAATGAAAACAAAGTTATTCGTCAAGTCTAACTTAACAAGTTTGTAAAATCATGCAATACATTTATGATACGCTTTCCAACATACCAGAAATCATTATTCAAGTTATGAGGATAATGGCTGAGGAATAAATCTCGCTCCTGTGGCCTGACCTTTGACACCATTTCGATTATACTCAACAGAACAGGTTCAGTACACCTCCGGAACAACATACTAAAGTTTTGTCTTAGTAGAAGTATTTTTAGTCAAGTTATGAGAATAATAGCTGAGGAACAAATCTCGGTCCTGTGACCTGACCTTTGACCCCATTTCGATTATATTCAACAGAACCAGTTCAGTTTACTTCCGGAACAACATGATAAAGTTTTGTCGCAATCGAAGCATGTTTACGTAAATTATGATGCACAAAGGCAATGGAATGGATCCCACTCCTATGTCCTGACCTTTGACCCCATTTCTTCCATTTCCAATAGGGTTCATTGCCAGGTTGTTCCCTACCACATACTAACATTTCATCGAAATCGAACCAGTTTTACGCAAGTTATGACGCAAAAGGACAATGGAACGGATCCCGCTCCTATGTCTTGACCTTTGACCCCATTTCGTCTATTTTCAATAGGGTTCATCCCCATGCGGTCCTCCTACCACATACTAAAATTTCATCGAAATCGAACGATTTTTACGCAAGTTATGACGCGTAAGGGCAATGGAATGGATCCCGCACGTATGTCCTGAACTTTGACCTCATTTCGCCCATTTTCAATAGGGTTCATTCCCATGTGGTCTCCTACCACATACTAAAATTTTATCGATATCGAACCATTTTTACGCAATTCATGAGGCATAAGGGCAATGGTATGGATCCCGCTCCTATGCCCTGACCTTTGACCCCATTTCGTTCATTTTCAATAGGATTTATTCCCATGTGGTCCCCTACCACATACTAAAATTTCATCGAATTCGAACCAGGTTTACGGAAGTCATGAGGCATAAGGACAATGGAATGGATCCCGCTCCTATGTCCTGACCTTTGACCCCATTTCGTCCATTTTCAACAGGGTTCATCCCCAGGTGGTCCTCTACCACATACTGAAATTTCATCGAAATCGAATCATTTTTACGCGAGTTATCGTGCAGACGGACGGACAGACAGACTGACAAAGCTGGAACATATACGCTTCTTCAACCTACGGTTGGAAAACGTGAAAAAGGATTAAGCGTTCATAATACACTCATGACACTATAATATCATGACCACCGATCTAACAGAGTTTTGGGTCGTATTTCGCCTCAATGATAACCTGCGCCCGGCGTGACATCGTCTGCACTAGACAGCTAAGATGACCTAAGGTATTATGAACCAGCTGGACAGAATGACATTCTAAGTGTCCCAGTAGCAAATGGAAGCACTGGTCTGGGCAGGCAAATGCTGTGTTACGCTACATTCTGCAAAGGTTTGATGGAATACAAATCGGGGAAGAGGGAGATTGGGAGGCCAGGGAAGCACACGAGATGCTTAGAAATGGTCCTGAAAACATTCCAGTAAAAAGGCGGAATTTGTGGCAAAGGGCGTTGTTGTAATGAAACTGTCGTGCCATCCCGATACTACACTAGGTCACAATATAGTGCAACCCTTGGTTCCAAACAATGTCATACTGAGACACCGCTAGTCTATTTGTGTTTAACAGCACAGACTGGTTGTAGCTGTTCAACCGTGTGGCGTCGAATGGGAACCAGTCCATTGACATGTCGGAGATCGAACCTGGACTCATCGGACCATGCAACTCTTTTCCAGTCGTCTAATGACAAGTCATGGTACCCCGGGCCCCACTGCAGCCGGAGCTTTCGATGTTAGTCAGTCAACATATGAACAGGAAGGATTGGCTACTCCTTATGCCCGTCCGCATGAGCGTGCATTGGATTATGTTCTTAGCTTTCTTTGTGTACCCTGGTCGTTGTGTGCCGCTAATTGAGGGATCGTAAGAAGTCTGCTGTCCAAGACACTACGTGTCGAGCGGAGTGTCAACCAGTGGTGGCCTTCCATTTCCACCACGCGCGTTGGATCTGTGTCTGTCTTCGAACATCCCAGCCATACTTTCATTACATTCTCTCGAACATCCAACAATGCCTGCGGTTTCCGAGAGCTGGTACCCACCCTTCAAGCACCGATATAATCGTTTCTCATTCAAACCCATATAAGTATATCCCCTTTCCCCATTGCACGGACTTCGTAGTTGCGAATTGACACGGGCTCTTCGGGCTGCCTATATACACTATCTACTAACAAGTAATAGAACATCCCTGCAATCGACGATATCTGCGGTCCTGATACACGTCACGGCCGCCGCCGTTAAATATCGTGTGGGAAACAACAGCGCAACCAGTCGCATGCAAGATGCCACGCAGTTCGGAGCTCTCTGAGTTCGAGAAAGCTGTAATCGTCGGGTATCACAGAAATGGCCGATCCATACGTGACATATCCAGGGAGTTGAAGTACCCAAAATCGACAGTGGCCTACGTGATTGGCAAGTGGAAGGTGAGAGGTGACTGTCGGAATGTGCCCCGACCTGGCAAACCCACAAAACTGGGAGTTAGAGACCGACGGGTGCTGGCCAGAGAAATTCGGAAGAACCGCACCAAATCGATGGACCACATCTGCGAGGAGTTTCAACAGGCATCCGGGAGTGTTCTTTGGATGAATACCATCCGTAAGGAAGCCCATTTGCTCGGTTATCATGGACGTGTTGCTGCCCACAACCCTTTGATCACCAAGTCCTATAGCGCTGCTCGGCTAACGTGGTGCAAAGAACGTCGACAGTGGACCATTGAACAGTGGAAACAGGTTCTCTGAAACGCCGTAACAAGGTTCACCCTCTACCGTTCGGATGGCAGGGTGTGGGTTTAGCGTCTGCCTGGAGAACGCCTCCTGCCAGAATGTATTGTGCCAACTGTGAAGTTCGGCGGCGGTGGAATTATGCTATGGGGGTGTTTCTCCTGGTATGGCACGGGACCCTTGGTCGCAATTCCTGGTAGACTCAACGCCGAGACCTACTGCACCATTTTGGATGACCATGCGCTTCCTACGTTGTGGCAGTTTTACGGGATGGACCCATGTTACTTTCAGGATGACAATGCCACCTGTCATGTTGCGAGGTCCACCACGGCTTGGTATGGGGACGATGGGGTTAATCGAATGTACTGGCCTGCGCAGAGCCCGGACCTTAACCCTATCGAGCACCTCTGGGACGAGTTGGGGCGTCGACTTAAGGGGTGCCCCCACCGTCCGAAATCGGTGAAGGAACTGACCTGTCTTCTCCAAGCCGAGTGGAAGAAAATACCGCTAGCCGTCGTACAACGCCTGGTTGAGAGTATGCCCCGGAGGGTCGCAGCTGTAATCGCCGCTCGTGGAGGCTCCACCAACTATTGAAGGTGAATAAACTTCGTTTTCCTTTGCTATCACAGGTGTCCAATTACTTGTTGGGAGATAGTGTATATTCCGCGCCGATCGGTGACGTCACTTTTGTACGGTATGATGCGTCCACTTATGTGGACAGGCGTGATCATAATGATTTGGTCCACGAGTGTATGTTATTTGACACTTAAAATATTAAATAGAATTCTTAATCTTTCGGTATCGGATGATATCTCGCCAGTACCTATGGATGAATGATGTGTGATCATAACAGATTCTTAATGAACTTCCTTTCTGTTAAATGAATTGGAATTCTAGCGAGCAAATGGGCTGCTTGTAACTGAAATTAAACGCAGACACGTTTGGCCAACAAACCGTCGCTGGGAAAAAAATGTATGGAACTAAGAAGAAAAACATTTCCTTTCCAACGAAAGGAAATCCCGTTGGAAGCATATGCACATTACGTTTCTTTTCCAGTGGCAGTGTTCCACGTGGCGGAGATACACTAGAAATTCACGTAAAAATCGCACAGCACTGCTCCGGCCCAAATACGAACCTTTTCGCATTGTAATAGCTATCACAGCCGTTTGCGAAAAACGTGACTTCGCAACTACTCCAAAGAAAACTTCGCTGATTACAGTAACGGAAACCATCCACGCGTGGAACTGAACTGTCGTTTATAAAGCGCTTTACTCTAACGGAACGTGGGTTTTTTTTTCAGCCCCGTCTATTCCCTGTTGAAAACACTGGACATTTCCTATGTCTCTTCGCACTTTTGTACACTCCTAGGCATAACTTTCACGGGCAAAGACAGTAAATTTGCAAATTTGATCATCTTCATGTCACACATGTTTCTTACTCGAGGCTCAACTTGATTAAGTTTAAATTACGACACAAATTCATTGCTCAGTAGCCAAAAAGTAAGGGCAATTTTTTTCGTTATAAAATATCCGTGACATTCATTCTGATGAAGCTGGATCATATAGCACAGCGAAACAGCGGTCAACAAGAAAAGTTAAAAAATTACATTGATTTTTATAATTTCATATTATGTGCAGCCTTTCGCTTTGAAAAACGTGTGATGTTTCTTCCACACACCGTGTAGATAAATGAGAATTCCTTCTTCGCTTCAAAAAATGTGCGAGACTTCTTCACTTTGGAATTAATGAGAATTCCTTCTTCGCTTGGAAAAATGCGTGATGCTTCTTCCACACATCGTCTAGAATGAATGAGAATTCCTTCTTCGCTTGGAAAAATGCGTGATGCTTCTTCCACACATCGTCTAGAATGAATGAGAATTCCTTCTTCGCTTGGAAAAATGCGTGATGCTTCTTCCACACATCGTCTAGAATGAATGAAAATTCCTTCTTCGCTTGGAAAAATGTGTGAGGCTTCTTCCACACATCGTGTGGAATTAATGAGAATTCCTTCACTTCGAAAAATGTGTTATGCTTCTTCCACACATCGTGCGGAATTAATGAGAATTCCTTCTTCGCTTCGAAAAATGTGTGATGCTTCTTTCACACATCGTCTGGAATTAATGAGAATTCCTACTTCGCTTGGAAAAATGCGTGATGCTTCTTCCTCACATCGTCTGGAATTAATGAGAATTCCTACTTCGCTTGGGAAAATGCGTGATGCTTCTTCCACACATCGTCTGGAATTAATGATAATTCCTTCTTCGCTTGGGAAAATGAGTGATGCTTATTCCACACATCGTCTGGAATTAATGAGAATCCCTACTTCGCTTGGAAAAATGCGTGATGCTTCTTCCACACATCGTTTGGAATTAATGAGAGCTCCTTCTTCGCTTGGGAAAAATGTGTGATACTTCTTCCACACATCGTCTGGAATTAAAGAGAATTTCTTCTTCGCTTCTAAAAACGTGTGATGCATCTTCCGCACATCATCTGGAATCAATGAGAATTCCTTCTTCGCTTGGAAAAACATGTGATACTTCTTCCACACATCCTCTGGAATTAATGAAAATTCCTTCTTCGTTTCGAAAAATGTATGAAACTTCTTCCACACATCGTCTGGAATTAATGAGAATTCCTTCTTCACTGTAAAAAAATAAGTGGTGTGAATTCACGGAAAATTTCTGAAAATAACGTGCAGTAAATTTGCCGGTATAGGTGTCCGTGTTTTTCAGAAATTTCCGTTTTTAGAAGTGCCCGTTTATTTTAACTTCCGTATTTTCTCAGATTTTCCGTAGACAGAAATTCCGTTCATTTCAGAAAAAAATGTATTTCAGGTTTTTCCGTATTTAAACTGAAATTGCATTTTTCAGCTCTGACCCCAGATAATCATTCCGTTGAAATCAGGATCGAACCCCTTTCGTTTGGGTTGGTTCAACAGGTAACGACGCATTTAACCACTAAGACGCAAACTTTTGGAAATCCGTACACATACATCGTAAAACGAATTGCGCGGCGATGTTTTTTTTTTTGTCATTAATGCCAGTGATTTAGTCATTTTATTTTCTGTTGGAGCTCATTATTTTTCTGAATAGGTTTATAATATATTTTTTTCTTTTCTGTACCGCTTTTCACAAATTAAGCACTTCTCATCCATATTTTTCGAAGCAACAAATTGCTTTGAAACTTGATTTTTAAAACTGACAATGACTTTCAGTTATCTTTAAAAAATGTGAAATGTACTTTTTTATAGAATTATTTCCCACAAAAAAAAACCCTCTTAAATATAAAATTTACTTTTGATAGCTATAAGAGCTTTTGTCTTAGGTTGTCCAAAAACTGGTACATAGATGTACAATAAGTTAAGTACTCAGTTTCTTACAGTAACGCAATATGTAATAAATAGCTGGTGTACAAAACAGGAAAGGGGAAGAAATATCTTGTGCCACAATATACAAAATTCATGCGATATGCTATGCATTATATCCGATCTCGCAACGTAACTTCAAAATTCGACAGATGATTGAAATTTAAAAGTTAATCAAACCTCAATTAGGCCTATTCTCACCAATCGCTCCTATCACCGGTAATTTCTTGTCATACGGATACGCGAAAAGTGTGAACACAGTTTTTTCGTTAATATACGAAAGGAATTGTTGAAAGGTTTCTGAAAATTCAGAATTTTCCGTTAGCACATCTTAAAAACGGCAATTTACCGTCAATATAAAAAAGAAACTGCGGAAAGGTTTCTGAAATTTCAGAATTTTCCGTTAACACATCTTAAAAACGGCAATTTACCGTCAATATAAAAAAGGAAACTGCGGAAAGGTTTCTGAAAATTCAGAATTTTCCGTTAACACATCTTAAAAACAGCAATTTACCGTCAATATAAAAAAGGAAACTGCGGAAAGGTTTCTGAAAATTCAGAATTTTCCGTTAACACATCTTAAAAACGGCAATTTACCGTCAATATAAAAAAAGGAAACTGCGGAAAGGTTTCTGAAAATTCAGAATTTTCCGCTAACGCATCTTTAAAACGGCAATTCACCGTCAATATAAAAAAGGAAACTGCGGAAAGGTTTCTGAAAATTCAGAATTTTCCGCTAACACATCTTTAAAACGGCAATTCACCGTCAATATAAAAAAGAAACTGGGGAAAGGTTTTTGAAAATTCAGAATTTTCCTGTGGTACGAAAAATCTGTGAAATTCAGGTTTCTTTCTCTGATTTCACGGAAAAGGTTGTATCAGAAATATGCTTCGTTAATTCACGAAACAAATGACGGAAAGTGGCTCGTGAATTTCGGTAAATTTTTCACAGTGTATCATTTGTAATATGACACCTGCTATCAATTAATTTGCAGGATACGAAAACTCAAAACTTTTGAGACTAGTTTCTTTAGGATGTGAAACTCAAAACTTTGAGACAAATTTTTTTTAGGGTTCACACTTGCCCTTTTTATTTTCACTCTCATTGAAAAACACAATCTGTGAGACTAGAGACTAATTTACCACATTTAGGATCCAATTTTCTTCAGCCCTCAAGCTTTTCCATCTTTGTTTTAAAATTCAGTCTCATTACTTTATCGCCGCAATGTGTATTACATGCAGACAAAACACTGTATGTGCCCTCCCGATAAAGCCCATATAAGCCCACGCACATCCAACTTGAGTTAGTGTCCGAGTGGAATTCCTACTAGTGGAACAAGGGGAATATTGTCCCACGAGAGCAGGGTAGAGAATCTGCGGCTTTCTAGGCCATTAAGTGTTGCTTTCTAGGCCATTAAGTGTTGCTTTCTAGGCCATTAAGTGTTGCTTTCTAGGCCACTGAGTGCGGCCTTTTGAGTGAATCCAAATTTTGCAGAACAAATCCCTTTATTTTTGTTAATATGTTTTGTTAGTCTTTCATTAATTTTATTTTAATCTAAAAATGACCGTATGTAAAATACCAAAGAGTAAAACAAGATTTAACGAAATAATGCACCCCAACTGACGGCAATAAGTAAAACATTATTAGTACGTCATAAGGGCTATTTTGACACCTGCTATGCTCATGATTTCATTCCATGGCTCCTAAAAGAACTACAGATGTAACTGACTGAGCTCTCAAAAGATGACATTTTAAAGTCCTTATTTGAAGCTAAGAAAAATCCAGCTGAAATATGGAAAAATTCAATAGAATACTCACGCCTTCGGCAACATGTACGAAAAATGCTTTCTCGCTTTTTAACCACTTATTGCTGCGAATATACATTCTCCTACCTAACCCAAATTAAGACGCCCGTAAAGCCACAAGTGACGGATACCCATCTAGAAGAGGATCAGCTAAAATTGCGGACATCAATGTTGCAACCAAATATTCAAATGCTTTCCAACAAAAAGCAGTCGCAACAAAGTCATTAAAAGGCAAGCTAACTTTAGAATTAACATTTTTTTCATTTTTTTAAGTTAAATTAGTACAAAGTAAGATTTTTACAAAATAATGTATATTTTGATGAAGTTTCTTGAATGCAGCCTTGTTAAGACTACAACTAACTACAGTATTTGTCATTTTCTTGTAGGACTTCCACACCGTCCACAGTGAGTAGAGTTTAGGTCCCAGCCACCTACAGCGAGATCGCCTTTTGGGCAGGACGCAGAAACGGAAGGAATGAGAGCAAGTCTAGCGACTTTGACAGAACAGTTTGTAGTGACATTAGAGTACAGTAGATGGCGCCACCGTACAAGTACGATATTGTACATAGAGGGGTGAGAGAATTTCAGAGGGGCATAGGAGAGGATACCCATTTAACCAGTGGGTCCAGCCTGGGGGCCGTCACTTAGCGTGCTCGTCCGATGCACGGCGGATATTCAGCGATTGTTAGCAAATCACACCATCTCTGAAAGATCAGCCCAGGTTCGAACCTGAGGACCTTGTATTGGTAGTCTGAACTGCTAACCACTAGGCCATCCGCGGCTCCGACTACAACTAACTTATGCGGCCTTCCAACATGAAAAGGTTCCCCACCTCTTCACTAGTGGAACTAAGAAAAGCAGTCAGCGCAGTCGGTGGCGGGGCTCCATAAGTTACGCAAAAAAGTAGCTCTTCACAGATCTATCTCAGTGCAACTATGTAAATTTTAATAACAAAAGTTTTTGATGTTACCTTGTTACTCTAATTTGTGAATGTAGGAAACCTTGTGTAAACACTGTCTGATATCTCAAGTGGCTTCCAGTTCATTAAGACATCTATTAATTATTTCGTCAAACTTGACAGTTGTTTTTTTACGCTTTTCAACCGTAGGTTGAAGAAGCGTATATGCTCCAGCTTTGTCCGTCTGTCTGTCTGTCCGCATGATAACACGAGTAAAAATAGTTCGATTTCGATGAAATTTTAGTATGTGGTACGGAACAACCTGGGGACGAACCCTATTGAAAATGGCTGAAATGGGTCAAAGGTCAGGGCATAGGATCGGGATCCATTCAATCGCCTTTATGCGCCATAATTTACGTAGAAATGCTTCGATTGCGACAAAACTTTATCATGTGGTTCCGGAGGTATACTGAACCAGTACTATTGAATATCAACGAAATGGAGTCAAAGGTCAGGGCACAGGAGCGAGATTTATTCCACAGCCATTATCCTCATAACTTGAGTAATGATTTCTGGTATGTTGGAAAGCGTATCATAATCAATGCATTGCATGATTTTACTAACTTGTATTTCCTCTTCTTAGTTTTTGAATTCAAGCAAGTTCTTCGGTATGCGAAGTCAATGTTTTCTGCCTCCTTTTTAAAGCGCTTCGTCAGCTCTAAGATGGGTGACTTTTATTCAAAAGAATGGTCAAGTTTCTCACACCGCACCTAGCTCCCTTTGTTCCACTAGTGGGACGCTCCCATCCAACCTGAGGCATTTTTTTTGGAGGGGGTTGGGTTCAATTCCCAAGCTTACCAACACTGGAAAGCATGCATCTGATTAATATCTCCTTTTCTCCTGACAGACTTCCACCTCCACAACACTTGTACTGTATACATCAGCAGATGTGGTCCCTGAAATACAAATGTCAGACACTAAAACGTGTAAGGCTCAACAGCTGTACGTATATGTACTTGTATATATAATAAAAAAGGAGCATGTAAAATATCTCAGAAAATACACCAGTTTAAGCGTCACAGCTTTCGAAAAACAAACTATCAAACTGTAGTCCCGGGCTAATGAAAAATATTTTTCTCTAGGCCGAATATAAAAACCGATGGTCCCGAGCGTTGAAATAGCAACTGATTTTTCGACCCCTGCTAAGGTCACCAAACCTTTATTATTCGACAAATCTCAGTCTTGAGCATTCAGCGCTTAAATGACCAAGTATTCAATACTAAAATATTATAAGTGTTCCCTTCTGTAGACATAAAATTAAAGTGTACGATGGCCACTCCGTGTACGACCTACGTACACGTGTGACGTACCTACCTCAAAGGTGACGCACATATCACGACGGCAAAGTTGCAGAGGCGCAAACTTCGCCGGTGTAACTTAATTGGGAAATCATTCGGCTCCGTAGTTCAAGGATTCGCTTTCCGTCACTGGCAAATACGCTACATATGAACAGTGGTTTTGCTTACTACGTAGATTAACCAAGCGTAAAAGTAAAGCAGAAGCATAACAGCTATCAACCAACGAAGATGAGAGAGATTGAATTTTGTGCCTCAGTTGGAAACAGGCGTTCTCATTAACAGCAAACAACCTTAGAGATATACAGGGGCGGATCCAGAGGGGAGGCGAGCGGGCCCCCTCCTCAGGAACTATGGAAAAGCTTCGATTTGTTAGATTTTAATAATAAATTGAAAATTTTTTCGTGAAAGAAAGTATTATTTAAAAGTACATTACTTTTTTATAGACATACTAAGAACACTTTTTCATTTTGCGGGAAAATATCAGAAAGGTTCCCGGATATTCCCGACACTTCCGCCTCCCCCCTCACGAAAATCCTGGATCCGTTCCTGGAGACATATATCAGATTAAACGAACTTATTACAGTTTTTATATCCCTCTGAGTTCAAGAGTTTTATATACCATCACATTTCTACTTCCTCTTCCATAACCTTTTTGGTTTCATCGGAATTTTCACCGTTTAGATTTTCGACAGAAACAATATTTCGCAACGAATAACCAACACCACCACTTTATTTGTCCGATCATAAAAACATAACAGGATATCTATTTAAGCACGTAATACAAGCATACAAATATAAACTAGGATATCACCAGCATGTGTGATAAGACAAGCGAGGACCAAAGCAGAAAAAAATAAAATGTTACTGTTACGGAGATATGCTTTGCTGTATCCATCAATAAAGACAGACTCATAAATCGCGAAACGTTGACTGTTGTTGATAAGAAAGTTCAGCATTCAATTTTAAAGCAGGCCAGAGACTAGAGTGGTCGCCATTATAATAACAATTTCGCTAGGACTGGAAATTTGAAACTTAACGTGTAGATAAAGCTCGCAATGAAGATACGATGATTAAAAAAAAAAAAAAAAAAAACTGGGACGAAATTTCGAATTAGCCAGCTCTCTGCGTTAAAGGGGTTAAAGGGTGATTGAATGAAAAGACATGACGAGACCACCGGCGTAACTGCGTATATCTTCCCCGACCCTCTTAAAAAATAAAAGCTACACTAGTGAATTCTACACTGTAAAAAATCTTCTGAAATTCACGAGCCATTTCCCGTGATAACTTTTGTGAATTAAATAAGCATATTTCTGACAAAAGCTTTTCCGTGGAATGACGGGAAAACACCTGAATTTTCACGGATTTCTTGTACGCCACAAAAATTCTGAATTTTCAGCAGTGGCGTATATTCGAGGCTAGCAGCGAAGTCCAGAGAATGCACAAAGAAAAGTCAATTAAATATACACAAATAAAAGCCAATTATCAACGGTATTAAGATATGTCGATGCTTTCGCTACGAAAAAAAAAACACGTGCGGATTTGCTTCTTTGACTCAGTCTGATAAGAGAAGACCAACGGCGTACGCAACCAACCAGCTGTTCCAGAGTCTTCGTTGTCCTGATTCGAAGACCTTCCATATGGTCGCCTGCTGGCGTTTCCATGACAACATGAATGAGCGGGTTGAGGGGAATGGGCCATTACTTTGGGCAACGGTTCGCTCAGAAAAGAGAAGACTTGGAACAGCTGGAAGACCTTCCATATGGTCGCCTGCTAGCGTTTCCATGACAACATGGATGAGCGGGTTGAGGGGAATGGGCCATTGCTTTGGGCAACGGTTCGCTCAGAAAAGAGAAGACTTGGAACAGCTGAAAGACCTTCCATATGGTCGCCTGCTAGTGTTTCCATGACAACATGAATGAGCGGGTTGAGGGGAATGGGCCATTACTTTGGGCAACGGTTCGCTCAGAAACAGAAGACTACCTCAGGCACTCGCATCTCCCGCCCGTAAGAGCACGTATTTCGCGAGAGCTGTTTCAGTTTGTGTGAAGTGTCAATGAATAAAAATCAGCGATATTATATCTTAAATTCGTAGCTTTGTTCGATTCGAAATGGTTTGTGAAATTTCCCTGAACATCTACAGTCAGAACTTAAAGAACTCTATGCTTCAAATTTTGATACAGCTCGACTAAAAAATGAACTGAAGGTGTTTTATTCCCTTGATGAAAACAAAAACAAATCAGTAAGAGACATTACGTGTTACATAAAGTTGAATAAATTGGACATAGTGTTTAGTGAGGTGTACAAATTAGCAGACCTAATATTAAAGTTTCCATCAACAACTGCAATTGCCGAAAAATGTTTTTCTGCATTAAAAAGAATCAAGATATATCTTAGAGCCACACAAGGATATGTACATTCGAGCAACTTGGCTGTTTTGTCAATAGAGAAAAACATTCTTTTTAAATATGAAAAAGTACTCGGAAGAAACATTTTATGAAAACGTAACACTCAAGTTCACACAAAAGGAAAGAAGAATGGAGTTCTGAATGTTATATTGATGATTTGGGAAATCATCAATATAACATGTACAAATGAAGTATTCAGAAGAAGAATGGAGTTCATGTACAAATAAGTGTTCAAATCCTAATCCTCATAATTATTTGGTATCATGTTAGCAATAACATGTACCTAAAATTTAGAAAAAAGTTATTTCTATTACTTAACAACTAAAATTTAAACTTCGCAATTGAAAAAAAAACAGTACGGGGGGCGGGGGTCGCCCAGGTCTCGGACCCCAAGATACGCCACTGGTTTTCAGAAACCTTTCTACAATTTCTTTCTTATATTAACGGTAAATTGCCGTTTTCAAGAGGTGTGAGTGGAAAATTCTGAATTTTCAGAAACCTTTTCGCTGTTATTTTCATATACCGACGAGAAAATTCTGTTCTCATTTTTCCGTATCCATATGACGAAGACATTCCGGTAATAGGAGATACATCCATATGACGAAGACATTCCGGTAATAGGAGATTCATCCATATGACGAAGACATTCCGGTAATAGGAGAGATTCACGGGAATATTTGGAGGTTTGATTAACTGTTAAATTTCAATAGTCTCCCGAAGTATTTGATTTTGAAGTTCTGTAGCGAGATCGGATATTGTGGATGGTATATCGCATGAGGGATGTAAGGTCAGGTGATGCGTAACATCACAGCCTCTCCTTGACAAATGTCAACCCCGCCTTCTCGTGGTGCATCCTGTTCCTACTAAAGGGGCTCTGACGACCGCCAATAGCGGTATAACTATACCATCGGGATTAGAGGAAATTCTATCCCACACTCACCAACCCGCTTGGCCAGCGTGGTGAGTTATGGCCAAACTCCTCCAAAATGACTCCACAACTTAAATCTTGGCCCTCAGTCTCCGGCAGCTGGAATGTACCTGGCCAAGGCAGCGGCCAGTGCGACATGAAGGCAGAGGGTGCTAAGAATACCCGGAGGACCGGACTAGGCTGCCATCTGATGCTGACATTGGCAACGTACAATGGACGCTCCCTATCTTCTGATTCAAGGCTTCTTGAATTGGAAGAGGAACTACAAAGGATCAAGTGGGACATCGTGGGGCTAAGTGAGGTAAGGAGAAAAGGAGAAGATCTCATCGAACTGAAAAGTGGACATCTCTTCTACTATCGTGGGACAGATACTGGCAGAACTAGTGGTGTTGGATTTATAATAAACAAGAAACTGAAGGATAAAGTTGTAGAAGTTGAAAGTTCCTCTGACAGAGCTGCGCGGCTTGTTATCCAACTCTCGAAAAGATACCAGGCTCAGATTATTCAAACTTATGCACCCACCACAAGTCATCCTGAAGAAGAAATTGAAGAATTTTATGAGGAAATTTGTCATCTAAATAATAAAGGTAAGCAGCACTTGAAAATAATTATGGGAGATTTCAATGCAAAAATAGGGCAACGGCAACAGAATGAAACTTCAGTAGGTAAATTCGGTCACGGCAACAGAAACCAGCGTGGAAATACTCTCGTTGAGTTTGCAGAGGCAGAAGGGTTTTTCATCTTGAACTCCTTCTTCAAGAAAAAGCCACACAGGAAATGGACATGGAGACATCCAAATGGGACGACAAGTGAAATTGATTTTATTATGTGTAACAAAAAATTCGTCATAGAAGACTGCAGTGTGCTAAACAAGTTCAACACAGGTAGTGACCATAGATTGGTGAGATGTAAGATGCACCTCAACACTAAACTTGAACGTGGCAAGCTCATAAGACAAACAAAATCTATTGACATAACCAACCTTAAAAAACACCATAATACCTTCAAGTTGGAACTGAAGAACAGGTTCTCTGCTTTAGAAGGCCTAACATCGGAAGAAGTGGACATCTCTGAAGTTAACAGAAAAGTAACCAAAGCTCTTATGGAAACAGCAACAAAATTAGCTGGGTCTAAGAACAAGTTGCATGTAAATAAATTATCAGGAAAAACGAAAATGTTGATGCAAAAAAGAAGAGAGATGAGGACAACTAAAGAAGATGTGACTTCCAAAGTGGAATATATGGAGCTATGCAAGACAGTAAGAAAAAGTATCACTGAAGACGTAAGAAAATTCAACTGTGAACTAGTGAGGAAAGCAATTGAAAACAACCAAAGCCTAAAGATAGCAAAGGGACATCTCAGTAAGGGAAGAAAACAGATTATGGCACTGAGAAAAGAAGATGGTTCTGTAACAAGAAATAGAGGCGAAATTTTGACAAGAGTGAAAGATTTCTACTCCAAATTATATGAAAGCGATGATACATGCACTCCAGACATCATGAAAGATACCAGAGTTCCTCCAGTCCTTCCAGCAGAAGTTGCACATGCAATCAAGAACATGAAGCGGGGAAAAGCTCCAGGAGAAGATGGAATTACTGTAGACATCATACAAGAAGCAAGTGGAGAAATCGAAACAGTACTCGCCCAAATTTTCACTCGATGCCTTAATGAAGGAAAGATTCCTGAGGATTGGAACACCGCTACAATGATCCTGCTACATAAGAAAGGTGACATTGAAGATCTCGGAAACTACAGACCTATCAGCCTCCTATCTGTAGTTTATAAAATCTTCACTAAAGTTCTTTCACACCGCTTGAAGGTAACACTGGACATGGCTCAACCGAGAGAACAAGCTGGATTCAGGAGTGGCTACAGCACAATAGATCATATCCATGTGCTGAGAGAACTAATTGAAAGAGCGAGGGAATATGAACTTCCATTGTGCATGGCTTTTATCGATTATGAAAAAGCCTTTGATTCGGTGAAACCATCAGCAGTTACAATGGCTCTGAAAACCTGCGGTATTGAAGATGCATACATTAATATTATTAATAACATCTATGAAAATGCAAGTGCAAAGATTAGGCTGTTTGAAAATACAACACACATAAAAATTGGAAAGGGAGTGAGACAAGGTGACACCATATCTCCGAAGCTCTTTAATGCCACATTGGAGGGTGTTTTTCAGTCACTGAGCTGGGAAAACAAGGGGATAAAGATTAATGGAGATTATCTAACCCACCTTCGTTTTGCTGATGACGTAGTCATTTTTGCAACTAGCCCATCAGAGCTGCAGAGTATGATCCAGGAACTTGCTGACAAGAGTAAAGAAGTGGGATTAAAAATGAACTTTCAGAAGACAAAAGTGATGTTCAATGCTTTTACAAGAAATGAAGATTTATCGATTGATGGAGAAAAGCTGGAGATAACAGACACGTACGTTTATCTTGGACAGCAGATATCAAGTGAGGGTCACATTGATGAAGAAATTAATCGGCGTACAAAACTTGCCTGGAGAGCTTTTGGAAGAAACAGCATAATTTTCAAGAGCAATATGCCATTATGTCTTAAAAGAAAAGTGTTTGATCAATGCATCCTTCCAGTGCTTACGTATGGTGCAGAGACGTGGACCTTAACTAAAAGAGACATACAAAAGCTGCAGACAACTCAAAGCAGCATGGAGAGGTGCATACTTGGTGTAACCAGGTGAGATAAGAAGAGGAACTCGTGGATCCGAAAAATGACAAGAGTGGAAGACATCATGATCAGAGTTAAATCCCTGAAATGGCAATGGGCTGGACATACTGCCAGAAGGACAGATCATCGATGGACAGCCGAAATTTTAGATTGGATTCCAAGGGACAGGAAAAGACACAGAAGAAGACCACATGGGAGATGGGTGGATGAAATTCGAAAGTATGCAGGGGTGACATGGAGGAGACTGGCACAAGACAGACCGTTGTGGAGGAAACTTGGGGAGACCTTCGTCCAGCAGTGGATTGATAATGGTTGACAATGATGATGATGATGATATCGCATGAATTTTGTTTATTGTGGCACAGGGTATTTCTTCTCTTCCCCATTTTGTGCACCAGCTATTATACTGTATATTGTGTTTCCGTAAGAAACCGGGTACTTAATCTATTGTACAGGTGTCTTTCAGAAACCTTTCCGCAATTTTTCAAAAGTTATATACCTATCAAGAGTAAATTTTATATTTAGAAGTTGAGTGAAATAACATTATAAAACAGTGCATTGCACCTTCTCCTAAAGATAATTGGAAGCTACTGTCAGTTGAAAAAAGACCTCAAACTCTAAATCAGTCTGTTGCTTCGAAAAATCACGATCAAAAAAGACCTCCTACAGAAAAAATAAAATTATTACAAATGTATTCAAAAAATAATAAACTCCAATAGAAAATAAAATGAATAAATCACTCGCATTAGGGGGAGGGTTCATCGTCGTACTATTAGATTTACTTTGAACGTGATTCTGGTTCCCGTGGCATTCTGGCTCAGTGGTTAAGACGTGCAGCTTCAACCCAAACGACTGGGCTCGAACCCCGCGCAAAATGATTCTCTCGCGTAAGGGTTAAAATATTTAAAATATTCGGCGTGTTGGGTTTTGCGAACTTCCTGTCTAAATACGGAAAAACTTGAAACGGACTTTTCTGAAATAAACAGCATTACTTACTACGGAAAATCTGTTAAACTACAGAAGTTAAAAAAAAGGGGGGGGGGGGGGGCAGTTTAAAAACCGGAAATTCCGTTAAAAGACGCACACCTACCGGAAACTTTGTTGCAAGTTATTTTCAGAAATTTTCTGTGAATTCACGCCACTTATTTTTTACAGTGTACTGTATTAATCGATTCTTAGATGTTTTTCAGTCTATAACGACGACCGCGAATCTTTTTCCACTTCAATTTTACTTCGAATTGCTGTTTCAGAGCAAATGTAGAACCGTAAATTGTGCTTGGTACTGTTTTAACGCTATTGTTTCGTACACTGATTCATTCTGGTCTTCGTTAAGGAGGTAAGTTTCCTCCCTTCCTGTATTCCGGTAAGTGCATTTTCTGTTATTTAATTACAGCTCAAACACAAGCCAAATGACTTCTGACGGGCATTCATATTCTTCTCGCGTTGCGAAGTCGGAGGCACCACCAGGTGCCACCCGAAACACTTCCATGCTTCCTAAAACAATTACAGCATGAAGAAAATCTGGCCCCAACAGCGCTGAGATTTCAGAAGCCATTAATTCCTGCTCTCAGCTTCTCTCTCTCTTTACGAAGACAAGCCAGGGAAGCCGTGGAAGTGTCTGTCATTCCTACCTGACGCCGCAGATGGTTAAAGAACCCCAAATGTACAAAGGCAGCCAGTGTTGTTAACTGTGAACAGCTCAATCTTTCCTCGTTGCTTTTGTCACTTCTGACTGCAGCGGAAAGATGCTGAGGAGCAGAAACAGCGAAATGCCGGAGCACATAATTCATCCCAGATGCGCATACGGAAACAAGATAAGAACTTAAACGTCTGATGCGTTGTTAACCTAAAGGAATTGTTATGGGCCGGCTTTTAACTGGGCAATCGTGATTTACTCCTTGATGCGTCATTCTCCATGAAGAAGGAAAGGGGAGGGGAGAAGGGGAGAGAGAGCACCATCCACTCTGAAACCGGAACCATTCCGCCGTTACGGTGAACTTTTCAAAACAGAGTCGTGTTTTGGCAAAAGCCATAAGAGTTGAGTGCGCCATTTCTAATATTGAAGGCACACTGCCAGGTAAACCTAACCGCGCTGTAGATTTATGTGCGCAGCGGAATTCATGAAATTCAAATCGGAATGGGTACTGTGCTATATTATTTAAGATCTCCTTCAGACACAACTGCGATCTGCAAACTTATATCAGAAGTTATGCATAAGCCAAGAAAACCCATGCAGAACATCAAGAAACACGAATGATAGAAAACGGAAAATGTTTTAGAAAACTGCAATGAATACTAATTTGATTCGTCATTCTTTTTTCTATGGAGTTTCCCTAAACCGATTGGGTACATCCATAATGATATTTGAGATTTCGAATTACATCGGTGGAAGCAAATCTTTCAGAACGCACGCGTATTTTAAAATTTCATGTGTTACGCAAAGAAAAGTCTCCGGTTATCCTGAACTGTTAACGATAATATCCCAGTAGCACGTAAGTCAGTTTCTGGCTCTGATTTCAGTTCCCATCCTTCCACGCACTGGCGTAGCCAAAAATTCCTTAAGATGCCATAAATGTATTTGTCTACGAGCTGATCAGGACCTATAGCAAGCTTTCTTATCTGGGAGGGCGAGACTTAAAATTACTCCCCGTTCGAGTTCAAAATTATGCCCCTTAGAATTCAAAATTACGCCCCATTCGAGTTCAAAATTACGCGCCTTCGAGTTTAAAATTTCACCCCATTCAAGTTTAAAATTACGCCCCTTCGAGTTCAAACTTACGTCCCCTTTCGGGTTCAAAATTACACCCCGTTCGGGTTCAAAATTACGCCCATTCGAGTTCAAAATTACGCCCCTTCGGATTAAAAATTATGATCTTCGAGTTTTTTTTTTTTTATTGGAGGTTTAACGACCACCGTGAGCAACTCAATGGGCTATAAGCAGTCGCCCGTCCCTAATTTAGGGTCACTGGTTCCAGGGAAGGGAGAGAGCCAGCGCCGTAAGACAAACACAACATCCATGCCTCACCGGGATTCGAACCCGGACCCCTTTCTGACGAATGATCAGAGGCCAACGCCTTAGACCACTGCGCCACCGGGGCGGCGATCTTCGAGTTCAAAAGTACGCCCCTTCGAGTTTAAAATTTCACCTCATTCAAGTTTAAAATTACACCCCATTCGAGTTCAAAATTACGCCCCTTCGAGTTCAAAATTTCACCTTATTCGAGTTTAAAATTACGCCCCTTCGAGTTCAAACTTACGTCCCCTTTCGGGTTCAAAATTACGACCTTCGAGTTCAAAATTACACCCCGTTCGGGTTCAAAATTACACCCCGTTCGGGTTCAAAATTACGCCCCTTCGAGTTCAAAATTACGCACCTTCGAGTTCAAAATTTCACCTTATTCGAGTTTAAAATTACGCCCCTTCGAGTTCAAAATTACGCACCTTCGAGTTCAAAATTTCACCTTATTCGAGTTTAAAATTACGCCCCTTCGAGTTCAAAATTTCACCTCATTCAAGTTTAAAATTACACCCCATTCGAGTTCAAAATTACGCCCCTTTGAGTTCAAAATTTCACCTTATTCGAGTTTAAAATTACGCCCCTTCGAGTTCAAAATTACGCCACATTCGAGTTCAAAATTACGCCTCGTTCGAGTTCAAAATTACGCCCTTTCGGTTTCAAAATTATGATCTTCGAGTTCAAAATTACGCCCCTCGGAGTTCAAAATTACGCCCCTTCGAGTTTCACTCAAATAATACGCAGTTTTTACTTTCTCACACACCGCTATTATAGGAAAGTATGATCGTTCAAAAGCCTTATTTCAAGTTTTTGACATAACTTTATTAAAAATGTAAAAACTGGGTAAATACTAAGTAAACTGTAAATGTTATGTGAATGCCGACAACACAACACTCCACAGAAATGCAGAACGAAAAACAAGCCAGCGCAAAAAGAATGATATCGGATATTGGACGCAATAATAGGAAGAAGCTTTAGGGGGTAGGGCTTGGAAAAATTCCGTTCAAGGTTAAAACGCTCAGAGAACTTTCTGCGGCAGAGAACAGATGATTAATTAGCTCTTCATCCCAACGACATCTTCGGAAAGGTCATGGAGGTTAGACATGTCGCCATTTTGTTTTCTATGCCTCCATTCACTGTTTTGAAAAATTGTGTTCATGAATATGAGATGTTCACTCTGTATCCTGGTTAACTGTATGGAATACTGTATGAGGCTAACCAAATTCTATAAAAAGAAAATACTGAAGGGTGTAACTTTTTTTAGTTACAATTTCTACTTTTTACATCCCCAGAGCATGAATTTACGCCCTTGGAATGCCCGATCTGGAAGAGCGCGGCCTTGGAGCTGATGCAAATGTATTAATACAAAGGGTGAATCCAAAGTTTTGCAATATTTGCATAAACGCATGTGCTGCGGCGGATATGTCACGTTTTTGAAATAGTTCAAGTCGCACACTGCAGTCAGTCGAAAGGGATATAAAGTGGAAGTCGTTGCTGTGAACAGCACTGCATGTCGCCATTCTGTCTGTGGTTGGGACGCCAAAAACATGAATAGCCACAACCGGGTAATTAGGAAACTTTTGCTTTAGGAAATTGAACTCGGCCATAACGCTGCTCAAGCAACACGAAACATTTGTCATGCGAAAGGGGAAGGTTCCGTGGTCCACGGGACAGCAACCAGATGGTTCATGAAATTTTGTCCAGGTGACAGAAACCTCAACGATCAGCCAAGGTCAGGTAGGCCGCAAACCGGGCATTCGGAGGCCGTGCGCCAGGCCGTAGAGGCAAATCCGACAACCAGCACTCGAATATTATCAGGCGAGCTCGGCTTATCACAGACCACAGCGGTTCGTCACCTTCAGGACCTATCACAGACCACAGCGGTTCGTCACCTTCAGGACCTATCACAGACCACAGCGGTTCGTCACCTTCAGGACCTATCACAGACAACAGCGGTTCGTCACCTTCAGGACCTATCACAGACCACAGCGGTTCGTCACCTTCAGGACCTATCACAGACCACAGCGGTTCTTCACCTTCAGGACCTATCACAGATCACAGCGGTTCGTCACCTTCAGGACCAATCACAGACCAAAGCGGCATTTCGTCACCTTCAGGACCTATCACAGACCACAGCGGTTCGTCACCTTCAGGACCTATCACAGACAACCGCGGTTCGTCACCTTCAGGACCTATCACAGACCACAGCGGTTCGTCACCTTCAGGACCTATCACAGACCACAGCGGTTCGTCACCTTCAGGACCTATCACAGACAACAGCGGTTCGTCACCTTCAGGACCTATCACAGACAACAGCGGTTCGTCACCTTCAGGACCTATCACAGACCACAGCGGTTCGTCACCTTCAGGACCTATCACAGACCACAGCGGTTCGTCACCTTCAGGACCTATCACAGACCACAGCGGTTCGTCACCTTTTGGACCTCGGCAAGATCTACAGGAGCAGCCGCACTGTCGCTCACGAACTGACGCCAGCTGAAGAAACCGCCGAGTGGAAGTGTGCGTGAAACTCCTAGAAAACTCGCTCGACGTACGTTTCATCAAGAGAATTGTTACGTGCGCTGAAAAGTGGGTCTGTTCCCTAATCCTAACACACAACGGCATTGGTTGAGCCAGGTCCAACTTCCTTAACCTGTTGCCAAACGTGGGCGCTTCGATCACAAGGTGATGCTCTACGTCAGGTGGAATTTCGAGGGGATAATCCATTACGAATTTGTTCCAGACGGTCGGATCATCAACGCCAAAATCTGAACAGCTAGAGAGGATGTATGTCGTTTTGGAGGAGAAGTACATAGCAATGGTGAACAGAAAGCGCGCTCTCCTACAGCTAGACAACGCTCGGCCACACACCGCGTGAACGACCCGGGCAAAACTCCAGAAACTTGAGGGCATCGAACAAATGCCACACCCAGCATGTAGTCCGGATCTTGCCCCGTCGGGTTATTGCTTGTTCCGGTCCATGGCCCACTTCCTTCGAGGGCGGCACTTCAACAACCAGGAGGAGCTGGCAGCTGGGGTGAAGGAGTTCTTCGCCTCGAAGGACAAGAACTAGCAGACAGATGGTTAAAGATGGTGCAACACGATGGCCTAGTCAGCTTTCGTCGTAAAGGTACGTATGAAGACATAAAGTGATCTAAATATGGCAAAACATTCGACTCGCCCTCTGCACTTGTGATGTTCCACAATATTGTAGAACAAACTGCAACTTTTTAGACAATCATAGGTAAAAGGAGACATAAAATTCGCATAGAAACAGCATTGTGTGTTTCTTCCTACACACTTGTAGTCATACAACCACCTCAGAGGAAAAATGCAAACATTAAGAAAATACATTTTTTTAAATCATGAGCTTATTTTTGTGTAACAAAACAGAAGCCACCCCAGTGGCCGTGCGGTCAGAGGCGTTGGTTTCTGGCAAGACGTCTGAGTTGGGCCTGATGAGACTGATAAAGTAAAAAAAAAAAAAAAAAGCTGAACTTTTTAACCGGGTGCAAAATCTGAAAATGTGGCAAGAAAGTATGAATATAACGCTGCCTGAGCAAGACGGAGTTGTTCCCTGTAATTCATTTAAAAATTATCTAACGCACATCACTGTATTTACATTATAAAAATTACTCAGTTCAAAACAGAAAGACAATTTGTAATTCATTTAAAAATTATCTAACGCACATCACTGTATTTACATTATAAAAATTACTCAGTTCAAAGCAGAAAGACAATTATATATAATTCAAGACTACACACTTGTGACGCTGATTTAAAATAAATTATCAACGTTTATTCACAATCAAATGTTTTATTAACGTCGACTATAGTTTCACAGAGCGTTTCGCTTTTTGTTTTTCGCAGAGCGATGATGATGAGCCAAACGCTATGCAAAACTATAGTTGATGTTAATAAAACATTTAATTGTGAATAAACGTTGATAATTTATTCTAAAAAGAAACACAGTTCAAACACAGTGTTTTTTTTTCTTTTTTCTTTTTTTCCCCTGTTGTTGTACTTGCTAGAACATCAGCTCAAGTCTCCTTTTTTTCCTAGCTTTTTCTCTCAGCAAGTTTCACAGCCACATGTCTTTTGTTGACACTGCATCCATTGCTTCATTGTCACTTTTCTTTGTTGATGCTGCAGCTGCACAGTATCCATTGCTTCATTGTCACTTTTCTTTGTTGACGCTGCAGTTGCACAGCATCCATTGCTTCATTGTCACTTTTCTTTGTTGACGCTGCAGATGCACAGCATACATTGCTTCATTGTCACTTTTCTTTGTTGACGCTGCAGTTGCACAGCATCCATTGCTTCATTGTCACTTTTCTTTGTTGACGCTGCAGTTGCACAGCATCCATTGCTTCATTGTCATTTTTCTTTGTTGACGCTGCAGCTGCACAGCATCCATTGCTTCAATGTCACTTTTCTTTGTTGACGCTGCAGCTGCACAGCATCCATTGCTTCATTGTCACTTTTCTTTGTTGACACTGCAGCTGCACAGCATCCATTGCTTCAATGTCACTTTTCTTTGTTGACGCTGCAGCTGCACAGCGTCCATTGCTTCAATGTCACTTTTCTTTGTTGACGCTGCAGTTGCACAGCATCCATTGCTTCATTGTCACTTTTCTTTGTTGACGCTGCAGCTGTACAGCTCCATTGCTTCAATGTCACTTTTCTTTGTTGACGCTGCAGCTGCACAGCATCCATTGCTTCATTGTCACTTTTCTTTGTTGACGCTGCAGCTGCACAGCATCCATTGCTTCAATGTCACTTTTCTTTGTTGACACTGCAGCTGCACAGCATCCATTGCTTCAATGTCACTTTTCTTTGTTGACGCTGCAGCTGCACAGCATCCATTGCTTCAATGTCACTTTTCTTTGTTGACGCTGCAGCTGCACAGCATCCATTGCTTCAATGTCACTTTTCTTTGTTGACGCTGCAGTTGCACAGCATCCATTGCTTCATTGTCACTTTTCTTTGTTGACGCTGCAGCTGCACAGCATCCATTGCTTCAATGTCACTTTTCTTTGTTGACGCTGCAGCTGCACAGCATCCATTGCTTCATTGTCACTTTTCTTTGTTGACGCCGCAGTTGCACAGCATCCATTGCTTCATTGTCACTTTTCTTTGTTGACGCTGCAGCTGCACAGCATCCATTGCTTCAATGTCACTTTTCTTTGTTGACGCTGCAGCTGCACAGCATCCATTGCTTCATTGTCACTTTTCTTTGTTGACACTGCAGCTGCACAGCATGCATTGCTGCACTGTCACTTTTCTTTTCTCCCCACTCCCCCTCCCCCTTCAGATGACAATAATTTCATCCGTCATGCTGAAAGAACTTTCAGCCTAAGACCATGATGCGTGATATCAAAGCTTACTGACAATAAGAATATTTTTTAACAACGTGCATCGATTCTTATGTCATTTACGCAAAAAAAAAAAAATCCCCACCCTTATCGCACTGAAATGAAAACATTTATGAATGAGGGGGGGGGGAGATTATGATTACGAGAGAAATCTTCGCTTCGTCCGACTTCCGTTTTCGGAAAATTTTCCACCTTTTTTTCTGGCAGAAATATGAAAAAATATTTATATGGAATAAAATTATATTTAACAATACTGGGCAGGAGGTACATCGCGAGAAAAAAAATTACGATTACAGAAACTTTCACTCCGTCTAACTACTTTCGTTTACGAAAGACGAAATTCCATCCTCAGAAGAAAAACGACCCACCCTTCACTATCATCATCAATCTCTGAAAGATGTCCGTCCTGCAGCCCCGGTGGCGCAGTGGTCTAAGGCGTTGGCCTCTGATCATTCGTCCGTAAGGGGTCCGGGTTCGAATCCCGGTCAGGCATGGATGTTGTGTTTGTCTTACGGCACTGGCTCTCTCCCTTCCCTGGAACCAGTAACCCTAAATTAGGGACGGGCGACTGCTTATAGCCCATTGAGTTGATCACGGCGGTCGTTAAACCTCCAATCAAAAAAAAAAAAAAAAAAATGTCTGTCCAGTTGTGAATCAATATCAAAAATTACCTAAATAAAAACGGAAAAGGCGGATATCCAAGAAGATGATGCAGGCATGAGATTCTTTCGCGGAATCTCATGCCTGAAGATTACACACAATTTTTTGCGCCATCTAACTTCCGTTTTCGGATATTGTTGCGTACAGTTTCTTGCTAAAATACAAGTATTTTATGCAAAAAATATTATTCAACAACAGTACTGGGACAAAGGCAACATTGCGAGAAAAAAATTACAATTACGGTAAAAATATTCACTCCTTTTAACTTCCGTTTTCGGAAGTTTTGAAAGATGAAATACCGTCTCCAAACGGATAACGCGACCTTACCCCCAGCCCCTCTCCTCTTCCCAACAAATCCCTTGAAAATGTATCTTCAGTTTTGTATCTGCCTTTAAAATTATGACAAAAATGCGGAATTACGAGAATCCACAGAAAAATTTTCATGTACGCAAGTAATGGATGAGACATGGGTGATGTGTTTGTTCCAAGGCACTAACTATCTCCTCTCCCTGTAACCGGTGGCCCCAAATTAGAGATAGGGGATGGCTTATTGCCCTAAGAGTTGCTCATAGTGGTCGATGAAGCCACCTAACAAAAAAAAAAAAAAATGAAGAAGCAATCGAATTTGTTTTCTGTACAACCACGGCCAACAAATTACAAAATCTACGCCGACAAGTCGGGTAGCTGTTCCATCAGTAAATATCGAAAAATGTTTAGGAAATATTGGTCAGGTTTATGCTTTTCAGATGTGATGTATACTACTGTACCTTTTTTTTAACCTTCCGGTTCTGTTCAGTTTTGACTTACGAAATTTTTGGTTCATTCGCGATATGTTTTCCGTACTGAACGTTACATCTGAACTGCAATAAGTTTCTCTTCTTTCGGGCTGTGGCTGGCAGTCAGTCAAGTCATACTAACTGATAAAACACAGGGTCCATCCAACTTAAAACGATTGATTAGACACCTTGCTCACGTTAGTATTACTGCGCCTAAGAATATGTTACATACTCTGTGCTGTCAAATCTTTGACAGTACTGTTGTTTACGCTTTGAAGAAGCGTATATGCTCCAGCTTTGTCCGTCTGTCGGCACGATAACTCGCGTAAAAATGGTTCGATTTCGATGAAATTTTAGTACGTGGTAGGGGACAACCTGGGGACGAACCCTATTGAAAATGGACGAAATAGGGTCAAAGGTCACGGCATAGGAGCGGGATCTATTCCATTGCCCTTATGCGTCATAACTTGCGTAAATATGGTTCGATGTCGATGAAATTTTAGGATATTGTAGGGGACCACCTGGGGATGAACCCTATTGAAAATGGGTGAAGTGGGGTCAAACGTCACGGCATAGGAGTGGGATCCATTCCATTGCCTTTATGCGTCATAACTTGCGTAAATATGGTTCGATGTCGATGAAATTTTAGTATACTGCAGGGGACCACCTGGGAACGAACCCTATTGAAAATGGGTGAAGTGGGGTCAAAGGTCAGGACATAGGAACGGAATGCATTCCATTGCCTTTATGCATCATAACGTGCGTAAAAATGGCTTGATTTCGATGAAATTTTATTATGTGGTAGAGGACCACCTGGGAACGATCTTATGACGTCACAATCTCGCACTTGAGATGTTGGCGCGCGGTCACGCCATCTGTCTCATTACGTCACGCATTGTGTGTGGATCCTATTAAAGTTTTATGACGTCACATTCTTGCGAGCAGATGGTCACGATTCCCATCTGCCTCATTACGTCACGCGTTGTGTGCGTATGTCCGTCCGCACGATAACTCGCGTAAAAATCGTTTGATTTCGATGAACTTTTAATATGTGGAAGGGGATCACCTGGGAAGGAACCCTATTGAAAGTGAACGAAATGGGGTCAAAGGTTAGGACATAGGAGCGGGATCCATTCCACTGCTCTTATGCGTCATAACTAACGTAAAAAAGGTTCGATTTCGATGAAATTTTAGCATGATGTAGGGGACCACCTGGGGACAAACCCTATTGAAAATGGGCGAAATGGGGTCAAAGGTCAGGACATAGGAGCGGAATCACTTCCATCACCATTATGCGTCATAACTTGCGTAAAAATTCTTCGATTTGGATGAAATGTTAGTATGTTGTAGGGGCCTGCCTGGGGACGAATCCTATTGAAAACGGGCGAAATGGAGTCAAAGGATAGGACACAGCAGCGGAATCTATTGCATCGCCCTTATGCAACATAACTTACGTAAAAATGCTTCCATTGCGACAAAACTTTATCATGTTATTTCGGAGGTGTACTAAACCGGTTCTGTTTATAATCGAAACGGGATCAAACGTCAAGGCACAGGACCGATATTTATTTCACAGCCATTATCATCATAACTTGAGTAATTATTTCTGGTTTGTTGGAAAGCGTATTATGATCAATGCATTGCATGATTTTTCTAACTTGTTATTATATGCTTTCAAGCCTGCGATTATACGCCTAGTTCTAGTGGTGTTAAGCCCTCGACCGTGCTACCAGAATACAAAATCCGTTACTCCGAATAAAATGACTGTACGTTACTTCAGTGACTCAAATTTACTTCATTGTGTCACCCAAATAGTGGCGTACCGAAGGTGACTGGAACCAGGAGGCAAGATGTATTCAGATAGTTTATTCAAAGCAAATTTAATTTCACATCGTAATACGCTCACAAAACTTTAACCTAAATTACACAACGTATAAAGGAAAATGTGTTATGAATCAGTGCTGGGCGGAATCAAGGAGCGCCCAAAACCCATGTGGGATAACGTATATTTAGGAATGCTTGGTGCTTGTAACTATTACCCTAACGTAAACTTTCCGGTAAAGCACTACGTCGCTAAACTCACGTTAGCCCAGCGAAAACTGTGTTGCTGGGCCAGCACTCCAGCCAGCAGTGGCCCAGCACTGTGTTGCCGCTGCCCAACCGTCAATAAAATGTCCCGGCGGCCACCACATGGGCCAGCAGCTGGACAACAGTTGGGACCCCATCAGTTGTCATATGCCAAAACCATCATTTATCCATCATAGGTAGTGGCTGCCACAAGCAGCCTTGCAAGCACGTGCCATAAATGATGGCTATACAGAGGTTGTCCTGATAGGAAAGCAAAAATAGCAAAAGAGCGAAAAATAATTAGGGTTATAGGAATATACACCAGGTGCGGTGAAGATTTAAGCTACCTAATTAACAACTGTGCACCTGATTTTGTTAGTTTAATTAATAAATTAGTGACTTTATTGGATGCCAAGCTCGGAAAAATTTAAATCCTATTTCAGTAATTGTAAACTGGATGTCTGAGCAAATGCGAAGAACTCCTTCACCCCAGCTGCCACCTCCTCCTGGTTGTTGAAGTGCCGCCCGCGAAAGAAGTGGGCCATGGACCGTAACAGGTAATAATCCGACGGGGCAAAGTCCAGTCTACCTGCTTGGTGTGGCATCAGTTCCATGTCCTGAAGGTAATAATCCGACGGCGCAAAGTCCAGTCTACCTGCTTGGTGTGGCATCAGTTCGATGTCCTGAAGTCCCTGCAGTTTTGCCCGGGTTGTTTGTGCTGTATGAGGCCGAGAGCTGTCCTGCTGTAGGAGAGCCCGCTTTCTGTTAATCAGTGCGAGGTACTTCTCCAAAACGGCATGCATATCCTCCAGCTGTTCAGAATAGAAGTTGGTGTCGATGGTCCGACCGTCTGGAACAAATTCATAATGGATTATCCCTCGAAATTCCACCATACGCAGAACATCACCTTGTGCTCAAAGCGCCCACATTTGGCAACAGGTTCAGCAAGCTGGCCCGGGCTCACCCACTACCGTTGTCTGTTAGGATTACGCAAATAGACGCACTTTTCATCGCATGCAACAATTACAGTAGCGAACAAAAGTATTTGGCGAAACACTTTTTCGACCATAATTGTTTTTTCTGCTGGACCAAATCGGGTCATTTTGGGATATGATATGTGTTGATTCGTGGGTTACAATGCCGCGTAGTTTGTTTTTTCGCTCAGAGCGAATTTGTCGCTCGAAATGGGCCATATTCAAGAGTCGCCAATTATTTCCCATTTGTTTGTTGCAGGTATTAATGTTTTTCTTGTGATTTTTGTGGGTTTTGTGATGTGTAGTGTGATCTTAAGTCAACCTTAGGTTTTCAGAAATGGGTAAAAAGGCGGAGATCCCTGTTGGAGCTCGATAGGCGGCCGTGAACATGATGGAATCCGGAATGCGCGTCACCGACATTGCCAGGGCCCTGAAGATCCGACAACAGTCCATTTCAGCTATCATGCAACGTTATAAGAAGACTGGGACCGTCGAGAACAGTCCGTGATGTGGCAGGCCTCGTTCCACTACGTTGCGTTAGGATAGACGCATCCTCCGTCGATCTCGTGCTGATCCCACCTTGACTGCTGTGGACATCGCCACCGAATTCCGCGACAGCGACGACCTGAACCTCAGCCGAATGACCATCTTCCGTCGTCTCATTGCTGGTGGATTGAATGGAAGACGCCCCGCCAAGAAACCACTCATCGGAGTCAAGAATCGACGAGCCAGAGTCGCGATCGCGCGCCGTCATCGACACTGGACCGCGGCTGACTGGAGTAAGGTACTTTTCACCGACGAGAGCAAGTTCAACTTGTTCGGAAGTGATGGCATCCGATACGTACGACGTCCGTGTGGCCAGAGATTCAACCCCCAGTTCATTCAGCCGACTGTCAAGCACGGAGGAGGATCGCTCATGATTTACGGCGCCTTCTCTCGCAATGGAATGGGCCCCAATCATCAAGATTGACGGAATAATGACCGGCCAGAGCTACACGAACATGCTCATCAACGATGTCTTCCCATGGACAAACCAGAACATGCCACCCGCATGGATCATGCAGCAAGACAACGACCCGAAGCAAACCTTAAGAGTAGCGAAGGCAGCCTTCCAGCAGCAACATGTCACATTTCTAGACTGGCCAAGCCAATCTCCAGACCTCAACCCCATCGAGCACATGTGGGAGAAGCTGGGGAGACGATGTGCGAAGAAAACCTGCCGGAATAAGGCCCAGAAGTTCGACCCGCTGTCTACAGAATGGGCGCGAATTCCGCAGGTCACCGTCGAGAAGCTAGTGGACTCGATGCCGGCCCGTTGTGCAGCTGTTATTAAGTCTCCTGGTTATACCACTAAGTATTAGTTATTATTTTGTCGTTTTCTCGTACTTGTTTTCTGTTATCGTTGCATTAAATGAATGTGATACACACCTACTTTGTTGGTCAATTTGTATGATCTTTGCGATTAAGCTCGGTACCTGATCTGTGTTAAGGTTTCCGAACCATCTGCATATGGGTCATGTTTACAACTGAATAACACATATCATATCCCAAAACGACCCGATTTGGTCCAGCAGAAAAAAATATTATGGTCGAAAAAGTGTTTTGCCAAATACTTTTGTTCGCTACTGTATCTTGATGAAATGTACGTCGAGCGGGTTTTCTAGGGGTTTCGTGTACACTTCCACTCGGCGGTTTACTTCAGTTGGAGTCAGTTCGTGAGGGACAATGCGGCAGCTCCTGTGGACCTTGCTGAGGTCCTGAAGTTGATGAACCACGGTGGTCTGTGTTGTGCCCAGCTCGCCTGATAGTATCTGAGTGCTTGTTGTCGAATTTGTTTCTACGCCATGGCGCACGGCCTCTGAATCCACGGTTCGTGGCCCACCTAACCTTGGCTGATCGTTGAGGTTTCTGTCACCTGAGCGAAATTTCTTGAACTATCTGGTTGCGATGCTATGGTCCACGGAACCCTCACCTTTCGCATGACAAATGTTTCGTGTTGCTTGAGCAGCGTTACGGCCGAGTTCAATTTCGTAAAACAAAAGCTCCATAATTAGCCGGTTGTGGCTGTTCTTCTTTTAGGCGTCCCAACCGCGGACAGAACGACGACTTGCAATGCTATTCACAGCAACGACTATCGCTTTATATCCCTTTCGGCTGACTGCAGTGAGCGACTTTAATTAGTTTAAAGACGTGTCATACCTGCTGCAACACATGTGTTTATTCAAAACTGCAAAACTTTCTGACTCACCCTCTGTAATGCATTATATCAGAGAGTGCTTTGTAAAATTGTTACTAATTTTAAGTAGTTCTTAAAGCTTGAGAATTACGGAGGACTTTGAAGTTGTGACACACAGAAGTTGAAACCAATCACGAAAAATATGAGCTTAGCATTAATAAAAGCCGTGTGATTTTTTAAATCCCGCATGGCTTTTTATTAATATATTTTAAACCTGCATTACTAAGAATTACACAAATCAAGGTCGGCCCCGAAAAGAGCCCTTTTAATCATCGGTTGATGTGAAATGTTAAAAAGCTCATATTTTTCGTGATTGGTTTCAATTTCTGTGTGTCTTTCGTTTAGGAGGTTGTGAGAAATCATAACTTTTATTAATGTATTTAATCCTATGTTTATCAAGTTCTTGAATTCTATACAAATCCATGTCAGCCCCGAAAAAGGTTCTTTTTTTTTTTTTTAATTTTAATTGGTGCGAAATGAAGAACTCAAATTTTTCCCAATTAATTTCGTCTTTGGTGTGTCTTTATGCTAGGTAGTATCTTTTTTTAAGTATCTTTATTAAAAAAAATTTTATTTGGATTCTTTGAATGGGACCTAAGATGGATCATATTTCTCTGAATGCACTGCTTTCTCAAATACCTTTTCATGCCATGAAAAAGATTTCTATCCGTAAGTCAGGTAGTAAAAATAGTCACCCAAGACGGAGTTCAATTGTTTAATGTGGAGAGTCATCCAAACTGGGAGTAAATTTATTTATGCTGAAACAATGACATTAGGGTTCATTGAAGGGCGTATCTCCTGAGGACACTACCATAAGATTGCCGTAGTCATTTACATTAAAGCTCAGTTAGAGGAGAGCCGAATATCACAAGATGTCAAACATTAGGGAAGCAAATACTTATCAAAGGCTTCAAAGCATTGCATCAACGTCTTTGGTAGCTTAAAGACAGGGTGCAGAATAACCAAGGGATGTCACAGAAACAAAAATCGTTTTCCATAAGCTCAGACGTATCTTGGTATCGGCGAAAAGAAATTTCACCAGAATGATAACTTTACATGTAGACAAGCGGAACAACTGGTTCACGCAGAGAAAACCAGTGCTCAACAGTAAAACAGTAACCTGAATTTCGCAGTTAAAACCCAGCCGAGCCACCAGTAATCGGTCAGATGAACTTAAACTGTAACAATGTTTAAAATACACTATATTGACAAAAGTCACCGGACACCCCTTCAAAAGCAAATGAACGGATCCTCTGCGTTGTTAAGATGCGCGGTATAGCTGAAAACGGTATAAAAATAAGCCTGCAGTTGACCGCCATCATATCGCTCTGTGAGATTGAGTGAAAATGTTGTGGCGGGAGAGAACTGACTTTGAGAAAGGAAACATTGTTCGGTGTTACATTAATGGGTTGTCCATAAGAGAAACCTGGACGCGTTTAAACATACCCAAGTCAACTGTTTTCGATGTACTGAATAAGTGGAAGACACATGGCGTGCCTGAAGCAGAAAAACGTACCGGCAGACCAAAAATAATCAGTAATAGAGGACGTCGAAGCCTCAGGAGCGTCGTTACAGCTAATCGACGGAGTACTGTACAAGACCTCAGTGTACAGGTGAGTAAAAATGCTGGAACATTGGTATGTACACGTGCCATTCGCAAAGAACTTCATTCCATGGGTTACCGTGGTCGTGCGGCTGTTCATATGCCTTCCATCTTCCTTTTTTGGATTGTCCACGATAACCAATGGTCCCGGCCCATTGGTTATCGTGGACAACCCTGTTAACAAACACGTCTACCTCGATATTCTGGACAATTATGGCCTACCAACTCTGTGACAACACTATGGAACCGAGCCTTGTTGGTACCAGCAGGATAATGCACCGAGCCATAAAGCAAGGACTGTTACGGCGTGGTTTGACGATAATTTCGTATCGTGTGCGGAGTAGCCAGCACAGGGCTTTGATCTTAATCCCATAGAGCACCTATGGGATGAATTAGAGCGCCGCATAAGAAGTTTGGAATCAAGCCCTACTACTAAACAACAGTTAGCGGCAGCATTATGTACTGAATGGAAGCGCATGCCTATCGCTGTGTTACAAAACCTTGTCGAAAGCATGTCTTGAAGGGTCAGTGCATGCATTAAGGCCAAAGGTGGGCCGACACCGTACTAATGTATGTCAATAAATGCTATATTGTGTTTCTCTTCTAGGAATCCGGTGACTTTTGTCAACATAGTGTATGCTTAATTACACTCCAATCAAGCAGTCTAGAGCCTCTTATCATCTCCAGCTCGGAGAGCCATGCAAAATCGATCCGTGCTCTCATGATATGGTCTCCAAAACTTCACCCTACCATCTGCCTGATGAAGTGGAAAACGTGAATTATCATACCACACTACCTCTTTGACAATCATATTAGGTCCACATTCTATGTTCCTGAGCCCGCTACAGTGTTTTGTCTCGCTTTCTGCAGACAGCAATGGTGTAAGGACGGGGTTTCTGCTGTTGTAAAGCGGCGGTTAAGTGTACGGTGCACTCTGAGATGTAATGCCGTTAGGCACTATTCCTGATTCGAGCTACTGCTGCGCGTGTGTCGGCCACGATAGGTTTCGCTACCCTACGCTCACGCCGAGTGTCCACCACCCGTTTTCAAACGCAAGTCAAGCGCTAGCTATCGGTGTTTCGCCACAGCAACAACTCCTTATATATGTTGTTCTTCCACATTCCACAGGAGCAGTAATTTTTCTAACACACGTACGACTACGATCACTACTAACATCCCACGCTGAAAGTCCTTTAGGTCACGTAACTTTTTCATTAACCCTTCAGTAACGTATCCTGAGCACTACTGGAAGTATTCACTAATCATGCAACAGTTACAGGGCTTGGTGCTGTGTTATATTACAGCGACCTGTGTGGAGGGTTCGTCTGATGCTTCGTTTGCCTCAAGTTCTGTATCGGGTTGTTTTTTTCCCATATTTCTCCCGACTAGAGCAGATAAATAAAATACAAAGTATAAAAAAATCGACTAAACTTAAACTTTGCTCTTGCAGTGAGGAAGATATTTATTCAAATATCGTGGGGAAAGTCTCCAAGCTTTTGCACTGATCTCCTTTCCTCTCTTATCATCAACCTCATTGCTTACTCCTTATCCCCGTCACGCCGACCAGCGA
Organism: Macrothele yani; assembly: GCA_039090855.1. Classification (NCBI taxonomy): domain Eukaryota; kingdom Metazoa; phylum Arthropoda; class Arachnida; order Araneae; family Macrothelidae; genus Macrothele; species Macrothele yani. The sequence goes on along the minus strand of CM077024.1, from coordinate 138,693,764 downwards.
GCCATTCGCACCTCGCTCTCGCACCTCCTCATCTCTGAACTTCCTGCCACCGAGTTCCTTGTCCTCTTCCACAGAACACCCCCCCCCCCCCCAAAGTCGTCCCCTGTCTAAGAGTGAAATCCGCGCTTTCCATGAAAGCGTGGACACACCTTAAAATACCTTCTCTCTGAAAACTCAAAGTTTCTTCATTGCTTCGCTGCCCCCCCCCTCTCTCTTCTCTTTCTCCCTTGCAGAAAAGTGTCCACGTAACCATAAATCTTGCACCCCCTCATAGAGATGCGTGAGAAGAGATTATTTCAACAACCATCGTCCTGCTCATCAAAATGGCGGGAAATTGAAGGAAAATGATTAAAATTCACTATCTCTAAAATGGCTACTGAACTTCACTTTTGATAAATAAGGATGCCCCAGTTACACAACCGTAGTGGCATAACAACAATGGATGACGTATCAGCGTTTTCATAAAATAGTCTACTGGTACCAATATACTGACCACACAGTATATAATGACATCAATGCATGCTTTTATGAAAGGTTTTATAAAAAAATAAAGTTTCTTCCATTATTTTATCCACCCTCTGTATTTGCCAACAAATCAAGCGAGACACTGCTACTAAATGGGAGACATTTTTCAAACTTCCTTTGCAGTTAACAATATTGAGCTAAATTTACGATTCCCAGAGCCAAGGTCAAAAACCGAAACCGCAGAATGAACCCACATGCGTCACATCCGGCGCACTAACTACGAATCCTGGGAAGCAAAAATAATGGGAAGGTAACTTTGGGCAAACATAATGCATACCGGTAAAACTCTCTAGCTTTTCACACGAAAACCTTTCTGTTTTGGTTCTGTGATTGTCAATTATACCTAATAACAAAGAACTACGTGCAGAACTTGTACAATAATTGAAGAATGATTCTTCAAATAATAAACTCAGAAGGCTGGAAATCAAGCAAATTTGTGATATAGCCGGATGTCATGGGTACAGTGGCTCACTTGTCCACAGTGTCTTCCGCAAGATTAGGAATGCGCGTGACACCTCCTTGAGCAGAGAATCTTCACGAATCAGGTATGTTGGGTCTGTTGAATACATCCCACGGATAGTGAACATTTTGAACAATGTGTGTAAACCATGTGGACTTGGCTTTGGTGTAAAAACACGTAACATCCTTTCCGAGTTAAAAAAAACCGAGACCTGGTGGAAATGGGTAACAGAAATGGTATTTATCGTATTCCACTGAAAGCGTCCAACCCAGGAGATGTGGATCAAGAATACATAGGATCTACCTCACGCACACTGAACACCCGAATCAAGGAACATATGTACAGTGTTCGAGTTGGAGGTATGACAACTGCACTCGCTAGATTGCTTAACTCGGGAACACACTTTCCCACCTGGAAAGAAGCCACGATCCTCCTTACACCAGGTAAGAGGTCGCATTTAACTTTTGCCGAAAGTTTATTCATTATTTGGAGGGGACATTTATGCTGCAATGAATATGTTCCACATGTTGTACTGAGACCTTGGACATTCTTGTTTTCGGACAACGATTTTCATAATTCGACAGGTCAACCTGATACAGTTTAATCATTCATCGGTATTTTAATCGTGTGTTTTGCCAGTTTGCTCCTTTTCCACACTAGGTGGCATTTGTAATTACGTCATATACATCATCATATATATGTTTGGGGCTAGCCCATATTTCTTTTTTTAGTGTATCTGATGATGGATCCCGGTGCGGGTGTCCGAAAGGTCTTATGATTTTAAACTTTTACTTTCGTGTTTTAATAAAAACCTATCTGGGTGTTCCAATATGGACTCCGGACTATACCGTGCACAGATGGCATTTTTTCATTATTGTTATTGTCAATTATACCTCCGGAGTAGCGCAGTTGGCTAATCGCCAGCCTCGTGTCTGTGTGGTACGCGACTGCTGAGGGCTCGATTCTCCGTTGCCAACCGTCCAGTTCAGAGGCTTTTCCGACTGTAATGCGAATGCGTGGATGGGGAACCCCCTGAAAATAGACCTTTGGACGCCCAAGCCACTATCGGCGGTGGCCCACGGCATTTCCAACTCACCTTCGGCCAATCTTCTGCATTCCAGGCTGAGAATCTTAATGCTTCTTTTGTTTTGGGTTTTAATGACCACCGTTAGTAACTCAATGGGCAATGTAGCAGTCGCCCGTCCTTAATTTAGGGCCACTGGATCCAGGGATGAGAGAGAGCTAGCGCCATAAGATAAATCTACCATCCATGCTTCACCCGGGATTCGAACTCAGACACATCTCTGATGAATGACTGGAAACTAACACCTCGTACCATTCGGCTACCGGGGAGGTTAATGGAAGATTCAGCTCCATTCGACGGAAAGGGATCTTGACAATATATAAATGCCGTACGAAGAGATAGGATTGTTAATTATTCAAACTGAAACTAATTTGCCCTTACACACGAAAACAAAAGGAACTGAACCTTTGAGGCCGAATTTCCTTTTCGGCAAATGAGTAATTAGGCACTGGAGGGTTTATAACGAAGTCAATTTCTCCGTCATTTTTATCCGCGCCGGGGTTCGAACCCGGGTCCACTCATTCCGGAATAAGTTGCTCTACCAATTAAGCTACGCGGACATTGATTCTAATTGCTATCTGCCTTTATGTCGTGTGCGTCCTTCTGGCAGGTACGTCACATCTCCTGGTACGTTACATCATCTCCCCCTTATTTTTCTTTTTTCGAAGTGCTGCTCATATTTTTCCTATCTCGCGGTGTGGAAATAACATCACACCAATGCGAGATTTTGAACGGTCGGGTCATCCGGATAGTTCGGGCGCCATTATAACGAAGTCAATTTCTCCGTCATTTTTATCCGCGCCGGGGTTCGAACCCGGGTCCACTCATTCCGGAATAAGTTGCTCTACCAATTAAGCTACGCGGACATTGATTCTAATTGCTATCTGCCTTTATGTCGTGTGCGTCCTTCTGGCAGGTACGTCACATCTCCTGGTACGTTACAGGTTCTTAATCTGAGCTACCCGCAAGGGTGCCATGGAGCAAACAAAGGTATCCTCATCACCGGTTGATCGATTTTCATCTAAAACCGTACAGATGATAATTAATGATCATGGAATACCCACATGAACGGAGTTGAATTAATTGCTTTCCCATTATCTTAAGACTACACTGAACGGAAGAAATATAAACTGACGATGTTTCAAACACAACGACTCTACTCTTTAAAAAGGAAAGCACATATATGGAATGTTCGCAGAAGAAACACTGTAAAGAAATCTCACATAATATGAGAGAAACTAAGATCCCATACATGAAGTTCTTGTTTCTTCTTGCCACAATTCTCCACGGCTCAGATCAGATTTATCCATGTCTAATTTTTATTGTAACATTTCTGAAAACTGAAAAAATGGTGAAAACTCTTTTGCCTGTAAGAACCAACAAGTGTCTCGCGTTTCTATCTCTTCGCGGAGGAGAAAGGTACAAAATCTCGAAGCCATCAGCTAGTTCAGCGTTCTGCAGAGTTATCACACAAGTTTTAAAACAAGAAGAAAAAGCTGTTTCTATGGCTTTTTCCTCTTTATTTCATCTCTTAAAATTCGTCCATTTTTGGATTTCGGGTTTCCTTAAAGAACAGCATCCGAAGCATTTAACGAGCTCATATATATCATATTTAGTAGTATTCGCATCATAAAGTCTTTGTCGAAATTTTTTATCCCAGATATTATTCTGTTGTGAACGTTTTACTCTATGTTATAGTGCTCACATTGTGCGCGAATGGTTTGAGGAGCCACGGAGACTTTTTTCTGTTACTTTGGCCTCCACAATCACCGGATCTTAATCAAATGGTCGAAAGGGGCATCACACAGCTAGATTCACTGCCATCAAATCTTCAAGAACTGGAGGGTGCAATTCATCGCATTTGCGCTAATATACCCCAAGCCAATTACCGACATTAGTCCATACCAAGACGAATTCAAGCAGTATTAAGGGTAGAAGGTGGAACAACACGTACTACCTGGGTGGTCATAATAATTTGGCCACTCAATGTACAGTTTCAAAAGACTTAATACAAAGGTTAAAAAACTGCCATATTTATTTCTTCTTCTTCGACGACTCAACAGCCCTGTGTGGGCCCTGACCTTCTCAAAGAGTTTTTTCGTCAGATTTCGTAAAGAGAGGCTTTGGGACTAGATGAGGTAGTCAGCCACACGCCCAACACCCAACCTGCAGGGCCAAGAAACAAAGTGCGTCTGGGGAAGATTTCAGAGGGAACCATCCACGCATTCGCGTCCCCAAACAAGAGGAATATGCGGAAAACCCCGGAAAACCCGCACGCAGACTCGATGGCCGGCAAAACCGGGATTCGAACACGCGTCAGAAATGTCCACCTCCCACACAGCGCATAGTGACTTGACAAACTGCGCCATGCCGGTGTTCATATCGATTTACTTTCTTAAAAAAACTGAACTTTAAACATTTGAAGCCTTAAGGAATCAAACCAGGATTTAGAAAAATAAAAAAAAAACTGGAAGAAATACAGAAAACATTGACAGCAGTCATCTGCGGATCCTTCAAGGACCCGCATTAATGATTTCTCCCTCATTTCCACGTAGACCCAGTGAACATCTTCAATCAGCGTGACCCTGGAACATTTTAAATCTGAAACACATGGTGCGCCGCCGCAGTGGTGTATTTTGGGTCCGAGGCCTAGGCTATCTCACCCCCCACCCCCAACAGTACTGTTTTTTTTTATTAATTGCGAAGTTTAATTTTCAATTGTTAAGTAATAGAAGTCATTTTTTTTTCAAAATTTTTGGTACATGCTACCAAATAATTATGAGGATTAGGATTTGAACACTTATTTGTACATGAACTCTATTCTTCTTCTGAATACTTTATTTGCATATGAACTCCATTCTTCTTTCCTTTTTGTGTGCACTTGAGTGTTACGTTTTCATAAAACGTTTCTTCCGGGTACTTTTTCATAAATTTAAAAAGAATTGTTTTCTCTATTGACAAAACAGCGAAGTTGCTTGAATGTATGTGTCCTTGTGTGGCTCTAAAATATATCTTGATTCTTTTTAATGCAGAAAACCTTCTTTCGGCAGTTGGAGTTGTTGATGGAAACTTTAATATAAGGTCTGCTAATTCGTACACCTCACTAAACACTATGTCCAATTTATTCAACTTTGTGTAACAAGTAATGTTTCTTACTGATGTGTCTTTGTATTCATCAAGGGAATAAAACACCTTCAGTTCATTTTTCAGTTGAGCTGTATGAAAATTTGAAGCATAGAGTTATTTATGTTCTGACTGTAGATGTTTAGGGAAGCTTTCACAAAAAGTTCGAATCTAACAAAGCCACGAATTTAAGATATGATATCACTGAGTTTAGTTCATTGAAACAACCCTCGCGAAACACGTGCTGTTACGGGCGGGAGCATGCGAGTGACTGAGGTAGTTTAAGTCTTCTCTTTTCCGAGCGAACCGTTGCCCAAAGTAATGGCACATTACCCTCCACCCGCTCATTCATGTTGTCATGGAAACGCTAGCAGGCGATCGTATGGAAGGTCTTCGAATCAGAACAGTGAAGACTTTGATAGAGCTGGTTGCGTTACGCCGTTGGTCTTTGCTCAGCAGACTGAGTCAAAGAAGCGAATCCACGCGTGTCTATTTTCGCAGCGAAAACATCGACATATCTTAATACTGTTGATAATTGAGTTTTATTTGTGCATATTTAATTAACTTTTATTTTTGCATATTTCATTGATTTTTATTTGTACATATTTAATTGACTTTTATTTTTACATATTTAATTGATTTTTATTTGTGCATATTTAATTGACTTTTGTTTGTGCATTCTCTGGGCTTCGCAGTTAGCCTAGCTAGCCTCGAATAAACGCCACTGGTGCGCCGGTACCAAATGGAGTCGTTCGATTCAAAATGTTGCGGAAGAGTAGCATTCCAAGCCCTACCGACATTGAAAGTTAAAAAATAGGAGCTAATCAATGGTGAAAATGAGCTTGTTAAATCGCGAACGGTAGGAAAAGTTCATAATCTAAGCGCACACACAATCACATTCAATCAGCAAAAAGCAGTAAATCACGGAGAAAACAGTATTTCTGCAAAGAACAGAACGGTATACTGTTAAACGATTACAAAACCAGGAACAATTTTATTAACCAGGACAATGACTCAGGTATAATATACTGGTCTGACGAGCTGTCCAGTCCAGTTCAGCCGAATGGCGAGTATAGCTGCGCAGACTGGCGTCGCAGGAGAGGAAGTTTCTAAATTTCGTGAAAACAAGGTTCGTACTCTTCCAAGCAAAATAAATTCAAGCACTTTTCAAGGACTTTTTAAAATCGAATCGCCATATGTGTCTGCTGTCGGTCGGTAGGTCTTTTAGCAAGTTTAAACCATTAAACTTAGCTGAGACAGGCACAACTTCAATGACCTGCCTGTTACCCTGAACTCCATGTTGGTGTATTTTATTAACTTTGAATTATATATAATTTATTACTACTAAACTTGTGGTGTTAATACAGAATAAAAATAGTAACATTTCTCACAATTTTTCATTGTGAATGTGGACATTCATATATAGGACAGACCCGCAATTCTTGTTTCCGTGTGAAGGAACACAAAGCCTATTGGGTGTGTGCATAAGTTCTACCCGTTTTTGTAGGCTACAAAGAAAGAAGGAGAACACAACAAATAACGTACCTAGGAGTTCACATAATTGTCATCATTCTATATGACCTCTTGCCATCTGTGTGTGAGTAGGTGAATCCCGCGCCGGAAAAACTCCTGTGTTTTAGTGTCAAAAAAGCCATGTAATGCCGTTTTCACATCATCCATATCATCGAAGGTTTGGAGAGCGAAGGCGTTCTGTTACGATCGAAAAAGGTGGTAGTCCGTAGGTGCCAGGTTAGTGGAATACGCCGGGGAGACAACACTTCCCAACCAAAGTCCAGTGATTTTTCCCGAGTGATTAAAGCAGCGTTAGGTCTGGCGTTATAATGATGAAGGTTTGCGATTGACGAGTGCTGGACGCATCGATGCCAGTTGTTCTTGAAATCTGTCCAACTGTTGGCAGTAGAGGTCAGCATTTATTGTTCGGCTAAGTGCCAACACATCCCAGAGGATTATTCCCTGGACATCCCACCAAACACAAAACAAAACCTTTTTGGGATGGTCCTCCTTTTGAAGTCCATGAAGCACGCTCCGCATCTTGGTACACACTCCGTCGACGCTTTACATTACGGTACTGTACCCATTTCTCATCACCTGTTACAATTCGTCCCAAAAACGGTTCATTTCTGTGACGAGAAAGCAAACAAACAGAGGTACGGACTCTCTCCTCTCAGAAAGCTGGTGCGGAACCCAGTTATCGAACTTGGTGATGAACCCAAGCGCAAGCATCCGTCTTTCGACTGTTGTTCTGTGTACTGACAACGTTTCCGCTAATTCCAGAACGGTTGCATGTGGGTCATTTGTTATGGCTTGGTCGACATCCTCGTCAGAAACCACGGATGGACGTTCAGGATGTGGTTGATCTTTACAGCTTCTGTCTCCGTCCCGGAATTTCCGAAACCAACGGCGACATGTGCTGTCATCAACTGCATCCTCCCCATACACTTGACAGATGTTGCGGCAAGCCGCGGCTGCAGTACTGCATTTATCGAACTCGTGCATTAAACAATGACTAATGTGTTCCTTATCGCATGCCATGTAACACCGTCCGTGATTTCTGTTACGAATGACTTACTCGGACAAACCTAGTGCCTCTATATGTTTTACTGCTCCACGCTTTATTGGCCGGAAATTCGGCATCGCAGCGTCGTCTGTGACGTAACTACTCGGATCGCAATTTGCATTTATTACAAAAACGGATATAACTTTTGAACACACCCTATACCTGAGGAAATATGAACTGAAGAAGTCGTCTATAGCCCGACATTGACACGAAAATAACTATAGATTTTTGTTTGGAAACACCACGCTTATTGATAAACCTTATTCGACTATCAAGCTTAATATATTAGAAGCTTTTCACATATACCGGAACTCTTCATGCCTTGTCAACGACATGACGTCAACTCCATTTCTTTCAAGCGCGTGGAAACAACTCACCGAAATGCGTGACCGTTAGAACTCTGATGATGTCACAATGATTTAAATGGTTACGCACCATTCCTCTTGATGATGACGAGCCAAACGCTCTGCGAAACTATAGTCGATGTATAATAAATATTTTACAGTGAGAAACGTTGCTATTTTTATTCTAACTTTGAGTTGACCCTATGTTTTGGTGTTTTTCGAAATAAATTTTATTTTGTGGAATATTTTGAAAGGGTACATTATTTTCGTGTTCACCCTCCGGCAAGAACACGTCCCTAACCACTGCCACCAGAAACCCATCACGATTCGCGAATACATCATCCCCCTTATTTTTACTCAAATGGCTGCCGTTTTCCTCCTAAAGTCATACCCAAGGTACCAGCTGTCCACGCGCTCCCCTGAGTTGAATGCAAGTTCTGCACTATTTGATCAGCATGGTTTTTTTTATAGGAACTACACAGAAATCTGCTATACAACCTTTTAGCACACACAGTTACTTTACACATGATCGTCCATACCATTGCTTAAAAAAAAACATAACAAAAAAAATTTTTAAGTACTATTTGCGCAGTCTTAAGCTTTTCCAAGCACAGTAGAACTCCAATTATCCGGACTCTACATATCCGGAACTCCAATTATCCGGATCGTTCGTTCTTCTTTCAAGGCCAAGTGAAATTCAGATTTTTGTTGATTTACTTACGTGTTTTTAGTTTTTCGTTCATTTAAATAATACAGAATGATAATGCGGTACAGTAGATATTTATTTCTTAAACTGTATAACATTTGTTATTATAAATTACGATAAACGAAAAAATTAAATTCCCTCACTTCAGTTAATAAGCACGAATTTGGCCTACAACAACCCAATTATCCGGATTTCCCGAATATCCGGATGGGCTGCGGTCCGTGTTAATCCGGATAATTGGAGTTCTACTGTACTTTCAAGTACTTGAAAATGAACTTTTTTTCAAGGACTTTTCAAGGTTTTCAAGGAGCGTGCGAACCATGGAAAAATGGCAAGATCTATTCCGCATTTACTACTTTCTCCGAACGGTAAAAAATCTTGTCCCGATCTCAATTTTTTTTAAGCACCCCAAAAAATAATGCTACTAGAAGAAAAGGCGAAAAGTCACGCCCTTTGTTGAAGGCAAATAAAAGTAAGTGCATTTTCAATGCTAAACTTCAATTCTTCGAATTCGTGAGAGGGATACAAATTTCAAGGCAACATTTATTCACCCCCCCACCCCCAAGTCTGTGTTGTTTACATTAGCTACGTTCCCAAGCGAAACAGAAATTCCCCTCCTATTACGAACTACATCTGAATCAGTTATACAGGGGCTTAAAATAACCCATTAGATGAATCTGGAAGCATACGAAGCGTCGGTTGTAATACGGTAGAGCTTTCTTATTTCTTAATGTTTCCATTAGATGAATCTGAAGCATACGAAGCGTCGGTTGTAATACGGTAAGCTTTCTTATTTCTTAATGTTTCCATAGCAAAGCTTCTTTGATCATTACCAACAGTTTACATATGTTCACAGATACTACATCGCCCAAATATTATCACAGACAAAATATTATTTTCTCCTCGATATGGGGTGAAAAAGTCATTAACGTCCGCCAAAGCTTAAATCTCCAAAACATGAACATTGCTTAGCAGGCTGAATACACTGGGGACGAGGCTATTCTTTTCGGTGGATTTCCTCTTGAAAGGGTCGCACAAGAAGGATCAGAAGAAAGCGGAAAAAGTTTATCTAGTAATGCTTTGCGTAATTTCTCTCCAGGGACGATATCGCATCTGCAGCGCAATCTCCGCCTCTTTCTCTCTCTTTGGAAGGGAGAGTGGGGAGAGTAGGAGGGGAAGCCTAGGTAGGTGCCGCAAAACAGGCCTGATTTATCGATTTGAGCTCCCGCGACTCGGATCTAGAAGGATTTCTGCTCTCCAAACCCGATACTCTGGTCATCTCGTACTTACTCACACATTTCCGTTAGGACTATCCGACGTTGCTCTGTGCTGTACCCGATGTCAAAATCTCAGAACAAATAAATCGAAACGTTCATGGGTTAACAGACAGAGAAGAAGGATGTCACGCAAGGCTCGAATGCAATGAACAAATCTTTCTATCAAAAAGGCTCAAGTACAGTATGTCACACAAAATTTCACAAATCTCCAAAGCAACAGAAATATCTTGTTTATCGAGAGGTAATAAATATCCTCCTTGTTACAATCGTATTTGTTTTTACAGTCTACGAGGAAAAATTTTATTTTAAAAACATACACCGTCTGACAATAAAGTTCCAGGACAGCTGCTGTTACGAGGAAAGTTTAATGCACTGAGTCCAACTGTTTTCCCCTTCTTATTGATGCTCCATTTTGAACATTCCACTAGATGTGTGAAACACTTTTTGAATTATTTTACCGGAACACTGTTCATTTCCGTGGTAACGGTTTTCTTGATATCCTGAACAGTCATGAAACGTCGTCCTTCCAAAGCCAATTTCTATGTCACCGACAGTGCCAAGTGGGCAGGTGCGTTGTCATCTAGAAGGAACCAACTTCCACTTGCTCGCAGGTGCGGCCTCACACAATGAATTCTCTTCCGTAGACGATCAAAAACTTCCAGGTAGATGGCACTGGTAATTGTTACGAACTCCGGAAGAAATTCCCTTTGAATGATGCAGCTGCTGACAAAAAACGTGATCAGCATTGCCTTGATTTTCGACTTCTGCAGGCAAACCTTCTTGGTTCTCGGTGAACTTGGTTCCCTCCACTCCATGCTTTGCCTCTTTGATGCTGGATCGTGCTGAAAGCACCACGTCTCATCACCTGTTCAGATGGAAGGGTCCGATTCCGCGGCCGCAATGAACGCCTTGCAGCTTTCGACTCTTTGCACTTTATGGTCTTCAGTCAAACTGTGCGGCACAAACCTTGCGTAAATCTTCCTTTTCCCGAGATCTTCCTTTAGAATGAGCCGGATTGTTTCACGGTTGATATGGAGTTCGTCCTCAATCATCCGTACGGTCATTCGACGGTCTGAATGCACCAGAGCGCGAACTTTCTCCACCATTTCCTCAAAACGGCTGGTTGACGGTCTTCCAATCCTTGGGATATCCCCACCGTCTTCCGTTTCCTCGCGAAAGCGAGCATGCCACTCAAAAAAGTGACCACGGGATAGGGCATTGTCCCCGTAAACAGTTTTGATCATTTTGAAAGTCTCCGTGACTGACTTCCCGGACTTGCAGCAAAACTTAATGTTTACTCTCTGCTCAAATCCATGACAACGGTCTTTGCGGTACCTTCTACTAACAGTCTTCAGAATCGAATAGATCTGCACTTTCTTAGATCTCCATGTGTCCTCCAAGAGAGGGAAAACACCGTTACAATTTGACCCATAGAACATATTTTTACCACTACCGTTAACAGAGTAATACCCACTGTGCTGGAACTTTATTGTCAGACGGTGTATGTATGGGCATATTGTTAGAACTGACCACACCATTGGATAACCGAAATAATATACTGGATAACAAGGGACAGAGAAAGACCCAGCATATCACGTGGGAGATGCGGCAACGAAATTCCGAAACATGCCGAAGTGAAATGAGAGAGACTGGATCAAGACAGAACGTTGCCGACGAAGCTTGGGAAAATCTTCAGTTAGCAATGGATAGATAATGCTTGATGATAATGACATACACCGAAAAGCCAAAACATTATGACCACCTACCTAATATGATGTTGGTCCTGCACGTGCCGCCAAAAAAGCTCTTACCTGGATATACACCGAAGAGCCAAAACATTGTGAACACCTGCCTAATCTGATGTTGGTCCTACACGTGCCGCCAAAAAAGCTCTTACCCGGATATACACCGAAAAGCCAAAACATTATGATCACCTGCCTAATCTGATGTTGGTCCCACACGTGCCGCCAAAAATGCTCTTACCCGGATATACACCGAAAAGCCAAAAAATATTATGACCACCTGCCTAATATGATGTTGGTCCTACACGTGCCGCCAAAACAGCTCTTACCCGGATATACACCGAAGAGCCAAAACATTATGACCACCTGCCTAATATGATGTTGGTCCTGCACGTGCCGCCAAAACAGCTCTTACCCGGATATACACCGAAGAGCCAAAACATTATGACCACCCGCCTAATATGATGTTGGTCCTGCTCGTGCCGCCAAAAAAGCTCTTACCCGGATATATACACCGAAGATCCAAAACATTATGACCACTTGCTTAATATGATGTTGGTCCTCCACGTTCCACCAAAACAGCTCCTACCCGGCAAAGAAGGACACTACAAGATTTCTAATGGTGCTTTGAGATATATGGCACCAACACGTTATCAACAGATCTTTTGATCCTTATGGTTGAGCCTCCGCAGATCGGTTTGCTGTTCCAACACAAACCACAGATGCTCGATTATTTTGATATCTGGGGAATTTGGAGGAAGAGGAAATACCTAGAAGACTTCCTCATGTTCCGCGAACCATTCTCGAACAATACGGGTAGTGTGGTACGGCGTATTATCCTTCTGAAAGAATGCAATACTACAGGGGAATAATGTTGTCATGAAAGGATGTACATGGTCTGCATTAATGTTGAGGTAGGTGAACCCCATCTCCCAGATGGAGGCAATAAGTATTTTAACATATCAATATTCTCTCATGTTCAGAAAAATAAAAATTTTGCGCGCGAGTTAGTTAATTTGTTTCAATTTATTTATTTTTTTATTTATTTGTTCTTCCCTGCTCCTAGGTAAGGGACCTGCAAATCTTCTGATACCACTTGTCCTCCATCCAATCATTCGATCTTCTAGCATCCGCACCAAGTTAACCATACCACGCCAACACTTAAAATAACAATGTTTATTCAACGCATCCTCCCAGTTCTTACTTATGGATCAGAGACTACAGACCTTGGCTTAAAAAGAAAATAAAAAACAACGGCTTAAAGAGGTTACGCACAACTCAAATAATAATGGAGCGGTGCCTTCCTGATGCAACGAAAAAAGGTAGGAAAAGGAAGTGATGAATCAGGAAAATGAGAAGAGTTGATGACAACCTAATTTAAGTAAAGACTTCAACTGCCAATAGGCTGGGCACATTATTAGAAGAACTGACCACCGGCGGACAACTGAAATACAGAGAGTGAGTCGAAAGTTTTGCAATATTTGCATAAACGCATGTGCTGCGGCGGGTATGTCAACACAGCTCCAGATCGACAGTTCTATCAGGACTATTTCTTCAACTCAGCTCAAGATCCTCTGTTCACTCTGGACCACTAGTTCAACGGAGCTGAAGATCGTCAGTTTACTCTGGACAATTTCTTCACTACAGCTCATGATCGCCAGTTCACTTTGGACCATTTCTTCAACACAGCTCAAGATCGTCAGTTCACTCTGGAACATTTTTGCTATACAGCTCATGATCGCCAGTTCACTTTGGACCATTTCTTCAATAGAGCTCAAGATCGTCAGTTCAATCTGGAACATTTCTTCAACACAGCTCAAGATCGTCAGTTCAATCTGGACCACTAGTTCAACGGAGCTGAAGATCGTTAGTTCACTCTGGACAATTTCTTCACAACAGCTCATGATCGTCAGTTCACTTTGGACCATTTCTTCAACATAGCTCAATATCGTCAGTTCACTCTGGAACATTTTTCCAATACAGCTCATGATCGCTAGTTCACTGTAGACCATTTCTTCAATAGAGCTCAAGATCGTTAGTTCACTCTGGAACATTTTTTCAATATAGCTCATGATTCGCCAATTCACTTAGGGCCATTTCTTCAACATAGCTCAAGATCGCCAATTCACTTTGAACCATTTCTTCAACATAGCTCAAGATCGTCAGTTCACTCTGGAACATTTTTTCAATACAGCTCATGATCGCCAGTCACTTTAGACCATTTCTTCAACACAGCTCAAGATCGTCAGTTCAGTCTGGACCATTTCTTCAACGCAGCTCAAGATCTTGAGCTGTGTTGAAGATATTATCTATTTATTATAGATAATATCTTCAACACAGCTCAAGATCATCATTCACAGACCAACGGCTTTTTATGGGAGTGAGAAAATGATGATCCAGGATCACCTGTATCAGTTGATTCGTTATCTAATTAAACTAACTGCAGTATCAATGTGCTAATTGAAGTTAAAAAAAACTATAATAAAAAAACTGCTATCTTCTCCTCTCCCTGGAACCAGTTACCACAAATAAGGGACGGGATAATGCTTACGGCCTTAAATGTTCATGGTTGTTGTTAATTACCTAAATAAAACGAAACAAAAACAAAATTGATAAGGGACAATTCATTATTAACAACGTAATCATAGTAAACAATCCATTTGCAGCGGAGCAACTAACCAGACCCCGCTCACTGTGTTTCCTGTAGTTCTAGCTTTAGTTTGCTATGCAACCGCTATAAGTGAGTGTCGCTGCAACATGCACTTCTCTTAAGTGCTGAGTGGACACGCTTTTCCTCATCTTCTCCCTTTTCCATTCTTGATGCTCGAAGAATAGATATTTCTCCAGGAAAAACAAGAAACCATAATCACCACTTTTCATGACGTTATAAAAAATTAACGTTGCTTTAAATAACATTTTCACTAGATGAAAGCCCGTCAATAATGACGGGGGAAAATAAAATTTATAATACAGATATTATTGACATTTATTCATTGTTTGTGACGTACCTGCCAGCAGGACGCACACGACATAAAGGCAGATAGGAATCAGAATAAATGTCTGCGTAGCTCAGTTGGTAGAGCGACTTGTTCCGGAATAAGCGGCCTCGGGTTCGAATCCCGGCGTAGACCAAAGATGACGGAGAAATTTACTTCGTTATAATGGCGTCCGAACTATCCGGATGACCCGGCTGTTCAAAATCTCGCATTGGTGTGATGTTATTTCCACACCGCGAGACAGGAAAAATCAGAGAATTCCTTCTCCAGCGCTTCGAAAAATAAAAATGTGTGATGTTGCATTCCACACAGCAGATTGACTGGGAGTTCTCAAGTGCACGTTGTACAGTGGATGGC
Source organism: Macrothele yani (assembly GCA_039090855.1). Taxonomy (NCBI): domain Eukaryota; kingdom Metazoa; phylum Arthropoda; class Arachnida; order Araneae; family Macrothelidae; genus Macrothele; species Macrothele yani. The sequence continues at coordinate 138,678,572 of CM077024.1, read as the reverse complement.
TGCCTGCAACGATTCATGGTCACGGCTGACCCGTGGGCCATGCCCCCGGCCCTCTTTCGGGGGGGGGGGGAGATGTGACGTACCTGCCAGCAGGACGCACACGACATAAAGGCAGATAGGAATCAGAATAAATGTCCGCGTAGCTCAATTGGTAGAGCAACTTATTCCGGAATGAGTGGACCCGGGTTCGAATCCTGGCGCGGATAAAAATGATGGAGAAATTCACTTCGTTATATGTTCCACATCAATAGATGGCTACGTTGGCTCACAGCTTTTTGAAAATTTCCCAATCAGTCGGTTACGGATTTTGATACGACGGGTTGTACGCTGTCTGTTTGTTATGTGTTTTGTAAAGCCTTTAGTCCCTATTTCTTCAACACTTCCTTGTACATAACATTTTTCGTATATACTGACTGTGAGCCCTGTATCAATTTCCCCTGTTCTTTTCCGTGAACTATTTTGCCGGCTCAACAGCATGCAGAGCGGCATGATTAATGCTTTCTTGTTCAACTTTATAAAGCATTTTGGACGCGTCAACAAAAGGATTATTTTGAGACATGAAAGTGCTTAACTCTTGCATTGGACTTGGATTGCACTGAGCATTTTCCCTAATCCTCATTCTTTGATCACCAGCCTCTTCCGGGTCCAATATATACAGTTGAGCAAACTTTCTCTGGTCCCCATTTGTTGGGTGCAAAGCTCCTGCTCGATGGTAAATTTGTCCGTTAATTCAGAAACAAGAGAGACCGTATCCAGGAGGCGGAGCAATGTTAGCTCCCATGGACATAAACGCCAAAGCGCTATTTATTGATCTTATGTTGTCCATGAAATTTTTCGAATACTGATGCTGTTCTTTCATTAACTGCTGAATAATAGGGGCTGATCTTATAACATATAATTTTACCTTGCCTTTATGACAGCATTGCGTAAAAAGTTTGTCAGATGGCTGTTCTGCCGCAAAATGCTTTGCATGACAAAATTCGCAAATACTGTCCATGGAGCCACAGTTATGAGCGTCTACATTTGGTTCTACAACGTTAAGTGCGTCAAGAACAGCTTGGTTTCTAGTTCCTGGATTTTGTCGCCGGATTGCATCACCACGTCTCTGGCGTAATATTTGCGCTTGTGACATGTTTGCAATCTGATGCCGTTCGCAATCTTTTGCAATTTGTTCTGACGTCATGTTTGCAATTCGGTGTCGTTCCCGACTTCGTTCAATTTGCTGAGGAGTTATATTTGCTACGCGATGACGATTCCGATCGCATTCTCTTTGCACAGCAGACATACTTTCCCAACGGGCCCTTTCTTGCTCCGACTTTCGTCTTTTTGCTGCTTCCTTCTCGAAAGCTACTACCTCGGCAGATTTTTTCCGTTTAGGAGGCATATTTGTAGTGTTGTTGTTAAAACTTACGCAAAACAAAGTCGATGTTTTGAGACAAATGAACCACAATATGAATTAATAAATGAATTCGAAACGCACACACCCGAAAAAAAGAAAAAGAAAACTCTAACTACGAACGAAAGAAAATAAGATGTAAGCAAAACATTAAACAGGAACCGTTACGGATAACACATATATAAATGTCCGTCTTTTTCTGTTAAATAACGTAGTAAAGCATATCAAGGGTGTGATAATTAACACAGCAATCGGACATCGCCGAATTTGACTGTAATTACTGTTTCACGCGTGAATTAAATCACATCAGAAAATTTCGCCGCCGTGGAGCGGGAATCGAACCCGCATCTCCCATTTTACGTTCGAGCGCGCTATCCGTTGCACCACCTACGACGGCGAATTCACAAGTTTCTGTGTGTTAAGAACATCGGAATATTCTACGACCGCGTTCAGATTCATGAAGAATCTGCTGCCATCTAGCTTTGTTAAGAAAATCTCCAGTTGTTTAGGTATTCAGAGTTGAAGAAATATTCTTCTCATAATACGTGGAAAATACGTCATGATAATTAACACATTTTTAAGTTTTCTGATGTGATTTAATTCACGTGTGAAACAGTAATTACAGTCAAATTCGGCGATGTCCGATTGCTATGTTAATTATCATGACGTATTTACCACGTGTTATGAGAATATTTCTTCAACTCTGAATATCAAGGGTATATGAAGTAGAACCAAAATTCTGACGTAAAGTTTTTCGAATCTCTAAGGAACTGACCGTGTGACGTAACGCATCTCTGACGTCATGTGAGAATTATTTGGATTAGATGACGTCACAGCTGCAGCTGTGTTCTTTGTTGCTATGAAAACAAAACAAAGTCATATATGCGCAGACTGTGCGCGTGTAGGTGATGACGTCACCTACACGAAAAGCAAAGCGTGACGTCACAAACATTTGTTTTTCGATTGTTGCTATGACGACTTAAAAAGTGGCACGGAGGACTCTAGCAAATTATATATTAGGATTATTCGGGGGTTTAACTACTAATGCGAACAACTCGATGGACTATAATCAGTCGCCCGTCCCTAATTTAGGGCGGCTGGTTTCACGGAAGAAAGACCGGAAGACAAACACACCATCTATGCCTCACTCGATATTTGAACCCAGATCCATTTCGGACGGCCGCCCCGGTAGCGCAGTGGTCTAAGCGACGGCTTCTAGTCATTCGTCCGAGATGGGTTCGGGTTCGAATCCCGGTGAGGCATGGGTGTTGTGTTTGTCTTACGGAGCTGGCTATCTCCCTTCCCTGGAGCCAGTGGTCCTAAATTAGGGACGGGGGACTGCTTATAGCCCAATGAGTTGCTCACGTTGGTCGTTAAACCTCCAATTTAATTAAAAAAAAAAAAAACAATTTCGGACGAATAGCCAGCTAGAAGCATTGCTTAGATCACTGGGCCACCGTGGCGACAAAATAACATGTGCATATGATGCGTTTACAAATCTGCGCTGCGACAACGGGGATTTTTGGTCTCCCTGTACTTCACATTCTGATATCCCTTCATCATAATTTACGCATGTGAAGTAATTGAGTTTTAGGAAGAGCTCGTCGGTAAACGCTTTGGTGTGTTGAACGACTCGAAAAATTTTTATAATAAAATTATATATCGCATTAGATGTTCCGAATAGCATCGTCCGAAGCGCCGGGATCATTGTTCAGTGAAGCACTTCCTCCTTCCTGGCTGCTGCTAAAATTAATCAACGACAGAATTTGATTGGATAGGAAGGAGAACTCGCGACAGAGAGCCACACGCCCATGAAATTGACGATGCATACCTTCCACAATACCAGCCATAATTAGCTCAAGACTACAGCTTTTAGAACATGCTTTCAGATCAATGGCGACATCGTGTAGTACGAAATTACACACGCTTCCAGAACAATTACACCCTTGATGTAGGGCTTTGAAATAGGAAAAAAAAAAAAGAATTCTCATACAGTTAGCTAACAACTGATTCACGATGCTAGGAAAGTAATCAATACTAAATCTTCCCACATCTTTTTTTTTTTCTTTTTTTTTTTTGTTCTTTATTTGACATACAGATTATCAAAATGACGGAAACACCGACTGCGACTGGAGTACACGCAATACGCAAATCACAGGGCAGCGATGTAAGATACACACACTATATTGACGAAGGTCACCGGACACCCTTCAAAAGCAAATGAACGGATCCGCTGAGTTGTTAAGATGCGCGGTACAGCTGCAAACGGTATAAAAACAAGATTGCAGCTGACCGCGATTATATCGCACAGTGAGGTTGAGTGAAAATGTCGCGGCAGGAGAGAACTGACTTTGATAAGGGAAATATTGTTCGGTGTTACATTAGTGGATTTTTCATAAGAGAAACCGAGAGGCGTTTAAACATACCCAAGTCAACTGACTTTGATAAGGGAAATATTGTTCGGTGTTACATTAGTGGATTTTTCATAAGAGAAACCGAGAGGCGTTTAAACATACCCAAGTCAACTGTTTTGGATGTATTGAATAAGTGGAAGACACATGGCGTGCCTGAAGCAGCAAAACCTACCGGCAGACCAAAGAAAATCAGTGATAGAGGATGTCGAAGCTTCAGGAGAGTGGTTACAGCTAATCGACAGAGTACTGCACAAGACCTCAGTGTACAAGTGAGTGAAAATGCTGGAACCTCGATGTACACGTACGATTCGCAGAGAACTTCATTCCATGGGTCACCCTGGTCGTGCGGCTGCTCATAAACCTTTCATCTCCACTCGGAATGCTACTCGTCGTTTAGCATGGTGTAAAGAACATTTATCGTGAACCGTAAATCAATGGAAACGGGTCCTATGGACTGATGAATCCAGACACACGATAAATCCGTCTGATGGCCGTGTGTGGGTATGGCGGCAGCCGGGGAAAAGCGATTTACCACAATGTACTGTTCCCACGCTCAAGTTTGGAGCTGGCAATGTACTGGTGTGGGGGTGTTTTTCGTGGTATGGTCCCGGCCCATTGGTTATCTAACATAAACATGTTAACTAGCACGTCTACCTCGATATTCTGGACAATTATGCCCTACCAACTCTGTGGAATACTATGGAACCGAGCCTTGTTGGTACCAGCAGGATAATGCACCGAGCCATAAAGCTAGGACTGTTACGGCGTGGTTTGACGATAATTCAGTATCATGTGTGGACTGGCCAGCACAGAGCCCTGATCTTAATCCCATAGGTGCTCTATGGGATGAATTAGAGCGCCGCATAAAAAGTTTGGAAGCAAGGCCTACTACTAAGCAACAGTTAGCGGCAGCATTATGTACTAAATGGAAGCGCATACTAATAGCTGTGTTCCAAAATCTTGTAGAAAGCATGTCTCGAAGGGTCAGTGCATGCATTAAGGCCAAAGCGAACCGACACCGTACTAATGTATATCAATAAATGCTGTGTTTTTCTTCTAGGTGCCCGGTGACTATTCTCAATATAGTGTATAAGAGAATGCAGTAAGACGTCGGCTATCACATAGCAGTGCGACAGTAGCAGGTGAAACAGCTGTTGTGAAGTAATTGTCGACAATGTCAGATCTCAGTGGCCTCAAAAAAAAAGTGTGATCATTGGTGTGCGTCTTGCGGGAGCTTGAGTAACTACGACGGCAGAAGTATTTGGTGCTACACGAGGAACTGCATTGAAGATTATGACTACTTATAAAAAAGGACACGGCATCACCTCCAAACGTGCAAATTGTGGATGCCATAAGAAGACGTTAGATAGGGATAGAAGAACGTTGGCACAGATTGTAACAGCGGAAGCCTGAAGCACACCACACCACGGCACCGCAAATAGCAGCAGAATTGAAAACAGTTCACTTCTGCTTCTGCAGGGTCGTATCACATCCAGGATTTTGGTTATTCTGAAGGGCCGCGTCACATCCAGGGTCATTGATTATTCTGCAGGGCCGTGTCACATCCAGGGTCATTGGTTATTCTGCAGGGCCGTGTCACATCCAGGATTTCGGTTATTCTGAAGGCCCGCGTCACATCCAGGGTCATTGGTTATTCTGCAGGGCCGTGTCACATCCAGGGTTATTCCGTGTCACATCCAGGGTTATTCTGCAGGTTCGTATAACTTCCAGGGCCATTGGTTATTCTGAATAGTCGTGTCACATCCACGGCCATTTGTTATTCTGCAGGGTCGTATCACATTCAGGGTCATTAGTTATTCTGCAGGGTCGTGTCACAGCCAGGGTCATTGGTTATTCTGCAGGGTCGTGACACATCTACGGCCATTGGTTATTCTCCAGGGTCGTATCACATTCAGGGCCATTGGTTATTCTGCAGGGTCGTGTCACATCCAGGGCCACTGGTTATTCTACAGGGTCGTATCACATCCAGGGCCATTAGTTATTCTGCAGGGCCGAGTCATATCCAGGGTCATTGGTTATTCTGCAGGGTTGTATCACATCCAGGGTCACTGGTTATTATGCAGGGCTGTGTCACATCCAGGGCCATTGGTTATTCTGCAGGGTTGTGTCACATCCAGGGTCATTGGCTATTCTACAGGGTCGTATCTCATCCAGTCATTGGTTATTCTGCAAGGTCATATCACATCCAGAGCCACTGGTTATTCTCCAGGGTCGTGACACAACTGCAACATACGAAACTGTTCTTGGGAACCACCTGCACTTAATGTTGCAGGCATTGTTCCCTAATGACCGTCCTTGGTTTCAAGCAGATAATGCACCCGTGCATTGTGCGAAACGCATAAAGTTGTGGTTTGCATAGCATGTGGATGAGGTACAGCAGCTGTTTTGGCTACCTCAATCTCCAGGTTCCAATATTATCGGACATTTGTGGAAACACCTAGAACGAAAGGTCAGATCATACTTTCTACTTCCAACATCAATAGCACAGTTGGGACATGCTTTACAGAAAGAATGGTCCCAAGTTCCATTATCATATGTACCTGACTTGTATAAGTCTATTCCAAGTCGAATTGCTTCTGTTTTGAAGGCCCGGGGTGCGCCTACAGCTTATTATTAAAAAGTTCTCTACAAACAGTAAGTGTTTCCATTATTTTGGTAAGCCCTGTACTACACGAAAACAAATTCTGCATGTATTTTAGTAGTTTTTCTAAAAAGTGGCAACAATGCACTTGTTACCTTACCCCAAATTCTAAATATGGCGTCTCCCGTAAGCATATTCAAGTCAGTGAGAAAACAAAACTTTTTATGCCATCAACTTGCTTAGACTTCAACGCAAACACGCGAAAAATACAGTGACACAAAATTAGCGCTTGCAAAACACACGTCTTCGACTTATTTTTTGGCTGAAATATCGAAAGATGTGATAAAGGATATCAAGACTGTGCGTGGATATAGGGACATTGGCATTTTAACAAGATGTCCAGATTACTTTTCGAAACAACTTCTTACACTGCCTTCCGATGAAGATTTTCCTATCTCGCTAAAGGACTAAATATCCCAAAAGCACTGCATAAAACAAGGCAAACAATTATAAAATGTAATTAACTAAAAAAAAAAAAAATTTTTAATGACTTTATCTCCAGCATGCGCAGTGACCTTCTAGTATCAACATCTCAAGATATGCAAAATTCTTAAGAACTCAGCAGGCGATCAGGAGTACTATACATCCTGAAAAGTAGATGTCAGTCACTGTTGATTCACCGATCAACAGAGAAAAGAATTCGACCTCCACTACAGCACCACGGATTAAGTTCGTCGACTAGAAGCTCTATGTTTCCTACTGACTAAGACTACAAATGGAACTCAGGAACTCCTTCCTGCTTATGAACATTGTTTTACAATCAGAACTTCAAAGTTCTATTAGTATTTTTATTAGAACCACAAATGAAGCTCAAAAATTTGAAGGCTCTGTCCTTTCTCTTCCTGAATAGAACCACAAATGGAACTCAGGAACTCCTTCCTGCTTATGAACATTGTTTTACAATCAGAACTTCAAAGTTCTATTAGTATTTTTATTAGAACCACAAATGAAGCTCAAAAATTTGAAGGCTCTGTCCTTTCTCTTCCTGAATAGAACCACAAATGGAACTCAGGAACTCCTTCCTGCTTAAGGGCACTGTTGAACTACCTTAATTTGAGTTTTCCTTATAAAGTTTATATTTCTTATTTAAATTTTCACTTCTTATCAGGATCACAGGTGAAGTTCAAGACATGAAGGCTCTATCCTTTCTTTTCTTCCTGACTAGGTTAACAAATCAGAACTCGAAAATTCTGTTTTTATTTCTGATTAAGACCACTGAAAATGGAACTCGGGAACTCCTTCCTACTTAGGGGTGCTGTTTAGTTATCAGAACTTGAAAGTTCTATTTGTATTTTTTTATTAGGACCACAGATGAGGCTCAAGGACTCAAAAGTTCCGTCCTTTCTCTTCTTCCTGACTAGAAACCCTTAAATGGAATTCGGGAACTTCTTTTGCTTACGGGCACTGTTGAACCATCAGAACTTGAATTTTTATTTCTTATTAAGATCACAAATGAGGCTCAAGGACCACAAATAAATGTGCTCAATCTTCCTCTTTCCAAATAAATAGCCTCAATCTTCCTCTTCCCCCAACAAATGGGCTTTGTCTTTCTTCTTAATGACTAAGAAAGCAAATCAGAACTCGAAAATTCTGTTTTTATTTCTTATTAGGACCACAGGTGAGGCTTAATTTCCTCTGCCCTCTCTCTTCTTGACTAGGACCACAAATGGAACATAGGAACGCCATTCTTCCTCCTCACCAACAGAACTTGAGAGTTCTGTTTTCATTTCTTATTAGGACCACAGATGAAACTCAAGTATTTGAAGGTTCTGTCCTTTCTCTACATTTTGGCTCACATCACAGATTAACCCTCAAGAGCTTGAATATTCCGACCTCATTTCCCACTAGAATCAGAGACATGCCTAGGGGACATGAAGGTTCTGTCCTTCTTAACTAGGACCAGATTTTAACCCTGAGGAACTTGGAAATTCTGTTCTTATTCCTGCCTAGCACCCTAGATAAACTTTAGAAACTTGAACGTTCTGTCCTTCGTCTTGACTAGGACTGCTGATATGCCCTAGGGGGGTCACAGGTCCTGTTTTTCTCGGTTAAAACCAGTGATGAGCCTCAAGCACTTAACAAAGGTTGCCTGATACCTGCCGTTTATGCCGTTGAGTTGACAGTATAAATTCCAATCGCTCAAACTCTCAACGCCAGCTCAACTGCGTCACTGTTACTCGTATTAATTCAGTAGAACATATGAGCCCAAAGATTGCTCCTACTCCAGAAAAGAACACGTCAAATTTTCGTTTCAGAAAATATGTTTTTTGTTTACAAAAGCAGTGTGTATGACAAGTATAATACAGAGTGATTCACTCGGGACTTTAGCCCCCCCCCCCCCACCAAAAAGCGCTATAGTTTTGAAAGGGCAAAACATTTCAAGTTGAAATTTGAAAACGCAGTGCCTTATCTTTTCACAATCGCATCGATATCAGAGGTGTTGAAAATGTCCGCCATTTGCATCCAAACAGAGATCACCTCGTCGCTGCAAATTGTCAAATGTACGCCTCAGCGTGTTGGTATTTATTGCTTCAATTTCGTGTGTGACGTTGTTTTTCAGCTGCCGAATAGTCCTCGGCTTATTGCTGTATACATTACCTTTCAGATGATCCCATAAGAAGTAATCAGGTGGAGTTAAATCTGTTGACCTGGGCAGCCAGCAACCTTTGGAGATAACCCGATAGCCGAAGAAACTCTAATCTCAGTCATGCTGGCATTGGAAGTGTGACAAGACGCACTATCCTGTTGAAAGAAGCCATTCTACAGTTCAATATCATCCAGTTAGTTCACGAACTTCGTGAAGATATTGAGATACACTTCTGTGTTGACAGTCTGTTCAAGGAAAATGGGACCGATTTCCGGTTCCGTGAAATGGCGCACCATTCGCAAATCTTTATGAGATGCATTCTTTCCTCGTGAATGACATTGGGATTCTCACTCGCCCATACTCGTGCATTCTGTGAGTTCACATAGTCTGAAAGGTGGAATCAGGCTTCGTCCGTGTACCACGTAATGTCTAATACGCCTGGATTTTGACTGACAAATTCCTTAAACCACCGGAAGTAATGCATTCGCTTCGGCAAGTCAATTGGTAACAGCTCATGAACAACTGTAACACGATATGGCTTTAGTTTACCCATTTTTGCAGCCCTCTGGCAGGTGGAATATGAGTCCTGTTTCTTGCGACAGCCTGCGTAACTATTTCCTTGGAGACTGAAACAAACTTCTTTCTCACACACTGCATAGTGCTTTCTGACATTGCGGGTCGCCCTGCTGAATGCGTATCAACAAGGCTTCCTGTCGTCTCGTTTCTTTGCAAGATTTGAAATCGTTGGCTTCGTAGGTGCTTCCAGACCACGAAATTTCTTCTTAAACTTTTTCTGACACTCCTTGAAATAGCCGGATTTCCAATAACTTCGAACGGTAAACACACGCTCGACAATCGTGAACACCATCGCACTCGACACTAGTCGACGGGCAAAGAGAACGACGCGAAACCGTTCCCACCGGACGCCGTGTTTTGTGGCGCCATCTGAGCATACGAGCCAAACGGCGCAGATGTGGATGCGAATGTCAGAACGTATGGCACTTCGTCTTCAAGTTTCAACTTGAAATGTTTTCACTTTTCAAAATTATAGCGCTTTGGGGGGGCGGGTAAGTCCTGAGTGAATCACTCTGTAGTTTTGTAGTTACCTAGGCACCAAATAAATGTAACTCCACTCTGGCTAATTAGATATATGATACACACTGAATGGCACTTCATTAGGTACACCCTCATGTTATGTATACGGGAAGAAAAGCACTTATTAGATTAGTCCTAGGACGAGGATCCCTCTGATTATGAGTAGCATTTAAAAACAAGAAAGATGACGCAAAATCCTCGATTCTAATGAGCACGCTTTTTTTAATGCTTCCCCATAAGACAAAAAAAAATTTTAAGAAAAAATTCTGAGAAAATGAAAATGCATATACTCCTCCTAGAGAAAATCTGCTCATAATTTGAAATGCGCAATGTAAGCAGTGTTCTTGATAGTATATTGAATCGATTACAACATGTGTGTTGTGTGTGTGTGTGGGTGGGTGTGTGTTTGCGTGTGTGCGTGCGTGCGTGTCCGCGCGCTACAGAAAATCAGAAATTGTTCAAAATGTATTTCTCATAATGTATGGTATCCAAGGCACTGGGGATTTTAAAAATCGGGTTCTTAGAAACCAAAATACAATTCCAAGTGTGGTCCTAATAGATATGAACATTTACATACAGACTGGCAAAAATCGGGAGTACAAAAATTAGCAAATATATGAAAAATGTTCCTCACCATTCACGCTATCAGGAGCAAAAAGAATGTTTTAAATCGGACTTTTAGAAACGGAGATATCATCATTAAAGAGATTTACATTAACGCACACTAGCGGGAAAACATAACATTACTGTTTTAAAAGGTTCACATAAGTGTTTTCCACGGTGAATGAGATCTGTACTTTTTAAGTAAGATTTTTAGAAGCGAAGATACGATTGCAAAACATGTTAAAAAGAGAAATATGCACTTGCGCCTGCTCCATTGGCAAAGCGTTTTGTCACAAAGTACTGTAAAATGTGCGCAAAACATTCATCGTCGTGACTTCTACCCAGTCTTAGTACCCCGGTGGCGCAGTGGTCTAAGCGATGGCCTCTGATCATTCGTCCGAAAGGGGTCTGGATTCGAATCCCGGTGGGGCATGGATGTTGTGTTTGTCTTACGGCACTGGCTCTCTCCCTTTCCTGGAACCAGTGACCCTAAATTAGGGACGGGCGACTGCTTATAGCCCATTGAGCTGCTCACGGTGGTCGTTAAACCTCCAATCAAAAAAAAAAAAATAAATAAATAAATACTGTTACAAACGTTCGATAGATGGCGTGCAACCGGTGTTCAACGTCCCCGACCGGCTAGGAGGCATGAAGCAGCTAGTGAATCATTGTGCGTTCAGTCACAGAGGAGATAACGTGTTCGTCAAGTACCTGCCATGGAGTGGGGCAATTATGAGAATCGTGTTGCTGTAATAGCACTGCACAAAGTTGGAAAATCTGCTTCCGAGATTTTCAACGTGCTGAAGAAGCTGAAAATCAGACGAATTTTAGTCTGCCGGACCATAAAAAGTTCCTTGAGACTGTGATCATCGCTGACAGGCCCAGAAAGGGTCGGCCGCATATCATGAGGACTGCTTGCCTGGTGAAAGCAGTAGCAGATCGTATTGTACGAAATCCTATCAGAGAACAATCAGTGACGGCTCGTGAGCTGAAGATTTCAATAATGTCGATGTCACGCGTGCTGCGGAGTGACCCAAGAATGAGAGCTTACCGGCGGCGTACAGGGCACTTCCTCACCCCACAACTGAGGCACCAGAGGCTGCTAAAAGCGAAACGTTTACTACAGAGTTGCGCAGACAATCACCACAGACAGATCCTTTTCTTTGATTAAAATATTTTCACTACTGAAGAGGCTTTCAACCGCCAAAATGATAGGGTGTATGCGTCAACCTCAAGAGAAAGCTGCAAGAATCATGAGGGGCAATCATCCTGCTTCCGTAATGTTTTGGTGGGGAGTCTCCTACGAGGGTACCACGGAGCTCCATTTCTGAAAGAAAAGAGTGAAAACATCCGCCAGAGACAGGACAGATTTTGACCACTGCTCCAGGACAGGGTTCTGGAGCAGTGGTCAAAATCGTGAGTCACACCCTCTTTCAAAACCGACAGTGGAGCTTTCAGCAGGATCCGCACCTGCCCACAAGGCGAAGTCAACCCAGAAGTGGCTTCAGGTGAATTTGCCAGACTTCATTTCTCCAGCTAAGCAGCCCAGACCTCAACCCACTGAACTACAAGTTGTGGGTCACACTGGAGAACATGGCCTGCAGAAAGCGACACCCCAGTATTTTCAGTCTGAAACGCTCTTTGGTGCGGGAAGCAGCAGCTTTCCCTGTAGAGACCCTGCGTAGAGCTATTGATGAGTGGCCACAGAGACCGAAGGACTGTGTGAAGGCAAAAGGATGCCATTTTGAAAAGTGATTGGTGCCATGTATTCACAAGTGAATTATGTACTTACGTCATATCACAGGTATATAAAAATATCTTTAAATTGCTTTTGTTATTTCGTTGAATACTTTATAACAGTATTTATGGTTAGATTAAATATCTAACGCCACAAGAATTTTCAAAATCCGATTTTTAGCAGCATATATTTCAGGAAAAATACAATATACATTTACAGCAGCGAGAATCTTAGCATTTAATCCCGATTCACGGAATTCCTTTGCAGCCACTCATCGACGCATTTTTTGGCGAAGTTTTCAAAATCTACTAGATTACGCATTAAATCTCTCATACACACTCATCGTCAAAAAAATAGTTGCACCCAGAAGGACGTGTCACATTGCAATACTCTGCCGGAGGAAGGTAAAGGTTACCAGGAACAATAAATGATTAAACATTGAGACTGATATGAGCAATATTAATTGAGCTACACGCCAATAAGTAGTGACTCTCAGTATGGCGTCGGGCCGCCATGTTTGCTCACACAGCATACCAGACTTCTCAGGCATGGAGTTGTACAGGTTCCTAATGGTGTCCTGAGATAAGCCATCCCATGCAGCTTCAATCTTCTCGCGCAGTTCCTGCAGATTGTGTGGTAGGGACGGAGTGTGGACAGCGTGTCCAATATCATCCCACAGATTTTCAATCGGCGATAGGTCTGGCGATGCTGCTGGCCATGGCAGAGTGTCAGTGCTTTGAAGGCAAGCTCTTGAGACAGCAGCAGTATGCGGACGAGCATTGTCCTGTCGTGTTGGAAAATCGAACCGGAGTGAGCGTTCAGAAAAGGTAGGGCCACTGGTTGCAGGACCTCATGAACGTAACGTTGGGCTGTCAAAGTACCTGTAATGAACACCAAAGGTGATCTCGCATCGTAGGCAACTGCACCCCACACCATGCCTTTTGGACGTGTGACGCTCGACAACAAACCCTTCATCTTGGTGCTGACCACGGTGGATCCGCACGCGGATTCGTTTGTCGTCTCCCACAGGACAAAAGCCGGACTCGTCACTGAAGATCACCCGCTGCCATTCTGAGTGGCTCCATGACAGTCTAGCACGACACCATTGCAGTCTTTGGCGACGATGCAATGGTGTTAAGGGCAGTCGTCGTAACGGTCTGCGTGGTGTAGTCCTGCGTTGTGCAGCCGTCTGCCAATGGTGCGAACACTAATCAGACGATGCATGGAGTTCACCACTGCTCACTGAATATCCTCAATCATGGCTGTTGGGTCATCCCGAGCATGTCGTACAACCCGTTGAATCTCAATCTCCGTGGTTCATCTAGGTCTCCCAGACCCTTCCTTTCGCTGCTGCGTGCCTTGATCTATCTACTGCCGCCAACAGCGTGCTACGGTGATATCTGCACGACCGGTATGGCGCGCAATGCGGCGATAAGACCATCCCGCTTCCCGGAGCCCGACGATGCGGCCCCTCGCGAACTCCTCCAACTGCTTCCGAACTTTTCTCCAAGGCATACTTCACTTGCAGAGGATGCAACCAACACAACAGCACGAGCCAGAATGGCAAGCACGCGCAACGGGATGACCTTATATAGACGGGCAGGCACATCGCTACGACTCCTCCTTGCTGGAGTCACATGCGCAGCCGAGCGTGATACTTGAATCATTTGTATATCTCACGATGTCAAACCTACCAACCAAGTTTCATTCCTGTGGCTTGCTTCCATCTGGGTGATTTTTTTTTTTTTTTTACGATGAGTGTATTTCAGATATCTCGTTTGTTCGTGCGTTACATTTCGATAAATCAACTTATAAACTTAGAAGAATATTCCTCAATGATGAAGTGATGAAGTAAGAGTTAAAAATTTTACATTAGACCACGTCTGAGACTGAGATAAACCGTATGTTACATAGCATCAAGTATTGTCACACTGGGAAAAAAATGGGGAGATCCGACTTCTGCCCGATGAAATTTGATGTAATCAAATGAAATCTGATTACACTTTTTTCGCGAAGTGGCACGCCCAACCTCCCTCCCTTCCCTCAGGTTACACAAATCTCACCCTGCCAGAATAAAGGTTTAAAAAAACTTCGCCCAGCTATCCCTCATATTAAAATTACACGGTCAACCGGAATCTTAAGTTTTAAAACATCCCGCCCCGACAGCTCAGCAAATGCACTAGAAGGGTTAGTTACTATGTGCAACTTTATTCTCTTTTGGTCAAGGTTTCCTAACTTTTACGACTCCACACTTCGCTTGGAAGTGATCTTTAGGGCCACACCCCCTCCAAAGAAAAATTATTCAATCAACCAATCAAAACATACTTAAGATGACAACGGGATTTAGCATTATGTAAGTCTCGTATTTAGACTGTCAAGCAACGACGAACATACAAAAGAATCGAAAACATATTAAATTTATTTTATTTGATGTAGCAGAAGCACGAATATATTAAAACAATTTACATCTGAGAGGTACACACACCTCATGCCTACCCTAGAAGTCCTCTCCTTCCTGCACCTCTCAGGGGAGGCGCACCTCAGATATTAAGAGCCCCCTTCTTTAGGTTAACAAATAAATGAAAATAATGATCTAATGCACTTTTGAATAAAGAACTGCCGTTTCTTGTAAATTCTGCGTCTTGCTCTATTTATACTAATGCCCTTCGAGGGTTTTTTGTTTTTGTCTTGTTTTTCTTTCGTGGTTTAATAGCCACCATGGGCGCCCATATGGGAGGGGGGCAAGAGGAGGAACCTGCCCACTCCTGTAAATATGATTATGTAATTTCTGTTTTAAGAAAGTACTACAAAGTTTTTTGCGATAGCCATAATTCTGATCGCTGATTTTTCTCTTGAACTTTTGGATGCAGTCAAAACAGGAAAAGCTCTGGGAATTTAAGGTGCAAAAAGCAATAGTACTGAAATTATTTATTGAGTGTTGGAGTACAACGTAGGTATATACAGTAGAGATGAGCGCAGGTTCCTTTTTTAAAGCTCGGGTCCGTTATATCATTATTTATGACCAGCTCAGGCTTGACCATTTGTGCACATTTTCCCCATTTGAATAAGGGAAAAAAACAAAGCATAGTGTTTTACTCCTATTTGCATTTTCATCATTTATGACCACATAAGAATGTTAGTGCTTCCCGTTTATGTCACCACCCCTTCCTCCCCAGAGAGAGAGAGAGAGAGAGAGAGAGAGAGAGTGAGAGTGAGAGAGAGAGAGAGAGAGAGAGAGAGAGAGAGAGAGAGAGAGAGAGAGCACGCAATTAAAAAATAATTAAGAATTTTAGGCAAAGAGCAAAAGAGGGACTACAGCCTAACCATTCAGTTGTTCGTTTCCCACTGCGTTAGTTAATCTGGTTACACGTGTTGAATAAAATTAATTAAAAAAATGAAAAGAAAAATTAACTTGAGCCCGGGGCGGGCCCGGATCCGTTAGTTAGTTGATTTTAATGGCGCAGTTAGTTGATTTTTTAATCCTATGTTTGGCCAAAGACCGCCAAACAGAGAACCATTAGAGAAAGATTTTTAAAAGAGGGGTGTGATGGTTAGAGCAGGCTGAATTGGTAAAAATTAAAAAAGAGAATGATGAAAAAGTGTGTAAAGTTAGTTAGTTAGTTAGTTAGTAGATTTTTTTCTAAGGCTAGATAAGTTTAAAAAAGTCAATTTGTTTCAAAAAAGAACAAACTGCAGAAGTGTCGGAGTGGTCACCCAACGGCTTTTGTCAATCAAACAAACAGTATTAAAACTATATTGTGTTAACTACAATCAAACAAACAGCATTAAAACAATATTGTGTTAACTACAATCAAACAAACACTATAAAAAACGTGGTATATTGCTTAAAATCAGGCTGATTCAGTAAAAGTGAAAAATGAGAATGAAGAAAAGTGTAAAAACTAGATACGGTTAAAAAAAGTCAATTTGTTTTAAAAATGAAAAGATAGCGGATATATCGCAGTGGTTATCTAGGAGCCGCTGAAGCGTAGCTGCATCGTCGTTCAACAAATGAGAATGAAGCCCGGATCCGTTTCCAGGCATCTTTTTTTTTTAGTCATAGCCCCCGGCCCATGCTCATCTTTAATGTACAGTACGGGGAAGTATGAAGCCGGAAGGGATGAAAAATATGATATCACCCTTTACAGCAGCCACTCAATGCAATATAAAGATCTCCCGAAGATTTTTCAGAACTTTATCCTGAGGATATTTTTCCTTCTTGATGACTGATCGCTGGGGTTTTGTGGTGCACGGGACAAAAATAGCCAAAAGGCGCAAAGCTCAAAAGAGCAACAAAATATATTTTATTATTTCAAGAAGGTCTCATTTTACTTCCCCATCTATTTTACGTAGTTTTAGGATCTTCTGATTTTCATTTCAGTTTATGCGTGGTAAAAACAGCTATATAACAAGAAGGCACAGTGGAAAATTGTATATGGTGCTTGTGAATGTTATTTTTTTAGTTACAATTTCTGTTCGCACCCCTTCCCCCGAAAATTAAGCTATGGGCGCTCATGACGCCCACTATGAGAAACTCTGAGGTCACTGGTCTATTTACATATGGTAAGACCCTACCATATCCAATAGTGATGGCTTTGATATCCAATAGCTTTGGTAAAGCCACTGCTATTGGATATGCAGGCACACTAAACATGACTTCTCTGGAACTCGAGCTCGGTCCCTTCTTGGATGAATGATTTGAGGCCAGCGCCTCAGACCACTCGGCCAATGGGGCGATTCTGAGTTTAAAAAGAGCACCTTTTATTTTTCAAATTATACGCCCATCCGCTTTATGATTAACGCTCTTTTATTTTAAACACGGAACCTTTTCTTCAAAATCTGAGCCCAATCCTTTTGCATACGTATATAATAACTAATGCTCTTTTCTTCAATGACTGCTACCTGCCCTTTTGGTTCAAAAATTACCTTCTTTTCTTTAAAGACTACGCCTTACAATATTATGTATAACTCACGTCCTTTTGTTTAAAAAGGGCCCCTTTTTCTTCAGAGGCTGCTTCGCCGTGCCCTTAATAACTGGTGTTCTTTTTGCATAAAAAGGGCTTCCTTTTTAACCTTTGAAGTTCAAAAATTACTTCCTTTTCTTCAAACTTCCTTTCCTTTACTTCTTTTTCTGTATTTTAAAAACTCACGCCCTTTTTTAAGAAAGGAGGCTGCGCGCCCTGCTGGTTTTGGCTAAAAAGGGCTCCCTTTTCACCCTGCTTTCCTTGCCCCTTTAATAAATAATGGCCTTTTGGTTTAAAAATTGCTCTCTGAAATTTTTCCCAATGTCAATTGGGAAAAAATGGGCTAATTTTTTCTCCAATGTCAATTGAGGGAAAAAATGAGCACATCACTTATAAGGCTTCGTTTTTCTCATAATGTCACCTCTTTGCCCTTTTATACATAATAATGTTCTTTTTGTTTGAAAAGGGATCCTTTCTCTTCGAAGTCTACATCCTCTCCTTTTATGTCTTAAAGCCTCTTAACTTAAAAAACATCCCCTCCCCCCCCCCCCAGTTTTTTCAGATTTTCAGCTGGGCATTTAGATTTTGAACTCGTTTTTTGCAAGAGTGAGAGGTCTGCCCTTTAATAACTGATAGCTATTTCGTTTAAAAAAGAATTTTCTTCCGAAGTTCGTTCCTTGTTGCCCTTCAATAAATTCGCGTAAAAAGGAGCCTACATTTTTCTGAAGCCTGCACTCTGCCTTATCCCTAACCCTTGAACAACCCGTGGTCTAGGTCACACAATCAGGAAGTACGTATTATCACATGTGTAAGCCACATGAAAACAAAGCGCGCTCTTTAAAAAATAATAATAAATAAATATGGATTGTTCTTTCACACAGACAGCTCAAATTACAAATGAAAACTCCCAACTCATGCGTGAAAGAAAGACAGATGACTTTCAAGGTCTTCTGGAACATTATTACTGCATGGTATGTAAATATCCATTACGGTCTCCTTTGCGTTACAAATCAGTCTCATCCTATGAGAGTAAAATTTCCGCCTCAACGTCGCTCCAAAAGAATAAAAAGTAAAACAAAAAGTCGAGAGAGAACCTGTACACCGTAAGAAAGGATTAATAGCACGGCCACAATTGGCGTGACGTGTCATCCACAATCTCAACACTTCAGAGAAGTCCACACGAGATAGCGTACTGTGTGAATTGTTTTAATTATAAAGCTATCAAGAAGAAGTGAGAAGCAAACAACAGGACGGAAACCCGAGGAAGTAGATTAAACACAAGTGCTTACGAGCAGATGTCTTGCAACAACACATTATGTTGTGACTTATCTGATAGTTTTATCAGCAAAGATTAATTTACTAATTTACTGGTATCACGGAAACATGCGTACACTATCAGCCGCTAGGAAGAAATGGGGTTGGGTTGGGTTTCTTTTTAATTTTTAATCGTGGGAGCTGTTGAAAAGATTAAGTTGAGCTTTAGTCGCCCTGGAAATTAAAAACGGGAGCAGTTCTCAATCTTGATAAGTTTGACTGTTCGTCTGTCTCAGCTATCTGGAGCTTCTGTACAAATTCCGCCTTCAAACTGATGCACTTACAGAATTATTCCGATATCGTTAAA
Source organism: Macrothele yani (assembly GCA_039090855.1). Taxonomy (NCBI): domain Eukaryota; kingdom Metazoa; phylum Arthropoda; class Arachnida; order Araneae; family Macrothelidae; genus Macrothele; species Macrothele yani. Next base: position 138,659,492 of record CM077024.1, on the reverse strand, counting down.
CTGCGTCCTACTGGACTTCCATCAGGATGACAAATTTTACTCTCTCAATTGGCCCACCGGAATATTAACTGGTGAACCAGACGAGAAATGGACCACTTTCTCGCATCCTTTTTGTCTGGATTGTCTGAAAAGAACGAATAATTATTTTGGTACTTACGTGAATAAGAATTATAAACTTCATTTCAGCTTTATGTTATCTGTCTAAAACGTCTTTTAAAAAGTGGCGTTTCCTTCAATCTACATATATGTTGGGCGTTTGCTGTAAAATGACAAAGCAAAATTCTCTCTACTTCAGTGAAAAATTTGTCAGTGGATCAAGCACGCAGATATAAATAAATTAAGCTATCTACGGTTAAAGCATAGGTCATTGGGAACCAAAAGTACATTGGTAGACTTTCCTTTGGAATCTTGAAGGAGGCACTAGGAACAATTACATTGGTAGACTTCCCTTTGGAATCTTGAAGGAGGCACTGGATCAAGCACGCAGATACAAATAAATTAAGCTATCTATGGTTAAAGCATAGGTCATTGGGAACCAAAAGTACATTGGTAGACTTCCCTTTGGAATCTTGAAGGAGGCACTAGGAACAATTTTGATGGTTCACCCCCCTCCCCCCACCCCACCCCACCCACACACTTACCCAGATACAGACATAGAATTAATACACACAATTGACGTGGACCAGGAACATCAAACAGAAGTCATCGCTCTTTCCACGTTTATAAGTGAGTCACGGAAAAAGTCTCATCGGCCGCCACCGGAAATCGAACCCACGGTCTTCCAGTTACGCGCCGGACATGCTACCACTGCACCACAGCTGCCCGGAATTCTCCACACTCACATACGACTAACAGCCAAACTATATGGCAGGTTGCTTCTTAGAGCCCCGCAAAATATTCACCAAAGTTGGAAAGCAGCAACTGAACAAATAACTAGGAGGCGAATGAATAATAATTAATACACACAATTGACGTGGATTAGAAACATCAAGTCCGGCGCGTAACTGGAAGACCCTGGGTTCGATTCCCGATGGCGGCCGATGAGAATTTTTCCGTGACTCACTTATAAACGTGGAAAGAGCGATGACTTCTGTTTGACAGACACAGAACACAAAGCGATTCTCCAGCAGAGATGTTTCAAAATCTGTTTCCCACCTATATTTTTCTTAAAAGAAACAACGATTTACTGGTTCGTGACGTACTACAGAGGTAAAGCACGTGTCAAAACGACAAATCTGCAGCGATACATTCTGTCCGCGTAGCTTTGTTGGGAGAGCAACTCACTCCACGAGTGAGCGGGCTGGCGCGCTTCGATTTCCGTCACGGATATACGTATTTGTGTTTTTACATTAATGTCTGAACGTAAAAATGGATTTACTGGTCGTTGGGTTCTTCGAAAAATGTGTGATGTTTGTTTCACACATCGTCTGGAATTAATGAAAAAATTCCTACTTCGCTTCAAATAAAAAAAATAAAAAATAAGAGGCAGATGATGTGACGTACTACAGAGGTAAAGTACGTGTCAAGAGGACAAATCTGCAATGATCTATTCTGCCCGTATAGCTTAGTTGGGAGAGCAACTTACTCTGGAGTGAGGGGGACGAATTCGATCTTGTCACGGACATATTTGTGTTTTCACAAGTTCAAAACGGTAGTTCATGAGTCAAAATAATGGGTAGACTCAAAAAAAGTGTCAATTCAAGGAGGTGTTACAGACATCGCTGCGCAATAGACGATCAGCGACCAAATGAATAATAATTATCGGGTACAACACCCAGTTTTGAGCATGGTTTGATATGATACACTCAATCATGAATGGATTGTTAAAAAAATGGCATCCTTAAATTACTGCTAAAATTTGTTCACGACTGATTTAATTTTACAATGCATAAACAATTCGTTTCATCCAGGAGTTAACAGAATCTTTTTTATGAGGGAATTAGAAATAATTCATCCCATATACATGAAAGACAATATAAATCGTAGGCACAAATGTGCCGTATTTTCGTTGTTTTCTCTTCAGAAAACGTGAAAATTACGTTGCCTTGAAGCGGGAATCAAACCCGCATCTCCTGATTCCCGTTCGAGCATGCTGTCCGTTACACCATCCAGGACAACGAAGTTCCAAGAAACTGAAGTGCTCCCCGAAATTCTTCGCATTCCGACTATCATTGGAAATTCATGTTAAGGGCATAAATTTTAAAATCTGCAAATTTCGGCTTAATTTAATCTTCTCTAACTAAAGCTCATAATTTACAGGCATTTAGAGATTTTCCCTTTGCCCCCACAACTTAGAACACGACTAAGGGAAGATGGAGGGTATAAATTATTCCTTTCTTTTTCAGACCTGCAAACCGCAAATCCACCGAGAGCGAACATGCCGAGGAAATACCCAGGTGGTCCAAAAAACCTTTCATTTCTGAAATTCCCAAACCTGCATATAAGGCCAGGATAAGGAGTAACGATTCGTAAGCTGAAATTATTTCACTCGGCTCCTCGGCATTTTTAAAAGTATGGGAAGTCATAAAACATCTCCTAGGCGTCCCCCCCCCCCAGCAATACAACACGTTCCGAAAACCTCATATGACCATCGATCAAGAGCGAAGCCTGGTGATAAACTTGCGAAGGAATTTCAAACGTAACAACCCTGGCAGTTGCCGTAAAGTTTAAAGGACTTCAGTATCAAAAGAGGAGAACTTACAACGGGGAGTGGTGTGACAACTTGAAGCCCAATCTGGAGCTTCAACTTGTTGGCTTCCATATGGGGCTTCAACTTGTCACACCGCTCGGAATCTGCACCTGTGGTGATCGTAAATCCCAGCAGAGAATTTAGAAACTTGCTTATCACGTATCAAAAAGGGTGGCGAGTGACCAATTATACGTCAGATGCAACCCTTGGACAGTCCCCCCCCCCAAGACAGAAAGATGCTACAGGCCGGAAGGCACATAGGCGAATACGGAACAAGAAATATGGTCTCTGGTCTCGGCTCAGCTCTCTGAGCAGGACCGGATTGCTCTTAGTGAGCCCCTAAGCTAAGACATTTGAGTGGGCCCCAAGGCTAAGAGATATCTGAGTGGGCCCCCAAAGAACTTATGACGGGGAATTATAATGAAGTTCGTTAAAACACGAAACTGTAACTACTAAACTATCTGCAGAGCTTTCATAATAAGTAATTGTATTTTTCATTGTTCTCATGAGAACATGAGTTAAAAGCTTAAGATTCCTGAAGTTAATATATTTAAGTAGCTCTCCCAACTAAGCTACATGGACAGAATGTTTCGCTGCAGATTTATCGTCTTGACACCTACTTTACTTCTGTAGTACGTCACATCTTCCTCTTATTTTTATTTATTTTTTTTTTTAATGAGCGAAGTAGGAATTTTTTCATTAATTCCAAACATCACACATTTTTCGAAGAACCCAACGGCCAGTGGTTCCATTTTTACTTTCGGGCGCCAATGTGAAAACACAAATTTGTCGGTGACGGCGACCGACACCGCGCCTCCTCACTCCGGAGTAAGTTGCTCTCCCAACTAAGCTACATGGACGGAATGTATCGCTGCAGATTTGTTGTTTTGACATCTGCTTTACCTCTGTAGTACGTCACAAATTGTTCTCGGATTTCTAAGCTTCATCTGCTTAGCTTCAGTTGATTGGAACTTCGTTGTCCTTGGTGGTGTAACGGTCAGCATGCTCGAACGGAAATTGGGAGATGCGGATTCGATTTCAGCACCAAGGCGATATAATTTTCAACTTTTTCTGAAGAACTGGAAAAAAAAAAAACGTTCGGCGCATTTGTGCCAACGATATTACCCAGTTGCTTCTTTGCTATACGAACCCCTCTTTGGAAAGCAAGAATTGGTTACGACCAAGGGCCGAAGATGGCAAGAACGACTGTTGACACTTTATCCCCGTAGATTGCCCCCGATAAGAGGGGTTACTCCAAGCTCTGGATCCGAATGAGATAAAACAAAGGCAAGGGCAAACACACGAAACAGTTAGTACTGAACAGACAACACAGGAACATTTAATTATGTACAGTATTTTCAAATTATATACAGCAGCGTTTATACACTGGTGTGCAAAAATTAAGGACGAAGAGGAGAAATTAGCATAACAGCTGAACGAACAGGCAGAACGGACCGAAAGACCACTCAGGAGACAGACTAGGGTCCGGTACGGTAGGGCATGCGGACATATGCGGCATGACGTGGGGGGTGGGATTGTCGGAAGGGTATAAAGCACGCGGGCGGCTCAGCAATTCGGTGAAAGCTATTGCACGGTGTACATCGGTTTGAACGACGTCGAGTTGCTGCCACCGTGTGATATGGCCAACAGGCAAACCAGTAGCCGACATCTGGATGACTTTACCCTAGGTCACGTCATTGGGAAATTGGAAGAAGGTTAAAGTGTGACTAGTGTCGCCGAGGAGTTCGGGATCGCTCACAGCATCGTTTCACGAGCTTGGAGAGCATTTCAAACGACAGGAATAGCTGTCCGAGAGTTTAGCAGTGGTCGTCCACGAGCAACCACGTCGCCGGACGAACGGTATATTGTCCTACAGGCGAGACGAGACAGACGGCAGACAGCGGGAGAAATCGCAAGGCACATGCAACAGACAACTGGACGTCCGTTATCGCGTTTTATCGTGGTCAGGAGGCTGTACAAAGCTGGTCTATTTGCACGACGACCAATATGGTGTGTGCCATTAACTTCTGCTCATCGGTGACGGCGGTTTCTGTGGTGCCAGGAACACAAGAACTGGACACATCAGCAGTGGGGTCGAGTTCTCTTTACGGATGAGAGCCAATTTAGTCTGACGAGCGATTCTGGACGTATACACATCTGGAGAGAGAAGGGAACACGCAATCACGCCTCCAACATCATCGAAAGGGACCGGTTTGGAGGTGGCGGAGTTCTCGTTTTGGGCGGTATCATGCTTGGTAGCCGTACTGACCTCCACATCTTCCAAGGAAGTTCAGTCACTGGTGTCCGTTATTGTACCGAGGTTCTCCTGCCTCACGTGCATCTGTTTAGAGGTGCTGTGGGTCCTGAGTTCCTCTTCATGGACGACAACGCTACACCTCATCGTACAGTGGCTGTCGCAGAGCTGTTGGAGAGTGAAGATATTCAACGCATGGATTGGCCCGCAAGGTCCACGTGTGGGACCTTCTCGGGAGACGCTTGGCAGCACGTCACCAGCCGCCAGCAACGATTCCGCAGCTGCGATTGGAGCTACAAGAGGAATGGGCCGCGATGCCTCAACAGCTCCTTGACAACCTCGTCCTCAGCATGGACAGACGTTGTAAATCCTGCAACGCAGTCAGGGGTGATCATATCCCCTACTAAAGAGTGGATTTTTCTTGGCAGCCGCCTGTCACATGGACGTTTCTGTCTTCTGTCCAGTTGTGCTCGAAGCTACCTTTTCAATAAAGTGCCTTTGTATCCTTTAGATTCCTTGTTTGGACGGTTTTGCTCACTTGCCCCATATTCTTACATCTTCGGAATCTTATGGTATGATTTGAGTAGATGTGGATCACTTCTGCACGACGTTACATTCGAAAAACTGTCTCGTCCTTAGTTTTTGCACGCTAGTGTAAATGTTCTTTAGAAGAGACGAAGGCGAGAGCAAGCAAAAAAAAAAATAAGCAGTTCTAAAAACCAGTATTACGCTCCCGTAACACGAATACGGACGGTTCGGCGCAGAGTTCTTTTCAAACGAGTACAAGCAGAGAGTTGGTGTGTAAAAGTAAAAACAATTACTGGCAGTTTTGATGCTACTCCTGTTGAAACGCTAAATAATCCACATCATTATCATCATCATCATTGGAGAATATGTAGATCATAAGAGAATATCATTTTATTGATAGTTCATAATAATAGGTTTCCTCATGTACTTCCCATCGTAGGATTCTGATAACACTATCAAAAAAGTCACACATCACCAATGTACAAAAGCACTGTGCACCCTGCACGTCCGTCATTCAGCAGAAACGATTATTTGCTTGTGTACTACTTAGTGCGAAATAACACCTAATTAAATACCAATAAAATTGCTGAAATGTAACGAAAAATTCTGGATGACACAGCGCGTATGTAGGGAAAGGTTTCTTGCGCCAAAGGAAGGACAGAACCGAAGCCAAAGAACAAACACAACACCCATGTCATACTAGAGACCTAGGCTCTAAAAGCCAACATCCCAGCAGTTAATGCATTGGGCGATCACGTAATGATGAACATAAAGCTTCCTTCTTCCTTCCTTTTTTATCATATACAGGATGCCTATAAATGAAGTATACAACATCAGTATGCTATTAAAAAAATACGATAGAAAAAAAACTTACTTTAAACGTCAAGAGACGTGGCAAGTATTAAAGTTTGCTAAGTCAGATGATATATGGCGCAGGTGTCTCATGTAATGAAAAATCTCGTCAAACACGAAATATGACGACAGATATGGGTTTCTCAGTGGAGAAAGCGACGTGTGTGTTTTGGTTTGCGGAGTCAAAATCTCTAACAACAGTTCAGCGTAAGTTCAGAACGGAGTACAAGAGACGGTCGCCGACACGAAGGAGCATCGAACAATGGGTAAATAAATTCAAATCAACAGGAAGTGACTTGAAAGGCAAAAGCACTGGGAGACCTTCCATTTCGGACGAAAAGGTGGAAGACGTGCTTAAGGTTTATCTAAGGAGCCCGAAGAAGTCCATCCGTGTCGTCAGTTGTAAACTCGAAATACCGTGAGCAACGGTTCACAAGGTTCTGCATAGACGTTTCCGCCTATATGCGAATAAAGTGCAGTTAATGCAAAAAAATTTCGACCAAATGATCAACTACGTGGAAAAGCATTTGAGGGTAGACATGCTTAGTCGCGTAGACGAAGACTCCACACTCCTTTCCCAGATCTGTTTCAGCGGTGAGTCGACATTCCATGTTCCTGGCAGAGTGAATAAACATAACTGCCGAATCTGGGGCACGGAAAATCCCCATGTGGTCGTAGCACACAAGAGAGACAACCCGATGGTTAATGACTGGGCTGGCCTAATGGAAGACAGATTGATAGGGCCCTTTTTCGTCGCAGAACTAACTGTTACTGGCATAACGTACCAGGACATGTTAGAACAATTTGCAATGTCACACCTCCAGGATATTCAAGACATCATTTTCCAGCACGATGGAGCGCCTCCGCACTGGTCTTTGGATGAACGCAGATCTTTAGACCAACGTTTTCCAGGACGTTGGATTGGACGTGAGGGTCAGACGGCATGGCCACCCCATTCTCCTGATATTATACCCCATGCGATTTTTTTCTTTGGGGCTTTATTAAGGACACTGTGTACAAGAAAAAGGTTTCATCTGTCACTAAGCTCAAAGGACGCCTTACTGCAGCCTTCCTCCTTGTTGCATCTGAGATTCTACAGGGTATGTGGTGGGTGGAACTGGAATATCGTTTAGACATCCTGCGAGCAACCAACGCAGCACACATACAGGCCTACTGACATTAAAAAAAACTTTCACTGTTTTGATACATGTAGAAGATTTTAGGAAGGGAGTGTCTGACCCCAGGTCTTAAACAGCCCTTATAAACAGGAAACTAGGAGATTTGGGTAGAGCGCCGGATAGGAAAGTGACACGGAAGCGAAGTAGAAAGGGGGAGGAAGACGCCCTTATTTATTACCGGAGGGCCAGTACCCGGAGTCCGACGGCTTAATGTGCCCATCCGACGCACGGCGGATATTTAGTGGATCGAGCGTTCGTATCTGCCGAGGATCGAGCCTGAGGCCCTTTCCATGGCAGTCACGAACGTGTATATTTGCGCTTTTTTCTATTCCATCACGATGTAACCCGCAAACTTGGTCGATCTCCACAGCGAAACACCCCGCCTCTATTCTTGGGAGGAGGAGGAGGGAAAATTCACAAGAAACTTGCTCTAAATATCTCTCGCGGCACAGATATTAAAGGATAAACAGAAAATCCGTGTCTGTGAAGTTTCTTTCCGTGATACTGTTGGGGACAATAAAATTCACATATCTAGAAACTTTGTCAAATTAGTTCGGGGGTAAAAATTCAGCTCCCTTTTCCCTTTCGGTTATGAGATTTTCCAATCGTACTATGATTAAAGGGGGAGGGGGTGACAGATAAATCTTGTACGATTCAAGTCACTTTCAATATCGGAAACATCGCCCACACTTACTTCAAAATAGAAAGTTGCACAAACATTGCTCAAGGTTTGGCTGGCTGGCGTGGGAGTGTTCCGATTTTTAACCACAGGTTCCAAGTTCCTTGTTTATAAATGAAAGACAAATCGCCATAGATATGAAGTAGTGTTGCAATGAATTATCAGACTGTCAACAGATTTAAACGTATTTTACCTCTCCCCACACACACTCACTCACTCACTCTCATTTTTAGCCTGTCGCAGTTTAAACGCTGACTGCGTATCTCTTCGTTTCCATTGAGAATTCCTAAATCCAAATAATGGATTATGCATTAATTCACCTTTGCTAGAAGCTTTACACAGTTTGACGCACAATGTTAGAGACAGCCACCGTTACCCTTTCAGTGAGACTTTTGAAATATACATATAACGGAAAAGCAAAATAAAAAAAAAAAAAACTTGGCAACGTGTTTTTATGTGGTATATCGCACTGATGTTAAGATTTCTGAATACAGGAACGAAAGATGAATCTCCAAAGGGTTCTCGATGATTTTTGGCAGCACTGCACTAGCTTTCAGAGCATTTCAAAACACGAGTCTCTCCTACATTGAACAACGAAGTGTTAGTCCAATTTTGAAGCCTCAATGTTAAGCGATTTTTGAAGTCTGCCGACAGTGGGCTTCGAACCTATATCTTCGTACTCCGGAGCTATTGTTCACCCAATATAACTACGCCGTCAAGTTTTTCGCAGCTTCCCTATCCATTTGACTTATACGCCACAGCGTATTTCCTATTTACAACAATCAATATCAACACTCAAGTAGAAACATTCCTCCATAAAAACTAGTCAGTCGCATTCGTAAATGATCAGCCAGCAAATTCTGGTAGCACGCAGCAGCGGTTAATACCTCTCCAGACACACTAAAGGACCTAATGTGTCACATGAGAAGGCCTCCCAAACGATCACTGCCTTGAACAGAGTCGATCAGGCACGACGGGGCCCATGGCCTCACGTTGGCGACGCCACACCCACACCCTCCCGTGAGCTCCGTACACCTGAAAACGGGATTCATCTAACCACATGATGCTGCGCAACTCTGCCGAGGTTCACTTTTGATGTTCCCGACACCAGGCGAGAAGTAATGTCCGAAGATGTGCAGTCAACTGTGGCACACGAGTAGGACGTCGGCTTCCAAAGACGTGCAGTCAACTGTGGCACAGGAGTAGGACATCGGCTTCCGAAGACGTGCAGTCAACTGTGGCACACGAGTAAGACGTCGGCTTCCGGAGACTTGCAGTAAACTGTGGCACACGAGTAGGACGTCGGCTTCCGGAGGCGTGCAGTCAACTGTGGCACACGAGCAGGACGTCGGCTTCCAAAGACGTGCAGTCAACTGTGGCACAAGAGTAGGACGTCGGCTTCCAAAGACGTGCAGTCAACTGTGGCACAGGAGTAGGACATCGGCTTCCGAAGACGTGCAGTCAACTGTGGCACACGAGTAAGACGTCGGCTTCCGGAGACTTGCAGTAAACTGTGGCACACGAGTAGGACGTCGGCTTCCAAAGACGTGCAGTCAACTGTGGCACACGAGTAGGACATCGGCTTCCGAAGACGTGCAGTCAACTTTGGCACACGAGTAAGACGTCGGCTTCCGGAGACTTGCAGTAAACTGTGGCACACGAGTAGGACGTCGGCTTCCGGAGGCGTGCAGTCAACTGTGGCACACGAGCAGGACGTCGGCTTCCAAAGACGTGCAGTCAACTGTGGTACAAGAGTAGGACGTCGGCTTCCAAAGACGTGCAGTCAACTGTGGCACAGGTGTAGGACATCGGCTTCCGAAGACGTGCAGTCAACTGTGGCACACGAGTAAGACGTCGGCTTCCGGAGACTTGCAGTAAACTGTGGCACACGAGTAGGACGTCGGCTTCCGGAGACGTGCAGTCAACTGTGGCACACGAGCAGGACGTCGGCTTCCAAAGACGTGCAGTCAACTGTGGCACACGAGTAGGACGTCGGCTTCCAAAGACGTGCAGTCAACTGTGGCACAGGAGTAGGACATCGGCTTCCGAAGACGTGCAGTCAACTGTGGCACACGAGTAAGACGTCGGCTTCCGGAGACTTGCAGTAAACTGTGGCACACGCGTAGGACGTCGACTTCCGAAGACGTGCAGTCAACTGTGGCACACGAGTAGGACGTCGGCTTCCGAAGACGTGCAGTTAGCTGTGGCACACGAGCAGGACGTCGGCTTCCGAAGACGTGCAGTCAACTGTGGCACACGAATAGGACGTCGGCTTCCGAAGACGTGCAAGTTAGCTGTGGCACACGAGTAGGACGTCGGCTTCCAAAGACGTGCAGTCAACTGTGGCACACGAGCAGGACGTCGGCTTCCGAAGACGTGCAGTTAGCTGTGGCACACGAGTAGGACGTCGGCTTTCAGAAACGTGCAGTCACCTGTAGCACACGAGTAGGACGTCGGCTTCCGGAGACCAGGGTAAGCCTTACTGTTTGCTCGCTGACGCCGCTTGGGCCTCCGACGTTTAAAGACTCTGATGTGATTTGCGCGGCCGTTGCCAAGTGGTCTGTCTGTACGAGCCTGGATAGTCTACGTCGATCGCGGTCATCAGTGGCGTGTGATCGGCCACCACTGGTACTCTGGGCGCTGCTACGTCTGTCAATGGTACTTACACACACGGTACTATCTTGATACAGTTGACCTAGAGATCCCTAGAGTTCTTGCCACTTGGGTGATAGAATGACCCATCTGTCTTACGCTGATAATGCTTCCACACACATATACACTATCTACCAACCAGTAATTGAACACCTGTGATAGCAAAGGAAAACGAAGTTTATTCACCTTCAATAGTTGGTGGAGCCTCCACGAGCGGCGATTACAGCTGCGACCCTCCGGGGCATACTCTCACCCAGGCGTTGTACGACGGCTAGCGGCATTTTCTTCCACTCGGCTTGGAGAACACAGGTCAGTTCCTTCACCGATTTCAGACGGTGGGGGCAACCCTTAAGTCGACGCTCCAACTCGTCCCAGAGGTGCTCGATAAGGTTAAGGTCCGGGCTCGGCGCAGGCCAGTCCACTGGATTAACCCCATTGTCACCATACCAAGCCATGGTGGACCTCACAACATGACAGGTGGCATTATCATCCTGAAAGTAACATGGGTCCACCCCGTAAAACTGCCACAACGTAGGAAGCGCATGGTTATCCAAAATGGTACAGTAGGTCTCGGAGTTGAGTCTACCAGGAATTGCGACCAAGGGTCCCGTGCCATAACAGGAGAAACACCCCCATAGCATGATTTCACCGCCGCCGAACTTCACAGTTGGCACAATACTTTCCGGCAAGAGGCGTTCTCCAGGCAGACGCCAAACCCAGACCCTGCCATCCGAACGGTAGAGGGTGAACCTTGTTTCGGCGATCCAGAGAACCTGTTTCCACTGTTCAACGGTCCACTGTCGACGTTCTTTGCACCACGTTAGCCGAACAGCGCTATTGGACTTGGTGATCAAAGGCTTGTGGGCGGCAGCACGTCCATGATAACCGAGCAGATGGGCTTCCTTACGGATGGCATTCATCGAAAAAACACTCCCGGGTGCCTGTTGAAACTCCTCGCGGATGTGGCCCATCGATTTGGTGCGGTTTTTCCGAATTTCTTTGGCCAGCACCAGTCGATCTCTTACTCCCAGTTTTGTGGGTCTGCCGGGTCGAGTCACATTTCGACAGTCACCTCTCATCTTCCACTTGCCAATCACGTAGGCCACTGTCGATTTTGGGTACTTGAACTCGCTGGATATGTCACGTATGGATCGGCCATTTCGGTGATACCCGACGAATACACCTTTCTCGAAATCAGAGAGCTCCGAACTGCGTGGCATCTTGCATGCGACTGGTTGCGTTGTTGTTTCCCACACGATATTTAACGGCGGCGGCAGTGACGTGTATCAGGACCGCATATATCATCGATTGCAGGGGTGTCCAATTACTTGTTGGTAGATAGTGGATATACGTATATACACTCACGGACAATGAAATTTGCGCACCAAGAAGGAAGCATCGGATCGAACTGTAATTTTATGGCCTTAATTATACACATGATGGCAAAAACAGAGCTGCAGGATAATTAGACAGGGATCTGTGGCACGCAGTCCGGTCATCTGCACACTGTCTCGTGCGGCGATACAAGCTGCAATAAGGTCCGGCATGGATCCGAACAGACGCTTGATGTCCTGCGGCAGACTGGCCGATACGTGTTGGACGGTGTGCTCCAAATCCCGGATAGTGCGGCACGGCGGCAACCGACGTTTCAACTGGTCTCACATATGCTCGATAGGGGACATGTTCGGGGAGCGGGCAGCCCATGGAAGTGTCTCGACATGATGTACGCAGTCCTGGGCAACTCGAGCCGTGTGCGGGCGGGCATTATCCTGCTGGTATAGCGCACCTGGAATCCCAGCCAGGAATGCGAGCACGTGGGGCCCTAGGATCTCATCTACATACTGCTGGCCCGTCAATGATCCACGTACCACTACTAGAGCAGATCGGCTATCGTACACAATGGCTCCACAGACCATAATACCTGCAGTGGGATAGGTGTGGCGCTCGATAGGTAGGTTGGGATTGTGCCGTTAACACGGAGAACTGCACACACACAGACACGATGGTCAACTGTCCCCAAAACGAAGAGGCACTCATTGCTAAACACCACGCGTCGTCAGTCTGTGGCGTTCCACGTCGCTCCGGCCTGGCACCTCTACACACGGAGCCGGCGATGTTCCGGTGTTAATGGCAGCACGCCTAAGGGGCGCTGGGATCGCAGATTCGCTTCCGCGAGGCGTCGAGAAATGGTTCGTGGGCACACAAGAGCCGCTACATCTGCCTGTATAGTGGACCGGGTCCCCGTGGGATCCGTTCGTGCCTAGCGCACGATCCGTCGATCCTCTCTACCGGTGGTCCTCCTGGTCCGTCCGGAGCCGCTCCGCCGAGTGGCCGTTCCGTTACGTGTCCACTGCTCCCAATACAGTCGGACGGTGTGGTCAGAACGATCCACGTGACGGGCTATACGGCGCGCCGACCACCTTGCGGTTTTCAGCCGGATCAGCGATCTCTCAAGGTCCGTAAGTTGCGTAAATCGACGTCTACCCGGCATTCTAGTCACTCTGCACTCTTTCTTGCATCGGCCGGTGCTTTTCGCTCTCATGGGGCATCGACTACACGCCGGTTTATAAGGCTGTCGGTTCGTGCTTGCAGCGCCACCACAGGGTGTGCGGTCACGCGCACTCGCACCAAACGTGAATCATTTGCATACCAGCTCACACTCTAGCTATTTTCAAAGTTTCGCGGTTGTAGCATGTTATCTTCTAGCTGCCCAAATTTCATTGTCCGTGAGTGTGTGTATATATATTATAACGAAGTAAATTTCTTCATCATTTGTGTCCACGCCGTGCATCGAACCCGGGTCCCCTCATTCTGGAAAAAGTTGCTCCCAACTGAGCTACGCGGAAGAATGCTCTCGTTCAGGGTTCCCACTGAAAAGTAATAAAAAAATTCCCTGACTTTTCCAGGTTCTCCAGGTGGTTTTTAAAGTTTTCCAGAGTGGCATGTTGCAAAGAATTGTTACATTTCATTCCATTCCATTCATTTTTCTCACCAAAGCACACACTTGTAAATTCTTAACATGATTTGTCTTTATAAAATTACCTGCTTTTCATTAATAACAACTAACTGTGCACATTATTTTCTGCACCAAAGTTCCGTGAACTTTTGGGAATACTACCTACACGGAATTTGTAAATACATTCCCATGGAAACAGGTCGATGTAAGAAAAAATCTGTCAGTTGAATAGTTTGTTTTTCTATAACACAATGCAGCTAAGCTTAATGATGGAATGGCTCTGTTCAAAGAAACATGTTTCAAGAGAACCAACAGGCAAAGGACTTTGATCCATCATTTGGTTGGTTCTCTTGTGAAGTGTTTCTTCAAGCAGGAGCCATTGTGCGTAATTGTTCCATGTTATAACAACTGCCTGCAGAAATTGCAAGCCAAAGTTTGAAATCTTGAAAAAATAAGTTTTTTTGGTAAAATAAAGAATCCATTGATTTTTACAAAAAAAAAGGGTGATTTTCCCGAGTTTTCCCTGACTTTCACAAAAAAGGGTGATTTTTCCCGAGTTTTCCCTGATTTTTGGAACCATTTTCAAATTCCCTGAGAATTCCAGGTTTTCCCTGTTTTCCAGGTGGAGTGGGAACCCTGTCGTTGCTGTCTGTCTTTATCTCATATGCGTCCTGCGGTGCAGGCACGTTACAATATACAGTATATATTTATATATATATACTAAAGAGCAAAGCCGAAAACATAAGAAAAACTTTAGAATTTAAAACGAAAGTTGCAAAATAACCTGAAGATCAAAACGCGCAACGCAGCAGTTATGAAAATTCAGAATTCACATTCTATTAAGAAGAGACTGAAGCAAAAAAAAATGTTTTTAACTCATTCCAAGTACAAAATAGAAAAGCTTATGTATTGACCGGTGTGAGTAAAAAGAGAAACAAAGAAAAAACAACTAAATGCAGAAAGTGTCGAGAATACTGAGCCTTGGCTTTATCAAGGACCAGCAAAAACTCTGCATTTTCTCACTTCCACAAAGACCTATTTGGAAATGGGTTTCTGCAAAGTCATAGATGCAAGTAATAAGCCCACCAAAAAAATTTTTCTAAAAATATATATATGTCATGTCCTCCGCAGAGTTGTATGACCAAGCTTTAGTTAACAATTTAGCTTGTATCCATAACCTTCCTGGCCCGACCCATGCTCTTCATCTGTTACTATTAAACAGAAAGAAGATAATTATAGAAAACTCAAGTTGTAAGAGTGACATAATGAACCAGAAATAATGTTCAGTAATAACAAATTGCCTAGTTCGCCTGAGAGAGAATTTAAACCTGAATATTTGTTATTACTGAACATTATTTCTGGTTCATTATGTCACTCTTACAACTTGAGTTTTCTATAATTATCTTCTTTCTTTTAATAGTAACAGATGAAGAGCATGGGTCGGGCCGGGAAGGTTATGGATACAAGCTAAATTGTTAACTAAAGCTTGGTCATACAACTCTGCGGAGGACATGACATACATATATTTAAAAAAAAAAATTTGGTGGGCTTATTACTTGCATCTATGACTTTGCAGAAACCCATTTCCAAATAGGTCTTTGGAAGTGAGAAAATGCAGAGTTTTTGCTGGTCCTTGATAGCCAAGGCTCAGTATTCTCGACACTTTCTGCATTCAGTTGTTTTTTCTTTGTTTCTCTTTTTACTCACACCGGTCAATACATAACCTTTTCTATTTTGTACTTGGAATGAGTTAAAACATTTTTTTTGCTTCAGTCTCTTCTTAATAGAATATATATATATATATATATATATATATATATATTCTATAAAGAAGATACCTAAGCAAAAAAATACATATATAATTTTGACTCACACCTAGTACAACATAGAAAAGGTTATGTATCTACCTGTGTGAGCAAAAGGAAAAAAGATAAAAAAATAAAATAAAACAACTGAATGTAGAAGGTGTCGAGAATACTGAGCCTTGGCTTTATCAAGGACCAGCAAAAACTCTGCATTTTCTCACTTCCACAAAGACCTAGTTGGAAATGGGTTTCTGCAAGGCCATAGATGCAAGTAACATTCCCACCTAAAATAGTTTAAAAAATATATATATAAGTCATGTCCTCCTTAGAGTTGCATGACCTAGCACTAGTTAACAATTTCGCTTGCATCCATTAACCTTCCTGGCCCGACCCATACTCTTCATCTGTTACTATTAAACAGAGAGAAGAAGATTAAAGAGAACTCAAGCTGTGAGAGTGACATAATAATTAGAAATGATTTTCAGCCATAACGAAATTCCAAGTTCGTTTGAGAGAGAATTTAAACCTGAAAAACAATGCAAAAGAAATCCAAATTTTACATTGCAATTAAAAAAGGAAATGTTAATTTATAACGAACAGATTTTTGAAAGAAAACTTGAGTCTAAAACCCCCTACTCTACAACTTATGACAGCACGAAAACGAGAATAAGCTAAAGATAATATTTAACTAAAGAAAACTTTGTGAAAGTTATATACCTTAAACAGTTAGTTGCAATATGTACAAAGTATTTCAGCAGTGCTTTAAGTGCATAATTAATTAGTTATTAAGAACTTAACTACTTTGAAAAAACAGCGCATAGACAGCGCATAGAAAAGGAACAAGCTTAGCCATCTTCTGTTCCTAGGTACCCCAAAAGACGCTCAAAGTTACAAAGAAAAGAAAGAGTTAAAACCCGCAAAAATGTTAACAGACAAACCAATGCCTAAAAGCTGAAAAGCTAAAAAACGACAGAGAAAAGGTACATGAAGTACAAACATTGAACTTATAAAACCTAGAACCCAAAAACAAGGAAGAGAGCTTACCTCTTGTGTTACAAAAACTTTTCTCCTCACAAGAGAAGAACATGGCTGACCTCTTCCGCCACTCCCTAGACGCTGGGGGGCAGTGAGGGTGGGGCTGATGGCCTCCTCATACAGCAAGAAACCAACGCGCGGAGATTTTAACCAGAGAAAAAAATATATAAACTTAAGACTGTGGATCTGTATGATCAGAAAGAGCAGAATTAACTCTCCAGAATACATGAGAAATATTATAAAATACACGAGCAGTTTATTTAATAATCTTTGCATGTATTAAATCACCTTAGTGAGCTTCTATAGATTAATCAGAATCTTAGAATCCCCGGAGGACCGGACTAGGCTGCCATCTGATGCTGACCTTGGCTACGTACAATGGACGCTCCCTATCTTCTGATTCAAGGCTTCTTGAATTGGAAGAGGAACTACAAAGGATCAAGTGGGACATCGTGGGGCTAAGTGAGGTAAGGAGAAAAGGAGAAGATCTCATCGAACTGAAAAGTGGACATCTCTTCTACTATCGTGGGACAGATACTGGCAGAACTAGTGGTGTTGGATTTATAATAAACAAGAAACTGAAGGATAAAGTTGTAGAAGTTGAAAGTTCCTCTGACAGAGCTGCACGACTTCTTATCCAACTCTCGAAAAGATACCAGGCTCAGATTATTCAAACTTATGCACCCACCACAAGTCATCCTGAAGAAGAAATTGAAGAATTTTATGAGGAAATTTGTCATCTAAATAATAAACGTAAGCAGCACTTGAAAATAATTATGGGAGATTTCAATGCAAAAATAGGGCAACGGCAACAGAATGAAACTTCAGTAGGTAAATTCGGTCACGGCAACAGAAACCAGCGTGGAAATACTCTCGTTGAGTTTGCAGAGGCAGAAGGGTTTTTCATCTTGAACTCCTTCTTCAAGAAAAAGCCACACAGGAAATGGACATGGAGACATCCAAATGGGACGACAAGTGAAATTGATTTTATTATGTGTAACAAAAAATTCGTCATAGAAGACTGCAGTGTGCTAAACAAGTTCAACACAGGTAGTGACCATAGATTGGTGAGATGTAAGATGCACCTCAACACTAAACTTGAACGTGGCAAGCTCATAAGACAAACAAAATGTATTGACATAACCAACCTTAAAAAACACCATAATACCTTCAAGTTGGAACTGAAGAACATGTTCTCTGCTTTAGAAGGCCTAACATCGGAAGAAGTGGACATCTCTGAAGTTAACAGAAAAGTAACCAAAGCTCTTATGGAAACAGCAACAAAATTAGCTGGGTCTAAGAACAAGTTGCATGTAAATAAATTATCAGGAAAAACGAAAATGTTGATGCAAAAAAGAAGAGAGATGAGGACAACTAAAGAAGATGTGACTTCCAAAGTGGAATATATAGAGCTATGCAAGACAGTAAGAAAAAGTATCACTGAAGACGTAAGAAAATTCAACTGTGAACTAGTGAGGAAAGCAATTGAAAACAACCAAAGCCTAAAGATAGCAAAGGGACATCTCAGTAATGGAAGAAAACAGATTATGGCACTGAGAAAAGAAGATGGTTCTGTAACAAGAAATAGAGGCGAAATTTTGACAAGAGTGAAAGATTTCTACTCCAAATTATATGAAAGGGATGATACATGCACTCCAGACATCATGAAAGATACCAGTACCAGAGTTCCTCCAGTACTTCCAGCAGAAGTTGCACATGCGATCAAGAACATGAAGCCGGGAAAAGCTCCAGGAGAAGATGGAATTACTGTAGACATCATACAAGAAGCAAGTGGAGAAATCGAAACAGTACTCGCCCAAATTTTCACTCGATGCCTTAATGAAGGAAAGATTCCTGAGGATTGGAACACAGCTACAATGATCCTGCTACATAAGAAAGGTGACATTGAGGATCTCGGAAACTACAGACCTATCAGCCTCCTATCAGTTGTTTATAAAATCTTCACTAAAGTTCTTTCACGCCGCTTGAAGGTAACACTGGACATGGCTCAACCGAGAGAACAAGCTGGATTCAAGAGTGGCTACAGCACAATAGATCATATCCACGTGCTGAGAGAACTAATTGAAAGAGCGAGGGAATATGAACTTCCATTGTGCATGGCTTTTATCGATTATGAAAAAGCCTTTGATTCGGTGAAACCATCAGCAGTTACAATGGCTCTGAAAACCTGCGGTATTGAAGATGCATACATTAATATTATTAATAACATCTATGAAAATGCAAGTGCAAAGATTAGGCTGTTTGAAAATACAACACACGTAAAAATTGGAAAGGGAGTGAGACAAGGTGACACCATATCTCCGAAGCTCTTTAATGCCACATTGGAGGGTGTTTTTCAGTCGCTGAGCTGGGAAAACAAGGGGATAAAGATTAATGGAGATTATCTAACCCACCTACGTTTTGCTGATGACGTAGTCATTTTTGCAACTACCCCATCAGAGCTGCAGAGTATGATCCAGGAGCTTGCTGACAAGAGTAAAGAAGTTGGATTAAAAATGAACTTTCAGAAGACAAAAGTGATGTTTAATGCTTTTACAAGAAATGAAGATTTATCGATTGATGGAGAAAGCTGGAGATAACAGACACGTACGTTTATCTTGGACAGCAGATATCAAGTGAGGGTCACATTGATGAAGAAATTAATCGGCGTACCAAACTTGCCTGGAGAGCTTTTGGAAGAAACAGCATAATTTTCAAGAGCAATATGCCATTATGTCTTAAAAGAAAAGTGTTTGATCAATGCATCCTTCCAGTGCTTACGTATGGTGCAGAGACGTGGACCTTAACTAAAAGAGACATACAAAGGCTGCAGACAACTCAAAGTAGCATGGAGAGGTGCATGCTCGGTGTAACCAGGAGAGATAAGAAGAGGAACTCGTGGATCCGAAAAATGACAAGAGTGGAAGACATCATGATCAGAGTTAAATCCCTGAAATGGCAATGGGCTGGACATACTGCCAGAAGGACAGATCATCGATGGACAGCCGAAATTTTAGATTGGATTCCAAGGGACAGGAAAAGACCCAGAAGAAGACCACATGGGAGATGAGTGGATGAAATTCGAAAGTATGCAGGGGTGGCATGGAGGAGACTGGCACAAGACAGGCCGTTGTGGAGGAAACTTGGGGAGACCTTCGTCCAGCAGTGGATTGATAATGGATGACAATGATGATGATGCTGATGATGATGATGATATATATATATATATATATATATATATATATATATATATATATATCCCTTTCATATAATTTGGAGTAGAAATCTTTCACTCTTGTCAAAATTTCGCCTCTATTTCTTGTTACAGAACCATCTTCTTTTCTCAGTGCCATAATCTGTTTTCTTCCCTTACTGAGATGTCCCTTTGCTATCTTTAGGCTTTGGTCGTTTTCAATTGCTTTCCTCACTAGTTCACAGTTGAATTTTCTTACGTCTTCAGTGATACTTTTTCTTACTGTCTTGCATAGCTCTATATATTCCACTTTGGAAGTCACATCTTCTTTAGTTGTCCTCATCTCTCTTCTTTTTGCATCAACATTTTCGTTTTTCCTGATAATTTGTTTACATGCAACTTGTTCTTAGACCCAGCTAATTTTGTTGCTGTTTCCATAAGAGCTTTGGTTACTTTTCTGTTAACTTCAGAGATGTCCACTTCTTCCGATGTTAGGCCTTCTAAAGCAGAGAACCTGTTCTTCAGTTCCAACTTGAAGGTATTATGGTGTTTTTTAAGGTTGGTTATGTCAAAAGATTTTGTTTGTCTTATGAGCTTGCCACGTTCAAATTTGGTGTTGAGGTGCATCTTACATCTCACCAATCTATGGTCACTACCTGTGTTGAACTTGTTTAGCACACTGCAGTCTTCTATGACGAATTTTTTGTTACACATAATAAAATCAATTTCACTTCTCGTCCCATTTGGATGTCTCCATGTCCATTTCCTGTGTGGCTTTTTCTTGAAGAAGGAGTTCAAGATGAAAAACCCTTCTGCCTCTGCAAACTCAACGAGAGTATTTCCACGCTGGTTTCTGTTGCCGTGACCGAATTTACCTACTGAAGTTTCATTCTGTTGCCGTTGCCCTATTTTTGCATTGAAATCTTCCTGAGGATTGGAACACCGCTACAATGATCCTGCTACATAAGAAAGGTGACATTGAGGATCTCGGAAACTACAGACCTATCAGCCTCCTATCAGTAGTTTATAAAATCTTCACTAAAGTTCTTTCACACCGCTTGATGGTAACACTGGACATGGCTCAACCGAGAGAACAAGCTGGATTCAGGAGTGGCTACAGCACAATAGATCATATCCACGTACTGAGAGAACTAATTGAAAGAGCGAGGGAATATGAACTTCCATTGTGCATGGCTTTTATCGATTATGAAAAAGCCTTTGATTCGGTGAAACCATCAGCAGTTACAATGGCTCTGAAAACCTGCGGTATTGAAGATGCATACATTAATATTATTAATAACATCTATGAAAATGCAAGTGCAAAGATTCGGCTGTTTGAAAATACAACACACATAAAAAAATGGAAAGGGAGTGAGACAAGGTGACACCATATCTCCGAAGCTCTTTAATGCCACATTGGAGGGTGTTTTTCAGTCGCTGAGCTGGGAAAACAAAGGGATAAAGATTAATGGAGATTATCTAACCCACCTTCGTTTTGCTGATGACGTAGTCATTTTTGCAACTACCCCATCAGAGCTGCAGAGTATGATCCAGGAACTTGCTGACAAGAGTAAAGAAGTGGGATTAAAAGTGAACTTTCAGAAGACAAAAGTGATGTTCAATGCTTTTACAAGAAATGAAGATTTATTGATTGATGGACAAAAGCTGGAGATAACAGACACGTACGTTTATCTTGGACAGCAGATATCAAGTGAGGGTCACATTGATGAAGAAATTAATCGGCGTACAAAACTTGCCTGGAGAGCTTTTGGAAGAAACAACATAATTTTCAAGAGCAATATGCCATTATGTCTTAAAAGAAAAGTGTTTGATCAATGCATCCTTCCAGTGCTTACGTATGGTGCAGAGACGTGGACCTTAACTAAAAGAGATATACAAAGACTGCAGACAACTCAAAGAAGCATGGAGAGGTGCATGCTTCGTGTAACCAGGAGAGATAAGAAGAGGAACTCGTGGATCCGAAAAATGACAAGAGTGGAAGACATCATGATTAGAGTTAAATCCCTGAAATGGCAATGGGCTGGACATACTGCCAGAAGGACAGATCATCGATGGACAGCCGAAATTTTAGATTGGATTCCAAGGGACAGGAAAAGACCCAGAAGAAGACCACATGGGAGATGGGTGGATGAAATTCGAAAGTATGCAGGGGTGACATGGAGGAGACTGGCACAAGACAGACCGTTGTGGAGGAAACTTGGGGAGACCTTCGTCCAGCAGTGGATTGATAATGGTTGACAATGATGATGATGATGATGATATATATATATATATATATATATATATATATATATATATATATACTATAAAGATACCTAAGCAAAAAAATACAGATATAATTTTGACTCACACCTAGTACAACATAGAAAAGGTTATGTATCTACCTGTGTGAGTAAAAGGAGAAAAGAAAAAAAAAAAAAAAAATAAAATAAAACAACTGAATGTAGAAGGTGTCGAGAATACTGAGCCTTGGCTTTATCAAGGACCAGCAAAAACTCTGCATTTTCTCACTTCCACAAAGACCTAGTTGGAAATGGGTTTCTGCAAGGCCATAGATGCAAGTAATATTCCCACCTAAAATAGTTTCAAAAATATATATATATAAGTCATGTCCTCCGTAGAGTAGCATGACCTAGCACTAGTTAACAATTTCGCTTGCATCCATTAACCTTCATGGCCCGACCCATGCTCTTCATCTGTTACTATTAAACAGAGAGAAGAAGATTAAAGAGAACTCAAGCTGTGAGAGTGACATAATAAATAGAAATGATTTTCAGCTATAACGAAATTCCAAGTTCGTTTGAGAGAGAATTTAAACCTGAAAAACAAATTTTACATTGCAATTAAAAAAGGAAATGTTAATTTATAACGAACAGATTTTTGAAAGAAAACTTGAGTCTAAAACCCCCTACTCTACAACTTATGACAGCACGAAAACGAGAATAAATTAAAGATAATAATTAACTAAAGAAAACTTTGTGAAAGTTATATACCTTAAACAGTTAGTTGCAATATGTACAAAGTATTTCAGCAGTGCTTTAAGTGCATAATTAATTAGTTATTAAGAACTTAACTACTTTGAAAAAACAGCGCATAGACAGCGCATAGAAAAGGAACAAGCTTAGCCATCTTCTGTTCCTAGGTACCACAAAAGACGCTCAAAGTTACAAAGAAAAGTAAGAGTTAAAACCCGCATAAATGTTAACAGACAAACCAATGCTTAAAAGCTGAAAAGCTAAAAAACGACAGAGAAAAGGTACATGAAGTACAAACATTGAACTTATAAAACCTAGAACCCAAAAACAAGGAAGAGAGCTTACCTCTTGAGTTGCAAAAACTTTTCTCCTCACAAGAGGAGAACATGGCTGACCTCTTCCGCCACTCCCTAGATGCTGGGGGGCAGTGAGGGTGGGGCTGATGGCCTCCTCATACAGCAAGAAACCAATGCGCGGAGATTTTAACCAGAGAAAAAAATATATAAACTTAAGACTGTGGATCTGTATGATCAGAATGAGCAGAATTAACTCTCCAGAATACATGAGAAATATTATAAAATACACGAGCAGTTTATTTAATAATCTTTGCATGTATTAAATCACCTTAGTGAGCTTCTATAGATTAACCAGAATCTTATTAATTTTAATGTTGGTTTTACTATTTTTAGTATAGCTATCCTAGTGATGAATAACTAGTTTTCTTTTTTTATTTTTTTTTTTTTTTTTTTTTTTTTTTTATTTTTTTTTATTTTCTTTTATAAACAGATTTTTAAGCTTTTTTTGTGATTTTGTTTATATTATTTAATTTTTTTGTTTTAATAGGACCGTCATATCCATAGCACTAAGGTTCCTTTAGGTAGTTAATAGGCATCCTCTAGCCAACTTCCTTACGGCTTTGATTGGTCAGAATCATATTATTAACTGTGTAGAAAATTAAAGCAGATCTGCCAACCTTACTCTATTATTCAGAATAATTTTTCTTAAAGTTCTTTTGATGAAAGAAGAAGGAATTTCGTTCTCTAGAAAACTTTCTAATAGTGTAATGTTTGTACTTCATGTACCTTTTCTCTGTCGTTTTTTAGCTTTTCAGCTTTTAAGCATTGGTTTGTCTGTTAACATTTATGCGGGTTTTAACTCTTACTTTTCTTTGTAACTTTGAGCGTCTTTTGTGGTACCTAGGAACAGAAGATGGCTAAGCTTGTTCCTTTTCTATGCGCTGTCTATGCGCTGTTTTTTCAAAGTAGTTAAGTTCTTAATAACTAATTAATTATGCACTTAAAGCACTGCTGAAATACTTTGTACATATTGCAACTAACTGTTTAAGGTATATAACTTTCACAAAGTTTTCTTTAGTTAATTATTATCTTTAATTTATTCTCGTTTTCGTGCTGTCATAAGTTGTAGAGTAGGGGGTTTTAGACTCAAGTTTTCTTTCAAAAATCTGTTCGTTATAAATTAACATTTCCTTTTTTAATTGCAATGTAAAATTTGTTTTTCAGGTTTAAATTCTCTCTCAAACGAACTTGGAATTTCGTTATAGCTGAAAATCATTTCTATTTATTATGTCACTCTCACAGCTTGAGTTCTCTTTAATCTTCTTCTCTCTGTTTAATAGTAACAGATGAAGAGCATGGGTCGGGCCATGAAGGTTAATGGATGCAAGCGAAATTGTTAACTAGTGCTAGGTCATGCTACTCTACGGAGGACATGACTTATATATATATATTTTTGAAACTATTTTAGGTGGGAATATTACTTGCATCTATGGCCTTGCAGAAACCCATTTCCAACTAGGTCTTTGTGGAAGTGAGAAAATGCAGAGTTTTTGCTGGTCCTTGATAAAGCCAAGGCTCAGTATTCTCGACACCTTCTACATTCAGTTGTTTTATTTTATTTTTTTTTCTTTTCTCCTTTTACTCACACAGGTAGATACATAACCTTTTCTATGTTGTACTAGGTGTGAGTCAAAATTATATCTGTATTTTTTTGCTTAGGTATCTTTATAGTATGTGAATTCTGAATTTTCAAAACTGCTGCGTTGCGCGTTTTGATTTTCAGGTTATTTTGCACCCTTCATTTTAAATTCTAAAATTTTTTTCCTTAGTCTTCAGTTTTGCTCTTAAGTATATATATATATATATATATATATATATATATATATATATATATATATATTCTAATAGCTTTGTTTTTAACCTCAGTGTCCTGTGTAAGTGCATTTAAATTATCTTGTTGCAAAATTTCTTTCAGGGTGACGACGAAATGAGCAACCTAACTGACTTCGAAAGAGGGCTAAGTGTTGGCGGCCGGCTAGTTGGTGTTTCCGTGACAACAGTCGCCAGAGTAGTGGAGGTACCGAGAACTGTCTAGCGCCGTGACAGTATACTGTGTTCGTGGCAAAACCTCGTCTGCAAAACACAAGAGCGACCGGAAAACGACCCTGACTGATAGAGACAGGAGAGCATTAAAGAGGACTGTAACCCGTAATAAAAAGACCACGGGGCCGAAAATTCGTGCGGAGCTTAATTTGCATAGGGACACCAGTATCAAGGAAAACAGTGCGGAGGGAAGTGCATAAACAAGGTATTCCTGGCAGACCTGCTATTGCAAAACCTCTGGTGATCCAGGTGAATGCACAACGGCGACGGCAGTGGTGCCAGGAGTACACAACGTGGACTGCCGATGCATGGAAGCGTGTAATGTGGTCGGATGAATCCACATTCACACTATTTTCTACCGCAGGATGTGTTTACATGTGGAGAACGCCGTCAGAAGCATACAACCCAGACAGTCTGCTTGCAACAGTGCAGCATGGTGGTGGTTCTGTCATGCTCTGGGCGGTCATATCGTGGTTTTCAGCAGGTCCCCTGATCACCTTGAAAGGAGGGATTAGTGGCAGGGCACATAAAACCATTTTGGCCAACCAAGTCCATCCAACGACTCAGGCATTGTTTCCTGCAGGGGATGCATTTATCAAGATGATAACGCCCCAATTCACAGAACTCGGAATGTCCAATCATGGTTTGAGGAACATGAAGAAGACCTTTCACACCTTCCTTGGCCTCCCCAATCACCAGACTTAAACAACATCGAGCCACTGTGGTCTGTGTTGGAAAAAAAGAGTAAGATCCCGTTATCTTCCTTTTATACCTCTCAAGGACCTGGAGTAGTTTCTGCATATATGTATCATCATCATCATCATCATCATTGTCAACCATTAACAATCCATTGCTGGAAGAAGGTCTCCCCAAGTTTCCTCCACAACGGTCTTGTCTTGTGCCACTCTCCTACAAGTCACTCCCGCACACTTTCAAATTTCATCCACCCATCTTCCATGTGGTCTTCTGCTGGGTCTTTTCCTGTCCCTTGGAATCTAATCTAAAATTTCGGCTGTCCATCGATGGTCTGTCCTTCTGGCAGTATGTCCAGCCCATTGCCATTTCAGGGATTTAACTCTGATCATGATGTCTTCCACTCTTGTCATTTTTAGGATCCATGAGTTCCTCTTCTTATCTCTCCTGGTTACAATAAGCATGCACCTCTCCATGCTTCTTTGACTTGTCTGCAGCCTTTGTATGTCTCTTTTAGTTAAGGTCCACGTCTCTGCACCATACGTAAGCACTGAAAGGATGCATTGATCAAACACTTTTCTTTTAAGACAATGGCATACTGCTCTTCAAAATTATGCTGTTTCTTCCAAAAGCTCTCCAGGCAAGTTCTCTACGCCGATTAATTTCTTCATCAATGCGATCCTCACTTGATATCTGCTGTCCAAGATAAACCAACGTGTCTGTTATCTCCAGCTTTTCTCCATTAATCGATAAATCTTCATTTCTTGTAAAAGCATTGAACATCACTTTTGTCTTCTGAAAGATCATTTTTAATCCCACTTCTTTACTCTTGTCAGCAAGTTCCTGGATCATACACTGCAGCTCTGATGGGGTAATTGCAAAAATGACTACGTCATCAGCAAAACGAAGATGGGTTAGATAATCACCATTAATCTTTATCCCTTTGTTTTCCCAGTTCAGTGATTGAAAGACATTTTCCAATATGGCATTAAAGAGTATCGGAGATATGGTGTCACTTTGTCTCACTCCCTTTCCAATTTTTATGTGTGTTGTATTTTCAAACAGCCGAATCTTTGCACTTGCATTTTCATAGATGTTATTAATAATATTAATGTATACATCTTCAACAATGCAGGATTTCAGAGCCATTGTAGCTGCTGATGGTTTCACCGAATCAAAGGCTTTTTCATAATCGATAAAAGCCATGCACAATGGAAGTTCATATTCCCTTGCTCTTTCAATTAGTTCTCTCAGTACATGGATATGATCTATTGTGCTGTAGCTATTCCTGAATCCAGCTTGTTCTCTCGGTTTAGCCATGTCCAGTGTTACCTTCAAGCGGTGTGAAAGAACTTTAGTGAAGATTTTATAAACCACTGATAGGAGGCTGATAGGTCTGTAGTTCCTGAGATCCTCAATGTCACCTTTCTTATGTAGCAGGATCATTGTAGCGTTGTTCCAATCCTCAGGAATCTTCCCTTCATTAAGGCATCGAGTGAAAATTTGGGCGAGTACTGTTTCAATTTCTCCACTTGCTTCTTGTATGATGTCTACAGTAATTCCATCTCCTACTGGAGCTTTTCCCCGCTTCATGTTCTTGATTGCATGTGCAACTTCTTCTGGGAGGACTGGAAGAACTCTGGTACTGGTACCTTTCATGATGTCTGGATATATATATATAAACCCAGAAGACCATATGGGAGATCGGTGAATGAAATTCGAAAGCATGCAGTGAGTGACATGGAGGAGATTGGCGGAAGATAGACCGCTGTGGAAGAAACCTATATAAATATATCATTCATCATCATCATCATTGTCAACCATTATCAATCCACTGCTGGACGAAGGTCTCCCCAAGTTTCCTCCACAACGGTCTGTCTTGTGCCAGTCTCCTCCATGTCACTCCCGCATATTTACGAATTTCATCCACCCATCTCCCATGTGGTCTTTTTCTGGGTCTTTTCCTGTCCCTTGGAATCCAATCTAAAATTTCGCCTGTCCATCTGGCAGTATGTCCAGCCCATTGCCATTTCAGGGATTTAACTCTGATCATGATGTCTTCCACTCTCGTCATTTTTCGGATCCACGAGTTCCTCTTCTTATCTCTCCTGGTTATACCAAGCATGCACCTCTCCATGCTTCTTTGAGTTTTCTGCAGCCTTTGTATGTCTCTTTTAGTTAAGGTCCACGTCTCTGCACCATACGTAAGCACTGGAAGGATGCATTGATCAAACACTTTTCTTTTAAGACATAATGGCATATTGCTCTTGAAAATTATGCTGTTTCTTCCAAAAGCTCTCCAGGCAAGTTTTGTACGCCGATTAATTTCTTCATCAATGTGACCCTCACTTGATATCTGCTGTCCAAGATAAACATATGTATCTGTTATCTCCAGTTTTTCTCCATCAATCGATAAATCTTCATTTCTTGTAAAAGCATTGAACATCACTTTTGTCTTCTGAAAGTTCATTTTTAATCCCACTTCTTTACTCTTGTCAGCAAGTTCCTGGATCATACTCTGCAGCTCTGATGGGGTAGTTGCAAAAATGACTACGTCATCAGCAAAACGAAGGTGGGTTAGATAATCTCCATTAATCTTTATCCCTTTGTTTTCCCAGTTCAGTGATTGAAAGACATTTTCCAATGTGGCATTAAAGAGCTTCGGAGAT
Source organism: Macrothele yani (assembly GCA_039090855.1). Lineage (NCBI taxonomy): Eukaryota > Metazoa > Arthropoda > Arachnida > Araneae > Macrothelidae > Macrothele > Macrothele yani. The sequence goes on along the minus strand of CM077024.1, from coordinate 138,630,914 downwards.
ATGGTGTCACCTTGTCTCACTCCCTTTCCAATTTTTATGTGTGTTGTATTTTCAAACAGCCGAATCTTTGCACTTGCATTTTCATAGATATTATTAATAATATTAATGTATGCATCTTCAATACCGCAGGATTTCAGAGCCGTGGTAACTGCTGATGGTTTCACCGAATCAAAGGCTTTTTCATAATCGATAAAAGCCATGCACAATGGAAGTTCATATTCCCTCGCTCTTTCAATTAGTTCTCTCAGTACGTGGATATGATCTATTGTGCTGTAGCCACTCCTGAATCCAGCTTGTTCTCTCGGTTGAGCCATGTCCAGTGTTACCTTCAAGCGGTGTGAAAGAACTTTAGTGAAGATTTTATAAACCACTGATAGGAGGCTGATAGGTCTGTAGTTCCTGAGATCCTCAATGTCACCTTTTTTATGTAGCAGGATCATTGTAGCGTTGTTCGAATCCTCAGGAATCTTCCCTTCATTAAGGCATCGAGTGAAAATTTGGGCGAGTACTGTTTCAATTATTCCACTTGCTTCTTGTATGATGTCTATAGTAATTCCATCTTCTCCTGGAGCTTTCCCCCGCTTTATGTTCTTGATTGCATGAGCAACTTCTGCTGGGAGGACTGGAAGAACTCTGGTACCTTTCATGATGTCTGGAGTACATGTATCATCCCTTTCATATAATTTGGAGTAGAAATCTTTCACTCTTGTCAAAATTTCGCCTCTATTTCTTGTTATAGAACCATCTTCTTTTCTCAGAGCCATAATCTGTTTTCTTCCCTTACTGAGATGTCCCTTTGCTATCTTAAGGCTTTGGTTGTTTTCAATTGCTTTCCTCACTAGCTCACAGTTGAATTTCCTTACGTCTTCAGTGATACTTTTTCGTGTTGTCTTGCATAGCTCTATATATTCCACTTTGGAAGTCACATCTTCTTTAGTTGTCCTCATCTCTCTTCTTTTTTGCATCAACATTTTGGTTTTTCCTGATAATTTGTTCACATGTAACTTGTTCTTAGACCCAGCTAATTTTGTTGCTGTTTCCATTAGAGCTTTGGTTACTTCTCTGTTAACTTCCGAAATATCCACTTCTTCCGATGTTAGGCCTTCTAAAGCAGAGAATCTGTTCTTCAGTTCCAACTTGAAAGTATTATGGTGTTTTTTAAGGTTGGTTATGTCAATACATTTTGTTTGTCTTATGAGCTTGCCACGTTCCAGTTTAGTGTTGAGGTGCATCTTACATCTCACCAATCTATGGTCACTACCTGTGTTGAACTTGTTCAGCACACTGCAGTCTTCGATGACGAATTTTTTGTTACACATAATAAAATCAATTTCACTTGTCGTCCCAATTGGATGTCTCCATGTCCATTTCCTGTGTGGCTTTTTATTGAAAAAGGAGTTCAAGATGAAAAATCCTTCTGCCTCTGCAAACTCAACGAGAGTATTTCCACGCTGGTTTCTGTTGCCGTGACCGAATTTACCTACTGAAGTATCATTCTGTTGCCGTTGCCCTATTTTTGCATTGAAATCTCCCATAATTATCTTCAAGTGCTGCTTACCTTTATTATTTAGATGACGAATTTCCTCATAAAATTCTTCAATTTCTTCTTCAGGATGACTTGTGGTGGGTGCATAAGTTTGAATAATCTGAGCCTGGTATCTTCTCGATAGTTGGATAACGAGTCGTGCAGCTCTGTCAGAGGAACTTTCAACTTCTACCACTTTATCCTTCAGTTTCTTGTTTATTATAAATCCAACACCACTAGTTCTGCCAGTATCTGTCCCACGATAGTAGAAGAGATGTCCACTTTTCAGTTCAATGAGATCTTCTCCTTACCTCACTTAGCCCGACGATGTCCCACTTGATCCTTTGTAGTTCCTCTTCCAATTCAAGAAGCCTTGAATCAGAAGATAGGGAGCGTCCGTTATAGGTAGCCAAGGTCAGCATCAAATGGCAGCCTAGTCCGGTCCTCCGGGGATTCTTAGCACCCTCTGCCTTCATGTCGCACTGGCCGCTGCCTTGGCCAGGTACATTCCAGCTGCCGGAGACTGAGGGCCAAGATTTAAGTTGTAGAGTCATTTTGGAGGTGTTTGGCCATAACTCACCACGCTGGCCAAGCGGGTTGGTGAGTGTGGGATAGCATTTCCTCTGATCCCGATGGTATAGTTATACCGCTATTGGCGGTCGTCAGAGCCCCTTTAGTGGGAACAGGATGCACCACGAGAAGGCGGGGTTGACATTTGTCAAGGAGAGGCTGTGATGTTACGCATCACCTGACCTTACATCCCAATATATCATTATATATGTATATATACACTATCTACCAACAAGTAATTGGACACCCCTGCCATCGACGATATCTGCGGTTCTGATACACGTCACGGCCGCCGCCGTTAAATATCGTGTGGGAAACAACAACGCAACCAGTCGCATGCAAGATGTCACGCAGTTCGGAGCTCTCTGATTTCGAGAAAGGTGTAATCGTCGGGTATCAGAGAAATGACCGATCCATACGTGACATATCCAGCGAGTTGAAGTACCCAAAATCGACAGTGGCCTACGTGATTGGCAAGTGGAAGATGAGAGGTGATTGTTGGAATGTGCCCCGACCCGGCAGTCCCACAAAACTGGGAGTTAGAGACCGACGGGTGCTGGCCAGAGAAATTCGGAAGAACCGCACCAAATCGATGGGCCACATCCGCGAGGAGTTTCAACAGGCATCCGGAAGTGTTCTTTCGATGAATACCATCCGTAAGGAAGCCCATCTGCTCGGTTATCATGGACGTGCTGCCCCCACAAGCCTTTGATCACCAAGCCCAATAGCGCTCCTCGGCTAAAGTGGTGAACAGTGGAAACAGGTTCTCTGGAGCGACAAATCAAGGTTCATCCTCTACCGTTCGGATGGCAGGGTCTGGGTTTGGCGCCTGCCTAGAGAACGTCTCCTGCCGGAATGTATTGTACCAACTGTAAAGTTCGGCGGCGGTGGAATTACGCTATGGAGGTGTTTCTCCTGGTATAGCACGAGAACCTTGGTCGCAATTCCTGGTAGACTCAACGCCGAGACCTACGGCACCATTTTGGATGACCATGCGCTTCCTACGTTGTGGCAGTTTTACGGGGTGGACCCATGTTACTTTCAGGATGACAATGCCACCTGCCATGTTGCGAGGTCCACCATGGCTTGGTATGGTGACAATGGGGTTAATCCAATGGACTGGCCTGCGCAGAGCCCGGACCTTAACCCTATCGAGTACCTCTGGGACGAGTTGGAACGTCGACTTAAGGGGTGCCCCCACCGTCCGAAATCGGTGAAGGAACTTACCTGTCTTATCCAAGCCGAGTGGAAGAAAATACCGCTAGCTGTCGTACAACGCCTGGTTGAGAGTATGCCCCAGAGGGTCACAGCTGTAATAGCCGCTCGTGGAGGCTCCACCAACTATTGAAGGTGAATAAACTTCGTTTTCCTTTGCTATCACATGTGTCCAATTACTTGTTGGTAGATAGTGTATATATATATATATATATATATATATATATATATATATATAGTATAAGATGGAATTCAGGTACCTTCACAAACAACTACAAACAGGGGAACCCCCCCCCAATCAAATTCCCACTCAAACCTCACAGAACAAAGCAAAAACCTCTTAAAATAAAATATACCTAAAAAAGTTGAAACTTACCACAACACTCGGAACAAGAATCAAAACCCAGCATGTCGTACTCTTCAGGGGAACACCGTCGCGTAAGCAGTGTCTTTTCGTAAATGGCAAAAAAGTCGCGAAACGCCAATAAACCCGCCATCGTGTTCTCTAAGCCACTGGGAATCTAGCCACTGTGGTCTGTGATTTTTCAGAAATAACCACAGCAGGAGCCAAAATATGAAAAAAAAAGAAAAAAAAAAAGAAAACAAGTTATGGCCAACCCCCTCCAAAATGACTCCACAACTTAAATCTTGGCCCTCAGTCTTCGGCAGCTGGAATGTACCTGGCCAAGGCAGCGGCCAGTGCGACATGAAGGCAGAGGGTGCTAAGAATCCCCGGAGGACCGGACTAGGCTGCCATCTGATGCTGACCTTGGCTACGTATAATGGACACTCCCTATCTTCTGATTCAAGGCTTCTTGAATTGGAAGAAGAACTACAAAGGATCAAGTGGGACATCGTCGAGCTAAATGAGGTAAGGAGAAAAGGAGAAGATCTCATTGAACTGAAAAGTGGACATCTCTTCTACTATCGTGGGACAGATACTGGCAGAACTAGAGGTGTTGGATTTATAATAAACAAGAAACTGAAGGATAACGTTGTAGAAATTGAAAGTTCCTCTGCACGACTCGTTATCCAACACTCAAGAAGATACAAGGCTCAGATTATTCAAACTTATGCACCCACCACAAGTTATCCTAAAGAAGAAATTGAAGAATTTTATGAGGAAATTCGTAATCTAAATAATAAAGGTAAGCAGCCCTTGAAGATAATTATGGGAGATTTCAATGCAAAAATAGGGCAACGGCAACAGAATGAAACTTCAGTAGGTAAATTCGGTCACGGCAACAGAAACCAGCGTGGAAATACTCTCGTTGAGTTTGCAGAGGCAGAAGGGTTTTTCATCTTGAGCTCCTTTTTCAAGAAAAAGCCACACAGGAAATGGACATGGAGACATCCAAATGGGACAAGTGAAATTGATTTTATTATGTGTAACAAAAAATTCGTCATAGAAGACTGCACTGTGCTAAACAAGTTCAACACAGGTAGTGACCATACATTGGTGAGATGTAAGATGCACCTCAACACTAAACTCGAACGTGGCAAGCTCATAAGACAAACAAAATGTATTGACATAACCAACCTTAAAAAACACCATAATACCTTTAAGTTGGAACTGAAGAACAGATTCTCTGCTTTAGAAGGCCTATCATCGGAAGAAGTGGATATTTTTGAAGTTAACAGAAAAGTAACCAAAGCTCTTATGGTAACAGCAACAAAATTAGCTGGGTCTAAGAAAAAGTTGCATGTGAACAAATTATCAAGAAAAACTAAAATGTTGATGCAAAAAAGAAGAGAGATGAGGACAACTAAAGAAGATGTGACTTCCAAAGTGGAATATATAGAGCTATGCCAGACAGTACGAAAAAGTATCACTGAAGACGTAAGGAAATTCAACTGTGAACTAGTGAGGAGAGCAATCGAAAACAACCAAAGCCTAAAGATAGCAAAGGGACATCCTTGTAAGGGAAGAAAACAGATTATGGCACTGAGAAAAGAAGATGGTTCTGTAACAAGAAATAGAGGCGAAATTTTGACAAGAGTGAAAGATTTCTACTCCAAGTTATATGAAAGGGATGACACCTGTACTCCAGACATCATGAAAGGTACCAGTACCAAAGTTCTTCCAGTCCTCCCAGCAGAAGTTGCACATGCAATCAAGAACATGAAGCGGGGAAAAGCTCCAGTAGGAGATGGAATTATTGTAGACATCATACAAGAAGCAAGTGGAGAAATCGAAACAGTACTCGCCCAAATTTTCACTCGATGCTTTAATGAAGGGAAGATTCCTGAGGATTCGAACAACGCTACAATGATTCTGCTACATAAAAAAGGTGACATTGAGGATTTCAGGAACTACAGACCTATCAGCCTCCTATCAGTGGTTTATAAAACCTTCACTAAAGTTCTATCACACCGCTTGAAGGTAACAATGGACATGGCTCAACCGAGAGAACAAGCTGGATTCAGGAGTGGCTACACCACAATAGATCGTATCCACGTACTGAGAGAACTAACTGAAAGAGCGAGGGAATATGAACTTCCATTGTGCATGGCTTTTACCGATTATGAAAAAGCCTTTGATTCGGTGAAACCATCAGCAATTACAATGGCTCTGAAATCCTGCGGTATTGAGGATACATACATTAATATTACACTGCCGGACAATTGCTAAGGACGGATGACAATAGCAACGTTAGCAACCACAAAATGGAAGGCAGGAAAATGTGGAAATTAGCATAAGTGCGGGATACAGTAAGACGTGTTGGGCGTATGCAAATTTTGGATTGCCGAACTTGTTCGTGACGTCATAGCGTTGATAAGAGATATAAAGGATTTGACGCGTATTGACCGTTGTTGTTCAAACGCAAAGTTGAAAGGGAAAGAATCAATTGACGAACTTGCAAGTTTCAGTATGTCTTCCCGACATCACCTAGATGATTTTACGCGTGGCCGTATTATTGGCAAGATTGAAGAAGGGCGAAAAATAACAGATGTTACCAGGGAGTTCGACGTCAGCCACAGTGTTGTTTCAAGGCTTTAGAAATCATTTCAAACAAATGGAGAGTGTAGCAAACGTCACGGGGGAGGTCGTGTTCGCAGTACGACACCTGCAGAAGATCGGTACATAGTGCTATCAACAAAAGACACCGGCGCATCACATCTAGTGAGGTAGCAAGTCAGTTTATGGCTGCTACTGGCAAGCAGATCTCCCGAAAAACGGTCGCCAGACGTTTGCATGAAGGAGGACTATACGCGCGCCGTCCTGTTGTGTGCATCCCATTGTACAGACGTCACCGTACCACCTGTTTGCAATGGTGTCATCAACATCGCAATTGGACTGATAACGACTGGTCTGCTGTCCTCTTCTCCGATGAGAGTAGATACAGTCTATCGTCTGATTGTCGACGACAACTGATCTGGCGTGATGGTGGTACTGCATATTGTCCAGCAAACATACAGGAAAGTGACCGATATCCGACATGTAGTGTCATGGTATGGGCTGGCATCATGATCAATGGCCGTACGTCCCTCTATGTGCTTCCAACTGGGACTATGACTGGCCAACGATACATTAGTGATGTTCTGCTACCTCATGTTCGCATGCTCCGTGTTGCTGTCGGTGATAGATTCATTTTCATGGACGACAACGCAACATGTCGTCGAACAGTCGCTGTCCAGGAGTGTCTTGAGAGCGAGGATATTCAACGCCTCGTATGGCCAGCACGTTCTCCAGATCTGAATCCCATTGAAAATGTGTGGGATGCTTTGGGAAGGAGTCTTGCTGGTCGCCAATGCCCTCCAATAAACAAGGACACCCTCATCCGTGCACTGACAGAGGAATGGGATAAATTACCCCAACAGCTGCATGATAATGTTGTGCAAAGCATGACACGACGTGTGGAATCTTGCATCGCCCTCCATGGTGGCCACATCCCGTATTGACATCTTACGCCGGAACGCCTGCGGACGGTAATTGCATTTTTTTCACGTTTACGTATTCTGCACAAAATGGCCTGTTTGTCCCTTGAACACGTTCCAAAGCCTTCTGGATTTCAGAGCACAATAAATTGTCTTTCTTGTAATGTCCTGGCATTCTGACATTATTTTATTTCACTTGGCATCCAACCACACTTACTTTTTTATGCGCTATATAGCCGTTTATGATCCGTCCTTAGCAATTGTCCAGCAGTGTATTAATAACATCTATGAAAATGCAAGTGCAAAGATTCGGCTGTTTGAAAATACAACACACATAAAAATTGGAAAGGGAGTGAGATAAGGTGACACCATATCTCCGAAGCTCTTTAATGCCACATTGGAAAATGTCTTTCAGTCACTGAACTGGGAAAACAAAGGGATAAAGATTAATGGAGATTATCTAACCCACCTTCGTTTTGCTAATGACGTAGTCATTTTTGCAACTAACCCATCAGAGCTACAGAGTATGATCCAGGAACTTGCTGACAAGAGTGAAGAAGTGGGATTAAAAATTAACTTTCAGAAGATAAAAGTGATGTTCAATGCTTTTACAAGAAATGAAGATTTATCGATTGATGGAGAAAAGCTGGAGATAACAGACACGCACGTTTATCTTGGACAGCAGATATCAAGTGAGGGTCACATTGATGAAGAAGTTAATCGGCGTACAAAACTTGCCTGGAGAGCTTTTGGAAGAAACAGCATAATTTTCAAGAGCAATATGCCATTATGTCTTAAAAGAAAAGTGTTTGATCAATGCATCCTTCCAGTGCTTACGTATGGTGCAGAGACGTGGACCTTAACTAAAAGAGACATACAAAGGCTGCAGACAACTCAAAGTAGCATGGAGAGGTGCATGCTCGGTGTAACCAGGAGAGATAAGAAGAGGAACTCGTGGATCCGAAAAATGACAAGAGTGGAAGACATCATGATCAGAGTTAAATCCCTGAAATGGCAATGGGCTGGGCATACTGCCAGAAGGACAGACCATCGATGGACAGCCGAAATTTTAGATTGGATTCCAAGGGACAGGAAAAGACCCAGAAGAAGACCACATGAGAGATGGGTGGATGAAATTTGAAAGTATGCGGGAGTGACGTGGAGGAGACTGGCACAAGACAGACCGTTGTGGAGGAAACTTGGAGAGACCTTCGTCCAGCAGTGGATTGATAATGGTTGACAATGATGATGATGATGATGATGATGATATACAGGGTGATTCATAAAGAAGTATACAGTTTCCAGATGCTGTAAAACAGTAACAATTGAAGACACGGACCACAACTGCGAACCGTTAGGTAGATGTACTCATAAAGTTTGTGTCCCGCTACTGAGGGAAGTGACGTAGGCGATAGCGCGCGTGTCACGTGACTAGTCAGTCAAAATGGCAACGTCTGCAGTGGAGAAGGCGTTTTGTATTCTTGAATTGAGCAAAACGGGCTCTGTAACTGTAACTGTTGTGCAACGGCATTTTCGATGACGATTCGGAAAAGAACCTCCAACCAGAAAATCTATCTACGATTGGCATAAAAATTTAGCGGAGCTGAAACAGCGTATCAAGGCCACTATCACTGCACTTGATTCAGAAATCTCACCTCGCGTTTGGGCAGAAATGGTTTACCGGCTCGATGTGTGTCGTGAGACTAAGGGTGCACACATAGAACATCTGTGATTGTCTCTAAAAAAACTTGAAAACATTCCCCTACAATTCTGTTACAGATAACATAAAATATCTTACATTGTTCTTGCTTTATAGTGCGTTGAAACTGTATACTTCTTTATGAATCACCCTGTATATATATATAGACAAAAGTCACCGGACACCTAGAAAAGAAACACAACATAGCATTTATTGACATACATTAGTACGGTGTCGGTCCACCTTTGGCCTTAATGCATGCACTGACCCTTCGAGACATGCTTTCGACAAGGTTTTGTAAGACAGCAATAGGTATCCGCTTTCATTCAGTACATAATGCTTCCGCTAACTGTTGCTTAGTAGTAGGCCTTGGTTCCAAACTTCTTATGCGGCGCTCTAATTCATTCCACAGGTGCTCCATGGGATTAAGATCAGTGCTCTGTGCTGGCCAGTCCACACACGATACGGAATAATCGTCAAACCACGCCGTAACAGTCCTTGCTTTATGGCTTGGTGCATTATCCTGTTGGTACCAACAAGGCTCGGTTCCATAGTATTGCCACAGAGTTGGTAAATCATAATTGTCCAGAATATCGAGGTAGACGTGCTAGTTAACATGTTTGTGTTAGATAACCAATGGACCGGGACCATACCACGAAAAACACCCCCACACGAGTACACTGCCAGCCCCAAACTTAACCGTAGGAACAGTACACTGTCGTAAATAGCGTTCCCCCGGCTGCTGCCATACTCACACACGGCCATTAGACTGATGGATCGTGTATATCGATTCATCAATCCATATCACCCGTTTTCATTGATCTACGGTCCACGATAAATGTTCTTTACACCATGCTAAACGACGAGTAGCATTCCGAGTGGAGATGAAAGACTTATGAGCAGCCGCATGACCACGGTAACCCATGGAATGAACTTCTCTGCGAACGGTACTCCTGCATACGGAGGTTCCAGCATTGTTACTCACCTGTACACTGAGGTCTTGTGCAGCACTCCGTCGATTAGCTGTAACGACTCTCCTGAGGCTTTGACTTCTTCTATCACTGATTTTCTTTGGTCTGCCGGTACGTTTTGCTGCTTCGGGTACTCCATGTGTCTTCCACTTATTCAGTACATACAAAACAGTTGACTTGGGTATGTTTAACCGACTCTTCGGTTTCTCTTATGGACAACCCAGTAATATAACACCCAACAAGTTTTCCTTTCTCAAAGTCAGTTCTCTCCCACCGCGACATTTTTACTCAATCTCACAGTGCGATACGATCGCGGTCAGCTGCAGGCTTGTTTTTATACCGTTTGAAGCTGTACCGCGCATCTTAACAACGTAGCGGATCCGTTAGTTTGCTTTCGAAGGGGTGTCCGGTGACTTTTGTCAATATAGTGTATAGATAGCTAATTTTGACAAAGGTAAAGCATACAACGCAAGGGTGCACTAATCTATCTTCTTTTAACACTGCTCGCTCCGCACATTATACACATCATCCTTATCTTGCCAAAATATACACTTCTCATTCAGACCTGACCTCAAGACTACTGCCACATAACATTCAGTGAGTGAGAAAATATAACATTAAGGTTGAAACGCTTAAAGAGAACGAACTTAAAATTTACATAGGGAAAGAAATTAAAAATGAAAGTTAAATCAAAATATCCGTCATACCTACCTAAAAGTAAGACTTTTTACGGTTTGTTTCTCTCCTCTCTCTCTCTCTCTCTCTCTCTAGATCAAAACAAGTCTTGCAATGACAACGCGTTATCGTGCGGATGGGTCGAAAGAGGTAAAGGCCTGCTCCTGACTTCCACCTAAAATTGGCGATCACCGATGATGCAGATGAAAGAACTTTCCCAAGGGAGAAAAAACCCAAACGCAGAAAAGAGATTTTTCCTATGCGACATCACGTCCGCGCTCGTTTACCTGACCACAGTGACGGGCAATCCGGCGTATCTAATCATGCCGGATTAGTCTCGCAAGCCCTCTTCAACAAGTGGAATTTTAATACTGCCGTTTTCATTTTCGGAAATCCTCGATGCTATTCCAGCAAATTCGTCATTGCGGAGTTTCTGAGAGATCAGTTTCGAGATAACGAAACTGATTTTGTTATTTATATTTAATGGTCGACGACTGTTATGTTTCAGACGAGTAATTGGACGACGCCCTCTGCTCAGTCGTGTAAATAAACGAAGTTTCCGAAGCACGCTGTCGTCTTAAGCTAATCGAATAACTTTTGTGTGCAAAAGAAGAATTATACGAACAACGAATTAATTGAAACGTCGGAGAAGCTACATACAGATACAAAATAAGAAAAGAAACGACAAATACAAGCGTTAACAAAACCACAATCAATTACAGAAATTAATTTTTATAAGTAATGACTCACAATTAAAACAGATTATTTTTATTTTCGTAGCACTTTTAAGATATCAGACACAAAAGCAGTATCTTAATATCAAGTCAATTTCCTTTTTGTATTTTTCCATCAAAAAAGTCAGTTTTAAGTATCACGAAAAAAAATTAGTACCAGAATTTTTTCTAAATTCAACACGGTTAGCTTTCTCTAATGTTCGTAAATATAAAATGTCCGTGAAATGCTGCGATGTTAAAACAAAAACAAATCTTTTTGGAAAGCTGGGAATTTTTAAAATTTGCATATCGTTTCAAAATTACAGTCAACCCCGCTTAATGAAATAGCATATTTGTCATAAGAAAATATTCCAATAAGCGGGATATTCCATTATCCGGGATCTCTCCAAATTAATTCATATACGTGTGCATTTACATACGAACTCAAGTACGTATAACTACGTAAAAACGTATAGTGAAGAAAAAAATGTTTAAAGAACAGTTAAAAACTAAGTTAAATGTTGCTTTATAGCGACTTAAAATTTTATACAGTACAGTACTGTACATATCACCTACAATTTGATTAAATATAGTACAGTACATATGTACAGTACTGTAGGGGTAACAATCATGGTTTGGCACCATAATCAGTTATTTTGCATTGCTTTTTTCGGAATTTAATAAATTCCTTACCCGATTTTCCATTTTATAACATGCGGAGAAATCCACATTATTCTTATTTTCCCAAAGCGTCTTAAAATCCTGCATGCATTATTCACTTCCGCAAGAGAAGGTACTTCCATATGGTGTCGCGTCAATTCGTCGCCAGCATCAATTCGTCCACCACGTCAATTCGACGCCTGCGTCAGTAAGTCGCGCGTCAATTCGTTGACTACGTCAGTTCATCGCGTTTACAAATTTTGGTTACATACAAAACGCATGCAGGAAAACGTACGATTTCGGTTGTCTTCCGCCGTGATTATATAAAAGATTGGACACCCAGACAGGTTAGTAATATTACGCTTTTTCTTTGGCACTAAAAATAAATTAATATGCCTAGGCCTAAGCTTATGCCGTTTTAACAGTTTTTATTCCATCGGGCTCATCTTCATAAAGTTTAGACACCAAGTTAGTATTATTGCGCTTTTACTTAGGCATTTAATATTAATACCTTGGCCGAGGCCTAGGCGTTTTTTATAGTTTTTATTCCATCGTGTTCATATCCATAATGTTTACATACCAAGTCAAGTTAGTATTACTGCGTTTTTACTTAGGCATTAAATATGAATACCTTGGCCTAAGCCTAGGCCCTTTTAACAGTTTTTATTCGATTGTACTCATATTCATAAGGTTTAGACACGAAGTTAGTATTATTGCGCTTTTACTTCGGCATTAAATATGAGTACCTTGACCTAGGCCTTTTTAACAGTTTTTATTCGATTGTGCTCATATTCATAAGGTTTAGTCACAAAGTCAGTATTATTGCGCTTTTACTTCGGCATTAAATATGAGTACATTGGCCTAGGCCTTTTTAACAGTTTTTATTCGATTGTGCTCATATTCATACGGTTTAGACACAAGGTCAAGTTAGTATTATTGGACTTTTACTTAGGCATTAATATTAATACAACGCTTCAATAGCTGTACTAGAACGTTCATTTCTCGGTATGGTGTTCCATTTTCTTTCCCACAAATTCATGTCTAATGTGACAGAATCATTATCCAAGAAAATCATTATCCGGGGACGCCGGTGGTTTTGGTGATTGAACGTGTGCGTGTGTAATAAAAATCTCTGTCGATTTGCTAGCAAAAATTTATAAAATAATTAATTTGAGACATTTTAAACATTTCGGGGAGGGTTTAAATCCTCAAAACCCCTCCCTGACTGCGGCCCTGTGTGTGTGTGTGTGTGTGTGTGTGCGCGCGCGCGTACCAACGTATCTCCTGTCGGAATTCCTGCGCCAGTTTAATCCCAGCTTAACAGCAGAGTTTGATTGCCATTCCAATTCACGGCGAGTCGAAGAAGCCATGACAATAGAAAGACGAGTTCCTTCCTTTCGTGACGTAGGGACCGCGGCTGGCCTAGTGGTCAACGTTCGTGACTACCACGGAAAAGTCTCAGGATCGATCCCAGACAGGTACGAACGCTCAAACTACTAAATACCCGCCGTGCGTCAGATGAGCACGTTAAGCCGTCGGACCCCGGGCACTGGCTTCCGGTTATAAATAAGGGCGTCTTCCTTCCCCTTTCTACCTCGCTTCCGTGTGACTTTCCTGTCGAGCACCTAGCTTTCTACTTCTACCGGTTGTTTCAGACCCGGGATCAGGCACTTCCTTCCTAAAATGCTCTATACAGATCTCTCTAATCTCTCCTTTAGTGGCGTCATGCGACCAAGACTTCCGTTACATCAAAGATGACTTCGACGAACCAGACCATGTAATCTAAGAGTGACGTCACAAACGGAGGGAATTCATCTCCATATTGCCATGGTCGTTGGAGTCGACTTTTGTGTACATCAAAGGTGGTCGTACTGTACATCAAAGGTGGGGAACTTGAGTCGTCGGAAGCCCAGGAAATTTCTGATGATGCATCGTCGTTTTGTGAAGTCAGATGGTTGTCAATGAGCAAAGTGTTCATCATTGCTTTTCGTTTTCGGAATCCGTCATACAATTTCTTATACAGGGTGGTGCACGAAAAAGTAGTCTCGCTCTCAGATTAGAAGTCTTCATAAGCCGTGACGGGGATTGTTGCAACAAACGGGCGTGTGTCACGAGGGTCACGTCAACGTGTACTCCATTATTTCGATTGAATCCCTATCGTGTCGGTTTGTACAGGAAGTAAGAGCATATGATGCGAAAATACGTGTGGCTTCTGAGAGTGACTCTTCAAAATGGTTGCGGGAGGATTCCTGGACCTGTTTCTCTTTTCTGAATTAGAACTACGTCTTTCCCCGCGCTGAGTAGGGGGTAACATCGGGAGCACGGATGCAACGTAAACATGTCACACTTTGAACGCCTATATCTTCGAAACTAATAATAGTAGAGCAATAAATAATACATCATTAGATAACTTATGGAGTCCCATTTATAACAAAACGAGTTTCAACCCTCCATCCCTTGACCCTTCGATACTGTATAGCGTTAGAAAATTAAGCTAAATTTCGCGTGATTTTGTTTCGTCGCACGCCATTTTAAGGTTGATAACTAGTGAATAGACAATAACAGCGATGACCTCAGTCCCGCATTCCGTAGCTGGCGGTCAGAGCTAACGGACGTATGTGATAAACCGAAATAAAGTTAATTATTTATTTTTAGATAAAAAAAATTTGGTGACGAAAATTTAGAAATGCCGCGAAAATCCAAGGAAAATTACTAAAAGAACCTACGAAAGTTGAAGAAACAGCTAGAGGAGAACGAGAGCAATCCGAAAAGAGCCCACTAAGTCATCAACCGAAAGGTCACGGGAATCTAGAGAGCGTGAAAAGTCCGCGCGCCAAGAGTTCGACTCTAGAGCCACAACCTTCTACTTCAACTGCAGAAATTGAGCCTGAACAGCTAGAACAGATCGAGATTGATGTCATCGATCCAAATTTTCACACCGAGCATGGAATACCAATGTATATACATTGCCAGTCTTCACAACTACGCTCGATAATGAATGTATAACGTCTCAAACCTTTACAGCGCCGATGCATTCTGAATCTAGACAAGAACAAGAGCAACAACAAGTAGAGTACATTAGGCCCGAGACGTATCTTCAAATTTAAAACAAGGTAACTAAGAAGTTTGAAAGATTGTTTCTGAAGAACAATTTCTTCAGAAAAAATTTTAGCAACAACTACTGACAACAATGATACTACGCTTTGTATTTCGACTAACAATAATTTATAATCAGAATAAGTTACCATGAATTGTATATAGTATACGATGCTTTTCAGTAAATAACGTAAAACATTTCTTTTGTTTTATTTCTTAAAAATTTATTTCTGAAAAAAAAAAAAAATCAAAGGGACGCAGTAGCAACTGCACCGCAACCTACAACGTAGGGCTACGTCAACTGTCCTTCACTGAATATTTTAAGTATGTAGAACTAGTAAGACAGTGCCATGAAATAGCGACAGTTGACGTAGTTCTACGTTGTAGGTTGCGGCACCGTTGCTACTGTACCCCTTGATTTTTTTTTTCTTTTTTTTAACTGACGCAGCCTGGTTTCATCTGTTATGACATGGCAACGCGCAAAATACATGATGTTGGTCTCCAGAAAATCCACATTTATTTCGACAAAGACAACTCCACGATTTAAAAATTCGTGTTTGAAGCGAATTTTTCGAGATTTTCGCTTGGTATTAAACCTTTTGCTCTAAAAATATCAAATCAGGTTAACCTCAAGGCAAAACTAACGCTAGGAATTAGAAGGCGGAAAACGAACAACTGACGCAAAGGATGACCTGAAAACCCGCTTGGACATGCGCAAGCGTTGAGTTAACGCACCTTCACTTCGCAGATCTATGCATCGAATATAAGTTTTTTTTTTTATATATATATCCTTATTATTAGTGTTAGAAAGCAATAAACCAATTTGATTCACAGAATCAGAACTCTCCTAATGGGTGTGGGACTAATTCTGACGCATGACATAATGCGCAAGACACAACAACAGTTCCTTTCCCTACAGACAGAAGTTATATCAAGGCCACAACCAAGTCTTCCACGGGTAACGTGACCTAAGAACAGCGTTCGAAAAATGACGTAAAAGAAAAAATAAATAAATTACAGCTATTTCCGGGGAGCAAATGGCTTGACTTCGTCTGTAGAACAATTGAAATTACGGGAAACGTTTTATGACAAATCCTAGGCTTGTTTTCAGTTATCTTTTGTTAGCAACATCCACGTGCAGGTCATAAACAGCGTCATGCCGCGTCTCAAATACTCGTGCTACTACTGACGTGGTGCCAATTTTATTCTTCTATTCTCACATCACATATGAAGATTTCAACAGCTTTTCTTAAGCAGAAATTCGTATTTTTAGCACGTCATTCGAAACAATAAAACAAAAGTGCTCATAGCCTCCTTTTGTCCGTCCGTCTATCCGGGTCTATCAGTGGAATTCGACCCACGTAGCCTCACTTCCCCTAATCCGTTTGCCCTAATCACGTTTACCCCAATCGCGTTTCCCCGAATTCCCATTTACCCTAATTTCGCTTGCCCTAATCTCGTTTCCCCTAAATCTCGTTTCCGCTAAACACGTTTACCCCAATTGCGTTTCCCCGAAATCGCTTTTACCCGAATTTCCATTTCCCCTAATTTCGTTTGCCATAATCTCGTTTCCCATAAATCTCATTTCCCCTAATCGCATTTGCCCGGATCAAGTTTTCCCTAATTCGCGTTTGCCTTATTTCGCGTTCGCCCAATTGCTTTTTGTTAACCGAAATAAAACGGTGGGTCTTGATATCTCAAGAGAATTATTCTTTCCCTTCCTGTTGATGATGTCGACCACCATGGCAGCAAAAGTGTAAAGAAGTGCACGTGGTTATTACCATTATTTGGATAGTCCATAACGAAGCCATTGTATCCGTCATCCCCTCACAGATAAAGTACTATACATCGCGCTAAACCTTTTATGAGAGCAAGAAATAGTATTCTAATGCATTCGCTAGAATTGTGAACGCAGAAGGCCCACTTTTTAAGAGTTCTTAGGGTACCAGACTTCACCCCACCCCACCCCCACCCCCCACCCCCTCCTCCGTACGAGACTAAACATGAACTGTGGAAATGGCTTTTGCTAATTCAGTTCCACCCACCTTAATAGTAGATGTCAGTCTGTCCCACTTGAATGTTTTCCCACTTACCACCATCACTGATTAGGTGTAGGAGAACTGGCCACAAAAATTTTAAGGAGCCGTATAAAAACTGCGTTTTCGACCGCTTCGTGGCCACGTCCCCAGAGGTTGGTTATTTGAATCACATAGTTTCCGTAATGTCGTACTTTCTTAACTGCGATCTTTAATGTAATTCTTTATAAAAAATGTTTATAATCTACAACTCAACAGAAGAATTTCACGGTTTAAAAACAAGACCTCAATAAATTATCTGCAAACGCAGGAAGTATGTCCGGAAGGAGGGGGGGGGGTATACCAATAATATCAAATATAAAGAATTTCTGGTCCGATCCGGAGATTTTCAACGAATGCAAACTACAACTCTACAAATTATCTGAGGACACGTGCAAACGCAGAAACTTGTCGGGGGAGGGGGGAGGATTAATACCGTTAAAATGAAATGTGAAAAGTTTGTAGCCCATTCGGGAGATTTTCGGCCTTTACACACTACAAGTCAACAAATTATCTGCGGGCATGTGCTAACGGAGGAAACCAGAGAGGAGGAGGGGGGAGGGTTTAATACCAAAAATATAAAAATGTGCAGCCCAATTGGGAGATTTTCGGTGTTTACACAGTACAGCTCAACAAATTCTCTCCGAGCATGTGCTAACGCAAGAAACCTGTCGGGGGAAGAGCTGAGCCACCCGACAGGTTTCCTGCCTTTGCACGTGCACTCAGATGATTTGTTAAGCTGCAATTTGTAAACGCTGAAAATCACCCGATCGGAACCGAAATCCCCCCCCCCGCACACACCACCACCCTACCTCCGACAGACAGATTTCCTGAGGTAGTAGTAGCCCGCAGAAATTTGTAGAGTTGTAGTTCGTAAACGCTGAAAATCTCCGAATCAGATCAGAAATTCTTAATATCCCCCTCCCCTCCCACCCGACAGTTTTCCTGAGTTAGCATATGCCCGCAGAATGTTTCTCGCACTGACAGTTGTACGTCGGCTTATCGAGAACCGGCAGTTCAGACAATCAATTTATTTTGATAACGACTGGAAACGCGACAAATAATGTTTAATCTTTCGGCCAATTTCCTCCATCGGTTGCTATGAAATTCAACTACAGTTCTTATGGATGTTTCGGATTACACGTGTTATCATAGCCCTGTTTTTCAGTGATATCTTCAGCGCGAGCAAAGCCGTGGGCACAGCTAATATATACATGTAACAATTGCTCCCTATAAGGAAGAAGCTGTAATGTCTACAATCGTACATTACAAAACTTTTTTTTTACCGGTAAAGCGGACTTGTGTAAATTGACAGAGAGGAAGCTGACTTCTTGGATTATTCGAAGAGTCAACTGAACTAGTGCTTTACAGATTTTTTTTTCTTTTAATTTTTAATGAGACTTGTGTTTTATGAAAACTTTAATTTACGGAAAAAAGAAAATGATGTTGCTAAAAGTATTTATTTCATGTAAACATTAATAAAAAATGAAAAATATTCTCGTACAAGGGGCGAGCGGCGCGCCCCTGTTTGGACGGAGAACTTTTGGAAAAAACAATACAATTTTCAAGAGCAATATGCCATTATGTCTCAAAAAGAAAAGTGTTTAATCAATACATCCTTCCAGTGATTACGTACGGAGCACAGACGTGAACCTTAACTAAAAAAGACATACGAAGACTGCAGACAACTGATAATAGCCTGGACAGATGCATGCTTGGTGTAACCAGGAGAGGTGAGAAGAGGAACTCATGGATAAAGCAAATGACAAGAGTGGAGGATATCATGATCAGAGTGAAATCCCTAAAAAGGCAATCGGATAGAGATGCTGCCAAAAGAACTGACCACCGATGGACAACCGAAGACTGGATTCCAAGGGACAGAAAAAGATCCAGGAGACCACAAGGGAGATGGGTGGATGAAATGCGAAAGCCTGCGGGAGTGACATGGAAGAGACTGGGTAAAGACACACCGTTGTGGAAGAAACTTGGTGAGATCTTCATCCAGCAGTGGATTGATAATGGTTGATGATAATGATTAAATATACACACATTTTCCTGAATTTGACGATAAAAAAAATTATATATGTTACACAACGATTTTTTTCCTGAATTTTAACGATAAAAGAAACGTTTCATTTCGTTTAACGAGAATCAGGACAAACATGAATTAAGGAAAACATATTTTTATAAATTTAGGAAAACGCGAATTAAGGCAAATGAGAATTAGAGCACACTTGATACAGGAGACTTTTTACTGGAAAACTTTGATACGGACAAACATGTTTAGGGTAAACTTGAATTAGGGGAAACGAGATTTAAGGGAAACGAGAGTTAGGGAAAACAAGATTTAGGGAAAACGAGATTTAGGGGAAACGAGACTAGGGTAAAAGAAATTAGGGAAAATGGGAATTCGGGTAAAAGCGATTTCGGGGAAATGCGATTGGGGTAAATGTGTTTAGAGCAAACGTGAATTAGGGGAAACGAGATTTAGGGCAAAAAGAAACCAGATTTAGGGCAAGCGAAATTAGGGGAAATGGGAATTCGGGTAAAAGTGATTTCGGGGGAAAGCACTGGGGTAAACGTGTTATGGGCAAGCGGGAATTGGGGGATAACTGGTGTTCACTATTCGACCAACTCATTTCTCACCGCAAAGCAATAATCATCGGGAAAATCATTTTTCCACTTTCTTTCCACGATGAACCATTTTTCTAGCAGGTGGCATCAAAGTACGTATCTTTACTTCTGTCCCTATACCTACATTTGTTTTTAATTCTGGGGGTCGAGACTTTTTGGAGATGCAGAAATTCATTAAATTGAAATTATCTATGTATAAACATAGATAAAGTATAAATAAAAAGATAAATTTAAGTGCATATTTTTTACAAACCCTCCCCTCAAAGAATTACTTCGCACTTGCGCTAAATTGAGTTTCTGCGGCACCTGTGGGCGGTAAGAAAATTTTACCATCAACAAGAATACAAAAGTAGGCGGTAGGTATTAAAAGGTTGACGACCCCTGTTCTAGGTCTTGCCGCTTGAGAATCTCTACTTTGACTATGTGGTTAATTCTTGTCATTTTGTTGACCCGCGAGTTCATTTTCCAATCTTTCCAGGTTACCCCAACATTGCTCCTTTAGATTTTTACTGTCATTAAATCCTTAAGTCTGAGGTCGGCATATTTTGTTTGCACAGTTCTGAGTTTAGAAACTGATATACACGCATTTTGATTCCCTAAATAATAACAATAATACTAAACAGGAATACATACAGAGAACAGGAGAATAATTCTTCCACGATTAAGGCATCAATACTCACCTAAAAGAAAACAACAGAAAGAAACACATATATTGACAGTTTCTAAAGAAGTAATTAACAGAGACAAAAAAACTTTAACCATCGAAAGAGAAAATCATACAATTCAACAAAAATCAGCATACCAGGTAGTACAAAAAATTATCGTAACTAAAACACTTTAAAATCGCCGTTGAACTAACCCTTCTTTACAGTTGTTCCTGGGGATTGAAGACCACCATCAAAAAATATATATATACAGTTTTACTGGAACGGCCGGGGTGTATATATACACTGAAGAGCAATTGAATTAGAGATACCTGTCTAGTAACGTGTATCACCACCTTTCGCCCTGATGACGGCGGCGATTCGACTCGGCACGGACTCGACAAGACACCGGAAACGTTGGGAAGCCATACGGATCCATGACCCCTGAACAAGCTCCCACAGTTCACGAAGATTTGATGGAGGGGGGTCAAAGCCTCGAACATCTCTCTCCATGGCATCCCAGATGTGCTCGATGGGATTGAGGTCAGGTGACCTAGCTGGCCAAGGAAGCGAGGTCACGTCGGTGGAGTGTTCATCCAACCATTCGGATACAATTCGGTAGCGATGGCACGGTGCATTGTCTTGTTGCAGGATGAGGTCCCCAGTGGGATGTTGAAGACGCACAAACGGGAGCAAATGGTCGTCCAGGATATCCCGGTAACATTGACCTGTGAGGGACGATGTCACACGTACCAGGAGTCCCATTTCAGTCCACGTAAACAGTCCCCAGACGAGAATGCCACCCCCACCATCAACAAAGATACAAAAGTAGGCGGTAGGTATTAAAAGGTTGACGACCCCTGTTCTAGGTCTAAACAGTCCCCAGACGAGAATGCCATCCCCACCAGCTTGAAGAGTACCCTGCTGGTAAGAAGGATCCATCGCTTCATGTGGTTTGCGTCGTACTCGTATCCTACCGTCCTCATGTACCAACATGAATCTCGACTCTTCAGTCCAGGCAACATTTTTCCACATGTCTAGGGTCCAGTGGCGATGTTCCCGTGCCCATGCTAATCTTTGCACCGTGTGATGTGAGGTCAGCAGCGGTACCCTCGTGGGACGATGGCTTCTGTGCCCCATAGCGAGGAGATGGTTCTGGATGGTGTGGCTGCTTACACGTTTTTGTGCACCAGCGTTAAATTGCCGAGTGATTTCTTGCACTGTGGCCTGTCTATCCGCTGTTACAATGCGAGCTAGCCGACGGTGACCCCGCTCATCCACACGCTGTTGTCCACGGCAGTTGGCCCTTGCAGGGATGGTTTTACTGGATTCGATGAACTCACGGTGCACCCGCGATACAGTGGCTCGTGAAATTTCCAGTGCCTGCACGACTTCCGAGATGGAGTGACCCATTCGTCGGGCCCGACAATTTGCCCACGATCAAATGCGCTTAGATCCTTCGTCTTACCCATACTGCGTCCGACTCTTACTGATTCCCGTCGCATCACTTGTTATATTGTCGGATCGCTGCATACGTCATGTCGTTTCCGTTTACGGGGCCGCCCACAGCGCCACATTTTCATAACGCCAGCTGTCTCTAATTCAATTGCTCTTCAGTGTACATACATATACACCGGCCGTTCCATAAAAACTGAGAGTGAAATTGCACAAAATGAAGGAATATAGGTACAGCAAAATATGTTATTCTTTCGCAAAGTATCTTCCTTCGGATGATACACAACGGTCCCATCGTTCAGTCCAGTTTTCAAAGCATGTTGCCGTAGCGACCCCTGTACAGCTTGAATAACGTCAGCATCTGTGTTAAATGTTACGCCACGGAGCTTCTCTTCCATTGTTGGAAACAACCAGAAATCCCAAGGGGCGAGGTCAGGACTGTAGGCAGGCTGTGACATTATTTCAATACTGCATTTCGTAAGAAACTGTTGAACACAAGCAGCCACATGTGGGCGCGCGATATCATGGTGTAGGGTCCACTTGCACAGCAGTTCCGATCGCTTAATCGATATGTGTTATCGCACACGCTTCAAGACTGGAATGCACTACTCAGCATTGACAGTAATTTCTCGAGGAACGGCATGCTGGTATATCACGCCTTTTTGATCAAAGAAAATTATGATCATCACCTTCCCAGCGGATTTGGTTTGGCGGACTTTTTTGGAGGAGGCGAGCCTGTGTGTTTCCAGACACTCGTTGCGCGCTTCGTGTGGGGGTCCAAATAGTGGACCCATGTTTCATCCGTAGTTATTACTGAGTTTAGAAGGTTTGGATCTTTTGCATTCATTTGTTTCCACTCATGGCACACCCAAACTCTGGCTAACAATTGTTCTCTCGTCAGGTGACGAGGTCCCCATCTGGAACACACACGATGCAGCAGTAATTTGTCGCATAGAATGCAGAATGCCGACGTTTTTGAAATATTAGTTGACGCCGCTATGTCTTCACACATCATTCGTCGATCTTCTTGCAAGATTGCCCAAACAGTGTTAACAATACGCTCCATAACAACACTTTCAGGTCGACTAGGCCTAGGAGGGAGTTCTGCCGACAAACGCCCTTTTTTGAAATCATGGTGCCATCTAAAATTCATTGATTCACCCAAACATTTATCTTTGTTAACTTTTTCATTAAATCAACTGTTTCTGTGGCCGTTTTACCCAAACTATAGAAAATGGCACAACGCATTGCACTTCTTAACTCTTCATCACTCACCTCCATAGTTGTATGGCGAAATGCAGACGTACCTTAAACAACTGCGGAATAACAAAACAGAATCGTCTGAAACGTCTAATTACTGTTGCCATAGATACTTCCTTAATTTAGTTAGTCGTCTGCGTGGTTATTTTTCCCCTTCGCACTGTTGCCAACTCAAAAAAATCACCCTCAGTTTTTATGGAACGGCCTTGACACACACTATTTAATAGCTTTCAGACCGTAAGAACGGGAGCAAGCAGCCATAGGCAGTAGGGTGTGGAGGTAGGAGAGAGTCCTGGACGGTGACGTCAGGAAGACGACCCCTGAGACAGCGACCAGCAGAAGTGTCGGATAAGCATAACCTTAGAGTCTAGTAACCTTGGTTGCAGCCAAGGCAAAACTCTTTCAACTCCTTCAATTTTGTGCTCAACCTGAAGCATCAACAACTGTCATGCTTAGGATGTGAATGATGCCATTTTTCAATAAACTGCTGTTCTGCCATTGTGCGTGAGAGAGAGATGGAGAGACAGAGAAATTCAGACTCCTCTCGAAATCAAATCCTGGATATGGCGCAGCGCCCATCTTATTAGTTACATCCTCAAACTCTGTCTGTAGAAGGAGATGCTTTCAAATGACGTAAAATTTTAAATTTTTCTTATTAAAGCAAAATTCAAATTGAAAATCATTAATTACTTCATTTGTTAGAAATCGCACCATTTCCATGACCCGTACAGTTGTTTTCGGGGCAGAGTGAAGGACGGCATTGTCACTTTTTGTAAGTTTCATTTCTCAGAACACACATGGTTTCCCTATTATCAATAGACAAAAAAAGGAAGTAGTTTTTGTTTTGTTTACAAAAATAAATGAAAGTTCAAAATTGAAACTTCAACTCTCTTTTTGTTCCCTGTAAAGTCGTTTTCTAGGCACAGTGAGCATGTAAAACTTGGCGTTTTTTACGCTTTCAAACCGTAGGTTGAAGAAGCGTATATGCTCCAGCTTTGTCCGTCCGTCTGTCCGCACGATAACTGGCGTAAAAATGGGTCGATTTCGATGAAATTTTTGTATGTGGTAGGTGACCACCCGGGGAGGAACCTTATTGAAAATGGGACAAATGGGGTCAAAGGTCACGACGTAGGAGCGGGATCATTCCATTACCCTGATGCGTCATAACTTGCGTAAATATGGTTCGATTTCAATGAAAGTGTACTATGTGGTAGGAGACCGCCTGGGGACGAACCCTATTCAAAATGGGTGAAGTGGGATCAAAGGTCAGGACATAAAATCGGGATGCATTCCATTGGCCTTATGCGTCATAACGTGCGTAAAAATGGTTCGATTTTGATGAAATTTCAGTATGTAGTAGGGGACCACTGGGGACGAACCCTATTGAAAATGGACGAAATGTGGTCAAAGGTCAGGACATAGGATTGCGATCCATTCCATTGTCCTTATCCCATATTATTAAGGTGGACGTCAAGTAATTTTGCTTCCTATACTTCCAATGGAAAAACTTTTGTACACATTTCCTTCACAATTAATGTGTTACCAAGGATGAGAATTTGAACATCGTTTAAAATAACATCATATTATAACTTGGAAAACTTAATATTTTCTAAAACATAACCACATTTATATTAAAAATCAATAACTTTTCCTTTGGTGGTGTTGAAACCAGAGAAAAGATGGCGCGACCTGTACTTTGATGACGTCAGTGGACAAAAAAATGTTGGATTGCATAATTACGGTTATGGTTTAGAAAATATTAAGTATTCCAAGTTATGAAATGAAGCTATTTTAATCGATGTTCAAATTTTCATCCTTGTGAACGCATTAATTGTCCAAAAAAGATGGCACGACCTATATTTTCATGACGTCAGTAGACAAACAAATGTTGAATTGCATAATTATGGTTATGTTTTAGAAAATATTAAGTATTCCAAGTTATAAAATGAAGATATTTTAATCGATGTTCAAATTTTCATCCTTGGAAACGCATTAATTGTGAAGAAAATGTGTACAAAAGTTTTTCCATTGGAAGTATAGGAAGCAAAGTTACTTGACGTTCACCTTAAAGTAGCAATTCTTGTATGTATGTATGTACATTTTATTTTGAAAACGGCTCTAAGAATTTTGATGAAAGTCGTTAACCTACCGTTTTCTGGTACTAGAAATCAATTTAGCTTGATCTCGACGTTAGAAGAATTCGTTTAGTGGGTTAAATAACCACTCCGAATTATAACGTTTTTAGTGATGGCGTTGTTCCATTAATGTTACCAATGCTTCGAAATCTTATGACGTCACAACTCGCGTTTGAGAATGTTGGCGCGCGGTCGTGCCATCTATCTCATTATGTCACGCGTTGTTTGTGGATCCTATTAAAGATTTATGACGTCACACCTTGCTAGCAGATGGTCCCGATTCCCATCTGCCTCATTACGTCACGCGTTGTGTGCGTATGTCCGTCAGCACGATAACTCGCGTAACAACCGTTGGATTTCGATGAAATTTTAGTATCTGGTAGGGGATCGCCTGGGAAGAAACCCTATTTAAAGTGAACGAAATACGGTCAAAGGTCAGTTCATAGGAGAGGGATCCATTCCACTGCTTTTATGCCCCATAACTAACGTAAAAAAGGTTCGATTTCGATGAAATTTTAGTATGTGGTAGGGGACCACCTGTCGACAAACCTTATTGAAAATGGGCGAAATGGGGTCAAAGGTTAGGACACAGGAGCGGGATCTATTCCACAGCCCTTATGCATCCTAACTTACGTAAAAATGCTTCGATTGCGACAAAACTTTATCATGTTATTTCGGAGGTAGTATACGAAGCCGGTTCTGTTGAATATCATCGAAATGGGATCAAAGGTCAGGGCACAGGACCGAGATTTATTCCACAGACATTATTCTTATAACTTGAGTGATAACTTGAGTAATGATTTCTGTAATGTTGGAAAGCGTATTATAATCAATGCATTGCATGATTTTACTAACTTGTTGAACATAATTTGGCTTTAATAAAACAAACCAAAAAAACAAAAAAAAACTTGCGTGCTCACACGTTTTAAGCGAAATTAAATATCAAAAATCGATACTGCATTGTTTATTCTGTCGTGAAAACAATGTTACGGGTCACGGAAATAGCTCAGATTCCATCACGGACAAATGAAGTACCGATCTTGAAATTTAATTTAGCTTTAAAAAGGGGGAAAGGGCGATAAAACGCTTGCTCTACTGAAGGAATTTGAAAGAAATACAGTTAGAAACAGGATAACTTGCATTTCATTAGAAAAAATTCTCAAAAAATACGGTCGCTTTTTCTCGCTATTATCGAAGATGTTAAAATGAGGAACATAATCAGAAAAATATAAAGAATAAGAATATAATCAAGAGAAATGGAGGAGAGGGGAGAACGCAGTTTGATCAGGAAAATTCGAAATTACGAAAATCACGGAACATTGCCATCCCTGCTACAACAATCATTTCCAAACGTTCCAAAAAATTTCGGCCGGCAGACGGTATGAAGTCGTCAAAAAATATCGTAAAAAACATCGAAGAAATGTCATGATATCCAAATAAACAAACCCAAAAATGTGCAATAAGTATTAGAATCTTGAATACATGAAAATAAGCTTTACACACATGTTGAATAACTTTACCTCACTGAGATTTCCGAAGTATATTCGATGTTTCCGATACTCTGTACCTGACCAAAGATTTCCGTAATGACTACGAAAGATTCCCGTAATGACTACGAAGAATTAGTCGCAGTGTGAGCCAGTGTCTATAATGGCAGTAAACGGGAAACAAATTACAGGAAAAAATGAGCAAAAATTACATATTATTAAAGTTCCACAAAACCAGGACGTTTTCTCAAAAAACCAGATAGATTCCGGGATACTGAAAACCTTATAAACGTAGTTACAATACCGGATATAACGAGCCAGGGTTAGAATCAGAAATAAATCTTCTACAGGCCTAGCGGACCACTCGAATTTCCAAAACACTGCTCCGCCAAAGTGCCCACTGGTCCGTGAAAAAACTCTCTATCGCTCACACACACACACACACACACACACACACATTTACAGTGCTATTCGTAGAAAATAACGTATAATTTCACTGGAGTGTATATCGCAAAATCAGAACAGAATGTGCACATGTACTCATGTAAATAATACTAATAAATAAACAACAAAACATGCTACACAGTGGTAGAAATCTGGAAAAAATAAAAGAAGCTTCATTGGTCTGCAGGACCACTGTGTACCAAAAGTCGGTAGTTCACTTATTTTTTACTGGTCCAGAAATGGCACAAGTGTTAATACATATTGTAGTCATATGGTGCTAGTATCTACGATGGTATGCTAGTGATAAGGGCACTGATATGAAGCACTATCCACTATCAGTGCAGTTCATACAATGCATTTACTGTATTATGAAGCACTTTGCAACATACCAAAAGCCACTTCCATAGAATACCTTGCTTCGGTGTGAAAGGCAGGAAGTTTTCCCATGTGGACAGATGGAAAAAGCCAGGGCATAAATAGTTCTTCAACCTCCAGTTGGAAAACATTATATAAGACCCATACTCTGGGGTCACTGCTAGTGCAAAAAAGTGGTGTTTTCTTTATCCAAACATTTTGAGTCGTACACCTCGATATTTAGTTTTTGAGTAGTAAATATATCTAAATTAAAAAAAAAAAAAAAAAAAACCTTAGTGAAACCTGGATTATTTTTAAAAACTGCCATAGCAAAACCTGGATATTTTGAAATCCGGTTCAATTCTTTATGACCTTGCAAATTCCAAAACAAACTGCACACACACACACACACACACACTTACTGGCCGCCTTGGCCAGTAACATAAAACTTTCAGTGGTCCGATGGAAGTTTTACTAGCCAATGGCCAGCAGATCACCGGGTAATTCGAACGCTGTAACGAGTAACTGTTATTGCGAGCAATATTCTTGAGTTGCATGGATCCCGTTGTAATCGAGTTTCACTGTAACCCGTTTAAATCCAGACACTTGGCAGTTATGCATAATCTTAAACTGCAAACCATTGCGTACGGGGACGATAAAAGACAGACATATAAAATTCCAGGACATGTAACACAATTTCAGGACATTTCCAGGACAATACGGAATTCCAGGGCTTTTCCTGGATTTTGGGGACACGTACGAATCCTGTAGAAAGCCAGTAAAAGAAAGGATGCAGGCAGAAACAAAGACGATAAAAAGTACGTGTGTGGGGGGGGGGGATGAAGAGAGGAAGCAAAAGCATTCTAATATTCAGTGCGTCATCTCCACAGCATAAAAAAAAGAAAAGAAAAAAAGAAAAACAAATCTGAAAGTAAACTTGAGCAATTTGCATTTAAAACCCAATTCGCGGAAAATAAATTCCTGCAATTTAGATCTTATCTCCCGATATGACCAGAATAAAAAAATCCTTATTCTTTTTGGCCTGGAAAACTAAACTTTGTCTTCTATCTCAGAGCCGCGTTTAACGGCACCCAGGGCGCAAACTTTTCGCATAGGTAATAAATTTAATAAACAGAACTACTCGGGGGAAAATTTAGAAAAAAAATGTAAGTGTAGTAAAGGAGAAACTGCTTAACATTCGCCAACCTACGGTAAAAGTGTTCCACTGAAAGAGCGATTTAAATACAAGTCACGTGCCGATGTTTCGGACATATTAAAATTTAGGCAGTACTTATCGCCAGCGTTGCATGGCAAAATGAGTTATCGATTTCGACTTCACGAGGAAAGTTGATTTCATTCTATCCCGTGAGAGGAATGATACGGAAAGGAAACTAATGTCTCGGAGATAAATTCGGGGGTAAAAAAAAAAAAAAATTAATTTCGTCAGAACACTTTATGCAACAATCACGGCCGGCGTCATGCTTTATTAGTCCACAAGCGGAATTATGAGCACGCCCGAATCTCGAGCTCATCAAAACCCAATAAATTCCCGATCTACTTTCTGATCGTCGCATTCTCGCGAAAATATTGCCGTTGTTAATAATATAAAGTTACACCGGTTTTCTTCTTAAATATTAAACAAGGAGATCCGAAAAATGCAATAACAGTCGAGTATCTCATACATCGGGAGAACAGCTCATTTTCAGGTTTGGAGAATCATTCCAAGTAGATAAAAGTTAGGACTCCACTGCGATAAAAACGTAAGCTTTCCTTTTTCTTGATTTAGTCGCACAAATGCGTTGAAGGATATCATTAGCACCGATTTTTAAATTATTTACCACTTTCCTAGAAAGTGTTGCTCATAGATGGCAGCACATTACACACCTCATATCAATCTTAGTACTCCCACTAGTGGTACTGTCTCACCGGGTGCTTGTTTTGTTTGTTTGTTTGATTGGAGGTTTAACGACCACCGTGAGCAACTCAATGGGCTATAAGCAGTCGCCCGTCCTTACTTTAGGGTCATTGGTTCCAGGGAGGGGAGAGAACCAGTGCCGTAAGACAAACACAACATCCATGCCTCACCGGGCGATTCGAACCCGGACTCCTTACGGACGAATGATCAGAGGCCATCGCTTAGACCACTGCGCCACCGGGGGCGGCCTCACCGGGTGCATGGCCCGACTCAATCGAGCGTGAGGGGACGTAGAGAGCGTCCCCTCACGCTCGATCGAGTCGGGCCGTGCGGGTGAAACAAAATTTTGTGTTCGGCCCTTCCGAAAGATGACAGATGGAATTTCTTCCAAGAGATTCCAATCCTATTCTTCATTTCTGACTCGTACCAGTGTGCTGAACACATCAGGTAAAAAAAAAAAAAAAAAAAAAAACTTTCCAGTATGCTAAACCCAATCACTGGCGGCCGTTGCTGAACACATCAGGAACTAAAAAAAAAAAAATGCCGCCTTCGCAGCTTGAAAGAGAACATGCCATTATGAAACTTCCAGGGAACGAACGATGTTGAAAAATGACTAAATCTTAAACTTTAAGGCTGTCTTTGAATGATTGTAACGGAAATTCTGTCCTAAATATGTAATGCAAATTCTTTTGAACACATTTTCTCGAAAACTATTACTTTGTAGAGTTTGAAATTTTGAGCACAAATAAAAATGACCCATAGTTAATACGTGTTGCAGTTATTTTTCCAAAAAAATTGTTAGAATTTTTTTTTAATTAAATTTATCTGACTCGAAAGTATTCCAATTTGGTGCTAGATGGCGCCAGAAGTTAGCTTGGCAGTGTTTCTGTGTGGGAAAAACGAAATCTCTCATTTCTGTCTGATTTTTTTTATTATCTAGGCCAAATAGAATCAAAGAATGGGCACTGAAGTGAGATTGGAATCTTGTCTTCTATACAGCATCTTAAATTCTACTGTACGTTCATTTTTGAAGAGAAAATGTCTGCATTACCAGAAAACACTTGAATTTGAGACAGAAACTACGCCTACCTACTAAGCTCCACCCCCAAGCAATGTCATTGGCTAAAACGTAATAATGTGCAATTTGTCTTTTCATTGTGGGGCCAACGAGAGACCGCTTCCATTTTGAATATGGTAAGGTCTTCAGTCATTCGCTGACGTCAACGTCTGGGGCAATCCCTCAAGACGTAAACGCTACGCCCAAGGAGTGATATTTTGCGCCATCTATCGCAGAAGATGAAGCCTAACACTCAATCAAAGACAGCTTTAATAAGACTCGAAAAACGTGTTTTATACTGCTTGTAAATCGTGCGGTTTTCAAATGATACCTCGCGAACTATGTGCTTTACCAATCAAAATCAATAATTTCTCGTAAACTGGGTGCCTTTCAACGAACCGCATTTAACTTTCCTGCATCGAGTGTTTTTCGACTAAAATCTCTATAACCATGAGCTGTTTATAACAAATCACTATGGCAAAACAATACTAATGTTCATTAGATTGAATTTTTCATAAACGCAACAACTCATCGTCACTCTTACAGAGACAGTAGCTATTTCAAAAATCCATTTTCTCATGAATGAAATACGGGATTATGCCATATAATACAAATTGTGAAGATGACAATCCGTTATTTGGTGTAATTGTGACAAGCATGATAAGTCAGATAATATCAGAAAACTTGAAAATTTCGTCGTTCTGGAGCGGGAATCGAACCCGCCTCCCCCAGATAGCGCCCGGGAATGCTAATCACTACACCACCCAGAACGACCAAGTCGCAAGTTTCCGATTAATTTGAATAAAACCATCACAGGATTCGCTAGTCGAAGCAACCTGAATTCATGAATGCCGGTTACTTCGACTAGCGAATCCTGTGATGGTTATTTTCAAATTAATCGGAAACTTGAGACTTCGTCGTTCTGGGTGGTGTGGTGGTTAGCATACCCGGGCGCTATCTGGGAGACGCGGATTCGATTCCCGCTCCAGGACGACGAAATTTTCAGGTTTTTGGATATTATCTGACTTACCATCCTTGTCACAATTACACCAAAAAACGGATTGTCATCTTCAAAATCCATTTTCTGTTGGCGTCTCAACTGATATTTGCCAATTTTTCACAAGTACGAGTGGCTGACTAATGTTACAAACAGATGCGGAGGGAACACCAATGGGAGGATAGAAGCGATAATATTAACAGGCTGAGCCAAAATTCTGGTATGCACTTTCAAAGTGTTACATGCATTCTTTTACCACAGTTGCCGGCGGGTTTGTTTACGTTTCAGACCATGGCTTGCCGTATGTTACTACTAGCTATGAATAGTTCCAAGCTATATCTACGGGAAGATTTTGATAAATTTTCTTCAACCATCGTTTTTGAATTTGACATAATGTGCGCGATTTATAATTTGAAATTTGATCTTGCTGTTTACTGTGTTCGATTTCCAAAATGCGTTTTGCCGCTGTAGTTGTCTGAGGAAACCCTCAGTTTGCCACCGTAGTTGTCTGGAGAAACCCTCAGACAACTACGGTGGCAAACGCACAAAACGTTTACGTTTGAGACTGCGTCTCCCATTGTGTTACCACGCAGGAAAAATAGTTTCGAGCTACTTTTACGGAAACATTCTGACTAGGTTTCTTCAATCAATGTTTCGAATTTGGAATAACGCGCGCGATTTACAATTAGGAATTTGATCTTGCAGTTTACTGAGTTAGACTTACAAAGTTTTACGTGTAACATTCCGCCGCAGTCCCCGGCGGGTTTGTTTGCGCTTCAAAACACGGTACTCCGTGTGTTACAACTCGCTATAAATAGTTTCAAGCTGTTTTTACCGTAGATTTTGACAAGGTTTCATCAACCATTATTTCGAATTCGACATAACGCGAGCGATTTACAATCTGAAATTTGGTTTAGAGGCTTACCGTTAGAATTCCCTAGGGTCGCGCGTATCCTTCCGCCGCAATAGCCGACACGTTTGTTTACGTTTCACACTGCGGCACTCCGCGCGCTATTACGTCATATAAATAGTTCCGCTTTTTAATAAAGCATAAAAGCAAACAGAAATGCACATTAAGAAACTACGCAACATAAAAAGAAAAAAGAAGGTAAGCTCAGTTCTGATTAAGCCGTCAGTTTGGAACATAGGGCTACAACTTGCAGATCAGGGAGCTGAAATGAGCTAGTCGATTATGGTTTGAAAGCGTTTATTTAATGTTATAATGAACACAGATCTATGACATGAAAAGTGGCTTACATATTTTTTACAAATAATGCTGTATACATTGAGAACACAAAGCAGATCGATACACGAATTACTCAACATGGTGCTCTGTCTTCTCTGGCTTCATACGTTCCTCATCACTTGCTCTTGCCTCTCGTTTTGATTTTTCCCATTTTTTTTTTTTTTGCGATCATTCTGCGAATTCCGCGGCATTGTCGAAAATGTTAAACCGTTCAGACGAAAACAATCTTTTTTAATTTTTAGTTTAAACCACTGCTATATGTTCTTATATATTTGAATAGATCTCGTCGAGAGCTTTAAATCGATACCACGCACAGTTGCTTTGCACTCACGGTTGTCCAGATAAACCGCGATATTGTCAAAAGTGTTCACCGGTTCACAAGAAAACAATTTTTTTAAATGTTCAGTTCAAACCACTGCGAAATGTTCTTCGTATATTTGAATAGATCTCGTCGAAAGCTTTAAAACAATACCACGCACAGTCCTGTTGCGTTCACGGTTGCGGAGAGTCAAACGCGGCGGCACGCGCAAAGATATTACATCATCTCCCCCGCGCACAATGTACTGCGCAGAACGCGAATTGGACTCCATGTTGTTTACGCATATGCTAACACGATTAGTGTGCGGCACGTATTTTTAACACTATAATGATTTCAATTGGGACCTATTTTTGTGACAGGCGGAGGGCCGTACTATCCGCGGAGTTAGACGTAGTCCTACGTGAAAAGAAAGTGGAAATCTATAGCAGAATTACATTCCGATGATGTTTTTAAAGCGAATTCTTGAAGCAAAGATATGGGACGGTAAAACAAAGCCACACCGTATATACGTAGTTTTTGTTATCATTATTATTCAGGTGTGTGCGCGAGAAGCCTTGCTAACAACCCGACGCTATTCCATCTGGAAAACCACGCCTGGAGAATCAAGGCGAGGATAACGACCGTCGCATTTAAATTAGCTTCAAATTTCTTCCAATTATTTAAAGCATTTATTACGACTAACATCATGCACGCACATAGACGAACAAACAAAATGCTCCGGACACGCAAACGAAAAAAAAAAAAAAAAGAAAAGAAAAATACTTTTCAATTCGAGTTCCCCTTCGGAACATTTATCGGAAGTGACAGACATGTTTTCCCAGCATATTTCTTTTCCGTCAGTTTCACTGCATTACTCGCCGGAGACCAACAACTTTCTTTCCATCGCAGTAACAACGACCGCTGGAGAATTTTTGGGGCGTCTGTGAGCGAAAGAGTAACGCGTGCCCAGCTGCCCGAAGGCGGAACTGGAACAACTCAGAACAGTGTCCGCTGCGTCATGTGCCTGATCACTCACTGTCAAGAAGTTCGAGAAGAAAAGAAAAGTATCCTCAGCATCCAAGAGCAAGGCCGTTGTAGCCATCGAAAACAGGCGAGGGAGTGAATGCATGCCGTGTGTGTGCGCCAACGGCAAGAGTAATATTTATAAATATAACTCGCTCCGCCGAAAGCGACAAAGTGAGAGATCATTATTTACTCACCAAATACCACCCGAAAGGAATTCACAACTGAACGTTACATCCACGAGAGAAAAGAGGAAATCTTTCTGTACATATTTCGAGTAATATACCTCTTTATGGATACAGTTCTCCTTCCCCCATTTCAGTACAGAACAACCCAAAGGCGTAACCACTGGAGAAGGGTGGGGTGGGGGGGGGGGGTCAGGACCTCTCCAGATTTTCAAAGTCGGGGATCCCAAATGTAAATCCCCCCCCCCCATTTTTCGGGAATATAATGCACACTTTTTCATGATGTGAACCGACTAAATTTAATAATATAAGATTGTGATTTTTCGTAGAATGCAAGCACGTGTATAATGTGTATTTAATAAAACAGCGATATCGATTCCTAATAAACAAAGTCAGCTCTACAATGTAATTTACATTTCTGCCCTATTTATCATACTTGTACAGTTGTGTTCGCTAAGTTCCACAATCCGCCAACAGAGGCGCCTATGTCGTGCCCGTTAGATTGCGCCTCAACAACGGCTTTGCTCCTGCGTGTGTGTGTGTGTGTAGAGGGAGGGGGTCCCGAACTATATTATACAGTATGTATATATTATTGTATAAATATGTACACATATAATCTGGAGGGTCCGATCACTATGCATGTATGATCGGACCCCCCCCCCCCCAGATTTTGAAACATGGTTACGCTACTGGGACAACCTACATTATTCATCCGCCAATTACTTCCTTTGCCCCAAACTTTTGATTTTGAATTTTTCACGCTTTCACCAGTAAACATGTTCCCGCAAAATCCCCCGTCCAAACGGGATCGAAGAACGGACAGAAAATATAGAATACTGAGGCAGAAATATTTACTTCGCAACTATACTCATAGACCAAATCGTTACGACCACCCCTTCCTCCACGAATGGATGCGTCCCACAACACATTGTACTGACGACACCGACCGTGCGGAATATACACTGAAGTGACATTGAATTAGAAATAGCTGCAGGGGGTAGACAACAGAACTAAAGCACATGGGTTTAGGACACAACGATTTATTAATACGGTGTAAGACGTCCTTTAGAGGCCAATAAGCTGCAATTCATGGTGGGAAGGGCCGATACCAGTCCTGTACATTGGCCAGAAAATTTTGAAGCTGAAAAGTGGCTAGTTCACGACGTGATGCTGGCGGAGGAAAACGTTTCCTGACTCGCTCCTCCAGAACACCCCAGAGTGGCTCAATAATGTTCAAGTCGGGTGACTGTGCACGCCATGGCAGATGTTCAACCTCACTTTTATGCTCAGTAAACCACTCTTTCACCAGTTTGACTCTGTGTATCGGTGCGTTATCATTCTGATACACGGCACCACCGTCAGGGTACAATGTTTGAACCACTGGGTGCACCTGGTCTTCCAGAATTGCCCCGATAGCCCTTGGCAGTGATGTGCCCCTCAAGAACAACCAGCGGGCCGACAGACTACCACGATATTGCGGCCCAAACCATCACCGATCCACCTCCGTGCTGCACTGTGGGCAATAAACATTCCGGGTGATAAGCCTGTGAGAGATGTCTCCACACGTAAACTCTCCCAGTTGTGGGGAAGACAGTGAAGGACGATACATCGGAGAACAATACACATTTCACGTTGTCTAAAATCCACGATTCGCGCTGCTGGCATCATTGCAATCGACGTTTTTTTTTTTTTTTTTTTTTGAGGTTTAACGACCACCGTGAGCAACTCAATGGGCTATAAGCAGTCGCCCGTCCCTAATTTAGAGTCACTGGTTCCAGGGAAGGGAGAGAGCCAGTGCCGTAAGACAAACACAACATCCATGCCTCACCGGGATTCGAACCCGGACCCCTTCCGACGAATGATCAGAGGCCAACGCCTTAGACCACTGCGCCACCGGGGCGGCAATCGACGTTTGGCATTCACACTGGTGATCCAGGGTTTGGCGATAGCAACACGACCGTGAATGTTGACTTGGTGAAGATCCCGACGAACAGTTTTGATTGAAACAGGTGTGTCACGGTGCGTATTCAACTATGCGGTGAGTTGGGTAGCTGTGGTTTTATGTTTTTTGGCTACCATCCATGTTAGCACCCGGACGTCCCTGTCAGACAGTTTTCTCTTACCTTGACAGTTACTCCTATTGGATGTGGTTCTTCCCTCTTGCTGGTAAGCTGACATGACCCTGGAGACCCTGACTCGTGATACAGCACAAAGACTTGCTGTCTGGGACACAGATGCACCGGCGAGATGCGCACCAACAATCTGTTCTCTTTGAAACTCGAATATGTATCCATTATGTTGTGTGGATCGCACTTTTTGACGTCCAACTGTGCTACTGCTCTACTAATGCAACGTTCACACTCCGCTTTTGTTGATCGACTGTGAAATAGATGCAAGCTGGCCACCAAGTAACGCGTACAGCGACGTGACACGTGGGGTGCTATTTGCGCAGGTGTTTCAATTTCATTGTCCATCCGTGTACCTAGTAACGCGTTGGGCCGCCGCTGGTCCTAATGACGACTGCCACACGACAAAGCACGGACTCCACAAGCTTACAAAAGTGTTCTGCTGGTATCGCCAGCCATGCTTCCTCCAAAGCTGTCCAGAATTTGCTCAGGTTCTTAGCCGATGTGGCACATGCCCGAACAGTTTAAGAACTTTTGAAAAGTGTAATCGTGCGAAACTTCTTACAAATATATTTTCTGAATTGTATTGGCGGAGCCATGTCCCCAGAAATAAATAGTTCATTGGCTAAGTTCCTGGAGAAGAACAACGCGCCGGACATCGTGTGTAGGTAGCTATAATAGAAGATTGCACTTTTTTTTAGAGCCATCCAGCAGGAAGTACTTCCGTTCCAGTGAAGGGGATTCTTCTGGCCAGACAGTGGTTATTTAGACGTATGAAAAGAGAGTTTTCGGCGACGGGGTGCTGGTGGGGGTCATCCGGAGGCTGGAGACGAGAGTTTGGAAGTAGGTGCGGAAAACAACAGGATAGGGGTTTCGGGAGTGAGACGAAGTTGAGGTGTTTGGGGCAGTATGTGACTGAGAGGAGAACAGAGAGTTTGAGGAAGGAGGATTTTGTGAAAGGGAGCGTTGACTCCAAGCAGAGCGAATAAGAATGAATGTAGCGAGCAGTTAAGGCATGGGCTTGAGGTCTAATCGCACTGTGACCTGGAGTTATCATTAATTAAAGAATTTTCATGGTAATAAATTAATTCATCTAAGACACCGAAACGCCTTAATTGATTGATATTTGTTTCTCTTATGATGTCTACGGTGCTTAATATGGCCCCTGCAACGTCGAAGTAAAGCATATTTCAGTAGTCGAAAGAAAAGTTAAAACAGCACTGTGACACCTGTTATCGATCACTATTTGGGAAGCCGTGGGCGATGCCTGTATTTAACCGTAATTTCGGCAGGGCGTGCGCTATAATGTGGGAGTAGCAGCCAAGCATTTGCACTACTTCTGTTATCTGTAATTCAATGGCAGTGTACATGCACACAAAAGGGTAGGGAGTGTCAGTTCATCAGTACGATGGAGAAACGAAAGAACTTTAGTTCGAACGGAAATGATTATCAACACGAGGAAGGCCGGGCCAGCATCTCGGCAACCGCAGGCATTGTTGTCTGTTTTAGGGCCACCATAGTGAAGGTGTAGCAGGAACGGTCCGAAGAAGAACACACATCCACTCAACGTGATGGGAAAGGGAGAAGAGCACTGGCTGACAGTTGACATGAACGTCGGTTGGACCGTACTGTTCGAAACAACAGACGACTCACAATCCCTTAGTTAACCGCAAATTACAACTTAGATGCACGTAGAAACGTTTTCGATCACAGAATCCAGCGGACTTTCTGGCGATTTTTTTTTTTTTTTATTTGATGTTTAACGACAACAGTGAGCAACTCAATGGGTTATAAGCACTCGCCCGTCTCTAATTTAGGATCACTGGTTCCAGGGAAGGGAGAGAGCCAGTGCCGTAAGACAAATGCAACATCCGTGCTTCGCCGGGATTCGAACCCGGACCCTTCTCGGATGAATGCCAGCGCTTAGACCACTGTGCCACCGGGGTGGTTTTCTTGCGAATTAACTTAAGGAGTCTGCCCTGTGTTCATGTGCGATTGTTGGCAGACTGTCATTAACAGCTTCTGCTGTGGTGAGTACTGTAACTGGACATCGAACGACAGGAAAAACAGTCATCTGGTCCGATAGGTCCAAATTTCGCTCCAAACATTCCGATGGGCGCGATCCGCCTGCACGGTTGGACGGAGACAGACCGGCGGCGGGGATATCGTGGTATGGGCGCTGTTTCCACGGACATCACTGGGTCTCGTCATCCTCGCTGAACACACCCTCATCCCTACATTCTACCTAGGGCATTGTTTTGGACCAAGTGTTGCCCTGTATTGGTGACCCTTTATCCGTATAGCAATGGACTCTTTCAAAAAGACACCCCGTATCATAAGATCAGCACCGTGCAACAATCGTTCCAGGATCATGTCCAAATATTTCATGTGCACCCATCTCCGCGAAATTTCCCCAAACTTGAATCCCATCGAACATTTCTGGGATACAGTACAATAGAACGCAGCATTCGCCGATCCGTACGAGTTCCTATCTCCGTCGCCGAACTTCGATCGTCATTCTTCCCATCTGGTACAGAGTATTTGAGGACACCTTCCTTGGTCTAGTGTAGTCGGTGCCACGCCTACTACAAGCGGTTATTCCAGCAAAATGATGCCCGGCACGCTATATGGTAAGCACCGTGGACAAAAAATTGCGGAATGCTGTCATCCGGAGGAACAGTTGGAAATTGGTCAGGCAGAGAAAAATGCGTGTATATAACGGAATGGACAGCATTGTATGTTACTTTTTCAGCTTTGTAAGACGTGCATGCCTAATCAGTTTTATTGTTGCTTACAGGTAATACCATGGGTAGAAAAGGTGACGAAACAGAGTGGCAAAAGGGAGCTATAGTCTTTGGTCGTGAACATGGTCATTCGCTGAGGGAGGTGGCAGAGTTCGTTGGCGTGTTCAAGTCTACAGTCAGGTTCACTTAGCGTGGAAGGAGTCGACCAGAGACAATTCCCGTCGGGGCAGCTGCGGCAGAAAAACCATCATGAGCAACCGTAATCGTCGTAGTCTGGGGCGATTATCAACCGCAAAATGGTTCCAAACCTGGCAGGAATTGCTGCAAAAGTACAATGCGGGACCCAGTCAGCCTGTTTCCGAACGAACGCTTCGACGGGAACTGCATGGTGTAAGAATATTCAGTCGTGTAGCTAGGGTACGCCCCAAGGGTGTCTTCCACACACAAGAAAAAGCGGCTGGAATAGGCGAGGAAACACCGACACTGGACCACAGAACAGTGGTGACGCATCATCTGGTCGGACGAATCCAGGTTCTGCCTGTATTCCAATGATGGTTGATCCAGGGTCATGCGGAAGGCCGGAGAAAAGGGCTGTACGGAAGGGGGGTGGAAGTGTCATGTTTTGGGGGTGTATATCCAGTGCTGGGGTGGGTCCCTTAGTTCACGTATCTAATGGCATGAAAGCGGTGGACTACATGAAACTGTTGGATAACGAGGTGTTGCCATATGTCCAGTTCCTCCAAGATGCCGCAATTCCAAATCCACGTTACCAAGACAACTGCACTGTCCACCGAGCTGCCATTTTGCAGGATTGGTTTGCATAACATGAGGTCGACGTCCCACATCTCACCTGGCCCGCCAATTCACTTCATTTCAATGTTATAGAGCATATTTGGGACATGGTCGAACGGGCTTATAAGAAGAGACAACACCCTTTCAATTTGACTGCTCTGCCGGACCAGTTGTTCACGGCGTTAGGCAAACTGGACATTAATGTCATCCGCTCCCATATTGACAGCATGCCAAAGAAAATCAAGGCTGTGCTTCGAGCTCGTGGTGATGTAACCCCATATTAACCAATAAAATGAGCATTCCGTAATTTTTTGTCCGGTATGCTTAGGTGGCCATAATGTTTTGCGTCATGAGTGTATATTTGAAACTACCATATGCAATTTTGTGGATAGATCACACTTGCGTCTGATGAGCAGTATACCTGCAACAGCCGTTTTCGTCCACTGCTCAAAGTAAACAAATGCAACCTTTGGAGTGGTCTAAGCGCTGGCTTATGACCGTTCGTCCGAAATTGGTCCGGGTTCGAATCCCAGTAAGGCATGGATGTTGTTTTGCGGCACTGGCTCTCTCCCTTCCCTAAACCAGTGATCCTAAACTAGAGACGGGCGACTGCTTATAGCCCAATGAGTTGCTCACGGTGATCGTTAAACCCCCAGTCAAAAAAACAAAAAAAGCCTTTGGAGCGTTCATCACACGTTCTACCCATTTCTTCTATTCAGATGCCAACATCATCGGCGAGATCCTATACTTAATTTTGTGTGTGCTGCTTATTAACAGGGGCGTAGCCAAGGGGGGATCCTCAGGTCCGGATTCCCCTCCACCCTCACTCAGGACTTGAGTTTTATTGCACAGTTACGGAAACAGACATACCTTTCAAAATTAAGTATAGGCACTATAACGTAACCCTTTTTGGTGTGCGAGATTGGTGTTACGCTATGTCTAAAACCACGACTAAAGAAATGTTGACCTAAATGAGAGTACGATGCAATACTTGCACGG
Organism: Macrothele yani; assembly: GCA_039090855.1. NCBI lineage: Eukaryota > Metazoa > Arthropoda > Arachnida > Araneae > Macrothelidae > Macrothele > Macrothele yani. The sequence continues at coordinate 138,590,041 of CM077024.1, read as the reverse complement.
AATTAAGGTTTTACAGCCACACGAAACATATACAGAAGTCAAACTTACGATAACCCTTTATTGGTCCAACAATATTTGATGAAATCCAACATTTCATGCGAGCTATACACTTTACATATAATACCTTAATTATCTATCATACAATCTAGCTTAACAACGATCGAACAACTCCACACACACATTAAGCAACTGATGTATCGTCCTTTTTAGCTAACGTTCTTATCACATTCATACGTCACTCTCTCTTACCTCAAGAGTGTTGCCAACCTCATTCATGTGAGAGAGAAGATATCACGTTAAGTTTGGAAAGCACAAAAGAGAACAAACTCAAATTTACATAGGAAAAGGAACTAAAAATGAAAGTTACTGGCTACGCTACTGTCCACTAATGCTCTATGGTTAATCCCACCTTGAAGTTCATCTTTATATACACTATATTGACAAAAGTCACCGGACACCCCTACAAATGCAAATGAACGCATCCGCTGCGTTGTTAAGAGGCGTGGTACTGCTGCAAACGGTATAAAAACAAGTCTCCAGCTGAGCGCAATCATATCGCACTTTGAGGTTGAATGAAAATGTCGATGTGGGAGAGAACTGACTTTGCGAAAGGAAATATTGTTGCTTGTCATATCAGTGGGTTGTCCATAAGAGAAACCGAGAGGTGTTTAAACATATCCAAGTCAACTGTTTTGGATGCACTGAATGAGTGGAAGACACATGGTGTGACTGAAGCAGCAAAACGTACGGGCAGGCCAAAGAAAATCAGTGATAGAGGACGTCGAAGACTCAGGAGAGTCGTTACAGCTAATCGAAGGAATACTGCAGAAGACCTCGGTGTACAGGTGAGTAAAAATGCTGGAACCTCGGTATGTAAACGTACCATTCCCAAAGAACTTCGTCCCATGGGTTACAGTGGTCGTGCACTATATTGACAAAAGTTATCATAAGCCTTTCATCTACACTCGGAATGCTACTCGTCGTTTAGCATGGTGTAAAGAACATTTATCGTGGACCGTAGATCAATGGAAGCGGGTCCTATGGATTGATAAATCCAGATACACGATCCATCAGTCTGATGGCCGTGTGTGGGTATGGCGGCAACCGGTGTGGAATGCTATTTACCACAGTGTACTGTTCCTACGGTCAAGTTTGGAGCTGGCAGTGTACTCGTGTGGGGGTTGTTTTCGTGGTATGGTGCCGGCCCATTGGTTATCGTGGACAAACCTGTTAACCAGTACGTCTACCTCGCTATTCTGGGCAATTATGCCCTACCAACTCTGTGGCAATACTATAGAACCGAGCCTTGTTGGTACCAGCAAAATAATGCACCGAGACTTAAAGCAAGGACTGTTACGGCGTGGTTTGACGAAAATTCCATATCGTGTGTGGACTGGCCAGCACAGAGCCTTGATCTTAATCCTATAGAGTACCAACAGGACAAATTAGAGCTCCGTATAAGAAGTTTGGAGCCAAGGCCTACTACTAAGCAAACAGTTAGCGGCAGCATTATGTACTGAATGGAAGTGCATACCTATCGCTGTGTTCCAAAACCTTTTCGAAAGCATGTCTCGAAGGTCCAGTGCATGCATTAAGGCCTAAGGTGGACCGGCACCGTACTAATGTATGTCAATAAATGCTATGTTGTGTTTCTCTTCTAGGTGTCCGGTGACTTTTGTCAATATAGTGTATATGAGATTAAACTTGGACACCGTGCATCGAAAGCAGCTCACAAGGTCAATACAATGTTTGTGAAAGGTACCGTTGGTAAACGCAAGACACAACGTTGGTTTGCTAAATTCCGGTCCACCGATATCAGCCTTGAAAGTGAACCACGCGGTAGACTAGAAGGAGCTATTGATGATGCAGAGTTGAAGATCTTGATTGAATACGATCCACGTCAAACGGTACGAGAAATTTTGAATACATTATGCAACCATTTCCCGATATTTAACGGCCGTATGCAACGCGAAGAAGATGGATAAAAATCGGCTCCACAAGAGTCGGCGGTACACCACAAACACGACGATTTGATATCTGCTCTTCTCTCCTTACCGGCAACCAAAGGAACATTTTGAGGCGCCTCGTCACGTGTGATGAGAAATGGATACTGTCTGACAATCGCCGACGACGTTCGGCGCAATGGCTTGACCGCGGTGAAACCACGAAACACACCTCGAAGCCGTTACTCCATCCAAGGAGGACAATGGTCAGTGTTTGGTGGTCAGCACCTATGCGATGCACTCCTCCTTCTTACAACCGGGTTAAACCATCACGGCGGACAGGTACTGTCAAGAACTTGACTTTATGGCATGGGAAATGTTCACAAAACAGTCGCCATTAGTCAATCACCCTGGCCCATATTTTTCCATGATAGTGCGAGACCCCACGTTACATGCCGGACGATCCAGAAGCTGCACCAGTTGGACTACCCACAAATGCCACTTCTGCACAAGAACTCCTGTGAATAAAGAGGCGTACATTCTTGGAAAAGATCCGAACTGTTCACAAACGCCGTTTCGGCATAAGAATTTTTGAGAATAAAAAGAAGTAGATTTTTTTTTTAAATCCGAACTGCGTACCAAATGACAAAGATTGTCACTCGCCACTCAGGACAAAAGAGGATGATATCCTAATCAAAGTAAAGACTTTTAAGCGGCAATGGGATGGACATATTGCAAGAAGAACTCACCACCCTTAGAAAACTGAAGTTTTAGACAGGACTCTAAAGGACAAGCAGACACAGAAGACCAATGGTACAGAAGTGAATGAAATACGAAAGCATACCTGAGTGACATGGGAGAATAGTAAAGATAGAACATAGATTCTAATACACCCCAAAACCAAATAATAAGATCTGAATTCCGTTTAATGGGTGTAAAACTAGTAGAAATACGTAAAACGAGCTTTCGCCAGTCCCGGCTGGCTTCTTCAGGTAGGCACTACTTAGTAAACGCAGAAAACAACTTAGCACATCTCAACAGATCTACGAAAATTCAAATTAAAACATGAATAAGAGACAGAAATGTATGAGATGCTGATGGCACAGTTATAGGTGGGGGTTCGTGCATTCCTCGGTACGTTAGTGTTCACGTGGTACGCTAAGGAGGTGATACCATACGTCAGGTATAGCAATGGTGACATCCCCGTTACAGGAATTTTGGTGCGTGAGAATCTCGATGGACTCACGTAACGCTGTAACTTTCTGGTTTTCGTATGGGGCAAGTCGGGTAACACTGTCCCACCAGGGGGTCGCCTGCTTGGAGAGGACGCCTCGTGCAAGTGCTGTGGAGAGCTCTCCGCTTCTGACGTCCCGTTTGTGCTCAGAGATTTTGATCTGGATCGACTTTTTTGTCATCCCGATGCATTGCTTAACTGTTGCATCAGGGTAGATCAGGGGACTGCATATACCCCAGCTTCAGGAAGTACAGACTCATCCTGATGCGAGGTGAGGATGGTAGCAATCGACTTAGGGCTTCTCATTTTGATATCAAATCTAAATTTCTGCAGGCTGTTTTTAAGGAAATAAGACATACTTGGGGATATAAAGCACTGAGCCTACAAACTGGAGAGGTGGCGGCGTTTCTTGCAGGCTAGGATGCATGCAGAGAACCTTAGTAGCTGCTCTTTGAATGATTGCCTTCATTTTAGCGAGGTTAAAGCCCCATGTCACTGCAAGATTCTTAAGATTCTGGATCTCCAGGTCGCAGGCAGTTCAGTCTGAAGAGAGCTCGAAAGCGCTGGAAAACTTCGGTAGCAAAACTTTTACTGGTACTCTCTTAACACGCACATCCAAAAAAGGTAGAGCGCCATTCACTTCACGTTCAATGGTGAACTTGATGTCAGCATGAGCTTTGTTTATCTCCTCCAGGAAAGCCTGGTGCCTTGCTTCGTCGTGCTGGCATAGGAAAACAACATTGTCTGCGTATCACCACCACAATTTTGGGACAAAAGCGGGTGCGCTGAGCAGGTTTTCCTCCAGCGGTCATAGAGCTGCTTCAGCGAGCACTGCCGATAAAGACGAGCCCATGGGCACTCCTTTTATATGCTTGAAAATCCTGTACCCTAAGGTGAAGAAATTAGAGGAGGTAGCGACATCAAGGCCAGCAATAGCAGTCATCGCTTGAGGAGAAAAACACCCCGAGCTAGGAATATAATTTTTGAGGTTCAAAGTTGCCTCATTCATCGGTACCGAAGAGTACAACGCAATAACATCAAAGCTTTCCATAATGTCAGTTGGATCAACAGTTCCCGTCTTCGGCCTAGTAACGAAGTCTCTTGAGGATAGCAAAACATTTACAGAAGCAGAAAGGAAAGGCTGTAGAAAAGACGCAAGCTCTTTTTCAAGGAAAGCTCCAGGAGAGTGTTTCCTGGAGACTGTGAGTCTCAGTGGGTCGCCTGCCTTATGGTGTTTGAGTCTTCCAAACAGCTTGGGTACTTTAGGTCCTGGCGGGATTCTGCATGCGTTTTTAAGAGACTGAGGAAGCTCTGGTGCATTAGCAGCTTTTCTTAACCTCGTGATCTTTTTGTTAAGGGGATTGGAGGAGACTTGCTTGGAATTGGCCGTCTTAATGAATTCTGCCAGCTTACTGTAGTAGTCAGTCATATCCAGGACTGCCAGCTGCCCTGATTTGTCAGTGAGCGTCATCAGAGAGTCATCATTGCGCAATCGCAGCACGAGTCTTGGGGTCCTAGACATCTTAGAAAGTTTTCGTTGTCTGAAAGCTCGAGTGAGTCTGCTCAAGCATCCAAATCTAATTTGATTTCTTTCGCGGTCTAAGGAACTCCAAGGAGAGCACTCTCCACGGATGGTATAATGGACTTTGGGTAAATTAGTTTTTCGAATGCAAATTTCGGGTCTTTTTCTAGCTCACGAATCTCATTGGGAAAGAAGATCGATTCAGATCAGAATATCTGACCACAAACGGGACGTCAGAAGCTGGAAGCTCTCCACAGCACTTGCACGAGACGTCCTCTCCAAACAGGCGACCCCTGGCCGACTTACTCCATACGAAAACCAGAAAGCTACAGCGTTACGTTAGTCCATCCAGATTCCCACGCACCATAATTGCTGTAACGAGGATGTCACCATGACTATAATTGACGTATAGTACCACCTCCTTAACGTACCGAGGAATGCACAAGCCCGCACCTGTGACTGTGCTATCATCTCCTACATATCTATCTCGTATTCATGTTTTAATTTGAAGTTTTCTAGATCTGCTGAGATGTGCTAAGTTGTTTTCTGCTTTTACTAAGTAGTACCTACCTGAAGAAGCCATCCGGGACTAGCGAAAGCTCGTTTTATGTATTTCTACTAGTTTTACACCCATTAAACGGAATTCAGATATTTTTATTTGGACATGGAAAGGACTTGTTCAAAACAGGGAGAGTTGTGAAAGAGTCAGGGGAAGACCTTCATCCAGCAGCCAATTGAAAATAGTTGATAACGATGATGATGAAACGCTTGTTTAGCACATTTTAGATCATCACAGTTTCCTTCTTAAGGCTAAGCCGTGTTCATTACATCTACAACTTCTGTAGTATCCCACTTGTTATAGTTTCTTTACCTGCTATGGTGTGTAGACGCCCAGTGACAATGTTACCTGGTGTCGCTGAGCAGGAAGTAAAAGTTCCCGCAAACCAAACTACACAGAGTTTGAATAATAAGGAAGACATTCGTTCCCCTAATTGAATTCGCTTGCTTCGTGAACATATGCAAGTCCTGGAATTGGTAACTTTAATTTTATATGCAAACAGAAAATCAAAATCTTTCCTTCCGCTTCGTTAACGCCATGGGATCTCTCATCGAAAAGGTGTCGGTATATTTCAGAAGACGTTGGAGGCGCTGAAAACTGCCACGGCACACCCGATAATAGTCCCTTCTCGGGAGCGCAGCCTTCCAGTATGCAACGGTAAAGGGTAAAAGCCATGTCATGTTTAGAAATTCTGTTTAACAACATACCGTCCGTTCCTGAATCGTGTCATATCGATTATTCTGCTGGACCACATTAATCAGAATGTGTTGCAATGAATTTTAATGTACTTGCGAAGACTAATCGCGTCGCAGCGGTTCTTAACTGCCAGTACTGTTAAGATAAATACTGGAGTTTAAGTGCAGCATTTCCGAAGAAATTAACAACGCATTAACCCCGTAACCCGAAGGCTCGGAAAATTCTCGTGTAAAACTATTCTCCGATGTTATATCTGTGTGGAATTTTCCAGGATACTAGTACGCTCTCAAAACACGCATTATGTGTGGAAATACATATTAATTTTTTTAGCAATTTTTCGGTTGCTGTGTGTTAATTAAAGAAAAACGTGGAAAGAGCGATGACTTTGTGTATTTACATTGTCTCCACGTATTTGGAATATTTACATATTTCTTTACTTTTACCAGATAAAAGCAATTAAAAAAATCGAAAACAAATTGCAGTGGTACCTGGGTTATAGACACGTTTCTCAGACACATTTTTCTCTTTTATACGTAGACTAATTCTACGTTAGTCCCGATATTTTGCTGTAGTTCCTAATGCTTCTGCAACTCTTTACGCTTTTCGCGTTTAAAACGTTAAAATCTGAATTTTAGATAATCAAACGTACACGTTCTTTGACCTTTTCATACGTAGCCCACACTGTAAAAAATAAATTGTGTGAATTCACGGAAAATTTCTGAAAATGACATGCAGCAAAATTGCCGGTAACTGTCCGTCTTTTGACGAAATTTTCGTTTTTAAAAGTGCCCGTTTTTGTTTTGTTTTTAACTTCCGTATTTTCACAAATTTCCGCAGTGGATAATTCTTTATATTTCAGAAAAGTCGGTTTCAAGTTTTTTTCGTATTTAAACAGAAATTTCGCAAAATCCAAGACGCTGAATATTTAGCTCTTACTCAGGAGAATTCTTCTGCGCCGGTAGTGAGGATCGAGCCCTGGTCCTTTAGGGTGAAGCCGCGCGTCTTAACCACTGAGCCAGAATGTCACAGGAACCGGGATCACGTACAAGGTAAAACTTAATTGCTCAATGGTGATTTATTTTATTTTATTTTTTTCAGCAATACGAATGATTTAGTCATTTTATTTACGCTTTCCAACCGTAGGTTGAAGAAGTGTATATGCTCCAGCTTTGTCCGTCTGTCCCTCCGTCTGCATGATAACTCGCATAAAAATGGTTCGATTTCGATGAAATTTTAGTATGTGGTAGGGGACAACCTGAGGAAAAACCCTGTTGAAAATAGGCGAAATGGGGTCAAAGGTCAGGACATAGCACCGGGATCCATTCCATTGCCCTTATGCATCATAACTTGACTAAAAATGATTGGATTTCGATGAAATTTTAGTATGTGGTAGGGGACCACCTGGGGACAAACCCTATAGAAAAAGGGCGAAATGTGGTCAAAGGTCAGGACATAGGAGCGGGATTTATTACATTGTCTTTATGCGTAATAACTACCGTAAAACTACTTCGATTGCGACAAAACTTTATCATGTTGTTCCGGAGGTATATTGAACCGGTTCTGTTGAATATCAACGAAATGGGGTCACAGGTCAGTGCACAGGAGCGAGATCTATTCCACAGCCATTATCCTCATAACTTGAGTAATAATTTCTGGCATGTTGGAAAGCGTATCATAATCAATGCATTGCATGATTTTACTAACTTGTTTTCTATTCGATGTGGCGTACTACAGAAGTGATAATATGTGTCAAGACGACAAATTTGCAGCGAGACATCCTATCCACGTAGCTCAGTTGGGAGAGCGACTTACTCCGGAGGGAGGGAACACGGTTTCGATGTCCGTCGCGGACAAACTTGTGTTTCACATTGGCGCCCGATTGCGGAAAATGGATCCACTAGCCGTTAGATTCTTCTAAAAAATGTGTGATGTTTTTTCCCCACATTGTTTGGAATTAATGAAAAAATCCCTACTTCACTACAAGGGGGAAAAAAATTAAGAGGGAGATGGTGTGACGTACTATAGAGATGAAAATATGTGTTGAGACGACAAATCTGCAGCGAGACATTCTATCCGCGGCGTAGCTCAGTTAGGAGAGCGACTCACTCCGGAGTGAAGGGACACGGTTTCGATGCCCGTCGCGGACAAACTTGTGTTTTCACATTGGCCTTTTTTGGTTCTTCGAAAAATGTGTGATGTTTGGTTCCAGACATTTTTTGGAATTATTGAAAAAATTCCTACTTCAAAGAAAAAAATTAAGAGGGAGATGATGCGACGTACTACAGAGGTGAAAACATGTGTCAAGACGACAAATCTGCAGCGAGACATTCTGTCCGCGTAGCTCAGTTGGGAGAGCGACTTACTCCGGAGTGAGGGGACACGGACAAACTTAGGTTTTCACATAGAGCTTGTTATTTTTTTTTAATGCATTTCTAATAATTTGATTTTTCTGTACGAGGTCTTATTACAAATTACGTTGGTTTTTTTTTCATCGTGATTTTTCGAAGCAACAGAGTGATTCTGAGTTTGAGATCTTTGTTTCAACTGACAATAACTTTAAATTATTTTTAATAGAAGGTGCAATTTACTGTTTTATAATATAATTTCATAAAACTTTAAATATAAAATTTACTCTAAATAGCTATATAGCTTTTGTCTTAAGGACTCCACAGACTAATACATAGACATTGTACAATCACCTGAGCAATAAATTAAGTACCTGGTTTCTTACATAATAGCTGGTGAACAAAATGGAAGAAATGAGAAGAAATATCCTGTGACACAGTAACAAAATTTCACGCGATATGCTATCCACAATATCCGATCTCGCAACAGAACTTCAAAATCAAATACTTCGACCGATTACATAGAAATTTAGCAGTTAATAAAATCCACGGTATTCCCGTGAATCTCTCCTATTACCGGAAATTTTTCTTCATATGGATACAGAAAAAGTGATAACGGGGTTTTTCCGTTAGTTAATATACCAAAGGAATTGCTGACAGGTTCCTGAAAATTCAGAATTTTCTCTTAACACCTCTTGAAAATGGTAATTTACCGTCAATATAAGAAAGAAATTGCTGAAAGGTTTCTGGAAAATCAGCATTTTCCGTTAACACCTCTTGAAAACGGTAATTTACCGTCAATATAAGAAAAAAATTGCGGAAAGGTCACTGAAAATTCGGAATTTTTCTGGCGTACGAAAAATCCGAGAGCTTTTTCCGTCATTCACTGAAAAAGTTTTTTCAGAAACATGCTTCGTTAATTCACGAAAGAAATCACGGAAAGTGGCTAGTGAATTTCAGAAATTTTTTTACAGTGCAGTGTGTTACAACTTTGAGAGAAAAGAGACAGCGTTGTTGTGTACCTTCTCGGTGCAGCCAAAGTTGAACCTTAATCCCATCAGGGAAGGGTATGTTGTTTACTTTGAGAGAAATGAGACAGCGTTGTTGTGCTCCTTCTTGGTGCAGCCAAAGTTGAACCTTGATCACATCAGGGAAGGGTATGTTGTTTACTCTGGGAGAATTTAAGCCAACGTTGTTGTGCTCCTTCTTGGTGTAGCCAAAGTTGAACCTTGATCCCATCAGGGAAGGATATACTGTTTACTTTGATAGAATTGAGACAGCATTGTTGTGCTCCTTCTTGGTGCAGCCAAAGTTGAACCTAGATTCCATCAGGGAAGGGTATGTTGTTTACTTTCGGTCAGCGTTGTTGTGTTCCTTCTCGGTGCAGCCAAAGTTGATCCTTGATCCCATCAGAGAAGGGTGTGTTGTTTACTTTGAGAGAATTTAAGAAAGCGTTGTTGTGCTCCTTCTTGGTGCAGCCAAAGTTGATCCTTGATCCCATCAGGGAAGGGTGTGTTGTTTACTTTGAGAGAATTTAAGACAGCGTTGTTGTGCTCCTTCTTGGTGCAGCCAAAGTTGAACCTTGATCCCATCAGGGAAGTGTGCGTTGTTTACTTTGAGAGAATTTAAGAAAGCGTCGTTGTGCTCCTTCCTGGTGCAGCCAAAGTTGAACCTTGATCCCATCAGAGAAGGGTATGTTGTTTACATTGAGAGAATTGAGACAGCGTTGTTGTGTTTCTTCTTGATGCAACCAAAGTTGAACCTTGATCCCATCAGGGAAAGGTATGTTGTTTACTTTCGGTCAGCGTTGTTGTGTTCCTTCTCGGTGCTGCCAAAGTTGAACCTTGATCCCATCAGTGAAGGGTATTTACTTTGAGAGAATTATGTTGTTTACTTTGCCGCGCCGTTTCCGAGATCGCAGTTCAGATGCCCCATGCCATCACAATTTGTCCTTTATCAAACTCAGATAAATCGGCAGCTTTTCCCATTCTGACTCCGAACACTCTACTAACCGGAAGCCGGTCCTCGGGTTGTATATATACTGCTCTGTGAACTTCACCTACGCCACCGTTCGGTCTCCAGACGCGCCCATTTCTCTAGGCTGGGAGTGGTCATACTGTAATGGCTCATCGTGTATGAACGTATAACTGAGATATTTTCCCGTATTCATTTATTCCAATGTTATTGCACTGCTAACAAAATTTAGAGACACAGAGTGCATAAAAGAATGTACACTGCTGGCCACCCAAAATACAACACCAAGAAGTACACGAGATAGCAAAGCCAGATTTACTGGACACATAATAACAGATACAAAGATGAAACGATTAAGCTTAAAGGCCCGTGCGACTTGCGGAACACGCAGACATTTCGTGTGGCCCCCATGGCTGGCAATAACGGGCTCTACACGCCACGGCATAGAACGAAAAAGGCTTTGGATGTGGGCTTGGGGTATGTCGGTCCGGGCTGCTTCCACACGTTGCCACAGTTCATCAGGCGTAGCCGCGGGTGGTGCTTGCCGGGCCACTCGATTGCCAATCAGCGACCAGACGTGTTTGATGGGTGACATATCGGGAGAAAAGGCAGGTCACGGCAGCAGTGACACCTTGTGGGCCGTGAAGAATTGTTGCACGATGCGTGCCACGTGCGGGCGCGCATTGTCTTGTTGAAACGTGGCCGCTGGCAGATCCTGCAGGTAAGGGAAGACTACAGGCTCCAAAACGTCGTAGATGTAGCGGTGGCTGTTGAGTGTACCGGCGATGCGTACCAGAGGGATGCGGGTGTCATATCCAATTGCGCCCCAAACCATAACGCCAGGCGACGGACCGGTATGGCGATGCATAATGCAGGCATCATACAGTCTCTCGCCGCAGTGCACACGCGGATCCGACCATCGCGGTGTTGCAGGCAGAAGCGGGATTCTTCGGAGAAGACAATGTCGTGCCATTCCGTAGCCCAGGTGCGGCGTTCAACGGCCCATTGCCGCCACACTCGCCGGTGGTGTAACGTCAATGGTAATCGGAGCAATGGGCGCCGTGCGACAAGTCCCTGCTCCTGCAGACGATGTCGAACGGTACGTGCTGACACAGGTTGTTGCGCAACACACCCTAATTCCTGCGCTAACGTTCGTGAAGTGGCGTGTGAGCCGTCAATGCCCGCCGCACAACATGCCGGTCGTCTCGTTCGGTGGTGTGCCGTGGCTGAGGCAATCGCTCTCGTCGGTCCCTCCGTCCCTCCTGCACCCACCGACTCCATACTCGCCTCACTGTGGCTGGATGTCGTCCCACACGGGCGCCGATGTCTCGGTACGATAAACCGCTGTCGCAATAAGCCACTATTCGTCCTCTGTCGAACTCCGAAACGTGCTGGAATGACTGCCGTATTCTGCGACGAGGCATCAGGAAGCTCCCCACGCACAGGTCCGGCAGCACAACACACTTCCACTACTTACACCCCGCCTTCTGTGCACCCTTCTTATAGTGCTTCTCGGTGGCGTGCCGGGCGAACATGATTTGCATATGCCCTGCAATGCTAATCGTTTGCATGTCCTCTCGCGGGCGACGCAGGCTGCGAATTTCAGGCCAATTGGATACTTCCTTCTTGGTGTTGCATTTTGGGTGGCCAGCAGTGTATAATTTTTGTGGTTAGAGTGTTCAGAAGGTGGTACTCACAACACAATCCTTCAGTGCAGTAAAAATCAGATATGGATTGCATCTTAAACGTTATATCTCGGTATCGACTGGTACAACGTTTCGAGAAAGAGTAACAGTTGATAAAAGAAATTATTAAAATTAGAGAAAAGGTTAGTTAATAGCTGTAAGTCTCTCTTCTTGAAACCAGTACCAAAACAGTAAACTGATATGCAGTGATACAGGTACACGAAAGAAAATAAGAAAGAAAAGAAATATGCTGCGTCTGCCAAAGAAAAGGTCATCAGTTGAATAAGTACGTATGAATGGGCCAGACAATTTACTACTATCGTATGAACGGTGAAGTGTTACTCGAATGGAAAGAAAATTAAAGAATCTGTAAGAAAAACCACATGGCTTCTGCCCAGAGCTCCTATGATGACTCACAACTTTGGGGAGTTCAAATAAGCTCGTTAGGAAGCTATGATCAGGATGCACATGTTAACATCAGCTGCGCGACCTCAATCGTGGCCTGACCAGTTTCCGACAAGGCAACTAAAGACGGCGGGAAGCACGAAAAAGTTCGGTTTGGGATGAATACAGCGCTAAAAATAAAACGGTTAAAATGATGAAAGTTACTCCCAAGCTGCATAGGATATAGTTTCGAGGCATTTAAAACGACACTAAATAACGCACTGTAAATCAACACAGTACAATTACAACTTTCCAAATCATTTCAGCAGGGCGGGAGCAAGCTTCATTCATGTGGGAGGGCGAGACTTGAAATTACGCCTGTCAAGTTTAAAAGTTGTCTATTGCCACTCAAATATACCCAATTTCTACTTTCTCATACCTCTATTAAAGGAAAGTATTACGATCCTTTAAAAATATCACTTCCGGTTTCGAACACAATTATAAATTTGACTAAAAATGTGAAAACTAGGTAAATACCCAAGAATCAAGCAAAACGCAGAAGTTACGTGAATGCCGACAACATAGCACTCTGCAGAAATCCAGAATAAGAATCGACCCAGCACAGAACGAATGAGTATCAGACAGCGAAAGTAACAATAAGACGATTTCGGGGAAGGGCTTGGAAAAAAATTCCGCTGAAGGCACTTTCTACAACGGAGCACAGGTAACTAATTAGCTCTTCGTTTCCTTAGTCTAAATAAGAAGACGATTTCAAAACAAAAACAATTTATAACAATAAGACGATTTCGAGAAGGGATTGGGAAAATTCCACTGAAGGCTACGCGCTCAGAAGGACTTTCTACAACGGAGCACAGGTGACTAATTAGCTTTTCGTCTCTTTAGTCTAAATAACAAGACGAATTCAAAACAAAAACAATTTATAACAATAAGACGATTTCGGGAAGGGCTTCGGAAAATTCCATTGAATTGTAAGCGCTTACAGGGGCTTTCTACAGGTGACTAATTAGCTCTTCGTGTCTTTAGTCTAAATAAGAAGATGATTTCAAAACAAAAACAGTTTATAGCAATAAGAAGACGCTTTCGGGAAGAGCTTGGGAAAATTCCACTGAAGGCTATACGCTCAGAGGGACTTTCTACAACGGAGCACAGGTGACTAATTAGCTCTTTGTCTCTTTAAGTCTAAATAAGAAGACGATTTCAAAACAAAAACAATTTATAACAATAAGACGATTTCGGGAATGGCCTAGGAAAATTCCACTGAAGGCTAAGCGCTCAGAGGGACTTTCTACAACGGAGCACAGGTGACTAATTAGCTCTTTGTCTCTTTAGTCTAAATAACAAGACGAATTCAAAACAAAAACAATTTATAACAATAAGACGATTTCGGAAAGGGCTTGGGAAAATTCCATTGAAATTGTAAGCGCTTAGAGGGGCTTTCAACAGGTGACTAATTGGCTCTTCGTGTCTTTAGTTTAAATAAGAAGACGATTTCAAAACAAAAACAATTTATAGCAGCAATAAGACGCTTTCGGGAAGGGCTTGGGAAAATTCCACTGAAGACTAAGCGCTCAGTGGGATTTTCTACAACGGAGCACAAGGTGACTAATCAGCTCCCCGTCCCTTTACTTTAAATAAGAAGACGATTTCAAAACAAAAACAATTTATAACAATAAGAAAGCAATTTCGGGAAGGGCTTGGAAAATTCCATTGAATTCTAAGCGCTTAGAAGGGCTTTCTACAACGGAGCACATGTGACTAATTAGCTCTTCGTCTCTTTAGTCTAAATAAGACGATTTCAAAACAAAAACAATTTATAACAATAAGAAAAGGATTTCGGGAAGGGCTTGGGAAAATTCCATTGAATTCTAAGCGCTTAGAGGGACTTTCTACAACGGAGCACAGGTGACTAATTAGCTCTTCGAGAGGGAATTGAACTCGGCATATCCCGATTGCCGGTCGAGTAAGCTAACCATTACACCTCCCCGGACACTGAAGTTCCGAGCAACAGAGACATAGGAATCTGAGGAAGCAAGTATGCTTCGACTAGCGAAAATCTGAGGACTTTCAGATTCCTATGTCTTTGTTGCTTGGAACTTCACTGTCCTGGGGAAGTAAGTATGCTTCGACTAGCGAAAATCTGAGAACTTTTAGATTCCTATGTCTCTGTTGCTTGGAACTTCCCTGTCCTGGGTGGTGTAATGGTTAGCACACTCGACCGGCAATCGGTAGATGCGGGGTTTGATTCCCGCTCTAAGACGATGAGATTTTCAAGTTTTCTGAGAAGTGTTACATGGATGGTACAAGCAAATTCAGTTTGCTTTGCTTGAATATTCTGTTTTTAATACAAAACAAGAAGTTCACTGCAAACATACGAAGGACAAAAATTATAACACCTACTTACGAAGTTTAGAGCAAAAGGATTCAAAATACACTGCTAGACATAGAAATTGCCCTACCCAGAAGGAGATGTGCAACAAGCATGCAAATCTCAGGGCGGGTGTACCCACTCGAGATATGCAAATGATGTTAAACCGGAGCCGATTACGTCACACGTTCGTGAGATAAAGGCGCTAGCAGCAACAGGGGATGGTAATGTGTGTTCGCTGGCGGAAGTGTCGCGGACGTTTCAGATTTCTTGTTTGTGCTGGGAAACTGTTCAGCGAAGGCGGAAATTCCGGGACTTAAAAAACAAAACAAAAACGCCATCGGCAGGTTTATCGCCATTTGGATGCGTTTCAGAAAAGAAGAATTGTAAGATTGTGTGAAGAGGGTAGGCCTACATGTCGTATCGCTGCGTATATGCAACGGGATGCACGAACTGATGGGCGCTGTCGGCACCAGTGGCTACAGGAAGATTCGTATACGCGCGTCGGAGTGGCAGTGGTGCAGTCCGACAGACGTCAGTACGCGTACTACCACTCTTGTGTGAATTTCAGCAGCCTTGGACCATTCTTCCAAAGGAAACTTGATTACGACAAGCCGTTCAACAGAGGCACAATCGGAAAGTGCAACTTCCATGCTAAAGCGCTCACCGCTTGAGCCAGACTGATGTTTGACGTAGTAAGATACAGGTGCCACCTTGTCTAACCGGCGATATGACCATTAACGTTGATCAGCTGTTGTCACTTTGCGGTATCAATTTAATTCACAAATTGTTGATTTACCGCCGTATATGAACAATCGTAATTACATTGGAAATATATCGCAGTATGTTTATTTTTAAAATAAAACGACCCTCTCTTAAAAATTTTGGAACTATATATGTAATTATTTCCGGAATATTTTCATGATATATAATTATTTCCAGAATTTTTTTCAGGATTTTTACACTTTTTTAGATATTTTAAAGCAAAAAAGCAAAAAAGCAAACAAAGGGTTTAGATATCAACAACGTAATTATTAGTTTTCATTAGCAATTATAACTTGTTAAAGCCAAGCATCCAAAGCTACGTTTCCTTAATTCGTTTACAGATCGGTATACAATAACGTACAATAATTACTCTCACATGCATTATAGCTATTGTTTTAAGCTAGAAGCAGACGATAAAACGAACTAGTTTTTGTGAAAGTTGTTTTTGTTGCATTACAATGCATATTTTTGTAAAGAATTTCCGCGTAACAATTAAATTTAATATGTGAATGAATCGTGCCTCCATCAGGTTTGAACCCACAAGTGTATTCGGCGTCGGGGCTTCATTTAAACTGCGTAATTTGCTGAAAAAGTTTGGGGTGAGAGGTGTTGAAAAAATGGGGTGGATTGGACGAAAGCAAATCGTTAAAAATGCCGAAATTTTTCATAGTGAAATATTTAGGCTTTGAACCGAGGATTTAAAATATGGAACTGTTGAATTCTTCATAGTTCAAAATGGTTAAAACCGGAAATCTTTTTTTTTTTTTTTTCAAAACTACACACAGTTATTTTCCTTTTGTGCTGTTTTTATTTTTATTTTTTTCTCTCTCATATCAAAATGCTTCTCTAAACAAAGAGAAAAATGCAACAAAGTATTAACACGGGTTTCTGAAACAGCTGAAATGGTTCAGAAGTATATCTGAAAATGTGTAGCAGATTAAAATGAAGAGATAGTACATATGTTTTGGGGTTGCAATGTCTGACTTTAAACGAATGCTTTAAACATGAAAATTTAAAGAAACAAAGGAACATTAGACTGCTAATATATATAGACTTCAAATTAAACAAGAAAAATGACCGCATTCCTGATGGTTAATAGCTGAATTATACATGAACCAGACTGGCATAATAAAAACAAAATTAGGAAAAACTAAAAATTGTATAATGGGCAGGGGTGTAAGACAAGGATGCTCTCTGTCACCAACGCTCTTCAACATTTTTGCAGAAGAAATGATAAAAGAAGCATTTGATGAAGAGGAAAGAGTAATCACTATAGGAGGAAGAACAATACAAAATATTAGATTTGCAGATAACCAAGTAATATTAGCTAATACTAAAGGTGAACTACAGCATCTGATGCAAAAAATTTAAAGTGTATACAAAACATATGGTATGAAAATTAATACAAAGAAAACAAAGACGATGAGAGTCTCCAGGAAACCAGGAAATGTTGAGGAGATGATGAATGGAGATAATGTAGAGCAAGTGAGACTATACAAATACCTTGGTTGTATAATCCAAGAAAATAGAAAATGTGGCATGGAAATAAAA
This sequence comes from Macrothele yani, assembly GCA_039090855.1. Classification (NCBI taxonomy): domain Eukaryota; kingdom Metazoa; phylum Arthropoda; class Arachnida; order Araneae; family Macrothelidae; genus Macrothele; species Macrothele yani. Next base: position 138,572,997 of record CM077024.1, on the reverse strand, counting down.
GAAAGAATTAGTAAAGGAAAATATGCATTTTAAAACAAGAAAAATTGTTTTATTAATATAACTAGCATGTTGTACCCGTCGTTGACGGGCTAGTGATAGTATAAAGTAAAAGCTATATCGGCAATTAAATTAAGACTGGTAAATCAAGGTTTATACAACTTTGCAGTACAACTTCCCGGAATAGAATATTAGGATAAAATGTATTTGAATTATTTAGTACTTGTCACGTCCAATGTAAATAATTCAAAAAGTTTGAAAGCAGAAGGCTTATGCAATGAAATTGATTGAGATGAAAAGTACCTTATTCTTGTAGAGCCTCGGGATAAACAATATTAACAGTCCTTCCATTCGGAGCAAAGATGTAAAGATTTTTCCCATTTCCGACTCTGGAACAATCAACGTACAGTTGACCATGGGAAAAACATGGACTTTGTAGATCCAGTCCAACAACTTTCAGAGACTGCCCTTGTGCCTTATTGATACTCATGGCGAAATTCAAACGAATCGGGAATTGAAGAAGTTTAAATTGAATCGGGACATCAGATGGGATGATCGGGATCCTTGGAATAAAAGCATTTTTGCCTGCTGCATGTCCAGTCATTATAGTAGCTTCAATAACATTCTTCATTAGTTTCTTGACAGATAATCTCGTGCCGTTGCCAAGTGAAGGCGGATCTATATTTCTCAGAAGCATAATAGGCGCACCAATCTTCAACTCTAAAATATGTAAAGGTACTCCAGTTGCCTCCAAAGAGTTAATAAACTCAATTGGGTAGTTGACTGCATCGTCTGTATTACAAACGGTATCAACTGACTTGTAAATTTGCAGAATGCTGGGCAAGTGAGCTAAAAGCTGATTATTGGTCGGCTTGCTGTGCATCATCGCATACAAAATAGATCTGCAAAAATTTTGGCTGTTCATTGGGTAAATGATGTAGACTACCGATTCTATGATACACTTGTCCTTGTACCTTAAATGTGGGCATGTAACCAGACTGTCTAAATTTTTTAGTTGTGCCAAATGATGTCATCTGAAAACAGGAATTATAACGGCGTAAGTTGTTTTGAAAATGTTTTGCATCTGATGAGTTGTCAGTCAAAAACATACGCAATATCTCCGGAGGATCCTGCAATAATGGCAACTGAACCTTCCCACAATAACAACACATACCTGGGACTTCACCTTTCCATTTCATGGCTGCACAGTATTGACACGTTAATGACATTGATCCAATGACACATGATGGATCAGAGGCGTAATCAACGGACGGGTTGTAGACCAATGCTGCATTTTCTCTTTCTCTCCAGATGTTAAACCGAGCATTAGCCGTAGTGAGTCGATTATGCTGAAGTCGTGTGTCTCGTTGCTGGAGTGTTTCCTGTGCCCTCGATTGCGCCGTAGAAGTCCTATTGTGTTCCAGTCTTCTTTCTCGCTGCTGGTATGATTCCTGTGCCCTTGATGTGCTCTGGAAATCCTATCTTGTTCTAGCCTTCTTTCTCATTCTACTGCTGTTTCTTGTGCTCTTCTCCTTCTTTGATTTTCTCTGTCGATTCTTTGTGTTCTTCTCACACATTGTTTCTTTCTAGGAGGTTGAGGCATAGTATGATGACCTTCTGACGTATGACACTTTTGAATTAATAACGGAGATTGAAAAACAACGTTCTATTTTCTTTTTCTTCTTCTCCGCCCTCAAGGGCATAATACAATTGGCAAACAACGCTTAACAAAAAACGTGCCTTTCCGCTTTCTTTACATGCATCCTGATCACACCCAACGCGAAGGCGCGAAGATAAGTAGTTCACGATAAATTTGAGCCATTTCTTTTTTAGAATTACGTTAAAACCACGTTCTATTTTCTAGCTCACAACGTCGTCACAGTATGATGACCTTCTGATGTATGACACTTTTGAATTAATAACGCAGATTGAAAAACTACGTTCTATTTTCTTTTTTTTTTTTTCTTTCTCCGCCCTTAAGGTCATAATACAATCGGCAAACAACGATTACAAAAAAGGGCGTAATAAATGTATTTACGAATGAAAATAGTCGTAACGGAATTCTAAAAAAGAAACGCCTAAAATTTATGGTGAACTACTTTTCTGCACGCCTTAATGTTCGGTGTGATCAGGTTGATGTCAACAAAGCGGAAAGACACACTCAGATCGGGCAGAAACGCGTAACATTAAATAACTAGAAATCAAATTCAAATTTTAAAAAAATCGCTTGGAGGTGCACCAGAAGATGTCTACAGGTACCTTCATAACAAATTTCGTCGCTCTAGGTCGCCTAATTCTATGCGAAATCCGACCGACAGACACACACACAGTCTGTTTTATATACAGGGTCTTTATAATTAAAGTTCCACTTTGAAATGGCCATAAAAGAAAAACTACTGGACGAAATGTTACCAAACTTTATAATAGTTAACAGGAGGTCATGAGATTTTATTTTCTGCAAAACAAAAAAATTAGTTCCAAAACTCACCACCAGCGTGGAATGGCGCTGTATGCAATATTGGGAAACGAAAGAAGACATGACGACATCAGTTGCAAATGTGTGTAATCGTGTCGAACACGTGTTATAACTCATGTTCAATGGGGCGGCCACCATTTTCAGAAAGCAAGTGAAATCGCAAAATGCGTTCTCAACAGTAGCTCGTAGCATATCAGGAGGAATGTTACGGACATGTCGGTGTATGACAGATTTCAATTCCGCCAAATTCTGGATGTTATCACCATAAACAGTGGCTTTGAGGTAACCCCATAGCCAGAAGTCACAGGGGTTGAGATCTGGTGACCGGGGCGGCCAAGCCATGGGGAAGTGGCGGCTGATAATCCGGTCATCCGTGAAATGTTGCTGAAGTAACTGTTTCACACATGTACCAACGTGCGGTGGAGCCCCGTCCTGCATAAAAATCGTGGTGTCTAAAATGCCACGTTCCTGAAGTTCCGGTATCACGAAACGTCGTAACATCAACTCTAAGCGAACAGCAGTAACAGTGGTAGTCACGGGCCCAGCTGGCGATTGCTCTTCAAAGAAGAACGGTCTAATTATGACACGAGGTGTCATACCACACCAAACGGTGACTTTCGGAGAATGCAATGGAACTGGGTGGATAGCATGAGAGATTTGTTTGGCCCAAATCCTGCAATTATGGGTGTTCACATCCCCATTGAGGTAAAAATGGGCCTCATCCGTCCACAAAATGTTCCATGGCCACTGTTCATCCACCGCCATCCGAGCAAGGAATTCCAACGCGAAAGATTCTCTTACTGGAGGATCGTTCTGTTCCAGTTGTTGAACACGTTTTGATTTTGTATGGGTAGTACAGCATCACTTTACGAACGATTTTGTACACCGTACTCAATGGTAAGTCCATGCGACGTGCAACAGCACTTACGCTGCAAGTCCCGTGTGTGCTTTCCATAGTTGCTTCCTCTACTGCTAATGCAACAGCCTCCTCGGTTTCCACAGCAACAGTCTTTCGTCCCCGCCCAGATGCAACAGATAACAAACCTGTGGCTTCAAACTTTGCCATCAGTTTCCTCAAACCCTGCGGTGTCATTGGGCCTCGGCGTAGTCGTCTGACGGTACGATACTTCTGCAAAGCACGCAGCGCATTGCTATCGCATTCATAATAACACTTCACGAGAAAAGCACGATCTTGCATATTTACCGACATCGTCGACTCGTAACAATGACAGCTCCGACGGAGAGGCTCCCTTTTAGGGTGGAAAATCCAATGACGTGTACAGCGTATTTGCTTACTTCTAATTTGCATTCCTCCTGCCGTCAGCCGTTGATGAGGCTTTGCGTATTTGCATAACACCGCACACTGTTTCGTATTCGACACGATTACACACATTTGCAACTGATGTCGTCATGTCTTCTTTCGTTTCCCAATATTGCATACAGCGCCATTCCACGCTGGTGGTGAGTTTTGGAACTTTTTTTTTTTTTTTTTTTGCGGAAAATAAAATCTCATGACCTCCTGTCAACTATTACCAAGTTTGATAACATTTCGTCCAGTAGTTTTCCTTTTATGGCCATTTCAAAGTAGAACTTTAATTATAAAGACCCTGTGTATAAGAGAAGAGAAGATGAATAAAAATTTAAAGAAAATGTTTATTAAGTGCTATATTTGGAGTAAAACTTTATATGGGGCGGAAACGTGGACAATTGGGAAGAAGGATTAAGCTAAAATGTTGAAGGCATTTGAAATGAGGCTATGGAGAAGAATGGAGAAAATAAAGTGGATTGTGAAAAAATTACCAATGATGAAGTACTGCAAAGGGTTGAAGAAGAAAGGAATTTACTAAAAACCATAAGAACAAGAAAATATGACTGGATAGGACATGCGCTAAGAGGAGACAGCCTACTGAAAAGAATGTTAGAAGGGAAAATTGAAGGACAGCGACCGAGAGGAAGGAGACGACTAATGATGCTTGATTACATAATGGGCACAAGACGCTATCAAGAAACGAAGAAGGAAGCAAGGAACAGAAGAAACTGGAGGAAGAGAACTGGCTGAGATACCGTTGGACCTGTCAAGAGACGGAACACTAATGATGATGCTATGGTAGGACATACTTCAAGGTAAATCTCAAAGAATGCATGTAAATGCGAGCTGCTATTGACAACTGTGCTATATGATGATAAAAAGGGACTGATACCTAAAAATTAAAAAAAAAAGGTGTGTGTGTGTGTGTGTGTGTGTGTGTTACGCACCTTCAGATGGAGGGGTGTTGAGATTTTTTATGAATAGGATGTCTGACGAAAACGAAATTCGGAGAGAGGAGTGTTGGGAATCTTGGCGTACTTATAACTTTCTAATTCAACGAAATTTTTTCTATGTCAGCGAAAATGGTAGAAAATGGAAATTCATTTTTTTTAACCTTCATTTAAATAGAACAATATACGCAAATATTTTTATTCAATAATTCAAGAAGAATGTTTCGAGGCAATAACAGGATTTTAACCATGAAATAGATACGAGTATTAACCTTTACGCTTCTGATCGTATCTTATTTCTGAAATTAATGACTGCTTGAAAATTATGATAGAAAATATGCATTGCCACAGTAAAATTGCCGAATCAAAATGCTATTTTTAATTTAACAGACCTTCTAACTTTCAAGAACTGAAGTCCGCAAAACATTTTCAGTGAACGTCTAATCGAAATGTTCCATTGACTAATGTATCGAACATATTGATTAAACACACAGAACATATCGATTAAAGTCGATTTATTATGCAAATAATTTGTCTGTTTTAGTCGGTTTTACATGCTACAATTAAATTAATTTTGCACTACTTTACGCTTTCAGTAATTAATAGGCAATAGTATTAATCGAACGTATCGATTAAACATACTAGCTTATTAGTATGATTAATCGATACGTTCGACTGACCGAAGTATCGAACGAATTGATTAAAAGCCGATTTATTATGAATAAAACACCATACATTTTATTTCGTATGATAAAATATTTAAGGTGTTTTGACCTTAAATATTTATGATAACATGTATGTAAACCTTTCGAAAACGCAATTTTCAGTCTTTGAATTAGAATTAACTCACTCTCACTCTCTCTCTCTCTCTCAGCAGTTACGCAAATCCTAATCCCACAGCAGCAGAGTTTTTAACGATTCTTTTAGGCTAGACTGCGAGCAGAGAGGGTTGGGGCAAGGCCTAAATCTACAAAGTACAAGTCCAGAACATTAGGGAGATTAGTACCCTACGTTTGTGACGTCACTCTCGTGTTACACGGACTGATACGTCGGTATTGTGTTTAACGTCATACATGACAGCGTTGCAAACCAAAGACTTTTAAGATACATAGACTGGAAAACCGTAAGTTAACCGGGCGACATTTGAAGTTCAGTGTTGTACGTTAAGAATCTGTCACATCTCGTCTAGGCTTCTCACCACCGTTCCTAACGTTTCCCTTGAAATAATAGAGGTGTTTTAGTATTTTAAGTGCAGGATAATTAGCTAGTAACCTTTTGCGCTTACTTTATCTTTAAATATTAAGTTGATGGAAAGTTGACACCTGATATTATATATAATTTGTGACTACTAAGTTTGCGGTGTTAAGATAGAATAATAATAATAACGTTTCGCGCAATAAAAATGTTTATTATACATCGACTATAATTTTGCAGAGCGTTTGGCTCGGCTTCCTCAGGACGAATGGAGCTTAAACATTAATAAACATTTTATTGCGCGAAACGTTGTTATTATTATTCTATTATTCTATTGAGGGAAAGAGTTCTTACTAGAACCTTGTCACATTTACCGTGACTTGCAGTTTCAATCTAGTCTCCTCACCTCCTTTTCTAATCTTTCCCTGGAAATAACAGAGTTGTTTCAGTATTTTGAGTGCAAGATAGTTAGCTAGTAACCTTGTTCGCTTATGGGGTAAACCGTAAAATTTGGCAAGCATCTAATTATTTGTTCCGACATAATTATGTCATTTTTCCGCTTAAAATAACTGTTTGGACAGAAAAAGAAACATAGTATAAACATGACGAGGGGTGCCTACTGCCTTTGTTTTCACGCCAGTACAGCGACCAGCACTTCTAATCCATTATCCATATCACGACAAGCACAAAATACAGTAAAAATAGGTTTTACACTTTTACTCCCTTTGAGATCATTCCAAGTGATGGAACCAATTTCAGATACCTATAATGGATAAACACAGGTGCATACTCAGAGTAGCAGAATGTAGACATACACGCGTAAGCGGATAGTTTCCGAATTATCAGCAGATTTTGCAGATAGTTTTTGCTTGTGGATTAAAAAAATAAAATGTTATTTACAGCAATTAAAACACTTAAGTTAATCATTGGCACTGATGTGCTCTATTTTCACTGTTGTCCATGCAGCCACTCTTTCAGAAAACTTGAAAATTAAATTGCCCTAGAGCGGGAATCGAACCCGCACCTCCCGATTACCGGTCGAGCATGCTATCCGTTACATCACCCCGGACAAGGAAGTTTGTATGATGTTCTATGAAGCACTTATTCAAGGCTTTACTCAGATTAACATACTTAATTCTATTTGAACTTTCACTTATTTTTCACATCTGAGCTCTTTTGTTTTTACAGACGTTTCTGGCCTCTAGATTTTATCAAGGCCTGTTATCAATGTATAGGAACTGTATTAAAAATTTCATTTACACAGAAAGAATTTAAATTTTATTGCCGGGTTCCTCTTGCAGTTGCCAGTTATTAAATTAAAATAATTTCCTTATGTATTTTGTAAGTCTACTATTTTTGAATTAAGTTGTTGAAAATGCTATTTATAATTTTTTAAGGTTCATTAATAGAACTGTATTTCTAGATATAAAAAATTTCTTTAATTAGTCTCTCGTTTTTATGAGGTTCATAGTCCAATATTTTGATATTTTGCCCTAAATGTCCATTTCGCACACATTGCTGCACATTCAGTTGTAATGTACTTATTTTGTCCTCCCTGAAATCTGTAATGTTCTAATAATTATTTATTGTTTTATTAATTTTTCCTTAAATTATCTTATTCTGCTGTTATCGTGTGTCTGATTCGTGAGCTTGCAGCAAGTTTCCTGTTTCAATGGTTGCTGTACGCAGATACATTTTATTTTTATACAACTCTATGCATACTTCTTTTACAGTTTTTTTACTAGTTGACAGTTGACTCAAAGAACAGAAAAAAATGACAGTGCTATTTTTACCGATAGAAATTTCTTTTTCTCTTCATGTGATCATACGTTTTCCTATATTAAGCGGTCGTTAATAAACATGTGAATTATAATAGCTCAGCAAATCATCAGCAGACGCTAATTTTTTGCATATCCTACCAACCTTTTCGTAGTCAACACACAGCACTTTTTCGCCTCAGGACGCCAATGACAAGAAAGAAATCACCAACTGCAAAGATGACCAGCACAAACTAGGAAGGTCACGAGTTGTCATCTACATACTGTGTAACCAACTAGGCAAATGAATGGAACGTAAAATTATGACTCATCTACAAGATCAAACCAGTTCAAACCGCTTCGCGGTGAAGCATTCATATTTTGCGTAGAAAATTTCGCTCAGAGATTTGTGGTGTACTTGAGCACACACAGCAGCACATGACTATTTTCTGTTTATCATTTTTTTTATTTTTTTCAATTCCAAGCTTTTCCATGGTGCGACGGAAAAGTAGGAAAAGAATTTAAAAAATAGGAAAAAAAAGACTACGCATGCGTATTTTTTTAATGTGATTTTGGTAACGCGTTCAGCTATGCAGTTTGCAGAAATTTGTTTGACAAGGCCTGCTGTACTTCTTAGTAGTTATACAAGTTTAGGCTAATACAACTAACAATGCAGCATAAGACTGAAAACCCATCAAAAATTAACTCGGTTCACCGTTTGAGCGTGCAACATTAGTAAAACGTTTCATGATAAGTACAGGATGTCGTATAAAATGCTAGAAAAAAGTGAAGACATAAAAGCTACAAATCATCATTATAATACAAATTTGGAAGATATGAATCGGTTTATTGATGTAAATATGACATGGACGTTAAGTCAGATGATATCCGAAAACTAAAAATTTCGTCGTCCTGGAGCGCAATCGAACCCGCGTTCTCCCGGATAGCGCCCGACTATGCTAACCACTACACCACTCAGAACGACCAAGTTTCAAGTTTCCGATTAATTTGAATATAATATATACAATATATATATATATATATCATCATCATCATCATTGTCAACCATTATCAATCCACTGCTGGACGAAGGTCTCCCCAAGTTTCCTCCACAACGGTCTGTCTTGTGCCAGTCTCCTCCATGTCACCCCTGCATACTTTCGAATTTCATCCACCCATCTCCCATGTGGTCTTCTTCTGGGTCTTTTCCTGCCCCTTGGAATCCAATCTAAAATTTCGGCTGTCCATCGATGATCTGTCCTTCTGGCAGTATGTCCAGCCCATTGCCATTTCAGGGATTTAACTCTGATCATGATGTCTTCCACTCTTGTCATTTTTCGGATCCACGAGTTCCTTTTCTTATCTCTCCTGGTTACACCAAGTATGCATCTCTCCATGCTGCTTTGAGTTGTCTGCAGCCTTTGTATGTCTCTTTTAGTTAAGGTCCACGTCTCTGCACCATACGTAAGCACTGGAAGGATGCATTGATCAAACAGTTTTCTTTTAAGACATAATGGCATATTGCTCTTGAAAATTATGCTGTTTCTTCCAAAAGCTCTCCAGGCAAGTTTTGTACGCCGATTAATTTCTTCATCAATGTGACCCTCACTTGATATCTGCTGTCCAAGATAAACGTACGTGTCTGTTATCTCCAGCTTTTCTCCATCAATCGATAAATCTTCATTTCTTGTAAAAGCATTGAACATCACTTTTGTCTTCTGAAAGTTCATTTTTAATCCCACTTCTTTACTCTTGTCAGCAAGTTCCTGGATCATACTCTGTAGCTCTGATGGGGTAGTTGCAAAAATGACTACGTCATCAGCAAAACGAAGGTGGGTTAGATAATCTCCATTAATCTTTATCCCCTTGTTTTCCCAGCTCAGCGACTGAAAAACACCCTCCAATGTGGCATTAAAGAGCTTCGGAGATATGGTGTCACCTTGTCTCACTCCCTTTCCAATTTTTACGTGTGTTGTATTTTCAAACAGCCTAATCTTTGCACTTGCATTTTCATAGATGTTATTAATAATAATATTATTATTATTAATATATATATATATATATATGAATGCCGATTGCTTCGACTAACGAATCCTGTGATGGTGTGATGCCTCTGGCCATTCATTCCTCCGAATTAATGGTCAGAGGACAGGGCCTCAGACCGCTCGGCCGTCGGGCTGCATTAAATTTTAATATTAGTTTTTAATTTGCGATTTTGTTAGGTGCTATGCGCATTTGGTGCCCCTTGATTTGGCTCCGCGAGGGTTGATAACGTTTTCTCTTTTCTGGCTGTGACGACTGTGTTAACGATTTTAAGCATTTTATGTTATGAAATAGAATTTCCGCTAAATACACTCTTAGAATATATTCAATATAGAAATGGAACAAAATTTCCTCGAGTGAGTGCTTTTTTTTTTTTTTTTTTTTTTTTTGGAGGTTTAACGACCACCATGAGCAACTCAATGGGCTATAAGCAGTCGCCCGTCCCTAATTTAGGGTCACTGGTTCCAGGGAAGGGAGAGAGCCAGTGCCGTAAGACAAACACAACATCCATGCCTGACCGGGATTCGAACCCGGACCCCTTACGGACGAATGATCAGAGGCCAGCGCCTTAGACCACTGCGCCACCGGGGCGGCCGAGTGAGTGCTTACCGATACTCAAGTTATATCCCGAAATCACTTTCTCAATCGTCTGTATTGTTTCCCAAGGAGTGCAAATTATGCCAACTTGCCCCCGGGCGCCAGTCATTTTCGCTGGGACTAATTCTCCGTTCACGATGCCTACAGCATGCAAACTGTGCACCTGGTGATAACAGATTTTTAAATTTGAGACTCAACTCAAAAGCAGCCAGCCAGTCCTACAACACTGTTACCACTTCGCATTACTATGCCGTCCCGTGAATTTCTACGCTAAATTCAGAAAATAAACATTTACCTTTATTAAAATAATCTCACGTGATAGAAAGTAACAAAAACGGATCCCACTTCTGAATTTAGAAGGAAAATTTGACTAAGAATTATGAAAAAAAAATAGGCTAGTTATTAGATTTTAAACAGCAAAATTCATGTAAGTTTTCGAGGCTTACTTACCGCTTGATCGCATACAACCCATGCCTCATTCGGGACCAGAGATGGAAACGGGTCACGGTCACCGGGTCGACAATTTCTGGAGGGTCAAACGGGTCGCGTCAAGGTGTTTCTAACCCAATTTTGTTTATTTCTTTTTTGAATAGAAAAAAAATATTTCAAAGAATCCTTCAGGTCTTTGAAATAATACTTCAGAGCAGCTGAGTATGATCCAGGAACTTGCTGAGAAGGGTAAAGAAATGGGATAAAAAAAAAAGCTCATGCTTTTTTGCTAAAGCGCATGCTTTGGTGATGATTTTTTTTTTTTTTTTTTTTTTTTTTTTATAGTGATGCCTATTTTGATTGGGGGGTTTGGAAACTGGTTGGTTCCTTTGATGTTAGGAGCACCAGATATAGCTTTTCCTCGGATGAATTATCTAAGATGTTCGTTGTTGCCTCCTTCTTTGTTTTTGCTTGTTTTGTCTTCACTAACGGAGAGTGGAGTGGGGACTGGGTGAACTATTTACCCTCCCCTCCCCCTTCTTCGGGATTCGGACATAGAGGAGGGGGATAGATTTTGCAATTCTTTATTTACATTTAGAGGGGCTTCTATTATGGGGGTTGTGAATTTCATTATATTTTTTTTTTTTTTAATGAACTTTAAGAACACAAAACTGAGGTACAATGCTTTTACAAGGAATGAAGATTTATCAAGTGATGGGGAAAAGCTGGAGATTAACCAATTTCTACAATTACTTTGAGTAGCAGATATCAAGCGAGGGTCACATTGATGAAGAAATTAATCGGCGAATAAAACTTGGCTGGGGAGCTTTTGGAAGAAACAGTACAGTTTTTAAGAGCAATATGGCATTATGTCTTAAAAGAAAAGTGTTTAATCAATGCACACTTCCAGTTCTTACTTATGGAACAGAGACATGGACCTTAACTAAAAAAGACATACAACAACTGCAGACAACTGAAAGCAGCATGGAAAGATGCATACTTGGCGTAACCAGGAAAGATAAGAAGAGGAACTCGTGGATAAGGAAAATCACAAAAGTGGAAGACATCATGATAGAAAAATCCCTGAAATGGCAATGGGCTGAAAATTATTGCCAGGAGAACAGATCACCGACGGACAACCGAAATTTTAGACTGGATTTTAAGGGATAGGAAAAGATCCAGAAGACCACGTGGGAGATGGGTGGATGGAGGAGACTGGCCCAAGACAGTCCGCGTTTGGAAGAAACTTTGGGAGACATTCATCCAGCAGTGGATTGATAGTGATTGACAAGGCTGCTGCTGATGATGATGACGATTCGAATTTATAGCTCACAGCAGATATGTCCGGATCAGGCCTGGGTCGGGTCCAATTATGTGACGGCTGAGTCCGGTTCCAAAATTTTTGACCCGTTTAAAACTCTGCTTGCGACTCGAAACCAGGCCCAACTGGGGAGATTAGCCAGAAGCAAATTATGAAATCATCTAAGTTTTTATTCCATTGTTTGTTTATGCGCGCGTAACCATTACAGGCTGTGAATAAAATTACCTTTAGCTGCATTTTTTTTTTAATTTGATTTTACACTAAAAAATATGTGGTGTGAATTCACGGAAAATTTCTGAAAATAACGTGCAGCAAAGTTGCCGGCAGGTATCCCTGTTTTTCAGAAATTTCCGTTTTTAAAAGTGCCCATTTATTTTAACTTCCGTATTTTCACAGATTGTCCGTAGACAGAAATACCGTTTATTTCAAAAAAGTTCATTTCAGGTTTTTCCATATCTAAACTGAAATTCCGCAAAATCGAAGACCCTGTACAGCACTCACCCCAGATAATCCTTCCGCTGAGGTCAGGATCGAAACCCCCGTCGTCAGAGCCGACTCAACAGGTAACTAGCGCCTTTAACAACTGAGCCACAAACGCTCAGCAATCCAACTCACGTACATGGTAAAACGAATTCCGCGACGATGAAATTTTGTTTTTTGTTATTAATGTGAGCTATTTAGTCATTTTATTTTCTGTTGGAGCTTATTATTTTTCTGAATAGGTATGTAATAATTTTTTCTATACAGGGCTTTTCACAAATTAAGCATTTTTCATCGTGATTTTTCGAAGCAACAAAATGCTTTGCAACTTGATGTTTTTAAACTGACAATGACTTTCAGTTATCTTTAAAAAAAGGTGAAATGTACTTTTTATAGTATTTCAAAAAAAAACAACTAAATATAAAATTTACTCTTGATAGCTATGATAAATAGCTTTTGTCTTAAGTAAGTTGTCCGAAGACTGATACACATCAGAGATGGAAACGGGTCACGGGTCAACGGGTCAACAATTTTTTGCGGATTCAACAGGTCGGGTCAAGGAGTTCCTGACCCGACTTTATTCCCGTTTTATTTTTAAAAAAAGAAAAATATGTTTCATACTAAAATGGGCGTTGTGGAATTCTGTAGTCGATTCTGGTGCCTACGAAGTGAATAATGATTTGCCATGCAAAAATATTGTCGTATCTTTCTTTCTTAAAGAAACGACGATTTCCACCGACCGACGTCAGACACACTTAGGTAATTCCTTTGAGTTCTTTTACAGTGCGATTGTCCAGGGCAAGGTACAGGCAAACGTCATTCGCCTGCTTCTCAGCTGATTCACTCTCTCCAAGCGAAGTTCACTGTAACTAAGAGTTTCTTTTCCCATCGCATCCTTTACATTGAGTATTCAGAGGTTTTCGATTGATGTGCTAACATCCCGTTCCCATGACATGTCATGTCGAAATTAACTCCTTATTTGTTAATATAGATGGATTTAATATTAAGGAGGTTGAGAAAGGCGTCGAGGCCAATAAATACGTGCTTGTTCAAAACCATATGGAGAAAAGTGAATGCTGGAAATTGTTTCGTCTCATTAAGGAGCCGGTGAATAATTCTGTGTTGTTTGGTCTTGCTTGTTGTTCAAAATGTGGAAAGTGTATAATTACAAAGAAAGATGTCGACGGTGTAATAAAAGATTATGGAACCAAAAATTTAAAGGGACCATATGAAAGTATGCGCACCACCATCAAAGCGTGAACAATCTAAATACATTTAAAACAATACATTTGTGTAATCGTAAATAATGATTCCCATTTGTAATATACTCCATGGTCACGGTCATAGTCAGCCATTACTTCTGGATTACGCAAAATAGTGGCACTAAAATTTAGCAAGTAACCAAATTTTATTATTAAAAAAGGATTTCAGTTATTATTAAATATCCTGCAGTTATTGGGATGAATATATATATAACGTTTATATCATCATCATCATCATTGTCAACCATTATCAATCCACTGCTGGACGAAGGTCTCCCCAAGTTTCCTCCACAACGGTCTGTCTTGTGCCAGTCTCCTCCATGTCACTCCCGCATATTTACGAATTTCATCCACCCATCTCCCATGTGGTCTTTTTCTGGGTCTTTTCCTGTCCCTTGGAATCCAATCTAAAATTTCGGCTGTCCATCTATGGTCTGTCCTTCTGGCAGTATGTCCAGCCCATTGCCATTTCAGGGATTTAACTCTGATCATGATGTCTTCCACTCTCGTCATTTTTCGGATCCACGAGTTCCTCTTCTTATCTCTCCTGGTTATACCAAGCATGCACCTCTCCATGCTTCTTTGAGTTGTCTGCAGCCTTTGTATGTCTCTTTTAGTTAAGGTCCACGTCTCTGCACCATACGTAAGCACTGGAAGGATGCATTGATCAAACACTTTTCTTTTAAGACATAATGGCATATTGCTCTTGAAAATTATGCTGTTTCTTCCAAAAGCTCTCCAGGCAAGTTTGGTACGCCGATTAATTTCTTCATCAATGTGACCCTCACTTGATATCTGCTGTCCAAGATAAACATATGTATCTGTTATCTCCAGTTTTTCTCCATCAATCGATAAATCTTCATTTCTTGTAAAAGCATTGAACATCACTTTTGTCTTCTGAAAGTTCATTTTTAATCCCACTTCTTTACTCTTGTCAGCAAGTTCCTGGATCATACTCTGCAGCTCTGATGGGGTAGTTGCAAAAATGACTACGTCATCAGCAAAACGAAGGTGTGTTAGATAATCTCCATTAATCTTTATCCCTTTGTTTTCCCAGTTCAGTGATTGAAAGACATTTTCCAATGTGGCATTAAAGAGCTTCGGAGATATGGTGTCACCTTGTCTCACTCCCTTTCCAATTTTTATGTGTGTTGTATTTTCAAACAGCCGAATCTTTGCACTTGCATTTTCATAGATGTTATTAATAATATTAATGTATGCATCTTCAATACCGCAGAATTTCAGAGCCGTGGTAACTGCTGATGGTTTCACCGAATCAAAGGCTTTTTCATAATCGATAAAAGCCATGCACAATGGAAGTTCATATTCCCTCGCTCTTTCAATTAGTTCTCTCAGTACGTGGATATGATCTATTGTGCTGTAGCCACTCCTGAATCCAGCTTGTTCTCTCGGTTGAGCCATGTCCAGTGTTACCTTCAAGCGGTGTGAAAGAACTTTAGTGAAGATTTTATAAACTACTGATAGGAGGCTGATAGGTCTGTAGTTCCTGAGATCCTCAATGTCACCTTTTTTATGTAGCAGGATCATTGTAGCGTTGTTCCAATCCTCAGGAATCTTCCCTTCATTAAGGCATCGAGTGAAAATTTGGGCGAGTACTGTTTCAATTTCTCCACTTGCTTCTTGTATGATGTCTATAGTAATTCCATCTTCTCCTGGAGCTTTCCCCCGCTTCATGTTCTTGATTGCATGAGCAACTTCTGCTGGGAGGACTGGAAGAACTCTGGTACCTTTCATGATGTCTGGAGTACATGTATCATCCCTTTCATATAATTTGGAGTAGAAATCTTTCACTCTTGTCAAAATTTCGCCTCTATTTCTTGTTATAGAACCATCTTCTTTTCTCAGAGCCATAATCTGTTTTCTTCATTTACTGAGATGTCCCTTTGCTATCTTAAGGCTTTGGTTGTTTTCAATTGCTTTCCTCACTAGCTCACAGTTGAATTTCCTTACGTCTTCAGTGATACTTTTTCGTGTTGTCTTGCATAGCTCTATATATTCCACTTTGGAAGTCACATCTTCTTTAGTTGTCCTCATCTCTCTTCTTTTTTGCATCAACATTTTGGTTTTTCCTGATAATTTGTTCACATGCAACTTGTTCTTAGACCCAGCTAATTTTGTTGCTGTTTCCATTAGAGCTTTGGTTACTTTTCTGTTAACTTCCGAAATATCCACTTCTTCCGATGTTAGGCCTTCTAAAGCAGAGAATCTGTTCTTCAGTTCCAACTTGAAAGTATTATGGTGTTTTTTAAGGTTGGTTATGTCAATACATTTTGTTTGTCTTATGAGCTTGCCACGTTCCAGTTTAGTGTTGAGGTGCATCTTACATCTCACCAATCTATGGTCACTACCTGTGTTGAACTTGTTCAGCACACTGCAGTCTTCGATGACGAATTTTTTGTTACACATAATAAAATCAATTTCACTTGTCGTCCCAATTGGATGTCTCCATGTCCATTTCCTGTGTGGCTTTTTCTTGAAAAAGGAGTTCAAGATGAAAAATCCTTCTGCCTCTGCAAACTCAACGAGAGTATTTCCACGCTGGTTTCTGTTGCCGTGACCAAATTTACCTACTGAAGTTTCATTCTGTTGCCGTTGCCCTATTTTTGCATTGAAATCTCCCATAATTATCTTCAAGTGCTGCTTACCTTTATTATTTAGATGACGAATTTCCTCATAAAATTCTTCAATTTCTTCTTCAGGATGACTTGTGGTGGGTGCATAAGTTTGAATAATCTGAGCCTGGTATCTTCTCGATAGTTGGATAACGAGTCGTGCAGCTCTGTCAGAGGAACTTTCAACTTCTACCACTTTATCCTTCAGTTTCTTGTTTATTATAAATCCAACACCACTAGTTCTGCCAGTATCTGTCCCACGATAATAGAAGAGATGTCCACTTTTCAGTTCAATGAGATCTTCTCCTTTTCTCCTTACCTCACTTAGCCCGACGATGTCCCACTTGATCCTTTGTAGTTCCTCTTCCAATTCAAGAAGCCTTGAATCAGAAGATAGGGAGCGTCCGTTATAGGTAGCCAAGGTCAGCATCAACGTTTATATATATATATATATATATAGAGAGAGAGAGAGAGAGAGAGAGAGAGAGAGAGAGCGTTGTGGATGATGATGATATATATATATATATATATATATATATATACTTAAGAGCAAAACTGAAGACTAAGGAAAAACTTTAGAATTTAAAATGAAGGTTGCAAAATAACCTGAAAATCAAAACGCGCAACGCAGCAGTTTTGAAAATTCAGAATTCACATTCTATAAAGAAGATACCTAAGCAAAAAAATACATATATAATTTTGACTCACACCTAGTACAACATAGAAAAGGTTATGTATCTACCTGTGTGAGTAAAAGGAGAAAAGATAAAAAAATAAAATAAAACAACTGAATGTAGAAGGTGTCGAGAATACTGAGCCTTGGCTTTATCAAGGACCGGCAAAAACTCTGCATTTTCTCACTTCCACAAAGACCTAGTTGGAAATGGGTTTCTGCAAGGCCATAGATGCAAGTAACATTCCCACCTAAATTAGTTTAACAAATATATATATGTCATGTCCTCCGTAGAGTTGCATGACCTAGCACTAGTTAACAATTTCGCTTGCATCCATTAACCTTCCTGGCCCGACCCATGCTCTTCATCTGTTACTATTAAACAGAGAGAAGAAGATTAAAGAGAACTCAAGCTGTGAGAGTGACATAATAATTAGAAATGATTTTCAGCCATAACGAAATTCCAAGTTCGTTTGAGAGAGAATTTAAACCTGAAAATCGATGCAAAAGAAATCCAAATTTTTAAATTGCAATTAAAAAAGGAAATATTAATTTTTAACGAACAGATTTTTGAAAGAAAACTTGAGTCTAAAACCCCCTACTCTACAACTTATGACAGCACGAAAACGAGAATAAGTTAAAGATAATAATTAACTAAAGAAAACTTTGTGAAAGTTATATACCTTAAACAGTTAGTTGCAATATGTACAAAGTATTTCAGCAGTGCTTTAAGTGCATAATTAATTAGTTATTAAGAACTTAACTACTTTGAAAAAACAGCGCATAGACAGCGCATAGAAAAGGAACAAGCTTAGCCATCTTCTGTTCCTAGGTACCCCAAAAGACGCTCAAAGTTACAGAGAAAAGAAAGAGTTAAAACCCGCAAAAATGTTAACAGACAAACCAATGCCTAAAAGCTGAAAAGCTAAAAAACGACAGAGAAAAAGTACATGAAGTACAAACATTGAACTTATAAAACCTAGAACCCAAAAACAGGGAAGAGAGCTTACTTCTTGTGTGACAAAAACATTTCTCCTCACAAGAGAAGAACATGGCTGACCTCTTCCGCCACTCCCTAGACGCTGGGGGGTTTCTGATCATACAGATCCACAGTCTTAAGTTTATATATTTTTTTCTCTGGTTAAAATCTCCGCGCGTTGGTTTCTTGCTGCATGAGGAGGCCATCAGCCCCACCCTCACTGCCCCCCAGCGTCTAGGGAGTGGCGGAAGAGGTCAGCCATGTTCTTCTCTTGTGAGGAGAAATGTTTTTGTCACACAAGAGGTAAGCTCTCTTCCCTGTTTTTGGGTTCTAGGTTTTATAAGTTCAATGTTTGTACTTCATGTACTTTTTCTCTGTCGTTTTTTAGCTTTTTCAGCTTTTAGGCATTGGTTTGTCTGTTAACATTTTTGCGGGTTTTAACTCTTTCTTTTCTCTGTAACTTTGAGCGTCTTTTGGGGTACCTAGGAACAGAAGATGGCTAAGCTTGTTCCTTTTCTATGCGCTGTCTATGCGCTGTTTTTTCAAAGTAGTTAAGTTCTTAATAACTAATTAATTATGCACTTAAAGCACTGCTGAAATACTTTGTACATATTGCAACTAACTGTTTAAGGTATATAACTTTCACAAAGTTTTCTTTAGTTAATTATTATCTTTAACTTATTCTCGTTTTCGTGCTGTCATAAGTTGTAGAGTAGGGGGTTTTAGACTCAAGTTTTCTTTCAAAAATCTGTTCGTTAAAAATTAATATTTCCTTTTTTAATTGCAATTTAAAAATTTGGATTTCTTTTGCATCGATTTTCAGGTTTAAATTCTCTCTCAAACGAACTTGGAATTTCGTTATGGCTGAAAATCATTTCTAATTATTATGTCACTCTCACAGCTTGAGTTCTCTTTAATCTTCTTCTCTCTGTTTAATAGTAACAGATGAAGAGCATGGGTCGGGCCAGGAAGGTTAATGGATGCAAGCGAAATTGTTAACTAGTGCTAGGTCATGCAACTCTACGGAGGACATGACTTATATATATATATTTGTTAAACTAATTTAGGTGGGAATGTTACTTGCATCTATGGCCTTGCAGAAACCCATTTCCAACTAGGTCTTTGTGGAAGTGAGAAAATGCAGAGTTTTTGCCGGTCCTTGATAAAGCCAAGGCTCAGTATTCTCGACACCTTCTACATTCAGTTGTTTTATTTTATTTTTTTATCTTTTCTCCTTTTACTCACACAGGTAGATACATAACCTTTTCTATGTTGTACTAGGTGTGAGTCAAAATTATATATGTATTTTTTTGCTTAGGTATCTTCTTTATAGAATGTGTATTCTGAATTTTCAAAACTGCTGCGTTGCGCGTTTTGATTTTCAGGTTATTTTGCACCCTTCGTTTTAAATTCTAAAATTTTTTCCCTAGTCTTCAGTTTTGCTCCTAAGTATATATATATATATATATATATACATATCATCATCATCATCATTGTCAACCATTATCAATCCACTGCTGGACGAAGGTCTCCCCAAGTTTCCTCCACAACGCTCTGCCTTGTGGCAGTCTCCTCCATGTCACTCCCGCATACTTTCGAATTTCATCCACCCATCTCCCATGTGGTCTTCTTCTTCTGGATCTTAAACTGTCCCTTGGAATCCAATCTAAAATTTCGGCTGTCCATCGATGGTCTGTCCTTCTGGCAGTATGTTCAGCCCATTGCCATTTCAGGGATTTAACTCTGATCATGATGTCTTCCACTCTTGTCATTTTTCGGATCCACGAGTTCCTCTTCTTATCTCTCCTGGTTTCACCAAGTATGCACCTCTCCATGCTTCTTTGAGTTGTCTGCAGCCTTTGTATGTCTCTTTTAGTTAAGGTCCACGTCTCTGCACCATACGTAAGCACTGGAAGGATGCATTGATCAAACACTTTTCTTTTAAGACATAATGGCATATTGCTCTTGAAAATTATGCTGTTTCTTCCAAAAGCTCTCCAGGCAAGTTTTGTACGCCGATTAATTTCTTCATCAATGTGACCCTCACTTGATATCTGCTGTCCAAGATAAACGTACGTGTCTGTTATCTCCAGCTTTTCTCCATCAATCGATAAATCTTCATCAATCGATAATGTAAAAGCATTGAACATCACTTTTGTCTTCTGAAAGTTAATTTTTAATCCCACTTCTTTACTCTTGTCAGCAAGTTCCTGGATCATACTCTGCAGCTCTGATGGGGTAATTGCAAAAATGACTACGTCATCAGCAAAAAGAAGGTGGGTTAGATAAACTCCATTAATCTTAATCCCTTTGTTTTTCCAGTTCAGTGATTGAAAGACATATATATATATAAAGCGAGTTTACAATTTATATAGTTCAAAGCAGATTTGCCCGGGTCAGTTACGGGTCCGGATCGGGTCGGGTCGGGTCCGGGTCGAAATTTTTGACCCGTTTCTAACTCTGATTATGAAGTCATCTAAGTTTTTATTTCACTGTTTGTTCATGCGCACGTAACCATTACAGGCTGTGAATAAAATTACCTTTAGCTGCATTTTTTTATTTGATTATATGAATCTTCACCGACAGTAGTAGTTAATCTCAAGTAAAAAATTTCGATGTAACGAAAACGGATAGCGGTGCGTCATAGTCAAAACCATTTTTTGAAGCATGATTTTTGAGTGCTGCCCCATGAAGTGACGCAACAACTGTTAATTTCATTGTTACTCAATATTATATTTTACTAAACTATCGCCGAACATTATTTCATCACGTTTTACATAAACATAACAATATATCACTGCAACCATTATCAATGCACTGCTTGACTGGATTGATAATGGTTGACGATGATGATGATATCACTGCAATCTGCGTAAATTACGAGAACCTGGTGCTAAATGTGATACAAGCCATTACAAAAATGCATTTCATGCTATGCGCTGTGCATCGAAATTTGGCTTCCTCTCGACCTCACGGGGGTCGGGGAAGCTCTCGTCAATACCTGCTATTGACGAGAGCTTTAAAATGATGTATAACACGTTGGGGTGTAACCATACTGAGCTACAGTCCGGTACATGTATCCCAGACCAAAAGTTACCTGTCCCCCTCACTAACACACTTGGGATTCAGCTTTTCTTTCTATCTTGAGGTCAATAATAAAAGTAATACATTGTAATAATATATATTGTTTTTGAAAAACTAAATAGTCGAAACACCTACTATTACCACCACCATAGTTTAGTAAATATTTACTTTTATGACTCCTCTATCTTCTTTCATTGGTATTACGACAATAATATTCATTAATTCACCTCCCTAAGAACCGCTCGAAGTCAGGAATTACCAAACCGTACTGTCTGTTGTAACGATTTAATCCCACTTAGTACATGTGCTGGACTGTGGCTTAGTATCGTCGTGAGTGCCGCGAATAAATGCAATGTGTTGTAGTAAATAAATGCATTTCGCTGCTATGCATCAAAATGCATTTGATCACTCGTTATCTTGGCATGATAAATTATAAAAAGGGAAAGCTTAGTGCTTGCGACAGTAGTAGGAGTGATTTGGGGGTGACGAGATGGGTAAAAAATGCGATTTGACGGACTTTCAACGTGGGGTGATTGTAGAAGCTTGGAGTCATGGAGCGAGTATCACCGAAACCGCCGCACTCGTGAAATGTTCCAGGGCAGCTGTTGTTAAAGGGTTTAAAGACTGGACTGTCAGCCAAAAAACTGGGTCTCTACGTGCAACGTGTGGTCGTCATCGACTAGTGACTGCTCGGGCGGAACGGAGAGTGTCCAGACTAGTAACAGACAACAGAAGGGCAACAGTGCAGCAAATTACCGACCATCTTAATCAAGGATCCCCTCAAATGATCTCTGCACGCACTGTTCGCCGTACACTGCATCGGATGGGATATGGCAGCCGAAGGCCTGTTCGAACACCTTTGCTGTCTGCAGTTAACAAGAGAAAACGTCTCCAGTTCGCACAGGAGTACAAGGATTGGACAGTCGATAATTGGAAACAAATTATGTGGTCCGATGAATCACGTTTTCAGTTGCACCATGCCGATGGCCGAGTGAGAATTTGGCGAAAACAGCACGAAAGCATGAACCCCAAATGCATTGCTACAACCCTTCAAGCTGGTGGAGGCAACGTTATGGTTTTGGGAATGTTTTCCTGTCATGCTTTGGGCCCTTTAATTCGTGTTGATCGACGTCTGACTGGCACATCATATCTAAACATCGTTGCGGACCAAGTGCATCCTGTCATGTGGATGGTTTATCCCAATGGCAATGGCTACTTTCAACAAGATAATGCGTCCTGCCATAGTGTTCGTATTGTACAGGATTGGTTTCAGGAACATGCCGGTGATTTTATTTTGTTTAGGTGGCCCCCACAATCTCCAGATCTAAACCCCATTGAGAATTTGTGGGATGAAGTTGAACGAGCCATCAGACAGCTAGATATACAACCCTACAATCTCACACTCCTGGAAAGAGCTATTCATCAAGCATGGTCTCAGATTCCATAAGCCACCTATCAACATCTCGTGGAGTCCATGCCACGAAGGATCGACGCAGAATTAAAGGCAAAAGGTGGCCCAACGAAGTACTGAGGGAGTGGTCATAATAAAGTGGCCACTCAGTGTATAAGATGTGCTGTAAGCATTCTGAAAACATATCACTCGTTGCTCTGATGGAGCGATTTATCAGAGTTGCAAAAAGGGATGATTATCGGTTTTCGGGACAAGTGTGGCAGTATTTCTGAAACAGCGCAGTTTGTGGTGGTTAAAGTGTATCGTGATTGGAGAAATGGTAGCATTGCGAAAAAACGACGTGGAAACTGTGGAGTTCCATGTGTCATTGATGTGAGAGGTGAACGTCGGCTTCGAAGGTCCGTGAGGGCCGACCGATCGACACGCTACAGTGGAGCAACTCACTGCCCCAATGAACCAGGGGGCTACAGGAAGTTTGTCTAAAATGACAGTTCGGCAAACCCTGCTGTGTATGGGGCTCCGATGCAGATGGATGGTTACTCACCTATGCTAACGAAGGTGCATTGGCAGAAAAGGCTTACATTTGCACGGTAGTATCGGAATTGGACCTCCGCTAATTGGTAAAGTATTGCCTTATCCGATGAATCGCGTTTTCTGCTTCATCGAACGGATGGACGTTGGAGTATAAATCGAGAAACATCGGAGAACAAAAACACTCTTCAACCATTGCTGGAAGAACACAAACTGGTGGGGGCAGCGTTATGGTCTGGGGAATGTTTTCGTGGCATTCTCTGGGTCCACTCATACCTGTGGAAGGCACTATGAACCAAATTCGTTATGAACCCATCCTTGCACACCATGTACACCGATACACACTGTGCTGGAATATCACATCCCTGGGGAGGATGGCATCTTCTAGAAGGGCAATGCGACGTGTCACACAGCTAGAAATGTCCGAGAGTGGTTGGAAGAGCACAATGAAGACTTCAAAGTACTTCCCTGGCCCCTTAATTCCCCAGACTTAAACTCAATTGATCATCTGTGGGACCACCTCGATCGTGTTGTTCGCTCTATGGATCCTCCACTACGCACCCTATACAGCAGCTATCAGATGCACTGCAGTCAGCATGGCTCCACATACCTCTGAATACCTTCCAGCACCTTACTGAGTTATTCCCAGCCCGTCTAGCTGCTGCCCGCGCTGCACACGGCGGTTACTCTGGATTAATTAGCTGGTGGTCACAATCATGTGAGTCGACCGTGTATCATTTATTAAATGCTCTCGAAACACTAGCTATCTTGGCATGCGACAGATGCATAGCAAAATTATTAATTTATTCGAGAGCATTTAATATGCATTTATCAAATGCTCTCGAATCACTCGTTATCTTGCCATGCGACAGATGCATACCATAAATTATGTACCAAGAGTAGCAGGGTTCTCCCTCATTTTATTTTTTATTTTATACACTCCTCTTACCTAACATTTGTCGCTGAGTTGTTCGGTTATTAGGGCACGCAAAAAAATTTCGGGGACTCATGTCGCTCATATAAATGCGATTGTATGTGACTGAAAACTGATTCCCAGTAACATCTTCATTACGTTGAATTAGTTATTTGATTAACTGAATTTTATTGGTTTACTGTTATTCAGAATCAAAACAAAGGTAGCATTTGCCGTTATTACTTATAGCAACCTCCAGAAATGTATCACAGCCCTGCGGAGGGGGAGGGGTATAGTGAAAGCCATGGCTCGTACTTTGATGAAACTCTGGCTTAAGTCAGAGAAGTAGTATATTTGTCGTGGTATAGATTAAATGAAACGCTGCCCGTTCAATCAAATCCAGGTTGGTTTGTGCGTACCGCGACGTTTTCCAATTCACGAGTTATGCTGTCTCTTCCGTAGAAGAGGAACTCAAGAGCGCAGAACATCCTTTCGATTTCGATACAAGGCGCGTCAGAGATACTACTGGATCGAGATTCCGAGAGCTGTTTGTTGTTCTAACAACGATGGCTCCCTCCCCCTCACACATCGGCTGGCTCTTTAAGCTAAAAATAAAACCCAGAGCAAACGCAGCTGGAGGCGGAAGCTCTTGTTTTGACACGCAGTAGCAAATGAGCTGATAGGCAAAAAGAGCAATGCACACGCGCGGAAACGCTTGGATTTCCTAAAAATGGTTAATCTGACATTAATCTGCTTTTACGAGCGCATCCGCTAAATTTTCCAAGGTTATAAATTCTATGACGTAACACATTACATTCATTCTAATATAACGTTAGAAGAAACTATTTTTAATGTCTTAGTTATTATTCCTCCGATAACACATTTTTAGCTATTTAAGAGGAACCGGGAAAAACTGCTCGGATAAACATTGTACAGAGGTGTTTTTACAAAAAAATTCCGGACTCCTAATTTTTGAATGATTACAAACGCAGCTTTTGATTTTTCACGAAAAAAAAGGGGAAGAGGGGCTAAAGACAGGTAGATAACATTAAAAACTCACCCCCCCCCCAAAAAATCACGTGCAATTCGATGCTCAAGAAGTATATAACTAGTTCGTGGGAAATAGTAAAACTAATGAGTTAACTAGCTACTGACTGCAGAGTTCACAATAAACATATCCCAGACCTATTATAAATCAGTATTGGCTGAAGAAAGTTCAGTGGGTTGATTAAGAAGATGCAGAGATTTGTTGAAGGTCTGATTTTTGTTTTTTGTTTTGTTTTTTTTTTCCTCGCAGAATATTTAAAGTTACCTAAACTCGAAAAAGTATATCCGTTTCCTATCTGTACAATTGTATTCCCATTTAAATATTTTTATTATTATTAATATTTTTGTTAACAATTTGTGGCCCTTTTTTTTTTCGCTTAGTTTTCGTAATATCAATGCCATTTTTTTTATCTACGTATTGGCATTTTTGTTTTGTACCTTTGTCAAGTGTGACCTTATTCCGCCTACAGACATATAGAATCAAAATACTGAAAAGGTACCTGTATATCATTTATTTATTTTTTGATTTGGGGTTTAACGACCACGGTGAGTAACGCAATAGGCTATAAGCAGTCGCCTGTCTCTAATTTAGAGTCACTGGTTCCAGGAAAGGGAGAGAGCCAGAGCCGTAAGACAAACACAACATCCATGCCTCACCGGGATTCGAACCCGGACCCTTCACGGGCGAAGCGCCACCGAAGCGGGCGGCGTATATTATTTATAAAATTATTGGTATGGGTTAGAAGTGCTTAAGGTACAAAAGGTTAACAACGAGAAACATAATATATACATCTTTTGCGTTGCGATTTAACGATCCAAGGGCCCATACAAGGCCATCTAGAATAATGGAGACCATGACAATAAAGAGGTGAATACATAGCCTGGTATGTCGATGCTGTGTTACAAACGACCAAGATTAACAGACGTCTTCATCCCAGACGAAGGGCACTATCGACTGACCTAGAAAGGCACTTAACACTTGACCACATATAAGGTAGAAATGGAGAGGGACTCGAATAGCGCAAACATGAAATGTTTTTCACTATTAATGCGGATTAATTACTCATTTTATTTTCTGTTGGAGCTTATTATTTTTCTGAATAGGTTTGTAATACGAGGGTTGTACCGAAAGTAATGCAAAAGTGGGCATAATGTTTTTATTAAATGACAGAGGTCGTCCAAGTTGCACATGTTGGTAGAGTAACTCTTTCTCTATACAAAGGTACTACTCAACATAGTCTCCATCACAAGCGATGCATTTGTACCATCGTTGAACCCAACTCACGAATCCTCTTTGAAAAAATTCAGGTGTGGACTGTTGCACCCACTTCTTCAGTCACTTTCACCTCGTCTGTGTCATCAAATCGTTGTCCTGCAGAGACTGTCCTTCACTTGACCGAACAAGTAGAAGTCGGAGGGCTCCAGATCTGGGCTGTACGGTGGATGGGGGACCACCAACCAACGTAATTTCCTGATCGCCTGATTTGTTGCCAAAGAAGTGTATGGTATCGCATTGTCATGGTGAATAACCGAACGGTCCAGGGTTCGAGTCCCTGCTCGGGCGCCATTCAAATGTTACAGGGCTTGGTGCTGAGTTCTATTACAGCGCCCTGTGTGGAGGGTTCGTTTGATGCTTCCTTTGCAGTAAGTTCGGTATCGGTGGTATAATCCGTAATTCTCCCAACTGGAGCAGATAAATACAATACAAAGTATAGAAGAGTGAATTGACTGAGGCTAAATTTTGCAGTGAGGAAGACTTTTATTCAGATGTTACGGGGAATGTCTTTAAGCCTTGTCCTGATCTCCGTTCTTTCTACATATTAACCCCTCATGATCTCTTTCCGTCTCCTCTATCCTCGGCCTTATTCCTTGCCTTCGTCCCGAAGATACTGCACCCCCGCTAAAGATCACCTGCCTCGTCAACCTTCTGCCCCGAGTTCTCTCTGCTCTTTCATTTTCCGATAGCCGACCCCCGAACGAAAACTCTTCCCCTTGTCAAGTCCGACGAAACTTCCTCCTAAGCAAAGCCACACCCTAAAGATGCCTCCTCTCCGAAAAAGCAAGATTCATTAATTGGCTCGCTGGCACCATCTGCATCGGACTGCTTGGGACAGCGGAAAAGCAATAATGTCCAGTTTCATTCTTCTCACATCGACGAAAATATATAAATCTAACACCCCCTCTGCTGCGACGCGCGGGAAAAAAGGTACTTTGCCTGTTCGCTGCCCATTCCATCCAAATGGCGGGAATTGAAAGAAAATGACTACAATTCACTATCTCTAAAAATGGTTACAGAATTTCGCTTCTGATAAATACGGAAGCCCCGGTTACAATATTATGGTCTCGCATTGTCATGGTGAATGTGGATCCTTTTCAGATTCTTGTTCGGTCTCTTCCTCCTTATGGCTTCTCTAAGCTTCTTGAGTTTTTCAATGTACCGCTCGCCGGTTACGGTACGGCCACGTTCCACAAAATCAAGAAGAATGACGTCACTGTCATTCCAAAGACCAGTTACCATAATTTTTTGTGCTGATCACTGGCTCTTGAACTTCTTAGGCCTTGGTGAAGAGGTGTGACGTCATTCCATGGATTGATTCTTCATTTTTGGATCGTGAAGATACGCCCACGTTTTAACCCGTCACCAAAACGGGAAAAAACGTGTCTTCATTGGCTTCAACTCTTCTCTCCTTCAAATCTGCAATGAAGAAGAAACGGTACTATAGAGGAAGAGTTACTCTACCAACATGTGCAATTTGAAAGACCTCTGTGAGTTAATAAAACAATTATGCCCACTTTTGCATTACTTTCGGTAAAACCCTCGTACTTTTATTTTTTCTATAGAAGGACTTACTACAAATTGCATATTTCTTTCATCGTGATTTTTTTGAAGCAACAAAATGTTTTGGAACTCAAGATGTTCTTAAGCTGACAATGACTTCTAATTACGTTTAAGAAAAGGTGAAATGTACTACTTTATCGTATTATTTCACAAAACCCTAAATATAAAATATACTCTTGATCGCTATAATAGCTTTTGTCTTAAGGGGTCCACAGACTGACACATAAACATCACACAATGACCCGTACGATAATTTAAGTACCCGGTTCCTTACGGTAATACACAATATACGATAACTGGTGCACCAAATGGGGTGAGAGAAGGAATATCCACTGCCACAATAACCGAAATATCATGTGATATGCTATCCACAATGTCCGATCTCGCTACACAACATCAAAATCAGGTTCTCCGACGGACGACTGAAGTTTAATAGTTAATGAAACCTTAAGCATTCCCGCTAATCGCTCCTATTAGCGGAAATTTTCCGTCATACGGATACGGAAAAAGTGAGAACAGAATTTTTCCGTTAATATACGAAAGGTATTGCGGAAAGGTTTCGAAAAATTCAGAATTTTCCTGACGTGCGAAAAATCCGTATTCGGGGTTTTTTTTTCCCGTTATTTCACGGTAAATTTCCGTAAAAAATTGGTGTCTCAGGTTGTTTTGATCGAAAATATCATGAACTATTCTACTGGCTTAATCTATTTTGCTTTTCATCTGAAAAAAATTCGTTTAAGAAACTTCAGTGTGTTTTCAGGTCGTGCTTGAACAGCCCTGAATACTTTCGATCGAAATAACTTCGGGTACAGATTTTCAGGGCTTTCCGTTTCAAATGTTTGGGATAAGTTCATCCAAGCTGAATTCTTCGTGTGTGAATGTTACTTGATATGAGACCGCGACTCTGGTGTTCTTCACAAATTACAGCTGGTGGAATGTGAACAAAAAGAAAGCGCAAAAAAGAGGAAGAGAGGGTAATAATAAAAAAAATAAAACTATGCCGAGGCCTCGATAAAACATGTGCCGTCAGTTATGCACCCACATGCCAGTGCTTCATTCTTAACTTACGCCTCTTTCTTACTACGAAACAAATACACAGCGCATGCGTGATAGTTTTCCAAAAAAAAAAAAAAAAGTCCGCAATGAAAACCTGCAAGACTGACAATGCTCAAAATTAACAGATAAAAACAAATGAAAATACTCCGATACGCTTGCAACAATTTTATGGTTTTTAGCACTCAATTACTTATCCAGACTTAAAGCTCCATTATTATATGACATTAAAAATTACGCTACTCACAGTGAGCTGACTGGTCAGAGTCGCTGGCCGTTCGCTAACTGTTCGATTTAGGTCCGGATTTGAATCCCGGATTAGACATGTTTGTCCGTCGCACAACGCTGGTTCTATTCCTACAATGCAAAAAAAATCCTGAAATTCGCGAGCCATTTTCCGTGATTCCTTTCGTGAATTAACGAAGCATATTAATACACACAATTCACGTGGATTAGGAACATCAAACAGAAGCCATCGCTCTTTCCACGTTTATAAGCGAGTCACGGAAAAATTCTCATCGGCCGCCACCGGGAATCGAACCCAGAGTCTTCCAGTTACGCGCTGGACATGCTACCACTGCACCACAGCGGCCTCGAATTCTCCAGACACATACGACTAACTCGTATGTGAGTCTGGAGAATTCGAGGCCGCTGTGGTGCAGTGGTAGCATGTCCAGCGCGTAACTGGAAGACTCTGGGTTCGATTCCCGGTGGCGGCCGATGAGAATTTTTCCGTGACTCGCTTATAAACGTGGAAAGAGCGATGACTTCTGTTTGGTGTAACGAAGCATATTTCTGATACACCCTCTTCCGTGAAAGAACGGGGGGGGGATGAATTTCACGGATTTTTCGTACACCAGAAAAATTCTGAATTTTCAGAAACCTTTCCGCAATTGCTTTCGTATATTAAAGGGAAAATTCTGTTTTCACTCTTTCTGTATCCATATGACAAAAAAATTCCGGTAATAGGAACGATTCCCGGGAATACTTGAGGTTTGATTAAATATTAATTTTCAATCGTCTGTCAGAGGCAGAGTTGGAAACGGGTCAAAAATTTTGGACCCGGCCCCGATCGTCACAAAATTGGATCCGACCCGGACAACTGTGCTTTGAGATATAAGTTCGAATATATCATCATCATCACCATCATTGTCAACTCCAGTCATGATCGAACCCGCGCAACTTGGGTTGGTTGAACAGGTAACGCACGCCTTTAACCACTAAGCCACAGACACTCGGAAATTCGAATCACGTACATCGTAAAACAAATTGCGTGACAATGATTTTTTTTTTTTTTTTTTTTTTTTTTGTCGTTCATACGAGGGATTTAGATATTTTATTTTGTGTTGGAGCTTATTATTTTTCTGAACAAGTTTGTAATGTTTTGTTTTGTTTTTTCTGTAAGAGGACTTTTTACAAATTAAGCATTTTTCATCCTTGTTTTTCGAAGCAACAAAATGCTTTGCAAGTTTATTTTTTTAAACTGACAATGGATTTCAGTTATCTTTAAAAAAAGTGGAATGTAATTTTTATAGTATCACTCGTATTTCACACACAAAAAAAAAAACCTCCTATAAATATAAAATTTATTCTTGGCAGCTATAATAGCTTTTGTCTTAAGTTGCATGAAGACTGATGCATAGACATCGTATAGCCCTGTACAATAAGTTAAGTACCCGGTTTCTTGCAGTAACACAATATATATACTGTATAATAAATAGCTGGTGCGCAAAATATGGGAGGAGAAGAAATATCCTGTGCCACACTAAACAAAATTCATGCGATATGCTATCCACAATATCCGATCTCGCTACGGAAGTTCAAAATTTGACAGACGATTGAAATTTAAAAGTTAATCAAACCACAAATATTCTCACCAATCGCTTTTATTACCGGTAATTTCTCGGCATACGGATACGAAAAAAGTGAGAACGGAGTTTTTCCGTTAATATATGAAAGAAATTGCAGAAAGGTTTCTGAAAATTCAAAATTTTCCGTTAACACATCTTGAAAACGGTAATCTATTGCCAATGTAAGAAAGGTATTGCGGGAAGGTTTCTGAAAATTCAAAATTTTCCGTTAACACATCTTGAAAACGGTAATTTATTGCCAATGTAAGAAAGCTATTGCGGGAAGGTTTCTGAAAATTCAAAATTTTCCGTTAACACATCTTGAAAACGGTAATTTATTGCCAATGTAAGAAAGGTATTGCGGGAAGGTTTCTGAAAATTCAGAATTTTCCTGTGTTACGAAAAATACGTGAAATTCAGGTTTCTTTCTCTCATTTCACGGAAAAGGTTGTATCAGAAATATACTTCACGAAGAAATAACGGAAAGTGGCTCGTGAATTTCAGAAATTTGTTTACAGAGTACGCACTGCCCTCATCACAGAATATAATTCTTTGGTTCCAGAGTTCATCAACAAGCTGGTGATAAGTATTTATCGTCGTTGTGTGAGTTGTCTGTCCGTACGAGGTGATCACATCCCTTATTAAGACATTTTTAGGTTACATCTTACCTTGGTGACATTCGTGTCTGTATACACAAAATGTATATATATTTGTCTGTTGCTATAAAATGTTTACTACCCTTGTATCTCTTTTCATGTCGAATGTCTCTACCTGCCATAGGCGTAACCACTGGATGTCTTGGGAGTCATGACCCCCAGATTTTCAGAGTCGAGGATCCCTAATGTAAAGGAACCACCACCCAAATTTTTCGGGAATATAATGATATAATGCACACTTTTTATGATGTGAACCAACCAAATTTAATAATATAAGATTGTGATGTTTCGTAGAATGCAAACATGTGTATAATGTGTACTTAATAAAACAGCGATATCGATTTCTAACAAGCAAAGTCAGTTCTACAACTTTGTAATTTACATTTCTGCCCTATTTATCATAGTTTTACTGTTAACTTTGTAATTTAGATTTCTGCCCTATTTATCATAGTTTTACTGTTGTGTTCGCGAAGTTCCATAATTCGCCAACAGAGGCGCCTATGTCGTGCCTGTTAGATAGCGCCTCAGCAACTGCTTTGCTCCTGCGTGTGTGTGTGTGTGTGTGTGTGTGTGTGTGTGTAGGGGGAGGGGGTCCCAAACTCTATCTTATACAGTGTGTACAGAGTTACATAAAAATAAAATGTATCTGCATACACAACCATTGAAAGAGAAAACTTGCTGCAAACCCGCGAATCACGATACAAATAGAATACGATAATTTAAAGAAAAATTAATAAAAACTAATTATTAGAATATTACAGATTCCAGTGAGGACAAAATAAGTCCATTGCAACTGAATGTGCAGCAATATGTGTGAAATGGACCTTTAGCATAAAATATTAAAATATTGAATTATGAACCTCATAAAAACTAATTAAAGGAAAATTTTATATCCAGAAAGTTCCATTAATGAACCTTCAAAAATTATAAGTAATATTTTCAACAACTTAATTCATAAATAGTAGACTTACAAAATATGTAAGGAAAAGATTTTCATTTAATAACTGGCAACTGCAAGAGAAACCTGGCAATCAAATTTAAATTCTTTCTGTGTAAACGAAATTTTTGATATAATTCCTGTACATTGACAACAGGCCTTGGTAAATTCTAGAGGCCAGAAATGTCTGTAAAAACAAGAACTCATAAGATGTGAAAAATAGTTGAAAATTCTCAAGTTAAAATAGTATAGAACTAAATATATTAAGCTGATCATGATGACATCATGATCAGAGTTAAATCCCTGAAATGGCAATGGGCTGGACATACGGCCAGAAGGACAGACCATCGATGGACAGCCGAAATTTTAGATTGGATTCCAAGGAACAGGAAAAGACCCAGAAGAAGACCACATGGGAGATGGGTGGATGAAATTCGAAAATATGCGGGAGTGACATGGAGGAGACCGGCAAAAGACAGAACGTTGTGGAGGAAACTTGGGGAGACCTTCGTCCAGCAGTGGATTGATAATGGTTGACAACGATGATGATGATGATGATATTAAGCTGAGCAAATCTTTGAGTAAGTGTTTTAATTGCAGTAAATAATATTCTTATTTTTTTTTATCGAGAAGCAAAAACTATCTGCAAAATCTGCTAATAATTTGGAAACTATACGCGTACGTCTATATTCTCCTACTCTGTGTATGTACATAATATTGTATATATATATGTATACATATAAATGTGTGTATGTGTGATCGGACCACCCCACCCCTCAGATTTTGAATTTTGAAACATGGTTACACGCCACTGCTACCTGCTGTTATATATTTTCCTTTTTATCTCTGCAAATGCCTTCTGGACTTTAATTTTGGGCACCAGTCTAATAACACGTTCCAAGAAGTTTCGCCCAAGTTTTAAAACATTTTGTTCATCTAAAACAACAGATCTGCTTTCACCACTATATTGCATTTTGCTCCGCAAGCAAAAAAATCTTCTACACCTACAAAGTTCGTGAATGGTTGTTAGTTATCATTTTGTTGTTGTTCTTGTTACAAATGGGGAAAATATCCATGGAGCATTCTTATCGCGTACATTTTTATCACTTTTACTTCGTCGCACTAGCACATCGCCACATTTATCTCCGAGAAACATGTGGTTAATGTAACACTTCATTTGATAAGCTTATTAAAAAATGCGATATATAAATCGCAAACTTTTCTGGATATCATAGTTCAGGCGATAATACACTACCTACTTTTATAGCGTTTGTGCACACACATTTAATCCATTAACATCCACCACTTTGCTCACAATGAATATTTTTTGCCGCCCCGGTTGCGCAGTAGTCTAAGCAATGGCTTCTGATCATTCGTCCGCGATGGGTCCGGGTTCGAATCCCGGTTAGGCATGGATGTTGTGTTTGTCATATGGCGGTGGCTCTCTCCCTTCCCTGGAACCAGTGGCCCTAAATTAGAGACGGGCGACTGCTTTATACCCCATTGAGTTGCTCACGGTAGTCGTTAAACTTCCAACAAAAAAAAAAACAAAAAAAGAATATTTGAGAAAATTAAGAATTTTTTCACTGAGCTGAAATTTCTTACGGAAAAGCCAACTCTTTCTAACGATTTCCGAATTTTTTGTTTGTTTGTTTGTTTGGTGGTTTAACGACCACCTCGTTGGGCTGTAAGCAGTCGCCCGTCTCTAATTTAGCCCCACTGGTTCCAGGGAAGGGAGAGAGCAGTGTCGTAAAACAAATACAGCATCCATGCCTGACTGGGATTCGAACCCAGGCCCATCTCGGACGAATGGTCACAAGCCAGTGCTTATACCACTGCGCCAACGGGCGGCAACAATTTCCTATCCCTCACTACATCTCTAGATTCAAATTGAACACCTTTACGTTTTATAAACTAGCCATTAAAATATTCTGGGATTAAGAATAATTCAGAAGCATGACGTTTTCACAGAACGCTTTTGTTGGCTTTTGAATCATGTAAATTTCGATTGTTTCTTGTCATGTTTTTCACACTGAACGTCACGTCTGAACTCCCAACAGTTTTTCTTCACTGGACTATGACTGGCAGTCAGTCAAGCCACGATAATTGGTATAAATAAATAAATACAGAGACCACGCAACTTGAAGGTGGTACCTGATTATTATCAGCTTCGCTCACGCTAGTGCCTGCTTAGTCTACGAGTGTGTGCCATTATATGCTGTTAAATCTCGTTTACCACAGAGAATATACCAGTGACTCCGAAGACAAACAAAATTATTGATTATGTTTTTACTTTAGCTTACTTTCGAGCCCTCAATCATCACAACAGACTTGCTACAGTTCGGAGCACGATTTCCTTACTTCAAGGATGGCTTCTAATGTGTGTTATCATTTTCTTTGAGATAGACATCCCTGCTGATTTTCTGCACTGGGTCGACTGGTTCACCATTTGACTGGGGAGAACAGGTCTCCAGGTCAGAATTGCCAGTTTTCCTGAACCGTCTTGTTCTTGGCGCTAAATGACCACATTTGGCTGGTGTGGCATAAAACTCCAGAAGCCAAACCATCGAGCGCGTTTAAAAAGAGGACGGAGGTCATTTTTACACGTTTTTATTTTTTATTTTATCGTGTCCAAACAATTATTCAAAGGTGGGAAATGATATCGGCATATAGGGAAAAATAACGACGGCATTTTTGACGAGGATTTCCACTACACCTATACAAGTTTTCAATTACGACTTCTAAGCGGTTACTGTATTCAAAAATAAAAAAGAAAGACAGTATCACCACACGCATAAAGTTTCAAATTTATATGGGTTTCATACTAAAAATCCTTATTGAATAAAAATACTGTTAACCACATTGATATGGGGAAAATACATTCGGATCCAGTGGCATCGGAACTCTTTTTTTGACAGTGGGGGCAAGATGTCGGAGAACAAAATATTTTATCATTGCATAAAATTTATCGTACTACTTACTGTAAAAGAAGACGTGCTGACTTCATTAGGAAACTTTGCGGAAAAAAAAAAAATTTTCGATTAAACATTTTTGACAGTGGGGGCAAGATGTCGGAGAACAAAATATTTTATCATTGCATAAAATTTATCGTACTACTTACTGTAAAAGAAGACGTGCTGACTTCATTAGGAAACTTTGCGGAAAAAAAATTTTTTTCGATTAAACATTCATCTTTAAAAAAAACATTTTCATATCCATATACTGTAGTTTCTCAATGTAAACTAACTGTTCACATAAACGGCGCTAAACTATAAATTTTGATACTTCCGGATTGGTACGAATTTCGCAGGAATTGTAACCGTAGACGTTATAATTAAACATTGAAGGAACCTATATCTCATTCCTCACCCTACTTCCATTTCCCTATTTATTTTTACTCATTCTTTTAGAGGAAGACTAATTTTTTACACCTAATTAGACAAAACTTTGCTGGTCTTTAAACGGGAACCGCAGGAATTGTAATTTCGCAGGAATTGTAACCGTAGACGTTATAATTAAACATTGAAGGAACCTATATCTCATTCCTCACCCTACTTCCATTTCCCTATTTATTTTTACTCATTCATTTAGAGGAAGACTAATTTTTTACACCTAATTAGACAAAACTTTGCTGGTCTTTAAACGGGAACCAGCCCTGTGGACTGTTGAATGAGGCTACTAGGATTTCTTGGCCTTTCAATACTTGCATTAAAAAGAAAAGTCAGATTTCTAGAGAGTTCATGGTAAAACATGAAGAGCAATACTCAATTTTTTTAAAAGAAAAATCAGATTTCTAGAGAGTTCATGGTAAAACATGAAGAGCAATACTCAATTTCTAAAAAAGAAAAATCAGATTTCTAGAGAGTTCATGGTAAAACATGAAGAGCAATACTCAATTTTTAAAAAAGAAAAATCAGATTTCTAGAGAGTTCATGGTAAAACATGAAGAGCAATACTCAATTTTTAAAAAAGAAAAATCAGATTTCTAGAGAGTTCATGGTAAAACATGAAGAGCAATACTCAATTTCTAAAAAAGAAAAATCAGATTTCCAGAGAGTTCATGGTAAAACATGAAGAGCAATACTCAATTTTTAAAAAAGAAAAATCAGATTTCTAGAGAGTTCATGGTAAAACATGAAGAGCAATACTCAATTTTTAAAAAAGAAAAATCAGATTTCTAGAGAGTTCATGGTAAAACATGAAGAGCAATACTCAATTTCTAAAAAAGAAAAATCAGATTTCTAGAGAGTTCATGGTAAAACATGAAGAGCAATACTCAATTTCTAAAAAAGAAAAATCAGATTTCCAGAGAGTTCATGGTAAAACATGAAGAGCAATACTCAATTTTTAAAAAAGAAAAATCAGATTTCTAGAGAGTTCATGGTAAAACATGAAGAGCAATACTCAATTTTTATCAAAATGAACTTAAAAAAAAAACCCGAATGTTTAAGATTTCCAATCACGATCATATGTAATTCGAAAAGGAAGAAAACTGAGAATGCAAATGTGATGTTTTGCCCCCCACACTCATTTGCGTGTGGGGGCAACTGCCTCCTGTGCCCCCGCAATTCCTACGCCGCTGTTCGGATCACTCAAAAAAGTGCCAATATTTTTGTAACACAGTTAAGAAATCACCACCGTCCCAAATCCGCTACTATACACGAAGCGAAGGGGGAATGGGAGGAAGAATATATATATAAATAGATGACAAGAGCAAAAAGAAAAATGAACTTAACAGAAAACAAAATTGATGACAATGCCTTTACAAGAACTGAAGATTTTGCGATTGGTGGAGCAAATCTTGAAATAACCGAGGACTACGTTTATTACCTTGGACAACCGATATCAAATAAAGCCTACATCGAAGAAGAAATTAACAAGCGCATAAAACTCTTAGAGTATTTGGAAGAAACCGCATAATTTTCAAGAGCAGTTCACCAATGTGTCTTAAAAGTAAGGTGTTTAAACAATGCATACATCCAGTTAGTTCTTACTTAGGGACCGCAGACATGGGCCTTTCCTAAAAAAGACATACAGAAGATCCGAACAACTGAAAGAAGCGTGGAGAGATGCATGCCTGGTCATAGATCTGGAAAATGACAAGAATGGACGACATCATCATCAAAGTAAAGACGCTCAAGTGGCAATGGGCTGGATATACTCCTAGAAGAATTGACGACTGTTGAACAACTAAAATATTGGGTTGATGCATAAGTTCATGCCGTTTTATTTCACGAGTGTTTCCCAGGTCAGTAGTGACAGTGCAGATGGCCAGTTGTATATCAAAATGTAGCCAGTAATATCCTGTATCTAAATCATATTGCGTTGTGTGATTGGGGATAATGGTTTTTTGGTTTTCAGCTCCGGAAGTATATGGAGTGTCAAATAGAGAGGAATGAACATTTCCGACATCTGCTCCTCTACGAGTTTAACAAGGGATCCACAGCCGCCGAGGCGACTCGACAAATTTGTGCTGTGTATGGGGAGGATGCTATTGTTCCGAGGACAGCCCGCAAATGGTTTGGGTGGTTCCGAGGTGACAATTTTGACCTCAACGACTCTCCACGCTAAAGTAGTCCATCTCACTTTGATGAGGATTGTTCGAACTATCTCATCCACTTGGATCCGCGTCAAACCACACGCGAATTGACCACTGAGATGGACTGTGATCAGGCCACAGTGGTGCGACACCTGGAACGTATATGGAAAAGGTCCAGAAATTGGGGTCTTGGGTGCCTCACACTCTCACCGAGGACAACATGAATCAGCGTGTCGTCATATGTGGTTCCTTGCTGGCCCGTTATCGCGATGTTCTCAGCAACACAAACTCTTTCTGTCACGTATTGTTACTGGAGATGAAAAGTGGTGCTCGTACGTGAATTTCAGGCATCGGAAGGAATGTTTAGGCCCAAACACGACGCCCACACCACGTCCAAAACATGATCTTCATCCTGCGATGATCATGTTGTGTGCCTGGTGGGACATGGAAGGCATTATTCACTGGGAAATGCTGCCGATGAATCGGACCATCAACGCTGCACTCTATTGTGAGCAATTCCGCCGTATGGAGGGAGCAATTCAGCAGAAACGGCCAAATCGGCGCCATGGCGTCCTCCTCCAACATCATAACGTGCGCCCTCACAGTGCAAACATGACCAAAATGGCCATTCAGGACATGAAATGGGAGATCTTTCCACATCCGGCCTATTACTCAGATGTCGCCCCTTCAGACTATCACCTGTTCCGATCTCTGTCGAATGCACTCCGTGGCAGAACGTTCAACAATGATGTTGATCTCCAGAATCCCCTTGATGATTTCTTCGCAGCAAAACCTTCACGTTTTTTCAAGAATGGCATTGCAGACCTATCCAGACGTTGGCACACCATCGTAAGCAATGGGGGGGGGGATACATAGTTGATTGATTCCGTTTTCCCTTCTAATGTAATACATTCCTGTAGTGCAGGGGGAAAACTGGCATGAATTTATGCATCAATCTAATATTAGACAGGATACAAAGGTTGACAGGAAAAGACTCAGAAGACCACATCAGCGGATGAAATTCGAAAGCATGCAGGAGTAGGGATGGTAACACTGGTGAGAAACATCGATGTTGGACATTGAATTCTTCTAGAAACATCGACAGTATCGTTAAAAACACAGATGTTTTACTAATAAGCAGAATAATTCGCCGATTTGCATCTGCAGTAAGTAATGGGCACATCGGTGGGTAAAATATCTGTTCAGTGTATCAGTGATTACTCACCAATTCAACACCGAATGAGTAATAAAAAAAATTGTTGAAATGCTCGATGTATCGGTGGAAACCTCGATGTTTCTTCGATGTATCGCTTCCTTTAAAATCGAGGATAAGATTTCGCCGACGAAACAGCGAAAAAACCGCGAATTCATGACATAGATATTTCCTTCCTTTTTATAAGAATGAAACAAAGAGAAGTTCATTTACTTCACATGGAAAATATGCCTTCGCAGTTTCAAGCATCGGTCATGAAACTAGATACTTTTTCGATGTATCGGCTCCTGTAATATCAAGGTTAAAACATCGATTATCGGTTGCGAAACATTGATATTAAAAAACATCGAGGTTTTTTGTCCATCTCCATGCAGAAGAAATATGCAAGAGGACTGCTGGTGGAAGAGACCTTCACCCAGCAGTGGATTGTAAATGGATGATGACACACACACACACACACACACACAAGGGTCGATCAAATGAAACGTGGACTGAGGTTTCAATGTTGGTTTATTAGGCTTGACCACACGGTGATACAGTTAAAGTACAAAGCTGCTGATCAAAGAAAATGGTGAGCCTGAGCTAGCCTGTAATAGAGGAGACAAGGGCTGTCATTAGTGGCGCTGATGCATCATGCTTCCACTGCAAGCACGTGGCAGTGGAAGCATGATGCGTTTTGTCGTTGGATTGACATGGTGGCACCAAGTTTCGTCACCGGTAACAGTTCGTGACAGAAACTCGTTTCCCGCTTTCTGACAGCATCTAGTGTGTTCCAACACGATACCCATTAGCTCAGCCTTCTGTTCCCCAATAGGTACTGCGGAACCCATTGTGCACACACCTTTGGATGATTCTGCTGAGGGATCCCGAGCTGATGTGTGTAGGTCCTGCGCTAGTTGTCGAAAGGTCACTTTACGATTTTCTCTCACCGATTTCGTTTTGTCCACTACTGCAAAAGTTTCCTGTGTGATGGCGCAGCAGTGACATTTCTCAGGTGGTGGAAGATCAGCTGTTCTGTGACGTCCTTCTCGAAATTATTTTTCCACCATTTAAACACCATACTACATGCTAAGCAGTCTCGTCAGCACACTGTCTGCATGCGCTGAAAAATCTCGACTGGCCTTCTTTTCACAGAAACTAAGTCACGGAGCGCTGGTCTTGCTTGGACGTATGTACCCCTGGGAAGTCGCTAGATTTCGAAATCAGGATGGGCGACTGGCGGGCGAGTATTATTTTAGCTGGGGCAAGTTTGATAGCAACTTTAATTATAAAACACCGAAAGAAAGAATTTGTTTTCCTTTTTCTATAGGTTGCAAAGGTATTCGCATTCCACCCCCTACTCCTGGATACATAATCATTAATTTTGGAACTGTCTTGAAGTTTTTGCACTTTTTGGAATACAAAAGAATCTAAAGTTTGGAACCATTTTTTTTGCTAATGTTCTGCATCCATCCATTTTTAATAACATTAGTAAAACCTAAAGAGTTACATTCCCGTACAATGAATATGACACACTGCCACCAGCACCAGTAACACGCTCTGATTAAAAGAAAATTTCATGACAAGAAGAATGGTCTTAAAGGTTTTCGTGGATTAGGGATGAGGGGAAATGTTCAAGTTAGTATGATTCCAACACGCAGAAAATACCTTTCTCATCCTTAACTCCTTTCCTTCAAGCCAGCAACCCTGTCTTGCACTCATCTCTTCCAAAGCAATCATCAGCTACGACCTGCTCCCTCATTACCCTAGGGCAGGCTAAAGAGCGCTGGTATAACTTTAGTCTCCACTTCCGTGCTGGAATCCCCTGCTTAGCAGCACAAACAGCAGCTATTACTAAGAACCAAGGTGAATTTCTCTTATTCACCCTCTTCATTTGCCCCTGATCGTACTAACTTGAAAAAAAGACTTAAATTTAGGATTTGGATGAGTGGAGAACAGCTGAATTTTCATGACCCTGCAGATGTTATGTTGATAACCTTTTTACAGAAAAGGAAAAAACTCACTTTCTAGGGGGAAATACATAGGGCTACACGACAAAAAACACGAGAGTCATTATTCCTTGGCAAATTCCAGATTATATTTTAAAAGTTAAAAAGAATTAAAATATGGCACATCTTGAACTGGGTGGGCAGCAGGGTGGGCTACAACAGTCCACCCTTACACTCATCTCTTCCAAAGAGACGTCCCTCGTGTGCCCTCCACCTGTGTTATAACAGCTGACCACCTGCCATGGCGCATTGCTGGCTCTTATCTGTCTGTGTATGGCGGAACTAGGTAGGCCACTGCACGCCAACTGCAACGGCACCATCTCCCGAGTCCACATTTCAACTGAACCATCCAGAGCTGTTTGGCCAATTATGTACCCTGCAAAAGGAAATTCAAATACGCAAACACTCAAAAATGTTACCTCAAATTGTTTTCTCAGCAGATAATCATAGAAAACAGCTGAAGGAAAAAGAGCATTTTTTTTTATTGCACTGGGGAGGGAGAGAAGTTTCACAAATTTCTGAGCAAATGTCACGTGTGTAACCAGTTGCCGAAATGGCATCTAACGAACTCATAAGCTGAGAGTTGTTATCAAAGATTTCACAGCTAAAAGTGAGAAAAATTGCAAATTATTAAAAATGTCTGAAAAGCATTTACAGAAATGCCACTATCAAAGGTAAGTGAAACACAAAAAAAGCCATCCCGATGGTCTGAGAGGTAGACTTCATCCAGATCACAGTCATCCAAGATTGGATCAGATGAGGCATGGCTGGTGCACCTGTCAGACGGTTCTGGTTCTGTCGTTTCCCTGGAACCAAAGGCCAGCAGGCAACTGCTATAGCCCTTAGAGTCGTTTGTGAGCATTCGCCCCTAAAGACAAAAAAATAATAATAATAATAAAAAAACATCTCGAAACATCATCCCATAGATGTTCACTCATACCACCCTCACATAATAATAATAAAAATAATAATAATAAAATAATAATAAACATCTCAAAACATCATCCATAGATGTTCACTCATACCACCCTCACATAATAATAATAAAAATAATTAAAAAAATAATAATAAAAAAATAATAATAATAAAAAAATAATAATAATCAAAAACATCTCGAAACATCATCCCACATATGTTCACTCATACCGCCCTCACATAATAATAATAAAAATAATAATAAAAATAATAATAAAAAAATAATAATAATCAAAAACATCTCGAAACATCATCCCATAGATGTACACTCATACCAGCCTCACATAATAATAATAAAAATAATAAAAAAATAATAAAAAAAAATAATAATAAAAAACATCTCGAAACATCCCATAGATATTCACTCATACCACCCTCACATAATAATAATAATAAAAATAAAAAAATAATAATAAAATAATAATAATAACAAAAAACATATCGAAACATCATCCCATAGATGTTCACTCATACCACCCTCACAAAAGGCATAGCGTTTGCCATAACATTAAATTCCTTGTGCTCCTAGTGGAGCCAGGGTTAAGAACAGGTTCCTGAAATTTATCATCTTATATCATAAAAACACCCAAAAATCTTGAACAGCAAGTTCCTCACAAGTGCTCTTACCTTTAAGTTAAAGGTTTATTTACTTTTAAGTAAAATTTACTAATTTATTTATTTATTCTTGTTTTTCTGAATATTTTATTTTTCTATGTATGTTGTAGAATTCACAAAACATACACAGATGATTTGTTTCAAATACAGTAAGTAAAGTGTTGCCACCTGCTAAAATTACAAAAAAAAAAAAAAAGATTCCTTATACCACATATTTTGAAGCATTTGCAATAATGTATTAAGGAATATAAAAAAATACTGCCAATGACCCTGATTTACCTTCAAGTGTGTGAGAACCCAAATGAAGCACTTGAAATGTGCATTTTGCTCACTTTGCACTCAGGATTTTCTGGTTTTGCAGTGTAAAACAAACAGGCCGCCCCAGTGGCGCAGTGGTCTAAGCGATGGCTTCTGACCATTTGTCTGAGATGGGTCCGGGTTCGAATCCCGGTGAGGCATGGATGCTGTGTTGCCTTACTGCACTGGCTCTTCCCATTCCCTGGAACCAGTGGCCCTAAATTAGGGATGGGCGACTGTTTATAGCCCACTGAGTAGCTCACTGTAGCCGTTAAGCCTCCAATCAAAAAAAAAAAAAAAAACAGCAGAAGGAAGGAATACATGCTGGACAAGTGTTCACAATTAGCAGTGTTAGAATTAGAAATGAATCTTCTACTGGCCCAGTGGACCACTAGGATTTGCAAACCACTGGTCTGTAAAAAACCTTAAACACGTTTACAATATATGTAGAAAATAGTGTATCATTTCAATGGAATTATTTCAAATATTTGTTTTCAAACCTATCATTAGTTTGCAGCCTAAAAAAACCATACAGCAAGGTAAAAGAAATAGAAATTCATTTTTTAACTTGCGACAAATTAGAAAAAAAAAATTAGAATAAAAACTTACTAGCCATCCGGGCTAGTAAAATCAATAGTCCAGTGGTCCGACGGAAGTTTTACAGGCCAATGGCCAGCGGACCACTGGGTAATTCGAACGCTGATTATATATTTATGCACATATGCTTATTCCATAACATTAAATCTCACAACAAAAGTCAAGCATGCAATAAAATTTACCTAATTTTACTATGCTGCTCCAATATTTCATAATGAATGTTCAGTAATGCAATGTCACTGCATAGCAGAAATTTTCATTTAACACCCAAAAAATTAGTGTGTTCATACAAACATGTCAGTTTCATACAAATTAAGATCACACCATAATAAAACTGAAAAAGTGAAAGTTATAGATTGCTTACACATTTAGTTGCACTGAAATTACAAAAATCAGCAGCATAAACTAATATGCAAACACATTTTTTTCCATTGCTATTGTTGTGTCTGCATCTTTATCTGCAAATGCTAAAAAAGGATGCCTTGATGTCCCACGAAATGACTGCAAATATGAGTAGTGCAGCACATTTCTCTTACAGAAATGTTCTTCATAATTAATTTTTTATTCTCTCAACACACTCGGTGGTAAAATAAATTGATATCATGTAGAAAGAGTTTCTGCACTTGAGTTGTGAGCACTGTTCAAATACAAATAACCATTTGCACCAGTGAAATTGCTAGCCGATAAAATTAAATATAAAAACTAAACTGCAAAATTACCAAAAGCTGTTGATTACCAATAACTCTTGTGTGACCAAGATGGTTAAGTCTCTATACCTTCACCTTTAGGGTAACCCCTCTGTAAAAATGGGTAATCAGTATGTGCATCTTTGTTCTCTCATATCCCAATGACAGTTTCAGGGATGGATTAAGGGGAGGAGGTTTATAGCATTGGGCCCACCAGGGCCAGATTAAGAGGGGGTGTCTTTAGGGGCCCAGGAAGCATGCCTGGGCAAGTAATAGAGAAACAAAGAAAGAGAGAAGTTTATATAATTGTTTTACTTTTGTCTTTTATGATTTTCACTTGGTAAGAAACAGAGGCTGGAAGACAGACAGATTTCAAGACAGTGACTCACTAAGAG
The DNA here is from genome assembly GCA_039090855.1 of Macrothele yani. Lineage (NCBI taxonomy): Eukaryota > Metazoa > Arthropoda > Arachnida > Araneae > Macrothelidae > Macrothele > Macrothele yani. Next base: position 138,528,271 of record CM077024.1, on the reverse strand, counting down.
TAAAGGTTTCATGTCGCTGTGCACAGCGGAATCGGCGAAACAGTATCAGCTTTTTCACTACCATCCACCCACACCTCCCAATTTGTACTTGGAACTGTTAGTTGTCGAAGTAAATTCGTTTGGCTCCACATTGTATTTAACATAAAAGATGAACTAAGAAAGGTATACAATGGTAAATCAATAAAAAATCCAAGACAAAATCTAGGAATCTTAAGCTTTTAACACATGTTCTTCTGAGAACAATGAAAAATACAGTGACTTATTATGAAAACTCTCCAGATAATTTAGTAGTTACAGTTTTGTGTTTTAATGGACTTCATAATAGTTCCCCATTATAAGTTCTTTGGGGGCCCACTCAGATGTCTTAGCCTTGGGCCCACACAAATCCTTTAGCCTAGGATCCCACTAAGACCTTAATCTGGCCCTGGGGCCCCCCACAATCAAGGGCCCAGAAAGCATGTCTGGGCAAATAATACAGAGAGAGAGAGGCTTATGAAATAGTTTTACTTTTTTTGTCTTGTATGATTTCCACTTGGTCAGAAACAGAGGCTGGAAGAAGAACAGATATCAAGGCAGTAACCCATCAAGGTAAAGGTTTCATGTCACTGTGTACAGCGGGGTCAGCGAAACAGTTTCACCTTTTTCACTACCATCCACACACACTTCCCCATTTACACTTGAAACCATTAACAGTCAAAGTCCCCTGTGGCTTCACATTGCATAACAAAAAAAGATGAACTAAGAAAGGTATACAATGGTAAATCAATAAAAAATCCAAGACAAAATCTAGGAATCTTAAGCTTTTAACTCATGTTCTTCTGAGAACAATGAAAAATACAGTGACTTATTATGAAAATCCTGCAGATAATTTAGTAGTTACAGTTTCGTGTTTTAACGGACTTCCTGATAATTCACTGTGATAAGTTCTTTGGGACCCACTCAGATATCTTAGCCTTGGAACCCACACAAGTATCTTAGCCTAGGGGCCCACTAAAGCCTTAATCCGGCTCTGGACAGTCTGGCGCGTATTCCTAAATGTGGAGGATGAAACTTGTGCATGTACAGTCATGGTTCATACACAAGTGACCAAAATCCACCACAGATTAGTACCACGCAATTAGTAAAACAACCTATTACAATTATTTTTTGACGAACCACAAACACTGAAAAATAAAATTTTGAATATAAGATAAATGATCGGCACTTAAAGGTAAATACATTTGTGTACCACAACACCTTCATCACTTCTGATACAGAGTAAAATTAAAAAACAAAACAAAAAAAAAGTTGAAAATAAACTTCTGCATGTAAAATGGAAATATTTGTTTCTCTGACGGCATAAAACGAAAGAAATATTTTCATTTTACTGGGAGAAAATTAGGGAAAGAAAAAATATCTGGTACCATCTATTGAAAGTCAAGGATATGCAGAAATAGCTCACAAATCCTTCAAATATAATACTTCAATTAAATAAACTGAAACAGGTTTATAATGGTCTGAATAAAGGACTACTGGATATATTGGATTTTAAAGCATGGTAATCTCCAAGTTCCTTTCCTATGATTAATGTCTGCTTTCAAACTGTATCCGTATGCACAAAGTGCAACATCCAAAATTTAAAAATTTCTTTCAACTCACACCTTCTCCCTATGATTTCGTAGCTTACATTCAGTTCCATATTTCAGCAAAAAACTGTAATGAAAAAACAGGTAGCAGTCAAAACTTTGGTGAGAAAAAGCTTTACTGTATTGCCTTTACGATGTAGCCCTATGGATCTGCAAATTTTGTAATCTTTACATTTTGGACTACTTAGTATATCTTTAATGGTTGGACTAGATCAATAAAAGTTGTGTACCAATTTTTATAACCTGTGATTTATTACATGTGATAGTCTTCCCAAATGGCTTGCATATGATGCCAGCATATGTATACATCCATTTAAGATGGCACAATAAATGGAAATTCTTTTTTTTTTTTATTGTCTTTAATTTTGTGCTTATTTATTTGGGGATTGCAAGCAGTAGTCCATCCCTAATTTAGGGTCACTGCTTCTAGGAAGGAGAGAGAGCCAGTGCTGTATAACAAACATGCACCATCAATGCCGCACTTGGGAGTTTGAAACCTGGACCCATCTCATACGAATAATTAGAAACTAGTACCTCGTGCCACCAGGGCCGCTTCTGTTGTCTTTTCACCTTTGCCAAGTGTCACATGCCCAATACAACTTAACGATCAATTAAAATGTAATTAAATGGCAATTGATTGACAATTTAATTAATTTGTCAAATATCAGCTTATCCACTAAGCAGCTGTTGATTAAAAATATAACACCCAAATTTCAAAGCCAACTTCACCAATACTTATTTTGTTATAGTAAAGGTTTGATTGTAAAGTGCAAGATCTCAAATTCATAGAATATGATTCAAGGATGTGCAACTAGTTTGGTTGAATCAATAGCATCTGGCAAATAGCCATGAGGTAAAACTGATTCAAATCAATAGCTGTCAGATGAGAACAAGGAAATTACTGAAAAAAAAGCCGGAAAGGAAATGCCTAAAACACCAGTTAATATACTAACCAAGAAATGTAAATGCATTTTTTTTCATAACAAACTTTTTTTTTTATTTCATCTGTTAGTCTATTTTTAATACAAATGTTATGGTCAAAAAAAATATGGCATACTTACAACACAAGTACCGAAACATATTAGAGTCTATTTTTCCTTTCTTTTCCGGTTAGTTCCTTCACATAAATTCCAACCCATTTGTACTGACAAATGTATTTCCAGAACTTGAACTGGCCATCCAAGTTCTGAAAATTTCTTGGAACATCAGGTTTGTTTGATAAAGCAAATACAAAAAAAAAAAAAGTCCATCTAAGCCACTGATTTAAGATTTATTACAGCCTGTTGAAAATATATGTTGAAGCATTACTTACACGTATATTCAGAAAGAAAAAAAATGTAGAACTGAATTTAAGAAAAAATTATGTGCCGTTATTAGGATATGTGAAGCTTTCAAAAAGTCAGAAACTGCACTCAGAATTTACACATATTACTCAAACTCAGAAAATTAAGTGCCAGAGGTTAAAATTCAAATTTGAAATGGAAGGGAGTCTCCCCACTTGTGTTTGTAACTGGAGGGGATTGAAAATTTTAGGTGGGGAGTTTTGAATATGTGACTAAAGGATATTAAAGACTCTGGGAAAACAGTAATAATTTTTCAAACAATATAAGCTATACTTGATTCTTAAAACAAACAGGTGAATTAGATCAAAAAATTTACTATATTCAATTTAATACAAATTACCATGATCCATTTTACAAAACTAGAGTTGTTCGTTTTGCAGTACATTGATATCATAAAATTGCTTCTGAAGTATATATGTCTGTCTTTCATTCCTTGCCACAGTTAGCAAGCTTTAATCAGCTGTTGTTTTATTTCTGAGGGTTTATTTGGCCCAATTTCAGAAATATGCGTTAAGATTTTTGTTGCTCAGTGAATCCCTAAATTTTGATTGAATTTTGTTTTGTATGTGCTAAAGCCACGTTTACATGGTAACTTTGTTAAACATAATACAAGACTTACTTGCAGAAGAACCTTTTGACACTAATGGAAATGTGTGCAGATGGTTGCTTATAAAACTCTTAGAAAACTTTAGACATTGGCACATGTCAAAAATATTTGAATAGTGAATATTTCATAACTGCGTCTTCATTAATTAAAAAAAAACTGGTCTGCCAGGCTTTTTAAAGACTGTACCAAAACTTCTGTGTGTATGTGCGTGTGCGTGTGTGTTGCTTCACAGATTCAGATTCTACGCACTCAAACTTCAAAAAGATTTCCATTGTGGCAGTAGGAAATCTGTAGTCTACCTCAATCACAAAAGATAAACCTTCACTGGGCATTGTGATGTGCAAGTTCAGTATTACAAGGGTCAACTAATTTATTATTTTTGAACAAGTTTCCCTTTAGCTCTGAAAAAAAAATATCTTCTTGAATACTATGTATGAGATTTTTACAGTTCATATAACTGAGACTTGGTTGATTCAACCATTCTTCTGATATAAGGAATGTCTAGTTTTTCCCTTTGCAACTATTTATAGAGGGAAAATAACATTTAACAACAATTCAGGGCAGTGGAAACATCGCAAAAAAAAATTACGATTACGAAAAAATCGTCGTTCCGTCCGACGTCCGTTTTCGGATATTTTCCTTCCGTTTTCAAACTGAAATACAATCAGTTATTAAACAAAATCATATTTTACAATAACACTGAGCACAGAGAATATCGCGAGAAAAAAAATTACGATTAGAGATTAAATCTGCAGTTCGTCTAACTTCCATTTTCGAGAGACAAAATAAATTCCGTCCCCAGCCGGAATCCCCCCCCTTCCACTGCCACACGCACACACCAACACCCCACACCCAAAGAAACTCTTGCCTAAAGTTTACAAGGAAATTTTTGCTCCATCGAACTTCCGTTATTGGAAATTGTTGTCTACACTTTCAAGCTGAAATACAAACATTTATGTAATAAATTGATATTTAATAACAATACTGGACAGAGGAAACTTCGCGAGAAAAACATATTACAATTGCGGGAAAAAATTTCACTCCGTATAACTTTCGCTTTCGGAAGTTGTGAAAAATGGAATACCGTTCCCCAGACGGAAAACGAGCCCCCCCCCCCCCCCCCCCCCCCCCCCCACACACACACACACAAATCCTCCGAAAATAAAACATTATCTTCAGTTGGTTTTTTTCGTCGATCTCAAGTATAACTGAAATGTGGTGAAAAAAGGAGAATTCCGCAAATCCGAAGAACAATCTCATGCCTGGTTCCGTGATTCATAACAGTCCGTGCCCCGAGATATGCAAAATGAACTGCTCATGCGGCTACGCATGGAAGCCGATTCACGGGCCCATAAATTGATTATGATCCCGACATGAACTTTTTTTTTTTTTTTTTTTTTTTTTTTTTGATTGGAGGTTTAACGACCACCGTGAGCAACTCAATGGGCTATAAGTAGTCGCCCGTCCCTAATTTAGGGTCACTGGTTCCAGGGAAGAGAGAGAGCCAGTGCCGTAAGACAAACACAACATCCATGCCTGACCGGGATTCGAACCCGGACCCCTTACGGACGAATGATCAGAGGCCAGCGCCTTAGACCACTGCGCCACCGGGGCGGCCCCGACATGAACGATGTATTCGATTGTAATTTTCGGAACTCTGAACAGTCCGTTTCTAAAGCACGTATTTTTTACAAAGGATACGTTTTTAACGCGCGAATTTTGCGAGTGGTCCAAAAACGGAACCAAGATTTTATATTTATATATACTAGACGAAACCCGTCGGAATCGACGGTGTTTTTTTTTTTTTGTTTTTCGAAAATAATAACCCATATGAAACAACAAATGTAAACTTTATTTGATTGACAAATTCATTCAATCACTTCAGTAAAGACAATAGTCCAGGTTCGTGACTTTTTTTTTTTTTTTTTTTTTTTGTGACCGAAGTTTTAGCGACCACCGTGAGCAACTTATGGGCTATAAGCAGTCGCCCGCCAGTAATTTTGGGCCAGTGGTTAATAATTTTAGCAGTCGCAGTCGCCCGCCAGTCGCCCCCTATAAGCAGTCGCCCGCCAGTAATTTTGGGCCAGGGAAGGGAGAGAGTCAGTGGTGTAAGACAAACACAACATCCATGCCTCAACGGGATTCAAACCCGGACCCTTCACGACAGGTCCGTAGCCAGACAAGCAAGTTTGGAGGGGCGGCTGATGATTGAGATCGGGCAAAAGATGTGAAAGAGGTCCTGCACTATACTGTTGTGTGAGTCGCTAGGACGGGCAAAAGGAAACACAGGTCGGGCTCAGCCCGGCCTGGCCCTCCTAGCCCTGTTTCACGAACGAATGATCATAAGCCAATGCTTGGGCTGTAAGCAGTCGCTCGTCCCTAATTTAGGGTCACTGGTTTCAGGTAAGGGAGAGAGCCAGTGCCGTAAGACAAACACAACATCCATTCCTCACCGGGATTGGAACCCGTAGGAATCAACAAATAGTTTGTTTGTTTTTTCCGGTAAACGAAACCCGTCGGAATCGACAATAAGTTTTTAAAGAATAAACTCATGTGAAACGTTTATTTACATCTTTACATAATGGGAAACTTCTTACCTACGTGAATAAATCATATTGTTGATTCCGGCGGGTTTCGTTTATCGAATGAATATTAAATTGTATATATACATCACACAGTCCAATGGCACAACGCAATCAGGTCTTCGAGTGTTCGCTGTTCTGATAAGAACTTTCAAACAAATTCTTGCTGGAGTTATTTTGCACAGCGGTTCGTTATTTTGCACAGCGGTTCACTGAGAAGAGACTTCGGACTATCGAAGTCTCTCCATACTTCCGCCTTCAACAGCATGTGAGTCAACCGCAGGCAATCAGATGTCAACCGCACGCTTCTCCCATTGACTTTACAAGGGAACTTTGCCGCCCCACAATGCCCAAACTATTGTCCCAATCTTATTTTTTCTCTTCGACTGGCACATCTTCATGGTAAGACCTTTATTTTGATACCTCAACCATATGTTTATGTTCAGCCGTTCTCTCACAACTATTTTACAGTAAAAAACCTTATAGAATTAATATATAGATTTTTTTCTTAAAATTCGTACGGCGGGAGACTCCAGCCTAACAACTTTATTTTGGCGGGAATCCCGCCATCCCGCCCTGAATTTTAACCCCTGAGTGCTTATCATATTTATTAAATTGTACAGTGAAAATTTCTATATATTAGTGGAATTTGTTTCTCGCTTTACTATTTTTTGTGCAATATTGCATGCAAATAGCAACCAATTTGATAGTGTCAAAACTGCTCACAATTCTTTCCTGCATGCTAGTAAGTGATGAGCAGAGTTGTATAAAAATAAAATGTATCTGCGTACACAACCATTAAAAAATAAAACTTGCTGCAAAGCCCGAACCATGATAACAATATAATAAGATAATTTAAAGAAAAATTGATGAAACAATAAGTAATTATTAGAACATTACAGATTCCAATGAGGTCCAAATAAGTACATTACAACTGAATGTGCAGCAATGTGTGAGAAATAGACCTTTATAGCAAAATATTAAAATGTTGGACTATGAATAACCTCATAAAGACAAGAGATTAATTAAAGAAAGTTTTCATATCCAGAAAAACAGTTCCATCAATGAACCTTCAAAAATTATAAACAGCATTTTCAACAACTTAATCCAAAAGTAGTAGACTTACAAAATACATAAGGAAAAGATTTGAATTTAATAACTGGCAACTGCAAGAGGAACCTGCCAGTAAAATTTAAATTCTTTCTGTGTAAACGAAACTTTTGATACAGTTCTGATAGATTTAAACAGGCCTTGATAAAATCTAGAGGCCAGAAACATCTGTAAAAACAAAAGGATTCAGAAGATGTTAAAAATGTTCTTCAAGTAAAAATAGAATTAAGAATTTTAATCTCAGTGATGTCTTGAGTAAGAGTTTTAATTGCTGTAAACTGCATTTTTATTTTTTAGTAATCTACAAGCAAAAACTATCGGCAAAATCTGCTAATAATTTGGAAACTACCCAGTACAGCATATGTCTATATTCTTCTACTCTGGTGATGAGCATGGTTTCTGGCTATTACTTTTTACATCATTACTTTTTAAATAACAAAATCTTAATAAAAACTGTCTGCAAGCGAGCATTCTGAACAAACTTGTTATGCTTCTTACTCAGCAAAAATAAACTGCATCACAAAAGGAGTTAATTGTAACTTCATTATATAAAAAGTGGTTTATAGTAAAACTCACTTGGACATGCTTAGAAAAAGCTTTCCTATCATAAAGAAAAAAGAAATCTACTCGCATTTAGCATTTAATTGTACATTCGTTCTTCTGAATATAAATCCATTTGGTGCCTCTCTTTAGATACATCAAGGGAAGGAAACTCCTACAGTTGAACCTGAGACATAGTAAGGTGCAACAGTATACACCAACAAAACTATCAATTACCTTTCCCTATAAAGGAAGGAAAACACTTCTCTTTTCTTTAACCCGACAATATCAAAACAGGAAAACACTTTTGACATCCTGACTGACTCACAGATTGTAGAGAGAAACAGTCCAAAATTTCATCTGCTCATCAATCTTTCTGGAAGGTTTAAAAGTAAATTCGCCTTCAGTTGCATAGCCAGAAGAATATAAAATAATTGAGATGTGGTAAAGGGCACCCTGATTGGGAAAAGATTTAAAGTAAAAGGGGATGAAGTTATGGGAGCTGTACATAACATTCAACTCCACCAAATTCTGAATAGAACAAAATGCTTGGGCAAGAAAAGGAATGGAAAGAAGGAGGCAAGGAACAACACAGAATGAGAATAGAAAAGAAATGGGGAAGGGAGGTTAGTTGGAGTCAGTGGCACACCCAGGATTTTTTTATGGGGGTGGCCCAAAATATTGAAGAAGCAAATAAAAAATACTCTGGAAAAAACACCTCCCAAAATATTGGGAAATGATAAAAAAATATCTCCGTCATATTAAAGTGTGTTTCCAATTATTCGTAAAGTATATATTTAAAAACACGTTAAAATATATTTAGAAATAAGCAGCTAATAGCCAAGAATGAAGAACTGAGCGATAACACATGGGCAGGGCATTTGCCTCCCCCACTGAATGCACCACTGGTTAGAGCATTGTGATATAGGGAAAAATTTTATTACTAAGTATTGAAAAGCAGGAGAGATGAAGGAATAACAAGAAATTAGTTATAAGGTAAACCACCACCAAACTTGCCCTCTATCTGAAAAACTCAAGAAGATTCTTAATTTCCTCTTTGTGCTGAAAATCAAGACAGAAATGCTTCTGAATTCTCTAAAAAAGTCAGTACACTAAACCTGTTCTTTCTCACAATTAAAAAGTTAAGTCTCCCAAATGGTAAGTTAAGTCTAAACCTGTTCTTTCTCACAATTAAAAGTTAACACTCCCAAATGGTATGAACATGGGCATTTTTAATCCATAAGATTTAATAAACAATAACATCATAAAAATGGACATACAAAATGCAACGCATTATAAAAAGCATTGTTTTCACTGTAGTACATGTAGGATTATTGTCTAATGGAAATAGATTACCATTTTTAATAAAAGTATTACCATTTTTACTGTAATGTTTGATTATCTGCAATAAAAACCTCCTTTTGCAATTAAATTGTTTTGGTACATTATAGTTCCCTTTAATTACTGGATCTATGTATAAATAAAACAAATGAATGGAAACAACAAAACAATTTCAAAGGCCAATAAAAATTATGTGTGGTGTACAAGTATGTATAAATGAGAAATACTGAGATCCTGCTTCATTACATTTGAAACCTCCTCATTTTTTATTATTTCAATGGCCAAATTAATGCTCATCATGAAACAAACTATACAAAAAACTATGCTTATAATCATGAACTTATTTATACAAAATTAACGAAACCGACGGTGCAGAATGAATTTAACACCAACAAGGAAAGGGATCAAGAAAAGGGGGCAACTAATAATTACAGAGATTATGGAGAGAACCATACAAGACGGCAAAATTCACTGTGTGACAATGTATTACAGCTATCAATTTCAAAAAATCAATACAAAAAATGTTTACTTAAATTTAATGCAAAATAGATATAAAGTTCTGTGCGCTGTAAAATATTTTATGCAAAGCTGTGCTAGATGGAAGGGACCTAACTTGCAGGAGGAAACTCATATTTTATGCAATCTATGCATTTCAAATTATTACGAAATCATGATATACTACAAGCCAATATACAACAAGCATCACTTAATCAAGCTGGTATAATTTACGCAATTAGTAATGTACAAAGCTCACAAATCTATTAAATACCATGCTAGAATCGATACGTTAACTTCTCTTTTTTTCACAATGTGATCAACCACATCACTAAGTTTTAGATAAGAGTGCAATATGAAAGGTATGCTTTTGAAAGTGCTGCTAATGAAGATCGGTAATTATTGCAAAGCTTAAACCAGGAAATTAAGTAAGAAACACTAGTCAGCAGCCTGTTTAAAATAATCTTCCCTGCGATACCACCTATTTCCTCTGGTTACCGCCGATTGATCCATAGAGTCAACGGCCGGAGAGTAGAGGAGACGGGGAAGCATGCACATGAAGCTAGTGAAAATATATAAATAATTTTTTGCTTACGTTTAGCAGCTGAGAGCAGATCTTTGACTTCTTTTATCAATCCTTTAATGGACTGGTTAGTCCTTTCCAATTCTTTTTCATGTGAGTGAAGATTTTCTCTGAAGTAAGGACTGTTGGTCAAGCAGTCAGTAAATTCCAGAGGTAATAATCCCATCTCCAGAGGTTATAAGCTGCACTTTATCTTACATGAATACATTGATCTATTTAATTTGTGATGAATTTCAGTTTTATTATATTAAAATCATTGTTGGAAAAAAGGTTGGGGTGAAAATCGCTAATCACTCCTTCTCCACCATCTCACTCACAGATAAACACATCTCTACGAAGTGGTGTCAAAATTACTACTAAATCGAATCTACGTTTCACTATCATCCCGGTGGGTGGCGCTGAAAATCATGTTGTCACGTGGGAACCTTACTTCCGCTTCCGGTTATTTGGGCTTGAAATCGTGTTTCAGGCGTAATTAGGAACCCCAAAATTTGGCATTGTGATTTTTTGCTTCGTTTTTTGTGCTGTGGAAGACGAAATCTGTGTAACGGTATTCTTAGGATTTGATAATTGTCACGTGACAGCTCGGAGACCTACTTATAAACTAGGTAATTGCGTATTGGAAAGTTTGTGATCATGATGTTTTGAAATCACCTGGGAAGGTATCACAACCAAATATGTAATCGGAATGAAATACCATGTATTCTTTATAAAAATCATAAGGCGAGCATCTGAGTTCTAATTAATGACACCAATCGGAATCAAAGAGTAGTCCACAGACTTAAATAAACTTTCAATTCGAAATTTTTACATGTTGCACATGTGTTAAGTAACTTACAATTAGTGCAATTATGTGAAAAGATGCACAATATTTTAAAGAAAACAAATTATTTAAGAAAATTTAGGATTATAATATGCTATTATGGTAGCACATTTGCTCGTCGTATTATGTATGATGAAACAAAGTAAAATCGTATAGTGGTACAAGTACCTGGGGTTAGCAGTTTGGATTTGTAACTTGTAAGTTTAACCTACCTAGTTTTCAGGATAGGACAACTGTCGATTTCTATTAAAGACGTTTTTTGTAATGCAACATTTACAGCGTGCTATCTGATTCCCTTTACACTGAGAAGAGTGAAATGTTTTTTAACTGTAAGCAACAAAAATTGAGGTAATTGTTTTCATTTAAATGTGAAAGTATGTAAAAATGGTATATATAATTTTGTTCAGAGTGTTGTTCTGAAGTTGGAAAACTTATGACATTCTGTTCTTTTGGAACTATCATTGGCAGCTGCAGATAAAACAGGTCAGAAGATGAGCTTCCCTTGATGAAAACAGTTAAGTTTAAGGGCAGACACAAAGATTCTACAAGATTATCTTCCTGTAACAGTGCTATTGTTACCACAATCTGGTAAATACTGGTGGTACATTTTTTACATAACTTAATCTAAGAGAAAAAACATGGAATCATACTATGTTCAAGCTCCAGCTAATTTTAAATGTACTGCTAATAACATTACTTTAAATTATTTTATGTGTGTGTAAGATCATTTATACTCGTGATACTAATTTAAGTACTAAACAGCAGAAAAGTATCAATGCAGTTTGCATTAATTTTGCCACAAAATAAATATGTGGGGCAATCAAATGAAGTGTTTGCACAAAGTTCTGTAAGTATTCTGTTTTTCAAATTCTTTAGTCATCCTGTTGCATAATAACTTGTGGGCATACATCACGCACTGATATTATATCCAAGATTAAGTCAGGCAATATAGTATCAAGATATTTCATACAACAAGAGGAATCAACCAGTGGTAAGCAATTACTTTTTTTATATGAAATATGTAGCTAGCCTTCCAATTATCACCTGGTTCTGTCAACAGAGCAAAGAAACCTTGTTGTTTAATTATGTAATTATCATTCAACATTTCATTTCTATAAAATAAATGTTATTTTTCTTTACAAAATTGGGACTTATTAGCATTCCAATTAAAAAAAATTTCACGAGATGTAGGGAAATTATCAGCACCTTGTTAACGAGGCAAAGAAACTAGCAAAAAATATTGTTATTTATTATTCAGAACCATTGCTATAAAAGAAATCTTATTTTTGCTTACAAAATTAGTACTTGTTAGCATTCAAATTTAAACAAAAATTCACAGGAAATGTACGGAACTATTCTATGTATTGTAGGGCTAGCCAAATATTTTGGTACTATATCTTCTGACTCAATTTTAGATATAATATTGGTTTATGGTGCATGTCCATGAGTAGTTACCAAACATATGATGACTATAAAACATAAACAGAATACTTACAGGCAGAATTTAAAAACTTTCTGCAAACACTTGATTTGGTAAGAACTTATGTTAACATTTTTCAGAAATATTAATTTAATCTAATGTTACTCAAAGAATATTTGAGTTATAAAAACATGCTTATACTACTAAATTTTGTCAAAATATAAAAGTCATGTGTGAAATAACTGTTATGTTTAAACTTTTTGCATGTTGTCTTCCTAGTAAGCACTGTTTGACATGCCGTAGAAAGATTTGCAGACTCATCGAAAACGATTTCTTTGAGCATTACAAGGTTTTAAAATATACAGTATATAATAAAAATGTTATGAAAATATTATAAGTTCCTTTATCAAAAATTCATATATTTCACATACCTTTCATATGGGAACTAGGCGCTTATGTTGTCTTCTTTTCCATGCAACATATAAGGTTTCTTATTCAGAAGAAATCTTGAAGGAAGTATCCTTGCGTCCAATAAGAGTCGCATTTGCAACTTTTGGGAATTTATGAAATAAGTTTAATGATATGTATAAATATTAGTTATTGTTTTATTTATTGTATAAATATTTATTGTATGTATGTTAGCAAAATTTGGATCCATATTTGGCCAAACTTAGAATTTCAGCTCCTCACATTTATATCAATCCTTGTTTACATAAGCTCATCACAAAGCCAAAAACTAGTTCTGCATAAATTTAATGAATATTTTTATAGGAAAATAATAATTTAAATGCTGTAATAATATAGACATTTTATGCAAGGGAAATGCACAATTATAAAGAGCAGGGATTTTTTTGGTTAAACTATTGATCAGCCCATTCACTCCTATACTCTGCCATAAGAAAATGAGCACATCTTAAAAGACTATAATTGAACTAGATCATTTATACTCTTGATACTAATTTAAGTACTAATAATGCATGCCATTTATTATCCACAGCTGCAGGAGTTTAGCAAGCTTTTCTTATCTGGGAGGGTGAGACTTGAAATTACACCCCTTCAAGTTCCACTCAAATAATGCGTGGTTTGTACTTTCTTGCACACCGCCATTATAGGAAAGTATTAGGATCATTCAAAAATTGCACTTAGGTTTTTGACATAATTTTATTAAAAATGTAAAAACTAAATAAATACCAAGTAAAGCATAAAAGTTATGTGAATGTCAACAATACAGCACTCCACAGAAATGCAGAACAAATGAGTATTGGATAGTGAACGTAACAATAGGTAGAAGCTTTAGGGGTAGGGCTTGGAAAAATTCCGTTCAAGGTTAAATGTTAGGAGAACTTTCTGCGACAGAGCACTAATAATTAATTGTCTCTTCATCCCAATGACATGTTTGGAAAGGTCATGGAGGTTAGGCATATCAGCATATTATTTTCTATGCCTCCATTCACTGTTTCGGAAAATTCCCTTCATGGCTATAAAATATTCGTACCTCAGGGTATATTGTATTCTGTATCCTGGTTAGCTACATGGAATACTGTATAAGACTAACTAAAGTCATTAAAAAGAAAATACTGAAGCATGTAACTTTCTTTTTTAGTTACAATTTCTATTTTTTGCATACTCCAGAGCATGGATTTATGCCTCTGGAATGACCATTCTGGGAAGACAACCACCTTCTCGTTAGCCACGCTATGTCCCTGTATAGCTGACAGGTCAAAAAACTGTATCAATCAGATTCACTGGGCTAAAAGATTAGCTGTGCCACTAAATAAAGAGTTATTTTTTTTACATTTGCTCTGTATAAAAGAAGTCCAGATCAGTGTTGTTTGTGTTCCGAGTCTAACATGAATTTTCGAATTTCTATGCTCAATCAAACCCAAAATTCCAAGTTCCCAGCTATATAAATTGTGCTGATGTAAGTAAACAGTATGGTGTTTTGTTTAAAACATATTTCATCCCATTTTACAGCTCTTTAGATTGTTCTAACACCATCAAACTGCATAGTGAATTGTTTAAAATGATTAGTCTTGATTTTGTCCCTCGTTAATTAGCTGTTAAAGAATTATGTAGCACTGCCATATATTTTGTGCAGTTTTCAAGTTTTGCTGCTCCATGTGTGTTTGGTCATGAGGTTGAGATTCTTATCAGTGTGCATTGCTTTTCCACTGTTTTTCTCACACAGGATTTAGGGCATGTCCTTGAGTTGAGGATTGGTAGAACCTGTTTTCCATCAAAGCAGAGTGCTCCTTGGAGAGCCAGATGATTTAAGAAAATGTAACTTTACTTGTAGTAACTAATATAAGTGAATCTGAAAAATTCAAGCTGTTAATAACTAACAAATCTTAAAATCATGGATGAATTTCTGAAATTAAATTGACCATCATTCGAATAAAAAAAAGGGGGTCTAGATATCCAACAAAAAATATTTTAATCTTAAATGTTTAATATATTTTTTATTTTGAATCATAATATAAAATTATAATTCAAAATAGTTTGTTGAGAGTAAACCCCACCCCTGTGCGAAAAATGTTCGTGTTTTAAACTCTTTGTCTCACAATTGTGAAAGAAAAAGCGTTATTTACAGTGTCCAAATTTTTATTATAACAAGTCCTCCTCATGAAAAATGTAGCGTAGGAGCAAGTTTCTTTGTCCTGTGGTCATAGGCGTAGCGTGGGGGAACCTGCCACTTCAACTTAAAAACTGGAAGACATAATAACTAGGTGTTTGCCTTTTAAATGTTGTAAGGTGTGACATATAGCCAAGGGAACAATGCTGTGCAGTTGTGAGCATCGCTGTTTTCCAGCAGTCATTCCATACACAATAACATGCAGTCATCTGATGATGGTTTTCATCATCAGTTGCATGTGGGGTGCTTTGAAAGGCATGTTGTTTTTTTAATCCTCATCCGGGTGAAACAACCAAGCCTGGTACACTTTGTAGCTTTGGATATATTAGACATGTTAAGACCGAAGTTATAGCAATTAAAAAGGAGCATTTGAGGAGGAATTATGGCTATACTTCCGTATCTGGTCTGCGTCGTCTGCTACAACAAAGCAAGTACCAATAGGTCCACGGGGCTGCCGAGGCTGGTAACTGCGTTATGTCACCCCCGTTTGTTCTGTGCATACAGTTCTTTCACTTACTTGTGTTTAGATATTCTTTGGTTGTGTTGCCCTGATAGTGCTGCTTTTTGTTTCTCCAGTTGTTGTTCTTTCTGTGTGCGTTTTTACCATGTGGAGTTGGAAGCGCTTTTTCCAAGAAGTTGCTTATGATGAGGAGACTTGTGTTTCGTTAGTGTGTGGCAGGGATTGAATACAACAAGTAGAACATGTTCGGAAGGTCATTCAATGACTCTCAGAGTCGATAGGTCCCATCATTATGGACAATCCAGGTGTCAGAGTAATCATGTTTTAGGGAAATCTGAGCAGTCTACTAAGCGAGTCAGTGTCAAAATCTGCCCTGAGAATGACAGATCTGCAAGTACATTGCTGCCGCTCATACATAAATATGTACAACCACGAACTATTGTCATGACAGATCAGTGGGCTGCGTATCATAACCTCGGAAGCTGTGGATACGAACATCTTACAGTTAACCACTCATTGAATTTTGTGGATCCTAGTACTGGAGCTCATACCCAAGGTGCTGAGAGCAATTGACGACCTCTCAAACACAAGCTTAGTTATGGAACTCGCAAACTTCACTTGGCAAACCATATTCTGGAATATTTATTTCGATGGAACTGTTGTCTTTCTTCAGAACATTGCTTTGAGGTCATGATTCAGATCATAAAACAGTTCTTTCCTGGACGTAATTAATGTATTCAAATATATGCTAGAAAGATAGGTTTTAATTCTGCACGAAACACGTTTCACACTACGAACAAAACCGTCCTTCACGAAAGGCCCTTTTAAAGGCCAGCCAGAATACCTCAGAGACATTCATCTCTTGAATGCACTGTACGCTGTGTTTTTTATGTCGCCTGACAAATGACAGTACTATATCACTCGGGAAACTTCATATTACCCATGATTCCGCGTTGTTCTATTGCAGCAGACGACGCAGATCAGGTATGGAAATGCATCCAAAATTATTTCCAAGAATGCCCTCTCCCCCCCTCCCAAACATCAGTTTACACTTATTTGTGGATCCCTACCCCTTTCCCAATTTCTTTTTTTTTTTTTTTTTTTTGTCATGCTACTTCTGTGGTTGTGGGTGTTTTCATAGCACAGCAATCAGACATCTCTGAATTGCTTGCAGCATGTAACATTAATCATATTAGAAATCTTGAAAATTAGGTCACCCGGAGCATAATATAACTCGTTCTCTGATGTGATTGATGTTACACGTTCAGGGCTTGAAAAATACTATGCCCAAAATGCCCGGGGCATGTAAATTATTGGCCTGGGCAGGTAAATAAAAATTCTAGTTGCCTGGACTGGGCAACTAAATTCAAAAACAAAAAAATTAGGAATAGAATTTCTTTAGTGAACTTCTTTATGTGATTTTTCTAGGTAAAGTTACAAATTTTCTGCAGATTTTCGGAGAAAACTCTTCTCCTTCGTCAGGTAGTCTTTCAATCTAATCTCCATCACTGTCTTTGGTTATGGTTAACCTTGACGGTTATGGTGATTCTGCAGAATGTCTTGCCAAATGTTAGGCAGTGTTAATCCCCTGCAATCATTTATGATGGAGTTGTGGTATTTTTCAGTTTTACTTCCCTCTTTCAATTTATGTTTCAGGAAGTTGGTTTGAAATCCAGTGGCCATTAGAGAGTCCCAGTCCACGTGGTGGTGGCCTGCTGCTCTAACGTGTCTGTCCAATCCTGTCTTGTTCAGAATTTTTTTTTTTTTTTTTTTTGCAGCTTTGTGCTCAGTGATGCGAGTTTCCAGCCTATGGGCCGTTTCACCTATGTAGAATTTTCCACAGCTTCAAGATACTCTATAAATTACCCCTTGCATTTTTAACAAGTTTTTTTTTTTTTTTTTTTTTTTTTTTTTGAATTAAGCTTGGGCACAATTTCTTAACTTTGTTGTCCAAATTGGGAGCTAATCTAATATATGTACTGCTTATTCTCTTTAAAGATTCAAACAAACCTTTTTGATATGTAATTTTTCTTGTGAATTTAAACTTCTGCTTGTTTGTATTTTTCTGTTTCTCTTTTGTGAGTAATTTATCTATTTCAGTTTGAGGGTAGTTATTTTCTGCTAGCAATCCCAGTTCACCTATGTGGGCTTTTTGCAATTCTTCCAAGGAGACCATTTTATTTATTTTTCCTAAAAATTGACTTGCAATATTCTTCTTTATTGAGTATGGATAACAGAAGTTATAATCTAGTATTTTATTAGTATCCAAAGGTTTTTGTACAATTTAGTTAGGAGCTACCCTCAAAATGAAATAGATGTTACTCACAAAAGAGAAACAGAAAAATACAAACAAGCAGGAGTTTAAATTCACTAGAAAAATTGCATATCAAAAAGGTTTGTCTGAATCTTTAAACAGAATAAGCAGTAAACAGGGGTGGCGGAAAGTGATGTTCGTTGACCGGGCCTGAAATTTTTAATCGTGGTGTACCCTCTTCCCGGAACAAACAGAAGTAAAACAATGCCTGAGGAAGGAGCTTTGGTGGGAATTAGTACCACCCAACCACTTACCTAGAGGAACTTTCTAAGGCACATCACAACAATCACACATATGCCAAATAAAAAAATAATAAAAATCTTGGCTGAAATTATTGACCGGGCCCGGGCTGTTTCACCACCACTGGCAGTAAATATCATATTAGGATAGCTCCCAATTTGGACAACAAACTCAAGAAATTGTGCCCAATCTTAATTCAAAAAGAAGAAAACTTGTTAAAAATGCAAGGAGTAATTTATAAAGTATCTTGCAGCAGTGGAAAATTTTACATAGGTGAAACAGGTTGTAGGCTGGAAACTCACATCGCTGAGCACAAGGCTGCAATAAAAAAAATTTCGAACAAGACAGGATTGGACAGACACGTTAGTGCAACAGGGCACCACATGGACTAGGATTCTCTAACGGTCATTAGACTTCAAACCAACTTACTGAAACGTAAATTGAAAGAGGGACTTGAAATTGAAAAATACCAGAACTCCCATCATAAATGATTGCAGGGGATTAATGCTGCCTAAGATATTTTGCAGAATCGCCATAACCGTCAAGGTTAACCATAACCAAAGACAGTGATGGAGATTAGATTGAAAGACTGCCTGACGAAAGAGAAGAGTTTTCTCCGAAAATTTGCAACTTTACCTAGAAAACTCCCATAAATAGTTAACTTAGTTTGAATATAGTAATCTAGGAAGCCACAAAACAAAGACGAGTTTAATTTGTAGAATTTCCTTCTTCAAGAAAAAAGACTTGTCTCATGTTGTGTTTCATTTCACTGCTAATCACCAGAAGTTATATTATTGATGGAGTGCCAAGGACATAAGAATATCACTTCTTTAATTATATTATGCTCTAGGTCCAGAAATTGGGACCATATTTAGTTTTGCTCAAAATGTTGTACGTAGTCAATAACAGTATGCATGCCTCTGATGAAACTGGCCTCCAGTGTTTAGTGACAAAGGGTGAAAACTTTGATGATAGGAACGTGGCAGAATCACTAAATTTCTCAAAAACCAATTCCATCGTCATCATACCATTTCATACCAATTTCAGCATCATCATCTTAACACTTGAAATATACGCTTTCGTTCATTGAACATTTTGAAAAACAGACCCTTAAAACACAAATGCAAAACATGTAAAAAGTTTATATTTTATAACTTAAAAAAATGAGAGTTCTGATTTATTATCTTAAAAGATAAATTTTCCTGGGCATCCAGCTTTTACTACCTGGGCAGGAAAATAATTTCTGCACATGTCCAGCTGGGCATGTAACTTTTCAGATATTTTTCAAGCCCTGATGATAAACAGTAAATGCTAGCAATTCAGATATGTCTGATTGCCGTGTTAACAATTCTGACCTATTTCCACATATCATGAGAAGTACATTTCTTCCGTAGAATTTACCCGAGAAAACAAAGCAAATTGATACATGGAACTACATACTGCACTGAGATTCAGAAGCCCACCCCCATATTCCTTAGGTTTTAATTTTTTAAGTCTTGAATGTTTTTTTTTGCCAGAACAGAAAACTGAAGTCTCCTGTTACTATTATGTAACTTAGTGGTGTTTCTGAAATGTGTTTGCATTCTATCTTCTTTTTTGAATGTCATCTCAGAAAATATTTTTCTTCACTAGATTGCTGAAAATGTAAAAAAAAAAAAAAAAAAATATATTATGCATGGTGCACAGTTTTTCACTGGCCGACATGAATATGAGATTGTATGACTGTTGTGGTGGGTTTTTTTTTTTCTTTTTCATCACAAGTGTGATAAATTCAAGGCAAAATTTGACTCCCTACCAAAATGAAATACAAAATCTGTTGTATTGAACAACACACAGATATATGAGCTTTTAATCATTTATTTTGGTTTTCCTTCAGTTTGCATTCTTTAGCTTTAAAAAAATATGAAAAAACTTACCAGAAATTAATGATGTTGCTGACATTCTTTGTCTTTGAGAAGTTTCTGAAATTCTGGTTGGATTATTGACTTTTAGCAATGTAACTCAGTTTCCAGATTCTCTGTGATACAAGTGTGGTTTTTGACTTTATAATTCCCATTGCTAAAGAATTTGATTTGCACAACTACATGGCTCAAAAATAGCATGCCCAAGATACTCAGGGCATGTAAATCATTGGCCTGGGCAGGTAAATAAAAAATCTAGTTGCCCAGACCTGCAACTACATTTAAAAATAAAGTTCAGAATAAGAATTTCATACACTACAAGAAAAAAAGACAGTGGTTGCATGTTCGGTTTCATGTCATTGCTAAGCTCCAGAAGTTGTACTATCGTTACGGACAGAGTTTGCCGAAAAAAATTTTGAAGGAGTATTATTACTCCTTTGAAAAAATTTAGGAGTAATTTTCAAAAGTCAGGAGTATTTTAGAAAAATTAACAGATGAAATAAAATACTTGCGAAAATGCTAGGCAATTATGAAAAATCAATCCAAATTTTTTTCATATAAAAATATTTCACTATGGCTCAATGTATTTAGAATTTGGATCTGTTTTGTTTCTTGTTTTAGAAATAAATATAATATTCGTATTTTAAAACAATAACATTAAATTTATCATGTTTTGTAATGACCACATAGAACAGCAGTGTGTTCAAGAAGTGAAAACATTGCACTTTTGCACTTTTGAGGTTCTTATAGGCATCTAATATTATTTAATAACCTATCAGCAAGTTCCACAGCAACATTTGTTTTTCTGCAGCTGCACAGCATCCAGTGCTTAAATTTTCATTTTGCTGATATCTTTGTTTCCCTTCCCATTTTTTTATTGTTGTCTTTTTTTTAATGCTCTTGGATGACAGTTTTATCCATCATGAATGCATGATAGCTTTCACTATTTTAGATAAAAGAGGAATAATGTAACTTTGAAAATATAAATACTTTTAAACATCGTGCATGAATTTTTAAAAAATTTTCAGCTTCGTCACTTTCGTTTTCGGACCTCCCCCTCCTTTTATCAAGTAGAAATGCAAGACTTTTTTTACATGTTCTGATCATCGTTGGGAGAAAAAAAATTTTAGAGTTACGGGGGACGTTTTTGCTGCGTCCGATTTCCGTTTTCGGACATTTTCCCTCCATTTTTAAATTGAAATACAAATATTTATGAAATAAAATGATATTTAACAACAATACTAGACAGAGGAAATGTCACATGAAAAATAAAATTACGATTACGAGAGAAATCTTCACTGCGTCTAACTTCCGTTTTCGAAAGTTTTTAAAGACAAAACTTCCGCTTTTGAAAGTTTACAAAGTTTCAGGCGGAAAACATCCTCCACCACTACTGACTGCCCCAAAATTTTTGTTCAGTTATGCATCGATCTCAAGGATAACCCAAATTATGACGGAAAAGGAGAAATTCCTCGAAGCCGTCGCACTCTCATGCCTAAAGATTGCAGCAAATTTTTTTCGCCGTCGAATTTCCGTTTTCCAAAATTTTTCCTCCATTTTCAAACTGAAATACAAATATTTATGGAATAAAATGATATATAACAATACTAGACAGAGGCAACAACATCACAAGAAAAAGAAATTACGATTACGGGACGATCTTCATTTCATTTACTTCCGTTTCTGAAAGACGAAACACCGTCCAGATGAATATTTTACGAATTGGTAAAATTCCCGATGCGTATTTTTACACGTCAAGAAAAATTATCGGTGCATACTTTTACGTGTCGCGAAAAATTCCTGACGCATATTTTTACGCTTTGGTAAAATTTCGATGAGTACTAGACGCGTAATTACGCATTTTGGCGAACTCTGGTTACGGAGTGCTAAGAATAGAAGAATGTCACTTCTTTAATTATATTGGGTTGGTGCGAATGAAACGTTCAGCAAAGGACCAGCACAAACGGAACGTGAGAAAGGAAAAGTAGGACAACTTACTTATGCAAAAACCGTTGAACCTCGTTGTCTGTCGTGAACTGTTTCCCTGACAGAAAGTGATCCAGGCGACGAAACAGATGATGGTCTGTCGGAGACAAGTCCGGGTAATAGGCAGAATGAGGCAGTGCTTCATGGCCCAAGACACTTAGTGTGAGCATCGTTCATTGTGCGACATCAGGGCAACCGTTGTCCCGGAGCAAAAGAACATCGTGTCTGTTGACCAAAGCCGGTTGTTTCTGCAGAAATTTCCGGTGCATCTGGTGTAATTCGGCACAATTCTGCAGTGATGGTTTGGCCTCTTGTCAAGAAACTGATGAATTACCCCGGCTGTGGACCACCAGACAAAGAGCATCATCTTGGTGTGTAGGGGTGGCTTAGGATGCCATCCAGCAGGCTGTGCCTTGCTTAACCATTGTGCAGATTGTTTCCGATCATCATGAAGGGCCCATTTCTCGTTGCAGGTGATGATTTGATGTAGTAAAGGTTCCTGTTTATTCCTTGAAAGCAGCGACATGCAGACTACCAAGCACCTAGTCTTGTTGGCAGTTATCAACTCATGCAGCAGCCACATGTCCAGCTTTTTGACCTTACCCAGTGTAGCCAGATGCCAAATAACTGTCGTGTGGTGGACACCTACCTCTGCCGCTATCTCATTGCACATTTTTCAGGGGTCCGCTTCAACCACACTTAACAAAACATCATCAGAAACAGCAACAAGTCGGTGACCACGTGCTTCGTTTTGCAGGCCCGTATCTCCGCTTTGAAACTTCACAAACCATCGGCGAATGGTTTGTTCATTGACTGTATTCTCCCCAAACGCTTTGTTAATGTTTCGAGCGGTAATTCCTGCAGAATGGTCCAGTTTAAATTCATACAGGAAGATGACTCTAAACTGTGGCATCTGCATGTTTCATTTGCAAGCAACGTTGCGTCCAAAAAAACCACGCCTGAACCTTATTCTTCACACACATGCTAGCTATTTATAGCAACTCTGTGGTGTAATACCTGCAACACCTGTGGGTGGTTCCATTCTGCTGTGGTGGGGGCCTGTCTCCACTGCTCGTTCGCACCGTACATTTCATTCACACCCAACCCAATATTATGCTCCAGGTCCAGAAACTGGTACCATAATGTAGTTTTGTTCCAAATATTGTTTATAGTGAGCGTCTGGATGCTTACCTCTGATGCAACTAACCTCAGGTATTTAGTGATGAAGGCAAAAACTTCAATGAAAGGAACATGGCAGAATCATTAAATTTCCCAAATACCAATTTCAGCATCATCATCATCATCTTAAAACTTGAGATACACACTTTTGTGCATTGAACATTTTGAATACAGACCATTAAAACAAAAATGAAAAACATAATAAAAAAAGTTGCATTGTATTTTGAACTTAAAAAAAAACAAGGTTCTGATTTGTTATCTTAAAGGATAAATTTTCCTGGGCATCCAGTTTTTACTATATGGACAGGTAAATAATTTCTGCACCTTCCCAGCTGGGCATGTAACTTTTCAGATATTTTTCAAGCCCTGAACTATGTCGACCCAGACCTTGAAACTAATTTGGTAATTCCGAGTTTCAAAGTTGACAAAGACTGCTATTCAGTCAGAATTAATTCTACGTCTGATTGATTAAGAGATTTTATAGGCTTATAAATGTTCCATACTTTGCAGAGCAACCATATCTGTTAAACAGCCTTGCCTATCCAACGACAAATGGTAAAACTGAAATGAGCCGTATCAAGTTGAAGTGGATTATGAGAAAGCATAAATGCTTGTTTAAATTTGTCAGGATCAGAGAAGTGCATTTCAAACATTTGAGAATGAGAAAGATTTTTATGTATTCAACATAAAGTTGAAGCTTTCCATTGTGGAAATGAACTTTTTGGTAAGTTCTTTTGAATTTGTGTTAACTTTTGTGGTAAGTTCATGAACATATTCTTTGTTTGATTTTCTTTTTGAGCTTATAGGTTTCGAGACCCTTTGAATCGTACTGCAAGCCCATTGAATTCATCCCAACCCTCAGTGGAACGACATTAGGAATCTGTCCAAATCCTAAACTTAAGCAACATTTCTATACATAATGTTCATGAAAAAGTAACATAATTGAATGTCATCCAAATATATGTGTGATTATGCACATCTGCAGTTATGTGTGATGTATATATTTTTAAATGATTTTTGAAAACTCAAAATGGTCTTGTATGAAAAGCATTTTATATGAAAAGTATAAGTTTTCTTGTGAGTTACTTAAATTTGTTTAATAATGTGTAAATCACACATAATTATTGGGAGAGGCATAAAAATGTTTTAAATTTTATCTAGTAAAATATATTTGATTTAATTGAAAAACTGCCATATTTTAAGTTATTTAATAAATTATATTCAGCAAAATAAGATATTCTGCTCCAAACAGACATTAGTAATACTTAAGATCTTCTAACAAAGATTATTTATTCATCTCTATATCTTACACTGATCTAACAGATCCAGTGTAAGATATGGAGATGATTATTTATTCATCTCTGCATCTTATACTGGATCTGTTTTCACACATCCAGTGTAAGATGTAGAGAGATCTACCAAATATAAAACCATATGAGCTTCTTAAGCCATAACTTTGAGAAGTTTATGTCTTGACTAGTTGTATCTGATATATTTTAAATTATTGTTTAAGAAATTGATACTGGTCATGGCTAGTTGTATCTGATGTATTCAAAATTACTGTGTAAGAAGTTTATGTCATAGTTTGTTGGATCTGATGTATTCTTTAATTATGTTCTATGCCACAATTTATCATGAGTGTTAACCTGGGTCTTTAATGTTTAATTATCATTTATGATGATCATTTGTATTGTCTTGTTTCAAAATGCAGCACTGTTTTCTGTTTTCACATGTTGTGCATGGTAATTTTTAATATTTTTAGGAACAGTAGAAATGCCTAAGAAAAAGACTGGGCAGAGAAAGAAGGCAGAGAAGCAAAGGATAAGGCAGAAAGAAATTAGGACAGCTTTTAACCAGAAATCACTAGCAGATCATCCATGTAATGCAGCTATGGTAAGATGAAGTTGCAAATTAGATTTAAGCTTTATTAGTTTTTCTAATGTTTGTGCCATCATTTTCTGTATTATGAGATATGATGACATACAGTCAAACCCGTATATACTGAAGTTAAAGGGAGAATCAAAAGTATTTGCTAATGCGAACCAGCATATTTTTTTGCATTTTGCCACTTGCACAGCAATTTGTTATACAAATTTTTTCTTGCATAGCAGTTTACCATTTTTGTATAACACTTCCTAAGAAATAAGTTTTCACGAGTTAATATACAAGCTATATTTAAAAATCATAGTTTTAGAACATATCTTACAGCCTTCAATTGTAGAATTAGATCTAAAATATACATATTTTTTTTAGATTAACCAAACCTTTAAATAAATATATATATATTCAGTTTCAATCAGTGAATAATGATAATCAAGTTACATTTGGAAATATATTTGAACAACAGTGTTTAAAACAGTACCTTAATCAAAATCACAAAGTGGCTGGGCATGAACCATATGGTAAAGTTTCTGGATGGCCGGACTTTTTAGAAATGAATATTTCAGTAGCATTTACAGCAATGCTATACAGAAGGGATCATCGCGAGAAGAAGAAAAAAGTTGTGAATACCGAAGGAACTTACACTCTGTCTAACTTCCGTTTTCAAAAGTTTTGAAAGATGGAATTATGTCCCTAGAACGAAATCATCCCCCTCACCACCACACTCACACGCATGAACACCAATCCCCCCACTCCAAACTCTCTTCAGTTTTGCACCGCTTGTTAGAATGTTGCAAATGATTACAACAAAGGCAGAATTCCTCAAATCCACGAAAGAAACTGATGCCTAAAGATTACAGGGAAATTTTTCACTCTGTTGAATTTCCGTTTCTGGAAATTGTTGCCTACAGTTTCAAGCTGAAATACAAAAACTTTTATTCAACAAATGATATTTAATTAACAACACTGGACAAAAGCAACTTCGCAAAAAAAAAAAAAATTACGATTATGAGAAAAATTTTGCACTCCGTTTAACTTCAGTTTCCAAAACCCTTGAACAACAAAATACAGTCCCCAGACAAAAAAAAAAAAAAAAAAAAAGGCACTTGCCTCCATGCATACATTAATCCTCCCAAAATAATAAAAATGAAATTTCTCTTTACTTTGCATCATCTCCAGTATAACCCAGATAACCTCATGTCTGATTTGTAATATTCGGCGATATGACAACTGAACTGTTCATGCAGCGATGTATGGGAGCCAATTGATCTGTACGTAACCTAATTATATTCCCAACATGTATGATGTGTTATTTGACTGCAGTTTTCGGAACTCTGAAAGATCCATTTCTAACTTGAGTAATTTTATGAAAGATACGTTTTTAACACTCAAATGTTGTGAGTGATCCAAAAACGGACCCAGATTATGTTTTTTATGGTGTTACCAAAATGTTAATTCATTAATTCATTGAAAAAAAGATTACTCGCCAATGACAAATTTTCACTCCCCAATGGCAAGCTGGGGACCAGAAATTTTGTACCCTGACAATATATTAATGTGACAGCATTGTTAACATTGCACTCACATTTCAGCCATGTATTGCAAGGATCACTTTCTCCTTTCCACTTTTTGAAAGTATAAATCACACAGTTGAATTTTTCGGCATGGGTACTGTTGTTTGTGGTGGGAAAAGAACTTCTAATATGTGGATCTTTGATAGTAAGTGAACACAACACAGCACATGCGCTAGCTAACCATTCCCTTTGAACATATGGCACATGCTCAGCGTGGCATTGTCAGGAGATGAACTCTTTGGGATGCAGCTATGCTCACCTGTTTGAAGGAACTGCTTAAAATCAAGGAATACAGAACGTAGCTTTTAATTTTTTTCCCCTCCGAAAAACTTGAAGTAGCAAAAAATATTGAATTGAGTAATTTATCACCATGGGCTTATTTATTGCAGCAAGAAATCATTATTGCTGCTGTCTGTTGATGAAAAAAATTGCTTTCCGTTGCAGAAAAATCAAATGACGATTTTCCGTAATTTCAACTGGCATGTCCATACTCCATAATTCTAAGCAAAAAAGCGTAAAAATACTAAAAATCCATTCTAGTTGGCATCTATGCAACAGCCAAAAAATTTGGTTTTGCACAAATGCTCTTTTTGCCCCCAATACTTTATTTATTTATTTATTTATTTATTGTGTGGTACTCATTTCCCATGCCATTTTGTATTTTAGCTGCAAGAAATATTCTATTAAAAATTGTATCGCGTTTTGCGATGCGAAATCACATTTCTATCGCACTTGACGCGGAAACGCATCGAAAACTGCAATGCAATACCACTAAAAGAAAATGTTGATGCGAACTTCATTATGGCTGGACAGTGAAAAGAAGAGGGCTATTTTTAGTCAATCATAAACTGTTTATCAATTAATCAAAGGTAAAAAAATGTTTGTTAATTGAAAACTATTACTAGCAAAATGATATCAGTGAGATCTGCAAAAAAGCAAAACATTTAATGAATGTAAAAATGAAATTAATGCCAAAATTTTGAAATTTCGCCAGTTACGTGGAATATATGAGCTAATTCCTGCTTGTTTTGTGCTTACTGTGGTAGCTGAATTCAATGTTTGTCAACTTCCTCTGACATGCATACGTGAGATTCTTCCGCGGATTCACGGAATTCCGCTTTTTTTTTTTTTTTTTGTCATCATGTGGGCCATTCTTGTGATCGATGCAAAACTGATTTTGGGGGGAGGCAGGGTCGTTTTTCTTCTGGGGGCAGTATTTTGTTTCACAAAACTTTCAAAAACGAAAGTTAAACACAGTGAAAACATTTCCTGTAATCGTAATTATTTCTCACAATGTTGCTTCCGCCTAAATATTGTTGTTAAACATCATTTTATTGCATAAATGTTTGTATTTCAGCTTGAAACTGTAGGCAACAATTTGCGAGGTCCGAAGTTTGACGGTGCAAAAATTTCCCTGTAATCTTCAGCCATGAGATTCTTCTGCGAATTCGAGGAACACTGCCATTGCAGTTACCGTTTGAGTTTTTCTCGAGATCGATGGACAACTGAAAAGAAATGGGGGGGACAGTGGGGGGTGTCAGAGGACAGAATTTTATCTTTACGAAACTTTCAAAAATGGAAGATCTACGGAGTGAAAATTATTTCCGTAATCGTAATTTTGTTTTTCTTGCAATGTTCCTTATGCCCAGTATTGTTGTTAAATATAATTTTATTCCATAAATATTTGTATTACAACTTGAAAAGAGGGGGAAGGGGGTCCAAAAACGGAAGTTGTACGGAGTGAAGATTTTTCTCATAACCGCAATTTTTCCCCTCACGCTGTTACCACTCTCCTATGTTGTCAAATCCCCCCCCCCCCATAAGTGTTTGCATTTAAGCTTGATAAGGGAGGGAAAATTTTCCGAAAACGTAAATTACGAAGTTGGAGAATTTGTAAGAATTGGTGCATGGTGTTCAATCAAAAGTATTTGTAAGCTCAAAGTTACACTATTTATCTAAAATAGTTAAAGCTTTGATATCATGCACTCATGGGCCTCAGGCTGAAAATTCTTTCGGCGTGGGGGTTAAAATCGTTTTCAGGGGGCATGAAAAAAAAAGATTAAAGAAATGGGGAGAGAAAGATATCAACAGAAAGAGAAAAATTAAGCAGTGGATGCTGTGCAGCTGCAGAGTCAACAAAAGGCAAACAGAAAGTAGTCCGCATTCTTGTGCATTTTTGATTTTTCACCGAGTTAAAAAGTTCAGCTTTTTTTCTTATTTGTTGGTCTCATGTATGGACAGGACATGTTGGTTTAGGTGTTTCTAAATGTGAAATAAATTCTTAAGATTTCCTGAATAGAGATTAAGTGATTCAAAGTTGGCAAGGGGATAAAAGACAACATTTGCCCAGAAGATGTACATTTGGCAGGCATCGGGTGGGGAGCGAGAGGTAATGAATAAACAGCAGAAGCATTCTTGTCTTCACACGAACTGAACTATCATCTGTAAGGAGAACCATGAGGTCAACAGCAGGTAGTTCCTTGTTTTCAAGTGAAAGAGGAAGGTTTAAAAACTGAGTGAGAATGCCACTTATCTTATTGGCTTAGTGGTCAGCGTTCGTGACTGCCACAGGGGAACCTCAGGTTCGATCCCAGGCAGGTACAAACGCTCGAACCACTAAATATCTGCAGTGCATTGGATGGGCACGTTAAGCCATCAGACCTCGGGTACTGACTCCCCCCGGCAATAAATTAGGGCGTCTTCCTCCCCCTTTCTACCTCGCTTTCATGTCACTTTCCTATTGGGCACTCTAGCCTAAATCTTCTAGCTTCCTATTTCCACCAAGGGTTATATAAGACCTGGGGTCAGACACTCCCTTCCTAAAAATCCTCTACATATGATCTTATCTGATCACTTATCTTGTTTGCTGATGACCGTGCTGAACTTAGATATATAAATATGTGATTTCTCCAAATATTATTATTTGTAATAGTGGTTAAGATAACAAGTAAGAATATTACAAAGTTCATGGGATATATGAAAACTTTTCGGTTCATACAGAACTTCGTATTATGTGAGCTTGTTATGTATGTAGGTTTGACTGTATATACAGTGTATGTATGTATATACACTCAATGGACTAAACATTAGAGATACTACATAATAGAATGTTGGTCCTTCTCTAGCATGAATAACGGCCTGTACACGCCGAGGCATCAACTCCACTAAATGCCGGAGGTTTTTCGTAGGTAATGCAAGACATGCTTGTTTCAGCATTGCCCACAACTCCGCCGGAGACGTCAGTCCAGGATCCATGAATTTGATGTTTCGCTCCGCAGCATCCCAGAAAGCTTCCACAGGCTTTAAATCCGGAGACCTTGGGAGCCACTGGGTGGTTCCAAACTCAGATGAGTGTTTCCCGAGCCATGTCTGGGTGGTTGTGGACGGGTGGGGCAGCTCATTGTCCTGCTGGAACAGACCGTCAGCCACAGGATGAGCAACGGCCATGAAAGCATGTAAGTGATCAGCCAGCACATTCTTCAGTGTGCAATAGTTAAGGACACTAACGAGCACATTCTTCAGTGTGCAATAGTTTGGTACACTAATGAACCTAATGTGTCTCATGAGAAAGCTTCCCAAACCATCACTGCCTTAAACAGAGCCAACCTGGTGCAAAGAGGCCATGGCCTCATGCTGTCTACGCCATAACCACACCCTTCCGGCAGCTCGGTACAGCTGAAAGCAAGATTCATCTGACCACATGACATGGCACCACTCTGCAGAGGTTCAGGTTTAATGTTCCCGGCACCGAGCAAGGTGTAATGTCCAATGACGAGCCCAGGAGCAGAATCTTTTGTGGAAGTCTGCAACACAGAAAGGAAAACCTAAAAACTGTCTGCAAGGTGAAAGGATGCCTAAATGTTAATTTTTTGTCATGAAATTTATTGTTCTGCACTGCAAAAAAGCAAAGTTTTAAAAAATGAGTCAATCTGAGATTTTGATAGTGGTGCAAATTAGTATTTATTGGGTTGTCAGAAAAGTCATGACATATTTTAGCCATGTTTTGCAAAGGTCATTTATTGTTAGAAAGAACAAAGATCAATCAATGATATAATGCCCGTTTTGTTCTATAACTTTTTGCCATCTTTCAGTGAGCTGCAGAATTTTTCATAAAAGAGCCTGTCTTTCGTGGCGATAAACTGTTCAAGGTGCTGATTTACAGCCTCATCTGAATTGAACGTTATACCATGCAAGGACTGTTGAAGAGAGCGAAACAAGTGGAAGTCTGACGGCGCAAGGTCAGGCGAGTATGCTGGGTGTGGCAACACATCTTACCCAAGCTCCAATATTTTTTGGCGGGTGATCAAACTTGTGTGTGGTCTCATGTTGTTGTGATGGAACACAACACCTTTACGATGAACGAGCTCTGGACGTTTCTGGATGATGGATTCATTCAAACTGTCCAATTGCTGACAGTACACATTCAAATGGATTGTTTGGTTCCGTGGTAGGAGCTCGAAAAACATGACACCTTTAAAATCCCACCACACTGAGACCAGAAACTTCCGCTGATAAATGTCTGCTTTGGATGTAGTTTGAGGCGAAGAAGCACATCGGGACCAAGACCGATTGCGCAGTACATTGTTGTACACAATCCACTTTTCATCACCAGTTATCAGTCGCTTCAAAAAAGTATCGTTTTCCTCACATTTAATGAGCATGTTGCAGATGTTTTTACGTGCCGTCAATTGAGCTTCTTTGAGTTCATGAGGAACCCACACATCGAGCTTGCTTACATATCCCAGCTTCTTTAGGTGGTCGTGAACGCTTGAATGAGGGATGTGCAATGTGTCTGCAATCTTTCATGCCGTGTAACGTGGGTTTGACTCAATCAATGCCTTGATTTGGTCGTCATCAACCTCAGTGGGCCTCCCTGACCAAGGAGCATCGTTGAGGTCAAAATCATCAGCACAAAATTTTGCGAACCACCGCTGGCACTATCGTTCTTGTACAGCATTATCACCATACACTTTACGCAACTTTTCAAAAACTTGATGCGCGTTCTTCCCTTTACAGAAGTAAAACAGTAAAATATGGCGAAAATGTACACTTTGGTCTTCCATCTTGAACTTGATGTCGAATCTCCGCAAATCAACCAAATCGCTCACTATTTCTTTTAGACTGCAGCTAGAACTGGCACCTGTCAAATGCCATAGCGATAACAGAGCTGTGCATGCCGCTAGTACTTCCGAAACCGCCCAACCGCCATCGGGTGCCAAAATACATCATGACTTTTCCGACAACCCAATAGTTTGCAACAGTCAAACTAGATTTTTCCTGATAAGAAATGCCAGAGAAACTAGAACTATTTTATTTCATTTAGAACTTAAACATCATTCTTTAAATGCTTTTTGCCTTTAAAAAAATAATGGTCCAAAAGTATAAGGAATTATAAATAATTTGAAATCATAGTGATAATAATTGGCAGTGAAACACGTAACACACAAAACATTAGAATAATTCTTGATGTCGACATATCACGCCTAAGTTACGTAAAAAATCACATGACTTGATTTGTAAAACAAAGGTCCATATGAGATTTTTGTTTGAGACCCAATTTGTGAATTGACCACAGTTTTAAGATTTTTACGTAACTTAAGCGTGATATGTCGACATCAAGAATTATTCTAATAATTTGAAATCTATTTTTTTTTATGCATTTAGTTACTTGATTAAACTTTTTCCTGCCAACTCCCTCCCTTCGAAGGATGTTTAGCCTGATAGACATTCTGCTCTTACTATTTCCTGCAGCAATTATGTTGTACTAGGGGCCTCATCCAGGTGATTATTTAGGTGACCCTGTTAGGGGGGGTAGGGACCATGTCAACTTTAGAAACAACAGTAATTTTGCCACATACGACTTGATTTGTAAAACAGGGGTTCATATAAGATTTTTGTTTGAGACCCAATTTGTGAATTGACCACAGTTTTAAGAAAAATTTTGTGAATTTGTGAAAATGTGGTGAGAGCATTTTCACTGATATAATTAAACCTCATAAAATTAAAGTGTGAGAAAAACTACAATGGTTCTTGTAAAGCAAAAAACTTTTCACTCATCAATCTGAGATGAAACAATCTGCAAGAAAATCATAATTGAAAAAAAAATTGCAGCCATCAGCCTTTGGAATGCGGCTAACCTTCCAAAAGTGGCCCATTCCGATAGATGGCGCCACTGTAGTACTTTCCCTCTCTTCCTTTCACGTTAAATGCGTTATAGCTACTTACGTCACTTTGTTCTCTTGGTACGTGTTTTTTTTTTATGCTCACATTCCTGTGGATAGGGCTTGGTGGTAATGGAATCATCGTCGAAGTGGACGAAGCCGAAGTGGGAAAACGCAAGTACAACTGTGGTCGTCTCGTCAAGGGCACCTGGATTCTTGGCATCTTTGAAATCACGTCGAGCCAGGAACAACCATTATGACGGACCAGTGGGCATATTATGGAATATTTATTCCGACGGAATTGCTGTCTTTCTTCAGAACATTGCTTTGAAGTCCTGCTTCGTGCAATCAGGAAGTTCTTCCCTGGCGGATAAAACTTTTCTTGCTTTTATTCTGCTAGGTAGAGTTTCATATTCATGAGGAAAACTTATTCTTCCGTCATAATAAATATTTCATACATATGCCACAATGTACATTCATAAAGTTCCTTTTAAGGGCTATCTTTATCCATATTATTCACTTCCTTTGCCACTTTCACAACGTAGCGCAACGCTTTACGATCTATCGATAACGTGTCGCCATCTATCGTCGCTTCAGAAAACTATTTCTGGGCCACATTTGGAAGGTTTACCTGGAATTCTACATAATATGACCTCAGAAACTAAGCAGAGGGTGTTCAAAAATGCATAAAAATTTGGTTTTAGTAAAAAAAAATCTGAGATAAAGCTGCCTGGAAGAAAAAAACTAAATAAAATGCGACCGTCAACTTCCAAAATGCCGCATGGCCACAGAAATGGTAGGGAATGTTGCAAATGCTTAACAAAAATGGATTTTGTAAAACACAAACAAACAAATCAGCATTAATCTAACTGAAATGAAGTTATCTGAAACCTAAAAAAGGCTAAATTGCAAACATCAGCTGCTGGAATGCCTCATAATACAACCGTTTAAAGACATACAACAAAAATGTGGTTTTTGAAAAAAAAAAAAAAAAGGGAAGAAAGAAAGAAAGTGGAAAAAACACCTTATCAATCTAACTGAAGTGAAGCTATCTGGCAGCAAAAAGAAAAGAAAGTTACACTGTCAACTTACGAAATGCCGACGTGTTCCATAAGTTGAAGCGTTTCCCTGTCCGTGGCCATCGGAAGCGTTTTCTGAGTTTCCGGCGGCCGAGAAAACGGAAAAAACGCTTTAAAAATATGGCTGTTGTAAAAAAAATCATCTTAATCTAACTTTCTGTTAGATGAAAGTTTAGGCCAGCATGCAAAAGGGGGGGGCGGTTGCCACCATTAGCTTCCGAAATGCCACGCCAAACAAAGTGCACAAAAGTATTGCTTCCTAAATTCAAAGCTAAAAAAAGCAATTACATCTCATCAAGTTGAAGTTACCTGTTTGAAAATATGAAAGAATGAAAGCTAAAATAAAATGGGGGAGGAAGGACAGTTGCGCCTACATGTTCTGTCGATTACAGCTTTACGTCCATAACAGGAGCCAAGGTTAAAAACACATGAAAATTTCCCTTCCTTTGTTTTAAAATTTAAAGAAATCTTAAAAACAATTAATGTTGAGAAATTAGAAAAAAGTCTGTACACCTTTTCGAGAATCTGCAACATACGTTGCATGTCGCGCTGTTTCTGTTTCCGGAATGATTAGTAGTCAACAGTGACGGATGATAGGGCATTGGCTCTCACAGCCCAAGGTATGCAGCATGCACTGTACCATTCACTCGCTGATGCTGCTTTGGCCTCTGACATTTAACCTGGATGTGATTTGTGCCGCCGCTGCCAAGCAGGTGGTCTGTACAAGTCTGGATAGCCTACATCCGGTGGTGTAGCTACCACCCCCTTACCTGCGGGAGGCGCAGGTAACGAAGAGCGTACTGCAGCTTCCAGTTATAGTTCTATGAAAAAATTCAAACACACACAATAATTAACCCAAAGATTCATATTTTGCTTTAAGATATATTTAGCTTTGCCTAAATAAATGCCTCGTTTCACTTTTAAAACACTGAATGTCCTACAGATTGAAAGTGTTCAGCTCTTTGACTTCAGGTAGTAATACGATTACTCTGCAATGGGCTGTAAATAATACAATCGCTCTCCAATCGCCCTCTCTCTGCGCTGCTGAGGAAAAGCGCGAGGCCGCAGTGGGATTCCCCGTGGAGGATGTGGGAAAACAGTCAGTTACCTAGGATTGCATGCACCATGGGCATCAACATTTATTCACAGCAGCCGCAGATCTGCCATGTGTAAGAGGGTGATTTCTTCAAGTGATTTGTTTTAGTTTTGGACAAAGCAATTATACATATTGTCAAATCCATTATTTAAAACGTTTAAAACTACAGCGCTCTAGGTACCACCATTACTTTTGCAGACACTCTCCCTCGCTTCCTAACTCCTCCCCCTCCCAACCACCACACACATACACACACATAAAAAAATGCATCCTGCCTTGTGGTCGAAATCCTGGGGAAATTACTGTGCTTAGGGGTGCTGAAGTAAATAAGTCTTGCGGGGGGGCACGTTGTGCTAGTTGCGCCACTGTCTACATTGACCCCTGTCATTAATGGTGTGTGGTCGGCCACCTCTTGCCCTCAAAGTGTTCACAGTACACCCTTGATGTGGTTGCCCGAGGGTTCTTACCACTTCAGCAATAGAATGGCCCATCTGTCTTGTGCCGACAATGCACTCATGATCAAAGTCACTCAGATCGCCGCATTTGCCCATGTTCATCGATTGCAATGCACTGTTGGGAAGCCCTGCTGTCTGTGTGTGCCTCGTATTTTTATTTAATATAAGACAAAAATTGTGTGATTTCTGAATGAAATAATAGATGTAATGGAATTTTATTTTCAATACACCAGACATGAATAATAATGAAACACGTGTAACATATTAAATCCGTTTATTTTTGTTGTGTAGTCAGCACAAAGATTCACCAAGCTTTTGCACTCCACTGGGAGGCTTTTTCAAGGTAATGGTAGACATAAAAATACAGGGAATTGGAACACGTAAAGAACAAA
Source organism: Macrothele yani (assembly GCA_039090855.1). Classification (NCBI taxonomy): domain Eukaryota; kingdom Metazoa; phylum Arthropoda; class Arachnida; order Araneae; family Macrothelidae; genus Macrothele; species Macrothele yani. Next base: position 138,492,452 of record CM077024.1, on the reverse strand, counting down.
GATGATTTTTGAAAATAACATGGGTGACATCACGAGCATATTACATGAATTTTTATCACGCAATTATATGATGCGCCGTGATATGTTTTCATCTTTTAATAGCCCATGCCAAACCATTGGTAGTTCAGTAGAGACTATATCATTGCATGCCAGTTTGCTGGATAGGATTACCACTGTTTCCCTAATGGAAAACATACCAGCTACTGGGATAAAAAAACATACCAGCTACTGGGATAAAAAAACATACCAGCTACTGGGGTTTGCTGGGTAGGATTTCCACTGTTTCCCTGATAGAAACAGTGGAAATCCTATCCAGCAAACTGGAATGCAATGATATAGTCTCTACTGAACTACCAATGGTTTGGCATGCGTTATTAAAAGATGAAAACATATCATGGCACACAGTATAATTGTGTGATAAAAATGCATGTAATATGCTCGTGATGTCGCCCCGTTTTTCAAAAATCATCTTCATTCTTTACGTGTTCCAATTCCCTGCGTTTTTATGTCTGCCATTGCCTTAAAAAAGCCTCCCAGTGGAGTGCGAAAGCTTGGCGAATCTTTGTGCTGAATACCCCACAAAAATAAATGGATTTAATACGATGTAATGGAATGTTATTCATTTAAAAAAATAGAAGACAGTCTGCAGACCTTTTTGAAAGTGTGCAACTTATTGTACTGCATTGCATTGTTCCTAACATGAGAAATACTCAACAGTCTTAGAGGTAAAGTATCATTTTTTGATGCAAGTTGAACATGTTTGTGCAATTTACATTTGAAATTGAATGTGATGACATAACTGCTGTGACCTAACTATTTTAATATTCAGAAAAAAATTTCCATTTTTATCTTATTCCAGTAGCTGGTATGTTTTCTTGTTAATTATATTTCTTTTTTTAAATGAAAAGTAAATGGTTTAATTTTTATCTGCTAGTCAGAAGTGCAGTTCTTAAAAAAAATGCTGTAAGTCTATTGGTAAATTTTGATTTTTTTTTTTTTTTAATTGTAGGAATGTGACAAGTGTTCAAAGTAAGTATTTCACTTAACAATATTTTTCCTTTCAAGTTCTAAATTTTGTTAAAAACCTGTATTTTGTGTTTGCAAAATCATTGATTTGTGATCCATGAAACAAATCGTGGTATGTGTGAGGTGCATTATTAGAGAGTTTTGTATTTGATGCACCTTCTGAATTTCTTCCCTATCCAAGATTGAATTTTTCCCACCTAAACACAACAAGCAGTACATACAGTGTATCTTGTATGTTTGCTGGTTATCCTTCTGCAGAATATCTGTGCATCATTTTCATTTTGTTGATTCTTAAAATTATGCCTTTAAATATGTGCAAACTAGAAATATAAAAGTTAATGTTTATGTTTCTGTGTGACATGTGTGTTTCTCTTCCACAACTCTTTGTGTAGAGCCATTCTTTTCTAAGTCACAATGGGATGCTTTTGAATTTCACCAAGCTATCTCCTGCATGGTCTTCTTCAGGGTCTCTTCCTATCTCTTGATATCCAGTCTAGTATTTTAGTTGTTCATCTTTAGTTAGTTCTAGCAATTTGTCCGCCTCATTGCCATTTGAGGGTATTTTCTATTACCATGATGTCATTAACTGTTGCCATTTTTCTAATCCATGAGTTCCTTTTTCTATTTTTCCTGATTACACCAAGCATGCATCACTCTATGCTTTATAGAGTTGTCAGCAGTCTCTGTTTGTCATTTTCATTTAAGGATCCATGCTTCTGGTAACACTACTACCACTGTGCAGTTGGTTAACACACTGTGTGCCAGGTGGGAGGCAAGTGTTTGAACCCCATTATGTTGGTTATCCAGTTTGCGGTTTTTCCGGAGGGTTCTGCAAGCTCCCTGGGCTTGGGGACATGAATGTGTTGATGGTTCCATATGAAGTCAGCTCCACAGCTCCAGATACTCAGTGCCCTTGATTCCCTCCCCTCCCCCTCTCTCTTCCCGGAGGTTTGCGCCAGCCACCAAATTTGGTGTAACACGGATACAAAATCTCCATTATAGCTTCTTTCTGTGGGGTCTGCAATGGACCTCCTTGGTCTGTATATCCTAAAAAAGTAAATACTTCCGTTAAATCTTAGCAACCTTTGGCTTTGTTTTGCACTGGCCACTACCTTGGCCTTTTATATTCCAGAGACAGAGGGCCAAGTTTTTAGTTTTGAGGTCATTGGGGAAGAGGGTTGAACATAACTCATTATGCTGGCCATGCTGGTTGACTAGTGTGGGATAACATTTTCTCTAATCCCTGTGGTTAATCCACTGTTGGTCAGTTAATCCGCTGTGGGTCAATCATCAGATCTGCTTCAATGAGACCAGAATGAACCATGAGAAGGCGGAGTTGACTTTTGTCTTGGAGAGTCCGTATAATGCACATCACTAGACTTTGCTATCTCCTTGTAGTAGATGCAATAAACAATGTCTGTAAAACATGATCCAATGTAAAACTAGCAACACTTACTCAATCAGGAAATAAAATTATAAATGTAAAAATTGATATCCTGGGTTCTAGTAAAGTAGAAGCAAGCAAAATCTCTGACATAATGGATTTAGTGAATAATTTAGGTTTGGGAAATGTTGAAGAAAAAAAGGCCTTGATGTGTGATTGATACTATATGAGTGATGTATATACAGGGTGCATAGGAAAGTCCCTTTAGCCTGGAATAACTTGTGAACGGAAAGAGGCATAGTTATGCAAGTGAAATAACGGTATAGTAAAGCGACTACACCCGATCAAATGCAACTGATAGCAGCGCCCCTAGTGGCGAAATGCAGAAGTTAGCCATTGCAAATCGAAAACAAAAAGAGATAGAGCAAAATTTCCAATTACAAAGTTGTAGAGCATCAATTAATTAGTACAAAATGACATTTGTTTCACACAGATAAGATACATTGTCGCCTGAATACCCTAAAATGTCTGAAATCGATGTGCGACGATTCAAATCTGCATGTTCACATTTCGCAAATGTAGCTATATGCAAATGCAGATTGTGACGTTGTACAGTATCTACAATATAAAAACCAGTAGCAGGATGTACCCTGATCAGAAATTTAGGTCTATGTACACTGTGTGAGAATGGCAAGCTTGGATTTCTGGGGTTATGTAAAAAATCAGGTGTATGCAACAGCGCCTACAAGTCTGCTGGATGTACGTCGTCATGTTACAGATGCTTGCAATAGTGTGACACCTTCCATGCTGAGGAATGTACATGCATAGTTACTTTCACGAATACAAATGTGTATCGTGGGCAATTGCGAACTCTTCGAACATACTCCACATTAACTTTTTATCACTGTGCGCCAGTTTGCCTTTTTTGTTTTTGTTTTGTCTGACTTCCTCAAACGGTATTGACATAAGTATGCATTTATGCAATAAATTGTGTGTATTTGCTCATACCTTTGCCTGTTCCCTTCAAACGTTCACACAAAAGGTCATGCATCAATTTCGGACATTTTAGGGTATTCAGACGACAATTTATCATATCCATGTGAGACAAATGTTGTTTTTTACTAATTAAGTGATGCTCTACAACTTCGTAATTGGAAATTTTGCTCTATCTCTTTTCGTTTTCCATTTGCAATGGCTAACTTCCACATTTCGCCACTAGGGGTGCTGCTATCGGTTGTATTTGATCGAGCGTAGTCGCTTTACTATGCCGTTATCTCACTTGCATAACTGTACCTCTCTCCGTTTGCAAGTTATTCCGGGCTAAAGGGACTTTCCTATGCACCCTGTATATCTTAACTACTACTGCAAATCAACCTGAAGAGGATAAAGAATAAATTAAAGAAGCACATCAACAACAACAGCTCACATAGTAGTGCCCTGTGTTGACATTTTATTAGAATATATCAGTCATAGGGATTTTGAATATAATGGTATTGCAGCTGTGAGGAAAATTTGAACTCACATTAGGAATCATCTCAGGGATTCTCAAAAATGAGCAAAATTTTCAATTTATTTAATTAAATGAAAATTTTGTTATTGGTATTTACAAAACACAATGAAATATAAGCTTTGGATTTTCCATGCTTTTTCAATTATCCTTGCATACCTTCTCTGCCGTTGATCCAGGTAAGTAGTGAGAGTATAAGTATGCAATGCACACAACAAATAAATGAAGGTAGTTGAATATGCACACTACTGTAGTTATATTGAGAAAAAAATTGAAAAAAAAAATAAACTCAGAAGACTTTCAACTCGTCTTGGATCTTGATCACCTGTAAACACTCAGAGCAAGGCTGGTTGCCAGATTTGGATTTCCAAGTACTTTATTATAGTTGTTGCCAAACAATAGGAGGGATTTCCAAATGAAGGGGATATACAATCTGGGTTATTAGTGTTACAATTTGAAGAGGTGCACGTTTCAATGCTCTTGCAAAAACATAAAGTCCTCTTGTTGATGAAAGGAGCAATTTCTGCAGAATTCTACCAAAGAAGCACTGCTGAAGCATTCAAGAGAGTCAACAATACCAAGGGAAAATGAGGTCTTCCGTGGATAAAGGTATTTTTATGTTCAACCAGACATTTAGTAATGCTGCAAAATATGATACCGATGTATGTAAATTGCAGTACCAAATGAAGTGGAAATGGGGGTCTTGTGCAAAATATTCCTGGTTTGGTACAATCCTGTCTTTGCAGCATGCATTTCTGGACTGCACTGTAGGAAAACTGAATGAGGTTGTAACAAGAGAGCATTATTTTTCTTTTGTCTTGGCAGCTTAATTGCACCAATTCTCCTCTAAGGCTATAAGGAGTTGTCACTCCTGATTTAGAACCACTGGTTCCTGGGAAGAACTAGCACAATGCATTCCCATGCCTTGCTATGCCAAAAATAGAAGCATAACAAACGACTGGATATTGCTATTTCGGCCCACAGCAGTGGTTGCCGGTTGGTTTCGTAGTGGCAATCTTTAAAGGAACAGTAAACTCATTTCGTGCATTTTTTTTCCTCTGCACGAAAATGTAATGTCGAAGGAGACATGAAAACTCATGCAATCAGAAATGCTTTATCGTAAGTAGTTCTCCCACTAGACCGTTTTTTAAAATCAGCAGTGACGTCGCACTAGACAAAGAGACCTGATGCTCAGCTGCGTAGGGCTCCAGTCAGTGCTGTTTTCCGTTCTGTGCGGCGCAGCCTATCCCATCAATCTGTAAAATGGCTGGTGTAAACCCTTATTCATTTGAACCACGATATTCTGCCGGTACAGTACGAATGTGTTTAACAAGAAATGTGAAAACAAATTCGAGGGCAGAAAAGGTAATCTTGACTGGTGCCAATGTAATAACTGTGAGAGAATGTCAATAGATGCTGAGTGTTTGTGTTGAAATGAGAGTGATCAGATGATGAAAATAAGAGGTAGTGCCCAATGTATATTAAACCACGAATCATTCGACAGTGTTGTTTTAAACATCCACACCTTACAGGCAAGTCGTTATCAAATGATTCTTCGGGCAGAAAATAATGATAAAAAAATATGAACTTGTATGTAACAAAATATGGAGACACATTATGTACAAACAATTCGTATATTGGGTAAATGCCTGTGTACCTGTAGCGCGAAAAATCAAAAAAATAATCCCTTCTTGTATTGTTAGAATGTTTTCCTGAATCTAATGAACAAGAGTATTAGGGTTTTGTTTGTTGCGCTGGAAAGGACACAGACTATTTCGATTAACTCCCACTGTCACTAAAGATTTGTCAGCTACTGTTTATATACGAGTATATAAAGGTATTTTTCATTGAACTAAGTGCACATTTTTTTTTTTTTAAGTTTCTCCTATTGTCATGGGAGAAACAACTTTATGAGTATTTCTCGTAGCCCAAGTGCAAAGTCATTAACGACCCCTTGCTCCACGAAAATAAAAATACTGCAATAGTTGAACATGATGTAGAAAACAAGAAGAAAAATATGAACTAGAAATAACAGTTAGATAAAAAGGCAGTTTATCTAACTGTTATTTCCACTGTTATTACTGTATGGCAAGTTAGTCAGAGATAGACATTTTTCTACCAGCAGTTCTGCATCTCCATTACACGTTTGAGCTGACCTCCATAAATGTTTGGTTATACTGGACCACCATACTTCTATTAAAGGAGTTTTCTTTTCAGCAACTTTTAGATTTTTAGTCAAGCTTTTGACCATGTGATGATCAATTTGGGATATTTTTTCTTCATTAGGGCACGAATGCTTCTATGTCTATCTGATAAAAAAACTGATATCTTTATTTCTTCATAGAGGCCTGAGAGTAATAAAGCGCACGCATTATTTTCTAAGTCCCCATCAAAAACACAGTTTTGGACGGCAATAAAATCTACAATATTTCCCTTACGAATATCTGTAATGGAATACACACAGTATTTGGTGCAGAAACCTGGCGAATCAAGCTGTCGATCTCCGCTCACCCAAATTTCGAAATCGCATAATTTTAAATCATCAGTAATTTGTTTTTTCATACTGTGCCACGTAAATTTTAGTATTGGTCCAACTAAAAATTTCACCAATTTGTAAAAAGTAGTTACTGAGTGCTTGTAAACCAAGGGTTTCAGCAAAAACCGTAAACTGCTTAAAATTCATTCCAGTTATGTAAATTGCAGCAGAAAGCTTGATGGCTAATGAACAAGGACACGTGCAACACAAGGAGAGAAATTCCTGACACTAATCACCTCATACTTTCCCTCACAGCCCCTACCGCACAGAGTACACAAATGCTGCTGCTGGTCCGAGAAGCGGTCTGACTGACCGCTTGTCTAGTGCGACGTCATCATGAGCATCATTTCGGCTCTTTCGAGCATCATCCTGTCACCCGCATAACATGACAGCAAAAATTTGTATTTTCAGGGACCTTTTTTTTTAAGTTTACTGTTCCTTTAAGAAAAAATTTATTGCAGTAGTTCCTGCAATATTTTGTGTAGGGTTGCTTATCTAAGCACCCTGAAATGTTTATTATTATTATTGTTTTAATTTCTGCTGTAGATCCCTGCTAATAATTGGTAGATCTGTTGCAATGGATTGCCAACATATTTTGCCAATGAACTGGTGGACTCATTTGTGTCAAGATGTCAGTTGATTGCCCTCATTGTTCTCTGCACATCACTTTTTGTTATGCCATTCATTGCAAGTGATTGTTTTAATTTTATTTGCCATAATTTCTTCTGTCAAGATTTTTTAAAGTAATAGTGTTTTATTTGTCATCCATTTTGAGGAAAATTTTGTATGCAGTTTGTGATTTTTGGTAACTCACATTTCTGCTGCTAGTGTGCATAAGCAGCTATTTCTCTTGGTGGATGTTTTGCTGATTCTAGAATGGTAGTTGTACAAAAAAAAAAAAAAAATGGCTCCATTTACTATGAAGAATGATGCACACATTGTGTGTTTTAAATAATGTGTAGTTTTTCCTACAAGGTATGTAATGGCATTCTTTTTTATATCCCCCACCAGAGTTGTATAAAAATAAAATGTATCTGCTTACACAACCATTGAAACAGAAAACTTGCTGCAAACCCGCGAAGCTCAAACCACGATAACAATAGAATAAGATAATTTAAAGAAAAATTAATGAAACAATAAATAATTATTAGAACATTAGCCTAGAGATTCCAATGAGGACAAAATAAGTAGGTATATTGCAATTGAATGTGCAGCAGTGTGTGTGTGAAATGGACTTTTATAGTGAACTATTAAAATATTGGACCATGAACCTCATAAAAAAATAATTAAAGTTTTTATAACCAGAAAAACAGTTCCATCAGTGAATCTTCAAAAATTAAAGCAAAAGTAATAGACTTACAAAATAGATAAGGAAATTATTTTCATTTAATAACTGGCACTGCAAAAGGAACCTGGAAATAAAATTTTAATTCTTTCTGCATAAACGAAACTTTTGATACAGTCCCTGTACTTTGAGAACAGGCTTTGATAAAATCTGGAGGCCAGAACTGTCTGTAAAAACAAAAGAACTCAGAAGATGTAAAAAAGAATTGAAAGTTATCTGAGTTAAAATGGAATTAAGATATTCATCTGAGTAAAGCCATTATTTTTTAATAAACTACGAGCAAAAGCTATCCTCAAAATCTGCTAATAATTTGAAAACTACCTGTGTACAGCGTACAGTGTACGTCTACATTCTGCTACCCCCTCTAAACATTTTCATTATAGAATCATGTGGGAAAAGATTCAAAAGATGTACTAATTACATTTGAAAATTTTGTGTCTTTTTTTTTTTTTTTTTTTTTTTTTCTCACAGCCTTTCAGAAGTCAGCAACAGAAAGCTGAATTAGGTGCTAACTGGGTGTAAATCTACCAGTGTGTAGAATATTTTAGGATGCATGTACTTAATGCATGTCATCTTCAATTCTACTGCTGAAGTTTTTGTATCCAAAAGATGCATCTGACACATCTAAAATTGCACTTTGATTGTATGCCATGAATGCATAAAGGTTAATCAGTTCTTCATCAGTTTCAACAGGATTGTAAAGAATGAACAAAAACTGAACAGAAAATTTCACATTGGAAAGAACTTTGTGAACATTAGACATCAGAGTATTTGAACTTTCTGTGCAGTTTGGATCTTCCCTCTTGAAGAATTTTGAAGATGTCAGGCCCTGAACAGTACATGAAATAGCAATCCAATCTGTATTAAATTTGTTATAAGATCTTTAGAACCAAAAATTATGTATTGGTTGAAATCATGAGAAAAAAATTTAGATATGCTTGAAAGGACCCCCTCCAAAGTAGGAACTGTACACCAAATTATACTTAGTTACATTTTGATCAAACCTTGTGTGGCATAAATCCAAGATCACATACTTCCTATTATGGAATGCCAAAACTTGTCAGACAAAATAGACTGCATTTTTATTTAAATATCATATTTTGGTTCATCAACTGATTGAGGTCCCTTACTTAGCTGAAGTTATTGAAATTTGAGGAAAATTTGAGAAAGATGATCAGCACTCATTTTTACTTCTTATTAAAATATTTTCTTTGTTATTTTATTATGCATGTTTTGTTATCTTTTTCACAAAATTGTTTAAACATTTTTGTATTTAATTTCATACGCATTTTTTTTTTGCAGTCTTTTCATTACGAAATGTAGTAATGTGGTATTTTATGTATGCTCTCGTTGCAAGATAAATTCAGCCCCTAATTTGATCAAAGTCAAATGATTGCTTATGTAATGTTCTGTTGACAGGAAACAAAAGAATAGGGCCTTTTGTTATTTCTGTTCTTCTGTCCAAAGAATACCGATGTGTGCTCAGTGTGGTTTGTATTCAGTCATTTTTCTGTATCATTTTTTTTTTTTTTTTTTGGTAATTTCTTTACTTATGTAATGAAACCTATGCTAAGTGTTGTTAAAACTGTTGTACTGTCTTCCTAAGTTGCCATAATGAAAACTCAATCCAGTGCACCAAAGAAATATCCTAAGATTGAGTTAGTAGGTTCTAAATTTATATATTTATCTCTGATTTTCATATAGCTTTTTATTTATGTTTTCTCTTACTGATGCATACAGTGATAAGATAAAGTGATGAACTATAATAACCCAAGTGAGTTATGACCAAAGTTCATCAGCTTGAACTGAAAATGCTTCATTGGAACCTATTGCAAATTATTCCATCCATGCATAGGCTTAGGTAGCTTACTCTAAGACAATTGACTTCATATTTGAGCATTATCAAGTTTTCATGAACTTTGTTTAACCCTTTAATGGCCAAACCGCCCTTAAATGCAAACAACTACAGCCGTCCAAAACATCTATCTCTAGAGTGAATAAGATTTCCTATCCCCACCTGTTCTTTGAATTTGTGCTGCCTCTGTGGCATTAGCAGAAGGCACCTGCAGTCATCATTGTGTTTACTAAAAAATAAGTAAAGCAGGAATTGTGTGCTCCAGAGGAAATATTCATTCTCATGACATCACATCTCTTCTTCATGGGAGAACCCAGTGATTGCCCCTAAGAAAAATCTGAAGATCAATGCATATCAAGCCCACAGATCGGAAGATTCATGTGATGGCCCAGCACTAATTCTTCTTTTGTTAACCTGTAAAAGGAGGGAACACAAATTTTGGAAAGTAGCAACCACTGACAGTTTTTTTTTTTTTTTTTTTTTGGTGTTTTGGTACTCTGAGCAACACAAGATTTTAGGATCCTGGTCGTTAAAGGGTTTAAAGAGAATTAAGGAAGAAACATTTATCTCTCATATTTATTTATTTAATTATTTGCATAGGAATATAGTATTGAATTTTTATTTATTTATTTATTTGCATAGGAATATAGTATTGAATTTTTATTTATTTATTTATTTATTTATTTATTTATTTATTTATTTATTTATTTGCATAGGAATATTTTATTGAATTGTCAAACTGTTACCATTAGTCAACCAGGAAAACTTAATGAAGTTATCGACCTAAAGAGTCAGAACTGAGACTCCAACTTCTGTCTGAGTATGTTACTGTTGCTCCATCCACATTCTCGTGCAACAAAAGATAGAAATCTGGGAAAAAAAAAAAAAAAAAAAAAAAAAAAGATTGAAAAAGATTGCACTGGTTGACGAATTCTGTGTCTCTTCATAGTGGTTACTATTGTAATATGGAAATGGATCCAGTCAAGCAATCGCTCTCTCAGACCCACATAACATCACAAAAAAATTTAAGGAAAAATAAATCTTCATGAATGCATTCAAATATGTTTTTTGGCTATATGGTAAAACTAAAATATGGCATTTCTATGAAAAACTAATCTGCTTATATATCCCTGTCATGTAGTTTTGAAAAATTGTTTATCATTAATTTCTTTCATCTCTCTTTCACTCTCAGTTTTATTTCAAAACAGACATCAGTACATGCTGTTATAGAATAATGAATACTTGTCTTAGAATAAGGCCAAAGTAATTTGTTATAAAGTTTTCATTATAGCAGTGTTCGTATAATAGGGTCTTCAAGTTTAGCTATGGTGTGATTTGATTACCTTGTGTTATATATGAATATGTTCTTTTCTTGATTTTTTTTTTTTCATTTCATTTCATTTACTGTCTATCACATAGAAGTGCACTCTTTCCCTATAGTGAGTTCTCTATTGAGTGTTAACCCATGTTTACTGATTCCTTTATGGTAGCAAACTCAGACAACATGTGTTCTAATTCTTTTAACTGTGATAGGTGAAATATTCACAAATTACACTAACTTCTTTATTTTATTTTATTTTTTTGAAATATTGGTGGATCTATTCACTGAAACCATTACAATAGAACAGTGACATTTTATTTTAATACCATTTGATTTTCTTATGGGTTAAACTAATTTGCTTTGCTCACTGGAGTGATATAACTGAGTTGAAATTTAGGCAAATTGAATGTGTATAACTGATATGAAAACATAGTGAAAAAATGTTAACAGGAGATAGAAAAAGTATTATTGTTCCTTCCATGAAGCACAGTCAGTGCAGAGATTGTAAAGAGAGGAATCACTGATCATTAAAAATAACAAAAAACAAAAAAACATCAAAATTCTGATTAAAGCAATTATTAGATGAACAAAATTAAATAAATCAAAGGTACTGTATCATTACTTTGGTTGGTGTGAAACTGAAAACAAAATTAAGGAATTATTTTTTTGAAAAATTGCAAAAAAAAATTGACAAGAGAACGCAACACTTGTATTAAAAACTAATAATAATATGATTTATATCTCTGCAGTACTGCACACACACACACTCACAATCACACTAAACCAAATGCAAAAAAATTAATTGAATTTTTACTGGCTTTTTTTTTTTTTCCCCATATTCTGAGATTCTGTCAGACAATAGATGAATTACATATCCTCTCATAAAATTAGCAGGGATGTGCAGTCCAGGTGAACAAATTTCATGGTAAAGAGGTATGCAATCAATGAGATGCTTTACATTTTCATGTGTCACTGGTCTTTGCCTGCTGTTTTGTTACCTGAGTTTGGAATTTATTATCTTTGATATTTAATTGACTTAGTCTGAATCTTATTAACTAATGAATTACACCACCTACCTTTTTCTTCATGCTGTCATAAAGAAGTAACTACAGTAGTTGGTTGGTTTCTAGTTTTATAGTTCAAATGCCTAAAACAGATACAAAGTTTCAGCCACATGCCTACAATAAAAAAAAATTGCAGATACAAACTAAGTAAAAGACTGGTGTTAGCTCCAGTCTTCAAAGCCTCCTATAAACACTGGGGTTCTACATTATATGTAACCATATCCTGGGGGAGCTTACGATTTTCATGATCAGGAAGTGTATAGCTCCTGGTGTCACTCACTGTGTGCTCTTTCTTAAGGTCCAGTGCAGTACAAAGAATGCTTTTCAGGAACCTCTACTGTTGTGTTTCTGTGTTCCACAGTGTATCCTGGATTTCCATAGCCATTAACAAAAATTAAAAAAAAAAAGAAATGCAGATGGAGTTCATTCTAATGTTGTTGGTTTTTTTTTTATTTATTTATGGCATTGTTATTTATTCCTGGTGTGATACTATGAAAGACTGGACTAAATGAAACAGTGAACAGATTAGAATTTTTTCATAAAGACGCTTTGACTTCTCTAAGTTTTCTGTTTTACATGTTATATAAAGTGGGCACAGTCTGCAGTGGTGCATTAAATTATTCAATTAAGATACAATTTGGTTTAAAGTCCTAAAAATGTTACTTACGGAAGTGCGTGACGATATAGAAGCAGGATACAACTTTTGACCAAGAGGCTCTCAATAAACTACTGATGTGGGACTGAACTCACACTTCCGTAAGTAACATCTTTAGGACTTTAAACCGAATTGTATCTTAATTGAATAATTTAATGAACTGCTGCAGACTGTGCCCACTTTATATAACTTGTAAAACAGAAAACTTTCAGACATCAAAGCATCTTTATGAAGAACCTTGTAGTCATGTAATGGTATGTGAACTTTATAATAGAATCATGTGAGATATATTGAGATTGGATTTGTCAGCATAATTGCTGGCCTCTGTTAAGAGAAGGCATCTTGAAAAGAATACTTATTTGTGTGACATAAGTGGTCTAAAATCTCAAGATTTCCTCCCATCAAAAAATTCAGGGGAAATAAAAAATTGTTAAGGATATTTTTTTATAGAAATGTTTAAAAAAAATAAGTGATTTTTACTTGTGAAGGTAATTTTTGGCACTTCTGTGCCAAAAATGGCATATTCTAAAAATGGTATTCATATGTGTCTACCATGTACATTCGGATATTGAGTATCATTTCTTTATGACATAACTAGAATAATTTCTGTGACACCATAACTAGAATAATTTCTGTCACACTATTTTACAGAAAATCCATCAAAATTCCTGCAGGTAAGAATGTTGTCATGAGAAGGATGAAAAGCAATTCTTTTTAAACAAATTACTTTGAAAGGCTTAATGGGTATGATCCAGGAGTTTGCTGACTAAAGAGGTGAAATTAAAAATGAACTTTTATGGAAATCAGAACTGAAGATTTAGAAGTTGGTGGGGCAAATTTAGAAGCAACTGGTGCCTGCATCTGTGTTTGACAACAGATAGATATCAAACAGCAGCCACATCAAACAAGAAATTAGGTGTATGAAACTTGGCTGGAGTGTATTTGAAGAAGCAGTAAAATTTTTGGGAGCAATTTCCCCTTATGTCTTAATGAAAAGTGTTTAATCAGTGCATTCATCCAGTTTGTACTTATGGATGAGAGACATGGACATTAACTAAAAGAGAAGACATACAGAGATTGCAGACAGCTAGGGAAAGCCTGGAGAACTGGAGAAATGCATGCTTGGTGTAACCAAGAAAGATAAGAAAAGGCACTCATGGTTCAGGAAAATGACAAGAGTGAATGACATCACAATGAAGGTAAAGACCCTCAAGTGGCAATGGGCTGGGCATATTGCTAGAACTGACCACTGTTGGACAATTGAAATACAGAGTTAGATATCAAGGAACAGGAAAAGACTCAGAAGACCACATGTGGGGTGGGTGGATGAAATTTGAATGCCAGCTGGAATGAATGGAAGATAATTGGACAAGACAGAGAGTTGTAGAAAAGACTTAGAAGACCTACTTCATCCAGCAGTTGATGATGAGGATTAAAAGTAGTTTCCTTCAAGGAATTATTCCCATTTATGGATACTCTTGTTACAAATTCCTACTGTGCATCAGATTTTATTTGAAAGCAGCTGCAGTAGACAGCAGTATATTCAAATGGTGAGTTGGAGTACCCCTAACTTGTACTAAAAAAATCAGTAGTTTATGTAGAGATATTCATCTCTGCATAAACTACTGATTTTTTTAGTACAAGTTAGGGTACTCCAACTCACCATTTGAATATACTGCTGTCTACTGCAGCTGCTTTCAAATAAAATCTGATGCACAGTAGGAATTTGTAACAAGAGTATCCATAAATGGGAATAATTCCTTGAAGGAAACTACTTTGAATGGATACACTTTGCTAAATTATCAATGAACTTTTGTTTTCGGCACAAAAGTCATATTTGCCTTCCATGAACTGTTTCCACTTTCCCGTAATGCAGATGGCATGTCGTGCCCCTATATCTCACTGCACTTATCTGATACACTGAAGGCACGTGGACCTTGCATCACACCTTCTGCTCACCTACAACACTGAAGACACATGACATCTGTGAACCTTTTGCACTCACTTGTGACACCAAAGGGCATATTGTGACTTACATGAACTCCCCCCATTTACTTGTGACATTGAAAGCATATTACCACTATAAACCAGCTTTTTCATGCCATGTCACTGAAGATATTTTTGACTCCCTCCTGTGATGCACTTCTACTAACATGCTGTAAGGGAACAGAAAGCATGCTGATCCCCCACCATCTTGTTTCATATGACAATTCTGTGTGCATTGCTTGTGGATGGGATTCTACTAGTCTTTTTCCTAAATAATTTTCATCAAATCAAAATCAAGCTGGCAGCATAATTATTTGTTCTGAAACATTTATGAAAAGATAAAAGGAAAGTGTATTTGAAGGTGAATGTCATGGAAATTCAGTGTCATTTTTTCATGGAAATGTAATTTAAATTTTTTTGTAGGAATCATGAGATGGAATTATTATAAAGATACACTTGCTTTTGTATATTCAAATACTCCACTTTTTTAGAAAGTAGAATTAATATTTCTTATGCAAATGTCTAGTCATGTTAACTAGCTTCTTTTTTTCCCTCATGCAGCTTTATGTTTTGGGAAAATCTTGTTCTCATTTCTTTGATTTTAATTTGCCCATAGTTTATGGACTCATCGTATAACTTACAAATTTATGGTTTGCATTTGACATTGTTGATGTAATTGTCAGCTCTTCACTATATGTATAAATATTCAATATTGCTTATCTTGCAAAAGTGTAAAAAACTTTGTTTCATTTGTGATTTGTGTTAGCCTTTTGAAATATTTAGCATTTTTTTTTTTTTTTTTTTAATAATGTAGGCAAAACAAAGTGCATGTTGAAAACAGGTGATTGTGTAGTAAAGCATCCAGGTGTCTATGCCACTGGTCTAGGTATGGTGGTAAGTACATGATTTTACATGAGTACATGATTTTTGTACATCATTTTTATCAGTACATGATTTTTGTCCAGCAATTAATTTGCATTCTGTAATTTTGTCTCAAGAAAAAAGGAGTTATTTCATTTTCCTGCACTTGATTAAATTAATACTTTTTCAGCTGGAATAAGTTTCAAATGTTATATTATGGCATTTTATTGTGATTTTTGTCCATGAAATGAAATTTCACCACAAACTATCTTTTAATTATTTGTGCCATAAGTAAAGTGGCTTCACGTAATTCGAGCAAAAGAGTTATGCATGTGTAAAGTGGCTTCACGTAATTCAGCAAAAGAGTTATGCATGTGTAAGTTAACAGAAAAGGTTTCCATTTTGCATTGTGATACAATTGAATCTGTTTATATCGTCTGTCGTAATTGTTTGATATATGTACAGAATAGTTGGATATGCAGAACTCAATACAAATGTTTTGCATGCATTCCCAGACCAGTAGTTATTTCACAGTACGTGATTCTAAGATTGTCTAGAAATAAAGCCTTATTTATTTTCGTGTATTTTAAGTGCTTTAAAAATGCAAACTAATGTACACCTAAAGTGATACTAGAGTAATACTTTAGTTGTATTGAATTATAAAAAAGGCTTACTGTGCATTAAAGTTTTTATTGTTTTATGCAGAAAATAAATATATTAGCTTTGTCCACTCTTTATATTTGATGCTTGCATTAGCATAATGTTTTCTACTTCTTGAAATTTTCAAAGAAAACTTTGTCTACTACCATGAACAGCTGAACAATACTGCTGCAGCATTAACTGCTCGTCAGTCACATGGTGAATTGCTCAGTGTCCCAGGAAAGCATTTTTAAAGACAGAATCCTCCTCCACTTGTAGTTTTATGGTCCTCTCTGGCTATGAATACTATTAACTTCACTCCTGCCATTCTTTTTTTTTTTTTTTTTCCCCAGAAGTTTTGTATTTCAAATGATTTACTCATGATCTTGAATTAGCTCTTACAGCATAGTTTTGAAGTCTTAGGTGGTGTGCTACAGTTAAAAACCTAATTCTGTCAATGTTTAGCAGAACTGAGGGCAACAAAGTTTGACATATGCATTATGACTTCTATGTTTTGTGCAATATAACTTTCCTTGTTTCTGTATTTTTTTATTTAATTTTCATAATAACTTTCTGAAGTTCAATAAAGGGAATAATTTGATGTATCCGTGTTCAATATAAATGGGTTTAACTATATTTCCATCAGTAAAAAGGTTTAACATCTCAGAATTCATTTTAATGAAAACTGTTCTTGATTTCATTTTGATTTTGGTGTTCATCTGTACAAGAAAATAGTTATTTCCAAAAATCAGACATGACTGATTAATTGATTGTTAGCTTGTAAAGGTAAGTATTAAAATGGTGGATAAAGTGCTGTGCTTCTTATTGCCACAAAGCATAAATGTATTTTAATAATCTAAACATGGACATTTGATTATAACTAGTATTCATGTTAATCTGTTTGCATCACAAGAAGCTTTATTAGTATTGCACTTCATTCAAGCTGTTAAAACTTGAATCTTCTTTGTGCCAACGAAAATTGAAATAAAATGTCAAGATCTAATAATTAGAATGCTTCTCTGTTAAAGAAACTGAAATGGACGATGTCATCGCTCTTTCCACATTATTTTTTAAACAACGCATAGCGACTGAAAAATTGTATTCCGGCACCGCTGGGATCGAACCCCAGAACTCTCGATAACTAGTCGAGTGCGTTCAAATTTACGCTACGGCGCCAACAATTCTCAGCGCCATGCGTGGTTTATCAGTCAGCATCTGACTACACGAATACGTATTGATGGTCTCAGCAACTGAGATGTCGTCATCTGGTGGCATTTAACGCAACAGCTATTTAATTGTAGCTGATAAATTCAAAGGGCGATAGAAATGGTTAATATATGTCAAATACGTGGAGATAATGTAAATGGACGATGTCATCGCTCTTTCCACATTATTTTTTAAACAACGCATAGCAACTGAAAAATTGGATCCCAGCGGTGCCGGAATACAATTTTTCAGTTGCTATGCGTTGTTTAAAAAATAATGTGGAAAGAGCGATGACATCGTCCATTTACATTATCTCCACGTATTTGACATATATTAACCATTTCTATCGCCCTTTGAATTTATCAGCTACAATTAAATAGCTGTTGCGTTAAATGCCACCAGATGACGACATCTCAGTTGCTGAGACCATCAATACGTATTTGTGTAGTCAGATGCTGACTGATAAACCACGCATGGCGCTGAGAATTGTTGGCGCCGTAGCGTAAATTTGAACGCACTCGACTAGTTATCGAGAGTTCTGGGGTTCGATCCCAGCGGTGCCGGAATACAATTTTTCAGTCGCTATGCGTTGTTTAAAAAATAATGTGGAAAGAGCGATGACATCTCCATTTACATTATCTCCACGTATTTGACATATATTAACCATTAAAGAAACTGAAAATTTATATGTGATTCTTCTATACTGTTGCCAAAGGGTGGATGAAGTGTGTATTGTATTTTAATTTATTTATTTTGCTTGTTTTTGCAGTTTTGTAAATAAGTGTGTTTACTATAATTCTATCAAAAATTGTTGGAGTACTTAAATTTATTTTGTTTCAACAATGGATGTGTAAGATCAAGATTTCTCCTTCATTTTTGAGATGTTTTATTTAATACAAACATTTCAGACCTCTTGACATTCATGAAAGAAAAGACCTTTTTCACACTTTCCTCTTCATTTTCAAATTTATATTATGAACTACTGAAGACAAGCCATGATGAACTTCAAGAGGCTTTACATGTAATGCATGAAAGAAATATTCATTCATTCCTCAGTTCCTTTTTTAAACAAAAATTTTGGAATTCTATGGGCAAGTCTAAGGAGTATTTTTATTTTGTTCCAAATTTTAACATGGTAATCTCCTAAGGTAAAAAAAATTGTCAAAAACACAAAATTTACCGTAAAGTGTATGATTGAGTAATTTAATATTGCAATCACAGCCATATATTCATTTTTAATGCATATGTTCTTGTTCCCAATTATTCATGCTAGCTTAGGTTGGGAGCAGCACCATAGGCTAGCAAGGAGCTAGAGGGAGGGAGCTCAGCCCTCTCTTTTGATGCAAGCAATCCCCTCCTTAAAAATGAATGTTGTAAAATTCTCTGAACTTTTATTTCCAGTGGCTTATGAAAATTACTTTTGTATTTCATTATAAGCTTAAATAGGGAAGAGTGTGGCAAAACGAGGTACCTTTTTGTATTTGGCTTGGTATGAAAAATCAGAAAGCAAAAAAAAATGCACTCACTGTCAGCAGTCTTCAGTGAACCTTGAACTATGAGAAAATGAGTTGAGTTGCTGAAAAAAATTGGGTTACGAAGAATAACATGTTTTATAGAAGAATGCAAAGTACCCAGTTTCGCCCTACCCGTCGAGTAAAACCGGGTACCCATTAGAAAGCATGTAAAACACCGGGCAATTACGAAATTTTCATTTAATTTCATTCAAATATTAAAATGTATTATTCTATTTGGTACAAACAATAGTCACAAATGAAATCGCCTTGCTTGCTCGACATTGCTGCAAGATTTATGGGCCCACGGTTTGCATGAAATACACTGAATCCAGCCCTCGGTTACACAGGCTTCATCTGTTTGCTCCTCTGAAGATGAGTCATCTTTCTTCTTCTTTTTCTTAGGCCTATTTGATTTTTTAACTGTAGGGTCTGAAAAATCTTTTTTTTTTTTTTTGCTCTATTGTTTTTCTGAGTTGAAATCTCCATGTGCAACTGATGTTTGTAGGAAGACGAAGTCACAATGGCAGTTTTTCCACTTCTGCCGTTATTTGTCCTTTGGAGTCTTGTTTCTTCTTGGGGAATGTGAATCAGCATGGTAGGGGAAATTGAAAATGTTGATGTTGACAGTTGGTCTGATTACCCTGATATGTTGATGGCTGGGCCTTGACACTCGTAGTTGTCGATGGCTGGGCCTCGTCGCTCGTAGTTGTCGACGACTGGGCTTCGACGCTCATAGTTGTTGACGGCTAGGCCTTGACATCTCCAGATGTCAGAGAAGAGGCAGAGAAGGCCTCATTAGCTTGGGTTTCCTGCTGCATAGGTCTCTGATGGAGCATAAAAATGATCAGGAAATGTGTCTCTGTTGAATGGGTGTATTCCTGTTTTTGCAAAACCACTCAACTCACAGCAATTTGCACTACAGCTGCTCTGGAAAAAACATCTCTGTGCAGTTTCGCTACTTGATATAAACTTACTGATCATACTGTGTGATTAATAAGCCATTTTTGTGACTCCTATTCATAATATGCCATCAAAGGAGCCATGAATGATACGTCGAGTGGCTGCAACCAATGCGTGCAATGTGGAGGGAAGCACAAGACCATGACATTGTTGTCTCGTGCAAACATGACTAGCTCCTGACTTTTGTTATAAAGATGCATGTTCAGCAAGAAGCAAAAGCACCAGCTTTTCAGGTGAGGGATGAGAAAACTCGATTAATTTCTTGTACCAAATGATGAAGCTTTCCTCTGAATCCACCCAGTAGCATGATAGACAACAAATGACCCGGGTGGAGCTTCGTCCATTAACATAGGGTTTTCTTTTTTTCTCGGGAAAACAAACATTGTGGACATGTAATTACCAGCAGCACTCATACATATCGCAGCAGTCATGAAAACTCCTATTTCACTGGAAGATAAAGAGCCAACTTGCTTTTTTCATGCAGTGCTAGAACTGTGGACGGCTTGTCTGGCACCGCCGTGATGCCCGTTTTGTCAACAGTATAAATGTCAGTTGGTGATATTTTGTATTTAGTATAAACAGACTCTAATAAATTGTAAAACCATTGCACAACAGTCCGGTTAAAGCTCTTCACATGTGCAAACAAAGTTTTTCCAGGATTCCTTAATGATAATTCCTTGTGCCTCCCAAGGAAACCATATAGCCAATCTTTCCCTGCTGTTTCCTTTTCTCTGTTAAATGTATGACGGATGTTGTTCCTTTCAGCTAATTGAATGGCGAGTTCGTGTACGTCTGTTAAAGTCAAGCCAAAACACCTTTCTTCCATTACCAGTATGTGACCCACAAGTTCCTTTTCTTGAGCCTCTAATAAGTACGGGATGCAATTCTCCACTTACCGAAACAGATGCTGTGTGTTGAAAAGATCCACAACGACTCAATTCTCACTCTAAAATTTATGTTGTTTTGACCAAAAACTTTCAACTTGTCTGAACAAATAAAACGCATCTGCCAGTGGCCACTGTCCACGTTAGAATGATGATGGGCTCAATGCACAAATAATATCTTAAGGCACCCACAGAAGGCAGCACCTATCACTCAAAAACAAGGGTACCTGGTTTTGCCCCACTCTCCCCTACTTTACCTTATTTGTTCGTGTGTTGCACTTTAAAAAAAAAGGAAAAAAAGAAAAATTGAAATGATCCAGCATGAGTGATGGATAACTCTAAAGAAATTACTTCTTGAGGTGAATCTATAGGAACCGCTGTACCAGTGGTTCTCAATCACATGGGTGCAAGGCTTTTTTGTGCTAAGGGGGTCAGGAAAGAAAGAAATCCGTTTCTTTTTTTCTTTGAGAAATGTAAAATTTGGAAGAACATATTATTAAAAAAAAAAAAAAAAATGCGGTGGAGGTTAGTTGCACAGAAAGCTGAAACTGTTCTTCACTTGGTAAGTGACTATGAGATACCAAACTGCTTTTAACATACTTTCAGAGTATTGATTGTCTATAAAGAAGAGTGGTTGTGGGTATGTTTTAGGTAAATGTATCAATCTATGTGCTTAAAAATGGTGCTAAAGGGTAATTCATATGTGAGAGAAAAAGAGCTTTCAACTTCTTCCTGTTCATTGTCATCAGTAGGGCTGATTTTGCAATGCTTGTGTGGTAAAAAAGAGATTTGTTGGTTGGAATCTGAGGGCTTTTGGTTTTTGAGGGGGAAGAGGGAGAAATTTGGCTGTTGACCATGGTAAGAAGAGGTTACCTCTGAGCACCAGCAAAGGAGGATGCACAATTTAAAGATGGAGAAGAAAAGTTGAACCAAAGAAGAGAAGTAGGAAGAAAGAAAGTATTAATGGCATCAGTAACTTCATGCATTATGTGGGCCCATGAAGGGGACCAAAATAGTAAAGTAAAAAAATAGTTGTTTCATGCTACTTGGCAGCTATTTTGCCTCCAGCGATAAGAAACCTGCAACTCAACCGTCGTGAAGTAATTTCAGTCAATGTGATTTGTTTTTGATATTTCAAGGTAGTTCAGGGTTTGTTTTTGTTTTTTCTTCTGTTTTTCATATTTTTTATTTTATTTTATTGTTTTTACTTTTTAGCCTGCAGAAGTTACAGTATTTGCTAGTGGAGTAAATTATCTAAGGGAGCAAACAAAAGAAAAAAGAAAAACTTGTATCTGTGCATGTGAAAAACTGTAGTTTGTGGTTGAATATAGAACCCCCGATGTTTCTTCGTCCACCCCTGGTTCTGGGGCCTCCCTACAGTCCTGTTTGGGAGACAAGATTAACGTGGGCAATTATTTGTTAAAAAGGGACTGGTATTGCCAAATCAAAAAAATATTCTGTTTTTTTATTATATGCAGTTGTTAAGTTCATGTACTATTAATCTGCAGTTCTATTTGCAGTTATTCTTGACTGATAACTGTAAAAATTATTTATATTAATCATCAAAACTTCTGCTACTGTATTGGACACAGCTGTCTTAAAAAAAAGTTTATTAAGGACTACATAAATCAAACCTTCAGTCATTTACTACAGCGTATATTAAAACAAAGTAATACAAATGCTGCACCAATCCATCTTCATATCTCATTTTCTTGTAAGGATTCTTCTTAAGGTTAGATTTAGACTTGATTTTCTCAGTCTGAACAGACCTTCATGTCAGGTAGGAGAGTGGAATAGACACAGAGAGGTGGGCTAGAGCACTCTGATAGGTAATTCATGAGACAATTGCATCATGGCAGGCTGCAGCAAAAGGGTTATGTAGATTATGACCTTATTTTCAACAGGGAGTTCTTACAGTGTATCCATTACCTTAATGCAGTGGCAGACTGGGACAAAAAGGCCCAGGGTGCTGCTTTACTACTAGAGGCCCAGTCTATATACACTATATTGATAAAAGTCACCGGACACCCCTTCAAAAGCAAATGAACAGATCCGCTGCATTATTAAGATGCATGGTACAGCAGCAAATGGTGTAAAAACAAGCCTGCAGCTGACCGTGATCATATTGCACTGTGAGGTTGAGTAAAAATGTCACGGCGGAAATCTAACTTTGAGAAAGGGAAGATTGTTGGGTGTTATATTAGTGGGTTGTTCGTAAGAGAAACCGAGAGGTGTTTAAATATACCCAGGTCATCTGTTTTGGATGTACTGAATAAGTGAAAGACACATGGCGTGCCTGAAGCAGCAAAATATACTGGTAGACCAAAGAAAAACAGTGATAGAGGACGTCGAAGCCTCAGGAGAGTCGTTACAGCTAATCGACGGAGTACTGCCCAAAACCTCAGTGTACATGTGAGTAAAAATACTAGAACCTTGGTATGTACACGTACCATTCACAGAGAACTTCATTCCATGGGTTACCATGGTCGTGTGGCTGCTCATAATCCTTTCGTCTCCACTCAGAATGCTACTCGTCTTTTAGCATGGTGTAAAGGACATTTATTGTAGACCGTAAATTAATGGAAACTGGTCCTATGGACTGATGAATCCAGATACACGATCCATCAGTGTGATGGCCATGTGTGGGTATGGCGACATCTGGGGGAACGCTATTTACCACAGTGTACTGTTCCTACAGTCAAGTTTGGAGCTTGCAGTGTACTCGTGTGGGGGTGTTTTTCGTGGTGTGGTCCCGGCCCATTGGTTATCATGAGCAAACCTGTTAACCAGCACGTCTGCCTCGATATTCTGGACAATTATACTCTACCTACTTTGTAGCAATACTATGGAACCAAGCCTTGTTGTTACCAGCAGGACAATGTACCGAGCCATAAAGCAAGGACTGTTACAGCGTGGTGTGATGATAAATCCGTATCATATGTGGACTGGCCGGCACAGAGCCCTGATCTTAATCCCATAGAGCACCTATGGGATGAATTAGAGCGCTGCATAAGGAGTTCAGAACCAAGACGTGCTACTAAGCAACAGTTAGCGGCAGTGTTATGTGCTGAATGGAAGCACATACCTATCGCTGTGTTCCAAAACCTTGTCGAAAGCATGTCTCGAAGGGTCAGTGCATGCATTAAGGCCAAAAGTGGACTGACACTGTACTGATGTATGTCAATAAATGCTATGTTGGCTTTCTCTTGTAGGTGTCCGGTGACTTTTGTCAATATAGTGTATATATATGTCTGTGTGTGTGCGTTTGCTGAAATGCAAAAGATTAGTAATACACATGAATATGAGGGTTCCCTTTGAAGTCGACGCTGTACATATCCTTGTCCCTAATCCCTTGGAATGTTGGCAGAATGTAAGTCAGAACAAGAATACCGGAACACGGGGTGACATCTCACCAGGAACCTTGACGTCTGCTCATGATGTAACTTGAGATGGGAGTTTTAGTGAGCTGTCAGAGTTATTATTTATGCCTTATGTGGTGTTTGCAGTCTCAGATAGTCATTCCATCTGTTCCTGGCATATTCGTCATTTAATTTTACTTGGACTTTATGAATTACATTGGGAATTAAATAACCTTCTAAGCTAATGTAAGAATGTTTTTTCAGTGGGCTTTTCCATTTTGAAAACTGATTGGACTGTATTCTTTGGGGATGTGGAGGTAAAAGTGGGGGAAACAAGGAGAAAGAGAGGTAATCAAGGTTGAGAGGAGTTATATTTCCCACAAGAGTTGCGAGTGAAATGACAAGATACAAGGGAGATAGATGGACGGTCCCGAGATGCAGGGGAAATGGACTCATACATAGTGCATATGCACCTAGCAGTGGAGGAGACAGAAATATGCCAATTATTTTGGCCAATTTGAGTTGCTGTGTGCTTTTTCAATTTTCAAGTTGTTGTTTTTTTGGACATGTTTTTTTACTTAGGACTCGTGGACTTAAAGGACCAGGTTGTGATTGCACCCTTGCATTCCAGGCTAGTCAACACCTGCCTTAATGTGCAGTCTGAGGTATGGTGGGTATTTAGGGCTACAGCAGCAGATTTTGAACTTGCCACCATCAAGTTGATAGGTGTCTACTCTAATTACAAGGTGACCTATGGGCATACAAATCCTCGGTTGCTCTTGTTCGTCTTTGTGCACATTATTCTCATCAATAAATGATCACAAAGTTTTGCTTCACAAGCAATTGGATAGTTCTGTTGGTGTTTAATTCTTCTGAAATCGTTCTAACAATAAGATGAGAAGACAAGCATTTTTTACTAAGTTCCTCACTTTTTCCACTTTGTCATCTGTCTGTCTTTGGCCATCCAGAATGGCTGTCAACTGTACTTTTCTTCTTCTGTCTGACAACCATTGACACAAATCAAACACGAGTGCTCTTAACAACAGTCCATCCCCATAGGCTTCTTTTAACATTTTGAAGACTTCTGATGGCTTCTTTTTAAGTTTCACCAAAAATTTAATGTTTATTCTTTGTTCAAAATATTTGTCATCTGTTTTCATGATGAGCAATAGGAACACTGCCATCAAAAATGTTTCCCAAGTCTGCATGCATATATTTTTCAAAAAGATTCTGCCGTAGGATAAAACTCATACATGAACCAACAGATGAGAGTATGAGTCATCCATCATTTATGGATCTGGTTCTCACACTGTATCAATCTTGCACAATCATACATCTTGGGGGTGACGGCGATGATAGTGCAGTGACTTTTGAGGGAACTAGCACGACCCCTTAGTGATGTCACTTTACAGTTTCAGTGTTCACTCCTATATTAATTGCTTATTTAATTGAACTAAATGTACTATATGCTTATTTAATTGAACTAAATGTACTATACTTGATTGTAAATGCTAGTCAAGTTTCAAATGATGTGCTCACATCTGTTGAAGTATGTACCTTACTGTTATAATGTCCTCTTTAATAGTTTTATCAAGGCTGAATCTTTTGTTTTGAATATTCTGTTATAGGGTGCCATCTGTGACTTCTGTGAAGCTTGGGTATGCCACGGTCGTAAGTGTCTCACTTCACATGCATGTACATGTCCTCTTCAAACTGCTGCTTGCATAGAATGCCAGAGAACTGTCTGGGATCATGGTAAACGATGTTTTTTTGTGTTCATTTTGTAATATATAAAAGTTCTTGAAATCTGATTAACATTGAAATTTTTGGTGGTTCTGTCTGTACCAGTAGAATTTTAATATTAGAGGTACCCAATGAAACGAAACTTCCAAAGCATGAAAACCAACCCATTCTTTATGGAAAATGAATTCTTCAAGCAGCTTTAAAAAAAAGATGGAGGTTCAGTTGGTTGATTTCACCTTGATAGAAACCTGCCAATACTCTGTTGACATACTTCATTATCAGCACAGAGGACATATTTTTGCTGTTTGCCATGTAGCCACCTCTTCAGAAAAATTGAATATTACATTGCCTTGAAGCAGACTTCGGATCTGCATCTCCCGATTTCTGTTTGCGCATGTTGCCATTGCACCACCAAGGACAATGAAGTTCCAAGCAACTGAAGCTGTGCAAAATAGGTTTAGAACTTGGTATAATTGATGGCATGACTATTCCTAGACTTAATGCATTACAAATATCTCCAAATTATTGGGGGGGGGGGGGGGTCTAAGGAATAAAAGGAAATAAATGTCAAATTTTTGGGTAGCACCCCTGCCCTTCCTCAGGACTACAGTTATAATAGGTGTTGCCATTCATGAGATAAATTCCAACCTTTCAAATCATTTAATGTTGTACTTCTTCTCTCTATTTCCAGTCCTTTTGACCTGGCAAACATGGTTATACAAGAAACCTACCAACAATAATAAAATGCTAGGCTATCTGTCAAATCATCCAAATTACATAAAAACAAATGTGGCTATTCAGTTTTTGGAAAAAATAAATGTTCCAAATTTTTCAGAATTGTTAAGAAGTGCAGTGATGGAAAGTTTGCACCGAACTGCGCCAATTTCATTATCTTGCGCCAAACTGCTACAAATTACGAAAAAAAAATTATTTTTGCGCCCAACTGCGCTGAAACAGCAATCCACAGCAAAAATTGTCGAGCTAAAAAATGTTTTCACAGCAAAAAATGCCATTTTAAACGTCAAATCGAATGATGCTTTTTTAAGGTCTACACATAATTTGGTGAAAACAATGCTTAATCAACACCGCCAATCCCAAATTTCGGATTGTTTTTAACCTACCTTCTAATTCGTTGTTTTTTTCAGCAAAAGTGATGGAAAAACAGCGATTTTTGCAATGTAGGAAATTAAATTGTTTTTGCTTATGTAGGAGGAGTTTTGTTGTAATCACGTGGTATGTAGGAGAAACGATGCTGTACGTTATGAAATCCTGATGAAGATTGTTTACTGATAGTTTGGTGATCTTTCGGAGTGCTGTGCAATTGAGATTGTTTATATGTCGTTCCCTGCTCTTTGGGATAGCGCAGTTATTTCGTTCCGGGCAAGGTGCGCGATTACGTAAATACAGCGTAAGGTCGGTCATTAGATTAGCTATTTGGTTGACGCGGAGGACGACTGAAAATGGCTCTCCCGTGGCAGGATACAATGGTTCTGTTTCTAAAGGATTCATAGGTATTTAGAGATGCCAACTTTTATGGAATTTCACTCCATCTTATGGTTTTGCGGAAGTCACCCGAAAAAATACGGAAAAGCCCTCGCAAGATCCCTGCACGCAATTTCTATTTTTATTTTTTTTACCGTCTTTTGGTTGAAAAAACACACTTTACAGATAGTCCCTTATGCGCCTTCGATGTTCTGACTTCCCCCGCCAACGGACGCGGAGTTTGTCATGTAATTCCCCATACAGCCATTTGAGAGTACTGTGCGCAAAAGTCGAGAGGGAACTCAGCTCAGTGCCTTTTGCCAACTCTTTACATTGATTGCATGTGGCTTTGTGCTTGTGAAAATTTCGGTGCAGATGTTATTTGAATGGAAAGGGTTAATTTAGATTAAAACGAAACAAAACGTAGCAGTGAAACAGCTATGACAACAAAAAGAACGAAGTCAGATAAAACTTATCTTCAAGTGTATCGCGGTATGTATAGTAAAGAATGGCCTTTTCATGAAGCATCTAAAGTTTTGTTGAATCACGTTTTATAAGCCTTGTGGCTGCGATTTTAGCCTGTCGCAAGGCGGCCGCGATGATTGTAGCATACATGAGATTCTTCTGCGTATTCGCGGAATTCCGGGGGGGGGGTCGGCATCGTTTGGGTCGTTCTCGAGATCGATGCAAAACTGACGAGAAATTTTGGGGATATTAGTTGGAGGAGGGATTCATTTGCCATCAGGAAGCGATATTTCATCTTTTAAAACTTTCAGAAAAGGAAGTTAAACGGAAATAAGGCTTTCCCCGTTATCGTAATGCCCTTTTCTACCAATGTTTCTTCTGCCCAGTATTGTTAAGTATAATTTTATTCCATAAACAGTTGTTTTTCTGCTTGGAAATGGAGGAAATTTTTCTGAAAAACGCAAGTTAGATGGCGCGGAAATTTCCTCTAATCTTCAGGCATGAGATTTTTCGGCAGATTCAAGGTATTTTGGCGCGTTTCATCATCATTTGTGTGGTTCTCGAGATCGATACATAACTGAACAGAATTTGGGGGAAGGTCGTTTTCCATCGGTGGACGAAAGTACGACTTTCGAAATCGGAAATTAGAATGGAGTGAAGGTTTCTCCGTAATATTACTTTTTTTTTTCTTGCTATATACTTTTTCTCAGTGTTGTTGTTTAATATAATTTTTATTGAATGGATGTGTATTTCAGCTTGAAAATGTACGAAAAATTTCTGAAAATGGGAGTCAGAAAGTGCGAAGACCCCCCCCTTCGCGAAATGCTTCTTTATTTACACTGTTTTGGCAAGCATTTTGATTTTTTACCCAGTTAAAAAATTCAGCTTTTTTCTTTGTCAGTCTCATGCATGTTGTAGGCGTCATGCAGAGAACAAGAAGCACAAAGATCATGTCAAAAGATTAAATGGAGGTGTGAGTAAAATTAATGTAACCAAAATACTTCTGACAGCTTATAAAGAATCGTGGAAAAAATATCAAGAGCAGTTTAGTGCTGGAAAAATGCAGCAAAACAAGCAAAAAAAGAGAAGAAATTGAATGTTCACAAGGTGATTTGAAATGGGAAGAAGCTGAACATTTGCAGCAGTTGGATTCCCTCATAAAATGTTAAACAATGCTGAGATGAACATTGAATGTGGCATAAAAAAAGACATGAGTGCAATAGAAAGTGGACAGATACTATTAAAAGAAGCAAAACAAAACATTGCTAACTATCTTAAAAAATTAGAAAAGAATAGAAGTGAGCAATTAAATATTGAAAAAAGCAGCAAATAATTAAACATTTTTTGTAAAATAAATGATTAATAATATAATCCTGCTATGGTTAAAAAAATTTTGATCTATTTGAAAACTAAAGTGTTTGCATATGTGTGTGTGTATTTCAATGCAAGATGTTTTAAATTTGAGTAGGGTGCATCTATTTTCAAAACATTTTTTGCTTAAGAGTTTGTTCTATCTACTAATATTTTACCTGCTCTAAAAAATGTTTTCTTACACCAAAAATGTATTTTATCTGCTCCAAAAATACATTTTGCTGCTCCAAAAATGTATTTTACCTGCTCCAAAAATGTATTTTACCTGCTCTAAAAATATATTTTACCTGCTCTAAAAATATATTTTACCTGCTCCAGAAATGCATTTTGCTGCTCCAAAAATGTATTTTATCTGCTCCAAAAATGATTTTGCAACTTTCCATCACTGGAAGTGCTGAAAAGCAGGAATTGAGAAAAGTTTTGGAAGAAAATAAGTACCCTTCTCTACTAGTGAACAAAATTCTCTTTGAAAAAAAGAGAATCAGAAGTCAGAAACTAAGTTTCGGTTTACTAGAAAAATTACTTACCATAATGGATTGTTTGAAAAACTTCAGATGATCAGTGAGAAGTTTCTAGTCAGACTGGCTCCAAGATTACAAAATAAAATTAGTAACTACCTTCCAAAATTAAAGTAAAAAGAAGAAAACATCCTTTTACAGGAAGGTTTAGTCTACAACAGAAAATGTGAGAGTGGTCTCAGCTATGTGGGAGAAACAGGCAAACAGCTTAAAACCAGATTGGCAGAACATAAAGCTGCAATTAAAAATGTGACAAACAAAACAGGTTTGCACTGACATGTTCAAATTACATGACATAAAGTGCTTTGGAGCAATGTAGAAGTTCTAATACATCAACAGCATTTTTTCAAAAGAAAGTTGTCAGCAGGCTTGGAAATAGAGAGAAGAAAAGGTACAACATTAAATTATTTGAAAGGTCAGAATTTATTTCACAAATGGCAACACCTACGATAACTGTAGTCCTGAGGAAGGGTAGGGGTGCTACCCAAAAATTTTACATATTATTTCCTTTTATTCCTTAAAACCCCCGTAGTTGGGAGATATTTTGTAACGCACGGTTTGGAAGTCCAAATTGCATTAAGATTTGCAACAGTCAAAGCAATTCGATGCTTCCTCATAGTGCCAATGACGATTTTTCAAATTAAATGAAATACAGTCGTGCTAGAAACGTCTAAATTAAATGAAACACTACCGTCTTAGGCACGATAATAATGTTGCTTTAATCATATCCAAGCAGTTATCACTGACTGTCACATACACCCAAATGCACAGAATAAAATGATGACTTTAAAAAAATAGTCAGTAAAACCACTATATACAATTCAATAAAACACTTCAACCATTAGCACTTTCAGCTGTACTGTACAGCCTTCATCAGATGGATTTCAAAAACAATGTGCAAACTTTTTGCAAATACATCACAAGTTATATATACAATCAAGGAGAGTTAAAAGTCTCGCTCATGCGCAATGTTCTAAGCCACCCCGGTGCCAGATTTTTAAACTCATGTTGATTAGAGTCCAGAGCGAATTTCCATGGGTTGAAAACTGTAGCTGGATATTCATCATTACAACAATAACTTGAAAACCCATAAATGACCAAACTTTCACATATTAGTAATTGACTTTTAGTGTGAGGGGTAGCCAAAATATCAACTTCCTCCCAAGAAGGGTAATAATCACCATCTTTACACAATCTTGATAGGGCTGTAGATGAAGATTGAGTTTTTACACTATATTTATGTTCAGCTAGGCGAAAGCACAAAGCTCTCGACGTGGATCCCACATACATGGGTTGAGCACAGCTTCCAACTCTTGGCAGTAACCTAATTAAATAAACTCCACATCTGTTCAGTTTCTCAATGTCGTCTCGATCTCTTCTAATGCATGTAAAAATGTTCTTAGTTGATTCACCAAAGCTTAACCCCAATTTTTTACAGATAGTACGAAGAGGATTTGTAACTGTTGGAAAATACGGAATCGAACCCACATACTTAATAGTTCTTAGTAAGTGCTGTAGTGTTGACATATTTTTAATTTCCTGCCATCTGATTAGCTTATTTACTAGGTGGACAGGGTAATCAAACGAAAAAGCCAACGTCTTAATGTAACTCAATTCCCTGTTCCGCTCTTTCAACGTAGAAGAATGTGTGAAAGCTCTCCCAATGTAAGTCTTCAAAGCTGACAGTTTTTGAGAATATGGGTGAAACAAACTAAATGGAACTAGAACTGGGGTACTGCTCGGTTTATGATAGACAGAGAAAGAAATATTGTTTGAAAACTGATTTCTCGTTAGCAAGAGGTCCAAAAAAGGTAACTGAAAATTAACCTACAGCTCAGTGGTAAATTTAATGGTAGGTGGGTATTGTGAAGAGAATACCCCAGCCAGTTCCAAGAGTGAATCTACATCGGATGGCCAAATCACTAACACATCATCCACATACCGCTTGAATAAAAGAGGCGAAACTGTAAGCTTTGGCAAGACAAATTTTTATTGCAAACCCTCAAGAGACTTGAGGGTTTGCAATAAAAATTCAGCAAATATTCCTGACAGTTGTGATACAACAGGTGCACCATCTAACTGTTTATAAGTGATACCAGAGAAAGGAAAACATGTATGATTAAAAACAAGATTAAGGGCAGCAATAATCCCTTGAATTTCTTCGACCGATTATGTCGAATGAGAGTGAAGGGTAGATGAAATTATTGAAATTACTGTTTTCAAAGGCACATTCGGGAAGAGTGAAACAACATCAAACAATGCTAAGATAAAAGGAACTGTAGACTGAAAAGAATGTAATATAGAAATTAATTCTAGAGAACATTTTAACTCTGTAGAAGTTGAAGAGACAAACGGTGTCAAAATTTTGGCCAAATCTTGTTCCAATAAGCGTGTTGGTGAACAATAAGAAGAAAGAAGTGGACGCATTGGATAGTTAGTCTTATGCATTTTAATCTGGCCAAATAAACATGGTACCCTTGCCCACATAGGTAGATATAAAAAATAATTTAAAGACGATGGCAATACATGTGAAGTCTTTAATCACCTCAATAAAGCAATAGATGCATTAGTTGGATCTGATGAACACGTAGAATGCAGAATGTCTTCAATAGCTTGTAACATTTCTGTTACAAAGTCATTATAGTTCATAATAACTATCTGTGCTGATTTATCAGCTTTAACCACTGCCAAATTAGGATTCTTTTTTAACAGATAGAGTTATTTTTTCTCTTCAATGTCATTATTAGCAAAATCTATATTGTTATTAAACCTGCATAATTTCTTTGCTAAAATTGTTTGAGTCTCTTCTTTGAGCAGTTTAGGTAAAGCTGCCACAATAGTTTCAGTTTGGGTTGGGGGATCAAATTAATGGCCCCAACATGGCTAGGTGGATACGCATACTTGGGACCCTTCTGTAATGCTATACATTGACTTTAAGATAAGGCCACGTCACTCAAATTAATAAAAGCTGGACTTACCCTGGATTGTCTTGGCTTAACATGCGAACTAGGTCTATGCATAACTTCATCTGCCACTAGGTTTTGCAGCTTCTGTAAATGTTTACGTTGCAAAAACTCATACACTGACTCTGCAATTGCCGTTGATACAGTCATTACTCGGTCAAATAAAATGGGATGTAAGACCGACGCCATCGCCTGGTAAGTTTTATAAGTATTACGGTGTGTTGCAACACTGCTCGTTTTGTCCGAATAATACTAGAAAGCCTTTTAACCTCAGCAGTTCAAAGAATTCAAAAATCCTTTGGGGTGAAAGATGCCTGGTGGATTTGCAGGAATTTCGGCATAACATTTAAGTCCCTGCAATTAAGAAAATATTGCAGATGAGTGAGCTCCGTAGAAAGCTTGCGATGCAGTTTACAATACGAGTTCGACACTGCCAAATTCATGATGAAAAAGTAAAACCTTTATGCAGTATGTAACTCATTAAATGAAATACAGTCACGCTAGAAATGTCTAAATAAAATGAAACACTACCATCTTAGGCACGATAATAATGTTGCTTTAATCATATCTAAACAGTTATCACTGACTGTCACACACGCCCAAATGCAGAGAATAAAATGATGATTTTAAAAATATTCAGTAAAACCACTATATACAATTCAATAAAACACTTAAACCATTAGCACTTTCTGCTGTACTGTACAGCCTTCATCAGATGGATTTTAAAAGCAATGTGCAAACAGTTTGCAAATACATCACAAGTTATATGTACAATGAAGGAGAGTTAAAAGTGTGTCTCATGCGCAATGTTCTAAGCCGCCCCAGTGCCAGATTTTTAAACTCATGTATGTGGATCCACGTCGAGAGCTTGCACTTTTGCCTAGCTGAACATAAATATAGTGTAAAAACTCAATCTTCATCTACAGCCCTATCAAGATTGTGTAAAGATGGTGCTTATTACCCTTCTTGCGAGGAAGTTGATACTTTGGCTACCCCTCGCACTAAAAGTCAATTACTGTTATGTGAATGCAGATGTTTTTTTAAATATTAGTCAACGTCTCTATGTCTTCACACTTCATTCTTGGATATTCCTTCAGGAATGCCCAAACAGTGTTAACAATATGCTCCATATCAACACTTTCAGGTCGACCAAGAGCGAGTTCTGCTGACAAACGCCCTTTTTTGAAATCATGGTGCCATCTAAAAATCGTTGACCCACCTAAACATTTATCTTTGTAAGCTTTTTTCATTAAATCAACTGTTTCTGTAGCCGTTCTACCTAAAAGATAGCAAAATTTTATTGTGCAATGCATTTTCCTTCAATTCTGAATCACTCACCTCTATAGCTGTATGACGAAATACAGACGTACCTTAAACAACTGTGCAATAGCAAAACCAGAATCACCTGCCAAGGGTAATAACTGTTGCCACTGATACTTCCTAAATTCAGTTATTCATCTGCATGCTTATATTCCCCCTTTGCATTGTTGCCAACTTGGAAAAAAATTACTCGTAGTTTTTATGGAACAGCCTTTGTAGATCATGTCATCCTTGAATTGCTATGGATTGGGACAATCAGCAGATCTTGTCATCATCAAATTGCTACAGATTGTGACAATCAGCAGATCTTGTCATCCTCAAATTGCTACAGATTGGGACGATCAGCAGATCCCATCATCTTCGAATTACTACAGATTGGGACGATCAGCAGATCCCATCATCCTTGAATTACTACAGATTGGAATGATCGATGGATTCACCAAATGGTTATCTGTACCAGAAATTCAAGTGTCCAGAAGATATCTGGGGACAAAATGACTGATGCAGTACCATTGGTATCTGCCAAGACATGTGTGAAGCTGGTGTGCAAAAGAGGTGCTTTCTGTTTTACATAGTGTTCAATAAAAGCCGCAGGCATGCCATATTGTAGCAGTGCAACAAACAAGCTGGGTGGCATGATCAATGGCAAAATATATTCAGTGATGAAACGTGGGACACACTAATATGCTCATTTATATATGGTGACTTACTGCCAAAAGACCTACCACGTCATGTATCTTTAAGCATCATGGAATGCCCACTGTTGATATCCTGATGTGGGGCACCATCTCTCACAACAGTTAGTCATCTATCCTGGTCATCACTTTAATGCCCGACCTCATGCCACACATATTGCTGAGCAGATTCTGTAAGCTGTTCCTATGTTACCATAGCAAACTTGGACGTTGAATTTATTGCTGGTTGAGCATATGGTCATTCCATGTGAAATCAACCAAGGGACCTTGATGCCTCAGATTTCAATGATTTTTGGTTTATATTGGGTTGTCGGAAAAGTCATGACGTATTTTAGCCATGTTTTGCAAAGGTCATTTATTGATAGAAAGAACAAAGATCAATCAATGATATAATGCCCGTTTTGTTCGATAACCTTTTCCAATTTTTCAGTGAGCTGCAGAATGCCTCGTTCATAGAAGGACCTGTCTTTCGTGGCGAAAAACTGTACAAGGGGATGATTTACAGCCTCATCTGAATTGAACGTTATACCACGCAAGGACTGTTGAAGAGAGCGAAACAAGTGCAAGTCTGATGGCGCAAGGTTAGGCGCGTATGCTGGGTGTGGCAACACATCCCACCAGGCTCCAATAATTTTTGGCAGGTGATCAAACTTGTGTGTGGTCTTCCGTTGTCATGATGGAAAACACCACCTTTACGATGAACGAGCTCTGGACATTTCTGGATGATGAATTTGTTCAAACTGTCCAATTGCCAACAGTACACATTCGAATTGATTGTTTGGTTCCGTGGTAGGAGCTCGAAAAACACGACACCTTTAAAATCCCACCACACTGAGACCAGAAACTTCCGCTGACGAATGTCTGCTTTGGATGTCGTTTGAGGCGAAGCAGCATGTCAGGATCAAGACTGTTTGTGCAGCACATTGTTGTACATAATCCACTTTTCGTCACCAGTTATCAGTCACTTCAAAAAGGATCGTTTTCCTCACGTTTAATTAGCATATCGCAGATGTTTATACGCGCCGTCAATTGAGCTTCTTTGAGTTCATGAGGAACCCACACATCGAGCTTGCTTACTTATCCCAGCTTCCTCAGGTGGTCATGAACCCTTGAATGATGGATGTGCAATGTGTCTGCAATCTCTCGTGTCGTGTAACATGGGTTTGACTCGATCAATGCCTTGATTTGGTCGTCATCAACCTCGGTTGGCCTCCCGAACCGAGGAGCATCGTTGAGGTCAAAATCACCAGCACAGAATTTTGTGAACCACCGCTGGCACTGACGTTCTTGTAGAGCATTATCACCGTACACCAAACAAAGATCTCCGCTCTTTCCACGTTTATAAGTGAGTCACAGAAAAATTCTCATTGGCCGCCACCGGGAGTCGAACCCAGGGTCTTTCAGTTACGCGCCGGATATGCTCCCGCTACACCACAGCGGCCCCGAATTCCTCCAGACTCACACGCGCTAACTGCCAAGCCAATTTGGCAGGTTGCTACTTGGAGCCCCGCACAGTGCTGGGGATTCGCCAAAGATGGTAAGCAGCAACTGAAGAAATAATTAGAAGGCGAATGAATAATTAATACAGACATTTAACGTGGACCAGGGGCATCAAACAAAGATCTTCACTCTTTCCACGTTTATAAGTGAGTCACAGAACAATTCTCATTGGCCGTCACCGGGAGTCGAACCCAGGGTCTTCCAGTTACGCTCCGGATATGCTTCCGCTACACCACAGCGGCCTCGAATTCCTCCAGACTCACACACGCTAACTGCCAAGCCAATTTGGCAGGTTGCTTCTTGGAGCCCCGCACAATGCTGGGGATTCACCAAAGATGGTAAGCAGCAACTGAAGAAATAATTAGAAGGCGAATGAATAATTAATACAGACATTTAACGTGGACCAGGGGCATCAAACAAAGATCTTCGCTCTTTCCACGTTTATAAGTGAGTCACAGAACAATTCTCATTGGCCGTCACCGGGAGTCGAACCCAGGGTCTTCCAGTTACGCTCCGGATATGCTTCCGCTACACCACAGCGGCCTCGAATTCCTCCAGACTCACACACGCTAACTGCCAAGCCAATTTGGCAGGTTGCTTCTTGGAGCCCCGCACAATGCTGGGGATTCACCAAAGATGGTAAGCAGCAACTGAAGAAATAATTAGAAGGCGAATTAATCATTAATACAGACATTTAACGTGGACCAGGGACATCAAACAAAGATCTTCGCTCTTTCCAC
This sequence comes from Macrothele yani, assembly GCA_039090855.1. Taxonomy (NCBI): domain Eukaryota; kingdom Metazoa; phylum Arthropoda; class Arachnida; order Araneae; family Macrothelidae; genus Macrothele; species Macrothele yani. Next base: position 138,455,553 of record CM077024.1, on the reverse strand, counting down.
ATTTATAACGCAACTTTTCACAAGCTTGACTTTACACAACTTTTCACAAGCTTGATGCGCGTTCTTCCCTTTACGGAAGTAAAACAGTAAAATATGGCGAAAATGCACAGTTTAGTCTTCCATCTTCAACTTGATGTCAAATCTCTGCAAATCAATTAAATCGCTCACTATTCCTTTTAGACTGCAGCTAGAACTGTCACCTGTCCGAATGCCATAGCGATAACAGAGCTGTACATGTCGCCATGGGGGGCCAAAATACGTCATGACTTTTCCGTCGACAACCCAATAGTTTGTACCTATGGAGTATATGAAAAATCTAAATTTTCAGAATTTTTGGTCAGCAGTTTTTTTTTTTAATTTCTGATACATATTAAGTGCAATATATTGCTGTATTAAAGTATCCTTATACACTATATTTATGCGGTATAATATATATATCATGAGTACTGCAGAAGAAGCATAGGAGTCGTTTGTGTGCTGGAGAAATGCGTTAGTTACGTGGGGTCTGTGGCAAGACACGATCTGATTGTGTGAGAAATGAAGATGTATTGCAGTTGTGTGATGTAAAGCAAAATGTTGTTAGCAAGGTGGAGACCAATATGCTTCGGTGGTTTGGCCATGTTGAAAGAATGAGTGATGAAATGCTTACTAAGAAAATATTTTCAACCCAAGTGGCAGGAAGGAAAGGCAGAGGAAGGCCAAGGAAGACATGGGTGGATCAGATTCAGGAGTGTCTGCATGAGAAAAAGATTATGAGTATGAAGTATAAAAGATCTTGTGTACGGCGTGTAATGGATATCAGTGAAGCACGAGTTGTACGTCAAGATCGCTGTAAATGGCGAAGTTTGATACGACAACAATAAGCAAAAATATCTGGAAGTTCGTATTTCTTTTTGGAGCTAACCTCTGAATCTCAGAGAACAGCTTAGTGATATGTATGTATGTATGTATGTATGTATGTATGTATATAAATATCATCAGAGTCGCAGAATATAGACGTACGCCGTACGCGGATAGTTTCCAAATTATTAGCAGATTTTGCTGATAGTTTTTGCTTGTAGATTAAAAAAATAAAACTGTTATTTACAGCAATTAAAACACTTACTCAAGACTTTACTCAGATTAATATATTTACTTCTATCGCAACGTGAGAATGTTCAACTATTTCTCACATCTTCCGATAGTGAGTTCTTTTGTTTTTACAGACCTTTCTGGCCTCTTGATTTTATCAAGGCCTGTTCTCAATATATAGGAACTGTAACAAAAGTTTCGTTTACACAGAAAGACTTTAAATTCTATTGCCAGGTTCATCTTGCAGTTGCCAGTTATTAAATTAAAATATTTCCCTTATGTGTTTTATAAGTCTACTATTTTTGAATTAAGTTGTTGAAAATGCTATTTATAATTTTTGAAAGTTCATTAACGGAACTGCTTTTCTAGATATAAAAACTTCCTTTAATTAGTCTCTTGTTTTTATGAGGTTCATAGTCCAATATTTTAAAGTTTTGGCCTTAAGGTCCATTTCACACACATTTCTGTTCACTCAGTCATAATGTACTTTTGTCCTCTCTGGAATCTGTAATGTTCTAATAATTATTTATTGTTATATTAATTTTTCTTTAAATTATCTTATTCTACTGTTATCATGATTCGCGGGTTTACAGCAAGTTTTCTGTTCCAATGGTTGCGTACGCAGATACATTTTAATTTTTATACAATTATGTATATCATACATATATATATATTATATCATTTTTATATCTGATTTGCAAAAACAGCAAAAAAGGCCAAATTTTGCAAGAATGCCATTCACAGAAAAAAATAATAATAATTAGTCTGCAGGTAGTGATGCTAGAGAGCTTATCTATAGCCCTTTTTACAGCTTCTTTTATGGGCTTTGATTTGATATGCAACACAAACCACTTTGGAGCATAAAAAAATTTTTAACAAATTTCTCATCACTACATGGCAGCTATTCTAATAATGAACAGATACATATAGCAAATGTTATAATTTTAAAATAAAAATTTATTACCTGATAGGCTAAATCATCTGGGTGAAGTTGTTCAAAATGAAGCAGAGTGGCAGTAAAACGTTTTAAAACTCAAAACATGTTTCAGTTTTTATTTGCTCTTATACTGTACTATTTACACAATTCATATCATTTATAGTCATGCATGCAGTAGCAAAAAATATTTACAGTAAGTAATTATTTGCTAATAAGTCTCCTGTTTTACAAGTTACAGGTTTTCAAATTCTATGTTCTTTCTTTTAAATAAGTTGATGTGAATCTACTTTGCTTGTAACTGTTTCTCTAAAATAGCTGTTGAAGCTGACATTTCTTCCTGTGTAAGTGTGTGAATTGTTCCTGTTGCTGTGCAGGGATATACTTTTCTCAAGAGAGTGTCAGCCGAAACATCCAGAATATCAAATCAAGCTTTGGGGCAGCTGGTCCTTTAGGGTGAAGAAAGCTAACTTTGTAATCATTTGATTCATCAGCTTTAGCAAAAATACAAGCAAGCCACCAAGAACAATCATAAACAACTGTGATGAATCCAGGCTCAACTTCTTGAAACTCAGTTGTGCTTTCTGAAGTTACAGGTGCCTCTATGGATTCTCAAATACTGAAAGAATATGGTTTTGTCACCATTTGTGAGTCAGACAGTGGGATGACTGCATGAATCTTGTGTGTTGCATATACTGTTTGTGACTCATCAAAACATGAAAAAAGTCTTTTCTCATTTTTGTTGTACTCTTCATTTGTGCAGTACATGAAAATTATGCCTGGTATGTTTTCTTTTACAAAATCATAATGCTGTCGAGGAGTCGTTATGTGGTCTTCATATGATCTTTGCAATAGCAGCATCTAACAGGAAGTGACATTACAAGTGTAAATAGGAAGCGGGTATGGGATTATTCTACACGCTGTATCTTGAATAATATCATCATTACTTCATATTTATTGCCTGTTCCTTTCTGTTAGATGTTGTTTTTGAAAGTTACTGCATAACTTTCACTGCTCTTTATCATAACTACATGTAACTTTCTTAAATTCAAAAATATGTTTCTCAAAAACCCATCATTTCTCCATCTTCAAACTTTGCATACCTCTAGCCAACATGTGTAAGATTAACATGCATTTTTTGTTTGTTTTAATTCAAAAAGGTGTTTTTGAGATTTTCACAATCAAAAAATTTGAAAATTTGTCAAAAGGATTTCATGCTCCAAAGTAAATTGTGTTGCATATTAAATTAAAACCCATAAAAAGAGCTTTAAAAAGAGCTATAGATGAGCCCTCTCTAGCATCACTACCTGCAGACTTTATTATTATTATTATTATTATTATTTTGTGAATGGCATTCTTGAAAAATTTGGCAGTTTTTGCCCTTTTTGAAAATAAAAAATAAAAAAACCACTGACACAAAAAAATCTGAGCATTTAGATTTTTCATCTATTCCATAGGTACAAACTATAATCCAAAAATCATTGAAATGAGACATCAAGGTCCAAAAATATTTTTTTATTTGTTGATTTGGCATGGAATAAGCCCATGTGTGGAACTCCCTAAAAACATTTAAGAACAGAACTGGCTTCATCTTATAATATGGCAGTTCTTCAACTGCAATCATAGCACATCTGTAAAACAAATAAATCATGACCTTGTTAGAAATACCACTGCCTAACTGTGTTAGTGCTTGTATTGCCACAAGAAGTGAACACACCTTTTCTTGATTGTATCGTAATAGCTATTTATCTGCTTCCTAAGCCAGCTTGAAGTATGATTAGTTGTTATTTGCACTACCATCTTTTAGAGTCCAATTTGTATCATATGTACAATGTTCCTCCTGGATGGGACAATTTTTTTGACAAGAAGTTTAAACTTCAGTATTTATGTGTATGTCCAAGAAATGTAAATGTGATGATAGGATTTTTTTTTTAAATCATCTTTTAGGTTTTAAAGGAGATTTTGATTGTTGCTGAGAATTATGTAAACCCTCCATACTTTTGGAACAACAAAGTTATGAATAAATTGCTGTGAGAGGTGGCAACATCTTTCTGTCAGTTAGCATGTAAATACTTAAATTCTGTTATAACACTGTAACACTTGAGCTTAATGCTGTAACATTATAACCTAAATTATAAGTTTATATTCACAAATTTAGTGATTTATCAACTTTTGACCAGCTAAAAGATATCTGGGAAATAAAGTATACTATAGTATACTATTTTAAACTTAATAAAATGTAAGTCCCATCACGGAAAGACATAGAAGCCGCCACGGTGACACAGTGGTCTAAGCGATGGCTTCTGATCATTCGTCCAAGATGAGTCCGGGTTCAGATTCCGGTGAGGCATGGATGTTATGTTTGCTTACGGCACTGGCTCTCACCCTTTCCCTGGAACCAACAGCCCTAAATTAGGGAAAGAAGCACAGGAGTCGTTTGTGTGCTGGAGAAATGCGTTACTTATGTGGGGTTTGTGGCAAGACACGATCTGATTGTGTGAGGAATGAAGATGTATTGCAGTTGTGTGATGTAAAGCAAAATGTTGTTAGCAAGGTGGTGACCAATATGCTTCGGTGGTTTGGCCATGTTGATAGAATGAGTGATGAAATGCTTACTAAGAAAATCTTTTCAGCCCAAGTGGCAGGAAGGAAAGGCAGAGGAAGGCCAAGGAAGACATGGGTGGATCAGATTCAGGAGTGTCTGCATGAGAAAAAGATTATGAGTATGAAGTATAAAAGATCTTGTGTATGGCGTGTAATGGATATCAGTGAAGCACGAGTTGTGTGTCAAGATCGCTGTAAATGGCGAAGTTTGATACGACAACAATAAGTAAAAATATCTGGAAGTTTGTATTTCTTTTTGGAGCTAACCTCTGAATCTCAGAAAACAGCTTAGTGATGTATGTATGTATGTATGTATGTATGTATGTATGCAAGGTAGAATCTCTGTGGATGAATATCGCTGTAAGAAGCGTGAAGCTGCTAAGCTGGTTCGCCACAGTAAGGCAAAAGATAGGAAGGAGAAAGTGGAAAGGCGTGAACTGGCTTTTTGGAAAGGTAGAAAGTCCTTCTGGAAGTACATGAGAATCAGGAAAAATAGGGGAAACAAAGTTGTAAGTTGTGTGAAGAATGAGATTGGGGAAATGATTTGGGAGCCCAATGAGTTAAGTGACAGATGGGGTGAATACTTCTGTGAGTTATTAGATCAGGAAAGCAAAGATGATTTTGAGACAGGTGCAGATGATGTCTCAATGAGGGATGAAAGCACAGGAGGGATCTCAAAAGAAGAAGTGTGTAAAGCTGTAAAATCTCTTCAGAATGGTAAGGCTCCAGGAGTTGATGGTATAACTGTAGAGATGTTGAAATATGGTGGTGACTCTATAATTGACTGGTTAACTGAAATTTGCTAGTTGTGCTGGGAGTTAGGAATGGTCCCTCGGGATTGGAAGGATGCTATTATTGTTCCCTTGTATAAGGGAAAAGGTGATCAGACTGAATGCAAGAACTATCGTGGTATTAGCCTACTGAGTGTGCCAGGGAAAGTGTTTGGTAAGGTTGTTATTGAAAAAGTGCGGGGTCTTACATCATTGAAAGTGTGGGATGTTCAGAGTGGTTTTATGCCTGGTAAAGGCTGCACTAACCAGATTTTTGCATTACGCATGATGATTGAAAAGTATCTGGCTGTTGGGAAGAAAGATTTTACTGCCTTCATAGATTTAGAGAAAGCTTACGACCGAGTGAATAGGACACTTTTGTGGAAGGTATTGAATGAATATGGTGTTACTGGGAATCTACTTAATAGTGTAAAAGCCATGTATGCTGGTAGTAGAGCTTGTGTACGAGTGAATGGTGTTTTATCAAAATGGTTTTCCATTGGGGCAGGAGTTAGACAAGGTTGTGTAATGTCACCATGGCTGTTTAATATATTTATGGACGCATGCATGCGTGAGGCCAAAATAGATAATAGCGGTTTATGTCTTGGTGACATCCGTGTGTGCAGATTGCTGTATGCTGATGACACTGTCCTGTTGGCAGAGAGCAAAAGTGAGTTGCAGAGTATGTTGACTCGGATGCATGAAGTTTGCATGAAATTCAAACTGAGTATAAATAAGGGAAAAACCAAAGTTATGGTGTTTGAGAAAGGAATGGGTAGCACTGAATGTAATGTAAGTATAAATGGCACTGTGATTGACCAGGTGAGTGAGTTTGTGTATTTAGGAAGCATGTTTGACAGAGAGAACAAGTTGGATGGTGAAATCAGTAGGCGAGTGAATTCTTCTTTGAAAGTCATAGCTGCTCTGGGAGGTTTTCACAGGAATGATGGGTTCTCTAGAGAGTCCCGCATGGCGATGTATGAAACGGTAATTGTTCCTACTCTGATGTATGGCAGTGAAACCAGGGTACTGCAGAAGAAGCATAGGAGTCGTTTGTGTGCTGGAGAAATGCATTACGTACGTGGGGTTTGTGGCAAGACACGATATGATTGTGTGAGGAATGAAGATGTATTGCAGTTGTGTGATGTAAAACAAAATGTTGTTAGCAAGGTGGTGACCAATATGCTTCGGTGGTTTGGCCATGTTGAAAGAATGAGTGATGAAATGCTTACTAAGAATATCTTTTCAGCCCAAGTGACAGGAAGGAAAGGCAGAGGAAGGCCAAGGAAGACATGGGTGGATCAGATTCAGGAGTGTATGCATGAGAAAAGGATTATGAGTATGAAGTATAAAAGATCTTGTGTGCGGCGTGTAATGGATATCAGTGAAGCACGAGTTGTGTGTCGAGATCAATGTAAATGGAGAAGTTTGATACGACAACAATAGTCAAAAATATCTGGAAGTTTGTATTTCTTTTTGGAGCTAACCTCTGAATCTCAGAGAACAGCTTAGTGATATGTATGTATGTATGACTGCTTATAGCCCACTAAATTGCTCATGGTGGTCGTTAAACCTCCAATCAAAAAAAAAAAAAAAGTCATAGAACTTGAGCGTATGTTTTTTTTTTTCCCCAACAGATTAAGTGAGAACACTGAGATGAATTCAAAGAATTGTCATATTTTTGTAAATTGTAATTATTCTAACAAGTTCATTGTAGTTAGTTCATTTGTTATTTGTGTCTGTTTTCCAGGTGGACGTGTTTTTAAGTGCTCTTTCTGTGATTCTGAGCTTTGTGAAGATGATCAATTTGAGCACCAAGCAAGTTGCCAGTTCTTGGAATCTGAGACATTAAAATGTAATTCTGTTTTTGTATGACTATATTTTTAGTCAGTATTGTATACATTTCATTTATTTCTCATACCAGTGTAACTTGTGTAATAATGTGGTCCAAAAAAAATATTTTTTAAATGTGCAAATCTTAATCTCTAATTCTTGTACATACCCTAAACTGTGTTTGCAGTCAAAATTTCATGTATTATGGGGGATATTTAGAGGTAGCTCAAAGGCATTGAAGTTTTCCCATTGAAATCCTCTGAAAGATAATTTCTATGTTATAGACTAGTGCTACAACAGCTCTTCTTCCACCATAAAACAAAAAAAAATACATGAAAGTTCAAGAAACAGTTGATAATGTGTTGACTTTTTGGAACAAAGCCAGACTTCCAACAACTGAAAAGCATAATGCAGTTAAACGGTTAGAAGAGTTAGTGAAGAGGTACTAGAAATTGAAAAAGAAATAGAAAACGGCATACAAATACTCAAAAAATCAATGAACAGATGTTTCTAGATGAATGCAAAAAGTTGTGGGATATCTCTCATGAAAATACTTTTCAGATGACTAAAATTGCAGAAGACAAGCAATTTCTACTCCAGCAAAGAGAAGGACTCCAGGGCTGTATGTTGTCAATTAACAGAAATCCTGAGAATAAAGAAAAGCACTCACACAACAGAAAATGATATGAAAAAATTACAATTGGATAGCAGGAACAACAACCCAACTGGGCCTTTTTCCTTGTCAAGTGCCAATGTTGAGAAGATAAAGTTCAAGCTCAACCATAGAAAGTGAAGATGAAATATATCAGGGTTTTATTATTAAATCTTTGCCAAAGACATCAGAGGGTCACAAAAAGCTTAAACTTTGTTCACCTAATATGATGGCTGCATTGGACAGAGCAAAAATATCAGATCGAAATGCTACATTTTCAATTGCAGCTACTGCCAAATACTTGGATTACATGTTAGTGATATTACGCTTTCAAGAAGCATACTTTGCAGGCAAAGAGCAGTTTTCTATTGTTATTTACAGAAGTTATCAGCAGAATTTAAACAAAGCTTCCAATGTGATGGTTTGTTTGTAGTCCTTTGAGATGGGAAATTGTTATCCAATAGTTCGAGAGGAAAGAATGGGGTTGGTCGCCTTCCTATTCTTGTCACTGGCAATGATGTAGAAAAGTTACTTGGTGTACCAAAACTTCCAGTTGGTACAAGGTATGCAACGTCAAAAGCAGTATTCGATATATTTAACGATTGGGAGATTACAGGTAAAATTCAAGGAATGTGCTTTGACACTACATTAAGTAACACAAGGGTGCATGTAAAATTTTAGAACAGAGATGTGAAGACATCTTCTTAGTTTGGCTTGCAGGCACCACATTTATGAAATTATTTTTGGTGATGTGTTCAGTGTAGTATTTGGACCATCTAGTTGACCTTGTGTGCTCACATTCAAGAGATTTTGAAGTCATTGGGACTTTATAGATAAATGTTCTTTCAAATGTCAAGAAGAAACCATAGAACTTTCGGAAAATTTGAAAACATTAAAATAAAATGCTATTAAATTTGCGACACATTATCCTATCTTGGAAAGAGAAAAACTGTAGAGGAACGACTACAGGGAGTTCTTGGAACTGACTTTGATTTATCTGGGAGAAGTGCCACCATGAGGGGTAAGTTTTGCAGCCCCAGGAGCATTTCATCATGCAAGGTGGATGGCTAAAATTATTTACTGTTTAAAGATGCATGTATATGTTCAAGCTCACAACAAAAGAAGTTAAAGGGTTGAAACGATTTAATGATTCCAGGTGTCAGTTTTGCCTGAAAGCTTGGTTTTCCTGCAGGAATGCAACTGACACACTATTCATGGACTTAGAATTTCTAAAACAATTAGATTTAGTAAAATATAGATTTAAAAAAATCGCAGAAGCTGCAAGTAAAGCAATGAAAAGACACTTGTGGTACTTAAATGGCGATTTAGTAATGTTCAGCCTTTTCAATTCAAAGGTAAGCAATGATAATAAGCTTCTAATGGTTGATGAGTTATTTAAAGTGGAAAAGAATAAAACAGTAGATGCAGCTAACACTTCCAAAAGCTTATGCGAAAAGGATATTGGCAAAGTTCATGAAAAGTCACTACAAAATTTCTTGGCAGATATTCACTGAACATAGAAGATTTTCTACATTCATCCCCGCTAGAATGGAAAGACTTTGAATCATATCGTGAAGGAGAAAAAAAAAGTTAAATGTTTAAGGGTAATAAATGATTGTGCAGAAAGAGAAGTGGCTCTTATCTTAGAGTACAACCAACATATTAACTAAAGATGAAGAACAAAAACAATTTTTTATTACAGGTTGCAGAAGCACACAGGAAAAAATTTAGAGGCTCCACTATGTTACGACCACCCCCAGCTTAAAGGAATGAGCGCTCCTAGAGACCGAACTGTGGTGCAGGTGAAGTTAACAGAGCAGTATATACACAACCCTAGTACCAGCTTTCGGTTAGTAAGAGTGTTGGGAGTCAGAATGGGAAAAGCTGCCGATTTATCAGAGTTTGATAATCGACAAAATGTGATGGAAAGGCGCCTCGGAAACAGTGGTGGGTTGTTCATGTGCCACTGTAATGAGTACATATCAGAATTGGTGCATAGATGGCCAAACGATGAACTGTCATCCAGCTGTGTGTTGTCCACAGCTCACTGATACCAGAGGAGAACGGAGACTGTCGCATGTTGTTCACAGCGACCGTCGGGCCACAGAGTGACAAATCACCCGCAGCTACAACACTGGTGATCAGGGCAATGTGTCACAGCACACAGTTCATCGCAGCCTTCTGCACATGGGCCTGCGTAGCCGAAGACCCAGCTAGATCCCCATGCTCACTGCACGTCATGGCCAACAACGCATGAAATGGGCCCAAGATCATCGAGATCGGAAGAAAGTGGCCTGGTCTGATGAATCAAGATTCCTGGTGCATCACGTAGATGGCTGAGCGTGGACACGCCAATTACCAATGGAGTCTATAGCACCTGGACGCACTGTTGGGCGGAAACAGGCCGGTGGTGGTGATGTTTTCTTGGGACACTTTAGGCCCCGTTATCCCAATATCGCAATCCCTGATAGCTGTCAGGTATCTGAACATCATTTGCTTACCAAGTTCACCCATTCATGGCAACTGTGTTCCCTGCTGGTGATGGTCATTACCAACGGGATAATGCGCCATGCCACACTGCCAGAATCATGAAGGAGTGGTTCAAAGAACATGCTGGTGACTTTCTGTTAATGCCCTGGCCTCCAAATTCACCTGATTTGAACCCAGTCAGACATTTATGGTTCAACCTGGAAAAGGAGGTTCGCGCTAAATCTCCACCACCTCGAAATGTACAGGAACTGGAGGATCTGCTGTTGACATTACGGTACCAGATACCCCAGGATACCTATCGCCACTTCATCGAATCGATGCGTTGCCGAGTGGCCGCTGTTTTGCGGGCTAAAGGGGGTCCTACAGCTTATTAGGTAGGTGGTTATAATGTAATGGCTCATTGGTGTATGTGTGTATTTATGTTCACGAATGAAAAGTTTTTAAAACTATTTACAAACTAAATTACTTTTTTAAGATGTAGCTCTAGTGAAACTACTTGGTAGAAAGGCCATTTCACTTAACATGAAGAAACCAATAATGAAGAAATTTTGCGCATGATTATGTACTAAACTTTAGGGATAGTCAGATTTGTAAGATTGTTCAGCTGCAGCATCAGCCTTGCTTTTAGTGTGAACAAGGCTGATACTGCAGCCAAAAGATCTTACAAATCTGACTATCCCTAAAGTTTAGTACGTAATAAATCGTGCATGAAATTTTCTTCATTATTAGTGAAACTACTTTTTAGGAAAAATAGTTTCATTGGTTGCAAACTATTTTTCTGAAATTGTAACTGTAGCTCACTGCTTTTGAAAAGTCATTTTTCCAGCACTGATCCTTATCTTAAAGTATTTTATAAGTGCATCATACTAAATCTGGTGTCATGTAACATGACCAATATTTTTTTGCAAAATTTTCATTTAGTCACTTATGTGTGTACATTTGACTAAGTTACTAATTTATTTTTGTAACTCACTTATATATTTGTTTGTCTGTATTGTATTAATTAGTGTGAAGTACTATTATATTTTTTCATCTGAATCATGATTGGTTTGTTTCAGGTCAGTCTTGCAATAGGCTTGGACAGTATTCATGTTTGAAATGTAAAGTAAGTCATATCAGTCTTTTACCTTCATGTTTTTAGATATAAGTTGCCACAGACAGATATTCTTCTACCACTGAAATACAAAGAAATGTTGCTATCACAACCAATTAAATTTCATTTTGTGACACAGAACATAAGCCATGTGTGGATGTAAACCAATACTGTTTTAAGTTTCAATTTTCAAACATACACGAGAAATTTTCTGCTCTTTCTATTACTTAAAGTGAGCTACTAAAGCAGGTGCCCTACTGGGTAATGGATAACTGGAACTCCAAAACGAAAAAAGGAAGGAAATTGCAATATTAGACCACAAAAGCATTCAGATATGTGAGCAGTTCAGTGGGATTGAAGCAATTCTGCTTCCAGCAAGTGATTGCAAACTTTAGAAGGGGTTGTGAACACAACACTCCCAATCCCAATGTGACTCAGTTTTTTGCCAAAGCTGTCCATCAGATGCTGGTTGTGCCTTTCATCATTGCTTCTGGTAGGTTTTGTGGCTAATATGTGTGCCATATTTTCTTCCATTGAATCCAGTACAGGTTAACTTCCAACATTGCTCAACCAATGCAAACTCCTTCAATGGTGTGGCAGAGCAATATTCCATCCTGAAAAGTCATTTAAAAAAAAAAAAAAAAAAAGTCATTTAGTCTGTAACTTAGACACACAAAGAAGTGCCTTCTTGTTATTGTTCACTAAGTTATATAATTTATTAAAAAATTTCAAATTTTGGGTGTATATATACTATATGTACTGTATAAAAAAACAGGAATATCAACTTGAACTTTTTATTCACAAGCAAAATCATATTTCTTACAGTACTGAGGCAAATGCCTCGAGAGCTTAATCATTGATCCTAAGTCCTTCTTAACATTGTCACCAAATTTTTCCAACTCATACTACTCTTTAATGAAGCTATGTGTCCATTTCCATTAATATATTTAATCAGGGTTCCCACTCAACCTGGAAAATAGGGAAAACCTGGAATTCTCAGGGAATTAAAAAATGGTTTCAAAAATCAGGGAAAATTACCCTTTTTTTTTTTTTTTTTTTTTTGTAAAAATCAATGGATACTTTATTTTGCCAAAAAAATATTTTTTCAAGATTTCAAACTTTTGCTTGCAATTACTGCCTGCCTAGAATTTGGTAGATCTTACTTTCAGTTATATTAAGTATTTCCTTTATTCTCTAAAAAGATGTAAACTTGAATTTTTAAAATTGCCAGTTATTAAGCTTTTGTTCAATTTCTGCAGGCAGTTGTTATAACATGGAACAATTAGGCACAATGGCTCCTGCTTGAAGAAACACTTCACAAGAGAGCCAACCGAATGATGGATCAAAGTCCTTTGTCTGTTGGTTCTCTTGAAACATGTTTCTTTGAATGGAGCTATTCCATTATTAAACTTAGTTGCATTGTGTTATAGAAAAACTGTTAAACTATTCAAATGACAGAATTTTTCTTACATATGACCTGTTTCTATGGGAATGTATTTACAAATTCTGTGTGGGTAACATTCACAAAAGTTCACGGAACTTTGGTACAGAAAATAATGTGCACAGTTTGTCGTTATTAATGAAAAGCGGGTAATTTTATAAAGACAAATTACTTAAAGAATTTAGAAGTGTGAGCTTTGGTGAGAAAAATGAATGGAATGGAATGAAATGTAACAATTCTTTTTTTTTTTTTTTTTTTTTTTTTTTTTTTTGATTGGAGGTTTAACGACCACCGTGAGCAACTCAATGGGCTATAAGCAGTCGCCCGTCCCTAATTTAGGGTCACTGGTTCCAGGGAAGGGAGAGAACCAGTGCCGTAAGACAAACACAACATCCATGCCTGACCGGGATTCGAACCCAGACCCCTTACGGACGAATGATCAGAGGCCAACGCCTTAGACCACTGCGCCACCGAGGCGGCTAACAATTCTTTGCAGCATTCCACTCTGGAAAACTTTAAAAACCACCTGGAGAACCTGGAAAAGTCAGGTAATTGTTTCATTACTTTTGAGTGGGAACCCTGTTAATAATTAAAGACAATGTTATAGAAATTTATGCACTTTAATATTCTAGGTATTTCACATAACACCAATTCCTTTTATTTTGGGAAGTTTGTTCTTCAACACCAAAATGTAAAGGTTAACTGTTTCTTCTGCAAACACATTCTCCTATATTCTGCTAAAAGTATGAACTTCAAATATGCTTTAAATTTATTTCCAAGAGAAACAAACAGACAAAATAATAAAAAATATAGAAACATGCAATTGCAGCTCATCATTTCTAATTTTGACCAACATAGTGTTAACTGATTGTGAACTTTACTTCAAAGTACACCAGACCATGCACACTCAAGAAACGCTTATAGAGTAGCAAATCTTTTTATTTAGTGGTGTAGTATGCATAAAGATTTGCCAAGCTATCGCTCTCCACTGGGAAGCTTTTACAAGGCAATGGTAGGCATAAAATGTAACAATTATGTAATACGAATCTTTATGCATATTACACCACTAAATAAACAGATTTACTATTCTATAAGTGCTTCTTGGGTGTGACTGTGAACTTTTATTAAGACTTATTCCAGTGATGCTGTCCTGAATAAAGAAGTGGGCTAGCCCAGGTGTTATCAACTCCAGCAGATGTGCAGGGAGTGGGGGGCAACAAAAATTTTAAATCAAATATATACACTGAAGTGCCTAAATAACTAGGATATCTCTGATACCACGTTGTTGTTCCTCACAATCGGTAGCAACGTGACGAACCATGGATTCAACAAGATCTGTAGTACTGTGGAGACAGTGCACACCATGCTTCCTGAAAAGCGACCCACATTCCGTAATATTCGCTGGTGGGGAATTCCTAGCATTGATGGCATGTTGAACATCATCCCAGATGTGTTCAATGTCATTTAAATCCGGAAAATGAGGGGACCTAGTCAGGATGCCAAACTCAGTGGAATGTTTCTCCAGCCATAATCGGGCGACTGTGGATGTGTGCGGTGGTGTGTTGTCGTGTTGAAAGAAGTTGCACCCGTCAGAGTAGTAGCGTGACGTGAACAGGTGTAAATGATCCCCAAGAATGGTTACGTAGCCTCCAGCGGTCTCCAGACGTGTGACGTGTCCTGATGCACACCAGCTGAAAACACCCCACACCATAACAGAGCCACCACCAAACTGCACTGTCCCTTGTAGGCATGCGGAATCCATTGCCTCGTGAGTTGTTGCCACACCCGGAGTCTGCCATCTGCCTGAAACAGTTGGTACCACTGTTCGTCGGACCAGGCTACACGTTTCCAGTCATCTTGCGTCCAGTGGCAGTGCTCCCCCAAGCCGAGGTGAGGCCCACAACCTTGTGTTGTTAGGTTAGCAATGGCACCTGGGTGGACCGCCAACTCTGAAACCCCATAGAATGCAAGAAACATTACATGGTGTGAAAGCTAATGCTACTACTGGCCCCAGCATTGAATGGTGCTGTGATTTGCAGCAATGTTGCATGCTGTGTGGATGTTACTATGTGTGCCAGATGCCGCTGTCTACGATCGTCCAGGATTTTTTTATGGCCACACCAGTCTCACACTGTGGACCCCCCCCCCCCCAATTTTTGTGTAGTTTAGGTACACCCTTAAAATTGTTGACCATGTAACTGCAAAATGCAAATTCTGTGGTTATTTCCAAGATGGAGTAATCCATCTCCCAGGAACCCACTATCATACCACATTCGAAATCGCTTAAATCCTGATAAGCTGCCATCTAAACTGCAGATGCTACTACTTGAAATGACGGATATATAAAGGAGATATCTGCCTCTATATATACGTCATTGCAGACACCATTTACCGCACAAGGGTGGTGACGTAATGGAAATGGTAGTGCCCTTCCCAGAGTTTTTGGCACCTCAGTGTATAAATATTGTTGCAGTCCTGAAAATAAAAGTACCCTGGCAGTCCCCTGTACCTGGTCTGGCACTGTCAACCACTGCCAAATTATAAGGAAGGGTGAGTTAGTTGGAGCTGTGGGTCAACTGCAATTTGAAATTTCCAAAACTTTGCAATACTCTCTATTGTTAGAAACACAGGAAATGACATTGATCAAGGGTGTTCCATTGATGGGGCAGGTACCCCCTCCCAGAAATTCTCTGACTAAAATTTAGCAAAATCCTCTCTCAAAAGTCACGCAATATACCTGCATAAAAATTATGGGCTATTTTTTACCATACTCCATAGAGCCTGCAGAGCAGCTCTATGGAGTATGGTAAAAAATTTCCAGCTATACATAAAAAAATTTAAACTGAGCATAATTAAATTTCTGTCGAAATATAAAGGACCCTATTTTTTGCAGTTTGCAAGTTTTAAATGTATAATTTTTAAACTATTGTACAAGGCCCAATGCAGCTTTTTTACACTTTCCAACCCTAGGTTCAAGAAGCATATATGCTCCAGCTTTGTCTGGCTGCCCGTCTGCACAATAACTCACTTAAATATCATATGGTTTCAATAAAATTTTAGTATGTTGTTTGGAACAACCTGGCCACAAACCCTATCGAAAATGGTCAAAATGGGCTTAAAGGTCAGGACACAGGTGCAGGATTTATTTCCTGACCTTCTGCTTGATTGCTTGCGGGAAAAAAATGCATCGATTGCATCCAAGTATGTTATTTTAAACCAACATTGGGGGAGGGGGAATTTTGATGGGCTACGATTCAATAAATAACTTTTTAAAAGTCCAATTCAGTTAGGTAAAACATAGCCTAGCAGTGCCAGGTCCCACCAAGCCTTGACTGCACCCCTGGCTTATTCAATGAATTTGCACGTGTCGTACACTTGATGATAGGCTTGGTACTGAAGACTGAAATCTCTTGCTTTAGTTGAATGTGTGGTATTTGTCACATGGGAAAATATTAATTTGTGTTAAGATGAACTCTCTTATAATATCGAGATTTCCCTTTGAACCCCTTTCTTTTTGTAAAGAAAAATATAAATGCAAGCGTGTATAATTTACATATAATATGTTACAAAAACAGTCATGTGATCCTTCTGATACAAAGCTGATTAGTAACTGGAAAATCATGGGACTTTTCATTTATTTATTTTGTTCAGAGTGGAAACTAAAATTAAGCACACCTGTTTGTAATCCTGGTGTAGCCCAGAATTCTGGGTTTTTAAGTTTTAGAAGAATTTGAGATGCTTCGGACATTTCATTTCGAAAAATGCTATGAAATGATAACTAAAAGTTCAAGTTCCGTTTTCTTTGGAAATTACAGTGTTTGATTAAAAACACCGCATGTCCGTTCAGATGGTGAATGTAGACGATTTTTGACACCTTGATTGTTTCTTTTGTTATCAAACAAGCTCTCAAGGTAACTAACTGCCTGCTAAAAGAAAGGCTCTTTTTCATTATTTTGAAAGTTACATTTACATCAAATAATTTGATTATATTAGATTCGGTTTATCCAATGAGCTACTTTTAGAAATTGAATGGAATCCACTGTAGGCTTCAAATAAAACTGATCCGCATAGACTGCTCAATTAACATATAATAGAAAGTGTGAAATTTGATTTCAAAAAATGCAATACCTGAAGAATTTTGCACAGTGAACGAAAATTGGGTACAAGAAAAGATGTGAAGTTTAACTGCACAAGCACTAGGGCATATTTGTTGTGTAGTTAATTTATATGTGCACAATATACTGTATATATAAATATTCGTAATATGCATTATATGTATATTGGCACTGAACTGAGAGTTTCAGGGTTTCTTGTGTCACCTCACAATCATCCCTGATTAAGGCTTTTAGAATAAAGTTACAAATATAACAGTGCAAAGAGTCAATGTGAATGCTTCTGATATGTTTATACATTTCAGAGATTTTTCAGACTACACTCAAGAAGTCCAAAAGAAACTGTTTTTAAAATAATGCCTTGTTATGGTATTACTTCAAAACAGCTTTTTCATATGTTTGAAGATTATATTTTGCCAGATGTCAATTCATGGATTTGTTGCCTATGAATGTGAAATGATTTCATTACTGTGGAAATACATGGATATCAGGAGAAATCTTGTGTTCTTGTGATTCCTTTGACATGAGTATGTGTTGTGTGTTTGTAACATGTTGTGTGTTTGTGACATGTTGTGTGTTTGTGCGGCATCAATACTTTTGTTTCCAGCACTATCAAAAGATTAGAACTTCATAATTTAAACTGTTTTTCCCCACAATATTCTTTTTACTGTGCATGCTTTACTAATCACATTTTGGGAATGTTGATTTGCACCCAGCTTTTCTGTCCAGTTGATTGGGGTTTCTGAGATCTTCATCCCCTGAATCACTCAAGTCAGGTATTTGTTTCAGCACTTTTGTTTAGATTACTGCTGCTGTTTGGCTCAGTTGATCTTTCAATAATTTATTTACAGTCCATAATCTTTACCAGTCAAGCTTGTTTAATTAAATTTTACCTTCTAACATAGCTGAAAATTGGACTGAAATGAAATAGTTCATTTGTTTATTAAATACAAAGTGTTGCATGTGGCATATTTAATCATTTATTTGTATGTATACTTCTCTGTGCTGTTGAAATTGCAATGTAGTTATCCATATCTGTTATTTGGCAGAAGACAAAGAGCACTTTGCACATGTTTTATTCCTATTTTTGAAGATGTCATGTGTTTTTGTATTTTGAAATGAGTGCTGTGATTATGAAAACATAGCAGTACCAGTTAAGACTTCACGGTCACATTATAGATTCTTGGCCAGATAAGAAAGTCTGTACTGTTTGGGACATAGCAGTAATGCATGTTTTAAGTGTTTTGTGTCTTGTGTTTCACAAGCACACAACAAATACCAATTTCCTTTCAACTTCAGTCATATGGAGAGGTTACTTTAAACAGAAAATATCTTTGCATGGTTGTTAGCAGTTGTAGACTTTTTGGTGTGCAGTACTGGTTTTGATTACTTAACAAGTGTTTTGTTAGGAGGTGTGTGTGTGTGTGTGTGTGTGTGTGTGTGTGTGTGTGTGTGTGTGTGTGTGTGTGTGTGTGTGTGTGTAAAATGGGAGAGTTTTATTATTAAGTGCTCCAGTTCAGAAATGATTGATATGGTGAATAAGCTTTTTTATCTTTGTTTTTTGTTTGTAGACTTGTTATTGTGAAGATCACGTAAGAAGGAAAGGTTTCAAGTATGAAAAGAATCAGCCCATACCTTGTCCAAAGTGTAACTATGAAACACAACAGACAAAGGATCTAAGCATGTCAAGTAAGTTACAACTTATTTATTTCATATTATTATTAGTAATTCACACACACACACAAAGTCCCTAGCTTAGTCATTCTATTCTGCACTGCTTCCAGAGACTGCAAATTCTCCATAGTCACTATGGATATCAACAGTATCAGTAAAATAACATTAAACATTATTAAAAATCTGTGTAATGTTTATTTTCATGTTCTAAGGATTTTAACATTTATTAAACATTTTGGGAATTGTTTCTCTAATTTTTCAGTATTGTGATATTTCTTTGATGCTTTTGTTCAATATTTTTTGGATGTCTAAAGCAGTTGGTCACGTGACAGAGTATAGACAGCCCCTAGAATCTTGGTGAAATATATTTTCCCTTTTCTCCTGGTCTTTGAAAGTCCTGGGGGAAATGTAGAGGGGGCAAACAGGCCTTGCAAGTCCTCGATTTTTTTTATTTTTTTTAAAGGTCCTTGAATAGTGCCAGATTTTTTTTCTTTCCATGAAAAATTGGGAAATGTCTCTCAATCTCACAGGATGTCCACCTGCCGGCCAAAAATGTTTGGAACCACTGGAAAAGACTTCCCTAACAGAAATGAGAATGTTCTGTGGTTTTCTCTTTCCACATTTTCAATTTTTTTGCCTATTCTTTTTACCTTCTTCATTGCATGTAGCAATGCCACCAGATTATAATTGTAGCCATTCTCTTTAGTTTTCCCACCTATGATTGTTCCTGTGTGTGTTCTCTTGATGGTTTTGTTTTTCTTAAAGTAAGCAACTAAATGAGTATCTTTCTAGATTGAAGTTCTTTGACTTTACTATGTTGAAACAGATTTGTCATTTCTTCTGTGTTGCTTTTATTGGTTCTCCTTATTAGAAGCAACTTTACATAACAATTTTTCGAGCACATCAAATAAACAGATTCTAAAGTAATTGTAGCATTCAACTTTCTTATCATAGCGATCATACAAAGAAAATACGTTCAATAACTATTTGCAAATCCCCATGTTTCTTAACAGTTACAACAAATTTGTACCAGCTAATTGGAAACCTTAACCGAGTCATATTTTAGTGTGTCTACAGTAACATGATGTGCCTGTGATACATTATATAAGATTCAAGATCTGTGTTCTGTTTAAATCCATTCCCATGAAATAGGTTCATTGTAATTCACAATCATTTCAGCCTTCTTTTTGTAGATGTCATGACTCAGAGATTGGCACTACATCTTCTTTTGACTTGTAGACTTTCTTCTGATTTCCATTTTACACAATGCTGTTGATGTGAAAGAATTTTTAAATAGGGGTCCCTGTTCACATTTCCAGTACTTTGTATTTGTCTGTCAGGCTTTGACAAACACATACAAAGTACTGGACATTCGATTAACTGAGACTCTTTAAAAATTCTTTTACACCAATAAAAAATGGAAATCAGAGGAAAGTATAGAAAGAAAAGGCACCATGATTAATGAACAGAAAAGCTGGGTATTAACGCTTAAGTGGCAGCATCTACTCCCTTGAGTCAGTCCTTACAACAGGTTGGTGTGCAATCTGAAAATTTGACAAAAATGTAAAAATTAAATCCCCCTGTACTGCAAAATTATATAACAGTGATGATCAAAGGAATTTAAAAATTATGAAATTGTTAGGAATGTTTTTAAAAATCAATACTCTTGAAATTATTTTCTGTGCTAGTGTGAAAACTTTTTCATATAAACTGTTTCTTCATTTAGTATTTCACATGGATTGTTAAAAAAAAAAAAAAAAATTAGGGATAAGAATGTTCCTTGGATTGTGGTATTCCTTGTTTTTGCAATTTTATGACAAAGATCATTGCTATTGTTTGTGTGTGTGTGTTTTTTTCATTGCTCTTCTTGATTATGTTCCTTATTTTATGGCGTGGTTTTTTTTTTACATATTCCTTCCACCTTTCTCTCAGTGCAGATTTCTCCAACCCTGCTTAGTCTATTCTGCCTAAATGTTCATTTTCCCATTTCTTACAGTGTCTACTTGTTATATCAAGCAACAGAGCAAACATTTCTCTTGTTTTGTAAAGCAAAATTCAAATAATGCTACTGCCAGCATTTTGAAAAGGATTGAAAACTTCTATATACATAATACTAACTTCTCTTGGTCATTTGATTTGAGAGAAGTTAATATTATATTCAGTGGCATATATTCGAGGCTAGCTGCGAAGCCCAGAGGAGGCCCAAATAAAAGTCAATTAAATATAATTAAAGAAAAGTCAATTATTAGCTGTATTAAGATATGTCGATGCTTTTGCTGCGAAAAAAAGCATGTGCGGATTCGCTTCTTCGACTCAGTCTGGCAAGCGAAGACCAACAGCATAACGCTACTAGCTCTTCCAGAGTCTTTGCTGTTCTGATTCAAAGACCTTCCATATGATCGCATGCTAGTGTTTCCATGACAACATGAATGAGTGGGTGGAGGGGAATGGACCATTGCTTTGGGCAATGGTTCGCTCAGAAAAGAGAAGACTTAGACTATCTCAGTCACTCACATGCTCCCGCCCGTAACCGCATGTGTTTCGCAAGAATTGTTTCAGTTTGCGTGAAGTGTCAATGAATTAAAATCAGGGATTTTAAATCTTAAATTCGTGGCTTTGTTGGATTTGAACTGTTTTCATAAATTTTGTGAAAACTTCCCTGAACATCTACTGTCAGAACTTAAGAACTCTATGCTCAAATTTTGATACAGCTCAACTAAAAAATGAACTGAAGGTGTTTTATTCCCTTGATGAATACAAAAAAAAAAAATCAGTAAGAGAAATTACTTGTTACATAAAGTTTAATAAATTTGACATAGTGTTTAGTGAATTGTACAAATTGGCAGACGTAATATTAAAGTTTCCATCAGCAACTGCCAAAAGAAGGTTTTCTGCATTAAAAAGAATCAAGATATATCTTAGAGCCACACAAGGATGTGTGTGTGCATTCAAGCAACTTGGCTGTTTTGTCAATAGAGAAAACCATTCTTTTTAAATATGAAAAAGTACTCGGAAGAAATTTTTTATGAAAATGTAACACTCAAGTTCACACAAAAGGAAAGAAGAATGGAGTTCATGTACAAATAAAGTATTTAGAAGAAGAATGGAGTTCATGTACAAATAAAGTATTTAGAAGAAGAATGGAGTTCATGTACAAATAAAGTATTTAGAAGAAGAATGGAGTTCATGTGCAAATAAATGTTGACATCCTAATCCTCATAATTATTTGGTATTGTGTTAGGAATAGCATGTACCTAAAATTTAGAAAAAAATTTTACTTCTATTGCTTAACAATTTTAAATTAAACTTCACAATTTAAAAAAAAATTGTACTGTTAGGGGGATAGCCCAGGTCTCAGACCCAAGATATGCCCCTGATTATATTATAGAAGTTTTCAATCCTAGTCCTTAAGTAAATAACTTGTAATATTGTAAATTATAACTTATTAACGTTTTTTAGAAAATTTTAAAATAATGCAGTAACTGTAATTCATATTAGTTGTTAGGGTTATGTGCCTGGTTTGCCATGTTTCCTTATTATGTGCTATAAAATGTTATAATACAAGATATGTTGGAGAATACTTTCAGTAAGTTAATTTCTATCAAAGGTCTCATTTGTTGAAAAATAAAAAGAACAGAGATAATTAAAGTACTATTTGTGAAGATGGTCAATGGCCCATGAGGCCTGGTGCACCTCGGAGTAAGTAAATACAAGTAATATAGAATACACAAAAACTTTGTTATTTTTAACTGGTATGTGGTTTTCCACTTTATATTAATAGTACATAATGCTTCCAAGGTAAACAGTATATGCATTTATATTTTGCATGAAATTACAAATAGTGTAATGGCATTTATTACTTGTCAAATAATGCTAGTGTTTTATGAATTTGTAGCTCGAAAGCATGACTATGGGCGACAGGCTGCAGGTGGAGGTTACAGTGATGATGAAGGTTCTTCTGACTATTCAGGTAAGTATCATGATTTAAACAGGGTTCATTCTAAGATTACAAAAAGACACTGCATAGACTTCAAAAAAATACAGTAATAATGAAAAAGGGGGGGCACTTTTTAGTTGTAAAAAAGAGTATTTGTTCTTCAGAGGTTCTTTTATTATTATTATTATTTATTAATCTGAATGGATTAAAATGCTCATAACACTACAGTAAAACCTCGAAAATCTGGCATCCAGAAATCCAGCACTTTTCTGATTTTGTTTTTTGTGGAAGCAGCGTGAGAGCATCCGATGTTTCATCAATAACCATAGAAATCTCGTGACGTACCGTCTCAACGACACATCGCGAGATCATCTGATCTCAGCGTGCGAATTGCCAATGGCCGCCTACGTGTAACATCGGGAGGTTTCTGAAATTCGTCATCTCGTTGGGTCGTGCTGAACTGACGAGGACCAATGAGGCGACGAATCGGCGTGTACGTTTTGAAAAGCGTGTCGAACGTGTGATGATGATCTGTGCTTGGTGTTGGCAGCATATGGATTCGATCGCGTAATGACATCTGCGTCAGCCTTTGTAATGCATCGCAGTAATCGCCTTCGTGATGTATCGTAGTTTCGTCAGTAAAAAACCATAACATCGATTTAAAATTCACATCGGGTTTTTGCGATGTATCAATACATCCCCAGCCTCAATGGTTGCTCTGGCTTTTTCCAAGTTTTTGCCTAACCATTTGTCAAATTCAATTTTTTTTTTTTTTCGGCAGAATTTTATAATAAATAGTACAAAAAGGTAATCGCCAATATTTTCACCAAAACGATTTTTTTTTTTTTTGCAAATTGCGAAGAATGCGATCGGCAGCACGACCCCTGCTTATATTTATAAGGCGTAGACGCACTAATTTTTGTTAAAATGACTTGTTATGTGTAAGTACGTGCCTTACGTGACACCATTTGCACAATTTTTGGATAGCTTCAGAAATCCAGAATTTTTATAAATCCAGCGCTTGTCCGGTCCCGTCGATGCCGGATTTTCGAGGAGTTACTGTGTATGTTTTGGTTTAAAAGCCACTAACTCTTGAAGTAAAAGATTTTAAATTGCCTCCCGTTGAGCTCTTATGCTGACGTGGCACATACCATTTTTTTTTTTTTTTTTTTTTCTGGAAAACTGCTTTTAATATCGGCAACTGAAAGGTTCTTTTTATTATTTTTAATGATAAATGGTGATGTTTGAAGAATTCATTTTTTATCTTTTAGTTTTTGAGTGCCATTTTCATTATATTAAAAGATAAAAATACATGTATAATAACAACTGATACTACTGATCTTCCTAGAAAATTACTTTAGCCAGGTGGTTGGGAGGTACTTTCATGTCCCTTCCTCCTCTGGGTGGTACTTTCATGCCAATTCTCCTCTAATCAAGATATAATCCATGGGTAGAATAGCTTTTTACTTTATTTCTAAAAAAATATGGAAAGATATTTACTCTAAAAATAGTACAGAAAAATAGCAAAAAAAAAAGAAGAAGAAGAAACATTGATTTGCATGATAAGAAGCAAGATTATAAAATGAGTAATTGTGTTGGTTTTTTTTCTTTATGCAAGTTTTCATAAACAAAAAGTATGACACCTTCGCTTATGAGAGAAGTGTAACTCATACCAACACATCTATCACTCTTTCCCTCCAGTGGTGTTACCCAGATTCAAATCTAACTTGTCTCTAGGAAAGTATATGTTCAGGTCATGCTTTAATATTGCAGAACATTGAAACTGAATGACAGCATTGAAAAAGAAAAGCTTTAAGGAATAACAAAATGAATAAGCCCAAATGAAAAAAGAAAACTCCATAATACGTGATTTGAACAGTTGGACTGCAAGGGAAAATCAAGCAAGGCTCTGGGTAGAATGTTTCATATAATATCTGAATTTATGAACAGGAAATTAGTTTCCAAGTGAAGCAATATCACAGGCAAAGGTTGATAATGATATGGACATTACCAATGAGATTTGCTACCTACATTTGTTGTTTTGTTCTTTCTGGTTACACTTAACAGGGGGAAGTGCTGAATACACACAGAATATTTGTGGTGAATAAATAATAAACAAATAACTAATGTTTGGTCATTGGGCTTTTTTAAAGTTTTCACCAACCCAAAAACCAAATTCAATTCTTTTTTTTTTTTTTTTTTTTTTTTTGCCAAATGTAATCTGAAATCACCATTTTTTTCACCCTCCATTAGAATTATAAAAACCATAAAAGCATACATACATACATACATATATACATACATACATACATACATACATACATACATACATACATACATACATACATACATACATACATACATCACTAAGCTGTTTTCTAAGATTCTGAGGTTAGCTCCACAAAGAAATACAAACTACCAGATAATTTTTTCTTACTGTTGCTGTATCAAACTTCTCCATTTACAGCAATTTTGACATACAACTTGGGCTTCACTGACATTCTTTTTTTTTTTTTTTTTTTTTTGATTGGAGGTTTAACGACCACCGTGAGCAACTCAATGGGCTATAAGCAGTCGCCCGTCCCTAATTTAGGGTCACTGGTTCCAGGGAAGGGAGAGAGCCAGTGCCGTAAGACAAACACAACACCCATGCCTCACCAGGATTCGAACCCGGACCCCTTTCGGACGAATGATCAGAGGCCATCGCTTAGACCACTGCGCCACCGGGGCGGCTCACTGACATTCATCACATGCCATACGCAAGACCTATATTTCATACTCATAATCTTTTTCTCATGCAGACACTTCTGAATCTAATCCTCCCACGACTTCCTTGGCCTTCCTCTGCCTTTCCTTCCTGCCACTTGGGCTAAAAAGATTTTCTTAGTAAGCATCCCGTCACTCAATCTTCCAACATGGCCAAACCACCGAAGCATATTAGTCTCGCACCTTGCTAACAACATTTTGCTTTAAATTACACAACTGCAACACATCTTCATTCCTCACACAATCAGAACATGTCTTGCCACACACACACACCCTTCCTCCGGTAAGTAACGCATTTCTCCAGCACACAAATGACTGCTATGTTTCTTCTGCAGTACCCAGGTTTCACTGCCATACATCAGAGTAGGAACAATTACACTCTCATACACAGCCATAAAAACAAAGTGTTATAATAGTTCTTACATCAGCAGTTGTGTCACTCTTTTCACGTAATTGATTTCCATCTCGCCCCCATGCAAACTGAAAAAAGTAACTAACATTTGAGTTAAATTTTTCCAATACCAAATCAATTAAAATTTGTTTTTGCTCAGACGTCATTAAAAAATATCATCAATATTTTCACCAAAGCGTTATTTTTTTATTTTTATTTTTTTTCAGAAATTGCAAAGAATGTGATCGGCAGCATGACCCTTGCTAATCATTTTGGTTCTACATCGTTATCAGCTTCCTTTTGGTGTATAGTAAAGTTGTGCAAATTTACAATACACCAGTACCAGGGGTAGACAAATTGAAGGTACCCAATTGCCACAGCACCTGAAAATTTTCACTTTGCACGTGAATTTTCATATTCTATTCTGATCTTTCCTTTTTTTTTTTTTTTTTAAATCTGGATTGTTTTTTTGTATGAAGCTTCTATCTCCTTAAAAAAGCCAACAATTACAATAAAAGGATTTCTATGTCTACATACTTTTTGTTGGCTATTTACCGTAAAATCCAAATAATGAAAATGCCAGTATCTATTTCTGCACTATATCCTGCGTAGTTATGCATTCTGCAGCAATATCAGCAGTAGTGATTCAGGCTGAAGTTCCACAGTGCAACCCTAGACATGTGCACACATACAGAGTAAGTATCAGAAATGTCAGTAGCTATGCACTGATTTTGCATTTGGTGCTTATAAGTGTATTTATTCATTAGTGGGGTTTTATTGAATATTATGCACTATAAGACAAAGCTAAACTTTCTGAAATGGAAACTTATTTAGAAATACAACTATTAATACATGTGTATAATATATTCCCTAATTTCAGTTCTGAATATTGCACTGAATTATTGAACAATATCTAAGAAATAATACATTAATTTTGACTGTCAAAGGTCATAATTATGTATGTGTAGTATTTGTTTAAATTGACCATGGTTTTCTTCTCATATCTTTGAAAAAATGTGCTGACTCCTGAAAAGAAAATTTTGGGGTTTTGTCTATCCCTGCTTTGTACACACACATATACTATCATCTTGAAAGTATTCAGACAACAGCAATTTTGAAAAAAAAAATGGATTTTTATTAAGGAAATTAATAACGTGCCCACTTTGGGCCTGAAAGTCAGCAGCAGTCCTTTGCAGGAGGTTCTTGACCAGTTTGCAACAGTAGGAAGCTGAAATTTTGTACCATTCTTTCAGTGTAATCGTCAGTTTTACAATGGAAAAGGGCATGTATAGGCCTTACTATGATCCACCATTACAGCTTGTTCTGGAGATGTTGTGTGGAATCCTTTCTGTTCAGATTAGGAATTTGGGATAGCCAGGCCAATTCTTAAACTTCATTTTTCTTGGGCCAGGTGCTCAAAATGCTGCTAGCATGGTGTTGCAAAGCATTGTCAGGTCTAATTCCACCTAACTGCCAGAGTGTAGGCACAGGTGTAACAAGGTAAGGGCAGGTAGACTGGCTGCCCAGGGTACAGCTCAAGAGATGGTGCAAAATCAGCTTGAGAGATGATGCAAAACCATTTCAGCTCATAAGGAATCCATTTTCTGATTTTTCTTGAACATTTAATGATGATACCTTGCTTTGTTTAAATTCTGTGTATGAATAAAACATAATGACATTAAGAGCAGGTTATGATTAGTAATAGTAGTGAATTAAGTGATAGTCAGTCATTCACTGCACCCGTCTTTTGACAATTCTGTTTATTGTGTATGTAAATTCAGTTTCTATTATAATTTTGTAGTTCTTTTGTATGATATAAAAAAAATCACTAACTATTATATGCTCTTCATTTGATATTAATACGAGAAAAAGCAAAGCAATCATTTTGTAGCCACCTACTGCTAAGGATAGTCTACAGCTTGAAAATTAAATTGATTACTGTTTCAAAAATAACTATTATGGGAATTTTACTAGGAAATTTTTTATTTAAATTGCAAATTTTTGGAGAAAACTCTTTTCCTTCTTCAGACTAAAAAAAAATGCTTGTTAGTTCTTGTTTGTATATCTCCCATATGCTTAACTGTAGTACTTAGTTCAATTTTATAAATGTGCCCTGCTAGAAATCAATATGGGGGGGGGGAACATACTAGAAGTTGAGCTAGTGAAGTAGAGAAAAAGTTATTAAAAAAGCAGGTGGCCAAGCCATTTTTGGAAATAAAGGGAATTTTATTTTTTCATATATAAGTTATAAATTAAGTATGTAGGTTTGAAAACAGATAGTTGCCTTACTGCTCATATCATACACTCATTGTCATAAAAATCCGTGCACCAAGAAGGAGGCGTCGGTTGAAATGAGATTTTAGTAGTAAGGTGGTACATACCAAGGACAGAAGTGATTACAATATCACAGCAGCAGGATGATTTTCCGCAAACATACAGTACACATTCTGGTCAGCGTTAGTACTGCGTTGAACCACCTTATGCTCGGATACATGCAGTGATATGCTCCGGTATGGAGTCAAAGAGATACTGTATGTTATCCTGGGACAGATTGGCCCACACTTCTTGCAACTGATGCTCTAAATAACTAACACTGGGACATGTAGAAAGCTGATGTCTCATCTGGTCCCACATGTGCTTGATGAAATGAAAGATCAGGTGATCTGGCAAGCCACGGAAGTGTCAAAGCATGACACAGACAGTTCTGCAAAACACGAGCCGTGTGCGGATGGGTGTTATCTTGTTGGAAAATGGCTCCTTGCCAACCCACCAGGAAAGGCAGCACATTGGGCCGCAGGATCTCCTGTACATAGCGCTGGGCTGTTAACATCCCTCAGATCACTGTGAAGGAAGTCTGGCTGTCATACAGGATGGCTCCCCAGACCATCACACCTGCAGTTTGGGACATGTGCTGCTGTACAGTTAGGTTGCGATTGTAGCGCTCACCTGCTGTCCTCCACACTCTGATATGGTTGTCGTTTGTTCACATACAGAAGCAGGATTCGTCGCCAGTCCGTAACATTCCATGTTGCTTGCTGCTGACACCATTGCAATCGACGCTGACAATAGTCTGGTGTTAATGGCACAAAATATAAGAGCCGTCAAAAGTGCACATTCGCCTTTGCCAGGCATCTGAAAATGGTTCGGGTGGACACAGGAGTCCCTTGTACAGCCGCCACATATCTCTGGATATTGGACAAGGATGCCATTGTATCTGTGCGTGCCGCTCTCACAATCCCTCGGTCCTCTCTGCTGGTGGTTATGTTTGGGTCATCCAGAGCCGGTCCTCCGTGTCTGGGTGCCTCCTTCCCATGTCCATTGCTCCCAACATGATTGCACCGTACTGTTCAACCGGCCCAAATGGCGTCCGATTCAGATTACCGGCCACCCTCATCTCGACGATATGGCCTCATTTAAACTCCGGCAGTTGCCCATAAGCACATCTACGGCGGCTCCTCGGTATGTCTATCACTCAGGGATCTCACCGTGTACTTCGGCATGAATGTGGAGTTCTTTTTTTTGGTTGGAGGTTTAACGACCACCATGAGCAACTCAATGGGCTATAAGCAGTCGCCCGTCCCTAATTTAGGGTCACTGGTTCTAGGGAAGGGAGAGAGCCAGTGCCGTAAGACAAACACAACATCCATGCCTCACCGGGATTCGAACCCGGACCCCGTTCGGACGAATGATCAGAGGCCATCGCTTAGACCACTGCGCCACCGGGGCGGCTAATGTGGAGTTCCCTGCACAGCGCCTTATAAGCCCCAAAGATTGTGATTGCAGGGCCAGTCGTGGACGCACTGGCATGCAGAATCACACGAAACTTGAATCATTTGCATGTGTACCCTCCCTGTAGCTATTCACCGAGTTTCGCATTAACCACATGGTTTTTTCTTGGTGCAGCACTGAAGGGGACATCTATCTGTTTCTATAATATAGCTATAGCTGCATGATTTTTTTTTTTTTTACCCTTTGTTTCCTCCTAAAATGCTTTAGGCAGCTGGACATCTGACAGAATCAGACTGCGCTGCAATCTACATATCTTGCTTGATGAAATTAGTAGATGGCTGCTGCCTGAGAAGGGGACAAAATTTAAGTGCATGGTTTCTACTATCTAATGGAGCTCTTTGATCTTTGCAGAAATCCACTAATGCATGACCTATGGCTTTTGTAGTCTAGTCAGAATAAATTATTCCTAAGTCTAGACTAAATAGCCCTTCACAATCGCCACTCTCCACCCAGTTACCAAAGAATTATCTTTACCAACTGGAAAGTCTAATAAAAGTCTCGTGTGTTTAAATCATACAAAATCACATTAAAAGAAAAAAAAAAAGTAGTAGTACAAAATTCAGAGCCTTGGTTGAGCTCTTTGGGATTAGGCTCAGCACTGATATATGTACAGTTTGTGTGTATTCTTACATTGATGATCTTTATATTCTAGGCCTTGTTATCTCCCAGGACATGTGAAACATTTTCTGTTATATGGCTTCTTTTTTGTAATGAAATTCTTATTTTTGCTGTTCTATAGTGAAAACGTATGATTCGCCTTTGATTCCATGTAGTATGTGGTATGGTGATTCAATATGTTGTTACTTAGTACCGTTACTTTAAATTTAATATGTCTGATGCATTTGACCTGTTAAAATTTTTTTCAGGAGCAGGAGCATATGGTTACAGTTATGAATATGGCGGTGATGGAAATACTGAATCAGATGAAGATGAAGACGACGATGATGATGATGATGATGAAGATGATTCTGAGAGTGATGAAGAGGTAGCTGAAGCAAAAGAACCATCGAAAGAAAAATGAAACTGAACGCTTTTAAATTGTTCAAAAATAGCTCAGTAACTTAAGCTGTGATGTGTTCAGAATCACTGTATATTTTGTTGGAATAAATTATTAAGCTTGTCCTTTCAGCTGTTATTTATTGAAATTTTGCTGTTGTGTTCTTTTATTTCATTGCTGTTTAACACTAGGTAGGTTCAAAATTTCTTGGGATCATCTCTAACTATGGTAATGACGAATCATGCAGAATTTTCGGTTTCAGAGATTGGCAGCACCTGAACTACATATAACTGTACCCATGACATCATCTAATGGCAAGTGGTGCCCTCCCATTTCCTGTAGGGGTGCAGCATCAGTGGTTTCTTTGTTTACCATGCATTTAGTAATGTTGCAGATGAAAATGTCTGCAACAAAGTAACGTGCAAACTTCAAATTTTGTACTTTGCTTCAAAAATCACTATCAAATAAATAAACAAATACATCGCTCTTTCCACGTTTCAGAAACACATAGCAACCGAAAAATTGTTATTCGGTCACCGCTGGGGAATGAACCCACGGATCTCTCGATATCTAGCCGAGCGCGTCAGCCTTACACCATGGTGGCCAACAATCCACTGTGCTATGTGTGTTTTTAAGTTAGGTTCTGACATCATAAATCCGTAAGATGGGCTCAGCTACTGAGACGTCTCCATCTGGTGGGCATTAACGGCACTGGCTATATATTAATTATAGCAGTTAAATCCAAAGAGCGAGATCCAAAGTGAAAATCCTCCAAATACATGGCATCAGTAAATAAACAAATACATTGCTCTTTCCACGCTCGAGAAACACATAGCAACCGAAAAATTGTTATCCGGTCACTGCTGGGGAATTGAATCCACGGGTCTCTCGATATCACCACGGATAGATATCGAAAGACCCGTGGACTCAATTCCCCAGCAGTGACCGGATAACAATTTTTCGGTTGCTATGTGTTTCTCAGCGTGGAAAGAGCAATGTATTTGTTTATTTACTGATGCCACGTATTTGGAGGATTTTCACTATCAAATACGAGGTGCGTTCAAGAAAGACTTGCGTGGAAATTTATAAACATGTATGTACGAACCTGAACTACATATGACTGTGGTTCTTTTCGAGAGACCCGTGGACTCAATTCCCCAACAGTGACCGGATAACAATTTTTCGGTTGCTATGTGTTTCTCGAGCGTGGAAAAAACAATGTATTTGTTTATTTACTGATGCCACGTATTTGGAGGATTTTCACTATCAAATACGAGGTGCGTTCAAGAAAGACTTGCGTGGAAATTTATAAACATGTATGTACGAACCTGAACTACATATGACTGTGGTTCTTTTCAAAGTAATTTCCTCTGGAGGCAATGCACCTGTCTAAGCGTTGCTGCCACTCCTCGAAGACTTGCTGGAAACCATCTTTCTGCATCCTTTTCAGAGCTGCCTCTGAAGCTTTGACTACCCCTTCTGTTGACATAAACTTATGTCCTCGCAAGTTCTTTTTGAGAGTTGGGAAAAGAAAACTCAGTGTGTTAAATCTAGACAGTATGCAGGGTGTCGAATCATTCCAATATTTTTTCAGCCAAGAAGGTAGTAACTTTCTGCACCACGTGAGGACAAGCATTATCAGGGTGGAGTTTCCAACCATTTTGGTGAATGTGTGGACACTTCTTATGGATATGTGTGATCAGCCTTGTCAAAACAAACATGTCATAATCCGCATTAACTGTGGTATTCAGCGGCACGACATTCTGGTACACCATTCCTTGGCAATCAAAGAAATTGATTACCATTACCTTCCCAACAGACTTCACATCTTGTCTTTTTTGTATGGAGATGACAGAGTTTTCCATACAGAGCTCCATTGTTTGCCCTCTGGATCATAGCGATAAAGAAAAGTTTTGCTGCCTGTAATCACTGACTTCAGGTAGTCCTTGTTTGAAGTAAGTTCTTGCTTCAAAAATTCACACACCTGAACACGTATTTGTTTTTTTCAAGCGTCTGTAACCAAGGAATCCATCATGCATTGGCTCGTGTTAGGTGTAGTTTCTCACTGAGTATGGTGTGGGCACTTCCAACTGAAATCTGTAAATGTTCTCAGAGCCCGATCATGACAGTCTTGGGCCCAGGGCAATAAAAAAATTTGGGCCCCAATCCCAGATCTTTCTACGAAGAGTGGGAAGCAAAACAATATTACACATTAATATTGTTTTGAATATATAGAATAACTGCTTAAACATGTTGCATGTGGCCTTACTACACTATATATAAACTAGCCCATAGCCCGTCCTAGGATGGTTGTTTTTAAGCTTTAAATAAATATTAATATATAGAGATGTTTCCCATCCTAAGACGGGGTGAAATTTTTCATTGAAGCAGATTGAAAACAAATCAAGAAGACACCAGCTTTTTGTAAGGAAATACACTGAAGTGCTAGAAAAACTGGTACACCAGTCTAATACTTGGCAGGTCCCCCATGGGAGCGCAGAACTGCAGAAATACGACGGGGCATGGACTCCACTAGCTTCTGGAAATATGCTGTAGGCAATGCACACCATACTTCCTGCAGAGCGTTCCACAATTCGGTTGTATTCCGAGGTCTCGGATTCCTGTGTTCGATAGCGTGTTGCATGTGTTCTATCACGTTCAGATCTGGGGACTTGGGTGAGAATGGCAACACCCCAAACTCAGATGAATGCTCCTCTAACCATAATGTGGAGTCCCGACACTTGTGTGGAGGTGCGTTGTCCTGTTGGAACAGGCCCAACCCATCAGCATGAATGCAGGACATGAACGGGTGTACCTCGTCAGAAAGGAAGTGCACATAGCGTTGGGCGGTCGCAGACGTTTGTAAACGTACAAGGGGTCCCAGTGAAGTCCAGCTAAACACACCCCATACCAGTATGGACCCCCCACCAGTCTGTACAGTTTCCTGTTGACAGGCGGGATTCATGGGGTTTGCACCACACACGAATCCTTCCATCTGCCCGATACAGTTGGAAACGTGACTCGTCAGACCAGCCTACTTGTTTCCAGTCATCAAGTGTCCAGTGGTGGTGTTGCCGTGCCCAAGCGAAGCGCATAGCTCTGTGTCGTGCACCCGTCAAGGAGACTCTAGTTGGGCGTCGGCTCCCAAAGCCCATATCATGCAGAGTACATTGCACAGTCCAGAAGCTGATGCTTGTTGAGGCTGCAGCATTGAATTCCGGTTATACCTGCGAGGGTGTTGCATGCCTCTCATGTGAAACGATTCTTGAGAGTCGACGATGGTCACGTTCACCCAATGTCTTTTTACGGCCACACTGGTATTGTTGGTTGTAGGTTTTGCCGGAATTCTTGTAGTCACGACACAGCCTTGCAATGATCATCCGTGAAAATCTGAACTTCGTTTCTACCTCCGAAATACTATGGCCCATCTCACAAGCGCCAATTATGACACCACGTTGAAAATAGCTTAAATCGTTTTTATTTATCATTCGCATGTCGAAAACAGCTCTGACAGCTGGCAAGACTGTCTATTGCTTTATATATGCACTGGTGGATGCTACTGAGTATGTGCATAGTTGGCATTGCTATGTATTTTGCATAAGCTCATCTGTACCAGTTTTTCTGCCACTTAAGTGTATACTGAAAACTTAAATAACTTTTTCTCTGGCACACTTGGTACTCCATTCACAGCTTGTTTTAGAATGTCCTTGAATGTGTCTCATTCATTAGCCATGCTTCAGCTGGTATATTGTTAAATGGTAATGAAGAAACCACATGTCTTCAAGTGGTCTAAGCATTTCTGTGATAGTCATGTGAGTGTTTGTGATGATCTGTGTTGCAGGGTGCCTGTGTGTCTCTTCAACTGCTGAAAAGGTTGGGCGCATGCACAATAATGTCTGATGTTACTGAAGAAAAACTGTAAAGGAAATACTGTCAGAGGTAGGAATATCAGTAGCAAGTATTAATAAGTAGTCACAGCATTATCCACAATAATTTCAACATGCATTACATTTGTCAACATTTGGTTCCAAAAATGTTGACTCCCAAAGAACAAGCAACATGAATGATCCGTGCTGGAGACGTAATCACTATCAACAAGACAACAATATCCTAAGCGACATAATCACAGGAGATGAGACATAGTATTTTTTTGTACGATCCACAGACAAAACATTAGTCCTGTGAATGGAAATCAGCATTGTCACCTTGAAAACAGAAACCCCGTTTGGATGAGAGTAAAGGAAAGGTAATGCTAGAAGTTTTCTTTGACTCTCTGGACCTTGTTTGCCACGTGGGGTATCCGATAGTATCCAAATTTTTATTCTTATTGATACAAAACCATGTGTATGATCGTACATATGCGTAAAACTATTACGACTACTTTCAGTGAAGCGCCGTAAAAGTGGAGCGGCTTGATACTAATGTTGCTGCCCTGGTGGCGCAGTGGTCTAAGCGATCGTCTCTGATCATTCATCCGAAAAGGGTTCGGGTTCGAATCCCGGTAAGGCATGGATGTTGTGTTTGTATTACGGTACTGGCTCTCTCCCTTCCCTGGAACCAGTTACCCTAAATTAGGGACGGGCGACTGCTTATAGCCCATTGAGTTGCTCACGGTGGTCGTTAAACCTCCAATCAAAAAAAAAAAAAGGGTACTGTTAGGTGGCACTGTCGATCAAAAACAATGACAGGCTGTGTTAAGTGTTCAGTTCGAGCAGCAAGCAGTAGTGAAATTTTTAACGAAAGAAGGCGTAAAGGCAGTGGACATTACGATAAGACTTCGGACGGTGAATGGTGATGCGCCTATGTTTTGTTCCAGTGTTTATGAATGGGTTACAAAGTTCAAAGCTGGCCACGAGAGTCTTGAAGATGAGGCATGGTCCAGTAGGCCTAACATGGCGGTGACTGCTGAAACAATGAAACGGGTTGATGACTTGATTAAAGGTGACAGACGCATTCGTGTTCGGGATATTGCCATGGAATTGGATATCAGTAAAGATTCTGTTGAACGAATTATTGATGAACATCACAACTATAGGAAGGTCTGTGCCAGATGGGTACCTGGAATGCTTACAGTGGTGCATAAACGCCAAAGGTTAGACATTTACAATGAACTGGTACAGTGCTACGATGGGGAGGGTGACGCATTCCTTTGATGCGTAATCACAGACGAAACGTAGATTCATCAGTTCAAACCGGACACAAAATGGCAAAGTATGCAATGGCGTCATCTGAATATGCCCCCATCAAAGAATTTCAAAGTTGGTTCGTCGGTGCCCAAGGTCATGACTGCTGTCTTCTGGGACAAACACAGTATCCTTCTGGTTGAGTACTTGGCAAAAAATGAAAGAATAAATGTGAAGGCCTATGTGAAGTCACTGAGAAAACTTGTGCAGCATGTTGGGACCAAATGGCCAACATTGAAAAACAGTCAAGTGTTGCGCTTCAGCATGATAATGCTCGTCCGCATACTGCTAAACCAGTAAAAGCTGAAATCGCAAAGCAGAGGTGGACCGTTCTTCTGCACCCTCCTTACAGTCCGGACACGGCAGTTTCTGATTTTCATGTTATCGGTCCCTTGACGGATAGTCTTTGTGGCCACCGCTACGAGAGCATGGACGATCTGCAAGCGGCTGTCCGTCAATGGATTCGCAACACCCCTGCTGATTTCTTCGCTACTGGAATGAATAGACTTGTTGATCGGTGGAGGAAATGCATTGTGTTGAATGGAGAACACGTGGAAAAGTGACCTTGACTGTTCGTACCACTGTTTTACATATGTGCTTATCATATTTATGCATCCTATATTTTTTATTTCTCCTGTAATTGATAAGAAAAAAATCTGGATACTTATCAGACACTCCTCATACCATGAATTTGATTCCAAAAACGTTGACTCCCAAACATCAAGAAACACAAATGCCCCTTGCTGGAGACTTATCACTATGGCTCATCAAAACAACAATATTCTGAGCAACACAATCACAGGAGACGAGACATGGTGTCTTGTCTCAACATCATCATCTCAAAAATGGAAACCCCATTTGGACAAGACTAAAGAAAAAGTAATGCAGGAAGTTTTCTCTGACTGTACTCTATGAATTTATTCCAGAATAGGGAACTGTGAAAATAAAGAAATATGTGTCAATATTCCCCATCACCTAAGGAATGCAATTCGAAGGAAACATCTGGAAAAATGGACAACAAACAGTTAGTTTCTTCTTCATAACAGTTCGTGCACTTGATCCCTAATGATTCAACAGTACCTCTAAAAGCGTAATGTGACGTCCCTGAAGCATCCTCCATATTCTCCAGACTGGCACCACCTGATTTTTACGTTTCTGCAGTTGAAATATGCCCTCAAAGGACAACAATACACTAGTGATGAGGACATTATTGAAAACACAACACAGTGCTGAAAGAGGTTTCAAAGAATGGATTCCTGGAATCTTTCCAACAGCTTTATGGATGTTGGCAGAAAAATGTGTAGCTGCCCAAGGAAACTATTTCAAAATAAATGTGGCAACGTTATTGCTTTCTATATGAAAAGGAATTTCTTGGAACTTTTTCAACCTATCTTGTTTTAATCTATGAGTCATAGTGAGAAGAATTGGCAGTGAAACACATAACACACAAAACATTAGAAGAATTCTTGATATCCTCATATCACGCATAAGTTACACTGAAAATTATAAGTGGTGGGACATTTCGGTTGTGACTTATACCTTCATCAGCCATGGAATGAAACGTGGTATAAGCATCAGTTGTTGCCAGATTTCAGAATAGCTTTCCAAATGATAGGGATGTGAAAAGGTGAATCTGTATTGCAGGTGTTAGCGGTAAGGCCGATTTTTTTTTTTTTTTTTTTTTTTTGCTGTACCTGAGGGCTTTCCGATTGCTGAACAGAGCAATACATTTAACATTTTGCCAGTCGGGAATCACGAACATATCAGTTTTAACCATCAGTGATATGTCCACGATTCCCGATTGGCAAAATGTTAAAAGTATCGCTTCGTTCTGCAATCGGAAGGCCCTGGGGTACCGCAAAAGCATTGAAATCTATCTTACACCTAACACCTGCAATACAGACGCACCTTTTCACATCCCTATCATTTGGAAAGCTATTCTGAAATCTGGCAACAACTGATGCTTATACCATGGCTGATGAAGGTAGAAGTCTATGAGTACATCACATAGTATACACATAGGACAACATAGCCGTAAAAAAAAAATGTAGCACATTGCGTGTTTATGAATAATGCAATGAAGGCCAGATATAATCAATTCAGTTTATAAAGGTTATGGGGATCCTGCAGGTCATGACATTGAAAGATGACACTGAATCCTTGGGTCTAATGAGCACATCTTTTAAATCCTTACCAGTGCAAAAAGAATTTTTCAAAGCAGAGTTTTAGAAATGGAGAAAATCGTTGAAAAAGTAGATGTTCTTATGTAAAACCTGTGCATTTTTTAAAGCATGGTGCCTGCAGTATTCTTCATGCTGAGGGGTATCTAGTAGAGGCAGAAATTTTTCAATCAGGCTTATAAAATCATAAAGTAACTTAAAATCACAAAACCAGGTTTACATAAATTGTAAAGCATTTGCAAGCAGAAATAGTTACTTACACCCACTTAGCAGAAATGTGCATTATGAGAAATGGCAAATTGTGTGTTTGTTTTTAAACACTGCATTAATATGGCAGCTCTTAATTAATTCATTTAAAGTTACCTAGAAGCTCAGTATTTGCTGCAAAGTACTGTAACAATAGGCACTTTTGATTCGATTTGGACAAAAGTTGTGATCAGATTTCCATTTGCAAAAAAATGCATTTAAAAATTTCTCAAATTTTGTTTGAAGAAAAAAA
Organism: Macrothele yani; assembly: GCA_039090855.1. Classification (NCBI taxonomy): domain Eukaryota; kingdom Metazoa; phylum Arthropoda; class Arachnida; order Araneae; family Macrothelidae; genus Macrothele; species Macrothele yani. The sequence continues at coordinate 138,417,137 of CM077024.1, read as the reverse complement.
TGCCTATGTGCATTCAGCTTGAACCAGCAGATGGTCTTATTTCTTTAATGGTTTAGTTGGATGATATCAGTACTTAAGTTGTGATGTCAGTACATACACCTGCTTCATGCCATATTGTTTGAACGTTAGAAATTTTCAGGCAAAACTGTGTCAGAAACAGAGCAGAAAGTTCTTTACTTATAACCAACATATAATTTCCATGCGTATGTATCGATATTTTTATTGAACTTTTGAAACCATCATCAGAGAAATACACAGTAAATATTACTTGAATTTTTCATTTGCATCAGGTTAGAAGTCTTAATTATGTGATAGGTCTTGTTCATGGTCATCATGTTATAGGTCTTAATTATAGCACTGTTTTGATCTTTATTATAGGTCTTTAGTTTGAGAATGACTGCATAGTATCAGTGTAATTTGTTTTAGTGCTCAGCAAAATGTCTAGGATTTCCATTCTGAATTCAGTTTACGTGTGTACAATATAATGCATATGCATGTATATTCAGTAGACAAAATATTAGTGATAGGGGAGCTGGACAGTTGACATGGGCATCCCCCCTCCCAGTGAAACAGACCCAAATAGAACGCAGGCGATAATTGGTGGTCAGCAGAGCTTACCAACAGTTTTGTGACTTCCACGGAGAGACCTCAGGTTTGATCCCAGGCAGGTACAAATGCTCAAGCCAACGTGCTTCTGATGGGCACGTTAAGCCGTCAGACCCCGGTGATAAATAAGGGTGTCTTCCACACCCTTTCTACCTCACTTCCGTGTCACTTTCCTATTGGGCACTCTAGCCCAAATCTCCTAGCTTCCTATTCCTAAGGGTTGTTTAAGACCTGGGGTCAGACACTACCTTCCTAAAATCCTCTACATCTGACCATAGCAACAGCGTATCTCAATCGACGAACATGGGTAAATACGATGATCTGAGTGACTTTGATCACGGACACATTGTCGTAGCAGGACAGATAGATCATTCTTTCACTCAGATGGTAAGAACCCTAGGGTTCCCATGTGGCATCAACAGCATGAAGCCATGGCACCGCCCCCTTGTGTCAGGTCGGCTCTGTTTCAAGGTGGTGGTGGCCCTGTGATGGTTTGGGGAGTCTTAGGTCCCTTAATATGTCTGGAGAGGTCCTTAACTGCTGCATGCAACCAGCATGTGCTGGCTGATCACCTACACACTTTTATGGCCTTCGTGCATTCTGTGGCCATTGATCTGTTTCAGCAGGACAATGTGCCGCAACCACCCACGCATGGCTTGACAAACACTCCTCTAAGTTTGTTGCCATCCAGTTACTCCCATGGTCCCAGGATTTAAACCCTGTGGAAACTCTCTGGGATGCCATGAAGCGGAACATCAGATCCATGGATCCTGGGCCAACGTCTTGAGCGGAATTATGGACAATGCTGCAAGTTATGGCTGGGGGCATTACCTCTGGAAACCTTCCAGCATTTGGTGAAGTCAATGCCTTGGTGTGTACAGACTGTTATTCATGCTAGAGGAGGACCAACATGCTATTAGGTAGGTATCTCTGTTTTGTCCATGCACTATTTATATTTGCTGTTCTGTACCAGTATTATGCAGTTCCTCGAGGTAGCAACCTGACAGGGAAAAAAAAAACATGTTTCTCGTGACCAAAGGAAAGTTTTTGAGGCTCCCTCCTGGCCTAAAAAAAGCACTTGTTTCTCCTGATCAAAGGAATTTCTCCCACATTCTTATTAATCATGTTTTGAAGTTTCTCCCACATTCTTATTAATCATGTTTTGAAGTTTCTCCCACATTCTTATTAATCATGTTTTGAAGTTAATCTCTAACTGCTTTGCTACATGTAAACACTCTTTAAGTGCACGTCTCTCCCATTGACATGCCCCATGAAAATAATCCCTTGCCACAATACAAGTGCAACCACATAAAGTAGTAAAGGCTCATTTACATTGGGCAAGTTGGCTTTGAACAAGTAGCTTTTAAGTCAGCTTGAAAGGAGAAACTTGAAAGCTGAGTCCGTTTACTCGCTTAAAGTGTTTGCTTCAAGCGTGGTGGGGAATTTTTACATAAACAGTATGGCGGATCAATGTGTCAGGAAGGCTGGCATGTGTATTAATGGCAGATTACTACTGTATGTACCTCAAAAGAAGACATGATTGCGAGATTAGATTTCTTGACGGGAACTGCTCAGAACTTCAACTTTATTACGCGAGATCGCTCTGAGAGATCCAGAATCACATAGAAATCGTTTACGATCTACCGCAATTAAATTTGAGAAACTCATAAATAGGGTGCAGCTAAATATACAGAAGAGGTGAACGTATGTCCACAGTCCTTCCTGCATGAATGAAATTAGAGGTAACTTTACAATACCTAGCTAGAGGAGATTATTTTCTGTCTCTGATGTATTTATATTGTCTGAAGTTTGCAGTGGGATATATAGGATGCATTAGTACATCACCCACAGCATGTAGAAATATGATCTTGCGAAATATCTTTTACAAGTCTAGTGGACTGCAAGCATAGTAGTAACCACTTGGGGGTCAGGACCCCCAGATTTTCAGAGTCGGGGATCCCCAATGTAAGGGAACCTCCCACTTTTTCGGGTATATAATGATATAATGCATACTTTTTAATGATGTGAACCAACTAAATTTAATAATGTAAGATTGTAATTGTTCATAGAATGCAAACATGTGGATGCAACTTAGTTCTTGATCATTTGGTTTACAGGTGGTTAGAATACACCTGTAAACCAAATGATCAAGAACTAAGTTGCATCAGCAGCGTTCTGGAGTTTCTGAACTTTCTTAATGTAACTAGTATGCTTTCATACTAGTTACATTAAGAAAGTTCAGAAACACAGAAGTTCACACCCAGAGAGATAATTCTAATGGTAATCTACAAAATAATTGCAAAACATTTTATTTTTCCTGGCAGGTTCGGTGTATCAATACTCTTCCATGAACCTGACGTAACTGAGCTAGAATGTATAAATGTAAAGCTGTGCATTTGAATGATGAGCAGTCAGTTTCACGATAACAGATTTCTTTTTGCAATATACTGTGGGCCATATTGACGGATCTAATAAAATTTGATAAGAGCTATTGGTTCCCCTTCTTGGTGTGTGTGTGTTACAATTTCAATGTGCTGTCACTCCTTTTTACATTAAATTTGCTCATGATTAAAACTGGAAGATCATACCATTGGAGAAAATTCTGAAAGATTTCTTTACCTAGAAACGTTTTGTTTCCTTTCATGTGTGGTGAACTGACTGTCAATCAGAATACTAATTTTAATGAGAAAACATTTAGGAGGGAGATTTTTATTTTGATTATTATTTTTTTTTTTTATGCTATGTAGTAGGATTATTGAGAAACAAGAGTTCTCTAGTCACGCTTTGAAAACGAGTATTCTTCAAGGTTCTGAAAGCTTACCCAGGTCAACTTTTTTTCCCCCACTCTAACCTTCCTTAGCAGTTACCATTTGTCATCAGACATGGTCAAATTACAGAACTGAAGAAGCGAGTTGTTGCAGCCAGTTGTTTTACAACCAAAGGTACTTCATAGTTTTTGTTTTTTTCTCCCTGAACAAAGAAAATTACTTTTTTATTTATTGTGCAGTCATTGTTCCTCCTCAACAAAATAAAATAAATGCTGGTGATGCATTGAATATCTGTGTCATGCAGGCACATCACACAGATCTTCAATGTTTGGGAACAGTAGAACTCGATGGTTCGTTTGGAAGCAACAGTAACCAAAAAAAATTTTGGTTTTTTTACTATATCCACAAAATTTTACAAATAGTGCTGCTGGCAAAACTGGAATGGATTATAACTTAACTGCCTGCACATCTCCATGCAAATAATTGGTAGAATCAGTTTGATATGTTGCACATTATGATTTGAACAAAATTGCTATGCATTAAGCAAATGCAGCAGCTCCATACAGGAAAATAAAAATAAAAATAGCTATTATACAGGTATAATGTAACAGGTAATGTAAACCATGTTTTGTGGTAAAATGCTGACTTCCATACTGAAGATCTAAAGATCATCTGTAATTGTACTGATAGATTTGTGGTGAATTACATTTTACATATACTGCACTGTGATTATGAAAACTTGGAACTGTACACACCACAGAATTTCATAGTGACACTAAATTTAATTCATAGTTTTTGGAAGATCTATATGTGTTTATAACATTTGAACTACATTTTCTGGTTTATTTGTTGCCATACTACTACCCACACATACAAGTTGAGGGGTGGGCAGTAATTGAAACTTCAGAGCACTTTTCATTCCCTTTTGTTCCAAACAAATAAGAAGATCAACATTCTTTCACAGGTAAATAGTCAAGAGACTACTGGACATAAAAGGGATACTTTAATGGTTTTAAATTATCTATGTAGCAATGTCAACTCTGAATAAAATGTTATGGCATTACATCCAGTTATTTCCATTAAATTCCCATCCAGTTTTTTTATCCAGGACTAAGAAACAGTGGCAGGCAAGTCCTGTTCCCCTCAACCAGTGTTTTGCCAGAAATTTCAAAAAATCCTACGATACAGGGGCATATTTAGCCCGCTACCTCCCAAAGTTAAAGAAGAGACATTTAAGTGGTATAAAAATAATAGTGATAGAAAAACATCCCTAAATTATCCAAAAACTTTCGGTACATATCATTAGTATCTACTATATCTAAACTTTCAACAAATGTGATGCATTATGATATTGTGGTCACTGTTGCCTTGATTCTCGATTAGCATTACTCTGGGCAGATGTAATACAATTTCAACATAACCAGTTTTTCCTCACCCTGGCTCATTTTTTATACTTAAAAAAGTTAATGCTACACACATACAGCAACTAAGGTGTGGATTTGTATTCTCAATCAAACACGAATTTATTTAAAGAAAATTGTGGGTACTACATGGAATGTCCTCAAGAACCTGGCCAAAAACTTAAGAGACACATATTACATATATGAGAAGCAACACTTGATACCATGATAATGGCATAAATCTTGCTCCCTGAGAAATTTCAAGTGGAGTTGAATTTCCAAGGGGAGCGGAACTGTACATTGATTCACTTACATTTCAGATCTGAATCTGATTTGCAAAATGAAAAAGAAATAAGAAATCTCAAAATCAGAAATGTATTTTAGAATGTATATAGAACTGAAAAAAGTATCACTGTTATTCCTCTTTCTCCCCTCCCTACCCCAAAACAAACAAACAAACTCTGTGTCTTTCCTGGGCTGGGGTAGTTGATAGTTGGCTGTAGCTGGATCCAGTAGTTGGCACTACGTATCCTATAAAGTTAACCGTTCTGTCATTACCATTGAAATTTAAGGACAAGGGGTGTTTCCTACTTGAACAGGTTTTAACCCATGTATTTTCTTTAAAAAACATTTTCTTAAAAACATGTGAAGACCATTGCAAACATGCACAGTAAACTTACTTCAGGGCACACATGAATCTGGTGTCAATAAATCAACATAAACTTTTATTCAACAGTAACTAAAATTTCATATTAGTATCGCACTAGGAGATGATTCATGGTGTAACTGGATGAAAACATTCCAACTTATGTGCTGCAGTTCTTTCATTGATCAGATGTGGTTACATATTATCCACACTGAAGAGTCCTTTGCAATGGCAGCTTCCTTAGATGTGCTGTGTTACAGTGTTACCTAATGCATCAAATTCAACTTCTCTATAGATTTGACACATTTCCTGTGTAATTTATCTATTACAGCTTCAGTATGTGATGTTGAACTTATTTTTCTTTTAGTCATTTTGTTCTGAGAAGGCTTTGAGGGTGATGTTGCTCCTGCAACTTCTTCAGAGGCCCCTGACAAAAGCACTAACACAAACTTGAGAAGGCACATAATCTTCATCATTGTATATGTTATTTAATAGCTAAATATGGTAAAATAAATGTGAAATGATACAGTCATAATGATAAAAAGAAAATGCCATAACTTCAATTAAGTCAAGTGGTTAAATTAAAGAAAGCAATCAAAACTGAAATGAGACAAAAGTACACTAGTTTGCTTATTTAGGAATCAAAATGGTAAACTGCTGTATGGCACATTTTATGAACAGTCTGTTAATGAGACATGAAATCCTGATAATTTAATACACAAAATTCTTTGTCACAATATACAATTTGTGCATGCCTCTCCCTCCCATAACACCACCTTATTTTTGTAATGAAAATCGGTATTAACATGTGAATACTAATAGCTCTAAAATAATAAGCTTATCATAACAGATTATGAGAAGTTAAATAATATGAAAAGAAACTGAAGAAAATTAATTCCCTTTATTCTTAGAATATTTTGTTATTCAGATCCACTGTTTGTAATCAGCTGCTAAGTATCACATTCACATATATTAAAACCAAGGCATAGGTGGTAATTGGAGCATAATGAATGATGTAAGTGTGTATTTTCTTTTACATTAAAAATCGCAAGTCCACATGAAGTCTCTGAAGTTTTCAATTTCTTCACCATAGATCACTGGAGTTATACAACATTTTCACATGTGTATGCAATACATCAAACAATTACACAATAAATATTCAGAACATCTTTTTCTTTTCAGAAGTACTGCAAAATTTATGCATTGTTAAATGCATATATCAGACAATATTTCATTTTGACAGAATTTCAAAAGCAGAAACCACATACGAAGATGACATTCTAAGAAGAAAAGGGGAAAACAACACTTACACTTTCAGATTAACATTAGCAAAATATGATAAACATACTACTGATATGTTCAGGTGATGCGTAACATCACAGCCTCTCCTTGACAAATGTCAATCCCGCCTTCTCGTGGTGCATCCTGTTCCCACTAAAGGGGCTCTGACGACCGCCAATAGCGGCATAACTATACCATCGGGATCAGAGGAAATGCTATCCCACACTCACCAACCCGCTTGGCCAGCGTGGTGAGTTATGGCCAAACACCTCCAAAATGACTCTACAACTTAAATCTTGGCCCTCAGTCTCCGGCAGCTGGAATGTACCTGGCCAAGGCAGCGGCCAGTGCGACATGAAGGCAGAGGGTGCTAAGAATCCCCGGAGGACCGGACTAGGCTGCCATTTGATGCTGACCTTGGCTACCTATAACGGACGCTCCCTATCTTCTGATTCAAGGCTTCTTGAATTGGAAGAGGAACTACAAAAGATCAAGTGGGACATCGTCGGGCTAAGTGAGGTAAGGAGAAAAGGAGAAGATCTCATTGAACTGAAAAGTGGACATCTCTTCTATTATCGTGGGACAGATACTGGCAGAACTAGTGGTGTTGGATTTATAATAAACAAGAAACTGAAGGATAAAGTGGTAGAAGTTGAAAGTTCCTCTGACAGAGCTGCACGACTCGTTATCCAACTATCGAGAAGATACCAGGCTCAGATTATTCAAACTTATGCACCCACCACAAGTCATCCTGAAGAAGAAATTGAAGAATTTTATGAGGAAATTCGTCATCTAAATAATAAAGGTAAGCAGCACTTGAAGATAATTATGGGAGATTTCAATGCAAAAATAGGGCAACGGCAACAGAATGAAACTTCAGTAGGTAAATTCGGTCACGGCAACAGAAACCAGCGTGGAAATACTCTCGTTGAGTTTGCAGAGGCAGAAGGATTTTTCATCTTGAACTCCTTTTTCAAGAAAAAGCCACACAGGAAATGGACATGGAGACATCCAATTGGGACGACAAGTGAAATTGATTTTATTATGTGTAACAAAAAATTCGTCATCGAAGACTGCAGTGTGCTGAACAAGTTCAACACAGGTAGTGACCATAGATTGGTGAGATGTAAGATGCACCTCAACACTAAACTGGAACGTGGCAAGCTCATAAGACAAACAAAATGTATTGACATAACCAACCTTAAAAAACACCATAATACTTTCAAGTTGGAACTGAAGAACAGATTCTCTGCTTTAGAAGGCCTAACATCGGAAGAAGTGGATATTTCGGAAGTTAACAGAAAAGTAACCAAAGCTCTAATGGAAACAGCAACAAAATTAGCTGGGTCTAAGAACAAGTTGCATGTGAACAAATTATCAGGAAAAACCAAAATGTTGATGCAAAAAAGAAGAGAGATGAGGACAACTAAAGTAGATGTGACTTCCAAAGTGGAATATATAGAGCTATGCAAGACAACACGAAAAAGTATCACTGAAGACGTAAGGAAATTCAACTGTGAGCTAGTGAGGAAAGCAATTGAAAACAACCAAAGCCTTAAGATAGCAAAGGGACATCTCAGTAAGGGAAGAAAACAGATTATGGCTCTGAGAAAAGAAGATGGTTCTATAACAAGAAATAGAGGTGAAATTTTGACAAGAGTGAAAGATTTCTACTCCAAATTATATGAAAGGGATGATACATGTACTCCAGACATCATGAAAGGTACCAGAGTTCTTCCAGTCCTCCCAGCAGAAGTTGCTCATGCAATCAAGAACATGAAGCGAGGGAAAGCTCCAGGAGAAGATGGAATTACTATAGACATCATACAAGAAGCAAGTGGAGAAATTGAAACAGTACTCGCCCAAATTTTCACTCGATGCCTTAATGAAGGGAAGATTCCTGAGGATTGGAACAATGCTACAATGATCCTGCTACATAAAAAAGGTGACATTGAGGATCTCAGGAACTACAGACCTATCAGCCTCCTATCAGTGGTTTATAAAATCTTCACTAAAGTTCTTTCACACCGCTTGAAGGTAACACTGGACATGGCTCAACCGAGAGAACAAGCTGGATTCAGGAGTGGCTACAGCACAATAGATCATATCCACGTACTGAGAGAACTGATTGAAAGAGCGAGGGAATATGAACTTCCATTGTGCATGGCTTTTATCGATTATGAAAAAGCCTTTGATTCGGTGAAACCATCAGCAGTTGCAATGGCTCTGAAATCCTGTGGTATTGAAGATGCATACATTAATATTATTAATAACATCTATGAAAATGCAAGTGCAAAGATTCGGCTGTTTGAAAATACAACACACATAAAAATTGGAAAGGGAGTGAGACAAGGTGACACCATATCTCCGAAGCTCTTTAATGCCACATTGGAAAATGTCTTTCAATCACTGAACTGGGAAAACAAAGGGATAAAGATTAATGGAGATTATCTAACCCACCTTCGTTTTGCTGATGACGTAGTCATTTTTGCAACTACCCCATCAGAGCTGCAGAGTATGATCCAGGAACTTGCTGACAAGAGTAAAGAAGTGGGATTAAAAATGAACTTTCAGAAGACAAAAGTGATGTTCAATGCTTTTACAAGAAATGAAGATTTATCGATTGATGGAGAAAAACTGGAGATAACAGATACGTATGTTTATCTTGGACAGCAGATATCAAGTGAGGGTCACATTGATGAAGAAATTAATCGGCGTACAAAACTTGCCTGGAGAGCTTTTGGAAGAAACAGCATAATTTTCAAGAGCAATATGCCATTATGTCTTAAAAGAAAAGTGTTTGATCAATGCATCCTTCCAGTGCTTACGTATGGTGCAGAGACGTGGACCTTAACTAAAAGAGACATACAAAAGCTGCAGACAACTCAAAGAAGCATGGAGAGGTGCATGCTTGGTATAACCAGGAGAGATAAGAAGAGGAACTCGTGGATCCGAAAAATGACGAGAGTGGAAGACATCATGATCAGAGTTAAATCCCTGAAATGGCAATGGGCTGGACATACTGCCAGAAGGACAGACCATAGATGGACAGCCGAAATTTTAGATTGGATTCCAAGGGACAGGAAAAGACCCAGAAAAAGACCACATGGGAGATGGGTGGATGAAATTCGTAAATATGCGGGAGTGACATGGAGGAGACTGGCACAAGACAGACCGTTGTGGAGGAAACTTGGGGAGACCTTCGTCCAGCAGTGGATTGATAATGGTTGACAATGATGATGATGATGATGATATGTTTTTCTAGTCTAACATGTTTCACTAGCTTCTTTGAAAATTTCCAAATCTTTTTCTTCCCTAGTAAAGAAATATTTGAAACACCCAATCTTTGAATGAAAATAGAGAAACAAAAAGCAGTATGCACATCTTCTCAAGCAGAGTATTCTACCCTAAGAAATTTGTTGTAATATTTGCATTAAAATGCACAAATTTGCTTGCCTGGTTGGCTCTTGGTAAAATAGTGTAGGTTTGGTTGACCTATGTGACCTTGAATAGTTTTGGAAGTATTTTAAACTCTAAAATTATTACAGTATTGCAAAATTAGAAAGACTTAGCTCCCAAGTCCCAGTCAGACTTAGTCTATGTCAAAAATTCTGCATGAGTAGTAGATTCAAATATTTACTTTGGATTCTACAGATATATAACTATTCAGGAAAGAATATAGAAAAATATTCATAATGAAGGTGTATCAGTACTAGCTATTGACTATCACAGAATGGAATGTGCTTTACCACAAATCACAATGGAAAACTTCATTGTGCCACCTTTGGAGAACCATTATTTACTTGGTAAGCAACAACTGTTCCATGTAAGTAAAAAATATTATACACTCTTTGTATTAATATCATTAACCAGTAAAATAGGCACACAAAAAAACCTTGAGATACATCTATACTTGCTGGGAATTTATTCATTTGTATTAGTCCTTAATATGTACATACATTCCAAATAAATTTCATAAGTTCAGGAAGTGCAATAATCACAATATTTGTTGAATTACCACAATTCTCTTTAAGTGTGAGAAAATACCAACAGTGGTGAGTTGCTTTCATAGCAATAAGAGTTCATACCATCAGTAAGGTAGTCAGCGGAGTCAGAAGGCAAAAACTGCCATTAATGAATAAAGAGTGGTAGTTTTCTTGGTGGGCAGCAAATTATCTCTTGCCCATAATAATAGATCAAATAGTGGGAATTATACAATGAAGTATCTTAATTTCCTTTTATGTGCTGTCCTCCAATTTGGAAAAAAGATCACATTTTGACTTAGCTCAATATTCTATAGTCTCATCATGCCAACCTCGCACTCCGTGTGGTGTTCAGACTGAAGCAGCATGCATATGGTGTCCAGAGGAGACTTTAGATCTTTTGGGGCCCTAGGCGCTAAAAGGTTCAGGGGCCCCCTTCCCCTTCTTATCCCTTCAGAAATTTTCATCAGTCAGATTAACAAACAAAAAGGGGGGGAGGGTGAGAGTCAAGAAAAAGTTTTTACACTTTTTAAAAATGTCATTGCTTCCTATTATTAGAACCTTCTGTAAGAAACAGTGCTAGTGTAATAATTTTGTCTGTCCGTGCACATCGAACTGTTTGATTTCAGAGATATTTCAAAAACTATTTTTGCGGCTAATAGGAAATCAATGGATATTAAGTTTGGCACTTTTAATATCCCATATACTTCATGCACTGCAGTTATCATAAACAGAATTTTGAGGCTAATAGGGAATCAATGAATGTTAGGTTTGGCACTTTAAATACCAGTATTCCATTTATACCAGCACTGCAGTTATCAGAAGCATACAAATTAAATGCAAAAGATCCGGTTTGAAAAGGGAAAAGTGGGAACTGCAGGTTTTTGAGTAAGCATATCAATGTAACTTTTTACTCCTTTTTCAAAAGCTAGTTTTAAGTCGATTTAAGGAATAGAAAAAGTGAGAATACTTTATATTTATCAGTATTAAACCAAGGGAGCAGAAAGTAATGAGAAAATGTTGTTGCAATACCATATAAATTATTTTTAACACTATTAAATAAGATAGTGTGATATTCTCAAATTTCTTTATTTTTCCAGCCTAAATATTAATAACTCTTTTCGTTTAAGATGGTTTAGTGGGATTAGGGTCGAGAAAGAACTTGATTGTCCTAAGAAGAGTTATCCTGTGAAGAATATTTCTCTCTTCATTGATTATCCTACCACGAAGGGGAAAAACTATTAACAGCAAACACGCCTGATCATCAGGAATTTTTTTACAAGTACTCCTCATCGCAACTCGGGAAGAAGGTGGGAAGTTTCCAACACAGATGTGTTCCCTTGGCTGGAAGTACCATGAAAGCAATTTATAGCACAGCAGGCCAGTTAAGAATTCGCCTTAAACAATGAAAAGTGTGGGAAGCCTGAATACCTTCTTTACCAACCTCTAAAAGGAACTCAAAATTATTTTAACCGTTCCTTTCAAAATAAGTACATCGATAAGAACTCGAAAATTCGGAATATCAGCAACAGCAAGAAAAAAATGTTATTAATATGAGAAAGTAAAATATCAATTGACAATACAAAGTAGTCGCTTTAAGGATTGATTTACTTCGGTCTAAGAAAACCAAAACTGAAAATCCAATTATATGTTTTCGGGGCCCCTGAAATAGCGAGGCCCTAGGCGCGCGCCTAGTGCGCCTACCCGGAAATCCGCCCCTGATGGTGTCAATATTAAATCTGTTATGCCTAATGCAGTTCGAAACAGTTGGATCAAGATTAAACTACCTTGATGGAGTTCAAAAAGTTGGATCAAGATTAAACTATCTTGATGAAGTTTGAAAAGTTGGATCAAGATTAAACTAACTTGGAAGAATCAGTGGAAATTGGAGATGAGGTACTAGGGGGGGGACTGCTATAAGGTTTACTGCCTGTAGAGGTGTCTTTGGGAAGCTATTTGCATTACATCAGCAGAAAACCACAGGCTGAATAGCCAGCCAACAGGATTTCAAACCCTCAGGGCAAAGGATTCCAAACCCTCAACCCACACTCACATGTGGTGATACTAATTTGCCAATTGTACCAAAATGGAAGTTATATACATAAATTATTAGAGACCACCCTCATGTAGCAATTCAATATATAAATGGTGTGTGTGGCAGTATTGCAAAACTTTTAGGAAGTATTTTTTTTATCGGGGGTTTAAGAACCACTGTGAGCAACTCAGCAGTTGCCCATCCCTAATTTAGGGTCACTGGTTGCAGGGATGGGAGAGAGCCAGTACTGTAAGACAAATGCGAGATCCATGCCTCGTCGAGATTTGAACCGATTGCTCAGACCACTATGCCATTGAAGAAGCATTAGGAAGTATTACTACCAAATAAAATGCATGTACATGGCAGGTTCAAGTCTCTTGTCTTGGACATAACTCGCATTATATGGGAATTATCTGCATCATGGTTGACATATGCTCATAATTCACAGCAGTTTACAAAATGATTTTTATGAGCTATGTTCCATACTGTTGATATTTGCAATTTTTTTTTTACTTCAAAGCTAAGCACTTGCTGCTAATACCATCACTTATGTCATGTACCTTTTATTAGCAATTAGATTCTTCCTGGGTGGATTGATTTCATGATGCATTATACATGTAGAACAATGTTTTTCTATTGGGTATACTTTATAAATACAGTTTACTCTCAATAACACGAACTTTGATAGTTCAAGAAAAATAAAATTTCCTGCATGTGTCCTATTCACATAATGTTTTTTTGAGAACTCGAATATTTTCCATGCACCTTTTGGATTTGACGGTATGCATTGCACACGTGATGAACACATAATTCTGATTGAAGAAAAGCTACAAAATATAACATTTTCACATACCAAAAGAGAATGTGTGTTAGAATTTTTAGAAAGAATGTATCATGCAGAATCAATTTTTTCTTTACATGGTCTCCTGAGAACGCTTGAAAATTAAGCGAGGCTGCTGCGGCTTTTCTTTTTGTACACCATTATCAAAATGTTGGAATACGTTCTTCAGAAACATCAATATTTCTGATACAGCAAATGCCCAATTCACATATTTTTAGCTAAAGAAGCATTATACTCTTTAAGGGGGAGAACATAAGCAACAGCTATTTTCTACTACAAATCACATTTATATTTCTGTTGAAGTACAAATGTGATTCATAGTAAAATAAATCACATTTCTTCAATTAAGATATGTTGTTGGTCTGCTCACTTAGCTGCCTTCCAAAATTCAAAACAAAATGGTTGTTAATTAATACTTCTTCTATTGGGTATACATATTAAAAAATGGTTGTTTATTAATACTTTTTCTATTGGGTATACATATTAAAAAATGGTTGTTTATTAATACTTTTTCTATTGGGTATACATATTAAAAAATGGTTTTTAATTAATACTTTTTCTATTGGATTAATACTTATTTTATTGGGTAAAATAGAAATGTTTTTGTATCAAATTAATCACTGCCCTGATTAGTCAAGTGTAAAATAAATGAAAGCACAGGCGTGTCTGACTTTAACCATTAATTTTCTGGCATTCTTGAAATCTTCTGACTATATCTACCCTACCTAATGTTTCAGTGCCTTGTAATGATAATGATGACAGCTAAAAGAATAACAACTTACTGATAATTTTGTTGTTGTTGTTGTTTAGGGGTTTAAGAACTGTCACAAGCACCTATATAAGTTTATATGCAGTTCTCTATCCCTAATTTAGCACAATTGGTTGCAGGGAAGGGAAAGAACCAAATTCACAAGACAAACACATCGCCCATATCTAGAACCAGGGACTTGCTCAGGCAATTAATTAGAAAACACCTCTGAATACTCAGCCACCAGAGTGGCTCTGTTTATTCATTTGGATTAATTCATGGTTTTTCACATGATTTTTAACAGTTTTATCTCATGATATTATTTTTTGGAAACAGCAAACTGTAATGTAGTCTTCTATAAAAGAGGTATGTTATCTGCAAAGGTGTAATTCAAATACATCAAAATAATTCGAAAGCCTTCAAGTTAAAACCCTAAAAAAAAACAAAAAACTTTTAATACTTTTTATCATAATGAGCCATGTGAATTGTGCAAGAAAGTGATTTTTGCACAACCGAACTTAAAGAACACTTAGATGATCTTAATGTCTGAAAGTTTGATCATTTTGGAATCGCTAAAAAAAATGTTTTTTAGTTTCTTTTGCCAGTTTTTTTACAAGCGAATATTGGGGCCAATCACTATGCAAAAATTATTACGTTACTGATATATACAGTCTCTTTTGCTGGTTCCGTTTTCCAGGAATTAAATTCTAGATAAACAAACAATAATAAAACAAATTGCCAGATTTGTGACACTTCGTCGTGTGGTCGTGACAGACTGTAAAGAGAACGATCAGGAAATCCAGACCCAGCGATAAAGCTCTATTTAAATTCATCAGAGCTGGTTTCAGTTCTTGACTTTTGCATCTTCTGTAGCTCTTAGCTAAATGGTGTCCTAATACACTTTATCGCATTTTTAAATCTTCAAGGATAAAAACCCGAAAATCTAACTTTTCTATAAACTTTTTTAGTGCAACGTCTCCTATGGAAATTTCAAAGTTTTTGAATCACTGCATTTGGTAGTTATGAGGGGAAAAAATCGTCGATTAATGGCGAAAAGCTACCAAAACCATGGAGGTAGGAACAAGGAGGTTAGAATAAAACTTCTGGAGTGGCCCTGCTCCCTTAACCGTGAAGCCGGTTGGTTGTTCACCTCGGAGTTACAGGCAGTACAGGCAATGTGCAACATACTAAAAGTAATTCTAAGAAACAAAATGTAAATGTTAATTCAAAGTATCCAATTCCTTTTAATGGAAGCATATGCCATACCTGTGGTAGAAACCATATGCGTTCTATGTCTAAATTCAGAAATACAGTGTGCAGATTTTGTAGGAATATGGGTCACATTGTAGCTGTTTGCAAGAAAAAACAACAAGGAAAACATCAAAGCATTAGTCCTAATTCTAACAGAGGAAAACCAAGAGTAAATACAAAATTTGAAGATGACAATCCGATTTTTGGCATAAATGTGACAAGGATG
Source organism: Macrothele yani (assembly GCA_039090855.1). Taxonomy (NCBI): domain Eukaryota; kingdom Metazoa; phylum Arthropoda; class Arachnida; order Araneae; family Macrothelidae; genus Macrothele; species Macrothele yani. The sequence continues at coordinate 138,401,352 of CM077024.1, read as the reverse complement.
GTAAGTCACATAATATCCAAAAACTTGAAAATTTTCATCGTCCTGAAGCGGGACTCGAACCTGCGTCTCCCAGAAAACACCCGGGTATGCTAACCACTACACCACCCAGAACGACCTAGTTTCAAGTTTCCATTCTAGGAAACTTGAAACACGGGTTCAAGTCCCGCTCCAGGACGATGAAAATTTTCAAGTTTTCGGATATTATCTGACTTACCATCCTTGTCACATTTACGCCAAAAATCGGATTGTCATCTTTAAATTTTGTATTATATGGCATAATCCCATATTTCTTTCATGACCAAAGAGTAAAATGCACACATATTGAAATAAATTCTGAATATTGCGTAAATGTATTACGTAATCGCACAGATTCTGTTAGGAAACAAACCGTTACATTAAGCATCGAAGGTAAGGACTGCAGCTTAGAGGTAGACTCTGGATCCTTTCACTCCATCATTTCACATGATACATACAAAAGGCTCTGGTGCACAAATAAGCCAGAAATTCAGCCTTCATTAATGCATTTAACTGATTTTCAAGGGAATGCCATACCCCTTCGCGGAATGTGTGTTGTGAATGTACAACATAATCAGCATGGTGCTTAACTGTACCTTCTGATCTCTCAGAGAAAGTGCACCAACGTGTTAGGTTATGCATGGTTCCATCCACTTGGAATTACAATGACAGGGGTAAATGCTATTTCAACAAACCCTTTTGATTATGTGGTGAAATAATTTAATGATGTATTTGAGGAAAGCAGGGGTGGGTTTAAGCATTACAACGCCCTGGGCCAAGAAAAATCAGACGCCCCTAAGTAAACTTATTGTAAGAAATTTGAGGCTGATTAGAATTTCATATTTAAATTACATATTACATATAGATTTTTTATCACACAAAGAATCAACATATTCTCAAGAACTACCCAACCCTGTAAATTTTTAGCACATGTATTATTTAAAACTGGGCACTGAAGCAAATTTTTTTAATTTTTGTCGTTTTCTCACAAGTTTAATTCGCATAATTTTAAAACCATTTCGCAGTAAATTTTTATATTTACAAATAAAATTGTTTTTTAACACACTTCTGAAACATTTGCTTGCAAAATTTTGGATTTAAATTTACAATGTATGCAATATTAATTTTAGATTTTTGTAAACATAATGATAGTGCTGCTACCAATGTTTATTGCAATGGTTTATTGTATATCTATTAAGTGACTGAGAGATAGAAGAAATAAATGAACATAACTTATATATAGTAATATTACTCTCCGCTAAAAGATTTTTTTTTCTCGATTTCTTTGTGGCGAAATCCTCTACTATATCATCAAATGTTAATGTTTCTGCAATGTTCGAATTAAGTGACAAAGTTGCCAGTGCACTCGTTCTTTCTTGAGAACTAGATGTTCTCAAATAATTGTAGATGATTTTCAAAAGAGAGAAACTTCTTTCTCCAGAAGCAGTAGTGATGGGTATGCATAGGTAAATCCTTAGGATACCATCAATGTTCGAAAAAGTTGAATAAATTCTTTTTTCCCTAATCAGTTTCAACATATCCTCAACAGGAACACTAACACTTGAGTCTGTCACTGCTTGTCTATCTAAATCATTCCAAAATTTCTGGAAATGAAGACATTGTTGTTCAAATTCTGGGCCTAAAGCTTGAGAGGAAACTGTCAGTGGATTTTTTTTGCCTTTTGAGATACTGTTCTCTCATCAATATCTGATAATTGCGTTAGAAATCCAAACATGCTCTCCACATCGGAATACGCATCTCGTCAATGTTTCAACTGTTGCACCAAGTTATCAATGATCGTACGAAAAACGCATATTCGCATATGTTCCTTTCCAGTGAAAACAGTTTCTTTATTGCCATTCATCTTTTGAAATTGTAGTTTTATCCGACGGGTTCTAGTAACATTTTTCTTATATTCGTTGCACTGACACAACAATTTTCCATCTTCTTCATACTTATCAAATTTATTCCAGAGAACACTTAAATATTTAATAAGTGAATCGTACAGTTCTACAGCAACTGAAAGGTCAATATTCACTTTCTGCAGTGTTTTATTGCAACTATCAATTCTTTGTAAAATATCACTCCAAATCTTTAAGAGAATGCCCATTTCTAACAAATTCACCTTACTTAATAATCCCTGTGCTTCTAATTTTTCACCGGTGTTTTCTGTGAAGTCTTGAAGTGCATCTCTAATGCAGGAATAACTAGAGCTTAAGGCCTTGCATGCATCAACCCTTGCTGACTGTCGGGTTCTGCATAACCTTCTGGGTACAAGAAGTGGCGATTACGATCCAGTTTCGCTGTGGAGCTTAGAACTATCTTGAAGACTTGTCTTCAAGATTTGTCACTTATGTGATGAAGATGACCAAAAGTTGTATTTTTCTATACGAACATAAAAAAAGATGTAGCTTCAAGGCAGCATCCCGCTGCAGATTTCTCAACCAAATTAAGAGTGTGCTGCGCATGGAATATAGTAGGCTAAACTGTTGTGACTTTTTAATCGAGTTTGAAGACCCGAATATTCACCAGACATTATTTCTCGCATTGTCATAACTTTGGCCTCTGCAGTCTTTTCTTTAACATCTATTTTTAAATCTTGTAACAGCTTCAACAAAGCCTTTTTTTTTTTTTTTTTTTTTGATTGAAGGTTTAACGACCACCGTGAGCAACTCAATGGGCTATAAGCAGTTGCCCATCCCTAATTTAGGGTCACTGGTTCCAGGGAAGGGAGAGAGCCAGTGCCGTAAGACAAACACAACATCCATGCCTCACCGGGATTCGAACCCGGACCCCGTTCAGACGAATGATCAGAGGCCATCGCTTAGACCACTGCGCCACCGGGGCGGCCAATAAAGCCTTCTCCATGTCTTCTGCTTTATGATCAGTGTTGGGCAAGGAACAAATAAATCGTTCCACTGGTTGTCCATTTTACAGAACATAACGAAAAATAACAGTCAACTGGTCAACTTTTGACAAATCTGGAGTGGAGTCTATAATAATAAAGTAATATTTGCTCGACTTCAACTCTTTAACTATTGCGTCAGTCACTGATAAGGCAATTAATGAAATGAATTCTTCACATACATCCTTCGAAAGATATGAAAAATTTCCACTTCCGTTATTACCAAAACTTTTTAAATGTTGCTGCAGAAAAGGGTCAAATTTTGAAGACCGTTATAAAGTAATCCTTTTGAGGCAGATCTAAATCAATCACTATAAGATCTTTTAAACTGCAAAATCTATTTCGTTTAAATTTTGATTCGGAGGATTTTTGTAATATAATCAACAAAAGAATCGTCTACTTTCCATTTAGCAGGATCTAATATCATATGATGTAACAAAAGTTCATTTCCTTCAACAGACTAAAAATTTCCTCCAAGATCTGTGTTAGACTTACCTTCTTTTTTTTTTTTTTTTTTTTTTTTTTTTATTGGATTTTTAACGACCACCGTGAGCAACTCAATGGGCTATAAGCAGTCGCCCGTCCCTAATTTAGGGTCACTGGTTCCAGGGAAGGGAGAGAGCCAGTGCCGTAAGACAAACACAACATCCATGCCTCACCGGGATTCGAACCCGGACCCCGTTCGGACGAATGATCAGAGGCCATCGCTTAGACCACTGCGCCACCTAGACTTACCTTCCTCACCATCGGAAGATTTACAAATTTGATCTTCGTCCTGAGCCCTTTTCTTTTCACTTACTGTGTCATCTTCTGCTGGTTTAAAAAAGTTTTTTAGTTATGGTATTTTTTTTAAAGTTGCCCTTCTTTTTCAGTCTTTTTAAGCTTCTTTTTTCTATTTTCGCATCCAGAAAACTTTGTAGTCGACATTTTCGCATCCAGAAAACTTCGTAGTCGACATTTTCACTGACGGTGATGATTAATAGTAATGATTTCCCCCAAAAGAACAAAGCGAGAATGAAAACACACATGTAAACTTAAGAGGGGCGGAGGGGAAATCCCAAAGCAGGCAGCTGGTGGCATAAGCTGAATTGGAATGCATTCTAACCAGCCAGGCTAACCTGCCCGACTCTGCCCTCTCTTGTCACCCACAATACCCTGGGGCCTTGACCTTGAATTCATGGAATCCGATTCTGGTCTTTCAACCCACATCCCAAGGCTGCCCTCGTGCTCAGATTTTTCAATGCCTTGTAAAAAATAAGCGCCAGTACAGTGCCTTTTTCCCAGTCTCCTACTCTTGTTCCCCGTTGTCTGCGAGCTCTGTAAAAGAAATGCTCCCCCTCTCCGTCCTCTTCTGAGTTTTTACCTAGCCAGGAAGCAGGAAGAAATAGCTTCCTCGGAGGCTTCTGAGTCTTACTGAACTCACTTTCAAAATGAATTAATATTTTTAATAATTAAATACGTCGAATGTACTAACACCATTTAATATTTTCTTAAGAATTAAAGGTATTATACTACTCGGTTTATAATGTGTAGAAATGAAAAATCCCATTTCATTCTCTTTTTTTAGGGGGGTGAGATAAAACATCTTGTGCCACATATATTCTCAAAATTTTGGCGCCCTCTATGTGCAGCGCCCTGTGCCATGGCCCAGGTTGGCCCAATGGTAAGCCCGCCCGTGGAGGAAAGACTTGGTTCATACAAGGGGCCAGTAGTTTCGCTACCCCTAGATCCTCCAATTCCTCCCATGCGTTTTAAGGCAAGTACTGTTCCACTTGCTCTTCGTCCCAAGATTGATGCAGCACTTGATAAGCTTTTAGCTGAAGATGTAATTGAACCAATCTCAAATCCAAAATGGTCTACACCCGTGGTGCCAGTGATTAAATCATCCGGGAAGGATAGACTCTGGTGATTACAAAGTGACACTGAATACTGCTATGAAAGCACATCCATATCCTATTCCCGCAGTAAATCCCTTATTGTCAACATTGAAAGGGGTGGATTTTATGCAAAAATTTACCTCGCTGAAGCACAATTACAGCTGGTAGTTGATGATGAATTTGCGGAAGCACAGACTATCGTTACACACCGGGGAGCATTTAAAGTAACACAATTGCAGCATGGAATAAATGTAGCCCCTGGAATATTCCAAAACATCATTGATGAACTGTTTACTGGATTAGAGGGAGTCGTACGCTATTTTGATGATGTGCCAGTTAGAGCAACATCTCTCAAAGAGCTAGCTTCTAGGCTTCGCAAAGTTCTCGCTCAGCTTAGAAATGCTGGACTACGTGCTAAAACAGAAAAGTGTCTGTTTGGCATCACGGAAGTGGAGTTCCTGGGATATAGAATTGATGCTTGTGGAATACATCCGTCAAAAACTAAAGTCGAGGTAATTCAGGCAACGCCGGTTCCTAAGAACAAGCATTCCTGGAACTCCTTAATTTTTACCACAGTTTCCTGAAGTCTAAAGCTACCGTTGCAGAACCATTGCATAAAATTCTCAAGATTATACATGGTCTTGGACTGAGATTCATGACAATGCCCTTAAGTCTGTAAAGGCATTGTTATCTTCTGACACCGTGTTAATTCCTTTTGATGAGAAGCTGCCAATAATTCTTACTTGTGATGCATCACCATATGGTGTAGGTTGTGTGTTAAGTCATAAGCTTCTAGATGGGAGAGATGCACCCATTGTTTTTGCTTCAAGGACCTTAACTTCTACTGAGAGAAACTACGCTCAAATTGATAAAAAAGCACCGAGTATTATAGTGGGAGTTAAAAAATTTCATCATTTCTTGTATGGTCACACATTTACTATCGTTACTGACCATCAACCACTTCTAGGATTATTCACCAGATCAAAAGTTACTCCAGAAATTCTTTCTCCTCGTATGCTGAGATGGTTTATAATGCTAAATGCTTACGACTTCACACTCGTACATCGACCAGGCAAGAAAATTCAAAATGCTGATGCATTAAGTAGATTACCTCATGAAATTCCAGATTGTGAAATTCCACCTCCACTTGAAGTGTTGTTTACAGAAAATTTAGACAATCCTCCACTACAAGCTAGTGAAATTGCTAAAATGAAACTTCGGGATTCAATTCTATCACGTGTTCTCAACTGGGTGTTGAAGAGATGGCCTGAAGGAAAACCGTCTCCTGATTTCAGTATCTTCTTCTCCAAGAAAAATGAACTTTCTGTTCATAAAAATTGCTTGTTATGGGGAAATCGTGTAGTCATACCTTCATGTGGATACCAGCGTGTTCTGGAAGAATTGCATCTTGCTCATCCAGGTATTGAGTGAATGAAAGCTCTTGCACGTTCATATGTGTGGTGGCCGCACATGGAATATCATATTGCGTATGCCAAGAAACTAGTTATTCTCCTCCTCGTGCTCCTGTTCATCCTTGGGAAGTTACAACTAAACCTTGGTCTCGTCTACACGTTGATTTCGCGGGACCATACCATGGACAAAATTTCCTAATCCTTGTGGATTCCTACTCAAAATGGTTGGAGGTAAGACACATGCCATCTACTTCAACCAGTGCTACTATTGATGTCTTGCGAGAAATATTTAGTACTCATGGTATTCCTGATGTAGTGGTTTCTGACAATGGTCCTCAGTTTACATCTGCTGCTTATGATGCCTTCCTACGAAATAATGCCATTCGACGAGTCTTGATCTCCACTTACTGTCCTGCAGCTAATGGTCAAGCAGAAAGAATGGTGCAGACTACTAAGGATTCTCTCAAAATAATAACACACGGGTCTTGGAGGAAGCGCTTATCTAATTTTCTGCTACGCCAGCACATTACCCCTTCATCTTCTACGGGTTTTAGTCCAGCTGAACTGTTAATGTCTAGGCGACTAAAGACATACTTAGACTGCCTCCATCCAGACCTTACTACTGATCGTAAAGTCAAGCAAGAAGTTTGTGCGAGGAAGCAGCTGGAACAACATAGTCTACGTAATTTTGAGCCAGATGATCCTGTGTGCATCAAGAATCATCGAGATGAGCCAGTGTGGATTCCTGCTACCGTTTCTCAATGTACCGGTCCTGTTTCCTACAGGGCGACAACCGATAACACCTACAGGCAGTGTTGCCTACTCACTCATTCCAAAAGTCTCCAAATCAGTGATAAAAAGTCTCCAAAAGTGAAGAAAAGTCCCTAAAAATAAGATTTTAATTATGTCGAATTTTTGTACACCATTTAAAATTTAATGATTCATTATTGTTACTATTAATTTGGCACTTTAAATTAATAACATAAAAAGAACTGAATGTGTTTATATTATTACTTAATATGGCTAAAGAGTATATGTATGACGCCCTCATTGGCTCAGTGGTCTAAAGACTGGCTGTTGACCATTCGTCCGAGATGGGTCCGGGTTCAAATCTAGGTGAAACATGGATGTTATGTTTGTCGTACAATCTCTCCCTCTTGCCTGGGACCAGTGGCCGTAAATTAGGGATGGGTGATTGCTTATAGCCCAATGAGTTGCTCACGGTGGTCGTAAAAACCAAGGAGGTTAGAAGTAAGAGGAGGTGGCAACAGCCCCTCTCCCTGTGCTTCTGGCGTGACTCCACTTTTTATCAGCTGACTACGCCCATGCGCCCAAAGTAAGAATCTCCTGTGTATCTCTATGGGGAAATCGTGATTTTGAACGGTTTGGGGGACCCTTACTCTACCCATACAGGCATGAAAAAAATTGAGGCTGAAATATTAATTCCTATAATAAAAAATTTTCAGAAAAAACTGGAAAATATGTGTTGGTATTTCTTTAAAAAATTGAACAAAATAATGATTTTTTGAGCGGAAGTGCATAGTGGGCATGGTTACTTACTGCCCATGTGCAAGTAACCATGTTTAAAATACTGTATAACCAAAAACCTAATGTTAAGAAATAAGAAGTCCGAAATATTCCTTCTTTCCATCCTTGGTTTGCATGCGCTAAGCAAAATTGCTTAAGCCACAGAAAGTGACGTCACGTTCCCGAACTCCGCAGCGCAGACTCCCACCACCTCAGAGAGAGGACAGAAACAGCTGATCTGTTTTGGCTTCACTCAAAACGGGTCCCTTCACCTCCTCTTCTTCTAACCTCCTTGGTAAAAACCCCAAACAAACAAACAAACAATTTGTATATATACACACACACATATATATATACTTAGGGGGAGAGAATACGGCAACAATTTTTAAATAGCCAAGATGACTAGCTATGCGCACTTAGTACGTGCAGTATGGTGGACCAATAAATTATAGCATTGGAGGTGAACTTATTTCTCACACAAGAAAAAAAAAAAATTCTTCCCAGTTATATGTCACTGTTATGTTGATGTAAATAAAACGTAACTTTTGTTTTAATGATACAATATTTCTGCGAATGGAAACGCAGAAGTGAGTCCCACCACTATCGTATTCACAGCCTAAGAGATCCCACGAAAACTCAACGGTAATAGGCAGGCGTCCTATGCCTGATAAGACCGAGGAAAAAGGGAATTGGCCGCCCCGGTGGCGCAGTGGTCTAAGCGCTGATTTATGGCCATTCGTTCGAGAAGTGTCAGGGTTCGAATCCCGGTGAGGCATGGATGTTGTGTTTGTCTTACGATATTGACTTTCTCCCTTCCCTGGAGTCAGTGGCCCTAAATTAGGTACGGGTGACAGCTTTTTAGCCCATTGAGTTGCTCACGGTGGTCGTTAAACCTCCAATCAAAAAAAAGGGGGGGGCTTTCTCTAAGCGTTACGATTCATGGTTACGGTTATTGGAACTATGGAAAATTAAAGACTCTTCCAATTTCAAAAACCACATTTTAAATACTTGAAATCATAAATGAAAAAAGACCCTGAAATCATTAAAAAAAAAGTCACCTAAAAGTCTCCTAAAAATGTAGGTAATCCCAAAATAATATTTTTGTGACAAACTCCAATCCAAACTCCCCTGAATTTAGCGACTTTACCCCTAAGTTGGTAACACAAGTCAGAATACAATGCACCCAGATGCTCACCCCCAACACTAACCTGAGGGAGAATTATAAGTAAACAGAATGTACGGGAAAAAGAGAGGAAATGCATTAGAAACCAGCAACGGGTATTTACGAACGATCTTGTTGGATGAGATGTTAACATGGGCGACGAAGTTTGATAACGATTACGATTAGTCGTGAACCAATTGGCATTTGTTGCTTTTACGAAAGTTTAAGTACTAACGGTTACGTAATGTTTGTATAAAATTTAAGCCTTGCAAACTGGAAAAATATTTTGTCTCAAAGTTTATGGAAAAAACAGCTAAAACGGAAAAAGGCGCTTAAGTCCCCAAAACCACGAGGAAAATCCCCTAAAAAAGTCTGTAATCCCAAACCAAAATTTTTGTTTCTAACGTCAAGCGAAAACTCCCTAAATTTAGCGACTTTTCCCCCAAATTGGCAACACTGCCTACAGGCGACACTGCGAAGCGTCATGTGGATCAGATGCGACAACGACGTAGAAGCTTCTGTAACCGTACCTGAAGTTTCAGATTCCAGTGCTCTTTCTCCTCCTTTGGAAAATAGTGTTAGTGAACTTCCTGCTGAACCAGTGTCTAAAGACTCTAATGCCGAATTGACTCCAAGAAGACCACGACGACAAACTGTGAGACCGAAACGTTTCGAGGACTTCATAACTTAGGGGGAGGAGTATTATGATTTAAGTGTCATGTATTTCCAGGTAAGTGACTCCTCTAGGTTTTGCTCTAGTCCGCCAGATGACGCAATGACTTACATTGTCATGAATTGTAAAAGGAGATCTGGCTTTTTTTTTTCAGAGTTGGGTTTTCATCATGGCTGGAGCGTGAGTAGTGATCCTAAGTGTAACCAGTGTAAATAAAGAGCAACAAATGTATTATACACCTTTAGTACCTTCTTCTTCCTTTCCTTCCCACGGTGTTTGCGATTACTTCGGAACAACTGTGTTTGTTTTTTTTTTTTTTTTTTTTTTGTTTTTTTTTTTGAATGGAGGTTTAACGACCACCGTGAGCAACTCAATGGGCTATAAGCAGTCGCCCGTCCCTAATTTTGGGTCACTGGTTCCAGGGAAGGGAAAGAGCCAGTGTCGTAAGACAAACACAACATCCATGCCTCACCGGGATTCGAACCCGGACCCCTCACGGACGAATGATCAGAGGCCATCGCTTAGACCACTGCGCCACCGGGGCGGCCGATTACTTCAGATGGAAGAGTAACTTTTTGTAGTCACTTCCCATTTTATCACATAATATTAAAAATAATCTCGTCTTAAGACCTTGGGATTTTATAAAATTTACCATTTTAACCACCTCATTGAGAACAGTTTTCAGGATTGGCGACCAATTTTTGGCTACCAGATGTTCTCTATGTATGCTTCAGTGAGTGAAGTGGGCTTGAGGAGCAACTTCCTTTATTTTTGTTACCACAGAATTGCATTTTCCTGTCATAGGACGTGCTCCGTCGGTAAAAAATCCCACACTTTTACCCGAATCTAGCTCATTGGTATTTATGAAGCCATAAGTTATACTGGACAACCGTCAAAATATATCTGAGACAAAACTTAGCTATTTTTAGTTAATTTGGACATTTTTTTTTATTGGAGGTTTAACGACCACCGTGAGCAACTCAATGGGCTATAAGCAGTCGCCCGTCCCTAATTTAGGGTCACTGGTTCCAGGGAAGGAAGAGAGCCAGTGCCGTAAGACAAACACAACATCCATGCCTCACCGGGATTCGAACCCGGACCCCTTTCGGACAAATGATCAGAGGCCATCGCTTAGACCACTGCGCCACCGGGGCGGCAATTTGGACATGATGATCACGAATATGAACTTAAAAATCGCGAATTACCTTTATTTTTCAAGATAGGGGAGGGGGAGGTTAGGTGGGAATGGATTGTCTGCACCGGAACTCCGATATGTCGGGCGCGTGGTTTCCCACAAAATGGATAACGTTGAGTGCCGATTGGAGGACCCGATATGTAGCAGTCATTGCAACCTCATTTCCTATTTGTCATCATTTGCGTAGTGGATTCTGTGAGTGTAGATGTGTCGTTCAAGATGCATCATGAAGGTGTTAACAGTGCGGAAAATTTTTGTTATCTCTTTGGAGAAATTGCTTTGCTATCACTAAGGCGACCCATTACACCGATGATAAAGAAAGCTTATAGCCTTTATTTTGGTTGTGAGATCGGTGACCAGAACCTGTATTGGACCCCACACATGTGTTGTCAATCCTGTGCAACTAATCTGCACTGCTGGTTAAACCGGAAAGGACGATCAATGCGTTTTGCAGTTCCAATTGTATAGAGGGAACTGACAAACCACCTTCACAATTGTTACTTTCTAATGACTCCTCCAATTGGACATGGTATTACTAAGAAGAAAGAGTAGCCTTTGACCTATACGAATATTCCACCTGCCATGCACCTAGTGCCTCACGGGGAAGGACTTCCTGTTCCGGACCTACCAGATTCTTATACTCTGGACAGTGGCGGCTTTTCAGGTGAAGTAGGTGAAGTGCCTCTTCACCTATTTTACTTAAAATAAAGTTTTATTCAGTAATTTGTATAATATATTCTTTTTTGTCTGTATTGTGTTACAAAATACTCAACATTTTGATTAGATATCAAATCACATAGCGCGTTCAATGCGGAAAACAAGTCCTCATACGCAAAACAGTGCAAGTAAAGAGCCGAAATGAAAACCCTTGGAAGTCTGCAGCTGTCGACCGGGTTGCTATGTTAACCGTGACGTCAATCTCCCCTATCTGGCGCGCAAGTGAAGTGTTTTATCTTTTGGCGCCGAAGCTCTGCAGATTGAATCGTGACCTTCGAAGGAGATCACGGTGAAACTCAAATTGTAGTACATGCTTTCCGAAAGGGATTTGTTTTTTCGTGCTTTGTGATTATTTGTCAATAAGTTTACCTGTTATTGTAGTTTCGTGTACAGTTTAACAGTTAGTGATAGTTTTAATTAAAGTATGTATCCTGTGAACGAAATTGTTTGTAATTTATTACAAACTCCATTTAATCGGTGGAAAGATGAAGATAAAAGAGACATTTTACTTCAAGAACGACCGACGGATTCACTGACAATTGTTGCCAAAAAAAGAAATCAAGAAAAGCGGTAAATCTTACAATATTAATTTTAAAAATTGTTGGTTTATTGAATATAAATGGCTTTGTAGTACTTCTGTGTTACAAAAAATTATTTTGTTGGCCCTGCTTACTTTTTAGTAATAAACATTCGGCGGGGAATAAAGACCGATTCTCAGATTTATTAAATATAACACGCTCACTTCATGAACATGGCGATTCTAGCGAACACCTGAAATGCGAGTTAATGCTAAGGAATTTTGAAAAAAACCTGAACACCATTGCCGATGCCCTGAGGCTGAGGGAGAATGCTAGGCTTTTAAAAAAGCATTTCAACGAAAACGTTCGTTTAAATAGATTTTTCCTGCAGACAGTGAGTGATGCAGTAATATATTTGAGCAAACAAGAACTAGCAGTCCGTGGCCATGACGAAAGCATGGACTCGATAAATCGTGGGCATTTCAAGGAATTATTTTCATTGTTGATATCAAGAAGTCCTTTAGAAATTCAAAATCAATACGAAAAGATAAAAAATGTCTTCACAGGTGACTCAAAAACTATTCAAAATGAATTAATTGAATGTGTTTCTGAATATACACTGACGGAAAAGAAAAATCCCAACACCAAGAAGGGGTTGTGTTAGATAAACGACAGTTGATAGACGGTGAGAGTACATCTGTAAGATGACGTCTATGCAAATTTCGCGCTCAGCGCATACATGTGGCGCTAGTAGCGCCCCTTGGAACATGCAAAGCAGGTTTGCTGTAAATACGTGCTGTAACGTTCATGAGCGTTAGCTATCGTTGAGATTCGACGTAGTGTGTTGATGTTAGTCAAGAATGCCTTTAAGAAGACGAAGAAGCCATTATCAACAGCTCACGGAGTTTGAACGAGGTCGTGTAATAGGGCTACGAGAAGGTGGATTTTCTTTCAGCAATATTGCAAAACGACTTGGCAGGAATGTAGCCACTGTGCATGATTGTTGGCAGCGGTGGTCAAGGGAAGGTACTGCCTCAAGAAGACCGTGTTCCGACCGGCCACGTGGCACTACTGAGAGGGAAGATCGCCGTGTACAGCGTATGGCCGTGGCGCATCGGCAGCAATTCGAGCTGCAGTTGCCACCACAGTGACACAACGAACTGTTACAAATCGGTTACTTGAAGAACAGCTCCGAGCCTGACGCCCTGTAGCGTGCATTCCACTTACTCCAAACCACTGCCGTTTGCGACGTCAGTGGTGTCAAGCTAGAGCTCATTGGAGGACGGAGTGGATATCTGTTGTGTTTTCTGATGATAGCCGGTTCTGCCTGGGTGCCAGTGATGGCCGTGTGTTGGTTAGAAGAAGGCCAAGTGAGCGCCTGCAACCAACCTGTCTGCGGCCGAGACACACTGGACCTACACCTGGAGTTATGGTCTGGGGAGCAATTTCCTATGACAGCAGGAGCACTCTCGTGGTTATCCCACGCACCCTGACGGCACAGTTGTACGTCGGTCTGATGATTTAACCTGTTGTGCTGCCATTCATGAACAGCATTCCAGGGGGTGTTTTCCAACAGGATAATGCTCGCCCGCATACCGCTGTTGTAACCCAACATGCTCTACAGAGTGTCGACATGTTGCCGTGGCCTGCTAGATCACCATATCTTTCCCCAATCGAGCACGTATGGGACATCATTGGACGACAACTCCAGCGTCACCCCCAACCAGCATTAACCGTCCCTGTATTGACCGACCAAGTCCAACAGGCATGGAACTCCATCCCACAAACTGACATCCAGCACCTGTACGACACATGCATGAACGTTTGCGTGCTTGCATTCAACATCCTGGCGGTTGCACCGGTTATTAATGTACCAGCATTTCACATTAAAAATGGCTCTTCTCGCGCTTACATTAAGCTGTAATCTTGAAACCTTAATCGATTAAATATGTTACCTATATAAATGTATTGCCGCCATTTCATTCCTCTACAACTATTTTTTCGTGGTGTTGGGAATTTTTTCCGTCAGTGTATAAACGATAACGTAGAAAATGAAATAAATGAAGTTCAATGCTTTTCTATTCAAGTAGATGACACCACGGACATAAATCAGACTTCTCAGGGCTCTTTAATAATAAGATTTGTTGATTCGGAAGGTGTATTGGCTGAGCGATTTTTGGGTTTCCACGACGTGAGTGGAGATCGAACGTCAGAAGCTTTATACAAAATGCTAGACAAAATTTTGGAACAATTCGATTATCAACACAAATTAATAGGACAATGTTACGATGGGGCAAGTGTAATGTCTGGACACTTGAATGGGCTCCAGAAAATAACCAAGGATAAAGCTTCTCAAGCTGTTTTTGTTCCTTGTTTAGCACATCGTTTGAACCTTGTATTACAGCAGAGTTTTTATAAAATTTCAAAGTGTCGTATATATTACGCAAGCCTCACTGGAATTCCTTCGTTTTTTCACCACTCAGTGAAGCGATCTTATTCACTCACATCTACAACTGCAAGACACATACCAACCACAGCAGAAACTCGATGGTCCTCCACTTCGAAGTTAGTAAGTGTAATTGTTGAAGATTGGGATAAATTGAAGAAAATATTCGAATTTCTGACGAATAGTGAGCAATCAGACAAAAAATCAATTCAACTTGCCAAGGGGTTTTTAAACGATATGAACACTTTTGAATTTACATTTTTTTATTGGAGGTTTAACGACCACCGTGAGCAACTCAATGGGCTATAAGCAGTCGCCCGTCCCTAATTTAGGGTCACTGGTTCCAGGGAAGGGAGAGATCCAGTGCCGTAAGACAAGTACAACATCCATGCCTCACCGGGATTCTAACCCGGACCCCTTTCGGACGAATGATCAGAGGCCATTTTTGGCAATAGTACTTAATGAAATTTTTGGCCCCACCGATCTATTATTCGAAATTTTGCAGAAAAAATCACTAGACATAAACTGTGTAACTCAAATTAAAAAACTCGAGAAATTTTGAGTCATAAAAGGAACGATGAAGTATTTGGAACACTGTTTGGAAAAGCTAGAAAAATCACAGAAATAAGCAGATCTAAACGGGAATATACTGCTCTTACACAAGAAACAATTTTTCAAAATTATAAACAATTGTATTTTGAAATTTTAGACCACATTCTTATGGAAATGGATATAAGATTTCAAGACTCTGAAAAACTTCAATTTGTTTGTCTTGCTGACACAACCAAATTCGAACAATTTAATTCAAGCTTTCCCTCTCACTCTTTTGAAAATCTTCAACATTTTTACGGGAAAATATTTACTAAACTGCAGCGGCTTAAAATTGAACTGAGTCTTATATATCATCATCATCATCATTGTCAACCATTATCAATCCACTGCTGGACGAAGGTCTCCCCAAGTTTCCTCCACAACGGTCTGTCTTGTGCCAGTCTCCTCCATGTCACTCCCGCATATTTACGAATTTCATCCACCCATCTCCCATGTGGTCTTTTTCTGGGTCTTTTCCTGTCCCTTGGAATCCAATCTAAAATCTCGGCTGTCCATCTATGGTCTGTCCTTCTGGCAGTATGTCCAGCCCATTGCCATTTCAGGGATTTAACTCTGATCATGATGTCTTCCACTCTCGTCATTTTTCGGATCCACGAGTTCCTCTTCTTATCTCTCCTGGTTATACCAAGCATGCACCTCTCCATGCTTCTTTGAGTTGTCTGCAGCCTTTGTATGTCTCTTTTAGTTAAGGTCCACGTCTCTGCACCATACGTAAGCACTGGAAGGATGCATTGATCAAACACTTTTCTTTTAAGACATAATGGCATATTGCTCTTGAAAATTATGCTGTTTCTTCCAAAAGCTCTCCAGGCAAGTTTTGTACGCCGATTAATTTCTTCATCAATGTGACCCTCACTTGATATCTGCTGTCCAAGATAAACGTACGTATCTGTTATCTCCAGTTTTTCTCCATCAATCGATAAATCTTCATTTCTTGTAAAAGCATTGAACATCACTTTTGTCTTCTGAAAGTTCATTTTTAATCCCACTTCTTTACTCTTGTCAGCAAGTTCCTGGATCATACTCTGCAGCTCTGATGGGGTAGTTGCAAAAATGACTACGTCATCAGCAAAACGAAGGTGGGTTAGATAATCTCCATTAATCTTTATCCCTTTGTTTTCCCAGTTCAGTGATTGAAAGACATTTTCCAATGTGGCATTAAAAAGCTTCGGAGATATGGTGTCACCTTGTCTCACTCCCTTTCCAATTTTTATGTGTGTTGTATTTTCAAACAGCCGAATCTTTGCACTTGCATTTTCATAGATGTTATTAATAATATTAATGTATGCATCTTCAATACCGCAGGATTTCAGAGCCGTGGTAACTGCTGATGGTTTCACCGAATCAAAGGCTTTTTCATAATCGATAAAAGCCATGCACAATGGAAGTTCATATTCCCTCGCTCTTTCAATTAGTTCTCTCAGTACGTGGATATGATCTATTGTGCTGTAGCCACTCCTGAATCCAGCTTGTTCTCTCGGTTGAGCCATGTCCAGTGTTACCTTCAAGCGGTGTGAAAGAACTTTAGTGAAGATTTTATAAACCACTGATAGGAGGCTGATAGGTCTGTAGTTCCTGAGATCCTCAATGTCACCTTTTTTATGTAGCAGGATCATTGTAGCATTGTTCCAATCCTCAGGAATCTTCCCTTCATTAAGGCATCGAGTAAAAATTTGGGCGAGTACTGTTTCAATTTCTCCACTTGCTTCTTGTATGATGTCTATAGTAATTCCATCTTCTCCTGGAGCTTTCCCCCGC
Source organism: Macrothele yani (assembly GCA_039090855.1). Classification (NCBI taxonomy): domain Eukaryota; kingdom Metazoa; phylum Arthropoda; class Arachnida; order Araneae; family Macrothelidae; genus Macrothele; species Macrothele yani. Next base: position 138,384,535 of record CM077024.1, on the reverse strand, counting down.
TTCATGTTCTTGATTGCATGAGCAACTTCTGCTGGGAGGACTGGAAGAACTCTGGTACCTTTCATGATGTCTGGAGTGCATATATCATCCCTTTCATATAGTTTGGAGTAGAAATCTTTCACTCTTGTCAAAATTTCGCCTCTATTTCTTGTTATAGAACCATCTTCTTTTCTCAGAGCCATAATCTGTTTTCTTCCCTTACTGAGATGTCCCTTTGCTATCTTTAGGCTTTGGTTGTTTTCAATTGCTTTCCTCACTAGCTCACAGTTGAATTTCCTTACGTCTTCAGTGATACTTTTTCGTGCTGTCTTGCATAGCTCTATATATTCCACTTTGGAAGTCACATCTTCTTTAGTTGTCCTCATCTCTCTTCTTTTTTGCATCAACATTTTGGTTTTTCCTGATAATTTGTTTACATGCAACTTGTTCTTAGACCCAGCTAATTTTGTTGCTGTTTCCATAAGAGCTTTGGTTACTTTTCTGTTAACTTCAGAAATATCCACTTCTTCCGATGTTAGGCCTTCTAAAGCAGAGAATCTGTTCTTCAGTTCCAACTTGAAAGTATTATGGTGTTTTTTAAGGTTGGTTATGTCAATACATTTTGTTTGTCTTATGAGCTTGCCACGTTCCAGTTTAGTGTTGAGGTGCATCTTACATCTCACCAATCTATGGTCACTACCTGTGTTGAACTTGTTTAGCACACTGCAGTCTTCGATGACGAATTTTTTGTTACACATAATAAAATCAATTTCACTTGTCGTCCCAATTGGATGTCTCCATGTCCATTTCCTGTGTGGCTTTTTCTTGAAAAAGGAATTCAAGATGAAAAATCCTTCTGCCTCTGCAAACTCAACGCGAGTATTTCCACGCTGGTTTCTGTTGCCGTGACCGAATTTACCTACTGAAGTTTCATTCTGTTGCCGGTGCCCTATTTTTGCATTGAAATCTCCCATAATTATCTTCAAGTGCTGCTTACCTTTATTATTTAGATCACGAATTTCCTCATAAAATTCTTCAATTTCTTCTTCAGGATGACTTGTGGTGGGTGCATAAGTTTGAATAATCTGAGCCTGGTATCTTCTCGAGAGTTGGATAACGAGTCGTGCAGCTCTGTCAGAGGAACTTTCAACTTCTACCACTTTATCCTTCAGTTTCTTGTTTATTATAAATCCAACACCACTAGTTCTGCCAGTATCTGTCCCACGATAATAGAAGAGATGTCCACTTTTCAGTTCAATGAGATCTTCTCCTTTTCTCCTTACCTCACTCAGCCCGACGATGTCCCACTTGATCCTTTGTAGTTCCTCTTCCAATTCAAGAAGCCTTGAATCAGAAGATAGGGAGCGTCCGTTGTACGTTGCCAAGGTCAGCATCAAATGGCAGCCTAGTCCGGTCCTCCGGGGATTCTTAGCACCCTCTGCCTTCATGTCGCACTGGCCGCTGCCTTGGCCAGGTACATTCCAGCTGCCGGAGACTGAGGGCCAAGATTTAAGTTGTAGAGTCATTTTGGAGGTGTTTGGCCATAACTCACCACGCTGGCCAAGCGGGTTGGTGAGTGTGGGATAGCATTTCCTCTGATCCCGATGGTATAGTTATACCGCTATTTGCGGTCGTCAGAGCCCCTTTAGTGGGAACAGGATGCACCACGAGAAGGCGGGGTTGACATTTGTCAAGGAGAGGCTGTGATGTTACGCATCACCTGACCTTACATCCCCTTATATATGCCAACGAAAAATTAAGGAATATGTTGACTCAAGAACTTCTTCGAGTGCTTCATGAAGATAAAGACATTTTTACAGAAGCTTATAAATTGGTTGCCCTCATTTTAACCATTCCATCTACAAGTGTGTCAATGAAAAGAAGTTTTTCTTGCCTTAAAAGAATACAAACTTACTGAAGAAACACTTTTCTCAAGACAGACTTGCTTCTTTGGCAAATATTTCTATTCAGAAAGATATTTTATTGATGCTCACGAAGAAACAACCATTCTATGACGACATAATCGACAAAATTTGCAGCTTTAAAAGAAAGAAGAATTGATCTAATATACAAAAATAGGTCAGTCCTCATACAGTGATTTTCATTGCAGACAGTAGATATCTTTTCATATTGCTCTTGTAGCTCTTCACCTATTTTTTCAACCACGAGCCGCCACTGACTCTGGATGAAGAAAAAGAAAATAAGACCTGTGAACATCACCTATGAAAGCATCTATTATACATCAAGAGATCCAGGTTTCGTGCCTATTGAAGAGTACAGCTACACATATTTGCCCAGAGTGAATTGAATGATCTAGTGAGAGATCTGGAATTGCCAAAAAGTAAAGCAAATCTGTTGGGGTCCAGACTACAGCAATTGAATCTCTAGAAGAGAATATGTATGTGTCTGTGTTTCATGCTCGGCAAAATAATCTGCTTCCGTTTTTCAAAATGACAGATCTCATTGCTTGCGCTCATATAGTGAGTATGATGGCAGCACTACAAATCGACTACAAAGACGACTATTGGAGGCTGTTCATTGATTTATCCAAGTTGAGCTTGCTGTGCTGCTCCGTAATGGTAAAATTTTACTATCTGTTTCACTCGGGTATGCAGCCCACATGAATGAAACGTACAACAACATGAAACAACTGTTACGCATCATAAATTATGACAAGTAGCAGATTTGTGGTGACCTGAAGGTCATTGCCATCTTGATGGGGCTACAGCAGTGTTACAGAAAGTTTTACTGTTTCCGCTGTCTCTGGGACAGCCGTGCCAGGACTTCCTACTGCAAGAAAAATGATTAGCCTCGCAACAATCACCTGAACCAGGGAAAAAGAATGTACTTAACGAACCACTTGTAAAATTCAGCAAGATTCTGATCCCTCCTCTCCACATCAAACTTGGACTAATGAATTTTGTAAAGGCCATAGATCGAAATGGGGCAAGATTTCTGTACCTTAGTAGTAAATTTCCAAGACTTAGTGAGGCCAAAATCAAGGAAGGCGTATTTGTCGGTCTACAGATACGTCAGCTTTTCCGAGATAAGCTGTTTGATTATATCCTCACGAGTGATGAAAAGTTAGCTTGGAATGCTTTCCAGCATGTGGCCAAAAACTTTCTAGGAAACCATAAGGCTGATAAATACCAGGAGCTTGTAGAAACCTTCTTGCAGCACTACGTGAGACTAGGTTGCAACATGTCATTGAAATTACACTTTTTACACTCTCATCTGGATTTCTTCCCGACTAACTGCCGTGCTGTCAGTAACGAGAATGGGAAACGGTTTCATCAGGACATTACAACCTTCGAAAAAAAGTACCAAAGGAAATGAAATGCAGCAGACTACTGTTTGACCCTGGTGAGAGATGCTCGAGAAACTCATTACAAGCGACAGGCGCAGCTGCGTCGTTGTGTCATTTCGTCTGTGAGGATTATCATAGGCTATGTACATATATGCAAATATGTAAAGTTTGTTTTATAGATATTTCAAAAACTAGATCTTATCTGGTTTTTAACGATAATTTTTTAATTCAGCAGCCCAAACAACATAAAGGCAATTTGGTTAAATCTCACATGCCCACAGAGTGTCAAAATTTGTTGTCAAGTGTTATCAAGTTGTCTGCAGAAGTTGTATGATCACACACACACACACACAGTCAGTGGTTCACAGAATAAAAATTCTTCACAAATAGTCTCTCCATCTTCAAATCTAACAAAACAGATAAACTGGGCAAAGTTTTCTGCATCAGTCAACTTATCATAATGGAGAGCAAAGTACGTACTACCAGGGGCGTAGCCAAGTTTTGCTTCGGGGGGTGGGGGTGGGAGTGGGGGAGATGAAATAAAATTTCGACAAATATATATAAGGATCGTTCTTGATGCTGTATATGTTAAGCAATTAGTTTAATTTAATAATTATATATGCATTTTAAATCAATACTACAGAACAAATTAATAAATGTTACTGGATTTCAATATTATATAAGCCCTACAAAGTAATGAAATCTATATAAAATCAAGAGCCTTACAGTTCTGCCATATATGCTATGTTAAACAATATACAACTTATCAAGTAAATTAGGAAAAACAAACTTACCAAGTAAAATGTTTCTTCGCGTACTTGATGGGTACAAATGTCAAATACATTCAAAAATTTCCCTTTTCAGCACTTAAAATATATATACATTTTAGTTTAAAATATTTGCAACATTGAACAATTGTCATTTGCGACAGGAATTGATCAGCTCACTCCGGGTTCACCCCACGTCACACTTCGCTTCAGAGCAGAAACATCACTCCCAGTCCTTGTGTGTGCTTGTTTTTTTTTTTTTTTTTTTGATTGGAGGTTTAACGACCACCGTGAGCAACTCAATGGGCTATAAGCAGTCGCCCGTCCCTAATTTAGGGTCACTGGTTCCAGGGAAGGGAGAGAGCCAGTGCCGTAAGACAAACATCCATGCCTCACCGGGATTCGAACCCGGACCCCTTACGGACGAATGACCAGAGGCCAGCGCCTTAGACCACTGCGCCACCGGGGCGGCTGTGTGTGCTTGTAGGGGCCAGTTACAGATTAGTTTATCACTTCTTCTAGAAGTCTATTGGTAAAAATAATTTATTGGACAATTATTAAAAAAATCCACATTTTTTTGTTATTGTTGAGTAATCTCTTGGGTGGGGTCCTGACCTCCTGGACCTCCCCTTGGTTACGTGCCTGCATGCAGCCACTGGACAATGTTTCAAAACAAATTACGCCCTCTGGAATAGGCTCACCTTTCTCACCCGTATAAGTAATTCCAAATTATAAATATGCGGGGTACTTCCGCTTGACGACAGTACTCTGTTTGCTTAGCCTTGGGATAGGTGTACGCACAGAGTGGGTGTACGTGTCGGAGTGGAACAGCTAATCCACACCTCGTGTGCACTCGCTGTTGCTACCGCTTGCATGGAATCACGTCTTGATGTTTCACTAGCATTGTCAGTTCTTTGCCTTTTAGCAGAAGTGCGTGATAACCATTTATCCAACTGCATAACACAACTTCAGTACGTTGCAATGAGAAACAACAGCATACTACTGACTGACAGAGTGAGGAACTTGCTTAATTCTACGAGAGCAAGATCAACTAACCAGTCGAATGTTCCAGAATTTCCGAGAATTGTCGAGAGCCTGGCTTTCTGCGATTGATTGCATAATTTCTGAGAATTGTCGGGAGCATGGCTTTCTGAGATTAATCGAATATCGCAGAAAGCCACGTGGAGAGTCTCATAGCTCACACAGCTGCCATAACATGACAGGCGTGTGAACAATTTGTCGGCAAAGGACATGAAACTCCGCCCACGAGCTAGAGTAGGGTTGAGGGCGGAAATAAACGTGACGCTCGTAGTATTTTTCAAAGCAATTTAAGAAGGCAACTGGAATAGGATGATAGTAAGTCTTTATACTAGAACCAAAGCAAGTCCTTATTTTGGAGGGCAAGACTTCAAATGGCGCCCCTTTGAGTTCAAAAGTTCGCCACTTCCACTCAAATAGTTCGCAGTTTTTGCTTTCTCAGACCTCCGTTATAAAAAAGTATTATGATCCTTCAAAAAAACTCACCTCCAGTTTTTGACGTAACATTATTAAAGATGTGAAAACTAGGTAAATACAAGAGCCAACAGTTGTAAATATGAAGTAAACCTCTTATGTAAACGGTGGCAACACAATTTCAGGGTAGTACTTGGAAAAATACCGTCCAAGGTTAACCTTTCAGAGAAGCTTTCTGCGACAGAGAGCACGGATAGTTAATTAGACCCTCATCCCAGCAGTGTGTTCCAAAGGTCACACCCTGGTAGCATATTACATCGATTCGACGTTGAATTTTTGGGGATATGAAATTTTTGTTGATATAAAAACGTAGAACGTATTCGTCCATGTCCACTTTCATTACGTCTTGTCGACGTCGAATTTTTGGTCGATATGAAACGTCGAATATACACGTCCACTTTTGTTACGTCTTTTCGACATCGAATGTTTGGTCGATATGAAACGCCGAATATACAAGTCCACTTTTGTTACGTCTTTTCGATGTCGAATTTTAAACCTATTAAGTCGATATCTACTCAACAGTTGACGAAGATTCGACCTTTTCAGAGAAATATATACATCATTGCTACGTATTGTAGATGTTGATTCTACGTTGATATTACGCAGTTTAGTAATCGATTCTAGTACTGTTGTAATGCCGAATCTAAGTATACTCTACGATTTAGATGTTGAAACATGAAATTCTAAACTTTTAATTGTGGCATAAAACGTAGAACGTATTCGTATTTGTAGTACGATTCTACGACGCCGTCTACGATTAAAAGATCATATAATTTTTTTTATTGTTTCAACATCCAAGTCTTTTCGGACGCATTCGAAAACACATAATTCTCAAAAATTTCACAGAATTTTTGGTGATCTGTCCCCATCGCGCTAGGCCTATCCCTAACTGGGATATGCGTACGTACAAATTATATATTTTAAAAAGTAATTCTACTTAAAGTAACGAGACTCAACTTCTTATAAACATACTTAAGAAAAAAAGCAACTTTAAACTTACCGGCGAAAAAAGAGACTGGTAAGAATCTCGTCTTACAACAGAAATTTTACAACCGACTAACACCCCAGCATCCAAAAAGTTTGTTTGGCCTAATGATTGCAAAGGCGCATGCGCGCGATGCTTACAGACAGGGCCGGCGTAAGGCATGTGCGGAGCGTGCCACCGCACAGGGCGGCGCTCTGAGGGGGTGGCAAAATTACCCTTTTTTTAGTAGCGGAGAAGCGTAAAAAGGAAAAAGCAACCTATCCTATTTGTAAAGGACTTCTTTCATGCAATATTAAGAATTTGCAGAAACAGAAAGAAAAGAGTGGGTTCTTAATCCTTTTAGTGTTGCTTCATGAAAAGAAGCGATAAGATCATGCGTGCTTGTCCACAACAGGAGCAGGTACGTTCATGCCCGCAAGGGCGTGATGAAAGTGGAAAGGGGTGCAAGCAGTTCACTTATGAAGGAGATGATGAGCCTATAGAAGATCTAACGATGCGTTATAAAGTTGAATTTTATTTCCACGTTTTGACATTATAATCACATCTTTGGAAGAAAGATTCATACAATTGAAATCTCACTCACTGTGATACCTTTGATTTTCTTTATATTGTAAGCAAGCTCCAAGAAATGGCCATTGATTTGCTCAGTGAAAACACTGAGCAGATCAATGGCCATTTCTAACCTTTCTAATGTTTTACAGGACAAAGATTCGAAAGACATAAATTCTGATGACCTTTCCAATGTTTTACAGGACAAAGATTCGAAAGACATAAATTCTGATGACCTTTCCAATGTTTTACAGGACAAAGATTCGAAAGACATAAATTCTGATGACCTTTCTAATGTTTTACAGGACAAAGATTCGAAAGACATAAATTCTGATGACCTTTCCAATGTTTTACAGGACAAAGATTCGAAAGACATAAATTCTGATGACCTTTCTAATGTTTTACAGGACAAAGATTCGAAAGACATAAATTCTGATGACCTTTCTAATGTTTTACAGGACAAAGATTCGAAAGACATAAATTCTGATGACCTTTCCAATGTTTTACAGGACAAAGATTCGAAAGACATAAATTCTGATGAGTTAAAAGATGAACTGAAAGTGTTCTGGATTTTAGTGGAGCCTGGTATTGATCCGATAGAAACTTTAAAATTCATTAACCCACATAGTTTTGCCCCAAATGTAAATGCCGCACTTCGTATCCTACTGACTCTACCTGTAATTGTAGATAGTGGGGAGAGAATTTTGTCCAAACTTAAGCTTATCTAGACATACTTGCGGTCAACTAATCTAGAGCCGTTTGAGTAGACTGGCAATGCTTTTAATTGAACATCAATTGGCAAAAAAATTAGACTACACAAATGCAGTCGAAGAATTTGCAAGATCTAAAGCCAGAAAAGTTCCTTGCATTTGAACTATCTTTACATTATTTTCTTTTTTTCCTGTTTAAACAAAATTATAAATTATTTTGGTGTAATTTATTGATTACGAAATTCTGTGATGTAATGAAAATTTTTGTTTTCATTATATCACAGCATTTTATTGGTACGTTTAATTTGTAATGTATTAAAAGTTCAATAAATCAATTTATTAACCAGTGGGCTCATAAATTTCTAATTTATTCCAATTTTTGTCAAGTATTAAACTTCTTGTCGTGTACTAAGTTTCTTATTTAGAATACTTAGCCTCCGACGTCAAGCAGGCTTTTTGCAGCTAAAGAAATAAATATGGAAATAAAAAAAGTTTAATTGGCTTCCTTATTAATCCAAAAGTAGCTTTACACCGATGAGCCTTTACATTATGACCAACCCCAGCCTAGAGGAATGAGAGCATCTGGAAACCGATCGGCGGCCCAGGTGAAGTTCACAGAGCAGTATATATACAATCCGAGGACCGGCTTTCGTTTATTACAGTGTTCCGAGTCAGATTGGTAAAAGCTGCCATTTTATCGGAGTTTGATAAAGGACAAACTGCAAGGCACGGTGCCTCGGAACTACGATTTCAAAAATGGCGCTGCTTGTGGGTTGTTCACGTTCCGCTGTAGTGAGTACCTATCAAAAGTGGTGTACAGATGGCGAACCGTTGTCCATCCATGTGTCGCCTGCATCTCATTGATGCCAGAGGGGAGCGGAGACTGTCGCGCATTGTTCACAGCGACCGCAGGGCCACAGTGCGACAAATCGCCCGCAGCTACAACAGTGGTGATAGAGCAATGTGTCACAGCACACATAACATCACAGCCTTCTGCGCATGAGCCTGCGTACCCATCCGGCTCCCTATGCTCACTGCACGTCATCGCCAACAAAGCATGAAATGGGTCCAAGATCGAGACGGGGCGGTGGATGATTGGAAGAAAGTGGGCTGGTCTGACGAATCAAGATTCCTGGTGCATCACATAGACGGCCGAGCGTGGATACGCCAATTTACCAATGCAGGCTATGGTACCTGGGTGCACTGTTTGGGGGTAACAGGCCAGCGGCGGTGGCGGTGTTATGCTGTGGGCGATGTTTTCTTGGTATACTGTAGGACCCATTATCCCAATAGCACAATCTCTGACAGCTGTCAGGCATCTGAACATCGTTGCGGACCAAGTTCACCCATTCATGGCAACTGTGTTCCTTGCTGGTGATGGACATTAGCAACAGGATAATTAGCCATGCGACACTGCCAGAAACGTCAAGGAGTGGTTCGAGGAACATGCTGGGGACTTTCTGTTAATGCCCTGGTCAACAAATTCCTCTGATATGAACCCAATCAAACATTTCATGGTTCGACTTGGAAAAGCGGGTTCTCACTAAATACCACCACCCCAAATGTACAGGAACTGCTCACCTGCTGTTGACATTATGGTTCCACATATACCAGGACACCTATTTCCACCTCATCTAATCGATGCCTCGCCGAGTGGCGGCTTTTTTGCCGCCTAAAGGGGAACATACAGTTTATTAAGTAGATGGTTATAATGTAATGGCTCATAGGTGTATATACAGAATCGTTTTGGGTTGTGGCAATATTTTTCTCCAGTATTTAAACTTCGTGTGCTTGGTGTAATATTTATAAAATTTTGGGGAAATGTAAACTTTATTTATGAAGGAAAATATTTAACACATGTTGTATTGAAATGAGAAGTAGAGAGGGGAGGTAAAAGAGTAAAAACCCATGGTTGATTATGAGCTAAGAAATATTTGCTAAGGAAGAATAAGAACAACGAATTCATGACAATGTTGCGGTAATTAGAGAGGGGAAGGGGCAACAAAGGGAAAGTCGCACAAGGCGAACCTTTGGCTAGCGCTGGCCCTGCTTACAGATAGCATAAAAAACATCGATTGTATGGAACTAAAGGGATAAACTGGGTAAAACCATCTACATGTATACTGAAATTCAATGTAATGACTTTTCTTGACGTTCCGTCTCATCGATTTTACGTCAAAAACTATGCCTCGACGTAATATCGACCTAGTAACCAAAATTCTGTGCTACCGGAGCGGAGGTTAGGCCAATCCGCATACGTTTTCTATTCCTCCATCTGCTGTTTCAGACAATTCGCTTTCATGCATATGAGGGATTCGCGCCTTACAGTAGAGGTTACTCTATATCAGTGGCGTACCCAGAAATTTATTTGGGGAGGGGGTGCATATATCGTCGCCGCAATGTCAAAACCACGAATGCGAAATTTTGTAGTTTGAATTATCACTATTTAAAAATTAAATTTGATCAAAGATTGACTTTTGCAATTCCATCAAACTGTTCTAGCACTATACATAACATTTATGTCTAGTTGCATCTGTATTATGCATCAGTGAATAAAATTTTATACGATGTCAAGTCAACAATCGAAAAATTCTCACATTCTTGGTGTTATCACTGCAGCTACGATATCATTCCTTCCTAAAATGATGAAAAAAATGTGCAAGCGAACAGGCATTTTTATTGTTCTCAAATATTATTAATTACGAATTAATGTTCATCCTGCGTTTATGTTTTCCTGCTTTGGTATGTACTCAATATAAAAAGCCTTACCCCAACCCTCCCCTAGGCCCACGCCCTTACAACACCAGTTTGATGTCTTCTTTCTTTGGTGGCAACAAGTGGGAAAAGCGCACGGGAGAGGGGGGTGCGCATTAACAATAAGTAAGCGTATGTGACCTCGTCTGACCATTCCAAATAAAGAAGTACAGTAACTAACAGCAATATTTAAGGAAGACCAGAGTGGTGACACTAGTAAAATAATGTCACCGACAATTTTTTTATCAGTTTTTAATACCAGACAAAATTATTTGGGGGGGGATGCATATGGCCCTTTGCACCCCCTCTGCGTACGCCATTGCTCTATATTGGTTAGCTGCGTGGAATACTATATGCGACAAATTAAAGTTTTAAAAAATAAAAAACTGAAGAAGTGTACGACTCTTTTTCCGTAACAATTTTCAGTAACCTTATTCACACGTCCATTTCTGTCTTTTACTCCCATCGAAGCATGAATTTACGCCCCTAGTATGATCGTTCTGGAAGGGGACCGCCCTCACGGTAGCTACGGCCTTGTTTTATGCATATTTTTAAAAAGAGTTTTTTTATCTTAACAGAACCCGTTTTCAGTATAATTTTTAAACTGTATTCATGTTTTAAAATGTTACCCACTGTCCACTTCTTGCGCCCTAACGTACCACTGGACAATACCTCACGTACCACCTGTTGAAAAACGCTGATCTAAACATGGAGCTTGTATTAGGTGGAGACACCACTGGCTCTGCCGCCATAAGTCACAGCTAATCTGTGGCGTGACGTCACAAGCAGGCAAAAACAAACTCTCTGGTTGAAAAGATGCATGTGAGTGTGCTACATTCATGTTGTGCTTTAGGTGCTACATTCGTATTGTGCAATCACAATATAAATTAAACGGATTACACTGAATTTAATAGGTATGTAAAATACACGAAACTGTTGTCATTGAAATAAAAAATATATATATAAACATTTAGCACGATAATCGCGCATTGCGGCTTCTCTTCAAAAGCACTTCAACATATAAATGGGTGATTTTAAAGTCCTTTAAATCGTACACTTTCAGATCTTGTGCAAACTGTTAATAGTTTCATTTTTTAATTTAGTTGTCTGAAACCAAACCAGATGTTAAAAACACATTAAATTGAAATCAAATGTATACACCAGTTGCATATTGAAAGTTACAACACATCATTTATTTTACTTCTCGGCTGTGCTACCAAGAGGGAAAACATTTAAAATTGCACTTGGTTTTACATGTTTTTGAGCAATACCTAATATAGAAAACTTATAAACTTGCATTTTTTTTTTCTAAATAATCTTGATGTCCATTTGCTTTTCTGACTTCTTTTAAGTTGTGTACAGCCCATTGAAATATATATTTCTTAATATTCACTACACTCTTAACCGAATTGTTCATGTTACCTAACATGCTAGTAATTTCTGAAACTTACTCTTTCAATATTTAGTTACAGCTATGCATCAGTTTATTTTTAAAGCACTAGATACACAGGTTGCATGACATGGGTGTTGGCATTTAATTCCAAAACTGCATATTTTTTGCTGTACTTGGAGCTATATATAAATAAAGTCACTGTAGTCCACACTGGTATCAAATTTGCCAGGTTACCCATAATCACTGCCATTGCTTTAGTGAAGTAAATAGGTGAGACATTTATTCAGTAACTAGGATGGGGAGACGAGAACACACCGCTACACCTCTGTATATCTTATGAGCATGAAACTGTGAGGCGGGTGGGGGTGACCCTTTTTCCCATTTCTGATACCACAAAAACAATAAATTTACAAATGGGGAAGTGCGAGATATTTACTAATGTCACAACATTAAAAAAAGTTTCTTAATCCCGTCAAGACATTAAAAAAAATTAACTATAAGAGAATATGCAACTATTAGATTGCACCATGCAGCTAAACAAGCTACACAGAAAATGATATGAATGAATGTACGCTCAAACCTAACAAAACTTATATTGCACAAAAATCAGTAAATGTAGGCATGATGGACCTGTTGATTTATATGAGAGTTTTTGTTTTGTAAATGCTTCCTCCCCTATACGAGTATGTACATTATCATCAACCATTAACAATCCACTACTGGATGAAGCTCTCCCCAAGTTTCTACCACAATTTTCAGTCGTAAGTTAGTCTCCTCCATGTTACTTAAGCAAGTTTTCAAATTTCATCCACCCAACTCCCACACGGTCTTCTTCTTGGTCTTTTTCTGTCCCTTGGTATCCAGTCTAATATTTCAGTTGTCCAATGGTGGTCAGTTCTAGAAATGTGTCCCATCCATTGTCACTTTATAGACTTTACTTTGATCTTCATGTTTTGGATTCATGAGTTCCTGGTTATGCCAAGCATGCAGCTCTCCATGCCCTTTGAGTTGTTCACAGCATCTGTATGTCCTTTTTGTTAAGGTACATGTCACTGGTCCACAAGTAAGAACTGGAAGGATGCATTTATTAAACATTCTTTTAAGACATAATAGAAAATTGCTGTATACTGTACTTAATCTTTTTTTTTCTTTTTTTATAAATGTGAAGAATAACTTCAGGGAAAAGTCAGTTTGGCAAATTTGGGATTTATTTTTTTTTACTAATTATCAGGAGCCTATTCATGGAATAACATATCATCATCATCATCATCATTGTCAACCATTATCAATCCACTGCTGGACGAAGGTCTCCCCAAGTTTCCTCCACAACGGTCTGTCTTGTGCCAATCTCCTCCATGTCACCCCTGCATACTTTCGAATTTCATCCACCCATCTCCCATGTGGTCTTCTTCTGGGTCTTTTCCTGTCCCTTGGAATCCAATCTAAAATTTCGGCTGTCCATCGATGATCTGTCCTTCTGGCAGTATGTCCAGCCCATTGCCATTTCAGGGATTTAACTCTGATCATGATGTCTTCCACTCTTGTCATTTTTCGGATCCACGAGTTCCTCTTCTTATCTCTCCTGGTTACACCAAGTATGCACCTCTCCATGCTTTTTTGAGTTGTCTGCAGCCTTTGTATGTTTCTTTTAGTTAAGGTCCACGTCTCTGCACCATACGTAAGCACTGGAAGGATGCATTGATCAAACACTTTTCTTTTAAGACATAATGGCATATTGCTCTTGAATATTATGCTGTTTCTTCCAAAAGCTCTCCAGGCAAGTTTTGTACGCCGATTAATTTCTTCATCAATGTGACCCTCACTTGATATCTGCTGTCCAAGATAAACGTACGTGTCTGTTATCTCCAGCTTTTCTCCATCAATCGATAAATCTTCATTTCTTGTAAAAGCATTGAACATCCCTTTTGTCTTCTGAAAGTTCATTTTTAATCCCACTTCTTTACTCTTGTCAGCAAGTTCCTGGATCATACTCTGCAGCTCTGATGGGCTAGTTGCCAAAATGACTACGTCATCAGCAAAACGAAGGTGGGTTAGATAATCTCCATTAATCTTTATCCCCTTGTTTTCCCAGCTCAGTGACTGAAAAACACCCTCCAAAGTGGCATTAAAGAGCTTCGGAGATATGGTGTCACCTTGTCTCACTCCCTTTCCAATTTTTATGTGTGTTGTATTTTTAAACAGCCTAATCTTTCCACTTGCATTTTCATAGATGTTATTAATAATATTAATGTATGCATCTTCCATACCGCAGGTTTTCAGAGCCATTGTAACTGCTGATGGTTTCACCGAATCAAAGGCTTTTTCATAATCGATAAAAGCCATGCACAATGGAAGTTCATATTCCCTCGCTCTTTCAATTAGTTCTCTCAGCACATGGATATGATCTATTGTGCTGTAGCCACTCCTGAATCCAGCTTGTTCTCTCGGTTGAGCCATGTCCAGTGTTACCTTCAAGCGGTGTGAAAGAACTTTAGTGAAGATTTTATAAACTACTGATAGGAGGCTGATAGGTCTGTAGTTTCCGAGATCCTCAATGTCACCTTTCTTATGTAACATATATGGTACTATATATGTTACATATTGATTCAGTGCATATTGATATGGAACAGATAAATGTAAATTTTGTATTTCAAATATTGTATGGTATGAAAGTGAAAATTTGTAGTAAATTAATACATTCATACTTACCTTCTTTAATAACTGATATATAGATTGGTTTTGTATGGAGTGCACATACGGTTAAAAATCATAGTTTATTATGATTTTCAGGATACATTACCTGTTGCATATTTAATAGTGTTTCAGTTATAGTTTTAGACAAACTTGAGAAAACAACAATATTTCATTAGATCTTAGGATCAGATCTTTTTCTATTTCATTAGGTTCACCTGCTTTAAATGAACGTGGAACACATTTAAACCGTGTATCGTGTGTATTATTAATATTATTTGTTTGTGTGATAACATTTTGTTTGTTGGCACTGGCAAAAGTAGACGAGGTACACATTGGTATAATATATATATATATTTAATGCAATACTACAATGGGGGAATGAATATACAGAATAAACTACACTCCAAACACATGAGCTGCACCATTATTAATGGTAACACCAATGTAAAATTATTAAAAAAAAACTGGTTATTGTTTTAAGGATTATATATAATCTGTCCATTCTGGTATAATTTTGTCCATAATAATGAAAATTCATGATAGTAAAAAAAAACTTGCTCTTTTTAATTACTGTGTTATGTGTTTTTTTAGAAACACATAAATCTAAGGACTCTGCATTAATGTAATAAATCTTTGACTAATAGAGAAGGAAAATTTCAAAAATATGTGCTTTGAGAAAGGCATTATTGTAATCTAGGGCCTTTACATTGCCACTAAAAACTGCAATTTCCTAGTGGGGCTAGTGAGGTCTTTTTCATGCGATTTTTTTAAATTGGAACAACTTTTCCTTACACACTATGCTAAAACCAATGGGCCTTTCCGTGGATTCTAAGCTGCCCCATTTGTGGGAAGACTATGGCAAAATAACCTGAGAATACTGGTTCTTTGTATACTAGGGGTGTGGGGGTGGGGCGGTGTTAACAATGAGCAATAGTCTTCGTAAAAATCGACTTATCCACAGGTGGCAGAAGAAATTCCTTAACAAAATAGTCACCAGTAATGCTCACTTACTGCAATGACTCCTTTGCTAATACTGTAAATACTATGATATCAAGCTGTATTAAATTTCAGAAAATCACTGTTGGTCATCAAAAACAGGGACGCGCCAAGCGGGGGTTCAACGAGTGCTAAGCACCTGGGCGCCAGATTCCGGGGGCAGAAGGACTTACAATATTTTTTTTTCGGTTTATAAATTAATATCAGTGACGTGGGAGAAGTTATGAAAACGTTATTCTGTGAGAAATCGTAATGCTAAGTGGAACGTTTACTTTTTTAGTAAAAATAGCTCGTTTATAATTCAGCAGAAAACGTCTTGAAATCAGAGAATATTTTTTAGTGTTATGTTCAGTAACAGATACCGCGGGCAAAGGTTTGAAAATTCTTTTTCTAATTTTATTTTTTAAATCTTGAAGATTTCAGCATTCGTGAATGCGTGGCCAGCGCTATGACAAATGGGGCTAATATGTAGGAAAAACACAATGGACTTCAAAAAACACAATTTGTCGACTTAAGACCCTTAAGCATTTTATGTGCTTTGAGCGGCTCATACTTTAAATCTGGTAGAAAATGCCGACGAAAAAATTTCCCTACAGATTGTGAATATTTTCAACATTGTTCAAGAATTATATGCTTACTTTTCTGAATTACCTTATCGTTAGCAAATTTTCAAGAAAGAGCTTCCAGCATTGATCGTAAAACAGGGTGGGAAAATATTATAGGATCGATGCAATACGGGTAATGAGCCCTAGGGTACAATTTCAATGTATTCCACGATATTAGATATGTTGGTTAGAATAGTTAAAGAGACGCCCGTCATGTTTAATATTACATGTATATATATCATCCTCCTCCTCAACCATTATCAATTTTCTGCTGGACGAAGGTCTCCCCAAGTTTCTTTCACGGCGGTCTGTCTTGGACCAGTCTCCTCCAGCTTACTTCCGCATGCTTTCGAATTTCATCCACCCATCTCCCACGTGGCCTTCTTTTGGATCTTTTCCTGTCTCTTGGAATCCTGTCTAAAATTTCGGTTGTCCATCGATGGTCCGTTCTCTTGGCAATATGTCCAGCCCATTACCATTTCAGGGATTTTACTCTGATCATAATGTCTTCCACTCTTTATCATTTTCTTACCCACGGGTTCCTCATCTTATCTTGCTTAGTTATATATACTGTATGTGTGTGTGTGTGTGTGTGTGTGTATCCATCGAGAAGCTGTAATTTGTTCATCATCGTACATGACGAAACTTTTTTTTACCGGTAATGCAGACTTTTGTGTAAATTGACACAGAGAGAGAGGAATTATTCGTAGCGTCATCTGAATTAGAGTTTTACAGATTTTTCTTCTCCAATTTTATACGAGACAGTAGTGTTTTATGGAAAATCTCAATTTACCGGAAATAGAAAATAATGTTGCTAAAGATATTTATTTCATGTAAAAATGAATAAAAATTAAAAAATATTCTCGTACAAGGGGGCGGCAAATCTGGGCTTGCACCCGGGCGGTAAATGTCCTTGGCGCGCCTCTGATCAAAAACATCCAAATGCCAAGTGAACTAACGGTAAACTTAATGTCAAATGACCTATCATTGATTTATTATTGTACATTTTATTGATTATTGTATTTAGTGGTTGTGAAATATGCAGGAGGATATATTGCTGTTCATATAAAAATAATATGGTTGGCGATGTTTTATGGTTTAACGGTATTAATCTTCTGTCATTATATTTTAATTGTTGAATTAACAGAAAGTGCTGTTACAACTGTATGTAATTATAATAGGAGTTAGTTGGGCAAAGAATGTCCTTAATGCTATCTTGAATGAGATTTCTAAAGATTTACCTTGGGTTATATTGAATCCAACACTTACAGGTTCAATAGTTAGACCCAACTATTGAACATACTTTTGTAAACTAATTATTATTATTTGGGTTTCTTGTAAAGGGTAATTCTGGCTATGTCATTTTTTTTATTGTAGTTGAACTGTGGTGGAATTTAATGTATGTTTTTTGGATATATAATAACTATATCCTGTATGGGTACATCCCCTCTGGTGATATGTATATATTTTTTTATATTATGAGCTGTGTTTTGGATGTTTTTTTTTGTTTTGTTTTTTTGTGAAAACGTGGAGTTTATATTTATGTCACATATGTATACACAAAAGTGTTGAATCTTTTTTTAAGCTGTTTTCCCTATTTATATTTATTATTTATTGTAAGTATAGCAGTGGACATAGACAGATTTGATTCTATGTTCCTAGATACTGAATGAAATTTTAAATGTAATGAAAAATAAGTGACCTGCTATGACACCTATGCATATTTTGTGTTATAAGGTAATATCTTTGAAAGCTGATGTGATGTGAGCATAAGAAGTACCTTTGTATGGGGAATATATGTGCATGCATGTTTATTATTTGTTTTGCATTTCTTTATTTTTTCCTTATTATGGTTGAATACAGTTTGAATGATTTAATACAGCAGCGATATTTCAAAAATATGACCTCTTAATAGCGACCCTTTACCTACTGTAAAATTTGAAGTAAGGAAATATATTCGACTTCAGAAACTTAAATTAGTGAGATTACTGAAAATATTAAATTATCTGCACATATCAGGCAAGAAATTCTATTATTTCAGCACCTAACCTTCTGTGAAAAAATTGCATTCCGATTTTTGTTTCGTAACGTCTCCGAGTTTAGATTCCCGAAATGCTGTCTTTTTTTGTTTTGTTTTTTTCTTTTTAGAAATCTTGTGAAATTAAGAAGAAAAAAACATTCTTATTTACACACTTGCTTAAACAGTAAATTTGTATAATTGATAATTATTAAATCCCTCAGTTTATCTGTCCAAACGCCTCGTAGCTTCAGTGGTTTCCGTAGTTTCAAAGCAGCTTTTCGGCTGCTTGTGACGTCACACGCAGCGCGCGGTTTCTTATGGCGGCCAATGCTGCTTGGATAGGAGTGGTGTATCCCTCTAATATAAGCTCGATGGATCTAAACAATACACATATAGTCGTGGTTTAACCAGCAGACAGCTACGCTTTAAGAAAAGAAAAAAACACAGCAAAACGACGTATCAGCCTTGGCTCCACCCACCACAAGCCGCCGCTCTTTTCTCACAGGGAATTCTACTACTTTCTAGGAAGATCTGGCATTCTCTGTAAGTCTTGTCTTGACTGCAGAGTGAAATGCTGATATCACAGCCGAGAACAACGGGAGAAAATTCCTGTTGGTTTGCCTGCTTGATTCTTTCCGGTCTTCTTAAAAGGAAAAGTAGAAATACGAAGATCTTTGTTTCTGGTTTACGATGTTAGAGGGAGCCACTCCTCCGTTGCCAGCCGACCGGTTGCTACAAAGGCGTATGATGCTTCTGGAAAAGTCGTTAAACCACTTCCGCTGTTTCCTCAACGTTAAAAATATGGATCACGTCACATGCTGAGACAAAGGAACAGTTTCCTAAGAATTCTAACACCTTCCTCATATCTCGTTTGTTCTCAACGTTACATAATTTTCATTTCTAGAGCATGTCTAAATATATTTTGTGTGGTTGCTGCGTATTTTGATTTAAAACAACTGATAAGCGATATTTCGGAACATTAACGAAAAGCGTAAATGAGTAATTTGCATTTTCTAAATGTTATTACTTTCTTTTTTGGCTAGACATGAAGACGCGTGGTGATTTTTTTTTAAATAATTTTCCTTCTTGAGTGGGTTGTTTTATCACGAGAATCTTTCTTTCCACATGTTCAGCATTTTTTTTTCTAAAATGAAACGAAACTAATAAGGGAAAATTGTTCCTGATTACAATAGCAAGATCGTTTTTTATTCTTTTATTTTTCTATTTAAATCTTTCAGCCTTCTTAATAGGCATTTCAAAAATCAACTAAAATTATAGAATTGCTTTTCTGTTTCGTCCTTTTGTCAACTGGTTCGTCTTCTGAAAACACAATATCGTACACATGCTCACTGAACTTTTTCGTACTACAGTATATTCATTCCTTTTGAAACTCTAAGGTTTTCATAAAGTCAGTTTTCAGCAATTAACATTTTTCCCTTAATAGGGGCAGTTTCCAAAAGGGAAAAAATGCATATTATATATTTCACTTAAGGAAAAATATTTGTAATATATAAGTTATATATATAATCGACAACTATTATCAGTCCACTGCTGGATGAAGGTCTCCCTAAGCCTTTTCCACAACTTTACAAGCCTGTCCGTCCAGCATGCTTTCGAATTTCATCCACCCATCTCCCACGTGGTCTTTTTTTGGATCTTTTCTTGTCCCTTGGTATCCAATCTAGTAAATCAATTGTCCAACGGTGGGGAGTTCTTCTAGTAGTATGTGAACCACATTGCCTTCATATAGTTAAATGAACAAAATAGATATGAAGCCTTTCCTCGGCGGCTCCTAGGGGAATGGGGAAAGGGGACGAGCCATGCTTTAAGAATTTAGGCTCTTTTTTTTTTTTTTTTTATTGTGAATCGTTTTTTCTTTCCCCTGAAAAATTGGTTAGGAAAAATTTGTTAGGTAGGTTTTTAGTAATTTTATTTGCGTTTTGCTAAGGTTTTTACTTATCTGAGATCTTTTTAATTTTTTTTTTTTTTTTTTTGATTGGAGATTTAACGACCACCGAGAGCAACTCAATGGGCTATAAGCAGTCGTCCGTCCCTAATTTAGGGCCACTGGTTCCAGGGAAAGGAGAGAGCCAATGCGATAAGACAAACACAACATCCATGCCTCACAGGATTCGAACCCTGACCCCTTTCGGACGAATGATCAGACGCCATCGCTTAGACCACTGCGCCACCAGGGAGGCTGAGATATTCTGAGCTCCTCTTCTAAAATTCTTTTTCTGGTGCAGAGAGACGCTAGTGCTTATCTTGAGCCTACTATATTAAAATTTCTTTTTTGTTAATTATTATGGGGGATTTTAAGAATTCTTTTTTTATAATAGTGGGATTCAATTTGTTTCTCTATTTTGAATTAAAGTCCCTTCGTTCATGTTCATAGAAATGGAAAAGGACATTGCTTCTTCTTGAACACAGAATTGTTATCCTGTCGTACTTTTCTCCTCCCCCCTCCCCTAGTAAGACGTGGTTCATATATTTTACCAACTCGGAGGAAAATACGTTCTAAAACATCAGCAGATGTGTGTTATCAGAAAATATATCAATATGGTAGGAAAACGTGTTGAAATGTTAATAAGTTACTTCAATACCTGAAAAAAAAAAAAAAAAAAAAACGCGGCTTCAAGTTTGCTCTGAAGAAGATTATAGGGAATAATTCCACGGAAATTTCTCGTATCTAACGAGTAAACGAGCACGTTTCTTTAGGAAAGATATCCTGTCCACATGGGACAACACTGTATGTTTTTTAGAATTGTGAAAAAAAAAGGGATTGGGGTTGTTGTTCTTGATAGTTTTTTGGGGGTGCGGGGGCTGAACGACCGCTGTGAGCAACTCAATGGACTATAAGCAGTCACCCGTCCCTAATTTAGGGCCACTGGTTCCTGAGAGGGAGAGCCAGTGCCGTAAGACAAACACAGGATCCATGCCTCACCGTGTTTCTAACCCGGACCCATCTCGGACGAATGGTCATAAGCATATATACTGTATATACAGTATATATACACTGAAGTGCCAGAAAAACTGGTACAGACGAGCTTTTGCAAACTACATAGTAACGTCACCTATGCGCGTACTCGGTTGCTTCCGCCAGTGCGTATACAAAGCGATAGACATCCTTGGCAGCTTTCAGAGCTGTTTTCGCCCCGCACGGGGATAACTGGTTCAGTTATTTGGGGAGCGGCGCCCCCACGGCCCGAGCTCACCTTGTGATGGTGTACTTTTCGTTTACTCTTGAACGATAACATCACCGAAGGGACAGCTGTTCATCCAGCTGATGGGGGATGGCATCCCCACGGCCCGAGCCAATTTTCTCTTATAATTTTGCTTTTTCGTCTTTAGTTCATATATTGACATGTACCCGCCTCAGTTGTAGGCTGCTGAGGTTGTGATGAGGCGCCAGCTCCGGGTTTTGTTTCTCGTTCTCTTCCCTGTCTTTTCTCTTTTATGTTACATTTTCTGTTTTTTTTTTCCGGAGCTGGTTAGCTTAGACCTACCTGCATGTTTGCCGTGTGCGGTGACCCGTACAGGTGGAAATGGGGATGCTGGAGGCTGAGGTATCTGGGGGCCGGGTTGTAGTGTCTCCAGATGCCAACACTCCTCTTTGCCCTCTGCTTCACCCTAAACGGGAGGCTGGGAGCTAACCCACTCCTAGTCAGGAAGTCTGTGGCCGAGTGGCGTCCAGACTTCTAGCGGCTTGTCGTTCTGTTCGGCAGGGTGAGTTTGGGGGTAGGGTGGGCATGCCAAAGGGGTGTTCTCCGGGCACGGGAAAGTCTGAGTGCACGCCGAGCGTGTGTCTGCCCTACCAACTTACTATATCTGCTGACTATCCCTAGAGCCGTGTCCTGCGTCCTCTTGGGCTTGCGGACCTCCGGCTCTCCCTCGTTGGGCTCGGTAGTGGGTGGGGAGGTTGGCTGACGAATCTTATTTTCTCACTCATGGCAACACCAAGTGTTTCCCATGCTGTTAATCTGAAGCGCCGTGTGGAGGAAGGGATACCCTCCTCCACTAAGAAACTACAAACTGCAATGCTCTGTTTCTTCTCATTCATTCAGTTGATCCTGCTCAGTCTCTCAGTTCGAAGAGTCCTTTCTGGATTAATAAGGCTCTTCAGGCCGTTGC
Organism: Macrothele yani; assembly: GCA_039090855.1. Lineage (NCBI taxonomy): Eukaryota > Metazoa > Arthropoda > Arachnida > Araneae > Macrothelidae > Macrothele > Macrothele yani. The sequence goes on along the minus strand of CM077024.1, from coordinate 138,362,133 downwards.
GGGCTCACCAAAGAGTGTTAAGAAGCTCCCGTCAGGGGATCTTCTTGTGGAGACATCTCATCCACGTCACAGGGCCACCTTGCTGGAGACGACCGTTCTGCTGGACATTCCTGTACAGATCTCGCCCCATGGGTACCTCAATTCCTCTCGCGGTGTCATCAACTCCCGCGACCTGCTCGAGTGCAGTGAAGAGGAATTGTTGGAAGAACTTGGGGACCAACATGTCACTGGGGTTCTGTGCATTCTTTTCAGGCGGGATGGGAAGTCTATTCCCTCCCGGAACATCGTCCTGATCTTTGACTCACCTACCCTGCCAACTTCCATCAAGGCGGGGTACTTGCGTCTAGATGTTCGGCCATACGTACCGAACCCCTTGAGATGTTTCAAGTGCCAGCATTACGGTCACTCCCAGCAGTCTTGCCGTAATGTAGCAAAGTGTGGGCGCTGTGGTTCCACTGAACACTCTTTGGCGGACTGCTCCGCTGAGGCGGATCATTGTGTGAATTGTGAGGGTTCCCACTCTGCGTCTTCTAAGCAGTGTCCCAAGTGGATCGAGGAGCAGGCTATATAACACCTGAAGACCACTGAACATCTGTCATACCCTGAGGCCAGGCGGCGGATAGCTCCTCTTCCACCCGGCCGGCGCTCCTATGCCTCGGTTGTGGTGCAGAAGGCTACTGTTGCGGTCCAGACGGAGGTGACCATCCCGGCGCAGTGTCCTTATGATTTTGAGGACATCGTCGCTGCTGGGCTGGAAGCACTCAAGTCTTGCCGCATTGCATCCAAGGCGACATCAACATCGTCGCCTAAACCATCCTCTCTGCCGAAACCATCTTCTGCCATCACAGGGACCCAGGTCCAGGGCACTGGAAAGAAGAAGCCGGAAAAGGTGAAACCTGGCTCATCCTCCCCGAAACAGAGTAGGCAAAAATCACCTCTCAACACAGGGGGTAAACACAGCCCTGTGTTACCTCCAGACACTGCCGATGGATTGGAGGTGACGGACGACATGGAGACTTTCTAGTCGTCTGTCTTCACTCTTTCATTTCATTTTTTCATTATGGCCACGCTCATTCAGTGGAATTGCCGAGGTCTGCGTTCACGCATTGATGATTTAAAAGGCTTACTGTCTTCGCACTCACCTGTGAGCGTGTGTGTGTCTCCAGGAGACAAAGCTTCGCACGACGGACACTCCTTCGCTGCGGAGACATTCCCTTTTCCGCAAAGATCACCTGGACGGCGTTATCGCCTGCGGAGGAGTGGCCGTCTTTGTTACCCATGGTATTCCTGTCACTGCAGTTGCCCTTCGGACGACTTTGCAGGCAGTGGCAGTGAGCAATCAAACAGAGAAAAGTCATAGAGCGAGGGATACATTCGCTGTTCTGTGTTTGGGAAAATCTGGAGAAATAATTCCGCCCGAAATCGAAGTACGTCATCTACAAGTATAAATTTACCTGCTTAAATCACTGAATATCGTTTTGAGGGTAATATTACTTAATATACTACATTACAACTGAGCTTAGAAACTGGGGTGTTGTTTCTGGCCAATTTTCCTAGAATGTAATGGATATTAAGCTCTTTAGACTCCTACGACTCTCCATCTTACCTTAAAATCCCCCCATCCCCATGAAGTCTAATTTAAGAGGTAATCACAAGACTGTTATACGAGATAAAGGGCATTTGAAAACGTGTTTTACGAGGCACAGGAATAGATTTCATCCATGTTCGGATTGTCTGTAAAGGAACTAACTGTCAGTGGGGTGGAATCTGACGAGTCGCCCCCGGTGGGCAGTGGTCTAAGCGATGGCCTCTGATCATTCGTACGAAAGGGGTCCGGGTTCGAATCCCGGTGAAGCATGGATGTTGTGTGTGTCTTAAGACACTGGCTCTCTCCCTTCCCTGGAACCAGTGGCCTTAAATTTGGGACGGGTGACTGCTTACAGCCCATTGAGTTGCTCAGGTGGTCGTTAAACCTCCAATCAAAAAAAAAAAAAAAAAAAGAATCTGACGATATGCAATAGCAGATTCCACATCGCATGTGGCATAAATGTCAATTATAGCAGTACCATAAACTAACCTTACATAACATGTTAAAGTACTGTGGTTCAGTGACCACCTTTGCAAAAGTTCCGACTTTTCTTCCTTAACAAAAGGCTTTCCACTAACTTCAGCTTATTTCCTCCCCATCAGGGTATCGCAAAAGCGCTCAGTATTAAATTTCGTCTTGATAGCTATCATAGTTTTTGAGTTATGGTGACAACAAACCACACCCACCTACCATCATGAAAACAGTCAAATCATGTTCAGGAGAGGCCAAAATGGTTAGTTCCGTTGAAATGTGGAAGTCAATTTGTTTTTGCGATTACAATACTTTTTTATACATTAGTGGGAGAGAGTATAAAAAGAAGTAGGGGGAAGGGCAAAACCGACGCTGTACGCAGGGCCCCGGTAACTTTAAATCTGCCACTGGGTCGAAGGTATATATCTGCATTTTGGTTTCGTTCCTCAAAGTTAAAATTACGTCAGTTTCCTCTGAAAGCACTGAAAACGCAATTCTAAACAAAGGAAGAGAAAACATTCCAGAGATTTTTTTGTAGAGTGGGCCGGATGTGACCCTTGAAGCAAATTGTGACTGATCGCAATTGGTACAAAAAAGTAAAAATCTGGTCACGTCGCTGCGAGTTCAATGGCGCCGAAACTTCCGAGACAGCACGAATCGACACCTGGAGGCTAACAGAGAGGTATGACAACATTTATTTTACTTCTTTATTCTGGCGAGACAAATTTCAGTGTCATGTGTGTTAGTATGATTTATTTTTTGCATCCTTCAGCTATATTTAAAATGCCTACTTTGGCTTTCCCAACTGTTATTTATCTTTTTCACGCGCTCGACGGTTTACACCATATTTCTTTGCGTATTTTCCCTTGTAAACACGAAAGAAGCTTCATGATGAGAGCAGCTGCTTTGCTTTCGATAAAACTAAAACACTGGCTTACGATTGATCGAAATAATGCCATTGACAGTGCATGTTAAGATATAGAGATGAGGTGGGCCTGTGGCTGGTGTAATCCACTCTCTCAGACAACGGAATCGTTCTCAAACGATATCTGCAAAGTTTAACCATCAAATTACACTATAAAAATGTGTGTTTTAAATTATCACTATTAGCCCTCTCTTTTCCATTCTCCCCTTTCTTCTTTCTTAACTAGGAAGATATAATAAAAAGTGTGTTAACATCAAATACACATGTGTACTTACTCAGGGAGTATCAGGATTACATCTGTAAAGAATAGCCACAGGAAAAATTTTCTCGGTGAAATAACTTCGCTTGCCTTTTTTCTTTTGTGGAAATTTCCATGGCTTGCTAGCTAAGGAAAGAGCGTAACAAAGAAAGTTTTTTTTTCTTTTTCTTTTTGATTGGAGGTTTAATTTTTTTTAATTATTTATTGGACTTGATTGACAAAGATACATATTGAATATATTGACTTGGTTGACAGATAAATACAGTGCGGACATTTTTTATTTCAACTCCAGCAATTTACATAGGTGAACAAGGAATTCAGCAAATAAACCCCCGAAAAACAAGCACAACATCCATGCCTTACTCGGTATTCGAACCCAAACTTCGTAGATTTTTTTTTTTTTAACCCTTCAGAGCAGAGGCGACTTTGCTGATCTTTTGGGGCCTTAGGCCCCCTTTCCCTTTCTTATCTCCTCAGAAATTTTCATCCATCAGATTAAAAAAAAAAAAAAGTAAAGTGAAGAAAAGTTTGTACGCTTTTAAAAATGTCATTCTATCTCTCTATTATTGGAACGTTTTGTAAGAAACAGTGCTAATGAAATCACTTTGTCTCTCCGTGCATATCAAACTTTTTTACGCTTTTCAACCGTAGGTTGAAGAAGCGTATATGCTCCAGCTTTGTCCGTCTATCTGTCTGTCTGCACGATAACTCGCGTAAAATGGTTCGATTTCGATGAAATTTTAGTATGTGGTAGAACCTAGGGGACAAACAGGGGAGGAACCCTATTGAAAATGGAAGAAATTGGGTCAAAGGTCAAGACACAGGAGCGGGTGGCCTAGTGGGCAACGTTCGTGACTGCCACGGAAAGGGCCTCAGGTTCGATCCCAGCAGGTACGAACGCTCGATCCACTAAATATCCGCCGTGCGTCGGATGGGCACGTTAAGCCGTCGGACCCCGGGTACTGGCCCCCAGGTAATAAATAAGGGCGTCTTCCTCCCCCTTTCTACTTCGCTTTCGTGTCACTTTCCTATCGGGCGCTCTAGCCCAAATCTCCCAGTTTTCTATTTCTAAGGGTTGTTTAAGACCTGGGGTCAAACACTCCCTACCTAAAATCCTCTATATACGATCATGACATAGGCGCTGGACCCATTCCATTGCCCTTATGCTTCATAACTTGCGTAAAAATGGTTCGATTTCGATGAAATTTTAGTATGTGGTAGGGGACCACCTGGGGACGAACCTTGTTGAAAATGAAAAAAATGAGGTCAAAGGTCAGGACATAGGAGCGAGATTTATTCTACAGCCATTATCCTCGTAACTTGAGTAATGATTTCTCGTATGTTAGAAAGTGTATCATAATCGATGCATTTCATGATTTTACTAACTTTTTTTTTTCACCAACGCAGATGTTTTCCCTTGCCTGAAAGTAACATGAAAGTAATTTATAGCACAGCAGGCCAGTTAAACATTAGCCTTAAGCAAAGAAAAGAGTGGGAAGCGTGAATTCTTCTTTCACCTACCACTAAAAGGAACTCTACATCGTTCTAACTGTTCCTTTCAAAACATGTACATCGATAAGAACTCGGAAGTTTGGAGTATCAACAACAGCAAGAAAAAATATAAGTTACTAATATGAGAAAGTAAAATAACAATTGACAGCGCAAATAAGGATTGATGATAAGGATTAATATGAGAAAGTAAAATAACAATTGACAGCGCAAATAAGGATTGATGATAAGGATTAATATGAGAAAGTAAAATAACAATTGACAGCGCAACTTTAAGGATTGATTTGTTTCAATCAGTGAAAAACAAAACTGAACTGGCAATCTAATTGTACGTTTTCGGGGCCCCTCAATATCTGTTGCCTAATGCGCCTAGTTGGAAATCCGCCCCTGCTTCAGAGCTAGGGGCTTCTTCCTCTGGCGAGAGTAAATGTTTGAAGTTACTCACACTCCCACAGTTTTAAGCTACCATGTCTGCAACCAGGGACATCGCTAGTCTTCGAAATCAACATTATTTTTGGTGGGGAAAGCTTGATAGCAACTTTTTTTTTTTTTTTTTTACGGAACAATGAAAGAACGAATTTTTAATGTTTTTTTTTTGTTTGTTTTTTTAATCGAAGGTTCAACGACCAGCGTGAGCAAATTCAATGGGCTACAAGCAGTCGCCCGTCCCTAATTTAAGGTCACTGGTTCCAGGGAAGGGAGAGAGCCCAAGCCGTAAGACAAACACAACATCCATGCCTCACCGGGATTCGAACCCGGACCCTTCTCGGAAGAATGATCATAAGCCAGCGCTTACACCACTGCGCCAACGGGGCGGGTTTATTGCGAAAAAAGGAATAAATGCAATCCCCTTCCACCTGGGCCACACATACACACACGGATCTAACTAGTTATGCCACTGGTGTGAGATAGAAGTGTTGGTAGAATGTCGCTTTCAACTTTTTGCATGCTTGGAATGCATTGTCTTGAATTGCTTTTCAAAATTTTGAATTTTTGCTTACAAAAATGGTACTGTACTTGAATAATTTATTTAACAGAAAATGTCGTTTTTGTTTATCTAAATCAAATTTTAACGTCGTGCCATGCTGATACAATACCTCCCCCTTCCTTAATTTTCTTCCTTCCAGCCAGCGACTTTGCCTTGCTCTCCTCTCCTACGAAGCAGTCGTCAGCCACTTTCTGCACCTTCGCTGTCTCGGAGCAGTCTTAAGAGTGCTGATGTAGCTTTAGACTCCTCTTCCAGAAAACAAACAGAGCAATTAGTAGTGACCTCTTCAGTGAATTCCTCTTCACCCTCCTCATCAGCGCCCTGGCCACACAAACATGATAAAGAGGCTTAACCTAAGGAATCGGAAGAGTGGAGAACAACTGAATTTTCATGGCCCTGCGGACACTATATATTTTGATAACCTTCCTATGGAGACGTAAACAATGCACTTGCTAGGGCGAAATATGTAGGATTACACGAAGAAGACTTCCTATTAATTGTCAAAGTCCACATTATATTTTAAAGTTAAATGTATTGACCAAAAATGGCACATCTTTAATTGGGGGGAGGGGGAGGGGCTGGCTGGGCTCAAGCCTACCCTCGCATCCCCTTGGCGAAGTCCCTGTCTGCCACCAGCCCAGTTTTTAACATCTTTTGTAACAACAATGTGCTTACACGCAGTCGAGTCACATTATTGTGACCACCTCCTACTTTTGACGCCAACAGCGCGTAGCCAATGAAAGAAGGCACGTGTCGTGAGCTGGCTTGGAGGGAATATAAGGTGTGCTGTAGGCAATCTGAAAGCATATCTCTCGTTGCTGTCATGGATAAAAGGAGCGATTTATCCGATTTGCAAAATGGGATGATTATCGGCTTTCGGGGCAAAGGTGGCAGTATTTCTGAGACAGCGCAGTTTGTGAACTGTTCGCGTGCTGCTGTCGTTAAAGCGTATCGTGATTGGAGAAACAGCACCGTTGCGAATCAGCGACGTGGAAACTGCGGAGCACCACGTGCCATTAATGCTGGACGTGAACGTCGGCTTCGAATGTGCGTGAGGGCCGATCGACACCCTACAATGGAGCAACTCACTGGCCAAATGAACCAGGGGGCTACCTGAAATGTGTGTGAAACAACAGTTCAGCGAACCCTGCTGCGTATGGAGCTCCGATGCAGACGGATGGTCACTGCACCCATGCTAACGCAAGTGCATCGGCAGAAAATGCTTACATTTGCATGGCAGTATCGGAATTGGACCTCCGCTGTTGACAAAGGATTGCCTTCTCCGATGAGTCACGTTTCCTGCTTCATCGAACGGATGGACGTTGGCGTATAAGGCGAGAAACATCGGAGAGCAAACACTCTTCAATCATTGTTGGCAGAACACAAGCTGGTGGGGGTAGCGTTATGGTCTGGAGAATGTTTTCGTAGCATTCTCTGGGTCCACTCATACCTGTGGAAGGCACTATGGACCGAGTTCGTTATGAATCCATCCTTGCAGACCACGTACACCCATGCATGCTGATTGTCTTCCCTGGGGCGGATGGGATCTTCCAGAATGACAATGCGACGTGTCACACAGCTAGAAATATCCGAGAGTGGTTGGAAGAGCACGATGAAGACTTCAAAGTACTTCCCTGGACCCATAATTCCCCAGACTTAAACCCAATTGAGCATCTGTGGGACCACCTCGATCGTGTAGTTCGCTCTATGGGTCCTCCACCACGCACCCTCCAGCAGCTGTCAGATGCACTGCAGTCAGCATAGCTCCACATACCTGTGAACACCTTCCAGCCCCTTATTGAGTTACTTCCAGCTCGTCTAGCTGCTGTCCGCGCTGCACTCGGCGGTTACTCTGGATATCAGCTGGTGGTCATAATGTGACTCGACCGTGTAGCATCACTTTGTCCGTCTGTCTGTGGACACCATATATCTGCAACTATTAGTCCGATTTTTTTTTATTTGCATTGGGGAGCCTGAAATGTGATAACGATGATTCTTTGTCTCCCGTTTTATTACAATGCATTAATCCGCCGCTAGAGGCCGTAAAGGCAGATGTTATCGAATTCAAAATATATTTTATTCCAGGTAATTGCTTCAAAATACGATACTATTTATAACAAAGACTATTTTGGGTACAGCTTCTTTTTCAAGCAATGTATAGTTTTTACGCTGTAGGGGGGGGGGGCATGCACACCTCTTTAAATAATGCACAGCTTTCCGCTATGGGGCGTAAACCTGAAAACCTTTTTTTCTCGCTATCTTTGCTTCTAGGAGACTTATTTGAAACATTCTTTTTCCTTAGCAAAGTTTTGTTATGTATAATCCTCTTCGCACATTTTCAACTTTTTCATTATGCAAAATTGCTGCGCTAGGGAGCGTAAAGTTATGTCACATTTTCCTCTATATTTCTTCTTTTAACCGTTCGATTTGAAAAAAATAATTCCTTTGTCTCTGATAACTTCCTTCTGCTATGAGAAATGTTTTGTGCAGGATTTGTTAAATTTCGTAATATACTTTTCAGCCACTAGGGGGAGTAGGCATTATAGTTGCTTCTATTTTTAGATGCTTTATCGTAGAAATCCAGTTGATTTTTTTTTTTCTAACGAATTCTATTGATTATGAATAATTTGGAGAAATTTTATTCGCGTGGAAAGTATTCAAAAGACGAAAAAAAAAAAAGGATTCAAATTCATGAAAACGATTCAAACGGTCCCTTTTGTTCAAGAGTTTGTATCGAAAGGTCCTTGTAGATTTTTTTAACATGAATTAATCTCTATAAAAAAAAGAAAAATATTAAAAAAACTTCTGTATGATTTCTGAGTGTAATTCCAGACACTCTTTTTCTGACGTTTCCCTTGTGGTATGCAAACGAACACGACTTTAAAAAGTCTCGCTACTTGATAGCATCAAAGCAAAACTATTCTTAGTACAGATGAATAAACGATTGGTGCATTTTGATATTTAGTGCATTGCCTGCGTAAATTATAAACCGAATAGGCCCCTGCAATAATAGCATTTCAATGTATTCAATAATTTATTCGTTCATGTTGACAAATATAGTTTAGTACCACTATTACTACCAAATACTGTAAAACGGTTATAACGAAGTGAATTTCTCCGTCATTTTTAGTCTACGACGGGATTCGAACCCGGGTCCACTCATTCCGGAATAAGTTGCTCTACCAATTAAGCTACGCGGACATGTATTCTGATTCCTATCTGCCTTTATGTCGTGTGCGTCCTTCTGGCAGGTACGTCACATCTCCTGGTACGTTACATCATCTCCCCCTTATTTTTCTTTCGAAGTGCTGCTCATATTTTTCCTATCTCGCGGTGTGGAAATAACATCACACTAATGCGAGATTTTGAACGGTCGGGTCATCCGGATAGTTCGGGCGCCATTATAACGAAGTGAATTTCTCCGTCATTTTTGGTCTACGACGGGATTCGAACCCGGGTCCACTCATTCCGGAATAAGTTGCTCTACCAATTAAGCTACGCGGACATGTATTCTGATTCCTATCTGCCTTTATGTCGTGTGCGTCCTTCTGGCAGGTACGTCACATCTCCTGGTACGTTACACGGTTACTTCGTACTTTAATGTATCTATTGCTTCTGAAGTCCCGTATCGATTTAAATAATGATAACGTAGATTTTCCGCGGGGGGGAGTACATTACGTTTTCCCCGATATCTCTTCTAAAACTCCGATTTGAAAAAAAATTTCTTCAGCAAATACAGCTCCTGACGGGAAATCTTTTGCATATAATATCTAAGTTTTGATAAAGAATGGTTTGGCCACCAGGAGGCGTAAGTGTTTATTTCTGCTTCTGATATATTTGCAACAAAATCTAAGCTTCTAAAATCTCGATTGAAAAAATTCGTTCGAGGACCGATACCACTCATGTCGATGAACCTTTTCGGAATATTTTCTTCTTAAAATATTGCATGGTTTCTTGTTTCTCCGCCAGGGGGCGTAGACGTATATCTTGTTTTTGTCAATAACTCTGCTCCCAATGGCCCGGTTTGAAACATTACTTCTTTATGGGATAGAGTTTCCAGTGAGGCATATTTCTCGTATAATTTCAAAATTTTCAAATAATTTATAGACATTCCGCTAGGGGACGTTCGGGTAAATCCCCCCCCTATCGCTGCTTCTAAAACTCCTATTTGAAAAATTCTTTCTGCGTAGGATACAACTTTCAATGGGAAATCTTTTGCATATAATTCTAGTTTTGGGTAAAGAATGGTTTGGCCACGAGGGGACGTTGATATATATACCTCATTTTTGTCAATATTTCTTCTTCTAAGAGTCCGATTTGAAAAATTCCTTCTTTGTTGGATAGCGTTTCCGGTGCGAAATGTTTTTCACATAATTTCAAAATTTTCAAGTAGCTTATAGACTTTCCGCTAAGAGGTGTTAAGGTAAATTTCGTTTTCCCCGATATTTCTGCTCCTAAAACTCCGACTTGAAAAATTCTTCCTGGATCGGATACAGCTCCTCATGGGAAATGTTTTTTCATATTATTGATAATATTTGGTAAAGAATGGTTTGGCCACCAAAGAGCATAAGTGTTAATATTTGCTTCTGATGTATAAGCAGCAAAAATCTGAGCTTCTGAAAACTCAACTGAAAAAATTCTTTGCTGGACCGATAGCGTTTACATCGAAAAACCTTTTGGGAATACTTTCTTCTTAAAATCATGCATGTTTTTTCCGCCAGGGGGCGTAGACTCATGTCTTATATTTGTCGATATCTCTGCTTCTGAGTCCGATTTAAAAATTCTTTCTATGTCGAAGAGCGTTTCAGCTGCGAAATTTTTCTCATATAAATTCAAATTTTTCTTAACGTCCAAGTCAGCAACCAGAGCCCAGAGGGCGTAAGTTCACGATTCCGTTTACAGCATGCAGCGGGATTAAAACCCGATTGATAAACTTCTTTGTTCGGTCAGATACTATTGTTTTCCATATCGGTTCCATTGACTTTGGATAGCTTTGATAAATTTCATTTGTGTCAGAACGGATTCAAAAGACGTGCTCATTACACCTGAAAATTCGGTGTCAGCTTTCTTGTTTGGGACTCAGAAGGATTAAAAACGCGATTCTTCAAACCAGAACACTTTTTTCCATGCATCCAACTTCCAACTTGCATAATCTTTGCACCAGAGGAGTCTTTTGCTCCGATGGCGACATCCAATCCTAACTGCGGTTAGGGGTGGATGTCGTCTGGCGTGGTTGTCTGCTGTTATAGCCCATACGTGCGAGCGTAAGACGTAGGGTCATGACTGACACTGTTCCGGGTTGACCTCTGTTGTATTGGGTAGTCAACTGTTGAACAGAGCTGCGTCAATTGGCTTGTACGAGTCCTCAGACCCGGCGCTCACCTCTGACGTCAACCTTTCGCTGTCCTGTGCAGTTTTGCCTCTGGGGTCGTTGTTTGACCATTTTCACGCCAGTCTTGATACACTTTAACTACGGCAGCTCGCGAACAACCTACCAGTTCAGCCATTTGAGAAATCGAGGCACCCGCTTTCCGAGCTCCCACAGTCTGTCCTTTCGCAAAGTCCGATAAATCCTTCCGTTTATCCATCACGCTCCGAATTTTATTACCTATTTCTCCACTCACACCTTATATATACTACGTCGGTCGACTAATCGTGCCCTCTCGGAAATCACGCGTTAACGGGCCCCGCATTCACTTTTTGCAGAGGTGGTCATAATTCCGTGATCATGTTTTAACACTATCAGTTAAACTTTCTCGATAGAAATGGAAGTTTTTTCTTTACAGCGAAAGCAAATTTCTAATCACCCTTTTAAAATAAAACCCCGAAATATTATCGATTGCGACAGTACGTGGGTTTTCGATTAATATATTCCGATAAAAAATGGTCATCTCTCGAATTTCGGGAACCAACATTCCACGCTACTTTTTTCCGATCTCCACATGACTGAGATACTGTCCTACATCGGTCCTTAAATCACGATGGGCATTCGATGATGATTTATCCAATTTTTGTCCATTCACTTGCTTCTCACTGAAAACTCTGCTGCACTACCATTAATGCATTCTGTGTGCGTCCGTTATTCTTAAGAAAACGTGCTTCGCTGATGAGAATTAAATGCTACAACTAATGAAAAGCGAGGCATTTTTTTTTCGGAAATCTTTTAATTAAAAAGACAGGCACATACGTCGTACATAAGTACAGAGGGAAAACAATGCTAATATGTACAGTGAAGACGGTATGCACACGTTGCGTCGTTACTGAGCACAACTCCAAACCAAAGCGGTGAGTGAAGAGACAGATTACGGAAAGCTATCTTCGCTTACGTAATACGCCATTGTTTCAAAACCGCGATCGATGTGTCTTTCTGGCATGCAGCCAGATTTTCGCATGACAATCTCGCCGGCTCTGCTGTAATAACTCGTTTTGTTTCCCGGATTTCCTTTGAGAAAGAGCTGTTATCCTTACTCGAATATATACTTGAATTTGTTAAGCAATGGCGTATAAAACAGTCGCGCAGTTTCATTTGCGGAAACCAGACGGATTTATTTTTAAGTCTTGGCATAGAATCGCAGACATCCTGAGTTTGTTTATTTGATTTCAAAAATGTAAGTTCTATACGTTGTTTTCGAAACACTTTTATCACACTTTAACCTTTAGAAGAAAAAAAAAGTAAAAGAGGAAAAAAGATAAAGATTGTTAAGGCCGTTCAAGACGACTGACATTTTTTTTTTTTTTTTTTTAAAGAGTTTAACGACCACCGTGAGCAACTCGATGGGCTGCAAGCAGTCGTCCGTCACTAATTTAGGGCTACTGGTTCCAGAGAAGGCAGAGAGCCAGTGACGTAAAGCAAACATAACATCCATGCCTCACCGGGATCGGTACCTGGACCCATCTCGGATGAATATATATATATACATCGATGAGCCATTTCATTATGACCACCCCCAGCCTAGAGAAATGAGCGCACCTGGAGACCGAACGGTGACGCAAGCGAAGTTCACAGAACAGTATACTGTATATACAATCCGAGGACCGGCTTTCGGTTAGTAGAGGGTTCGGAGTTAGAATGGGAAAAGCTGACGATTTATCGGAGTTTGATAAAAGACAAATTGTGATGGCACGGGGCCTCAGAACTACGAGCTCAGAAACGGCGCAGTTTGTGGGTTGTTCACGTGCCGCTGTAGTGACTACGTATCAAAAGTGGTGCACAGATGGAAAAACGACGTACCGTAGTCCAGCCGTGTGTCGTCAACAGCTCATTGATGCCAGAGGGGAGCGGAGACTGTCGCGCATTGTCCACAGCGATAGCAGGGACACAGTGCGACAAATAACCCGCAGCTACAACAATGTTGATCAGAGCAATGTGTCACAGCACACAGTTAATCGCAGCCTTCTGCGCATGGGCCTGAGTAGCCGAAGACATACGTTGTTGGCGATGCTCACTGCACGTCGTCGCCAACAACGCATGAATGGGCCCAAGATCATTGAGATTGAACAGTGGATGAATGAAAGAAAGTGGCCTGGTCTGACGAATCAAGATTCCTCGTGCATCATCACGTGGACGGCCGAGCGCGGATACGCAGATCAGCAACGGAGGCTATGGCACCTGGATGCACTGTTGGGCGGAAACAGACCGGCCGCGGCGGTGTTATACTGTGCGCTATGTCTTCTTGGGACACTTTAGGCCCCATTATCCCAATAGCACAATCCCTGACAGCTGTCAGGTATCTGAACCAAGTTCACCCATTCATGGCAACTGTATCCCTGCTGGTGATGGCCATTACCAACAGGATAATGCGCCATGCCACAGTACCAGAATCGTTAGGGAGTGGTTCGAGGAACATGCTGGCGATTTTCTGTTAACTCCCTGGTCTCCTAATTCACCTGACATGAACCCAATTGAACATTTGTGGTTGGACTTGGAAAAGCGGGTTCGCGCTAAATCACCACCACCTCGAAATGTACGGGAACTGGAGGACCTGCTGTTGACATTATGGTACCAGATACCCCAGGATACCTATCGCCACCTTATCGAATTGATGCCTCGCCGAGTGGCTGCTGTTTTGCGGGCTAAAGGGGCTTATACTGCTTATTAGGTAGATGGTCAAAAGGTAATGGCTCGTCGTGTGTGTGTGTGTGTGTGTGTGTGTGTGTGTGTGTGTGTGTGTGTGTGTGTGTGTGTGTGTGTGTGTATTGAGTTTTGAAAGCTGAACAAAATAGTGTTTTTACTTTCGAACTCGGATGTTTCATTGTCGAGTTATTGCCGATGGTATTCATCAGATACGATTGCAGTTTTCTCGGTGAAAAATTGCGTTAACACAACGAAACTCGCACTGTTTACAGAGTTTTGAAAGCTGAACAAAATGCATTATACTGACAGAAGTCACCGGACACCTAGGAGAGAAACACAACATAGCATTTATTAACATACATTAGTACGGTGTCGCTCCACCTTTGGCCTTAATGCATGCACTGACCTTTTGAGAAAATTTTGGACAAGGTTTTGGAACCAGATATAGGTATGCGCTTCCATTCAGTACATAATTCTGCAGCTAACTGTTGCTTAGTAGTAGGCCTTGGTTCCAAACTTCTTATACGGTGCTCTAATTCATCCCATTAGGTGCTCTATGGGATTACGATCAGGGTTCTGTGCTGGCCAGTCCACACACGATACGGAATTATCGTCAAACCACGCCGTAAAAGTCCTTGCTTTATGGCTCGGTGCATTATCCTGCTGGTACCAACAAGGCTCGGTTTCATAGTATTGCAGCAGAGTTGGTAGGGCATAATTGTCCAGAATATCGAGGTAGACGTACTGGTTAACAGGTTTGTCCACGATAACTGATGGGCCTGGACCATACAACGAAAAACACCCACACACGAGTACACTAACGTTCCAAAAAATAAATAGCGTTCCCCCGGCTGTCGCCATACCCACACACAGCCATCAGACTGATGGGTCGTGTATCTGGATTCATCAGTCCATAGGGCCTGTTTCCACTGTCCACGATAAATGTTCATTACACCATGCTAAACGACGAGTAGCATTTCGAGTGGAGATGAAAATCAAGTAGTTCCGTGTGAAAATTGCGTTGATACTTGTACAGATTGTGCTAAAGCTATGGTGGGAAAAACATCTGGTGTTGTAGCACGCATCAAAATGATCGCAAAGAACTGTACCAATAGTCACTATATGCTTCATAGGCAAGCTCTTGCAGCGAAAACTTTGCCTCTCCACCTGAAAAGTCCCCTGGATGAAGTAGTTAAAATGATAAAGTTCGTAAAAGCTCGTCCTCTGAATAATAGATTGTTTAAAATCTTGTGCGATGATATGGGTAGTGTGCATACGTTATTGCTGCTACATACGGAAGTTAGGTGGTTATCTCGAGGTAAAATATTGGAACAGTTTTTTGAAATTCGAGCTGAAGTGCATGCTTTCTTCATAGATAAACACTTTTATTTGGAAGATCGATTAAATGATAGAGAGTGGTTATTTCGAGTGGCTTATCTATCTGATATTTTCTGAAAATTGAATGAATTCAATCTACCACCGACAAAATTGTGCATTTAAGAAAAAGCTACTCGTACAATTTTGGACCAGTTGTGTCCGCAGCCACGAACTTGACTGCATTCCAACCATGAGAAACTTTCTGTCAGAGTTGGACTCAGAAATAGAAAACAAACAATAGGATGAAATCACCCAGCATCTGAAAGCTCTCCATGATTCAATGAGGCACTATTTTCCTCATGAGCAGCACGAAAAATTAAAAAGTAAATTATGGATTAAAAACCCATTTGTTACGAATGAAAAACCTTCATGCTCTTCATCTGATGAATATGAAAAATTCATTGAACTGACGTCAGATTCTTCAGTGACATCTCTTTATAAAACAGTGAAAGTAGCAGAATTTTGGTGCAGTTTGAAAGGAGAATATCCATTATTATTGCAAAATGCTGTGTCAGTGCTTTTACCATTTGCGACAACCTATCTTTGTGAAACTGGCTTTTCTGTGAATGCCTCAACAAAAACTAAGCACCGCAATGAGCTGGATGCAAGGCCCGATATGAGATTACAACTTTCTTCGATAGAACCGAATTTTAAAGCACTATGTGGCAATAAAAAGCAAAGAAAAATATCACATTATATTTTATGAAAAATATAATGAAAAATTCACATTAATATTTTTCATTAATGAATACTTGCTTCACTGGCATAATAAATTTTCTTGGCTCTACATTACAATTTTGTATGTATTACCTTTTTATTGATTGCTTATTTTTTTCATTTTATTTTTATTTCAAATCAGTGATAAATAATAGGCATATAGGTATATTAATTTTAAATCGTCTTTATAGAGGGGTTCCATTGCTAGACATTGTAGGAAAAAGGGTTCCACAGGCCAAAAAGTTTGAGAACCTCTGGGCTGTGCGAAAACTCCACCACGAAAAGTCATCCATTCTTTTCAAGTGAAGTACTGTGCATAAATTGCATTTTACCCGTATGTTCCAATGTGGGGGAGTTTTCCGGTTGCCAATGTCTTCAAGTATTTTATTTTTGCTTGATACCTTGCTCGTTTCCTACTAATTTGCTCAAAATGTAAAAAACAAGATGACTTTCCAAAGCTGAAGCAGTGAAAAAAGCACGTTTTGTAGTTGAAATACATTCCAATTTTATGACAATTTACACGCGATGTACGAAAATTTCATTTTCAGCGCCCTTAGCGATAAATTTGCCAAGAAACTTGCAACTGAAAAGATGTTAGAAGTAATCAGTTTTGCCTTAACGTATCAAACTCAAAAAGAACGTTTGCTGTAACTGAAATAATCTCTTCGCAGCACAAAGCTAAAATTTACGAAATTTCCACTTTGAGAAAGCCTAGCGGGAAATTTATGAACTAGTAGTGAAATTTAAAATGGGAAAAATTTGAATGAAATTTTATGTCCCATCATTCGCAAAAATAATTTTTGAAAAATCTGTGAAAACCAAGTTTTTTGGCCTTTAGCATGGAAAATTTAAAATTTTTGGAAGGAACAGCTAAAGTCTAATCTGAAAGGCACAAAAAATAATATTTTCCTTTAAGTTGAATAGTTTTTCCACAACAGAACTTTAATATTTTTTTGAATTTTTGACTTGACAGCACTTAGCGGTATTTTAAGTGCCGAACTTAATATCCTTAGATTTCCTATAAGCCGCAAAAATAATTTTTGAAATATTTCTCAAAACAAAAAAGTTCGATGTGCACGGGCAGACAAAGGGATTACACTAGCACTGTTTCTTACAAAACGTTCTAATAATAGGAAGATAGAATGGAATTTTAAAATTTTAAAAAGCGTAAAAACTTTTTTTTCGACTTTACTTTTTTTTTTTTTTTTTTTTTTTGCTAATTTGACGGATGAAAATTTATGAGGCGATAAGAAGGGGGAGGGGCCCACTGAATCTTTTAGCGCCTAGGGCCCCAAAAGATCTAAAGTCGCCTCTGTTTGGCTCGGTAACCTAAAATGTTTCCGAGAAGGGGGGGGTCGTTTCCGGGAGGGCTTAGCCCCCCTGGATGTATGCCTGAAAGAAACACTGACTGTTCGATATAGAAAATGCCACACTTGGAAGTACTGCCGGAGCTCCATAAAAATTGGTATTTATGTGTCGCCTGTTGGATTACGCAACTGACTGCAGTTTCGAACCAATCACGTGATAAGTGAGAAAGATAAAAGTGCAAACTGGCTCGGCGTAGCTAAGTTTGTTCGTCGTCACCTGGGCTTGTGGATCTCTGCATCGGAGTGATCTCTGTGGCCAAAGTACGTGTATAAGGAGTGAAACTGCATGGGCGACGTCATCGGGAATCCTACCATCACACGGACACTTTTACCAGAGGCTTCAGCTAGGGTTACGTATGGTTGGTTGATTCCAATGTCGTTTCGCGTCGGAAACTCATTAGGATGCAACAACTGTTGGCCGAATGTGCCGTATAACATCCTAACAATTCACAGCGAACAGCATTCGATAAGGTATACAGGCAGCTATGGACATCATCGTAACGACACGGACTGTGAATCTCAGACTGCCCGAGGTATAGGTTTGCGCTCTCGCCTGCCAAAGCGGCGATTGTCACTCACTGCAACACATCGTCACTCAAGGTTGCAGTGGTACCGTGCTAGACATTCATAGCGGGACAAAAATGGAACCATGTATTCAACGATGAGTCTCGCTTCTGTTTAGCACCGACGATCATCGATTGAGAGTCTGGCTCCGTGACCTGGTGTCATGGTATAGGGCGCTATCGGTGTCAACCAATAGCGGATTCAGGGAGGGGCGCCTCTTCCTCAGACCCCAAGGGAAATCTTCGATTTGCTAGTTTTTAATAAAAAATTCAATATTTTCTCGTGAAAGAAAGTATTACTTAAAAGTATATAACTTTCGTTAATTAATTATTGGAAGATATCAACGATCGATTTTATTCTTCGGAACTAATTTGTGATTTCCATTTCCATACGGTAATTTCACGCTGCGTTTCTGTGTTCAACCTCCCCCCCCCACGAAAGTCCTGGATCCTCCCCTGGTATCAACAGCCGTTCACAGCTCGTACACGTAGCGGGTACAATAACAACAGGGCGATGGCGATACGTCGATTAGGTACTGCAGCCTATTTCGTTCCTGTATGCCCGTGGTATCTCTGATTCCCACTTTCAACAAGAAAACGCCTGCTCGGACACTCTCAACATCAGCAGACAGTGCCTACAATGTGATCCGGTGCTGCTGTGGTCAACGTAATTCCCAGATTTTTCCCAGTTGAGAACGTGGGACGTCATTGGCAGACCACTTAAGACTCTACGAGACCCGCCATCTTGTATTGCTGCCTTCTGTTATTAGCCAATGGGCAAGCGTATTTCACAAATTGCTCGGGCAATTTTGCACATTTTGAAACACCGTTTGTGGCTATATATATATGATAAATAAAGAGTTCCCTGGTTTCAGATTTTCATTCTGGACCTTTTAAATATTTTTTATTAATTAATAAAACTATGGAAGACGCCTTGGTACGACTTTCGCTGCAGATAAAAAATGAAGGGAAAAGTCAATAAAAATTCTAAAACTATGGAACTCTTTATTTATCATATATCTTGCGTTAGCCACAAACGGTGTTCCAAAATGTGCAAAATTTGCCCGAGCAATTTGTGAAATAGGCCTACGCTTGCCCGTTGGTTAATAAGAGAAGGCAGCATACAAGATGGCGGGTCTCGTAGAGCCTTAAGGCCTCGGCTCGAACTCCTCGCAAAGTTAGGGTGGCGGATGGCCCAGTGGTCAACGTTCGTGACTGCCACGGAGAAACCTCAGGTTCGATCCCGGCAGGTACGAACGCTCGAACCACTAAATATCCGCCGTGCGTCGGATGGACACATTAAGCCGTCGGGACCCGGGTACTATCCCCCTCCCCCGATAATAAATAAGGGTGTTTTCCTCCCCCTTTCTACCTAGCTTCCGTGTCACTTTCCTATAGGGCACTCTATCCCAAATCTTCTAACTTCCTCCTTCTAAGGGTTGTTTAAGACCTGGAGTCAGACACTCCCTTCCTAAAATCCTCTACATAGGATTTGATCTGATCCTCGCAATGTTGATGAATTGTGGACACAGGTCAACGACGCAGGCTCAGAGGTGCCTCAGGGCACCATTCGGGTACCTTTTCACTCGATGTCACGCCGTGTTGGCGAATGTTTAGCCCAGCATGGCGGTCATACAACCTACTGACTCAGACCACATACTGACTCATCGTCATCTCCTTCATCTAATTCTTCAGGAATCAGTTTGCTTCTTTTCTACCTACTTGTCTGCGTGTGTCGTAAGTTTCGTCTCATTTTGAGCATTCCTTTGCGGTGTGGCATTTTTTTATGTCGAGTAGTGCATATGATAATGTTTGAACAAATATAGCTAGAAAGGGTTGTATTTTATTTCATTTTGTTAGATTGTTTCACTGGAGAGCTATTTCGTATACATAAAAAGGAAGAAAATGTTTCCCATCCCAATACGGCGAAGTTTTTCAATTTATTCAAAGCACCACTGGTTGCTAAAACTAATGTGTTTTTTACGCAAATCGAGCGTTGAAATGGTTGAAAGAAAAATCATTCCTAAAATTCATTGTTTTTTACTAAAAACTTTGTGGTGTAAAGTTTTGTCGTTTGCAAACGAATTTCTTCTGTGTAGAATAACAAAGTTGCACCAGTGGCGGCTCGTACTCCTGAGAGTGTACGTGTTGCGACTTACCGATTTACACGTGGTCTGCGACCCTCCCCCGCCCCCACTATCGCTTTCACTAAAGGCCTTAAGAATTGGGCAATGATCATCTTGATCAACAGGAAAAATACCCGAGAGCAGATTTTTGTAATTACATATACATTAATATGATTATTCATTTTGTTCACCTCTTTGGCGTTAATGGTTAAATTTGTAATTGTATATTCGACAGAGTATTAAGCCTAATAGTTTGCGGAATATACTGCTTGATTAATCTGCCCCGACTTCAGTTGCCTGGGAAACATTATCAGATCTTGATCATCGTGGAAAATAGCCGAGAACAAAATCAGAGTTCTGTAAAAAGAACGAAAGTTTATTTATTTACTCATTTATTTATTTATTTATTTATTTAAATAGGTTTTTATTCAGTGTCATATTTTTAATACCAAAGTTTTTTACAGTGTGCTTCAATATACAAGTCAGTCAATCACTCTTGCAACTTTATTATTTGCGATTTTTAATGCACTTTGAAGAGCTTAAATATGAATTAATTATATATGAATAACAAAATTACTCAACGTATTGCACAAGTAAAGAGTTTATGAAATGCAAAAAAAAAAAAAAAGAACGTAGATAATAAATTGCACATGGATCAAGCTTTAGTTTCAGCCCCTCCCGAAAAAGATTACGAAAACCACAGAATAAAGAACAAAAAATTAGAAGCACAGATAGATTTTAACTGACTGATCAAGCAAACGTTATGAGAGCCCAGAAACAAGCAAACAATCAGATAAGTTTTCCCTCTATTCCATTGGTCAACTACCCTGCTCCCAGTTCCGATGGGAAAAAGAGAGGGGTGGGGGGGGGTCTTTGGTTTCAACGCCGTTTGCTGCGGGCGATCTTATATCGTGCTGAGAGAAATACAGCACGCTGGAAACCCTTCTGGACGGTTTGACAAGAGGACCCCCAAGAGGTGTGTAATGTAGGAGGCAGGAATGACACTTGTTGGTGCCGTAGCACGAAAGACCGATTGCGTAGGACGCTGCAGAATCAAGCTGTTATTCCCGTGTGCTAACCGACGGTATAAGGAAAGAATGCCCACGGAAAATATGCCCACAGAAAAAATGCTCACGGGAGAAAATATGCGGTCGACTGATAAGTTTTTATGTCTGTTATAAACGTTGTTCAGACAACTGGTCACAGACTGCTGGCCAAAAAACCGTTAGGGGTCATATAAAAATTGCGGTTTCGTGGCCACCTCACCTACATAACGAAAATGGGTGTAGTTGGCCACCGGATAACTGGCCACAAAAGTTCAAGGGTGTGTGTATGTGTTGGGGGGGGGGGGGGGGGGGGTTGTAAGTATTATCGATTCTTGGCCTACATTGAGAAATGAATTGGGAACTAATTTCGAGAAAACGTTCTATGTAAGCCAAGCGAGAATTACAGCATAGTTCATGTATGTTCGGAAAAGGACCCTAAGGTGGGATTTTTTAATAACGCTGCACTTTTATTTAGGCACTAAATATTTACATAACATGTCAAGTTTGTATTATTTTTCTTTTACTTAATTAATTCACAGGCGAAGAAAAAAGTGTTGAAAAGGCTTAGGAATCATAAGGCCATTCATAAGCGAAGAAAAAAGTGTTGAAAAAGCTTAAGCCTACGGCCTATTAATTAATGTATGGATTGAATGTATGGTGCATAAGTAGAAGCGCAATATTATTGACAATTAATACAGACATTTGACGTGGAATAGGAATGGCTGTGGTGCAGTGGAAGCATATCCGGCGCGTAACTGGAAGACCCTGAGTTCGATTCCTGGTGGCGGCCACTGAGAATTTTTTCGTGACTCATTTATAAACGTGGAAAGAGCGATGACTTCTGTTTGATTATTGACAATACTTGTTATGTAAATTTTACGAATATGGGAATGACGGAATGAAAACTTTTAGAAGGGCCTAAACGTTAGTCCTAATATTATTTTCTGCCTGAGTAATACCGCAATATTAATAATTTGATGTGTTACGTAAACGTTATGAATATAACATCGTTAGAATAAAAACTGTTAAATAGGCCAAGGCCTAGGACTTATGACTTAAGGGCCGCGGGTGGCCTAGTGGGCAACGTTCGTGACTGCCACGGAAAGGACCTCGGGTTCGATCCCAGCAGGTACGAACGCTCGATCCACTAAATATCCGCCGTGCGTCGGATTGGTACGTTAAACCGTCGGACCCCGGGAACTGGCCCCCGGTAATAAATAAGGGCGTCTTCCTCCCTCTTTCTACTTCGCTTCCATGTCACTTTCCTTTCGGACACTCTAGCCCAAATCTCCTGGCTTCCTATTTCTAAAGGTTGTTTAAGACCTGGGGTCAGACACTGCCTTCCTAAAATCCTCTACATATGATCATGATCATGATCATTTTTTTGTTTGCGACTTAAGACTTAATATTTACTGCCTGAAAGGTACCAGAGTTCTTCCAGTCCTCCCAGCAGAAGTTGCACATGCAATCAAGAACATGAAGTGGGGGAAAGCTCCAGGAGAAGATGGAATTACTGTAGACATCATACAAGAAGCAAGTGGAGAAATTGAAACAGTACTCGCCCAAATTTTCACTCGATGCCTTAATGAAGGGAAGATTCCTGAGGATTGGAACAATGCTACAATAATCCTGCTACATAAAAAAGGTGACATTGAGGATCTCAAGAACTACAGACCTATCAGCCTCCTCTCAGTGGTTTATAAAATCTTCACTAAAGTTCTTTCACACAGCTTGAAGGTAACACTGGACATGGCTCAACCGAGAGAACAAGCTGGATTCAGGAGTGGCTACAGCACAATAGATCATATCCACGTACTGAGAGAACTAATTGAAAGAGCGAGGGAATATGAACTTCCATTGTGCATGGCTTTTATCGATTATGAAAAAGCCTTTGATTCGGTGAAACCATCAGCAGTTACAACGGCTCTGAAATCCTGTGGTATTGAAGATGCATACATTAATATTATTAATAACATCTATGAAAATGCAAGTGCAAAGATTCGGCTGTTTGAAAATACAACACACATAAAAATTGGAAAGGGAGTGAGACAAGGTGACACCATATCTCCGAAGCTCTTTAATGCCACATTGGAAAATGTCTTTCAATCACTGAACTGGGAAAACAAAGGGATAAAGATTAATGGAGATTATCTAACCCACCTTCGTTTTGCTGATGACATAGTCATTTTTGCAACTACCCCATCAGAGCTGCAGAGTATGATCCAGGAACTTGCTGACAAGAGTAAAGAAGTGGGATTAAAAATGAACTTTCAGAAGACAAAAGTGATGTTCAATGCTTTTACAAGAAATGAAGATTTATCGATTGATGGAGAAAAACTGGAGATAACAGATACGTATGTTTATCTTGGACAGCAGATATCAAGTGAGGGTCACATTGATGAAGAAATTAATCGGCGTACAAAACTTGCCTGGAGAGCTTTTGGAAGAAACAGCATAATTTTCAAGAGCAAGATGCCATTATGTCTTAAAAGAAAAGTGTTTGATCAATGCATCCTTCCAGTGCTTACGTATGGTGCAGAGACGTGGACCTTTACTAAAAGAGACATACAAAGGCTGCAGACAACTCAAAGCAGCATGGAGAAGTGCATGCTTGGTATAACCAGGAGAGATAAGAAGAGGAACTCGTGGATCCGAAAAATGACGAGAGTGGAAGACATAATGATCAGAGTTAAATCCCTGAAATGGCAATGGGCTGGACATTCTGCCAGAAGGACAGACCATAGATGGACAGCTGGAATTTTAGATTGGATTCCAAGGGACAGGAAAAGACCCAGAAAAAGACCACATGGGAGATGGGTGGATGAAATTCGAAAATATGCGGGAGTGACATGGAAGAGACTGGCACAAGACAGACCGTTGTGGAGGAAACTTGGGGAGACCTTCGTCCAGCAGTGGATTGATAATGGTTGACAATGATGATGATGATTTACTGCCTAAGTAAAAGCGCAATGCTATTGACTTGATTTGATACGCAAACATTATGAATATGAAGTCGGCGGATTAAAAGCTGTTAAAAAGGCGAAGCCTGTGAATTAATTAAGTAAAAGAAAAATATTACAAACATTTATGTAAATATTTAGTGCCTAAAAAAGCAGTGTTATTATTAGAATACTGCAGCTAGTGAACAAGCAGATACTAACTTTGCAGTGAGGGAAATGTATATTATACCAGTGAGAATGTGTGTTACTGCTTATTTTGAATCCTTATTTTTTCTTTAAATGCTGGGAAGAAAAGAAGTAAGTTCACACTGACCGCTGGCCAACCAATAAATTTAGATGAAATGGGGTGGGGTCGCGTAGCTGGTTGGCGTTCCCTTCTCCCAGCTGCGAAGTACAACTTTGACGAAAGGCAGATGTCTCTCTCTCCGTCACGCCACCGCTGTAGGTAGCCACGGAGCAGCCCAGAACGAAATTTTTATACGGCCACTTAAAATTTTTGTGGCCAGTTCTCCGCTTAGTCTTAGATCCGAAAATCATGGAAATGTCTAAATTTCTTACTGTAAACGAAATATTAAAAACAAAAAATTATGAACAATAGTTGCTGAAGTGGGGAATATAACCACACGGAATTTGTTTATGCAGAACAATTTTATGGCACTGAAATTGCAATATGTGTCCAGTTCTCCGGAGGCCAGTTCTCCGTACCCGCTATACATGACAACACAAAATGGCACCACATTTTTAAATTTTTTGGTCCCTACAAAATACACAACTTCTGCTGTGAGAATCGCAGTTCATTTTGGGTGTTTAAGTCGTAAGGAGTTGTTGATCCAAAGTGCATGTTGTTCGCAAATATAACAAACAGATGTCAGAACTACAGAGATATTGATGTATAGCAGTTGGCTTGAAGACAACGGTGAATCATTAGTATGTTTTTAAATAAATGTTGCATAAGACTACCACTGCTTTCAGGCCAACACCATACAACCTCTACAGTCCATCAGTGCAATCTGAACTTTCCTCTCGAGAGTATTTGTCAGGTTTGCAGAAAATATTTTACACATCAAATTATTAATATTGCGGTATTACTCAGACAGAAAATAATATTAGGACTAACGTTTAGGCCCTTCTAAAAGTTTTCATTCCGTCATTCCCATATTCGCGTTATGTAGGTGAGGTGGCCAAGAAACCGCAATTTTTATATGACCCCTAACGGTTTTTTGGCCAGCAGTCTGTGACCAGTTGTCCGAACACCGTTTATAACAGACATAAAAACTTATCAGTCGACCACATATTTTTCCCGTGAGTATTTTTTCCGTGGGCGTTTTTTCCTATTTTCGAAAAGTGGGCGTTTTTTCCGTGGACGATTTTTCCGTGGGCGTTTTTTCCGTGGACGATTTTTCCGTGAGCGTTTTTTCCGTGGGCATTCTTTCATACAATCCTAACCGACACCACAGACTGAATGACGAACAGGAGCCTTGATTCCGGCCCGTCTAAAAATCAGATTTTGTGCTGGCAGCAAATCATATGCATGCACTTTCAGGCTTTCAGCTACAATAAACAATACGAATCTGAATACAATTTTTTTAGCGTGCTGCAGCACAGCAGCACGTAGTCACCGGCCGCCATTGAGTTGCACGATAAAATATTGAACTATACGTAACGTTCACATATATGAAATGAGTTGATTAATTTTGTTCACGCACATGAAAATTAATACACGTAATTTTTTTCGCTAAAAACCTTATAATTCTTGATTATGGGCAAACATTCCTTTGTTGGCAATTTACTTCGTGGAAGATTTATAACAGCAATTCAAAATCTCATAATTACCTTGTTTCAGTCTGCAGTGAAACTTCACCTGAACTTTTCACTACTTTGCATTTTTTTTTTTTTTACTTTGTCACATTTCTCGGAAAGAAAAAGAGACCCGTTATTTCCTTCTCTCACCCTTAGCACCAACAAGCCCCGAGACTGTGCGTTAGAGCATTACTGGAACAACCGTTCATGCTGATTCACCTTGAAGAGTCGAAGTTCCTTTTCCCTCCGCCTGACCCTTAAGGCTGTCTTTGAATGAGTGTTAGGTTCATGTTCTGCGATAGATGGCGCAAAAACCACTCCTTGGGCGTGGCTTTTACGTCTTGAGTGACTGTCCCAGAAGCTGGCGTCAGTGAAGTACTGCAGACCCCACACATAATCAGAATGGAAGCGGTCTCTCGTTGGCTCCAGAATGAAAAGACAAAACACGCGTTGTTATGTTTTAACCAATGACGTTCTTTGGGGGTAGAGTTCAGTAAGACGGCGGAGCTGTGTAAATAGGTGGAGTTTCTATAGCCCAAATTCAGGGATTCTCTGCTAATGTACACATTTTCTCTTCTAAAAATGAACGTACAATAGGATTTAAAATGATTTACGGAAGAAAAGATTCCAATCTCACTTTTGTCCCCATTCATTTATTTCTATTTGGCTCAGATAATTAGAAAAATCAGTCAGAAATGAGAGATTTTCGTTTCTTCCAGACAGAAACGCTGCTACGCTAACTTATCACGCTATCTAGCGACAAATTGGAATACTTTCGAGTCAGATAAATTGAATTTTGAAAAAAATTCTAACAAATTTTTCGGAATAATAACTGTGGCATATGTTAGCTATGGATCGTTTTTATTTGTGCTCAAAAATTTAAACACCACAAAGTAATAGTCTCCGAGAAAATATGTACAGAAGATTTTACATTGTAGATATAGGGTAGAAGATGAACCCAAACACTCATTCAAAGACAGCCTTAACCCTTAACACAAACATTATTGGCTAAAGCAGCTTCCCTATAAATTAGGGACGGGCGATTGGTTATAGCTTCAGGGGCCGCGGGTAGCCTAGTGGGCAACGTTCGTGACTGCCGCGGAAAGGACCTCAGGTTCGATCTTAGGCAGGTACGAACGCTCGATCCACTAAATATCCGCAGTGCGTCGGTTGGGCACGTTAAGCCGTCGGACCCCGGGTACTGGCTCCCCGGTAATAAATAAGGGCGTCTTCCTCCCCCTTTCTACTTCGCTTCCGTGTCACTTTCCTATCGGGCGCTAGCCCAAATCTCCTAGCTTCCTATTTCTGAGGGTTGTTTAAGACATGGGGTCAGACACTCCCTTCTTAAAAAAAATCCTCTACATATGATATGATATGATATGGTTATAGCTTCTAGAGTTGCTCATGGCGGCCGTCAACCCTTACCAAATGTTCCCCTTATTAAGGGTAACATCTATCAGGATTTAGTGATCACCGTAAGCAACTCTAAGGGCCATAAGTAGTAGACTATCACTTAATTGGGGGCCGCTGGTTTCAGGAAAGTAAAAGAGCCACTGCCGTAAGACAAACATACGGCCTATGCCTCAACCGAGAACTGAACTCCAGCACATTCGAACGAACGGACGTAAAATATCGCGCTTAGACTATCTCTATCTACAGCACCGGGACGGAAAAGTTTATCCTTCACTGAAAGATTTGATTGACGAAGAAACAAAAAAGAAAGAAGCAGGAAGCTGCACCAGGTAAATGTTTTGAGGAAAGAGTTGCCTTCTGCTGGGAATTCTTATTAATCGGTGGGAATGAGTTGCAACACCAACAGGTGCTTGCGGTTTTTGCTCAACAACCAAAGTCAGAGCTACGAAATCAGTTACCTGACGTAAGAAAATGGCACCTTCACCTATTTCTAACATTACGTTTCCGTTGTGGACAAAAGGACAATCGATAACTTTTCGTTTCCCTTTCTTCCTTGATCAGCAGTAACTTTAAAAAACAAACGCACAGTGGTACTTCCTCATTTTTCTTGAACTTGCAGCAGGCGTGAAAGTGAAGGTTGCATCGCTGGCAACTGGGAAAGCTTAGAAACAGAAACGAGTTGCCCCTATTTCCTCCGCAATCTGCATTCACAGCCTATAGTGAGCATTTAGGTTTAAGTATTTTATTTTATGAATTATTTTTTACGAAAATTATTTGCATCGACATCTGATTTTGGAGAAATTTTCGGGTAAATCAGGTTTGGTAGTGTTTTGTTGTTTTCAGTTTTGGGATTGCAACAGGATAAAAAAGAAGAAAAAGGGACTTAATGTATGCAGTGATAATTGTATCCAGTGTATTTTAAAAAGATGAAGTTTCCGAAAAAAACAATAACAAATAAACACTGAAGCTGTACGTAAAAAAGTAAACTAATGACTTCGTTAAGTAATTATACGTGAACTAAACATGTAAAAATTAAGTCCGTTTAAAAATTACCTATTTGTTTTCGGAATTAGCCACTATGAAAATTTACGGACTACGCCACAGGGGCGGCATTTATCAGTTTGAAGAATGCCCTACGTATTAATTATCACAAGCATATTGCTATAGTTTCGTATAATAACAGACTTCATAATGACTTCCCGTCATAAGTTCTTTGGGGTCCATTCAGATGTCTTAGCCTTGGGGCCCACTAAGACTTGAATCCGGCCCTGAATGCGGGAGTTGCGGGAGCTATCAGCATGCCCCTGGTTTTTTGTGACAATTTTGTTTATGATTGGTCAGCCTTGAAAAATAAAAACATTTTGGCACGTTTGGACTTCCTCCACACTAAAGCGTAAGAAAATCTTACAGTTCTGAATTTAGCCATCGCAATAAAATTCGTAAGAATGCCAATAAAATTTTCAGCAGACTGCTTCAGCAACGGAAGCAGGGCCTTAGCGCGGCTTAGCGGCGCTAAGGTGCTTTTCGTAGTATAACGAAGTAAATTTCTCCGTCATTTCTGGTCTACGCCGGGATCCGAACCCGAGTCCGCTTATTCCGGAACAAGTCGCTCTACCAACTGAGCTACGCAGATGTTCATTCTGATTCCCTATCTGCCTTTATGTCGTGTGCGTCCTGCTGGCAGGTATGTCACATCTCCCCCCCCCCCCCGAAAGAGAGCCGGGGCATGGCCCACGGGTCAGCCGTGCCCATGAATCGTTGCAGGCAGCCATCCACTGTAGAACGTGCACTTGAGAACTCCCAGTCAATTTTTTTATTTTTTTTATTTTTAGAAGCGCTGGAGAAGGGATTCTCTGATTTTTCCTATCTCGCGGTGTGGAAATAACATCACACCATTGCGAGATTTTGAACGGTCGGGTCATCCGGATAGTTCGGGCGCCATTATAACGAAGTAAATTTCTCCGCATTATAACGAAGTACATTTCTCCGTCATTTCTGGTCTACGCCTTGATCCGAACCCGAGTCCGCTTATTCCGGAACAAGTCGCTCTACCAACTGAGCTACGCAGACGTTCATTCTGATTCATACCTGCCTTTATGTCGTGTGCGTCCTGCTGGCAGGTACGTCACAGTAGGTAGGCTGTTGCAGAAGATGGGTAAAAAATCTTTTAGATGATCATATATTCGAAAATAGCGAACACTGTGTTTATATACAATCATAACCAATATACACTGGCGGAAAGTGAAAAACGAAAACACCAAGAACGAGACGTCTGATACCAACGAAATTTATACAGCATAATAACGGAATACAGAGGATAACGTGATCAAAGCTGTATTTGCTGGTAAACTGAAAAATAACATTTCCATGTAACATGGTTAGTACGAGGTTGAACCGCCATGAACTGCGTCACACCGTGCAATTCTGGCATGGAGTCTGTCGTACAGATGTTGGATGTAAGTTTGGGGTATTGAGTTCCAAGCATCCTCAACCTGGACGCGTAAATCGGGGATGGTCGTGGCTGGTCGTGGAGACCGGATAAGTCGTTGTCCCATAAAATCCCACACGTGCTCAGTGGGGGACAAATCTGGTGAACGTGCAGGCCATGGAAGTTGTATCACACCCTGAAGTGCATGTTGCGTTACACGTGCCGTGTGTGGGCGTGCGTTATCTTGCTGGAAAACACCACGATGGACCGACCTTACAAATGGCACAACAACGGGCAGAAAGATGTTATTGATGTAGGAGGTGCTGTTTAACGTACCTGGTACAAACACTAGTTGTGTACGGGAGTGATAGCTGATCGCTCCCCACACCAGGAGACCAGGTGTAGGCCCTGTGTGTCGCTGGCGGATGCAAGAAGGGTGGAGACGCTCCCCTGTGCGTCTGTGAACACACATACGGCCATCGGAGGCACCCAAGCAGAATCTGCTTTCATCGCTGAACACGACAGATCGCCATTGTGTTCTCAAGTGCAGACGTTGGCGACACCACTGCAGCCGTTCCTGACGGTGGGCTGGAGTCAGAGGTACACATGCCAGAGGCACACGTGCACGTAGTCCTGCATCCAGTAGACGGTTGCGGATTGTTCGCACAGTCACCTCAGGTGCAACGGCAGCTCGGATTTGCGTCGCAATGGATGTTCTGCTTGACAACGCCGCTCTTCTTATGCGTCGATCGGTCCGCTCATCAGTCCGTCTGTGACTCCCGGTTCCACGTCTTCTCGTGTGGGAATGTTCCTCGGACCATCTACGCCACCATCGTACCACCACCGATACTTCCCGTTCAATTTCCTCCGCAATACGACGATACGACCACCCGGCCTCGCGGAGTCCGACTAGACGACCTCGCTCAAAGTCCGATAACTGCTGAAATCGTACACGTCTTCCATGTCCAGGCATTGCAGCTTCTTCAGGGTCTTCGCACGTGTCCGTACGCCGACGACTGATTGCATTCACTTCGCTGTACTCCTTAAATACCACCGACGATAAATTGCATATTATGCCGTGTTGTGGCGTAAGCGCTCACCGGTTGGTCCCGAAATTAACATCACACCTACGTAAACTCGACCCCATTAACATATGTAAATTTCATGATCGTCCGCCAATTCCTTCTTGGTGTTCTTTTTTCACTTTCCGCCAGTGTATATTCGTATCGCAAGGATGAGATTAAACCGTCGGATCACACAATAGGACGTCTCAGGGACCATAAGGGTAAAAAGAATGTTTGTTTCTGGGTTCAACGTTAGCTGCTGTAAGGGCTATATATTCCGTTGGCCGTCCCTAATTTAGGGCGCGGGATGCGCACTACCCATGCTTCACGGGGAGCTCAGACCACTAGACAGAAACCTACACCTCTGACTACTCTGCCACCGTGACGTCTTAAAGAGAATATAAAGTCCATTGTCTAGACCAGTGGTTCCCAACGTGGGGCACACGCCCCACAGGGAAGCAATTTGATTTTAAGGGGGCAATTCGAAAATGAGCACACTAAATACTTTTTTACTTTCTTCTAAGATCGCCAGAAGAAAGTAAAAAAAATCACAGGCAAACCTGTGATTTTGGTTTTTTGAAAACCAGAGCAAGAAGAATCCCCCGAAACCTCTAAAATTTCTCCCCGCTTGCTATCTCCTAGCGCATGCTCACTTCCGCTCCACTAAGAGAAAAACCGTCCTTCAAACTTTATTTCAAAGTCCATTCGCGAGCCTTCCACTGACCTTTGAACCCCAGCGATATTCCCATGAATCCCACGCCAACGCAATCCTATTCTCTTCGCCTCCACGCAATAAAATAACAGAGTGCTGGTGCCAAGTACTTCCGTTCGATTCGAAACCAAAAACACTTGTCTTATCTGCTCTTTCCGAAACACAAAAAGTAACTATCCCACTCCCTCTGCTTTCACATTGTCACAACCATCAAAGTGCATTCATTTCATAAGTTTTCCTCACATTTATTTCTTTCAGTCACAAACCCTATGCACAAAATGAGTAGTGCAAGCAAGAAAAAGTTCGTCAGTATTCAGAGGAATATTTGAAATGTGGTTTCATACCCGCTATCCACGATGAACGGTCACCTCTCTGCCTCTTATGCCAACAATGCTTGACCAACGAATCAATGAAACGAGGTCGTCTTGTGGCGCATTTGAAGGCGAAACATAGTGCGTATGTAAATTCAGATTTAAATTACTTCAAGACTTTAAAGGAGATAAAATTACTTCAAGACTGCACAAACTGTTACTGTCAGTCATACTCTTGAGGCTAGTTACGAAATTTCTTTACTTATTGCTAAATCTGGAAAAAATCATACTATAGGGGAGTATTTAATTAAACCATCAATATCAGCATTTCTTAAAATAGTTCTGGAAAAAGATGTGAAAGCCATGCCACTCAGTAACAATACTGTTAGCAGAAGAATAGATAATATGAGTGAAGATATTGAAACACAACTTGTTGAAAAGCTGAAATCAAGAAAATGGTCAGTACAAATGGATGAATCAACTCTGAGAGGCAGTGAGGCCGTATTGCTAACCTATGTAAGATATGTTGATAAAGGTGAATTTGCTGAAGAAATGTTATTCTGCAAATCATTAGAGAGCACCACTACCGCCACTGATATATATAATAAGCTAAAAAATTACTTAGATGTCAATAATATACCAATGGAAAACATAACATCTTGTGATGCAGATGGTGCTCCTGTTATGATGGGCAAGAAAAATGGCTGCTTAAAATTGATGAAAGATGAGAATCCAGATATGCTTCTTGTGCACTGTGTTATTCATAGAGAGAACTTAGTGTCCAAAAATATTTCTCCTGTTCTTTTAATGAGGTTTTAAAATCAGTTATAAAATGTATCAATGCTATCAAAGCTAATGCCAAATGTGAGCATCTCTTCAAGCAATTTTGTGAAAATAAAAATGCAGACCATGTGAAACTTTTACTTCACACTGAGGTAAGGTGGCTCTCAAAGGGAAATTGCTTGAAAAGATTCATGGAACTATTTGATATTCTTAGTGACTTTTTAAGTGACAAGCCGGAAATGAAGCACCTGCTAACCGTTGTTGGTAAAGCATTTCTGAGTTATTTAGCAGATATCTTTGAAAAACTTAATATGTTGAATAAACAACTTCAAGGAACAAATAAAACTCTTGTGGTGCAAAGGCGAAAATATTTGGCTTCATTACATTTATAGAGTTATGTCAAAAACATATTTCTAACAAAAATGTTGACCTGTTTCATTGGCTAAAGAAATGTGAGGTGACTGATGCTGCTGTACTTGTCATTGTGGATCATCTGAAAATATTGGCCTCTGATTTGAAAGAAAGATTTTCTGATTTAAAACAAATTGATTTTCCAACATGGGTGATGCAGCCAGTGATAGTGGATCTATCTGATGTTTCAATGCAGTAACAAGGAGAACTCTCGGAAATGCAAAATGATGAGTCAGTTAAAACTTAATTCAATATAAAAGGAGCGATGGCATGGCTTTGTGATGAGACAGAAACAAAATACCCAAATTCAACCAACTTTGCAAGAAAACTGTTGTTACCGTTTCCATCTTCATATTTAGCTGAATGTGGCTTTAGTGCTGTAAATGATTTGCTACTGAAGAAAAGAAATCGACTGGATATCACTAAACGAGGAGACTTGAGATTGAAGCTGACTAAATTGGTGCCTAATATAAAATTTCTCTGCAGCAGGCATGCAGCACAAGGATTACACTAACTTTAGTCTACTGATCTTGAGGTGAGCTCAAATTGTATTTTTAATTAAAATGATCAAAATATTACAGAAAAAGCTTCCATTAAAATTATTTTATATTTATGCATTTCAATTTTCTATTATAAATTTTGAAACTTTATTTGCTGTTTTTTCATATCACTTCGTATTATTATTATTTTTTTTTAACAATTTCTTAGTGATTTCTTCCTCAGTACTTCAACTATAATTTCGTTCTTTTATTTTTCTCTTTCACGGATGCCATGTTCTTTGAAAGTTTGTTAATGGCCTAAAAGGCCATTAACAAGCTTCCAAAGAACATGTGAATAGGAGTTCATTTTTTGAATAAAAGAATTATATGTCACAGAATTATACGTATATGTCATTATACGTGAAGGATAGGAGTTGCATATGATTCTTTTTTGAATAATAGGAATTATATGTAACTCCTATCCTCCACGTGAAAAGGAGTTAATTTTTTGAATAATAAGAATTATATGTCACAGAATTATACGTATGTCATTATACGTGGAGGATAGGAATTCATTTTTTGAATAATAAGAATTATATGTCACAGAATTATACGTATGTCATTATACATGGAGGATAGGAGTTCATTTTTTCGAATAATAAGAATTATATGTCACAGAATTATGCGTATGTCATTATACGTGGAGGATAGGAGTTCATTTTTTGAATAATAAGAATTATATGTCACAGAATTATACGTATGTCATTATACGTGGAGGATAGGAGTTCATTTTTTGAATAATAAGAATTATATGTCACAGAATTATACGTATGTCATTATACGTGGAGGATAGGAGTTCATTTTTTGAATAATAAGAATTATATGTCAAGAAGGGGCGTCACGATTTTCGAGATGCTTAGGTGGGGCATGGCCAAAAAAAGGTTGGAAACCACTGGTCTAGACGGTAGTCCTCAAAACTATTTCATTACTGGAAGAAAAAACTGCACGCAGCCACTTAAGACTAAGTGACAGGAGTTTTATTCGTTCAAAGAATATTTTTACTAAGCTTCCCTTTCTCTTATTCCTTAAGAATAACACAACAGATTTATCCAAGAATCATGAATGAAATACGGGATTACACCATATAATACAAATTTTGAAGATGGCAATCCGTTTTTTTTTTTTTTGGTGTAATTGTGACAATGATGGTAAGTCAGAAAATATATCCGAAAACTTGAAAAATTCGTAGTCCTGGAGCGGGAATCGAATCCGCGTCTCCCAGGTAGCTAACCTGCATTTCATTCCGTATTTTATTCCGTGTAATCCCGTATTTCATTCATGATTTATCTGCTCCTCCGAGCAATCACGGGATAAGATTCTTAACCTCCAGATTCGGTAAACACGAATGCCGGTTGCTTCGACATAGCGAATCCTGTGATGGTTATATTCAAATTAATCGGAAACTTGAGACTTGGTCGCTCTGGGTGGTGGAGGGGTTAGCATACCCGAGCGCTATCTGGGAGACGCGGATTCCCGCTCCAGGACGACAAAAATTTTCAAGTTTTCGGATACTTTCTGACTTACCATCCTTGTCACAATCGTACCAAAAGACGGATTGCCATCTTCAAAATATCCTAGAAACTTAAGAAAAAGGCGTATCAATCACACAGCACACTGTACAATAGATGTGATTATACATTAGTTACATCTAATGTGAAATGACAGAGAGTTACTTAAGGAAACGTGCATTATTTTCGGATATGACTAACAAACATTTTTTCCTTTCTTAAAAATTGTGATTTAAATTAAAATAATTAGTAATAAAATTTTTATGAAATATATCGAAAAATGAAAATAGCAAATCAGAATTCACAGTGCTTGTCAACACTTTGAGTTCTTCTTACAAAGGCGTTTTTTACCTAATCAGTTCACCGCTGAGGCACTTTTTTAATTAGAACTACATCACTGAACGGATAATTTTTTCTTACATTAAATTTAACTAAGAAGATATCTCACGCTTCGGTCAAAAAAAAAAAGGTAAAATGTTAATTGATTGTTGACTGAATACAAACACTGCAGAGTAGTTCGTAGACTTGTGTTGAAATGGTGATGCCAATATACCACTAATTTTAATGTTGGGTACTTTTAAATTTTTTTCCAAAGGTACGCAACCGAAAAATCCGCTTCCAGAGCCTTTTTATGGATTGCCATCCGCCACTAGTCTTTATTATTTTTTAATGTTCTTCCGAATTTTGGTTTCACCAAGGAAAAGACATTTCTTCCTTTCCTGACTATTAAGAAGACATGCGGCAATGGCAGAGAAATATTGGTGCAAGTGTGTGTCAAAGTTTCTTTGAGTTACCCATCATTTCTATTATTTTCTCTGAATTTTGATTTAAAAATAAGTTTAATACACTGTAAAAAAATAAGTGATGTGGATTCATGGAATTTTTTTTAAAATAACGTGCAACAAAGTTGCCGGTAGGTGTCCGTCATTTAACGGAATTTCAGGGGTTTTTTTCTAACTTTACTAATTTGACAGATTTTCCATAGTAGGTAATTCCGTTTATTTCAGAAAAATCCGTTTTCGGTTTTTTCCGTACTTTTACTAAATTTTCGCAAAATCTTTAGTTAATATTTTTTCGGGCTGTTTCTTTTCCGGCGTTACTAACTGAACGAGCCCTTCCTTTTTCTTACGTCGGCATTCTACATTCCAGTGATCTTCTGAACAACAAGCGCATGTCTTTACAGCTGAGCCAGAAATTCTCGTTAAAACTATTCGTGTGCACAACTGTAATTGCTCGATGGCGATTTTTTAATTGATATGTGTGAATTAGTCATTTTATTTTCTGTTGGAGCTTATTACAAAGGCCGTTCCATAAAAACTGAGAGTATTTTTTTTTAGTTTGCAACAGTGCGAAGGGGCGGGGGGGGGGGAACAACCAAGCAGACGACTAACTGAATTAAGGAAGTATCTATGGCAACAGTTATTAGCCGTGGCAGACGATTCTGGTTTTGTTATTGCGCAGTTGTTTAAGGTACGTCTGCATTTCGCCGTACAGCTATGAAGGTGAGTGATTCAAAGTTAAGACGTGAAATGCGTTGTGCGATAAAGTTTTGCAGTCGTTTGGGTAAAACGGCTCTAGAAACAGTTGATTTAATGAAAAAGCTTACCAAGATAAATGTTTGTATGAGTAAGCGATATTTAGATAGCACCATGATTTCAAAAAAAAAAAAGGGCGATTGTCGGCAGAACCCGCTCCTAGGCCTGGTCGACCTGAAAGTGTTGTTACGGAGCGTATTGTTAACACAGTTTGAGTAATCCTGCAAGAAGATCGACAAGTGACGTGTGAAGACATAGCGGCGTCAACTAATGTTTCAAAAACGTCTGCATTCCACTTGACAAATTACTGCTGCATCGTGTGTGTTCTAGATGGGTACCTCATCACCTGACGAGAGAACAATTGTTAGCCAGAGTTCAAGAGTTTAGGTGTGTTATGAATGGAAACAAATGATTGCAAAGAATCCAAACTTTCTAAACACAGTGATAGCTGCCGATGAAACATGGGTCCACAATTTTGACTCCCTCACGAAGCGCGCAACGAGTGTATGGAAACACACAGGCTCGCCTCTTCCGAAAAAAGTCCGCCAAACCATATATCTGCTAGGAAGGTGACGATAATTGTCTTTGATCATAAAGGTGTAGTCTACCAGCATGCCGTTCCTCCACAATACTGTCAATGCTGAGTATTACATCTCAGTTTTGAAGCGTCTGCGACGACACATGTCGATTAAACGGACGGAACTGGTAGGCAAGTGGAACCTACACCATGATAACGCCCGCCCACATGTGGCTGCCTGTGTTCAACAGTTTCTTACGAAATGCAGTATTGAAACCATGCCACAGCCTGCCTACAGTCCTTACGGCAGGCTGTCTAGTTGTTTCCAACAATGAAGGAGAAGTTCCGTGGCACAACAATCAACACAGAGGCTAGCGTTATTCAAGCTGTACAGGGATCGCTAAAGCAGCTTCCACAAAATGTTTTGAAAAGTGGACTGAACGATGGGACCGTTGCATATCATCCGAGGGAAGATACTTTGAGAAAGAGTAACATATATTTTGCTGTACCTATATTTCTTCATTTTGTGTGATTTTACTCTCAGTTTTTACGGAACAGCTGTTGTATATTTCTGAATACGTTTGTAATAATTTTATTTATTTATTTTTTATGGTATTTTTTTATTTTTATTTATTTATTTATTTTTGTAGGAGGACTTATTACAAATTGCGTATTTTTTGCATCGTGATTTTTCGAAGCAACAGAATGCTTTGAAACTCGAGATCTTTTTTAATTGACAATGGCTTTCCATTATTTTTTAGAAAAGGTGCAATGTGCCGTTTTGTAATATTACAGTATTTCACAAAACTCTTAAAATATAAAATTTACTCTTGATAGCTATAATAGCTTTTGTGTTAATTAGTCTGTAGACTGATGCATATACATTATACAATCAATTTAATTGTTAATCAAAAACCTCAAGTATTTTCCCAGATCGTTCCTATTACCGGAATTTTTTCGTCATATGGATACGGAAAAAGTGAGAACAGAATTTTTCGTTAATATACAAAGTTAATTGCTTAAAAGTTTCTGAAAATTCGGAATTTCCCGTTAACAGCTCTCAGAAACGACAATTTACCGCCTATGTACAAGAAAGGAATTGCGGAAAGTTTTCTGAAAAGTCAGAATTTTTCTGGCGTATGAAAAATCTACAAAATTCATATGGTTTTCTTTCCCCTCATTTCATGGGAAAGCATGTATCAGACACACGCTTCGTCAATTTACGAAAGGAATAGCGGAAAATGTCTCATAATTTTCAGAATTTTTTTCACAGTCTACACAAATTTAATAAAATATTTCATCTCGTAAAATGAAATACCAAAATAACTTTCATCGACGAAAAAAAGTAAAGGTTCAACTCTTTATGACAACGTCCATCTGCGAGGAGCACCTTTGAACCCTCCAGTTAACCTTTTACTTATGACCCTGAGAGCACACAAAGCAGAACTCACACTTGCAAACACAGCTGCTCGCTGTCAGGCCTCACGGGTGACATCGGCGCAACATTTCTCACGAAACTGCTCGACAGCAAACGCTACAGTCTTCAGACATCTTTCTATAGAAATGCGAAATAAGCTTAAGGAATTTCCCATCTGACATTTCCTACTCGATGCTCATTTTTACAGCAGTGTCCCTTTCATGATGCGAAGGGTCATAAGAACTCAGAAATGTATCTTCTGTTCAGTCCTACAAAATGCCATCCGTTACAACAATGTTACATGTCCACATTTTCAGTATTCCATTTAAGGTCAAAGTGAACATGGTGTTGATTGATGACTTTACAGCATAAAATGTCATCCGTTACAACAATGTTACATGTCCACATTTTCAGCATTCCATTTAAGTTCAACGTGAACATGGTGTTGATTGATGACTTTATAGCACATATTCCTCCATAATTTTGTCAAGAGAGTGTAGGTGTAAATCCTAAAATGTTATAAGATCAGAAGTGTACAAAGACTTGATCAACGGCTAGAATTTTACGCGTGGCAGATGGAATTTGGACATAACAGGATTTGAAATATTGTCATCAGAATGGCGTGTTCAATGATACAAGCATCTCTGATATTAATGCTTTATGTATATAGTCGTGAGCGATCCGTGACAACATGTACAAAGTATTCCACCCAGCATTGGTGGATGAACTCTGAACTGAATGATAAGGGT
Organism: Macrothele yani; assembly: GCA_039090855.1. Lineage (NCBI taxonomy): Eukaryota > Metazoa > Arthropoda > Arachnida > Araneae > Macrothelidae > Macrothele > Macrothele yani. The sequence continues at coordinate 138,322,976 of CM077024.1, read as the reverse complement.
CATCATATCTGACAAGCGTAGAGAAACGCAGTCTCAGAAAGATGGCCATCCATCGTAGGATAAATTAAAAAGATTATGAAGTATGTTTTCTCCCTCTTTCGGAAAAAGTCAACAAACTAGATTAGCAACTGAAAATACCCGCCCCCTCTTTTTTTGTTTTTTTGTTTAGGGTTTAACGACCGCTGTGATCTATAAGCAGTCGTCCGTTCCTAATTCAGGGCCACTGGTTCCAGGGAAGGGTGAGAGCCTGTGCCGTAAGACAAACACAACTGTGATGAGTGAAAATTAGGTGAAAATATTTAGGACAGGAAAAATGGAAAGAAATCTAAAATGGGTGACGGAACGCCATTTTTGCCCTGTTAGAGGAAAAACAACAACAAGTCTGCCATATTGTGTGCCAGGGTTCCACAGAGAGAAGGGGGAAGGAAATTCTTTCCTTGGTGAATTCTGCATTGAGCCAGAAAGTTCACAAAACATGGGGATCTCCTCGTATCTCAGAAAGTTACAAGCAGCTAGAGACAGGCGGAGGAGTGTAAGATGTTTACCACACGGCCCTCTGCTCCAAAGACGTGCGCGCACGTGATTAGTCGTGCGAGTTCCGGGCCGCACAGTTTTGAGCGGGAAAAGTTATAACGAAAAACGAACTTGTGTGGGACACTTCTCGCTCGGATATATAGGAAACAGGAGAGTCGAACTGTTGTCGTTACTCTAGGGATGAAAGCGCACAATATGTACGGAATGCTAATCGGATGCGGCTGACTAGCTATATGTTAGGAGCCTACCTGCTGGTTAAGGCCACTAGGTGATATACAATACCTGCGGGTAAATGTGTAATATCTAAGAATCGTCTGATGACAGACTGCGGTCTGCCAAGAAAATCCTCCACCTGAGAGATCCTGCATACTTTAAAGCAACTAATTCCAGTGATATTGTAATAAATTCTCAATGCTCTGTGTTTGCACAAATGTACTGCAGGATTGTACTGAATGAACTCTGACTGTGCTGTGATGTTGGTTTGCTCGAAATCAAGCACCGTGGTACTTTATCATCTGAATTGTAACTTCATCATACATGTCATCAGCTGAAATCACTTTCCTGCTGAAGGGTAACTTGTAAATAAAACTGTGTACATATGTGTAAACAATGCTCTGCTCTAAATAATGGAAGTCACTTATTCTCCACCATGTCTCTGAGGAGCAACAAAACAGAGTAAGTTTGACCAACACTGACAAAATAAAACTTGGTCTGGTGGCAGCAAATACCGAACCGGAGTCACTAACCCAAACTCCAGTCCACTCACACAAATCTGAAAGAAATAGTAATGATCACATTACCATAAAATCTACCAACCCCACTAATAAAAATATGACAGCAATGTCCATGCTTCACGGGGTAGAGCTCGGACAAATGGTCAGAAGACAGCGCTTAGACACTTGCTCCACCGGGGTGGCGAAAATCCCTGGAGCTGACTGTATTTGAGATTTGGTATGGGAGGCAATCTGTCTCTCTCTTTTCATAAACGTAAGTGCAGGCAAAGATAATTTTATTTGAACACAGTTTCAGTGCCAACAAATCAGCAAAGGCTTATTCGAAAAGACAGTAACTTTTCCGGTCGCCGAGTGGTCACAGGAGCTCCGCTAAATGGGATTCGAACCCGAGTTCTTATCCCAATGTGGCATGATTCATGTGTTTGTCTTACATTGTAGTTGGCTCTGTCCCCTTCCAGGAATCAAATTTAAGATCTGATTCCTGGAAGGGGACAGAGCCAATCCTAAATTTGTGATAAAAATATGAAAAAATTTGTGATCTGATTCCTTGAAGGGGACAGAGACAACTCTAAATCTATGCTAAAAATATAATAAAATTTATGATCTGATTCCTGGAAAGGGACAGAGTCAACTCTAAATTTATGCCAGAAATATAATAAAATTTATGATCTGATTCCTGGAAGGGGACAAATTCAACCCTAAATTTATGATAAAAATATGATAAAATGTATGATCTGATTCCTGAAGGGGACAGAGTCAACCCTAAATTTATGATAAAATTTATGATCTCATTCCTGGAAGGGGACAAAGTCAACCCTAAATTTATGATAAAAATATATAATAAAATTTATGATCTGATTCCTGGAAGGAGACAGATTCAACTCTAAATTTATGATAAAAATATGATAAAATTTATGATCTGATTCCTGAAGGGGACAGAGACAATCCTAAATTTATGCTAAAAATATAATAAAATTTATGATCTGATTCCTGGAAAGGGACAGAGTCAACTCTAAATTTATGCTAGAAATATAATAAAATTTATGATCTGATTCCTGGAAGGGGACAAATTCAACCCTAAATTTATGATAAAAATATGATAAAATGTATGATCTGATTCCTGAAGGGGACAGAGTCAACCCTAAATTTATGATAAAATTTATGATCTTATTCCTGGAAGGGGACAAAGTCAACCCTAAATTTATGATAAAAATATATAATAAAATTTATGATCTGATTCCTGGAAGGAGACAGATTCAACTCTAAATTTATGATAAAAATATGATAAAATTTATGATCTGATTCCTGAAGGGGACAGAGACAACCCTAAATTTATGCTGAAAACATAATAAAATTTATGATCTCATTCCTGAAGGGGACAGAGACAACTCTAAATTTATGCTAGAAATATAATAAAATTTATGATCTGATTCCTAGAAGGGGACAGAGACAATAAATCCTTAAATTTATGATCTGCGACTCCTAATACGATTAAATACTAACGAGGATCGTTAAACCCTGAAACAAAAATAACAAAAAAATTCATACTTATCTTTTTAGGCTTTCTATACTCATAAAATTCTAATTCCCAAATTACTGACCCTCCAAATTTACCACAGCGATGTTCCAACATCGTGGTTATTAACACTGAAATTTGCAGCACAGTAAATTTCCGCCTAAGCGCTAGTTTCTGATCATTCGTCGGAGATAGTTCCGGGTTCGAATCCCGATGGGGCATGGATGTTGTGTTTGTCTTACGGCACTGGCTCTCTTCTTTTCCTTGAACCAGTGGCCCTAAATTAGGGACGGGCTATTCCTTATAACAAATCGAGTTGTTCACTGCGATCGTTTAACGCCCCAAAAAAAAAAAATGAAAGAAACAAACAGTAAATTTCCTACTGCCAGACTCACAGAAGTTCCCCAAAATGAATTTGTCGCTGATGGAGTTCTAAACATTAATCAACATACCCGGTCATTTCTTTTTTCTCTCTCCCGAGTATTTTAAATTCATTACTCAAACAACGGGAAAGCGTTTTAAATATAGAAGGAATGTGGAATGCGCAGTCAATGTGGGAGAGGGAGAGAAAAACTGTTATACCTAAACACCGACGTGCAAATATCTATTTTTATAATTCGCGCCTGGTGTGCAGATGTCAGTGGCCTGATACAGGCTTGTTTAACTGTTCATTTATTAGGATGCGCATACTCAGGATGGTACGGTACTTTGTTGCAACTCACTGAATATCAGTATCTACGTACTTATCCAAAAATGACCAAAGCTTATCAGTACGCAACAAAGCGTGGTGTTACTTTCATTACAAGTCACTGCTGGTTCGGAAGGATGAGAAGCAAGAATGACGTGAACTTCGGCAGTGAAACTATTTGCAATTTTTGATATTAAACATGTAGTTTTGTTATGAACATCTCACAGCATGTACATGAAAGGTGAATGTTTAATGCTCCTTTAATTATTTCCATCAACACTTACCAACGCTGCAAGCGTTACTGCACTTCTTTCCTGCGCATGCGCACTCCAGAAGAGCAAACCGACTGAGAATAATCAGAAAATGTCTCCAATACATTGTAAATATTCTGTCGTGAATGCGTTGCCATTAAAAGCAGCAGGCGTACGAGAATTAAGAATGTTTTTCGTGATCTTTAATACTTTGTTGTTCTTCGTAAGCAGCAGACATCGTAAGGAGAAACGCCTCCGACCAGGTGGCGCAGGGGTCTAAGCGATGGCTTCTGAACATTCGTCCGAGATGGGTCCAGGTTCGAATCCTGGTGAGGCATGGATGTTGTGTTTGTCTTACGGCGCTAGCTCTCTGCCTTCCCTGGAACCAGTGGCCCTAATTTTTTTTTTTTTTTTTTTGATTGGAGGTTTAACGACCACCGTGAGCAACTCAATGGGCTATAAGCAGTCGCCCGTCCCTAATTTAGGGTCACTGGTTCCAGGGAAGGGAGATAGCCAGTGCCGTAAGACAAACACAACACCCATACCTCACCGGGATTCGAACCCGGACCCCGTTCGGACGAATGATCACAGGCCATCGCTTAGACCACTGCGCCACCGGGGCGGCTCCCTAAATTAAGGACGGGCGACTGCTTATAGCCCACTGAGTTGCTCATAGTGGTTGTTAATCCTCCAATCCAAAAAAAAAAAAAAAAAGAAAGAAACGCCAAATGTAGAAATATAGTTGTAGCAGTAACACGCTACAAAATAAAGTAGCTTGTAGATGAAAATTACGCTACAAATCGTGCTACTTTTAAAAAAGTTAAACAAAAAAATCTTCAAATTACGTGACATTTTCGGATTTCCCGGAATGTTATTAGCTGGAACATGGGATTTAAGAGTGCCTTGTCTATACAGTAACGTACTTCATTCTTTTTTTTTTTTTTTTTTTGACTGAAGGTTTAACGACCACCGTGAGCAACTCAATGGGTTATAAGCAGTCGCCCGTCCCAAATTTAGGGTCGCTGGTTTTAGGGAAGGGAGAGAGCCAGTGCAGTAAGACAAACACAACATCCATGCCTCACCGGGATTCGAACCCGGGCCCTTCACGAACGAATCATCATAAGCCAGCGATTAGACCACTGTGCCACCGGGGGGGGGGGGGGATCGTGATGAGCATCATGACTGCACCCTTTTTCAGTCGGTAGAATACGAGGCAGAAGTCCACTCATCTGGATCGTGTGCAAAAATTCAACTGGATAGCGCACTCTTTCACTCACATCTTCAGTCACAACTGTGTTTGTAAATGTTGTTGGAATGAGATTAGCGTTGCAAATACTCTTCACCCGTCGGAATCGACGGTTAGTTTTTTTTTTTTTTTTTTTTTAAAGAAAGACTCGTATGAAACAACAAATGTAAACTTTATTTGATTGACAAATTCATTCAAATACTTCAGTAAAAACAACAGTCCAGGTTCGTGATTTTTTTTATTTTTTTGACTGAAGATTTAACGACCACCGAGAGCAACTCAATGGGCAGTCGTCCGTAATATTTCATTAACACTGGTCAACGACCACCCTGAGCAACTCAATAAGCAGTGGCCCGTAATATTTTCACTAACACTGGTCAACGGAATGTTTATTTACATCTTTACATAATGGGAAACATCTTGCCTACGTGAATAAACTGGATCGAATGAATATTACATTGTATATATACATCACACAGTCTAACGGCATAACGCAAGCAAGTCTTCGAGAGTGTTCGCTGTTCCGATGAGAAGAACTTTGATACGAATGCCTGCTAGCGTCGCTTTGCTCAACGGTTCGCTCAGAAAAGATAAGACCGGACTTTGGACTATCTCATTCCCTCCATACTTTCGCCTTTAACAGCGCGTGAGTCAACCGCTCGTTTCTCCCATAGACTTCACATGGGAACTTTTCCGCCCCACAACGCCCAAGCCGTTGCCCCAATCTCATTTTTCTCTTCGTCTGGCACATCTACATGGTAAGCCCTTTATTTTGATATCTCAACCATATCTTTACGTTCAGCCGTTCTCTCAAAATAGGACTCAAGTAAGAAACCTTATAGAATTAATATATAGATGAAGAAAAAGTTGCTACTTTTCATAAAAGGTAGTGTAGCTGGCTACTTTTAAAGAATTAGTTCTAACTGTAGCAAACTACTTTTTCAAGAATGTAGTTATAGCAGTAGCCAGTTACTTTTTTTAAGTTGCTTTCCAATCACTGTTATGCATACACGAATGTGTATCAAAAAGTAAGGCCAATGCTCTCGTTACGTGGGCAAGCAGAGCTGCGGCAGATTGCTATTTCGGGAAGGGAGGGCACGTGACCTTGACACATGGCGGAACCAATCGCTAATCTTAATCACAGTTACTCAGCCGTTGTAAGGGCGTAAACATGGCCGCTCGTTTGTCGGAATGTTCCAGCGTCAAGCAGCGAAGTGTAGTGATAGCTTCAACGCCGTATGCCGTAAAATAATGCTGTTACCCACGTTGATTCATTACTGTGTCGATAATCACCAGCCGACAAAGTATCATATTGTTTCACTATTTATTCCCGATACTCCAGTGTATAGTCGCATTTAAATCAATTCTATTTGTTATATAATGAAAATGCTGTATTAAAGATCCCTGTAAGCCATTACAACAGTTCTGTATTGCCATTCAAATTGTCCGCAGTGAACTAAGTATATAACAACACTAAGACTCAATATCCTTAAAGGCTATCACACTATTACATAACAGTCTGACTACAATAATGTTTCGAAATTATTATAATGCACATGTAGTCATTAATTGTTCCTTATCCACTGAATTCAAAAAGATACTTAATCAACTGTAGTTTGCGTTCACTATTTCACCTCCCGACAATAAGTTGAGATGTAGACACAGTGCAAGCAGTATCTACTTCACTAAAACCGATTCCACACAACAAACTGTTGAAAGGTCAAATAGAAATATGTACACTTTAAAAGTCTTATAATAAAATATTAATTTCCTTAATCAAACCTTGTCAACCATATACATATATAACAAATAGAATTGATTTAAATGCGAATATGCACTGGAGTATCGGGAATAAATAGTGAAACAATATGATACTTTGTCGTCTGGTCATTATCGACACAGTTATGAATCAACGTGAGTAACAGTATTATTATACGGCATACGCCGTTGAAGCTATGAATAAGTCACCACGTATGTATATACTTTCATATGTTCGCCTTATTGTGAGGTAAACTTTATGAAATGCAAATGAGAATGAAGTGTAGTGAGATTTTTATGGGCTGAGGGTGTGCAACCCGCTGAAATTCATCGTAGGATGCTTGTACAATATGGGGAGGACAAGACAAGTGGATAAAAAAAAATTCAGGCCGGTAGAACGAATGTGTTTGATGAAACTCGCTCGGGCCGTCCGTCGATCTCTCGCCCAAAGGACCATATGGATCGCATGGATGCGCTCATTAAAGAAGATCTCCGAGTTACTCTGTCTGAGATCGCCCAAAAGGTATACATTAGCTATCGTTCTGCATTCTCAACAGTGCATGACGATCTCGGATATCGCCGCCCCGGTAGCGCAGTGGTCTAAGCGATGGCCTCTGACCATTCGTCCGAACGGGGTCCGGGTTCGAATCCCGGTGAGGCATGTCTTACGGCACTGGCTCTCTCCCTTCCCTGGAGCCAGTGACCCTAAATTAGGGACGGGCGACTGCTTATAGCCCATTGAGTTGCTCACGGTGGTCGTTAAAATTCCAATCAAAAAATAAAAATAAGAATCTCGGATATCATGAAGTGTGTGCCGATGGGTGCCACGGCAGTTGTCTGACGCGCACACGTAGCACTGCCTGGAAATTGGCAGAACTTTTTTGAAGCAGTATGAGTCAGATTCCAGTATTCTGGAGAGGATTGCCACTGGGGACGAAACATGGGTCCATTATTACGACCCCGAGAGCAAAAGGAGGAGCATGGAGGGGAAACATCCGAGCTTCCGATGCAAAAGGAAGTTCAAAGTTCTTCCTTCGGCACGAAAATTAATGCTGACTCTCTTTTTTGACATGAAAGAACCCACCGTTGAACACTATCAAGCACAGGATGACTCAATTAACAGTCGGTCATATTGTGACTTGCTGAGAGACAAATTGAAACAAGCAAGTCGCGCAAAACGATGGGGAATGTTATTTAAAAAAATGTTGTTGCTGCACGACAACGCTCGTCCACATACGGCATTGGCAACTCAACAAACAGTTGCCGAGTTGAAGTTCGAGGTGTTACCACATCCTGCTTAGAGGCCCGATCTAGCGCCGTGCGACTTTCATGTATTCGGGCCTCTGAAAGACGCTGTGCGAGGCCGACGTTATGGGAGTGATGTCCAGGTACAGGAAGCGGTGCATTCGTGGCTACAGGAATAACCCAAAACATGCGTTGAACGACAGGGGAACTATGTTGAGAAATAAGGTAACTGTTATCTGTATGCCTCTTAGTTTCTTTAATATACGACAACATTGACCTTACTTTTCCTATATATATATTTATATAATTTTCCCGGAGAAAACACCTCCCAGAATATTGAGAAACGATCAAAATATCTCCGCCATATTAAAGTGCGTTTCTAATGATTCGTAAAATACATTTATATTTAAAAATATGTGCAAATATAGTAAAACATAAGCAGCCAATAATAAAGAACGAAGGTCGAAATAATGCTTCATGGGGAGGGCCCAGGACCGTGGCCCCCAATGAGTGCGCCATTGAATCTATCTATACACTATGTGATTAAAAGTACATGGACATTTGCCTATCCACAAACCTCCTATAATATGAAGGACAGTAATATAGTGTTGGCTCACCCTTTGCTGACATAGCCTCCACTCTGCTAAAAAGGCTTTCCACTAGATTTTGGTAGTTTCTTGTGGCAATAGCTTTCCATTCTGCCACAAATACGCAATACGTCAAAGAATTTTTAAGACTGGCGCTAGATTTCAGCCTACGGTGGCGTTACCAGTGTAATTGCGAATGCGTTATAAACCGTGACCATCTGTTTGCTTTCTGCCAAAAGTACTGCGCAGTTGTTAAAGTAACTCAAACGAAACGGCCGTTTATTACTTGTTTCTTCTTGATTGGAGGTTTAACGACCACCGTGAGCAACTCAATGGGCTATAAGAAGTCGCCCGTCCCTAATTTAGGGTCACTGTTCCAGGGAAGGGAGAGAGCCAGTGCCGTAAGACAAACACAACATCCATGCCTGACTGGAATTCGAACCCGGGACCCCTTACGGACGAATGATCAGAGGCCAGCGCCTTAGACCACTGCGCCACCGGGGCGGCGCCGTTTATTAGAGAAGTAAAATTTTTTTCATGTAGCATTATTAAGATGCAACAAAGGGCTGTTATTAAATTTAACGCAAGACTTGGTAAAAGTGCCTCGGAAACGTACCGAATGATGAAACAAGTTTACGGTGAGCTTTGTTTAAGTAGATCAAATGTTTTCCTGTGGCACAAACGTTTTTTGGACGGAAGAGATACGCTAGAAGATGATAAGCGTACCGGAAGACCAAGTTCATCTAGGACACCTGAGATTATTAAAAAAGTGCGTGATTTCGTGGAAAACAATCGATGTGCGTCACTAAGAATGATGGAAGAGTCTTTAAACATCAACAAAGAAACGATTCGAACCATCCTGCATGAAGATTTGGGCAAAACAAAAGTCTGTGCTAAACTTGTTCCACACACGTTAACCAATGAACAAAAATCAAGGAGAAGTGCACATTGCAGAGACATCACTTCAGCCGCTGAAAATGATCCAAACTTCGCAAAATCGATTGTTACAGGTTATGAAACATGGTGTTTTCAATATGATCCTAAACAAAGCAACAAAGTGCGGAATGGAAGTAAAAAAACTCACCACAAGCCAAGAAAACAAGAAAAGTTCCATCGAAAATAAAAACAATGCTCATTACATTCTCCGATAGTAAGGGTATTATCCACAAAAAATGTGTTCCAAGTGGACAAACAATTACTGGTGAGTTTTATTTAAATGTTTTGAGGCGTTTGATGGGCAGAATTCGTCGCATTCGTCCAGAATATTGGGATGAAAACAGTTGGTGTTTGTTGCACGATAATGCACCCAGTCACACCTCACTTCTTGTTCGTAGATTTTTGGCGAAAAATAACGTCTTGTGTTGAATCATCCACTGTATTCGCCTGGTTTAGCACCCTGCAACTTTTCTTTGTTCCCAAAACTTAAAAGGACGTTAAAAGGGTGTTATTTTGATGATATTTCGACCATACAAACAGCTTCGACGCGTGCTTTGGAGGCAATTCCGCAAAGTGAACTGGAACAGGCATTCGAATCATTATTAAATCGCTGTAACAAGTGTATTGAAGCCGGAGGGACTTATTTTGAATAACAAACCAAAACAAATTATAATTTCTTGTTTCTATTTCATTTTACACACCCAGTCTTAAAATTCTTTGCCACACTGTGTACGTTATCCAGGTCGGCCATCGATGTCTGGCGGTTCGGCCTGGCTCACAATCGGAGTTCCAGTTCATCCCAGAGGTGTTCCATGGGGTTCGAATCGGGACTGTCTGCAGGCCATTCAAGTTCTTCCACATCCGCATCATCAAACCATTCCTGCTCGGACCTCGCTTCCTGGACTAGGCATTGTCCTTTAGGTAAAGGAAAGACCCATCATCGAACTGTTGCCATAATGTTGGGTGCGCAGAACTTTCGAGAATGTCATTATAAGCCGCAGTGTTCAGACTCCCGGGCACTGGAACTAGGGGGTCCCATCCCAAACCATGAAAATCAGCCCCAGAGCATGAGGTCTCCTCAAACAAACTTCCCCGTTAGCTTATTAACATATCCAGCATACAATTCCTGCACGGACTTCGCTTTGTGGAGGGAGGCATTGTTCTTTAGGTAAAGAAAAGGCCCTTCATCGAACTGTTGCCATAATATTGGGAACGCAAAATTGTCGAGAATGTCATTATAAGCAGCAGTATTCAGATTCCCTGGCCCTGGAACTAGGGGTCCCAGCCCAAACCATGAAAATCAGCCCCAGAGCATGAAGTCTCCTCCACCAAACTTTACAGTTTGCAAAACACAGTCAGGAATGTGTAGCGTTCACGTGGCACCCTCCACACCCAGACTCATCCGTCGATACTGTATAGTGTGATTCATCACCCCCAGAGAACGCATTTACACTTCTCCATAGTCCACTGTCGCCTAGCTTTACACCACTCCAACCTACACTTGGCGTTGATCTTGCTGCCATTAAGGCTTGTGTGCGGTTTCCCGGCCATGGAAACTCATTCCATTCAATTATCGACGAACTGTTATGGTGCTGACGTTGCTACCGGAGGCATCTTGAAATGGTGAGTTTTTTAACCGAGGACAGGCGATCAACCGAAAGTGTTTAATTTTTTTGTTAAAATGTGACTTACATTAGAAAAAGCTGCCCCGGTGGCCCAGTGGTCTAAGTGCTGACTTCTGACCATTGGTCCGAGATGGGGTCCGGGTTCGAATCCCGGTGAGTCATGGATGCTATGTCTTTATCTTACCGCACTGGCTCTCTCCCTTTCCTGGAAACAGTGACCCTAAATTAGGGACGGGCGACTGCTTATAGCCCATCGAATTGCTCACGTTAGAGCCCCAGTCGAAAAAAAAAATGTTTTAACTAAATGAAAATGCACCAGCTTACATTAGAAAATAATGTTTTAATTATTTTTCTATTTTTCATTAACTTTTTTTTTTTTTTTTTTTTTTGTCCTGATGAATTTTTAAAACTTCGATTTTCTGTCTCACCCAGTTCACGAAATGGAAATATGGGCATAAGGGCATGAAAAGTGCCTTAATGCTCATACACTGCCGGACAATTGCTAAGGACGGATGACAATAGCAACGATAGCAACCATAAAATGGAAGACAGGAAAATGGGGAAATTAGCATAAGTGCGGGATACAGTAAGACGTGTTGTGCGTATGCAAATTTTGGATTGCCGAACTTGTTCGTGACGTCATAGCGCTGATAAGAGATATAAAGGATTTGACGCGTATTGACCGTTGTTGTTCAAACGCGAAGTTGAAAGGGAAAGAATCAATTGACAAACTTGCAATTTTCAGTATGTCTTCCCGATATCACCTAGATGATTTTACGCGTGGCCGTATTATTGGCAAGATTGAAGAAGGGCGAAAAATAACAGATGTTGCCAGGGAGTTCGACGTCAGCCACAGTGTTGTTTCAAGGCTTTGGAAATCATTTCAAACAAATGGAGAGTGTAGCAAACGTCACGGGGGAGGTCTTCTTCGCAGTACGACACCTGCAGAAGATCGGTACATAGTGTTATCAACAAAAGGACACCGGCGCAGCACAGCTAGTGAGATGGCAAATCAGTTTATGGCTGCTACTAGCAAGCGGATCTCCCGAAAAACTGTCGCCAGACGTTTGCATGAAGGAGGACTATATGCCCGCCGTCCTGTTGTGTGCATCCCATTGTCCAGACGTCACCGTACCGCCCGTTTGCAATGGTGCCATCAACATCGCAATTGGACTGATAACGACTGGTCTGCTGTCCTCTTCTCAGATGAGAGTAGATTCAGTCTATCGTCTGATTGTCGACGACAACTGATTTGGCGTAATAGTGGTACTGCATATTGTCCAGCAAACATACAGGAAAGGGACCGATATCCGACGTGTAGTGTCATGGTATGAACTGGCATCATGATTAATGGCCGTACGTCCCTGTATGTGCTTCCAACTGGGACTATGACTAGCCAACGATACATTAATGATGTTCTGCTACCTCATGTTCTCATGTTCCGTGGTGCTGTCGGTGTTAGATTCATTTTCATGGACGACAACGCAACATGTCATCGAAAAGTCGCTGTCCAGGAGTGTCTTGAGAGCGAGGATATTCAACGCCTCGTATGGCCAGCACGTTCTCCAGATCTGAATCTCATTGAAAATGTGTGGGATGCTTTGGGGAGGAGTCTGGCTGGTCGCCAATGCCCTCCAATAAACAAGGACACCCTCATCCGTGCACTGACAGAGGAATGGGATGAATTACCCCAACAGCTGCTTGATAATGTTGTGCAAAGCATGACACGACGTGTGGAATCTCGCATCGCCCTCCATGGTGGCCATATCCCGTATTGACATCTTACGCCGGAACGCCTGAGGACGGTAATTGCATTTTTTTCACGTTTACGTATTCTGCACAAAATGGCCTGTTTGTCCCTTGAACACGTTCCAAATACTCCTGGATTTCAGAGCACAATAAATTGTCTTTCTTGTAATGTCCTGGCATTCTGACATTATTTTGTTTCGCTTGGCATCCAACCACACTTACTTTTTTATGCGCTATATAGCTGTTTATGATCCGTCCTTAGCAATTGTCCAGCAGTGTATTTAGTTAAAAATCATCCGGAAAGAATACCTTCGCCGGAAAATCTCCAAAATATAAAAAGCGAAAAAAAAAAAAAAAAAAAATCCTGAGAAGAAAAGCTACTTTGTTTGAAAATGTAATTGACAATTTCGTGCAATACTATTGCACCATAAGTCAGATCCCTCTGATCCATCAGCTCCTTTCATCCACAGCTTCTTTGCCCCCTCTGATCCATCAGCTGCTTTTGTCCACAGGATTGCTGATTTCCGGAAGTTTTTGTCGGTTAGCTTCTTTGACCGATCCCTCTGATCCATCAGCTGCTTTTGTCCACAGGATTGCTGATTTCTGAAAGTTTTTGTCGGTTAGCTTCTTTGACCGATCCCTCTGATCCATCAGCTGCTTTTGTCCACAGGATTGCTGACTTCTGGAAGTTTTTGTCGGTTAGCTTCTTTGACCGATCCCTCTGATCCATCAGTTGCTTTTGTCCACAGGATTGCTGATTTCTGGAAGTTTTTGTCGGTTAGCTTCTTTGACCGACCCCTCTGATCCATCAGCTGCTTTTCATCCACAGGATTGCTGATTTCTGGAAGTTTTTGTCGGTTAGCTTCTTTGACCGATCCCTCTGATCCATCAGCTGCTTTTGTCCACAGGATTGCTGATTTCTGGAAGTTTTTGTCGGTTAGCTTCTTTGACCGATCCCTCTGATCCATCAGCTGCTTTTGTCCACAGGATTGCTGATTTCTGGAAGTTTTTGTCGGTTAGCTTCTTTGACCGATCCCTCTGATCCATCAGCTGCTTTTCATCCACAGGATCGCCGATTTCTTGAAGTTTTTGTCGGTTAGCTTCTTTGACCGATCCCTCTGATCCATCAGCTGCTTTTCATCAACAGGATCGCCGATTTCTTGAAGTTTTTGTCGTGTAGCTTCTTTGACCGATCCCTCTGATCCATCAGCTGCTTTTGTCCACAGGATTGCTGATTTCTGGAAGTTTTTGTCGGTTAGCTTCTTTGACCGATCCCTCTGATCCATCAGCTGCTTTTGTCCACAGGATTGCTGATTTCTGGAAGTTTTTGTCGGTTAGCTTCTTTGACCGATCCCTCTGATCCATCAGCTGCTTTTGTCCACAGGATTGCTGATTTCTGGAAGTTTTTGTCGGTTAGCTTCTTTGACCGATCCCTCTGATCCATCAGCTGCTTTTGTCCACAGGATTGCTGATTTCTGGAAGTTTTTGTCGGTTAGCTTCTTTGACCGATCCCTCTGATCCATCAGCTGCTTTTCATCCACAGGATCGCCGATTTCTTGAAGTTTTTGTCGTGTAGCTTCTTTGACCGATCCATCTATTTTCATCCACAGCATCGCCGATTTCTGGAAGTTTTTGTCGTGTATAGCACAATTCACGGTAAACTATTGTTACTAATGTAATATACGCGAAAAGTTGACGAGGACGGCCGTTTGGGAGATTCTCGAACCGGCGAGCCTGGTACTAACTATCATGCCATGTTCAAAGTCGCCAGATCACTCGCTTTGTCCACTCCGATTCTTAATTGAACGTTGATGCTCGACGAGCTAGTCTGTCTCATTTACACGATGATTCAAAAGTCCCTATCCATTTCCAAGAAAAACAACTTTAATGATTGCGAAAACAATATAAATCAATGAAATGTATGACTAGGATGTTGAATTACACCCTCGCATGTCGAGGCAAAACTGCCACCGGTACACAGTTGATCTAAAAACCCTGTGAAAACACAGGTTTGTCCACGGAGTGAGGGATCCGAGCATCGAATTCGGGTCCCCCTCAGTCCGGAGTAAGTCGCTCTCCGAACTGAGCTACGCGGACATGTGCTCTCATTGCATCTGCCTTTTTTATCTCATGTGCATCCTACGGTGCAGGCACGTCACAACCCGTTCCAAAAGATCAGGTGTAATGGTGTCCACAGCAGCTGCAATACGATTCCTCAGTTCCTGGATACCCTGAATTTTCACCTTGTACACCTATGAATTGACGTATCCCCAGGCAAACAGTCCATGAGTGTCGGGTCAGGTGAACGAGGAGCCCATAGCCTAGGTGAGCTTCTTCCAATCCACCTACCAAGAAACCCCACATTCAAGTAATCACGCACAACATTCGCAAAGTGGGGTAGTGCCCCGTCCTGTTGGAACACAAGAATATCGTAAATGCCAGTTGAAATCAAGTGTGGCTCTAAGAACTGTTGTAGCATATCCAGATACGTTGCCCCTGCGATTGTGGATGCAGCAAACATGAAAGGCCCGTACACTATAGTCTTGGTGAATCCCAATCAGACATTAACCTTTGATGTGTTTCTTTTCCATTGAAAGGTCACATGCGGCTGTTCATCCACCCATACCCTGCTGTTGTAGCGGTTTCTCATTCCACACATGTGAAAGGTGGCATCATTCCTGATCAATAGGTTATCCATTTGGTCCTCTTGTAAGCACAGGTTAAACCTTTCAACAGTTCACGAACGACGGCTATTCTCTCTTCTTTTGTCAGCATCATTCACATGACCTGTAAAACAGAAGAGTTAGAGTGTAGTTTCATTAAAATGGATCGAGACTTTTGAATCACCCTGTATATCGAAAACCGCGCTCGCATGTCGTGTTACGTGTTGAAATAAGCCGTTAATGTGACGAGGGCAGATGTACATAATAAATTGGCATCTCAGTGTGTATACCAAACAGTATGTAATGCGCACTCACGGGAGAGAGATTATTTTAACCACTTCTGTCTCCAGGAACGGCATGTAGCAGTATGTAGTAGTGAGTCACTGACTGACACGGAATATTATATCTAGACCGCACGGGAAGACGTCAGTTCATCAATACAAAGCCTGTGCAATAGGGAAACGTAAGGTGTTGTCGGTCTTTCAACGGGAAATGACTGTCGGTGTGAGAAAGGCGTGGGCTCGCATATCAGCAACCGCAGGCATTGGTGGGTATTCCACGGCCGCCGTAATGAAGCTGTAAAAGATATGGCCCTAGAAAAAGTTCTTCTACAGCTTCATTATGTTCGCTGCAGAAGAAATGGCCCGAAAGGAGACACATACACGTTCGTCAAACGTACCGGAAAAGGAAAGACCAGCACTGTTTCATATTCTATGTCAACGCTGTCTGTCGCTTGCTACCCCAACCAACAGACGGCTTACTTCTACATTACGATTACTCATTTAACGGCAGAATGCAACAAGGGGGCGCAAATAAACGTTTCCGAGCACACAGTCCAGTGGACGCTTTTCCAGTTGGGTTAAAAGTGTCGGAGGCCCGTTCACGTGCCCATATTGATAGAAAGCCATCTATAGTTCCACCTCCGGTTAGTACGGGAGCAATGTGACTGGGAATTCGACGACTGGAGAAAGAGTTGTCCGCTACGACGAGTCCAGGTTCGATCTCCAATATGCCAATAGACATGTCCATATTCGACACAGCACGGGTGAACTGCTGCAACCAGACTGCCTGGTTGGAGAGAAACATTTAGACGGCGGCGATAACTGAATTAAGGAAGTATCTATGGCAACAGTTATTAGCAGTGGCAAACAATTCTGGTTTTGTTATTGCGAACTTGTTTAAGGTACGTCTGCATTTCTCCATAGAGTTATGGAGGTGAGTGATTCAGAGTTAAGACGTGAAATGTGCTGTGCGAAAAAATTTTGCAGTCGTTTAGGTAAAACAGCACCAGAGACAGTTGACTTAACGAAAAAAGCTTACAAAGATAAATTTTTGGGTGAGTCAACTATTTTAAGATGGCGTCATGATTTCAAAAATGGGCGTTTGTCGGCAGAACTCGCTCCTAGGTCTGATCGACCTGAAAGTGTTGTTACGGAGCGTATTGTTAACACTATTTGGGCAATCCTGCAAGAAGATCGACGAATGACGATTGAAGACATATCGGCGTCAACTAATATTTCAAAAACGTCAGCTTTCCGCATTCTACGCGACAAATTACTACTGCATCGTGTGTGCTCCAGATGGGTACCTCATCACCTGACGAGAGAGCAATTGTTAGCCAGAGTTCAGGTGAATCATGAGTGGAAACAAATGATTGCAAAGGATCCAAACTTTCTAAACACAGTAATAACTGCCGATGAAATATGGGTCCACTATTTCGACCCCCTCACGAAGCGTGTGTCTGGAAACATACAGGCTCGCCTCCTCCGAAAATCGTCCGCCAAACCAAATCAGCTGAGAAGGTCATGATGATAATTTTCTTTGATCCTAAATGTGTAGTCTATCAGCATGCCGTTCCTCTACAAATTACAGTCAATGCTGAGTATTACATTTCAGTCTCGAAGCGTCTGCGACGATATGTATCGATTAAGCGACCGGAACTGGTGATCAAGTGGACCCTACAGCATGATAACGCCCGCCCACAAGTGGCTGTTTGTGTTCAATAGTTTCTTTCGAAATGCCACAGCCTGCCTACAGTCCTGACCTCGCTCCGTGCGATTTCTGGTTGTTTCCAACAATGAAGGAGAAGTTCCATGACGCAACATTCAACACAGATGCTGACGTTATTCAAGCTGTACAGGGGTTGCTAAAACAGCTTCCACAAAAAATGCCTTCGCCACATGCTTTGAAAAGTGGATTGAACGATGGGACCGTTGCATATCATCCGAGGACAAGCATATCATCATGGGACCGTTGCATATCATATGTTATCGTACTTTAAGAAAGAATAACATATATTTTGATGTACCCTTATTTCTTCATTTTGTACAATTTCACTCTCAGTTTTTATGGAACGGCCGTTGTATTATTTTAGTATAAAGAACTTCAGTAATATATCAGTTATCATTTTATGCTGCATTCGATACAACAAACATTTTTCAGATCTATGGAAAAATGAAAGAGTTATTAAGAGAAAGATGAAGTGAAACAAGAAGTCTACCTGCTGGCCGAGTAGCACGAAACGCAGGCTACTGATTGTTCACCTGAGATGGGTCCGGGTCCGAATCCGAATCCCGGGTGAGGTAAGGGTGGTACGCTCGGCTTTCTCTCTCTCTCTCTCTCTGTTCCCTGGAACCAGTGGCCTCAAATTAGGGGGACGGGCGATTGTTTATGTTGCTCACGATATATATACACTGACGGAAAAAAATCCCAACACCAAGAAGGGGTTGTGTTAGATAAACGACAGTTGGTAGGCGGTGAGAGTACATCTCTAAAATGACGTCTATGCAAATTTCGCGCTCGGCGCATACGTGTGGCACTAGTAGCGCCCCTCGGAACATGCAAAGCAGGTTTGCTGTAAATACGCGCTGTAACGTTCGTGAGCGTTAGTTATCGTTGAGATTCGACGTAGTGTGTTGATGTTAGTCAAGAATGCCTTTAAGAAGACGAAGAAGCCATTACCAACAGCTCACGGAGTTTGAACGAGGTCGTGTAATAGGGCTACGAGAAGGTGGATTTTCTTTCCGCAATATTGCAGAACGACTTGGCAGGAATGTAGCCACTGTGCATGATAGTTGGCAGCGGTGGTCAAGGGAATCTAATGCCTCAAGGAGACCGGGTTCCGGCCGCCCACGTGACACTACTGAGAGGGAAGACCGCTGTGTATGGCGTATGGCCGTGGCGCATCGTACTGCGTCTGCGAGAGCAATTCGAGCTGCTGTTGCCACCACAGTGACACAGCGAACTGTTACAAATCGGTTACTTGAAGGACAGCTCCGAGCCAGACACCCTGTAGCGTGCGTTCCACTTACTCCAAACCACTGCCGTTTGCGATGTCAGTGGTGTCGAGCTAGAGCTCATTGGAGGACGGAGTGGAGATCTGTTGTGTTTTCTGATGAAATACGGTTCTGCCTGCGTGCTAGTGATGGCCGTGTGTTGGTTAGAAGGAGGCCAGGTGAGCTCCTGCAACCAACCGGTCTGCGGCTGAGACACACTGGACCTACACCTGGAGTTATGGTCTGGGGAGCAATTTCTTATGACAGCTGGAGCACTCTCGTGGTTATCCCACGCACCCTGACGGTACAGTTGTACGTCGGTCTGGTGATTCAACCTGTTGTGCTGCCATTCATGGACAGCGTTCCAGGGGGTGTTTTCCAACAGGATAACGCTCGGCCGCATACCGCTGTTGTAACCCAAGGTGCTCTACAGAGTGTCGACATTTTGCCGTGGCCTGCTAGATCACCATATCTTTCCCCAATCGAGCACGTATGGGACATCATTGGACGACAACTCCAGCCTCACCCCCAACCAGCATTAACCGTCCTTGTATTGACCGACCAAATGCAACAGGCATGGAACTCCATCCCACAAACTGACATCCAGCACCTGTCAGACACAATGCATGAACGTTTGCGTGCTTGCATTCAACATTCTGGCGGTTACACCGGTTAATAATGTACCAGAATTTCACATTTAAAATGGCTCTTCTCGCGCTTACATTAAGCTGTGATCTTGAAACCTTAATCGATTAAATATGTTGCCTATACAAATGTATTGCCGCCATTTCATTCCTCTACAACTATTTTTTCGTGCTGTTGGGATTTTTTTCCGTCAGTGTATATATACCCAAAAGCAGAGTTAAAGACAAAATTTAAAAACGAAATTTAAAACCAAATTTTTTTAACATACATTCTAATGATCATGACGCGCAACGCAGCAGTGATGAATATTCAGAAATTACAAACTACAAAGATATATATAAAGGAACATCTTTTGCCCAAAATATATCCAAATTTATTCACTAGTATGAGGACTTGATGAAAAAAAGACACCATTTCAAAAATGTTTGCTGTCCCGGTGGCGCAGTGGTCTAAGCGATGACCTCTGATCATTCGTCCGAAAGGGGTCCGGGTTCGAATCCCGGTGTGGCATGGATGTTGTGTTTGTCTTACGGCACTGGCTTTCTCCCTTCTCTGGAACCAGTGACCCTAAATTAGGGACGGGCGACTGCTTTATAGCCCATTGAGTTGCTCGCGGTAGTCGTTGAACCTCCACTAAAAAAAATTCAAAAGTTTACTGCTGGATGACGATTAATAATTACACCATCTTGTGTGGCGCAGTGGTCTAAGCGATGGCTTTTGATCATTCGTCCGGGTTCGAACCCCGGTGAGCTCGGATATTTTGCTTGTCTTACGGCACTGGCTCTCGCCCCTCCCTTGAACCAGTGGTCCTAAATTAGGGACGGGCGACTGCTTATAGCCACCTGAGTTGCTTACGGTGGTCATTAAACCTCCAATCAAAACGAAAATTAATGTGAAACGCGATTTTTTTTTTAAAGCAAATCCAAAAATTTGCGACACACACCTCGCTTAGGATGCGCATTAAACCATCTTTGCTTATCATTTTTTCATGCCGGTAGGGGATTGTAGTTCCTCAGACCCTTAATTCCATATATCAGTGACACGAGGCAGTACAGGAGTTGTTCTAATGCTAGATGCTCGAAGAGTCATTAAATGATGATAGTAACAAATAACATATATAAAAAAAAATAAAATAAAATAAGGAGGAGGGTCCTCGCTTTGATGTTTGGTGACTGTGGTGTTATGGTTCAGTTTTGCAACATGGATCTGATTTGGAGTATACTGAAATTATAATGATTAAATAAACTGCAAAAAATAAGTTTTCTAAAAAAAAAATAAAAAAAAATAAAGCAAAACTGTAGCAAGTGAAACGTGAAATATTTAAGATTTATTACCCACTTCCAGAGTAACGGTACTTTTAAGAGGATTAGCCAATGAATTAATAAGTTTTACGTGAAAATAGTCAGTTTGTAGAAAAACTGGTTCGAGACTAAATAAAGGAAAAAAAAAAAAAAGCTCTTTCTATTTTCTTCTTTGATAAGATGTTGCGTTTCTATTTCTGTCCGTTGCAAAACAAACCCGCTAGGTTTGATCGAGCTAATTAAATAAAAGGAATGCGGGTTAGGTAGGCATTGGTTTTCATTTATAGTAGGCGCAGAAAGATGTCCGTTCCTTCCCTTCTCTTTTGTGCGTATTCTAGTGATGGTTACTTCCTTGCTTTTTTCCCCTCTTAAAAAAAAAAAAAAAAAGAAAAAGAAAGGCGATTCCGTCCCCTAACTGTAGAAAACACTATAGCTGATGACTGCCGTAAGGAAAACACTTAATTCATTCGTTTTGAAAGTTATCCGGAATTATTGGCAACACTGCAAAGCAAGCAAAAAATAAAAAGAAGTCATAATTAAGGTAGGATTGAATTTAAATTATTTCGTTATGTGACGGAATTTACTTGTCCTATTTTGAGTTTTTGATCTTTAAAGCTCAGGATTTGATGATGAATATAAAAGCGTTTAATTTTTGAGATTCATAATCACGAATGAAATTTTTCGATTCCTTTTTCTTTTTGTTTTGCCTTTTAATACAGTTTTTATGCCATTACGGTAAATTGGCATGTTTTATTCAAACAGTTGTGTTCCACGCGTTAATTGCAGCATATTAATTTTTTATTTTTGCGAAAAAGTAATAAAAAATCTTTGAGAATGATGAATAATATTAAAAATGCAAATGCAGGTCACCGTCTTTTCTTTTTTTTTCTTTTTAGAAAAGGTTCTTTGAAGTACGTGCCAACCAATAATCTTACATTCTAGACTGTCTAATGATGTTCTTTAAGAATTCTTCGATACTGCACAATTTAAAAAATACTACTAAACTCGCAAGGTTAATTGCATTGTCACATAGATTTAGACTGTTTCCAGATCACGGAGACGTCTGGGGGATAGGACGTGAATTTGGCTCGGTGACATTATCCTCTTGATGCAGCAGACGATAATTCATGAGCAATACAGTTTGCTTATTCCTTACACACCACCCACTCCCCTCCTCCCCCGCAGAGAAACCTAGAGCCAGAAATAAATTTATTATATGATCGGTTCATACAATGGAATCCTTTTTTTTTTAATCCGATATCCTTTCAAAAACTGAAAGTTCTGATGGTCTCCCCTTAAAAAACATTTGAATAGTTACAGAGTACATGCTACTAACTTGCTCATCCTTAGCTATCTTCAGACAAAACCCCAATTTCTAAACACTGCTAACAAACGTAGCTCAAAGCTGAAGTTATTACTTTCTTCAGCAAGCCAAGGCGACACCGCTTGTTTCTGTACTGAACGGATTTTCACCGACTTTCGGTGTTCTTCTGGCCATATCGTCTGAATAAGCCATGGCGCCACAAGATGGCGTAGCAATGCACCCTCTTGCTGTAGTGAAATGTTCAGAATACTTTGCGTGATGGGATCTGAGTCGTTCTTAAATTCGTAGGTTATGATTTTGGTCACTTCCGCTATTGTTTGGATGGTTCAAAAAGGGAGAACTATTAGAGCCAAGGGCACTTTTGTGTGGGGTATAAAACAAATATCCGAAGATAGATACTGTTTCGCGATTCGGTTGACCTCTAAACAGAAACAGCGGTCATTGTATGAACAGAGAGGGGGGGGGGGTAGATCACAGTTTGCTCTTTGTTCAATGTATTAAATAAAGGTAACAGTGACTAAATATTAAAGGTATCTTTTTTATTATCATGCTGCTTCAGAAAAATATTATTAACGGTTTGAATATTAATCCAAGTAAAACGATTTCGTCACTTGTCATCTTAGATCATTAAAAGGTAAAAAACGAAAGCAAAAGCAGTTTATTAATATGCAGGTAGGGTGAACGTTCTTCTTCATATCGTCGAAACTGGAAGGAAATTCTGACGGTTAGAAATGCGTTATATTCTGGGCAACGTCACGGAAAAAACTGTTGCCATTAGGTAAAAAGTAATAATCAGTCAACGGGCTTGTGTTTCTGACGTTCCACAGCAGCCAATGAAGTTGTGACAACTGCTCGGATTTCTTACGAGCTAGGGTTGCCAATGAATCTGTCTTCTTCGTTAATTGATTCTCACAAGGATAGAACGCTTTAAATGAAACTTTCATTTCTTTTAAATGCTGCGCTGTGCATTCTTGAATTGAAACGTTGCAGCTTTTTGTTCAATGCATTAAATAAAGGTAACAGTGACTAAATATTAAAGGTCTCTTTTTTATTATCATGCCGCTTCAGAAAAATATTATTAACAGTTTGAATATTAATCCAAGTAAAACGATTTCGTCACTTGTCATCTTAGATCATTATAGCATCTGTTCTTATAAATGCACAGTATGGTTACTCTTTGTTTACTTTGCTTAAATACTTTCGTGTAATTGTGCTAAATATCAGTAAATGTTGCATGTGCTTTCTGCTGTAAGATAACGCACAGAGGATAACGGGTGTATCTCATTTACAGCTGTGCGTGATAGTTTCATGACTTTAAGAACAATAAATATCAAAAAAGCAAAAAATAGAAGGTAAAAAAGAAAGCAAAAGCAGATTATTAATATGCAGGCAGGGAGAACGTTCTACTGCATATCGTCTGAACTGGAAAGAAATTCTGACGGTTAGGAATGCGTTATATTCTGGGCAACGTCACGGGAAAAACTGTTGCCATTTGGTAAAAAGTAATAATCAGCCAACGGGCTTGTGTTTCTGACGTTCCACAGCAACCAATGAAGTTGTGACAACTGCTGCGATTTCTTACGAGCTAGGGTTGCCAATAAATCCGTCTTCTTCGTTAATTGATTCTCACAAGGATATAACGCTTTAAATGAAACTTTCATTTCTTTTAAATGCTGCGCTGTGCATTCTTGAATTGAAACGTTGCAGAACTTGATATACTTTGAAGGCACTCGTGCGAAGAATTGCAATTTTTGTTTGTTTGTTTGTTTGGTTAACGACCACCTGGGGGGGGGGGATTAACGACGACTGTGAGCATCTCGATGGGCCCGTCGCCCGTCTCTAATTTATGGCCACTGGTTCCAGAGAAGGTAGGAAGCCAGTGCCGTAAGATAAGCACAATGTTCATGCCTCGCCGAGATTCGAACCCGGGCCCATCTTGAACGAATGGTCACAAGCTAGAGCTTAGACCACTGCTCAACCGGGATGGTGAACACAAATTCGCAGCATATCCGTATTCCTAATAGCGAAAAGCTTCTGGCGATACAAGAATCATATTGAATATTGAAAGATTTATTCTTCAACGTGGCCAGAACGTAGACTATTTTCCTGAATCAACCAGATCTTATTGATATCAATTCTGAGAGTTTAAAAACTAACATCTGATTTCGAATTCTCATGTTTTTTATTTTTATTTATTTTCCTACCTGCGAAAATTCGTATTCAAATATTATGATTTGTCAAAATGATATGGGCCCGCCTCTGTGAAATCTGTGCTTCAGACGAATGTTTCGCTGTGGTTTAATGGTTGGGAATAATGGTCTTCTGACTCCTAGATCTGGAATCGAATCCCCGCTAAAATACGCCTATTACGCTTTTTCCCCCTCAGTTCTGGTCGTTCCCAATTCCAGGAGCCAGCAACCTTAAATTAGAAAAGGGCGACCTCCGACACATAGCCTTCACTCCTTGGAATGGCCGCCCGGTAGCGCAGTGGTCTAACGATGGCCTCTGATCATTCGTCCGAATGGGGTCCGGTTTGAATCCCGGTGAGGCATGGGTGTTGTGTTTGTCTTTCGGCACTGGCTCTCTCCCTTCCCTGGAACCAGTGACCCTAAATTAGGGACGGGCGACTGCTTATAGCCCATTGAGTTGCTCACGGTGGTCGTTAAACCTCCAATCAAAAAAAAAAAAAGAAAAAAACTCCTTGGAATGGTGGTTCAATAAGATTTATCATCTTTTATAGACATAACAGGACTCCAAGACAAGGGCAACATGAATGAAAGTTAACCATGATAAGTGTCCGAAGCTGACTGCTTTGTTCGCTGAATATAAGACGTATCCGTAAAAAAAAGAAAAAAAAAAAAAAACGTTGAAAACAGGCTACATCTTTTGATTTGGGACTTGAGAAGCATTCATTAAAGAAATAGGGACAGATAAAAGCATCAAAGCTGGATTACTGGTTATAGCTCGGTAAAGCGGAAACCCTGGAACGTGCATGCCTGTGAATAGTGTGTAGTTCGCTACGAGGGAAGTGATAGTATTGTCTGAATGTATGCCTGTACAATTAAGCCACCGGTAGGAGTAAGTGTCCTGGATGGATTTGCAGGCCATTTCTTAATATTTTCCCGTTTTCCATTCAATGGAAAGCACAGGAGAAGAAGAAATTACTAAGAATAATTCATGAAATTTAAGCTCTGGTGTTTTTCAACTCCCTTGTAAACTGAGTTGTGACAAAATTACGGCTGTCTTCCAAAACTGAGCTAAGATTTCCTTTGGTCTTACCATGTATCTGTGCAATTGGATAGTGCCGAGGTAATCACATGCCACTACTATTCCAGATGGTAGTAGATGCTTTCAAAATGATAACGCTGCTGCTGTAGTACTTCTGATATTTGCTGCTTTTCCGGATAACTTGAGGAATATAATGTAGGTTTCGTCATAGTCACACTTCTCCACCTGAAGGTAACCGCACGTAAGATCAAATTCTTTGCTAGCCTAAGAACGACTTTCTTGTGTCTGATCCAATCATTGCTGTAACGGTTGCATTGTTAATTAGTGTAATATCTTTTACTATCTTTTCAGAGTGCTTATTAGTATATTTGTTTTGCTTACCTATCTGTACTGCCTGCGTAGATTAAAAAAAACCATATTTGCTCGGTGGATTAAGTCCGGCATGTCCGGATGACAGAAAGTTTTAGAGGCTCTTAATTGCACAAATTCATACAGTTAAGTACATTTTACCACCACGGTGCCTGAGTGGTACGAAGCGTTGTCTGAAATACAACTCGAATCCCGGGTGGGCTATGGATGGTGTGTTTGTCTTACGACACTGACTCTCCCCTTTGCTGGAACCAGTGGCCGTAAATTATGGACGGGACACTGCATGCTTAAAGTAATTATCCATTGAGCTGCTCATGGGGGTCTTCGAATCCATAACGAAAAAAATAAAGACCCCTTTTTTTTTCATTTGTTGCGCGTACACATATTATTTGTTGAATGTTTTAATTCCTACCGAAAGAGACTTGGATGAATTGTACGAAGATGTTGTTCCTTGAACTGACTTAGGAATACCTTATACCGAAGGTTCCACCTCTTTGGAAGCATTACATATTGTGCTTCACAAGTGCCTGGATACTCTCTTCCCAATGCTATCGTAATAATCTTAACTTATGAAACTTTTTCTTTGAAGGTATAGTAAATCTTATATAAGCACATTATTATGACCACCTCCTACTTTTGACGTCAACAGCGTGAAGCCAATGAAAGGAGGCACGTCTCATGAACTGGTTTGGAGGGTATATAAGGTGTGCTGTAGGCAATCTGAAAACATATCACTCGTTGCTATCATGGATAAAAGCAGCGATTTATCAGATTTGCAAAAAGGGATGATTATCGGCTTTCTGACCAAGGGTGGCAGTATTTTCGAAACAGCGCAGGTTCTGAACTGTTCTCGTGCTGCTGTAGTTAAAGTGTGTCATTATTGGAGAAATGGCATCATTGCGAATATGTGGAAACTGTAGAACACCACGTGCCCTTGATGTGAGAGGTGAACGTCGGCTTTGAAGGTGCGTGAGGGCCGATCGACACGCTACAGTTGAGCAGCTCACTGGCCGAATGAACCAGGGGGCTACCAGAAGTGTATCTAAAACGACAGTTCAGCGAACCCTGCTGTGTATGGGGCTCCGATGCAGACTGATGGTCACTGCACCTATGCTAATGAAGATGCACAGACAGAAAAGGCTTACATTTGCACGGCAGTATCGGAATTGGACCTCCGCTGATTGGCAAAGGATTGCCTTCTCGGAGAAAGCTTCTCCGATGAGTCACGTTTTCTGTTTCATCGAACGGATGGACATTGGCGTATACGGCGAGAAACATTGGAGAACAAACAATCTTCAACCATTGCTGGAAGAACGCAAGCTGGTGGGGCTGAGTTATGGTCTGGGGAATGTTTCGTTATGAATCCATCCTTGCAGACTACGTACACCCATACATACTGATTGTCTTCCCTGGGGCGGATGGGATCTTCCAGAATGACAATGCGACGTGTCACACAGCTAGAAATGTCCGAGAGTGGTTGGGAGAGCACGATGAAGACTTCAAAGTACTCCCCTGGACCCATAATTCCCCAGACTTAAACCCAATTGAACATCTGTGAGACCACCTCGATCGTGTTGTTCGCTCTATGGATCATCCACCACAAACCCTCCAGCAGCTGTCAGATGCACTGCAGTCAGCATGGTTCCATATACCTCTGAACACCTTCAGGCAACTTATTGAGTCTTTCCCAGTCCGTCTAGTTGCTGTACGCGCTGCACATGGTGGTTACTCTGGATATTAGCTGGTGGTCACAATAATGTGACTCAACCGTATATATATATATAAATATTTGAACTTATAAATATTTGAACATCGCTTGCCCCGGTGGCGCAAGCGATGGCTTATGACCATTCGCCAGAGTTGCGTCTGGGTTCGAATCCCGGTGAGGCATGGATGTTGTGTTCGTCTTTCGGTGCTGGTTCAATCCCTTTCCTGTAACCAGTGGCCCTAAATTAGGGACGGGCGACTGCTTATAGCCTACTGAGTTACTCCGGTGGTCGTTAAACCTTCAATAAAAAAAAGAAACTTTTCGGTGATCAGTTTCCCGGTCTCGTAGAATGGGAAGGACGAAACTATCCTCAAGTTCTTTGATGAAAATTACAGCTCCGTGAACATGACTTAACAATGCATACTAGTAAGGAGAGATTTCTTGATAACTACCACGGTGGCAGAGTGATCGGAGGTGGAGGTTTCTGAGTAGATGCCCAAGACTGGTCTGGGTTTCAGTCACGGATAAGACATGTGTGGTGTGTTTTGGAAATACTGGTTCTTTTCTCAGGAACCAGTGGCTCCAAATTAAGAACCGGCGACTCTTTACAATCCTGAAGGTTGCTCATGATAGTCGTTAAACCTGAAAACAAAAGAAGATTTTTAGATTTCTTGACTAGTAGAACGGTTACGAATTCAATATATGATCTTGATGGTGTTAAATATAAGCGAATTAAATATCACTTTTCACAAAATCTCGGCTCTTGGGGTGAGTAGCCACGAGCTCAGGCTTCTGTACAGTCGTCCGAATTGATCCAAAGTTTGAAACCCGGATGAAGCATGGGCACTGTGCGTTTGCCCGGCGACTTTGGCTTCGTCTCTCCCGTGGGATCAGTGGCCAAGTCTGATTACAGAACATTTTCCCCGGGGTGCGAAATTTCCGAGGCTGAAAGATGCAATTTTCGTTATGGCCGACTGCTATTATTTGTATTACGTCAATTTTCTTTGGGAATGAAGGGAGGCGCACCAATGGAAGTATATGCCTGGAAGAAAGCCTGCTAGTAACCCTTATTTATGACGCGTGACTTGTAGACTGAAGTACCCACCGGAATCGTCGTTAAACCCCGAAAGCAATGCACACACATATACACGCGCTCATGTAAAATATGACTCATACAGTCATACGCGTCGAGTATGTTATTCATGCTCTAGCGGTTAAATTTGGTCTCCCAGTCCCAAGAAGATAGAGAGAATAAATCTTTCCAGTAGGCTGTTCAAGTAATCACGTGTTCATTTTGGCCCGGCTCATTTTCTTTAGGGGGATCAAATCAGGGGTGCAGCTGATTCGATTTCATACCTGCTGGAATTGATAACGCTTGGTCAGGTCTTTGGAGCGCCAGGCCACTTCTTTCAGGACTGCACCAGTGGATCAGATACAGTATGTGCTAATGCATAAAATTTATGAAGCTCAAGTTAAGGTCGCGTAACTTTTGTAAGCATTTACCACCCTGATAATTCTATGTTAGAGCTGAACTCATGTTTTTCCAGGCACCGTGTACGCAGTTTTTCTGGGTTTTCCGTTGACAATATAGCTTTTCTTGACTTTCCCATGAATACTTTAGTTTCCATGCGAACCACTAACTTAGTTGAAACTCAACACTTTACTATTAATCAGTGTTCGATGTCAGCAGCACAATTATTTTACCACTTTTTACTAGCCCCGACTACTTAATAGTGATCAG
This sequence comes from Macrothele yani, assembly GCA_039090855.1. Lineage (NCBI taxonomy): Eukaryota > Metazoa > Arthropoda > Arachnida > Araneae > Macrothelidae > Macrothele > Macrothele yani. The sequence continues at coordinate 138,293,853 of CM077024.1, read as the reverse complement.
AATACTGAAGAAAGTAGTTTTGCCTGTTTCTGCAGAGTGCGAGTGCTTTTTTTAATTGTACGTATTATTCTTATTTTGGGAAGTAATCTCTGCCAGTAGCATTCAAATTTCAAAAGACAGATCAATTTTTGAAAGTGAGTTGAAAAAATTTAAGGGCGCAAGGGCTTGAGCTAAATGTCATGGTGAGATCCAAGTGTGATGAGATTTGGCTTCGACTTAATCTCGGCTGTAGGCTCCTCACTTTACATATTTTACTGGAAACAAAGCGTTTAAGTGATGTGAGATATTTGTGGTACCACAGATATACTGTATGTTGCAGTATTCAGAATAGAGCTTTTCTTTCAATTTTTTTTAGACATTTTCAAAAAACATTGCGTTCCAAGTTAATTTTGCAGAATAAAATTTAATTCACCTGTTTCCTAGAATTCCCGGTCATAGACTACAAAAGACCAAAAGCAGGGCAGAACTACAAATCCTTTCCACATCTACGTTGGCTGTAAGTGGAAAAATCCAAGAATGCATGTGTAATAATAGTACAATTCGATCTGACCATACAAGTGCATAAAGTTCAATTATATGGAGCTATCTTTAGCTCCATATATTTGGACTATATATGGAGCTATCTGTCTTATGTAATAGAATGATTTACATCTTCCACAACGCCTTGTTGAAGAATAAATATAAAAATGTAAACTGCTGGAAGTACCTAGTCCACGGGATCAATTGCTTACCTGCGTAAATCCTAACTGAGTTTACTCTCCGAGTTTTGAAACAGCCATTGTTATATTCGACGTTCTTTGCTGCAGAGTCCATAGCACAAATGGACACAATGCGCAGGGCGATGCCTGTACCAGATATCAAATACGCCTTTGTTCCTGCCAACGTCTGCCCAGCGCAGCATTGTATCTAGATTGTTGATACCCCTAAAGCATCAAAGGCAACTGCTGAAAGCAAGGTATCGGGCATTTCGGTTGGCTCTGTGTTCTTAGAAGACCTTCTTTGTATAAGGAAGCTTTTAGTTGTATAGGAAGCTTTTTAGTTTGTAAAGCACGTGTCTCTCGGTATTGAGCTATTGCCACCAAGAACTAGCTATATGTAATAGTTATAACAGAAGATGACCTTGGTGTTGGTGAAATGCAAGAGAAAATATTTCAACAGTTTTTTTTTTAGTGGTCTATACTCTTGTAAATCAAGCCCAACACAACTGACTACGCGGATAAGGATAAGCCATATGTGGTAAAGGACTGGTAAGTTTATATTTTGTAGTGTATTCATTATTTTAACGTACACTTTAGTTGGCGAACCTGGGACACGCAGCATCGTTAGGCTTAGAGAAACTGATTTGTTTCAGGATAAAACGCTGGCGACGGTAAATGAGTCTGATGCAAATTTAACACGTTAACATTACACGTAGGGATGTCATATATGTGTACCGTAGCGTAGGAGTCTGCGAATTTGTACTGAATGATCGGATTCCCATTCAAAATACGTATACGTACAAATATTTTTTTCTTTTAGCGCCAAAAGTAGACTTTTCGCGCTGTCCGTTCAAAGACAGATTAACCATGATGAAAAAAAGAAATCACAAAATTGCTTTTCTTCAACTCCTTGTGTTGGTGAATCTGATAACTAAATATTATTTAATAAAAATTTGGCCTATTGTAGTGCGGTAGCGCTATGGGATATATATTTTTCATACTGTGGAAAGCCCGTAATCCCGTAATTTTGGGATACGTGCGGAGCCAGATTAAGCAATAATAATGATGTGTGTGATTGATTTTACAACAGGTAGCTTTAACTTTTTCTCTTAAGTTTTTTTTTTTTTTTTTCGCGATTTAAGTACAAAAAGCTCGTTTTGGAAAAATAAATAAGTGAACTACACCAAAAGGAACTTTTTATATTTTATGTTGGTGTTTCCTTGCAGATAATTTTTAGCTTAGCTCAGTGTTATGTCATATTTGTTTTGTAGATATACCACTATTTATAAATTGGGCCAGCAAGCAAATTATGCATGCCTTGTTTTTGTGTAAAGAAATTGAAAAATTATATCTGCAGCTAAGGCAGCAGTAAATGTAGGGCTTCCTTATGTGCAAGTTGCACATATTGAAAGTATGGAATACAAGGGTGTAAGAGAACATTGTATTATATCAACTAAATACTACGGTTTTGTAAAGCAGCCTGTGTGTATGTGTGTTTTGTAAGCATAGCATTATTTATTATACAAACATAACAAAAATGCATTTGTGCAAGAGGAATCCCTTTGTGTAAGTGATCTTTATGTTGTTGTGTCACCAGTGTTCCAGTTCATTATCTTCAAACCCCCATAGATGTTTTGGCACTTTCCAGAAATATCTTATGGATTTCAATGTTTGATCATGAAAAATAAGAGAGAAAATGAATTAGAGATGTGTCCTTATAGTAAACTGAATTTCACTCCTGCATGAGAATGATAAAGAAACACCCAACATTTGATCACTGAAAATATAATTTGTATGACACTTGTAGAGAGAGGAATGGGAGGAAAAGCAAAGATCTGCATTAAAGAAAATCATCTGAAGTCCTAAAAGTTATACGTTGTCCAAAGATATTATGATAGTAATCTTGCAGTAACAGAGTATATCTCCTTTTATGTGGTTGGACTACCAAACTTTGTTGAAATAGTTTATATAGGTAACTTTAGAGCTGCCTATGCTGTAATAATTTATAGCTTTTGACCAAGGAAACAGGCATATTGGGGAAAAATTGCCATTGCAATATACTGTATTACAACAACAACAACATAAAAATAATTGTAAGAAATACACATTTAGTAAATGTTTCACTATATTGTGCCTTTTTAAGGAAACACATAACAAGTTTTTGTTGTTTTGTTTTGTGATTAAAATGCTTGTTGAAATTGTTTCTCTGAATTTGAGAAAGTGACGAATCATGAAATGCCATAAACCACATGGCGATGCATAACTGTCAACATTCCAATCACACAGGGATGCTTGAGGAGCACCATGTTACTGTATTTGCTTTGCAGTCATGATGCAAGTATTATGGTGACGTGGTATATGCACAGCAGGTTGGTTGTTTACTGTCATTTGAAGAATATCTGGGAATATACATCCAAAAGCCTTTCCTATTTCTCTGTAGTAAACAAAGTGTGGTGTGTAAACAAACAAAGTTGGTGCTAAAAATTTTAATCAACTAAGGTATCTTACCCTTCTATGTAAATGTTTATGTTCATTGCCCCAAATATAGCCATGGTAACCTAGCTTTAAAAGCTCTTACAGGGGGTTGATAAAAGCATAATTATCATTCCTTATGAGAGCTTCAAAAGCTCTCATAAGGGATGATAATTATGCTGATTCAATATATTTGTCACGTGTTTGCCTCCTCTTACCCCACTAGTAGATACCTATATTGTTATTTAAATTTATTTGTGCAACTTGAGATTGAGCTTATTGTATGCACTTTTAACACTTATTGCACTCATATGAATAGTTTCCAAGTGCAGTGAATGTGAAATGCATGGAAACTACAGAAATCCCAATTTATTTCCTGTAAAGGATCAGATGCTTAACTGTTGTTTAAGTAATTTTTGATAGCTAAATTAAATCTGTAAGTGAGATCCTTCTATATATTAAAGTCAGCGTGAATAAGAATTGAAAGATCTTGTTCAAGTTAGCTTGAATAATAAAAAAAGAAAGTTTCTTTCAAATTTGCTTTTTTTGTTCTAGCTGACTTGAATAAATTGCTTGTGTAAATTCAGCTTAGGTAACTTGGTTGAGTACTGTTTGATTTAAATGGAACAAGTGCATACATCAATATGCTCAGATCAACTTGAATCAATGTTTAAATGTTGACTTGTTTAAGTGAGCTTCAAATGTGTACATTTTTTTTTATTGCCAAATATTTAGATTGGTATAATTTTTTTACTGCTGATGGATGTTATCGCCAAACAAAAAGATATTTTTACGTTATGTAATCGGGATTCACTTGTTAATTGGAATATCCATTGTAATCTAGTAGTGGCCGTCCCGGTGCCGCAGTGGTCTAAGCAATGGCTTCTGATCATTCGTCCAAAATGGGTCTGGGTTCGAATCCTGGTGAGGCATGGATGTTTTGTTTGTCTTATGGCGCTGGCTCTCTCCCTTCCCTGGAACCAGTTGCCCAAAATTAGGGACGGGCGACTGTTTATAGCCCATTGAGTTGCTCAAGGTGGTCGTTAAACCACGAATCAAAAACAATAATAATAATCTAGTAGGGTCCTTCTCTTTAAGTCTTGTGGAAATTCAGAAGAGTTTCTTGAAGAACTTTCTCATGACTCAGTTTACAATTTTATTTTTGTGTTGATCAATCCAAAAGATTTGGCAGAATACTCAGTTTTAAAATATATGAAGTAACCTGACTTCTCCAGCAACAAGATACTAAAAGTGTGTGAGATTTACTGTGTGTGTCATGAAATGCACAATTCAGTGTATCAAGAAAAATATTAGGAATCACCTTTTGGTAGGGTATTGCACAGTCTTTCTCGTGCTGTCATATTTCTTTTAGTCTACCTCAAATATTCTTGCTGTCTTCTGGCAGAATATAGGTGTGTCTAGCATGCTTCTTCACAGCCATGCTTATAAAACAGTGCTATCAAGTTTGCCCTAAACTAAGATTTCACACAAACACTTGAACTGTCTTTACATGTAAACAGATGTATTCTTCAGTAAATTAATTTGATAACAAGAACAGAATAAATATGTATCAGAACATTATTATACATCTGCAAGTAGATATTCATTCTGTTCTTGTATCCATTGTCTAATAATTTGTTCCATCCAGTGTATAGTAATGCAGAATAGTGATGTGTAGCTTATGTTTATGGAAATGTAGCCCTTGAACTGTTATATATAAAAAAAGCCATTTAATGAGATTTTTTGTGTTATCTGGTAGGTAAAGCTAACCATCACTGACAAGAAGAGTATTCATTGAAACATAAATTTCATGTCAGTTTTCAAAGTATTTTCAAAAGGTTTAGATAAACAAATAAATGCCCTTTGTTTGCAAGATGAAAAACATTAAAGTGTGTTTGAGAGTTTTGTTTAGGGTCCCTGGAACCAAGAAAAAGGCTTAGAAATGCCTTCCAAGTAAAGTGTTGGAGGCATTGCCTGCCTAAAGTGACAAAAAGAAGCGGAGATTTTGGAAATGCCTTTTAAGCAGAGATTTTAGAAAGTCAAGTGTTGGAGCATTGCCCTCCCCATAAAGTGTCAAGAAGAAGGAGATATTTCAGTATTTCTTATTTAAAAATGACATAGTGAACCTCGAAATTGTTAAATTCTGCAATGTATCCCCTCCATTTTTATACTCTTGTCCTACCAGTTTCATTGCAAAACAGTTGTTCATCTGGATATAGCCATACTTTCAGGGTGCAAATTCTTGTGTTCTGATGAAGAATTCCATCTACAGGGAATTGTTTAGCAATTTAAAGAAAAATCAGCAGTGAAATGTTGAGATTCAGATGATTTTCTTATTACGGGTTTGATTCAAAGCTAAAAGCATAGAGTATTTTGTTTCAGGAAATGTACAAATAATAATGATAGGTAATAGATATATAATGCCCAGCAAGAATTTGGGTCTGAATCTGATATTTTGTTTCTTATGAATGGACTTAGTCTATTTCATAGCAAGCAAATTAAGGGCTTTTATTACTATACTGTTAGCAGCTACCTTCCAAGAAAGCAGCACTCTGCTTATTTTTTGTCTGTGCAACACTTCTTGATTTGCTTGCTATATTGATTCACCAGTGATAGACAGTAGTTGTATCTCTTTGTAGTTGCTTGATCTTTTTTTTTTTTTTTTTTTATTGCTCTCGATATGTGTTAAGAAACACCAGTAAAGTGATTTAACTGCATCAGAACCCATTGCTAACTAACCTGTTTAGGGTTTCACACAGAAATGATTTTTTTGCAAAGGTGCTTCTACACATGCCTTGTATTCCTTTCTCTGGGTGTCATAAGGGTCTTGACAAGACCACTAGCCATCTACTAGTTTCCAGATACCATAAAACAGTTAAGTCCAAACTAACTGTTCAGTGTAAGTTCAGCATGACATCTGTTGGACCTCATTTTTACTCGCATTTGACTGCCTTTGGCTCATTTGACCATTTGAGTGTCATTTCTAATTTTGTGAAAATTTGTTTGACTCAACTGTGGATCAACTGTGGATGTAGTTCACCAGGTTGAGTAGTCTAGTTTGAAAAATGATTCAAGTATCTATGATTATTTTTAGTGCAACCTAAACTGGTGTGCAACTCAGGGCCATGCAGATAGTATTCTCCAACAACAGTTGCACTGTTCGTCATATATAGTGAGTCATCTGCCAAGAGCCATTTGACCACTTTTGACCCTAAATAAAGCGAAAAGAATTTATTTTCCAACCAAACTCTGAAGTTAATCTGTATTCATTTTTTTTATTATTGGTGCAATAGTGCCATCCTGCTTTGTCAACGAATTGTACATGTTTCTTACATAGTAATGCCTTAGTAAGACTGTGATACATTTAGAAATCCATATGATGCTGATTTCTTTAAACGTTATTCAGATTCGGGCATTTTAGTCAACTACATTGAGTAGCTGGTGCTATGAATATGAAGAACTTGAGCTTTTAACGGAAGAGATTGGAGAAGGGCATGGCAGTGTTGGTCACCAGCTCAAAGGAAAACTAAGCAGTTTTTGAGATTTTGAAAAGTGGAGTAAAAGAGAGCATAGATAGAGGGGGGGGAGATCATTTGTTCCTCACATTGTGCATTTGCCTTTGTGCTGAAGTTTTAGATTATGTTGCTGAGATTTTATGTTTCATTAATACTGTTAAAATATGTTTTGATTTCAAAAGCATCCAAAAACAATAGAACAATTTAGCCACTTTCTTATCAGTACACAGCCATTTAGCGTGTTAAATCTGCAGTATTTTATTTAGTTTTCAACAAATATGTTCTTCGATTCTTTTAGGAAGTATACTTCTAGTTAGCCACTGTTAATGATGTTGATTTAAGAAATCTTTCAAAGCCTCTCCACATTTGGCAAACATATTTCTGATTTCTTTAAACGTTATTCAGATTCGGGCATTTTAGTCAACTACATTGAGTAGCTGGTGCTATGAATATGAAGAACTTGAGCTTTTAACGGAAGAGATTGGAGAAGGGCATGGCAGTGTTGGTCACCAGCTCAAAGGAAAACTAAGCAGTTTTGAGATTTTGAAAAGTGGAGTAAAAGAGAGCATAGATAGAGGGGGGGGGGAGATCATTTGTTCCTCACATTGTGCATTTGCCTTTGTGCTGAAGTTTCAGATTATGTTGCTGAGATTTTATGTTTCATTAATACTGTTAAAATATGTTTTGATTTCAAAAGCATCCAAAAACAATAGAACAATTTAGCCACTTTCTTATCAGTACACAGCCATTTAGCGTGTTAAATCTGCAGTATTTTATTTAGTTTTCAACAAATATGTTCTTCGATTCTTTTAGGAAGTATACTTCTAGTTAGCCACTGTTAATGATGTTGATTTAAAAAATCTTTCAAAGCCTCTCCACATTTGGCAAACATATTTTCAAATTAAAGTGCATAATAATTTCTTATTTCTGAATTTTCAAAAAATAAGTTTCTACTTTATCTTGGAATTTTTAATATTCAAGATCATCTCTGAAAGTGGGTACATAAAATACCAATATAAAAATCGTCAATAACTGTGTCTTTGGTATGGGTCACAGAACCATAGCTGCAATAATTCATTCCTGTATGGCCAACATAAATAATTTCATGAGTGGATGGATATCTTTTGATTTTTTATTAAGTTGTTGCAGATGGAATATTGATGGAAACTTCAAACACCCAAAATGCAGTGCAAAATAAACTTTATTAGTCAAAATAATCACTGCCAGCAGAGTAACATGTTTTAGCCAATGAAATACAATATTTTGTATGTTGTCACGAAAAAATGTCAAGCTTTGGCATGTGACAAACTCGTGGAATACAATTTCAACTGATGTTTTATTGGGAAATTATTCATCCTATAGAAAGGTGTCTAAATGATTGAAAAAGTAATAATCTGTAGGGGACAGGTCAGGTGAATAAGGCAGATGAGGTAAGGTTTTGTGCTTCAACTGGTGCAGTTTTTTGATCTCTTGGCATGCAGCATCGAATCTGCGATTACCATGGAGAGATATGGGCTTGTGGTGACTGAATAATGTCGACTGTATGGTAGACACTTTTCCATGCATAATGCCAAGTTCGTAATAGTACCTGTCTGCCATGATGGTTTAATTTGGTTGTAAGAAGGAGGAGTGGATTACACTAGCTGTAGACCACTAAACCCTTGCCATCATCTTTCTGGGGATGAAATACTAGCTCTGGGGTATGTTTTGGAGCTTTGCCGCAGTCTAGGCACTGTGCTGAATGTTGACATTTTGTGACAAGGCACTTCAAAACATCGTTCCTTTGGTTATGGATAAACAGGAAAGAGATAAATAGAGGACAATTATAAAACCTAAGGAACATCGAATTCATTTATTATGCATAAGTCACATTGATATCTTGATTGTAAGGAATCAATGTATAAATCAACTCAAAAAGCTAAGAAATGAACTGTCCTTATACTTCTGAACTGTCAACTTGATACTTGAAGGACTACAGCTGAGGACTACTTCACTAGAGTTAATGCTAAGTAGGAGTAACTAACTAGCATATGAAGTGTTTCTGCACCAGCACATATGTACCATCTGTTATTCCATGCAACTCCAAAAATCTATGGAATCATTTTCAGATATTAGGTTACAACGTAACTGCCCGCTAGCTGTTGGCGGCATGACTACTATTAAGCAATGCTTAACCCGTCATTGGTAGCTACACATGGAACAACAGTAGTGGTCATGCATGAGTTTCTCTCACACTACCTTTTACTGTTGTTTTAAGTAATCTACTCAATAATAACACCAGAATTCTTTCTTCAAATGCAAGAAATGTAGTTAATATATATATATATATATAGTTACATGATGTCTGGAACGATGCCTTAATGAAGGAAAGATTCCTGAGGATTGGAACAACGCTACAATGATCCTGCTACATAAGAAAGGTGACATTGAGGATCTCGGAAACTACAGACCTATCAGCCTCCTATCAGTAGTTTATAAAATCTTCACTAAAGTTCTTTCACACCGCTTGAAGGTAACACTGGACATGGCTCAACCGAGAGAACAAGCTGGATTCAGGAGTGGCTACAGCACAATAGATCATATCCACGTGCTGAGAGAACTAATTGAAAGAGCGAGGGAATATGAACTTCCATTGTGCATGGCTTTTATTGATTATGAAAAAGCCTTTGATTCGGTGAAACCATCAGCAGTTACAATGGCTCTGAAAACCTGCGGTATTGAAGATGCATACATTAATATTATTAATAACATCTATGAAAATGCAAGTGCAAAGATTAGGCTGTTTGAAAATACAACACACGTAAAAATTGGAAAGGGAGTGAGACAAGGTGACACCATATCTCCGAAGCTCTTTAATGCCACATTGGAGGGTGTTTTTCAGTCGCTGAGCTGGGAAAACAAGGGGATAAAGATTAATGGAGATTATCTAACCCACCTTCGTTTTGCTGATGACGTAGTCATTTTTGCAACTACCCCATCAGAGCTGCAGAGTATGATCCAGGAACTTGCTGACAAGAGTAAAGAAGTGGGATTAAAAATGAACTTTCAGAAGACAAAAGTGATGTTCAATGCTTTTACAAGAAATGAAGATTTATCGATTGATGGAGAAAAGCTGGAGATAACAGACACGTACGTTTATCTTGGACAGCAGATATCAAGTGAGGGTCACATTGATGAAGAAATTAATCGGCGTACAAAACTTGCCTGGAGAGCTTTTGGAAGAAACAGCATAATTTTCAAGAGCAATATGCCATTATGTCTTAAAAGAAAAGTGTTTGATCAATGCATCCTTCCAGTGCTTACGTATGGTGCAGAGACGTGGACCTTAACTAAAAGAGACATACAAAGGCTGCAGACAACTCAAAGAAGCATGGAGAGGTGCATGCTTGGTGTAACCAGGAGAGATAAGAAGAGGAACTCGTGGATCCGAAAAATGACAAGAGTGGAAGACATCATGATCAGAGTTAAATCCCTGAAATGGCAATGGGCTGGACATACTGCCAGAAGGACAGATCATCGATGGACAGCCGAAATTCTAGATTGGATTCCAAGGGACAGGAAAAGACCCAGAAGAAGACCACATGGGAGATGGGTGGATGAAATTCGAAAGTATGCAGGGGTGACATGGAGGAGACTGGCACAAGACAGACCGTTGTGGAGGAAACTTGGGGAGACCTTCGTCCAGCAGTGGATTGATAATGGTTGACAATGATGATGATGATGATATAGTTACAAATCAGATTAGGCAAAAAAAAAAAAAAAAAAGCACTCCTACCATCATGTTATCTATAAAAATACAAAACACAAAAGCCAGTGGTCTCTTGATGAGAGAAATGCTCACATGAAGCACACAAGAGCAAAGAGCAGACTGAATGTCAAAGACACACCAATTCTTATAGGAACTCATAACAGATTGAATGAAGATTCTGAAAGTCAGCTAGAGTTGGGGTGGTGCCCCCAGGGTCTCTTCCAAATAAATGGAGTTTTTTATATGCAAAGTGTGAGAGAAACGCTCGTAACACTACCAATGACTGGTTTAGAGCCTGTGACTGTAGAGGGCCCCAAAGAGGATTAAGAAAACAAAATTTTTAGCTCAGATCCACTGACAAAAAAGAAAGATAAGAGATGTGAAGGGAAGGAAAACTAACAGCAAGCTAGAGGTAGAAAAGAGAGCTTTTGTTTGCCATAGTGTCAACAGTGTAAGGGATACTGTAATTGGCATGATGCCAGACATTGGATTACATGTTAAAAAAAGCTGAACATGAATTCAGGGTAAATGTGTCAGAAAATGTTATGTGTAACACAAATTAGAGAAAGGTTTTATCGGTATGCTGAGAATTGTCAATAATTTCACGTTTTGAGCCTCAAAACTTGCTTATACACTGGTGTGCAAAAATTCAGGATGAAAAGGAGAAATTAGCATAACAGCGGAACGAGCAGGCAGAACGGACAGAAAGACCACTCAGGAGATAGACTAGGGTCTGGTACGGTAGGGCATGCGCATATATGCAGCATGACGGGGAGTGTCAAAGAGTATAAATATAAAGCACACGGGCGGTGTACGCTCAGCAATTCGGTGAAAGCTATTGCACGGTGTACATCGGTTTGAACAACGTCAAGGTGCTGCCACTGTGTGATGTGGCCAACAGGCAATCCAGTAGACGACATCTGGATGACTTTACCCGAGGTCGCGTCATTGGGAAGTTGGAAGAAGGTCGAAGTGTGGGCGAGGAGTTCGGGATCGCTCACAGCATCGTTTTACGAGCTTGGAGAGCATTTCAAACAACAAGAACGGCTGTCCGACAGTTTAGCAGTGGTCGTCCACGACAACCACTGTGGCGGACGACCAGTATATTGTCCTACAGGTGAGAAGAGACCGGGAGAAATCGCAAGGCACAGACAACTGGACGTCCGTTATCGCGTTTTACCGTGGCCAGGAGGCTGCACTAAGGTGGTCTATTTGCACGACGAGCAGTACGGTGTGTGCCATTAACGCCTGTTCATCGGAGACGGCGGTTTCTGTGGTGCCAGGAACACAAGAACTGGACACATCAGCAATGGGGTCGAGTTCTCTTTACGGATGAGAATCGATTTAGTCTGACGAGCGATTCTGGACGTATACACATCCGGAGAGAGAAGGGAACACGCAATCACACCTCCAACATCATCAAAAGGGACCGGTTTGGAGGTGGCGGAGTTCTCGTTTGGGGCGGTATCATGCTTGGTAGCCGTACTGACCACATCTTCCAAGTAGATTCAGTCACTGGTGTCCGCTATTGTACCAAAGTTCTCCTGCTTCCCGTGTGTCTGGTTAGAGGTGCTGTGGGTCCTGAGTTCCTCTTTGTGGATGACAACGCTACACCTCATCGTACAGTGGCTGTTGCAGAGCTGTTGGAGAGTGAAGATATTCGACGCATGGAATGGCCCGCAAAGTCGCCGGACCTAAATCCAATCGAACACGTGTGGGACCTTCTCGGGAGACGCTGGGCAGCACGTCGCCAGCCGCCAGCAACGATTCCGCAGCTGCGATTGGCGCTACAAAAGGAATTGCTGCGTTGCCTCAACAGCTCCTTGACGACCTAGTCCTTAGCATGGACAGACGTTGTAAATCCTGCAACGCAGTCAGGGGTGATCATATCCCCTACTAAAGACTGGATTTTCTTGGCATCCGCCTGTCACATGGACGTTTCTGTCTTCTGTCCACTTGTGCTCGAAGCTACCTTTTCAATAAAGTGCCTTTGTATCCTTTTGGATTCGTTGTTTGGACGGTTTTGCTCACTTGTCCCATATTCTTACATCTTGGGGATCTTATGGTATGATTTGAGTCAATGTGGAGCACTTCTGCATGACGTTACATTCAAAAAACGTCTCGTCCTTTATTTTTTGCACTCCAGTGTACTAGCAGGAAGTGATATTTTAAAATACGCAGACTATTTGGGAAAAAGAAAAGAAAAAAAATGATAAAGATCTAAGGAAATTTTTTGCCATTCAATTCTTTCAGATAGCTTTTAAAAGATATTTGAACCTGATATTAAATCTTTAAATTTAATAACAGAATTTGCAGACTTGTTAATAAATTTTTTAACTACCGTATATACTCGCGTATAAGTCGACCCCCCCACTTTCAGAGGAAAAAATCGTAAGAAATCGGAAACTCACGTATAAGTCGATCCCGGAATGAGAAAAAAATTTCAATGAGTTTATTCAAAAACATTTAAAAACGAAAAAAATTATATATATAATACTAAATTTAATTTGCATACCCAAAAACTTAATCGGAACCCTTCAAAATCCGATTCCGAGTCAGACTCGCAAAACAGTTTAAAAAAGTCTTTCTCCGTCATCGGCGCGTCATCATAAACATCAGTATTCCCATCTATGCCTGTGTCATCAGAATCACTGTCATCATCACTCATAAAAATCTCATCATCCTCTGTACCATCAAGTTTGTTACTAATGCAACATTTCTTGAATGATTTCACGACCATTTCCGCAGGTATCGCATCCCAAGCATCCTTGACCCATCGCACAATCGAAATGATATCCGGCTTCTTTAGATTTCCGCCCTTGGTTTCAGTCGGCAAATCGGAACTTATCCAATCTGCCCAATACCTCCGCACATTGTCCTTGAAGGGCTTATTAAGGCAGACATCTAGTGGTTGAAGAACATATGTCAATCCACCTGGGATGACAGCAAGAGTTGTTTTTGAATTTTCTGCAGTTTTTTTCACTTCTGCACAATGGTGTGCAACAAACATATCCCACACCGAAAGAGAAGGTTTCCTCAAAAGTGCACCTGGTCTTTTGTTCCACACATTCTGTAACCAGTCAATTGTTCCGGATTCGTTCATCCATCCTTTTTCATGGGCACGAACGAGCACACGAGATGGAAAGACCGCTTTTCGGCAGTTTTGCGTTTGAAAATAATTACCGGAGGTAGCTTACTGCCGTCGGCCAAACAGGAAAGAACAACCGTGAAACTGGATTTTTCGTGGCCAGTCGTTTTGATCAAGATATTTTTTTCGCCCTTTTGGTTCACCGTCTTATTTCCAGGAAGGTCGAAACACATGGCGGTTTCATCCATGTTCCCTATTTAGGAAAGTTCAAAAGCAGTCTCTTTTCTCTTTTGAATTACGTACTTTTGAAATTCCATTACCTTTGCTTCGAGGTCACGAGGTAACTTTTGTGCAATTTTGGTGCGCTGGTGTAGACACAACCCATAGCGGTTCATGAACCTTGTGGACCAACCTGGTGAGGCACGAAAAGTGTTATTTGCGGCTGCAAACTTTTAATCTTTTGCGAGCTTCATCGCTCGCAAACGTATACGAGTTCGCGTTACAATGTAACCATTTTGTCTGCAGCCCACAATCCAATCATTGAAGACACTTTCCAGCTCTGGGAAAGATGTCGTTCCACGGCGCAGCGCCTTTTGGGATTTTCACCAAGTCCGTTTTTTTTTTTTACGCCAATCTCGAATCAGTTTTTCGTTAATGCCAAATTGACGTGAAGCAGCACAGTTGTTAGTATTTTCTGCAAAAGAAACCACTTTCAACTTGAATCCTGCGTTATAGGACATCCGTTTCTTTACACAATCCGTGTCACCCATAATAGGAGAAGCAAGACACGTGCAAGTAAGAACAAGCAGCACCTAACACTGGCTGTCGCAATGCTCCATTACCAAAGAAAAACGCTTCGCGTGATATTCTTTGCCGTTATGTCGAAGTCAGTGCAATTAACTGGTAGTCGGAAGGGTGGAGCTTTCTATGCGCGGCTGTGACTGCGCTGTGGATACGCAAAGCCAGGAGAGAGGAGACTTTTCAAAGCGCGGAGAAATTCTTAGGTTTGCGATTTCGTAATTCTACCACATCGGCGTTCTTTCTTTCTTTTTTTTTCTTTCGGAGGGTTGCGATTTCGTAATTAATATCGCATCGGCATTTGGGGGGGGGGGGGATTGCCTTTTGCCTCACGGGAAGAACTTTTGGACTTACGATTTTTTAGACCCCGCGTATAAGTCGACCCCATTACTTTGAAGCTCTCATTTTGTCCCAAATTTCTCGACTTTAACGCGAGTATATACGGTATTTGGTATGTAGTTACCCAAATGTCTGTACAGCACTTATTTTGTATCTAAAACTACTTGTTGCAGTAGCTACTTCAAAAAGATTGTTCTACAAGCTGAAAGTAGACCACAAAAATGAACTGCAAAATACAATGTGTCAGGAACAAATGAAATACCTTTCACAAATTACCACTGAAGCCGAAGAGGCAAACAAATTAAACACCAAAGATATAAATTTTGCCAATGCAATAACTAAGACATTTGAGAATCTGTAATCTATCTATAGCTGTAAAAATATAAGAATTTTTTTATATTAATGAAATAAATGTTTTTATAAGTTAAAATGTATGTACTTTTATTTTTGTTAGTTTTGCAAATAAAGCAGAAGCAGGTGGTGGGCTTTTTGTAATTTTGCTTAAGGCTGTCTTTGAATCAGTGTTAGAATTTATCTTCTACCCTATATCTGCAATGTAAATTCTTTTGCACCCATTTTCTTGAAGACAATTACTTTGTAGTGTTTGAAATTTTGAGCACAAATAAAAACTACCCATAGCTGCTAATATACACTGGTGTGCAAAAATTAAGGACTAGATGGTTTTTTGAATGTAACGTTGTGCAGAAGTGCTCCACATCGACTCAAATCATACCATAAGATCCCCAAGATGTAAGAATATGGGACAAGTGAGCAAAACCGTCCAAACAAGGAATCCAAAGGATACAAAGGCACTTTATTGTAAAGGTAGGTTCAAGCACAACTGGACAGAAGACAGAAACGTCCATGTGACAGGCAGCTGCCAAAAAATCCAGTCTTTAGTAGGGGATATGATCATCACTGACTGCGTTGCAGGATTTACAACGTCTGTCCATGCTGAGGACGAGGTTGTCAAGGAGCTGTTGAGGCATCGTGGCCCATTCCTCTTGTAGCGCCAATCGCAGCTGCGGAATCGTTGCTGGCGGCTGGCGACGTGCTGCCAAGCGTCTCAGGAGAAGGTCCCACACGTGTTCGATTGGATTTAGGTCCGGGGACTTTGCGGGCCATTCCATGCGTCGAATATCTTCACTCTCCAACAGCTCTGCAACAGCCACTGTACGATGAGGTGTAGTGTTGTCATCCACAAAGAGGAACTCAGGACCCACAGCACCTCTAACCAGACACACGTGAAGCAGGAGAACTTTGGTACAATAGCGGACACCAGTGACTGAATCTCCTTGGAAGATGTGGAGGTCAGTACGGCTACCAAGCATGATACCGCCCCAAACGAGAACTCCGCCACCTCCAAACCGGTCCCTTTCGATGATGTTGGAGGTGTGATTGTGTGTTCCTTTCTCTCTCCAGATGTGTATACGTCCAGAATCCTCGTCAGACTAAATCGGCTCTCATCCGTAAAGAGAACTCGACCCCATTGCTGATGTGTCCAGTTCTTGTGTTCCTGGCACCACAGAAACCGCTGTCTCCGATGAACAGGCGTTAATGGCACACACCGTACTGCTCGTTGTGCAAATAGACCACCTTTGTGCAGCCTCCTGGCCACAGTAAAACGCGTAAACGGACGTCCAGCTGTCTGTTGCATGTGCCTTGCGATTTCTCCCGCTATCTGCCGTCTGTCTCTTCTCGCCTGTAGGACAATATACTGGTCGCCCGCCGTCGTGGTTGCTCGTGGACGACCACTGCTAAACTCTCGGATAGCTGTTCCTGTCTTTTGAAATGCTCTCCAAGCTCGTGAAACGATGCTGTGAGCGATCCCGAACACCTCGCCCACACTAGTCACACTTCGACCTTCTTCCAACTTCCTAATGACGCGACCTCGGGTAAAGTCATCCAGATGTCGTCTACTGGATTGCCTGTTGGCCATATCACATGGTGGCTGCAACTAGACATTGTTCAAACCGATGTACATTGTGCAATAGCTTTCACCAAATTGCTGAGTGTACACCGCCCATGTGTTTTTTACCCTTCAACACTCCCCCACGTCATGCTGCATATATGCGCATGCCCTACCGTACCGGACCCTATTCTATCTCCTGAGTGGTCTTTCGGTCCATTCTGCCTGCTCGTTCCGCTGTTATGCTAATTTCTCCTCTTCGTCCTCAATTTTTGTTCACACCAGTGTATGTCAGTTATTATTCCGTAAAATTTGTTAGGATTTTTCTTAAAATGCAATTTATCTGACTCGAAAGCATTCCAATTTGGCACAAGATGGTGTGATAAGGTAGCATAGCAGTGTTTTTGTATGGAAGCAGCAAAATCTTTTATTCTGCCTGATTTTTCTAATTATCTGAACCAAATAGAAATCAGTGAATAGGGGCAAAAGTAAGATTGGAATCTTTTCTTCTATAGATCATCTTAAATTCCACTGTACGTTCATTTTTTGAATAGAAAATGGGCACATTAGCAGAGAACCCCTGAATTTGGGCTAT
The DNA here is from genome assembly GCA_039090855.1 of Macrothele yani. Classification (NCBI taxonomy): domain Eukaryota; kingdom Metazoa; phylum Arthropoda; class Arachnida; order Araneae; family Macrothelidae; genus Macrothele; species Macrothele yani. Next base: position 138,276,691 of record CM077024.1, on the reverse strand, counting down.
AGAAACTGCCTACTTACTGAGCCCCACCCCCAAATAACGTCATTGGTTAAAACGTAACAGCGTGTATTTTGTCTTTTCATTGTGGAGCCAGTGAGAGACCATTCCATTCCACGAATATAATGAGGTCTTCAGTAATTCGCTGATGCCAACTTCTGGGACGTAAAATCCATGTCCAAGGAGTGATTTTTTGTGCCATCTATCGCAGAAGATGAACCCTAACACTCATTCAAAGACAGCCTTAAAAGCCAAAAATTTTGATTTGTGCCACTGCCAGCTGTCCATTTATTCAAAAAGACAAAAAAAAAAAAAAACAAAAAAAAACAAGCAGCTAAAGGAACAAAAAAAAAATGTCATGAGGGATTAAAAAACACTGAAAAAATGGAATATAACAAAACCACCAATAAAATCAGAAATGAACCACAACAGAAAGTTGAAAAAAAAAATAGTTGCTATAGTAGCCTTCTACGTGTACCAGCCATGCACTCTTATAACTCCTGTCCTTTAGGGAAAAATAAATCTTGTAAAAAATTTAATCTTCCAGTTAAGAACTTAAAAAAAAAATTAATGTTTATGGCATCCCACTAAAATTTAGTGTACAAAAATGAAAAATCAATGTAAGGAAGCATCAAAGAACATAGTAACTATATAGAGTCATCCAGTTTTATAGTTGATTAGCAGTTGTTGCATCCACTGTCCAAGCTGATTTTTTAAAATTTTCTTCAGATTTGGTACCTTTGGCACCTGTGCCATAAATATCCAAATATGTGAAAATTGTGGAATTAACCTCCATAAGACCCGTAAAAAAAGTTATTATTCATAAAAGGTGGTGGTCAAATTTTCGAACTAAAGCCTAGTTCGTCATCAGGACTATGTCACTGGAGTAGTTGCTGCCACTCAGTTGGAAGAGTCCAACCGCAATTATTGTTAATTGTGGTACTTCTTCTTGCTATTTCGATCCCTTCTTCTAGTTTTCTCTTTACTAAGTTTGACTGCTGGACTCTTCCAATTGAGTGGCAGCAACTACTCCAGTGGCGTAGTCCTGATGACAAACTAGGCTTTAGTTCGAAAATTTGACCACCAACTTTTATGAATAATAACCTCTATAAGACCCGTAAAAGTTAAATCCACAGTACACTATGAATAGAGGGTACCATAAATTCATTTACAACTATGTGAAAATGTTAACAGCAAGGGCATTATAATGTATCACCAAATGAAATACCTCATTTATACAGTATTGTAAAAATAATGACAAGTAACCAGATCTATATATATGCATACCTATCTAACTGAAAAGGAAATAAGAATTGCTGAATCAATAGTTATTGAAAAAACTAAAATGTTGTAATTGAGTAACAACTAGATTTTACCATACTCTTAAACATTAAAGGATTATCTGTTTACTCTATGTTGCATTTCCAAGACCTTAGTTCAAATGGAATAGATTTTTCTCCCCATTCACTTAAGTGTAAAGTAGGGAAAATGTGTTCTGCTGCTGCTAAAAATAAAAAAGTTATTAATAAGATTCTCTGTATGATACTCAATGCTCATTATAATGAATCACCTAGGTAATAAGGAAAACAGTTGTTATATTGATAGTTCATGAAAACAGAAAATGATTTTTCATTTTGCAGTATGACAGGAATTCGAACTTGTAAATTATGTGGTTATACAAGGTTGTCTACTGGTCATGAAAATCATCGAAGTCAAGAAAAAGTGAAGATTTTGCTTTGGGATCATGAATTTCTTTTTATTTTTAGTAATTGTTCATTTTCTGGCAAAAATCTTGAGTAATTCTTCATGCAGTGACTACATAAGGCAGTGATGTATTCAGGCATCTTCTCGGGGTGCTTAGTCCCCCCTCCCGAAAATCCATGAATGCTTCCCAGTAGGTTTTTGAGTGATCTCCCCTTATATTTTATCTAATTGTGGTTGTTTATAGCTGGATATTTGGAGAAATTAATTATATAAAACTTAAAAAATGAGGGAAAATATTTTAATAAAAAACAAACAAAAAAACATTCACACATGGACTTCAATCTAAAATTTCTGTCAACTTTCAATAAAACACAAAATAGTCCTCGCTGAAGGAGCAATTTTTCAAGCACTGACAACTCAAGCTACTTCCACAATAAAAATCTAATTCCACATAGTAGAGATGTTTGCACAGAAATACATCATCATATTTTGGAAGCTGGCATTCAGCTTCATTTCAGTCTTCTGGATGCCGACTTTCTGTGTATTTGGTTAAGCCTCAGTGTAGCTAATGTGACGTTAGTGCTTCCAATACAACAAAATATTTGCTACCTAATTTTTAACAATAACAAATTATTAGAAATTGTTCCCATAATAAGGGCTTTTCTTTCTGGCGGTGGGTGGTTTTACACTCTGTAACAAAAAATAAAGGCACCTCAATTTGGCATCTATACGGTTAGTTAGTTGGTTTTTAGCACGTCTTTTGTAAAAAAAGATTGTGCTTCTGTTACCTGTTTGTCCGTCCGTTCCCACGATATCTCTGCAACTATAAGTCCGATTTGAAAATTTCTTTTTGCATTGGGAAGCTTGAAATATGCGAATGATTGTCCTTTATTTTTTTATTTTTTTTACGATGTACAATTTCGCCGCTAGGGGGTGTAAATGCAGTTGATGTCGAATTCAAAAATGCGTTTTATTCCACATATTTGCTTCTAAACATCGGATTGAAAAAAATATTTTATCTTTCGATTCCATTTATGTCGAAGAGTATTTTAGATATAGTTACTTTTTCAAATTACGCATAGATTACCCGCTAGGGGACGTAAAAGTAAATTACATTTTTTCCGATAACTCTTCTTCTAAAACTTGGATTTGAAAATTTTTTTCTTTAGCAGATACATCTCATGATGGAAAATCTTTTGCATATAATTTCAAATTTTTGGGAAATAATACTTTAGCCACCAGGGACGTAAGTGTTAATTTTTGCTTCTGACGTCTTTGCCATAAAATATGAGCTTCTAAAATACCAATTGAAAAAATTCTTTCGTGGACTGATGCCACTCACATCGGTAAACATTTTTGGAATATTTTGTTCTTAAAATATTCCACAGTTTCTCCGCCAGGAGGCGTAGACGTATATCCTATTTTTGTCAATATCTCTACTTGTAGGAGTCCGATTTGAGAAATTCCTTCTTTGTTGGATAGTGTTTCCAGTGTGACATGTTTTTCATATAATTTTCAAGTAAGACTTTCCGCTAGGGGCGTAGAGGTAAATTGTGTTTGCCCCTATATCTCTGCTTCTAAATCTCCGATTTGAAAAATTCTTTCTGCACCGGATACAGCTCCTGATGGGAAATTGTTTGCACATAATTTCTAGTTTTTGTAAAAAAATAGTTTGGCCACCAGGGGGCATAAATCTTAATTTCTGCTTTTGTTGTATTTGCAGCAAATATGAGCTTCTAAATTCTCGATTGAAAAATTCGTCGGTCGTCGGTTGTAGACAGATAGTACTCATTCGACAAACCTTTTAGAATCATTTTCTTTTTAAAATAATGCATGGTTTCTACGCCAGGGGCATAGATGTATATCTTATTTTTGTCAATATCTCTACTTCTAAGAGTCCGATTTGAAAAATTCCTTCTTTGTTGGGTAGTGTTTCCAATGTGACATGTTTTTCATATAATTTCAAAGTTTTCAATTAATTCATAGACTTTCTGCTAGGGGGCATAGCACAATGGTAAATTGCTTTCCCCCTACATCTCTGCTTCTAAATCTCCGATTTGAAAAATTCTTTCTGCACCGGATACAGCGCTTGATGCGAAATCCTTTGCACATAATTTCTAATTTTCCTGAGGATTGGAACAACGCTACAATGATCCTGCTACGTAAAAAGGTGACATTGAGGATCTCAGGAACTACAGACCTATTAGCCCTATCAGTGGTTTATAAAATATTCACTAAAGTTCTTTCACACCGTTTGAAGGTAACACTGGACATGGCTCAACCGAGAGAACAAGCTGGATTCAGGAGTGGCTACAGCACTATAGATCATATCCACGTACTGAGAGAACTAATTGAAAGAGCGAGGGAATATGAACTTCCATTGTGCATGGCTTTTATCGATTATGAAAAATCCTTTGATTCGGTGAAACCATCAGCAGTTACAATGGCTCTGAAATCCTGCGGTATTGAAGATGCATACATTAATATTATTAATAACATCTATGAAAATGCAAGTGCAAAGATTCGGCTGTTTGAAAATACAACACACATAAAAATTGGAAAGGGAGTGAGACAAGGTGACACCATATCTCCGAAGCTCTTTAATGCTACATTGGAAAATGTCTTTCAATCACTGAACTGGGAAAACAAAGGGATAAAGATTAATGGAGATTAACCCATCTTCGTTTTGCTGATGACGTAGTCATTTTTGCACCTACCCCATCAGAGCTGCAGAGTATGATCCAGGAACTTGCTGACAAGAGTAAAGAAGTGGGATTAAAAATAAACTTTCAGAAGACAAAACTGATGTTCAATGCTTTTACAAGAAATGAAGATTTATCGATTGATGGAGAAAAGCTGGAGATAACAGACACGTACGTTTATCTTGGACAGCAGATATCAAGTGAGGGTCACATTGATGAAGAAATTAATCGGCGTACAAAACTTGCCTGGAGAGCTTTTGGAAGAAACAGCATAATTTTCAAGAGCAATATGCCATTATGTCTTAAAAGAAAAGTGTTTGATCAATGCATCCTTCCAGTGCTTACGTATGGTGCAGAGACGTGGACCTTAGCTAAAAGAGACATACAAAGGCTGCAGACAACTCAAAGAAGCATGGAGAGGTTCATGCTTGGTGTAACCAGGAGAGATAAGCTGAGGAACTCGTTTATCAGAAAAATGACTAAGAGTGGAAGACATCATGATCAGAGTTAAATCCCTGAAATGGCAATGGGCTGGACATACTGCCAGAAGGACAGACCATCGATGGACAGCCGAAATTTTAGATTGGATTCCAAGGGACAGAAAAAGACCCAGAAGAAGACCACATGGGAGATGGGTGGATGAAATTCGAAAATATGCGGGAGTGACATGGAGGAGACTGGCACAAGACAGACCGTTGTGGAGGAAACTTGGGGAGACCTTCGTCCAGCAGTGGATTGATAATGGTTGACAATGATGATGATGATATACTATTAAGAAGAGACATAAGCAAAAACAATTTTTTAACCGATATTCCAAAAACAACATAGTAAAACTCATATACTGACAGGTATGAGTAAAAAGAGGATAAAATAAAAGCAAACTGAATCTAGAAAGTGTTTAATGTCACTAAGAGCGTAATTACTACATTGTTAGGCACCCAAAGCACTCCTGGAATACTTTGTATATATTGCAACTAATTGTTAAAGTTATATAATCTTCACAAAGCATTTTTTATTTTGTTATTATCATTTTTATTTTTGTTCTTGTGAAGTCAGTTGTTGAGGAGTAGGGGTTCAATATTAGTTTTTTAAGGAATCTGTTCTTTTAAAAAAAATATTATTTTATATTATATGGCATTTTTGAATAAGCGGTTTTTCACTGCAAAGCATAAGAATCTGTAATACTTTGGTATTGCTATCTTTATTAAAATTCTCTCTTAGGCGGCTAGGTAACTTGGCATTGTGTTAAATTGCTGAATAATCCTTGTGATTCATTCAGTCACTCTCTCAACTTGTGTTTTTTTGTAATTGTTTTTTGTTTGTGTTTTTTAGTAGCAGATGACGAGCATGGGTTGGGCCAGGAAAGCTATAGATGCATGCAAAAATATTTTTATCTTGTGTTTCGTCTTACAACTCTGAGGAGGTCATGATATTTTAAATAACATATTTTGGTGGGCTTATTACTTGCATCTATGGCTTTGCAGAAACCCATTTCCAACTAGGTCTTTGTGGAAGTGAGAAAATGCAGAGTTTTGCTGGTCCTTGATAAAGCCAAGGCTCGGCATTCTCGACACTTTCTACATTCAGTTTGCTTTTATTTTATCCTCTTTTTACTCATACCTGTCAGTATATGAGTTTTACTATGTTGTTTTTGGAATATCGGTTAAAAAATTGTTTTTGCTTATGTCTCTTCTTAATAGTATGTGAATTCTGAATTTTCGTGACTGCTGCATTGCGCGTCTTGATCTTCAGGTTATTTTGCAAATTTCGTATTAACTTCTTAGGTAATATCTTTGGTTTTAATCTCTGCTTTTTATATATATATACACTGGCGGAAAGTGAAAAAAGAACACCAAGAAGGAGACGTCTGATACCAACGAAATTTATACAGCACAATAACGGAATACAGAGGATAACGTGATCAAAACATTATGGCAAAATACAGCTGTATTTGCTGGTAAACTGAAAAATAACATTTCCATGTAACATGGTTAGTACGAGGTTGAACCGCCATGAACAGCGTCACACTGTGCAATTCTGCCATGGAGTCTGTCAAACAGATGTTGGATGTAAGTTTGGGGTATTGAGTTCCAAGCATCCTCAACCTGGACGCGTAAATCAGGGATGGTGGTGGCTGGCCGTGGAGACCGGATAAGTCGTTGTCCCATAAAATCCCACACGTGCTCAATGGGGGACAAATCCGGTGAACGTGCAGGCCATGGAAGTTGTCTCACACCCTGAAGTGCATGTTGCGTTGCATGTGCGGTGTGTGGGCGTGCGTTATCTTGCTGGAAAACACCACGATGGACCGACCTTACAAATGGCACAACAACGGGCTGAATGATGTTGTTGATGTAGGAGGTGCTGTTTAACGTACCCGGTACAAACACTAGTTCTGTACGGGAGTGATAGCTGATCGCTCCCCACACCAGGAGACCAGGTGTAGGCGAGGCCCTGTGTGTCGCTGGCAGATGCAAGAAGGGTGGAGACTCTCCCCTGTGCGTCTGCGAACACGCATACGGCCATTGGAGGCTCCCAAGCAGAATCTGCTTTCATTGCTGAACATGACAGATCGCCATTGCGTTCTCCAGTGCAGACGTTGGTGACACCACTGCAGCCGTTCCTGACGGTGGGCTGTAGTCAGAGGTACACATGCCAGAGGCACACGTGCACGTAGTAGCTCGGATTTGCGTCACAATGGATTTCTGCTTGACAACGCCGCTCTTCTTATGCATCGATCGGTCCGCTCATCAGTCCGTCTGTGACTCCTGGTTCCACGTCTTCTCGTGTGGGAATGTTCCTCGGACCATCTACACCACCATCGTACCACCACCGATACTTCCAGTCCAATTCGCTCCGCAATGCGACCACCCGACTAGACGACCTCGCTCAAAGTCCGATAACTGCTGAAATCGTACACGTTTTCCATGTCCAGGCATTGCAGCTTCTTCAGGGTCTTTGCTCGTGTCCGTACGCCGACGACTGATTACATTCACTTCGCCATACTCCTTAAATACCACTGACTATAATTTGCATATTATGCCATGCTGTGGCGTAAGCACTCACCAGTTGTTCTCGAAATTAACATTGACACCTACGTAAACTCGACCCCATTAACATATGTAAATTTCGTGATCGTCCGCCCATTCCTTCTTGGTGTTCTTTTTTCACTTTCTGCCAGTGTATATATATATATAGAGAGAGAGAGAGATAAGAAGAGGAACTCATGGATAAGGAAAATGACAAGAGTGTAAGACATTATGATCAGAGTAAAACCCTTGAAATGGCGATGGGCTGGACTTGTTGCCAGAAGAACAGACCACCGATGGATAACCGTAATTCTAGACTGGATTCCAAGGGACAGGAAAAAACCCAGAAGATGGGTGGATGAAATTCGAAACCAAACGGGAGTGATATGGAAACTTGATCAAAACAGACTGTTGTGGAAGAAACTTGGAGGCCTTCCTCCAGCAGTGGGTTGGTAATGGTAGACAATGATGACGATGATATATACTGAAGTCTTTTAAAAGTGGTCATGAAAATTTCTTATTCATCATGAAATTGTTTCCCAAATTTGGTAGATACCCTGTTATATTAGCACATAAGCAGTAATATGCATTTATATCATCATCATCATCATTGTCAACCATTATCAATCCACTGCTGGACGAAGGTCTCCCCAAGTTTCCTCCACAACGGTCTGTCTTGTGCCAGTCTCCTCCATGTCACTCCCGCATACTTTCGAATTTCATCCACCCATCTTCCATGTGGTCTTCTTCTGGGTCTTTTCCTGTCCCTTGGAATCCAATCTAAAATTTCGGCTGTCCATCGATGGTCTGTCCTTCTGGCAGTATGTCCAGCCCATTGCCATTTCAGGGATTTAACTCTGATCATGATGTCTTCCACTCTTGTCATTTTTCTGATAAACGAGTTCCTCAGCTTATCTCTCCTGGTTACACCAAGCATGAACCTCTCCATGATCCTTTGAGTTGTCTGCAGTCTTTGTATGTCTCTTTTAGCTAAGGTCCACGTCTCTGCACCATACGTAAGCACTGGAAGAATGCATTGATCAAACACTTTTCTTTTAAGACATAATGGCATATTGCTCTTGAAAATTATGCTGTTTCTTCCAAAAGCTCTCCAGGCAAGTTTTGTACGCCGATTAATTTCTTCATCAATGTGACTCTCACTTGATATCTGCTGTCCAAGATAAACGTACGTGTCTGTTATCTCCAGCTTTTCTCCATCAATCGATAAATCTTCATTTCTTGTAAAAGCATTGTACATCACTTTTGTCTTCTGAAAGTTCATTTTTAATCCCACTTCTTTACTCTTGTCAGCAAGTTCCTGGATCATACTCTGTAGCTCTGATGGGGTAGTTGCAAAAATGACTGTCATCAGCAAAACGAAGGTGGATTAGATAATCTCCATTAATCTTTATCCCTTTGTTTTCCCAGTTCAGTGATTGAAAGACATTTTCCAATGTGGCATTAAAGAGCTTCGGAGATATGGTGTCACCTTGTCTCACTCCTTTTCCAATTTTTATGTGTGTTGTATTTTCAAACAGCCGAATCTTTGCACTTGCATTTTCATAGATGTTATTAATAATATTAATGTATGCATCTTCAATACCGCAGGATTTCAGAGCCATTGCAACTGCTGATGGTTTCACCGAATCAAAGGCTTTTTCATAATCGATAAAAGCCATGCACAATGGAAGTTCATATTCCCTCGCTCTTTCAATTAGTTCTCTCAGTACGTGGATATGATCTATAGTGCTGTAAGCCACTCCTGAATCCAGCTTGTTCTCTCGGTTGAGCCATGTCCAGTGTCACCTTCAAGCGGTGTGAAAGAACTTTAGTGAAGATTTTATAAACCACTGATGAGAGGCTGATAGGTCTGTAGTTCCTGAGATCCTCAATGTCACCTTTTTTATGTAGCAAGATCATTGTAGCGTTGTTCCAATCCTCGGGAATTTTCCCTTCATTAAGGCATCGAGTGAAAATTTGGGCGAGTACTGTTTCGATTTCTCCACTTGCTTCTTGTATGATGTCTACAGTAATTCCATCTTCTCCTGGAGCTTTTCCCCGCTTCATGTTCTTGATTGCATGTGCAACTTCTGCTGGAAGGACTGGAAGAACTCTGGTACTGGTACCTTTCATGATGTCTAGAGTACATGTATCATCCCTTTCATATAATTTGGAGTAGAAATCTTTCACTCTTGTCAAAATTTCGCCTCTATTTCTTGTTATAGAACCATCTTCTTTTCTCAGTGCTATAATCTGTTTTTTTCCCTTACTGAGATGTCCCTTTGCTATCTTTTGGCTTTGGTTGTTTTCAATTGCTTTCCTTACTAGTTCACAGTTGAATTTCCTTAAGTCTTCAGTGATACTTTTTCGTACTGTCTTGCATAGCTCTATATATTCCACTTTGGAAGTCACATCTTCTTTAGTTGTCCTCATCACTCTTCTTTTTTGCATCAACATTTTGGTTTTTCCTGATAATTTGTTCACATGCAATTTGTTCTTAGACCCAGCTGATTTTGTTGCTGTTTCCATAAGAGCTTTGGTTACTTTTCTGTTAACTTCAGAAATATCCACTTCTTCCGATGTTAGGCCTTCTAAAGCAGAGAACCTGTTCTTCAGTTCCAATTTGAAGGTATTATGGTGTTTTGCAAGGTTTGTTATGTCAATACATTTTGTTTGTCTTATGAGCTTGCCACGTTCGAGTTTAGTGTTGAGGTGCATCTTGCATCTCACGAATTTATGGTCACTACCTGTGTTGAACTTGTTTAACACACTGCAGTCTTTTATGACGAATTTTTTGTTACACGTAAAATCAATTTCACTTGTCGTCCCATTTGGATGTCTCCATGTCCATTTCCTGTGTGGCTTTTTCTTGAAAAAGGAGTTCAAGATGAAAAACCCTTCTGCCTCTGCAAACTCTACGAGAGTATTTCCACGCTGGTATCTGTTGCCGTGACCGAATTTACCTACTGAAGTTTCAATCTGTTGCCGTTGCCCTATTTTTGCATTGAAATCTCCCATAATTATCTTCAAGTGCTGCTTACCTTTATTATTTAGATCACGAATTTCCTCATAAAATTATAAAATTCTTCAATTTCTTCTTCAGCATGACTTGTGGTGGGTGCATAAGTTTGAATAATCTGAGCCTGGTATCTTCTCGAGAGTTGGATAACGAGTCTTGCAGCTCTGTCAGAGGAACTTTCAACTTCTACAACTTTATCCTTCAGTTTCTTGTTTATTATAAATCCAACACCACTAGTTCTGTCAGTATCTGTCCCACGATAGTAGAAGAGATGTCCACTTTTCAGTTCAATGAGATCTTCTCCTTTTCTCCTTACCTCACTTAGCCCGACGATGTCCCTCTTGATCCTTTGTAGTTCCTCTTCCAATTCAAGAAGCCTTGAATCAGAAGATAGGGAGCGTCCGTTATATGTAGCCAAGGTCAGCATCAGATGGCAGCCTAGTCCGGTCCTCCGGGGATTCTTAGCACCCTCTGCCTTCATATCGCACTGGCCGCTGCCTTGGCCAGGTACATTCCAGCTGCCGGAGACTGAGGGCCAAGATTTAAGTTGTGGAGTCATTTTGGAGGGGTTTGGCCATAACTCACCACGCTGGCCAAGCGGGTTGGTGAGTGTGGGATAGCATTTCCTCTAATCCTGATGGTATAGTTATACCGCTATTGGCGGTCGTCAGAGCCCCTTTAGTGGGAACAGGATGTACCACGAGAAGGCGGGGTTGACATTTGTCAAGGAGAGGCTGTGATGTTACGCATCACCGGACCATTATATATAGATCACCTGACTATTTATATATAGGTTACATATTTATATACATATCGAATCTAAACATAAGTGATTTTACCTTTAGGCTTCCGCCCTGAGTGGCGTAGCGGTCCTTTGTCCGAGAAGGGTCCGTATACGAATCCCAATGAGGCATGGATGTTGTGTTTGTTTTACAGCACTGGCTCTCTCCCTTCCCTGGAACCAGTGGCCCTAAATTAGGGACAGGCGACTGCTTATAGCCCATTGAGTTGCTCACAGTGGTCATTAAACCTTCAATAAAAGGGGAAAAAAACAACAACTTTAGACCTTGTAATAATAATTCAAAATGGCTGAGCATATTTTAAGAGAAGTATGTAGACATATGATAGCTGTTCATTCATGTTTGCAATCAGATTGTACTTCAAAAAGTAACAAACCAATTCTAGTTCTTGAGCAGCATCCTTTTTACTGAAACATCTGGATTAACCCAGTAGATTCCTCACAAACAGTATGGCATTCAGGTTTCATTGCATCTGCAATGAGTTCCTCATTGTTGGTGCAGATCCTGAAATACTCAGTGTCTGTCTACTTTAGTGTAGGAGTACGTACCCTCAAAGTTATAGATTACGCTGATCCTAAAAAATATTTAAACTGGAAAGTTGTCCCTTATCAGACTGATCGTCAATGTTAATACTAAACGAAGAAGCATGTGAAGCTTGATTCATTGTGTTATTCAAGGCAACAAATCCAGCATGTATGAAGCAATCACTTTCTTCCAACCTCATCACATGCTGAAAAGACATAAATTGCCTGCAGCATGTCTTATTATGAATTGCATTTTCCTTTCAAGGCATAACCAGATTTTTGTTCAATAAAATTTTTCAGTAGTTTTTTTAAAGCACTGGAACATGCCACTCTAGTGGTTGAAGAACATCGTGTTAGGTGGCAGTTACTCAACCGTAATTGCACTTTCACTTCCATGACATTGTGTGAGACAAGTTTATCCACGATCAACATGTTTCTATTCTCCCTCATCTTGACTATGACAATTTCAATTTGAACCTGATTTAATTTGTAAGATAATTGAAAAATCATATTTACATAAACACATTAATGTGAAACTTGTTGAATGCTACTAGCGAAGGTATTTATATAAGTTCAGTTTGTAACCTGCTGTCTTCAACATCATGTGAGTTTAGGGTCATTCCATGTCAAATCAACCAATGAAATGGCTGTTTTCAACCTGACCCTTTTGATTTCCTTCAAATTTGGTATGATTAATAGGCATGTAGACTTATGCATAAATACCATATTTTAGCCCTGTTAACCCTCGGGGTTTCAAATCAGATGACCTTGAAAACTAGAAAATTGTGACCTCTGGACAATCTTTAAGTAGTTGTATCTCGTTACCTAATTGGGCCAAAAGGTTGAAATTAGTGTCTTTTTATAGCATTTTATATGAACTTTTAAATCATGTGCTGAAAAGAAAATTAGGTTGATCTTTTCAAGGTCACAGAAATAACCTTCGACCTTGAATATTTAAAAAAACTAATTTTAAAATTCTGAAAAGAATTCTATGGCATCGTTATACTTTTGTTTACTAATTTGCCAACTTTCAAGTTAGTACCGCAATGGGATAGCAGTTTATTAAATATTTGACTGAAGTGAATCTCAACGAGAAATTCTCCAAAAGTGACGAGATAACATTTTCAAGCATTTGACTATTAATTAACAAGATTAACTTGATATATTTATAAAATGCAAAGTTTGGCCACCATATGATATAATAAATGCATTTTTAAAGACATCTTCCCACTGCAGGTATTGTATGTGTGAAGGAGAAGACTGCTGGGAATAAAAATGAAAGCGATGCTAAGACTATATCATTAAAATGTGTTTTTGTAGTCAATTTTTTTTTCCTTAATAGCATAGGATTACAAGTTCCCTGAATTTTCCAGGTTTTTAGCAAAAACATTAATTTCTCCCCTGAGGTTTCACTTATTTTTTTTTTTTTTTGGCACCAAGTTTTCCCCTGTGCATCTTGCTGTTTCCACAGGGTGGCATACAAACCATGCTAACCCTTCTAAACCAGAAACACCTTGGGGTATGACCAACAGCAAGTTTAGTGTTCAGTTTGCTTTTGACTTTCATTACCTAATCACAGCTTTGTTTACTTTTATTTGTCAAATACAACAGTCTGCTGCTACCATCTCACACTTCTGGTTTCATTCTGTTAACCTACTTGTTACACAAAATCTTTAACATGCCATTCTCTTAGCTGTTAAGCTTTTTTTTTTCATTTTGCTTACTCTGGTCTTGAAAGGTATTACACCAAAAATATACTGCATTAAAAAAGTAGTTTCTTTTAAAAAAATAGTGCTGGGGTTTTTTTCCCCTGGGAAAACTATTGCTGAAATTATCCCTCCTTAAAATGTCAGATTTAAGACGTTGTTATAACAAAGATTCAAGAGAGACACCTTTGTTATAACTCCTTTTTAATAAGAAAAGGAACAGTATAACATGAAAAAGAATATAATCCTCCTCAGAGTGGATGTTTAAACTTCTATTCATAAAAAAAAAAAATCTGTTACAAGTTACAAAAATCTTTTAAAGAGTAAATAAGTGCAAACCATGAAAAAATTGCTGGTGGTATCTACAATTTCAGGATGGTTTTGGCAAGCAGTGCACCACATAAGTCTTGTCATCATTTGACATTAGCCAATTAAATGTTTTTATCCAAGATTCCTGAACTGTGCAACGGTGGGTATTTTTTATACACTTTATTCATAGTTTTCATTTTTGCCAACGACGCAGTTTCAGATTCTGAAATTACGTCACTCAACAACAATGCAGAAGACAAATTTGTAACAACTGCTGACAGATCTAGAATTTCACATAATTGTTTACTATGAGATATACTCTCATTGCTGGATTTTTCCCCCCAAAAAAACATATATTCATTACCAGGGCTCTGCAAATATGTTCTAGATCTAGGAGCCAGCTCCAAAATTTAGGCGCCACGTGAAACAAAGTCAATAATGACGCTGGAACGAAAAGTGGTAAACCATATTTGTTGTCATTTTTTTTTTCTTATTACCCAAACCACTTTTTGCAAAATAAAGTTCCAATTTGCTTCATAATTTTCTTTTTATATTCTTTCAGTAGACTATCTCAAAAAATTTCAGATTTCGATTTTATTAAAATACTATTTGCGAAAGTCATATTTTGTACATATTAATTTAAAGTGCCATTTTTTTTTCTTCGTATAATCTGTAAACCATAAAATTCAGAAAAAAATTTTTGTTTGTGAGATCCACAAGGGTATATAATCCAAAGGCTGTGAAAAAAAAATACCACGTATAATCCGCTGCGGCATATGATCTGTAGATCGTTAAATTCTGAGAAAAGCAATTTTTTTCCTTCACATAATCTGCAGCAGCATGTCGCAGAACATGTTATTTAAAAAAAACAAAAAACAGTCCATACCTGCCAACAGCCTTGTTACTAATAATTAAGGCATACACGGACTATTTTATGAAATAATCCATCTCTTTGTAAAAAACAAATGTGCCTCAACAAAACATTACAACAAACAAGCACTTTAATGAATCAAACTTAACACGTGTGAAACACAAAGTTTTTTCCTCAGCGATATTCGAAACTTCCACCAGTAAAAATCAGTAAGATGCGTTAAGGATTCCACGATGCTTGACAGACAGGAAATCCAAGCAAGTGAACGCGCAGTGCACAAACCTCCACTTACCACATGATCATACTGCCCCTAAAATTGCAGTTTAAGGAGAAGGTGAGACCAAAGAACGGGAAAAAAAAGCTGAATATTTTAACTGGTGAAAAATCAAAACAGACAGCAAGAATGCGTACTGTCAGTTTGTCTTTTATTGACTCTGCAACTTCACAGCAACACTGCTTAATTTTTCTTTGTGCTGATATAATTCTCTCCCTACTTCTTCATTGTCACTTTTCTTTTCTTGTTTTTTATGCCCTCTGATAAAAACCATCAGTCTGAGGACCACGAGTGCATGATATCAAAGCTTCAACTACACTGACGGAAAAAAAAATCCCAACACCAAGAAGGGGTTGTGTTAGATAAACGACAGTTGGTAGGCGGTGACAGTACATCTGTAAGATGACGTCTATGCAAATTTCGCGCTCAGCGCATACATGTGGCACTAGTAGCGCCCCTCGGAACATGCAAAGCAGGTTTGCTGTAAATACGCGCTGTAACGTTCGTGAGCGTTAGTTATCGTTGAGATTCGACGTAGTGTGTTGATGTTAGTCAAGAATGCCTTTAAGAAGACGAAGAAGCCATTATCAACAGCTCACGGAGTTTGAACAAGGTCGTGTAATAGGGCTACGAGAAAGTGGATTTTCATTCCGCAATATTGCAGAACGACTTGGCAGGAATGTAGCCACTGTGCATGATTGTTGGCAGCGGTGGTCAAGGGAAGGTACTGCCTCAAGCAGACCGGGTTCCGGCCGGCCACGTGGCACTACTGAGAGGGAAGACCGCCGTGGCGCATCATACCACGTCTGCGGCAGTAATTCGAGCTGCAGTTGCCACCACAGTGACACAACGAACTGTTGCAAATCAGTTACTTGAAGGACAGCTCCGAGCCAGACGCCCTGTAGCGTGCATTCCACTTACTCCAAGCCACTGCCGTTTGCGACGTCAGTGGTGTCAAGCTAGAGCTCATTGGAGGACGGAGTGGAGATCTGTTGTGTTTTCTGATGAAAGCCGGTTCTGCCTGGGTGCCAGGGATGGCTGTGTGTTGGTTAGAAGGAGGCCAGGTGAGTGCCTGCCACCAACCTGTCTGCGGCCGAGACACACTGGACCTACACCTGGAGTTATGGTCTGGGCAGCAATTTCCTATGACAGCAGGAGCACTCTCGTGGTTATCCCACGCACCCCGACGACACAGTTGTACGTCGGTCTGGTGATTCAACCTGTTGTGCTTCCATTTATGAACAGCATTCCAGGGGGTGTTTTCCAACAGGATAACGCTCTCCCGCATACAGCTGTTGTAACCCAACATGCTCTACAAAGTGTCGACATGTTGCCGTGGCCTGCTAGATCACCAGATCTTTCACCAATCGAGCACGTATGGGACATCATTGGACGACAACTCCAGCGTCACCCCCAACCAGCATTAACCGTCCCTGTATTGACCGACCAAGTGCAACAGGCATGGAACTCCATCCCACAAACTGACATCCAGCACCTGTACGACACAATGCATCAACGTTTGCGTGCTTGCATTCAACATTCTGGCGGTTGCACCGGTTATTAATGTACCAGCATTTCACATTTAAAATGGCTCTTCTCACGCTTACATTAAGCTGTGATCTTGAAACCTTAATCGATTAAATATGTTATCTATACAAATGTATTGCCGCCATTTCATTCCTCTACAACTATTTTTTCGTGGTGTTGGGATTTTTTTCCCCGTCAGTGTATTTTAGATAAATGGTGTAACTTTGGGAATATTAATACTTTTGAACACCATGCATCAATTTTTAAAAATTTTAGTCACTTCTGTTTTTGGGAATTTCCTTCTTCCTTTAACAAGATTTAACAGCGCTGGAGAGTGGGAACATCAAGGGAAGGGGGGGTCGATTACGGGAAATCCGTTCGACTTCCTTCCGGTTTTGGAAAATTTTCTCCTATTTTCAAGCCTGAAATACAAAAAATTATGCAGTGAAATGATACTTAAAAATACTGAACAGAAGTAACATCGTGAGAAAAAAGAAATTATGATTAAGGAAAAAATCTGAACTCTGTCGGCTTTCCGTTTTCGAAAGTTTCGTAAAGACGGAATTCCATCTTCTCCCCCCCTCTCCCCTTCAAATTCTGTTTACTTGTGCATCGATCTCCGGAGTGGCCACGCTTTCACTTTTCATCACAACATTTTGAGGCCATTTTTGGTGAGGGTGTATTTCGTTTTAATGTTTTATAAATAATGATCCCATTGTGGTCCCAACTTGAAAGTTAGCATACTAGTAAACAAAAGTCTAATAATGCCATATAATTTTTTTCAGAATTTTAAAATTAGTTTTTTAAAATATTCAAGATCAAAGGTTATTTCTTTGACCTTGAAAAGGTCAACCTAATTTTTTTTTTGAACACATGATTTCTAAGCTCGTATAAAATGCTATAAAAATGCCCTAATTTCAACCTTCTAGCCCAATTAGGTAACAAGATACAATTACTCAAAGATTATCCAGAGGTCATGATTTTCAATGTCATGTAATTTGAAACCCCATATGTGGACAGGGCTAAAATTTGGGATTTATGCATAAATCTACATGCCAAACAATCACACCAAATTTCAAGGAAATCAAAAGGGGTTGGGTTTTGAGCCTTGTTGATTTTACACTAAATTGCCCTTATAAGATGCACTTAGTCTGAAACAAGACAGTTTGACCATTGACTGTACAAAGTGCATTGTAGAAAACAGCTGCTCACAGCCATATAAGATCCAAACAAATAAATAGCACTGTAGCAAGTCTCTTCATGGCCAAAAATTTATTTGGGAGGCTATATTCCACTGTTGAAGTATCGAGTTCTCTGGCTTCTGGGCAAAGTACTCAGCGTCAAAAGCACACTCAATTTCCGCCTGTGCTTTGCCAAGCCAGACAAATTTGTTCATCCAGGTAGAACTCTCTTGAAATTCTATCTACCCCATTACCAATTGTCAGTAGAAAAAAAGTAAAAAAAGTCAAATTACTGTCACTCATTTTAGCAACATGGGCATTGTGATAAACTGCAATGTTTTCTCCAAATCTCGAAACTGAGAAAATTGTGCTGAGATTATTTGTTTTGAATAATTTTCTAAAGCATCTAAATATCTCTTAAGGATGATAAATCTATCTTGGACTATAATGTCAATGTTCACGTTATAACATTCTTCACGTTTTCAACTTTTAGAATATGAGACGCTTGCTAGTAGTATTTTGATTATTTTAAATTGCTGATTGTTACTAAATTTAAAACCATCTATAAAAACCTAATTTACAATAACTTAAAAATTAATATTTACAAAAGGTCTTCCAAGGATTCATTTAAAAGTTCAGAAGTTCTTAAAAACTGTAAAGCATATTTCAAATTTCACACTTATCTGCTTCTTTTGATGATCCAGTATCATTTTAAGTTCTTCTGATTCACTTAATCCAAAAAAGAGGTTCACTAAGAGTTTTAAAAAACTGACCTAAATTTTTAGACTGTTTGGAGTCCCATTTTCAAAGTTATGAGTGAAGGCCACACGTGAAAAGCTTCCTTTGCTTTGGATGTCTTGTCACATTTGATGAGTTGGTGTCTCATCATTGGTCCACTGACTGTGACTTCACTGTTTTTTTGGTGGCTTATTCTCATTGGTGGTTTTGCATGATGAGGTCGTATCTCATGTGGCGCCATCTGTTGTGAGGTTTTGATGATCTCTTTTTACAATCTCTTCTCTTAAGAATGTTTTCTGTGTCTTCTGGAGTGAGGTTACCAGAGAAACATGACAGTAATTCAAGTTGCTCTCTAAGTAAAGAAAAGTATTTAAATTTCTTTGTTTCAACATCTCTGAAGAATACTTCAAGTTTGCACTTAAATGACTTTGATCTGAAACAATCTATTTGCAGTGTGCCCCATTCCTTGAATTCCTTATTCAAATAATTGTATAGTGCTATAAAATCACTGAAAAACATTGAATCGCATAGCCAAATTGTATCCATGAGTTCTGTGAATTCTTCCTGAGGCTTTTCTGTTAAGAAGCGAATTTCATCAAGAAGTTCAACAAACCTGTAGAATACTTGTCCACGACTCAGCCAGCAAACATTATTGTACATAAAAAGTCCACTATATTGTGATTTCAACTCATCTAACATCTTAGAGAACTGGAGATTATTCAGATCACGTGTACATATGAAGTTCACAATTTTAGTTACCATTGAGAGTACGTTTTCAAAGGACTTTAGACTTGCTCTCTCGCACACAATGCTTCCTGGTGCAAAATGCAATGAAACCGCACAATAGGATGCTGAAATTCTTCACCATAAAATTTTATAAACCCATTATTTTCACCCATTATATTTGGGGCCCCATCAGTAGTCGCAGACACTGTTTTATTTAAGTCAGTCCCCGTTTTTGCTACAAATTCTTGCTTCACTTCACACATTATGTCTTTCCGTGTGATCGTAGTTGGAAAATTCAGCAATGTAATTAATTTCTCCTCATTATATTTCCACAAGGAAATCTAACAAAAACAGCCAACCTTGCTTCAGAGTTGGAATTCTTCCGGAAGAAACTAGTTTCATCAAGACATATTGAAAACATATTGGCATTGTCCAAATCAGACTTAATTTGTGATTATTTCAACATAAACATTATCATTACTGTACTTCACATTATCTTTTGGTTCGATACATCGTTCATTCTGGTGTGCCCCTATGTCTAATAAAACTGCATTATAGAAGAACTTATTGTACAAAATTTGAACACTAAAATAATATGGCTACTCACAATGTTTCTCACCTATTGTACTTATATGAGTGCTTTCATAGCTATATGCTACACCTTAACCCTTCATCGTATGTAATAAAACTCCTATGCAAAAACTTCTTGTGTCATCAAATTTTATCAATAAAATGTTTATACGTAAATGTAACACCGGTTTCAATCCTGAGCTTGGACCAAGTCATATGCACGGGATGTCACAGACGATAAACATACATACCAATGAAAATTGAAAGTATAGAAATCCCAGACAGCAAAAGACTCAAATAACAACATGATTAAGACAATAAAAGAATATCGGTCAAAGAGGTAAAAGACAAGAACCAGGTCAATGCCACTGAACTAAACAACCATACCGGTTTCTGTATATTTCAATGCCATCATCTGTGGTATCTACTATTACTCGTCATGCTCGCCTGAATGCACATACAACTATGCAGTATACACACACACCGCCGGCCACACCCTTCAGTCATAACATACTGAGCATCATGGTATTATATGTCACTTGTGCCATCTAACGTTTGTGAATGGCGTTTTTGTTTTCTTACGCAATCAATTTTATCGTTTTCCTTTTTTCTTTTTTTATATGGAAATTGTTTCATTTTTTATGACTGCTATCAGGTATTTCCAAGCGTATGGTAACTCAATTGGTGCAGTACTATTACAGTTCTTCTCTCTCGTCTTTTCAATGATGATAGCCTTGGAAATAAGCTGTTGTTCATGTTTTTTATGAGACACTATTAGTTTGGTGTTAGATCAATCTGGTGTTAAATCGTTCTCAAGGCAATACTGCATTAACGATGTCTTTATCTCTTTCTTGTGCCAATTTGATAAATGTTTGTTTAGCCTACATTGCAATAGTCTCTTTTTGCTGCCTATATAACCTTTCATTTGATCTCCCTCCTTATTAACTGTGTAGGTATTGAGTACACTCCCGGTCTTACAAGGATAGACATCTTACTATTATTAGTCAACAATTTCTCATTGCAATGTACAGTTTCAGCAAGTTGAATGTTGTGATTAGCACATTCCTTTTTAATTAAATCACTCAGTGGCAGTAAGTATGGGAATTTAATGAAGCGCTTAGTTTCATTTTCAATAGCCTGTTGTTGCTTATTCTTTAGTTTGTTTTTTATATTTATATACATAGAGATAGACTGTATCAACCGTTTATTGTAACCAAATTCTTGGGCTACCGATTTCACCCATTTAATCTGCTCTTTTTCAGCCTTATTGGTAGAGGATAGATTAATAGCTCTTCTTATGTAGAACAAAAAAACAGCTGTTTTGTAATGCCACGGATGTGCCGAACCAGATGGGACGATTGCCGGAATATAAGTCTATTTTCTATATACAGATGTTAGATGGCGCTAGTGATGTATAATATCATGATGCTCAGTATGTTACAACTAAAGGGTGTGGCCGGTGCGTTGTGTGTTTATACTGCACAGTTGTATGTGCATTTAGGCGAGCATGACGAGTAATAGCTGATACCACAGATGATGGCATTAAAACATGCCGGAACGGTATGGTTGTCTAGTTCAGTGGCATTGACCTGGTTCTTGTCTTTTACCTCTTTGGCCAATATTCTTTTATTGTCTTAATCACGTTGTTATTTGAGCCTTTTGTTGTCCGGGATTTCTGTACGTTCGATATTCATTGGTATGTATGTTTGTCATTCGTTTGCTAGTATGTTTATCGTCCGTGTCATCTCGTGCGTATGACTTAGTCCAAGCTCAGGGTTGAAACTGGTGTTACATTTATGTATAAAAATTTTATTGATAATTTGACGACTCAAGAAGTTTTCACATAGGAGTTTTATTACATACGACGGTGGGTCAAGGTGTATCATATAGCTACAAAACCACTCATATGAGTATAATAGGTGAGAAACATTGTGAGTAGCCATATTATTTTATTATTTTAGTGTTCAAATGTTGTATAATAAGTTCTTTTATAATGCAGTTTTATTAGACATAGGGGCACACCAATATGAACGACGTATCGAACCAAAAGATAATGTGAAGTACAGTAATGATAACGTTTATGTTGAAATAATCATTATGTATTATGCTACGTAATAAATACGTCTAATATAGTGTACTTGATGCACATATATTGATGTTATAGAATACAGACTTAATTTGGTCTGAAACATTTTCATTCATTCTTGTTATTCTATCTTTAACAGTGTTCCTGCTGGCTGGCATTTTCTTAATTTTATTAAATTTCTTACTTGGAAAAATCTTCAAATAATGTGGCTAAGGAAAGCTACCTTCAAAAAATCGCCTTCACAAAGTGTTTTCCCATGATGTGCTATACAGCAATATAGATGAAAACTAGCAGCATTGATATTATTCCTTGGCCTGAAAGAAGATGCAAAACAACTTGATGATTTTGCATATTGTTTCACTTTTTGTGAAATGTACTCCCTTCTTTCTGCATTTGACATGGAACAAACATTTTTATGATTCCTCTCAAAATGACACTTTAAATGTGTGGAACACTGTTTCTGTACACATTCAACAGAAAGCTTTAATTTATTATTATTATTTTTTATTTTTTTATTTCAATCACTCTGAACTCCGATGTCCCTTTTTCTTGAAATACTCTGCCACTGTCTGTGATGTCTTTGTTAAATTTCTGTTTTTTTCTGCTCCAAAAACATGTTTTCATGGTCCAGCTCAGGATGGGAAATTAGAAAAATTGGCATGTGCAAAATAGCACCTGTGCCTAAAATTCTAGTAGCAAATCTTATTGTACCATGCACAGAATTTGTTTTTTGAGTGAAAAGCATATAACAGATAAGCTCACATGCATTTAAAAAGAAACTGTGGATTAAATACTTAAATATGTGGTATTTGGTGAATCGTCTTATACAGGGTGTCCGAGAATTATTAGATGCATTACAAAATTATGTAAAAAAAAAACTATGAGCATCGTCTGTTTTTCTATGTCATGTATTACTAACACGGTTTCTATATTTTTGTTTTGCTGAACTGTTATTCCCTGAATCTGATAGATGGCGCTAGGTGTGACCTGATGAGGATTGTATGAGAAATGCGCTATCAGTAGTCATGTCATTCGTACAGCAGAAGGAGTTGTGTTTGTTATGGCTTGCAGAATTAAAGTCTGTCATTTAAGTTAAAAGACGGTACCGTTTAGAGTATGGTTGTAATCCTCCATCAGCGAATTCAATTAAGCAGTGGATGAAATAGTTTAAAGAAACTCGCAATGTGGAACATCGTGGAGGAGCCGGTAGGCATAGTGTCAGCGGTGAGATGGTTGACCAAGTTAATGAAAGTTTCCGACGTAGCCCCAGGAAATCCGTTCGTAAAGCAAGCAGAGAACTGTGCATTCCGAAATCGACAGTTCATGATATCTTGCACAAGAAATTAAAGTTTCATGCTTATAAAATTCAAATAGTGCAAAAGATGCATGTAAATGATCACACTCTGCGATACGATTTTGCTGTGGATATGCTGAATCGAGTGGAAAACGACTAAAACTTTCTCAGTACTGTAATTTTTAGTGATGAATCCACATTTGATGTATCAGGTATTGTGAATCGTCACAACTGTAGGATATGGGGCAGTGAACCACCTTATGCTGCTATTGAACTGGAATGTGATTCTCCAAAAGTTAATGTGTGGTGTGCCCTATCAAAAAGAGAAGTGATTGGCCCTTTCTTCTGTTGCGAAAAACCCTAAACGGTGACATTTACTTAGATATGCTAGAGAATTTCACTATACCCCAGGTCAAAAGATATGACATCATTTTCCAACAAGACGGCGCTCCTCCACATTGGTCAACATGTGTACGTAAATGCCTAAATGAGCATTTCCCCAACAGACGGATTGGGCGTGGTGGTCCCATTCCGTGGCCTCACTCTCTAGATCTAACTCCATTGGATTATTTCATGTGGGGTTATGTGGAGGATCTTGTCTATCAGACTCCTTGTACTGATTTGCAGGAACTGAAGCAGCATATCACAGCTGCTATTAATTCCATAACTCCTCAGATGCTTGCCAATACATGGTATGAAATCGAGTATCGCTTGGAAGTTCAACGAGCAACCAAGGGATCTCATATCGAAATTTATTAACTTGTGTAGTTACACTGTAAGTTAGTAGTCAGTTTCTTTCTATCTGTTTAATATTTTGTTTTATATAATTTTGTAATGTATCAAATAATTCTCAGACACCCTGTATGTTTGAAATTTGACCTATGTGAATGGAAAATTTCATGCATGGGGTGAGGGAGATGTTTGTAGATTTTTAAACCGCATTTCATCAAAACTCACTGTAAACTGCAGTTTAAAACCTTTATTTTACCCGTAAAATGTTCTTTATTTCCCCCATCAGATGTACACTATCTACCAACAAGTAATTGGACACCTGTGATAGCAAAGGAAAACGAAGTTCATTCTCCTTCAATAGTTGGTGGAGTCTCCACGAGCAGCGATTACAGCTGCGATCCTCCGGGCCATACTCTCAACCAGGCGTTGTACGACGGTTAGCGGTATTTTCTTCCACTCGGCTTGGAGAAGACAGGTCAGTTCCTTCACCGATTTCAGACTGTGGGGGCACCCCTTTAGTCGACGCTCCAACTCGTCCCCGAGGTGCTCAATAGGGTTAAGGTCCGGGCTCTGCACAGGCCAGTCCATTCGATTAACCCCATTGTCACCATACCAAGCCATGGTGGACCTCACAACATGACATGTGGCATTGTCATCCTGAAAGTAACATGGGTTCACCCCGTAAAACTGCCACAACGTAGGAAGCGCATGGTCATCCAAAATGGTGCAGTAGGTCTTGGCATTGAGTCTACCAGGAATTGGGACCAAGGGTCCCATGCCATACCAGGAGAAACACCCCCATAGCATAATTCCACTGCCGCCGAACTTCACAGTTGGCACAATACATTCCGGCAGGAGGCGTTCTCCAGGCAGACGCCAAACCCAGACCCTGCCATCCGAACGGTAGAGGGTGAACCATGATTCATCGCTCCAGAGAACCTGTTTCCACTGTTCAACGGTCCACTGTCGACGTTCTTTGCACCACGTTAGCCAGCAGCGCTATTGGACTTGGTGATCAAAGGCTTGTGGGCGGCAGCACGTCCATGATAACCGAGCAGATGGGCTTCCTTACGGATGGTAATCATTGAAAGAACACTCTTGGATGCCTGTTGAAACTCCTCGCAGATGTGGCCCATCGATTTGGCGCGGTTCTCCCGAATTTCTCTGGCCAGCACCCGTCGGTCTCTAACTCCCAGTTTTTAAGGGTCTGCCGGGTCGGGGCACATTCCGACAGTCACCTCTCATCTTCTGCTTGTCAATCACATAGGCCACTGTCGATTTTGGGTACTTCAACTTGCTGGATATGTCACGTATGGAGCGGCCATTTCTGTGATACTCAACGATTACACCTTTCTCGAAATCAGAGAGCTCCAAACTGCGTGTCATCTTGCATGCGACTGGTTGCATTGTTGTTTCCCACATGATATTTAACAGCGGCGGCCGTGACGTGTATCAGGACCGCAGATATTGTTGATTGCAGGGGTCTCCAATTACTTGTTGGTAGATAGTGTATAATAAATACCATGGACACCTAAACTTAAGTGAAATTTGCAGTATTTTCATAATTTGGAAGTTGAGGTCTGCCATATTCAGCTTTTTATACTTAAAATAAACTACATGCATGGATTCGCATATTTCTCAGATTTGTCAGTTTAAAAAAGAATGAAGAGGAGTCAAAAATCTTCATTTACTGAATTTTCATCAGCTAAACTACACGAGTCATAGAAATTAACATACTTAGTCTGTACGCCAAAAATTACAACTAAGCTATAATTACCAAAAGTTATATAAGTTTTCCAGACACCTTTCTACGCATATATGTCGCAAAGCAAAGATTCATTAACCTTCCTATGGCTTTTGGGGTCCTTAAGATCCCAGCATAACTGTTGACTGTTGTATTTTTTTAACGCCGTTACATGACTTTTCACGCAGTTAATTTAGTTTTATAGTAGATTTCTCTTAACTTTACCAAGGAAAACATATCAAAATAATTTCTAATAAAAGCAAAACAAAAAATGAACTTAAATTTGTACTGTCACGAATTTGTGCCTGTGCTGAAATTACTTCTCGCTGAACAAAAAATTACTGTCACATTTTGCACCTTGCACCCGCTAATTTTCCACCCTGGTCCATCTACAAAAATACCAGCAAAGAAACAATTCCAATACACAAAAGGAATAAGCAGCAGCTACAAACAAATAAACCTTCACTGGCAAACTGAAGCTCTGGACTGGTGTTTTAAGTATTGCCAAGTTAAAAATCTTAAATATCTCCATTCATTGTTCAAGGTTACTTTCAGTTCTCTTGGGAACTTGCCATCTCATGCACGTCTTCCTGTCTGATTGGTTTTCTCTTCCTCCCACAAAGGTGGAGGTCGGGGGAGTCGAAGAGCAGGAAGCTTGAGCCGAAGCAAGTGTGGTCGTCTCATGGTGGAAGTCCGTAGGAGCGGAATGATAAAAAGAAAAATAATAATCATGTGCGCGTGATGTTTGTCTTTTGTGAATTAATGCATAAGGTGATGAAATAATGTAAAGTTGATTTACTACCCCTTTGGTTAGATTAATTTCCTTGTCAAAGCTTGGTTATTTGCAAGAATACACTACAGACATGCTGTTGAAAAAAATATTGCATTCAAAACCTAAATTTTTATTTAATGTTAATATTTTCATACCTGCGTGCCACCCAAATCGTGTTCATGTGCCATCCAGCGACACACATGTCATAGGTTCGCCAACCCGGATCTAGGCAGTGGCTATTCTGTTTGCCACTGTAATAATTCTACAGAATTTGTTTTTCAGGATCATATAGCCAAATATAAAATAGCATTAGGTGAATGAAAAATTGGCCAGAACCCAAGTCAAACATAATTATAACGTGTCAAGGCATTAAAAGAAGGATTTTTGGAAAGAGCTTTGGCTATTTTTACATAGTGCAGCAGTTAAGTGTGAAACTGATTATTTTTAAAAATCTGGCAAAACACACAAGTCGGAAAGGCACGTTTTTTTTTTTTTATGTCATTTATCAGCTATGCGGTGGCAACAACATTTGTGTTCTTGTGCAGATGATTATTTACGCTGTGTATGACTTTATTCAGTGGAAGAACATCGTCGTGGATCAGAGAGCAAATATCTGGTTCTGTTTGAAAATTGGTAAAATTGCACCTGAGACAGTTGAATTGTTGTGAGATGTGTATGGGGCTAATTGCTCATTTTGTGCCCAAATATTTTGATGGTTTGCAAGTTTCAAGGATGGGCAGGAAGATCTGGAAAATGACAAAAGGCTTGGGTGCCCAATTTCAGTACGCAGGGCTGAACTCATTGAGAAAGTTTGCGAAGGATAATAAGTGATTGTTGTGCACGACCTTAAGAATGCTGGGATGTGAGCCCGATTTGTCAAATTTTGGTGCAGGATCGGGGGGGGGGGGGGGTTGCTCATTTTGCTCTGAATGTTTTGTCAGACGACCAGAAACGTGCATGAGTAGAGTACACAAGACATCCTGGAAACTGCCAAAAAAAAAAAAAAAAAAAAAAAAGAAAAAAAAACATTTTATCCAAAGCATTGTGGCAGGTGAGAGGACATGGTGTTTCCATTATGATCTGGAAACAGTGTCAGAATGCTCAGTGGAAGTTGCCACAGTCACCCAAAAGAAAGAACACTGTACACAAGTCCATGATCAAGACAATGCTTGTGTGCTTTTACAACAGCAAGGAAATTCTGCATCATGAGTTCATTCGTGAAGGTACAACTGTCACTAACAATACTTACATTACAATCCATTTTGGAGTGATTGTAGAAGAGGATTTTTCGTGTTAGGCTTGATTACAAAAACGGGCAATGGTTCCTTCACAATAACAGATCTGCACACAGAGCAGTAAGTGTGGCGGGTTTGTGTCCTAACAAAGGAGTTTAAATGTTTCTATGAAAAATATGCATAATTTTAAATATGCTTAATAAAAAGTGTACTTTATTCAGCTGTTGAGCTGTATGTAGTATTTGGGAAGCATGGCTGTGCTGGTGAAGCACATTCTCATAATTACACTATGCTTGGAGCCTTGGTTTGAAAATCACCTCTTCAACGTTCAATGGCTAAATTTTTTGTGTCCATGTGGATCATTGCAGACCATGTAGCGGTTGCTCTTGCTTTTTTAAAGTTTTCGCCAAAGTGTTATAATAATCCATAAAAGTAATCGCCAATATTTTCACCAAAACTTTTTTTTACATATCCTAAACGATTTTTTTTTGTAATTTGTGAAGAATGGAATGTGATCAGCACTGCAACCCCTGTGTGTATATATATATCGGTGTTAGAATCAGAAATAAATCTTTTACTGGCCCAGTGGACAGCTAGAATTTGCAAGCCACTGGTCCACCAAAATGCCCACTATCCTGTAATAAATAAATAAATAAATAAAAAAAACTTAGACATCTACAATATATGCATAAAATAATGTATCACTTCAGTGGAATTATCTCCAATATTTGTTTTAAAAACATCTACTTTGAAAGTGCAACTCGCAAGGCAGAGAATGTTTCAAAAATAACATTCCGATGGTTTGGTGATATAGCAGAGTAAGAGCGCATTCCCAATCTGTTTTTAAGTAAGGGAACGAGGAGACTCCAAGGGTACAAAATTGACATATATTAGCACCCATTTTTGCAGTATGTTTTATTTTTTATTTTTTAGGGTTAGTTTCCTTTTTCTTATTTTAATTTTGCTGCTCATTCCTCCTACTTTCCCATGAAGTTATTTCTAGTTCTCCACTGAGCACTGTTTCATGTGAATTGTTATTTTGCAAAAATTACCCTTGTGCATCCAATTGACCTCCTCCACTATGTGTTTTCTTGGAGAAGAAACAAAAACTAGCTTGTGCCTGGTGTCAGTATCTGCTGCATTCACTTCTTCTTCTTCTTGGTTACTCAGTCCAAGGACTGGTTGTTCAGTAGATGTACTCTGTCTCTCCATTCCTCTCTCTTCTCCACCGTTCTCTTCAAGTCATAGTATGTCCTAGTATTGGTGTCTTGGAGTAACATGAGTGTCTTGTTTCATGAGTGTCTTGTGTCATGAGTAACATTTGTGTCATGTGTCCTTGAGTTTGCATTCACTAGGGTGGGCAGATCCAAAGAAGAGCAAGATATTTATTTTGCTTACTTCTGCTCATTACAAATGGTGGGGACAGAAGTAAGAAAAAACATTTGTTGTCATTATAAGATGAGGACTGGGAAACTGCCTTTCTGTATTTATTGTTTCTTCCACTCTACAAATAATCAGGAATAAAATAAATAGCTTTTATCCAATAGCATTTCATGAACCTATCACTACTTTGGCAGCCTAAAAGGAAAACCGTATAACAAGGTAAAAGAAATAGAAATTCATTGTGGAATAACTTTTTTTTTACGGGTCTTTTAGAGGTTATTTTTAATGAAAGTTGGTTGTCAAATTTTCGAACTAAAGCCTAGTTCGTCATCAGGACTATGTCACTGGAGTAGTTGCTGCCACTCAATTGGAAGAGACCATCCGCAATTATCGTTAATTGTGGTACTTCTTCTTCTTGCTATTTCGATCCCTTCTTCTAGTTTTCTCTTTACTAAGTTTGACTGGTGGGCGATTATTTTCACTGAGTCCCAATTTATGGAGTGTCCACTTGCTTGTACATGTCTGTCTAGCCCTGTTTTGTTCCCAATGTTCCTAATAGCTGCTTGGTGTTCTTTCATTCGGACCTTAATACTTCTCCCTGTTTCTCCTATATAGCTGAGTCCGCAGTTACAGTCGATGCAGTAAATTACTCCTTCTTGCAATTGGATGTCCAATTCTTTCTGCTTTAAAGCTGGCAGGAATTTCTTTATTTTGTTATTAAGATCTGGAGCTAGCCTGATATTATATTTTGCTCCGATCCTTTTCAGTTTCTCGAAAAGTCCCTTGTGGTACGTAATTTTGCTGGTGAATTTGAAGTTGGTTTTTTCCTGCTTCTTTTTTGGCACTTGTTTAAATATTTTCTCAACATATGGGGAGGGGTAATTGTTTTCTGCCAACATTTCCTTTAATTCTTCTTTGTGAAGATCTTTTTGAGAAGCTGAAGAGACCAGGATTTCAATTTTTTCCAAAAATTGTCTCGCTGTATTTGATTTAATATAATCAGGGTGGAATGAGCAGAAGTTCATTTTTTAACATGTGACAAATTAGAGAGAAAAAAAAAGAAAATTTACTGGACATTCGAGCCAGTAAAATTAATAGTTCAGTGGTCCGATGGAAGTTTTAATTTCCAATGGCCAGCGGACCACTGGGTAATTCGAATGCTGTATATATACCGGGTGTTTCACAGGCAACTGACAACTTTTTCTTGAATATTGCTTGAAGCTTTTGCTAGATGGCACCAGAGGTCTCAGGATATCATCGTCAGATGAAAGGAATTAGTGTAGAACTGGTTTGATTGTGGACGCTATAGTAGTTTGAAAATGGAGCGATGTACGACTGCACAGAGAATTTTTATAGTCAAAAATTGGTATATGTGCAGCGAAAACCAGGTGAATGTATTAAGAAAGTGGAATAGTGGGTTAAGAATCGTCGCAAGCCGTCTCTTGCCATAGTGAATGCCTTGATAAAATAAATTC
Organism: Macrothele yani; assembly: GCA_039090855.1. Classification (NCBI taxonomy): domain Eukaryota; kingdom Metazoa; phylum Arthropoda; class Arachnida; order Araneae; family Macrothelidae; genus Macrothele; species Macrothele yani. The sequence continues at coordinate 138,246,296 of CM077024.1, read as the reverse complement.
GAATGCACTGGGAGTGTTGTGGATGACAATGGCAGCAATGTCCACGAAACAGAACACGGTGTGGATGCAAGAGGACATTGAAGTTGCCCACAATATTCGGTAGCAAAAGCCTGAAACTTCAATGAGGAAACTTGCTTAGGAACTGCAGATTAATTCAGCTTCGGTTTGGTGCATTGCAAAATCTGATTTACAAATGTTTCCCTACAACATTCGGGGGGTGCAGCAGCCTTTGAACGAAGCTGCCGTGTTGCAGCGAGAGGAGTTTGTCAACTCAATCTTTCAACGACCGATGCAGAGAACTTAGATGCGAAAACCATTGTGTTCAGCAATGAGGCATATTTCTGGTTAGATGATTACGTGAACCGTCAAAATTATCGCATGTGGGGAAGCGAGAAGCTCGAGTTCACAGTTGTGAAGCCGCTCCATCCACAGAGGCTAACAGTTTGGTGTGCCAAGTGCGCTGACTGTGTTATTGGTCCATTTTTCATTGATTCATCTTTGAAAGTTGCTGTCTATCGTGGCCTTCTGCAGAACCGGGGTTTCCCTGCTGCATACCAAAAAAATTAGATCCAAAACCACACTTTTCAACAGGATGGAGTGCCGCCGCATACAACTGGTGGCATCCTTGATTTGATCCAGCAGCACTGTGGGACACGAGTCATCACTAGAGGTTTCCCACAGTGGTTTTTTGCTTGTCTCTCTACCTCCTTATACCTCTGATTTATTGCCATTGGATTTCTTTTTGTGAGGCTACTGAACGATAGTGTATCGTGACAAGCCAACAGCACTGCTACACCTTAGACATGCCATCAAACGTGAAATTCAGGCAATTCCGGATCGCGTTTCATTTAGCTCTCAATATGTATATATATATGTATTAAAAAAACCTTCAATAAACCAATACACAAAACACAAGGGGAAATAGCAAAAACTCTTAAATAAATAAATAAATTATACTTGAACTGCAAACCCTCAAACAGAAAAAAGAAAGAAAGAATTTGCTGGTATACCCAAGTTACACAGAGTTTGCAGCTCACTAGGAATATAGGCTTATTTAGAATATCAAAACTTTCTGTATGTGAAAAAGGCTATGATGAACAAGTAATATAATATATATATGATACTATTAAAAAAAATTACATATGCAAAGCTAGAAAATGAATGAAAAGTATAAACACCAAAGACGAAAAACGATGAAATAGTCAACGCGATACAGTGAACTTTAAAATGTGAGTGTTATAAAATCTGAACACAGGAAATGAGAAAATAGCCAATACATGAAACTAAACATAAAATGCAAGTACAAATCCAAGAACAAAATCTCTCATCTTTGGTGCTTATACTTTTCATTCATTTTCCAGCTTTGCATATGTAAATTTTTTTAATAGTATCATATATATATATATATATATATTATATTATTCATACTTCACTTGTACATTGTAGCATTTTCACATACAGATAGTTTTGACTCTCTCTCTCTCTCTCTCTCTCTCTCTCAAAAAATACATACTTACTTAATTAAAATAGATTTTGTTGTTCTTTCTCATCTTCCAATGTTTTTAGAACATACATAAACGTTATTTATGCAAAATTTCAGCACAGTCAAATAATATTTAGGGGTATTGCAACACCATCGAATGTCTATTGCAAATTAGCAGAATGGACAGACGAAGGATAATGTTTAATGCCATTACCCTAAATAACAATATTGTCAAAAGGGTATAATGTCAAATGTTTAACATCTCTACAAGTTAAACAGTGTCTAGTCACTTGAAGAAATAAGATCTTCCCAATTGCCCTGACTTTCCCAGTACCTGCATATCGTGAGTGGAATCACGGGAGGTGGCGCTCGCCATGCACTATCAATACTCTATTGTTTTTGCTGTGTGAGTTTTTCCGGCTAGCCTTATATGTTATTGCAGTTATTTTGTTGTTTTGAGACTGTTTAAAGATGACAGCTCCCACTCCCTGTGTACCAGCAAGACACAATACAATAATTTACCTGTTAGGAACATCAGAAGAGAGTGAAATTAAACGGAGTAAACTGCCAAATCTAATCGGTAAGTTCTAAGTACATTTTTTTAACCACCATTAAACACTGAACGAGACTATTCGTGAGAGTTCATGAGCTGTGATTTACTGATTTTGAGAGTCAGTTTCTCTTTTAAAAAATGCTTGCTCCATTGATTTGTATGGGAAGATTATTGGAAATGGAAAAATATATACAGAGTAATTCAAAATGATTCATCCAGTTTCAAATGACTATATGTTTCTAAATATACAGTGATTAAATGTACATAGGATAAAGAAAGAACTGTCCAAATTTTGTTTTCATACCTTATAAATATTCTATGTGACTTCTGTTGGTCACACGAACTACGTCGAGGCAATAATCAAATTCCTGCCATACGAGATCGAGCATGCCTGTTGTCAATGGCTGCAGAGCACTACGAATGCGAACTTTGAGTTCATCTAGCGTTGTGGGCAATGGTGGCACATATACATTATCCTTAGCATACCCCCATAAGAGAAAGTCGCAAGGGATCAGGTCCAGAGACCTGGCAGGCCACTTGTAGAGCGCCTTGTCGTCATGTCCACAGTGACCAATGCAGCGGTTAGGACAAGACACAATGACAGTCTTTCGCCCAGTTGCAGATACACGGGTTACATTGCATCACCTAGTGATTACATTCATAAACTCTATGCGTTTCTTTTCATTTTAATGTGTGGTACTCTATTATTACCTTGATTTTTACAGAGCTATGATCTTAATGACATTGGATGAATCATTTTGAATTACCCTGTATTTTGCATTGGGAAAATTTAAAAAAAAAAAAAAAATATTGAAGTACTCTCTGGAACTACTTGAATGAAATGCATGCAGCCTTGAAAAGTTGGAAGGTGAAAACCAAATAAGTGACTAGAAATGCATTATAATAAGAGCCTGGTGTTTAATGGCTTCATGCCAAAATGCTCAAAATCAAGCCTGAAACTTAAATTATTTCATTTATGAACCCCTCCCCCACCCCATAAATTCTATACACAGGTACCCGTAATGGTCTACATGTTTTTGCTAGAATTAGTGTAAAAACTCTGGTCTTAGCAAAAGCCCCAAAATGGAAGGATTTTGAATTTAAGGAAGCCAATTTAGTATAGCAAGAACAAATGCCAGAATTCTATTGAAGTTGGGAATGAATACAGGAAATGTGGCAAATGTAATTACATAATCTGAATTCCTCATCAAAAGTATTCAATTTTATTAAAATTAGAAATATGAAAACTTATTCACTTTTACTCTTGGCTTCAACACATACTAGCCACTGAATTAAAAACTTTTACTCAATACTGGGTTGGACCTCATTTAGTCCGAATTACAGCACGTGTGTGGTTTTGCCAAAGACCTTGGAGGAGAATAGACTGGCAAATACTTAGCTACTTATGTCAGTGTTTGAAAACCGGATGTTCCGCCATTAGTGATGACTGAAAGCTGTTCATGAGTATACGCCGGTTGCGTGCATGTTGCAAAACATGCTTTAAATAGTTATTATAAATAGTAAATATGGTCAGGTACTGTGTTATGTATGGATGTAACACTAAGGCGAATGCGGCAGACATAAAGGACTGATTAATTTTCATGTGTAAGTTAAATTTTTTGCTCATTGTTGTTCATAATGTCTTTGGCTGTAATTGCACAGATGATGGATGCTTTTTACCAGTATGAAGAAATATATGTTTTAAGTATGAAGAAATATATGGACATCACATCATGTTCAAAATATAATAATTATTTATAGAACAATGTTTTTTGGTTTGAATATAGGACTGTTAGCAATTTTTGAACACCCTCTTCATTTCAATTTTTTTGTATTCCATGTTCAAACAATCAAACCTTGAAACACATGTTCGACATCCAAATAGTCACATTTGGGGCCTAAGGATTGTTTGCAATTGAGGTTTTCGAATATGGGATACTGAAAATATCAAAAACTGTGTGTTTCGAGACATCAGAATTTCTAAATTGTGCCTGGGAGCACTAGAAATGCAAATGCAGTTCCTGGACAATCACCCCTGTGAAAAGTGACATGCTGTTCCTCCCCTGTGGAAAGATGAAATATATTTATCGCCTTACAATTTTTTTAATTTGCTGAAAAACACCAACTGGAAACTATTTTCTCCTATGAATTTAAATTTTTAATCACATTTTTTGAATAAGATTGCCCAAAACATGATGAAAAGCCTCCAAAGCTCTCTGCATAAACATCTTTTGTACGCTCCAGCTCTTTTGGAAAGATTATATAAATTATTACCCTACTTTTTTTCTTTAATTTGGTGAAACACCAGTTGGAAACTAATATGAATTATGGATTCAAAAATTTTAATCATATTTTGAATTAAACTTCCAGAAACGTGGCAAGAAACATGCCGAAAGTTTATCCGCTTCTCTGGGCAGTGTATCAACAACGTTCATTGAACATTTCTAAGTCCGTCTCCCCTCGGAAACTAGAAATACACAGCATTTGTGACCCCTGAAAGCTAATTCTTATGTGACTTGCAAGATTCTTCGGTTTAATAACCCACTATGTCAGGTTTGTAACCCCATGTAACATGGTTATCAAGTAACACTGAGCCACTGCACAATATCAAGGTGTCTGTGTGTTAACAGAACAATTTCAAATGGAAGGTGTGCTCATGTCAAAGTGTCAGGTGGTCATGTAATTCTCATTTTATTCAATCACAGCTGGGTGAAGTGAATTTTGTAACGACCAGAACAATTTTTTTTTTTTGGTTGGAGGTTTAACGACACTGTGAGCAACTCAATGGGCTATATATAAGCAGTCACCTGTCCCTAATTTAGGGCCACTGGTTTCAGGGAAGGGAGAGAGCCAGTGCCGTAAGACAAACGCAACATCCATGCCTCACCAGGATCCCTTTCGGACGAATGCTCAGAGGCCATCGCTTAGACCACTGCGCCACCGGGTGCGGCCCAGAACAATATCAAATGGAAGACGTGTTCATGTCAAAATGTCGCACAATTCTAATTTTATTCGATCACAACTGGGTGAAGTGAATTTTCTGTATTTTAACCCATTCAGTTTGCTGTGGTTGTGATAAACACAGCTATTCTGTTTTTGCTTACAGCATACAAATCGTTTAATACAAGGTGCCAATAGGTAACAGCTTGGCAAAGTGAATTTTGTCAAAGTTGCTACACAATCGTTGCATACAAGGTGTACGATTGAAAATAACTCAGCACATTCTCAGATTGGCTATCGAGAGAAACATCCTACAATCTCATCAGTAAAAGTTACTCATGAGGATCGGCGTATTCCGTGCTGAATTGGTCAAAACATCACTTGATTACAGAAAAGTTTGTTGACATTCAGTTCATATTAAAGCTAGCATTTGACTAAGTCATAATTGCAGGAAGAAAAACAAAGCTTGTTTACCACTATTTCAGTGCGTATCCTGTACTATGTTCTCCTTTTTGAGCTTTTACAAGATATTTGAAAAAAATGTTTACATAGTCATCTTTTCTTAGCAAAACAAAAAAAAGTTCATGCAGGTCTGTAGTCAAAGAAAAAAATAAGGAAAGAAAAGGATTTTTGTATGCATGTACAGGGCTTGAAATGTACCATGCCTGCGATGCCCGGGGCATGTAAATTATTGGCCTGGGCAATTAAAAATGAAATCTAGTTGCATGATTTAAAGGGGGGAAAAAGTTTGGAATGAATAATTTTCTACTCTAGAGAAGAAGAAGAAAAAAAAAATAAGGTCATTGCATGTTTTTCATTTTACTGCTAATCACCAGAAGTTGTATTATTGTAACAGAATGAGTGCCTAGGCCAGGAGAATAGCGCTTCTTCAATTATATTATGCTTTACGTCCAGAAATTGGGACCATATGTAATTTTGCTCCAGATGTTGTTTACAGTTAACGACGACAGTGTTTGAATTACCCAGTGGTATGCTGGCCACTGGCCAGTAAAACTTCTGCCGGACCACTGAATCATTGGTTTTACTGGCCCGGATGGCCAGTAAGTTTTTTTTTTCTCAGTTGTTACAAGTTGAAAAATGAATTTCTATTTCTTTTACCTTACTGTACGGTTTTCTTTTTAGGCTGCAAAATAATGATAGGTTCATGAAATGCTATTCTTTTTAAGGGATAAGTGTGGAAGAAACAACAAATATAGACGCTTTTTTACCTCCGTCCCACCATTTATAATGAGCAGAAGTAAGCACAATAAATATCTTGCTCTTCCGTAGATTCACCCACCCTAGTGAATACAGCAGTTACTGACTGACACCAGACTTTGTTTCTGTCCCAATAAAACACACTAACGGAAGACGTCAATTGGATGCGTGAAGGTAATTCTTGTAAGAGCAATTCACATGAAACAGTGTTCAATGAGGGACTGAAACTAACTTTATGGGAAAGTAGAAAAGATGAGCAGTAAGACTAACATAAAAAAACGAAGCTAAACCCTGAACAATAAAACATATAAAACAAGTTAGTAAAATTGTGCAATGCATTGATTATGATACGCTTTCCAACATACCAGAACTTATTACTCAAGTTATGTGGATAATGGCTGTGGAATAAATCTCTCCCCTGTGTCCTGACCTTTGACCCCATTTCGATGATATTCAACAGAACCGGTTCACTATACCTCCGGAACAACATGATAAAGTTTTGTCGCAATCCAAGCATTTTAGGTAAGTTATGATGCACAAGGGCAATGGAATGGATCCCACTCCAGTGTCCTGATCTTTGACCCCATTTTGCCCATTTTCAATAGGGTTCGTCCCCAGTGGCTCCCTACCACATACTAAAATTTCATCGAAATCGAACCATATTTACGCATGTTATGACGCATAAAGGCAATGGAATGGATCCCGCTCTTATGCCCTGCCTGACCTTTGGCCCCATTTCGTCCATTTTCAATAGGGTCCGTGCCCAGGTGGTTCCCTACCACATACTAAAATTTCATCGAAATCGAACCATATTTACGCATGTTATGACGCATAAAGGCAATGGAATAGATCCCGCTTTTATGTCCTGACCTTTGACCCTATTTCACCCGTTTTCAATAGGGTTTGTCCCCAGGTGGTTCCCTACCACATACTAGAATTTCATCGAAATCGAACCATTTTTACGCAAGTTATGACGCATAAACGCAATGGAATGGATCTAGCTCCTATGTCCTAACTTTTGACCCTGTTTCGCCCATTTTCAATAGGGTTCGTCCCCAGGTGGTCCCCTACCACATACTAAAATTTCGTCGAAATCGAACCATTTTCACATGAGTTATCGTGCGGACGGACGGACAAAGCTGGAGCATATACGCTTCTTCAACCTACGGTTGGAAAGCGTAAAAAGGCTTAATGTATGTGAATTTTTTTTTTACCCTTGAAATCTCCTCATTCTCTTCTTACCCTAAAACAGATTGGGAATGCACTGTTACTCAGTTATATCACCGATCTGTCGGAACCTTATTCTGGAAACATTCTTTGTTCTGTGAGTTGCGCTTTCAAATGAGATGTTTTAAAAACAAATACTGGATACAATTCCATTGAAATGATAGATATTTACAATATATGTTGAGAGTAAAGTAAGTTTTTTTGCTTTTCATTTTGTTTTTTACTACCAGTGGGCATTTCGGTGGACCAGTGGTTTGCAAATTCTAGTGGTCCGCTGGGCCAGTAAAAGATTTATCTCTAATTCTAACACTGGACGGAATGCATGCCTCAGATTAAACTAGCCTCCAATGTTTAGTGACAAAATGCGTAAACTGCCATGAAACAGGAGGGCACAGACTGATGGACAAAAAAAGCCATGCTTTATGAGGAGGGAGCACTTTTGGGAGGGAGTGACAATGGAATATTTATTGCACAGCCCCGGGTGGGGTTGGGTCTCTCATACAACTTGCACGAGTGAGGAAGGGAAAAGTGGAAGCTTCCCCTCCCACACACACACACACACATGAGCTAAGAGTGGTACTACTGAAACAAAGGCTAAGTTTCGTTTAAGAACGAGCTGCAGACTTAGCCTAGAAAAGAGCGAAAATTGCTGACACCGATAACTTTAGTTTGTCTGAGAGAACAGTATTTTGTGTTAGCTGCAGATATAAGTTGTATTTAATAATGGATATTATGGTTTTTTTAGGAAAAAAATCCAGCAATGAGAGTATATCTCATAGTAAACAATTATGTGAAATTCCCGATCTGTCAGCGCTTGTTACAAACTTTGTCTTCTGCATTGTTGTTGAGTGACGTAATTTCAGAATCTGAATCTGCGTCGTTGGCAAAATTGAAACTTACGCAAGCGGACTATGAATAAAGTGTACGAAAAAACATCCGCCATTGCACAGTTCAGGAATCTTGGATAAAAACATTTAATTGGCTAAAGTCAAATGATGACAAGACTTATGTGGTGCACTGCTTGCCAAAAACATCCTAAAATTGCCAATACCACCAGCATTTTTTTCAAGGAATGTGGGGGTCAGATGATAATATAGTTTAATAACTATAAGTGCACACAACAGTAGTCGAAAACACAAGGGTTGCCTTTGTTTCTAAACAACAATTCTTGGGATATTTTATGATGCAAAATCACTTCTGTTTGCACAAGAGAAAAAGGTAAATAATTTTTACATTCAAAATTGTTGTTGAAAACTACTTAAACTGCTGTACAGTTACATGATTATTTAAATTTTTTGCAAAACACAGAACTTATATTAAAAATTCTTGAACATGGCATCATCACTTAATTTTTCGAATGCCATCAATTACCTTTCTTAAAACTTGATATATATGCTTTTGACTTTGTGCACTTTGAATGCAGACATTTTAAAATGGTGATGCAAAAGATGTATAAAAAGTTTATCATAATTTTCAACTTTAAAAAAATGAGGCTTCTGTTTTGTTATCTTAAAAGATCAATTTTTCTGGGCATGTAGATTTTACTTCTGGGCAAGTAAATATTTTATGCACATGACCAGCTGGGCATGTAACTTTTCTGATATTTTTCAAGCCCTGATGTATCAGTTAGAGGGAGTGATGTATTAATTGTTCATTTGCTTCATTAGAACATAGTGTTTACTGAGGCATAGAAGTGCTTGGTTAGAAAATTAGATGAGATAAAAGTGCTGTGTTATTCTTTCAAATTATATGTAGGAGTAGCTTTCAAAATTAGTTTGAGTGTGAATACGGCACTCCAATAATAATAAAGAGCTGTGCACGTCTGAGGAAAAGTCACAATAGCTTTGTAAACCTGATATCTGTAGACCCCCCTTTTTACGCTTTCCAACAGTAGGTTGAAGAAGCGTATATGCTCCAGCTTTGTTCATATCTGTCTGTCAGTCTGTCCTCATAATAACTCACGTAAAAATGGTTCGATTTTGATGAAATTTTAGCATGTGGTAGGGGACCCCTGGGGATGAACCCTATTGAAAATGGACGAAATGGGGTCAAAGGTCATGACATACGAGCGGGATCCATTCCACTGCTCTTATGCGTCATAACTTCTGTAAATATGGTTCGATTTCAATGAAATTTTAGTATGTGGTAGGGGACCACCTGGGGACGAACCCTGTTGAAAATGGGTGAAGTGGGGCCAAAAGTCAGGACATAGGGGCAGCATGCATTCCATTGCCCTTATGTGTCATAACTTGCATAAATATGGTTCGATTTCGATGAAATTTTAATATGTCGTAGAGGGACACCTGCGGACAAACCCTGTTGAAAATGGGTGAAGTGAAGTCAAAGGTCAGGGCATAGTAGCGTGATGCATTACATAACATCTTATTAAAGGAAGAATTCTTGTATATATGCAAATTTTATTTTGAAAATGGCTCTAAGGATTTTGATGAAAGTGGTTAATCTACCCTTTTCTGGTACTAGAAATTGATTTAGCTTGATCTAGACTTTGGAAAAATCTGTTTAGTGGGTTAAATAACCACCCTGAGTTAACACGTTTTTAGTGTCATGGCGTCGTCCTATTAATGTTTCCCATTCTTAGAAATCTTATGACATCACACCCTCGCGATCAACTTGCGATTGAGATGTTGGAGTGCGCGGTCACGCCATCTGTCTTATTATATCATGCGTTGTTTGTGGATCCTATTAAAGTTTTATGACTTCACACTCTCGCGACCATCTGCCTCATTACGTCACGCGCTGTGTGTGTATTACACATTACTTTTATACCATCGAAATGGGGTCAAAGGTCGGGCCAGAGGAGCGAGATTTATTCTACAGATATTATCCTCACAACTTGAGTAATGATTTCTGGTATGTTGAAAAGCGTATCATATCAATGCATTGCATGATTTTACTAACTTGTTTATTTTATGTGATATTCATTTTTCATGAGCTCATGGGGTAAAATATTTTTCAATAAAACAATTTGAGGAACAAAATCGGGTGATTTAGGGTAATATGAAGGAACGATAATGCAGTATAATAAAATTCGCATTGCTGCAACTTCACATATCAGGTGTTTCGTTGTATGTAGCAGCGTATTTTCTATTTCAAAGCTGATTTTCATTGAAATTGAGAACTTGCTATTGGGTTGTCAGAAAAGTCACTACGCATTTTGGCACCCAATGGCGGTGGGCGTTTTGGAAGTACTAGAGGTATGCGCAGCTCCGTTATCGCTATGGCACTCGACAGGTGCCAGTTCTAGCTGCAGTCTAAAAGGAATAGTGAGCAATTTGGTTGATTTGCGAAGATTTGACATCAAGTTGAAGATGGAAGACCAAACTGTGCATTTTCGCCATATTTTACTGTTTTACTTCCGTAAAAGGAAGAATGCGTGTCAAGCTTGTGAAAAGTTGCGTAAAGTGTACGGTGATAATGCTCTACAAGAACGTGAGTGCCAGCGGTGGTTCACAAAATTCCGTGCTGGTGATTGTGACCTCAACGATGGTCCTCGGTCCGGGAGGCCAACCGAGGTTGATGGCTACCAAATCAAGGCGTTGATCGAGTCAAACCCACATTACACGGCATGAGAGATTGCAGACACATTGCACATCCATCATTCAAACGTTTATGACCACCTGAAGAAGCTGGGATACGTAAGCAAGCTCGATGTGTGGGTTCCTCATGAACTCGAAGAAGCTCAATTGATGGTGCGTATAAACATCTGCGATATGCTCATTAAATGTGAGGAAAACTATCTTTTTTTGAAGCGACTGATAACTGGTGACAAAAAGTGGATTGTGTACAGCAATGTGCTGCATAAACGGTCTTGGTCCTGACGTGCTGCTTTACCTCAAACTACATCCAAAGCAGACATTCACCAGCATAAGGTTCTGGTCTCAGTGTGGTGGGAATTTAAAGGTGTCTTGTTTTTCGAGCTCCTACCACGGAACCAAACAATCAATTCGAATGTGTATTGTTGGCAATTGGACAGTTTGAACAAATCCATCATCCAGAAACGTCCAGAGCTCGTTCATCGTTAAGGCGTGTTCCATCACGACAACGCGACACCACACACAAGTTTGATCACACGCCAAAAATTATTGGAGCTTGGGTGGGATGTGTTGCCATACCCAGCATACTCGCCAGACTTTGCGCCGTCGGACTTCCACTTGTTTCGCTCTCTTCAACAGTCCTTGCGTGGTATAACGTTCAATTCAGATCAGGCTGTAAATTGGTTCGCCACGAAAGACAGGTCCTTCTATGAACGAGGCATTCTGCAGTTCACTGAAAGATGGCAAAAGTTATCGAACAAAACGGGTATTATATCACTGATTGATCTTTGTTCTTTCTATCAATAAATGACCTTTGCAAAACATGGCTAAAATATGTCATGACTTTTCCAACAACCCAATAATTAAATTTTGATCTAGAAATTTGTTGGTTCTCATTCACACCCGAATATTTCTTCTGCGCTATTTATACAATACATATTGCGTTGAATCAAACACTGTATGTACTTTTCCAATAGCTATGTATTTCTTACCAAGTCCTCGCGGTAACATATGGCGCTGCTATCTCAATTGCGGCTTGTTGCCTCCGAAGGACTAGCATTAAATTTGCCAGTCTATTCTCTCCAAGGTCTTTGGAAAATACCACAAACTTGAAATTATATGGTCTGCAATCATATACTTCTCATTTAATATTAGTCTACGACTTTCATATACCACAATTCAGTGGCTTTTAATTAAAAAATGCATAATCATTACCCCTCTTTTAAGTGAATTATTATTTACAAATTTTTACAGACTCTTCAACTCTGTGTAACTAACAAAGTTCTTAAGAAAGCAAGTAGGGATCTTTAAATCTCTCTGTAGACACACAGAAGAGTATTTTGTGAAAGTTTCAGATTTTTTTACCTTCCCCCTTTCAGATATGGAACTTCAAATGTTGCTTGAAGAGACTGTATAAGCCATTAGTTATTTTTCACCTTAAAGTACTCCTTGTAGAATAAAAATAAGCAAAAGACCATTTTTTTCTGTTTTGATTTTTTGATCCCTTATAAAAACTTTAATGGATCAAAAAAAAAAAAAAAAAAAAAACAATTTCGATCTTGAATTTAAGTTGAAGATTTCTCCACTATATTACTTTTTACTAAAAATACATGTACAATACCTCTGCAGATGGATCTGTTCTCTTTAAAATGAGACCAGTTGGAGCTCTCTGCTATTTATGGTTTTTGTCTAGTTAAAAAAAAAAAGAAAGGTGATGTGTAAAATAGGTTCACATTTAGAGGTCGCGCAACTGCATTGAAATTTTGTAATATATACGAAAATGTGCAACAATGCGTAATGAATTATAAAGTTACTTTACACCTTTTTTTATCTATAAAAACACAAAATATATATTACAGACAAAAATATCAAAGACAAATCAAGTACATAAAATATGTAATACCTCATTCATCAGTTCTGAAATTATTTCTTAAGGGTACTTTTCTTACAATCTTGGTACTTTCTTCAATACTCCTGAACCACTAGGACACTGTTTCTGCTCTTTGTTCTTTATGACAGCCTTAGCAAATGCCTCGATAAGGGCCACACCATGATGCGCATTGTAGTTCACAACTCTGTTTCTTTGGTATTTCGAAGCTGTGCTATCTTGAAGTTCCTACTGCTCAGGATCCATTTGCAGAAACTCCCTGTCGATGCATAATTGGCTATAAAAGCATGTCTGTGTTTTTTGTCACAAAGTCTGATAATGTCTTAGTCATCAATTCGTCAATTTCCACCTTTTGTAGTCTTGCCCGCTTCATTGGTTCATCCTCACCATCTGGCTTTACCATATTTCGCTTTTCCTCCTTCGAAACATCCGAATCAAAGAAAGCCAAAACTACGAGATGCTCGCTGAGTGACAGTTTGTCGACGGCCACAGTTCATATATCTAGGTTTTCTTCTTTGTGTGCTACAAAGACGCTGAAGAAGTTTCAGGTCATTTATTGGTGCTTGCAAAGAAAGGGGTGCTGTGAACCAAGCTATCAGATATTCTTTCACAAAAAAAATACAGAGATGTCACAAAGACCTTTACTTTCTCGTACTGTAAGTTTGAACTGGTTGCAAAACATTCATAGTTTGAAGCTGTAAAGAACCTTCGACATTCATCTTGCACGAATTGATCGATAGCTCCTGGAGCATGAAAGCGTACACCACAACTCCACAAGGTGTTCCTCCAAGAAAAATGACAGCAAGCTCTGGCGTCTCTCTGTAATCCTCTCGTGGCTTTGCACAAATTCCATTACTGATTGCATGTCACTCTAAATGGCTGCCAGCATCCCTTACTCAGGGTTCAAAATTAGAGTGGTCAATCTTTGACCATGACTGTTGAAATCGTTTAAAATGCAGTGTACTAGGTCAACTTAGTATACTGCTTTTTCACTATCACTATTTTCATCAGTTCATTGCTGGTTACATTATCTGCGAAATTATTTCCAACATGACAATCGACTCGTATTAGTACTGGTGGACGTCCCCTGCTCTTCTCGTTCGATTCTGAGCATCTCTGCCTTCCTTTTTTCAGCCCAGACTTCTTTTTAGCACGAGTTATGTCGAGTTTCATCATACAACCCCGACGACCTTTTTCTTATGGTCCAAGATGGAATTATCTGTCCTCATTGATTGTAATCATGCTCATGGCATCAGCATGTGCAATATCGAACAAATCATCCAATTTATCAACGAATGCTGTGTCATTAGAATGCCGAGTTTCACTCATTCTTTTGCTACTTTTCTTTAGTCGGCTCCACTTATCAAAAAAGTTTTTCCAGCTTGGCAATTGAATGTTGTTCATCAATAGTGGGAATGCGGGCCTTTAACCAAAATAATGCAACTTCTCTTTTACTATCTTTGCCATAATTGAGTGGCCCAGTGGAAAAGAGGCAAATGCCACATATGAGTCAAATTTGAGTTAAGGTATGTATCTGTTAGCTGCCGACATCTAGAGTCTATTTCATTAAAAATTAGTCTTGTGACTCATGCGCACGCACATCCATAGCAGATTAAAATATCATGGTTTCAGTAACGTGTGAAATCTCTAGTGGAAGAAGGGTACATGCCACACAGCTTACTAGGAGTATAGTACGGTGCCTCTGAGTGGCTGTGACATGCACAAGCAAACAATCACAGCTGTTGTACGTGAGACAAAGTTGTGTTATGTCAGTGTTTTCAAGATGGAGATTCAGGGAGTTGATGTAAATGTGAGTACTGAAGAAAGTGCAAAAGTTTCTGGGAAGAAACGTTCTAGGAATCCTGATAAATGGAAAGACAACAAAAGAAAGAGGTTACGAAACTGTGGACAAGATATGTTCGACGAAATAAGACTGTTGCACCTGCTAAAGTGTTCGAAAACGTAAATCAGTGTTGTAAACGAAGTTATTGTAAATATTAGTCACTTTCAGTACAACACAGAAAAGACATTTATGGAGTTTTACAGCCTTGGAGATTACAACAACCAAAACGCTTATTTATTCAGACTAGTAAGGCAGTACAAGTGCAAGCCAGAGTTGTATAAAAATAAAATGTATCTGCGTACGCAACCATTGAAACAGAAAAGTTATTGCAAACCCGCAAAGCGTGAACTACAGTACCAATAAAAAATTTTGAAAAAACAGAATAAAACAATAAATAATTATTAGAACATTACAGATTCCAATGAGAATAAAATAAGTACATTAAAATTCAATGTGCATCAATGTGTGTGAAATGGAACTTTATGGCAAAATATTAAAACATTGAACTATGAACCTCATAAAAACAAGAGACTAATTAAAGAAAGATTTTATATCCAGAAAAACAGTTCCATTAATGTTCAAAAATTATAAACAGCATTTTCAACAAGTTAATTAAAAAATAGTGGACTTAAAACATACATAAGGAAAATATTTTAATTTAATAACTGGCAACTGTAAGAGGAACCTGGCAATGAAATTTAAATTATTTTGGTGTGAACGAAACTTCTGATACAATTCCTATACATTGAGAACAAACAGGCCTTGATAAAATCTAGAGGCCGGAAACATCTATGAAAACAAAAGAACCAGATGTAAAAAGTAGTAGAAAGTTCTTCAAATTAAAATAAAATTAAATATATTAATCTTAGTAAAGCCTTGAGTAAGTGTTTTAATTGCTGTAAATAGCATTTTTTACTTAATTTACAAGCTAAGACTATCTGCAAAATCCGCTAATAATTTGGAAACTATCCGCGTACAGTGTATGTGCGTACGTCTACATTCTGCTACTCTGGTGGAAGCATGCCTGCATTAATAAAAGGAAAGTTGCAACAGAAAGCCAGAGGAAAGTTTTGTTCAAGTATTTTATTCGTTGCAGTAAACATAGTGAAATCGAAGTGTGCAGAAAGGCATTTTTATTACTTCATGGTGTTACTGTAAAACGCTTACAAATGATTCAGAGAGATGCTAATAAAGACAATGAGGATTCTGAAGCAGAAGACATCCACATGCTTCCTGTTCTCTTCAGTCTGAACGCATGTCTCCATATGATCCAGTTCATACACCACCGCAGGACAAAAGAGGTATCCATTTCAACAGAACCCACGGAATCGCTTCTGAGCGGAAGGATGAAGTACGAAAACATATTCGAATGTTTCCAAGATACACTTCACACTACAGTCAAAGGCATATCCTGAACAGGACATACATTACTTCGGTACATTCACTTGCAGAAATTTATCATTTGTACCATGATACTGATTACTAGCAAAGTCGTTGTGAAACAACATGTTTATCAAAATATATTTAACAGCGGATTTAATATTGGCTTTAAACTGCCATCAAGTGACACATGCAATACTTGTGATTCCGCAAAAGCAGCGAATAAACTTCAGTCAGCAAATTTTCAACTGCGTTTGCGTAAAGCTGAATGTCGCTCTGGTGGCGCAGTGGTCTAAGTGATGGCCTCTGATCATTCGTTCTAAACGGATCGGGGTTCGAATCCCGATGAAGCATGGACGTTGTGTTTGTCTTACGGCACGGGCTCTCTCCCTTCCCTGGAACCAGTGACCCTAAATTAGGGACGGGCAACTGCTTATAGCCCATTGAGTTGATCACAGTGGTCGTTAAACCTCAAATAAAAAAATAAATAAAAAAAGGCTGAGTCTTCTGCATACAACAGCCTGAAGGAAGCAACAAACAATGCGAAATAGGACAGTAGTGACACACAGGTTTTGTGTGTCGATTTGCAGCAAGCTCTTCTGACTCTGTATCTTTCTACTGAAAATGTATTTTATAGGAGACAACTCTGGACATATAACTTTGGTGTTCACTGTTGCAATGATGACAGGGCAGTAATGTGTGTATGGTCAGAAGACGTGGCTTCAAGGGGAGCTGATGAAGTTGGCCGCCTCGGAGGCGCAGTGGTCTAAGCGAAGGTCTCTGATCATTCGTCCAAAAGGGGTCCAGGTTTGAATCCCGGTGAGGCATGGATGTTTTGTTTGTCTTATGGCACTGGCTTTCTCCCTTCCCTGGAACCAGTGACCCTAAAACTAGGGACAGGCGACTGCTTATAGCCCATTGAGTTGCTCACTGTGGTCGTTTAACCTCCAACCAAAAAAAAAAAAAAAAAAAAAAGTTGGAAGTTGTGTTTTGAAGACACTGCAGCATCTCAAACAAGATCATCACTATACCTTAATCATATACTCTGATTCATGTGTTGAACAGAACAAAAATTATGTCATCTTGGGGCTTTGGTTGTACTTCTTGGACAAGAAATACTTTGCTACCATTGAAGACCAATTTTTTGTACCTGGACATACATTCATGCCTTGCGACTGAGATTTTGGACTTGTAGAGAAACCCAAAAGAAGGACACAAGCAGTGTACTCTCCTTCAAAATGGGCACAACTGATACGACAAAGCGGACAAAGAAGCCATTGTAATGGAAACAAAAACTGGAGATTTCGTTTCACTGGCACCAATAGTGGCGAATCTTGTGAAGAGAAGTGTGACTGTTGATAAACATCGTTGTAATCTTAGAAAAGCTATGGTTCTGCGATTAGTGGGTGGTGAACATTCTTTTTACATCAAATATAGTTAGTATACTCATAATTCCATGGAAGTACCAGTGAAAGAATTTAGTCTTCAAAAAGGGCGTGGTCATCCAACGAATTTAGGAAACTGTTTTGCCAGTAAAATATCCTAATAGAAGACTGATAAAGGCAGAAAAACTTTGACATATAAAGTCTGATGCAGTTTGTATCGCCTGTTTATGCTCGATTTTATGATACGTTAGAAAGTGACAGCACTAATGTAACAGAAGAAACAGAAAACATTGATGTTAAGAGATGGATGCAGACAAACTTTGAAAGTTCTGGTACATTTCTTTCTTTTCATCGGGTACAAACACAGCACAACATTGACACTTTTCTGATGCCATTGTTATGACATACATATCTAAATAACATAAACAATAACCAATGCCATCTGCTGAAGTTTACATTATTTGTGGTCTTCTAATAACTATTACTTGTATGAAAAATATCATGTAATTTTGATAACAAACTTCAGAATTTATTTCCAGTGAGTACATTTCACTCTGACCATCCTATGATTCTTCACTGTATTAACATTTTTATCATATTATTAATGGTGACACTTCAGTGAAGATTTGGAAATAAACATCCTACAGTATCTATTTTGACGTGCTGTTAAAATAATTGCATGTTTCCAATTATTTTTTGTGGGACAACAATTTTAGTAAAAATGCCTTTTCTGAACAAAATGTGTTTTGTGGCATGTGCCTCTTTTCCACTAGGCCACTTAATTGTAAATTGTCATGACCCATAAAGTTGTTTTAAATGAAAAACCCTAGGAAGTAGTGATTTTTTTTTTTTAATTTTAATTTTGACTGAGATAAATTCTTTCAATTTGTTACAGTATCTTTGTGCTGTATCAATTGACACAGTAAGCACCTCCCCCCCCCCTTTCCCCTTTAAAGTGAAATTTAAGTCAAAATGTTCTTATTTATTTGACAACTTAAGTAGGCAGCCCAATTTCAGAGCATCCAAGATAGTGAGCTGGGCTAGATCCACGATGAGCCTGGGTGGTCTGCCTTTCGGATGGCACTGGTTCTGCATCCTTTCATACAAACACTGACCATAAATTTGGGATAGATGGTAACTGCATATAGCTCGTGCTGGTCGTTAAACCCCAAAATAAGCAAAACACCTCAATTAGATAAATGAATCGACCTCTTTAATTCGGGTGGTACCCTGGTTAGGATATGTAAATTGATTGAACATGGTCTTGATTTTTCTTACATTAATTTTCAGACCTAAGTTAGAACAGGGATTACTCACGCGCACAGTTCGTTCAACAGTATGTCCGGTTCCCAAAACGACTCTACAGTAAAAACAACGTCATCAGCAGATCTTAGGTGATTAAGCCATCTACCATTGATTTTGATTCCAAAAAAATGAATGGAAAAAAGATAAAAAAGTGTTAAAAGATTTAAAAAAGTGTCTAAAATTATGTGATTATTTGTTGATTGATAACTATACACTCATGAACAATGAAATTAGCGCACCTAAAAGAAAACATGTTACAACCACGAAACTTTGCAAATAGCTAGAGTGCATGCTGGTGTGCAAGTGATCCATGTTTGGTGCGAACGCACATGACCGCACACCCTGTGGTGGCGCTGCTAGCATGAACCGGCAGCCTTATAAACCGGCATGTAGTGAATGCACTATGAAAGTAAAAAGCTCTGGCCGATGCAAGCAAGAGCACAGAATGACAAGAATGCCGGGTTGACTCCAGAGACGTCGATTTACACAACATATGGACTTTGAGAGAGGCCTGATCATCGGGCTGAAAACTGCTGGATGGTCGGCACGCAGTATAGCCCGGCACGTGAATTGTTCTGACCATAACATCCAACTGTTGGGAGCAGTGGACTCGTGACGACACTGCCACACGGCAAAGCGGCTCCAGACGGACCAGGAGGCCCACCGGTAGAGAGGATTTACAGATCGTGTGCCAGGCACGAACGGATCCCATGGGGACCCGGTCCACTATACAGGCAGATGTTGTGGCTCCTGTGTGCCCATGAACCATTTCCGGATGCCTCTTGGAAGCGAATCTGCCATTCCAGCGCCCCTTACGTGTGCTGCCATTAACACAGGAACATCGCCGGCTCTCCGTGTGCAGTGGTGCCAGGCCGAAGTGACGTGGAACACCACAGATTGGTGATGTGTGGTGTTTAGCAATGAGTGTCGCTTCGTTTTGGCAATAGATGATCATCGTGTCTGGGTGTGGAGGTCCCCGGGTCAACGGCACAATTCCAACCTCACTATCAAGCGCCACACCTCCCCCACTGCAGGCATTATGGTCTGGAGAGCCATTGCCTACGATAGTCGATCAGCTCTAGTAGTGGTACGTGGATCATTGATGAGCCAGCAGTATGTGGATGAGATCCTACAGCCCCATGTGCCGCCATTCTTGGCCGGGATTCTATGTGCGCTATACCAGCAGGATAATGCCCGCCTCCACACGGCTTGGGCTGCCCAGGACTACCTACTTCATGTCCAAACACTTCCATAACCTGCCCGCTCCCCGGACATATCCCGTATTGAGCATGCATGGGACGAGTTGAAATGCCGTCTGCCTCACTATCCGGGATTTGCAGCACATCGTCCAACACATGTGGGCCAATCTGCCGCAGGACAACATCAGGCACCAGTTCGCCTCCATGCCGGACCGCATTGCAGCACGTATCGCTGCATGAGGCGGTGCGATGTGCTATTGAAGATGACTGAACTGGGTGCCACAGATCCCTATGTAATTGTCCTGTAGCTCTGTTTTTGTCATCATGTGTTTCATTAATCTGTATCAATATGTCCATAAAATTTCAGTTCAATCCGATGTTTCCTTCTTGGTGTGCAAATTTCATTGCCCGTGAGTGTATGTTATACTAAGTTGATATTGATATTTATCCATTATACTAGTTGATATTTCTGAAGTTTTTTTAAAAGCCAGTATTGGAAGTACAAATTCATAGTTTTGTAACATGCTTCTTAATAAATCATGATGTGACGTTAAATAGTACCATAATTTCTGTCGTATACTCTGTGGATTATCTGTTTAAAAAGTTATAAATTTGGGCTCTGCGGATAATACACCACTTTTAAAGCAAAACAAGTTTTTGCAGTATATACTTTGATTTAAAAAAAATTTCGTAGTAATTGTCACGAGATGTCGTATATTTGGAAAATTTAAAAAAAAGAAATACATAGAAATATGTAATGCAATATGAAGAAGATAGAGGTCCTCAAACAGTTCAAAAGAATTTTTTTTTTATGGGCATTTTGTTATCAAAAATATAATGCAATGAAGGCAGTATTGTTTGCTGATTGCAACTTTTCTGTAGGAAATTACGGCTAGAGATCAGCATCGCAGGTGCGGATTATATGGCAAATGGCAACCCCCCCCCCCCCGAATTTCACATTCTGCGGATTATGTGCCACTGGGGGTTATGCAAAGGTAAAAAAAAATTGTGAATTTCATGGTTTAGAGATTATATGAAGAAAAATACGGTAATTGAAAATTGAGTAATATATGCTATGTCTGAAAACATACGTTAGCATGGTTACGCTGACAATATCTTAAGAAAAGAAAAGTTAATGTGTGTCAAACCATTTCCTTATTTAAGTAAGACCATTATTGTTGTTCGTTCACCCTTTCTCCCAACTTCTGCTGTTGGACCTTCATTTTTAGTACTGTAATTTTCACCATATAATCTGTAGATTGTCTGTTCAAATAGTTATAAATTTCAGTTCTGGGATTTATACACAGTTGAGTCACATTATTGTGACCACCAGCTAATACCCAGAGTAACTGCCGTGTGCAGCACGGACAGCAGCTAGACAGGCTAGGAGTGACTCAATAAGGTTCTGGAAGGTGTTAAGAAGTATATGGAGCCATGCTGACTGCAGTGCATCTGACAGCTGCTGGAGGGTGCATTCTGGAGGATCCATAGAGTGAACAACACGATCGAGGTGGTTCCACAGATGCTCAATTGGGTCTGGGAAATTAGGGGGCCAGGGAAGTACTTTGAAGTTTTCATCGTGCTCTTCCAACCACTCTCTGCCATTTCTATCTAGCTGTGTGACACGTTGCATTATGGTGCTGAAAGATCCCATCCACCCCAGGGAAGACAATCTGAATGTATGGGTGTACGTGGTCTGCAAGGATGGATTCATAACAAATTCGGTCTATAGTGCCTTCCACAGGTATGAGTGGACCCAGGGTATGCCACAAAAATTTTCCCAGACCATAAAGCTGCCTCCACCAGCTTGTGTTCTTCCAGCAATGGTTGAAGAGTGTTTGTTCTCCGATGTTTCTTGCCTTATACACCAATGTCCATCCGTTATGAAACAGAAAACGTGACTCATCGGAGAAGGCAATCCTTTGCCAATCAGCGGAGGTCCAATTCTGATTTTGCCATGCAAATGTAAACCTTTTGTGCAGATGCACCTTCATTATCATAGGTGCAATGACCATCCGTCTGCATCGGAGCCCCATATGCAGCAGGGTTCTCTGAACTGTCATTTTAGACACACTTCCGGTAGCCCCATGGTTCATTTGGCCAATCAGTTGCTCCACTGTAGCGTGTCGATCGGTCTTCACGCACCTTCACAGCCGATGTTCACCTCTCGCATCAATGGCACGTGGTGTTCCGCAGTTTCCACTCACTTATTTGCATTGCTGCCATTTCTCCAATCACGATACACTTTAACCACAGCAGCATGCGAACAGTTCACCAACTGCGCTGTTTAAGAAATACTGACACCATTGGCTCGAAAGCCGATAATCATCCCTTTTTGCAAATCTGATAAATCTCTTCTTTTATCTATGACAGCGAGTGATATGTTTTCAGAATGCCTACAGCACACCTTATATATCCTCCAAGACAACTCACGACACGTACCTTCTTTCATTGGCTAAATGCTGCTGACGTCAAAAGCAGGAGGTGGTCACAATAATGTGACTTGACTGTGTATATGCCAATGCATCGGATAATGCACCCGCTTTTAAAATGAAAGAAATGTTTTTACGGCACTTCGATTTTTAAAATCCGTTTTGTAATTGCCAAGAGAGGTCATACCTTTGGAAAATTACCCAGAATGCATTAGTAACAGGAAAACAACACAATACGAAGAAAGAGGTAAGCAAAAAGTTAGTTTTTTTTTCCCATTAGGAGTATTTTGACTGGAAATACCATGCGACCAAGGTAGTATTTGCTCTCGCGGATGATCATGTGCTGTGGGAAGCTCGTCGTACATGTTCATAGTGCCACAGGTCTATGTAATCACACACTATGGAATCTAACTACAAAACTGTCAGATCTAACTGCGGCAATAATGAAAAATATCATTATTTTTGTTTTTAATTCACTTGAAAGTAATGCAAATACATTTAAAATTACAATAATTTTTTTCTTCTTTTCTTTGGACTGTTGAGTCATCCCGTGAGTCGCAACTTTCGGGATCAACATTGCAGGTGTGGATTATAAGGCAATTTTTTTTTTCTGGATTTCATTATCTGCAGTTTATATGAAACAAAAATATGGTACTATGTAGAAAATGCAGCTCTGTTGTGAGAGCAAATCATCATTTTCAATTAGAATCATTCTTATGTTTTCCAGGAGCATACCATATTCTCTATGAACATCGTAGCACAATTTATCAAATATTCATGAGGTGTGTTTTACTTTCGACTTGGGGGAAAAATGATCCTGTTTTCACCTGGGAACAGCTGTCAAGATGGAGCCATAAAACACACTTTCAAAAGGAAAAGATGCCATGAAAGGATGGAGTCATTCAAGCTTTGTGAAATTTGTTTGGAACAATAAATTCACATTAATTGTAAGTAAAGAGAATTAGAAAATGTGAATTTCATTAATACTTGTTTGGCTGTTCAATGTGCATACTTTTTTTTTCCCTTTCCCCAGCAAAATTTTTGATCTGCAGTCACAAGGCATATATATATATATGTACGATACTAGTGATATTTTACTTACATCGCATATTTAGTCTGAAAAGTATTTTCACACTTGTTTTTGTTTATGGACAGTGAAATACGTCTAGATGGAATCTCCGGCTGGTAAAAAAACAAACTTATATAGATTCCTTTACAGCATAGTGTGGACATCTAAAGGCAAATATTAGATCCCCTGTAGAGAAATTTTCTTAGACTATGTACATTGCTGGCCACCCAAAATGCAACACCAAGAAGGAAGCATCCGATTGGCCTGAAATTCGCAGCATGCGTCGCCGCGAGAGGACATGCGAACAATTAGCATTGCAGGGCATATGCAAATCATGTTCGCCCGGCACGGCACTCAGAAGCACTACAAGAAGGGTGCACAGAAGGTGGGGTGTAAGTAGTGGAAGTGTGTTGTGCTGCCGGACATGTGCGTGGGAAGCTTCCTGATGCCTCGTCGCAGAATATGGCAGTCATTCCAGCACGTTTCGGAGTTCGACAGAGGACGAATAGTGGCTTATCACGACAGCGGTTTATCGTACCGAGACATCGGCGCCCATGTGGGATGACATCCAGCCACAGTGTGAGGCGAGTATGGATTCGGTAGGTGCAGGAGGGATGGACGGACCGACGTGAGCAATTGCCGCGGCACACCACCGAATGAGAGGACCGGCATGTTGTGCAGTGGGCATTGACGGCTCGCACCGCCACATCACGAACGTTAGCGCAGGAATTAGGGTGTGTTGCGAAAAAGTAAAAATTACACAAGAAAATAGTTAATACATCCCAAAACCTAGTTTTTAGCTTCCGTGTATTATGTAATTCTGGTAGAGATCCCCACCAAGGATTATGAAAGGCTGAAAATTCTTTCAGCATGATACTGTCAGGGCTTGAAAAATACCATGCCTGAGATGCCTGAGGCATATTAATAATTTGCCTGGGCTTGTAAATAAAAAATCTGGTTGCCAGGTCCGGACAACTAAATTTAAAAAACTTCGGAATGGAATTTCCTACTACGAGAAAAAGGCAGTCATCGCATGTTGTGTTTCATTTCACTGGTCATTTCTGGAAATTTTATTATTGTTACAGAATGCCAAGACCAGAAGAATATCACTTCTTTAATTATATTATGCTTTAGATCCAGAAATTGGAGTCATATGTAGTTTTAACTCCCAAGTGTCATTTTTAGTCAGCAATGGGATGCATGCCTGTGATGGAACTCTCCGCCGATGTTTAGTGACTGTGGGCGAAAACTTGAATGAAAATAACATGGCAGAATCACTGAATTTATCAAATACCAATTTTACATCATCATACCATTTGATACCAATTTCAGCATCATCTTAAAACTTGAGATACATGCTTTTTTGTGCATTGAACATTTTGAATACATATCCTTAAAACGGAAATGCAAAACATGTAATAAAAATTCATGTGGGTTCTGATTTATTGTCTTAAAAGATAAATTGTCTTGGGCATCCAGCTTTTACTACTTGGGCAGATAAATAATATCTTCACATGCCCAGCTGGCATGTAACTTTTCAGTTATTTTTCAAGCTCTGATATTATCATCTGAGAGCATGGGGGGGGGGGAGAAGAAAAGCAACAAAGACATGGAAAGGGAAAGTTATCAGTGCTGAGAAAAATTAAGCAATCAATGCTGTGCAGTTGCAGAGTCTACAAAAACAAATATCACTGTGAAACTTGCTGGGGGAAAAAGAAGGCTTGCTCGTACGAGATAATTTGAGCTGATGCGCAAGCAAATACAACAAAAAACGCGAAGAAGAAAAATTGTATGAAGCAATGTCTTTTGAAACCATTTTATTTTGTTTGGAATTCAGTGATTTTATATTGTGGATACATTGGTGTGTTCCAATTTATTATTTACATAAATAAATCACAGTGACAATCCAGTCTTGCTCATGCTGCATTATATTCACTTTCTCAGCCGCCCTTTTGGCACTGTGGTCTAAGCGCTGGCTTCTGACCATTCTTCAAGATAGGTCTGTGTTCGTATCCTAGTAAGACATGGATCCTGTGTTTGTCTTACGGTACTGGCACTCTTTTCTGTCCCTCAAACCAGTGACCCTAAATTAGGAACGGGTGGCTGCTTATAGCCCATCAAGTTACTCATTGTAGTTGTCACCCCCCCCCTCAAAAAAAAACTTCCTCCCTGTGTGTTCCAATTTTTTACTTGGTTAAAAAGGTTTTTGTTTTTTTGTTTTTTTTTCTTCTTCTCCTTTATGAGTTTCATGTTTGATCTCTGATACCCTTTTATTCTTGCCATTGCTCTTTTTACTTTTGTAATTTGGTGTAGTAGTTGTTTCTTCCACACTTAATTGTTTTGGGCATAGACAATCCTTGAAAATGGCAGAGATCCTACACAATGAGTAAAAACATAACTTAGAACTTTTATTCCTTTGATTTACGTCTCAGTATTTGCACAAATATTTAAAAAATGGTGATAAATTCTTACATTGGATTAGATCATGAAGCCTCTTGAAAGATTCTTAACACAAAGAAGCCATGAAGCAGTGCTTTAAAAACTTCCATTGTGTCTTGCGATAAATACTGAATTTTGTACTTTAGTTAATATTGGTTTAGCTTGTTTCTTGTTTTTCCTTGAATATGTTCTTCTAGAAGTTACTGATCTTTGATATATGCCATTTGATAATGTGTAGGAATGGTTTCAAATTTCGTTGAGTCAAATAAGAGTTCTTGTAGTCAGAGATGAATTTGGTTATATCTTTACCATCGTAGATACCAATTCATATACCATCGTCCATTTCTTAATTAATTTTTTGTTTCAAATTTGTTGCTCTACAGAAAACAAATGCCTGGATAATTTATTTTAATTATGCAGCTGTTTGATTAGTTACACATTTTTTGTGAAAAAGTATACTAATGCAATCACTTTTTGTTTTGGCCTTTTTTTTTTCTTTTAGATTTTTCAAGTTTTTTCTTTATTGTGGCTGATAGGACACAAAAGAAATTTAATGGCTTCAAAAAGTTGATGCATTTGTATGTCTAACATACCTTATAAATTCACACTAAAATATTGGAATAAATAAAGACATCGCTCTTTCCACATTTAGCAATGTACAGCTACCGAAAAATTGTTTATTCGGCCGCCGCCGGGGATTTGAACCTGAATCTCTCGATATCTAGCAGAGCACGTTAGCCTTACACCACAGTGGCCAACAATCCACGGTGCTATGTGCGTTTTTCTGTCAGCATCTGACATTATAAATCCGTAAGATGGGCTCAGCTACTGAGATGTCTCCATCTGGTGGTCATTAATGGCACTGGCTATATATTAATTATAGCAGTTAAATCCAAAGGGCAAGATCCAAAGTGAAAATCTTTCAAATATGTGGCATCAGTGAATAAATAAAGACATCGCTCTTTCCACGTTTAGCAACGCACAGCAACCGAAAAATTGTTTATTCGGTCGCTGCCGGGGAATCGAATTCCGGATGTCTCTATTTCTAGCAGAGTGCATTCGGTGTAAGGCTAACACACTCCGGTGTGTGTTGATGTGTCGGGGTGTTCTGACACATCAACACCCACCAGAAACTGTCAAACAGCCAAAGACAGCGTTGATGAAAGAATTGGTAATGTTACCACAAGAACTTGCCAACAACCTAGTGCAAAGTACAGACAGATGGTGCAAATCATGCATCGACGTTAGGGGTGATCATATCTCCTACTGAGGACCTGTTCTTCCCTTTGTACCATCTTTGGCAGTTATGGTATCTGTATCATGACACCCACTGCCATGTTAGCCAATTCTGAATGGAGTTCCACTATTTTCTTTAGTATCTTCAGCTGTGTTGGTGTTGTTTCTGTCATAATTTTGATAAGTAATGCAGTTCCTATGGTTTGGATTTCACATATCCAGGCTGCTCCTGTGTGACGCTACAGGTTAAAATGTGGCTCTTCCTTAAGTTTTGCACACCAGTGTACTAGCTGGCCACGGTCAAATTCAGGTCGCTGCCTTTACCATGATTACTGCTCTGGCGGTTTCGAATGCATAGAGACTACTCTATTGGGGGGACTGAAAAGTAATGTCGTTTTTGGAAAAGAAGAGAAACACTGTTTGTAACAGAAGAAATTTATTTCTTAATCAATTATATAATCGCCATCATTATCAATCACACTTGCCCATTGTGAAGCCAAACTTTCAATGTTGTCTTTATAAAAAGATGTTGGCTGTGACTCGAAGAAGTCCGAGAGCCTAGTTTTGACATCAAATTGTGGAATCTTTTTCCATTAAGAAAGTTCTGCAGAGATCTGAACAAATGGTAATCAGATGGGGCAGTGTCAAGGGAATAAGGGGGATAGAGCAGAATTTCCAAGCCAAAATCTCTAATCATCTGCTGGGTCCGACTCTCCACGTGAGGTCTTGCGTTGTCATGCTGGAGGATGACACCTTTTCTGTTGACCAGTGCTGGATGTTTTACAGTAAGAGCTTGCTTCAAGCGGTCCAGTTGTTGACTAATAGAGTTCCGCCGTTATGGTCTGTCTGGACTCCAAGAGCTCGAGCTATGCCAGCAGTAGTCCACCAAACACAGCAAAACCTTTTTGGGGTGTAGGCCTGGTTTTTGCATTTGTTGTTCACGTAAAGTGACAATTTGATGAAGAAATGGATCCGTTTCCTGTTGGCTGAGCAAAGAGTTGCAGATGGTGGAAGGTTGGCCTTTGTTGTCAGGTGACAATTGGTGTGTGACCCAAACTTATTGTCTATAGACCTTCCCTATCTGTTGCAGGTGCTCTTGAACAGTAGACCATGATGCATTAAGATGTTGGGATAATTCATCAACGGTTTGACGAGGATCTACCTCAATGGCTGAATGCAGCAGGTCATTATCCAGCTCCATGGACCTTCCTGCATGAGGGGCATCAGAGAGGTCAAAATTGCCCAACCGAAATTGGGTGAACCAACGCTGGCACTTGCGGGCATTTAACACATTCAGATAAACAGCACAAATGTTATTGGTGGCCATGATTGCATTGCTCCCCTTGTGAAATTCATACAGCATACAATGAAGAATGTGGCTCTCTTCAGGTTTTATGTTATTCATTTTGTTCTGAAAATCTGGAAGACAAAAACACCTACATAAATTAAAGGCAAATAGTTCATTCACTTGTACATACAGTTACTTTATGTTGAACGTGCATAAACACCTCACAACTGCTCCCCAAACTTAGCCCTCCCCCCAAAAAAAACAACAACAAAAAAACCACATTACTTTCCGGTCCCCCCCCCCCAATATTTATCAAGTGCACTACATGAAATTGTTTTCTGTGTGATGCTTTACATTATTTTGCAGTGAAACTACATGCTTCAAAATGGGAAACACTTGCACTCTAGTGTAAATGTCATAATCAGCTTAAGCTTTCTCTTGTCATTATAAATTGTGTTGGTAAAATTAAAATTTCTTGCACTGGAAGTCTTGCCAAGTTTTTTCAGTATTTTCTTGTAAGATTTTGTAAATTCGTCTTTTTATCCACTTTCTGCAATATGTCATGTCTTGGAAAGTTTAAAAATATCTTATTTGAAGGGATATATATATATAGAAAGGTAGGGCCATGAAGATAATGAAACAAAATTTTTACTTTAATGATATCCATGTCTTCTAAGGTATACAAAACATAGCCAACCCACAAGTGTTCTGCACAGGACACATCACAAAGACAGATTATATCTGCAAGTACTATAGAAATGACATATTCTATTTTGCTGACTGCAGAATTTGAATAAACTGCTATTTTGTTTTTGTCCACTAGGATAAAACAGTGAAGTTTGTGAGTGTTAGGTATTGTTTTTGGTGTTTCAAATTGTGGCTGTAATAGCTTTTTTTTTCCAGCTTCACACTGACTTTTACTGAGGTATTCAAACTCGCAGGATAACATGTTTTTGGTTGTCCAGTTATATAATTGATGCAGTGTCATAATCTGCATTATTATATGGCATCCACAAACTTGCTTTAGCTGCAAGGCTGTTGAAATTGTCACCCAAATAGTGGCAAAAGTAGATTACCTGTTTCAGGGGAATGCAGCGTTTCAAATCTGGGGGAATTCACACGCACACACCTACCTACCTACCTTTGTGTTCTTATATACATATGTAAACAAAAAAAGCATTTTAATAAATAAAAATGAACCATAATAAATTTGAAATTTATCACGTCTATATCACAAAGCGCAGGTTTCAAGTCAGCTGAAAAAGTTTTGTTTTTCTTAATTGCATAGCTGAAAAACAGCGAAATCATTTGGAATTCACTAAGAATTTTCCTACCTAAATGTACATAGTAATTGTTCAGTTTGTCATAATGGGGCATCAAAATGAAAAGAACTACACACCCCAATAACTCAAACTTGCAAAGGAATACCTCAGAGGGTATTCCCTCCAAAGTTACCAAAGAAACTGCTACTGTTAGACACTACTTTAAACAATTAGAGGATACTGTCTTCCCAGAAGTCAGTGTGGTTTTGTTCAACTGCCATGTATAAAATTGTCACTGTGAATGAATTTCGTTTTGGTATTCTAAAGCTAGTGTGCAACACAATTACTAGTTTCAAGATTTTCACCCCAGATAACATACAGAAAGAAGCGAAATCAAAACAATTAAATGCTAGCATCCTGTACTAGCCTTTAGCTAAGAGTCCGAGCAGAGGTGTATTTCATTTTTTTTTTTTTTTTTTTTGTCAAAATGTGTCTTGACGTTAGAAAAACAGATTTAATTTAATGAATGTGCATTAACTTACTTTAGAAACTAATGCTTCAATTTTTTTTCTATTTTTCATTAATTTGTATTTTGTCCTGATGGATTTTCAAAAACTTCCATCTTCTGCTTCCCCCAATCTACAGTCGTAGCCAAAAGTCCTGCACCAGAAGACAGCCATTTGAATCGAAGGTAACTGGGCCCACCCCTGGCACTCTTTGCTCTGTATGCAAATGGAGGACATGGTTCAGGGATAAAGGGTCGTAAGACAACCATTAGGTTCTCAAACTAGAAATAGATTGACCCCCTTCCCCCTCAAAAACTGCAATGAATCCAGGCTGTAATGATATCCCAAACTGATAAAACTGTGTGACATATTCCTCTTCTTTTGACTCCTGTGCAACTTTAAGAAAGTGTGATCAGTTCAGATGGATTCCCTCATTGTGGCATATTTTCAGAAGGAGCTACTGTCTTCTGCCTCAGGCAATGTCTGCCAAGCTTCGCCATAATTGAATCGTGGTCCGAAAAACAGGAAGGCAATTCACAATTCACACACAGCTTGCAAGTGGTAGTACATCAAGTATGTTTTGTGTTGGAAAAAGGTATTTTGGCGGAGTAATGTGCATTTCCGGTTGGTAGACACAAGGGTGGGGCAGTATATAAAGGGTTGTTTTACATAGAAAATGTTTGTTCAGACCCATGGGGTGGTGGTAAATTGAGAGGCAGTACATCAAGGGTTGACTGTAACAGAAATTGATAAAAAAAAATTTCTGTTAGTATATTGTACTGCTGATTCATCTGAATAATAAAAAATGTTTCTTTCTTTAAACTTTTATTGAGATACACCGACGAGCCATTACATTATGACCACTTACCGGATAAGCTGTAGGACCCCCTTTAGCCCACAAAACAGGGGACCCTCGGCGAGCCATCGATTCGATGAGGTGGCGATAGGTATCCTTGGGTATCTGGTACCATAATGTCAACAGCAGGTCCTCCAGTTCCAATACATTTCTGGGTAGTCTAGACTGGTAGTGATTTAGCATGAACCTGCTTTTCCAAGTCAAACCACAAATGTTCGATTGGGTTCATATCAGGTGAATTTGGAGGCCTGGGTATTAACAGAAAGTCTCCAACATGTTCCTCGAAACACTCCTTGATGATTCTGGTAGTGTGGCATGGTACATTATCCTGTTGGTAATGGCCATCGCCAGAAGGAACACAGTTGCCGTGAACGGGTGAAATTGGTATGCAACAATGTTCAGATACCTGACAGACATAAGATATTGTGATATTGGGATCTAAAACGTCCCAAGAAAATATCACTTGCAGCATAACACCACCACTGCTGACCTGTTTCCGCCCAACAGTGCATCCAGGTGCCATAGCCTCTGTTGGTAATCGGGGTATCCACGCTCAGCCATCTACGTGATGCACTAGGAATCTTGATTCATCGGACCAGGCCACTTTCTTCCAATCGTCCACAGCCCGATCTCAATCTTGGGCCCATTTCATGCGTTGCTAGCGATGACTTGCAGTGAGCATTGGGACCTGGCTGGTTCTTAAGGCTACGTGTGCCCATGCGCAGAAGACTGCAATAAACTGTGTGCTGTGACACATTGCCCTGATCACTACTGTTGTAGTTGCAGCTGATTTGTCACACTGTGGCCCTGCGGTCACTGTGAACAATGTGCTGCAGTCTCCTCTTCCCTCTGGTTTCAGTGAGCTACGGACAACACACTGCTGGATGACAGTTCGTCGTTTGACCATCTGTGCACCACTTTTGATACGTACTCACTACAGCACGTGAACAACTCGCAAGCCATGCAGTTTCCGAGATCATAGTTCTGAGGCACCGTGCCATCGCAATTTGTCCTAGTTATCAAACTGATAAATCGGCAGCTTTTCCTATTCTGACTCCGAACTCCCTACTAACTGAGAGCTGGTCCTCGGGTTGTATATATATACTGCTCTGTGAACTTCACCTGCGCCACTGTTCAATCTCCAGGTGCGCTCATTTCTTTAGGCTGGGGGTTGTCATAATGAAATGGCTCATTGGTGTATATAAGCAATGCTGAAACTGATGAACTGCTACTGCATTGTTTTGCAAACTCAAAAATCATGCCATAATTTGTACTTTTACAGTTTTCCCTAATTTTTTTTTGTAACGGGCAACAAATGGGTGAATCATGGCTTGAAAATTATTCCAATGAAATGCTTGAAAAGAATCTTGCAACAAAAATGAATAATTCTTATAAAAATCGTGCATTATGAAAAATTCACCAGCTTTAAAATGTGCGTTTAGTTCATTAAGAAAAGCTGCCTGCTCTGTAGCTACACATGAGTGTCTTAGATGAATAATATTTTTTTCAAAAAACATAACTACAAAATCAGCAATGGTTTTTGTTAATGTTTTGAGTGTTGAACAGTCTGAGGCTATTCACTGCTTGTAAGTTATGTCACCAATTACATTAGAACCAAACAAATCATTAAAATTATTTTCTAATTTTTCAGTTCCTGGGCATTTTTATATTCACCTAGATAGTAAGCTGGTGAAGGTTATTCAAAAGTAGCAGTCTTTTATATATGTTTGAATTTTTAGCCCTGCACCACTCTTGGCAGACAACTCTTCCATTTTGCATCCAGTTAGCATTAATTTGACATTTTGGTGAATAATACAAACTCAGATGATGTGAGTGCCACTTGCATCACCAGCAAAAGCATAATTGTTTCAGGCCTTAATTCACAAAACTTAGAAAATCCAATTTTCAGAGCAATATACACTATATTAATAAGTCACCGGACACTAAAGATTAAAATTGATTTTTTTCTAGTGGCCACTTTCCTTACAGCTATTTTGTGTTGTATACACATTTTATCACTGTACTGTATGCCTTTCATTTATTTAAACATAGTTAAATTTAAGCTTAATAGGTACAAGGGTCCACTTTCTATTGTCCAGTGCAGTTAAATGAATAAATATAATCTTAAAAGTTATATTTTTCTTCAACCACATCAACCAAATTTTCTAGACAGTTTTTACTGGAAAGATAATTTATTCATTTTTATTT
The DNA here is from genome assembly GCA_039090855.1 of Macrothele yani. Taxonomy (NCBI): domain Eukaryota; kingdom Metazoa; phylum Arthropoda; class Arachnida; order Araneae; family Macrothelidae; genus Macrothele; species Macrothele yani. Next base: position 138,213,025 of record CM077024.1, on the reverse strand, counting down.
GGTCTCTTGCTATGTTCACAAATAAAATCCCTCCACCATAAATTGATAGCAGTGGATGGGTCAAAATTTTCAAGCAGTACTTACTTTGGCTTACTTTATTTAATTTGCTGTATTTTTTAAAGTCATTTTTTGCATGAGCATTGTCTTGTCATCAAGAACATTGCCCACAATGCTTGCATTCTCTTAACTTCTGCATTGCTTAACATAATAGTCAGTAGTATTTCAACAATTTTTGATATGATCTTCATGTACTAAAAAGTGCTTGTTAGTTTTTGGTGAGTTTATTGATGGTAAAAAATGTTCAGACATTATGTTTCGAAGCTGCTTCCATTCTGCTAAGTTTTTGTTTTCATTCCGTTTATTTTTGGTAAGGTTCTTCTTGGTGTCAAAATGAAAACTCGCTGTATAGCTTTCAAAAATGAATTTGATATCTTATAGCAGAATTATTTTGTGGTACAGCTGAGATTGGGAGAAATGTGATACCAACCTGCTCACTTTATTTCACAGACTCTCAATGATTCCTGACCACTAACAAAAAATATTCAGTAATTTCCTGGGTTGTTCTAATAACTATTACATTTAAAACATTGATAAACCTTCACAGGTGTTGATAAAATAGTCATGACAAAATAAGAACGCTTGCAGAGTATCGTAGTGAGCGATGGGTTTGCCTGTGCCATTGTTACCACGGGCCGCTCCGTGGTAACAATGGCACACACAACAGCAACTAGGGCCTCTGTGAATCTTGGAGAGGTGTAAGCTAGTTCTGTGTGACATTGGCGAAAAGACCCCAACTCACTGGGTTTTGTTCCAGAATCCTTAGGTTGAATGACCAACTGGAACCCTCAGCTGTGGGCTAATCCCCCACACTGATGTACTTACCTGATTAAAAAGACAAAAAGAAATATTAAGAATGACTCAAGTGTGGGATATGGTGGACCCTACCACACTTGAGAAGGACGGTCCACCATGGAATCGACCTGGACTTTCTAAACGGCGTATGAGAAAGAGATCTCGGCTGAGTGAATGTAAGACTGGTGTATGGAATACTAGAGGTATAAATGGCAAGATGAGTGAGGTGATTGAGGAGATGAATAAATATGGACTGGATGTGCTGTGTGTAAGTGAAACCGAAAAGAAAGAAATTGGGGTAGAAGAAGTGGATGGCACAGTGAGTGTGTGGTCTGGAGTATTGGATAATATGAGAGGACAGGCTGGTGTAGGTGTGATTTTAAGTGAAAAGATGAAGAACAACTTGATTCACTATAGTTGTGCAAGTGAGAGAATTCTCTGGATTCGTTTGAAAGTGAAACTTCAGAGAATTGTAATTGTTGTAGTGTATGCTCCCTGTGACTCGGAACCTTCTGATAAGAAAGAAGATTTCTGGAATGAGCTAAAAGCTGTTTTGAGCCAGTTTGGTGCTAAAGAAAAAGTTATAATAGCAGAGGATTTCAATGCTAGAGTAGGTGTGCAGAATGCAATTTCTGACTATGTTCTGGGTAAGTTTAATGATCCTTGTGTGAATGATAATGGTGAAAGATTAATTGAACTCTGCATTGAGAATGGTTTGTGTGTATCTAATACATTTTTCAACCACAAGTATATCCACACATATACTTGGGAAAATTGTACTCTTGGTCAAAAGAGTGTGATAGATTTTGTTGTCTACGATCAGCGTTTGAAACACTTAGTTGTTGACACCCGTGTGATGAGAGGTGCGGATGTTGGTTGTGATCATTACTTGGTAGTGTCACGAGTGAAACTTAATGTTGGTTGGAGGAAAAGGAATAGGAAGAGACCCAGGATAGAAAGAATAAAGGTTGATAGGCTCCTTGAAGATCATCAGCGGTATTCTGACTTACTCGGAGAACGACTGAAGGTTCTGAAGTCTGGTGAGATAGATGTAGAAAAGAAGTGGGAATGTTTTAAGAACTGTGTTGTCATTGCTGCTAAAGAGGTCTGTGGCACCACAATAGTGGGTAACAATAGAGGTGATGCTTGGTGGAATAGTGAGATTGAAGAGGCAGTAAAGAAAAAGAAGGAAACCTATTTGGGGATGTTGCAAGGTAGTCTCTGTGGATGAATATCGCTGTAAGAAGCGTGAAGCTGCTAAGCTGGTTCGCCACAGTAAGGCAAAAGATAGGAAGGAGAAAGTGGAAAGGCATGAACTGGCTTTTTGGAAAGATAGGAAGTCCTTCCGGAAGTACACGAGACTCAGGAAAAATAGGGGAAACAAAGTTGTAAGTTGTGTGAAGAATGAGATTGGGGAAATGATATGGGAGCCCAATGAGTTAAGTGACTGATGGGGTGAATACTTCTGTGAGTTATTAGATCAGGAAAGCAAAGATGATTCTGAGACAGAGGCAGATGATGTCACAATGAGGGATGAAAGCACAGGAGGGATCTCAAGAGAAGAAGTGTGTAAAGCTCTAAAATCTCTTCAGAATGGTAAGGCTCCGGGAGTTGATGGCATAACTGCAGAGATGTTGAAATATGGTGGTGACTCTATAATTGACTGGTTAACTGAAATTTGCCAGTTGTGCTGGGAATGGTCCCTCGGGATTGGAAGGAATGGTCCCTCGGGATTGGAAGGATGCTATTATTGTTCCCTTGTGTAAGGGAAAAGGTGATCAGACTGAATGCAAGAAATATCGTGGTATTAGCCTACTGAGTGTGCCAGGGAAAGTGTTTGGTAAGGTTGTTATTGAAAAAGTACGGGGTCTTGCATCAGAGAAAGTGTGGGATGTTCAGAGTGGTTTTATGCCTGGTAAAGGCTGCACTAACCAGTTTTTTGCATTACGCATGATGATTGAAAAGTATCTTGCTGTAGGTATGAAAGTTTTTGCTGCCTTCATATATTTAGAGAAAGCTTACGACCGAGTGAATAGGACACTTTTGTGGAAGGTATTGAATGAAGATGGTGTTACTGGGAATCTACTTAATACTGTAAAAGCCATGTATGCTGGTAGTAGAGCTTGTGTACGAGTGAATGGTGTTTTATTCAAAATGGTTTTCCATTGGTGCAGGAGTTAGACAAGGTTGTGTAATGTCACCATGGCTGTTTAATATATTTATGGATGCATGCATGCGTGATGCCAAAATAGATAATAGTGGTTTATGTCTTGGTGATATCCGTGTGTGCAGATTGCTGTATGCTGATGACACTGTCCTGTTGGCAGAGAGCAAAAGTGAGTTGCAGAGTATGTTGACTCGGATGCACGAAGTTTGCATGAAATTCAAACTGAGTACAAATAAGGGAAAAACCAAAGTTATGGTGTTTGAGAGAGGAACGGGTAGCACTGAATGTAATGTAAGTATAAATGGCACTGTGATTGACCAGGTGAGTGAGTTTGTGTATTTAGGAAGCATGTTCGACAGAGAGAACAAGTTGGATGGTGAAATCAGTAGGCGAGTGAATTCTTCTTTGAAAGTCATAGCTGCTCTGGGAGGTTTTCACAGGAATGATGGGTTCTCTAGAGAGTCCCGCATGGCTGTGTATGAAACAGTAATTGTTCCTACTCTGATGTATGGCAGTGAAACCTGGGTACTGCAGAAGAAACATAGGAGTCGTCTGCGTTACTTACGTGGGGTTTGTGGCAAGACACGATCTGATTGTGTGAGGAATGAAGATGTATTGCAGTTGTGTGATGTGAAGCAAAATGTTGTTAGCAAGGTGGAGACCAATATGCTTCGGTGGTTTGGCCATGTTGAAAGAATGAGTGATGAAATGTTTACTAAGAAAATCTTTTCAGCCCAAGTGGCAGAAAGGAAAGGCAGAGGAAGGCCAAGGGAGACATGGGTGGATCAGATTCAGGAGTGTCTGCATGAGAAAAAGATTGAGTATGAAGTATAAAAGATCTTGTGTATGGCGTGTAATGGATATCAGTGAAGCACGAGTTGTATGTCAAGATCGCTGTAAATGGAGAAGTTTGATACGACAACAATAAATAAAAATATCTGGAAGTTTGTATTTCTTTTTGGAGCTAACCTCTGAATCTCAGAGAACAGCTTAGTGATATGTATGTAATGTATGCATGCATGCAGAGTATCCTGATTCCATCGGATTCTGTCCGGTTTTTGAACCCAGTGTCAGAGTTTTTTTGGTTGTCGTTTTTTTTTCCCCTTCAGAAAATGTTGTTTTGATAGAATTTTAATGATTTGTCATTTTTTTCTGTTTGCCCACCTCAAATCTTCCAAATGCTATGAATTCTCCATAGTCACTACGAAAATCGTCAATCGCTACAGAATATGGGAAACATCAAATATACTACGAAAATAAAAAATCTCTATGAAATGTTCAACATTTGTTCAAAGTTTATTTTCATGTTTTCAAAATTCTAACATTCAAACATTTTTGGGACTGTTTATTGGATGTTTTTAATGTCGCAACATTTGTTCGATATGATTTGGGCATCTTCATGCCGTTCGTCGCCTGAAATGATTGTTTTAGCACCGATGAAAAATGTTCCGTAGTTTCTAAATTTTTAATTTTTCTTACCTCAAGATTCACTTTTTTTTTCACTCTCTGGTTATATTCTTATTTGTTATATTTTTCTGATTATGTTTTTCCGTTTTTAATATCTTCAGTAATAGTGAAAAAGAACAACTTTGTATTTCAAGTTTTTTCTAGTGAAGCACAGTTTTTGTTATTTCTAACAGCCTGTTCTTCAAAACCAATCAATACGGAAAATATTTTTTCTTTTCCGCATTTTTTAAGCTAAATTAAATTTCAAAATCTGTACTTATTTCGCCTGTGATGGAATCGGCCTTTTCCGTGACCAATAAACTGACTATCACGGCAGAGTGAACAATACAGTACTGATTTTCGGTATTTAATTTCGCTGAAAAACTTCTGTTTACCCATTCCTTAGTAAGATTCTATTGTATTAAGGGGCATACAAGAGTTTTATTTTATTTTATTTAAAGCAAACTTCACACGTGCAAAAGATACGCGACTCTGCGTAGGATGAAAGACCGCGCTCGGCGGAAGAAAGTGAAGCCCCGATTTTCTACTCCGCACGGGGATAACTGGTTTTCCAGTTATTTGGGGAGCGGCGCCCCCACGACCCGAGCTGACCTTGTGACTGATCATTTTGACATTTCGTCTTGTACGATTACTTGTACGATTATGTAACCGAAGGGACAGCTGTTCATCCAGCTGCTGGGGGATGGCGTCCCCACGGCCCGAGCCAACATGTACTATATGTGATGATTTTCACATTTTTTATGTTTTTTGTGTTTTCAGTTTACATGAACCCGCCTCAGTTGTAGGTTGCTGAGGTTGTGATTATGCGCCAGCTCAGGATTTTAGTTTCTAGTTTTCTTTCCTGTCTTCTCCATTTCATGTTCCTTTCTTTGTTTTTCCGAGCTGGTTAGCTAGACCTACCTGCACGTTTGCCGTGTGCGGTGACCCGTAAGGTGGAAAAGGGGATGCTGGAGGCTGAGGTTTCTGGTGGCCTGGGTGTTGTTGTCGCCAGTTGCCAACACTCCTCTTTGCCCCCTGCTTCACCCTAAACGGGCGGCTGGGAACTAACCCACTCCTAGTCAATGAGGTCTGTGGCCGAGTGGAGCCCAGACCTCTAACGGCTTGTCGTTTCGCACAACAGGGTGAGTCTGGGGATAGGGTGGGCATGCCAAAGGGGTGTTCCCCAGGCATGGGAAAGTCTGGGTGCACGCCGAGCGCATGTCTGCCCTTTCAACTTGCTATATCCGCTTGCTATCCCTAGAGCCGTGTCCTGCATCCACTTGGGCTTGTGTACCTCCGGCTCTCCCTCGTTGGGCTCGATTGTGGGTGGGGAAGTCGGCGGATGAATTATTAATTTTTCTTTATGGATGAAAATAAAGTTTCCCACGAACCAAAAAGCAAAAGAAGTAATGAGGAAGGCTCATCCCCTTCCGCTAAAAAGCATGTGCCTGATTGTTTGAATGCTCGTTTCTTTTTTTGTTCATTCATTAGACCCTTCAAAGCCTCTGAGTGCCAAAAGTCCATTTTGGATAAATAAAGCACTTCAATCCATCGCAAGCTCTCCTAAGAGCGTAAAGAAGCTCCAATCTGGAGATCTTCTGGTAGAAATGTTCACTGTGGCCTACAGCTCTACACTTCTTAACACCACCACGCTGCTTGAGACTCTAGTAACACCTCATGGATACCTAAATTCATCTCGAGGTGTTGTCTCCTCTCAGGACCTCGTTGAGTGTGCTGAGGAAGAATTACTTGAAGAACTGAGGAGTCAACACGTTACGGGTGTGCGGCGTATTCTATTCAGGCGGAATGGGCAGTCCGTCCCATCCCGGAACATCATTTTAACTTTTGATAGCCCTTCCCTGCCTACGTCCATCAAGGCAGGGTATCTCCACCTAGAAGTACGCCTGTACATCCCTAACCCTCTGAGATGTTTTAGGTGTCAGTCTTACGACCATTCTCAGCAGTCGTGCAGGAGCAATCCGAGGTGTGGACGCTGTGGTGCCACAGAGCATCTTTTATCAGAATGTGTGGCCGAGGCTGAGTTTTGTGTGAACTGTAAGGGTTCACACGCAGCATCAGCCAAAGATTGTCCCAAGTGGAAGGAGGAGAAAGAAATCCAAAGGCTAAAGACGGTGGAGAATATTTCCTATCCTGAGGCCAGAAGGAGAGTAGTTCCTGCTTCTTCTGATCGGCGCTCATACGCATCAGTGGTGGTTGCTAAATCTACAATCGGCATTCAAACTGACATTCAGATCCCTACTACATGTCCCTATAAGCTGGACGATATCATCGCAGCCGAACTGGAGGCACTCCAGTCTCGAGCTAGGGGTCTGAAAGCGCCACCCACCACTTCGCCGAAGCAGACTCATCCCACCACCAACAAGGGAACTCAGGCCACTTCTTCTAACAAAAAGACCAAAGCCCAGGATAAGAAAAGCATTTCTTCTCCTCCAAAATCTCAGGAAACGACTCAACGTCGTGCGCCTCCCGTTAAGACACTTGGGACAAAACATGCTCCCATCTTAGCCCCTGGTCACACGCCTCCAGATCTGGGGGAACCCCTATCAGAGGCGATGGATCCGGACTTTGTTTGATCATTTTCATTTCACTTATAACCATGGCTTCAATCATTCAGTGGAACTGTCGAGGTTTTCGGACGAGTTTTGATGAAGTGAAACATCTGCTTTCATTTTACTCTCCGGTGTGCCTTTGTCTACAGGAGACGAAGCTTAAACCATCAGACCTGCTTTCAGTTCGAGGCTACAGTGCGTATCGGACAGATAATGCTCTGGGAGACATCGCCTGTGGGGGAGTCGCTATTCTTGTCCCTCACAGTGTTCCGGTGTCTTCCGTTGCGATATCCACAACTTTGCAGGCCGTGGCGGTGCGTATATCTGTCCCTGGGCCTCTTACTGTCTGCAGTGTCTATCTGCCGCCGGACGAGAACGTGAGCGTCTCTGTTCTGGAGAGATTGGTTGATCAGCTGCCTTTACCCTTTCTTCTTTTGGGTGACTTCAATGCACATCATCATTTGTGGGGTAGTGTCAGCATCAGCGCGAGAGGTCGTCGTATAGAGTCTCTTCTGTCCTTGGCCTCTCTGTGCCTTTTTAACACCGGTGCTGACACGTACTTCCATGAACCGACACAATCCTTCAGTGCGATCGATTTGACCTTGGGATCACCATCGATTATTGTTGATTGGTCGTGGACGGTGTGTAATGACCTCCACGGGAGCGACCATTTTCCGATTTTGCTCTTGCATCACACGAACATGCCATCTTTTGCCTCCCGCCCTCCTCGGTGGAGGATGGAGCGAGCGAGATGGGAGGTCTTCACACCGTCAGCATTGATATCTTCTACAATGGTGACCCAAGAGTCAATCGACGCAGCGGTTCTTGAAGTCACAAATTGTATTCTTCAGGCAGCTGATCTTTCTATACCAAAAACATCTACGACACTCTCCAGAAGTCCGAAGCCTTGGTGGACCCCTGAATGTGCAGCGGCTAGGAGAGCTCAACATAAGGCCTGGTCTATGTTTCGGCGTTATCCAACCGATGCTAATCTCGTTACATTCAAACGAGCAAAATCCTATGCTCGGTTGGTGCGTCGACGTAGCAAGAGGGAGTCTTGGATCCAGTATGTGTCATCTCTCACTTCACCTGCCAGTTCGAAAAGTGTGTGGGAAAAGATTCGTAAGATCCGGGGTAACTATAGCTCTCACCAGATCTCCATTCTCGAGAGTAACGGCTGCACATATGCTGGAGTCGGGGAGATTGCTGATTGTTTGGGGAGGCGTTTGCCTCCGTGTCGAGTGACCTGGCGTATCCTACTTCTTTTCAAAGAATAAAATTCACTGCGGAACGCCAGAGAATCTCCTTTGCGCCTTTTCTCGACACGGGATATAACTCCCCTTCAGCATGGTTGAACTCAGGGTGGCTCTGCATCGGTCCGGCGCTACATCTGTCGGTCCCGATGGAATCCACTATGACATGCTCCGTCATCTCTCGCAGTCGTCTCTCGAGAATATCTTAATCTTGTATAATCGTATTTGGTCAGAGCACAGTTTCCCGGAATCTTGGCGAAACGCTTTTGTTCTGCCTTTTCCCAAACCTGGCAAGGATCCCAAGTCTCCCTCTAGTTATCGTCCAATTGCTCTCACTAGCTGTCTGTGTAAAGTTCTTGAACGCATGGTTAATTCCCTGTTAATTCATTTTTTAGAATATTATCAAGTACTTTCACCATCACAAAGCGGCTTTCGCCGTCATCGTTCACCTCACGATCATCTCCTGCACCTTGGGACATCTGTGCGCGAGGCGTTCGTGCGTAGGCAGCACCTGGTTTCTGTATTTTTTTATATTGAAAAAGCTTATGATCGAGCGCGGCGGCATGGTATTATCCGTGATCTCCACGCATGCGGATTGCGAGGAAATCTTCCGACATTTATTTAAAATTTTCTTCGCAATCTGGTGTTCCAGGTGCGCCTGGGTACGACGCTATCGGCAACATTCCATCAAGAACAAGGTGTTCTTCAAGGTTGCATTTTATCTGTCACATTGTTCATCCTTCGCATTAATTGTCTCCTCACAAATCTTCCTCCTGCGGTTTCGGCTACTGTCTATGTTGATGACTTGCACATTTTCTGCTCGTCATCAAGCATGCATTTTATTGAAAGGCAGTTGCAGTCTGCAATTAATCAGATCTTTAAAACGGCGAATAACAATGGTTTCGTTCTTTCTCCCGACAAGACAGCGTGTGTACATTTCTGCCGGAGGCGTGGCCTCCATCCTGACCCAGAGCTGTTTTTAGACCGTGCAGCCATACCAGTTTTGCCGGAGACCAAGTTTCTTGGTCTGACCGTCGACCGTGCGCTTACGTTCCGTGCGCACGTTCGGCGGCTCAAGATTTCCTGTCTGCGGGCTCTATCTATTCTTTAAGATCCTTTCGAGAGTCTTGTGGGGCGCAGGCAGGATGTCTTTGTTTCGAATTTACCATTCATTAATACGGTCAAAACTGGATTATGGTTGCATCGTGTATGGCTCTGCTCGTCGTTCCGTTCTCCGGCCTTTGGACACTATTCACCATCAAGCACTGCGTCTTTGTTCGGGAGCTTTTCGGACATCTCCCATTCCCAGCCTTTACGCTGACGCGAACAAACCATCGCTTGAATTACGCCGTCTGCAGCTGTCTATTCAATTCTACCTGAAACTTAGATCTCTTCCAGACCATCCTTTATACGATGCAGTTTTTTATCCCCAGCATACTCGTTTATTCGGGAACCGGCCTTCGTGCATTTCAACATTTGGTCTTCGTATGGCTGCCGTAGCCCGTGATGTAGGTCTCAACTTGTCTCTTGTTGAAAAGACCAGGGGCTTTGGGGATCCTCCATGGCACCCACTTGGTGTCATGGTTGACACCACCTTTACATCTTTCGAGAAATTCTCAACCCCTGCGTCAGTGTACCAGCAGCTCTTCGCTGAACACCGTGCCCTCAATTCTGAATACACTCCCATTTTCACTGATGGCTCCAAGATGAACGGAGTCGTTGGATCAGCGGCGATTTGTATTGATGTAGTCTCTGTCGCGCGGATCCCAGCTGAGGCCACGGTGTTTTCGGCGGAGATGCATGCTGTGTATCTTGCACTACTTCATGTTCAGTCGGGCTCTCATCAACAGGCTGTGGTGTACACTGATTCTTTGAGTGTTGTACAGTCACTGTCATCGTTGGACTGCTGTGACCACCCTTTTCTTCTTACCATACGAAGGCTTCTTTGTTCTATGCTCGAGGCCGGTGTCCAGATACAATTTTGTTGGATTCCCGGGCATGTTGGAATCTCGGGTAACGAGTGTGCTGATGCGGCAGCTAGATCTGCTTCCTTTTTGGTCGTCACACCCTTGCCACTGTTTCACCGGGATTTCCGCTTTCTGGTTCGCGACCATATCAAGCGAACGTGGCAAGGTCTGTGGGACCAGGAGGTGGAAAATAAACTGCATCGTATTAAACCTAATCTTGAAGTCTGGAAATCCTCATATCGTCGGAACCGTAGGGAGGAAGTGGTGCTTGCGCGTCTCCGCATTGGGCATTGTCGTTTCACTCACCACTTTTTGCTGTGTGGCGACACTGCGCCGATGTGTGAGACGTGCAATTGCCGACTCACCGTCACTCATCTTCTGTGTACCTGTGTTCGTTTTTGTGATGTACGTTTTCATTTCTTTCATTCTCATTTGTTGAACGAGGACTCCGCTACACTGCAGCGGCTCCTAAATGACCACTGCAATACTGTTGCTGTTTTTTCATTTTTTAAAGAAATTGACTATTTTAAACGTATCTAGATTTTAGCCCTATCATCCTCATTTCTCAGTTTTACTGGATCAGCTAGATTTTATTCTTTGTATCACGTTTTTAATACTGTTTGTTTCATTATCTTTTTTAGCCCTTCCATCGTTCTCATTTTTCAGTTTTACATGATCTGTCAGATTTTAAGCTTTTTACCACATTTTTAATACTGTTTGTCTGTCTTGTCTGGCGCTCTTTGGCCAAACTTGGCCCTTGCGCCATAAAAATCAAACAACCAACCAACCAACCCAATTTTCTACCTTTAATTTCTTTTTGTAAACAAAAGGGAAAATGCTTGCCCATTTTGTTTGATGATAAGCAAGAATTGCTTAAGCAATGGAATATCGTGCATTTTCAGAGAAACCAAACTTTAAAAACTAGCTGCTGAAGACCGGTTGTGGTGCCACAGTTCCATCTAAAGCCACAAGTGTCCATTCCCAATATGGTTACTTTGTGCCCCAACTTAAGTAGAAAAACAAACAACCACCCCCGTTCTTGAAGGGTGAATCTATAAATACATTGACGGAAAAAAATCCCAACACCGCGAAAAAATAGTTGTAGAGACATGAAATGGCGGCAATACATTTGTATAGGTAACATATTTATTCGATTAAGGTTTCAAGATCACAGCTTAATGTAAGCGCGAGAAGAGCCATTTTAAATGTGAAATGCTGGTACATTAATAACCGGTGTAACCGCCAGAATGTTGAATGCAAGCATGCAAACGTTCATGCATTGTGTCGTACAGGTGCTGGATGTCAGTTTGTGGGATGGAGTTCCATGCCTGTTGCACTTGGTCGGTCAATACAATGACGGTTAATGCTTGTTGGGGGTGATGCTGGAGTTGTCGTCCAATGATGTCCCATACGTGCTCGATTGGCGAAAGATCTGGTGATCTAGCAGGCCACGACAACATGTCAACACTCTGTAGAGCATGTTGGGTTACCACAGCGGTATGTGGGCGAGGGTTATCCTGTTGGAAAACACCCCTGGAATGCTGTTCATGAATGGCAGCACAACAGGTTGAATCACCAGACCGACGTACAACTGTGCCGTCAGGGTACGTGGGATAACCACGAGAGTGCTCCTGCTGTCATGGGAAATTGCTCCCCAGACCATAACTCCAGGTGTAGGTCTAGTGTGTCTCGGCCGCAGACAGGTTGGTTGCAGGCGCTCACCTAGCCGCCTTCTAGCCAACACATGGCGATCACTGGCACCCAGGCAGAACCGGCTTTCATCAGAAAACACAACAGACTCCACTCCGTCCTCCAATGAGCTCTAGCTTGACACCACTGACGTCGCAAACGGCAGTGGTTTGGAGTAAGTGGAATGCATGCTACAGGGCGTTTGGCTCGGAGCTGTCCTTCAAGTAACCGATTTGTAACAGTTTGTTGTGTCACTGTGGTGGCAACTGCAGCTCGAATTGCTGCCGCAGACGCAGTACGATGGCCGCCTCTACTAGCGTGACACGTATGCGCCGAGCGCGAAATTTGCATAGACGTCATCTTACAGATGTACTCTCACCGCCTACCAACTGTCGTTCATCTAACACAACCCCTTCTTGGTGTTGGGATTTTTTTTCCGTCAGTGTAGATCGTACCCACTTATTTGCGAAGGAAAGGGCTGTTTTTCACTGCACGTAAGTTGGATGATTTGAAAATGCATTTCGTATAACAGGAGCATTTCAAAAAATAAAAATAAATTCTTTAGCTGTGAAAAAGGGCAAATTTTCGAGCGTGGTGACTAAAGTAACTTTTTCTACTGGACATTTTATTGTTTACAGTCTCCGCGTGGCGAGTGGTGACCGCTAATTTCAATCTTTGCCGGACACCCCTCCAAAAGCAAATGAACGGATCTGTTGTGTTGTTAAGATGCATGGTACAGCTGCAAACAGTATAAAAACAAGCCTGCAACTATCGCACTGTGAGGTTGAGTGAAAATGTTGCAGTGGGAGAGAACTGACTTTGAGAAAGGAAAGATTGTTGGGTGTTATATTAGTGGGTTGTCCATGAGAGAAACTGAGAGGCGTTTAAACATACCCGAGTCAATTGTTTTCGATGTACTGAATAAGTGGAAGACACATGGCGTGCCTGAAACAGCAAAACGTACCGGCAGACCAAAGAAAATCAGTGATAGAGGACGCCGAAACCTCAGGAGAGTCGTTACAGCTAATTGACGAAGTGCTGCACAAGACCTCAATGTGCAGGTGAGTGAAAATGCTGGAACCTCGGTATGTACACGTACCATTCGCAGAGAACTTCATTCCATGGGTTACCGTGGTCGTGCGGTTGCTCATAAGCCTTTCATCTTTACTCGGAATGCTATTCGTCGTTTAGCATCATGTAAAGAACATTTATCGTGGACCGCAGATCAATGGAAGCGGGTCCTACGGACTGGTGAATCCAGATACACGAGCCATCAATCTGATGGTGGTGTGTGGGTATGGCGGCAGCCGGGGAAACGCTGTTTACCACAGTTTACTGTTCCTGCGATCAAGTTTGGAGCTGGCAGTGTACTCGTGTGGGGGTGTTTTTTGTGGTATGGTTCCAGCCCATTGGTTATCGTGGACAAACCTGTTAACTAGCACATCTACCTTGATATTCTGGACAATTAATAATTATGCCCTACCAACTCTGTGACAGTACTACGGAACTGAGATTTATTGCTACCAGCAGGATAATGCACCGAGCCATAAAGCAAGGACTGTTACGGCATGGTTTGACGATAATTCCGTATTGTGTGTGGACTGGCCAGCACAGAGCCCTGTTCTTAATCACATAGAGCACCTATGGGATGAAGAAGTAGAGCACCACATAAGAAGTTTGGAACCAAGGCCTACTACTAAGCCACAGTTAGTGGCAGCATTATGTACTGAATAGAAGCGGATACCTATCACTGTGTTCCAAAACCTTGTCGAAAGCATGTCTCGAAGGGTCAGTGCATGCATTAAGGCCAAAGATGAACCGACACCATACTAATGTATGTCAATAAATGCTATGTTGTGTTTCTCGTCTAGGTGTCCGGTGACTTTTGTCAACATAGTGTACATAGGTCATTTCAAAAGTTTTGCACACTACGCAGGCACTGCCTGTGGGATGATCCAATCATTGCACCAGTTGAGTCAGACTTCAGCATGCAAAGTTGTGTCTACATTTGCTGGCTAATTTGTTCCTGTTCTGAAAAATTCTGCGTAGAAATGGAGGAAGAAAGTGAGTCAGGCCAGATCTCTCGTAGCGACCAGCGATCCTACATAAGAGACATTCTGAAAAAGTATGGATAGGAATTGCTTCCCCACTCACCATGCAGTCCTAACATGAACCTACCAGACTATGACTTGTTCCCAAAACTGAAGAAGTCACTCCACAGGAAATGAATGATTCAGCACAATTCATGATGTTTCTAATGAGATGATGAGGTGACCCAAGTAATCTGACGCCCCAACAATGGTGGTGTCGTGACTGGATTACAAGATTTGCCCAAACATTGGGCAACTGCCATAAAGAAACGTGGATATTTACTTTGAAGGCCTGTAAAAGTATGTTGTGAAATAAATTTGTTTTTTTAAGAGATAACCCACAGAGCACAAAACTTTTGAAATGACCCTAGTATTTTGCTTTCCTTGCAAAATATGTATGCTTTCTTCGAATTGGAGCTACCAAAAAAAAAGTTTTTGAGATCCATCAAGACAAAAAAAAGTTTTAAAATGGAAAATAGAAGGAAAAAATAAAGCATTTTTTTTCCATGTAAGTTGCTGCATTTTTATTGAATTAAGTTTGATTGAGGTTGTTTGGTATAAAAAAATCTTGGGTACTCTTACCCTCACTTTAGTGTGATTTCTTATGAAATAAAAAAGCCACAATGCAAGAAATATTCATATGGCTGTGTTGTAGCTAGGCCATCAAATACAGTTTAACCCATATGTAACGAAGTTGAAGGGAGAGTTAAAACATTTGATATGTGCAAACTTTATTATAACCCAACAGATAAAAAAAAAAAAAAAAAACAATTTTTAGTACATTACATTGTGCCAGGTTAAAACTACAAAATTATAAACTGTTTAGCAATTAATCGAAGACAAACAACACTTATTAATTAGAAACTATGGTTAGCAATAAAAATATGAACAAGATCTGCAATGAGCAAAACATTTGATTTATGGAAAAATTGAACTGCAAAAATTTGAACTTTCATTTGCTACATGTGCTTCTTGTGATACTGATCATCATTCTTGCCCTGAAAGTGCTCCATGAAGTCCATATCTGTGTTTGGGATTTCATTTGCTCCTTCTCAATGTCCATATACTCTTTTTAAATTTTCTTAAAATGTCCTCCATTAAAAGCTAAAGTTTTCTGTGGCTATAATTGGTACAAAACTCCATTTTCATTGGCGTTACTCTCAGTGTTATGAGAAAAGAAAATGGTGAAAACTGGAGAAAGGAAATGGTGAAAATGGGAAGACACTGAGAAAACTTGCACAGTGTATCCGGACCAAATGGCCAACATTGAAAAACAATCGAGCATCACTTCAGCATGATAATTCTTGCCCACATATTGCTAATCCACTGCAGGCAGAAATCTTAAAACAGGAGTGGACTGTTCTTCCGCAGCCTGCTTACAGTCTGGAATTGGCACCTTCCGATTTTCATGATTTCGGTCCCTTGAAGGATAGCCTTTGTGGCCACCACTATAAAAGCATGGATTATCTGTGAGCGACTGTCCGTCAATGGATTCACAACACCCCTGCTGATTTCTTCGCTACTGGAATGAATTGACTTGTTGATCAGTGGAGAAAATGCATTGTGCTGAATGGAGAATATGTGGAAAAGTGACTTTCACTGCTCGTACCACTGTGTTACATTATGTGAGTATCATACATCCTGTATTTTTTATTTCTCCCCTGTAATTGCTGGGAATAAAAAATCTGGATACTTATCGGACACCCTTCGTATCGTTCTCTTCTTGCGTTTCGTATCTACTGCAGAATGATGTCCTCAAAGGAGCTGCATTTGATTGTATTTTGTAGGATTAAACTGGGTTGGTGGAGGCCCAACAACATTTATGAATATCAATGAGGTTATTGCTGTGATTGAAAGAGAACGCCTAACTAGGGTGATTATTAAATTCATCTGAGAAAATCCCCTTTCACATTCGCTAGAAGTATACAGCAATTGTTCACAAAGTTCACTTCAGCTGTAAAGGCTGCTTAGGGTTTTCTTTTCCTTGAAGTACTAAGTATTCTCTAAAACCACGGATAATGTCTCCTTCATTATGAGCTGAAACTCGTAAGAAAACTTTCCGATTTCTTGCACGTAATATAGCATGTTTCTCTTCATATAAAGTATCACTAACAAAGGCTGCACAGCAATGCATTATGTATAGGAAAAAAACATTTCCATGTACAACATGTAAAAAAATCAAATGCTTGCCATCTCTCCCTCACACATTGCTGTAATTAAATGTTGTAGCATGTTACGGTTATCATAGTATTCTGATTAAATAATTATTTTGAAACTCAAAACCACAAGTTTTGTGTTAAAAAATGTGTCAGAATGCCATTCTACAAGAAGAAGAAATCCCTGATGATGATGATCAGCCAGGACTAGCAAAATCGTAGCATCATTTTTTTTAAAAATCACCATCTACGAGTGGTGACACACAACCTGTTTTTATGTGAAGAGTTGATAAGTGGATTCTGTGCCATAAAAATAACAGGTTTCGACTTTCGTCACCTTTCCATGTGACTTGAGGAAAATTTTCGTAATGGAGTTGCTTTTTCTTTGAGGATAATGAATCACATGGTGTCTTATTTTATCATAACTTCTTTTCTTACAGTATTTCACTTATTTTTCTTCAAGTAACATGAAATGTCCCATTATTTTATGAAAATTTTTGTGCTTTTATCATATATTTCATATTTTTATAATGAGTTATTCGTGGAAATATCTTATTTTTTATTTGAATTCTGTGTGTGCTTTTTATGTTTTATTTTCCATTCACTGTTTTGTAATGATAATTTAACTAGAAATCTAATGTATATTTGTACTTTTTCTTTTAGGTTTCAAAGCTCAGTCAGTATTCAAAATTCTAAATTAACTATTGGCATAAAAACATCTGCATGGCAAAAAATGTCTGTATCAGTAAGTTTTACAACAATATCATTGGGAAATCTCTCTTTGGCACCGATTCTTCTGTGAATTATGTTGACGACTGCATTGCCATCAAAAATCTCTATAATGGTGTTAGTTATTTGCCTTCAAAGACTGAAAAGGAAAACTTAACAGTGATGAGCAATGTGAAAGGTGACATTATATCAAAAAGATCACAAAAGACTGCGTTTAAATGATATGGAAAATGATTTACTACCGTATCAAAACAGCATTTCTTTTGGCAAAACAATATGTGGGGTAAAATGTAAAGATTCATTCAAAGAGAACTCAAAACTTCACAATTCACCAACAACATTTAAACTCAGTTGTACTGATAATTGTGAAGGGGAAGATATTGGTAATTGCATGCCATGCTTTATGCAGAGCAGTCCTGTTTTGCCACCACCTGGGCATTTGCCCAAAACTTTCCAGAATTATGTTTCTGAGAATCCAGTATTTGAAATGGTAGCCGATTCATTGGCCTTTCCTCCTTTTCCAGAAAGGAAAAGTACTATTGTTAGGTTGACAGCTGCTGCGGAAGGAAATGTGACAAGAAATACACTTGCTGATGTGAACAACACAGCTTCCAAACCTGGAAAATGTGCTAGTGGTCTTGAAGAAGAGTTGCCTAGCAACTTGTGCAAGCTTGTAAAAAGTTTTGAAAGTGAGTGTGGCAATGATATCACCCCAGCAAAATCAGGTTTTGAGCTTGGAACTATTGATACTAACAAATGTTTGGTTAGTGATTCAGTGGAGTCTTATGCAAGACATTGCAACAAAAATAATAATGGTAGTTTGCCAGTGCCATTTGGGAAGGTAAATAAGACTTGTTTAAAACCAAAACCAGCTAGGCTCTCTAAGTCAGACAGTTGTGTGAACCGTACATTTTCTAAACAAAAAGTGGAGCTCTCTCCTGATTTTAATTCACCAAAACCAAAAAGTGGGAAAAGTGCAGTAAATCAAAAGACTTCTTTGTGTACAACAAGTGACAGTACTTCACCTAGGAAATCAAAACCGCAAAAGAAGAAGAAAAAAGCAACATCTGTTGATGCAAGTCAGATTCTTGCTAGTGAAAGAGATATGCCGCAGTTGATTCCATTATCTGATGTATCCAGTGATGTTGACGCCAAGGAATTTGAACAGGATGATGACGACGTGGTGGAGGTACCAGATTCTCCCGAAATGCCTGTTTTAATTCCTTTCACATCAGAAAATGAGGAACCACCACAAATTAAAATTGAATGCTTCAGTGATGTAGATGATTCAGTTTCACCAGTGCCTTCCAATTCACCACCAGTTCATCCCGTGAAAGGAAAAGTGAGAAGCTCAAAAATTTGCCATACAAAAAGTGTTGACTACAGCAAAATACTAGCACCTCTTTCATCTCCATTTAAAGGTCAGTTTTTTACAGTTTATGATATTATTCATAATGCTAGTATTAATAAGATATTTCAACCAAAAGTATTGTTATCCCAGTTATCTCCAGAAGACATTACACCATCATACAAAGGGAACTATGTGAAAAAGAAATCACTTAGGAAGACCTCCAAAAAAATATGACAGCAAGGCAAAAAATAGCAAGCCGGTGTTTGCTAAATCACCTGAGAAAAACAAAAATATTAAGAGTGAACAAAAGTATGACAAAAACTCCAAGGGTACTGAACAAAAATGCTACAAGAACATTCAGGCATTTGCTGAACAAAAATGTGATAGTATCAAGGAAAAACTGAGATGGTTTGTGAAAAATGGAAGGAGGAGATAAAAAGTGATGACATAAGTGTTCAACAGTTGAGTCCTGTGAAAGCAGAAAACAAAACTGTGGATGTGCAATATAAGGAAGAAGACGAGTTGCTGTCTCAAAAGACACACACTATTAAAAAAGAAATTGTCATGTTGCAGCACACAGATTTAAATGAAATGCAGGTGGAGTGTTCTGAAGATCCAGAAGTTGATGTTATTGATGGAGTTAATTTTTTTAGTTTTCATTCGAAAAAGAATATGGATCACTTTTCTGAAAACCATGGCATAACATTCAGTTGCTATGAAATTGAAGAGCTTGACGATTCTGATGGTTTGGAAGAACACCAAGAAATGATAATTCCAACAAAAACTATGGATATCACTCAGATCAAAGGTTGGAGGAATAAATATTTTGCTCCAGAAGCACAGTTTACTAAAACTGAAAACTCTGTGTGTGAGAGCCTTTTATGCACAAGTGACATTGATGAAGACAGTTTTGGAAAGCCAGAAACTTTTACCCGTGACGAGTCATTAACTTCGCTGATGGAAATCAAAGCTGAAGTGAAGAAGTCTCCAGAAATTTCTTCAAAAAGTAAAAATATGGCATCTGCATTTATCAGTGATGCATTAGAAAATTTTCTCAAAAATGAATCCAAACTGCAGGTTAGTTTTCTTCAAGAAATCAATCCAAATATTTCACCTATCCCACCAAATGCATCAATTTTATCTATTGGAAGTTTGAGAAAAGCAAATGATAACTCACTCCCACATTTGAGTGCTAGAAATTATAAGGTTTTAAGCAGCAGGGATTATGTGAAACACTGTGAGGGTGATACTTCAGAAGGAAGATTTGAAGCTGTTAACAGCAGTGATTGGAATTCCTCGGGGAAGGAGTGTAATAGTGATGGTGAACTCTTGAACCCTTCTCTGGTTGGTGGATCAATGGATGAAACTCCAGTAATGAAGAAGAAAATAAAGTTACACGAAGAAACTCATGGTCCACAAAGACTTGTATTGAAATTCCAGAAACAGGGATGTGGTAACAGGGATGGGTACAAGGTTGCTGATGTCTCAGAGACCCCTTTTGGCACTGACTATCCTGACTTAAGTGCAAAATCTGATGGCGCAATTGTTGAAATTCCTGATGGTTGCCCTATGCCACTTATACGTAAAACCATGTTTACTTCAAAGAATGACAGAAAGTTACTCTGGGAATTTCTGCATAATCTGAATCATTGTGAGAAAATGCATGATTTTGATGCATTCAACTATAAACCAAACCAGGTTTATTTTAACTGCCCTGTGGTAAATGAAAAACACATTCGTAAAACACTGTTATCACTTCCTAGATCTGCAAACATGAAGTCATTGGCTAAGAAGAATCCCAAAACATCAAAGCTTTTCAAAAAATTGCGCGCAGCATCAAAAAATATCCCACTTAACTTAAACTCTCGTGTAGTGAAAGTTGCAGGTGCAGCATCTTGCAACAAACCAAATGATTGCACTGACTCTAGAGGCAAGCGTTGCATTAGATTGCCAGCCAGATATCTTGATTCTGCTCTAATAGTGGCCGGAAGTGAATGGGTTTCACCTGTTTCAGATATCTTTGAAGATGAAAGCTGCAAAAAAATCAAAAGGAAGAAAATTGATTCTGCAGAAAAAACAGATTCTTTAAGAGATGTGAATTTTGAAGGAAATATACTGGAGCAGTTTCCAAATGCAACATGGTCATCGGAAAATGTTTTGAATGCTAACTGTGAGAAATCAACACGAAAAGCTTTGAATAACAATAACGAGAAATCGTCAGAAAGCATTTTGAATGCTAACAACGATGAGACAAATGCAGGTGAACCTACATACAGCTCTAGCCAAGCTTGCATCAGTAATTGCTGGTCAACACCATGTGCAAGGACCTTAATCTACAGTGTGTTTTCAAAGAAGCTTCTCTGCAAGTGTGAACTGCCAAAAGTAAGTGATGAGATCTTTTCTCAAAAGATTGCTAAGTCGCTTAATTCTGAAGATACTGTTTCAGGCAGTACAAATCAAGGAGGCTCGAATTCAGTGGTCAGCATAGGTGATGATCACTCATATTCATCTCGTGAACGTGTTAAGACCAAGTCTGGTACTTCAAGCAGAACAGGGTTGGCTGCATATAAAACTACTGTGAGCGTATCTAGTGCCTTAGAAGAAAAATGTGTGGATTCTCAAAATACTCCAGAAAAAACAGAACCTGACAACCCTGTCTCAGTGCCCACAGCACCAGAAGGAAGTGTTGTGAAGAAGTCAGATATGGAGTTGAGCAATGATTTTAGCATTTTGCCAGATTCTTCTGTGTTGCTGATAACTTCAAAATCTCCAAATTCAGTATTAAAAGAAGTGCAGTCTGTTTCAGCAAAATTCAGTTTCCCCAGAACTTAAGAATTTGTCTGGTGAAAATGCTGCTATGGAGTTGCTTGCCAAAGGTAATAACAATAGTGATAGGAATGCTGTCTCTACAGAGCCTGTGCCTAGATTATCAGCTGAAAAGGAAGTTGTGAAACCTGAAGTGTCTTCACCAGAAAGGAATAAATATGCTTTAGTATTGGTTCCCATGAAATCTCCTGCTGGTACATCACCAAAGTGTATTCAAGGAAAATATATAAAAGTTGCTAACAGCCCTACAAAATTGCCACCAAATGTGTCTGTTTTATCTGGCACGTCATTAAGTGTTTTAAAGACGGCTCATTCTGATGGAGTTAGTCTGTTAACAAAACCGGGTAGTGCATGTCGAACAATTGGTCGAGTAAACTTGAAAGGGAATCTGAAAACTCCATTAATACTAAAATCTTTAGCAAGCCCTCCTATTACTGCCTCAGCTAACCCTGTTCTTTCTACCAGTGCAGTGTTTTGCAGCTCTACAAAAACTGTCTCGTCCCAAGAATCTGTTCAGAATACTTCAGTTTCTAATCCTGGAGGCCGGACTGTACGTGAACAGTCCCAAAGCAAGGATATTTCAAAGTGTTTTTCATTCCCTGCCAACTCTACTGACAATATTGCAAACTTATCTACAAATTCTGGCAGTTTTTCTGTGAACTCATATGCTATGAGCCTAGCTGACAGTAATGGTCATGTTAAACCTGATGTTAAACTAAATCATGAAAAGTCTGCTGCTACGCCTATTAAGCTTACATCAATCAAAGTTGGTGACAAGGTTGTTTTATATCCTCCAGGTAAATCTGCTACAAATGTCAAAGTGATGAATAACATGCCAGTTAATCAAAAATTACCACAGTCAGCTGTGTCTGGTGGTCAGCATTTACTGAGTCAACCTAGATCTGCTGTTCCTGGACCTACAGTTGTAACAATATCTCCCACAAAAAATGCAAGTTTTCCTGCTGTGGATGCAGCAAACAGTGCTGCCCCTGCTGTTCCAAACAATGCAAAACCTGCCAGTTATCCTGAAACAGTTTCTCTTACTGCTCATGATTCTGAAAATTCTTCCGGTGGCTTGGTTACTGTAAATACTATTCCATGTCAAAACACTAACACCAGTGAGCCTTCAGATGCCACAACAATGGAGAAAGCTGCACCAAAAGACATTCTTTTAAAGGGTGAAAGTGAAAATGTGGATGTAGTGACCGTTGAGGATGATTTTGATGTTGTTCAAATTCTGAAAAGAGAGAATGAAAATGCAGGATTATTATCCTCTTGTTCGCCCTCAGTGATTATTGTGGAAGACTCAGATATCTCTGATGAAACTGAATCAGAGGAAGAGGAAGGTAGTCCAGAGAAAATATCAGAAAATTCTGCTGCTGAGAGAAAGTCTGAAAGTGAGAGGAAGAGACGACAAGAAATAAGTGATGCTGCCGAAGTGTTAAGACGGTCATCATGCTATCTTGAAAATTCAACCTCACTGCAAGGTCTTCTTGATGGGGTATGTATTGTTATTTATCTATCATACAATGCAGTTACTCCTGCCCAGTTTATTTTGAATTCTATGTATTTATGTGTAGTTTAGGAGGCATCTTTCAAATGTAAACAGCAAAAGTGAAAAGAACAAATATTCTTACTGGCAACAGATACATTCACCCCCTCCCCTCCACATTTCTCTCTTATTGCTGTTTGCACTCATGATGTTGAAACCAATACGTGGATTCTGTCTAAGAAAAATTTCTCGGGTCACACGTGTAGTCACTCATTCCCTGTCCTGCTTGCTGCACTTTGCAGTAGGAATGAAAGTGTTTTCCCTCACAATGCGTCATTGAGTCAAAAAAGATAGAAATCACTCTGAGAAGTAAGGAGGATGAGGTAGTATTCTAAGGAACAGTTTCTGTGCCACGTGGAAATGTGTCTCATGGAAAATGTGTCTCATGGAAAATGTGGCACATTTGCCTAACACTTGCTGCAAATTTTCTTGAATCCTCAGAATGCCAGCCAGAAACAGAAAATTGGTGTCACTGCTACAAAGGAAGATATCTACAGTAAAATAATTTCCAAGGGAAAGTGCTGTTTCAACAAGTTTTGCTGTGAAGCCTTTTAGGATGTTGCAGTGGCATTCTTTCTATTTTCCACCCCACTCCCCCTCTTTATTGTGGATTGCAATCAGAGCTAGTTTTAACTTAGATTTGGCTCAAGAGTAATGTCTTTCCTAGCCAGATGTGAGGAATAAGGGAATGAACTTCATTCAAGACAGCTTCTTAGGTTGTGTACTCAGCCATTTATGTACCATTTACTGTACTTCATAGTTGGAACAAAAGTGTTATCCTCTCATTGCCTTTTTGATTAGGCCAAAAATAAATCGCATGAAGTTAGGTTCGGTGAATTGGGGGAGGGAGGTGAAGTGGCTCTTCAAAGTGCAGTTTCTAAATAGTTGAAAGTGTTGGAATAAAGATTGTGATCTATATATTAATTCAATAAAGTTTTTTACTTTGAGTCCCATTTTGAGAGAACTGCTGAACGTGAAGATATGGTTGAGGTATCAAAATAAAGGTCTTACCATGTAGATGTGCCAGGCAAAGAGAAAAATGAGATTAGGGCAACAGTTCGAGCGTTGTGGGGTGGCGAAATTCCCATGTAAAGTCTATGAGAGAAGTGTGCGGTTGACTCACGCTGTTGAAGGCAGAAGCATGGAGAGACTGAGATAATCCATAGTCTAGTCTTATCTTTTCTGAGCGAACCATTGCACTAAGCAACACTGGCAGGCATTCCTATCAAAGTTCTTCTCATCAGAACAGCGAACACTCTTGAAGACCTGATTGTGTTATGCCGTTGGATTGTGTGATGTATATATACAATTTATATTCATTCGATCCAGTTTATTCACTTAGGTAAGATGTTTCCCATTATGTAAAGATGTAAATAAGTATTACGTTGACCATTGTTAGTGAAAATATTACGGGCGACTGCTTATAGCCCATTGAGTTGCTCACAGTGGTTGTTAAACCTTCAGTCAAAAAAAAAAAATCACGAACATGGACTATTGTTTTTACTGAAGTGATTGAATGAATTTGTCAATCAAATGAAGTTTACATTTGTTGTTTCATATCAGTTTATTCTTTAAAAAAAACAAAAAAAAACAACAACTAACCATCGATTCCATTGGATGAAAAGTATTCGCAATGCGAATCTCATTCCAACAACATTTACAAACACAGTTGTGACTGAAGATGAGAGTGAAAGAGTGGCGCAGTGGTCTTAAGTGCTGGCTTATGATTTTTCGTTCGTGAAGGGTCCAGGTTCAAATCCTGATGAGGCATGGATGTTGTTTGTCTTATGGCACTGGCTCTCTCTCTCTTCCCTGGAACCACTGACCCAAAATTAAGGGTGGGCGACTGCTTATAGCCCATTAAGTTGCTTGCAGTGGTCCTTAAACCTTCAGTCAAAAAAAGAAAAAAATCACGAACCTGGCTATTGTCTTTTCTAAAGCGGTTGAATGAATTTGTCAATCAAATAAAGTTCCTATTTGTTGTTTCATATGAGTTTATTCTTTTCAAAAAAAAAAAAAACCTAACTAACTATAGATTCCATCAGGTTTAGTCTAGTTTTTTAATTATTTCTATAAATATTTTTGAATTCTTAGAGTATCAGATGGAAAGTTATTATCATAAATAATAGAGAAAAATATTGTGGTAAAGGGATTTTGAAGATGGTTTTGCAATGAAGCCTCTCAAGATATTGTAGTGAAACTTTGTCACTCATGATGTTTTCATTTTAACCATCTACATATAAGCTATGTCGCAAATACCTTTCTTTTATTTTAATTCTCTTTAGTACAATCAGGAATTATTCAGCTAATAAAAAATATGATTTACTTGCTATTAGCTTTCGTTTCTACAATTGCATTCTATGTAAGATGAAAATTAGTATAACATCAATCATATTTATGTGCATAAAATCAACTTGCTTCATCTGCAGGTAAATCATTTTTTTTTACCTGCCTAGGCCAATAATTTATATGCCCTGGCATCTGGGTAAGAGCAGCCTACCGACTATATCAACCTCAAGGTTTGAAAAATACTATGCCCGAGATGCCCAGGGTGTGTAAATTATTGGGCTGGGCAGGTAAAAAAATTATTTACTTGCCTGGTCGGGGCAACTAAATTTAAAAATAAAGTTCGGAATCGAATAAAGTTTGTTTGGAATCTACAAAAAAAATAGTCGGTACATGTTGTGTTCAGTGGTGGCTCGTAGTTGGAAAAATAGGTGAAGAGGTACAAGAGCAGTATGAAAATACATCTACTGTCTACAATGAAAATCCCTTAATGAGGACTTACTTATTTTTTTTATATTGAATCAATTTTTCTTCCTTTTAAAGCTGCAGATTTGTCTATTATGTGGTCATAAGATGGTTAGATGGTTGTTTCTTCGTGAACATCAATAAAATGTCTTCCTGAATAGAAATATTTGCCAGAGAAGCAAGTCTATCTTGAGAACTAGTGTTTCTTGAGCAAGTTTGTATTCTTTTAACAAAACTTCTTTTCACTGGCACACTTGTAGATGGAATTGTTAAACTGAGAAAACCAATTTATAATCTTCTGTAAAAATGTCTTTGTCACCATGAAACACTTGAAGGAGTTCTTGAGTCAATATATTCCTTAATTTTTCATCGGCATATACAAGACTCAGTTCATTTTTAAGGCGCTGTGTTTAGTAAATATGTTTCCGTAAAAATGTAGATTTTCAAGAACGCGAGAGGGAAAGCGTGCATTAAATTATTCGAATTTGGTTGTGTCAGCAAGTCAGACAAATTGAAGTTTCTTACAGTCTTGAAATCTTATATCCATTTCCATAAGAATGTGGTCCAAAATTTTAAAATAAAATTGTTTGTAATTTTGAAAAATTGTTTCCTGTGTAAGAGCAGCCTATTCCTGTGCTTATTTCTGTGATTTTGCTAGCTTTTCCAAACTGCGCTTCAAATAACTCATCGTTCTTTTTATGGCTCAAAATTTCATGAGTTTTTTTGTTTTTGTTTTTTTAATTTGAGTTACACAGTAGTTTGTGTTTAGTTATTTTTTCTTCAAAAGTTCGAATAATAGATCGGTGGAGCCAAAAATGTAAATTCGAAAGTGTTAATATCATTCAAAAACCCCTTGGCAAGATCAATTGATTTTTTGTCTGATTATTTGCTATTCGTCAGAAATCCGAACACTTCCTTCAATTTATTCCAATCTTCAACAACTACACTTACTAATTTCGAAGTGGAGGACCATCGAGTTTCTGCTATGGTTGGTCTACATCTTGTGGTTTTGCCGCCCCGGTGGCGCAGTGCTCTAAGCGATGGCCTCTGATCATTCATTAAAACGGGGTCTGGGTTCGAATCCCGGTGAGGCATGGATGTTGTGTTTGTCTTACGGCACTGGCTCCCTTCCTTCCCTGGAACCAGTGACCCTAAATTGGGGACGGGCGACTGCTTATAGCCCATTGAGTTGCTCACGGTGGTCGTTAAACCTCCAATCAATCAATCAATCAATCAATCATCGTGCGGTTGTTGATATAAGTGTATAAGACCGCTTCGCAGAATGGTGAACAAACGAAGCAGTTCCACTGAGGCTTGCAAAAAGTATTCGACACTTAGAAATTTTAGAAAAACTCTGGTGTAATACAAGATTCAAACGATGAACTAAGCAATGAACAAAAACAGCTTGAGAAGCTTTATCCTTGACTATTTTTCTGTAGCCCATTTAAGTGTCCAGACATTATACTTGCCCCATCATAACATTGTCCTATTTATTTGTGTTAGTAATCAGACTGTTCCAAAATTTTGTCTAGCATTTTGTATAAAGCTCCTGACGTTCTATCTTAATTCACATCATGAAAACCCCAAAATCCCTCAACCAATACACCGTCCGAATCAACAATCAAAAATTATTTAATTTTTGACGTGATCATTTATATATTCAGAAATACATTCAATTAATTCATTTTGAATAGTTTTTTTATCCTTTCGTATTGATTTTCAATTTCTAAAGAACTTCTTCATATCAACAATGAAAGTAATTCAATGAAATTTCCACGATTTATCGAGCCCATGCTTTCGTCATGGCCATGGAATGCTAGTTCTTGTTTGCTCAAATACAGTACAGACTAATACTGCATCAATCACTGTATGCAGGAGAAGTCTATTTAAACGAACGGTTTTGTTAAAATGCGTTTTCAAAAGCCTGGCATTTTTCCTCAGGGCATCGGCAATGGTGTTTTGAATTTTTTCAAAATTCCTTAACATTAATCTGCATTTCAGGTGTTTGCTAGAATCCCGATGTTTATGAAGTGACCGTGTTACGCTTAATAAATCTGAGAATCAGTCTTTATTCCACGCCGAAATATTTATTACTAAAAAGTAAGCAGGGCCAAAAAAAAAAAAAAAAAAAAAAAATGAACACCCGCTCCACCGTTATCTCACACGACTTTACGCTCAAAAACTGAAAGATGCAGAGTTAAGGCGCGTGCAGCTGAAACACTTCACTTGAGCGAGCAGATTGGGGAGGGTGACGTCACGGTTACCGTGTCAACTCGGCCGAAAAATGCAGACTTCCAAGCATTCTCATTTCGGCTCTTCACTTGCGCTGTTTTCCGTGTAAGGATTTGTTTGTTTTCCGTATTGAGCACGCCATGTGAATGAATATCTATTCAAAATTTTGAGTATTTTGGAACTGAATAAAGGCAAAAAAAGAATATGTTATAAAAAAATACTGAATAAAACTTTATTTTGAGTAAAATAGGTGAAGAGGCACTTCAGAACCTACTTCACCTGAGAAGCCGCCACTGGTTGTGTTTCATTTCACTGCTGATCACCGGAAGTTGTATTATTGCTATAGAGTGCCAAGGACAGAAGAATATCACTTCTTTAATTACATTATGCTCTAGGTCCAGAAATTGGGACCATATGTAGTTTTGCTCCAAATGTTGTTTACAGTCAGTGACAGGATGCATACCTCTCTGGTGATTAGTGACAAAAGGCGAAAACTTCAACGAAAGGAACAGGCAGAATCACTAAATTCCTCAAATACCAATTTCATCATCAAATAATTTCATACCAATTTTGGCATCATATTAAAACTTGACATACATGCTTTTATGCATGGAACATTTTGAATACAGACCCTTAAAACAGAAATGCAAAACACGTAAAAACAGTCCATCATATTGTTTAACTTAAAGAAATGAGAGTTCTGATTTGTTATCTTAAAAGATAAATTTTCCTGGGCATCCAGCTTTTACTACCTGTGCACGTAAATAATTACTGCACATGCCCAGCTGGGCTTGTGACTTTTCAGGTATTTTTCAAGCCCTAAACCTCATTGTTGTGAGTGAGTTTGGAACCACCCTCTTCTGAGTATGCACTGTGCCTCAGAGAGCATGTCAGCCTGGTTAAGGACTTTCACTCATCCTCCTGACTTCCTCTCTCCTTGCATGCTGTGCGCCTCCTGTCTCACAACTTTCCTATCAGGATACTTTAACCTGCCTCTTTGTCACTTCTACTGTTATACAAGTAACTAGCACAAAGATCACACCAGACTAAGGATGCCAGGCATAATGCCTAACCTTGGAAAGTAGTCCTATGAAACAATGAGGTGAGGCTTATGTGTATAGAATTCAAGATGCATTAAAAAAGATTCCAGAAATTCCTTTTTAGTGCATGCACGATATAGAGGGAGAGTCAAAAGTTCTACAGTCTGCATAAACGCATGTGCTGCGGCGGGTATGTCACATGTTTAAACTAGTTCGAGTCTCACAGTGCAGTCAGTCGAAAGGGATATAAAGTGGTAGTCATTGCTGTGAACAGCATTGCATGTCGTTGTTCTGTCAGTGGTTGGGACGCCTAAAAGATGAACAGCCACAACCGGCTAATTAGGGAACTTTTGCTTTATGAGTTTTAACTCAACCATAACACTGCTCAAGCGACACGAAACTTTTGTCATTTGAAAGGAGAAGGTTCCATAGACCACAACACCATAAACAGATGGTTCAAGAAATTTCGCTCAGGTGACAAAACCTCGACGATCAGCCAAGGTCAGGTAGGCCGCAAATCGTAGATTCGGAGGCTGTGCACCCGGCAGTAGAGGCAAACTGACAACCAGTACTTGGCGATTATCAGGCGAGCTGGTCATATCACAGAACACCGTGGTTTGTCACCTTCAGGACCTCAGCAAGATCTACAGGAGCTGCCGCATTGTCCCTCACGAACTGACGCCAGCTGAAGCAAACCGCCAAGTGGAAGTGTGCACAAAATTCCCTGAAAACCCACACGATGTGCTTTTCATCAGGGGAATCGTTACGTGCGATGAAAAGTGGGTCTATTTCCGTAATTCTAACACACAACGGCAGTGGTTGCGCCCAGGCCAGCTTCCTGAACCTGTTGCCAAACGTGGCCGCTTCGAGCAAAGTGATGCTCTGCGTCTGGTGGAATTTCGAGGGGATAATCCTTTACGAATTCGTTCCAGATGGTCAGACCAGCAATGCCAACCTCTACTCTGAGCAGCTGGAGCGGATGTATGCCGTTTTGGAGAAGTGCCTGGCACTGGTGAACAGAAAGCGCACTCTCCTACAGGAGAACAGCGCTCGGCCTCATACCGCGCGGGCAACCTGGGCAAACTCCAGAAACTTGAGGGCATCGAACTGATGCCACACCCAGCATATAGTCCGGATCTTGCCCCGTCAGATTATTACTTGTTCCGGTCCATGGCCCACTTCCTTCGTGGGCAGCACTTCAACAACCAGGAGGAGGTGGAAGCTGGGGTGAAGGAGTTCTTTGCCTCAAAGGACAAGAACTGGTACCTCCGCGGAATCGAAGAACTGGCAGACAGATGGCTAAAGACAGTGCAACATGATGGCCTATACTTTGAATGCTAGTCAGCTTTCATTGTAAAAGTACGTATGAAGACATAAAGGGATCCAGATATTGCAAAACTTTCGACTCGCCCCTGTAGATCTAATGTAAATGTTAGGTATGGTTTAATTTGAAATTGTATCTTTGGGTCATATTTTTCTTTTAGTAAAGAAATTGTAAATTACCTAAACATGTCTATAAGACTTGCAAGTACCCCATTTGTCTTATACTGTTACACAGATGTGTTAGTATTTTAATATAGACTTATTATGTTTTGACATTTTGCTCATCCAAGTGCTTGTGTGAACTTCTGCATGGAAGCAGAAGGCAGGCAGATGTTGTTGGTGGCAATGATGCATGTTACTGGGATAATCTCTGAAGTAAGCTATTGTGAAAGGCAAACAAAAATGATGTTGTTGCATTCAGGGGTGCAGAATTTGTCCGAACTCGCGAACGAGGTTCGGGAGAAATTAAGACAGCTCTAGGGAAATTTTTGCCCGCGGGTAAAATAATAATAGTAGTAATAATAATAAAACAAAAAATTGACTTATTAACAACAAGTATAACGCGAAAGATAAGTAATTTACTGCACGGTAATCAGGTAATCATTTTGAAAAATGTCATGTCGTTATAAATACAAGAGGTTATGAGCACAGTGACATACTGCAGACTGCCGCTGGCATATGATTCACCGGGCCCAAACGACTTTACTAATGCCAAGGCGTAGACAGCGTGGCACGAGTAATAAGTACGGCACAACCACTAGTCATGCTAATAAAAAATTTCCGAAACTAATGGCAGCTTATGTGTCGTAGGCGCCGATCTGGAAAATTATTAGGGGTTCCGCACATTTTAAAGCGAATGATCCATGCATTTTTCAAAGGATTTAAGTCTAATTTAAATTTCATTCAGTAAAATTATTTGGCACAATTATACGCCTGAAATGCTAAAATGAAATAAATTAATAGTTAATTACAGAATTTTTTTTAGCTGTTTATTTTTCAGCCTCTTTGCCCCACCACTGTTTTCACCTAGACCCAAAAATGTTTCAGACATTTTAAATCTAAAATAAATATTCGTTTTGTTGTTGTTGTTTTTTTCAAATTTTTAAGTTATAGGCTTTAAGGATTAGTTCTTAATCATCAACATATAGATCTAATACTCGCTTAAACTTGTATGAAAGTGTGCTACAGTTTTGGGGGAAATTTCGGACAGAAAAAAATTGCGTTCTGGGGAAATATTGGGCCCTGAAAATTTTCTGCACCCCTGGTTGCATTAAGATCTTTACATGTGAAGGCTCTTTTTATGTCTTGGGGACGACACCAATTGTATTGTTAAGTTGTGTTTCATGTTTTGCAGAAGGCAGTTTGTGGTACTGGTGACAAAGAGTTGAATTGTTACTGACCAGCATTTAGCACATTGAGCCACCAAATGCTGAGGAGTGATAAAAACATAACAGCAGGGAGATTTGGGACAAGAGGTGGATGTGGAAAGATGCATGTAGGAACCAGTTGGTTTTGGCTCCCGTGGGCAATACATCGCTCAAGGAGCAAGTAGTGTGACATGAGAAATAGAAGACAGGTAGCCTAAGATTCCTGCATCAGCAGAGAGCAAGGGAATGGGATAGTAGACAAATAACAATGCAATTGTCACCCTTACACAATAGCCAGATGAGCGCAGAAACAGCCTTGCCAAAGCAATTGTCTGAACTCAATAATTGAAGTCATTATTTAATCATAACTGGACTTTGAATTCCTATCTCGGAGTCTCAGCCATCCGATATTTCCTACAAATCCTTTTTATTATTTTTTAATTTTTTGAAAAATACCTCTAAAATGTTCTATTGTGTTTTTCGTGTATTATCCTATGTCATATTTTTATTTTGTGAGCGGTTTTATATTTATGTATGGCTTCTTAAAGTATGTAGTGTTCATAAGTTCTAGTAATGTTTGTCGTTCCACACGCTCACTGTGTTAAAAGTGCTGTCTGCCAGATGACTGACCCTGAGGGCTGTGGGTGGCCTAGTGGGCAATGTTCGTAACTACCACGGAAAGGATCTCAGGTTCGATCCCAGGCAGGTACGAACGCTCGATCCCAGGCAGGTATGAACGCTCGATCCACTAAATATCCGCCGTGCGTCGGATGGGCACGTTAAACCGTCGGACCCCTGGTACTGGCCCCCCTGGTTATAAATAAGGGTGTCTTCCTCCCCCTTTCTACTTCGCTTCCGTGTCACTTTCCTGTCGGGCACTCTAGCCCAAATCTCTTAGCTTCCTATTTCTAAGGATTGTTTAAGACCTGGGGTCAGATACTTACTCCCTTCCTAAAATCCTCTACATATGATGATCACATGACCGGCCCTGGACTTGGACCTGAGTCCTGAGTGGTTCCCGAATCAGGCAACAGCTATCTGTGCGAGTGATCAATCATAGCATTTGGAAATGAAATCTCTGTGAATCATATCAAACAGCAATATTATTGAAAAATCGTAAGAATATACAGTAAGAATCACATTGTGAATAAGTTTGCATTCGCTGTTGGCAGCCCACACACTTCCACCTCATGATGAGAGGAATGCTAATTTGAGCCAAAACTTTCCCTATTATAGTTGAGGCAGAGCTGTTCATATGGGATTAAGTGTGAATTATATAACATGATGCTGTTGGAAATCACAAATTTCGAACCCTGTTTGAAGAGCAATAATGCACAAGCCATTGCAACTTGCAGTCACATGATGACGCCATGTTTATTTTTCTTGCAGACTTTTGTCACACAGAGAAATGAAATGTAATGTTTTATTACTAGAAACTCTTCACATTATTCATTACTTTTTTTTCCCCAAACAAACCAACACAATCACAAAACTCTACGAATTATGACCCTTCTCCCTCTTTTTCCAAACTCATGATTTCAGCAGAGGATGAACTTTATTTACAGCTTGTACCTTAATACTTGCAGACATGCTTTTTGCTGCAGTGCTGGAAATTTTTTGTAAGATTATTTGAAATGGCTGGTTGTAGTTAGAGTGACAGTAAAAGTTTGCCAAGTGTGATAGTGATGATTTTGAATAATCTGAGAGTGATATTGGGCAAGTGACATCAATCCAGAAAACTAGCCACCCTGTATGGTACACAATATCTCTTTATCTCCTTCCATAAGTGAAGATCTTGACAGTGAATCTTCAGATCATTGAAGTTGTGAAAGTGAATGGGAGGCATAGAAACAAAATGTTGGCATAAGAGACTAAAAGTTTTTGATAACTTGAGATGATCTTAATCTTGGTAATAATTTGAATTCTAACAGTGTTCAGTGTTGACAAGTAAAGCTTTCTTTCTTTGTTCCAAAATTCGAAATAGTGTAGGTCTCGAAACTACAACAAAATTGTTATTTTGTTATGCCATTCTGAAAAACAATAATTGTAATATATTTTGTATGTTCTCAGAAAAAACATTAAAAAAGTTAACTCCCCCACTAAATTTTTTTTTGTACCATATATTCTCACGCACAAATGGGAAGTTTTTGGAAGAAATACTTTTTTCCAAATGAATATGCAAGAATATGCAGTATTTTTGTCTGAAGATATTTTTTCTCATTTTGCTCATTCCAAGGTTTGCTTTGCCATTCCAATATACAGTATCGGAAAAATTAATAGCAACTCCGGAAATTTAGGAGGTTTTTGAGGCTTGAGTGTTGCTACAAAAGTAAATATGAAAGGAATATGGACAGTATGTACATCATTGGAGAGCAAATTTTATGCAGAATCCAAATCAGGTTACAGAATGGGAATAGCTTAAATAGAACTCAAGTTATGCACAGAAATGTTCTGCGAAACAGAAATCATGGCAAAGTAACGGGATGACATGAAAAGAAATAACGTCCCTAATATTTTGTTGGGTGACCTTTGGATTTAACGACCGCTGCACATCTCTTGGGCATGGAGTCAACCAAGTTACCCAACATCTCAGATGACATGCAGTTGTTCCAAACGTGAGTAATGGCGTTAATGAGTTCTACTTTACTTGTGGGGTGCCTATCGTGCACCTTTCTTTTGAGAATGCACCACAAATTCTCTATTGGGTTCAAGTCTGGGGAATTACTAGGCCAAGGTAGAGGCACAACATTTCCTAAAGATGTCACATAAGCTTTAATGCTTTTTGCATGGTGGCACGGCGCCGAATCGTCCTGGAAGATGTATGGTTGACCCAGAAACAGAAGGAACCATTTTGTCCTGGAAGATACTCTTGTACACCTGTGCATTAACAGTGCTATCACACACATGGATTCTGCACCCTCCAGCAGCAGCGAAACATCCCCAAATCCTAACACCGGTTGGGTACTTTGTGGTCTTCAGTGTGCAAGAGTAATTCAACGCCTCATTTCGTCGGCGAAACACTCGGCACCCCACGTCGTTACATTCAATGTTCAATTTGGTCTCATTGCTGAATAAAACTTGACGCCACCAATCAGTGCTCCAGTCCTTATGTTCCTTAGCCCATCCTACACATTTCTTACGTTGCACATGGGTTAGCAAGGGCTTCTTAACCGCCCTATGAGACGTCAGACCCACATCACGTAACCTGTTCCTCACTGTTCGAGGGCAAACAGCAACACCACAGCTCTTCCACAATTCTTTGGAAAGAACTGTTGACGATTGGAACCTGTTTCGCAGATATAATTATGCAAGGCCCTGTCAGTTCTAGTTGTATTTTCCTTTTTCGGCCACATTTACTCAGCCTGCAATTGTTGATACCACCCATATCACGGATCTTCGCCATGTGCCGTCCAATAGTGCTCTTGTGCACCCCAGTCATGCGGGCAATTTTGGCATTGCTTTTGCCACTGTCGCTTAATGTCACCATTCTGGATGCCTTTCGTGGTGAAACATCACCTAATCTTCCCATACCTGCAACACAGTTTGTAATCGGAAAGGACAAATTTCGGATTTACACTGCAGTCCAGAGCACGCACGCACGCCTACACACAAAGCAATTCAACAGACTACCTACGAGCATGCCGAAAACTTCCGTGACCCCAAGCACCTCGGCTGCCCTTTATATCGCATGTACCCAGACGTCTGAGAAAGCTCAGTCGGCTTGTACAACAGCAATGACATTTTACATCACGACATGTTCTTCCTTCGCAGCACATTTCTGCTCATAACTTGAGTTCTGTTTAAGCTATTCCCATTCTGTAACTTGATTTGGATTCTGCATAACATTTGCTTTCCAATGATGTACATATTGTCCGTATTCTATGCACATTTACTTTTGTAGCAACACTCAAACCCCAAAAACTTTTAAAATGTCCAGAGTTGCTATTAATTTTTCCCCTACTGTATATCTTTTCCATCTTGTCAGGATATACCAACGGTATAGCGTACACACCTGCCTTTTCTTTCTCACTGTCTCTCCTTACAACTTGATATTATATGTGATAATGGGGTCGGGGACTTCATTGCTATTAATATGTTGTATTTGCGTAATTAATTCTTTAACCAATATGTAAAATCTGGGATATATGTGATGGATATATGAGAGTCCCTGACCCCGTTATCACATATAATATCATGTTGTAAGGAGAGACAGTGTGAGAAAGAAATGCGGGTGTATACGCTATACCATTGGTATATCCTGACAAGACTGAAAAGATATATGTCTGAATGACAAAGCGATCCTTGGACACTAGATGTAAAGAACACGTACAAAGTATGAACCAAGACATGCAAAATTCAGCCCTCGCCAGAGAAGTCATGCATTGCTCGGCTGCTCCTGTATGGAATAATATTATAAGAATTGTTCCTTACACAAATTTTAAAGAGACTGCCATCAGGGAAACAGTGGAAATCCTATCCAGCAAACTGGCATGCAATGATATAGTCTCTACTAAACTACCAATGGTTTGACATGCATTATTAAAAGATGGAAACATATCACGGCACACTGTATAACTGCATGATAAAAATTCATGTCATATGCTCGTGACGTCACCCACGTTATTTTCAAATATCATCTTTGTTCTTTGTGTTCCGATTCCCTGCATTTTTATGTCTACCATTGCCTTGAAAAAGCCTCCCAGTGGAGTGCAAAAGCTTTGCAAATCTTAATGCTGACTACACCACAAAAATAAATGGATTTTATATGCTATCTGTGTTTCATTATTATACAGTGAGAAAACTGTAGGTGCAGGTGAGTGTCATAAGTGGTTTGTGAAGTTTAGAAGTGGTGATTATGGCATGTAGGGCAAGCCGTGAAGCGGACAACCAAAGGAGACACTTGGTCTCCTTTGGTTGTCAGCTTCACATTTGCATCTCCTGCAGCTCTGTATATTGCTGAAAGAGTGCAAACTTGCACTCATTATCATAAAAATCCTCGCACCAAGAAAAGACTGAGTTTCATGATTAATGTTAAATTCAGCGAATAGCTACTGGAAGGACAGACGTGCAAATGATTAAAGTTTCATGCGATTCTGCATGCCCGCGTGTCCACGACCGACACTGTAATCGCAATCCTTGGAGCTTATAAGGTGCTGCGCAGGGGACTCCTTATTCGTGTCTAAGTGCATGGTAAAAGTTGGGTGAGATCCCTGAGCGATAGACATGCCGAAGGCCACTGTAGATGTGTGTACGGGCAACTGATGGAGTTTAAACAAGGTTGTAATCGTTGTATCGTCAGTATAAGAGAGGCAGGGTGGCAGACTCACCGGATTAGTCGCCATTTGAGCCAGTCTGACAATACGGTGCGATCATGTTGGGAGCAATGGACACAGGAAGGCACCCAGACATGGTGAACCGGCTCTGGACAACCCAGATACACCATCAGCAGAAAGGACTGTGGGATCGTGAGAGCGGCACGCACAGATGCAACGACGTCCTTGTCCAATATCCAGAGACATGTGGCAGTTGTACTAGGGACTCCCGTGTCCACCAGAACCATTTTCCAGATGCCTGGCAGAGGTGAATCTGCACTCTTGACGGCCCTTACGTTTTCTGCCATTAACTCCTGACCATCATCAGCATCGATTGCAATGGTGTCAGCAGCGAGCAACATGGAGTGCTATGGACTGGCAACTTAGTGTTCAGCGACGAATCTCGCTTCTGTATGGGAACGGACGACCACCGTGTCAGAGTGCATAGGACCACAAATGAGTGCTGCAATCCCAACATCTCTGTACAGTGGCACACATCCCGAAATGCAAGTGTGATGGTCTGGGGAGCCATTGCGTATGACAGCCAGACTTCGTTCGCAAGGATCCAAGGGACGTTGACAGCCCATCGTTATATACAGGAGATCCTGCAGCCCCATGTGCTGCCTTTCCTGGTGGGGCGGCCCAGAGCCATTTTCCAACAAGATAACGCCCGTCTGCACATGGCTCGGGTTTCCCAGGACTGTCTACGTCATGCTTCCGAGGCCTGCCAGATCGCCTGATCTCTCACCCATCAGGAACGTGTGGGACCAGATGGGATGCCAGCTTTCTCCATGTCGCAGTGTTCGTTATTTAGAGCATCAGTTGCAAGAAGTGTAGGCCAATCAGTCCCAGGACAACAGACAGTGTCTCTTTGACTCCATGCCGGACCGTATCACCGCATGTATTCGAGCGCAAGGCAGTCCGACGCTGTACTAACGCTGACCGGAATGTATACTGTATGTCCGTGGGAAATTGTTCTGCTGCTGTGATATTGTAATCACTTCTGTCCTTGGTATGTACCATCTCACTACTAAAATCTCATTTCAATCTGACGCCTCCTTGGTGCTTGGATTTTTATGACAATTGGTATACTTTGATGGCTATTCTGTGCGACTTGCTTGTGCAAATATGACATCTACTGAGTGATGTAAAATGCTGGAAACTTTTGCATAGACTTAATATTTTCACATGCATTAGCTCTCAAAACCTAATTATTCTTTTTTGGAAAGTTGATGTTTTAGGTCAGAATCATAGACTTGTACATAGGTTTTCAGGCAATTTTTATTTTATGGAATACGCTCCTACTGATTGTATGGAATGCATTGTTGTTTCTTTCTGGATTTTCATACAGTTGTGATATGCCTGCATTATGGATTTTAAATTAATCACAAGTGGTCTTTGAAACTTCTGTTGGTGCAGACTTATTACACTAGAAGATCGCATACATCAGTATTAACTGCCATTTGACAGAACATATTTCAAGTGTTAACAAAGTAAATCCTACTCACATTGTTGTCTTTATTAAAACTTAATCGAACATACTGAAACCTGAATTTGCTTGTAGCCCTTACCGGTCATCCATGTAACATTTCTCAGAAAACTTGAAAATTTCATCGCCCTGGAGCAGGAATCGATCTCGCATCTCCCACTTTCAGTTCGAGTATGCTAATGGAGCAGGAATCGAACCCCGCATCTCCTGATTACGGGTCGAGTATGCTAACCATTACACCACCCAGGACAGTGAAATTCCAAGCAACTGAGACTAAGTAAACTTAGCTTAGGAATCTGATATCCTTACATTTTCGCTGATCAAAGTAATTCCACTTCCTCATAGCGTTTTGACCATTTCCCATGCGGAAAACTTGAGAGATGGTCGAAACGCTATGAGGAAGTCGGGTTGCTTCAATTAGAGAAAATCTGAGGTAGTCAGATTCCTAAGCTAAATTTACTTAGTCTCAGTTGCTTGGAACTTCACTGTCCTGGGTGGTGTAACAGTTTGCGTACTTGAACAGAAATCAGGAGATCTGGGTACAATTCCCTCTCCAGGGCGATGAAATTTTGAAGTTTTCTGAGATATGTTACATGGATGACCAGTAAGTGGTACAAGCAGATTCAGAATTTATGTTCTAGTTGCTTTGAATATTCTACCGATTTCCCATGTATTATGAAGAATATTTCTTCCTTCATTGATACTGAAACCTGTGTGTCATAAATTGGAGCATAATTTATTATTGTATTATCTCTCATTAAGGTGCGATTCTGCACTTGAAATGTTCTTGTAGTTACATTTTTTGTGCTATTATTATGTTACTCTAATATATTTAGTATCATAGTGTTGTGGGGAATTAAGCTGCAGTTTACCAAAAATTTTGATTCATTAACTGTTATAAATTTCATGCTACTAATTAAAAATGTGTGAGAGTATTTACTTGTGTAAGTATCATTTTAATCAAAACTACACAAAAACTGTTAGAAAATTTCTATAATTTTGAAATACTGAGGGGTTTTTTAATGTTTGTTTTGTTTTAGAGAATGAATGAATGATTCTCATAACAAATTGAATTGTTTTCTTTAAGAGTGGCCCAAGTTGAAATATGTAGCATCAAATAATATTTTTGCTTTCACTGCAGGCAGTAAAGTGTATTGAACAATTGAAAGAACAGGAAATGAAGTTAAAGTACTCTAAGTATTGTGCACTCCGGATACGTGGAGCAGCCCTAGCACGTTTCAGGAAACTTGCTTTAGGTGAGAAAACTTTAATATATTCCAACAATTTTTATTTTTCTGTTTCTTTTCTAGATTTGTACACTGTGTGTCAAAAGTAATGGTCACCCCAGAAGAAGCTAATGTAATGAAAAAAAAAAAAAAATGCCACGAAAGTGATGTATAGGGTTCGCACAGCACCTGGAAATCTGGAATTTGATTTTCCCCTTCTTTTTAGTCCTGGAAAGTCCTTCATTTGATATTTTTGCAAAAGGTCCTGGAATATTACTGGAA
Source organism: Macrothele yani (assembly GCA_039090855.1). NCBI lineage: Eukaryota > Metazoa > Arthropoda > Arachnida > Araneae > Macrothelidae > Macrothele > Macrothele yani. Next base: position 138,173,355 of record CM077024.1, on the reverse strand, counting down.
TAGTTTCTTTCAATGGAAAGAAAAAAATTGGTCAAACTGTTTAGATTGTTTGCATCACTTAGTTCTAGCTCCCTGTGGTGTCTGCTTGTGATTACATCAGTTCCTTCTCCAGATGAGCACAAGCTTGGGCTATGGCAAAAAGCCCAGAAATAGATCTGGGCCCAGGCTAAAGTTAATTTTCCCTTTCACTTTTTTTTTTTTAATTTCATTTAACACTGCTAAGCGAATTAACCATTGCAATGGGAAACACACAACTGACTGGTTAGGCTGTAGTCTCTAGTTTGCCCTTTGCCTAAAATTTTTAAATGTTTGTGTGTTTGCATGCATTTCATAACTCAAAAATGTCTATGAATGTTTTAAGTAACATCTATGTATCATTTCCCAGATACGGTGAAAATTGATACTATAAAGTTTTTCGGTTACTAAAACTTAATGTTCTGCTAGCTACTATATGAAAAACGGGGAATTTTTGGTCATTCGGTGAAAACGTGAAGGTGAGCTGAGGTAAACAAATTAACTTGATACACTTGGGGAAAAAAGGGAAGGATTATGTTACCTGAATATGTTGCACATAATAATAATAGTTCTTTATCTCTCTCTCTCTCTCTCTCTCTCTCTTTCTTTTTTTTTTTTTTTTTACAGGAGGCTGACATTAACAAGAAGTCCTAACATTCTCATCAGGTGATGAAAATATAAGAGTAAAACAATATGCTTCATTTTTTCCTTGTTCACACAGAGAAAATGTGCACAAAAGTTCAAACCTGGGCCAATCACAAATAAGGATATAACTGGCCCAGGCCTTTAAAAAGGAGCCCTTGCTCATCTGTATTTCCTTCCATGGATCATGGAGACATGTCATCTCTTTCATCTTGTGTGACACTGCAATGTAAGATGTTTCAGTGCCGCATTTCCAGCGATCTTGATTTGTGGTATGGCAGTTGGAGTCAAAAGTGCATCGGAAACTTCCTGTGTGTCCAAAATGGTCCATTCCTTTTAGCATGCATTTTTCTCACCAAAGGAGACTGATATCTAGCCTTCCTGCCACCAGTGTGCATGGAAATAGATGGGTTACAGAATAGTGAGATTTCAGTGCCATAGCAAAATTGTTTTGTGTTATTATCATTGTATGAAGTACCAGGTTGCTTCATATAAGTTTTATAAAGACAAATTTTTATACTGGGAAATTTTGCCAATCCACTGAAGATGTAGCACACACACACACACTGAAAAACTATATAACAGCAGCACCCATGGGATTTCATTAGAATTCTAAATTCATAGTAAATTTTGCCCCAATTTGCAAAATATAAAACAAAATACAATGATTCTAGCAAAAACTTTGAACTCCTGGAATTTTTTAATGAACTTCTGTAGAAGTCCTATAATTAATTTTCTGTAAATGTTACAGAACCTGGATGTAAATCATATTCTAAAAAGCCATGTGTACAGGATTGTTGCAGGTTTCTGTGCAGTAAAACTTCTCTGGTACTACAGTGTGGGATTCTAGTAAAAAATATTATTAAAAGGAAGTGCCAAAATAGATCCTTGGCTTGAGATAACATGTAATTTTATGGAAAGGGTCTGAAGACTTGGCATGGGTTATCGAGCAATCTCGTAAGAAAAGCTGCAGCATGACCATCCAGGAGATTCAAGAACGTGAAGGATTAAGTGTTAGTTTGTGTTTCAGTGTGTGTGTGTGTGGCATGCCAAACTTTGTACACAAAATTTCTGTGGGTGAACTGCATTCAAGCTCTTGATAAAGAGTTTACATTCAGCAACAGTTTCAGTAGTACTTACACCACCAAAATTGGGCTCTTAGGGACTAGAATGTGATATTTCAGAGCAAATCTTTTTTTTTTTTTTTTTTTTAAAGCCTGTGCCTGTTAGATGAAAGAACCTGGACCTTTGGCAAACACTTTGTGCAAAACTGTAGTATCTGAACTGTAAAGCATGGTTAATGTTATTTTAGAAAATGAATTTAGTCAGCTCTTGGGTTTTGAATAATTAAATGTCAAGAGTAGAGATTGTACCTCAGTATTGTAGACAGTGCTACACCTCTTGCACCTCATGAACTCTACAGTGGCAGGCCATAATTATTCCACCAAGACAGGGTTCCCAAGTCACATTTTGCGGGACTTCAAAACCCGATAGAAAACATTCTTTTTCTGTGGGATACTACTAAACGTGAAAACATTTTGTGTACATTTCCTTCTCAAAATAATGCACAATTTCCCCACTAGGGGGTGAAAATGTTTCATCTTTTGTTGATATCTCTGCTTCTAAATGTCAGATTTAAAAAGTTATTTTATCACAGGATGCTGTTTACCTTGTGTATGACTTTATGTTTGTACTTGTGGAGTTTCTTGTGGTTCACAGTTTTGTCACTAGGTGGTATTCATGTATTTCTGTTTGCAGCTGTATTTTCGATTCTAAAAACCCTATTGAAAACTTTATTTTTTTACTGTATGCCTTTTTTCACAATAACGATAGGGAATGTTATTTCCTTTAAATAATGCACAGCTTCCCCGCTAGAAGGGGCAAATGCCAAAACTTCTTTTTCACCATCTCTTTTTCTGGAGACATACTTTATATGAAAAATTCATTTTTCTTAGCATTTTGCTATGAAGAATACTTTCACATATTTTCAACCTTTTCATTATGCAAAATTCTTCTGCTAGGGGAGCATAGGGTTTTATCACATTTCCTTCAGTATTTCTTCTTTTAGCTGTTCGATTTGAAAATCTCTTTATCCTTCTGCTATGAGTAACTTTGCACTATTTGTTGATTTTTGTAACATACTTTTCAGCCACTAGGGAGAGTAAGTAATGGTTTTTATTTCTGGATGTTTTATCAGTTGTAGAAATTAGATTGAATTTTTTCTCATTGTTCCACTAACTATGAATAACTTTGAAGAAATTTATTTACATCAGAAAGTATTCAAAAGACGTGCTCATTACAACCGAAAATCCGGTGTAAACTTTCTTGTTTATATTTCTATCTTTTGCAGAATTATTACTATTATTATTATTTTTTTTAGAGCAGTGCACAATGGCAATAAAAAGGTATTTTACTTCACTATTTGCTATAAGGTAAAACACACTGAGCGATACACTGAAATGTGAGTTTATTAAGCACACCTATCCTTGTCCCATAAACGGCTCATTCCATCCATTTAGTCATAAGATGACATATGAGCAAGTTGTGCAGTTCATATCAGGCAGGTCAGTTTTGTCAAGCATGATTTAGTGATAGATTGAGAGTCTGAATGGGTAAAAGAAGAGATCTGAGTAACTCTGTGCAGGTCATGATAGGTGGCACGAAGCATATTAGTTCGAGCATAGCACTAAAGACCATCTTCCTGGGCTTTTTCACGGACTACTGTAGCAAGGGTTTTTCATGAATGGTACAACATGTTTGCTAGAAAATTTTGTTTTTCTCAAAGATTCACTTGCTTTGTTTTAGCCAAGGCTCTTTAATATAAAGTGGCTTAGGTAGTGTGTGATTTATTTTCCAAGTTGTCATATTAGCAACCAGTGCAAAGCAGATTTGCCCAAAGATCATATTTAAGTTAACACATACAGGCAGTCTCAGTGTAATCTGGCAAGATGGGGCAGATATCAGTGTATTATGCAGCTAATTTCAAGAACAGATTTTTTTTTTTTTTTAAAAGAAGCCTATGTCAGGCTTTTTCCTCAAGAAAACTAAAAAGTGCTAAGATAGCATGATCTTAACACTTTAAAAGGCATTAAAGGCATTGTGAATATCTTAGCATTTGACTATCTTTGTGAAAGACAGACAAGCTCACGTATTGGGTTGTTGTAGTTGAAATGGCAGATACCAGGGTATTACCACTTAGTGTCATTCTGCTCAATTTGTGCTGTACAGCAGCAAATGCACATGTGATATGTCACATGACATCTTGGACTGTGGGCAATGCAACAGGATCATCAATTGTTGTGTGGTTCCTGCTGGTGGCAGTAAACACGTGAAGTGTAAGTGGGCCATGGAGCCGAGTCAAGTTTCCATTATTTTTTCACGAGTTTAAACTGGGATGCTCCCATCGACCTTACAGGTAGACTGCAAATGATGTCACAATTTATGGCTCCAACATCAGAAAGGGAAATGTCACGTGATCTTAGTCAAAAATGCTAAAAGAAAATTCTACCACTTTTAACCAGTGAGAAACGAATTAAATTATTTAGCAGATTCTATGCCTCTGTGGTAATAACTTGATTCCGATCTGCAGTAAATTTTTATTACGGTTAGTATGGGCCACCACTTCACCTGAGTTTTCCATATTTGTAGTAATGATTATCATATACAGGAGGAAAAAATCAATATTGAGGTTCAATTCCCAATCTAGAAAACGTGTGCCTATTGAAGTAATGATGTCATTTGCGTTAAGAAATGAATCTATGTGTTGCAAATTTTTCACAAATATTCATCAGAATATTCTAATCATGGCCTGTAATAAAGTCTATCTATCTATCTATCTATCTATATATATATATAGGTGCATATTTTACAAAAGTAAAATTACTCTGAGTATGGCAACACCATTTCCGTATATTTTATGTAATATTTAACAGTTTACTTCTGGATTTTTCACATTATTATATACTGTAGCCCTGTATCACAAATTATTAATGAGAACACCACTTTACATAAAGTACAAACGTAGCTGGTTCATACAAGATTACACTAAGCAAATGACCTCCTTCATCCTAATGACTCATCTTGTGACTCCAAAATGGCTGCAATTAAATTTCTACAAATGTCAATTTCTTAATGAAAACATCCTTAGGTTCATTATTCCTAAAAAACACTCTTGTTACATATATGATTTACTAAATGGGGATATTTAAAAGTAGCCTGTCAGGTAATAAGAAAGCATTGAAACTGGATGGTACGCAACCACTGTTGCCTAATGTCACATGATCTGACGACTCTTATGTTGGGACTACGGCGGCTCTGTGGCAGCCACTACCAATTCTTGGTCTATTACTATATATGGTTGAAGGATGCTCCGCATCCGAAACAGGAAGGAACGTGAACTCAGCATTTGGCGAGGGAACAGCTAGTGAGCAGATTGTGCGCCATTGGTTTGCAAAATTGGTCTGGTGATCAGTCTCCAAGCTGTACCCTGCTGACACAACCCTGCAACTATTAATTCTGTTGAATTAAAGGAAATGATTGAATCAGAGCCATGCCGAATGGTAAGGGAGGTTGCGCAGAATTTAAACATCCACTATTCAACAGTGTTCTGGCACCTAGCAGTCGTAAGTAAATTGAAAAAATGAGTGGATGCCACATATGTGCTGACTGAGGAACAAAAATCATGTTGCCTCAAATTGTTCTGTTTTCTTCTTAACAGAAACAAAAGGGAAGGATTTCTGCAGTACATTGTGACTACTGATGAGAAGTGGATCCTATACCACAATCGTAGACATTCCACTCAATAGTTGCATGATGATGAAGTGCCCAGGCACTTACCAAAGCCAACCCACACCCAAAGAAAGTTAGTTAGTTAGTTAGTTAATTGATTTTAGTGGCGCAAGGGCCAGGTTTGGTGATGGTTACTGTGTGAGAGTCATCTGTATGTGTACTCCATCATTCATTCTTGACGAGCTGCATCAAATGCATGAGAAATTGTGATTTCATATGCGACAGCCAGCATTGGTCAGTAGGTGTGGTGTCCTGATGTTTCATGATAACACCTACCCTCATGTTGCACAAATAACCATGCAGAAACTTTGCCAGTTAGGAAATGAGACTGCCACACCTCACTTAATCTCCAGACCTTGCACCAACAGACTATCACTTCTTTCTGCACCTGAACCTTTTCTGTTTAAGAGAACCTTCAAGAATAACAGAGCTGTTTTACTAGGCATTTGAAGACTATCACATCCAGAAAACCAGTTTTTTAAGTTGGCGTGAACATCCTTGAGGAGTGTTGGCAGAAATGTGTTGATACCACTGGGGACCATTTTGATTGATCCAGTATGTTGCCTCTGCTTCTGTGTTTGCTTTCAGTGCCCTAGCGAAATTAGTAATTTCAACTGCAACAACCCAATAATTATAAAATCAACAATTTATGAAAGAAATTAATTGAATTCATACATGAAATGTGTTTATTACATAAAAGATAGTGGCGTAGGGTGACCTAAAATTTATCCAGGGCTAATTATTTTAACAATTGCTCTCAACCTTCGTCCGCACTGTGAAATATAATTTCAGTGGATTGTGAGGTTTCCAAACTCCACCTGCTGAAATCGTACTTAACCACACAGAATGAAGTAGAAATTTTGTTTGTATATGTATGCAGTGCTGTATAACCCAAAAACAACAGTAGAAACTAAATAGTAGAAACAAAACAAAGTATGTTTGCTTTTACTTCCAGTTAACCAGGATATTTTGCTATAAATAGAATAAAAATATTAACTTGTATTCACAATTAAATTTTTGTTTAACATAAACTAGTTTTGCAGAACCTTTGGCTTGGCATCATCAGGATGAATAGCCAAGCCAAATGCTCTGCAAAACTAGTCGATGTTAAATATACATTGAATTGTGAATAAACGTTGCTATTTTTATTCTATCTCAACATCACTAGTTTGTAGTCATAAGTTATATTGTGCTATAAGTCCATATTAAAAGTTCTAGACTGATTTTTATGTTTTGGCACCAAGCAAATATTTGGTCAATGTGGGCCCAAGTCTTGAACAGATTTTTTTCTTCATCTAAATAAAAAAAGTGTTCCAATAAAAAGACCCTTTGTTCATTTTACTTACACGAATGAACTTTACAGTGTAACTCCACAAAAATCAGCTGCTCACTGCCCGACGACACGAAAGAAAAATTTCTACTGTTAAACAGAAAGGTGACCAGTCCCAAATGAAGTTTTATGCATGCACAGTTCAGTGCGCATCTGCTAATTCATTACTGTTCCCTGAAGCTTCACCAAGGCGAAGAGTTGACAGGTGTCACATCTACCACCATGCTGTACAGGGCTCAATTTCGACTGGTAGTTAGTAGCAAATTGCTAGCAAGCAAAGGCATTTTAGTAGTTGCTAGTGGAGAATTTTTGAATGTTTTAGTGTGAATATGTAAAGTGCCACTGCATTGCCAGCATAAAATGTTTTAGATACAAAAAGGAACAACTGCTTTCTGGAAGCAAATGTTTTTTGAAAAATACAAACATTATAAAAACATTTTGGCACTAGTAGAAATATACAGTATATTTCCCTTTTCTACTTCTGCAGTTGAGGTAAGGTTCAATTTTGTGAAGAGAATCCAGGGTGATTGGAGGGGCAGTTTAAACTTGCATTGAATGCTCTCATGAGTATTGAAGTTGAAGGTCTGTCCGAAGAAAAGTTTGACCTCAGGCCTGCTGTTTTAAAGTGGTATGATGAAAAGACCCGAAACCCAGATCGTAAACCATATGGAAAATAACCTAAGAGTTTGAATAGTGTTCTTGAATTTTGTGAATAAATTTAAATGCAAAAAATGTTTTTTTTAATATTTGCATTCAAATTAAATTGTTAGAATTAATCTGTCAGGTTATGTTTTAAAAAGGTGAGTTATATCTAAATATTTGTAATTTTTTCAGCATTACGATGTGACAGTTACATGGGTGAAATCAAAATTTGTCATGATTAACTAATGGAGGGGGACATGTTAAAGATTCTTTTGTATAATGTTATAAACTTTTGCTAGTAGGTAATGCATTTTGCTAGTAAAAATTAAGGCCACTAGCAAGTGTTGCTGCTGCTAAAAAAAAAAAAAAAAAAAAAAAAAAAAAAAAAAAATGAAATCAAGGCCTGATGCTGTATTCATTGCACTCTAGTAAATGGATATGGAAGGCTGTACTGTGTTACCCAGTTACTCAACTATTGTAACAGCTTATGTTTGCATTAATAAAATCTTGGAACTGGTTACTAAGACAGATTTTCTTTCAGATATGGAAGGCTGTACTGTGTTACCCAGTTACTCAACTATTGTAGCGGCTTACGTTTGCATTCATAAAATCTGGGAACTGGTTACTAATATGGATTTTCTTTCGGGTATGAAAGGCTGTACTGTGTTACCCAGTTACTCAACTTATTTTAGTGGCTTATGTTTGCATTAATAAAATCTGGGAACTGGTTACTAATATGGATTTTCTTTGGGAATTCTTCCAATTAAAAGGAAAAAACTTTTTTTTTCTCATTTTCATGTGGGGCTTAGACCCAGATGCCCATAATATCCCTACACCACTGATAACACTTTAATTACTGTAATATCTTGCAGCTTTTTGTCAGTTTTAGTCACATTAATAGGTGACTCAATGCAAGAATTCACGTGGCAGTGCTTTATCTCACCTCTGTTTTCAGAAGAAATTTCCAGATGATTGGAATCGTGTATGTTGTGTGTAAATCACACTGATGGTTTATGCTTGCTAGTAACCTTACGACTAGTGGGTAACAATTCAAAAATATTTCAGTGCTTTATGCAGCACCCAAAAACTTTTATTCATGTTTTATTCGTGCTTTCCAGTTTGTTATAGCTTAATGTATGGTTGTCGTTATTCATGTTATCTCTATTGTAGCTCATTATATTTACTTACTTCAGAAATGACAGAATGATTCAAAATACTTGAATAATGAGTGGTGTATTTTTATTGATGTTGCAAATTCTTCATCAATAACAGGCTTTTTTCAACATGTATACCTGTATCATCACCATTTGAATAAATAAATTTTCAATGCTAGGATGCATTTCTAGCAACAGGAGGTAAAGTTTTGAAAGGCAATGAATGGTAAATATGCAACCCAGAAAATAATTTCCTTACTGGCCCAGTGTAATGCAATCTTCAAAATTTTGATGTTTTCAAAAAAATAAGAAAAATGTGTTTAATGAAAATTAATTTAAATAACTCTTGTATGTTGTTTTTAGATAGTGTACAACATTATTTTGCTAATATAATGAATGATCTTACTAGAATGAATGATCTTACTAGATCTTGTTTTAATAATTAGTACTTTCAAAATCTTAAATATACTATCAATATTCACAGTTTTTCAGACAAAAAAAAAAGACATATTTTGAACGGTTTGGCAATTCCATCATTATTTTAAAAAAAATTGCTGTCTGCGTTTTGGTAATGCATATTTGAGGAATGCCCATTTTTTATTGCACACTTTGTAGATTTTTTTACTTATTTTTGTGCATATCATAGTATTTTTAACTGCCTTAATTTCTGCACTCTGGTGATGAACAATGTTATCACTGTAACCTTTTTACAAGCATCACCAGGTAGATGTGCCAGTGTAGTTAAATAACTGGAGATTTGTTCACATCACATATATTAACAGGAGCAGTGAATAAACAGCAGAACTCTTGGATAAAATTACCTTGTTCAGTAAGTGAAATGAAAAGAGTTTCCGTAATACATAAGGGAATCATCTCTAAGAATTGTTGGATTATGTGAGAGATTTAAATCATCAGATTTGTAGAAATGCTTCTTTTGTACAAATAGTGTTTTTTTTTTTTCTTTTAATCATGAGAAATGTTCTTATTCCTATTGCCAGAAGAAAAAAAATCCAAAATAAATGAGTTAGAATAGGGTTAAACCCTACACATGAGTTGTTACTTACATTGCAGCTTAGATATCTCCCTGTAATATCCCAATTATTTGGTTATTCTGGTAGCAGACCGTAGAATAAGTTCAGGTTTTGAATTCAGGAAACTCCTTGCATTCCACTGACTGTGAACCAGAATAATTACTGCTCTGTAGTTGAATGGTTAACTGAAATTTGCCAGTTGTGCTGGGAGTTAGAAATGGTCCCTCAGTATTAGAGGGATGCTATCATTGTTCTGTTGTATAAGGGAAAAGGTGATCTGAATGCAAGAACTATCATGGTATCAGCCTGCTGAGTGTGCTAGGGAATGTGTTCGGAAAGGTCATTATTGATGAAGTACGAGGTCTTATCTCAGAAAAGGTGTCAGATGCACAGAGTGGTTTTATGCCTGGTTAGGACTGCAGTGACTAAATTTTTGCATTACATATGATGTTCAAAAAGCATCTGTCTGTAGGTAAGAAGAGAGTTCTTGCTGCTTTGATAAATTTAGAGAAAGCTTATGATTGAATAAACAGGATACTTCTGTGGAAGGTCTTGAATAAATGTGGTATAACTGGAAATCTGTTTAATAGTGTGAAAGCTGTGTATGCTGGCAATACAGCATGTGCATAAGTGAATGGTGTTCTATTGAAATGGTTTTCAATTGGTGCAGAAGTCAGACAAGGTTGTGTAATGTCACCATGGCTGTTTAATATATTTATGGGTGCATGCATGTGTGATGCTAAAGTAGACAATAGTATTATATTAACGTACTAGCTAAATACCAGTTCTTCAAATGTGATACATACACTAGACATCCTGCTCACCCGTGATCCTACCACAAATTTGGTTACGACTTCAGTTTTTTGGAAATCTACCTCTCAGGTTTTAATGATCCCTGCCACTTCTAATCATCCGCATTGCCAAAAACTTGCTTCCTTGTGTTTTATTTTACACAGAGCCCGTTCTCACTGTTCTGAAAATCTATGAGTTGGCTAATTCCTTTGGGCATTCTAATTACATTGTTAATAAACTTATTAAAAAATCCCAACGTTTTGACTCTACAACACTAACCAGAGAAGTTAAAACTATAAAATTTGTGGGTTCTATCCCGTTTTTGCCACCACTTTCACATCTACTTAAAAATATCTGCAGAACTTTTGGTATTGACTTTGGGTTGTCTTCTTGTAAATTATTTTCATTGGTTCGTAGCGATCGTGACAGACCTGATTTATTAGATAATTATAGAATTTACAGAATCCCTCTCCTGTCCGCTGACTCTGATGAAGGGAATACTTTCTACATAGGTTCCACATCTCGTAATCTAAAGGTCAGACTGCAGGAACACAAATATAGTATTAAAGTCGGTAATGGCTCCACAGCTATGTCACGTTTGCTTCTAAGCAAACCTTTCGAACCAATATGGCCTGAGGTTACTATAAGAATTTATTACTATTTACAGAAGCCCTTCAGATTCTGGCTCACCGGACAAGTTGCTGCAATGATGATATTCCTAACTATATTCCTGATGCTTGGAAATACCTTATACATGACTTACTGTGATTTAAATATTGTAATAATTATTATTGACTCCTGACCACCTGTTCTTTCTATGTCTCTCTACGCACTCGTCTGACTTGACACGTCATGTTGTACATATATGCTGACCGTTGCTTCTTAGAACTGGTAGTCACACCTGAGGAAGTGACCGATGGCGGTCACGAAAGTACTAGTGTGTTTTTAATATTTTTAACTATATGTATTTATGTCCTCCTATAGTGCGAGGTTCATAGTTTTTTTATATTAAAAGTGTTTAGACAGCATGATTTTGGTTTTAACTAGTTTGTCTTGGTAATATCCATGTGTGCATATTGCTGTACGGTGATGACACAGTCCTGTTAGTAGAGAGCAAAAGTTAGTTGCAGAGCATGTTGCCCCAGATGTATGAAGTTTGTATGAAATTTAAACTGAGTGTAAATAAGGGAAGAACCAAAGTTATGGTTTCTGAGCAAGGAACTATTAGTACTGAATGCAAGATCAGTCTAAAATGGCACAGGGGTTTACCAGGTGAATGAATTTGTTTATTTAGGAAATATGTTTGACCAAAAAAAAAAAAAAAAAAAAAAAAAAAAGATGAATGGTGAAATTAGTAGGTAAGTGAATTCATCTGTGAAAGTCATAACCACTTTAGGAGGATTTCACACACAGGAATGTTGGGTTCTCAAAAAGGTCCCAAATGGCTGTGTGTAATTGTTCCTACTCTGATGTACGGCAGTAAAATCTGGATACTACAGAAGAAACATAGGAGTTGTTTGTGTACTAGACAGGTGTTACTTTCAGGGAATTTGTGACAAAACATGTTTTGATCATGTAAGAAATGAAGATGTGTTGCAGATGTGTAGTTTAAAACAAAGTGTTGTAAGTAAGGTGGAGACAAATATTCGGAGGGGGACTAAACATATTGAAAGAATGAGCGATGAAGTGCTTGCAGAGAAAATTTATTCAGCCCAAGTGACAGGAAAGAAAGGTACAGGAAGACCAAGGAAGTCATGGAAGGACCAGAATCAGAAATGTCTGCTTGAGAAAAAGGTAATGAGTATGAAGTACAAAAGCTGCGAGTTGTGTGATGGATGTCAGTGAAGGTCAAGTTGTGTGCTGAGATCGCTGTAAATGGTGGTGGTTGATATGTCAACAGTAAGCAAAATCTACTTCCATTAGTTTTTAAATTTTAATCTGACAGACTAGCTTTCTTTGTTGAGCTAACCTGTGAATCTCAGAGAACATCTTAGTGGTATGTATGTATGTAATAAAGTAATACTTAATTGTGACTGCTTATTAATTTTACTGTAATTACTCGTTTTTTTTTTTTTTTTTTTTTTTTTTGTCTGTTAAGTACATGTCCACGAGGTTTTTTTTTTTTTTAGTAAATGTTTGTTAGTTTTTGTGCTTCATTATAATTTATTTGGCTGGTATATGTAATTGTTGTAATTGTTTTGTTTATTCATGGTTTTAGAAGCACCACCACAGATTCGAAAAGAAAGTGTTTTGAACTTGCTAAGGAGAATGCAGGCGCACCGTCTTTTGAATCCACGAGTTTTTGGAAACATTAATCAGGCAGCAAATGCAGGATCCTCTGAAAATAACATGCTTGGTGCATCACTTGCAGGTATTATAGCTCAGTTATCTTTTAATTGGATTTCATAATAGCATATTTGACAAATTTATGATTTTTTTAAACAGATTAGCAATCGGTGAATTATTCAACTGAAATTATGGTAATACCTTTTTCTTTGTGGCAGCATAATTTTATATTTGTGTTGGTTACGATATTTGATTTAGGTGGTTTGGAAACATTTTGTGTGCATCTGGTAGGGGTAAGCATATCCATGATTAATAATTATTCTCAATAATCTCAGAGTATACAGTTTTCCTATTGGACGGCACGAATATGCATTTGTTATATCTCTGTGTCCCAAGATCATACTGAAAAACTGTTTTGCATCATATATTGTTTGGAGATATGCAGGGGCAGATTTTCTAGTTTATTATTGGAACTTTACCAGTAGCAGGCAGTATAATAGTTTCCCCACTCAGTTGCTGCCTTCCCCCCCCATGATTTTCCCAGTAAGTAGTTTTTAAATGACAAAAAGGCACAATACTGTCTGCATGTAAAATATTATCACTTAGGTGTGCAACTTAATTCTCTGCCCCTAACCGCAAGCGATCATAGGACGTCAGCAATTGCAAATAGCTGTGTGCAATAATGGCTGATTGCAGCGCCATCCAACAGCTTTCCAGGCAACCGTAACTGCTCACAGCTGTAGTGACAGAAGGGACGAAAATTGACGGTGAAAGCAATGCCGTTCAAGAAGCAACATTTGAGGCACTGCCTCCTGTTCGCGTTTCAGCTGAAAAAAAGTGCTGCGGAAGCCCAGCAAAATGATCTGTGCTGCTTTGTGCGAGGCCGCTGTGTCCTACAGTACGTGTAAGAAGTGGTTCCAGCAGTTTAAGCTGGGAAATTTTGATCTCCGTGATGCAGAACATCTGGGACAGCCACAGAAGGTTGACGATGAGGAACTGGAACAGCTGTTGGATGCCGATACCTGTCTCACACAGTCGGAGCTTGCCCAGGAACTCAGAGTAACCATGCAAGCCATTGCAAAGTGCCTACACAAGCTTGGACGGATTCCCAAGGAGGGCCGTCGGGTGCCCCATCAACTCACAGCTGCGAACAAATCTAGGCGCTACAATGTTGCTGTGTCCTTGCTCTCCGGATTCAAGAAGAAGGATTTCCTCCACGAGATTTTGACCTGTGATGAGAAGTGGATCCTCTACGATAATCCTAAGATGTGCAAATCGTGGGCTTATCCAGGTTAGCATACCACCAGTACTGCCAAACCGAATATCCATGCCAGGAAGTTGTTGCTGTGCATATGGTGGGATCAGCTTAGTGTCGTACACTATGAGTTGCTCAAACCTGGTGAAACGGTCAATGCTGAGCATTATTGTCAGCAACTCATTTGTGTGAGTGACGCAATGGAGGCAAAAAGGCCATACAACAGCAAGGGAAGAAGGTTGGTCCTGTTGCTTCAGGATAACACGCATCCTAACACAGCGAAAACGACTTTAAACACTATCGCCGACCTGGGATGGAAGATTTTGTCCCACCCAGCATATTCTCTAGACTTCGCCCCGTCGGATTATCACCTCTTTCGCTCCCTTGTACATCACCTGAGTGATATGCACTTCACTTCTGTAGAGGAGGTCCACACAAGTATTGATGACTTTGTCAACTTGAAACAGCCCTCTTTTTCCTGCAGTGGCATTCAGCAGCTCCATGACTGATGGCTCAAATGTATCCAACATGACGGGGATTATTTCCCTAATTAGGCACATATTTGATTTGCTATAATTTGCTGTCAACGGGTCGTGCCTGTGGCCGAGAATTAAGTTGCACATCTAATACTTATTGGTCATGTAAAATGTTATTTACATGTAAAATGTTATTTACATGACCAATAAGTATTAGATGTGACCAATAAGTATTAATTAAGTTGCACATCTAATACTTGTGGGGTCATGTAAAATGTTAATTTAAACCTATTTTGAAAGGTGCTCATTGCACACTTCACTTAAATCCTTCCCACTGATTTTTGTCTTGGGAGACATCATGGTATTATCTTACTTGCTTCATGAACATTCATTTTTGTTTGAATTCTGCAAGCACTGCTTTATTTTTAATTACAATCTTGCATTTTCTCTCACACATTTTGGGTAATCACAAAAAATTTCTAAATCTTGCATTAACTTCTCATTTACATTTTTGGTCATAAAAAAATATTTCTGAACCTTGTGTTAACATCTCGCATAATATTTATGGGGATAACATACCTGCTAAGTTTTTACATTTATGAGGATAACATGCCTTCCAAGTTTTATAGTTTACCTGTAAATTTTATGGAAACATTACCTCATTTACAATTATTTTATGGACATATATTTAGAATTCCGTTTGTTTCCCCCCCCCCCCCCCAGGCTACTGTGGTTTAAAAAGAGCAAGTGTTCCCAAGTACCACAGCACCTGTATATTCTGATCTACCTGACCACATTTTATCCCAATTCTGTGTACCCCTACCCTCTCTGCTCACAGCCTGTCAGGAAGACTCTACAAAAGCGCTGTAAGATTAGGATTGGCAACAACTGCTTCAAAAGAGGGTGCTATAGAGAGAAATGGAAAAATAGGATCCTCACTTATAAGATTTAAAATTGCATATTTTAAAGATGTGCCAATATGTTGGCACAAAAGTTTAAGGTCAAAACCTCAGTAAATTTAGTAAAAAGTTACTGCAGTATATTGTAATTATTTCATAGTTAACTACTGATAGTGTACTATTGAGAATAATTACCGTACTTACTGGCGTATGAGTAGAGGTCATATAACGGTAAAATTATTTTAAAAAATGAGGTCGACTTGTACGGCAAGGATAAAATATCACCCAAATTTTTTTTTTCAAAAATTATGGTACATTGATTTTTCATATTATTAACACTCATTCTTATATAACACTTGCGACACGCCCCGGCTTCGCACGGTAGCAATTTAGAATGTACGGCGAATCTAAAGAGAAACTATTATTACGCTCAACAGACGACTGTCTTTCTCTTTGTAAAGCCATTCTTTGTCTGTCATTTGCCAATCTAGATTCTGTTTCTTGAAAAGTTTCATTATGATAGGATAAACAAATTCTTTTATTTTCTGACGCAGTGGCGTAAGGGGGCAGGTAACCAAGGGGCATACTGCAGCTTCCAGTTATAGTTTTTTGAAAAAATTCGAACACTCACAAAGACAAACAAATGAATAATTAACCCAAAGGTTCATATTTTCTTTCAAGGTACATTTAGCTTTGCCTAAATAAACGTCAAATTTCACTTTTAAAGCACTGGATGTCCTACAGATTGAAGCTGTCCGGCCCTTTGGCTCCGAGTTGTCATACGATCGTCCTCCAATCGCCCTCTCTCTGTGCTGCTGAGGAAAGTGCTAGGCCACATGGGGATTCTCCATGGAGGATGTGTGGAAACAGTCAGTCACCAAGGATTACGTACACGACAGATGCCAATGTTTATTCACAGCAGCCGCGGATCTGCCATGTACAAGAGGGTGATTTCTCCAAGTGATTTAGTTTTGTACAAAACAATTACATGTATTGTTAAATCTATTACTTAAAAAGTTAAAACTACAGAGCTCTAGATACCAGCATTACTTTTCCAGACACTCTCCCTGACTTCCTGACCCACCGCGAAAAGCGCATCCTCTCTCGTGCTTGAAATCCTGGGGAAATTACTGCGCTTAGGGGCGCTGAAGTAAATCTTGCAGGGGGAGCACATTGTGCTAGTTACACCACTGCTTCGATATACTATGACCTATATTCGATTTTTGTCTCGGCATAATGTTAATTCAATATTTAAATTTTAATTAAAGAGCTACTGAATGAGATACATACGTGTGGACGAAAACAACTACGCATTTATTCTGTGCGAGTGCCGATAAACCAATTCTCTTTCAGCGTCCGATGTAACTACGCATTTAGTCTGTGCGAGTGCCGATAAACCAATTATTTCAGTGTCCAATGTAACTATAAATTATTCTGTGGCCTTACATGCTGTCAGACCGGCCACCGCGCATGCGCCTCGCATCTTTCTCCCAATGAGCAAAAAAGTTTCGTAAACCGGCCGCTGTGCATCGTTGTTTAGGCAGTGGAAGCAACGAAAGAATGCGAACAGTGATTTTTTCTTTGACTTGTCACTAAAATCGTTACTGCTTGGCTCCCTTTTGTCATAGATTAATGTTTCATACACCTAAACCTTCCTCGACAAATGCTGTATGGAATGGCCAAAGTCACATCAAAATCCGTCCAGCGATTCTCAAGATTAGCCTGAACAAACAGACAGATGCCTACCGGGGACTTTATTTTATACTATGTATAGATTAATGCAAAAAGTTCATATACAAAAACTAAAACAAATTTGAAATCCAGAAAATTTGTCATCGCTTTCGAAAAGTTTTTTCAACAGATCGCGTGACTCAGTATCGGATTCACTGATATCGTACGGGTCCCACTCATTATCACTGTTCATGTCAGTGTCACTGTCGGATTGCCACTGATCATCATCTTCCGTTCCATCCATATTGTTCGATATTCCACATTTTTTAAAGGACTTAATTACGGACTTGGTCTTTACTGCATCCCTTTCTTAATGCACACTTTTTCTTTCGCAAGCTTTGCAAAATCTGTTCATCTGTTCTCCAATCGCAAACAAGTTTCTCAGAAACATCACAGAATTATTTGATTCTTTAGCAAACTGGACAACTTGCAGTTTACAGCGTGATTCACAATAGACAACAGCATAGCGGGAGAATGCGAATGTGTTGTATGACCGGTTGACCTCGTGATACCATGAGAAACAGCAGCGGATGGGACGGGAAAGCGGTGTGACCAGTTTTTTATACTTGGCCAATTGCCTACCAGCTTCAAAACACGTGTACACCTTTCTATGCATTTTCCCCTCTTTTTTCCAGGGAGGATTTCGTTCCTGGTGGTGCACATGTGATTATAATGAAGGGATGTGTTTGGCGAAACGGGAAAGAAGGTGGGTGGTCGACTTATACTATGAATATAGCTGAAATCCAACATCTTTGCTCTAAAAGTCCACATCGACTTATACTCCAGTAAATATGGTATATACGTACATGAGATTCTTCCACGAATATGCGGAATTCCATTTTTTGTGACCATTTTGGTCATTCTAGAGATCGATGCAGAACTGAACAGAAAGGGGGTTAGGGAGGGGTCGTTTTCTTTCTGGGGATGGTATTTCGTCTTTCAAAACTTTCGTAAACTAAAGGTAAATGGAGTGACTATTTTTCCCGTAATCGTATTTTTTTTCTCAAGATGTTGCCCGTTTCCAGTATTGTTATTAAATATCATTTTAAACAGCAGCGGATTTCAGCATGAAACTGTGGGCAACTATTTCCAAAAACGGAAGTTAAGACGGCGCGATGATTTCCCTGTAATCTTCAGGCATGAGATTCTTCCATGCTTTCGAAGAAATCCACCATTTTCGTTATCATTTTGGGCATTCTTGAGATCTATGCGCAACTGAACAGAAATTTTGGGGAGTAGTGGGGGGGGGGGGTTTCGTTTTTCGTTTGATGGCGTGATTCAGTCTTTCGAAACTTTTGAAAATGGAAGTTAGATGCAGCGAAGATTTCTCCCGTAATCTTCTTTTTTCTTTCGCGATGTTCCTTCTGCCCAGTATTGTTCTTAAATATCCATTTATTCCACAAATACTGCATTTCAACCTAAAAATGGAGGAAGTTTCCGGAAGTGGAAGTCGGTTGGAGCAAAGATTTCTCTTGAAATCGCATTTTTTTCTTCCCGCGATGTTCTCACTATCTTATGTTGTTGTTAAGTGTTACTTTCCCCCATAAATGTCTGCACTTAAGCTTGATAAGGGAGGGGAAATTTTCCAAAAAATGGAAGTGATGGAAATTAGTTAGAATTGATCCATGATGTTCAAAAGTATTCATTTTCTGAAAGTCACTCCATTTATCTAAAGTAGCGAAAGCTTTGATATCATGCGTTCATGGTCCTCAGGCTGAAAGTTCTTTCAGCATTATGGATAAATTGTCATCTGAAGGAATAAAAGAGGAGGAGGAAGGAAAAGTGGTGAAGAAATAGGAAGAGAATGATTTCAACAGAAAGGAAAACTAAGCAAAGATTGCTGTGCAACTGCAGTCAACAAAAAAACAAATATATATGGCCATGGAACTTGCTGAGAAAAAAGTAACTCAAGAGGAAAATTGAGCTGATGTTCTAGCAAGAACAATACAAAAAAATAAAAAAATGTTTGAAGCAGTCTTTTAAAATAACTATTTTGTTTTGAATTCAGTAATTTTATATTGTGAATACAGTGAATAATTTCATCTTGCTCGTACTGCTTTATATTCACTTTGTTGTTGCATGTTCTGCTTTTTTTCTCCCGATTAAAAAGTTCAGCTTTTTTGTTCCTTGGTCAGTCTCATGTATGTATATATCGATTGCATTTTAATCATTTTAAGCATTGAATAATTCCAAATGTCCTAATTATACATATAAAATTGATTTAAATCATCAAATCATTTTCATAGTAATTCAGTTTTTAATTGATATGTTCGATACATTAGTCAATCAAACGTGTCGAGTAAACGTTGTGACGTACTACAGAGGTAAAGCTGTGTCAAAGTGACATCTGCAGTCATATATTCCATCGGTGTAGCTTAGTCCGTTTGAGCAACGCACCAGCAAATTTCCGTTTTCACATTTACGTCCGAATGTAAAAATTGATCTACAGGCCATTGAATTTTTCAAAAAATGTGTGATGTTTGTTCCACACATCATCTGAAATTAATAAAAGGTCCCCTCCTTGCTTCAAAAAAAAGGGGGGGAGATGTGACTTACTGCAGAAGTGAAGCCTGTGTCAAGACTGCAAAGCTGCAGCAATACATTCCATCGGCGTAGCTTAGTCGGTTAGAGCAACTCACTCCGGAGCAAGGAGACTCGGGTTCAATTCCAGTCACTGGCAAATTCCTGTTTTCACAACATTCACTGAAAATTTATAACTGATTTCGCTTCTTGCAAGTTGGCAGGTCTGGGATAAAAAGAACTTCTCACATAACGTTTATAGTAATAACAAAAATAAATTCCAAATCTCTAACTTCTTACACTACATTTTTGGTGACAAAAAAATTTCTTGAGTGCAAAGTTATTACAGTAGTGCTGCTCATCACTGAATTGATCACCATCTCCTTTCATGTAATTGCCATGGTAACGTTCGCAACCAAACCCAGTGTTCATTTAATTTTAAGTTATGTAATTTTTTGCATTGTCAGAAATGCAGAGGGAGTAAATCCTGTTCTTGCGCAATCTTTGTTTTTTTAAGTTAATATTTATATTATGTACTTTTTTCAGGTGCTTCTATGGAATTCAGAATACCAGTAAGTAATGTAAAGTCACCTGACAATGAAAGCAGCTGTCAGCTTCGTTCAATGCTTTTACAGAATTCACCAGTGGGCTCTGAAACAGTTCCCCAAAGCTACAAAAACACTGAGGATTGTCAAAGCAAGAACGAAGGTATGAATTATAACTGTTTGTGCAACATCATATTTGTTGTATTTGTCTTTGTAATGATGCAGTGGCCTTTTGCCTGCTCTGAAGGTTCCATTCCTGAGAAAACTCATGGTTAGTAAGCATAAGATCTTATAGGACAAATGCAGTTAGGGGAACTGAAGTAACAGTGTGCACAACCTATTGCAGTTAGGGGAACTGAAGTAACAGTGTGCACAACCTATTGCAGTTAGGGGAACTGAAGTAACAGTGTGCACAACCTATTGCAGTTCATTAATCCCCTAACTATAATAAAATACAATGGTGAATCATTAATTATCCACAGTGAATTTGTAAAATACTATTGGGTAGGTCTTGCAGGAAGTAAGCAAACAGTTGCAACTTACCTGTAATGCCAAAGCAATTGCTCACAATAATGAAGGTAACTACCCTCATTATCAATCATACATTCCTGAACTGTGGGCCTTTCACGAACACCATTAAAAGTAAGTGTCATTAAGTCTGCTGAAAATGTCTGATTCTATGATCCAAATCCTGTTTGGCATTGTAGTGAGTACTAGACATTTCCCTTTTCAAATGGCCCCAGAAGTTGATATCCTGTGAATATGGTGGGTAGGGCAGCTCCATACAACCATTCTGTTTAATGAACAGATGAACAATCTGAGCCTTATGTGACAATGCAATGTCAAGTACGAGAACAGATCACTCTTCGAGGTGTCACAGTGCCCGTGCCAAAATATGTTCCTGTAGAAATGACTTATACCGCTCCGATGTCATGGTGATGTTCTCATCACACATCTTCTAAAAAGGCACACTGCAGACGTCCATGCCAACGATCAGTATGATTTTATGCTCATGCATTCTGCATGGGGTAAAGATGCAGTGGAAGTACTGGGTTTAACCCAGGACAATGAATGACGTCATTACCTGGGTTCATAAAATTGCACCCAACTTTCATCTAAGCAAAGGACCCTTGTTTGCACCCTACTATTGCAATGATATCATGCACTGTTACTCCGTGCAATTTTGTAACAGAATTCCTTATGTGTCATGGTTAGTGTGTACCACACCCATGTTGCTAGTTTGATCATTAGGCCTTATTTTCCCCATCAGCACAGTATAATACACTGTGTAGAAAATTCATTGATGCTCACCCTACAAAACTGCTGTAATACATCTTGTATTAGTCATTTGACATGTAGACTTATTTTGATTTCCAGACATCTTGGAACATCTTTGTGTGGCGTCCTGTCTTCCATGTGTCCTTTCATCCAATTGTGCACCACTGTTTTCTTAAGAGCATTTTGGCCCACTGCTGTCCTTGCCACGCCCTCAGAATACTGCAAAAGACACAAAACTGCAAAAAAAAAAAAAAGGTTGTTTGTCCACTGGTACTGATATTCTTAACTACTTCATTGTTATTACAGCTTTCACTAGCCAGTTGGAAGGCAGAAAATGAGCTCAAAGCATATGCAACACAACCACCAGACATCACTTGTGTTGCCACTTGAGGTTTCTGAAATGTGTGCATTGTTTGCATACTTCCCAAAAGATCTAATATAACAATAGTTGATTATCTACAAGGACATGGTTTTTCAACACAGCTCCATTGCTTTTCAGTGTACTTGGGCTAGCATTTTACAAGCTTCTTTATGCCATCAGAAAAAAAAAAGATTGCTGAAAGACAAGCCACGTATGCACCTCTTCTTTCAGTTTTTGTTCCATGGAAAATTGAAATCTTCTTATGGAGTCATTGAATGGACAAAGATAGTCCAAAGGGGCAAGCTCAGGACTATACAGAGAATGCTCCAGTATCTCAAAGTTCATTTGCTGGAGAGTTTCAACAGTGTAGGTTGTAGTATATTGATGCGCATTGTCTTTCAGCAATAAAACTCCTTCCAGCAGTAATCCCTGGTGTTTGCTTTGAATAGCAAGCACTTGTCACATAACACCTATTGTAATGAGCACTGTTGTGCCCCACTTCTGATAATGCTCCAATATCAAACAATGTGATTCTCCGAAAAAAACCACCTGCAACTCTTTTTCAGCTGTTAGTTTAGTTCCGAACTTTTTTTACTGATGATTGTAGACGATTCCATTCCAAACTCTGACATCTGATCATAATTCTGGATTTTTGTTTTGTCCACAGTGATGATTATTTGAAAAAAAAGACACCACATCTATTAACATAGCAGTCCAAAAGGCATTGGTAGGTGTTCAAATGCTTGCATTTGTGCACTTCTGTAAGAGGTTTTTCAGTCCACCTTGCACAGAATTTGCAAAAGTTAAGTCTGGTGTAGATGATTTCGTGCACATGACTTGACACTTCACTAGTAGTCACCCATCTGTTTGCTGAAACCAATGCATGGACTTAACAACGTCATTGATGGACATGTATCACATTCCTTCATGCATTTTACTTATGTGACCATTTTTGACTATGGGAATCCATTCATAAACACCTTGGTATGGCAAAACATTGTTCTTTCAATGAATTCCAGTTCCTGATGCACACTAAGCCCATAACAACAAAGAAAGAAAACCCGAAGATCAATGTGCATTTCTTTTTCTTTGACGCGTATGGAAAGCAGATTGACTGGCCCTGTATGTAACGCCAGTAACGTAGCTACTGTAGGGGCAAAAGGGGTGCAGTTCCACTAAGGCCTAGCACCTTGGGGGGGGGCATTGCTGGCTAGTGATAAGCTATGGAAAGGGAAAGGTAGCAATTAAAAATTGGTGACAGTATGAGATAATAACCATACAATTTCTGTGTGATTGCAGGAAGACTTTGAATGGCATTCACAAAGGGAAACAAAAAGTTATCCCTCAATATGACAGTGGTAGTTCTGATTATTCTACTTACTGAACACTCGCCAATCATCATGATAAATTTGTTATTTTTAATATCATGAAAACAACTCCGAGAAAGTACGCTTTTCAGCCTTCTCTTTTCCTCGTTTGAGGTGTATTCGCCGATAAGGTTCTTTATGTGTGATGCCATGCTTTTAATCTTTCTGACTGTTGGAGATGATGCTTCATTCTCGCGCTGTCCTGTCAATCGTTCACATACTGCCACGCATTGTACGTGGCTATGTAGTCAGTGAGTTACGGGTTATGCATTGATAATAAACATCAGTGTATCATTCAGCATGAAGATAACAAGGAAGAGATCCTTCCTTTAGTGTTGATTTGAATAATGATGAGTATAGACAACCTTATATTCTGCAATCTATTAGTCTATACTTTCACATGCATGATGTGCTACCAGTTCAGTATGTAAGAAAATCATCATCATATTATATCATATATCACTAAGCTGTTCTCTGAGATTCAGAGGTTAGCTCCACAAAGAAATACAAACTACCAGATAATTTTTACTTACTGTTGCTGTATCAAACTTCTCCAATCACAGCTATCTTGACATACAACTTGGGCTTCACTGACATCCATCACATGCCATACACAAGATCTTCTATACTTCATACTCATAACTTTTTCTCATTCAAACACTCCTGAATCTGATCCTCCCATGACTTCCTTGGTCTTCCCCTGCCTTTCTTTCCTGCCACTTGGGCTAAAAAAAAAATTCTTAGAAAGCATTTCATCATTCATTCTTTCAACATGGCCAAACCACTGAAGCATATTAGTCTCCACTTTGCTAACAACATTTTGCTTCACATTACACAACTGCAACATATCTTCATTCCTCACACAATCAGAACGTGTCTTGCCACAAAGTAAGTAACGCATTTCTCCAGCACACAAATGACTCCTATGTTTCTTTTGTATTACCCAGGTTTCACTACCATACATCAGAGTAGGAACAATGATAATTTCATACACAGCCATGAAGGACTTTCTTGAGAACCCATCATTCCTGTGAAAACCTCACAAAGCAGCCATGGCTTTCAATGAAGAATTCACTCTCCTACTAATTTCACCATCCAATTTGTTCTCTCTGTCAAACATGCTTCCTAAATACACAAACTCATTCACTTGGTCAATCACTGTGCCATTTAGACTTATATTTCATTCAGTACTACCAGTTCCTCTCTCAAAAACCATCACTTTGGTTTTTCCCTTATTTATACTCAGTTTGAATTTCATGCAAACTTCATACATCCGGGACAACATACTCTGCAACTCACTTTTACTCTAAGCCAACAGGACTATGTCATCAGCATACAGCAATTTGCACACACAGATATTACCTAGACATAAACCAGTATTATCTATTTTGGCATCACACGTGCACACATCCATAAATATATTAAACAGCCATGGTGTGGCATTGCACAACCTTGTCTGACTCCTGCACTAATAGAAAACCATTTTGATAAAACATCATTCACTCGTAAGAAAATGCCATATGTAAAGTGAGATTCGCGTAGGCATATTGCGTGGGCATACATGGCATAACTGAACGGCATTTCTACGGAACAGTGGTGCCCAGTGCATGATTTTGCACCAGGGTCCCAACATCACTAGCTATGCTACTGGCAAATGGTATGACAACGCTTGAGCTGATTAAGGTCAAAACACCACAATGATGACAGCAACACAATGTCTTCTCATGTGCCATGTTAAGGGCA
This sequence comes from Macrothele yani, assembly GCA_039090855.1. Taxonomy (NCBI): domain Eukaryota; kingdom Metazoa; phylum Arthropoda; class Arachnida; order Araneae; family Macrothelidae; genus Macrothele; species Macrothele yani. The sequence goes on along the minus strand of CM077024.1, from coordinate 138,148,500 downwards.
CTGCAACAACACAAGAACAGACTAATCAAGGTCAAACCGCCACTGCAGTCATGGCAGTGACACCACCTCTACAAAGCACTGTGTTAATGGCACAACACAAGAACTGACCGATCAAGATCAAACCATCACAGTGATGACAGCAACACCACCTCTACATTAAATTTAAGAAATCAAATTTAACTGTAGCAGTTGGAATGACTCCCACAAAACAGCAACAAGAGCCTCTGCAAATCTTGGAGAAATACCAGTTGGTTCTGTGTGACATTGGCAAAAAGACTCCCAACTCACTGGGTTTTGTTCCAGAAACCTTAAGTTGGATGACCAACTGGAACCGTCAGCTGTGGACTAATCCCCCACACTGGTGTACTTTCCTGATTAAAAAGACACAAAGTATACTTCAGACTGTAGTGTGAGATATGGTGGGCCTACCACACTTGAGAAGGATGGCCCACCAATGAAGTGATATGGAAATGGAAAAAGGCACACGAGAAAGATATCTCGGCTGAGTGAGTGTAAGATTGGAGTATGGAATACTAGAGGTATAAATGGCAAGATGAATGAGGTGATTGAAGAAATGAATAAGTATAGATTGGATGTGCTTTGTGTAAGTGAAACCAAAAAGGAGGAAATTGGGATAGAAGAAGTGAATGAAACAGTGAGTGTGTGGTCTGGAGTATTTGATAATGCGAGAGGACAGGCTGATGTAGGACTGATTTTAAGTGACAAGATGAACAACTTGATTCACTATAGCTGCATAAGTGAGAGAATTCTTTGGATTCGTTTGAAAGTGAAACTTCAGAGAAAAGTAATTGTTGTAGTGTATGCTCCTTGTGACTCGGGGCTTTTTGATAGGAATGAAGATTTCTGGAATGAGCTTAAAGCTGTTTTGGGCCAGTTTGGTGCTAAAGAGAAAGTTATAATAGCAGGGGATTTTAATGCTAGATTAAGTGCAGAATGCAATTTCTGATAATGTTCTGGATAAGTTTAATGATCCTTGTGTTAATGATAATGGTGAAGGATTAATTGAACTCTGCATTGAGAATGGTTTGTGTGTATCTAATACGTTTTTCAACCACAAGTATATCCACACATATACTTGGGAAAATCGTACTCTTGGTCAAAAGAGTGTTATAGATTTTGTTGTTTACAATCAGTGTCTGAAATACTTAGTTGTTGGCACTCATGTGATGAGAGGTGCAGATGTTGGCTCTGATCATTGCTTGGTAGTGTCATGAGTGTTGGTTGGAGGAATAGGAAGAGGCCTAGGATGGAAAGAATGAAGGTTGAAAGGCTCCCTGAAGATCATCAGCATTATTCTAACTTACTCAGAGGACAACTGAAGGAGCTGAAGTCGTGTGAGAGGGGTGTAGAAAAGAAGTGGGAATGTTTTAAAAGCTGTGTTGTCACTGCTGCTGAAGAGGTTTGTGGCACCACAATAGTAGGTAACAATGGTGGTGATGGTTGGTGGAATAGTAAGATTGAAGAGGCAGTAAAGAAAAAGAAGGAAACCTATTTCAAAATGTTGCAAGGTATAGTTTCTGTGGGTGAATATCATTGTAAGAAGCATGGAGCAGCTAAGCTGGTTTATCAGAATAAGGCAAAAGATAGGAAGGAGAAGGTGAAAAGGCATGAATTGGCTTTTTGGAAAGATAGAAAAACTTTCTGGAAGTACACGAGACTCGGGAAAAATAGGGGAAACAAAGTTGTAAGCTGTGTGAAGAATAGGATTGGGGAAATGATGTGGGAGCCCAATGAGTTAAGTGGAAGATGGGGTGAATACTTCTGTGAGTTATTAGATCAAAAAAGCAAAGGTGATTCTAAGACAGAAGCAGATGATATCACAGTGAAGGAGGGAAGCACAGGATGGATCTCGAGAGAAGAGGTGTGTAAAGCTCTAAAATCTCTTCAGAATGGTAAGGTTCTGGGAGTTGATGGCATAACTCCTGAGATGCTGAAATATGGTGGTGACTGTATTTGACTGGTTAATCGAAATTTTCCAGTTGTGCTGGGAGTTAGCATCTTTCCAATCCCAAGGGACCATTTCCTATCATTATTCCCTTGTATAAGGGAAAAGGTGATCAGACTGACTGCAAGAACTATCATGGTATTACCCTACTGAGTGTGCCATGGAAAGCATTTGGTAAGATAATTATTGAAATAATACGAGGTCTTACATCAGAGAAAGTGTGGGATGTGCACAATAGTTTTATGCCTAGTAAAGGTTGCAGTAACCAAATTTTTGCATTAACCATAATGATTGAAAAGTATCTGGCTGTTAGTAAGAAAGTTTTTGCTGCTTTCATAGATTTAGAGAAAGCTTATAACCGAGTAAATAGGGTACTTTTGTGGAAGGTATTGAATAAATATGGTTTTACTGGGAATCTACTTAATAGTGTGAAAGCAATGTATGCTGTTAGTAGAGCTTACGTCCGAGTGAATGGTGTTTTATCAAAATGGTTTTCTATTAATGCTGGAGTCAGACAAGTTTGTGTAATGTCACCATGGCTGTTTAATATATTTATGGATGCATGCATGTGTGATGCCAAAATAGATAATACTGGTTTATGTCTTGGTGATATCCGTGTGTGCAGATTGCTGTATGCTGATGACACTGTCCTGTTGGCAGAGATCAAAAGTGAGTTGCACAGTATGTTGTCCCAGATGTACGAAGTTTGTATGAAATTCAAACTGAGTATAGATAAGGAAAAAACCAAAGTTATGGTTTTTGAGCGAGGAAGTGTTAGCACTGAATGTAATATAAGTTTGGCAAAGTGATTGACCAGGTGAATGAGTTTGTGTATTTAGGAAGCATGTTTGACAGAGAGAACAAATTGGATGGTGAAATCAGTAGGCGAGTGATTTCTTCATTGAAAGTCATGGCTGCTTTGTGAGGTTTTCACAGGAATGATGGGTTCTGAAGAGAGTCCCGCATGTCTGTGTATGAAAGTGTAATTGTTCCTACTCTGATGTATGGCAGTGAAACCGCTTGGTACTACAGAAGAGACATAGGAGTTGTTCGTGTGCTGGATAAATGCTTTACTTACGGGGGAAATGTGGCAACATATCTTCATTCCTCACATGTTCTGATGATCGTGCGAGGAATGAAGATGTGTTGCAGTTGTGTAATGTGAAGCAAAATGTTGTTAGCAAAGTGGAGACTAATATTCTTAGATGTTTTGGCCATGTTGAAAGAATGAGTAATGAGATGCTTACTTGGAATTTTTTTTTTAGCCCAAGTGACTGGAAGAAAAGGCAGAAGAAGGCCAAGGAAGTCATGGGAGGATCAGGTTCTGGAGTGTCTGCGTGAAAAAAAGTTTTGAGTATGAAGTATAGAAGGTCATGTGTACGTCGTGTGATGGATGTAAGTGAAGCCCGAGTTTTGTGTCAAGATCGCTGTAAATGGAGAAGTTTTGATATGGCAATAGTAAGTAAATAATCAGTTAGAAATTTATCTGGTAGCTTGTATTTATTTTTTGTGGAGCTAACCTCTGAATCTCAGAGAGTAGCTTAGTGATATGTATGTATGTAGTTGGAATGTCTTGGATGGAAATTGATTCCGGCAGTAAATGTTAATGCAAATGTTGGAATATGGTTGTCAATTCACATATGCTGAAAGTAGTTGGAGTCATGTTAGTTAGAAAGATGCATTTAGAAAATTTTCCACATATGCTTTGAAATTTGCAGCTGGTGAAGCACTACTACAATTTGTGCACTTAAAATTTTTTATGTTCAACTACAGAGCAATTCAGAAGCTGAATTGCTCATAATGCAAGCATATGTCAATATGCTTTTATAGCGTGTGGAAAATTTTTACTCTAGCTCACAATTAGTACCATCAGGAGGTCACGATGATGCCACATCACCTGCAGAAGATCCACAACAACCTGTTTATAGTAGCAGTTTTATTAGTGAGGGAGCAATGTCTTGTTTTCTTAGTAGCAGTGGATATCCATTATTGATTTTTTTTTTTTTTTGTAACATGGTCTTCTTTTTCAAGAATGCAAAAAGTATTTTATGAAGGATATCTGATGCCTTCTCTCTAAATATGATGGCAGTTTCCCAAGTTGTCCGTCAATAGTTGAGGCTGAAAGTGTACACAACAGAAAACAGAATTGATGTCTGTGTAAAGTGCAGAAAAACGTTTTTGTGCAGGCATGATTCAGGGTTTATATGCCTCATGGAATTTAAAAGCTCATTAAATGGGCCTTTCCCCACCTCACTTCAAGCCTTATACTCCTGGAAAAAGTCCATAAATTTAACTGAGTACCAGAAAAAGATTTTGATTCTTGCAAATTATTGGACTTTTTTATAATCACTCGTTTAGCAAGTAGTAGGTGAACTTCCCCATTTTTTTTTATTTTTTTTTAAATTCAGGATTTTACTTTTGTTGGAACCTGTTTTGAGTTCACCTTTCCCAGCAGACATGTACTTGGTTATCTCCTACTGTTCGTGTGAGAAACAGGCACGGTTGGATAAGCTTTGTCACATGCCTTGGCATTGCTTCAGTGAAGACTCTCCAAGTGTTGTAGAAATTGTTAGTCTGCTACAGAGTACATAAAAATGAATGTACTACAGAAATCGAAAATCTGAAGTAATGTTGTTCTGATTTAAAATCTGTATAAAATTTATTTCCATATTTCAAAGTTTCTAGCATGTATTAAACGTTATGGGGATTGTTTATTGGATGTTTTAAATATAATGACATTTCTTTGATGTTTTTTTAATTTTTTTCCAATGATTTTGGATATCCTCATGCCGTACAAAAATGCTGAGACTGATCTGAAGTTATTCTGCAAACATGAGAATGCCCCCCCCCCCATTTTTCTTTCGGATTATATTCCTAGGTTTAACATTTTTCTTATTGTATCCATGGATTTTATTATTTTTGGTAACAGTGAAAAAAATAGAAACTTCGTGTTTTCTAATTTCTAATGAATTTCACATTTTCCTATTTCTAACATTCTGTTTTTCAAAGCCAAACGGTAGGGATACCCAAAAATGTAAAATATAAAGAATTTCTGGTCCGATCGGGAGATTTTCAGCATTTGCAACCTACAAGTCAACAAAGTATCTGATTGCATGTACTGTCTCAGGAAACATGGGGGGTGGGGGGACACGAAAAGTATAAAATATAAGGAATTTCTGGTCCAATCGGGAGATTTTCAGCATTTACACCCTACATTGCAACAGACTTTCTGACGGCATGTGCTGACTCAGGAAACCTCTCGGGGTTTTGGTAGACTCCCCCCCCCTGCGGTTACTATACATGTTAGCTGGTGGTCACAATAATGTGACTCGACCGTGTATATGCGCATATTAGGTGTGCAACTTAATTCTCTGCAACAGGAACGACACATTGACAGCACATTATAGCAGATTGAATATGTATCTAATCAGGGAAATAATCCCCGTCGTGTTGGATACATTTGAGCCATCGGTCAGGGAGCTGCCGAGTGCCACTGCGGAAAAAAGAGGGCTGTTTCGAGTTGATAAAGTCATCAATACTTGTTTGGATCTCCTCGACAGAAGTGAAGTGCGCATCACTCAGGTGATGTTGCAGGGAGCGAAAGAGGTGATATACAGACAGGACGAAGTCTGGAGGATATGCCTGGTGGGACAAAATCTTCCATCCCAGGTCGGTGATCGTGTTTAAAGTCGTTTTTGCTGTGTGAGGACGTGCGTTATCCTGAAGCAACAGGACCAACCTTCTGCCCTTGCTGCCTTTTTGCCTCCAGTGCATCACTCACACAAATGAGTTGCTGACAATAATGCTCAGCATTGACCGTTTCACCAGGTTTGAGCAACTCATGGTGTACGACACCGCGCTGATCCCACCATATGCACAGCTACAATTTCCTGGCATGGATATTCGGTTTGGCAGTACTGGTGGTAGGCTGACCTGGATAAACCCACGATTTGTGCTGCTTAGGATTATCATAGAGGATACACTTCTCATCACAGGTCAAAATCTTGTGGAGGTAATTCTTCTTCTTGAATCTGGAGAGCAAGGACACAGCAACATCATAGCACCTAGACTTGTTCGCAGCTGTGAGTTGGTGGGGCACCCAACGGTCCTCCTTGTGAATCCGTCCAAGCTTGTGCAGGTGCTTTGCCATAGCTTGCTGTTACTCTGAGTTCCTGGGCGAGCTCTAACTGTGTGCGACGGGGATCCACGTGCAACAGTTGTTCCAATTCCTCATCGTCAACTTTCTGTGGCTGTCCCGGATGTTCTGCATCACGGAGATCAAAATTTCCCTGCTTTTAAACCGCTGGAACCACTTCTTGCACGTACTCAGTATGAGGAGCCGGTCACCTTTCTCACCTTTTCAAACCTTGTTTTGACCATATTGGGGGAAATGTACAATTTAACAATACAGTTTCTAAAGAAGATGTTGGAAGTTGAAAGATGCCTACAACTATGTGAATGTAGTTATTTCTGTACTCCTATATCTTCCCTTATAATTGTAGGAAGGCCTCATAATTAACATGTTCGCAGGCAAGGCAGCATATGCCACTGCACATCAGTGTCATGATGTTACTTATATGACATCCAATTTACTTCACGCTATAAGTACAAAGCGGCAAATGCCGACAAAATTGTATGGGGTTCCAGTTACTTTAAGTTTACTGTCCTGCTGAAAACATGAATTTTCCATAAATGTGTCTGCATTTTTATTACTGTTCGTGAATGTGTTAAGCCCCAATGCTGAATGAAGATGAGCTGAGGGGCATCTAAGCCAATCACATTTTATATAGAGCCAATAACATTTTATCCTTTCATCCTCTGAGAAACTCCACTTAAAAGTGAAATCTTATGGGTTGTCATCAAAATATTTTCCTTCGTGTGACAGAATTTTCGAAAGCAGTCACTGTTTTATTTGTTGGGTGCATGCTTCTTGGCAAAATTTACAGATTTTGACAATAGTTAAATGTTTTCAGAAAGCTGGATTTCTGCAAAATGCAGAGATGAATGATGAAACTGAAATTGACAATACCACCAACAACCTGCTAGGAACATTACTTGAAGACATCAAAAACGACCTTCTAAGTGAAGATCAGTTCCCAGCAATAGATTGCAATATCATAGTGCACGAAGACATGGTAGTCACAGAAGAGGATATTTTTTTCTGATGTGCTATCAAACATTAAAAATCCTGTTCTAGAGCTACAGGATGAAGAAGAAACTGATGACAATGTAAGTGAACACCAAACTATAGGAAGAAAAACTCATACTTTCCAAGAAGCACTGAATTTTATGTCAAATTTACAATACTATGCATCTGCAAAACATCCTGCTTTACCAGAAAAACTCATATGCAGAAACTGGAAAACACTGAGCCCATCCACATGAGTTTGGAAACGAATTTTCAGTAAGGAAAGTAACGTTGATAATTAATAAGTGTCAGCCATTATGTAAGTGAGCAGTTAGCTAGGAAATAATGGTTAAACTTATAAAAGTCTTATAAACACAGATACCCGCAACATCCACATAATGCATATGTAAAATCGTGGGAGTGTTAAGGTGAAGAAGCTTCTGAACTGCTGATCAACATTTACCATTATTTTGATGGTTGACCTGTCCGTTGGGAAGACTTTGAAGATATCCAATCTAAATATAACCTTCCACACCACAAATTTTCAAAACATGCAACAAGGAGCAGTGGGACATTATTCAATTCTATTTCCATAAGCACGTGCCTCTGAGAAAAAATTCTGCTGCTCTTCAATCCAGATCCTACAAGGCTGTTGTTAGTGAGTGCCTTAAAGAAATCTTCAATAAAAACTGAACTTCATTTCACTATTTCATCAGCAGAACTATTCATGAAGTTCACACAACATTTTCAGTGCCAAACACCCATGATCCACAAATTGCATGAAGAAATAGGGAACATTCTTCAGACCTTCATGGCTTCTGTCATTAGAAAAATCACTAATTTTTCTAAAGTTGATCTTGATGAACTGTTTACAGTTGGTAATCTGCTTCCTTTTGAAGAACTTGTCATTAATGAATAGGTCACAGATGCAAACCTACCAACTGTTACGATTTTATCGTATTTAGTACGATAAATCATGCTGCAGTACGCTAATATGATTTTGAAGCCAAAAATACGATTTTTTTAAAATAGTCATGTTTTCCTTCATTTTCCCCCGCTTTTCAGACAGAAGCCTTGTACCAGAATCGCAGCGACAGGGGACGTACGTCGCAGATTTATTTTGGTCCTGCAGGCAAAATAGGCATCTCCAGAACCCTATTAAACCATCTTGCAGACTCCCCATCATAGATGCAAGTTTTCCACCTTTCAAAATTTTCGAAATCGGAAGTTAGGCATAGTGAGGATTTTTTCCGTAATCGTAATTTTTTTTCTCGCGAAGGACGATGTACATCGCAGAATTAGAAGAATCGCGGTGACGTACAATGCAGGTTTATTTTGTACTCATCCCCGTAAAATAATCACGGCGATGGCCGACGTACATCGCAGATTTATTTTGTACTCATCCCTGTAAGAAAAATCGTGGCGATGGCCTACGTACATCACAGATTTATTTTGTACCCAACCCCATAGAAGAATCGCGGCAACGGCCACGTGCATCGCAGATTCATTTTCTACTAACCCTTGTAGCAGAATCACGGCGGCGGCCAATGCACATCGCAGTTTTATTTTAGTCCTGCAGACAAAAATGACATCCACAGAACCTGATTAAACCATCTTGCAGACCTCCTAAGATGCAAGTTTTCCACCTCTCAAAATTTCCAAAAATGGAAGTTAGGCGGAGTGAGGATTTCTCCAGTGATCGTAATTTTTTTTCAAATAATTAACAACATAAAAGTGTTTGCTGATTAGATTTAATTGAATGATAAAATGCGGACGGCCATCTCAGAGCTACAGTGCGATAGCATCAACAAAGATCCCACCGACAAACAACTTACCTTCATGGCTAATATAAGGAACCACAGCACGTTACCAACAGAAATAAAAAATGCAAACCCTCCAATGGGAGCAGGGATGCCAAAAATATTCTCGAAAATTAAAACTCGTAAAGAAAACACACCTTTAAGACTGATTCTATCGAAAAAAATCTCACCATTCATCAACCTAGAAAAAAGATATACAACTATCTATCCCCAATATTCATGAGGAATCAATATACATTAAAGAATAGCTATGAGTTTATAGAAAAAATCAAATTAATTAATCAAGACCTAGAGCAAATAACTATGGCCTCCATGGATGTTAAGGCGTTATACCCAAACACTCCTGTCGAGCTAGCCATCGAATTGATTATGCAACAACTAAGCATCAACAAAGAACTAAACTTGTCACAATTGAAAGAGCTAAAGAATACCTTATATTTCATCAAGGAAAACAACATCTTCCATTTTGAAGGAAATATATATAAACAAACACAAGGTGGCCCTATGGGATCCCCATTATCGGCATTATACGCAGAAGTGATTATGGCATACCTCGAAAAAGAAATTATTCAAAATTTACCTGAAAAACCAATACTTTATGCTCGATATGTAGACGACATTATTATAATGTCTAAACTTAACAAAGCCGAGCTACAAGATCTAGCACAGCAGTTTAGCAAAATCTGTAACACCATAGAGCTAACTATTGAGTTTGAAGAGGATAATTGCCTATCCTTCCTGGACATTCAACTAAAGAAAAACAAAAATAGTTTTGAATACTCTGTGTTCAGAAAAGCAACTTACATACCTGTACTGATAACATACTCGTCGCACCATCCAGTGATACATAAAAAAAACAGCATAGTAAACTTGATGCAGCGAGTGTACACACACACACATCTAACAACAGGCTAAAAAATCAAGAGCTAGAGTTTATCTCGAAAATATCACAAGAGTATGGGTACCCGAGCAAGCTAATTAATAAATGGATACATGAGAGTAAAAAGCATATGACTCAGAGTAAAGAAGGCCAAGAAGTGCACAACCAAAGGAAGATGAGAAATAAAAAATTGAAATACATTGGAGCTTTCCCATACCTGGAAGGAGTGAGTAAAGAAATCAATAGGCACTGTGCTAAATATGACTTACAACTAGGAAGCTCAGTACACACCGTGAAAAGTATGACTGTCAACAAAAAAACAGAGGAAAAAAATGCTAGAAGAATCAGGAACCTATGAAATTCCAATAGCACACATACCCCCAATATCGTACATTGGAAGTACGAAAAACAGATTAAAAAAAAGACTTAAACAACACATATCTAACTGGCAAAAAAAAAAGAAGCCAAAACTGCTTTAGTGCAATTCTGCTTGGAAAACCGGACATTCCCAAAGTTCGATGAAATTAAAATGCTAAGAAAGAATAAAAAATCGGAAAGGCAAATGAGGAGGGAAGAAGCAATATTAATCTACAAAAATAAAGCAAGGGTATGTAACCAGAACGACCCTAGCACATTATCGGGCCTGTGGAAAGAACTAATAAGACAAGAAAAACAACAACAAAAGAAAAACAGGCAAAAAAAGACAAGAAAACCAGGATAGGAGAAGAAAATTAAAAAATTAAAAAAAAAAAGTGTTCTTAACGAAACATAGATGGCGCCAGCCGGGCTTGATAACGAAATATATCCAGGAAAGTTTTTCCGACGAATGGCAACAAGGAGTATCGGACTCCATTAGCACGAAGTTAACCACGAACATCGGTGGTAAAGTCGCCACGCTCCTGAAGATGCCCAGAGTATGGGCGAAAATTTCGAGTATAAAGAACGGTAAAAATTGATGTTTGAATCCTAAAGCAAAGATCCAATGAGTATACCCAGCGAAAAGTGTGAGAAGTAAAGCCAGTCATCGCATACAACGGACTTTAGGACAATAACCTCAACAAAGACCGGAAAACATGTGCGTGAAATGTCCCCGTCGCTAGAAAGGAATGCCAAGGTAAGCATTATCCGCTAGTTTTCTGTACAAGTTATATTTGTTGCTTTGTGCTATTGGCAAGAAGTCTGTTTTAATCACCTTTTAAAAAAAAAATTGTAACCTTTCTAAGAGGTCGCCTTAGCTCCTCATCCTGCATACTGTAGGACACAGCAACAGCACAGATCATTTGCTGGGCTTCCGTGGCACTTGTTTTTTCAACTGAAACGTGAACAGGAGGCAATGCCTCAAATGTTGCTTCTTGAACAACTTTTGTCCCTTCTGTCACTACAGCTATGAGCAGTTATGGTTGCCTGGAAAGCTGTTGGATGTCGCTGCAATCAGCCATTATCGCACTTATTTGCATTTGCCGATGTTCTATGATCGCTTGCGATTAGGGGCAGAGAATTAAGTTGCACACCTAATATACATATATCTGTATGAGGAATTCCTCTGCTGTACTGGTGGAAGACAACTTCTCAACTCAATAGAAATCCCATGAATAATAATATTTTCATTCACCTTCTTTTGAGTAATAGATGAAGGGAGAGCACATATGTGTTTCAGTGTTTGCGTGCTAAGTCTCTAAACTTTAAAAAACGGACATTCTTCTGCTTTAGGTTAAAATCTCAGATTTTTAAAGGAAGACTAGGGTGGGTGCTCATTTCTGTCAGAGACTGAAGTGTAATTGAAGATGTTCTTTTACATTATAGATGCTTCACAGATTAAGTAGTTTTGCTTAATAAGTGATTGAAAGATCCATGTAATTTGTGTGCATAGTCTGTCCAATCAAAGATCCAGGAATCTCGTTGACATCAGCGAGACTCGTGGTTCTTTAGTTGGACAGACTAGGTATCGATGAGTGTGCATGTCTGTTTGTACATTTTCACCAATAAAATGTATATTAATTATATTTTTTTAATGTTTTGAGATGTGTTGCAAAAAAAAATGTGAATCATTCCTTAAAAGTAGGTATTATTTGTTCTACTTTGTAGGTGTTCCCGTTGATTTGAAAAAAGTATTTGAAAGTAGGAAGCAGATTTGGATTGATAGTTGTAGTTCTAGATTTTCGGTAGTTCCTCAAAGAAATCCTGATAAGAAAAGCAATCCTGAAATTCCTCCACCACAAGACATTATGAACAGTAATGGTGAGTATTTGATATCATAGGTTTGTGTTCTTCATTCTGTTGTAGCTTTGCTGTTCTTATTTCTCTCTTAATGTACTTATCTTCTTATGCTGACAAAGTGTAATTTATATTCTGTAATTTTTGTAAAGAAACTTATAATCTTACCTTATTACTGTTACCCGTTTTCTTAATGTTTCATCGTACAATCATTATTGTTTGATCTTGTCTGGAAAAGAAGTAAAGATTATATTTTTGGTGTGCAGTGTAGCAATTGAAACAATTTATTTATTATTTCATTCGATTTTTATTTTTTTTGCAGGTGCATCTACTTTAATAAAAAATATTAAATGTTAGAAAAAGAATTCAACCAGACAGCACAGCTAGATATCCTTTAGTTCCACAAGAAAATTTAACTAAAAAACATAAGCATAAAGTTTGTGTTAAAGATGGGCTCCTAAACAATAGTAAGGGTAAGTAGCAAATTAAAATGAAATATTCTTTAAATTCTTTTTTCAGAAGTTAATTGTTTTTCATTAGCTTCTTTCCATTGTAAATAACCATGCAAACATCTGCATATGCCATTTTTGGTTTATAGTTTTGAGTTTTTGAGCTTTTAGTTGTACATTAGTAAACTGAGACGTCATGTCTTGATTCAGGTACAGAAACTCGGTTCAGGTGAACCCCAATGTATGAACAGAATGTGTTCTATGAAACATGTATGTTGAATGTTCATAAATTGAATTTATCATCTTTTTATAAGCATTTCTGGAATAAAAATGTATGCTTTCTAAATTATTTTTATAATAAACATTTTTTTATAAAAAGGTTTTTATAAAAATACATAATTTAAAAAGAATTGAATTATTTATTCACTTTGGTTCTACTGTAGAGAAATGGGCCCCAGATTATGAGATCCAGTAAGGCTAAGGTTCATCTCTACTTTCTTTAAAAAATTCTTAAGCAAAAGTTGTACAAAACACTTTTTTTTTCATTTCTTTGTATACTTCTTTGTAGCAGGCCAACACTATTAATTCCTTCAGCTTTGGTATCATTATTCTTTAATATCTTTAAATCCACCTCAATTCAACTTCGAGAATCCGCAAAAAGTTTGACTATCAAAAGGTGAAAATCATCTAAATACGTGGCATCAGTTGAGTAAATAAATCCATCGCTCTTTCCACGTAAAGCAACGCACAGCAACTGAAAAATTGTTATTCGGCCGCCGTCGAGGAAACAAATCCCAAATCTCTCGATATCTAGCCAACTGTGTTAGCCTTACACCACGGCGGCCAACAATTTACGGTGCTATGTGTGTTTTTCTTTTTCAGTCAGCATCTGACATCATAAATCCGTAAGATGGGCTCAGCTACTGAGACGTCTCCATCAGGTGGGCATTAACAGCACTGGTTATATATAATTATAGCTTTCAAGTACTTCTAATATTGGATTTCTTTGGTAAAAGTCTGCTACTGAAAGTTAATTTTTTTTACTTTCATTAATGCAATTGCATTTTTGGACTTACCGTTAAATTGGTGAAGTTCCAAGTTGAACACTTCTAGCACGTGGATCTTGGTTTTTTCTCCGTATTTCCATTATGTAGATGCGGCAGGGGGGGGTTCATTCAGTTGCTGGTCTACTTCAGTTTTTTCCCGTTGGTTTTTAATTGGCCTCGTTACTAAAAAAATTTTCCTTTGCTGCTTCCACATATACTTCTATACGTTTTTTTACCCGAGTACTTTCGGTAACACTCCGTTACTGTCATCTAGGGGATGTTTGCTCAGATGCAGCCCGCAAAAACCACCCAAAAGCTCTATTGACATGGTCCGTGCTGGTCGAAGCAAACATCCCCTAGATGACAGTAACGGAGTGTTACCGAAAGTACTTGGGTAAAAAAATGTATAGAAGTATATGTGGAAGCAGCAAAGGAAAAAATTCATTTAATAACGAGGCCAATTAAAAACCAACGGGGGGGAAACCGAACTGGACCAGCAACTGAATGAAAAAACAAGATCCACGTGCTGGAAGTGTTCAACTTGGAACTTCACCAATTTAACGGGAAGTCCAAAAATGCAAATAATTATAGCAATCCAAAGGGCGAAATCCAAGGTGAAAATCCTCTAAATACATGGCGTCAGTTGAGTAAATAAATCCATCACTCTTTCCACGTAAAGCAATGCACAGCAACCGAAAAATTGTTATTCTGAATGAAATCACCAATCATTTCACTATACCATCATATTTCTAAGTACAGCACCTGCCAAAAAATGTGGAAAGCTGAAGTAAAACTATGAACATGAGCTTCTCATGTTCATAGTTTTACTTACTGCTCACAGCAACCGAAAAATTGTTATTCGGCCGATGGTGGCTGAATAACAATTTTTCAGTTGCTGTGCGTTGCTTACGTGGAAAGAGCAATGGATTTATTTACTTGACTATCAAAAGATTTGTGGGAAGATTCATAATATTTTCTTTGTCTTCATCATCTGTCTCTTCTCTGAGTTCCTTCTGCATTTCCATTAGATCATCATATCCTAGTTCAACTGAATGAAACTCAATTAATTCTTCTACATCTCTCCCTGAAATGTCCCCAATCCCATTTCTAGTGAATATGATAAATGAAATGCTCACCTTTCATTTGTCATATTCACTTCTTGTGTGTAAAAATATGAGTAGCTCATGTTCATAGTTTTGCTTTAGCTTTCCACATTTTCTGGCAGGTGCTGTACTTAGAAATATGATGGTATAGTGAAATGATTAATTTCTTTTATTTTACAGTGAAATGCATAGCACTGTTACCTCTCTGTTGTTGGAGTACTTTTTCTAAATGAAAACTGTTATTCTGTCTCACAGCAAGTACTACTTCCGATGTGAGGTTAGCAGCAAGTTTTAAAAGAAAAGCAGGGTATGAAAGCTGGGATCCTCAACTTCCTTTTCCTGCAAACGAAAGTTCAATACAAGAATGTAAACCTGTAGTTTCGGCATCGTTGGTAAACAACTCCCTAAACAGTACTAAAGGTGAGTGGCTTAGCATGAAAATTTGAGGATTTTGTTGTTTGATTAATTGATTGTGTGTGTGTGTGTGTCATTTGAATTTCCAGTGGTTAGCTTCATGATGGAAATGCTTATGGCAATGTACTTGTCTCAGCATTTCTTCACGTAATAAAAACATAGGATATTCTATTTTGTTCCAAATACAAGTTAGCATTTTTGGCTTTTTATTTAAATATGTACTAGAGTTGTTTGAAAAAGTAGTGGTGGCCCTGCCACCAAATGCGCAGAGTGCTCTCAATGTGCTTGTTGTTTTAGATGTAAGCCATCATTTGCATGTTATCATGGTAGGAGAGTGGACAAAATGAAGTCACATCTGTATCAGACTCTGGCCAGAGTACCATATGACTTGTTCACAAAGCTGAACAATGCAGTTGGATTAAAATCGGGTGGCATGTGGCCATAAGCAAGGGAGGTGAATTCGAGGAAGCATGTGGAGAGCAGCACTGCATTAAAATAATTCTTGAAATCGTAATTACACGCGTAAGTTACGTTGAAAAATTAAGAGCGGAACTTTTCGGTAGTGACTTCTACCTTCATAAGCCATGGAATGAGGCACATGGTAAAAGCGTCAGTTGTTTCCAGATTTTAAAATCGCCTGCTAAATAATAGGGATGTTAAAAGGTGCGTGAGTATTGCAGGTGTTAGGGTTAAGGTAGATTTCAATGCTTTCGCAGTATCTGAGGGCATGCCGATTGCTGAACGGGGCAATTCGCTTAACATTATGCCAATCGGGAGCCGCGGACGTATCGCTGATGGTTAAAATTGAAAGGGAGGTGGAAGGGCTACCTTTGTTAACATCAGCGATATGCTCCATCAAACGCCGGTTTATACTGCGGTAAGTACTACCAATATAGTGGGTAACGCCTGTGGAAGTGTTGATAGGGATAGAGTAGACACCTTGTAAATCTAGGGGTTTATTGAGATCTCTGCACTACACTATTAGAACTGCACAATGGGTGCATCCCCACCCCCACCCCTCAGTTAGAACAGTATTGATGATGCTCACAATGTGGGGCATCCCACAGTCCTGCAGGAGGAGGTCCAACTTGCACAGCTGTTGCTGGATGTTGACAGACATTGGATGATGCTCCCATTGGAAAATGAAGTTGGACACATTAATTTTATGATTTCACCGCATGAGAAAAATTTTGGTGCCATGGGTACCACGCCATGCATGGAGGGGTGAAAGTTGCTCAGGTATGCCATTGCAAACCTCCACATGGAACAGCATCATAGTGAGGATGATCCGTTTCTTCTTGTCAATTGATAAAACATGGACATGAGTGCAGAAGCCTAAACTGAAATGCCAGTTCAATGAATGGCATGTGCAGTCCCCCATCCCACCCCCAAAATGTGGCGGGAATTCAGCAGTGTGAAAGTGCTGCTGACTGCCACTTATGACATCAAAGGTGTTGTCCTATACCATGCAGTGCCTCAAAGCCAAACTGTGAATGCTGAATACTATCTGGCCACAGGATAATATTGTTGACACTTCATTGCAGGGAATCCATTACTTCTCATTCATGACAAGCCTATTGTTACATGGCCCAACCTGCAAAGCAGCTTTTGGCAAGGAGAGAAACCTTGGAACATCCCCTGTATTCTCCAGACGTGAGTCCTTGTTTACTCAGGTAGAGGAACTACTTCAAGGACAATTGCGTGAGATGCTGCGAGTTTAGGACCGTCCATTACAGGTTGTGTAATGTCACCATGGCTGTTTAATACATTTATGGATGCATGCATGCTTGATGCCAAAATTGATAATACAGGTTTATGTATTAAATCACTTACTCAAGGCTTTACCCAGATATATTCATTTGTTTCTAGTTCCAGTTTAAAAAAAAAAATGTTGTATATCAAATTCCACTCAATTGCAACAGTAATTATATTGGACAAACGTCTCGAAAATTGGAAATCAGAATTAAGAACATCAAATGACTTTAAATAACAAAGATCAAAATAGTGTATTAGCAAATCATATGCAGTTATGCAAATGTGAGCCTTTATGGGGAAATTTAGAATATTGGACTATGAATCTCATAAAAACAAGAAACTAATTAAAGAAAGTTATTACAGAAGAAACATAGTCCTTTGTGTGCTGGAGAAATGGGTTACTTACGGGATTTGTGGCAACACATCTTCATTCCTCACATGCATTCTGATCGTGCAAGGAATGAAGATGTGTTGCAGTTGTGTAATGTGAAGCAAAATATTGTTAGCAAGGTGGAGGCTAATATTCTTAGGTGTTTTGGCCATGTTTGAATGAGTGATGAGATGCTTACTAAGAAATTTTTTTTTAGCCCAAGTGGCAGGAAGGAAAGGCAGAAGAAGGCAAAGAAAGTCATGGGAGGATCGGATTCAGGAGTGTCTGCATGAGAAAAAGATTATGAGTATGAAGTATAGAAGATTTTGTGTACGTTGTGTGATGGATGTGAGTGAAGCCCGAGTTGTATGTCAAGATTGCTGTAAATGGATAAGTTTGATACAACAACAGTAAGTAAAAATTATCTGGTAGTTTGTATTTATTTGTGGAGCTAACCTCTGAGTCTCTGAGAACAGCTTAGTGATATGTATATGTAATGCATTACAGTTACAACAAAATCTGATGTGCTGATACGTTTTTCTTTTCACATGTCTGAAATAAAGTTAACTTAGCTGCTTATTACATTGGGAGTATAAAATTTGATTTCACATGAAAATAAAATTTCCATTGAACACCACATATATTTTAATAAAGTCATGGCAAAATAGTGATCAGATATCTTAAAAATACAGTCATCCTAGTAATCCCTGTGTTGCCAAAATATATTTTTACCTTTTTGTCAAACACCACCCCATTGTCAAGACTGACTCAAGAGAGTAAGTGTTACCACTCAAGTGGTAATACCCAGCCTTTTTGTTCATTTATTGTGGCACTTCCTCTTCCTTTGATTTGTAGACCTTCCTCGAACTTCTGTTGTACAAAGTGCTGTTGATGTGAAAGAATTTTTTAAAGAGACATTCAATTAACTGCAGCTCTTTACAAATTCTTTCACATCAGCAGCACTTTGCAAAATGGAAGCTAAAGGAAAGTCTCTATAAATCGAAAGAGGTGAAAGAAAAGGCTGGTATTACCCCTTCAGTATAGGCACCTGCATCCCAAAAAAGTAAAGGTAGTCATCCTGGTAATCCCTGTATTACCAGATTATGCTCTTAAGATATCACATACAGTATGTTGGTGTTGCTCTTTGAACAACCATTGTTTACTGGTAATCCCTGTATTACCATATTATGTAGTCATCCTGGTAATCCCTGTATTACCGTATTATGCTTTTAGGATATCACATACAGTATGTTGGTGTTGCTCTTTGAACAACCATTGTTTACTTTTAATAATCAAGAACAGTGGGCAGGCAGATCATCTTTGGTTGTATAGAATCATTAAAGTAGCATGTCAAAGTAGTTTGGTTTCTGATATAATAAAGGGAACCTGAAGGATTGTAGTAATTACTAGGGCATTTCCTGAATTACTAATGATCCTTGTAAGGTTTACTTGAGTATTTTGTGTAATAAGCATATAGAGAGGTGGTGAAAAATCAGCTGAGTTAAGGAATAGTGTGGCTTCAGGAGGAGTAGAGAATACCAAAATAATATATTTGCATCGAAACAGCTTTAAAAACAACTGTAAAAGTTCTGTCAGGTGAATAAAGATTTACCGTATTTTCAGATTACAATGCCACATTGCTGAACTCCAGTTTACAAACACGCAGCTTTGAAATGTGGCTTTTAACTAGGTGCAGCTTGTAACAGCTTTCAGTAACAAATTTCAGCCATCCTTCACAATATTAAAACAAATTGTAATATGGCAGACAGTGAACTATAAAGAATTTGGAGTGCCGACCCTTCATTGCATCACAGTGTATCAGTCATGCAAATGAAGTCTCAAAACTTGCATAATTATACATGAATAGGTCCTTTGGAGAATGGCCAGGATTTAACTTGAACTTTCATTTTGCACTCAAGCAGTTTATGATTTACTGTTTAAAAATCTTTATTTAAAATTAATAAATTGTGCTTTTTTTAAGTGCCTTGTTTTTTTCTTTTAGTCGCTTTTTTCTTTTTTTTACCTCTCATTAGGGAGAGTAAAACCTGGATTTCTCTTTGACCTTGCATGTACTGCAGTCAGTGAGTCTGTAATAGGAAAAATCCCAAAATGTATGTACTTCCACTATGGCACACTTTCTCACACATGAAATTAGAGCAGTGTCACCCTGTCTGTAAGCACATAAGCCTCTGTAGGTGTCACTCACAGGCTAGACAGCATTCACCCTCTGCCACCCAGGATCTCCACAGAGAGCTCCTCACTGTGAAACAGTCTTTCACACCCCTTCCCCATCCTGTAAACAGGGTGCAAATGTCTTATTCCCATTAAAAGAAAGAGTTACACAGGCAGGGTTTCCATGCAACCTGAAAAACAGGGGGAGGGGGGCTGGAATTTTTGGAACCATTTTCAAATTCCCTGAATTATCAGGGAATTGGAAAATAGTTCCTAAAAACTGGGAAACGTGTGAAAATCAAGGAAAACCTCCAGGAAAATTTGCCCCTTCCCCCTCTTTTTTGTAAAAATCAAGGGATACTTTATTTTGCTAAAAAAAAAAAAAAATTTTTTTCAGAGTTCAAACTTTTGTATGCAATTACTGCATGCCTAGAATATGATAGATCTTACTTTCAGTTACATTGCATATTTCCTTTATTACCTAAAAGAGATGTAAAATTGAATTTTAAAAATTGTTTGTTATTAAGTGTTTGTTCATTTTCTGCGGACAGTTTGTTGTAACGTGGAACAATTAACCACAATGGCCTGACACACTCCTGCTAGGTGAAACACTTCACAAGAGAACCAACCAAACAATGGATCAAAGTCCTTTGTCCATTGGTTCTCTTACAACATGCTTCTGTGAACAGGACCCATTCCATCATTAAGACTAGCTGCATTGTGTTATAGAAAAACTGAAACTAATCAACTGACAGATTTTTTCTCACATATGACCCATTGCTGTGGAAATGTATTAAAAAATTCTATGTGGGTAGTATTCACATAAGTACATCCCTGTCTCAATTCCAGAGTTAATCTCAAACCAGTTGCTAGTGCTTCCCCATCATTCTGATCACTTCAGGATTTCTGGTGTAGAGGGTTGTGACTCGCTTCAGCAGCTTCTCTTTCACTCCATAAAAATTGTACATGTTCCTAGGTACCTGGTCAAAAGCCTTTTCAGTCAGAAAATGTTGTACACAGTACAGTCTTATTTACCTAACAAAATTAAAAAGAAAAAAACAACTGTTTCAGTACAATTTTTTGACACCTCACCTACCTGTTCTGTAAAATGCCCTTCACTCAGCTGATTTTCCATCATCCAGTAGCTTCTTATTCATGATTGAATTGTTAAGGAGATGCCACAGTAGCTGCAGCAGCTGCGATTCTTTTTATTCACTTTCTTGTAAATTGGTAAAGTGAATGACTTTTGCCAATCTTCAGGAACTAAATTACTTTTGCCAATCTTCAGGAACTAAATTACTTTTAATTACTTTTTCCATGGTGACAGAAGTCTTTATGATCCTATGTAACAAGACTTATTTATCACTACTATGCTTAAATAGTTCTGGGTAAATTTCCTTATAACCTGCAACTTATGAAGTAATACTAAAATTTCATAATGAAAGCACTGTATTCAGGTCTCAGCGTCCCCACTTGTATTTATGGTTCTTGTCAAAAAACATCAAGACAACTTAAAAAAAAAAAAAGTCTGTTTCACTTGAAGAACAAGCAAGTTCGGTTTTCAAATTGTAAGATATAGTTTTCAGTGATAAGGCCCAGTTCAGAATATCGTAAAGTAAATTTAATATATCACATACACTGAAGTAGCTAATTATTAGGGACACTTACAATAATTTTCGCCGTATTATCCCCCACCAGCGTATAATCTGCAGACTGTGGCATTCAGGGAAAAAAATTCGCCATATAATCCGCACATCATAGATGTTGAACCAGAAGGGGTATTTCTGACAGAAAAGTTGGTCGCGTAATGACCCAGGAGTCCGAATAAGTAAGAAAAAAAAAAACTGATTTTATTAAATGAAGAAATTCATTTTTGAAGGTTACTTTTTTACATTTTTATCTCCAGACAGATAAAGCTCAGTGGCATGGGATCCATAGATCACGCCGATGCAGCTCCAGAGTATTGCATTACACCTTGCCAATGATGAAACTCTGATACAAGTCGTAGAAATACCGTATGTAGTCGCATATAAGTTGAAAGTTTTTGGAGGAAATCCTGCTTTCAGAGTTGGGGGATCGGCTTTTACATGGACCAATAAAAAATAGGGCTAGACTTCCATTAATTCTCCCATGGAATTTACCGACGGATTTGTTTATGTTTTAGACCATGGCACAGCAGCTTTCTGTGTGTTACTGCACGATTGTTTTCTGGCCTTCTCAAAACTATCTTGCAGTGACACGATCATATCCTCAACTGTGCCCACCACTTTAAGTTTAAATGCGGCAGTGTAACTGAAACATTTTGTTTTCAAAGACATCATGAATAGCAATGAAGAAAAATATCTGCAGCAAAGATGTTGGTCAAAACGGCAAAGGACGAACTAAAAACACAAGGCACAGCGCACATGAGATCCGAAAAGAGGAGTGCATAAGTTCATGCAGCAAGCACTGTTGGTACGTTTTCATTGGCTGGTTGACAAAAACAGAGATGGCACAACAGTCAGAGTTTTCCTTCTCAACAATACAAAATGACCCCCGCTTTCCCTCCCCACAACTTTCCCGATCTTTTATTATGACACCCCTCTCATTTTTTGCTCTGTACAAACTCCTGAACTGAGGAAATTTTTTCCGAGGGAGTTCCTTTTCCAGTTATACACCCTCTCCTGCACAAATACCCTGAAAAAATTTTTAAAAATCAAAGGGCCATAAAACTTTTTTTTTTTTTTTAATTGGCATATAATCCACACAACCTATATTTGGAACTTTTTAGCAGGTAATCTGTGGATTATATGACTAAAATTATGGTACTGTTGGGCTGTCCTTGGACTTCAAAACAGTTTCAATTCAATATGGCATGGGTTCAGTGAGGTGCCGATGTTGTTCTAAAGGTACGTTCGGCCAAGCAGATGTGGTAGTATCTGTGAATTTCTGAATATTTGCTTGAAGAGCATCTCTCTTACAAGCATGACACAGATCTACACTGCCTTACAAGAAAATTTTGGGGAAGGAACTCTTGATCGAAGCACAATTTCTCACTGGGCATCACACTTTTGGGAGGGCTGAAGCAGCATTGAAGATGATCACCACTCAGGCCGACCTCAAATGGGTGACAGATAAAACATCTGTCACCATTGTTGCAACGCTTCTCGAAGAGAATTGCGGTTTGATAGTCGAGGAGATTGCTCATCAGGCAAATTTGTCCACTGTGTCTGTTCACCACATTTTGACAGACTCATTGGAAATCAACTCGCCCCCAAGCAGAAGGCAGCCAGAGTGAGCATCGCACAGGATCACCTCCACAGGTTCGAAAGGGAGGAAGACATTTTCTTAAACAGAATTGTCGCAATTGATGAGACTTGGACCCGTGATTTTGAGCCGGAACTGAAGTCACTATGAGGGGAACGGAGGCATCCAAGTTCCCCACATCCCTCAAAGTGTCGTTGGCAACAATCCAAAGTGAAGCAAATGATGATTTTTGCATATGATGCCCTGGGTGTTGTGTGGTCTGATTGAGTGCCGGTAGGGCAAAATGTCAATGCAAAATATTATCGTGACTTTCTGAGAACAAAGTTGAGACCAAATATTCATCAAAAACGCTCCAATTTTGTTGGAAGCAGGAGAGCACTCTTGCTGCATGACAGTGCATTGTGTCATGGTGCAGCGTTGGTATGGGGACTTTTGTTGAAATATGGCTGGGAAACTTTATCCCACCCACCATACAGCCCTGATCTCAGTCCACCTGACTTTGATCTTTTCCCAAATTTAAAAATCTGCTCTGTGGCATCTGCTGCAAATCAGTGGATGAACTGTCATTGGACATGACCTGAGTAATATGACAGCTGAACAAAGATGGTGTACTATGGGGCATCCAGGACCTACCTTACTGCTGCAAGCTGTCATTACCAACAGAGGGGAGTACATTGAATGGCAGTAAGGTAAGTTTTCTCCATTACTCCACACTTTTCTCAAAAATGGACAGTGTGCAGAACTTTTGTTAGGACCTCCGTACTATGTAACTGATTTATTGCTGTTCACTGTTTATGATGCTTGTAAATTATGCAAGGTTTGTAGTATTTAAGTTCACATTCCTTTTTTCTTCTTTTTAGAAGAACTGTCAGCCAAAACTTCTTCAGGTGATGATCCTGATATTGGTGAAATAAATACAAATCCATTAGTTGTGGACATGAAAGAAGAATCTGAAGAGGAAGGAGGGAACAACTCCAACCAGCCTATCCAGCAGAATAATCAAAGGGAATCTAAAGAACAATGCAATGTTAATGTTCTCCCTGCAGCAGGCGAATCTACCGAAAAGAAAAGGCCACCAACAAAAGTTGCTGAAACACCTAGTCAGAAAAATGCATTTCCAGGTATGAATTATCTCAATTTTCATGCTGATCATTTTTATTTATTTATTTATTTGGGGGGGGTCTACATTTTTGAAAAACCAAAATTTTTGTGATAGGGAATGAAAATGTTTGTGTTAAAATTATTCCAGACATAGCTCACTGCATGCATGTAATTTTTGAATGTAGGTGTTTTTATGCATTGTTTTATTGTGTTGAGAAAGCATCAAGGATTGGCTTTTCACGTACCATCATTCTTGTGTCTCTTTGTAGAGTATATTAGGTATGCCATTGCAGTTAATCCAGTCCATCATTTAATTGATATCAGCACTCTTTATGATGCTTATATCCTAGACTATTCACATTTTTGTGCTAGGGAATGAAAAGTTTTGTGTTAAAATTATTCCAGACATAGCTCACTGCACGCATGTAATTTTTGAATGTAGGTGTTTTTATGCATTGTTTTATTGTGTTGAGAAAGCATCAAGAATTGGCTTTTCACATACCATCATTCTTGTCTCTTTGTAGAGTATATTAGGTATGCTCTGTCCATTGCAGTTAATCCAGTCCATCATTTAATTGATCACTTAACTCTTTATGATGCTTATATCCTAGACTATTCACATTCACAAATGAAGATTGTAGTTGCACTTGAGAAGCAGAGGAAAGTAATTTCCCATGCAAATTCTGCTACTCGCTTTGATGAAGGCAATATTTTAGCTTGTGGGGATTAAAATGCTTGTAATAATGAAATGCACAATGCTTAGAATTTTGATAAAATAATAAAATTTAACATGCCATTGTAAAAGCAATTGATTAGAAAGATCAGTAAAGCCTGGTGTTCTTGAAATCAGCTTGAAGTTAACTGAAAACTTAGTGTGATGAAAACATGAAGTGGGACGGTAATCATACAAATAAAAAAAATTGAAAAGTTTGGCCGAATGAGTTGGAAAATAAATAAAGGTTGTTTAATTTTTTTACTTCTCAACTTGTTAGATACATTTTTTTATTTATTATTATTATTTTCATTTGTATCATTTTCATCTGCACCATGTAAATAGTTTTCAGTTAACTTTAAGCTGATTTAGATAACATTAGACTTCACTGATCTTCCCAATCGACTGCTTTTATGCTGTTACTTTTTGTTTTATTATAGATATTTCAACCCCCCATGCTATGAATACACGGGGTTCTTCCATGGATTTGTGGGATTCCTCTTTTTTCATCGTCATTTGAATCATTCTTGAGATCGATCTCTAAAGCTGAAGAGAAATTTTGGTGGGATTAGTTGGGGAGTAGTTTTTCTATCTGGGGGAATAGTATTTCGATCATCTTTCAGAACCTTCGAAAATGGAAGTAAATGGAGTAAATATTTTTTCTGTGATCATAATTTATTTTTCTTGTGATGTTTCTTGTGCGCAATATTGATATTAAATAGCATTTTATTCCAGAAATATTTGTATTTCAGCTTTAAAAATTTCAGCAGCTTCCTTGTTAGGGAAGCGTTTCTGCCTGAGTAGGTGTCCAGGTGCTTGAAGAAGTGGAAGTCTGTTGGTGATAAGTCCGGGGAATATGCTGGGTAGGTGTCCAGGTGCTTGAAGAAGTGGAAGTCTGTCTGTGATAAGTCCGGGGAATATGCTGGGTAGGTGTCCAGGTGCTTGAAGAAGTGGAAGTCTGTCGGTGATAAGTTCAGGGAATATGCTGGGTGAGGCTGAAATTCGGACCCCAACGTGTTCAATTTCTGGAGCGTGGTTCGAGCGACACGAGGCCTGGCGTTATCGTGGAGAAGGATGGGACCTTTTCTGTTGACCAATGCGGGGCACAAAAGCTGCCTGCAGTTTCTGGTGCATCTCGTCGATGTACTGACAGTACTTCACGGAGGTAATCGTTTCGCCAGGTTTGTAATGGAAACTGTAATAGATCAATCCTGCTGCAGACCACCACACAGTCACCATGATCTTCTGTGGGTGCAAATGTGGCTTGGGGAAGTGGCGAGGTGGTTTCCCTTTGTCCAACCATTGCGCTGAATGTCGCTGATTGTCGTAAAGGATCCATTTCTCGTTACACGTTATGATTCGATCAAGAAGTGGATTGTTCTTGTTGCGCAGAATGAGTGAAGATTACACCTCAAAACGATTATTTTTCTGGTGTCCGCCGAGTTCATGAGGCACCCACGTATCGAGCTTTTTCACCTTCCGAATGTCTTTCAACTGGCGAAGGATGATGGTGTGATTCACTCCGAGTTCTTGGGCGACCTCTCGTGTGGTTTTCAGCAGGTCAGCTTTGATAATAATTTCCTGCAGTTGGTCGTTACCGATGTCGGTTGGGTGGCCACGACCTTCGGCATCTTAGAGATTGGTTTCTCCAGCATGGAATTTTTCGAACCATCTGCGGACTGTATGTTCCGAAACTGTTTCCATGCTTCACGCTTTCGTGACATTCCGAGTTGCCTCTGCGGCTTTGTGTCCAAGTTTGAACTCGTGCAGCAAAATGATGCGAATTTCTTGTTTTGACAGAGCCATTGTTCTTTGCCTGAAATCACGGTAAAAAACATGTCAACAACAAACTAAAACAGCCAGATCAATTCAGCGATAAATAAGCTTCAAAATGATATATCACCAGCAATAACACTAACAACATAAACACTAACAATATGTCTTATACAATATAACCAGCAATAACACCAACATGTCATACAAATTGCATGGCAAATTCACTGTAACATCTTTCAGCCATTATTTTTGCACCAACCTAATACATCACAGGTTTATTTTGTACTCATCCCTGTAGCAGAATCGTGGCGATAGGTGACATACACCGTAGGTTTATTTTGTACTCATTCATCCCCGTAGCCAGGGTACGAAACTAAAAAAAATTGCCGTGTACTAAATGGCCCATGCAGCTAAATATTTAGGAGCCATTGACAATTTTTAGGAACCAAAAATTAATTTGTTTTACACACACAATTGAAGAGTAACTAAAATTCTGGATGGCGATTTCGCCCAGCATAAACTTCTCAGCAAGTACCACAACCACATTTGCCTTTTGTTGACTCTGCAGCTAAGCAGCATCCAGTGCTTAAATTTTCATTTTGTTGATATCTTTGTTACCCTTCCCATTTCTTTGTTGTCACTTTTTTTTTCTTTTATGCCCTTGGAGGACAATTTTATCCATCATGCTGAAAAACTTTGTGAGTACCATGAATGCATGATAGCTTTCACTATTTTGGACAAGATAAAGTGTAACTTTGAATATATTAATACTTTTGAACACCATGCATCAATTCTTACAAACTTTGCAGCTTCATCACTTTCATTTTCGGACCCCCCCCTTATCAAGATGAAATGCAAACCATTTTTGTGGGAATATTTAAGAACACAGGACTCATGTTCGGAACATCATTGGGAAAAAAATTACAGTTGAGGGAGAAATCTTTGCTACGTCTGATTTCCGTTTTCGAACATTTCCCCCTCCATTTTCAAGGTAAAATACAAATATTCATGAAATAAAATTATATTTAGCAACAATTCTAGGCAGAGGAAACATCGCATTAAAAATAAAAATATGTGTCTAACTTCTGTTTTCAAAAGTTTCAGGTGGAAAGCATCCTTCACCAGCACCAATTGCCCCAAAATTTCTGTTCAGTTATGCATCGATCTCGAGAATAACTCAAATTAAGACAGAAAAGGAGAAATGCTAGAAGCCGTGGCACTCTCATGCCTGAAGATTACAGGGGAATTTTTGTGCAGTCGAATTTCCGTTTTCGGAAATTTTTCCTCCAGTTTCAAATTGAAATTCGATTATTGGAATAAAATGATATATAACAACAATACTGGGCAGAGGCGACATCGTGGAAAAACAAAATTACGATTACGGAAAAAATCTTTATTTCGTTTACTTCCGTTTTTGAAAGACGAAATGCTGTCCCGATGCATATCTTTACATGTTGGTAAAACTCTTCGGAGTGTATTTTACTCATTTCTCGATGTGTATTTTTACGTTTTTTATGTGTCGAGAAAAATTCCTGATGCATATTTTTACGCATTGGTAAAATTTCGATGCGTACTAGATGCGTAATTACACATTTTGGTGAACTCTGGTTTGTGCAACATGCTAAAAAAGGATGCACCATAAGCCAAGAAATTATATTGATGCTAGATTTACAATGAATCGATTCAAAGTACAACCAATGTGTAAAACAATGAACAAATAATCATACAATTCTTCAGTTGCAATTACGGAATTTCAGGCAAGCCGTGGCAACGGCTGATATTCTGCTACAGGCATATTTATTTGTACTCGTCCCCGTAGTAGAATCGAGGTGATGGCCGACATACATCGCAGATTTATTTTGTGCCAACCCCGTAGAAGAATGGTTGCGACTGCCGACGTACATTGCAGATTCATTTTCTACTAATCCTCGTAGCAGAATCACGGCGACGGCCGATGCACATTGCAGATTTATTTTGGTCCTGCGGACAAAAACGACATCCCAGAACCCGATTAAACCATCTTGCAGACCTCCTAAGATGAAAGTTTTCCGTCTCTCAAAATTTCCGAAAACGGAAGTTAGGCGGAGTGAGGATTTCTCCTGTAATCGTGATTTTTTTCTTCTGATAATTAACAACATAAAAGTGTTTGCTAATTAGATTTAATTAGTTTCTCAATAAAATTTTGATGTAGGGAAAAAATCTGTACATTCTAATCATCAAGAATTTATATAGCTGAAATAGGCTTAAAAAAATTATCAGCATGCATCGTGTTAGGATTTTTCTGAGTGTTACGTTGTTTGGTTCTGAGAGGTTGGCAGGTCTGTTACAGGAAAAATATTTCATCCACAGAATTTACCTGAGAGACTGGCAAAAATCAGTGAATGTTCTAATTCTTAACACTGAGGTACTTAGAACTTGATCGTCCTGGGTGGTGTTATGGATAGCATGCTCAAATGGAAATTGAGAGATGCGGGCTCAACTCCTGCTCCAGGGCGATGTAATTTGAAAATTTGCTGATGTGATAGATGTCATCGGTAGAAAGGCCATTTCACGTAATATGAAGAAACCAATAATGAAGCAAAAATTTTCATGCATGACTTATTACCTACTAAACTTAAGGAATAATAAGATCTTTCGACTGAAACATCAGCCTTGTTCATACTAGTAGCAAGTACTCACATGGTTGACATTGTTTCTTTAGCTGTTGCCAGTAGAAATTTCCAAATTATCGGAATGTTGAAGGGTGCATCCGAATTGCAAGAGTTTTCATTGAAGAGAATTTCAATGTTTTCTCTGTAGCGTAATGAAAATTTGTTTGAGAAGGGTGAAATCCTTTTGGTACAATTCCAGTTTGGAGAGGCAGAGGTATCTTCAATAGTCAGAAGAGAAAGTGCAGAAGTTAGAAGACTTTTTCTGACATCTCTTTTATGTTCCGAAATTCTGCAGTTTCTTGTATGAAAGGCACTAACAATATGTATAACATTTTTTGCCTGAGGAAGTAGACATAGGGATGAGGTATACCCTAGGACGGTCTACAGGATCAAAGAGGATCTCTGTCTTTATATATTGATTGGATGATAGTGGGAGGAGGATTGATTGCAAGCCTGTAACCAAAACTTTTGAAAATTTTGACAAGTCTAGAAGTACAAGAACGATGGTAGGGGATTGAACCAATAGAGAAAAGGGATGGTTTCTGCAGAGGAGAAAGGTGACGGACAAATTGATTGGCGTGAAACTTTTTGAAAAGTTTTTTGACAATTCTGAGGGGAAACTGATGGTTTGTGGCAATTTCTTGGATGATTGCATATTCTTTTTGTAATGAGTGGGGTTCATTACAAATGACATTGGCTTGGTGAATGAGTGATTTTAGAGTGACAAGCTTATAGGAAAGAGCAGTATTAGAGTAAAACTGGGTGATGTTTATGGTAATGGTGGGTTTTCTGTAGACAGGTGTATGGAGTTTGTTATTGATCCTAGTTATTTGTACATCCAAGAAATTAATACAGTTATTGTTTTACTATCCCTAAAGTTTAGTATGTAATAAATCATGCATGAAAATTTTTGCTTCATTAGTGATTGATATTACATGATGAACAGTGAATGCAAGCATTTCAGATATGTCTGATTGCTGTGCTAATAATTCCCTTACCAACTGTCACCCCAGAACGTCCCAGTGTCATCTTGTATTCAATTTTACGTAGTTGGTCCAGCTAGGAAACTACATTCCTGTTTGTTCTTATTGCAATACTTTGGCAGTAGGGTGTAGTAAGTAACAAGAAGTTTTGCTAAAAGAATGCTGCTTTGGGCAGATTGGATTGGAGTACAAAAGGAATCGGCAGCATACTTAAGTGAAAAGAAAAGCGTTAGTTCTTAGTTGGGAATCGCCTAACTTTAGTGAGTACAAGGAAATGATTACCATAAATATTAATGCATTTAAATTGCTGCAATCTTGTTAATCATTGACTCCCCTAAAAATCCATCAACAAAAAACTTCCATTCATACTTATGCACATTTTTAAATCTTAAAATTTTCAATCTTGAACTAAGTTCAGTTTTCAGTAAGTTAGTCCAACGCAATCAGCATTGTGATCTACCCAGCACAAGTGGGCACTGAACAGGTTTGCATCAGATTCTTTTCGGACTTCCAGAATTTGCTCAATCTACTGACTTACACCCAATGAATTGCTTGATGTACAACAGAATCTCTACTTTACTGTGGGCATGTCCCTTTTCACCCCCAATTTAGTGCAGGCCTGATTCATACCCCACATTAGTAGAAACCTGTGGCAATTCCCAGGACTTTTTTGAAATCACAGAAAGTTTTTGACCTTCTTTAAAAATAGGAGAAAAACAATGGAAGAAACATTGTTCCCAAAAAATTAAACCAGGATTTTTTATGATGCAACTGTGTGTTTTTTTTTGTTTTTTTTTTCAATATTAACTTAGGCCTAACCAACTTCAATAGTGGCTACCTCTAAATAAATGATCACTTTTTTGCAGTCCCAGTGATGGCCGTTATTCAGAGGTTTTACTGTACTTCTTAATAACTTGGATGCTGTGCAAGTAACAATGTTACCCATTCTGAAGTTCATATTCCAGGGCATGAAAAATACCATGCCTGAGATACCCAGGGCATGTAAATTATTGGCCTGGGCAGGTAAAAAATTCTAATTGCCCAGTCTGGGCAACTAAATTTAAAAATAAAGTTAGGAATAGAATTTCATACTACATGAAAAAGACAGTCATTGCATCTTGTCCCAGTCTGGGCAACTAAATTTAAAAATAAAGTTTGGAATAGAATTTCCTACTATATTAAAAAAGACAGTCATTGCATCTCATGTTTCATTTCACTGCTAATCACCAGAAGTTGTATTATTGTTATGGAGTGCTTAGGACAGAAGAATATCACTTATTTAATTATATTATGCTGTAGGTCCAGAAATTGGAGCCATATGTAGATTTGCTTCAAATGCTGTTTACGGACAGTGACAGGATGCATGCACCTCTTGTGGAACTAGCCTCCAGTGTTTAGTGCCGAAAGGCAAAAACTTCAAAACAAAACAGGAGAATGCTGACTGATTGGCAAAAAGCACTACTGAGGTGGGGGGGGGCAGTACTGCTGGTGGATATCGCATAACCCCTATTGGGGTTGTGTCTCTCTGATTAACTTGACTGAATGAAGCAATGAAGCAGGGTGTTGAAGCTCCTGCTCGTGAGCAAGCAGCGGTACTGTGAAGCAAAAGCAAGGTTTTTTTTTAAAATGAGCCTGTGCATTGTGTTCCAGTTTGCTGGGAGTGGAGTGAACATTACTGATTCTTAGTTTATCAGAAAGTAAATTGTCGCCTTTCGTTACAATTGATCAAATTGTGTGAAATAATGGATACTGATATATTTTCATTAAAAAAAAAATCCAACAATGAGAGTTTTGATTCTTAGTAAATATGTGAAATTCATCAGCCAGCAATAGTTACAAACTAGTCTTCCACTCTGCCGAGTGATGTAATTTCAGAATAGAAATCCGCATAATGGGTAAAACAAAGTTACACAGGCAAACTACTATAGGGGGGAGGAAACCCCACAGTTGCACAGTTCAGGAATCGTGAATAAAACATGTAATTCATAATTGTTGCTACACTAATTGAACTGCTGTATATTTAAATATGATTATTTAATTTTACTGCAAAACATGGGATATATTTAAGAAATTCAGGAACATGGCAGGAACACTAAATTTCTCAACTACCAATTTCATCATAATCTTAAAACTTACGATACAAGCTACATTTTGAATACAAACCCTTAAAATGACAATGCAAAAGATGTATAAAAAGTTCATTGTGTTTTTTAACTTAACAAATCAGAAAGCATCCATTTTTTATTTATTTTTTTATTAAAGGATAAATTTCTCTGGGCATCCAGCTTTTGCTCCCTGGGCAGGTAAATAAGTCCTGCACATGCCCAGCTGGGCATGTAACTTTTCAGATATCTTTCAAATCCTGTATTCCTACAGTTGGGGTAGTGCAGGGGTGCATTTAGAGTGATGCACCCCCACCCCGAAAGTGTTTCATTTTTTTTTTTTGTTAAAGTGCGACTTACATTAGAAAAAAAAATGCTTTAGTTTTTTTCTTCTATTTTTCATTAATTTTTATTTTGTTCTAGTAGATTTCAAAAACTCCTGTTTTTCGTAGCGCTAACTCCCCCTCCCCGGAAAAAATTCGATGTATGCCCCTGGGATAGTGCATTCAAATCAGCTATAAAGCTGCTTGATGTTGTGTGAATAAATAATAAAATGAGATTTGCTAAATTGTTCTCTCTCAGAGAAGTTCATCACATTAACTACTTGGTTGGTACTCAATGATTTATGTGATTCATTTCAAAAATGGCCAGCAGAATCTGTCTGTTGTTTCAAGTTCTATCATCAGTATTGTCACAATAGTTGTCATCCTTCGTCCCACCTCCACAAGCTTTCAAAAAAAAACAAAAAAAAAAAACTTGTTTGGTCAACACTTGTTTTGTGTCCATGTCAGCAAGTGCAGCCATCAATTCTACTCATTCAAAACCTTGGCATTTTCACCAAATGTTCCAGTTTTGAGCTGTTTAAATCAAAAAGGCAAACGTACTATTTTTGATATTTCCATGTTCTAGAAAAGAAAACAAAAAACCGTATTTATCATAGTTATATGCTATAAACTTTACCTTTTGTGACCATTTTCCATTACAAAACTATTTGCTATATAACATTGTTACGAATATTTCTGGTCTTACCAGTGGTGCAAGCTTATGACCATTCATCCAAGATGGGTCCCGGTGCAAATCCCCGCGAGATATGGATGTTGTGCTTGTGTTATGGCACTGGTTCTTCCCCTTCCCTGGAGCCAGTGAGCATAAATTAGGGGTGTGTGACTGCTTATAGCTCATAGAGTTGCTCATGGTGGTCGTCAAACTTCCAAATAATTAAATATTTCTGAAGATACAAATAAAGGATAAGCCTTTAATATGTTTCTAAAGTGTTTTTTGTGAAAGTGGCAATACTGCCTTTGCTGTTTGATATTCACAAGCATGATGCCTTAATTGTCCCTGTTTCACAAATAATTGCTTTATGAAATTTCTCAAGAACATCTGTAGTAGTCTATGCTATTTTGATGAAAGATGAAATTTGCAAGCGCCATGTGGATTCACACTCGGGCATGAGAAATGGCATAACATCAAGCGTAGTATTTTCTTGTGTTGAAAATGACAATTACTAAAAAAAATTCTAAGGATTCATCTTGTGTTTCTGAAGTGTTCATCACAATGTGATTTGTCTTACGTAAAAATGAAAAATGTTGACAAAGACTTTTTTTATATTACTTTGTTTTTTTCGCATCTGAAAATCTGTAGTTCATCAATTGCATTTGATGCCTCTTATGTTGGAATATGTATGCTACACATGCTTCCTGGGTTTCTATTCCAGTTGGGACATGGGTGTTATTTTTGTTCTTTAGTTCGGAGTAATTCCTTATGTTCACAGCAATTGTTAAAGCATAATGAAAAGAGATAAAAGTAAATGCCTCTTTAATAAAAAAGAAATTTGCAAATGAATTTAAGAAAAAAGTTAATGCCTTCCTAAATGAGAGAGAGAGAGTGCATGTGTGTTTCTCTAATTACAGTATAAATGGTTTGGTACATGTGCAATTCAGATATCTACATAGATTGCTTTGTACATTTGTGATAAGTTTTCAAAATTTAAGATATTTTACATCCAGTAACTCTCCATATATTTCACACATACTATTTTAGATAAAAAATTTGGTAAGTCAAATGAGATACAAAAGCAGTATAACCCAACTTACAAGTTGTTTAATGTCATATTTGAAAGTGTGTGTGTGTGTGTGTGGTGTGTGTGCACGCGCGCTCATTGAACTGCCACTGAATTAGAGATAGCAGAAGTTATGGAAGTGCTGCGCTGCTACCCACCCTTGAAGATGTGAAGTGCTATTGCATTGACTCATGTTTTGTTTGCATGTGCCTGGCTGAAACTGTGATTAAATACTGCCATTGCCCACAGGCTTTTCAAACAGTGATTGATTACAGGCATGATTGGTAAGATGAGTGATCTGAGTGCTTTTGACAGAGAACAAATTGTAGGTGATGGATGTCAGTGAAGCTTGAGCTGTGTGCCAAGATTTCTGTAAATGGTGCTTTTGACAGAGAACAAATTGTAGGTGATGGATGTCAGTGAAGCTTGAGATGTGTGCCAAGATTGTTGTAAATGGTGCTTTTGACAGAGAGCAAATTGTAGGTGATGGATGTCAGTGAAGCTTGAGCTGTGTGCCAAGATTGCTGTAAATGGTGCTTTTGACAGAGAACAAATTGTAGGTGATGGATGTCAGTGAAGCTTGAGCTGTGTGCCAAGATTGCTGTAAATGGTGCTTTTGACGGAGAACAAATTGTAGGTGATGGATGTCAGTGAAGCTTGAGCTGTGTGCCAAGATTGCTGTAAATGGTGCTTTTGACAGAGATCAAATTGTAGGTGATGGATGTCAGTGAAGCTTGAGCTGTGTGCCAAGATTACTGTAAATGGTGCTTTTGACAGAGATCAAATTGTAGGTGATGGATGTCAGTGAAGCTTGAGCTGTGTGCCAAGATTGCTGTAAATGGTGTTTTTGACAGAGAGCAAATTGTAGGTGATGG
This sequence comes from Macrothele yani, assembly GCA_039090855.1. Lineage (NCBI taxonomy): Eukaryota > Metazoa > Arthropoda > Arachnida > Araneae > Macrothelidae > Macrothele > Macrothele yani. Next base: position 138,113,675 of record CM077024.1, on the reverse strand, counting down.
ATGTCAGTGAAGCTTGAGCTGTGTGCCAAGATTGCTGTAAATGGTGCTTTTGACAGAGAACAAATTGTAGGTGATGGATGTCAGTGAAGCTTGAGCTGTGTGCCAAGATTGCTGTAAATGGTGCTTTTGACAGAGAACAAATTGTAGGTGATGGATCTCAGTGAAGCTTGAGCTGTGTGCCAAGATTGCTGTAAATGGTGCTTTTGACAGAGATCAAATTGTAGGTGATGGATGTCAGTGAAGCTTGAGCTGTGTGCCAAGATTGCTGTAAATGGTGCTTTTGACAGAGAACAAATTGTAGGTGATGGATGTCAGTGAAGCTTGAGCTGTGTGCCAAGATTGCTGTAAATGAATGGAGATGTTTGATATACCAACAGTAAGTAAAATCTAGTTCTATCAGTTCAGTGTTTATCTGGCAGATAGTCTTTTCTTTGAGGAGCTGACCTGAATCTCAGAGAACAGCTTAATGATTTTGTATGGCCATCCTAAAAGTAATGCCTCGCGCCTCGTAACATGTTTATTTGTAGCAGCAAAAATGTGAAACTTGGTGGCAAAATACTTGGACATATTGTTAATAATGCTAGCCTATTCAAAATATTGTCCATCACTTTCTATACATTTCCGCCATCTTTGAACCCATTGGTAAAATCCATTTTGGAAAAATTCCTGAGGCTGTCGTTCCCCCCATGAGTTCACAGCCAGTTTAACTTCCGTCACATCTTTCATGAAGACGGTAAACATCTTCATGAAGGATGTGGTTAAAATATTCTTCATGAAGACGTTACTGTCTTCATGAAGAATATTTTAACCATGTAGTAATTTGTGAACTTTGCCTAAATGAAGTGGCATATAATATACTTAGTCTGTCACATCGTTGAAACGTTCCCCATGGAGGGTGTTTTTCAAAGGGGCAAACAGGAAAAAAGTCTGAGAGAGCCAAATCAGGCACTGTAGGATTGTTAGGGCATCACTGTCCACCCTATCTTGGCAATAGCCTGTGAGGTCTTCATTGTGTGGGGATGTGTGTTGTCATGGTGTAAAACAACACTATGAAGTGGAATATCACATTTTTTCCTTCTGATTGCTTCCTTTAGCTTCTTCAATGTCTGCGCATAGTGAGCACTGTTTATTGTTTGCACCCCATTCAAGGAAATCAATCAAAATGGCACCACGTTTGTCCCAAAAATGGTCACCATCACTTTCTCTGCAGAACAAGTTGTTTTTTCACCTTTTTTCTGTCAAAGTGAAGATGTGCAGTGCCATTCCATTAACTCACGTTTCGTTTCTGGGTCATAAAAGAACACATGGTTCATACGCTCCTTGAAAACCTTAAAAAGTACTTGAAAAATAAAAGTTAATTTTCAAGTCCTTGAAAGTACTTGAAAAAGTTTGACTCTGTAAATAGTACTTGAAAAAAAAAACAAGTTTCGTTGTTTTAGTGATGATATGAAACAGCGTGTGTAAAATACGAGTAATTGTTTGTGTTAAAAAGTTGTATAGAAGATTTCTGTGTAGTTCCAATAAGAACACCGAGCTGATCAAATAGCGCAGAACTTGCGTTCAATTCAGGGAAGGGCATGGACAGCTGGTACCTTGGCTATGATATTACTATGGAGTAAAAATGTCAGCTGTGAGAGTAAAACAACTGGAATGACGTATTTGCGAATCTTGATTGGTTTCTGTTGACTGGGGTTAGGGATGCGTCCTTGCCGGAGGGTAAATACGAAAATATTGTACCCTTTCAAAATATCTCGCAAAATAAGTTGATTTCAAAAAACGTCAACATAGAGGGGCAATTCAAAGTTAATAAAATAAACCAGCAGGAGGTAATGGACAGGTAATTAAAGGTATGCCCGTCCTAGCTAAGTTTAAAGGTTTGAACTTGCTAAAATACCTACCTTGAAAAGTGCTGGAATTTATTTTGCTTAGAAGAGTACGAATCTTGGAATACCCAAGTTTCATCCCCCATCACAACATTAGGGAAAACACCACCGATATCGATTGTGGCTCACATAACAGTCCAAGAGGTTCTGGCACATGTCCACCATTTGCTCACATTGTTCACGGGTTAGGTTTCTTGGGATCCACTTTGAACAAATTTTTCTGTAGCCCAAATCTCTAATTAATGTTTCCATAGCACTATGACCACAGTGAATTGCATCACACAACTCCTGGATGATGACACAATGATCAGCTGTGATGAGATCTTTCACTCGTTACCTGTTCAACTGTCACTGCAGTTGCAGGTCTTCTACTCTGTTGTTTGTCTGATACTGAACTTACTCCCTTTTGAAACCTCTTCATCCGTCTTTGGACATTACTGATATCGATTGTGGCAGCTCCATACACCGCCAGGAGTCTTCTGTTGATTTCCGGAGACTCGCATCCCTCTTTTTCCAGGAATTCAATTATGGCTCACTGCTTTTCTCTGTCATTCATGATCTCTATTTCTGATTCTGAAAAAATTTTGTTGCCCCATTGGTAACATATCATAGTACATGTCAGTGCAGTTTCCTTTAAAATCACTTCAAAATTTCAAAAGTTATTAAGGAGGAGGCATTACTTTCAGGGTGCCCTTTGTATGTGCAAATTGTAGGTGCCTAAGGTTAGATATGTTGTTATGACCCAACATTTACTTCATAAAATTTATTAAACTGTGCCATGTAATTATTATTACTATTATTATTTCCAAAGTTTCTTTTATCAAATCAAGAGCGTCAAGATTCCACTTGTGTTTGCAAGTGCCTTATTAGTTTTGTGTTTAAAAACTGCATTTCATATAAAACATAGTGGTTGAGATTTCTTATAGATATCATTTTAAAATGTTTGCAGGCTTGATACCTATAATCAATGCTCCTCACATTCGAAAGCAACTTTTGGAGTCTAAAAGAAATATCTCCATCCGGCCCTTACATCCAGCTCCACCAAGTGGGTCAAAGGTGGCTGAAAAGATTTTGTGCCAAACCAATACAACTTATTCTGAAGACTTCAGAAAAAGGACTACACCTTTCAGTGCAGGTGGTTTCAATCCTAATATTGGAGCTACCAGTGTTACTAGTCATAAACCTGTAAATAACTTCACTCACAGAAATTTTCCTGCTTTTACCATTGGGGAAACAAGATCTCTCAAAGACTATACTAATAGGGTTGCTAATTATCAGCAGTGTGTTCCTCAAGTGAAAGTTGAAAATCTACATGTTAGAGGTATGTATAAAAATATTTTCAGTTAAGTATCTGTAGACATATTTTTAGGTCTCTCAACTTTGTGTTGGAACTTTTGTATTTCCTGAAAACATTAACTTTGCTGCTGAGACTTAGCCAGTAAAAACACTGGGCTTCTGTGTTTTATATTATGATGCATTTAAGTAAAATTCTTTTAACAGATGCCATTGGCAGGCCTTTTTCTTTGGGCTAACTGCATGAAGTTGCCGTGGCTATTTCTATGTATCCTAAACATAGTAACTCTTGTACCTGTTTCTAAGACATTTGTTATTTATACATGTGTCTAAGTACAGTTTGTTCAGACATACATAATGAACTTAAAAGATGTTCGTTTTATGCAAATTATTTATGGTAAAGAGCATTATCATGTTTTTTTCTTCAAATTGGTAACTTCTTTAGATCTGTATTTTTTCTGATAAATATGGAGCTTCTATCTCAAGACTTTTGAGAATTATTTAATTCTATTTAAGAAATCTATAATACACAAACACTAAGAATACCAATGACAACTATATACATTTGAATTATTTACAAAACTTCATTATTAAAAACCCACTAAATGAGTTAAATATCTTTTTTTTTTTCTTTTTTTTTCTTTTTTTTTTTCAAATATAAGTTTTACATATGGTTTTGGTACCTTACAAAATAATTAAGAGCAAGAATTTCATTGGCTATTTAAAATTCAAAAATATTAAAGCAAACAATAAAAGCATTTTTACTTCACCCTGTCAGCTTAACCTTGAGACTTAGTTAACGCCTTTCACTTCAATTGTGAAGCATTCTCAAAACCAGCTTCTTTCTTTCCTTTAACACTTAAGGTCTCAGCATCTGACCCTACTGAAAATTAGGATTGTATTGTGCAGAACATTCTCACTTTCAAAACCATCCTAATTTTCAGTAGGGTCACATGAAATAATTAAAATAATGCGCTATATTTCCGCATTATAGATCATGTCCACGTACTGAGATAACTAATTGAAAGAGCGAGGGAATATGAACTTCCATTGTGCATGGCTTTTATTATGAAAAGGCCTTTGATTCAGTGAAACCATCGGCAGTTACAATGGCTTTGAAATCCTGCTGTGTTGAAGATGCATACATTAATATTATTAATAACATCTACGAAAATGCAAGTGCAAAGATTCAGCTGTTTGAGAATACAGCTCACATAAAAATTGGAAAGGGAGTGAGACAAGGTGACACCATATCTCCCAAGCTCTTTAATGCCACATTGGAAAATGTCTTTCAATCACTGAACTGGGAAAACAAAGAGATAAAAATTAATGGAAATGATCTAACTCACCTTCGTTTTGCTGATGACATAGTCATTTTTACAACTATTCCATCAGAGCTGCAGAGTATGATCCAGGAACTTGCTGACAAGAGTAAAGAAGTGGGATTAAAAATGAACTTTTAGAAGACAAAAGTGATGTACAATGCTTTTACAAGAAATAAAGATTTATCGATTGATGGGGAAAAGCTGTAGATAACAGACACGTACGTTTATCTTGGACAGCAGATATCAAGTGAGGGTCACATTGATGAAGAAATTAATTGGCATATAAAACTTGCCTGGAGAGCTTTTAGAAGAAACAGCATAATTTTCAAGAGCAATATGCCATTATGTCTTAAAAGAAAAGTGTTTGATCAATGCATCCTTCCAGTGCGTATGTATGGTGCAGAGACGTGGACCTTAACTAAAAGAGACATACAAAGGCTGCAGACAACTCAAAGTAACATGGAGAGGTGCATGCTTGGTGTAACCAGGAGATATAAGAAGAGGAACTCGTGGACCAGAAAAATGACACAAGTGGAAGACATCATGATGAGAGTAAAATCTCTGAAATGGCAATGGGCTGGACATACTGTGCCAGAAGGACAGACCATCGATGGAAAGTCAAAATTTTAGATTGGATTCCAAGGGACAGGAAAAGACCCAGAAGAAGACCACATGGGAGATGGGTGGATGAAATTCAAAAGTATGCGGGAGTAACATGAAGGAGACTGGCACAAGACAGACCGTTGTGGAAGAGGCTTGGAGAGACCTTCGTCCAGCAGTGGATTGATAATGGTTGACAATGATGATGATGATTTCTTTATATGGCCTGGGTCGTCTGCTGCAACAGAGCAAATGGCAATAGGTGGCGCTTCCACTGCTTCACCGCCAAGGCTGGTAACTACGTTAAGTCACCTCTTTGTGCATGAAGTCAATTTGCTTACTTGTGTGGCCCCTGATTCTGTAAGTGCTGTTTCGTGTTTCTTCTGTTATTGTTCTTTCTGTGTGCATTTTTACCTTGTGGAAAAGAAAGAATCACTTTTCAAAGAAGTTGCCCAAGATGAGGAGACTTGTGTTTCATGGTGTGAGTGGCAGGGATTGATTCCAACCAGTAGAACATGTTCAGAAGGTCATCCAATGATTCTCAGAGTCAGAGGAATCTCATTTCCTGGAAATCTTAGCAGTCTTCCCGTGCACTTGGGACATGGTTTCACGACATTCGTATTCCCATTGATAATGTGATGACTCTTGGGTTTTGTTTCACTAAAAGATTGCCTACAAGGATACCACCGAGACAGCGACTGTTATCAGTATTGCAGAGAACTAGTCTTAGAGTTCATGGTAGCATCCCAGGAAGACAAAGGAAAGCTTGGTGGCGAAGGAGTGATTGTTGAAGTGGATGAGCTGAAGGTCGGGAAGTGCAAGTACAACTGCATTCGCCTCGTTGAGGGCACCTGGATCCTTGGTATCTTTGAATGTGATACCAAGCAATTCAGGGTCAAGATCTGCCCTTAGAATGACAGATGTGCGAGCACATTGCTGCTGCTCATACACAAACATGTACATCCACGAACTACTGTCATTACGGATCAGTGGGCTGCATATCATAACCTCAGAAGCTGTGTATATGAACATCTCACAATTAACCAATCACTGAACATTGTGGATCCTAGTACTGGGGCTCATACTCTAGGTGTTGAGAGCAATTGGTGACCTCTCAAATGCAAACTTAATAATGGAACTCGCAAACTTCATTTGGCCGATTATATTCTGGAATATTTACTCCGACAGAACTGTCGTCTTTCATCAGAACATTGGTTTGAGGTTATGATTTGGATCATAAAACAGTTATTTCCTGGACGTAATTAATTTATTTAATTATATGCCAGACAGACAGGTTTTAATTCTGCATGAAGCCCGTCCCTGTAAATGTTTCAGAATACGAACATAATTATCCATCGTGAAAGGCCCTATTAAGGGCCAGCCAGAATACCTTAGAAATATTCGTATCCTGAATACACACACTGTTTTTCATGTCACCCAATAAATGGCATTACTGTATCATTTGGGAAATGCCATATCACCTGTGATTCCATGTTGCTCTGTTGCTGCAGACAGACGATGCAGGCCAGATATGGAAATGCATCCAAATAATGAAATGGATGATAAATGTAGTATTTTCATGATAATTAACACAGCAATCAGACATCACTAAATTGACTGTAATTACTGTTTCACACGTGAATACAATCACATCAGAAAACTTGAAAATTTCATCGCCGTGGAATGGGAATCGAACCCGCATCTCTCGATTACCGTCCGAGCATGCTATCTGTTGCACCATCCACGACTGCTAATTTGCAAGTATCTGAGTGTTAAAAGCTCTGGAATATTCTCCGACCGCGTTCTTAATCAATGCAGATTCTGCTGCCATCTAGCGTTGTTAAGTAAATCTCCAGTTGTTCAGGTATACAGAGTGGAAAAAATATTCTTCTCATAATGCGTGGCAAATACGTCATGATAATTAACACAGCAATCAGATATCGCTAAATTGACTGTAATTACTGTTTCACACGTGAATACAATCACATCAGAAATTATTCATGACCTAATTTCTGATGAAGTTAGGTACGATGACTTCTGTTTGATGGTGGACTTAAAAAATAAATAAAACATAACCTCCAAATTTGAACTTTTGATATGCCTTTCCAGATGGACAAAAAAGGAAATTTTTCAAATATGTTTCATCAACTGCCCCTGGGGATTTTCCATGGAATGACTTCCATTTATTTGTACTTTTTTCATGAACATTCTTCTATATGAAATGGATATATAATATAATATTTCACACTTTATTTTTGTTCAGATAGTTTTGATAGCACAAACCAGTTTTTTTTTTTTTCCATTTATAAATAACACCAGTAATTCATGCAGTGAAAACTGTGTTTTCCAGCTGGAATTCATAATCAGTATCATTCTCTAAAACTATTAACTGCAAATAAACAAGAACATTTGGGATTTTCATTTTCATCATCCATTTCATTTTTATATTAGCTCATTAAATTACCAAAAATAACAAGATATTATGAAAACTTGACTTTAAAAATGTGCAAGTAGCTTCAGATAGTGATCCAAATATGTTAGTGTAATTTTTCAATGCTCTTATATCGATGGCTAAGGTATTACAAAATTTTGAGGTGGTATTTGTCAATGTGGCTCTTACAATAAATTTGTCTTCTAAATAGCATTTTTGTCAGGTACGGGTCTTACGCCAATGCTGCACTTTGCTCAAAAATTATGTGTGTGGTAAACTTCTAATTTCTGTGCAGTATTGGATTAAAAATAGTTCTACTTTGTCAACATTACTTGCACTTTATTCTTTAATATTGCTGATTTATTTAACATGTTTATTTTAATTAAAAACTTTTGAATTCTTCTATAAAATTGTTGTGTAAATGTGAAAATAACTTGTTCACAGAGTTGGCCCAAGAAACTTTAATGAATGTTCTGATGTTTGTAAAGTTTTTGCAGTGTGGTTCTATTCTAATTTTTGAAAAGGGTTGTTTACAGCTGAAGGCTTAAAAGTTACTTTTAATAGTAAGGATTTTTTTTAAAAAAAGATGCAAATATAGAACTTCCTTTTACCCATTCTAAAACACATGAGTAAAAAGTTTCTTTAATGATTTCATTATGCATTAATACAAGAAGTGCTCTTCACTACTGTTTTTGTTTTCTCAGGTGTGGTTTCAAGTTCAAGTTCTCACGACATTGGAGTAAACATGCAAATTCCTGGTGTGAACATGCAAATCTCTACAGAAGCACGAACTATGAGTCTGACATCTCCTCCTACGTATGTACCGATACTGAGCAATCCCTATGGATTCCAGAAGGTGAACTTGAACAATGGGAAAACTGTTTTGGCATATGAGCCAATGCCAGTATCAAAACATTCTCCTTCCAAGAACACTACCATTAGGAAGATCATCCTACCACCTCCTTTAATACCACAGGTAGTAAAAAACCAAGTGAGTAGTGTCAGTTCAGTGTCATCAACTTCATTAGATTGCATTACACAGTCAACTGTATCAATCACACAAGCATGTACATTTCCTAGTATAGTGCCAGAAACAACACTGAAGACCACATGTGAAAAAATTGCTGCTCCTCTAATTGAGCCTGTACAGACTGAACCTGAATCAGTGAACTCTGTCAGGGACAGTGTGGCACGTTCGGCATCTCCAACATGTGATGACGTGCCTCTGTGGGTGTCTACAGTTACAGGGGAGGCTTGCATTGTAACTAGAATAAATTCTGATGAGGAAGAAGAAGAAAATGACATAGGAACTCGAGACTGTTCAGAAGAACCTGCGTTACCCACAATTGTAAGTTGTTCTACAATTAGTGAAGAGAAGTTTTATCAGGATCTGGAAGAAGATAATTTGTGATATGTTGTCTTTTTTTTTTTTTTTTTTCCCAATGTGATGCAAGTACCATACTTTTTCATTGATTAGAGTTCAAGGAACTGTTAGTAGTTGAATAATGTATAATGGAAAAGGAGTAAAAAAATGCTTCTTTTTTTTTTTTTTTTTTTTCTGGATTTTGAAATTAATATATTTTCCTTGGACAGTAAATTTTGGTGTTTGCAAAGTAACCGCTCTGAATATTGAACTAAGTTATTCTTGTGTGCCATAATGTTTCAGTACAGATGAACTGAAGGATTTCTGTGTGGGTCTTTCCTTTCAAGTTTCAAAATATCAGAGTTATATAATGGAGACAGTTTTGACTATTTTAACAAGTGCAATGATTTTTGTTTACCTGTTTGTAATTATTCCAGGGTAAACTTCATCATTGGTTTTCTTGTGTCATTTAGTTACTGAAGTTGAATTTCCATGAAAAGCAGGTTTTCGAAATGGCATTTCTTGTGTGCATTTCAGCAGCCTACAGTTCTTCTTGGTGTAATAATTTCACTTTTATAAATTATAAAACCCATTCTACCCCCAAAAAAAACAAAAAAAAAAACTTCTGGCACACACTCCATTCAACCAGTGATTTTGCTTACCCTTAACATCACTGATATTTAAGAGAGAAGTACAATGTGCAGAAGTATTTATGTGTATGAGTATAAAATCAGGGGTATAAATGTATGGATGTCTTTATGGAGCTGACTGTTAGGAAGACTTAAAATTCTTGCTGTGCATTCAGTTATTGTTCATGCAATTGCAAGATTTACATCCTTCACTCATGGTTTATAGCAGATGCTTTTTGCATCTAAAGCAACACTGGAAGTTGCTGTCTTATGAGCAGCAACAAAATATCAATTAGAAATAAATGTTCACTGTTTGACAAGACACTATTACATTTTGTGGTAGTGTCAAAAATGTATATTACTACTTCTGTTGTCATAATATTGCACATTATGTTTTATGGTGGTCATTTAAGGGTCACTGCATACTTTGTATAGTTAAGGTATCCTTCATGTGGCATGTATACACTGTCACTGCCATCCTGATAAGTCTATGCTGTTCAACTAGGTGTGAAATTGTTTGCAGCATTCAGCATTAGTAACTCATATGATGGGTAAGTTAGAAGAGAGGATCACTCCACAGTAATGCAAGAAGCCCATTGCAAAGCCACCTCCTTAGTTCTTGTGCTTGTTGTGAGGATTTTCACTTATTTTACTTCATGTGAGAAAACAGTTGTGATCAGAAGTTTTGCTGCATAGATTTGTGCTTTGCCAGTTGTTTTGGAAACAGTTCCCTAAGCTTGGATTTATCCTTGAAATTTAACTAACCACTGGGTCTGCAGTGTTGTTAAAAAATTGAAAAAAGAAATGCATTGTTTAAGGACCTATCATCATACATCGAAACTTATTATGTACCCAGCCTCAGCTCTCATTAAAGATATCCATTCATTTCTGTATTCAACTTGCAGTCAATATTTTGTCATAACGATGAGCAAAGGTGTTGCAGCATTGAAATTTTATGCTGAAATTGGTTTTCCCCGATACTGTTACTTAACGGGTTTGATCTTCATTTATTTGTAAGTATTCCACATCAAATTTTATTTCAGTTGCAAACTGTTTTGGGCAAAGTTTTCTCTGGGTCCTCTGGTGTTAGCAGTAAATGAGCTTTAATTTGTGATAGCATTCAGTTTGGATAAATGCTTGCATTTTCTTCAGTGTCATGAAGTCAATGCATGTTTATTCATGTTTTAAAATTTGAGTATTTTTTCACTGCCAGTGTGTTTGTTACCTGCCAATTGAAAATGCCTGAGTGTGACATGTATTACATTGAGCTCTTTACAAACTCTAAAAACACTCAACCAAAAAACTTTTCTTTGGTGTAAGAATGGCTTAGTTTTCTCATTTCTGATGAGAAAAAGTTAGTTCACCTTAAATTTTTACCTTTCTAGATATTTTCAATGCTCTTGAATCAACATGAGGTTTTTGTTGTATTGGTGTATGCTTTACTAAATTATTTATTGAAATATCTGGCTAGTATTTTTAAAATAAGTGGTTGCTCCAAAACAATAGCTTTTTTTTTTACATTTAATAATTAAGTACATTCATATAATGTTATGTGTTATGTATTAACTGTTTTTAATATATTGTAAACACTGCATTGTGCTAGTGTATAATTTTAATGTAAAGTTAACTGTTAAGGTAAGGACATATTTTTTTTATAAAATCTTTTTTCGGCATTGTGAAATTTTTCCAGGGTTTTAATTTTCTTTTTAATTTACCCTTTGATAAACTTGCAAAAAATACTAACTTGCTCAAAAATAAACTTTGGAAATACAGTGGTATCATCTACTGGAGGATATTCTACATACAAAGTTTTGTGTGCGTCAGTGAAAAGGGCACATTTGCCCACCATCTGTTTTAAATGTTATTGTTTGATTAATTTCTGCATTTTCTAAATTAATGGTTTTGTAACAAACATCCCAGAATTAAATTATATGTAGAATATTTAAGGCTTAGGCAAAAGCAGATTTTTAAGTGATGTTTGCAGATGATGCATTAAAAAAGAAAATCTTGTTTTTTTAGCAGTTCGAAGTAGTGTAAAAAATGGTAAAAATTTGAGACATATCAACAGTGCTTTGATCACAGAAAAAAATTGAGATGAGTAATATTCGTAAGGTAATTCTAGATCAGGATTTTTGTTAGTTTTGTACTAATATTGATGAGATGAGGTATGTACATGTGTGAGTAGTGTCAAGACTTATTCTTCAGATAGAAGATGTATATTTAAAGTACATCACATAGCTTTTGCATTCATTTACAGAATTTTTCATGATTGAAAGCAATACTTCACAGTTGATTTTTGTGCATCATGTTATTATTCCACCTGATTATAAATTAGTATCTCTTTTTCTGTTTCATTACTTAGATGTAAGTTTAAATTAAAAATTTACTGAAATGGTTTAATTTCTATACATATATTTTTTTTTTTCCTTTTGTGAATAACATTGGAAAATGTGAAATTTATGTACTGATGTTAAGCAATTAATGAAAGCAACTGGCTCTTATAATTTGCTCTTTTCGTGGCTCAAGACCTTAAAGTCCAGCTGACACCTGCACCACTTTCCTCTCTCACTCTCTGCCTAGCCCCCCCCCCATTTTTTTTTTACCGCACTTACATAAAAATCTTTGTTGTCAGAAATTTTGCTTTAAAATTGTGAAATGTGTAAGATGTCACAAACTTCAGATTTCTACAAAAAAAGAATTATCCATTAACTGAAAATTCAAGTTGTATTAATGATCTTGTATGGTGAAGTAAAGCACACGTGTTGGCTTTTTCAACATCTTCTTGTGTATCAAAACTGAACTTAATGATCTGTTATTCATATTCACTTGGAACTCCAGGGTTGGTTCCTGTAACCAAAGATGTGTTTCATTTAATTAAGTGTAGGTTTTTTTTATATATATGTTAAGTGTTGAAGAAAGTAACTTTTTCTCAAATTTATTGCATTTTGCATTCAACTTGTAATTTACCATTAATCAGCTTTTGCACTGTTTCTTCCTACCTCATCCTGCAAGAAAGCCAAGATGAAATTTGCATAGTACTGCAGTCATCTGCCTCACTGTATATAAACCATGTCATTTGTTTCTTCATGCCAGTGACGAATTTGTATAAACAGATTTCTGTTAATAGTGGTAAATTTTGTTGAAGGTCGTATATTATTCTAGAGAGTGAAAACTCTCTGCACATTGTGATAAACCGTCCATCGTTTTTGTAAATAAAATCTTTCGTACAAGTTGTGCACATACGTTTTGTTTTTTTGTTGTTGCGTAATATCAAGTTATTGCTCACAGATAAATATAGGATCAACAAGTTTCACAGAAAAATCTTTATACAGGGTAATTGTAAACTCCTTCAACAAAACAAGAGGGGTACACATCATGACGAACAATATTTGCAATGGAACCTAGGGCCATATTCCACTCCTAGTGCCAGAAAAGAGCAAAGTTACATATCCACGTTGAGCCTTCAACAGTGAAAACAAAGATACATATCTAATTTATGAGTTGCACAATTCCAATCGCCTCAGAGAAAGACTCGAAGGAGCTGGTCAAACTGGCGTCCGAGGGCGTCGTTGCACAGCCCACACTGGCGAATGAAGGACTGTCGCACCCTCTCGTAGACTCCTGGTGTGGTGTTGATCTTTTCTGCAGCAACAGCGTTTCACGTGACTAGATCATCCAGGGAGTACACAGGTGCCTCGTACCCCAATGTTTTCATGTGCCCCCAGAAGAAGTCCAGTGGATTAAGATCCAGGGACCGTGGATGCCAAGCCACAGGTTCACCACATCCAATCTGCTGCCCGGGATATGTCACATTTATGAAGTATCTGACCTCGGTGGCAAAGTGTGCTGGGGCCCCATCATGCATAAACCACATGTCCCTCCATTTGGTGAGCGGAACATCCTGCAATAGACCGGGAAGCACTTGCTCCAGGAACACACGGTGTGCTGCGCCGGTCAGACGTATACGCCAATTCTCGTGGGATGTTCGTACGTTAATGTCGCTGAACGGGGTCGGCTGCATTTTTAAATGTTTGCTCCTCATCGTTTTTATGCACATGTTCAGCTCACCTGATTTGCTTCTTGTACACATATTTCGAACGTGCTCTTTTCTGGCACTAGGAGTGGAATGCGGCCCTAGGTTCTATTACAAATATTTTTCATATTGTTGTGTACTATCACCCCTCTTGTTTTGTTGAAGGAGTTTACAATCACCCTGTATACATTTCATATATTTTTTTATTCCTTATTATGGGAATAACTTAATTCAACGTGTTGCTCACAACTTATAATCAAAAATCTTCAACCAGTGAAAGATTTGTACTCGCTTTTTATCAGGTTATGTTCTGGACGTCGGAAGCAAAAAATTATTTTATTTAGAAATGATACTATTGTAAAATAGAATAAAAAGATTGTACTCACAAAGTTTTTTTTTATGGTCCTCTTCTTTTATTGTTATCGTTTTTGAAGTTAATGTACCATGTCATTTTCAGTTATGCAAACTTTGTTGACATATTCTTGACTGCAAGTACCCTGAAGACTTTTTTTGTCTCCTAAGGTGAGTAGACAAACCTTAGGATGCAAAAAAGCCTTCAGGGTACTTGCAGTCGAGAATATGTCAACAAAGTTTGCATAACTGAAAATGACATGGTACATTAACTTCAAAAACGATAGCAATAAAAGGAAGAGTACCATCAAAAAAACTTTGTGAGTACAATCTTTTTATTCTATTTTACAATAGTATCATTTCTAAATACAAGAATTTTTTGCTTTCGACGTCCAGAACATAACGTGATAAAAAGTGAGTGCACATCTTTCACTGGTTGAAGATTATCGGTCCAACATTTTTTAAGTTTAGCTGTCCATTTTATATGAGGTATGTTAACAAAGTTCTGTAAATGCTGCCATAATGCATAAAAGGAAAGGTTGTGAGAGGTGCAATAACTTGCACAATGCAGTCAAGAACATGAGTGAACATGTCTGTAACAGCACGCAGCTATGAAAAAGGGCGTGGCAAGAGAGAGCATGTCATGGCAGCTGATGTTGGTGCACCTTGTTAGCGAGCAAAAATGCCAAATTCTGTTTTAAATTGAGAAAACTTGCATTTGAAATGGGCGTAATGTTGAAGTAATGAAGTTTACAGGGATGAAGTAGCAATCCTGAAGTGTTGTTGACAGGTCCAAAGTAAGACTGTCGAAGATGCAACCAGGAGTTAAAGGCCTGTGACCTGTAAAAATCCTGAAAAACATTTAAAAAGTTCATGAGCTCATGTTGAATTATTGCTGAGGAACTGGGTATTAATCATGAAACATCTGTACAATTTTAAAAGGATTTCAGGAAGTGCAAGATCTGTTTGATTTGTCCCAACTTTCTAACCACAGAGCAAAAGCTCCACAGATTCGAGGTATGCTTTAATTTCATTAGCATGTGTGATGGTGATCCCTCATCCTTAGGGTCGATTATGATAGGAGACAGGACTTGGAGCCTCCAATGCAATCCAGAGACGAAATGCCAAAGCATGGAATGGCCCATTCTTCAAAGTAGCAGAACTTTGTCTCTAAAAATCAAGAATGAAGACCATGCTCATCGAATTTTTCAACAGAGATGGGATCAGCCACAAAGAATTCATTCCAGAAGGAACTGTGAATGCGCTAAATTCAATCTTCAAGTTCTGACACAATTGTTTGAAGTGCAGCTTCACTTTGCCCTGTCAAGATGTTGGATTTTATTGCCTGACGACGCATCATCTCATTTGGCTGTGACAGTAAAAAATGTCGCGACATTGAATTGCCCACCACATTCCCCTGATTTGGCTCCAGCTGACTGTTTCCCCAGATAACATTGATGCTTAAAGGGAAAGAGATTTGCGTATATTTCAAACATTCAAGTGAACGTGACTACCCAGCTGCAGACAATAACAAAATAGGCCTTTTCTCATAGCATTTGGCAGTTATACAAATGATAGTAAAAATGTATTTGTACCAGGGAGGGAAGGGCGAGTTTTGAAGCCCAGTAAATTAAGTTTTCTTAAATATTACCCATTGCTCATTTTTACCATGCATTCGCCAAACTTTATCGGCACACCTTGTATATCACCCTGGGACTGTGAAGAGCTGTAGTAGTTTTTTTTGTGAAATTCCGTGGAATGTGAGATAGCCAAATGTTTTCAAACAGCAAAACATGGTTCATACACTCCTTGAAAAAAAAAATAATTTTCAAGTCCTTAAGAGTGCTTGAAAAAGTTTGACTACATAAATAGTACTTGAAAAAAAATTGTTTTACTTTTTAAGCAATGATATGAAAGATCATGTATAAAATACTTGTTTGTCCTAATAAGTTATATAGGAGATTTCTGTGTATTTCTAATAAAAATGCCAAGCTGATCAAATAGCACACAACTTGCGTTCAACACAGGGGAGCCCGTGGACAGCTAGTACCGTAGCTAAGATCACTATGGAATAAAATATTGGCTATGGGAGTAAAATAACTGGAATGATGTACATGGTCGAGTCGCATTATTATGACCACCAGCGAATATCGAGAGTAACCGCCGTGTGCAACGCAGGCAGCAGATAGACGGGCTGGGAGTGACTCAATAAGGCGCTGGAAGGTGTTCACAGGCATGTGGAGCCATGCTAACTGCAGTGCAACTGACAGCTGCTGGAGGGTGTGTGGTGGAGGATACATAAACATAGATTTCTTCTACATGATCGAGGTGGTCCAACAGATGCTGAATTGGGTTTAAGCCATGGAATTAGGGTGTTAGGGAAGTACTTTGAAGTCTACATCGTGCTCTTCCAACCACTCTCAGGCATTTCTAGCATGTGACTCGTTGCATAGTCGTCCTGGAAGATCAAATCCACCCAGGGAAGACAATCGGCATTTATAAGTGTACGTGGTCTGCAAGGATGGATTCATAATGAATTCGGTCCATCATGCTTTCCGCAGGTATTAGTGGACACGTGGAATGCGACGAAAGCATTCCCCAGACATTACGCTGCCCCCACCAGCGTGTGTTCTTCCAGCAATGGTTGAAGAGTGCTTGTTCTCCAACGTTTCTCGCCTTATACGCCAACGTCCATTCGTTCGAGGAAACAGAAAACGTGACTCATCGGAGAAGGCAATCCTTTGTCAATCAGCGGTGGTCCAATTCCGATACTGCCGATGCACTTGCGTTAGCGTAGGTGCAGTGACCATCCATCTGCATCGGAGCCCCATACGCAGCAGGGTTCGCTGAACTGTTGTTTTAGACACACTTCCAGTAGCCCCTGGTTCATTCGGCCAGTGAGTTACTCTACTGTAGCGTGTCGATTGGCCCTCGCGCATTTTCGCAGTCGACGTTCTCCTCTCGCATCAATGGCATGTAGTGCTCTGCAGTTTCCACATCGCTTATTCGCAATGGTGCCATTTCTCTAATCACGACACAGTTTAACCACAGCAGCACGTGAACAGTTCACAAACTGCTCTGTTTCAGAAATACTGCCACCCTTGTCCTGAAAGCTGATAATAATTCCTTTTTGGAAATCTGATAAATCACCCCTTTTATCCATGACAGCAACGAGCGATATGTTTTCAGAATGCCTACAGCACACCTTATATACCCTCCAAGCCAGCTCACGACACATGCTTTCTTTCATTGGCTACGCGCTGTTGACGTCAAGAGTAGGAGGTGGTCACAATAATGTGACTCGACTGTGTATTTGTGAATCATGATGGGTTTCTGCTGACTGGGGTTAGATACATGTTCATTCCTGAGGATGAATACAAAAATAATATACCCTTTCAAAATATTCCACAAATAAAATGATTTCAAAAAACACCAAGGTAGAGGAGCAATTCGAAGTTAATAAAATAAATCAACAAGAGGGCAAGGTTTTATAGGTAGGTCATTGAAGGTGTGCCCGTCCCAGATAAGTTTAATAGTTTGAACTTGCTAAAATGCCATATGATAATTTACTTTTAAAAAGATCTTGAAAAGTGTTTAAATTTATTTTGCTTGGAAGAGTTCAAACCTTGCAAAAGTTTTAAACAGTGTGATTTTGTAGCTTAAAGAAAAACAGAAAATGTATAGTATCCCTTATGGAAATTATAAATGTCTGACTTTTTTGACGTGTAACTTTTGGGTGAATATTTTTTTATCTTTTATCTGCTCCTATGGTGCCAGAAAACCAATGCAGTATGCACTTTCTATCCCCCCACCCCCAAGTTGCACATTTATTGGCAGATCATCCTATTTTATTTCTCAATGGCTGTGGAATGAAATCAGATACAAAAATTTTGAAACCTTGTGAGGTTAAGTTTCTAAATGTTATGAAGAAATATCTCTTGAGTTTTCAAAAATTAGTACATTGGGAACTGGTGCAATAAGTCAAATCCGGGGTATATTTGGGACAATTTTTAAAAAAACATTCCAAATTAGCTCTTCAAGATAAAGCTTCACGTAAGTGCGGCAAACCAAAACACTGAAATCTAGAAGAAAAAGAATTTCCTTGGCCCCAACACCAGTGAATTTTTTTAAAAGTAATATTTGCTCAAATTAAGTAGACATTAAAATCCCTCTTGTCAGTCAAGTATCATTCAAGGTTAGCTGGCTGTTGAACTTCAAACTTATCTCCAGAGGAAATTCGGTGGAATGTTTAAAATTGTAAACATGATTAGACATTTTTAACATTTTAAAATCTAAATACTAAATCACATGAGTGGTGTCTGTAAATATTATGCTACTGAACCAATGTGTTTGCTCTCAGAAAGTGTAGTGAAATTCATCTTTAGTAGCTAGATTCTACAGCAGTAAAGAGAATTATTTTAGATGGTGCACTGAGCAATGGAGAAGTCTTTGTAAACTTAAAATAAAGGTATTTGGAGGATCAGCATAACTGCAATTAATGTGAATGAAGTTTGAAATTCAATATTATTAAAAAAATATGTGAAAAAATTGCAATATACACCAGATTTTTGGGACAAGCTTTATAAACATTATTTGATGATATAAACATTGTTTCTAGGTGTATTTTAAAAAGAGAATAGGAAAAATAATCTGTTACTAACTTGTGTCACTGCTGGAAAGTATGGAAGTTTGTATGAAACAAGAAATAGGGAGGGACAGTTAAGGTCTTTAGTGTAAGAAGCACATTTTCAGCCCAAAAAATGATGTATCAAACAAAATTTCAAAGAAACACATGGAACCTTCTTGAAAATTCGTGCTCACTGTTCAGAAATGTTACATTCAACATCATCTTTGTTTTTTAATAAGTATTATGTATTACTGTTAGTTACGCAACAAGTTCATTCTGTATAGAAACTAGGAAATTCAAGTCGTGATTACCTATGTACACTGCTTGACATAGAAAGTGCCTCAACATGAAGGAATGCATGAAATGAAACAAAACCTACCACACATGTAGGTGGGAAAGAAGTGTGTTAATTTCTGTATTTTCTGAGGAATTGTACATGAATGCGAGGGGCTAGGAGACAGCAGAGGCATAACCAAGGGGTGGTCCTCGGGTCGCTCATCCCCCCCCCCCCGACAATTGAGCACTGATTTAAAGCTGTATATATATATACTACATTGACAAAAGTCCCCGGACGCCCCTTCGAAAGCAAATGAACGGATCCGGTACGTTGTTAAGTTGCGCGGTACAGCTGCAAACGGTATAAAAACAAGCCTGCAGCTGACCGTGATCATATCGCACTGTGAGGTTGAGTGAAAATGTCGCGGTGGGAGAGAACTGACTTTGAGAAAGGAAAGATTGTTGGGTGTTATATTGGTGGGTTGTCCATAAGAGAAAACGAGAGGCGTTTAAGCATACCCAAGTCAAATGCTTTGGATGTACTGAATAAGTGGAAGATGAATGGCGTGCCTGAAGCAGCAAAGCGTACTGGCAGACCAAAGAAAATCGGTAATAGAGGACGTCGAAGCCTCAGGAGAGTCGTCACAGCTAATCGACAGAGTACTGCACAAGACAAGACCTCAGTGTACAAGTGAGTAAAAATCTGGAACCATGGTATGTACACGTACCATTCGCAGAGAACTTCATTCCACGGGTTGCTGTGGTCGTGCGGCTGCTCATAAGCCTATAATGTGGAAGAAATATTCTTCTCATACAGGGAAAATACGTCACAATAATTAACACAGCAATCGGAAATATCTGAATTGATTGTATTTAGTGTTTCACACATAATATCAATCACATCAGAAATTTTTGAAAATTTTCATCGTCCTGGAGTGGGTGCTCATAAGCCTTTCATCACCACTCGGAATGCTACTCATCGTTTAGCATCGTGTAAAGAACATTTATCGTGGGCCGTAGATCAACGGAAACAGGTCCTATGGACTAATGAATCCAGATACACGACCCATCAGTCTGATGGCCATGTGTGGGTATGGCGGCAGCCAGGGGAACCCTATTTACCACAGTTTACTGTTCCTACGGTCAAGTTTGGAACTGGCTGTGTTTTTCGTGGTATGGTCCCAGCCCACTGGTTAATGTGGACAAACCTGTTAACCAGCATGTCTACCTCGATATTCTGGACAATTATGCCCTACCAACTCTGTGGCAATACTATGGAACCGAGCCTTGTTGGTACCAGCAGGATAATGAACCGAGCCATAAAGCAAGGACTGTTACAGCGTGGTTTGACAATAATTCTGTATCGCATGTGGACTGGCCAGCACAGAGCCCTGAACTTAATCCCATAGAGCACGTATGGGGTGAATTAGAGTGCAGCATAAGAAGTTTTGAACCAAGGCCTACTAAGCAACAGTTAGTGGCATCATTATGTACTGAATGGAAGCACATACCTATCGCTGTGTTCCAAAACCTTGTCAAAAGCATGTGTTGAAGGGTTAGTGCATGCATTAAGGCCAAAGGTGAACCGCACCATACTGATGTATGTAAATAAATGCTATGTTGTGTTTCTCTTCTAGGTGTCTGGTGTCTTTTGTAAATATAGTGTATGTACACTGCTGGCCACCCAAAATGCAACACCAAGAAGGACACGAGATTAGCAACGCCAGATTTACTGGACGCATAACAACAGATACAAAGATGAAAGGATTGAGCTTACAGGCCCGTGCGACTTGCGGAACACGCAGACATCATTAGTTCGTGTGACCCCCATGGCTGACAATAACGGCCGCGGCAGGCATCGAACGAAAGAGGCTTTGGATGTGAGCTTGGGGTATGTCGGTCCAGGCTGCTTCCACACGTTGCCACAGTTCATCAGGCGTAGCCGCGTGTGGTGCTTGCTGGGCCACTTGGTTGCCGATCAGCGACCAGACGTGTTCGATGGGCGACATATCGGGAGAACAGGCGGGCCACGGCAGCAGTGACACCTGGTGGGCCGTGAAGAATTGTCGCACGATGCGTGCCACGTGCGGGCGCGCATTGTCCTGTTCAAACGTGGCCGCTGGCAGGTCCTGCAAGTAAGGGAGGACTACTGGCTTCAAAACGTCGGAGATGTAGCTGTGGCTGTTGACTGTATCGGCGATGCGTACCAGAGGGGTGCGGGTGTCCTATCCAGTTGCGCCCCAAACCATAATGCCAGGCGAAGGACCGGTGTGGTGATGCATAATGCAGGCGTCATACAGTCTCTCGCCACGGTGCCGCCACACGCGGATACGACCATCGTGGTGTTGCAGGTAGAAGCTGGATTAGTCGGAGAAGACAATGTCGTGCCATTCCGTATTCCAGGTGCGGCGTTTAACGGCCCACTGTCGCCGGTGGTGTAACGTCAATGGTAATCGGAGCAATGGGCGCCGTGCGACAAGTCCCCGCTCCTGCAGACGACGTCGAACGGTACGTGCTAACACATGTTGTTGCGCAACACACCCTAATTCCTGCGCTAACGTTCGTGAAGTGGCGGTGCGAGCCGTCAATGCCCGCCGCACAACACGCCGGTCCTCTCGTTCGGTGGTGTGCCGCGGTTGCGGCAATCGCTCACATCGGTCCATCCGTCTGTCCTGCATCCACCGAATCCATACTCGCCTCACTGTGGCTGGATGTCGTCCCACACGGGCGCCGATGTCTCTGTACGATAAACCGCTGTCGCGATAAGCCACTATTCGTCCTCTGTCGAACTCCGAAACGTGCTGGAATGACTGCCGTATTCTGCGACGAGGCATCAGGAAGCTTCCCACGCACAGATCCGGCAGCACAACACACTTCCACTACTTACACCCCGCCTTCTGTGCACCCTTATAGTGCTGCTCGGTGGCGTACCGGACGCACGTGATTTGCATATGCCCTCCAATGCTAATCGTTTGCATGTTCTCTCGCGGGCGACGCATGCTGCGAATTTCAGGCCAATCGGATGCTTCCTTCTTGCTGTTGCATTTTGGGTGGCCAGCAGTGTATATATGAGGTTTTCACCAATGAACCAAATCCATGGAACCCTCCCCCTTAAGAAATATCTGGCTACTCCACTGGGAAACAGTATAATGTGGTCTGAGCCAGTAGGTCGTTTGACAGCATGCTGGGCTATACGTTTGGCAACATGGCATGGCATGGCATCAAATGGAAAAGTCCCCAGATGGTTTCCTGAGATATTGCTGACCATATCTCATTGATCTGTGTCTACACTACAAATCATCGACACTGTGAGGCGGGTGTTGCAGAGGCCTTAAGCCATTTGCCAATGATGTCCCATATGCTCTCTATTGGAGAGAAGTCCGAAGCTTGTGTTAGGTAGGGTAACATCTGGACACCTAGTAGGCACTATCTGCTGGGGTTGGCAGTTCCTAGGTGGGTGTTATCTTATTGAAACTGGGCATTGGGGATACCATGGAGGTACTGCAACAAAAGGGACTTCAGTACCTCATCAATATATCATGCTGTCATTGTACCCACTGTGTGCACAAGTTGTAAAATAGTCCCCCAAATCATTATACCAGGCTGAGAAGCTGTGTGGTACTCGTGGATGGCCGTAAGATCAGCCTGGTGACCTTTCATCTTCCAACTCTCAATCAGCAATTGTTGGCGCTGAGACAAAAGCAAGGCTCATTGCTGGATACGACATGGTTTCATTCATTCCGCCATGAACGTCTGATGCAGCACCATTGCAACCTTGCACAACAACATGCTGTTGTAAGTGGCAGTCTTCACAACCCATGTCCATATGGGGATGTGCATTGCTGCCCGTACACCTCATCAACCATGGATTGTGGGACTGCTATGTCTTGCCATTGAATGAGGTGATCGAAGCATTCCTACATCCCCATATCAACGTGGACTGTGTGACGGGTTCCAACATGCACCAGTCCCACTATGGCGATGCATGATACCTTCCTCCAACCACTGTCACAGTATTCAGATGACAGCTGTTATATCCTTATGTATTTCCACCACGATTCGACACAGCGATGAACCAGCCATACGTAACCTTATGATGAAGGCTCTGGTAAAGGATGTCCATGTGATGATAGGATTCCTCATGACATCTTCCAGCATTCACGCTCCTTACACATGGTTTTGCCACTGAGATCACTCCGATATAGTGGTCCACACTTTCGGGTGAGGATGATCAAACGTAGTTATGCCAAGCCGTTTTGCCCCTATTACTTCTCACCTATCACGTAATTGGTTCGAACTGCAATTATTTACATACTGTAACTCAACCCCCCCCTCCCCCTAAAAGTACTCATATTGGCGCCACTGTCAACAGATGTTCTTGTTTGAAACACAGCACGAAACATGACACAACCGGACTTATGTCTTGCAAAAACTACACCATTGCTAAAACCGAAATAAGCAGATTATTATTATTATTGTTTTCGTTACTCCAGCAACTTCAATCTCACGTCTACTTAACTCTTCATTCACTTCAACTTTTACCAGAATTACGGAGACGGCATATTTTAAGATCAATTTTCGAAGTATTGATTTAAATTCGCCACCCCCACCCCCTGTATATGGACTCGTACAATATCCTGACTGATGTGTCTTCATAAGGTCTTTATTGCTCAAAATGTTGGGAAAAGAACCCCGAACAAAATATATACAAGTACAAAATAAATATAGTAACAATAAATGGGAGAGAGCAAGGTGATCGCCAGCATTAAAAACAAATAAATACAATATAAATGGTGTGAAAAAGCGGGCGCTCGCAGGCTGCCCAGTTTAACAGTAGTAAAAAATATAAGTCAATGAGTCCATTGGTGACAATAGAAATAAAATGTGTCTGTGAGTTCACCGAAAAAAAAAACAGACG
Source organism: Macrothele yani (assembly GCA_039090855.1). NCBI lineage: Eukaryota > Metazoa > Arthropoda > Arachnida > Araneae > Macrothelidae > Macrothele > Macrothele yani. Next base: position 138,089,946 of record CM077024.1, on the reverse strand, counting down.
GTAAAGCAGTAAGAGTTCAAAGGTAAACGATTTCAAAACAAAACGCGAATTCAGTAGTAAAAGTAAGTCTCGCACTTGGGCAGAAAAGTAGACACAGAACACTAATGAAGAACACTGATGATGGAATAAAACACAGTAGTGGAGAGCCGAAAGTTAAGCCAGCAGTTCCACGACATTTTCGACGACTTGGAACCAAGGCTGATGTGGTGACCATATAGACATGAAGTTTGGAACAGTGTTATTGGCTTGTGCAATGTCAAATTCGAGTTGTAGTCTGGCTGTAACGGAGTGACGATATCTGCGGCAGAGGAAACGACGAGCTGTGTGATAACGGCGGAGGGAAGGTTGATCGACGCTGCGATGATAGTACAGATAGATTGTATACTTCGCTTGTAGAATTAGGAAGGAGCATACATGATTATGCGTGGGAGCCGACGGAAAGTGGTGACGTAACACAAGATAATGTGACATGGTGTGAAGGTGAGCACAAACTTTTTGAAGGAGAGAGAACATCAGTGAGAACAAGGGCTGTAACATCAGACACAAAAAGTATGCATGATGAACATCTCCGAGGGTTGAACAAAAAAAACAAAGAGGTGAAGTCAGATGACGGAAACGGTGAAGAGTTCGAGGAGTCAGTAGGCGGCGATGAAGATGTAACCAATGAATGTCACAAGCTTTTGGAGAGGCGAGAGAAGTAGGAGAGTCTGTCCAGGTGGCTGGCAAATCTAAAGATGGTACATTGGGAATAGGCATAGGTTCAAGAAAATGTGTTAAAAAATGCTGATAAAGAAGCTTGACAGTAACCTGATGAGGAAGGAAAGGAATATCATTGAGATACACAAGAAAAGGAAGGCTATGAGGCGCTGAGGGTTGCGAGATAAGTCCATGTTGATCTGCGAGGAGAGGATAGAGTCGACGAATACTGACTTGAAGTAATCGAAGCTGAGAACGATGAATGGGCGAATCCGAAAGAGGAGGAGTGATCTGGGAGAGCGATTTCCAGCGAAGGTTGGAATCCACGAGTTGAGAGACTCGCACCACGCCACTGGTGAACCAGGTGGAGAAGTGGAAATATGAAGAAGCAGTGGAACGGATAGCAGAAGAAAAGAAGAGAGGTTCCGCAAGGAGATCGTTAGTAGAGGCAGGGGGAAGGCGAATAGGATATAAGGAACGCCAGAGGGTAAGAGCGGATCTGTAAAACTCAGGGAAATGGCTCGGAACGAGAGGAAAGAGGTCCATGCGGAGAAAAGTTGAGACAGTGAGGTGGGGACTTCGGGGAAAGAGAAGCGTGTCGACAATGGTTTGAGAAGAAGAAGGTTGGAGAAAGAAATTCCGAAGGAAATTTTGAAGGTGGAAAGCTTTGAACTTCAGAGAGATATCGGAGAGAGAGAGACCACCAAAAGAAATAGGAAGAACGAGAGTGGAGTGCTGCACCCAATGAATGACATTCCAGACGAAATTAGTGAAGGTACGTTGAAGTTCGCGAAGCAAACACTGCGGAGGAAGGTGCGCAATCCAAACATGAAAAAAGGATGGTTGGAGAAAGGTGTTGAGGAGGTAGGCACGGCTGAGGAACGACAGAAAAGGCTTGAGACGGTAAAAAGGTGCTAGGCTGCGATTGACCCTTTGAACCAGGGGAGTCCAGGTAGCAGCGGCGACCGCAGAGGGGTCTCCAATGTAGACTCCGAGGAATTTGGCAACACTTGAAGACCAGCGGGCACCCCATGGGCGGTCAGCGCGGATCGTCCACGACCCAGCCCATAATCCAGAGCATTTATCCATGTTGAGTGAAGAACCAGAAATCGCAGCATATTCAAGATAGGTATTTCGAAGAGTTCCGAATGCTCCCTCAGAACGGATGAAGACTGTTAAGTCATCTGCGTATGCCGAAAGTACTGTGTGGTGGTGACGGGTGCACGCAACTCCTCGCGGAACTGAGGAGAACAAACGAGAACGGAGACAAATCAAAAGCGGCTCAAAAGAGAGAGCAAAGAGTTGACCCGACAGGGGGCAGCCCTGCCGGATCCCACTAGCGAAAGGAATAGCAGAGGTGAGAAATGCTGAAGTACGAACACGAAAGAAGGAGTGAGTGTAAAGATTGGAAAGCGCCAAACGGAAGGAGGAAGGAAAACCAAACTGGCGAAGAACAGTGAAGAGATATGAGTGGTTAATTGAATCAAAAAGCTTGACGCTGGTCGATATTGAAAATTGCGAGAGGTTCAGAGAGTCGAGAAGCAAGAGCGTATAAGTTACGAATGACAGTGATGTTAGAAGCGATTGAGCGAGAAGGAACAGTGTAGGTCTGATCAGGATGGATGATGTGCGAAAGAACTGGATTAAGGCGAAGAGCAAGAACTTTGGCAAAGATTTTGTAATCGGTATTTAGAATGGAAATAGGCCGCCAGTTTGTCAAGAGTCCAAGGTTGCCAGATTTTGGAATAAGGCGAAGTAGAGCAAAGGAAAAAGCTGATGAAGAAAAGGAAGACGAAGAAAAAACGAAGTTAAAGCAGGCAACAAGAAGAGGAAGAAGAGTTGGAAGAAAAGCCTTATAAAAGGAAAGAGGAAGACCGTCTTCACCTGGTGAGGAACGATCATTAAGACTGAAAACAGAAGAACGAATTTCGGCTGGAGAGATTGGAGCACTGAGCGAAGAAAAGAAACATTGAGGGACTTGAGGAAGACCGTGAAGAAGTGGAGAGGAATCAGCTGGAAGCATCTGAGTAGGTTGAAAACGACCAGAAAAGTATGAATGAGTATGTTGGCAGATGAGGGAGGGGTCTGCCGTGGTAGATCCATCCGGAAGGGAAAGATAAGCGATGGTATTGTATTTAGTTCGATGTTCTTCAAGATGACGAAGACTCTGAAGGGGATCATCATGAAAGTGAAGAAGCGTGAACTTCAAGCGAGTCAGAGCAGATTTAGCCGATGATTGGAGGCGATGATGAAGTCGGGCTTGCAGGATTTCAAAGTTAGGATCGGTGTGCGAGGTAGACTGAAGAGAACGGCGGATTGAATCTATGTCCATAAGACGATTGGTGCGAACAGAAAAACAAAAGCGTTTAGCAAACGCAGAAATGGAATGCTTGGTGGAGAGCCACAGAGCTGCCGGGTCAACAGTGGAGGAAAGTTGATTGACTGATCTCAGTTCGCGTAAACGTTTGTACGCATTCTATTCGTGAGTTCATTCGTGTGTCAACACCATCCTGTTGTTGTTGCTCATTGCATACAATCTGGGTCATGCTCACGATGTTTATTCACATCCGTGTTACCCAGGAACAAAACCAAAAAACAGATTGAGGGGACGTAAATCCCAATTTTGCAGCAATTGCATGTTAGCGCCACCTGTTAGCAAAAACGCATATAAAAAAAGTTGAAAACTAGATCAAATAATGATTGCAGTGTTGGTAACGTTTTTGAGAGGGAAGAGGTATATGACACCACACGAAACGATTACATCGCATTTAAGCGCGAAAAGATGCTGAGGGGAAAATGTTAAAATTACACCTAAAAACATTACAAAAAACTGAAGTTTTATACACTTCGGGCCAAAAAATAAAGGAAACCAATAAATTAATCCACTTAATTAAAGAAAATCGCTCACGATTTTTTTTATTCTTTTTTAATGTAGATATGATTCTCATAAATAGATTTCTTGCGATACTCTTTTTTTTTTTTTTTTTTTTTTGCGAATCTGAAGTTTTTAAAAAAAAAAACTTTTCTTATAGAAAAACGAATCGTCGGGCCGGTGTTTCAATGATGTAAGGCTCTATCTTCTGATCATTCGTCCAAGAGGGTCCAGGCAAATTCGAATCTCGGTGAGGAACAGTGGCGTAATTATCACAACATGCGCACCCCCGCAAGATTACTTTCAGCACCAATAAGCACAGTAATTTTCCCATGATTTCGAACACCAGGGAGGACGCATTTTTTGCGGTGTGTGTGTGTGTGTTGGTTGTTGGGGGGGGGGGGAATAGGAGGTCAGCGAGAGTTCTGCAAAAGTAATGGTGGTTCCTAGAGCCCTGTAATTTTAACTTTTTAAGTAATAGATTTGACAATACGTGTAATTGCTTTGTCCAAAACTAAAATAAATCACTTGAAGAAATCACCGTCTTACACACCGCAGATCTGCGGCTGCTGTGAATAAATGTTGACGTCTGTCCTGCACGTAACCCTAGGTAACAGACTGTTTTCCCACATCCTCCACGGTGCGCTTTTCCTCAGCAGCTCAGAGAGAGGACGGTCGGAGAGCGATCGTATTATTTACAACCCATTGCAGAGCAATCGTATTACAACCCGAAGTCAAAAAGCCAAACACTTTCATTCTGTAGGACATTCAGTGTTTTAAAAGTGAAACTTGGCATTTATTTAGGCAAGGCTAAATATATCGTAAAGCAAAACATGAATCTTTGGGTTAATTATTGTGTGTGTGTGTGTGTGCTCGAATTTCTTCATAAAACTATAACTGGCAGTTATAGTACGCCCCTTCGTTACCTGCGCCCCCCCCCAGCTGCGGGGGTGGTAGTTACGCCACTGGTGAGGAATGGATGTTGTGTTTGCCCTTCGTCACTTCCTCACTCTCCCTTCCCTGGAATCAGTGGTTCCTAAATTAGGGGCGGGCGACTGTGTCCATGCAGTTGCTCACGGCTGAAGCTGAACCTAAAAAAAAAAAAAAAAAAAAAGGCATCACGTCAGTAAGTCGGTGAAATTAGGTACAGTATGATTATACAGGCCATATTCTTCTGATGCTGTTATTTTGTTGTTGTTTATTTCGGGGATTAACGACCGCCGTGATCAGCTCTTAGGACTATGGGCAGTTGTCCGTCCCTGTTTTGGGGGCCTCAGGTTCAGGAAAGGGGAGGGGACAGCGCCGTGTGGCAGGTGGGTCGCCCATAGCTCATCTAGAGCATGAGTCCCACCCCAGCAGGGACGAATGGCCAGAAACCAGCGTTTCTAACCACTCGGCCATCGAGGCAGCCTGAATTTTCTTACTTTTTTCAAGAACAGTATCATACTTTTTACGTATAAACGTGTTTTTTAAGGAAGGTATTTTCCGAATAACAGTTTTCATCACAATGCTGCAGAGGCAAAACACAATATATCTTTTTTGTTCATTCTTCCCTATAGGCCAGTAATTAGGGTTGCCAAATGTACAAACGAACAGTCCACAGTTTGGTTTTTTCTTCTTTCAATGAAAAATAAAGTCTGAATTGTGAGATTACAACAGTATTGTTACTCTAGCTCTCTGGAAAAAGGCTCTAAATATTTTATTGCTGTTTTAACCCTTTGACAAGCCGCGAAGAATTAACTACTACCGGCATAGTATAGTTGGTTAAGTCACTGTGCTTAGTGTGTGAGGCGGACGTTTCTGACGTCTGTTCGAATGCCGGTCATCTGGCCTGCGGTTTTTCTGGAGTTTTCCGCAGACTTTGGGGACGCAAATGCGTAGATGGTTCTCTCGGAAGTCAGCCCTTGACGCACTTTATCCTTGCACCCTTCTTCTCTAAAATGATTATTGTAGGGGTGGAAGCTCATTATGTTAATTAATGGCTCATCGGCCCAACAACACCGGCTTCCCTGCGCTGATGAAAATTCCCCACAGCAGGAAGGAAAACTATTTATAAGGTTCTTTTTGTCTGGAGACTGTCTATCAACGAAAAGTTGAAGACAGCCCGGCGTTCTTTCTCTCCCAGCTTTACTATAAATCTGCTATTCAGGAGAGGGGAAGTAAAAATAATGGCAAGACAATTCCAAGCATCAATTCACTCTCAGGCTTGTTGAAAACTTAACAAAAACATTTAATCAAAAGTAATCGTTCTGGCAGCCATTGTTCCTGGACCCGAGTTCCTGCAAATGCAATTCCACGAAAAATGATCAGAGTTTCATTAAAGAATACTCTTTCCTGCTAATACTCTTTGCCTGTTCTTTTTTCTATCACAGACGTGAAAGGTTTTAACCGTCGTAATCTTCCGTTCGCCTCCCTTCCTTTATTCCGGAAGCTATGCCTCGTGTTCTGTCCCGAACATGTGTCCTCTAAAATCGCTTTCTCCGTACGTCGTTCCATACCCACGTGTCTGCTTCCAACTACGATCGTTTTCCCCGTGCTCTAGCTGGCACGTTCTATCACCAACTTTCTTTTCCCCAGCACTGACACCCAGCACTGTCCAACCGTTCCCCGGTTTCGCTGTCCGTGCTGTCTTCCAGCACCCATCAACCGTTTCACAGCCTACGCTGTCCGTCGACCGTTCTCCGCGCTCACTCTCCGTCAACTCCCTCGTTCCTCACTCCTATTCTGAAGTGTTTCCCCGATATTTCTCCTCGCCTCTGATTGGCTCCTGCCTCCCTTGCCTGAGGCGCCCCTCTTCTTCTTAATCGGAGCACGCCCCCCCCCCCCGCTTCTCCCTGACCTGTGCCTTTGGCCGCTTACCTTGCGCTATTCTCCCGTTGACCTCTACCTGTATCATTCGTTGACCTCTAGTTCCCGTGTGCCCTGCAGCTTGCATTTTCCCCTGGCCAGGAAAAATAGCGGTGCTTCCGTGAATACAATCGTCATCACATCGGAATGTCGCCTGGTCTGGTACATTTCCACGTTTTACATCCGTTTCTAAATAATACATATGGAAATATGGAAATAGTTGTTCTGAAATGTTCATATCTTGCAAGATCGATGGGATTTAATGTCCATCACACAATTTACATAGGGGCGTATTTCTCGCCCCTACAATGATGCTATTATTTTTTTACCAGATGAGTGTACTACCTGCGCATAGACACCCATTTGGGTTTACCAGATGAGTATCGATGCGCAGGTAGTAAAGCAATGAGAGACGAATGAAATCTGATGCCCAATGTCATCAAGACACCTACGGAATTATTACCCGTGGTTGTTGATGATGAAAGAATTAACTCGCGGTTAGAAAAATGAGCCGAAATTAGCTAAAACGAACATATTCGCTAAGAAGTGGGTCCAGCCAAGGCCGTCTAGAAAGTACAAGGCCATGACATTGGAGAGATGAGTTCCCTCCTTTTGTGACGTCACTCTCGTGTTACACGGCCTGATACGTCGGTGTCGCGTTTGACGTCATGCATGGCAGCGCTGGAAGCCTCGATTTCTGCGTGACGTCACTAAAAGGGGGAACTCATCCTTTAATGTTATGTGCTTGCAGTTTCTATAGTAGGCCGCACCGTTTTGCGCAGTGGTCTAAGCGCTGGTTTATGACCATTCGTCCGAGAAGGGTCCGGGTTCGAATCCCGGTGTGGCATGGATGTTGTGTTTGTTTTACGGCACTGGCCACTGGCTCTCTCCCTACCCTGGAACCAGTGGCCCTAAATTAGGGATGGGTGACTGCTTATAGCCCATTGAGTTGCTCACGGTGGTCGTTAAACCTTCTGTGAAAACACATGTTTGTCCGCGACGGCCAACGAAACGTGTCTCCTCACTCCGGAGTAAGTCGCTCTCCCAACTGAGCTACGCAGACAAAATGTCTCGCTGCAGATTTGTCGTCCTGACACATATTTTCACCTCTGCAGTACGTCACATCATCTACCTCTTAATTTTTTTTTCTTTGAAGCAAAGCAGGAATTTTTTATTAATTCCAAACAATGTGTGGAACAAACATCACACATTTCTCGAAGAACCCAACGACCAGTGGATCCATTTCCCACAATCGGGCGCCAATGTGAAAACACAAGTTTGTCCCCTCACTCAGGAGTAAGTCGTTGTCCCAACTGAACTACGCGGACAGAATGTCTCGCCGCAGATTTGTCGTCTTGACACATGTTTTAACCTCTGTAGTACGTCACACTTCAATCTATAAAAAAAGAAAAAAATTCTAGTAGACCATGGTCGAACGTGGCTGTAACGAATGAACATGCGTATTAAAAAGCGTTGTGCTGCCCCGATGGTGCAGTGTTCTAAGCGCTGGCTTTTGACTATTCGTCCAAGATGGTTCCGATCAAGCATGGATGTTGTGTTTGTCTTACGGCCCTGGATCTCTCCCTTCCTTGGAACCAGTGCTTCCTGATTAAGTACGGGCGACTGCTTATGCCTCACTGAGTTGTTCACGTTGGTTTTTAACATCCCACAAAGCGTTGCTTTCCCCCTTTACTTTGTTGTTCAAAGTGATTGGGGGCGGGGATAATCCTTTCTGACTGATTTCTCGCTAACTTAAAGTGTTTGAGTCACTTGTTCCTACTAAATGGTATGATGCCCGTGCCAAGAAGACAAGCCCTTTCCCACCCAGCCTCGGGTCACGAAGCAGAGAATAAAGAATTAGAAGGGAGCACTTAGGACGTTATTGTCTTTTAAAAAATGGCGTTTTCTTCTGTATATATATACACTGAAGTGCCAGAAAAACTGGTACACCAGTCTAATACTTGGTAGGTCCCACACGGCAGCGCAGGACTGCAGAAATACGACGGGGCGTGGACTCCACTAGCTTCTGGAAATATGCTGGAAGCAATGCACACCATACTGCCTGCAAAGCGTTCCACAATTCGGGTGTATTCCGAGGTCTCGGATTCCTGTGTTTGATAGCGCGTTGCATGGCATCCCAAATGTGTTCTATCACGTTCAGATCTGGGGACTTGGGTGGGAATGGCAACACTCCAAACTCAGATGAATACTCATCTAACCATAATGTGGCGTCCCAACACTTGTGTGGAGGTTTCATTGTTCTGTTGGAACAGGCCCAACCCATCAGCATGAATGCAGGACATGAACGGGTGTACCTCGTCAGAAAGGATGTGCACATAGCGTTGGCCGGTCACAGACGTTTGTAGATGTACCAGGGGTCCCAGTGAAGTCCAGCTAAAAACACACCCCGTACCCCCCACCAGCCGGTACAGTTCCCTGTTGACAGGGGTTTGCGCCACACACGAATCCTTCCATCTTCCCGATACAGTTGGAAACGCGACTCGTCAAAACAGGCTACTTGTTTCCAGTCATCAAGTGTCCAGTGGTGGTGTTGCCGTGCCCAAACGAGGCGCATAGCTCTGTGTCGTGAACCCATCAAGGAGACTCGAGTTGGGCGTCGGCTCCCAAAGCCCATATTGGGCAGGGTACGTTGCACAGTCCGGACGCTGATGCTTGTTGAGGCTCCAGCATTGAATTCCGATGATACCTGCGAGAATGTTGCACGCCTATCGCGTGAAACGATTCTTGACAGCCGACGATGGTGACGTTCACCCAATGTCTTTTTACGGCCACACTGGTATCGTAGATTGGAGGTTTTGCCGGAATTCTTGTAGTCACGGTACACCCTTGCAATGGACGTCCGTGAAAATCCGAACTTGTTTCTACCTCCGAAATACTATGGCTCATCTCACAAGCGCCAACTATGACACCGCTTTGAAAATCGCTTAAATCGTTATTACTTGTCATTCTCATGCCGAAAACAGCTCTGACAGCTGGCAAGGATGTCTATCGCTTTATATACGCAATGGCGGACGCAACCTAGTACGTGCATAGGTGACGTTGCTGTGTATTTTGCATAAGCTCGTCTGTACCAGTTTTTCTGGCACTTCAGTGTATATGTATACACCGATAAGCCATTGCATTATGGCCACCTACCTAATAACCTTTAGCCCGCAAAACAGCGGACACTCGGAAAGGCATCGATTCGATGAGGTAGCGATAGGTATCCTGGTATCTGGTACCATAATGTCAACAGCAAGTCCTCCAGCTGCCGAACATTTCGCAATGGTGGTGATTTAAACGAACCCACTTCTCCAAGTCGAACCACAAATGTTCGATTGAGTTCATGTCAGGTGAATTTGGAGGCCAGGGCATTAACAGAAAGTCACCAGCATGTTCTTCGAACAACTCCTAGATGGTTCTGGCAATGTGGCTGTTAGTGATGGCCACCACCAGAACAGTTGCCATGAATGGATGAACTTGGTCCACAGCGATGTTCAGATACCTGACAGCTGTCAGGGATTGTGATATTGCGATAATGCGGCCTAAAGTGTCCCAAGAAAACGTCGCCCACAGCATTACACCACTGCCACCGGCCTGTTTCCGCCCAACAGTGCATCCAGGTGCTATTGCGTCCTTTGGTAATCGGCGTATCCGCCCACGGCCGTCTACGTGATGCACCAGGATTCATCAGACCAGGCCACTTTCTTCCAGTCATCCCCTGTCTCATGCGTTGTTGACGATGACGTACAGTGAGCATGGGAACCCGGTTGGGTCTTCGGCTACGCAGACCCATGCGCAGAAGGCTGCAATGAACTGTGTTCTGTGACACATTGCCCTGATCACCACCGTTGTGGCTGCGGGTGATTTGTCACACTGTGGCCCTGCGGTCGCTGTGAACAATGCGCGAGTCTCCGCACCCCTCTGGCATCAGTGAGCTCCGGACGACACACGGCTGGACTGCGGTGCGTCATTTTGCCATCTGTGCATCCCTTTTGATACAAACTCACTACAGCGGCTCGGAAACAACCCACAACCCGCGCCGTTTCCGAGATCGTAGTTCCGAGGCTCAGGGACATTACAATTTGTCCTTTATCAAACTTCCGATAAATCGGCAGCTATTCCAATTCTGACTCCGAACACTCTACTAACCGAAAGCCAATCCCCAGGTTGTATATACATATATACTGCTGTGTGAACTTCACCTGCGCCACCGATCGGTCACTAGGCGCCATCATTTCTCTAGGCTGGGGGTGGTCCTAATGTAATGACTCATCGGGGCCATTTTCTGTTCCCTTGGAAAGAAAATTCCCCAGCGTCGTGAAGAAAAAATATCTTCCAAGGGAAAATAGCATCGAAGAGGAGAAAAAATCCCGCTTGAAAACCACAGGAATAAATAAAAAAAATTCAAACGGACCTCACTCTGCCATTGCCGTCCCTCAAAATCAAAGATCCATCGAAATAATAAAGTCCCAAGAAGCATCAGCGTAAAAAATTGTAAGGAAAAAAACCTCAGAATTCACATTTCTGCTTCACTTCCTCCAAAATTTGCCAAAGTCCAATAAATCTCCCAAGAAAATTAAAATATATATATATATATATATATATATATATATATATATATATATATATATATATATATATATATATATATATATATATAAGTTTTTAAAATAAATTAAAGAGAATAAATAAGATACGAAAAAATTATGAGTAAAAAAATATATTGGAACGGGCAAAAAAACCCCTCAGAATTCACATTTCCCCAAAAATTTGACAAAGTCCAATAAATCTCCCGAGAAAATAATGAAGTTCCAAGAAGCACCTCTAGGGGACAACACACCGAGTACACCTATGTCTACCCCTACTCGGTCGTTGCCATCCCTCAAAGATCCATCGAAAGTTCCAAAAAGAATCGCTATGGGGCAGCACATCGAGTACACATCCCCTTATGTCTACCCCCACTCGACCGTTGCCATGCCTCAAAGATCCATCGAAAGTTCCACTAGGGGGCAGCACATCGAGTACACATCCCCCTATGTTCACCCCCACTCGGCCGTTACCATCCCTCAAAAATCCATCGAAAGTTCCAAAAGGCACCGCTAGGGAGCAGCACATCAGCATCGACCCAACACACTAGCGCACCTGTCACGCCCCTCGTCCTCCTGCAGCAAGCCACGCCCCTGTTCTTTCTGCGTCATTCCGCGCCCCCGCACCCTTCTGCCGCAGGCCACGCCCCCACATCCTTCTGTGGAAGGATGCCTTGACGCCAGATCCGCCCTTTTATACTACTGTTTTGGTTTGGGGAATGTTTTCGCGGCATTCTCTGGGTCTACTCATACCTGTGGAAGGTACTATGGACTGAATTCGTTATGAATCCATCTTTGCAGACCACGTACACCCATATACATGCTGATTGTCTTCCCTGGGGTGGATGGGATCTTCCAGCACTACAATGCGACGTGTCACACAGCTAAAAATGTCCGACAGTGGTTGGAAGAGCACGATGGAAACTTCAAAGTACTTCCCTGGCCCCCTAATTCTCCAGACTTAAATCCAACTGAGCATCTGTGTGACCACCTCGATCGTGTTGTTTGCCCTATGGATCCTCCACCACGCACCCTCCAGCAGCTCTTAGATGAACTGCAGTTATCATGGCTCCACATACCTGTGAACACCTTCCAGCACCTCATTGAGTCACTCCCAGCCCATCTAGCTGCTGTCCGCACTGCACACGGCCGTTACTCTGGATATTAGCTGGTGGTCACAATAATGTGACTCGGCCGTGTATTATAGGCCTAAATAATGATACTTGGAGTCAAAGACACATTGTAAGCTCTGCTCTCTTTTTGTAATGTTGAAGGACGCACCAGTAAATATTTTGATGGTCCATCATCCACACACACTTATCCACGTACAGACACAGAGCGCAAAGTGATTCTCCGGTAGCGATGTTCCGAAATCCGTGTCCCACCCATATTTATCTTTAAAAAAGAAACGACGATTTACCGGTACTGGTTATTGGATCAAAATGATAGTTCATGAGTCAAAATAATGGATAGATAAAAAAAAAAGGCATGTATTCAAGGAGGTGGTACGAATACAGTTACGTAGTAGATGATCAGGGACCAAATAAATATAATTATCTGGTACAAAACCTCGTTTTGTGAGCATGGTTTGACGTGCTGCACTGAGGGGATTTTTAAAATTCTTGCACCCTTAAATTGCTGCTAAAAATGTTTCACGACTGAATTCGTTTTACAATGCGTATGCCAACAATTCTCTTTCATCCAGGAGTTAACAGAATTTTTTCCATGAGGGAATTTATGAGGTGTTCCCGTGTGGGTATAGGTATATTTCTGTAGTGGATCACAAGACTAAAATTCCCGGCCTGGTTTCTCCTACCCAATCAGCTTCTTGGAATAAGCAATGACGTAGAAGGGATTTAGCGGCGCTAAAGCGGTTTCTGAGGTTATTTGGAACGAAAAGCAGTGCAAAGGAAATTTTTTAGATGATCAAATATACAAAAATAGGGAAAATTATGTTCTTCGTACAAACATACTTACCCCAGGTTGTATCTTAACCAAATATTGGCCAGTGATAGCCGTCCCCGTGGTCGAATTATCCGAAGCGGTGAATTCTGGCCATTCGCCTAAGATGGGTTCTGTTTGGAGTCCCGAATGTCGCTGGCTCTGTCGCTTCCCTGGAACCAATGGTCTCAAATTAGGTACAGGCGACTGCTAATGCCCCACGTGGTCATGGTAGTCGTTAAACGCATAACTAAACTGCTCGCCACCGGCTGTTGGCTGTAATAGCTCACTCTCTGATTCCTAATGAGTAACACAAAATGACTGCAACATCCACTTCATAATCTTAGGAAAAACGACGTATCTGTCACACTTGAATTGATGTGACTGTGTGAGTTGCATTTGTTCAAAGTCACTATATGCATTATTCTCAGTTGAGAATCGTGCAGAACGACAGAGCGATATTTAAATAACAATTTCATATTCTTATCATATGACTCTTACGCAACGTTCTTTCTTTTATTTAAAATTGCTCAAATTAAGCAATTTTAGTATCAATTAATGAAAGTAATTAGTAATAAAAATATAATGAAATATGCTAAATAAAAAAAGAAAATCCGATTTCATAGGGCATTTGAAAATTTTGAAGAACTTCTTCCCGGGTTGTTTTTCTTAATCCGTTCACCGCTAAGGCACTTTTTCATTTAGAACTACATCGCTGGTAATGAGCCCGACTTTTGAATCCTTTCCAACACGAATAAAATATTTTGAAGTCATTCATAGTCAAAGGAACCCGTTAAAAAATATATTTACATATATCAACCGGATTTCTGCAATCGATGAAACATCTGGAAACAGAAACAACTACTTTCTCCCACTACCAGCTGAACAGTATGTTACGAAAATTAACAAACCGTGCACAAAACGTTTCTAGTAGATGAAGGAAAATATCACAAACAAAAAGGAATTTTCAAATCACAAAAATGTTTGCTATGGAAAAATTTTCGCTACGCGGATTAGTTAAAGCTATCTTTTTATCATTTTGCAGGAAAGTTTTTATTAAGATAACAAAGCAACCTAAACTTCCTCCTCTCCAGAAAGAAAGTCGTAGATTTCAGCACTTTTTATTCTCTTCCTCTCTCTTTGTCTCTCTACCTGCCTGTCTGTCTGTCTATCTCTTTCATTGTGTGTCTGTCTCTCTGTCTCTCTCTCACTCTCTGCCTGTCTGTCTGTCTCTCTCTCTCTCTCTCTCTCTGTCAGTCTGTCTGTCTCCCTCTCTCACTCTCTGTTTGTCGGTCTGTCTCTTTCTCTCACACTGTACCTGTCTGTCTGTCTGTTTCTCTCACACTCTACCTGTCTGTCTGTATGGCTGTCTCTGTCTCTGAAAAATGAAAATACACGAAAATTATCATAAAGAAACTGTTTACTCTCTCTCTCTGAATTTTCAATCCATATGATGGTCTTTTTCTTAAGCTCACAATAATTTGAGATAATCATTTTCCTTTATGATAAATTTTGTCTATTTTCATTTTTCATACAAAGATTTCATTAAACTATGAGATTTCCTAGGGCCCTCTATGCTTTACTACACGACATGTAATGAATATTTTTAGTTGCGAGATATGTTCGTTAGAAGGTAATCTCTCCAAGTTCCAGTGCCCCGCTACCGATTCCGCGAGTGGTCTGTACATGGTGCGATATGAAATTTCGCCCTGGACCTCGCAAAAGTTCAATCCGGCCCTGCAAATCATACATGGTTTACAGCATGCCAAATGATCAATTTACACAGATATAGCCAGAGTTGATCATGTAATACATTGTGAACAAGTATACATCAAACATGGATATTTACAGTATGCTAAATGACCTATGTAACACAGATAACCAATATTGGACAAGTAGCGCATTAAAACCCAGTGCCGAAAGACAAGTACAAACATCCATGCCTCATCGGGATTCGAACCCGGACCCAACTAGGGCGAATGGTCAGAAGCCAGCGCCTTAGACTGCTGTGCCACCGGGGAGGCTGACGGTTTAACGACTACCGTGCGTAACTCGATGGGGTACAAGCAGTCGCTCGTCCTTAATTTAGGACCATTGGCTCCAGGGAAGGAGAGAACCAGTGCCATAAGACAAACGCAACATCCATGCCTCACCGGTCTCCGAACCCGGAACCATCTCTGACGAATGGTCAGAAGCCAGCGCTTAGACCACTGCGCCACCGGGGCGGCTGACGGTTTAACGACCACCGTGAGCAACTCAGTGGGCAATAAGCAATCGCCCGTCTCTAATTTAGAGCTCCATTAAATGGAGGAACCAGTGCCGTAAGACAAACACAACATCCGTGCCTCACGGGATTCGAACCCGGACCCATCTCGGACCAATTTATTTTCCCGCGCTTAGATCACTGCGCCACCCGGCGACTCTCTCTTCCTTGGAACTAGTGGCATCACATTTGGAACGGCCGAATGTTTATATGTTCCTATGAGTTGCTCACCACAAACAAACAAAAATAAGAACATTTTTTGCCAGTAATATATTCAAATTTATTCACAAGCAGGAGGAATGAGAAATGGGCACTATTTCAAAAGTGTTCAAAAGTTTACTTCTGAAAAATCGTTAATAGTAACACATTTTTATTTATTCTCTTATTAATGTACAGAAAAGTGGTTTATAAACGCCTTGTTTTTTCGTTGTTGTTGTTGTTAGCATGTCCTGAGATGCAAGAAACTATACGCATATGATACTATGTACTATCATATCATAGATCGATTGCTTTGATCCCATGCTTTTCTGTACAAATTATCAACGGTTAATATTTAGGGCGGGATAGTTCCGAAAGTTCGTCTGTAGTGAGCGGTTTGTATATCGTGCTTTTCAATTAAATTTATTTCCCCTATTACCAATCATAAATTTCGACAACTGATCGAAGTCTAATAATTCGCTTATAACTTTATTGTTAGAAATTGTAAGAAAAAGACGAGAAATCCAGCACTTGAGATAAACATGCCAGAGGTCTTAGCTCATTATTCTGACCGAGCAAACTTATTGATCGTTCGCCGACCTTGTCGTCTGGCAGAAGCAGTAGAACAGTAATGGCGTCTTCCTCTTCGTTCCCGAACGGGGGTGGGAG
Source organism: Macrothele yani (assembly GCA_039090855.1). Lineage (NCBI taxonomy): Eukaryota > Metazoa > Arthropoda > Arachnida > Araneae > Macrothelidae > Macrothele > Macrothele yani. Next base: position 138,073,871 of record CM077024.1, on the reverse strand, counting down.
GTACGTGTACATTGGCATTTCAACTGCTGGCTGAAAGCAAAGCGACAGACCGTTAACAGATACCCGTGCACTGATTGGTTGCTGGTCTGCTTTCGCAGTACTGCGCAAATAAAACCCGTCTGTTGCTATGCTTCCCATCGCGTGCTGCAAACAGAGAACGCGACGAACCAATTTCAGTTAATTTTTCCGTGTCCGGTATTCTTTTGACATTTTCGCTTTTCTTCGTTCGTGTTTGTTCTGGAGGTGCACTTCCCCCTCCCCCTTCTCTTCGCTAAATGAAAACAGATTAGCGTGTTGCTGTATGAGTAGGGGAGAGTTTTGCAGGTCAACTCCTGGTCACTGACAGACCTTGTCACTTTGACCCTTCAACTTCAAATCAGGGGTTTATCCAGGAATTTCAAACTGGAAGAGATGAAAGTAACATCTTTCGAAGCCTGAATTTTTTTTTTACTGAAATGTTAAATAGTTAGGCTTCAAACCTAGGATTAAAATTAGGGAACATTTTAAAATTGGAGAACTGTTGAATTTTTGTAGTTGTTAAGAATGGCTAAAACAGGGAATCTTTTTTCTAAGACTATATAAGTTATTATTATTTTTTTTTTTGTCTCTGATGTCTAAATGCTGCCCTGCACAAAGCAAAAGCAACTAAGTTTTGACATGGATTGCTGAAACAGTAGATACTGATGTTTTCCAGGGCTGGGTTAAGGCCTTAGTGTGCCTCCAAAGAAATTATGATGGGGATTTATTTATTATTATGAAGTCCGTTAAAACACGAAACTGTAACTACTAAATTATCTGCACAGTTTTCATAATACACATGTAAGTCACTATTTTCCACTGTTCTCACAAGAAACGAGTTAAAAGCTTAAGATTCCTAGATTTTGTCTTGAATTTCCTAATCATTCATCATTGTATACTTTTCTTAGTGCATCTTTTTTATTATGTTATGTGAAGCCACACAGGACTTCGACCATTAACGGTTCCAAGTGCAAATTGGGAGGTGTATGTGGATGGCAATGAAAAAGCTGAAACTGCCTCGCCGACCCCTCTGTACACAGTGACTTGAAACCTTTACCTTTGGTGAGTCGCTGCCTTGAAATTTGTTCGGCTTCCGGCCTGTTTCTGACCAAGTGGAAATCATGCGAGACAAAAGTAAAACCATTAGGGGTATTCAAAAGTTTCCGCCGTCCCCGCTCCCGGGGGCTGTAGGGGTCTAACCGGCCGGCGACCCGTGCTGTCAGTTCGTACATGAAGCCAAGCATGGCGGTCGATAAAGTTCATTTGCGGCACTGTTTGTTATTCATGTTTAATTTAGGGAAAAGTGCGAGTGAAGCATACGGCTCAATATGTCAGTCGTATGGCGAAACGGTTATGGGTGAGCGGACGTGTCGAGAACGGTTTGCCAGGTTTACGAAAGGTGATCTAAGCTTGGAAGACAAGCCACGTGCAGGTAGACCGCAGGAACTCGCAGACGAGGAGCTGGAATCGCTATTGCAAGAGGATGCCACACAATCGACGACGCAACTGGTGAAACGTTTGAAAGTGGCTGAATCGACAGTAGTATGGCGTCAACACTCTTCAGGCATTGGGGAAGATCCGGAAGATTGGTTAGTGCGTTCCGCATACTTTAACGGAGCGTAATATTGGTCAACGATTGGGCATCTGCATTGCTGAAGAGATTTCAAGGGAAGAATATCTTGTGGAAGGTTGTCACTGGGGATGAAAAATGGGTCTATTGCGACAACCCCGTACGCAAGCGATCCTGGGTCGACCCAGGCCAGCCATGAACATCCACTGCAAAACAGGATATCCACGGGGAAAAGGTGCTGTTGTGTGTGTGTGTGTGGTGGGATATGCATGGAGTGCTGTACTTCGAACTGTTGAAACCGGGCGAAACAATCACTGTACAACGATATGGCGATCAGTTAATGAAACTGAACGCCGCAATCGAGCAAAAACGCCCATGGGCAGGTAAAGGACGCAGTCCAGTCATCCTGTCACACGATAATGTCAGACCACATATCGGTGCCACCACGAAATCAACCCTTTAACAGTTGCACTGGGAGGTTTTACCGCACCCGGATTACTCCCCGGACATTGCGCCCTCAGACTTTCATCTGTTTCGTTCTGTATGCAACATGTCCAACAGCGGTTCACCACAGTTCCAGTAGTGGAAAATTTCGTCGCTGTGTTCTTCAGCTCAAAACCCGAGTCCTTCTATCACAGGGGCATTCATTTGTTGCCTGAAAACTGGCAAAAGGTCATTGATGCCAACGGCCGATATTTCGTGTACTGGCTTACTGATTGTTCCTGTCTCCTTTTTCCTTAAAAGACGGAAGCTTTTACATACCCCTAATATTTTATAAACCTCTCTCTCTCTCTCTCACCTATATTCTACACTATCTACCAACAAGTAATTGGACACCCCTGCAATCGACGATATCTGCGGTCCTGATGCACGTCACGGCCGCCGCCGTTAAATGTCGTGTGGGAAAAAACAACGCAACCAGTCGCATGCAAGATGCCACGCAGTTCGGAGCTCTCTGATTTCGAGAAAGGCGTAATCGTCGGGTATCACAGAAATGGCCGATCCATACGTGACATATCCAGCGAGTTGAAGTACCCAAAATCGACAGTGGCCTATGTGATTGGCAAGTGGAAGATGACAGGTGACTGTCGGAATGTGCCCCGACCCGGCAGACCCACAAAACTGGGAGCTAGAGACCGACGGGTGCTGGCCAGAGAAATTCGGAAGAACCGCACCAAATCGATGGGCCACATCCGCGAGGAGTTTCAACAGGCATCCGGGAGTGTTCTTTCGATGAATAACATCCGTAAGGAAGCCCATCTGCTCGGTTATCATGGACGTGTTGCCGCCCACAAGCCTTTGAAACACCAAGTCCAATAGCGCTGCTCGGCTAACGTGGTGCAAAGAACGTCGACAGTGGACCGTTGAACAGTGGAAACAGGTTCTCTGCAGCGACGAATCAAGGTTCACCCTCTACCGTTCGGATGGCAGGGTCTGGGTTTAGCGTCTGCCTGGAGAACGCCTCCTGCCGGAATGTATTGTGCCAACTGTGAAGTTCGGCGACGGTGGAATTATGCTATGGGGGTGTTTCTCCTGGTACGGCATGAGACCCTTGGCCGCAAATCCTGGTAGACTCAACGCTGAGACCTACTGAACCATTTTGGATGACCATACGCTTCCTACGTTGTGGCACTTTTACGGGGTGGACCCATGTTAATTTCAGGATGACAATGCCGCCTGTCATGTTGCGAGGTCCACAATGGCTTGGTATGGTGACAATGGGGTTAATCGAATGGACTGGCCGGCGCAGAGCCCGGACCTTAACCCTGTCGAGCACCTCTGGTACGAGTTGGAGCGTCGACTTAAGGGGTGCCCGCACCGTCCGAAATCGGTGAAGGAACTGGCCTGTCTTCTCCAAGCCGAGTGGAAGAAAATACCGCTAGCCGTCGTACAACGCCTGGTTGAGAGTATGCCCCGGTGGGTCGTAGCTGTAATCGCCACTCGTGGAGGCTGCATCAACTATTGAAGGTGAATAAACTTCATTTTCCTTTGCCATCACAGGTGTCCAATTACTTGTTGGTAGATAGTGTATATATCTATTATTTCCCTAGACATGCCTCCTGGACCCTTTGTCGTTGTGGGCCCCGGGACTATAGCCCCTATAGACCACCCCTTTAATCCGGCCCTGATGTTTTCACAATATTCTTCTGCATCCTGAAATGATTCAGAAGTAACTGCAAAATTTGTAACGGACAGAAATGCGGAGATTCATATGTTTTGTGGTTGTGCTTAAAACAAGAAAAACTAAAACTGAAACATTAGAGTGCTATACATGTACATAGATTAAAAATGAAAAATTATTGCATTATGTTAGAAGATACTTTTGAAGGTTCAGCTGAGGAATTCATATAAACAACGATGTAGTGGGCCCAGAACGGATCAGAACGGCGTTCCGGTACTTTTTTTTTCTGTCTAGCCGGCACGCGTTCCAGTAAACTCCATACAGCATAATTTGTTTTCTTTTTAAAATGCGAATGTCTTATAATTTTTTTCCCAATAAAAATGCAATAGAACTACTGCACAGTTAATGAAATTAGCGTCCCATGTTTTTTTTTTTTTTTTTTTTTTGAAGATAGCGTTAGTCCAGATGTGGGGGAACCTTTTCATGTTGAAAGCCACATTAAGTTACCTTCTATTAGATTTACAGGGTGATTCATAAAGAAGTATACAGTTTCCAGATGCTGTAAAACAGTAACAGTTGAAGACACGGACCACAACTGCGAACCGTTGGATAGATGTACTCATAAAGTTTGTGTCCGCTACTGAGGGAAGTGACGTAGGCGATAGCGCGCGTGTCACGTGACTAGTCAGTCAAAATGGCAGCGTCTGCAGTGGAGAAGGCGTTTTGTGTTCTTGAATTGCGCAAAACGGAATCTGTAACTGTTGTGCAACGGCATTTTTGATCACGATTCGGAAAAGAACCTCCAACCAAAAAATCAACCTACGATTGGCATAAAAAATTTGAAACTATGGGCTGTTTGTGCAAACTTAAAAGTCGTGGACGATGGATTGGACGAGCCGCGGACTACAACATGTCACTGACCCAATGACCACCCAGAAGTTCTGACTTAACACCTTGCGACTTTTTCCTGTGGGGGTACGTAAAGGACAAGGTATTCGACCCTCCCCTTCCTGTTGATCTAGCGGAGCTGAAACAGCGTATCACAATCAATATCACTGCACTTGATTCAGATACCTTACCTCGCGTTTGGACGGAAATGGATTACCGTCTCGATGCGTGTCGTGTGACTAAGGGTGCACACATAAAACATCTATGGCTGTCTCTAAAAAAAACTTGAAACATTCCCCTACAATTCTGTTACAAGTAACATAAAATATCTTACATTGTTCTTGTTTTATAGTGCGTTGAAACTGTATACTTCTTTATGAATCACCCTGTACTTCAAAATGTACATTATTTTGTAAAAATCTTACTATGTACTAACTAACTTCAAAAAATGAAAAAAAAAAAAAATTAATTCTAAAGTTAACTAACTTTTTAATGACTGTGTTGTGACTGCTTTTTGTTGGAAATCATTTGAATATTTGGTTGCAACGTGGATGGATGTCTGCAGTTTCAGCTGATCCTTTAGATGGGTATCCGTCATTTGTGACCTTAATGGCGTCTTGATTTGCGTAAGGTTGGAGAATGTAGATTCGCAGCAATAAGTGGTTGAAAAGCAAGAAAGCACTTTTCTTGCATGTTGCCGAAGGCGTAGGTATTCCATTGCATTTTTTCCATATTTCAATTGGATCTTTCTTAGCATTGAATAAGGAATTTAAACGTTTCATCTTCTGATAGCTCTATCTTTAGGAGACAGAACGAAATCATGAGGGTAGCAGGTGTCAAAACAGCCCTTATGACTTACTGATGTTTTAATTGTGGCCGTCAGTCGGTTATAGAGCCAGATTGAGACCTTAGTGGACCTCTAGGCTAAGACATTTGAGTGGGCCCCCAAAGAAATTATGACGGGCAATTATTATGAACTCCATTAAAACACGAAACTGTGACTACTAAATCATCAGCAAAGTTTTCATAATAAGTCACTGTATTTTTCATTGTTCTCACATGAACATGAATTACAAGCTTAAAATTCCTAGATTCTGCCTTGGATTTTGTAATGATTTAGCATTGTACACTTTTCATAGTGCATCGTGTGTATTATGCAATGAACTGCCTCGTGGGACCTCGACCATTATCGGTTCCAAGTGCAAATTGTGAGGTTTAGGTGGATAACGTGCAAAAGCTGAAAACTCTCTCGCCGACCCCGCTGTACACAACGATATGAAATCTTTATCCTTGGTGACTCACTAGCTTGAAATCAGTTCGTCTTCCAGCCCCTGTTTTGGACCAAGTTGAAATCATACGAGACAAAAATAAAACTGTTGGATGTTAGCGTCCTTTGCTCGTTTCTTTTTATTTTTCATCGGACACCTGCTGCAAGTTGTTTACGTTTGAGTTGATGTCGAGCAGCCAACAAGCGGTGCGTTGCAAAGAATTATGGGATCACGAACCTGGACAATTGTTGAGAAGGAGAGATGATGGCGTTGTCGCTTCGCTGTGTGTGAGCATGCTGTATTTGTTGTTCTTACAAAAACTGCTCTAAAAGAGTATTATCATCATCTAAAAGGATTCTCGAGGGAATTTACAAAGTGCTTTTCCGTGAAGTGTAAAATGAATATTAATCATGGTAAGACTGTTTAAAACAGACGAAATAACCTTAAAGCACAGTGTCATTATTGTTTAATAACTCATTCATTCTATGTTTATTATATATCCGTGAACCATCATTAGAGTTTTAGTTGCGTGTTTAGTCAAGAATAAATAACGAAAAACTTAAATGAGGAGTCTGCCGATTATGAACATAGTTACCGTTGCAAATGTCTCTTACTTGCCCAGGCATGCCTTCTGGGCCCTTGATCATGGTGGGTCCCAAGGCTATAAGCCCCTATAGTAAAGGATTTGTTCTGCAAAATATGGATTCACACAAAACGACGCAGGTTCCTCACCTCTCAGTTAGTCTCTAAACCCATTCTCACTTGGCAGCCCCTTGAAACTCGTTTTCGTACTGCTGTTAAAAACGCTGAGGTGGAGATATTGCAGTGGAGAAATTATTGTAATTGGGAATTTAATTAATATAGTCGTTATTACGGAGTGTAGTTGTGGGTCTCAGTGAATTTAGTCCAGTTAGTAGTGCCCTTTAATTACGCTGGAAGCAGAGGAGATTATTTTTCTCTCTAGAGCCCATTTTACACAGGCGGAAAAAATCCGTCGAAGCAATTAATCTCCAAAATGTTCTACCGATCGTTTTCAGACGGACAATAGAATTGCACGTGCTGTACCCAAACTGTCCCTATACAATATCTCGAGAACTCAGACTCCCTGTAATAAGTGGATTTCACCATTGCACTCTAACTTAGTTTCCGCTTCCAACGTCCTCAAGGGTATTGTGCTAGGTAAATCACCAATTCTGTCTCCAATCGAAACCCTTCTTTCTCATAATCACCCTTTCCCCCAGGCGGAAAAAATCCGTCGAAGCAATTAATCTCCAGGCTGTTCTACCGATCGTTTTCAGGCGGACTAATTGCCCGTTCTGTACCTAAATTGTCCCTAACCAAATATCTCGAGAACTAAGACTCCCAGTAAATGGCTTTCATCATTGCACTCTAAATTAGTTTCCGCTTCCAACGACATACTCGATAATATGGGGCTGATTTTATTTACTCGATAATATGGGGCTGATTTTAGTTTGCACTCCAAAACGGCCCCGATTTGGGCCTTAAAATTTCAATGTTTTCTTACCAAAATGGTGAAATCTTATTCCTTGAATGCCAAAACGTCTAAATCCAAAAGTTTGATTTCGACCCATCGCTATACTTTCTTATACTATAAATATAAGACAGTAAAATGGAAGGGAATGGGGGTGGTGGGTGGGTGTAAGAAGGGAAAGGTATTGAAGACGTAAAGGTACCGCGCGTTCCTGTACTTTTTCAGTTACCACTGCATGTAAATGCTATTGACAACTGATTATACTTCTGAAATAGTTCTGTATGAAATAATAAAAATCATTCTGTATAACTACTTTGCAGATTACTTCTGAATCACTCTGTATGGTAATAAAACAGATCAGTACTTACACACACACGTGGTCCTTTCCTGTCCCTTGTTATCTAGTTTAATATTGGATTGGAAAGAAAGTAATGTCTGCAAACGAAAGACTACAAAAAAGCGCTAATTACCGTATCATCATCATCATCATTGTCAACCATTATCAATCCACTGCTGGACGAAGATCTCCCCAAGTTTCCTCCACAACGGTCTGTCTTGTGCCAGTCTCCTCCACGTCACTCCCGCATACTTTCGAATTTTATCCACCCATATCCCATGTGGTCTTCTTCTGGGTCTTTTCCTGTCCCTTGGAATCCAATCTAAAATTTTGGCTGTCCATCGATGGTCTGTCCTTCTGGCAGTATGTCCAGCCCATTAACATTTCAGGGATTTAACTCTGATCATGATGTCTTCCACTCTTGTCATTTTTCGGATCCACGAGTTCCTCTTCTTATCTCTCCTGGTCACACCAAGCATGCACCTCTCCATGCTTTTTTGAGTTGTCTGCAGCCTTTGTATGTCTCTTTTAGTTAAGGTCCACGTCTCTGCACCATACGTAAGCACTGGAAGGATGCATTGATCAAACACTTTTCTTTTAAGACATAATGGCATATTGCTCTTGAAAATTATGCTGTTTCTTCTAAAAGCTCTCCAGGCAAGTTTTGTACGCCGATTAATTTCTTCATCAATGTGACCCTCACTTGATATCTGCTGTCCAAGATAAACGTACGTGTCTGTTATCTCCAGCTTTTCTCCATCAATCGATAAATCTTCATTTCTTGTAAAAGCATTGAACATCACTTTTGTCTTCTGAAAGTTCATTTTTAATCCCACTTCTTTACTCTTGTCAGCAAGTTCCTCGATCATATTCTGAAGCTCTGATGGGGTAGTTGCAAAAATGATCAGCAAAACGAAGGTGAGTTAGATAATCGCCATTAATCTTTATCCCTTTGTTTTCCCAGTTCAGTGATTCAAAGACATTTTCCAATGTGGCATTAAAGAGCTTGGGAGATATGGTGTCACCTTGTCTCACTCCCTTTCCAATTTTTATGTGTGTTGTATTTCCAAACAGCCGAATCTTTGCACTTGCATTTTCATAGATGTTATTAATAATATTAATGTATGCATCTTCAATACCGCAGGATTTCAGAGCCATTGTAACTGCTGATGGTTTCACCGAATCAAAGGCTTTTTCATAATCGATAAAAGCCATGCACAATGGAAGTTCATATTCCCTCGCTCTTTCAATTAGTTCTCTCAGTACGTGAATATGATCTATTGTGCTGTAGCCACTCCTGAATCCAGCTTGTTCTCTCGGTTGAGCCATGTGCAGTGTCACCTTCAAGCGGTATGAAAGAACTTTAGTGAATATTTTATAAACCACTGATAGGAGGCTGATAGGTCTGTAGTTTCCGAGATACTCAATGTCACGTTTCTTATGTAGCAGGATCATTGTAGCGGTGTTCCAATCCTCAGGAATCTTTCCTTCATTAAGGCATCGAGTGAAAATTTGGGCGAGTACTGTTTCGATTTCTCCACTTGCTTCTTGTATGATGTCTACAGTAATTCCATCTTCTCCTGGAGCTTTTCCACGCTTCATGTTCTTGATTGCATGTGCAACTTCTGCTGGGAGGACTGGAAGAACTCTGGTGCTGGTACCTTTCATGATGTCTGGAGTACATGTATCATCCTTTTCATATAATTTGGAGTAGAAATCTTTCACTCTTGACAAATTTTTTATATTTCGCCTCTATTTCTTGTTACAGAACCATCTTCTTTTCTCAGTGCCATAATCTGTTGTCTTCCCTTACTGAGATGTCCCTTTGCTATCTTTAGGCTTTGGTTGTTTTCAGTTGCTTTCCTCACTAGTTCACAGCTGAATTTCCTTACGTCTTCAGTGATACGTTTTCGTACTGTCTTGCATAGCTCTATATATTCTGCTTTGGAAGTCACATCTATACAAGTACAAATCAGTCCAAAAATATAGTCGCCATCGTCTGCCACTACCTGCTCCTATCGTCTGGGCAGCTATTGGATACCATCCAGGACCGAACTAGATTGCCACCCCCATAGAATTGTGTCGGCTTGGCCGTAGAGAAGTGGGTAAGTGCGAGTTCGATATAATCCCGGATGGTGAACCGCTGTCCCTCCACAAAATGTTGTAACGACTGGAAAAGGTAATAGTCGCTTAGGGTCATGTCCGGGAAATAGGCTGGAAGGGGTAGCAGCTCCCAGCCCTGGTCCCTGATCTTGAGAGAGAGCGAACGACTTTCTCCGGTGCTTCGTTCTTTTTTTTTTTTCTTTTTTTTTTTAGAGAGTATATATAAGCAGTCGCCCCTTCCTAAGTTGAACCACTAAATATCCGCCGTGCGTCGGATGGGTACGTAAAGCCGTCCGACCCCGGGTACTGGCTCCCCGGTCAGGGTTCTACTCCCCGGTCAGGGTTCTACTCCCCGGTAATAAATAAGGGTATCTTCCTCCCCTTTCTACCTCGCTTCCGTGTGACTTTCCTATCGGGCACTCTAGCACAAATCTCCTAGCTTCCTGTTTCTAAAGGTAATTTAAGACCTGGGGTCAGACGCTCTCTTCCTAAAATCCTCTACACATGATCTGATCTGAATTTAGGGTCAGTGGTTCCAGAGAAGGGAGAGAGCCAGTGCCATAAGACAAACACAACATCCATGCCTCACCGGGATTCGGGCCCGAACCTATCTCGGATGAATGCTCAGAAGCTAGGGTTTAGACCACTGCGCCACCGGGGCGGCGTTTTAGTTGTTGATAACCGGGAATAATACTCTCTAGTGTGATGCAAGTCGCGTCACTATTAAAAATTTTACTTTCAATAAAAGGAGGATTAAAAGAGAAGACAAAAAATAAAGCGAAGGGAAACTATCAGGTAATACATCACTTTTTTATTTTTTGTAACTGATTTCAGCATTTTATTTCAAATTCTCCAGCATAGCAATTGCATTTATAAAGAGCACTCACAGGGCTGAGATTCTTAATATGTACCCCATCTACGTCAACCGCCGCACCTTCCGTGCGCAACTACAGGATGAGCATGAATGACAGTTACAGAGCGTCCTGTAGCTAAAAGAGCTTGCTAACGTATGAACTAGAGTGCGGTGTGACGTATACCGAAGGAGCGAAACATAACCAGCGCGTCTTTATGAAAATTGAAGCAACTGCAGGTGAACGACGGAGAGCCGCCACAGGTGGCGCAGTGGTCTAAGGCAATGGCCTCTGATCATTCGTCCGAAAGGGGTCCGGGTTCGAATCCCGGTGAGGCATGGATGTTGTGTTTGTCTTACGGCACTGGCTCTCTCCCTTCCCTGGAACCAGTGACCCTAAATTAGGGCCGGGCGACTGCTTATAGCCCATTGAGTTGCTCACGGTGGTCGTTAAACCTCCAATAAAAAAAAAAACGACGGAGATTGTGAGTATCATGAACCGTATAAATAACACCTGATACTGAGCTATGTTAATCAAATTTATTGCTTTTTTTAAGGGGAAGTCAGTAAACTTGAGGGAATTAGACAAACGCCAAATTATAATATCCAGACGACTGGGTCAGGGCATCCGGGACGTAAAGGCTTGTGGGGTGCTCACGGTCAATCATGGTTAGTACCAGGGCTGGCCATAGGCGTGGGCGACGTAAGCGCAAGCCCACGTCAGCGTTCATATGGAGGGCGGCTGGTCGGTATTTCAATGGGGAAAGAAACATGTTTTTTTTTTTTTTTTTTCCATTTTTCAAGGTTTGTTTTAACCTAATTGCTAATGAAATCCAGATTGCTAATATAATAAAAAGAGAAGCTAAATGAAAATGCATACACTGCAAAATTCAGGTAACTCCTCAATACCTGTTTTCCTTTAGATACCTTCGTACATACAGTGCTATCAAAATGGGTTGGTCTCGAGCCTCGCATAAATCAAGGGTCTCCAACTTAATGTTTTAATCGAAAGGAAAAAAAGATTTCCTGAGAACTTTAAAGTGTAAAATCAGTATTTGGGAATTTTCCATGTAAGTTAGTTTGAATCCCCCCCCACACCTCCCCCGCCCCCGCTCTATGAAGGGGAAACATACCCCGTCGTCATTTCTGATATACATTCCATAGTCGCTTTTCAATATATAATATTTGATTTTTTCTGTTGCCTGTTCTGAAAGTTTTTGGAAGTATTCTCATAGGAAGTATGTTTTCCTGATGTGTATTCTTACAGTATTCTCCCTCGAAATACAAACTGGCAACTTGTGAAGGTTTTCATTGAATTTTTGGAAGATAATTCCATAAATAATGCTATCGCTATATGTGGATTGCGTGCCTCAAGAAAATTGTGTACGGGGAGAGGGGGGGGGCATGTGTGTAACAAAACATCTTAATTTCATCTAAAGGCGGCCAGACCTCCACCTTGCCCTCGTATGAACAATATCACGGGCCTGCCCTGTTTAGTACTCTTAAAAAGTGGCCCGATGAGAGAAGAACTGCATGCGAACCACCGGCAAGACGTGGGCCTACCATTGTTCATCGATGCTGGAGATGAGCGAAGGCCATCCCGCGTGGTATACGAGCAAGCACAACGGATACTGTAACTAAACTTGCCGGTTATGAATGCTGGTGACGGGAGTAATGTCTCACAACACATCGAATCCTGCAGAAAATGGGGCTGCGTAGTATAGAGGTGGAAACTGGTCACGGGCCAGCGGGTCAACAGGTCGACTATTGCTTGCGGGTCAAATGTTTCTGACCCTGGTCAAGATGTTTCTGACCCCATTTCAACCCGGTTTTATTTCTGTTTTATTTTTGAAATGAAACAAAATATTTCAAAGAAAAATGCGTGCTGTGGAATTTTGTGCTCGATACGAGTGCCAGCGGAGTGAAAAATGATTTGTCATACAAAAATATTGCCATCTCCTTCCTAAAGCTAAGGAGATTTCCACCGACAAACAATGCGACGCCGACGCTAGACTTATTGATACTATATCGTAAAACGGATACTTCCTTTGCGTTTGTTTTCAGTGCGATTGTCCCGAGCAAGATACAGGCAAACGCCTATCGCCTATTCCTCTGGTGATTCACTCCCTCACACGTGTAAAACTGAGATTTGTTTTTCACAACGCGTTCGTTATTGAGCATTCAGAGGCTTTCGTTTGATGTGCTAACATCCCGTTACATTCCATGTCATGTCGGAATTAACGCCTTTTTTTGTTAATATGGATGACTTTAATATTAAGGAGACTGGAAAAGGTGTCGAGGGCAAGAAAATTCGCGCTTGTTGAAAACTAAAAGGGAAAGAGTGAATGCTGGAAGTTGTTTTGTCGCATTAAGGGCGACATTCTCATTTTTGTGTGTGAAAAAAATCGATTTTTATTTATTACAGGTCTTAAGAATATGTGTACCAAATTTCGTCGAAATTCGCAAAATTGGCCAAGTTATAATTTATTATTGTCCAGTGGGGTCACAGAGTTAGTGCAACTGGCGCAAAGCCGAATCTGAGGAAAGTCTGGACGAATTCAATCACGAACTGCCACTTCATAAAGACGTCGAAAATGCTATAAAGCCGATTTACAACGATTTGTCATCAAGAGAGTTGCTAGAAAGTTTGGGTGGTGACACTTCAATTCTACTGTTTGGCGGTTCGCACCCAAACATCTTCACTGTGATTCAAAAACCATCGAAACGACAGCTTATGTAGCAGCAGGCATTTTTTAATGAAGGTTTTTCTGCCGTCCTGAAAATGATGACAACGACAGGAATCGTTATTGGCGAGCAAACGAAGATATTTGCCAACGCGCGGGCCCAACAGCGTCTGCAGAGATCGTCGAGACGCAGCCTCGAGGCTACAAAAGAGGCTCGAACAAGGCGTAGAAGCAAGTAAATGTCTCTAAACGAGTTCTGTGAAGTAGAGCAAAGAACACTGTATGGCTCTGGTTTAGCAGATTAGCAGAAAAATACTGTAAGTACTCGATATGCCTCCGTAAATTGTACTTGAAACTTTAAATGCGTTTTTCTCGAAACAGCTTTTCCGCGAATAGTTGGCATGATATTTCAAAAACTATTCGACCGATCGACTTCAAATGTAAAACTGCATGTTCAGCTAACATCCTTTTATCGTTTGATGAACCAGAAACGCGATGCGTTATGTATATATTTTTTAATAGCAAAAAACATTGTCAAATTTTGAGCTAAATTGATGATTTGAGTTTGACAAGTCACTATTTCCTCAATATATATATTCTGGTTCATCAAACGATAACTACTTGTGCATAGAGTAAAACGCCGTTCGAGTTTTTTGTTTTAGATCACCTGGAGTGGAGAAATCAGGCCAACCAGCAACAGCGAATCTTCGCGCATACAGTGTCATGGTCGAGGGGGATTTGCGGGCGTGATTCTTCATGAAACTTATTAAAAATTGTTTTGTAAATACCCGAAAAGATAATAAATAGATGTACTTACTTTAGAATCAATTGATTGCATAGTTTCGTCAATAATCACTCCACAAAAAAAAAGCGATTATTTTAGCCTAAAAAATGAGAATCCCCCTTAAGAAACCAGAATTTGCTTCACAGCAACACCAATTTTCACAAGCTTGTGATGAGTTGAATGTTTCCAAAAGGTGAATGTTGGTTTCATGAGTGTTCCTTCCTTCTGAGAGGCAATGAGGAAATCAACATCCACATTTTGGGAACTGTCAATTCATCAGAAGCTAGTGAAAATCGGTGTTGCTGTGAAACATATTCTGAAGTTTGATATGTTATTAAAAAAACAGCAAAAACTGAAATTAAACATACAACAAGTTGCTTAATTCAAAAATTTTGACTGTAGCACCATCAAAATTAAGTGAAACAGCCTTAACATTACTGCGGAAGGACTTTTTGACTCTCGCAGTTATGTTTGAAAACATGTGTAAAACAGTTAGGTTATGTGAAGGAGAACAGTTTCAAAACTTTCTTTAAGTAAGTTAATTATAAGTTCCCGTAATACATTTGCATGATTTCTATGTAACCTACGATACCCGCTACGGAGATACTTTTTGAACGCCCTGTATATGCCTGTCTGGAGCCACTTTCCTCCACGTTACTCTGGCATGTTTCCTCATTTCATCCATCCATCTCCCATGTGGCCTTCTTCTGGTGGCCAAACCATTTTTTACAAAAATTAGAAATTATGTGCAAAGGATTTTCCAGCAGGAGTTGTATCCGGTGCAGAAAGAATTTTTTAAATCGGAGATTTAGAAGCAGAGATATAGCAGGAAAGCAATTTATCTTTACGCCCCCTAGCGGAACGCCTAGGAATTACTTGAAAATTTTGAAATTAAATGAAAAACATGTCACACTGGAAACACTATCCAACAAAGAAGGAATTTTTCAAATCGGACTCCCAGAAGTATAGATATTGACAAAAAAAAAAAAAAAAAAGATATACATGCATTATTTTAAGAAGAAAATGTTTCTAAAAGGTTTGTTGAGATGAGTAGTATCGGTCTACAAACGACGTTTTTTTCAATCGAGAATTTAGAAGTTAATATTTTGCTGCAGATATAACAGAAGCGGAAATTAAGGTTTACGCCCTCTGTTGGCCAAACCATTTTTTTTTTTTTTACAAAAATTCTAAATTATGTGCAAACGATTTCCCATAAGGAGCTGTATCCGGTGCAGAAAGAATTTTTCAAATCGGAGATTTAGAAGCAGAGATATAGGGGGAAACGCGATTTACCTCTACTCCCCCTAGCGGAAAGTCTATGAATTACTTGGAAATTTTGAAATTATATGAAAAACATGTCGCACTGAAATCATTATCCAAAAAAGGAGGAATTTTTCAAATCGGACTCCTAGAAGTTGAGATATTGACAAAAATAAGATATACATCTACGCCCCTGGCAGAGAAACTGTGGAATATTTTAAGAAGAAAATATTCCGAAAAAGTTTATCGATGGGAGTGGCATCAGTCTACGAAATAATTTTTTCAATCGATATTTTAGAAGCTCAATTTTATGGTAAATACATCAGAAGCAAAAATTAACACTTACGCCCCCTGGTGGCCAAAATATTCTTTACCAAAAATTGAAATTATATGCAAAACATTTTTCATTATGATCCGCTGAAGAAAAAAATTTTCAAATCGGAGTTTTAGAAGAAGAGTTATCGGGAAACATGTAATTTACTTTTACGCCCCCTAGCGAAAAATCTATGCGTAATTTGAAAAAGTAACTATATCTGAAATATTCTTCCACATAAATGGAAACGAAAGATAAAATATTTTTTTTCAATTGAATGTTTAGAAGCAAATATGTGGAATAAAACGTATTTTTGAATTCGACATCATTTGCATTTACGCCCTCTAGCGGCAAAATGGTACATCGTAAAAAAAAAAAAAACGAAATAAAGGATCATCATTCGCATATTTCAATCTTCCCAATGCAAAAAGAATTTTTCAAATCGGGCTAATAGTTGCAGAGATATCGTGGGTACAGACGGACGGACGGACAAACAGGTAACATAAGCACGATCTTTTTTTACAAAAGACGTGCTAAAAAAGGGAAAACAACGCGAAGAAATACCATCCACTATATTTTTGCCGATGGACGTCCGAATTACTACCCCCCCCCATCACATTTGGTCCGGTTGTCAGGAACCCTCCCTCCCCCTGTAATGTCGGACGTACTTTATTAACGGCCCTTAATAAATTTTGCAAGATATGATTAACTTTAACGTAAGTATTGTGTAGTGATTTGTATCTGTATAAAACCAGGGCAATCATTTTAATTACAATGTACTCATTTGTGTTTCACGCGATAAAGTGAAATAATTTTGATTTTACAAAAAAATCTTCGTAGGTTCCATCGAATTTGATTTATAAAGACACCCGTAAAGCCTAGTTAATAATGTGGAAGTTAAAATTTTCAGTAACTGAAAGCTAATGGATTTTCGCAAAAAGGCCCCGAAAACACTTTTTGCGGGTTTCCGGTACGCCCCTGTTAACATCGTGAGGGTTTTTGTACCCACTTTTCTTTCTGAAGTTTCTAGGTTTTTCCTCTGGGAGCTAGTCGTCCAATGAAAACTCCAGTTGTTAAATTGAAAGGAAAAAGGAAGATGAGCGCGCAGAAAACACCGTGTCGTTGTTTCAACTGCACGCATCTGACTGAATTAAACAGCTTGTCCCCCATTCCGCACTGAAGGGTAGGAAAACATGCCGGTAACTCAGCCGTATTTTTAAATCCTGGCTCGTGTGCGAATGCTACTTTTCTGAAGTAGGCCAAGTACACCACAAAGTCTATGATTTGTTCTTCGATGCTTGTAGCAAACGCAGTCGTTGACCCAATGGGAAGACGCATCCTTGGACCCGCTCTTGCGTTTTTCGGATGGGTGGTACTTTCGTCACAGCTTTGTCGAAAGAGCGGCGGGAGAAAATACAAATAATAAATGCAAGCACAGGGGTAAACGTCTCGTGTTAGGGCACTGAACGACAGGCAGGGTCGGGATGAGGCCATGTCGACTCTTTCACAACAGACTTTATTCCGGGAGTGCATTCAGTTCTGACCTTACATCCTTTTAAAAGGAAGAAGAATTTAACATTTTTCATTTTTTGTTTACACAAATTTGCAAAAAAGGACATTGGCCAGCTTTTGAGCTGTGCTTTAAGAATTCGGTGATTTTCGAAAATGACTCATGAGATAAATTTCTTTGAAAGCATCGTTCGACTATCTCAAACCTGTAAAAATACTTTTGCCGCAGCGGTCTAAGCGATGGCTTCTAAGATCATTGGTCCATGTTCGAATCCCGATGAGGCATGGATGTTGTGTTTGTCTTACGGCACTGGGTCTCTCCCTTCCCTGGAAACAGTGACCCTAAATTAGGGACGGGCGACTGCTTATAGCCCATTGAGTTGCTCACGGTGGTCGTTAAACATCAAATAAAGAAAAAAAAATTAGATAATGCTTTCCCTGTCACTCTATTTCTACTACTATATACATGGGCGGCGGAAGGTAGGGTACACGGGGTCCGGAACCCCCTGGAATTTCATGGTCACTCTTACTGGGGGAGTTTTCCAACGAAGCGCCTTAAAAATTTGTGGCGCACCAGTGGCCTATGTTGGGTCCTAGACGTCGGAAACTTGAAACTTGGTCGTTCTGGGTGGTGTAGTGGTTAGCATACCCGGGCGTTTTCTGGGAGACGCGGGTTCGAGTCCCGCTCCAGGATGATGAAAATGTTCATGTTTTCGGATATTATCTGACTTACCATCCTTGTCACATTTACGCCAAAAATCGAATTGTCATCTTCAAAATTTGTATTATATGGCGTAATCCCGTATTTCTTTCATGATTTATCTGCTTCTCCGGGCAAACACGGGATAAGATTCTTAACCTTCAGATTCGCTAAACATGAATGCCGGTTGCTTCGACTAGCGAATCCTGTGATGGTTATATTCACATTGCTCGGAAACTTGAAACTTGGTCATTCTGGGTGGTGTAATGGTTAGCATACCCGGGCGTTTTCTAGGAGACGCGGGTTCGAGTCCCGCTACAGGACGATGAGAATTTTCAAGCTATCGGATATTATCTGACTTACTATCCTTGTCACATTTACGCCAAAAATCGGATTGTCATCATCAAAATTTGTATTATATGGCGTAATCCCGTATTTCTTTCATGGGCATATTTCAATTAAATCCACACTTGATGAAAATGTTAATAAAGTAAGTAATAACAATTCAAGTGAACGGGAGACAACATCCAAAGTCAGATAAAATATGTACACTGCTGGCCACCCAAAATGCAACACAAAGAAGGACAGGAGATATCAAAGCTAGATTTACTGAACACATAACAACAGATACAAAGATGAAACGATTGAGCTTACAGACAGGCCCGTGCGACTTGCGGAACACGCATACATCAATAGTTCGTGTGGCCCCCATGGCTGAAAATAACGGCCGCTACACGCCGCGGCATCGAACGAAAGATTCTTTGGATGTGGGCTTGGGGAATGTCGGTCCAGGCTGCTTCCACACATTGCCACAGTTCATCAGGCGTAGCCGCGGGTGGTGCTTACCGGGCCACTCGGTTGCCGATCAGCGACCAGACGTGTTCGATGGGCGACATATCGGGAGAACAGGCAGGCCACGGCAGTAGTGACACCTGGTAGGCCGTGAAGAATTATTGCACGATGCGTGCCACGTGCGGGCGCGCATTGTCCTGTTGAAACGTGGCTGCTGGCAGGTCCTGCAGGTAAGCGAGGACTACAGGCTCCAAAACTTCGGAGATGGTACGGTGGCTGTTGAGTGTACCCGGCGATGCGTACCAGAGGGGTGCGGGTGTCATATCCAATTGCGCCCCAAACCATAACGCCAGGCGACGGACCGGTATGACGATGCATAATACGGGTGTCATACAGTCTCTCGCCGCGGTGCCGCCACACGCGGATCCGACCATCGTGGTGTTGCAGGCAGAAGGGGGATTCATCGGAAAAGACAATGTCGTGCCATTCCGTAGTCCAGGTGCGGCGTTTAACGGCACACTGCCGCCGCATTCACAGGTGGTGTAACGTCAATGGTAATCGGAGCAATGGGCGCCGTGCGACAAGTCCCCGCTCCTGCAGACGTCGTCAAACGGTACGTGCTGATACAGGTTGTTGCGCAACACATCTTAATTCCCGCGCTAACGTTCGTGATGTGGGGGTGCGAGCCGTCAATGCCCGCCGCACAATATGCCGGTCCTCTCGTTCGGTGGTTGCCGCGGCTGCGGCAATCGCTCACGTCGGTCCGTTCGTCCCGCCTGCACCCACCGAATCCATACTCACCTCAGACCAATAGGCCAGGCATTGATACGATGAGATGGCGATAGGTATCGTGTGGTACCTGGTACCATAATGTCAACAGCAGGTCCTCCAGTTCCCGTACAATTTTCTTTTTGGGTGGGGGGGGGGTGATTTAGCGCGAACCCGCTTTTCCAAGTCGGACCACGAATGTTCCATTGAGTGCACGTCAGATGAATTTGTAGGCCAGGGCATTATAACAGAAAGTCACCAGCATGTTCTTCGAAACACTCCTTGACGATTATGACTGTGTGGCATGGCGCATTTTCCTGGTGGTAATGACCATCACCAGCAGGGACACAGTTACCATGAATGGGTGAACTTGGTCCGCAAAGATGTTCTCATATATGACAGTTGTCAAGGATTGTGCTATTAAGATAATGGCGCCTAAAGTATCGCAAGAAAACGTCGCCCACAGCATAACACCGCCGTCGCGGGCCTGTTTCCACCCAACAGTGCATTCCAGGTGCTATAGCGTCCGTTCGTAATCGGCGTACCCGCTCTCGGCCGTTTATATACGTGATGCACCAGGAATGTTGATTCATCACGCAGACCAGGCCACTTTCTTCCAATCATCCCCTGTCTCATGCGTTGTTGACGATGACGTGCAGCGAGCATGGGGACCCGGCTGGGTCTTCGGCTATGCAGGCCCATGCGCAGAAGGCTGCGATGAACTGTGTGCTGTGACACATTGCCCTGATCACCACTGTTGTGGCTGCGGGTGATTTGTCGCACTGTGGACCTATAAGGTCGCTGTGAACAATGCGCGATTATCCGCACCCCGCTGGCATCAATGAGCTGCGGACGACACGCAGATGGACAACGGTTCGTCGTTTGGCCATCTGTGCATCACTTTTGATACGCACTCACTACAGAGGTACGTGAACAACCCACAAACAGCGCGGTTTCCGATATCGTAGTTCTGAGGTGCCGGGCCATCACAATTCGTCCTTTGTCAAACTCAGATAAATCGGCAGCTTTTCCCATTCTGACTCCGAACACTCTACTAACCGAAAGCCGGTCCTCGGGTTGTATATGTTTGTAACTTCACCTGCGCCACCGTTCGGTCTCCAGGAGCGCTCATTTCTCTAGGCTGGGGGTGGTCATAATGCAATGGCTCATCAGTATATGTTTCGCTATTTCGGTAGCCTTGGCAGCCTAAGATTCGCATTTCTTTCTTTAAATGTTAGTTGTTCACACTTAAAAATGAATGCACTGTGGTTTAGTTCGTCCAACTAAAGCAGAACCACAGCCTTCGTCGACAACAGTGGGGCCTGCGGTTTTTCTTTAGTTGGATGGACTACAGTATATACAGTATATACGTTGCAAAATAATGATGTCGTTGTTGAAAATTCTCGGGGGGGGGTGTATTCGATCATTACTGATTGCCAGCTGCATTCGGTCCGTTCGATGTGGTGCCGAAAAACTATACCGGGCGGGTGTCTCAAGAAAGACTGAAATAAGCTTTTATCTCTTCAACGGATGATCACACGTACAGTACATACCTTCAATTAGAAAAATACCCAAAATGATGTAAAGGCTTACGACATGGTAGTTGCTTCCCTGTAAGTGGCATTTGCATAAACAAAAAAAAAAAAAAAAAAAAAAAAAAAGTTAGACAGCCTTCTCAGAAAAAAAAATGTGATCAAAAAAGTTTTGCGCAATGTCCTAATTAGTCTAAAACAAGTTAGTAAAAGCATGCAGTGCATTGATTATAATTCGCTTTCCGACATACCAGAAATCATTACTCAAGTTACGAGGATAATGGCTGTGGAATAAATCTCGTTTCTGTGCCCTGACCTTTGACCCCATTTCGATGATGTTCAACAGAACCGGTTCAGTATACCTCCGGAACAACATGATAAAGTTTTGTCGCAATCGAAGCATTTTGCGTAAGTTATGACGCATAAGGGCGATGGAATGGATCCCGCTCCTATGTCCTGACCTTTGACCCCATTTCGGCCATTTTCAATAGGGTTCGTCCTCAGGTAGTTCCCTACCACATACTGAAATTTCTTCGAAATCGAACCATTTTCACGCGAGTTATCGTGTCGACGGCAGACAGACAGACAAAGCTGGAGCACATACGCTTCTTCAACCTACGGTTGGAAAGCGTAAAAAGAAACTCCGTTGTTCTACTTGTAAAACTCGCTGAGCAATGTTCCCTCTAAGCTTCTCGCGCGCGATGCCACGCAAGGACTTAACTTCCTCGGCGCAGTAAGCATTTTAGATTAAAATTCCCAAATCCCTAATTTATTTTTATAAATCGAAATTCAATTACCTGCAAAAATAATAATAAATAAATAAAATTCGGGCTCTCTCAAAACACCATTTTTCTTAATGACGTTCACCTCCTTCTAAGTTCATCTCATTGTCCTCTTCATTCTCAAAGGCTTCTTGCAAAGTAGAGCAGATAGTGAACGCGAGAATGCGGATTAGTGATTTCCCCACGCCGAAAAAGAGGCAAATATTGAGTCTTTTCTCAAAACAACACATCAGCGTAATTATTTTACATTTAGTTGTTATTTTGTTTATTAATCTCCTTAGTATTTTGATATGCAAAGGGACTGTGTATTATGCGTAAACATGCTTTTCCTAATTCCCAGTGTTTTTATAGCGGAAGTAAGTTTGAGCTTCTCATTTTTTAACAAATAAAAATTTTAATTAATGCGATGTTATTAATAATTTTTTTAAATTTAAAATTAATTGCGGAAAGAACGGTGATAGAAATGGGGGATCACAAAAATAAGGGTTCCAATCCAAGTTCCAACTTCTACTGCACAACTAGTAAGAGTAGCTGAAAAAAAAAAAAAAATTGCCCTAGTGGTTTTGATTCCTGCTCATGGCCGCTTAGAAGGAATATTGTTACGGAAATATTCGTGATGAAAACTGCAAAAAATGTATGGCTGGAGCCAATTTACGAGCGAACGGTGACTTTCTTCGCTGCATAGCTTTGTAGCACTGTACTTAAGTAAGGGAAAAGTTCTTGCGCTTGCAGGAAATCATCGCTCCCGACGATACATTTTTTACAATTTTCATCGCGAATATTTCCGACAGTTTTGCAAGCAGAATGACGGGGTTTGTTTTTTCGACTAATTAGGACATTGCGCAAAACTTTTTTGATTGAACTTTTTTTCTGCGAAGGCTGTATGAAAAATTATTTTTTTTATTTTCATGCAAATGCCATGTCGCAAGTCTTTACGTCGTTTTAAGTACTTTTCTAATTGAAAGTATGCATCTGTGATCAGCTGCTGAAGAGATAAAAAGCTTATTTCAATCTTTTTTGAAACACCCAGTATACACTGAAGTGCCAGAAAAACTGGTACAGACGAGCTTATGCAAACTACATAGCAACACCACCTATGCGCGTACTCGGTCGCGTCCGCCAGTGCGTATATAAAGCAATAGACATCCTTGCCAGCTGTCAGAGCTGTTTTCGGCATGAGAATGACAAGTAATAACGATTTAAGCGATTTTCAACGCGGTGTCATATTTGGCGCTCGTGAGATGAGCCATAGTATTTCGGAGGTAGAAAAGAACTTCGGATGTTTACAGACCACCATTGCAAGGGTGTACCGTGACTACGAGAATTCCGGCAAAACCTCCAACCTACGATACCAGTGTGGCCGTAAAAAGACATTGGGTGAAGATGACCATCGTCGGCTGTCAAGAATCGTTTCACGCGATAGGCGTGCAACACTCTCGCAGGTATCATAGGAATTCAATGCTGGAGCCTCAAAAAGCATCAGCGTCCGGATTGTGCAACGTACCCTGCACGATATGGGCTTTGGGAGCCAACGCCCAACTCCAGTCCCCTTGATGGGTGCACGACACAGTGCTATGCGCCTCGCTTGGGCACGGCAACACCGCCACTGGGCACTTGATGTCTGGAAACAAGTAGCCTGATCTGACGAGTCGCGTTTCCAACTGTATCGGGCAGATGGAAGGATTCGTGTGTGGCGCAAACCCCATGAAGCCATGGATCCCGCCTGTCAACAGGGAACTGTACCGGCTAGTCGGGGTCCGTAATGGTATGGGGTGTGTTTAGCTGGACTTCACTGGGACCCCTGGTACGTCTACAAACGTCTGTGAACGCTCAACGCTATGTGCGCATCCTTTCTGACGAGGAACACTCGTTCATGTCCTGCATTCATGCTGATGGGTTGGGCCTGTTCCAACAGGACAATGCACCTCCACACAATTGTCGGGACGCCACATTATGGTTAGAGGAGCATTCATCTGAGTTTGGGGTGTTGCCATTCCCACCCAAGTCCCCAGATCTGAACGTGATAGAACACATTTGGGATGCCATGCAACGCGCTATCGAACACAGGAATCCGAGACCTCCGAATACACCCGAATTGTGGAACGCTCTGCAGGAAGTATGGTGTGCATTGCCTACAGCATATTTCCAGAAGCTAGTGGAGTCCATGCCCCGTCGTATTTCTGCAGTCCTGCGCTCCCGTGGGGAACCTACCAAGTATTAGACTGGTGTACCAATTTTTCTGGCACTTCAGTGTATATAAACAGGTCTAAAAGCATTGTCTCATGCATGAGACCACAGCATACGAAATAAAAACCGAAAATTTATTTTGATCAATGGAAACGAATCTTTGATTGAACTGGAAAAAAAAAAAAATTAAAAAAATGGGACGTTCTTTATATGTCTAACTTTCAACATCGCTTTATTCGACAAACCAAGATACAAGGGGAGAAGGAAGCAATTCCAGGGTCTCAAATTAACAAACGATGATTAGAATAAAAAACTATATACACATACTGCAGTGAACAATGTATATGTACAGATGAAAAAGTTCTTTACGTCTAACAGCTCATGAATTTTTCTGTCTTTTGAATTTCTGTTTTATTTTTCTCTCCAAATGTTACGACCCCTTTCTTTTAAAGGGAAATTCTGAGCACGAGGTCTCCCCAACCCCTCTATAGACGGCTTTTCTCTTAGATTCGATTTATAAAAACCGGGCAACCTTCGCAATTTCACATTTTAACATCGCCGGCAAAATGAGGCCATGAAACCATTTCGTTCCTAAATATGTGTCTGGAAAACCAGATATTTCAACTATTTGTTCATTTTCAGCGTAGTACGTCTTTGAAGTACGAACTTAGCTCTATTGTTTGATGTCCCGTGCATTGGTGTGCAGTTCCTCTGTAAACAGAGGTCGCAGACGGATGCGACAAAAAGCAAACCCAACTAAGCTGGCATATCCTGGAGTGAGTCAGTCAAAAAACCTTTCTCTCTTGAATTAAGAGAGCGTAAAAATTTTCCAAGCAACGCCCTGAATAAAGGGAGAGAGACAAAAAAAAAAAAAAAAAAAACTACTGCCGGCCGAACTAAATATAGATCCTTCAGCTGTGTTGCTACTGATCGGATATGAAGGATTTTACACTTGTTTAAAAGCTACGTACTGTGTGTGTGTGTAGGTACCGAAAAGAGGCTCTTAAAGCTTTTTTTTTTTATTTTCCCTTATGACGTCGAGATTTCTTTGCTGTTTCCTTATGAGTTTTTATAAGAAATTTATTAATTCAGAAAACGATTATTTTGACAAATAGAAGTCTTGTGTTACAATATTTTGATGCATTTTTTGACATTTGTTTTGACTCGGGCACATCAGAAATGTTTTGACTCGGGCACATCAGAAATGTTTTGACTCGGGCACATCAGAAATGATGTGCCCGAGTAAAAGTTCTTTCCTTTTAAAAGATCCATTTTTTCCCGTGAAAATTTTAATGTTAGGTAGGACAAAGTCATGTTTTTACTTTTCCGAAACCTCTGTTTCTACGTGGTGCATTGGTTCTTTTTGGTGTTTGAAGAGGGATAAGCATACCTGAGGTTTTCCATGTGTTTCGCAACTTTTTTTTACCCTCTTGGTGTAGGGTTTTCTTATAGGTGATATACATGGCCACATAAAGATTAAGGGAGAGTAAGTGATATACTTTCTCTCCCTTAATCTTTAGCGGTGCAGCTGGTGGAACACCACTTTTTGGTGCAACCTATACCACAAACCTTTTTACGATATATTTTTCAGAAGGGGGAAAACAGAAATTGCATGCGTGCGAGCGCGTGTGTGTGTGCGCAACTAAAAATCAGGGCCGGCTGGAGTGGACTATTGGGGCAACCGGGCCCCGCGTTTTAAAAAATCAAAACAAAATCACTTTCGATAGAATTTTTTATATTTATTATTACTTTTCTTTAAGTTTTGGAGCGCGAGGCCCTTAAGAATATATTTTTTATAATGTCGCGCGCGTTTTTTTTAGTTTCCAGTTCCCTCACTTTCGAATACATTACTTTTTCGTCGTACAGGCACGGAGATCTCCAGATTTCAAATGATTATTATAACCACATTAATCTTTTCGGCATTCGTGAAACGGCAAAATAAATTTAATCGTTTTGTGGCTTCCTACTTTTGTATGTTCAACAATTATGTGTAAACCAGATACTTAAATTTAAAAATAAAATAAAAAGGACAATATCAAAGTTATTTTAAGGCTATATATGGAGGCAAATTGCTCAGTAATTTTAAAAACAGTACTGGATTAAAAAAAATCGTATATGAGCTTGTATAAATGTTAAACAAAAAAGTCCCTATAATTCGTCAGTTACTCTGTCTTACGTCAAAAAGCACTTACTAAAATATGTATCAGGAGAAAAAAAAATATTTAGGCTGTACGAATTTATTTTAGAGGGATCCTTATTATATTATACAGTATATTCGCTAGGCCAAATGCAAAAACGTTCGATGCGCAGATTAGTTGAAATGATCTTTTCATCATTTTGTGAGGGATTCTTTCTAAGAATCACAATACAACTTCAACCCCCTTTCCCCGGAAAGAAAATGGTAGATTTTACCACTTTTTACTTACTCACTCACTCACTCACTCACTCTCTCTCTCTCTCTCTCTCCTTCTCTCCCTTAATCTTTCTCTTTCTCTCTCTCTTTTCTCTTGCTTCTCTCTCTCTCTCTTTCTCTCCTCTCACTTCTCTCTCCCTCTCTCTCTCTCTTCTCTCTCTCCTTTTTCCTCTCACTCTCTCTCTCTGGAATTTCAGTCAATATTATGGTTTTATTCTCAAGCTTAAAGAGAACACTTCTTTGAGATAATATTTTTTTTATAATAGTTTTCGTGTGTGTTCTTTACAGAAGACATTTCTAACGTAACGACTTTATTAAAATATGAGATTTATTTTGTTCCGGGCGCCGCTATGAAATTTCGCCCCGAGCCCCCGCAAACGTTCCATCCGGCCCTGTCAAAAACGATATTCACAAACACATTCAAATTTTCTCTCTGCCTTATTGTTATCTAAAACCTTTTTATCACTCACTCAACACATAAATTTAAATGAAAACCAGCGGGGCCCCAAACTACATAAAACAGGTGGGTACATGAAATTAGACAGATTGTTGGGACAATAAAAAACACGGTGGATCCTCGGTTTAACGTTTTTCTGGGGGATGGCCTTAAAAACCGTGTAAAAGAAATTTCAAAATGTTAAGTACTGTTATAAAATTTATGCTTTGAAGGAATATGAGATATTCCTTAATAATGATTTGTTTAAAGTCGAATTGGCGGCGAAGGAAAAAAAAGCGTTACAAATAATATCATCATCATCATCATCATCATTGTCAACCATTATCAATCCACTGCTGAATGAAAGTCTCCCCAAGTTTCTTCCATAGCGGTCTATCTTGATTCAGTCTCCTCCATATCACTCCCTCATGCTTTCGAATTTCATCCACCCATCTCCATTGATGTCTTCTGAGTTTTTTCCTGTCCCTTGGAATCCAGTCCAGAATTTTAGTTGTCCATCGGTGGTCCATTCTTCTGGCAACATGGCCAGCCCACGGCAATTTCTTTCAGAGATTTTACTCTGATCATGATATCTTCCACTCTTGTCATTTTTCTTATCCACGAGTTCCTCTTCTTATATCTCCATATATAAATATATATATACGCAGTCGAGTCACATTATTGTGACCACTTCCAACTTTTGACGTCAATAGCGCGTAGCCAATGAAGGAAGGCAAGTGTCGGGAGCTGGCTTTGAGGGTATATAAGGTGTGCCGTAGGCATTCTGAAAACATATCACTCGTTGCTGTCATGGATAAAAGGAACGATTTATCAGATTTGCAAAAAGGGATGATTATCGGCTTTCGGGCCACGGGTGGCAGTATTTTTGAAGCAGCGCAGTTTGTGAATTTTGGCGTGCTGTTGTGGTTAAAGTGTATCGTGATTGGAGAAATGGCACCCTTGCGAATAAGCGACGTGAAAACTGCGGAGCACCACGTGCCATTGATATGAGAGGTGAACGTTGGCTGCGAGAGTGCTTGAGGGCCGATCGACACGCTACAGTGGAGCAACTCACTGGCCGAATGAATCAGGGGGCTACCGGAAGTGTATCTAAAACGACAGTTCAGCGAACCCTGCTGCGTATGGGGCTCCGATGCAGACGGATGGTCACTGCACCTATGCTAACGAAGGTGCATCGGCAGAAAAGGTTTACATTTGCACGGCAGTATCGGAATTGGATCTCCGCTGATTGGCAAAGAATTGTCTTCTCTTATGAGTCACGTTTTCTGCTTCATCGAACGGATGGGCGTTGGCGTATAAGGCGATAAACATCTATAACGAAGTGAATTTCTTCGTCATTTTTATCCGCGCCGGGGTTCGAACCTGGGTCCCCGCATTCCGGAATAAGTTGCTCTACCAATTGAGCTACGCGGACGTTTTATTCTGATTCCTATCTGCCTTTATGTCGTGTGCGTCCTTCTGGCAGGTACGTCACATCTCCTGGTACGTTACACATCGAAGAACAAACACTCTTCAACCATTGCTGGAACAAGCTGGTGGAGGCAGCGTTATGGTCTGGAAAATGTTTCGTGGCATTCCCTGGGTCCACTCATACCTGTGGAAAGCACCGTGGACCGAATTTGTTATGAATTCATCCTTGCAGACCGCGTACACCCATACATGCTGATTGTCTTCCCTGGGGCGGATGGGATCTTCCAGAACCACAATGCGACGTTGTGACGTACATTCTAAATTAACTTTCCTTTTTAGTTTCTTGCCCTATATGTAAATCTTGAGTTTATTCTGTTATTCTTCACTCTTAACGTAATATCTTTTCTCTCAAACGAATACGTTTGGCAACACAATTGAGGTTGAATGCACGTGACGTATGCCTGATATTGATAAGAACAAGAGATAAAAGCGACGACTAAATTGTTGCTTGGCGAGCGTTGGATTGTAAACTGATTATTGAAAGGAGCGTTGTGAAAAGAGCGTTGTGTGGTGTGTGGAGAGTTTAGTGCAATATGCTATGCTACGATGTGTTTGCTACATCTTGAATAAAGCATCTTTTTCCGTAAGTTTGACTTCTGTTGTTTACATGTCTCGTCTGGCCGTTAAGGTTTCTTTCAATTAGGAACTATTTCTTAGTATGTTGCTGTTTTAAAATAACGTAGAAGTACGAAAATACTACTACGTTATAATGGCGCCCGAACTTTCCGGATGACCCGGCCGTTCAAAATCTCGCAATGGTGTGATGTTCTTTCCACACCGCGAGATAGGAAAAACAAGAGAATCCCTTCTCCAGCGCTTCGAAAAATAAACAAGAAAGTTGACACCGAATTTTCGGGTGTAATAAGCACGTCTTTTGAATCCGTTCTGACGCAAATTAAATTTATCAAAGCTATTCAAAGTCAATGGAACCGGTATAGAAAACAATAGATCTGACCAAAGAAAGAAGATTTTCAATCGGGTTTTTAATCCCTCAGATATTGCTGTAAACGGAATCGTGAGCTTACGAACTCTTAGAAACAGAGATATCGACAAAAATAAGATGTGACTTTACGTACCCTGGTGGGAAAACCATGCATTATTTTAGGAAGATAGTATTCTCAAAAGGTTTATCCTATAAGCGGTATCGGTCGAAGAAAAAAAAAATTAGTCGAGTTTTCAGGAGCCCAGGTTTTGCAACAAATACTTCAGAAGCTAAAATTAACACCTATGGCCCCTGGTGGCTAAACCATTCTTTACCAAACATTAGAAATTATGTGAACAATATTTTCCGTCAGGTCTTGTATGCGATACAGGAAGAATTTTTCAAATCAGAGCTTTAGGAGCAGAAATAACGCAGAAAACACAATTTACCTTTGTGCCCCCTAGCGGAAAGTGTATGATTTACTTGAAAATTTTGAATTTATAGGAAACACATTTTGCATCGGAAACACTGTCCAACAAAGAAGGAATTTTTCAAATCGTACTCTTAGAAGTAGAGATGTTGAAAAAAATAAGATATACATCTACGCCCCCTGGCGTAGAAACCATGCATTTTTTCAAGAAGAAAATGTTCCTAAAAGGTTTGTCGACATGAGTAGTATCGGTCAACAAACGACGTTTTTTTCAATCAAGAATTTAGAAGCTCATATTTTGCTGCAAATACAACAGAAGCGGAAATTAAGATTTACGCGCCCTGGTGGCCAAACTATTTTTTTACAAAAATTAGAAATTGTGTGCAAACGATTTCCCATCAGGAGCTATATCCGATGCAGAAATAATTTTTCAAATCGGAGATTTAGAAGCAGAGACATAGGGGGAAACGCAATTTACCGCTACGCCCCCTAGCGGAAAGTCTATGAATTACTTGAAAATTTCGAAATTATATGCAAAACATTTCACACGGAAAACACTTTCCAACAAAGAAGGAATTTTTCAAATCGGACTGCTAGAAGTAGAGATATTGACAAAAATAAGATGTACATCTACGCCCCCTGGCGGAGAAACTGTGGAATATTTTAAAAAGAAAATATTCCGAAAAGGTTTATCGATGTGAGTGGCATCAGTCCACGAAAGAATTTTTTAATCGATATTTTAGAAGCTACGATTTTATGGCAAATACATCAGAAGCAAAAATTAACACTTACGCCCCTGGTGGCCAAAGTATTCTTTACCAAAAATTTGAAATTATATGAAAAAGATTTTCCATCAGGAGATGTATCCGCTGAAGAAATTGTTTTTCAAATCGGAGTTTTAGAAGAAGAGTTATCGGGCAAAATGTAATTTACTTTTACGCCCCCTAGCGGTAAATCTATGCATAATTTGAAAAAGTAACTATATCTAAAATACTCTTCGACATAAATGGAATCGAAAGATATAATTTTTTTTAATCGGATGTTTAGAAGCTAATATGTGGAATAAAACGTATTTTTGAATTCGACATCATCTGCATTTACGCTCTCTACCGGCGAAATTGTACATCGTAAAAAAAAAAACGAAATAAAGGATCATCATTTGCATATTTCAAGCTTCCCAACGCAAAAAAAAAAAAAAATAAATAAAATAAAAATTCAAATCGGACTAATAGTTGCTGAGATATTGTGGGTACAGACGGACGGACTGACAAACCGATAACAGAAGCACGATCTTTTTTTACAAAAGGCGCGCTAAAAATGTGTGATGTTGCATTCCACACACCAGATTGACTGGGAGTTCTCAAGTGCACGTTCTACAGCGGATGGCTGCCTGCGACAATTCATGGTCACGGCTGACCCGTGGGCCATGCCCCCGGCCCTCTCGGAGGGGGGGGAGATGTGACGTGCCTTCCCAGCAGGACGCACACGACATAAAAGCAGATAGCAGTCAGAACGAACGTCCGCGTAGCTCAATTGGTAGAGTGACTTATTCCGGAATGAGGGGACCCGGGTTCGAGCCCCGGCGTGGACAAAAATGACGGAGAAATTTACTTCGTTATAGCGTGTCACACAGCTAGAAATGTCCGAGAGTGGTTGGAAGAGCACGATGAAGATTTCAAAGTACTTCCCTGGCCCCCTAATTTTCCAGACTTAAACCCAATTCAGCATCTGTGGGACCACCTCGATCGTGTTGTTCGCTGCATGGATTCTCCACCACGCACCCTCCAGCAGCTGTCAGATGCATTGCAGTCAGCATGGCTACACTGCAGTCACCTGTGAACAAACACCTTCCAGCACCTTATTGAGTCACTCGCAGCCCGTCTGGCTGCTGTCCGCGCTGCACACGGCGGTTATTCTGGATATTAACTGGTGGTCACGATAATGTGACTCGACCGTGTAAATGCTTTCGAATTAGAATACACCAGTCTCCTCCATGGTCTTCTTTTGGGTCTCGTCCTGTCCCTTGGAATCCAGTTTAGTATTTCAGTTGTTCAACGGTGGTCAGTTCTTCAATCAATATGTCCAGCAGTTTTTCATTTCAAGGATTTTTGCCTTTATCATGATGTCAACTTCTGTCATTTTTCTGACCCATGAGTTCCTCTTCCTAGGAATCCTTCCTGGTTATACCAAGCATGCACCTCTCCGTGCTACTTTCAGTAGTTTGTAGCCTCTGGATGTCTTTTTAAATTAAGGTTCATTGTCTGAGATTCATAATAAAGAACTGAAAGATTGCATTGATTTTAAACACATTTGTTTTAAGACCACGTAAATTACTTTGAAAATTGAACTGTTTCTTCCAATACTTGAAAATTGTACCTCTTTTTTTTTTTTAATGTGACATAAGGTAATATCTTCACGTTCTCTCTCTCTCTCTCTCTCTCTCTCTCTCTCTCTCTCTCTCTCTCTCTCTCTCTCTCTCTCTCTTCACCTTCGCCCAATCTGTTTTCGTAGTTCGTTCTTCATTATAATTAATTCTTCTATCGATCCATTTCTAGATTCACTTCTTTTCGTCTCAGTGGCAGATTATTTTTCAAAACGAACAAAAAAAAAAAAAAAATCAACGGTTCGGTGAAGTTTTTCTTCGCTGATTTATGTAGCGAAGCTCTGAAGTAATTAAAGATGTGGAAGTAATTTATCGAAGAAAATTTTTTAACTGCGTAAAAGAAGTGTGGAAATAACGTTCTGATTAAGCCGCTGCTGCGCCGTGACTAGGGACATAAATTCTCTTTTCTCCTGTCAAAAACTCGGAATGCATTACATGAACTGTAAATTAATGTTAACGAACTCTCCAAACTTTCATACTTCTGCGTTATTCGATTTCTTTGTGCTGATTATGGGTTCCAGTTTTTTATTTCTTTTTTTTTCAGCAACATAGTGTTTTGCACCGGCTGTGCCGCCTGCTATGTATCTTAAACGATTACGCTGTCTGCGTAGAAAACCAAAAATGGAAGTATGTAAATCATCAGGACATTCATAATTTGACTATCTAAGTTCAAGGTCATTTAGAGTGGAGAATTGTACGCTCTGTGGGGGCTGCTGGAAAGTCAGACGTAAAACCGGCTTTGGTCAGGTCAGAAGGCAGAGAGAATGGAATTTCGACATGGTACTACAGCCGAGGAAGTTTGTCTACAGCCCCTGTTGCTGATAGCAGCAAGGTAGATTGGGTTTTAGGCAGCAAGGTCAAACGCCTTGGGCTTGCGCAGAAAACATGAAGCTCCTGTCGTGATGCTTAGTAATCATGGAGCAGAGTATCCTGTTATTGAATAAAAGCTGGAAAGTTTAGGGACCTGCTACAATGTATATTTTTCATTAGAAAACAGGCATGTTTTACTCATGACTTCATAAGATTATATTGAATTATTATTTTTTATTCCACAAACCTTGCGACGTCATTCGTTTTGTCTGTCCATCCAAGGTTACTTGACAACACTGTATAACCATTTCTGAAAATGCTCAAACTTGTTTATTTCATAAATTTTTGGCAACAGCAACAATAGCAACAAAAAAAAAACTTCTAAAATTTTTAAACAACTTTTTCACAGGCTGTCCCAATGCCACTTTCATCATTACAAAAGTAACAACTTGAACAAATCGCAAATCTTCGATATTCATTTTTGGAAAGTGCAATGATACTGTACTCAAAGCTACAGGGTGTCCACAATGTCTTGTTACCCCCTGTAATAAGAAATATAAGTGAGCTATGTATATGTTGTATGATGTATATGTTGAGTTATGGTCGAAGGAGGAGAGCCAGTGCCGTTAGACAAACACAGCATCTATGCCTCGCATGTCCAGTCAAGACTTGGTCTGTATTGTGTTTATTTACAGATTAGGTACCGGAACTATGTGTGATACCAGCGAATACACCCTGGAACAGCGGATTGTTGTCAGTGTCTGGGTACACGAACGTCCACACACAGGGAAGACAATACGTGACGTGCGTGCCGATTTCCAACAACGATTCGACAAAGAGGCCCCTCCAAAACAGACTCTTCTGCGGTGGGAACATAAACTCTTCGAAGCAGGCAACATCAAGGATAAACCAAGAACGAGAAGACCATCAACCAGAGGGCAACAGTGTCAAGCGGTCGAGGAATCAGTTATCAGGTCACCGACGAAGTCGCTCCTCCGCAAACGATCAGCGGAGCTTGGAATACCACGATCGACACTGCATAAGCACATGAAGAATGACCTGAATTTGCACGCATATCGCCCAATGTTCGTTTAGGAGTTATCAGACATCGATTTAAACCGCAGACGGAATGCATGTGCAATGATGCTTCAGACATTTGCCACAATCCCAAAACGTGGAAAGGTCATTTTCAGTGATGAATGTGCGATATACCGCAGCTGTCGATCACGGAACGTTGTGTTCTGGTCCAAGGAAACCCCACATTATATCGAAGAATTGGAACATCATCCTCCGCATGTCATGATATGGGCTGCAATGAATAGTGGACATCTGTTTGGACCGTATTTCTTTGATGGTCCAGTGAATTAGACAACTTATCTGGACATGCTGCAAACCTGATTTGTGCCACAACTAGGAAATCTTGGCATTCTGAATGACGTATGGTTCCAAAAGGATGGGGCACGCGCCCATTACGCAATCGCTGTTCGGGAAACCTTGGTGAGGTCTTTCGGGATCGTTGGATCTGCAGTGCTGCCAGCTCCACTTGAATGGCCACCTCGAAGCCCAGATCTCTCAACGTGTGATTATGCCCTTTGGGGTTTCATAAAGGAGGTTGTTGCACAGCAGCGCTACCAAACCACTGATGAACTTAAACAAGCAGTGAGACATGCTTTCTCCCGTATCACCCCGCAACTGCTTCGGAAAATGTCCCACAGAACATGGCGTAAAATTATTCTCTGTCACGAGAATGACGGAGCTCAAACGGATCCACTGGATGTTTAAGGATGCCTCAACATATACGTCATACAACAGACACAAAGCTCACTTATATTGGATTTTATTTTACCCTGTAAAATAAAATCCAATATTTTTGACATGCATGTTGAAGAGCATGCAAATTGCTATTTACTTTCGATTTTAAAACACAGCGAAGAAAATAAGCAATGGTTTTTTGAAAGCAATTATATTCAAGCAGCACATAATCCACGAGTGGCGCACCCAGGAATTACTGTTGGACGGAGCTATACAGGGTGTTTCGAAAATATCTGGCCAAATTGAAACGGGTGGTAGAGGGGTCCAAAATAAAATAAAAAAAATTGTCAAATACTGTGTGTCCGGAAATGCCGCATTTAGGTGGCAGAGAGGTCAGTCGATAACATCATTTCTGTACCAGTTAAAAATGCCGCATTTAGGTGGCAGAGAGGTCAGTTGATAACATCGTTTTAGTTTAGGTCAGTCGATAACATCGTTTCTGTTTCGTAGGTGTCATTCCCCGCTCGGATTTTCAACGGCATGCCTACACGAACTCAGAGCTCGCAAATATGCATCTGATGTATGGAGTTGCGAACGGAAACGGACGAGCAGCTCAAAGGTTGTACAGTGCACGATTCCCGACGAGACACCTGCCGAATCTCCAAACGTTCAAGCCTGTGCACCGGCAGCTTTGCGACAGTGGATCTTTCAGAGCTAGCAGGCGTGCTGTGGCCCGGACAAGAAGTTGCAGAACTCCTACAGTGTAAGAAGCTGTCTTACGTGCAGTTGAGTTAAATTCTGCCACAAGCACGAGAGGTGTTGGACGTTACCTGGGGTTTGAGCCATTCAATCGTATGGAGGATTTTACATGACGAAGAAATACATCCATTCCATTTACAGAGAGTGCGGGCATTGAAACCGGAGGATTATCCTGTCCGGGTTATAGATTTCGCCCGATGTTATCTGCAGCAAGCTGAAGTACAGCCTGACTTCCATTCATACGTGTTATTCACGGATGAAGCTACGTTTACACGAGAAGGACTGTTTAACAGCCACAATGCTCGCGTTTGGGAGCATGAAAATCCACATACGACAAGACCACATGCCTACAAACAAAGATTCTCCATCAATGCTTAGGCGGGTATGATGCACGATTTTTTTAATTGGACCGTACATCCTACCTAGTCGCTTGACCGGCCGCACGTACCACATGTTCCTGCAAGTGCCAGAACTTCTCACCGCGGTTCCTCCGTCGGTTCGAAGAAGAATTTGGTTCCAGTATGATGGTGCGCCTGCACACTTTAGCACTGATGTGAGGAATTACCTGGGCGTATCTTACGGAAACCACTGGATTGGTCGGGGTGGACCTGTTCCTTGGCTACCACGATCACCAGATTTGTCATGTATGGATTTCTTCTTCTGGGGCTACAAGAAAAGCATCATGTACGATACCCCCATTGACTCCGAGGAAGATCTCGTCTCCAGACTGTCTGTTGCTGCTGGAAATGTTCGGGAAATGCCTGGAATCTTTGCAAATGTACGCCAATCCACGCGCCGACGATGTGAAGCTTGTGTAAGTGTTGGTGGTCGCTCTTTTGAGCATCTACTGTATAAACAGAACTCATTAAAAGGTTTGTTGCATTTGTCTTTCATTTTGTATTTCAAATCTTGCTTTAGGTTCCAGCGGTTAAACGCATCATTTCCGGACACACATTCTTTGACAAAAAATGTTTATTTTGGGCCCCTCTACCACCCTTCCACAATTTGGCCAGATATTTTCGAAACACCCTGTATATATTATATATCATCATCATCCATTATCAATCCACTGCTGGATGAAGGTCTCCCCAAGTTTCTTCCACAAATGTCTGTCTTGAACCTGTCACTCCAGCATACTTTCGAATTTCATCCATCCATCTCCCATGGGGTCTTCTTCTGGGTCTTTTCCTGTCCCTCGGAATCCAGTCTAAAATCTCAATTGTCCATTCTTCTGGCAGCATGACAACCGTTACCTAACTTGGGCAGCAGATATCAAGTGAGGGTCGCATTGATGAAGAATTAATCGGCGTATAAAAACTTGGATGGGGAGCTTTTGGAAGAAACGGTACAACTTCTAAAAGCAGTGTGCCATTATGTCTTAAAAGAAAAGTGTTTAATCAATGCATCCTGCCATTGCTTTCGTATAAGCACAGACATGTACCTTAGCAACCTTATGTAAACTATATATATATATCATCATCATCATCATCATTGTCAACCATTATCAATCCACTGCTGGACGAAGGTCTCCCCAAGTTTCCTCCACAACGGTCTGTCTTGTGCCAGTCTCCTCCATGTCACTCCCGCATATTTTCGAATTTCATCCACCCATCTCCCATGTGGTCTTCTTCTGGGTCTTTTCCTGTCCCTTGGAATCCAATCTAAAATTTCGGCTGTCCATCGATGGTCTGTCCTTCTGGCAGTATGTCCAGCCCATTGCCATTTCAGGGATTTAACTCTGATCATGATGTCTTCCACTCTCGTCATTTTTCGGATCCACGAGTTCCTCTTCTTATCTCTCCTGGTTATACCAAGCATGCACTTCTCCATGCTGCTTTGAATTGTCTGCAGCCTTTGTATGTCTCTTTTAGTAAAGGTCCACGTCTCTGCACCATACGTAAGCACTGGAAGGATGCATTGATCAAACACTTTTCTTTTAAGACATAATGGCATATTGCTCTTGAAAATTATGCTGTTTCTTCCAAAAGCTCTCCAGGCAAGTTTTGTACGCCGATTAATTTCTTCATCAATGTGACCCTCACTTGATATCTGCTGTCCAAGATAAACGTACGTGTCTGTTATCTCCAGTTTTTCTCCATCAATCGATAAATCTTCATTTCTTGTAAAAAGCATTGAACATCACTTTTGTCTTCTGAAAGTTCATATATATACACTATCTACCAACAAGTAATTGGACACCCCTGCAATCGACGATATCTGCGGTGCTGATACACGTCACGGCCGCCGCCGTTAAATATCGTGTGGGAAACAACAACGCAACCAGTCGCATGCAAGATGCCACGCAGTTCGGAGCTCTCTGATTTCGAGAAAGGTGTAATCGTCGGGTATCACAGAAATGACCGATCCATACGTGATATATCCAGCGAGTTGAAGTACCCAAAATCAACAGTGGCCTACGTGATTGGCAAGTGGAAGATGAGAGGTGACTGTCGGAATGTGCCCCGACCCGGCAAACCCACAAAACTGGGAGTTAGAGACCGACGGGTGCTGGCCACAGAAATTCGGAATAACCGCACCAAATCGATGGGCCACATCCACGAGGAGTTTCAACAGGCATCCGGGAGTGTTCTTTCGATGAATAACATCCGTAAGGAAGCCCATCTGCTCGGTAACCATGGACGTGCTGCCGCCCACAAGCCTTTGATCACCAAGTCCAATAGCGCTGCTCGGCTAACGTGGTGCAAAGAACGGCGACAGTGGACCGTTGAACAGTGGAAACAGGTTCTCTGGAGTGACGAATCAAGGTTCACCCTCTACCGTTCGGATGGCAGGGTGTGGGTTTGGCGTCTGCCTGGAGAACGCCTCCTGCCGGAATGTATTGTGCCAACTGTGAAGTTCGGCGGCGGTGGAAATATGCTATGGGGGTGTTTCTCCTGGTAGGTATGGCACGGGACCCTTGGTCGCAATTCCTGGTAGACTCAACGCCGAGACCTACTGCACCATTTTGGATGACCATGCGCTTCCTACGTTGTGGCAGTTTTACGGGGTGGATCCATGTTACTTTCAGGATGACAATGCCACCTGTCATGTTGCGAGGTCCACAATGGCTTGGTATGGTGACAATGGGGTTAATCGAATGGACTGGCCTGCGCAGAGCCATACCGTAACCCTATCGAGCACCTCTGGGACGAGTTGGAGCGTCGACTTAAGGGGTGCTCCCACCGTCCGAAATCGGTGAAGGAACTGACCTGTCTTCTCCAAGCCGAGTGGAAGAAAATACCTCTAGCCGTCGTACAACTCCTGGTTGAGAGTATGCCCCGGAGGGTCACAGCTGTAATCGCCGCTCGTGGAGGCTCCAATAACTATTGAAGGTGAATAAACTTCTTTTTCCTGTGCTATCACAGGTGTGTAATTACTTTTTGGTAGATAGTGTATATAGTTTATATAAGGTTGTAGCGTACGTCGTTCTTAATCTCTTTGGGGCTTTGGGAAGAAGACACCATGTAATAGAAGACACTATGTAATTTTTTGAACATGTAAAATAATGTTTTTGAATGTTTAATTTCTGACGAACGTCGCTCGTAATCTTCTTGGAGGGGGCTTAAGCATTAGGGGGTGATGGCTTAAGCCCCCAAGGCCCCCTCCGTGGATGCGCCAGTGTAATCCACATATATTCAAATCAATCGAAATTAATTTGGTTGGTTTGAATATATCTTCTGAGGAGTTGTCTCATGGAAGACCCGTAAACCACAGGCAATTCGGATCATAATTCTGATTGATTTGAATGTATGTGCTGCTTGAATATAATTGCTTTGAATATGTTCCCATGTAATTCTGCGGAAATATTTCTTCCTCAAATTCTATAATGGTTTTTGAGAAAAATGTTCATGTCCTAGAACATCTGAGATTAAAATAATATTTTTCGAGGGGGTGAAATTAAAAGAATATTTTTCGAATGAAACAAAAAGTCAGACGCTCATGAAATTTCATATCATTTTACATCTGCATATCCACGGAAAATGTTATGTATAATTTGTTTTACAGAAGTTAATTAACCGTGGAATTTTTTGTGCATAATTCCGCCTCGCTGCTATTGTGCAGATACACAGAAACGTGGCGATTGGGGAGTTTTACGATGGCGATTTGGACAGTGACGTCACAAAACAATCACCGGAAGTGCAGGATGAGCATAACCTTGCCATCTACTAACCTTGGCTACGACTGACGCCTCATTTTTTTAATAATGTTTATTCGGATTTTATAAATCATGCCGTTTCACTCATTTAACAGTCAATCACACAAATTTTTTTATAGATCTTGACAGTGAATATAAATAAACGTGGCTATTTGGACAGCGACGTCACAAAACAATCACTGGAAGTGTAAGATGAGCATAATCTTGTCATCTACTAACCTTGTTTTTTGTGTACGTGAGAAAGCCCTAATCTGAGCTCAGTGCAAGTACTATCTTGTTAAGCTAAACTTATGAGCAACGTTTGATTAATACAGGCAGTGCCAAATGAAACTTTTGCTGGGCTCGGGGCGAAATTTCACTGCTGGGCCCGGGGGAAATTTCATTGCTGGGCCCGGAGTAAAATTCCATTGCGTGCCCTAGAAAATAAATTTCATGCCGTAATAAAAAGTCATTACGTGAAACATATTGTCCGTAAAGAATGCACACGAAACCTATCGTACAAAGAAAATTATTATCTCGAAGAAATATTTGCTTTAAGCTTAAGAAAAAGGATTACGATTGAAATTTCTTTCTGCTGGCTAATGATCATTCGTCCGTGAT
The DNA here is from genome assembly GCA_039090855.1 of Macrothele yani. Classification (NCBI taxonomy): domain Eukaryota; kingdom Metazoa; phylum Arthropoda; class Arachnida; order Araneae; family Macrothelidae; genus Macrothele; species Macrothele yani. The sequence continues at coordinate 138,033,760 of CM077024.1, read as the reverse complement.
GGGTCCGGGTTCGAATCCCGGCGAGGCATGGATGTTGTGTTTGTGTTACAGCGCTGGCTGGACCTCTTCCCTCCCTGGAACCAGTAGCCCTATATTAGGGAAGGGAGACTGCTATAGCCCATTGAGTTGCTCACGGTGTTCGCTAAACCTCCAAAAAAAACAAAAAAACATTACTTTTGTCAGCAAGTTCCTTGATCATACTCTGTAGTTCTGAAGGGGCAGTTGCAAGAGTGACTACGTCACCAGCAAACCGGTGAGTTAAGTAATCTCCATTAATCTTTACCACCCTGGGCACCTTGCTGGTACGCTACGCGCGGGGAGGGGGCGGGGGAAAGTAACAATTTGTCGTTTTTTGGAAAGTAGTTTTTAGCGTATAATCCCATGCTGACCAGCACTGGACGCTTCCAAACAGACCCCTCCCCCCCAAGGAAATTAGCTCTCTAGTAAGGTCTAGGTGTGAATCGAGATGAGGAATAGAAACCATCACACGTTGAAAGCTTTGCTGCAAACGTCAGAGGAACACAGATTTGATGGAGTTCAATCAGTGTATTGATTTACAAAAAGCGGGTTACTTCGGCGTTGAAAGATCCCAGAGGACGGCATTCGGTTCTGATGTGATTCTCATTTCAGTTCAGCAATTTCTTGCGTTTTTGTTCTTTTCACCAGATTCCTTTTTTGTCCGGCCCGCATAAACAAAAGAAGTTACTGAAACTTTTGGAGGTCATCATCAGGGCCGGATTATGGTGGGGTCTATAGGGGCTTATAGCCTTGGGGCCCACCATGACCAAGGACCTGGGAGGCATGTCTGGGCAAATAGACAGAGAGAGAGAGAGAGAGAGAGGTTTATAAAATAGTTTTACTTTTGTCTCGTATGATTTCCACTTGGTCAGAAACAAAGGCTGGAAGACGAACAGATTTCAAGGCAGTGACTCACAAGAGTTTCATACCGCTGCCTACAGCGGGGACGGCGAGAGAGTTTCAGCTTTTTCACTACTATCCGCCCACACCTCTCAATTTGCACTTGGAACCGTTAATGGTCGAAGCCCCTTGAGGCTTCACATCACATAACAAAAACGATGCACTAAGAAAAGTATACAAATCTCAATCATTAGAAAATCTATGACAAAATCTAGGAATCTTAAGCTTTTAACTCATGCTCATGTAAAAACAATGAAAAATACAGTGACTTATTATGAAAACTTTGTAGATGATTTAGTAGTTACACTTTCGTGTTTTAATGGACTTCATAATATTTCCGCGTCATAATTTCTTTGAGGTCCCACTCAGATGTCTTAGCCTTGGGGCCACTCAAATGTCTCAGCCTAGGGGCCCACTAAGGTCTTAATCCGGCACTGGTCATCATCATTCAGTGCTTTCTGCCTACATGCAGCTGTAGCCCAGCCCTGTCTGTTAAGCCACCCTAACCTCACTTGGAACCTTCCTTCTAGAATGAGAGGTGTTTGAGTCATCGAACGGCGCAACACTTGGAACTTGAAAGACCCTAGTTAGCTTCTAAAACAGAATGCCTACTAGGGTTAAGATATTTTACTTTGCATTGTCTGAAATGAAAAATTGGGCAAAACACGCGCGCGCACACACACACACACACACACACACACACACATATCTATCTTTTCTGATAATAACAATAACACGATGAATGAATTTGGAGTGGTGCTAAAGTACCACTCGCAATACAACAGTCGCCGCCCCTACTATAGACACCGGCGGCCGTCCCCAGCTCCACATAACACATACACTCACTTGGGATCGAATCTTTTTGATGTGAACAAGCCCCAAAGTGTTTTTACCGGCTTAATACCAACAGATGGTAAAAACACTGTGAGTGCTTCTCCTCGCCTCGGTAATTACGTCCTGGGCTATGTCACGGAAGTAAGTAAAGCCAACAAAACAGTTAAACAGACCAGGAGATCGGGGAACACGACTTTTTTTTTTCCTTCTTTACTACTGCAATAAAAAAGAATGGATAGTCTTGGCCCGGCCGTAAGTGTCTGGGGAAAAAACCAGACCGTGGAAATCTTTAGTGCCAAATACAAATAAGCATTTATATCAATCCTCATCTGCGTTTGCTTCACGCAAAGCAAGAAACGCGTGGAAAGTTTTCAGATAGCTCCAATTATTAGAAGTAGAATGAATTTATGAATTTTCCTATCGGACTTTTAGAAGTGTACAGTGGCGTACTGACTGATAGCCCCCGCACTGCGGGGGGGGGGGGGGGGGAATTCTGATATTCTGAGTAGAAAAGATTTTAGATTTTTTTTGCCGAAACTTCATGTAGATAAAAAAAAGCCGCCAGAAATTTTGGACGGCAGTTTTAAATGAAGTAGTAAAAATAAAAATAAATTTTTTCCGCAGTAAATAAGTAAAATCTCTAGAAATCATTTTCGCTAATTTAGTATATAAAACATTGGTGACGGAAAAGTAGCCATTTCAGAGCTTCCCCCGATGCGGGGGGGGGCACAGGGAACGGAGGAGCGTACTGCAGCTGCCAGTTATAATTTTACGAAAAAATTCGAACACGCACAGTAATTAAACCAAAGATTCATTTTTTGCTTTAAGATATGTTTAGCTTTGCCTAAATAAATGCCTAGTTTCACTTTTAAAACACTGAATGCCCCTACAGAATGAAAATGTTCGGCTCTTTGACTTCGGGTTGTAATACGATCGCTCTCCAATCGCTCTCTTTCTCTCTCTCTCTCTGCGCTGCTGAGGAAAAGCGCGAGGCCACAGTGGGATTCCCCGTGGAGGATGTGGGAAAACAGTCAGTTACCTAGGATTACGTGCAGGACAGACGTCAGCATTTATTCACAGCAGCCGCAGTTCTGCCGTGTGTAAGAGGGTGATTTCTTCAATTGATTTATTATTTTAGTTTTGGACAAAGCAATTACACGTATTGTCAAATCTATTACTTATAAACTTAAAACTACAGGGTCCTAGGCACCACCATTACTTTTGCAGACACTCTCCTTGACTTCCTAACCTCCCCACCCCCCACAACCACAACACACACACACACACACACACACACCGCGAAAAGTGCATCCTCTCTCATGTTCGAAATCCTGGGAAAATTACTGTGCTTAGGGATGCTGAAGTAAATCTTGCGGGGAGGGGGGGGGGGGGGCACGTTGTGCTAGTTACGCTACTGTCTTACACATGTATATTAACAAGAGAATGTGAAAGAAATAATAGTTCAATGAATGAAATATTTATAGGATAAGATGTGATGCATTGCAGTTGTTTCACACAACAACACATTCTTCGGAACATAATTAACTGAAAATGTGTTTATCGTGGGGACGAAAACAGAGACCTGTATATATTTTTTTATATACAGTATATACTCGTATAACACAGTCAAGATGAAAGTTTTTTTAAATCTGCCAAACACTGTGGTATTATTATACTAAATGTGCTTTTATATTCAAGGCAAAATAATTTAAGTAATTTTCGCGGAAGCGTTTTGTACTACTTTGTATTGGTATAAAAGTAAACCAATAATCTTCAATAACAACATGCACATTTGTGTTACACGCAATAAAGTGCAATAATTTTGGTTTTTACGAAAAATATTGGTAGGTTCCGAAGAATTTGAATTATTAAAATGCCCATAAAACCTATTTAATAATAAGGTTTTAAATTTTCAGTAATTGAAAGCTCATAGATTTTCGAAAAAGGGCCCCGAAAATATTGTTTGCGGGGGGGGGGGGGGGGACTCGAGTTTTTCTGGTACGCCACTAGAAGTGTAGATGTCTTGCCAAACATAAAAATAGGTTAACGCCACCTTGCCCGGAACGACTGGGCATACCAGAAATTCAAAAGTGAATGAATAGTTATCCTCGTGGTTAACCCAAAACTTTGCAAAAAATTTCCGAATGCAACGTAATCTGTTTACAGACAGACGGACAAACTGGTACTAGGAGAGCGTACTTTTTGTATTATTTTTTTTTCAGGTGATTAGCTGTACAAGTGGTGAAAAAAAGGGGGAGGGGCAGAAACGCATACGTTTATATCAAGGAATAAAAAATAAAATAAAAGGCATTTGAAATACTCCAGCTGTAATACAGCCGCATCATGCTGAACACTGCATTTGTAGTCAGCCTACGACGAACGGGCGTTTTCAGCTACGATACAAAAAAAAAAAATGGTTCAGATAACAATGTAGTCGCAGTCAACGTCGAATGTGTCCTTCACAGTTTGAGTGAAGGGGATGTGATTGAGGCGTATTAGTTGCTCTGACGTAAAATCGGGTTATTGTGTTTTCGCAAAGTACAACAAACAGTTTTAAATCCAAAAATAAATTATCATCCGGTGCGCTTCGACTTTTGTTGGTGATGTCGGTTGCTTCACTGTAATGATTTCCACGAGATTACGTCAGCCAGTCAGGTTCCGCAAATCGGTGACTCAAGTTCACATTGTTTGGCGATGGCGTCGTTGCTGCCGAGACAACGTGGCAACTGCAGTTGTACGACCAGCACAGCACGTCAACTGGCTTCTCTTTTCCTCGAACGTTTTCTACAGCTGTCTGTTATTTCAACGAAACAGGATTTTAAGAGTTAAAATGTTACAGACAATTAAAAGTCACAAAGTAATTAGAAGAAAGCGTTGTTTCTAAAAAGTTTAAGGAAAATGTAGGGTGACAAAAAAAAAAAAAAAAAAAAAAATGGATAGTAGGATTTAAGTAGAGGGTGATCAACAAAAGTTAAATATATAGTGCGTTGTTATTCACCAGAATTACAAATATTAATTTAGGGTTTATTTTTCGAGAAACAAGGTTAACGTTCTCTGAGCTGGAAATCCACATAACAGAAGAAATCATGGCTGATTATCATCATTAGGAGTTTCCAGTTAGAGATGAGTTCGGGCTCAATTTTAGGAGCCCGGGCAGCTTTCTTTGATTACATGTGTTTGCTGAGGCCCGGGCCCGGATTCTTGGAAAATGTTGCTTATCAAGGATTGCATTTATGCATTATACACTGGACAAAAATATGGCCCAAGCAAGGATTAGTTTAAAAATCATTAGTTTAAAGTTCTGTTAATCCACTTCACAATATTAATATGTTTTTAGGAATACTATGCATAAAGCCAAATGTTCTAAAATGTGGATTTGAAAATAAATAAATAATCAACGTGCCCTTCGACCGTATCAGGGGAATCAGTAATTTTGGTAAAAGCTGAAGAAAAGAAAATCGTTTAGAAACAAAAAATTCCATTCGTTATTTCTTTTGATTTCTAAATTTTACTTTTATTTTGAATAAATTGCATTATAAAACGTACAACACCATACAGACAGAGTTGCAAGTGTTTGAAATTTTGACTCTAGAAAACTAATCTTTGCAATATAATTTACATATATGCTAATTGGTAAAGGTAGTTTAGAGTGATGTAGTAGAATATGAAAAAAAAGCACGTAGGGAAATTTCCAAAATTACAAAAATAAAAAAAGAAAAAAAAAAAGAACGAAAAAGCATTCCAGACCAGATTATTCTGCATTTTGTAACATTAACAAAGCTTTGCGCTTAATAGTATAATAATCACAATATTATCATATGTGTGTGCAGTTTCCAGATCAAGTTCATCATGAATAAAGAGAGAAAGAGAATTGCATCTAATGCCTCAGCGCTTCAACTTGATCTTCTTTTCTCTAAAACTCGAACTGTTGCACTAAAAACCAACGTCACCCCAAAAATCGCGGGAGTGAGAAAATTTTAAAAAATAAATAACAATACTTCTAACTGCACAATTTTGTAAATTAATACATCATTTTGAAGATAAGATTCTTGATTTCTAATAAAATACGAAAAATGGGAATGTGATTTTTTCCCCAGTTTTTCGATACCCAGACCTCCTTAAACTAATCCTTGATTGGGCCATAGCTTTGGACAATGCATAATGCAAGTCTTGCTAAGCAAAATTTGTCTTGCAATGGCAGCTAGCTTAGGAGATTGAAAATCCTTCCACCATGGTAACAAATCCACAATGAAATTCAACACGTGCAAAATTTGTCTTGCAATGGCAGCTAGCTTAGGAAACTGAAAATCCTTCCACCATGGTAACAAATCCACAATGAAATTCAACACGTGTATTACAGTAATGAAATTCAAGACGTGTAGTTCGGAGCCCGGGCCCGGGTTTTCGGTAGTTAATGAATTCTGAGCCCGTCCGAGCCCGGGCCCGAGCTCATTTCTATTTCTAGTACCAAGTGGATTTCCTCAACCATATAGTTCAGCCTGGGTCTTCCACCACTTCTCTCTAACCGAGGCCATCACTTCATCCAGACCATTATTTTTTGCGCTTTCCAACCGTAGGTTGAAGAAGCGTATAGGCTCCAGCTTTGTCCGTCTGTCTGTCCGCACGATAACTCGCGTAAAAATGGTTTGATTTCGATGAAATTTTAGTATGTGGTAGACGACAACATGGGGACGAATCCTATTGAAAATGGAAAATGGGCGAAATGGGGTCAAAGGTCAGGACATAGGAGCTGGATCCATTCTATCGCCGTTATGCGTCATAACTTACGTAAAAATGCTTCGATTGCGACAAAACTTTATCATGTTGTCCCGGAGGTATACTGAACCGGTTCTGTTGAATATCAGCGATAGGCCACGGCTGGCCTAGTGGTCAGCGTTCGTGACTGCCATGGCGATAACCTCAGGTTCGATCCTGGGCAGGTACGAACGTTCGAACCATTAAATACCCGCCGTGCGTCGGATGGGCACGTTGAGCCGTCGGATCCCGGGTACTGCCCCCCGGTAATAAATAAGGGCGTCTTTCTACCACGCTTCCGTGTCACTTTCCTGTCGGGCACTCTAGCCCAAATCTCCTAGCTTCCTGTTTCTAAGGGTTGTTTAAGACCTGGGGTCAGACACTCCCTTCCTAAAATCTTCTACATATGATCTGATCTGATCTGAATATCAGCGAAATGTGGTCAAAGATCAGGGCATAAGAGCGAGATTTATGCCACAGCCATTATCCTCAAGACTTGACTAAAAATGCTTCTATTGCAACAAAACTTTAGTATGTTGTTCTGGAGGTACACTGAATCAATTCTGTTTAATGTCATCGAAATGGGGTCAAAGGTCAGGGCACAGGAGCTAGATTTATTCCACAGCCATTATCCTCATACATTATCCTCATAACTTGAGTAATGATTTCTGGTATGTTGGACTGCGTATCATAATCAATGCATTGCATGATTCTACTAACTTGTTTAAACTTGATTTAATCTCCTCCATCCACTTTCTCCGGGATCTACCTCTTTCCCGAAGCCTCCCACTCCATTCAGAATTTTTGGAAGTCTTTCTGATGACATTCCCCTTACATGGCCGAACCATTGCAACCTCCGCATCTCAATAGTTTGACGAATGTCTAGTTTAACATTCATAATATCTCGAATTTTTGTATTACGAACTTTTTCACATCTGGATTTTCTTGCAGAACGCCTCCAAAAGTCCATCTCTGTAGCCAATAATCTTTGTTGATGTCTTTTATTCAGTGTCCACGTCTCCGCACCATATAAAATGATGCTGTGTGCAATCGCAGAAAAAATGTGTGTTTTTACTCTTGGAAATACATTGCTGCTCGAAAGGACAGGATTCGAAACAGAAATAGCTCTCCTGCTCTCCGCAATTCTCCGATCAATGTCATGATGACATGTACCATCGTGATGTATTATGGATCCGAGTTATTTAAATTCCTCAACTGTTCTCAACGTAATATTATCAAATATTTCAATGAAATCTCTGGGATGATAAGACAAACGCTCAGTTTTTATTTTAGTTAATTTTAAGTCCCCAACGGTCATATACATTGAGAACATTTTTATTTTCATATTCCCCTTTTACACAAATTTAAAAGAAAAACAGTGTTTGTTTGATTTGTGAGTATTTTTTTCTGCGTGAATGAACACAGTATTTCTGTTATATTACCAGTATCTCATAAAGAAACTTCTTTGTGACAAGCTGATAAATGTCTCGGCAACATTGCACAAATTTCTTTATGGAAACAAAAGGTATTAAATGCTCTGTTAGATTTCGTTTGTTTGTTTATTTCAAGGTTTAACGACCAACGTGAGCAACTCCAAGGTTATAAGCAGTCGTCTGTCTCACAAATTTGAGGCCATTGGTTCCAGGGAGAGGAGAGAGTCAGCGCCATCAGATATGCGCACCAGCCATGCAGCGTGATCCCCCCATCTCGGACAAATGGTCAGAAGTCAGCGGCTCAGACTACTCGGTCAGGCAGCGTTATAATTTATAACTGTTTATTCAAAGGATATGGTCTTGGAAAATAACGAAATTAATTTCGTAGAAGCTGTCGATTGTTTTCCAATGCAGATCTCAAGTTTAATGTAGAGCGTCTTTTTTATTATTATTTTTTTAAGCAAACTCCTGGAAATGAATGCTGATCCCTCTGGATTTCGAAAATTAATTTGGACGCATTGCTATGGTGCACTCACCGTCATGTTTCAAGGTGTATCAAGTACAAAGACAATGAGTTTGCTCGAAAATTCAATCTACAAATTCTATGATAGGAAAATACAATGAGTTATCTATTAGTGAAAGCCTTGAGGAGCAGAGCCATGATCTAGGAGCGACATAATGGGATTAGGGAAGTGACGTCACTTGTGACCACTGGGAGTGCAGGGTGAGCACAGCCTTGTCTTTCTGACCTTACTCGACATATAATCCTACAAAGTTTTCTAGCTTCCTATACATTTCGCCACAATTCCATGGGTTTTTTCTTCTTTTGTTTGCTGTTTTGGAGGTTTAATGTATTGTCTGGAGCCCGTTTACCGCGAACGGTACGTTGCTTCGCTGCGTAGCTCTAGACCAGTCAAAGCAGGTACAGAAAGAGCTCTCGGGCGTGGGGAAAATTATCGCTCCAGATAATATTTTTTTTACAATTTTCATCCCAAATAGCGTCGCTAGTTTTGCAAACAGAATGTCTGACGGGGAATTATGTTTTTAGACTGATTAGGACATTGTGCAACTTTTTTTTTGATAGAACTTTTTTTTTCTGCGAAGGCTGTATTTTTTTTTTTTATGCAAATGCCACGCATGGGGGTACGATTGCCATTTCGTAAGTCTTTGTGTAATTTTGAGTATTTTTCTAATTGAAAGTATGCATCTATGATCAACCGTTGAAGAGATAAAGGCTTGTTTCAATCTTTTTGAAACACCCGGTATATACACCGATGACCCATTCCATATGACCACCCCCAATCTAGAGGAATGAGCGCGCCTGGAGACCGAACGGTGGCGCAGGTGAAGTTCACATAGCAGTATATATACAACCCGAGGACCGGCTTTCGGTAAGTAGAGTGTTCGGAGTCAGAATGGGAAAAGCTGCCGATTTATCTGAGTTTGATAAAGGACAAATTGTGATAGCACCGCGCGGCTTGTTCACGTACCGCTGTAGTGAGTACGTATCAAAAGTGGTGCAGAGATGGCCAAACGACGAACCATCGCCCAGTCGTGTGTCGTACGCAGCTCACTGACGCTAGAGGGGAACGGAGACTGTCGCGCATTTTTCACAGCGACCTCAGGGCCAAAGTGCGACAAATCACACGCAGCTACAACAGTGGTGATCAGGGCTTATCGCAGCCATCTGCGCATGGGCCTGCGCAGCCGGAGACCCAGCCGGGTCCCCATGCTCACTACACGTCATTGCCAACAGCGCAGGATATGGGCCCAAGATCATCGAGATTGGACCGTGGATGATTGGGAGAAAGTAGCTTGGTCTGACGAATTAAGATTCCTGGTGTATCACGTAGACGGCCGAGCGCGGATACGCCGATTACCAACGGAGGCTATGGCACCTGGATGCACTGTTGGGTGGAAACAGGCCAGCGGCAGGCAGCAGCAGTGTCATGCTGTGGGCGATGTTTTCTTGGGACACTTTAGGCCCCATTATCTCAATAGCACAATCCCTAACGGCTGTCAGATATCTGAACATTGTTGTGGATTAAGTTCACCCATTCATGGCAACTGCAGTGTTCCCATGGTGATAGCCATTACCAACAAGATAATGCGCCATGCCGCACTGCCAGAATCGTCAAGGAGTGGTTCGGTTAACATGCTGGTGACTATATGTTAATGCCCTGGCCTCCAAATTCACCTGATATGAACCCAATCGAACATTTGTGGTTGAACTTGGAAAAGCGGGTTCGTGCTAAATCACCACCACTCCCAAATGTACGGGAACTGGAGGACCTGCTGTTGACATTATGGTACCAGGTACCCCAGGATACCCTATCGCCATCTCATCGTATCAATGCCTGGCCTAGTGGCCGGTGTTTTGCGGGCTGAAGGGGTCCTACAGCTTATTAGTCACGTGGTCATACTGTAATGGTTCATCGGTGAATGGTGGTCAAAGCGCCGGCTTCTGACCATTTGTCCGAGATAGGTCCGCGTTCGAATCCTAGGTGCGTGCATGGTGTGTTTGTCTTATGGCACTGGCTCGCTCCCTTCTCTAGAACCAGCAGGCCTAAGTTAGGGACGGGCGACTACGTATTGCCGTGCTAACGACCATTTCAATTAGTTTTGAATCATGGAATACAAATGCGTTGTTTGCTTGTTTTAATATTGTATTAATAAAAACTTCGTTTCCATTGAATTTTATCAGAGAAATCAAATATTTCATCCACACATATTTTTGCAAAAGAAGTTTCAGGACTGTTCATTTTTAAGGGGGAAGGGGTGATCGCCCTAACTTCCCACATTGGATTCGCGAATGGTATCACTTGAGCACCGATCATTTTATTTTTAATAAAGCAATAATAAATTAAATTATTCTCCTCTTTAGGTCATTTCCAAAAATGATTTCCATCCCCAGTATTTATGTTGTATCCATATATTTTACGGTTTACTGTACATAAATTAATTTAGTAAATATTCGAGTGTTGAAGTCTGACAGTTTATAATTAATTTAATAATTAAATAGTTTAAAATTATCAGTGCTTGAAAAAAATTATAAATTTCATAAAATATTAAAATGTTTTCTCAGCTACTGCTTTATAACTGTATTTTCCATTCATTTCTCTCAGTAATCTATTTTGTTGGTATCAGATATTCCGCATCGAATGTTAAAGATAAACATGTAGAGTTTATGAAAACGGAGGTTAAGTAAGTGTAACCCGAAGTATTTTTGACGGTTCGATTGATACGAACAGAGAAATACTGCATCCAGTGTTATGACTATGTGAAAACACAAAAATTTGCCGGTGACGAAAATTGAACCAGTATCCCTCTGCTCCGGAGCCGAATGCTTTACCAATTAAGTTACACTGACGGGATTTAGGACTGCAACTTTGCCGACTTGAAACGTGCTTCACGATTCTGCAGCACGCAGGGCTGAATGGATGGAGCTCTTCCGGGGCCCCGGAGCACAAGGTCATTGTGGTCACTAAAAAATAAATCTCGTATTTTAATAAAGTCGCTAACTGAAAATTATCGTCCGTAAGGAAGACTCACGAAAACTACCATAAAGGCAAAATGATTATCTCAAAGAAGTATTTGCTTTAAGCTTAAGAAAAAGATCATGATATGAATTGAAAGTTCAGAGAGAGAGAGAGAGAGAGAGAGATGCAGAGAGAGAGAGAGAGGCAGATAGAGAGAGCGAGAGAGAGGCAGATAGAGAGAGCGAGAGAGGCAGATAGAGAGAGCGAGAGAGAGAGAGAGAGAGGCAGATAGAGAGAGCGAGAGAGAGAGAGAGGCAGATAGAGAGAGAGAGCGAGAGAGAGCGAGAGAGAGAGAGAGGCAGAGACAGCGCGCGCGCGAGAGAGAGACGGGGCAAGGAGATAGGGAAAGAGAGAGAGAGAGAGAGAGAGAGAGAGAGAAATAGAGGAAAAGAGAGAGAGAAAGAGAAAAAAGAGAGTGAGAGTGAAAGATAGAGAAAGAAAAAGAGAGAGAGAGAGAGAGAAAGGGAGAGAAAGAAAGAGAGAGAGAGAGAAAGGGAGAAAAGGAGAGAAATAGAGAGAGGGAGAGAAAGCAGAGAGAGAAGGAGAGAGAGAAGAGAGCGATGGATAGAGAAAGAGAGAAGGGAGGAAAAGAGAGAATAGAGGGAGAGAGAGGGAGAGAAAAAGGGAGAAAAAGATATATATATAGAGAGAGAGAGAGAGAGAGAGAAGTGTTAAAAATTCATGATTTTCTTTTCCGGGAGAAGGGGTTTAGGTTGTATTGTGACTCTTATAACAACTTATTCACAAAATGATGAAAAGATACCTGCGTAGCGAATAGTTTGGCATTGCGAACAATTTTTGTGTAGGAAATACTGTATAATAAGTATCCCTCTAAATAAATTGGTATAAACAGGTCTAGTGATTGATTTTAATGCGCAGTGAAGTAACTGACAAATTAGTAACAATCTAAACTTTTATACGCGCTCATATATGAAAGTTGCCTTTCTTTCTATTTTTTTCAATATCACGTAATGTTTTTTAAATCACTGAAAAAGCGGCCTTCATATGTGTAATCCGAAACTAACTTAGATACTGTTCTTTTAATTTCCTTAAATTTAATTATCTTGTTTGCACACAAATTGTTGAATATATAAAAGTAGGGGACAACAATATAATGAAATTTAATTTGCTATTTCATGAATGCGAAAAAGATTAAGGTGGTTACAATAATAATTTGGAATTTGCAAACCTCAGTGTCCGTACGACGAACGGGGATGACATATTCAAAAATGGGGAGAATGGAAACAAAAAAACTTCAAAAAATATATTTTTAAGGGCCTCGCGGCCCAAAATACGCAAGAAAGCAGTAAATTTTTTTTTTTACCGAAAATGTTTTTTTTCTAAACTGCGGGGCCCCCTGAAAGCGCGGGGCCCGGGGTGACCGCCCTCTGTTGCCCCTGTGGTTCAGCCGGCCCTGGTAGTACGTCGTGTCATCTTCCCCGTAGGGTTTTTTTTTTTTTTTTTTTTTTGAAGCGAAGAAGGAATTCTTATTAATTCCAGACGATGTGTGGAACAAACATCACACATTTTTCTAAGAACCCAACGGTCAGTAGATCTATTTCCACAATTAGGCGCCAATGTGAAATTCACAAATTCGTCGGTGACGGGGATCGAACTCGCATCCCTCTTGCCCCGGAGCCAGTTGTTCTAATCGACTAAACTACATGAGCGGAATGAATCACTGCAGATTTATTGTCTTGACGCCTTCGTAGTATATGTCACAACTATCCTTCGAAACTGATGGCGATTGCAAGGAAAATAACAATAACAACAAAATTAAAAAATATATTTTTCTTTTGTTTGGAGTTATATCAGATGTTTCCGATTTAGAAGTTATATCATTTAATACCGCCCACTTCCTAAACATGCGAAGGTACCCTTGAACTGAGATATTGTAATCTTCGATACGCTACTCACACGATATAAGCAGACAGTTATCCCCATGTGGATAACTGTCTGCTTATATCGTTTTTGAGAGTTGTCAGACCAGGCAGTTAATCTCATCCATTCAAACACCGTAAAGCAATTATAATACTCTTATTGTAACCGCAGAGATAGGATATTAATGGGCTCAATGTTCAGTTCCATGTGGCAATAGCTCTTGTCATGATATTTAATAGTGACTGATTTTCAAGTTGATAAAGAATTTGTTCCATATGAACCATGGTGTAAGAGTAAAGATATAGATCCACAAAATCAGAGATAAAAATCGACTATAATGGCGCTTTCCCCGAAAGTTCTGTAGGTTAGAAATTCACTGAGCATTGTTACAAAATGTTAACCAGCAAACATTTCCTCGTGATTTTTTGTTCAAAATCAGTTCAATTCCTGTGAAAACACAAGTTAGTCAGCGACGGCCATCGAATCTGTGTCCCCTGACTCCGGAGTAAGTCGCTCTCCCAACTGAGCTACGCGGACAGAATGTCTCGCTGCAGATTTGTCGTCTTGACACATGCTGTCACCTGTGTAGTACGTCACATTCCTTTTTATTTGTTTTTAATCCTTTGGATCTATTCGTAATTGATGTTATGATTTAAACAGGTCTGAAGTAATATCCTCAACGGGTTTTCTCTTTTGAACATACTTCTCCGTTCGTATCAGTTCAATCAGTCATGAGAAAGCAAGGTGGTACGAGAATTACCAAATTAATTGAATAAACATGTTTCTTGACCCAAGTTTTGAATCTTATCTGGGAAATAATTAATTATTGCTTAAAAATCGAAAGATTTTCTGAGTACTTTTAATTCGCTTTAGGGCAATTTGTCATTCTAAATACAAGTATCCTCTTATACCTCCACCCGAAGTTCCCGCGACCCAATGGGAAAATGAATTTCTCAATTCAGACTTCTAGAAACTGAGATTCTTGCTTTGCAAAAATATATATTTACCCCATTTATCGGAAGAAATGCACACTAAATAAAAAGCAGAAAATGCGTGGGAAACTTATAACACTGCTGCAGCTGTGATTCCGTGGAAAATTCTTCAGCAAGACATCTAGGAAATGTATTCATTTTTTCTTAGAATTCGTTCCAGGGTAATTTCTCTCAGGATAAAATTAATACATCCTGCGTTTTCTCTTCTGTATCAGGAGAAAAAGCTTATATGAGATCTTTATTTTCATGGTTACATTTGACCGACACGAAAGGAATCGGGCATTTGTTCTACTTCAGCACAAATATTCAAGACAGTGGTACAGCGCTAAACTGAGGGGATGTAAAAGGGAAGGGAGATGAGGATAAATAAAGAAATGTGATTTCCAAAGTGGAATATATAGAGCCATGCAAGACATTGCGATAAAAGTATCACTGAAGACATAAGGAAATTCAACTGTGAACTATGTAGTGAGAAAAGCAATTGAAAATAACAAAAGCCTGAACAAAGCAAAGGAACATCTCGGTAACGGAAGAAGACAGATTATGACACTGAGAAAAGCAGATGGCACGGTAACATGAAAGTAGCGGCGAAATGTTTTGGCTAAAGTGAAAGAATTATACACAAAACTATTGATGTATGAAAGGAATGGTACACCTATTCCAGATTTCGAAAGGCATTAATACTAAAGTTCCTCCAGTCCTCCCTATCGGTGTTTCTTTCCGGACCTTTTGGCCGGGGGGGTGGGGGGTGGAACCCTACAGGGGGCAACAGTTCCATTTGCTATATATATATAGGGCGCATTTAGAGAAGGCCTTGCCCCCCCCCCCCCGAAAATGTGTCATTTCTTTGTTTTATGGTTAAAATGCGACTTAGATTAGAAAAAAAATGCCTTAATTCAATAAAAATGTTTCGACTTACATGAAAAAAAAAATGCTTTAAATTTTTTTTCAGGTTTTCATTAACTTTGATTTTGTTCCAGATGGTGGATTTCAAAAACTTCCTATTTTCGCCCCCTCCCTTTCCGAAGAAAAATTCTATATACATCTCAGAATATAGTTATTACTTCTTCACATATTTCAGGAATAACAAACTTTTTCCAGCTAAAGGAGGAGGGGGGTCCTGCAGGCTCGAAATTTTCATCTATTAAAATGCATTCAACGCACTCTTGATCCTGAATCACGATTCCCAGACAATTAGGTATGATTAGTCTACTTATTATATTTTGAAAAATACCATGCGTCGTAATACACTTTTTAATAAAATAAACTATAACTAGTACCATTTGAACAAATATTTAAAAAAATATAATTGGAGAAATGTTTGTAGCATAAAAAGAAACGAAACTTCCTTTTTCATCATAGCCTGAATTTATTAAAATTTGGCTCGGTAACCTAAAATGTCTCCGGGGGGAAGAGGGGGTGTCCTTTCCGGGAGGGCTCCGCCCCCTGGATGTATGCCTGAAAGAAACACTGCTTCCTATCTCTCACAATAGTATACGCTTACGTAGAGTTGGAGTATAGAGGAAATGGCACTAGCATTTTCTTGTTGACGTTCCTGGAAAGCTTAATTTCCAACGTTTTCTTCAATGCCGAGGACAAGCATATTTCTTAGACCCATGAAAGCGCATGATACATGATACACTCATTCTCAGCTCCATTTATTCACCTCCAATTTATTCTGGTGATACTTTCCGATCAATGTCTATACTTAGGCCAAACAAAAGTCTGCGTTTTCTCTTTCCACCGCGTCTGCAACACACGAACTTTTGCTATCGCTTCCCAACTCACATTGTAACTCTTGTATGAGGTTCCAATTGAACCTTTCCAGCTTTCAGATAAAAGGACACGATCCTCTAATTCGAAGGGAAATCCAATACAGACATCGCTTATTGAACCAATTAAAGCAGATTTATTTTCCACTTACAATAGTATTATATCAAACAAAAGAATGTACACTGTAAAAAATTTTTCTGAAATTCACGAGCCCTTTTCCGTTATTCCTTTCGTCAATTAAGAAAGTGTTTTCCTGATGCAACTTTTCCACTGAGATGGCGGAAAAAAACCCCTGAATTTCACGAATTTTTCGTACGCCATGAAAATTCCGAATTTACAGAAACTTTTTCGCAATTCTTTACGTATATTAACGGAAATTTTCCGTTTTTAAGAGGTGTCAACGGAAAATTGTGAATTTTCAGAAACCTTTCCGCAATTTCCTTTTGTACGCGTATGTACAACAGGCGCATAGGCAGTAGGCAGTGTCATATAAATGCAAAGAAGAAAGTCAAAAGAGAACAAATACGGTAACATGATAAGGTATAATACACTGCCGGACAATTGCTAAGGACGGATGACAATAGCAACGATAGCAACCATAAAATGGAAGGCAGGAAAATGTGGAAATTAGCATAAGTGCGGGATACAGTAAGACGTGTTGTGCGTATGCAAATTTTGGATTGCCGAACTTGTTCGTGACGTCATAGCGCTGATAAGAGATATAAAGGATTTGACGCGTATTGACCGTTGTTGTTCAAACGCAAAGTTGAAAAGGAAAGAATCAATTGACAAACTTGCAATTTTCAGTATGTCTTCCCGACATCACCTAGATGATTTTACGCGTGGCCGTATTATTGGCAAGATTGAAGAAGGGCAAAAAATAACAGATGCTGCCAGGGAGTTTGACGTCAGCCACAGTGTTGTTTCAAAGCTTTGGAAATCATTTCAAACAAATTATGGAGAGTGTAGCAAACGTCACGGGGAGGTCGTGTTCGCAGTACGACACCTGCAGAAGATCGGTACATAGTACTATCAACAAAAAGACACCGGCACAGCACAGCTAGTGAGGTAGCAAATCAATTTATGGCTGCTACTGGCAAGCGGATCTCCCGAAAAACTGTCGCCAGACGTTTGCATGAAGGAGGACTATACACCCGCCGTCCTGTTGTGTGCATCCCATTGTCCAGACGTCACCGTACCGCCCGTTTGCAATGGGGCCATCAACATCGCAATTGGACTGATAACGACTGGTCTGCTGTCCTCTTCTCAGATGAGAGTAGATAGTCTATCGTCTGATTGTCAACGACAACTGATCTGGCGTGATAGTGGTACTGCATATTGTCCAGCAAACATATAGGAAAGGGACCGATATCCGACATGTGGTGTCATGGTATGGGCTGGCATCATGATCAATGGCCGTACGTCCCTCTATGTGCTTCCAACTGGGACTATGACTGGCCAACGATACATTAATGATGTTCTGCTACCTCATGTTCGCATGTTCCGTGGTGCTGTCGGTGATAGATTCATTTTCATGGACGACAACGCAACATGTCATGGAACAGTCGCTGTCCAGGAGTGTCTTGAGAGCGAGGATATTCAACGCCTCGTATGGCCAGCACGTTCTCCAGACCTGAATCCCATTGAAAATGTGTGGGATGCTTTGGGGAGGAGTCTTGCTGGTCATCAATGCCCTCCAATAAACAAGGACACCCTCATCCGTGCACTGACAGAGGAATGGGATAAATTACCCCAACAGCTGCTTGATAATGTTGTGCAAAGCATGACACGACGTATGGAATCTTGCATCGCCCTCCGTGGTGGCCATATCCCGTATTGACATCTTACGCCGGAACGCCTGCGGATGGTAATTGCATTTTTCACGTTTACGTATTCTGCACAAAATGGCCTGCTTGTCCCTTGAACACGTTCCAAAGCCTTCTGGATTTCAGAGCACAATAAATTGTCTTTCTTGTAATGTCCTGGCATTCTGACATTATTTTATTTCACTTGGCATCCAACCACACTTACTTTTTTATGCGCTATATAGCCGTTTATGATCCGTCCTTAGCAATTGTCCAGCAGTGTACCTTGCGACAAAAGCAACAGATTACACTATAACTGATGCGCAATTTGTACAGGTTGCTGAACAACATAGAAAGGTATACGAAGACATCACTATATACAGCTATTGTAGACGAACAACAATTATATCAGGTCATGGTACAACATGATATGCATATAAGTGCAAACAGAAATGAGGCTATGTACAACAGGAAAAATATATAATCAACATGTTACGCAAGAACACGAACGTTACAAGGAACACAAGTACTAGTGCAAACAGAATAGTGAAGCAAAATACTAGAATAACCAATGATTTAAAATATGTTGAAAAAGAAAAAAAACCAATACATTGTGCAAACTAATGAAATAATCAATAACATGAGCTCTACAGTTAGAGCAAAAAAAAAAGAAAAAAAAAAAAGAGAAGAAAATACAACACAAAAAATGTGTAAAGAAAAGTTTTATATACAAGTTGTAGGTTGTGCTAAAGTGAAGGACAATAAGTACTGTAATTAAGTCCAAGGAGTGACCTGCAGGTGTGATGGATGCGGGACTAGGCAACAAAATTGCAGCCTAATACCCAACCAGTCACGAGGTTAGTCGAAACAGTATCTCAGGCGTCAGAACAGGAGTCGTAGGTCGGCTGATGGTCCAGTATACCATCGGTAATAGAGTGACCAGACGTTGTGGAATTGTTGAAGCCGATTCGACACTTGCGCGGTCGTAAAGGCCAACCGTAAACGTGAGATCAGTTGGTTACGAAAAATACTGCACATCCCCAGCCTGAAAGATGGTAGGTATGGCAGGACCTGAGTGAAGTTGGAGGTGGTAGCCATATAGCACATTGCGAACTTATATGAAGACATACGCACACGGGTCTGAAACTGGAATGGGAATGGGTGGAGAGCTGGATTGTAATACGTGCTGTAGGCTGAGAACGTAAGATCACTAACACTGAGGCGCTGTGCAATAGTGAAGACGAAATGCAGGAGAGGAAGTAAAACCGGGCAATGCAGGTATACATGACCCACGTCTGCATGAGATGAGCAGAAGAAACAGAGCGGCGAATCCAGGAGCGTCATCCGATGAAGAGTTACTGGAACAGGTAGACGGCGATGAAGAAAAAGCCAATGAATATTTAGTTCCATCGGAGAGGAGAGCGGTGAGGTGGCGGCTGACCAAACAAATGGAAGTTCTGCATCTGGAACATCTGGGATCTGTACCGACGTAGGACGCAATGGATCAAGAAGAAGCCTATAAAGAGTGGGGACTGAAAAGCTAGAAATAGGGAAAGTAGAGTCCCGAACTGAGAAGAAGAAAAGAAGAGGAAGTGAGGCCGAAGGAACAAGAAGTAAACCAGTATAGAGGAGGCAAGGGTGTGAAAGAGGGTAATGATGGCAGAGCGGAGGGAGTCATAAAGAGCAAGGGCTGTTGGGGAGGGAGGGAGAGAGGGAAAGAGGTTAGAGAAAGGTTTCCAGGTTAGATCTGAGGAAAGGAGGTTTCGAACAGTTACAATCCCGGCTGGGAGCTAGGAAGGGTCAGAAAAGCAGGGGGCATTAGGAGGATGGAGGACTGATCCCATTATCCTCCTCCGGCGTCTCTCAAGGAATTGAAGCAGTTTCTGCAAGAAGAATGGTACAGCATACCACTTACCACCATCCAGGACTTGTATGCGTCTATTCCAAGGAGGATACAAGCAGTTTTAAAAGCCAATGGTGCTCCCACACCATATAAGGTGTGTAACACCTATTGTTTCAAGGTGTTTCCATTATTTTGGACAACCCCTGTATATATATATAGCCCCACCCAGCAGGAACTCCTGGATGCGCCACTGAGATAGATAAATAGAGAGAGAGGTTTGTAAAATAATTATTTCCACTTGATCAGAAACAGAGGCTGGTAGACGAACACATTTCAAGGCAGTGACTTACAAAGGGTAAAGTTTAATGTCGCTGTGTACAGCGGGGTCGGCGAGACACAGTTTCAGCTTTATCACTGCCATCCACCTCCACCTTCCTGTTTGCTTTTCGAACCGTTAATGAGTGAAATCGACTGTGACTTCACATTGCATAACAAAAAAGATGCACTAAGAAAAGTATACAATGCTAAATCATTAGAAAATCCAAGACAAAATCTAGGAATCTTAAGCTTTTAATTCATGTTGTTATGAGAACAATGGAAAATACAATGAGTTGTTACGAAAACTCTGCATATAATTTATTAGTTTAAAGAATGCACTACTTATTAATTATCACAAGCATGTCACTGCAATTTTGTGTTTTAACGGATTTCATAATGATTCCCCGTCATAATTCTTTGAGAGCCCACTCAGATGTCTTAGCCTCGGGGCTCACTCAAATGTCTTAGCCTAGGCGCTTATTAAGGCCTTAATCCAGCCCTGTATATCAGTAATGACTGCTTCCTTCTATCTATGTCATACAGTGCTATGTCTAGACGACTGGCTGAGATGGTTACTTCTGTTTTGATTTCACGGTCCCAATATAATTTGTATTCTGCATTATCTAGAACCTCAATGGGTTGATAATTACAATTGTGGTATTTTTGATCCTCTTAGTCCTGTATCTTGAGCTAATTGTTGATGTATCATTCTTGGCAAAATTATTGTGCAGCGTCAATGATACATCAACAATTAGCTCAAGATACAGGACTAACAGGGTAAAAAGTACCACAATTGTAATTATTAATCCATTGAGTTTCTAGATAATGCAGAATACAAATTATATGATGCATCAGCTACGTTGGCTAGCTGGTGCATCCTCCGCATATGTGTTCAATGATCTCACTGCACATACCACATCTTCTACATTTTTCATTTTGCAGGTCTTCCTTCAAAATGTATTTTCTATAATTTTTGGTTGCAATCACTTAATCTGAACAGCCGTCATAACCCTAATAGTCTCTCCATATAATTTTCCTCGCTTTAGCAACTGGTTTAAGGCTTTGTTTCGTTTCGTTTCGTTTGAAATAGTTTTAGAAAGGGAGTGTCTGATTCCAGGTCTAAAACTGCCCTTAGAAACTGGAAGCTAGGGGATCTGAGTAAGTGAACTCAATAAGAAAGAGAAACAGAAAAATAAGGGAAAGGAGAGGAGAGCTTATCTTTTGAGCAAACTGAGACACCAGTCCGGGACGGGGGAGGAACCAAGCATCACAGCATTCATCGCAGCCTACCACAACAACACCCAGCCGTTAACGCTCCCGGGTGAGACTGAAACTCACAGAAACCTTATCCAGATGCCGGAGCAGCAATCAGTACTTACCATCTCAATGCCAACCTGAAAAAGAAGGTGATGGTGGTTTGTCTAACACCTACCTAATGTTCACACACTTATTTTCCATCTGACCCAGTCCCCCATCTGATCCAAGGCCTCCAGCGCAGGAAACAGTGCTGCCCTTCCCCAAGTCTCTGTCAGGGTGTAACATCGATCGCCGCCTTAGTTCTGGGATACCTAAGGAATTCGCTGGGATCGTAGTCAACCGCACCCCTAGCAAATTATTTAGGGTGGGCTATCGCTTTTTTGAAGAACTTGGCGATTACGGTGAGAACTCAAGTACCTTCTTAACTCCAGGTCTGTTCCTCAGGTTCCGATGTGGGGCCCAGGGTGTAACCCCAGTGATTATACGAAATGCTCGGTTCTCCACCCTATCGATTCTCTCTCGTTGATTCCTACTAGCACCTATTCAGATGGGAAAGGCGTAGGTGAGCACTGGCCTGACGACTGTCTTGTACAGCAGTACGTTGTGATGTGTTGTAAGGAAGCTTCTCCGGTGGACCAGTGGAGCTAGCTGCCCAAGGCATTGCCTAGCTTTATTCGTGTGATAGCTGGCGTTCGCTACCCACGAAAGTCGAAAATCTAGTTGGAACCCTTGGTACTTAGTGGAGGTAGCCCAGGGGATGGTCTCTTGAAACATAATAATTGTTGCTTTTTGGACCTTTCCAAGGAGTTCGATACTCCTTGGAGAGCTCCAAAAAACAACAGCGCACTGCTCTTAGATGGGTTGATCTTGATCCGCCAGTCAGTGTAGTAGGCTTCCAGTTGAGAGAGAAAGTCCTGGAGAAGCTTCACTGTTGTGATTTTGTTCAGGGACCTGAAGACAAGAGCTGTATCATCTGCGTTAATCGTGACCTGCCTCTAAAGCTTTTTTATCAACTTCTAGCCTATTTAACTGGTTTGGATGAGCCACATAAAATTCTTTTTGCTTCCACTTTCTAATCTGATCTACCAGAGATGGTTCCTCTGTTTTTAGCATCTGGGTTACTTAACATTACTGCAGTGCTCCCTCTGACTGTAGTACAAATTACATACATTAAACATATTATTTTTATTGCTTTTGGTGAGAAAATATTTCCGCAGTGAGCTAATTTGCACATCGTGAATGTATGTATATTTTATCAAGAATGCCTAATCATTCTTCCTACTGTGGGAGCGTGAGTCGCTCTACAGCTGCCCTTGGATATCTCGTTCGATGTTTGGTCTCACAATTCTGTTAGTTTCCGCAAGATCTGTTTTCGACCATCTGTATGTTGTCTAACCACTTTTACCACATGTGACGCACCTACTATCTCAGAGGTGACGCACATGTTAAGGTGTTTCCAATGGTAAAACTTCTTTACATATTTTCTTCGCAATTAATGTATTCCCAAGGATGAAAATTTGCACATCGATGGAACTAATTTTAAGTTACAGCTCTGGATACTTAATACTTGCTAAAACATAAACATAAATAAGCAATCTAACATTATGTTGTCTACTGACGTCCTAAACGCACAAGGCGCGCCCTCTATTAACAGGTCTGAACATTACTGAAAGAAAAATGATTGATTTTTAATATAATTCTGGTTATACATGTATTTTAGTATGACGTAACGAATGGTTATGTTTTAGTATGACATATGTAACGAATGACGTTACATATAATGTTTCACCATTCCCTGTATTCGACGAACCTAGCACCTTCTAATTATTTTGTGTTCTCAAAGTGAAATCCCACCTGAAGTGGCACCATTTTGACAGTGTTTCAGTGACCCGAAACCGCATGGCGACGGAATTCAACAGGATTCCACATGCTCAGCTCTATAGAGCCATGCAGAAGTTATGCAACCAGCAAGCAAAACAGTGTATCAATTTTGGATGGACGTATTTTGGAGAACAAATGGAAATTTTTCCCTTGAAATTTCGATCTTTGTTGTTGTTTGTTTGTCAACGTAGTCCTATAAGACAATTCAAACACATCTCGTACATCGGGATTCGAGGCAGGCCCAGCACGAGAAGTTAGAATATAGCGCTCTATTCTGCACTGCAGCTTGGTGACCCTGACTTTCCAAATGTAGAATTTTTCCATTAGGGGTCGTAACGGCAATTATTTATTTATTTATTTATTTTTTGATTGGAGGTTTAAAGACCACCGTGAGCAACTCAGTGGACTATAAGCAGTCTTCCGTCACTAATTCAGGGCCACTGGTTCCAGGGAAGGGAGAGAGCCAATGCCGTAAGACAAAAACAACGTCCATGCCTTACCGGAATTCGAACCCAGACCCATCACGGATGAACGATCAGAAGCCATCGCTCAGACCACTGAGTCACCGGATCGGCAGCAGTAAATTTGCATATGCCACTGCATCGGTGCTTCTCCAAGTCTTACTTTTAAAAATCCTTTTCAAACGATTTAAGATGTTTTGGGCCAGTGGTCTAAGCGATGGCCTCTGATCATTCGTCCGAACGGGGTCCGGGTTCGAATCCCGGTGAGGCATGGATGTTGTGTTTGTCTTACGGCACTGGCTCTCTCCCTTTCCTGGAACCAGTGACCCTAAATTAGGGACGGGCGACTGCTTATAGCCCATTGAGTTGCTCACGGTGGTCGTTAAACCTCCAATAAAAAACAAATGTTTTGGAATTTAAAATACCGTTTAAGTTTCTTTCTATTTATGTTTTCGAATTCCTCTTTGCACATTCCACTGGAAAAGAAGCAGGAAAAACAAAAACAAAAAGTGCGAATACCGTTTCCATTTGTATGGCGAGCGGAAATGGTTATCTACCGCACAGATAATACTGTATGTACACGAAAACAGCTATTTACTTTAACTCTTCTCCGGTTGAGGGTAACGCAATGCTTATCTCTTTTCAAAATATCTCTTTGTAACGTTTTATTTCGGGAAACTTCGGAAAAGAAAAAAATAATAAAGCGTATAAAACCATGGTCTTTTACGGTATTACCGCCTAGGGTATCGAAATGGTTGCCATTGTTTAAGATTTTGTGGAGAAATGCAGCCAAGAAAAGACAATTTCAGCAGCAATAAAATTCTATTGATTTCTTCATGGTCAAAATCATTTGTTTCCCTGGAGGCCACTTTTCAAACAAACAGATAGCATCATAAAACGTCTGATGTGTTTTTTTCGTCTGCGTAGGAAGCTGTTACGGATTTGTACGATAGAAACCTGCAGGAAAAATTTCAATAGACAACGCAGTCATGCGTATATTAGAAAGAAACGGCAAACCATATTGGTTAAAGGACATGTAAATGTTCAAGCTTCCTCCCCATCCTTCGGAGAACAAAATTTTCTCGAACAGAAGAACATTCATAAAAATGGAATCTTGGTTTCGGATAGGATAACGGTATAAAGGAAAAGAAATAGAAATAAGCAAGTAATGCTTTCAAGGGGAAAATGCCTTCTCTATTTCTCCAGACATTTATTGACCGACAAAAGCTTTCAATCAAAGTATACCATGTACGGGAAAAGTCCTAAGACAATTCAAACACATAGCTCTCAGCTCTGTCCATCCATTCTTCATGATTCGTTTCGAAATTCTGAATATTCTGGTCATCTGTTTGATTTAACCACGTCTGAACCTAGGAGTTAGAATAATACTTATGGAGATGCCCTGAGTCTCTTAACCGTGAAGACGCAGGGTGTGGGAATTTGAGGTTGTTTGCATGATACCTATGTAATTTCAAATGTGTGTATTTTGGAATTGAGTGGGTTTGGGTTGCAGAAATCGTGTTAGTATATCAGGCCGGAATGAATATACTTCATACACGAGTGAAATTTTTAATTTTAACTTTATGCTTTGTTTAGAATCAGAGAAGATGGCAGACGGTAGACATATCAGAGAAGTAGGCAGACGGTAGACACATCAGAGAAGTAGGCAGACAGTAGACATATCAGAGAAGTAGGAGTGCCAGATTGAAGGTGCGAGTCAACACAGTGGGGAGCGCCAGACTGACGCCACAGCGAGCACTTCCATAGCGGTAGAAGAAGGGCTGGAGGAAGGAACAGATGATTTCATTTGTAGCGGGGGTCCAATACCCCGGGGTCGACGGCTTAATGTTTCTCATTCGACGCACAGCGAGTATTCAGTGGTTCAGAGCAACTCAGCCTACCTGGGATCGATCCCGCGACCACCTGGTCAGGCGGCTGTTGCTCTAGCCACTGGGCCACTCGTGGCGCTCAATGAATTTTTATAGGTTTCGTAATTTTAAATAGGGAACAAATCGCTGTACTTTAAAAAAAAAAAAAAGAAATTCTTTCTTCTGCAGTAATTTTTGCACAGTAAGAAAGAAACGGAAAACCATATTCATTATTTTCATGAAAGAAGCGTAAAAAAGCACAAAGTTTATTATTTTCATGAAAGAAGCGCCGTTATTAACGATTCTCCATGCAACCAGTTGCTCAGAAAATCGATTACGGCTAAACCCCGTACCGGGGCATAAGTTTCCAAAAAAATTTAGATTTGATTTGATATTCTGCCATACAGCATAGTAATACCATACATGATAAAGTTTAACACAAACAATACATCATTACAATAAGACTGTGCTAAGTAGCTAATAAAAAAAAAAAACAATGTCAGTAATAAGCACGAATTTTAATAAGCAATCTTAATAAGCACGAATCATTTTTTCTTCGTTTTTATAACAAAACATATTCAGGTGCGTGAACAATCTTTTTTTGCTATTCTGAATTTTGCTATTGCAACCAAAAATTTGTTAAGCTATACAATGCACTTGCTGAACCAACCAAATACATTTGTTATATACAGTATACGTATGTCATATTTAATGCATTAAAAAATGCTGTGCTATAACAGAAAAAAAATTGCAGTGGTAGCAAATTTCGCTAGTGAAAATAGGCACGAAAAATAGCCATGCTATGCGTATTAAGGTGGATCCACCTAAAATCTCTGCCTTGTGTTTTCATTGGGCAAACTTTTGTAGCCATTTTCTTCACAATTAATTTGTTCCCAAGGATGAAAATTTGAACATCGACAAAAACAACTTCATATTATAGCCTAGTATAATATTTTCTAAAACTTAACCATAATTATATTAAAAATCAATAACTTTTCTTTGGTGGTGTTGAGACCAGAAAATAGATGGTGCGACCTGTACATTGATGACGTCAGTAGACAAACAAATGTTGGACTGTTTAATTATGGTTAAATTTTAGAAAATATTATGTATACTAGAATATAATATGAAGTTATTTTCATCGATATTCAAATTTTCATCCTTGGAATCGCATTTGTTGTGAAGAAAATGGCTACAGAAGTTTGCCCATTAGAAATACAAGGCAAAGATTTTAGGTGGATCCACCTTAATTCGATCAGCTGAATACATTCTGCAACAGCAGCAAGATTTCTGGTTACTGTAAGCAGTTTTTTCTGCCTTAACAAGATTACTTGTTTGAGTGGCAAGCACAGTTCTTGCTGCCCAGCAACAGTTTTGGGTTTCCTGTTATATACAATTTTCCAGTAAATTCCATTAGCTTTTTTTAAATGCACTGTCAAATAAAAAAAAAAAAAAAAAAAAAAACATTGATTTAGGTCAATCTTAATACTATTGTGGCAAGATTAGAAACCTTTCCTGTTCTGGCGATTTCTATTAATGCCGTTAGTTTTCAGCTGAAGGTTATCAAAATCACGTGAAGAACTTCATTTAAGTGAAACATGAAATATGTACAGACACAGTGTGAAAACACAAGTTTGTCCGTGACGAAGATCGAAGCCTCGACCCCTCACTCCGGAGTGCTCTCCCAACTAAGCTATACGGACGAAATGCATCGCTGCAGATTTGTCATCTTGACACGTGCTTTACCTCTGTAGTACCTCACATCATCTCCCTCTTAATTACTATTATTATTATTATTATTATTATTATTATTTTGTAAGCGAAAAACGAACTTTCATTAATTCTAGACGATGTGTGGGAACAAACATCACACATTTTTCGAAGAACCCAACGGCCCGTACATCCATTCTTACGTTCGTGCTGCAATGTGAAAACACAAATTTGTCCGTGACGAAGATCCGGAGTAAGTTGCTCCCCCAATTATACTACACGGACGGAATGTATCGTTGTAGATTTGTCGCCTTAACGCGTGCTTTACCTCCGTAGTACGTCACAACAGGCTTAATTAAATACATTTTCAGCAACTCGCAATACGATATTGCAACAAATATTCAAATTCGTTCGAAAACGCCATTTCGGTGGTACGCGAAATATGTACTGACATAAGCTTAATCACTTTCAGGAACTCCGAACAGGATATTGCAACAAATACAGTAGAACCTCGTTTATACGTTTCTCGCTTATACTTTTTTCTCATTTATACGTAAAATGTCGGCGATTCAAAAATTCTGAGTTTCACTTAATATTAAACTTTCCCTATTTCGTTTATGCGTTTTTCCAGTTATGTTTTTTTTTATTTGGTCCCTTGAAAAATGTATAAACGAGGTTCTACTGTATTTGAATTTTCTTCGAAAAATTACGACAAAGTGCATTCGGACTAACTTATTTTCAAATCTCTGAATAATCTCCCTTGGAAGGCCCCAACTTTCTGTTGCTCTTATATTTGACATAGCTATTGTAACGACTCTCGCTCCATTCTAACTCTTTCTCAACATAGCCGCGATCCAGCGGAAGCCATTACATAGCTGCGTTTTGGTTCGTTCCGTAGTAGAATCACACTGTCGAAGAAAAATACATGGAATTCAGCCCCGCCCCCTTTTTTTAACAGTAAAAAAGATGAACAGTTTATTTCGCTAAACCTATGTGGCTTGAAACCTCTCGAAGGGTAGCTTAATGCAATACTTCATTGACTTCGTTCCCGTCCGTGCTATCGACACTAGACCCGAACTTCGCGTTTTCCGTAAACCACCGCTGCAGCTACGGGATGTAATACCAATCGCTCTCCGGAAACAAATCGTCTCCGACGTCAACTCCAAGACCCGGCCACTCTTTCCCGATACTAATGTCTCGTCTGTCTCGTTTCCACTACAAGAGTAAAGAAGTGTCCGTTCTCTCTTAGAACTTCAGAAAAGCTCCACTATCGTATTTTCGATGTTAATCTCACCTACCTGGGGCTACCTGCCACACCCTTAAACTTGTGTTTCACTCCTTAACGCACCCTTGAGATAATACCATCGCCACACAAGACAAGTACAATGCACTTCAAATACTTATGTAGCTCCACGTGGGGAAAGAATATATACATATATATTTATAATTATTTTTTGTGACAGCTGTTATATTTTAAAACTCCACGATTCCTATATGATACGAACATATAGAACAAACAATCAATTCTTTACAATCAACAATCAGTCAATTTTTTTTTATTGGAGGTTTAACGACCACCGTGAGCAACTCAATGGGCTATAACAGTCGCCCGTCCCTAATTTTGTGTCACTGGTTCCAGTGCCGTAAGATAAACACAACATCCATGCCTCACCGGGATTCGAACCCGGACCCCTTTCGGACGAATGATCAGAGGCCATCGCTTAGACCACTGCGCCACCGGGGCGGCTCGAACACCTTTTCTGTCTGCAGTTAACAAGAGAAAACGTCTCCAGTTCGCACAGGAATACAAGGATTGGACAGTCGATAATTGGAAACAAATTATGTGGTCCGATGAATCAAGTTTTCAGTTGCACCATGCCGATGGCCGAGTGAGAATTTGGCGGAAACAGCACGAAAGCATGGACCCCAAATGCATTGCTACAAGCCTTCAAGCTGGTGGAGGCAACGTTATGGTTTGGGGAATGTTTTCCTGGCATGCTTTTGGCCCTTTAATTCGGGTTGATCAACGTCTGACTGGCACATCATATCTAAACATCGTTGCGAACCAAGTGCATCCTGTCGTGTGGATGGTTTATCCCAATGGCGATGGCTACTTTCAACAGGATAATGCGTCCTGCCATAGTGCTCGTATTGTATAGGATTGGTTTCAGGAACATGCCAGTGAGTTTACTTTGCTTAGGTGGCCCCCACAATCTCCAGATCTCAACCCCATTGAGAATTTGTGGGATGAAGTTGAACGAGCCATCAGACAGCTGGATCCACAACCCTGCAATCTCACTCTCCTGGAAAGTGCTATTCATCAAGCAAGGTCTCAGATTCACAAACCACATATCAACATCTCGTAGAGTCCATGCCACGAAGAATCGACGCAGTATTAAAGGCAAAAGGTGGCCCAACGAAGTACGGAGGGGGTGGTTATAATAAAGTGACCAGTCAGTGTATATATCATCATCATCATTATCATCATCATCATCATCATTGTCAACCATTATCAATCCACTGCTGGACGAAGGTCTCCCCAAGTTTCCTCCAGTGTATATATATATATATATATATATATTCTATTAAGAAGATACCTAAGCAAAAAAATACATATATAATTTTGACTCACACCAAGTACAACATAGAAAAGGTTATGTATCAACCGGTGTGAGTAAAAGGAGAAAAGATAAAAAAAAAATAAAATAAAACAACTGAATATAGAAGGTGTCGAGAATACTGAGCCTTGGCTTTATCAAGGACCAGCAAAAACTCTGCATTTTCTCACTTCCACAAAGACCTAGTTGAAATGGGTTTCTGCAAGGCCATAGATGCAAGTAACATTCCCACCTAAAATTGTTTTAAAAATATATATATGTCATGTCCTCCGCAGAGTTGTATGACCTAGCACTAGTTAACAATTTCGCTTGCATCCATTAACCTTCCTGGCCCGACCCATGCTCTTCATCTGTTACTATTAAACAGAGAGAAGAAGATTAAAGAGAACTCAAGCTGTGAGAGTGACATAATAATTAGAAATAATTTTCAGCTATAACGAAATGCCAAGTTCGTTTGAGAGAGAATTTAAACCTGAAAAACAATGCAAAAGAAATCCAAATTTTTACATTGCAATTAAAAAAGGAAATATTAATTTTTAAAAAACAGATTTTTGAAAGAAAACTTAAGTCTAAAACCCCCTACTCTACAACTTATGACAGCACGAAAACGAGAATAAGTTAAAGACAATAATTAACTAAAGAAAACTTTGTGAAAGTTATATGACTTAAACAGTTAGTTGCAATATGTACAAAGTATTTCAGCAGTGCTTTAAGTGCATAATTAATTAGTTATTAAGAACTTAATAACTAATTAATTATGCACGGCTAAGCTTGTTCCTATTCTTTGCGCTGTTGAAAATACAGCGCAAAGAATAGGAACAAGCTTAGCCATCTGCTGTTCCTAGGAACCCCAAAAGACGCGCAAAGTTATAAAGAAAAGAAAGAGTTAAAACCCGCAAAAATGTTAACAGACAAGCCAGTGCCTAAAAGCTGAAAAGCAAAAAATCAACAGAGAAAAAGTACATGAAGTACAAACATTGAACTTATAAAACCTAAAACCCAAATACAAGGGAGAGCTTACCTCTTGTGCGACTAAACTTTCTCCTCACAAGAGTAAAACATGGCTGACCTCTTCCGTAACGCTTCTGCCACTCCCTAGTCGCTGGGGGGCAGTGAGGGTGGGGCTGATGGCCTCCTCATACAGAAAGAAACCAACTCGCGGAGATTTTAACCAGAGAAAAAAAAATATAAACTTAAGACTGTGGATCTGTATGATCAGAAAGAGCAGAATTAACTCTCCAGAATACATGAGAAATATTATAAAATACAAGAGCAGTGTATTTAATAATCTTTGCATGTATTAAATCACCTTAGTGAGCTTCTATAGATTAATCAGAATCTTATTAATTTTAATGTTGGTTTTACTATTTTTAGTATAGCTATCCTAGTGATGAATAACTAGTTTTCTTTTTTATTTGTTTTTATTTTCTTTTATAAACAGATTTTTAAACTTTTTTTGTGATTTTGTTTATATTATTTAATTTTTTGTTTTAATAGGACCTTCATATCCATAGCACTAAGGTTCCTTTAGGTAGTTAATAGGCATCCTCTAGCCAACTTCCTTACGGCTTTGATTGGTCAGAATCATATTATTAACTGTGTAGAAAATTAAAGCAGATCTGCCAACCTTACTCTATTATTCAGAATAATTTTTCTTAAAGTTCTTTTGATGAAAGAAGAAGGAATTTCGTTCTCTAGAAAACTATCTAATAGTATATTAATGTGGTAATTGAAGTCCAAATTGTTGCTGCAAATTCTTGAAATTCTTAGGACCTGAGAAATTAGTACATTCTCAATTATACATGTATTTTTTTGCTTAGGTATCTTCTTAATAGAATGTGAATTCTGAATTTTCAAAACTGCTGCGTTGCGCGTTTTGATCTTCAGGTTATTTTGCAACTTTTATTTTGCAACTTTCGTTTTAAATTCTAAAGTTTTTCCTTAGTCTTCAGTTTTGCTCTTCAGTATATATATATATATATATATATATATATATATGTTGCGTACGTAGCGTGTGGAAATATGTATACATTATTGTATGTATATAGGATACGCGCATTTGTGTACATATACAGTATAGTATACGTACAAAGTGTGTATATGTATATAGTGTACGCACATAGCATTTATATAGTATGCGTACATAGCGTGGGGATATGTATGTATAGTGTACGCACATTAGTGCATATACACTGGCGGAAAGTGAAAAAAGAACACCAAGAAGGAACTGGCTGATGATGATCATGAAATTTACATATGTTAATGGGGTCGACTTTACGTAGGTGTGATGTTAATTTCGGGACCAACCGGTGAGCGCTTACGCCACAGCACGGCAAAAAATGGAAAATATCGTCGGTGATATTTAAGGAGTACGGCGAAGTGAATGTAATCAGTCGTCGGCGTACGGACACGTGCGAAGACCTTGAAGAAGCTGCAATGCCTGGACATGGAAGACGTGTACGATTTCAGCAGTTATCGGACTTGGAGCGAGGCCGTCTAGTCATACCCCGCGAGGCCGGGTGGTCGTATCGTCGTATTACGGAGCGAATTGGACGGCAAGTATCGGTGGTGGTACGATGGTGGCGTAGATGGTCCGAGGAACATTTCCACACGAGAACACGTGGAACCGGGAGTCACAGACGGACTGATGAGCGGACCGATCGATGCATAAGAAGAGCGGCGTTGTCAAGCAGAACATCCACTGCGACGCAAATCCGAGCTGCCGTTGCACCTGAGGTGACTATGCGAACAATCCGCAACCGTCTACTGGATGCAGGACTGCGTGCACGTGTGCCTCTGGCATGTGTACCTCTGACTCCAGCCCACCGTCAGGAACGGCTGCAGTGGTGTCGCCAACGTCTGCACTGGAGAACGCAATGGCAATCTGTCGTGTTCAGCGATAAAAGCAGATTCTGCTTGGGAGCCTCCAATGGCCGTATGC
Organism: Macrothele yani; assembly: GCA_039090855.1. Taxonomy (NCBI): domain Eukaryota; kingdom Metazoa; phylum Arthropoda; class Arachnida; order Araneae; family Macrothelidae; genus Macrothele; species Macrothele yani. Next base: position 138,000,933 of record CM077024.1, on the reverse strand, counting down.
GTGTTCGCAGACGCACAGGGGAGCGTCTCCACCCTTCTTGCATCCGCCAGCGACACACAGGGCCTACACCTGATCTCCTGATGTGGGGAACGATCAGCTATCACTCTCGTACACAACTAGTGTTTGTACCGGATACGTTAAACAGCACCTCCTACATCAACAACATCATTCAGCCCGTTGTTGTGCCATTTGTAAGGTCGACCCATCGTGGTGTTTTCCAGCAAGATAACGCACGCCCACACACGGCCCGTGTAACGCAACATGCACTTCAGGATATGTGACAACTTCCATGGCCTCCACGTTCACCGGATTTGTCCTCCATTGAGCACGTGTGGAATTTTGTGGGACAACGACTTATCCGGTCTCCACGGCCAGCCACGACCATCCCCGATTTACGCGTCCAGGTTGAGGTTGCTTGGAACTCAATACCCCAAACTTACATCCAACATCTGTACGACAGACTCCATGGCAGAATTGCACAGTGTGACGTAGTTCATGGCGGTTCAACCTCGTACTGACCATGTTACATGGAAATGTTATTTTTCAGTTTGCCAGCAAATACAGCTGTATTTTGCCATAATGTTTTGATCACGTTATCCTCTGTATTCCGTTATTATGCTGTATAAATTTCGTTGGTATCAGACGTCTCCTTCTTGGTGTTCTTTTTTCACTTTCCGCCAGTGTATATATATAGTACACTTGCATAATGTGTGCGTGTTTATAGTATAATTATAGTATACGCACATATTGTATGTATTAAATAGATAGATAGATATTGATATATATATATATACATAGGGTATATATATATATACATAGGGTGTTCGGAAAGTTCTCGGCCCGAAAAGGAAGGAAAAGTCGTACGTATAGGGCCGAAAAAGATAACAAGTAGACACTATGTAATTTTTTGAACATGTAAGATAATATTTTTGAATGTTTAATTTGTGACGTACGTCTCTCTTAATCTCTTTGGGGCTTTGGAATATAACAAGTAGACACTATGTAGTTTTTTTTTTCTTTTTGATTGGAGGTTTAACGACCACCGTGAGCAACTCAATGGGCAATAAGCAGTCGCCCGTCCCTAATTTAAGGTCACTGGTCCCAGGGAAGGGAAAGAGCCAGTGCCGTAAGACAAACACAACATCCATGCCTGACCGGGATTCGAACCCGGACCCCTTACGGACGAATGATCAGAGGCCAGCGCCTTAGACCACTGCGCCACCGGGGCGGCCATGTAGTTTTCCGAACATGTAAAATAATATCTTTGAATGGTTAATTTGTGACGTACGTTGCTCTTAATTTTTCTTGGGGGGGGGGGGGGGGATGCTTAAGCCTTCAAAGCCCCTCCTCCGTGGGTGCGCCAATGATCTATCTATTACTACTCAGGGTAAGAAACTTGCTGTTAAAGCGCGATGTACAAACTTGCCGAATGGTTCTAGTTCCATGCAAACTTTAATAACTAAAATCACAAACACAAGTTAAAATCTATTTACATGGTTTAAAACAACATGAGTACTTTCGTGCTCGTTACGAGCACATCATCAGATGAAAGACAAGTTGGAGTTCCAGAAAACACATTTATGTATCGGTGCCGTTGCCAATCGTTCACACTGAGGAAAGAAATACAAGAAAGTTCACTTGCTCTAACGTAATGTGATCTTGCTCTAACGTAATGTGATCAAGAAAGTTCACTTGCTCTAACGTAATGTGATCTTGCTCTAACGTAATGTGATCAAGAAAGTTCACTTGCTCTAACGTAATGTGATCAAGAAAGTTCACTTGCTCTAACGTAATGTGATCAAGAAAGTTCACTTGCTCTAACGTAATGTGATCTTGCTCTAACGTAATGTGATCAAGAAAGTTCACTTGCTCTAACATAATGTGATCTGATTTCATCTGATGATGTGCTCGTAGCGAGCACGAAAGTACTCATGTTGTTTTAAACCATGTAAATAGATTTTAACTTGTGTGTGTGATTTTAGTTATTAAAGTTTGCATGGAACTAGAACCATTCGGCAAGTTTGTACATCGTGCGTTAACAGCAAGTTTCTTACCCTGAGTAGTCTATGTGGCACGAAATCCTTGTTTATTATGATCTATCTATTTATTATTTGCCCAGGCATGTCTCCTAGGCTCTTGGTCATGGTTTGCCCCAAGCCAATAGTCCCTATAGACACCGCCTTAATCCGACCCTGTTGACATATCGGTACTGTTAGACCGTAATGTTCATATTACCTATGCTCTAACAATCAGTTGGAAACTGGCTGCTGAGATTAAACAGATGTGGAAGCTGAAGAAAGTTCATATACCTCCACTAATTACCCCTGCATGTGGTATAATTTCTCAGACCCTTATAACTCAGCTTGATACTTTGGGTCTACTGTACCTACGGCCCAAAATTCAAGGAGCAATGATTCTCTATGCGTGACACATCGTACGACAGTTTATAAACCATGGATGACTATGTCTTTACTTGACTTCATGTTATTACTATCAAATGAACCATGCTATCAATAGATGAGAAAAGGAGACAATAATGTTAATCAATCACCAACAACTTATTTTAACCGCGGTTTCTTTGGCTTCAGCGAATTTTCTTCAATCCATGCAGCTGTTTGTCTTTCTATTTAGCGGACTTACGCAAAGCACCAGGATTCATCCCCAGTTACGATTTTTTTTCTTTTTAAAAAATTAAGAGTTCGGATCACTGTTTGCCATCTTAATCAAATTTGTTTCCGGCCCAGTGGCGTAGTAGTCCAAGCGTTCGTCCGAGATGGGTCCAGGTTCGATCCCGGTGTGGCATGGATGTTGTGTTTGTCTTACCGCACTGGCTCTCTCCATTCTCTGGAACCAGTGACCTTAAATTAGGGACGGGTGACTGTTTATAGTCAACCAAGTTGCTCACGGTGGTTTTTAAACCCCCTACAACAACAACAACAACAAAAACTAAAATCCTGGTGAGTTTCACATGCAGGTGCACTCTTCGTGGGAACAGCTTTGCTGAAGGAACTCTAGAAATCACCATTCCCAAAGCTGAAGTCAGAAAATTCTTCTATAAAGTGTTCGCTGTCAGTGTAAGGAGAGTTATACACAACTTTTAATATTCATACCACTGCCGGGCGCCAAAGAAGGGGACTTTTACAGCACCTTATCAGCTTTAGAATCTTGGTCAGTGGAAAAGGTATGGAGAGAAGACGGGAGACCCCAATCACACTGTTCACTTTGAATGGACGGACTTGAGTGAGTTGTCAGCTTTCGGCAACTTTTTCTTCAAAGAAATGTGGCCTTTTCCATTCAAGATAAAGAAACACGTGAGAGCAATTCAGTAAACAACAACAAATAAGCAAACAAAAACTCGATTCTAACAAAAATTTCAGCAGAAATTAGAAGTTCATTATATGTTGTGTAGTGATTAGAAAAGAAACTTAATCACAAAAATACTGACGAATGTAGCTGGTTCCCATTTGTTTAATTATTGGAAAACAATCTGAAATATAAGAGAAATATCATAAATGCACCAGCACGCCTGAAGATCATGGTATGTATGTTATTTTGTTACTTAATGAAGGATTTTTTTTTTTCTGTAAAATAGTTACATACACTTACGCTGGAATTAACCTTCTGTTTCGTTGTTTCAATATTGTACGCATTTTCCTCTTTCCTCCTAAAATGTCACCAGACTTTCCTTCAACACAGCCAAGGCTATTACCGCAAAAGCAAAAGTGAAGGCCATTACTGCTTTTTTCTGGCACGACTAGTGGAAAACTGCAGAATGTGCTTTTTCTATAAACATCTGTGTTCCCACGCAACTCTTTGTTTTATCAGTTAGCTATTAATATTACTGTTTTTTTTTGTTTTTTTTTTTAGATCGCTACAATCATGTGCATGTTGGGTTAAGTGAAGACGCCGTCCCTCATTATCATTGGTTTCAAGAAAGGAAGAAAGCTAGTACCATAAGAACGAGCACTACGCCCGTGTCTTAACTAGACTCAAACCTGTACCCAGCAATATGAGGTGTACATTAATGAGCTGTTTGGCGTTAAGCCCAAACAGGCCAGACTTATCTTATAGAATGGACTACATAGCCTGGGCCTTAAGGAAAGGTGAAAATACTTGTTCAAAAGAGGGTTCTCGGTTCTCTACCGCCCCGTAGCCAACAGCTCGACGTGACTTCCGAACCACCGTGGGTGTTTGGAGACAACGGCGTAGAAACCCGTGACCAAATCGTGCGCGCTAATCACCACGCCAACCACGGCTCAGACTGGGAGTCAAAAGCACTAGATCACTTAACTTCCAAGCATCGTTGTTATCATCATCTTAATTAACAGTATAGCAATCATCATTAAATCATTGCTATTAACTCTCTATTCTAAAAAAAAGTAACTGCCGCCGCTTTAGAAATTTCGCGACACTCTTGCTTTTTTAGCTCGCAACGCAAAACGTATTAAACACAAAAATATGAAATTTACATCATTTGTAGAGAATTGTTTGGAGAACACGCTGAAATAAGTCGTTTTTCGATTCTGGCGATACATCAAGAGTTATTGTATTTCAAAGTTAAGGTAAGCAAAAAAGTGCTATCAGGTCTCGTTTCGGACACACTAACAGCTACAGAACCACGAAACTTTGTAAGTATGTAGTGCCCGGACCGAATTTTTGAACCTCGTCCCCCTTTTTTTGAATTTTGACTTAGATTACGAGAAATTAAATTTTTAAATTTCACAAAATTCTCTATTTCGCGATGTGATTCATTTAAATAAACGGACATATGGCAAACTACAAATCATAACGCATTGCAATTTTTACAGCATAAACTTACAACTATCATACCTTTTTTACAAAAAAAAAAAAAAATTAAGAAAAAACTCATTTTCTGATTTTTAAGCATTTTTTAAAGACGCAAAGGAAAGAAACGAACGGCTTGTCTGGCTTCACGATAACCACAGAGGAACGTTCTGGTGCCGTGACCTACTGCCACGGTGACGCAGAGAATTTGTTATGCATATGTTTTGTTGGTAAAGCTATCTCAGTTGTTTAACGGCTTACGGAAATGCATTTTGGACCGCTTTTGTTTTCCTTATGGTAAATTTAGTAAGTGCTATATGTTCAAACGACAAAAGTCCGCCCTTCCAAAAAATAACGACAGTAAAAAACTCCGAAACTTCGGAATGGCAGCGGAGCAAAGTCCTTCAATAAAAGTAGAAGGAAATTGAAAAACGTTCCGCAAAAATCCAACAGGTAGTTCATCAGGAGCGAAACAAAAACTGCAAACAAGCCGCCATCTTGGAATCGATACAGCGCAAAAAGTATTGAACAATTAGGAGAACATTTTCATTTCGTTGTGATATACTTGAAGATCGGGCTGCAGGGCCCGAGCGCTACTATGGAAACAAACGTAGCGAGCCTAGAGGCTGCGCTCTAGTTGTTAATACATTAATATCAGTACCAGTTTAGTAACCAAATCATAATTTTCCACAATAGTAGCCCCATCATCGTCATTAATAGCAGTAATACTTCTACTATCGTAGTTACCAAATCACTGTTTTTTCACAATAATAGCACCACCACTACCACCACTATCGTTAGTTCTATTGCTACTACCACGTCATGAAATCATTATTTTTCAGAACAGTAATAACATCTTTGGCAATAGAAGTACTACGATCATCATCACTAAACTATTATTTAATAATAGCATTATCGTTAGTGGTAAAAATACTGCTATCATCATCACTAAACCATTATGTAATGATAGCAACGCTGTTATGGTAGAACTACTGCGATTATTGTCACTAAGTTTAGTAATGATGATCGTAGTATCAACGTCATCATCAATGGTAGTAATATTACTTTTCACAAAAAATAACAGCAGCCCATTATTTTTCACAAAAATAACAGCAGCATCATTGTCAGCAAGGACGGCTACTACCATCGTCATTAAACCATTAATTTTTACAACGACAGTAGCATCATTATCATCTTTATTAGGAGTTCTACTACTGACATCGTAATCAAATCATTATTTTTCACAGCAGAAGTATTACTATTGTGATGTAGCTCTGTAATTCACAACAGTGCTATTCTGAATTGAACATCATCATCATTTGTAGCAGTAGTAATGCTGCCATCGTCAACAAATTAGTTTTTCCTGAACAGCTGGGTTTTTGTTCAAAACCCGGTGCAAGATTTGGATGTTGTGTTTGTCCTGCCGGCGCTGGTTCTCTTCCTACCTGGAGTCAGTACCCCTGACTCCAGGTAGGAAGATATGAGAGGCTATACATGTTCAACTTTGAAACCAAAATCAGTATTTTCCCTCAACGATAAAAACATCATCATTACTTTCATCTCGTCATAAACATGGGTTAGGGGACCACAAATCACGACTCTAAGGGCTATAAGCAGTCGCCGATCTCTAATGTAGTTCCACTGGTTCCAAGAAAGGGAGACAAACACACCATCCATGCCACGTGTCTGTTTCGGACGACTAGTGAGAAACCTATATGCATCTGACTCATCATAATTAGCGAGACATTATGACAAATTAGGGTCAACACACTTCACGTTTCTTCTTATGGTTCATATTTGTTCTCAAGTAAGGAATCTCAGGTAACTAAACCTTCTTAATCGGAAATCTTTTAATGATATTAGTCATAAATATTTCAGTTATGTAATGAAATGGAATTTTTTTTTTGATTGGAGGTTTAACGACCACTGTGAGCAACTCAATGGGCTATAAGCAGTCGCCCGTCCCTAATTTAGGGCCACTGGTTCCAAGGAAGGGAGAGAGCCAGCACCGTAAGACAAACACAACATCCATGAAATGGAATGCTACGTTTAATTTAAATGTTTTTTTACCTGTTACACAGTCTTACCATAAATACTGTTGAAAAGTATTCAATGAAATAACAAAAGAAATTTTAAGATATTTTAATATACCTGTGATATGACGTAAGTAGTAGACTTGTGAATACATGGCACCAATTACTTTGCAAAATGGCATCCTTTTGCCTTCACAGAGTCCATCAGTCTCTGTGGCCACTCATCAATAGCTTTACCCAGGATCTCCAGAGAGAATGCTGCTACTGCCGGCACCAAAGAACGTTTGAGACTGTCAATACTTGGGTGTCTCTTTCTGAAGACAATGTCCTTCAGTGTGGCCCACAACTTGTACTCCAATGGATTGAGGTCTGGGCTGCTTGAAGGCCAATCAGCTGGAGAAACGAAGTCTGGCAAATTCGCCTGAAGCCACTCCTGGGTTGACTTGGCCTTGTGGGCAGGTGAGGAATCCTACTGAAAACTCCACTGTCGCTTTTGGAAGAGGGTGTAACTCACATTTTTGACCACTGGCTCCAAAACCCTGTCCTGGTAAACTTCGGCCGATGTTTCCACTCCTTTCTCACAGAAATTGAGCTCCGTGGTACACTCGTAGGAGACTCCCCACCAAACCATGATAGAAGCAGGATGATGGCCCCTCATTTTCCTTGGAGTTTTCTCCTGAGCTTCTCGTGAGGTTGACGCATACATCCTTCGTTTTGTCAGTTGAAAGCCTCTTCAGTAGTGAAATCTTTTTCATCAGAGAAAAGAATCTGTCTGTGGCGATCATCTGCGAAACGCTGCAGCAAACGTTTCGCTTTTAGTACCCTCTGCTGCTTCAGTTGTGGGGTGAGGAAGTGCCCTGTACTCCGCCAGTAAGCTCTCACCCTTAGGTGACTCCGCAGCACGTGTGACATCGACATTCTTGAAATGTTCAGCTCACAAGCCATCACGGACTGTTTTCTGACAGGATTTCGTACAATACGGACTGCTACTGCTTTCACCAGGCGAGCAGTCCTCGTGGTACGCGTCTTACCTTTTCTGGGGCGGTCAGCGATGGTCTCAGTCTCAAGGAACTTTTTCATGGTCCGGTAGACAAAAATTCGGCTGATTTTCAGCTTCTCCAGCATATTGTAGATCTCGGAAGCTCATTTTCCAACTTTGTGCAGCGCAATTACAGCAACACAATTCTCATAATCGCCCCACTCCATGGAAAGTACTTCACGAAACACGTTATCTCCTCTGTGACTGAACGTACAAGGATTCACTAGCTGTTTCATGCCTCCTGGCTGGTCGGTGACGTTGCACACCGGTTGCGCGCCATCTGTTGAACGTTTGTAACAGTCAACATCAAACAAAGATCTTCGCTCTTTCCACGTTTATAAGTGAGTCACGGAAAAATTATCATTGGCTGCCACCGGGAGTCGAACCCAGGGTCTTCCAGTTACGCGCCGGATATGCTTTCGCTACACCACAGCGGCCTCGATTTCCTCCAGACTCACACACGCTAACTGCCAAGCCAATTTGGCAGGTTGCTTGTTGGAGCCCCGCACAATGCTGGGAATTCACCAAAGATGGTAAGCAGCAACTGAAGAAATAATTAGAAGGCCTCGAATTCCTCCAGACTCACTTATAAACGTGGAAAGAACGAAGATCTTTGTTTGATGTTCCTGGTCCACGTTAAATGTCTGTAGCCGCCCCGGTGGCGCAGTGGTCTAAGGCGTTGGCCTCTGATCATTCGTCCGTAAGGGGTCCGGGTTCGAATCCCGGTCAGGCATGGATGTTGTGTTTGTCTTACGGCACTGGCTCTCTCCCTTCCCTGGAACCAGTGACCCAAAATTAGGACGGGCGACTGCTTATAGCCCATTGAGTTGCTCACGGTGGTCGTTAAACCTCCAATCAAAAAAAAAAAAAAAAAAAAAAAAAAAAATAAATGTCTGTATTAATTATTCATTCGCCTTCTAATTATTTCTTCAGTTGCTGCTTACCATCTTTGGTGAATCCCCAGCATTGTGCGGGGCTCCAAGAAGCAACCTGCCAAATTGGCTTGGCAGTTAGCGTGTGTAAGCCCGGTGGAATTCGAGGCCGCTGTGGTGTAGCGGAAGCATATCCGGCGCGTAACTGGAAGACTCTGGGTTCGACTCCCGGTGGCGGCCAATGAGAAATTTTCCATGACTCACTTATAAACGTGGAAAGAGCGAAGGTCTTTGTTCGATGTTCCTGGTCCACGTTAAATGTCTGTATTAGTTTGTAACAGTATTTATGCTAAAACTGGGTATCAACTAAGAAGCTTAATATAACGTTACAGTTTATATTTCTTTCCGTATGTATACAGTATAAAAATTTTCAGTCAACGGTCTGTTCTTTGTGTTTCAGGCTACGGTACAGATCTTTACAGTTCGTTATTTAAAGGGCGTTTTCAAATTAAACTTATGCTGTAGGTGCAATTCTAATTTTTTCTTCGCTTTCGAGGGTTTCTAATGAATAAACATAAATAATAAAACAATTCAGTCATACAATCATCACCTTCATCATCAACCATTATCAATCTATTGCTGGATGAAGGTTTCCTCAAGTCTTTTCCACAAACTCTCTGTCCTATGCCAATCTCTTCCATGTCCCTCCGATGCTTTCGAATTTCATTCATCCATCTCTCACGTGGTCTTCTCGGTATTCTTCTGTCCTTTAGTATCGAGTGTAATATTTGTTGTCCAACGGTGGTCAGTCTTCTAGCAATGACCAGCTCATTGCCATTTCAGAGATTTTCCTTTCATCATGATGTCTTCCACACTTTTCATTTTCCTGATCCTCAAGTTCCTCTTTCTATATTTCCTGATTATACCAAGTATGCACTTCTCCGTGTTTTTTTCATTTGTCTGCTGTCTCTGGATGTATGTTTTAATTAAAGTACATTCATTCCCTGATCCATAAATAAGAATTGGAAAGATGCACTGATTAAATAATTTTCTTTTAAGATATGATAGTAAATTTCTCTTGAAAAGCGCACTCTTTCTTTCAAATGATCTCCAGCTAAGTTTTATACACCACTTACTCTGTTCTTCTTCGACGTGGCCCTGGTCCTCGCTTGATATCTGTTGTCCAAGGTAAATGGAATCCATCGGTTACCTCACAGATTTCCCTCATCAACTTCCAAGTCTTCAGTTCTTGTAAAAGCATTGTGCACCAATTTTGTTTACTGTAAGTTAATTTTCAATTTTACTTCTTTATTCTTCTCAGCAAGTTCCTGGATTAAACTCTGCAGCTATGAGGAAATACTTTCAGAAATAACTGTCATCAGCCAAACAGCGAAAGTGGGTTAAATAATCTCCATTAATCACTATCATCTTGTCTTCTCAGCTCAATGCTCGAATGGCATTCTGCAGTATGTCACTGAAGAGCTTCGGAGGTATGGTGTCACCTTGTGTCACTCCCTTTCGAACTTTTTCTACGTGCTATATGTCCTCGAACACTCAACCTTCCTTTGCACTTGCATTTTTATAGATTTATTAGTAATATTATCGTATGCATCTTCAATACCGCAGGACCTCAAAGTCTTATAATGAATAAGCTTTATTTGCTTTCCGCTAACTAAGCTAATGATAATAATGAATAACGCTTGCAACTAAGCTGAGTATAATGCTTCTGCTACTGAATTATATGCTTGTACTAAACTTCAAATAGTGAATTCAAATGGTTGTTGTTACTAGTTAATTAAGAACATGAATGAAGTCTCCTGCTAGTAGTGTAGTAATAGTATTGAACAAACTTATAACTGGTAGTAATGTTGTAGCAGTAATTAGAATGAATAAAGTCTTAACGCTGGTTGTTAATAGTAATAAACTAATGACATAAACCTAACAGCCAGACAGAGATCTGACAAAAACTATGAATTGAGAAAGACGTACTTACGACAAAGCTCTTTTATTATGTAACTCTTGATCATCCAACGCACACACACAACTCGTTTCACAATAATGAAGAATCAAACTAATCACATAGAACGAAGCTCTCAATACAACAACAACAACAACAAACTCTCTCCTTCACAACAACAAACGCTCTCCTAGTATAACAACAAACGCTCTCCTTGGCTATCGTTGAACGCGCCTATTTATACTGGCTACCACCACGTCATGACTTACACTCATTGCCAGATCTCATTCATCGGGTGAAATAATATTTCGTTCAGTAAGAAGATAATTTACATAGTAAAATAAAATAACCAGAGATAGTAAAATCAAAAGGAAAGTGAATATAGAGTATACGTTACAGTCTTTACAACCACTTATGGTTTCACGAAATAACAAAAAAGCCTTTTCATAATCAATAGAAGCCAAACATAGCGGTAGTTCACATTCATTCGTTCTTTCAGTTAGTTCTCTCTTTTCACTAAGATACGGTCCTTCTAGAGAAGTGACCGTATCTTAGTGAACATTTTGCAAACAACTGATGTCGATGGGTCTGTACACCGATGAGCCATTACATTATGACCACCCCAAACCTAGAGAAATGAGCGCACCTGGAGACCGAACGGTGGCGCAGGTGAAGTTCACAGCGCAGTATATATACAAACCTAGGACCAGGTTTCGGTTAGTAGAGTGTTCGGAGTAAGAATGGGAAAAGTTGCCGATTTATCGGAGTTTGATAAAGGACAAATTGTGACGGCACGGTGACTCGGAACTACGATCTCGGAAACGGCGCGGCTTGTATGTTGTTCACGTGCCGCTGTAGTGAGTACGTATCAAAAGTGGTGCACAGATGGCCAAACGACAAACCGCCGTCCAGCCGTGTGTCGATCGCAACTCACTGATGCCAGAGGGGAACGGAGACTGTCACGCATTGTCCACAGCGACCTCAGGGCCACAAATCACCTGCAGCTACAACAGTGCTGATCAGGGCAATGTGTCACAGCACACAGTTCATCGCAGCCTTCTGCGCATAGGCCTGCGTAGTCGAAGACCCAGCCGGATCCCCATGCTCACTGCACGTCATCGCCAACAACGCATGAAATGGGCCCAACAAGAGCATCGAAATTGGACCGTGAGGATGATTGAAAGAAAGTGGCCTGGTCTGACGAATTAAGATTTCAGGTGCATCACGTAGAGGGCTGAGCGCGGATACGCCAATTACGAACGGCAGATATGGCACCTGGATGCACTGTTGGACGGAAACAGGCCGCCGGCGGCAGTGTTATGCTGCGGACGATGTTTTCTGGATGCACTGTTGGGAGGAAACAGGCCGCCGGCGGCGGTGTTATGCTGTGGACGATGTTTTCTGGGTGCACTGTTGGACGGAAACAGGCCGCCGGCGATGGTGTTATGCTGTGGGCGATGTTTTCTGGGTGCACTGTTGGGAGGAAACAGGCCACCGGCAGCGGTGTTATGCTGTGGGCGATGTTTTCTGGGTGCACTGTTGGGCGGAAACAGGCCGCCGGCGACGGTGTTATGCTGTGGGCGATGTTTTCTGGGTGCACTGTTGGGCGGAAACAGGCCGCCGACGGCGGTGTTATGCTGTGGGCGATGTTTTCTGGGTACACTGTTGGGCGGAAACAGTGGGCGATGTATTCTGGGTACACTGTGGGCGATGTTTTCTGGGTGCACTGTTCCGCGGAAACAGGCCGCCGGCGGCGGTGTTATGCTGTGGACGATGTTTTCTGGGTTCACTGTTGGGCGGAAACAGGCCGCCGGCGGCGGTGTTATGCTGTGGGCGATGTTTTCCGGGTGCACTGTTCCGCGGAAACAGGCCGCCGGCGGCGGTGTTATGCTGTGGACGATATTTTCTGGGTGCACTGTTGGGAGGAAACGGGCCGCCGGTGGCGGTGTTATGCTGAGGGCGGTGTTGTGTTATGCTGTGGGCGATGCTGTGGGCGATGCTGTGTTATGCTGTGGGCGATGTTTTCTTGTGAGACTTTAGGCCCCATTATCTAAATAGCACAATCCCTGACAGCGCTCGGGTATCTGAACATCGTTGCGGACCAAGTTCACCCATTCATGGCAACTGTGTTTCCTGCTGGTGGTGGCCATTACCAACAGGATAATGCGCCATGGCACACAGACAGAATCGTCAAGGAGTGGTTCGAGGGACATGCTGGTGACTTTCTTTTAATGCCCTGGCCTACAAAATCACCTGACATGAACTCAATCGAACATTTGTGATTCGACTTGGAAAAGCGGGTTCGCGCTAAATCACCACCACCCCGAAATGTACGGGAACTGGAGAACCTGCTGTTGACATAATGGTACCAGATGCCACAGGATACCTATTGCGATCTCATCGTATCGATGCCTCGCCCAGTGCCCTCTGTTTTGCCGGCTAAAGGGAATCCTACAGCTTATTAGGCAGGTGGTCATAATGTAATAGCTCATCGGTGTATTTTGTGGTATTCTTTGTTTTTGTTTTTTTAAGGACGTAAATATGCATGTAAAAAATGTCAGTTTACCTGAAATACCATAGCAGGATCATTATCCCCTACTTTGGGTAGCAGAATCAGTGTAGCATTGTTCCAGTCATCGAGTATCTTCCCTTTACTGAGGTATCTACTGGAAACTAGGGCGAGTGTAGTTTCAATTAACTCAGCGAGTTCCTGTACAATGTTCACGATAATTTAATCTTCCCCTTTTCATGGGCAACTTCTGCCGGGAGGACTGGAAAATTTTTTGTGGCTACAGAGGCGTAAAAAGGGCTGGGCAGGCGCAGCTCAAAAGAGCGCGCAAAAACCACTGCTTACAATCTGATTAAAATTGGAATTAAAACTTTTGAACCAGTTTCTTGTACAGGTTTTATGCGCCGTACTTTTGTCATTTCTCGATTTACAGAATTTGTCAATAATAGGCTTTGCCAGTTTTGGTAGCCTAGGCAGCTTAAAATTCGCCCTTTTTTTTTTTTTTTTTCAAAGCTTCAGAGATGTTAGTAGCTCACATTCAGAAATGAAGGCGCGCTTGTACATGCATTGCAAGAAAAAATGATATCGTTTAGATGGTGAAATATTTTCTGGGGGCTATTCTATAATTACTGCAGCTGAGAGCCACGACAAGCTGGTCCGTTTGGTATTGTACGGAAGTTCCGAACTAGCTCGGAAAGCTGAACTAACAGTCAAAGTTTATTTTATTCATTTATTTTATTTAATTTTATTTAATTTTATTTTATTATTGCTCGAGAGTTTAACGATCACCGTGTGCAACTCACTTAATGGTCTATAAGTAGGTGCCTGTCCCTAATTTTAGGCCATTTGCTTCAGTGAAAGGAGAGAGCTAATGCCATAGGACAAAAAGACAACCCATGCATCATTCGGAATTCCAACCCGAATCCACCTTAGAGGCATGGCTAGACGTCAGTATCCCTAAATTAGGGACGAGGGACTACTTATAGCCTTTAGAATTGCGCACCCTGGTCATTAAACCCCAAAGCAAAAAAAAACAAAACAAAAAAAGACTCATATGGGGTGAAATTATTGGTGGTTTGTCCCGGGTGCAGAAATGCCTAGTTACGCCTCTGAGTGTCTATATATATATATCTGTATCATCCCTTTCATGTAGTTTTGTGTAGAACTCTTTTAAGTCTCCTCAAAACTTCGATCCAGTTTCCTGTTAAAATACCATCTCATTTTCTGAATGAAATAGCCTGTTTTCTTCCATTACTGGGAAGATCAACACGCCACGTTAAATGTGGTTTCTCGATAGTCAGCAAAGTCGTTGAATTAGAGTATCATGAAATTCTTCATAAAGCTCGAAAGAAATGTTCGAACAAAGGGTATAGATACCCATTTTTCGGTGGGTATGGAGAAGACGGTGTAACTTATACTCTATATTCACTTTCCTTTTGATTTTACTATCTCTGGTTATTTTATTTTACTATGTTAATTATCTTCTTACTGAACGAAATATTATTTCACCCGATGAATGAGATCTGGCAATGAGTGTAAGTCATGACGTGGTGGTAGCCAGTATATATAGGCGCGTTCATCGATAGCCAAAAGAGCGTTTGGTGTTGTACGGAGAGATTTTGTTGTTATAAGGAGATCGTTTGTTGTTATACTAGAGGAGAGAGTTTCGTTCTATGCCATTAGTTTGATTCTTCATTATTGTGAAACAAGTTGTGTGTGTGTGCTTTGGATGACCAAGAGTGGCATAATAAAAACTCTTTGAGTAAGTACGTCTTTCTCAATTAATAGTTTTTGTCAGACCTCTGTCTGGCTGTTAGGTTTATATCATTAGTTTATTACCATTAACAACCAGCGTTAAGACTTTATACATTCTAATTACTGCTACAACATTACTACCAGTTATAACTTTGTTCAATACTATTACTACACTACTAGCACGAGACTTTATTCATGTTCTTAATTAACTAGTAACAACAACCATTTGAATTCACTATTTGAAGCTTAGTACAAGCATATCATTCAGTAGCAGAAGCATTATACTTAGCTCAGTAGGAAAGTTTCATTATTATCATTAGCTAGCTGGTAGAAAGAGCTTATTCATTATAATTAGCTTAGCGGAAAGCAAAATAAAGCTAATTCGTTATAATTGGCGCCCGAACATTTCTCGAACACGAGATCTTGACAATTCTTACCCATGTTTTCACTACCTGAGACAACTTCAATTTTTCACCCTACGGCAATTCTCGAGGGTGATGGTGTTTTTTTGGACAATTTGCAAGAAGCATGTGGGTCTGACTTTGATATGAATGATCTACACGTACCCAGGCATTCTTCACAATTTCGTAATGCACCAGCTTCCTATTACTCTGAGTCGCGGGTCGTACCTGAGGGAGTGCAATACTCTCAGCGCAGCAGAATGCTTGCCCATTTCGTGCCGCATGCAGGAACAATTCATTTCAATGGTTTGGAGGGGTCCTTAAAGTTCCTCGAAGATCTGGAAGATCATTTTGATCTATATAATATTCCTGAAGACTGCAAAGTCCAAATCGCCGGCACTTGCTTGAGGGATACCGCTAAGACCTGGTATCGGCAGTGGAGAGTGTCGAACCCGGATTCTCATGAGAATTTCCGTGCAGAATTTTTGGAGGTCTTTCCTTTCGGCCTCAGTCGAGCTAGCCTTGCTCAACAGCTTTTTTCTCGTCAGCAAGGTCCCAACGATAGCCCTGTTGCATTTGCGTTGGAAACTACACGCTTATATAACCTATGGGATCCACATGCCAGTCATGTTGACATGTTGGATACCCTATTGCAGCAGCTCGACCCATTCTTACAAGATTTTCTTGAGATTCGACACCCTGCCACAATTCATGAATGCCTTCGCCTCATACGCACGTATGAAGAGCGACATAGCAAACATGGTTCAACTCACCATGCTCGGGCACCCCGCGAGGCTTATTACGAAAACCCTCAGCGGCATAATAGGCATAATAACTTTCAGCGCGAGCATACACAAGTGCACACCCTAGCTTCATACGTTCCACCACACAGAAGAGTGGCAAACCAACAGCGAGTTTCTGAACAATCTTCGGGATATCGTACAAATGCACAGTATGCTCGACCCCGTTTCACTCAGCAGCATTCGGAACGTTATCATGCTCAGGGCAATGATGATTTTTCTGCCCGTGCTGAGGGCAGACGTAATAGATGTGAAAATGTTAACAGACGCGCGGAGTTCCCGACGCAGGTTTCACGCAGTTTTCCTCATCGTGAAAATTTTCCCGATACCCGGCAGGGTCAAGGTTTCAGACCACATGATAATCCAACCAGGATTCCTTTAAGCTTCCAAAGGAAGTAGACCAAGAGTCGGTCCTGCTTCCTGATACCAAGCATTCTGACCCTAAAACAGTATTAGTGACTGTTCAAACTCCTCAGTTGCCTGATGTATTCTTGACAATTGAAGATATTATTGTCGAGACAAAGTTCGACACTGGTTCTGAAATATCAGCCCTAAATACAAAGTTTTGCACTGACAATTTTCCTGCAGTCCTCGTTCAGCCTGCGACGCAGTATTTGCGAGGTGCAAATAACGAAATCTTCAGTATCACAGGAACTGTCACATTATCTTTAGGGCTGGGAAAAGCTCGTTTTACGCATTCTTTCCTGCTTATAGACGAGCTACCTGTGAAATGTCTAATGGGAATGGACTTTGTTCATAAGTTTCAAATAACTTTGAATTTCGTACAACATGTGATTTCCTTTCCGGAACCGGTCGAAATGATTTCTACGTTTCCTGTAGATATAACGAGTTTATTATTGAGTAACCAATTGAATGAGAGGCAAAGAGACCAGCTTTCTCTCCTTTTACAGGAAAGCCCTGGTTTATTTTCTGATCAACCTGGTTTCACACAGGTGGTTTATCATGTCATTGACACTGATGGTTCGAAACCAATTGCGACGAAACCTTACCCTTGTGCTCCACATAAAAAACAGGAAATGCAACGTCAAATTTCTGAAATGATTAAGCAGGGCATAATCAGGGAATCAACAAGCGCCTGGGCTGCTCCTGCCTTTTTGGTTCCCAAGAAACAACCCAATGAATTTCGTTTCGTGACAGATTTCCGCAAGCTCAACCAAGTCACAAAAACTATCAATTATCCACTACCTGTCACGTCGCATATTTTAAATGACCTGTCGTCAACCAAATGGATGTCAACCTTGGATTTGGCGAGTGGATATTGGCAGGTGGCAGTACATCCGGACTCTGTCGATAAAACTGACTTTGTGACTCCTTTTGGGGCTTATGAATATCCGCGTATGCCCTTTGGACTAGCTTCTGCACCTGCTACTTTCCAAAAGCTTATGGATACGGTTCTCAGACCTGTCCTGGGTCCCCATGTGCATGTATATTTGGATGACATTATTATTACATCCGAGACTTTTGACGAGCACCTTTCTCTGCTCAAACAGGTGTTCCAACTCATATACAATGCTGGCTTGACGTTAAAACCTAGTAAATGCCATATAGCGAGGGACTAGATTGTATATCTGGGGTTGAAAATCACTCCCCACTGCTTATTTACTGATAATGAAAAGATTAGGCCTATTGTTGACTTTCCTCGGCCTAAAACAGCAAAAGAACTATCACGCTTTCTGGGAATGACCGGATGGTATCAGCAGTTCGTCCCCGCTTATGCTACAATCTGTGAGCCATTGTATGCTTTAAAACGTAAATACAAGAAGTTTGTTTGGACACCTGAGGCTAACGCTGCATTCGAAACACTGAAGTCTGCGTTGACTCAGCCTCCGGTGTTGGCTTTCCCGGATCATACTAAGGAATTTGATATTTATACTGATGCATCCGGAGTTGGTCTTGGTTGCGTTTTGTCACAAGCTGGGCATCCAACAGCTTTTGGGTCTCGTACTTTAACCAAAGCTGAACGCAATTATTCAGCTACGGAACGTGAATGTCTTGCTGTTGTGTATGCGCTGAATAAATTTCAATGTTATCTTAATGAATTGACAGTTAACATAATTACGGATCATTCTGCCCTTCAGTATTTGAATTCTGCTAAGCACCTATCTCAAAGACTTATGAAGTGGTCTCTGAAGTTACAAGAGAGCAATATTAAAATTTCATATCAGCCAGGTCATAAGAATCAATTACCGGACGCATTGTCTCGCGTTCCGATTTGTGGGGTCCCCACAGAAACTACTCCTGGATGTCAGCCTTTACTTCTAATAGCTGATATAACATCTAGAGAGCAGATAATGGCAGAATTAATAAATGATCCAGATTTTGGGGATATCTATAATTTTTTGCTTGCGGGTTCGCCCCTACAAAGTGATCCTTCTCTGCCTGGAAGGTCACAACATTTTGAAGTAATAGAGGGTCTTCTTTATTATACAAAATCTAGGACTACTAGGCCAGAGTTTCGCCCATGTATTCCGCGAACCCTCAGAATGGCCCTTTTAAACGAATTTCATGACAAACCTCTTGCAGGCCATTTAGGTATTTACAAGACTCGTTGTAAATTGCGGGATGTTGCCTATTGGCCTGGCATGTACCAAAGTGTGCTCGCATACGTTCAATCATGTCACTTGTGTCAGATTAATAATTACTGTAATGTAAGACCGGCCGGTCACTTGAAATCTAGTTCAAGTTCTCATGTTTTTGATATTATTTCAATAGATTTATTGGGACCTTATCCTTTATCTGTTAAAAACAAAGCTCGTTACGTTTTAGTACTAACTGATAATTTTTCTAAATGGGTTGAAGTTTTTCCCATTAAAGCCGCTACGGCAGAAGTTATTTGTAATGTCTTAGTTAATGAAGTATTTTCTAGATATGGTGCACCTAATAAAGTAGTTTCGGATAATGGTCCTCAATTTATTTCTGACATTTTTTGAAAGAATGTGTGCGAGACTACACATTAAACATAAATTCATTTCCCCATATCATCCCCAGAGTAATCCTGCGGAACGTGTGAACCGCACGCTAGTGAAAATGATTGCTACATTTGTAATGGATCATCATGAAAGATGGGATGACCATTTGGAGCTTTTTTCGTTTGCCCTCCGCTCGTCTGTCCACGAATCTACTAAAATTACTCCTGCAGAACTTTTTCTGGGTCGCAAAATTAAAACCCCTTTTGAAAATTTAACGGGGATTATCGACGAACTAAACCAGCGACCAACTCCGCAATCAGTAAGAATCATGGCAGAAAAAGCTCGTGTTGCAATGCTAGGAGCACAAGCGGCTCAAGCAAGATATTATAATCCTAGGCGTAGGGAACCAGATCTTGTCGTTGGAGATCTCACTCTCGTGGAAACGCACTTCCAGTCTTCTGTTTCGCATACTTTAGTGAAAAAATTTGCACCCAGCTACGAAGGTCCATATCGGGTGGCAAATGTGTTTGAAAATAACATCGTTCTTGAAAAACCTGACAATCAATTTCAATACGTACACGTTGATCAGTGTCGCAAGTATCATGAACGAAATATCGATTTCATAATCAATCCTACTCAACCTTCTGTTCCACAGACTCACGAGTCTATATCTCACGATCGACCACCAGATATTTTGGACGAACCAACAAACATTTTTGAAGAATCTCCAGTGATTTTTTCTTCACCCTCCCCTCCTCCAGACGGGTTTCCAAACACGCAACCTGATTCTCCCTTGAGACCAAGGCTCGACTCCAGTTCTTCGCATACTAGTATCGTTCCTTTCCCTCCAACCATTGCCAAGATATTGCTGCGCCGTTTCCTGATAATTCTGCACCAACGCAGGCTCCTACTTCTTTGAATACCTCGTCAGAAAGTATTCCTATAGGCAAAAATAAACATCGCCCTGCACGACCACTGAATTACAGCAGCGACTCAGAGGCTTCGAACATTTCTGATTTATCAGTTATGGACAATAGTTTGACGATTCCTCAACGTCAAACACCAATTACAAATCGTCCAGTAACACCAAAAGCTGGTCGAAAACGTAACTTGTCTCCCCAATCTGCTTCGCCGCAACAGCGACGACGGCAGAAATCTTTGCATCCGCCCGGGTTTCGCCCCTGGAACCTACGCTCCGGGCAAACAGGGCCGATGCCTGCTGCTACTCTCATGCCACGTGGGCGTAAGCGAAAGCAAACGATGTGGCCGGAGCCACGTCCGTCCAAAAGACTACTGGAAGGACACAACGGGCCCCAGCACAAAGGGACTCCATATCAAAAGCCTGGGGGAGCCCGTTCCTATCAGCCGCAAGGATTTCCGGATCGCCCGACTTCAGCCATTCCTGACCGTTCTTCTCAGCCGCAGGGATTTCCGGACCGCCAGACTTCCGCCATTCCTGACCGTTCTTCTCAGCCGCAGGGATTTCCGGATCGCCAGACTTCAGCCATTCCTGACCGTTCTTCTCAGCCGCAGGGATTTCCGGACCGCCAGATTTCCGCCATTCCTGACCGTTCCCGTCAGCCGCCGGGATTTCTTGGCCGACAGCAGACCGATGTTCCAGATCCATTAAAGTCCTTGAAAAGATCTCAGCCACCTGATTTTACCAGTCCGATTAGGCCTGTAAAACGTTATCGCACTAGAGTTTTTTATGCGTCCTCGAGATAAGTAAGTTCTCGTGGACAGGTTCTTTTTCTTAGTTTGTTATTTTCCCTGCACGACCAGTTGGCGTGTCAGAATTTCTTTTTTCGTGTGGGCCTATGCATTCTTTTCTGTGTATATATGTGGCTTTTTTTTATATTTCTTCTATGTCCATCTACTAATCCCAATTTTTTTATATATCTATGTGCTTAGGGGTAAAATAATAAAATTGTTACTGTTAGGCAGCTCCAGGTAATCTTCGCTGCTGATACAGTTGGTATGTATTCAACGAATAATGCGAACGTAATTTGAAATTGAAATAATAAAATTGTTACTGTTAGGCAGCTCCAGGCAATCTTCGCTGCTGATACAGTTGGTATGTATTCACCGAATAATGAGAACGTCATTTGAAATTAAAAAAGTGATTCCTGCTAGGCAGAATAAAAGGAAGGTATGCCGATGCAGGTTTGTTTTGTTCAACAATACAAGTTTCACAGACGAATACAGATTTCTTAATTTTGTCATGCCAAGTTTGATAATGTAAATACTGCTGCCACCGAACAACAAAACAAAAAAGAGGTCGAGAAACGTCATTCAACGAAGTGTAAGACTTACACTCCAAAATTGATAGGTTTTTCGAAAAAAAAAAAAAAAAAGAGAAAAAAAATTAAGGGGGAGATGATGTAACGTATACTATATATTCACTTTCCTTTTGATTTTACTATCTCTGGTTATTTTATTTTACTATGTAAATTATCTTCTTACTGAACGAAATATTATTTCACCCGATGAATGAGATCTGGCAATGAGTGTAAGTCATGACGTGGTGGTAGCCAGTATATATAGGCGCGTTCATCGATAGCCAAAAGAGCGTTTGGTGTTGTACGGAGAGATTTTGTTGTTATAAGGAGATCGTTTGTTGTTATACTAGAGGAGAGAGTTTCGTTCTATGCCATTAGTTTGATTCTTCATTATTGTGAAACAAGTTGTGTGTGTGTGCTTTGGATGACCAAGAGTGGCATAATAAAAAAGCTTTGAGTAAGTACGTCTTTCTCAATTAATAGTTTTTGTCAGACCTCTGTCTGGCTGTTAGGTTTATATCATTAGTTTATTACCATTAACAACCAGCGTTAAGACTTTATACATTCTAATTACTGCTACAACATTACTACCAGTTATAACTTTGTTCAATACTATTACTACACTACTAGCAGGAGACTTTATTCATGTTCTTAATTAACTAGTAACAACAACTATTTGAATTCACTATTTGAAGCTTAGTACAAGCATATCATTCAGTAGCAGAAGCATTATACTTAGCTCAGTAGGAAAGCTTCATTATTATCATTAGCTAGCTGGTAGAAAGAGCTTATCCATTATAATTAGCTTAGCGGAAAGCAAAATATAGCTAATTCATTATAACGGATATACACAGAGTACGCGAAAAACACAATTTTTTTACTTCTTCTCCATTTTCCTTTTAATAGAAACTGCTTAAAATTTGCTAAAAAGGAAATTGTAATTTTTGCCCTGAAACATATTCCAGAAAACTTTTACAGCTTTTGATTTCTTGGAAAGAAATTCGAAAACGTTTTATATAATAGGATTTTAAAAGACTGCAAGAGTATGAGGTTCCTCATACATAGTGATTATTTATGGGAATAAAGAAATAAAAGTTTCTACAAAAAGTTGGTTTGTCCAATACGATATACCTATTTATTTCAATTATTCACTTTGAAATCAAACAAACACAAGAATAGGAAAAAAGATATGCCCTCCCTTTAAAGGTCAGATGTTGGATCCAGCCATTCGTAATTCGTATGAACAGGGTCAGCATTATACTGTATTGCAAATACTGTATTAACAATGCTGATAAAGTGATAACGAGGAACAGTGCACCAATTATGTAGGAAATAGTAATATTATACTAGTGATCCGATTTATTGGCGTAGGAAATAGACACATAAGCTTTTCCAAGCTTTCGCACATCAACCAGATGGCTTTTTCAAGGCAGTTTCTGTCTAACTTCCTAGAAAAAGCCATCTGGTTGATGTGCGAAAGCTTGGAAACGCTTATGTGTCTATTTCCTACGCCACTAAATCGGATCACTGCTATGCATTACTAAATGTATTAACAATACTATTCCATGATATCGAACAATGTGTTTTCATGCTTACGAGCAGGAACTGAAATAGGATTGCATTTTGCTTCTCCCTATAGCATCAAAACGCTTAAGAAAAAATAAGTAAAAAGGATGTTAATAAATTCTCTACAAATTTGGAAGATGTGAATACGCTTATTGGTGTAAATATGACATGGCTGTTAAGTCAGACAATATCCGAAAACTTAAAATTTCGTCGTCCTGGAGCGGGAATCGAACCCATGTCTCCGGGATAGCGCCCGAGTATATGCTTGGTCGTTCTGGGTGGTGTAGTGGTTAGCATACTCGGGCGCTATACGGGATTCCCGCTCCAGGACGAAGAAATTTTCAAGTTTTCGGATATTATCTGACTTAACAACCATGTCATATTTACACCAAAAATAAACGGATTCACATGTTCCAAATTTGTATTGTACAATGGTGTAATCCCGTATCTCATTCAATGAATTTTCTATTTATTTAACGTGGCTGAATGGAATTCGGCTCGTACTGTTATGAAATCCTTTGTCCCAACAAGAGTTTTCCTGATGTTCGTCAGCTGTCTGATTCATTGCAAATCGGCCTTCACTAGTGCGTTTGTTTCCAAACAGGTTCTTCAAGGAAAACTTAACGTTATTTTATTGAAAGAGAGAGAGAGAGATATGAGAGAGATCTCGTGACAAAGAAATGTCACAAACACGTAAGATGATGACTCATGCCACAAGTCAAATACCTGACATTCGCAAGCTTTTTCAAATGTAGCGTTACACAAACTGCTTGAGAATTCAGTTTGAATTCTGCATCGCCCGTTGACAAAATTGCTGCAATAATTGGCTTGAGAAAGCTAACGTAAAAATCGAATTCATACCATCAGAATTCAGTTAATTCGATGCATTTTAAAATGGCTTGCGGCAATATAATACGATCAGATTTAATATTTTTGCACAAAATTGAAAAAAAGAAAAAAAAAAAGAATGTTATTAAGCAAAATACAGATACAGATGAAACTGGATATTTTGCACATAAGTGGAATTGCATATCGATGAAAAAAATGGCATTCTCACTCAATTTTAACTTCCTTAAATGAAAAGAACAAAATCAGTTTATAATTTTTTTTAGGAAGCTGTGACGTACACTTCTATTTAACCTTCCTTTTGAGTTTCTGTTTTCTTATGTAAATTTCGTTACTTCTTGGTTAAACATTTTCTAACTAAACGGCACATTACTTCCCCGAATAGCTGGAACATTTTGGCAGAGAGAGAGAGAGAGAGAGAAAGAGAGATTGCGAGTAGATTGTGGAGAGTTGATGTAGCGAAAGAGATTCAACCAGTGTTTCTTTCAGGACTTTTTGACCGGGAAGCTAATGGAACCTTAGAGAGGCAAGTTTTCCATTTGCTATATATATATTATTTAAATTTTGACTACTATATGGAAGGAACTACTATAAATTTACTACAGATGCGTATTTAGAGCGGGTCAGGGGCCTTGCCTCCGGGGAGTGTTTCATTTTTTTTTAAAGTGTTTGGTTAAAATGCGACTTACATTAGAAAAAAATGCTTTAATTTTTCATTAACTTAAATTTTTTTCTAGTGGATTTCAAAAACTTCAAATTTTCATCCCCCTCTTACCCCCCCCCCCCAAAAAAAAATTCTATATACACCGATGCTATAGTAATTACGTTTTCAAACATTTCAAGAACAAACTTTCTTCAGCCAAAAGAGAGGACTTGTTCTGGGTGTACGTGTTGGTTTCGGCAGGCTTGAAATTTTTATCTATTAAAATGTATTCAACACACTCCTGATCCTGAATCGTGATTCCCTGACTATGAGGTATGATTAGTCTACTTATTATATAAGATAGTACAACTATACTAGATATCCTAATTTATTGGCTTAAATAAAATCAAGGCTTCCAAGCTTTCGCACATCAACCAGATGGCTTTCTCAAGGAAGGTAGACAGCAAACTGCAAACTGGATAATAGAACGTTTCAACAATTTGAACGCTGCATGTGAGTTGACATGACAATAAACGAAGAGATGCGAACGTAATTATTCAATAACAAGTTAGTAAAATCATACAATGCATTGATTATGATACGCTTTCCAATATACCAGAAATTATTACTCAAGTTATGAGGATAATGACTGTGGAATAAATCTCGTTCCTGATGTGTCCTGACCTTTGACCCCATTTCGATGATATTCAACAGAACCGGTTCAGTATACCTCAAGAATAACATACTAAAGTTTTGCCGTAATAGAAGCAGTTTTACGCAAGTTATGAGAATAATGGCTGTGGAATAAATCTTGCTTTTGTGCAATGACCTTTCACCCCATTTCGTTGATATTCAACAAAACCGGTTCACTATACCTCCGGAACAACATGATAACGTTTTGTCGCAATCGAAACATTTTTAGGTAAGTTATGATGCTATGATGCGCAAGGGCAATGGACAATGGAATGGATCTCACTCCAGTGTCTTGACCTTTGACCCCATTTCGCCCATTTTCAATAGGGTTCGTTCCCAGTGACTCCCTACCAAATACTAAAATTTCATCGAAATCGAACCATTTTTACGCAAGTTATGACGCATAAAGCGCAATGAAATGGATCCCGCTTTTATGTCCTGACCTTTGAACCCATTTCGCCCATTTTCAATAGGGTTCGTTCCCAGGTGGTTCCCTACCACATACTTAAATTTCATTGAAATCGAACCATATTTACGCAAGTTATGATGCATAAAGACAATGGAATGGATCCCGCTCCTATGTCCTAACCTTTGAACCCATTTCGCCCATTTTCAACAGGGTTCGTTCCCAGGTGGTTCCTTACCACATACTTAAATTTCATTGAAATCGAACCATTTTTACGCAAGTTATGATGCATAAAGGCAATGGAATGGATCCCGCTCCTATGTCCTAACCTTTGACCCCATTCTGCCCATTTTCAACAGGGTTCGTTCCCAGGTGGTCCCCTACCACATACTTAAATTTCATTGAAATCGAACCATTTTTACGCAAGTTATGATGCATAAAGACAATGGAATGGATCCCGCTCCTATGTCCTGACCTTTGACCCCATTCCATTTATTTTCAATAGGGTTCGTTCCCAGGTGGTTCCTTACCACATACTTAAATTTCATTGAAATCGAACCATTTTTACGCAAGTTATGATGCATAAAGGCAATGGAATGGATCCCGCTCCTATGTCCTGACCTTTGACCCCATTTCATTTATTTTCAATAGGGTTCGTTCCCAGGTGGCCCCCTACCACATACTAAAGTTTCATTGAAATCGAACCATATTTACGTAAGTTATGACGCATAAGGGCAATTGTATGGATCCCGCTCATATGGCGTGACCTTTGACCCCACTTCACCCATTTTCAATATGGTTCGTCCCCTGGTGGTCCCCTACCACATACTAAAATTTTATCGAAATCGAACCATTTTTACGTGAGTTATCGTGCCGACAGACAGACGGACGGAAAAAGCTGGAGCATATACGCTTCTTCAACCTACGGTTGGAAAGCGTAAAAAACACAAGACATCATGTTCGTTTTGCACGCGAAATCCTTGGAGGAAAACAAAAGGCATTCATTATTTGAAGAATTGGTTCCAAATTCGTGGTAATTCTAGTAAGACGCTATCATTGCAGGCCTCATCGTTGGTAATGATCTCCAATGTTTCCCGAATAGCAGTGGATTTAGGAGTAGAGTAGGCAGCTAATTTCTTTATGTTATCCCACATAGGATCGGCGGACTTGAACTGGACCTCTCTGGATAGGGCCGTGGTTAATTTGCAGTTCTTTATGTCCCTCTTATGCTCGTTGACTCTAATTCTAAATTCTTAGTGAACGTTTAGTCATCCCAATGTAGTATTGCTTGGAGCCATCCGTATATTATACAAGGAGGGCATAAACACCTGCTTCGTTGGAAAGTGGGAGCTCGTCAGTATTTCGCTTAAGCATATAGCATATAAAGGTGTCGGAGATCTTATGCCGACACCGAGGTTCATCTTCCTGAGCGCGTTCTTGAGTTTATAGGAAGCATTAGGTACGTAAGGAATAGAGCCCAGATAGCGTAGTCGCGGCATAGAAAGATCGGCGTGCCTCTTTTTGCTTCTTTCGATATATCTATGTACCATGTTCGGATCGTATCGTTTATAGCACAATAAACGATACGCAATACTTAAATAAATATTTAAAATAAATTATAATTGGAGAAATATTTGTAGCATCAAAAGAAACGAAATTTTCATTATAGCCTGAATTTATTAACATTTGGCTCGGTGACATATCATGTCTCCGGGGGCGGGGGTCATTTCTGGGTGAACCCTCCCCCCCGAGGTATGCCTGAAAGAAACACTGGATTCAACGAAAACGGATTGTTGTTACATCATTGTGATCTATGCTGATACAAGAAATAATTTGTGTGAGTGGATTATATTGATCACCTTTGAACCTCCAGTAAGTGAAACAATAAAGGAACAAATTGACGTTACACGTAACAGCTGATTCTTTGATCCTGGCTATTGTTATTATTATTCAATTATGTAGTTATTGCAGAAACGAAATATATGTTCAACAAGCTGATAGTTAGCTAAGAACATCAGTCAATTAATTAAACAGCTGCATCAAACTTTAAAAACTTCAAAAAGTCTGTTCATTGGATAAATGTGTTAAATGCTCTGACTGCTAGCCATCTCGGGGTGGTAACTCGCCACATTTAGAGTGTATATGAACTTTTTACAAGAGGAAAAAAAAAAAAGCTCACTATTGATTGAGTGAGGAAGTCGGTTTAACCTATGGTCCCTTTTCTGTGTGGAATGCCAACGCCGTTTACACGATGTAGTCAATGTCAAATACCCACAGGCAATCATCAACTGAAAAATTGGGGCCGCGGGTGGCCTAGTGGGCAACGTTCGTGACTGCCACGGAAAGGACCTCAGGTTCGATCCGCTAAATATCCGCCGTGCGTCGGATGGGCACGTTAAGCCGTCGGATCCCGGGTACTGGCCCCTCGGCAATAAATAAGGGCGTCTTCCACCCCCTTTTCTACTTCGCTTCCGTGTCACTTTCCTATCGGGCACTCTAGCCCAAATGTCCTAGCTTCCTATTTCTAAGGGTTGTTTAAGACCTGCGGTCAGACACTCCCTTCCTGAAATCCTCTACATTTGATCAACTGAAAAATTCATTACCACTGCTGTTGTTGGCAAATAAAGCTCGGCGCAGTGGTCTAAGCGATGGCCTCTCATCATTCGTCCGAAAGGGGTACGGGTTCGAATCCCGGCGAGGCATGGATATTGTGTTTGTCTTACGGCACTGGCTGTCTCCCTTCCCTGGAACCAGTGGCCCTAAATTAGGGACGGGCGACTGCTTATAGATCATTTAGTTGCTCACGGTGTTCGTTAAACCTCCAAAAAAAAAAAAAAAAAAAATCAATGTTTATGAAAAAGCCCTTGTTTTTTTTTCATCTTTTTCCCTTTTTCAAGTTTAATGACATGTTGCGCGCTAAATATAAAGATGAGTTGCTCATCTTCGGGTTAATGTTATGGCTCCACGGGAAGAATTAACCAGGAATGAGGAACAAACACAACATCCATGTCGCAGATAGGACTAGAATTTGAATCCTATCTAGTATACAAATGATTGATTTCACCAGTGTTTTTTGTGTAAAAGCCCGGAAAAAATTTCTTTTGTTCAAGAATCCCACATATAGGTAATTTCAATAATTTCGGTTGACTTCTCCGAACGAATCTTTTACGACATCGTACTCCCAATACTCACCTGCATTTTTTCAGTTTGCACTTAAAAGATAGAGATCTCTGTATCTAAAATGAGAAGAGCAGTTGCATTATGCCTTCTGATACTACTGACAATGAAGGAAGAAGACCTTTATACATTTTCCCAGTTTCTTGGGTAGTAGATAGATCACGTTCGAACTCTTAAAAATTGTAAGATCTGTTTGCTGAAAGAGAAAGTGGTTTGGGAAACTCATCGAGAATAAAAATCAAGCCTCACGGAAAGAACTATACAAATGAGCCTGAGACCTTCACCACATTCAGATTCCCAAATACTTCATGACTAACATCTTTAATGATGATGCCGACTGAGTAGTCAGAAAGGCAGCTTTCTGGATAGTCGCCCTGCCCAGGCTCGAATTCCGGATGACCCATGGGTAGCGCACCTGCGCCACGACGTTGGCTCCACCCTTCCTCCTCCTGAACACCAGGTAACCCAACTTAGGGACGTGAGTTGTTAACGGTGGTCGCCAGAGATGGAAACGGGTCACGGGTCACCGGGTTGGCAATTTCTTGCGGGTCAAACGGGTTGGGTCAAGGTGTTCATGACCCGATTTCGACCCAGTGTTATTTCCGTTTTATTTTTGAAAAGAAAAAAAAATATTTCAAATAACCCTTCAGAGGTCTTTGAAATAATACTTCAGAGTATGATCCAGGAACTTGCTGAGAAGGGAAAAGAAATGCAATTAAAAATAAACTTTCAGAAGACAAAACTGAAGTACAATGTTTTACAAGAAATGAAGATTTATCGGTTGATGGGGAAAAGCTGGAGATAACCGGTACCCACATTTACCTAGGACAGCACATATCAAGCAAAGGTCACATCGATGAAAAAATTAATTGACGTATAAAACATGGTTGGACAGCTTTTGGAAGAAACAGTACTATTTTTAAGAGCAATATGCCATTATGTCTTAACAGGAAAGGGTTTAATCAATGCATCCTTCCAGTGCTTACGCACGGAGCAGAGACCGTGGACATTTACTAAAAAAGACATACGAAGACTGCAGACAACTGAAAGTAGCACGGAGAGATACGTTCTTGGTGTATCCAGGAAAGATAAGAAGAGGAGCTCATGGATAAGGAAAGTGACAAGAGTGGAAGACATCATGATCAGAGTAAAATCCCTGAAATGGCAATGGGCTGGACTTATTGCCAGGAGAACGGACCACAGATGAACAACCGAAATTTTAAACTGGATTCCGAGAGATAGGAAAAAATCCAGAAGACCACGTGGGAGATAAGTGGATCGAAGAGACTGGTCCAAGACAGTCTGTTGTTGAAGAAACTTGGGGAATCTCTCATCCGGCTTTGAATCATTAATTGACAATGATGATGATATATTCGAATTGATAGTTCAAGGCAGATTTGTCCGGGTCGGGTCCAATTATGTGACGGCAGGGTCCGGGTCGGGTCCAATTATGTGACGGCAGGGTCCGGGTCGGGTCCAATTATGTGACGGCAGGGTCCGGGTCGGATCCGAGTCTAAAATTTTTGATCCGCTTCCAAATGTGGTGGACCCCCCCCCCCCTCCAAGAATAAAGATGGCTGGCATCCACTTACTTTTTCCTCCTCCGTCAAACAGAAATCATGATTAGCTATTTTAGCACTTCAACACAAAAAATTTCTAATGTGAAACTCCGGTGAAATCATGAACATTTCAGAGAATAACAGTTCTAGATCATTGAGGTACTATGCCCGGACATAATGATTTTATTAGAAGCATGAAAGCTGACTATGAAAATGCTAGGGGCTTGGGCGCTCTTTAAAATTTCTTGACGGATGCTCTGCAGCTCTCAAATTTTTTGTTACGCTATGATCGAAATCTATACCAAATTATTTTGTTTTTTACAATTACGGAAAATAAAATCGGAAAAATCAAAATTTGGCTCCAGAATTTGTTTGCTATAAAACAAAACAAAACAAAAACAGGCAACCTTTTTTTTAGCAAATCGTGTATCGCTGCCGAATTTGTCTGTTTTTTTCTTGTCGTCTTAAAAATGAGCATGTGTTAGATAGTTGTAGTAATTTTTGTTGTGCCCCCCCCCCCCCCCCAACACACACTCCTCCAGCGTTTCGAGAGAAATTCACTACATAGGAGAATCATGTGCCTGTTTCACGATTTTTACTTTCATTTTCTTTAACTGTTTGTGGAAAAAGAAATAGTTCTGATTTAAATTTTTAATTTTTCTTTTTTGTTGTGCCACATGAGTCACACACACACACACAATATATTTATATATACACTCACTGTTGCAGCAATTATTAACCAGCTAGGTGGTTTTTTTTTTATCAATTCACAAGAAAACATGTGTGCCCAATGAGAGAGGGGAAAAAAAAAAAAAAAAGAAAAAAGAAAAAAATGAAAAAAAAAAAAAAAAACCCCAACAACAACAGGTGTTTCAATTCAGAAAAGAGCCATTCGAACAGACTGGTCCCATCAAATATTGTTTTTCCTTTTCTTCTCAGGTGAAAAAAAAAAAAAAAGTATTTGCCCTGTCATTGTTTACCATAATGATCAGAGCATGGTGTCTGGCTAAAGAGTCCGATTGATTTGTAACGGGGATTTGTCTTGTTCAAACTGATATTTGAAAAACATGTCTGGTGTTCTTCGGAGCTCCCGAAATTCTTCCAGGGGCTGCTAACTCCCTCTCATTGTCTTTTCCTCCTACCCCAGCCAGACTCCCTCCCTCCCTTTCCTTTCCCACAGAGAGTTCACACAAGAATGACCGTTAAGTTTAATGTCAGATTAGATCTTATGATGTCTGTTGATGTTGACCTCTGTGGTCGTAGCGGGAAAGATAGAATTTCCCAAAGTTGAAAGTAGATGAAAAACTTCCCCGGGCTTTTGGTGTTGTACAAGCTATACAAACTTTGAATATGCAGTGAAATTTTCAGTAAGAAACTTCCAAACCTCAGACTTGAAGGATTAAATAAAACAACAACAAACAAACCTAGGGGATGTTGGAAAGCGTAGTAAAGATGCAGTGAGGGGTCCCTCAGAGATGCGAGGCCCTTCCGCCCACACACACACGCTGAGTTCGTTGAACTCTTGCCGGAGCAGAAAAAAATCCTTTACTTCCTTTTTTTTTTTTTTTCCCTACGAAATGTTGTCGTTCTTACCATTTGCGCGTTTTCACTGCTCTCTGACTTTTTTTTTTTTTTGTAGTCTGAGAGAGCACTGCAGGCACAGCCCCTTGAACCGAAGGTGCAAAATTTTGAGGACTCACTGGTTTTCAAAATGTTGGAGAAGAAGGATCTGAAAGAGGAAAAAGGCAATGGGGAAAAACAAGGGCTGTAGAAACCAGTGGGATTAACCGAACTCAGCTAGCAAAGATACAGTTCGGAAAAGCGTCTCCTAAGATACATACAGCTTCAGCAATCGCTGCCATGGAAACGACAGTAAGCGGTGATTCAACATCCCAGCCGCTTGTTTCTGCAATGAGAGAAGCAATGTTGCCTCCCCCTCCCCAGAAAGACCATGCTGTGGTGATTGCTAGCGATCCAATGGCCAACCTGACGACTCTCCTATCATACACAGAGTTGAGTTTTGAACTTTATGATACACCCGATTTTGCATTGATCGCTGTTCCACCAGTTCGTGCCATCCAAAGGGGACCCCTCCATGGAACTGTTTTTTTGTTGTTGTTGTTGCTGTTGTTCTGGCTTTTTTCGCTTTTTCTCCACTCTCGACTTGCTGTCCCAGTCACTTTACACCGTATGACTTTGATTCAGTCTCCTCTCTGTCAGTTTTACTGACCTCAAGGCACCGTTCTTCATATGATTCTCCATTACCCAATTCTTCTTCATCTCTTTCACTTGATGTTCTCTTTTGTTTAAACGTCTGTCCGGCCACCCATAATCTTGATAACTACCAATTTTTACTTCGTCCAACTGCTTCGACTTCCTGTTCATGTTTTTTCGTCATAGCATCATCTATAGATTTCAACTTGACCACCCTGCGAATTCCATCATCATTTCTCCTCAGCAAGCTGAACTGCAACTTAAGGGCCGTCCATAAAGTACGTCCGTGATTTTTTTATTATTTGTAGACCCCTCCCCATGTCACATTTTGTCCTGTTGTTGACACCTCCCCCTTAAAAATGATGTCCTAATTCCCGCTACCCCTTTATTTTTCGCGACTGCCTTCAGAAGTCGGTTGAGAAACAAAGAAAACATGTAGTTATTTAAAGGAATCTTCCATATATTTACACTTTTTCTTCAGAAAATATTTATTATTTAGGCATTAATTTATTCCCAAATGCTATCCGAACTTTATCATTCTGAAATAAAGATCTACAAATGAACGCACGCATTCAAGGTTGCAATACTCCCGATTATACCATCTACAAAACATGATAGATTTGGTATTACAAATATGAGAACTTAATATTCTGATATATCAGGCCTGAAATATTTCATACCTTCTTTTAACTATTGAAAGAAGAAAAAAGAATAAACAAAACGAAAAAATACCATCCACTATATTTTTGCCGCTGGATGTCCGAATTACTACCCCCCCCCGTAATCTCGGACGTACTTTATGGACGGCCCTTTATCTTACATTTCAAGAACAAAACTCTTGCACACATCCAGGCAGATTTTATAGGAGCTCAACGCACTAGAAAACTTCACAATTCTACAACACGTGGTTACCTCACAATCAATGGCTCAAATTTTCCAACCATAGAATTTCCTTCAACTTCCACTAATTTTCACATTATTTCACAAATTTTCTGCGCCTCGCTTGATTTGCACCATTTTGAACCCTACTTCACATTGAGACTTTGTCAAAGAACTTTCAAAAATATTACAAACTGTTCTTTCATTATGATGGTTTTCCATCCTTCCCTGATCGTCTTCCACTCAAAGCTGAATTCATCAGCATCTCTTGTAAATCTGCATCACATCATTGTAAATATCATCTTTCACTTAATGGATAAATGAGCCCATTCTGGTAAATTCCATGAAAATATCTGGATTCAATAAAGCGATATTGAAACCTGTTGTTGCTACAAGCTGCCATTGCCAACGCCTGCAGCAACAACAGGTTTCAACAAGTTAGTAAAATCATGCAATGCATTGATTATGATACGCTTTCCAACATACCAGAAATCATTACTCAAGTTATGAGGATAATGGCTGTGGAATAAATATCGCTCCTGTGTCCTGACGTTTGACCCCATTTCGGCGACATTAAACAGAACCGATTCAGTATACCTCCGGAACAACATGATAAAGTTTTGTCGCAATCGAAGCATTTTTAGTCAAGTTATGAGGATAATAGCTGTGGACTGAGTCTCACTTCTCTGTCCTGACCTTTCACCCCATTTCGCCCATTTTCAATAGAATTCGTCCCCAGGTGGTCCCCTACCACATACTAAAATTTCATCGCAATCGAAGCATTTTTAGTCAAGTTATGAGGATAATAGCTGTGGACTGAGTCTCACTTCTCTGTCCTGACCTTTCACCCCATTTCGCCCATTTTCAATAGAATTCGTCCCCAGGTGGTCCCCTACCACATACTAAAATTTCATCGAAATCGAAACATTTTTATGCAGGTTATGCCGCATAAGGGCAATGGAATGGATCCCACTCCTATGTATTGCCCTTTGACCCCATTTCACCCATTTTTAATAGAATTCATCTCCAAGGTGATCCCCTACCACATACTAAAATTACATCGAAATCGAACCATTTTTACACAAGATATGACGCATAAGGGCAATGGAATGGATACCGCTCCTATGTCATGACCTTTGACCCCATTTTGCCCATTTTCGATAGGGTTCTTCCCCAGGTGGTCCCTTACCACATACTAAAATTTCATTGAAATCGAACTATTTTTACGTGAGTTATCGTGCGAAAAGACGGACAAAGCTGGAGCATATACGCTTCTTTAACCTACGGTTGGAAAGTGCAAAAAAGGATTAAACTTACTGTAGGATTAAAGTTACCTGGACTCTGCCGCCTCTATTGGGGACTAGTGATCAACAAGTGCATTACAAGCATTAAAAAAAAGTGAATAGAAGCCACTGGACAACCGTTGATGATACACTGACGGAAAAAAAAAATCCCAACACCAAGAAGGGGTTGTGTTAGATAAACGACAGTTGGTAGGCGGTGAGAGTACATCTGTAAGATGACGTCTATGCAAATTTCGTGCTCGGCGCATGCGTGTGGCGCTAGTAGCGCCCCTCGGAACATGCAAAGCAAGTTTGCTGTAAATACGCGCTGTAACGTTCGTGAGCGTTAGTTATCGTTGAGATTCGACGTAGGGTGTTGATGTTAGTCAAGAATGCCTTTAAGAAGACGATGAAGCCATTATCAACAGCTCACGGAGTTTGAACGAGGTCGTGTAATAGGGCTACAAGAAGGTGGATTTTCGTTCCGCAATATTGCAGAGCGACTTGGCAGGAATGTAGCCACTGTGCAAGATTGTTGGCAGCGGTGGTCAAGGGAAGGTACTGCCTCAAGAAGACCGGATTCCGGCTGGCCCCGTGGCACTACTGAGAGGGAAGACCGCCGTGTACGGCGTATGGCCGTGGCGCATCGTACCGCGTCTGCGGCAGCAATTCGAGCTGCAGTTGCCACCACAGTGACACAACGAACTGTTACAAATCGGTTACTTGAAGGACAGCTCCGAGCCAGACGCCCTGTAGCGTGCATTCCACTTACTCCAAACCACTGTCGTTTGCGACGTCAGTGGTGTCAAGCTAGAGCTCATTGGAGGACGGAGTGGAGATCTGTTGCGTTTTCTGATGAAAGCCGGTTCTGCCTGGGTGCCAGTGATGGCCGTGTGTTGGTTAGAAGGAGGCCAGGTGAGCTCCTGCAACCAACCTGTCTGCGTCCGAGACACACTGGACCTACACCTGGAGTTATGGTCTGGGGAGCAATTTCCTATGACAGCAGGAGCACACTCGTGGTTATCCCACGCACCCTGACGGCACAGTTGTACGTCGGTCTGGTGATTCAACCTGTTGTGCTGCCATTCGTGAACAGCATTCCAGGGGGTGTTTTCCAACAGGATAACGCTCATCCGCATACTGTTCTTGTAACTCAACATGCTCTACAGAGTGTCGACATGTTGCCGTGGCCTGCTAGATCACCAGATCTTTCACCAATCGAACACGTATGGGACATCATTGGACGACAACTCCAGCGTCACCCCCAACCAGCATTAACCGTCCCTGTATTGACCGACCAAGTGCAACAGGCATGGAACTCCATCCCACAAACTGACATCCAGCACCTGTACGACACAATGCATGACCGTTTGCGTGCTTGCATTCAACATTCTGGCGGTTACACTGGTTATTAATGTACCAGCATTTCACATTTAAAATGGCTCTTCTCGCGCTTACAATAAGCTGTGATCTTGAAACCTTAATCGATTAATTCTGTTACCTATACAAATGTATTGCCGCCATTTCATTCCTCTACAACTATTTTTTCGTGGTGTTGGGATTTTTTCCCCGTCAGTGTATTTCGGCTTATCCCGACGAGGAATCGGAAAAATCGTTATTAATGTGACTGAGAGATTCTGACTTCCTTCTTTTAATTTTTTACTGTCGATGCATACCGAAAGGTTTTGAAAATTTTCTAGTGTGGATTTTCCATCGAAGTGACAATATCGCACGAATAGGAACACGATGGAATTTTTTCTATAAAGTGATTTTGAAATATTAGTGGAACGTTTTGAATTCCATTACTCTTTTGCTCAAATTGTGTTGTGTAACATGGATCAGCTTGTAAGTTATAAACAAGTAAATGATTTTCTTTTGTTACGTCTAGTACTTGTGTATCTACACTGAAGAGCAATTGAATTAGAGATACCTGTCTAGTAACGTGTAGCACCACCTTTCGTCCTGATGACGGCGGCGATTGGTCTCGGCATGGACTCGACAAGACACCGGAAGCGCTGGGAAGCCATACGGATCCACGACCCCAGAACAAGCTCCCACAGTTCACGAAGATTTGATGGAGGGAGGTCAGAGCCTAGAACATCTCTCTCGATGGCATCCCAGATGTGATCGATGGGATTGAGGTCAGGTGACCTAGCTGGCCAAGGAAGCGAGGTCACGTCGGTGGAGTGTTCATCCAACCATTCGGATACAATTCGGGAGCGATGGCACTGTGCATTGTCTTGTTGCAGGATGAAGTCCCCAGTGGGATGTTTAAGACGCACAAACGAGAGCAAATGGTCGTCCAGGATATCCCGGTAACGTTGACCTGTGAGGGACGATGTCACACGTACCAGGGGTCCCATTTCAGTCCACGTAAACAGTCCCCAGACGAGAATGCCACCCCCACCAGCTTGAAGAGTACCCTGCTGGTAAGAAGGATCCATCGCTTCATGTGGTTTGCGCCGTACTCGTATCCTGCCATCCGCATGTACCAACGTGAATCTCGACTCATCAGTCCAAGCAACATTTTTCCACATGTCTAGGGTCCAATGGCGATGTTCCCGCGCCCATAATAATCTTTGCACCATGTGATGTGCGGTCAGCAGCGGTACCCTCGTAGGACGATGGCTTCTGTACCCCATAGCGAGGAGATGGTTCTAGATGGTGTGGCTGCTTACACGTTTTTGTGCACCAGCGTTAAATTGCCGAGTGATTTCTTGCACTGTGGCCCGTCTATCCGCTGTTACAATGCGAGCTAGCCGACGATGTCCCCGCTCATCCACACGCTGTTGTCCACGGCAGTTGGCCCTTGCAGGGATGGTTTTACCTGATTCGATGTACTCACGGTGCACCCGTGACACAGTGGCTCGTGAAAATCCCAGTGCCTGCACGACTTCCGAGATGGAGTGACCCATTCGTCGGGCCCTGACATTTTGCCCACGATCAAATGCGCTTAGATCTTTCGTCTTACCCATACTGCGTCCGACTCTTACTGATTCCCGCCCACTCTTTATATTGTCGGATCGCTGCATACGTCATTCCGTTTCCGTTTACATAGCCGCACACAGCGCCATATTTGCATAACGCCAGCTGTCTCTAATTCAATTGCTCTTCAGTGTAAAGGTTTATTTAATGTGTTTGAAAACTATAACGAACGTGTAGAAAGCCGAAATGTGAGCTTCTCATAAGGGTGTCAGAACCATTATGAGAAATTGCATTTTTCAGATTTTCTAGAAAGCCGAAATGTCACTTCTCATAATAGTGTCCGAACCTGTCTACTGCGTCAAAAAAATGGCTAGAATCGTCCCCTACGAAAGTGAAGGAAAGGCGCTGTACTTCTCTACAGTGAGCTTGGGCCTATCTTATGAGTGGAGTGTAATCCTTTTCTTTAAGCCTCCCCTTAGATTATTCTTACGTTCAATTAATTACATACGGCTTTAAGCCGTCGGCATGGGTCTGCAGTAATTTATTGCTAAGAGCACACGTGTTGGCAATAACTTTTTCATGGCTCTGTGATTTTGTTCGACGGTGTCTCTGCGGGATGGCGAAGCTTAGTTAGCAATCGATCGAGGCAGTGAGTGAGTGTCTCAAAGCAGCCATTAAAAAGCGGTCCTGATTACTGAGCGCGGATTCTTGGAAACTCCAATGTTGTTGAAACCCTGGGGATATTGCTTTGCAGACGCGATCAATAAAGCGACAAAGCAGCCGTTACCGAGGCTGCAAGAATTATCTACCCTGTCTCCTGCGTAGCTACCTCAATAACATCGACGGAAAAGGCGCATTTTTTTCTTTGAATGCATCCGGAGTGGAAAGGTCGTCTGCGCTCAAACTACTAATGTTATCGATAATAATAACATATTTATTAGTATTTTCCGCTGCATAAGCAAGTGAGCCTGAAAAACACAGGAATTCAAAGCAACCTTGGCATTTAGCTATTTCCGAAAGATATGTATATATATTCAAAATGGCTTCATTTGTGTTTGAAGTAGGAGGCAATTCTAATTTTCAGTGGTTCTCTAGAAAGCCGAAATGTCAATAAGTGTTATGTGCACTAAGTCAGGGTTCTAATTCCCCCGATTTTCATTTCAAGAATATTACAGCACCCCTCCCCCAGCTTATGTCATTCTTCTGCAAGTAGGGATGATTTTCACATCAAATACCATCACACAGGGTGTATATATAAAAAAAAAAATTTCGGGGGTTGGGAGGGTGGGGGGGGACGAGAAATGGAAGTTTTTGAAATCAACAAGAACAAAGAAAAAGTTCATGAAAAATAGAAGAAAATATCTAAAGCATTTTTACCTAATGCAAGTTGATGTAATTTTGCTAAAATAAGGTTTTTTTTTTCTAATGTATGTTTCATTTTAACCCAAAACATTAAAAAAAACGCTGTAGGGGAGGAGGGGGGGGGCACTCTGAATACGCCCCTACTGTCAAGGGTTAACAGAATCAACCTTTGGCATAGGTTAGAAAGGCGGGCTCTGGTGGCCGCATATTTCAACTATACAGTAAAACCTCATTTATACGTTTCTCTCGTTTATGTGTAAAATGTCACTGGTCCAAAAGTTCTGAATTGCCGTTTATGTTAAATTGTATCAATTATACTTTAAACGAATTAGCTTTCTTCTCATTTTTACGTTAAATTGTAGTGTCGTGATTTAGAAATTCAAACCACACGAATCCACTTACCAAACCCTCTTCCCACTCTCCCCCATCCTATTTCCTGTCATCCATCAATTTTATGACTCACTCTGAGGAATGTGCGCGCTACTCCTGATCTACCATTGGTCACCTCAGATGGCACCTGCAGTAGACACCTACTCTTGCTTGATGTTGTCACATCAGACTCTTTCTTTGAGACTTTCGTTTTTATTCACTTTCT
Organism: Macrothele yani; assembly: GCA_039090855.1. NCBI lineage: Eukaryota > Metazoa > Arthropoda > Arachnida > Araneae > Macrothelidae > Macrothele > Macrothele yani. The sequence goes on along the minus strand of CM077024.1, from coordinate 137,961,425 downwards.
TACATTGAAACAATGAATTTACAATCTCCTAAAGCCTTGTCTTTAGAAGACAAAATGGAGAATTTGAAGGAAACTGATGAAAATCACACGCTGACAAAAACGACTTTAGCTGCAACATTCAAAATTCTAGTGACGTCAGAATGCATAAATCACAGATTGGAATGAAAACGAAGGCTTTCCGGGAGCTCCCTTATTCTGTCGCGTTTATCGTTACATCCCATTTCTTGAAGTCTTCGGTTCGAACAATGTCTCAACAGCATGATTTACGGGAATCAACAGCGTGGAGAACTATTGGCAGGCTGGAAACAGGTCAGGGACAGCTGGTGATAGCAGAAGCCATTTGAGTGTCACGAAGTGTCATTACTCGGCTGTGGACACTATTACAGAATACAGGAAATGTTCGAAGGCAACGGTCGTCCCTTGCTGTGGTTGCTAGTCAAGGCCGTCGACAAGCAACCACAGCAAGGGACGACCGTTATCTGTTGTCAACAGCCAGACGGAACAGGCGGCAAAGTGCTACTCAGCTCTAGCTAGAGCTTCTCGAGTCAACAGGACGCAGGTTGTCAACTCAAACTATCCGCAATCGCCTTCACCAAGGTGGCCTTTATATGCACGTGTGTGTCCCTTTAATCGTACGACACCGTTCAGCTCGTAGAAACTGGGCTGCGGAACATGGTGGTTGGAGATACGATGAGTGGAATCCACTTCTCTCCTCTGACAAGTCGATATATATGTATATATATATACACTATCTACCAACGAGCAATTGGACACCCCTGCAATCGACGATATCTGCGGTCCTGATACACGTCACGGCCGCCGCCGTTAAATATCGTGTGGGAAACAACAACGCAACCAGTCGCATGCAAGATGCCACGCAGTTAGGAGCTCTCTGATTTCGAGAAAGGTGTAATCGTCGGGTATCGCAGAAATGGCCGATCCATACGTGACATATCCAGCGAGTTGAAGTACCCCAAATCGACAGTGGCCTACGTGATTGGCAAGTGGAAGATGAGAGGTGACTGTCGGAATGTGCCCCGACCCGGCAGACCCACAAAACTGGGAGTTAAAGACCGACGGGTGCTGGCCAGAGAAATTCGGAAGAACCGCATCAAATCGATGGGCCACATCCGCAATGAGTTTCAACAGGCATCCCGGAGTGTTTTTTCGATGAATACCATCCGTAAGGAAGCCCATCTGCTCTGTTATCATGGACGTGCTGCCGCCCACAAGCCTTTGATCACCAAGTCCAATAGCGCTGCTCGGCTAACGTGGTGCAAAGAACGTCAACAGTGGACCGTTGAGCAGTGGAAACAGGTTCTCTGGAGCGACGAATCAAGGTTCACCCTCTACAGTTAGGATGGCAGGGTCTGGGTTTGGCGTCTGCCTGGAGAACGCCTCCTGTCGGAATGTATTGTGCCAACTGCGAAGTTCGGCGGCGGTGGAATTATTCTATGGGGGTGTTTCTCCTGGTATGGCACGGGACCCTTGGTCGCAATTCCTGGTAGACTCAACGCCGAGACCTACTACACCATTTTGGATGACCATGCGCTTCCTACGTTGTGGCAGTTTTACGGGGTGAACCCATGTTACTTTCAGGATGATAATGCCACCTGCCATGTTACGAGGTCCACCATGGCTTGGTATGGTGACAATGGGGTTAATCGAATGGACTGGCCTGCGCAGAGCTCGGACCTTAACCCTATCGAGCACCTCTGGGACGAGTTGGAGCGTCGAATTAAGGGGTGCCCCCACCGTCCGAAATCGGTGAAGGAACTGATCTGTCTTCTCCAAGCTATAACGAAGTAAATTTCTCCGTCATTTCTGTCCACGCCAGGATTCGAACCCGGATCCCCTCATTCCGGAATAAGTCACTCTACCAATTGAGCTACGCGGACGTTTGTTCTGACTATTATCTGCCTTTATGTCGTTTGCGTCCTGCTGGCAGGTACGTCACATCTCCCCCCCCGAAAGAGGGTCGGGGGCATGGCCCACGGGTCAACTGTGGCCATGAATCGTTGCAGGCAGCAATCCACTATAGAACGTGCACTTGAGAACTCCCTGTCAATCTGGTGTGTGGAATGCAACGTCACACACATTTATTTTTCGAAGCGCTGGAGAAGGGATTCTCTGATTTTTCCTATCTCGCGGTGTAGAAAGAACATCACACCAATGCGAGATTTTGAACGGTCGGGTCATCCGGATAGTTCGGGCGCCATTATAACGAAGTAAATTTCTCCGTCATTTTTGGCCTACGCCGGGATTCGAACCCGAGTCCGCTTATTCCGGAACAAGTCACTCTACCAATTGAGCTACGCGGACGTTTGTTCTGACTACTATCTGCCTTTATGTCGTGTGCGTCCTGCTGGCAGGTACGTCACAAAGCCGAGTGGAAGAAAATACCGCTAGCTGTCGTACAACGCCTGGTTGAGAGTATGGCCCGGAGGGTCGCAGCTGTAATCGCCGCTCGTGGAGGCTCCACCAACTATTAAAGGTGAATAAACTTCGTTTTCCTTTGCTATCACAGGTGTCCAATTACTTGTTGGAAGATAGTGTATTTGAGTCTGGAGTCTGACAAACGATGAGTTCTTATCCAGTGGGAACGCAGCACACGAAATAACACAGCTTTTTCGCAGGAAATATCACATTATGGCGGACATGGATTGATGGTCTTGGTAGGCATAAGTATCGGTGGAATAACGGACCTGTACATCATCCGAAGGGATGTAAGGTCAAGTGATGCGTAACATCACAGCCTCTCCTTGACAAATGTCAACCCCGCCTTCTCGTGGTGCATCCTGTTCCCACTAAAGGGGGCTCTGACGACCGCAAATAGCGGTATAACTATACCATCGGGATCAGAGGAAATGCTATCCCACACTCACCAACCCGCTTGGCCAGCGTGGTGAGTTGTATGGCCAAACACCTCCAAAATGACTCTACAACTTAAATCTTGGCCCTCAGTCTCCGGCAGCTGGAATGTACCTGGCCAAGGCAGCGGCCAGTGCGACATGAAAGCAGAGGGTGCTAAGAATCCCCGGAGGACCGGACTAGGCTGCCATTTGATGCTGACCTTGGCTACCTACAACGGACGCTCCCTATCTTCTGATTCAAGGCTTCTTGAATTGGAAGAGGAACTACAAAGGATCAAGTGGGACATCGTCGGGCTAAGTGAGGTAAGGAGAAAAGGAGAAGATCTCATTGAACTGAAAAGTGGACATCTCTTCTATTATCGTGGGACAGATACTGGCAGAACTAGTGGTGTTGGATTTATAATAAACAAGAAACTGAAGGATAAAGTGGTAGAAGTTGAAAGTTCCTCTGACAGAGCTGCACGACTCGTTATCCAACTATCGAGAAGATACCAGGCTCAGATTATTCAAACTTATGCACCCACCACAAGTCATCCTGAAGAAGAAATTGAAGAATTTTATGAGGAAATTCGTCATCTAAATAATAAAGGTAAGCAGCACTTGAAGATAATTATGGGAGATTTCAATGCAAAAATAGGGCACCGGCAACAGAATGAAACTTCAGTAGGTAAATTCGGTCACGGCAACAGAAACCAGCGTGGAAATACTCTCGTTGAGTTTGCAGAGGCAGAAGGGTTTTTCATCTTGAACTCCTTCTTCAAGAAAAAGCCACACAGGAAATGGACATGGAGACATCCGAATGGGACGACAAGTGAAATTGATTTTATTATGTGTAACAAAAAATTCGTCATCGAAGACTGCAGTGTGCTGAACAAGTTCAACACAGGTAGTGACCATAGATTGGTGAGATGTAAGATGCACCTCAACACTAAACTGGAACGTGGCAAGCTCATAAGACAAACAGAATGTATTGACATAACCAACCTTAAAAAACATCATAATACTTTCAAGTTGGAACTGAAGAACAGATTCTCTGCTTTAGAAGGCCTAACATCGGAAGAAGTGGATATTTCGGAAGTTAACAGAAAAGTAACCAAAGCTCTTATGGAAACAGCAACAAAATTAGCTGGGTCTAAGAACAAGTTGCATGTAAACAAATTATCAGGAAAAACCAAAATGTTGATGCAAAAAAGAAGAGATGAGGACAACTAAAGAAGATGTGACTTCCAAAGTGGAATATATAGAGCTATGCAAGACAGCACGAAAAAGTATCACTGAAGACGTAAGGAAATTCAACTGTGAGCTAGTGAGGAAAGCAATTGAAAACAACCAAAGCCTAAAGATAGCAAAGGGACATCTCAGTAAGGGAAGAAAACAGATTATGGCTCTGAGAAAAGAAGAGGGTTCTATAACAAGAAATAGAGGCGAAATTTTGACAAGAGTGAAAGATTTCTACTCCAAATTATATGAAAGGGATGATACATGTACTCCAGACATCATGAAAGGTACCAGAGTTCTTCCAGTCCTCCCAGCAGAAGTTGCTCATGCAATCAAGAACATGAAGCGGGGGAAAGCTCCAGGAGAAGATGGAATTACTATAGACATCATACAAGAAGCAAGTGGAGAAATTGAAACAGTACTCGCCCAAATTTTCACTCGATGCCTTAATGAAGGGAAGATTCCTGAGGATTGGAACAATGCTACAATGATCCTGCTACATAAAAAAGGTGACATTGAGGATCTCAGGAACTACAGACCTATCAGCCTCCTATCAGTGGTTTATAAAATCTTCACTAAAGTTCTTTCACACCGCTTGAAGGTAACACTGGACATGGCTCAACCGAGAGAACAAGCTGGATTCAGGAGTGGCTACAGCACAATAGATCATATCCACGTACTGAGAGAACTAATTGAAAGAGCGAGGGAATATGAACTTCCATTGTGCATGGCTTTTATCGATTATGAAAAAGCCTTTGATTCGGTGAAACCATCAGCAGTTACCACGGCTCTGAAATCCTGCGGTATTGAAGATGCATACATTAATATTATTAATAACATCTATGAAAATGCAAGTGCAAAGATTCGGCTGTTTGAAAATACAACACACATAAAAATTGGAAAGGGAGTGAGACAAGGTGACACCATATCGCCGAAGCTCTTTAATGCCACATTGGAAAATGTCTTTCAATCACTGAACTGGGAAAACAAAGGGATAAAGATTAATGGAGATTATCTAACCCACCTTCGTTTTGCTGATGACGTAGTCATTTTGCAACTACCCCATCAGAGCTGCAGAGTATGATCCAGGAACTTGCTGACAAGAGTAAAGAAGTGGGATTAAAAATGAACTTTCAGAAGACAAAAGTGATGTTCAATGCTTTTACAAGAAATGAAGATTTATCGATTGATGGAGAACAACTGGAGATAACAGATACGTATGTTTATCTTGGACAGCAGATATCAAGTGAGGGTCACATTGATGAAGAAATTAATCGGCGTACAAAACTTGCCTGGAGAGCTTTTGGAAGAAACAGCATAATTTTCAAGAGCAATATGCCATTATGTCTTAAAAGAAAAGTGTTTGATCAATGCATCCTTCCAGTGCTTACGTATGGTGCAGAGACGTGGACCTTAACTAAAAGAGACATACAAAGGCTGCAGACAACTCAAAGCAGCATGGAGAGGTGCATGCTTGGTATAACCAGGAGAGATAAGAAGAGGAACTCGTGGATCCGAAAAATGACGAGAGTGGAAGACATCATGATCAGAGTTAAATCCCTGAAATGGCAATGGGCTGGACATACTGCCAGAAGGACAGACCATAGATGGACAGCCGAAATTTTAGATTGGATTCCAAGGGACAGGAAAAGACCCAGAAAAAGACCACATGGGAGTTGGGTGGATGAAATTCGTAAATATGCGGGAGTGACATGGAGGAGACTGGCACAAGACAGACCGTTGTGGAGGAAACTTGGGGAGACCTTCGTCCAGCAGTGGATTGATAATGGTTGACAATGATGATGATGATGACATCATCCGAAACCGCAGACTGATGGTACAGAGATATAGAGACGAGATTCTCCGATCAATTATCATGCCGTATTCTTCAGCCATCGGTTATGCGTTCTATTTCATGGGCGATGACGCTCGACCTCGTAGCCCTCAGTAAGCGTACAGCATACTTCAAGAAGAGGATATCGAACGTATAGAGTGGCCAGCATGCTTCCCTGACTTAAATCCAATTTAGCATGCCTGTGGATCAGGGACGTCGCTAGAGTTCGAAATCAAGATGGGAGAACATTATTTTTGATGGGGCAAACTTCATTGCAACTTTGCATTTCAATGTTTTTTTTTTTTTTTTGAAGGTTTAACGCTCATGGTGAGCAACTCAATGGGCTTATAATCAGTCGCCTGTCCCTAATTTAAGGAAGGTAACTGGTTCCAGGGAAGGCAGAGATCCCGTGCTGTAAGTCAAACACAACATCCATTCCTCACCGTGGTTCGAACCCGGACTCTTCTCGGACGAATGGTCATAAGCCAACTCTTAGACCACTGGGGCGGCTTTAATGCTTTTCACTACCTGCTACAAAGGAATTCGTGCAATCTTCACCTCTTCCACCTAAATACACATACATACACGGATCTGACTACATGGTTCGTATTCTCCTTGAAAACCTTGAAAAGTCCTTGAATAAAAAAAAAGTTCATTTTCAAGTCCTTGAAAGTATTGAAAAAGTTTAAGGCTCTGTAAATAATACTCGAGAAAAATGTTTTTGTTTGTTAAGTAATAATATGAAAGCGCATGTGTAAAATAATTGTTTGTGCAAAAAAAGTTGTATAGGAGATTTCTGTGTAGTTCCAATAAAAACACCAAGCTGATGAAATAGCGCAGAACTTGTGTTTAACCCAGGGGAGTGTGTGGACAGCTGGTACCTTGGCTATGATATCACTAGAGAGTAAAGCATCAGCCATGTGAGTAAAATACGTGGAATGATGTATTGACAAATTGTGAGGGACGTCTGTTTACTGGGGTTAGGGACGCGTTCTTGCCGGAGGGTGGAACTTCCAGGAATTACTTGTCCTTCAACCGTGGACCATTTCTTCTCCTGACTGCATCAAAAAATGCATCAAAGCATCAAAGTCATGCATCAAAAATAAAAGGTTAAAACAAACAATAAGTGTTATACCAGCAAATGAATACGAAAATAATGTACCCTTTCAAAATATTCCGCAAGATAAAATGATTTCAAAAAATACCAAAACAGAGGGCAATTCAAAGTTAATAAAATAAATGAACTGTGGGTAAGGGTAAGGGGTAATGGCAGGTCATTGAAGGTGTGCCAGCCCCAGCTAAGGTTAATGGTCTGAACTTATTAAAATACCGACCTACTAACTGACCGACAGTACACATATATGATAATTTGGGTTTAAAAAAGTCCTTGAAAAGTGCTTGAATTTATTTTGCTTGGAACAGTACGAACCTTTGACTAGTTACGCCGCTGGTGTAAGATAGAAGTGTTGGTAAAATGTCGCCTTCGACTTTTTGCTTGCTCTGAATGCATTGTCTTAAACTGCTTTTCAAAGTTTGGCATTTTTGCTTACGAAAATAATACTATATTTGAACAATTTATTTAAAACAAAATGTAGTTTTTGTTTATTTAAGTCAAATTTTAACGTCGTGCCACGCAGACACATTCCCCCCCCCCCCCCCGTCTTAACTTCCTTGCTTCCAGCCAGCGACTTTGCCTTGCACTCACTCGTCTCCTACAAAGCAGTCCTCGGCCACTTTCTCTGTCCCGGGGAGTTTTAAGAGCGCTAGTGTAGCCTTAGACTCCACTTTTCGTGTTGGAATCCCATATTTAGTAACTAAAACAAACAGGAGAGCAATTAATAATGATCTCCCTCAGTGAATTCCTATTCACTCTCCTCGTTCTCCCTTGGCCATACTAACATAAAAAAGAGGCTTAAACTAAGAATTTAGAAGAGTGGTGAAAAATTGAATTTTCATGGCCCTACGGATGATATTTCGATCTTTTCTACGCAGAAGGAAACTCACTTCTTAGAGGGAATTACCTAGGGCTGCATTAAATAAAACCTAAATACTAGACCCTCGCGACCCCTTAGCGACGTCCCTGCTGTGGATGCACTTGGTAGGCGCATCGCAGCTCGGCCGGCATCTCCTTTGATTCTTCTGGAACTCCAGACTACCCTCCTTTAAGAGTGGTGAAGATACCTCCAGAAACCTCCTCGATAACCTCCTCGATTCCGTGCCACACAAGTGTGCAGCGGTCTTAGCCGTTCGACGGAACCACACAGTCTTTTAGAGGTCAGTTACACCTTCAAAAAAGTAATGTTTTCTTGCTGTACAGCTATGCATTGCATATTGTTATACAGCATATCCATTAAATAATAATATATTGCATAACTAATGTGCTTTTTCTTACGCATATTATTAACTATTCTAATGTATCTTACATAAAAAAAAATATATATATTTTGAGTTCATGCATAAGTTCATGCCGTTTTATTTCACGAGTGTTTCCGAGGTCAGTAGTGACGGTGCAGATGGCCAGTTGTACATCGAAACGCAGCTAGTAATATCGTGTACCACTGTATCTAAATCATATTGCGTTGTGTGATTGTAGCTAGTGGTTTTTTTTTGGTTTTCAGGTCTGGAAGTATGTAGTGTTAAGTAGAGAGGAATGAACATTTCCGACATCTGCTCCTCTACGAGTTTAATTCGGACGAATGATCAGAGGCCATCGCTTAGACCACTGCGCCACCGGGGCGGCCCATCTTACTTTGATGAGGATCGTTTGAACTATCTCATCCACCTGGATCCGCGTCAAACCACACGCGAATTGGCCACTGAGATGGACTGTGATCAGGCCACTGTGGTCGACACCTGGAACATATGGAAAAGGTCCAGAAAGTCGGGTCTTGGGTGCCTCACACTCTCACCGAGGACAACAAGAATCAGCGTGTTGCCATATGTGGTTCCTTGCTCGCCGTTATCGCGAATGTTCTCAGCAACACAAACCCTTTCTGTCACGTATTGTTACTGGAGATGGAAAGTGGTGCCTGTACGTGAATTTCAGGCATCGGAGGGAATGGTTAAGCCTAAACAAGACTCCCACACCACGTCCAAAACATGACCTTCATCCTGCGAAGATCATGTTGTGTGTCTGGTGGGACATGGAAGGCATTATTCACTGGGGAATGCTACCGAGGAATCGCACGATCAACGCTGCACTCTATTGTGGGCAACTCCGCCGTGTGGAGGGAGCAATTCAGCAGAAACGGCCACATCGGCGACATGGTGTCCTTTTCCAACATGATAACGCACGCCCTCACAGTGTAAACATGACCAAAATGGCCATTCAGGACATGAAATGGGATATCCTTCCACATCCGGCCTATTCCCTAGATGTCGCCCCTTCAGACTATCACCTGTTCCGATCTCTGTCGAATGCACTCCGTGGCAGAACGTTGAACAATGATGTTGATCTCCAGAATTTCCCTGATGATTTCTTCGTAGCAAAACCTGCGCATTTTTTTCAAGAATGGCATTGCAGACTTATTCAAACGTTGGGACACCATCGTAAACAATGGGGGAGGGGAGGGGGTGCATAGTTAATTGATTCCGTTTTCCCTTCTGATGTAATACATTCCTGTAATGTGGTGAAAAAAACGACATCAACTTATGTATCAACCAAATTTTACTTCAACAACTTCAGTTACACATGATTTTCCTTACATATCTCTTGTTCCCTAATTCTTTTGAATAGTGTATTTAGCTTCTCACTTAATAAAACGCTGAAATGGCCGAAAAAATGGACATGCTCGTGTTGACATAAGACTTTGCGGAAGCAAAAGCAGGAAGAAAGGCATTCTTTGACTCGTTAGAGAGGGCTTCCGATAGGTTTTTGTGATTGCTGACAAGGATTAGTCTAATATTTTTATTTCCTGTTAAGAATTTGCATGAATTAGATGAGCTTTTTAATATTTGACCTAATTGAGTTAGAAAGTGCTGAGAACTTCTCTATCTTTTTGCCCCACAGGAGAAGGGAAAGTCAAAATTTCCGAGCCACTTCAATAGGATGACGGTTACATTGCTTTTGCGCGGGTCAGGAGGGAAGTGAAGTGCACTGGTTTGACATTGATGTGTAATTTGAGAAAATGATTCTTGGTGATATGATGTTCATAAATCCCGAGGATGACAGGACAGAGCTGTTTAAAAGACCAGAAAGAAAGATTTAACTGCATCTTATTGTCAGGGTTATAATGCAAACCAGCTGGTATGACGTTTTCCAAGCTGCGTGCCATTTATTGTCAGAACTTATGGTTTTACTGCTGACAAAATACTACAGCAGAAGCTGAATTTCAAACTCCGAGTTTTTATGATAATGTCACTGATGTCGACACCCTACAGGTACAAGCGAGTTATAAAAGCGGCTATTACAACATTTGCTCTGCTAGTTCAAAACGGACGAAATGTGTGCTAATGTGTTGACTCGTGAAGCACCTGGCAACCGCAGGTGTGTTAGAACAAATGATGACAGATCTTCTTTGGTGGATTTCCTGCTCCGCAGCGGAAGCCATTTGGTTCAAGAGTTTGCCTGTGCAGATTTAGGATGAACAATTTTAAATCGCGTAACGAATGAATTCTGATTTTTGATTTGACGTGGAAATATTCCACTGTTAACATTTTATTTATATTCTCACGGGTGGCTGGAGCACAGTGGCAACCGCGGCGGTCGCCCTGGGCCCCGGGCCTTCAGGGGCCCCCTTACAAAATAAAAACAAAATAATATTTGCTAGAATTCTCTATCTTTATAGCTTTGGGGTTGTTTTTTTTTTTTAAGTTTGGGGGGCGAGGCTCTCAGAAAGATATTTTAAGTATTTTTTTATAGTTCATGTTTCCCCCCTCCCCACTTTCAAACAGGTTACCGCTTTTCGTTGTATAAACACTTACACATTTCAAATTATTATTTTCATTATCATCACCATCTTAAAATTTTCGACATTTATGAAATAGAAAATCCGCCCGAGTGGCGCAGTTCATTCTAGCCTTCAATTAAAAAGCGAATGATTATGCTCTAAGCGATGGCTTCTGATCATTCGTCCGAGATGGGCCCGGGTTCGAATCCCGGTGAGGCATGGATGTTGTGTTTGTCTTACGGCGCTAGCTCTCTCCCTTCATTGGAACCAGTTGCCCTAAATTAGGGATGGACGACTGCTCATAGCCCAGTGAGTTGCTCATGGTGGTCGTTAAACCCCTAGTAAAAAGAAAAGAAATAGCAAATTAAATTTCATCACTTTGTGACTCCCTACTAAATGTTCAACAGTTTGTGTGTATACCAGATACTTAAATTAAAAAAAATACAAAGGACAATATCAAAGTTATTTTCAGGCTATATATGGAGGACTTTAAAAACAGCTCATGAAATTAAGAAAAACGCAATTTATAAAAGTTAAAAAAAAAACAATTACTAAATAATTTGTTAATTATTGCATCTTGCATCTAAAAGCAAATACTAAAACATGTATCAGGAAAAAAATATATCATATAAACAAATTTATTTAAGAGGGATTCTTATTACATTATATTCACTACGCAGAAATGTTTGTTGTGGAAAAATTTTCGCTGCGCATATTATTTTAAAGTTATTTTTTAATATTTTGCGAATTTTTTTTTGTCAAAAATCACAATGTAACCTAAACCCCCTTCTTCTGAGAAAGAAAATTGCTGATTTTAAGACTATTACTCTCTCTCTCTCTTTCTCCCTCTCTCCCTCCCCCTCTCCCCCTTCTCCGTTCTCTCTCTTCCCCTATCTCTCTCTGTGAACTTTCAATCCATATTATGGTCTTTTTCTTAAGCTCATAGCAATTTGAGATAATCATTTTTCTTTATGATAATTTTCGTGTGTTTTCATTTTTCACGTAACGACTTTATTAAAGTTGTTTTCGGGCTTATATATGGAGGACAATTGTTCAGTGACTTTAAAAACAATATAAACGTGGAAAGAGCGATGACTTCTGTTTTATGAGATTTATTTTCTAGGTGCCGAATAAAGTTTTGCTTTGGGCCCCGCAAAACTTCCATCCGGCCCTTGATATTCTGAATCGTTGGAAATAAATTTAGACCCCTTTTTTAAAACCGTTTTTATTATATACAATAAACGCATGACAGCAATGAAAACGACTCTCCATTCTGACCAAACCAACTGTGAGATGACTCATGATATTTATAGTCCTGCAGCCCACAGCACTTCTGTGTGCAACTCTATGTACAGAGAAAATTCTTTCTGTATTAGTTACTTGGGTGTATAAGAAGCAAAAAAAAAGTTAGCTGGCCACCCACCATCCCCCACATTTTCTGAGTATGACGTCATTCAAGATGGCCACCATCATTCCACTTGCCGTCTGTTAAAGTAAGCGTTTTAACGAAAACGGTAAGATTTATTGAAAAAAATTTCAGCGTTCAATCGTTTACAAATTTGCTTCTGACTATTTTCTTGATTTCTCAAACCATTATCCCAGGAAAGTAACCTTTTCATACTGAAGTACTCAAATATTCTCCTTAAGGAAGATTTAACACTAACAGTGAAAAAAACGTATATTCAATGAAATTGTTTATAAAGTACACTTAGTTTAATTTATTTATATTACGTAAAAAATGTGCACTTGCAAATCCTTAAAAACATTTTGATAATTCTTTACAAAGAAATTCTATACAAGACAAAGCAGTGCTAATTTTATAATCTTTAAACACCTTGGTTGATAAATGTAAAAAACAATCTACATTATCGGTTTAAGAAAAATGTTTTTTATGTTTCTTTAGCAACAGCATTAAATTAAATATAGGTTTCTACAATCTATTTTATCAATGTCAACACTGTTGCATTTGCAAAACAAACAACGGGGAACTTCTGCGTCCCTACACACACAACTTGATCTAGCGCACTTCATGCATGTACATGCTCCAATGTAGTAGTCGTCTGGTAGTGGAAAAATGTACTTTGATGGCATTAGAACACTATCTGTCATTTCAAAGCCGAACTTAAGTGGATCCAATGTCTCTTGTGCTTCATCGAGACAGTGTATCATTAGGTAGGTGTGGAAGAAAGCACGAAGTACTTGTTGGCGGTAGGTCATCGAGAGAAATATTTTCCCCATGGAGGTACTTCTATAGCCTGAACTCATCAAGTGTCTTGCAAGACGAGCCTTTCTTCAACAATTGCACTAAGTACTGCTCGGCAGGTGACATGATTCTGTCGAGCTCTGGAGATAGTGGTGTCACGCCAAACTCTTTCAGATACTGCACAGGGTTACAGCCAACTGCAGCTTTTTTGGTACCAAACTTGCTCGTATAGTCAGCACCAGAAAGAGCATGAAGTGCTGGTAATGCCTGGCACATGTCTTGTCGTAGTGTCTCACAGCAAACATTTAGATTGGAACAAGTCTTGTTGTGTCACCAACGCCAGTTCTTAGATACACTTCATTCACTCCTAGGGTGTGGAACATTTTCCAGTGAAATAGAGCCAGGACCAAGATGTCAGTATCAGCACTTATAAACACGATTCTCTTTAGCCTTTGATTTGTAGCGTTCTCTCCTTGGATCATCATCCTGAAGTCTGCTTCTATTAAAAATCTGTCCATTGTACGCATTGGTTGTTCAACACCATTTTGAATACCCATGCAGTTGACACTAATTTCATCCGGTGAACCAGAGAATGCACTCAACACATGCATATGTCTAATAAGTCTTGTCACCATCAAGGTTTTCAAACTGTTTGTTATACGTTTTTGTAGTAACAATTGTTTTGATGATGAGGGCCAGAAAGTTTCCATTTGAATTGGTAGATTAACTTCTGATGATATTTTAGACAAAACTATGACATTGTTTTTTTGCCTGAATAGACGTTCAGAGTCTTCAGGAGAACACTCTTGGCAGCTATCGAAGATATGGTCTACCTTGGAAGCACCAGCTGAGAATGATGATGTAAACGTCGAGTAAGAAGTGGCAACATCACCAAAGTTTTCTTTTGCTTTGTTACCACCTTTCTCAAACAGTTCATAAAGTCTATGATGAAACAAGTAATTTAATCTGGTTGAAATTGTGTTACTTTTGCGTCTTCACTCAGAGTCCTTTTTAGTTCCTGCATAAGAGTACTTTTTTTTGCTTTTAACAAGAAGACCATTCTCATCAAAAAAATTGAAACAGCTGATAACTCAAACTGAAACAGACGTGCCAGTTCATACCCACGAACTTGAGCGATAGGAACATCTCCACTTTGTGTTAAAGTTAACTGGGCAAGGGCACTGCGGTGACATAAAACTTCATCATAGCTAACACTAAGTCCTAAGTGGTTGAAACTTGTAATAAAACTCCTACAGGCCTCACGAATAGCTTGCGCATTTATTCTGTGTAGGGGAGTCTTCTTTTTCCACGATGTAACAGGTAATACATGATTTGCAGTAACGATTGCGTTTTCATAGCCCAACTACCGGAAGTAGTTTCTTCGTCTTTGTTATCATTACTTTGAAAAAGATTTGTTTCTCTTGGATAAATATCAAACAGAGAACAAAATAACTCTGAAAAAGCGGGAGGTATTTTTGTGTTAAACCACGAATCTGTAAGATCATTGATATCACAGAACTTATCACGTAAATCGTAATCAAGATTCTTCATGCTCTCCGTCAATATACACTGCCAGACACCCAAAATGCAACACCAAGAAGGACACGAGATAGCAATGCCAGATTTACTGGACACATAACAACAGATACAAAGATGAAACGATTGAGCATACAGGCCCGTGCGACTTGCGGAACACGCAGACATCAATAGTTCGTGTGACCCCCATGGCTGGCAATAACGGCCGCTACACGCCGCGGCATCGAACGAAAGAGGCTTTGGATGTGGGTTTGGGGTATGTCGGTCCACGCTGCTTCCACACGTTGCCACAGTTCATCAGGCGTAGCCGCGGGTGGTGCTTGCCGGGCCACTCGGTTGCCGATCAGCGACCAGACGTGTTCGATGGGCGACATATCGGGAGAACAGGCGGGCCACGGAAGCAGTGACACCTAGTGGGTCGTAAAGAATTGTTGCACGATGCGGGGCACGTGCGGGCGCGCATTGTTCTGTTGAAACGTGGCCGCTGGAAGGCCCTGAAGGTAAGGGAGGACTACAGGCTTCAAAATGTCGGAGATGTAGCGGTGGCTGTTGAGTGTACCGGCGATGCGTACCAGAGGGGTGCGGGTGTCATATCCAATTGCGCCCCAAACCATAACGCCAGGCGACAGACCAGTATGGCGATGCATAATGCAGGCGTCATACAGTCTCTCGCCGCGGTGCCGCCCCACGCGGATCCGACCATTGTGGTGTTGCTGGCAGAAGCGAGATTTGTCCGAGAAGACAAAGTCGTGTCATTCCGTAGTCCAGGTGCGGCGTTCAACGGCCCACTGCCGCCGCACTCGCCGGTGGTGTAACGTCAATGGTAATCGGAGCAATGGGCGCCGTGCGACAAGTCCTCGCTCCTGCAGACGACGTCGAACGGTACGTGCTGACACAGGTTGTTGCGCAACACACCCTAATTCCTGCGCTAACGTTCGTGATGGGGCGGTGCGAGCCGTCAATGCCCGCCGCACAACACGCGCGTCATCTCGTTCGGTGGTGTGCCGCGGCTGCGGCAATCACTCACGTCGGTCCGTCCGTTCCTCCTGCACCGACCGAATCCATACTCGCCTCACTGTGGCTGGATGTCGTCCCACACGGGCGCCGATGTCTCGGTACGATAAACCGCTGTCGCGATAAGCCACTATTCGTCCTCTGTCGAATTCCGAAATGTGCTGGAATGACTGCCGTATTCTGCGACGAGGCTTTAGGAAGATTCCCACGCACAGGTCTTGCAGCACAACACACTTTCACTACTTACACCCCGCCTTCTGTGCACCCTTCTTATAGGGCTTCTCGGTGGCGTGTCGGGCGCACATGATTTGCATATGCCCTGCAATGCTAATTGTTTGCATGTCCTCTCGCGGGCGACGCATGCTGCAAATTTCAGGCCAATCGGATGCTTCCTTCTTGGTGTTACATTTTGGGTGGCCAGCAGTGTATTTGCACATTCTGTGATTGGGTTATAGCTTCGAATAACATCTTCAATTTTTTCTGGCATTAATTTGGAAGATAAAAGAATAGTTGGCTTGTTATTTTCAACAGGGTTGGAAAATGTTATTGTGTCACCAAACTGGTTTAAAAGAAATGTTTTTAGATCCCGGTTATTGATCGTTACGTTTGATTGAGAGTTGAACTTTTCACGTATGTATCCTAATTCATTATTTATTCCTTTCTCAAGTTCTTCAGGTATTTTATTGAACAACTGCAGTTTTACACTTTGTGATACTTGCGGTAATGTTCCATATTGTTCTTGTTCACGTTCATAGCGGAGGATGTATGACGAAATGCAACTCCCATGGTACATAATGTCAGCACCAAATACACTTGGTGCATCTGTCAGGTCACATGTCCGAACAAATATATCATTTTGAAAAAATGAAGTGGTGTGTAAAAACCTTTCAGCTCGTGGAGATTCACATATTCTAAATTTCTCATATTTCCCCTTGTGTGATTTGTTATTGCATATCACACACACGGTCTCTGACATCTATAGACTTTGTCTTCTCGATCTCTTTCTGCATGGCTTGTCTTCATTTTATGGTACTGTAATTGAAGGTTGTGTAATGGCATCACTAGAATGTGAGCTTGTTCTTTTTATTAACAGGATAAGTGCTTTCTTATGGCAATATTGTTTGTAACATTCGTTGTTCACATGATAATAAAACAGATCTTCGATTTCAATACTTGATAACTGTTCCCACACTTTTTTTTTTTGTTTCTTATTGGAGGTTTAACGACCACCGTGAGCAACTCAATGGGCTATAACCAGTCGCCCGCCCCTAATTTAGGGCCACTGGTTCCAGGGAAGGAGAGAGCCAGCGCCGTAAGACAAACACAACATCCATGCCTCACCGGGATTTGAACCCGGACCTCTTTCGGACGAATGATCAGAAGCCATCGCTTAGACCACTGCGCCACCGGGGCGGCGTTCCTACACTTTGTCCTTTCTTATTGCGGCTGCATTCCTTATTTTCTCCCTTCCGTTTTCGGTTGTAATGATATTGTCACCAGCTTTATTATTACAAACTATACACTTTTTTTTAATAAATGTGCCTTAGTAACTGGGTTATCTTCACTTTTGTACTAAAGAAGGAGCTAAAATCCAGGGATTTGCGTGTTAAAATCCAGGGATTTGAAGAAATCGTCTACTATCCGGTTGCGTAGTGATGTTACTGGGGGCCTGTTGGAGCTGGCCCAAATAACCTCTCACTCTGAACGTGATCTCTTCCCTCAGGGAATAGTTTTTCATTTTTGAAGGAAACTTTCCCCTTAGGTAATGGTTTTTGAAGGGAAAGGTTTATCACCATGTAGTTAAGAGAGAGAATAAGAATCAGGGAAATATATACATATATATATATATATATATATATATATATATATATATATATATATATATATATGGGATGTAAGGTCAGGTGATGCGTAACATCACAGCCTCTCCTTGACAAATGTCAACCCCGCCTTCTCGTGGTGCATCCTGTTCCCACTAAAGGGGCTCTGACGACAGCCAATAGCGGTATAACTATACCATCGGGATCAGAGGAAATGCTATCCCACACTCACCAACCCGCTTGGCCAGCGTGGTGAGTTATGGCCAAACACCTCCAAAATGACTCTACAACTTAAATCTTGGCCCTCAGTCTCCGGCAGCTGGAATGTACCTGGCCAAGGCAGCGGCCAGTGCGACATGAAGGCAGAGGGTGCTAAGAATCCCCGGAGGACCGGACTAGGCTGCCATTTCATGCTGACCTTGGCTACCTACAACGGACGCTCCCTATCCTCTGATTCAAGGCTTCTTGAATTGGAAGAGGAACTACAAAGGATCAAGTGGGACATCGTGGGGCTAAGCGAGGTAAGGAGAAAAGGAGAAGATCTCATTGAACTGAAAAGTGGACATCTCTTCTATTATCGTGGGACAGATACTGGCAGAACTAGTGGTGTTGGATTTATAATAAACAAGAAACTGAAGGATAAAGTGGTAGAAGTTGAAAGTTCCTCTGACAGAGCTGCACGACTCGTTATCCAACTATCGAGAAGATACCAGGCTCAGATTATTCAAACGTATGCACCAACCACAAGTCATCCTGAAGAAGAAATTGAAGAATTTTATGAGGAAATTCGTCATCTAAATAATAAAGGTAAGCAGCACTTGAAGATAATTATGGGAGATTTCAATGCAAAAATAGGGCACCGGCAACAGAATGAAACTTCAGTAGGTAAATTCGGTCACGGCAACAGAAACCAGCGTGGAAATACTCTCGTTGAGTTTGCAGAGGCAGAAGGATTTTTCATCTTGAATTCCTTTTTCAAGAAAAAGCCACACAGGAAATGGACATGGAGACATCCAATTGGGACGACAAGTGAAATTGATTTTATTATGTGTAACAAAAAATTCGTCATCGAAGACTGCAGTGTGCTAAACAAGTTCAACACAGGTAGTGACCATAGATTGGTGAGATGTAAGATGCACCTCAACACTAAACTTGAACGTGGCAAGCTCATAAGACAAACAAAATGTATTGACATAACCAACCTTAAAAAACACCATAATACTTTCAAGTTGGAACTGAAGAACAGATTCTCTGCTTTAGAAGGCCTAACATCGGAAGAAGTGGATATTTCGGAAGTTAACAGAAAAGTAACCAAAGCTCTTATGGAAACAGCAACAAAATTAGCTGGGTCTAAGAACAAGTTGCATGTAAACAAATTATCAGGAAAAACCAAAATGTTGATGCAAAAAAGAAGAGAGATGAGGACAACTAAAGAAGATGTGACTTCCAAAGTGGAATATATAGAGCTATGCAAGACAGTACGAAAAAGTATCACTGAAGACGTAAGAAAATTCAACTGTGAACTAGTGAGGAAAGCAATTGAAAACAACCAAAGCCTAAAGATAGCAAAGGGACATCTCAGTAAGGGAAGAAAACAGATTATGGCTCTGAGAAAAGAAGATGGTTCTATAACAAGAAATAGAGGCGAAATTTTGACAAGAGTGAAAGATTTCTACTCCAAATTATATGAAAGGGATGATACATGTACTCCAGACATCATGAAAGGTACCAGAGTTCTTCCAGTCCTCCCAGCAGAAGTTGCACATGCAATCAAGAACATGAAGCGGGGGAAAGCTCCAGGAGAAGATGGAATTACTATAGACATCATACAAGAAGCAAGTGGAGAAATTGAAACAGTACTCGCCCAAATTTTCACTCGATGCCTTAATGAAGGGAAGATTCCTGAGGATTGGAACAATGCTACAATGATCCTGCTACATAAAAAAGGTGACATTGAGGATCTCAGGAACTACAGACCTATCAGCCTCCTATCAGTGGTTTATAAAATCTTCACTAAAGTTCTTTCACACCGCTTGAAGGTAACACTGGACATGGCTCAACCGAGAGAACAAGCTGGATTCAGGAGTGGCTACAGCACAATAGATCATATCCATGTGCTGAGAGAACTAATTGAAAGAGCGAGGGAATATGAACTTCCATTGTGCATGGCTTTTATCGATTATGAAAAAGCCTTTGATTCGGTGAAACCATCAGCAGTTACCACGGCTCTGAAATCCTGCGGTATTGAAGATGCATACATTAATATTATTAATAACATCTATGAAAATGCAAGTGCAAAGATTCGGCTGTTTGAAAATACAACACACATAAAAATTGGAAAGGGAGTGAGACAAGGTGACACCATATCTCCGAAGCTCTTTAATGCCACATTGGAAAATGTCTTTCAATCACTGAACTGGGAAAACAAAGGGATAAAGATTAATGGAGATTATCTAACCCACCTTCGTTTTGCTGATGACGTAGTCATTTTTGCAACTACCCCATCAGAGCTGCAGAGTATGATCCAGGAACTTGCTGACAAGAGTAAAGAAGTGGGATTAAAAATGAACTTTCAGAAGACAAAAGTGATGTTCAATGCTTTTACAAGAAATGAAGATTTATCGATTGATGGAGAAAAACTGGAGATAACAGATACGTATGTTTATCTTGGACAGCAGATATCAAGTGAGGGTCACATTGATGAAGAAATTAATCGGCGTACAAAACTTGCCTGGAGAGCTTTTGGAAGAAACAGCATAATTTTTAAGAGCAATATGCCATTATGTCTTAAAAGAAAAGTGTTTGATCAATGCATCCTTCCAGTGCTTACGTATGGTGCAGAGACGTGGACCTTAACTAAAAGAGACATACAAAGGCTGCAGACAACTCAAAGAAGCATGGAGAGGTGCATGCTTGGTATAACCAGGAGAGATAAGAAGAGGAACTCGTGGATCCGAAAAATGACGAGAATGGAAGACATCATGATCAGAGTTAAATTCCTGAAATGGCAATGGGCTGGACATACTGCCAGAAGGACAGACCATAGATGGACAGCCGAAATTTTAGATTGGATTCCAAGGGACAGGAAAAGACCCAGAAAAAGACCACATGGGAGATGGGTGGATGAAATTCGTAAATATGCGGGAGTGACATGGAGGAGACTGGCACAAGACAGACCGTTGTGGAGGAAACTTGGGGAGACCTTCGTCCAGCAGTGGATTGATAATGGTTGACAATGATGATGATGATGATATATATATATACTGAGCTTCGGAGATATGGTGTCACCTTGTCTCACTCCCTTTCCAATTTTTTACGTGTGTTGTATTTTCAAACAGCCTAATCTTTGCACTTGCATTTTCATAGATGTTATTAATAATATTAATGTATGCATCTTCAATACCGCAGGTTTTCAGAGCCATTGTAACTGCTGATGGTTTCACCGAATCAAAGGCTTTTTCATAATCGATAAAAGCCATGCACAATGGAAGTTCATATTCCCTCGCTCTTTCAATTAGTTCTCTCAGCACGTGGATATGATCTATTGTGCTGTAGCCACTCCTGAATCCAGCTTGTTCTCTCGGTTGAGCCATGTCTAGTGCTACCTTCAAGCGGTGTGAAAGAACTTTAGTGAAGATTTTATAAACTACTGATAGGAGGCTGATAGGTCTGTAGTTTCCGAGATCCTCAATGTCACCTTTCTTATGTAGCAGGATCATTGTAGCGGTGTTCCAATCCGCAGGAATCTTTCCATCATTAAGGCATCGAGTGAAAATTTGGGCGAGTACTGTTTCGATTTCTCCACTTGCTTCTTGTATGATGTCTACAGTAATTCCATCTTCTCCTGGAGCTTTTCCCCGCTTCATGTTCTTGATTGCATGTGCAACTTCTGCTGGAAGGACTGGAGGAACTCTGGTACTGGTATCTTTCATGATGTCTGGAGTGCATGTATCATCCCTTTCATATAATTTGGAGTAGAAATCTTTCACTCTTGTCAAAATTTCGCCTCTATTTCTTGTTACAGAACCATCTTCTTTTCTCAGTGCCATAATCTGTTTTCTTCCCTTACTGAGATGTCCCTTTGCTATCTTTAGGCTTTGGTTGTTTTCAATTGCTTTCCTCACTAGTTCACAGTTGAATTTCCTTACGTCTTCAGTGATACTTTTTCTTACTGTCTTGCATAGCTCTATATATTCCACTTTGGAAGTCACATCTTCTTTATTGTCCTCATCTCTCTTCTTTTATGCATCAACATTTTGGTTTTTCCTGATAATTTGTTCACATGCAACTTGTTCTTAGACCCAGCTAATTTTGTTGCTGTTTCCATAAGAGCTTTGGTTACTTTTCTGTTAACTTCAGAGATGTCCACTTCTTCCGATGTTAGGCCTTCTAAAGCGGAGAACCTGTTCTTCAGTTCTAACTTGAAGGTATTATGGTGTTTTTTAAGGTTGGTTATGTCAATAGATTTTGTTTGTCTTATGAGCTTGCCACGTTCAAGTTTAGTGTTGAGGTGCATCTTACATCTCACCAATCTATGGTCACTACCTGTGTTGAACTTGTTTAGCACACTGCAGTCTTCTATGATGAATTTTTTGTTACACATAATAAAATCAATTTCACTTGTCGTCCCATTTGGATGTCTCCATGTCCATTTCCTGTGTGGCTTTTTCTTGAAGAAGGAGTTCAAGATGAAAAACCCTTCTGCCTCTGCAAACTCAACGAGAGTATTTCCACGCTGGTTTCTGTTGCCATGACCGAAGTTACCTACTGAAGTTTCATTCTGTTGCCGTTGTCCTATTTTTGCATTGAAATCTCCCATAATTATTTTCAAGTGCTGCTTACCTTTATTATTTAGACGACAAATTTCCTCATAAAATTCTTCAATTTCTTCTTCAGGATGACTTGTGGTGGGTGCATAAGTTTGAATAATCTGAGCCTGGTATCTTTTCGAGAGTTGGATAACAAGTCGTGCAGCTCTGTCAGAGGAACTTTCAACTTCTACAACTTTATCCTTCAGTTTCTTGTTTATTATAAATCCAACACCACTAGTTCTGCCAGTATCTGTCCCACGATAGTAGAAGAGATGTCCACTTTTCAGTTCGATGAGATCTTCTCCTTTTCTCCTTACCTCACTTAGCCCCACGATGTCCCACTTGATCCTTTGTAGTTCCTCTTCCAATTCAAGAAGCCTTGAATCAGAAGATAGGGAGCGTCCATTGTAAGTAGCCAAGGTCAGCATCAGATGGCAGCCTAGTCCGGTCCTCCGGGGATTCTTAGCACCCTCTGCCTTCATGTCGCACTGGCCGCTGCCTTGGCCAGGTACATTCCAGCTGCCGGAGACTGAGGGCCAAGATTTAAGTTGTGGAATCATTTTGGAGGGGTTTGGCCATAACTCACCACGCTGGCCAAGCGGGTTGGTGAGTGTGGGATAGAATTTCCTCTAATCCCGATGGTATAGTTATACCGCTATGGGCGGTCGTCAGAGCCCCTTTAGTGGGAACAGGATGCACCACGAGAAGGCGGGGTTGACATTTGTCAAGGAGAGGCTGTGATGTTACGCATCACCTGACCTTCTTTCAGTCGCTGAGCTGGGAAAACAAGGGGATAAAGATTAATGGAGATTATCTAACCCACCTTCGTTTTGCTGATGACGTAGTCATTTTTGCAACTACTCCATCAGAGCTGCAGAGTATGATCCAGGAACTTGCTGACAAGAGTAAAGAAGTGGGATTAAAAATGAACTTTCAGAAGACAAAAGTGATGTTCAATGCTTTTTCAAGAAATGAAGATTTATCGATTGATGGAGAAAAGCTGGAGATAACAGACACGTACGTTTATCTTGGACAGCAGATATCAAGTGAGGGTCACATTGATGAAGAAATTAATCGGCGTACAAAACTTGCCTGGAGAGCTTTTGGAAGAAACAGCATAATTTTCAAGAGCAATATGCCATTATGTCTTAAAAGAAAAGTGTTTGATCAATGCATCCTTCCAGTGCTTACGTATGGTGCAGAGACGTGGACCTTAACTAAAAGAGACATAC
Organism: Macrothele yani; assembly: GCA_039090855.1. Lineage (NCBI taxonomy): Eukaryota > Metazoa > Arthropoda > Arachnida > Araneae > Macrothelidae > Macrothele > Macrothele yani. The sequence goes on along the minus strand of CM077024.1, from coordinate 137,937,995 downwards.
AAAGGCTGCAGACAACTCAAAGCAGCATGGAGAGGTGCATGCTTGGTGTAACCAGGAGAGATAAGAAGAGGAACTCGTGGATCCGAAAAATGACAAGAGTGGAAGACATCATGATCAGAGTTAAGTCCCTGAAATGGCAATGGGCTGGACATACTGCCAGAAGGACAGATCATCGATGGACAGCCGAAATTTTAGATTGGATTCCAAGGGACAGGAAAAGACCCAGAAGAAGACCACATGGGAGATGGGTGGATGAAATTCGAAAGTATGCAGGGGTGGCATGGAGGAGACTGGCACAAGACAGACCGTTGTGGAGGAAACTTGGGGAGACCTTCGTCCAGCAGTGGATTGATAATGGTTGACAATGATGATGATGATGATGATATATACTGAAGAGCAAAGCTGAAAAGTAAGGAAAAATTTTTGAATTTAAAACAAAAGTTGCAAAATAACCTGAAGATCAAAACGCGCAACGCAGCTGTTATGAAAATTCAGAATTCACATTCTATTAAGAAGAGACCTAAGCAAAAAAAATATATATTTTTTTGACTCATACCAAGTACAACATAGAAAAGGTTATGTATATATATATATATATATATACTGCAGAGCAAAGCTGAAAACAAAGGAAAAACTTTGAATTTAAAACTAAAGTTGCAAAATAACCTGAAGATCAAAACGCGCAACGCAGCAGTTATGAAAATTCAGAATTCACATTCTATTAAGAAGAGACCTAATCAAAAATATTTTGACTCATACCAAGTACAACATAGAAAAAGTTATGTCAGCAGCCAAAACACACTAAAATAAAAAATAAAAATAAGAGTGAATTGTAAATAAATAAGAAATGAAAAAAATAATAATGAAAAAAAAAATAATAATAAAACATTTCAACTAGAATTTGCGCATAAGCTGCTAAATAGTAAATTGAAATTAGTTACTGCAGAGCAAAGCTGAAAACAAAGGAAAAACTTTGAATTTAAAACTAAAGTTGCAAAATAACCTGAAGATCAAAACGCGCAACGCAGCAGTTATGAAAATTCAGAATTCACATTCTATTAAGAAGAGACCTAAGCAAAAATATTTTTGACTCATACCAAGTACAACATAGAAAAAGTTATGTCAGCAGCCAAAACACACTAAAATAAAAAATAAAAATAAAAATAAGAGTGAATTGTAAATAAATAAAAAATGAAAAAAATAATAATGAAAACAAAAAAAATAATAAAACATTTCAACTAGAATTTGCGCATAAGCTGCTAAATAGTAAATTGAAATTAGTTACTGTAGAGCAAAGCTGAAAACAAAGGAAAAACTTTGAATTTAAAACTAAAGTTGCAAAATAACCTGAAGATCAAAACACGCAACACAGCAGTTATGAAAATTCAGAATTCACATTCTATTAAGAAGAGACCTAAGCAAAAATATTTTTGACTCATACCAAGTACAACATAGAAAAAGTTATGTCAGCAGCCAAAACACACTAAAATAAAAAATAAAAATAAGAGTGAATTGTAAATAAATAAAAAATGAAAAAAATAATAATGAAAACAAAAAAAATAATAAAACATTTCAACTAGAATTTGCGCATAAGCTGCTAAATAGTAAATTGAAATTAGTTACTGCAGAGCAAAGCTGAAAACAAAGGAAAAACTTTGAATTTAAAACTAAAGTTGCAAAATAACCTGAAGATCAAAACGCGCAACACAGCAGTTATGAAAATTCAGAATTCACATTCTATTAAGAAGAGACCTAAGCAAAAATATTTTTGACTCATACCAAGTACAACATAGAAAAAGCTATGTCAGCAGCCAAAACACACTAAAATAAAAAATAAAAATAAAAATAAGAGTGAATTGTAAATAAATAAAAAATGAAAAAAATAATAATGAAAACAAAAAAAAAAAAAAACATTTCAACTAGAATTTGCGCATAAGCTGCTAAATAGTAAATTGAAATTAGTTACTGCAGAGCAAAGCTGAAAACAAAGGAAAAACTTTGAATTTAAAACTAAAGCAAACCTTTGCAATTTCAATCTTAAGCTGAAAAGTTTGAAATTTAACAGTAACTTTGAATAGAAACAGACACAGCTTGAGATGTTTAAAACTGCTTCTGATAAGTTTGAACTATAACTGCGGCCTAGAAGAACTGAATAAAAGAAGAAAGAAAGAAAAAGTTGCTGGAAAATTATTTAAGAACTGTAATAAAAAAAGAAATTGTTGGTATATTATTTAATCGTAAGAAATATGATGTGTACATCAACATGTGTTTTCCCAAACGCTTAATATTTTCCGGACTGTTACTTTTTGCTCCCCTGGTGACGCAGTGGTCTAAGCGCTGGCTTATGACCATTCATTCGTCCGAGAAGGGTCCGGGTTCAAATCCCGTGAGGCATGGACGTTGTGTTTGTTTTACAGCACTGGCTCTGTCCCTTCCATGGAACAAGTGACCCTGAATTAGGAACAGGCGACTGTTTATAGCCCATTGAGTTGTTCACGGTGGTCGTTAAACCTTCAATCAAAAAAAATAAAATGATTGTTATTTTAGTCATAGTTGCATAACGCACTCGTCAGTTAGTTCAATTATAAAATTTTCAAGTTAGATAATGCAGTATTAATATATTTCAAGAAACGTTCTCATGGAAATAAATAACTTTGCTGAATCTTTTTTGTACCTAAACAGTGTTTGATTTATTTGTTTGTGCATTTAATTTTACCAGACCGGACGATTTTCATCTCCAAGTTTTGCTTTGTTTTTGTTTTTTTCGTTTGTCGTATTTTATTAAACGTTCCACGAGAACAATTTCGTTTTTCCATCGAAATTTGTCGGCCAGCTTTGAAAACACATCTCCGAAATGTTTCACTCTTAGAATAAATTGTTCTAGTTCAAAACATAATTTTTGTTTGCGTATTATATTAAAAGCACTCGACGGTTTAAAAAATGTCTAGGAAATGTAAAATATTAATAAAAACACCCAAAATCTTATTTAGCTATTATCTTCCACTGTTACGCATATCATTAAACATCCATTATGTCAAACAGGAATGATCATCGGCGATCGCATTGCCCAAATTACAGCCCAATAGTTACTTTTTGTTAAAGCCGGATGAAATTGTGAGATTTTGAATCATAAATTTTGTCATCTTTATGAATCATGGCATTCGTGTAAACATAACATGTTGCTTGCTTATCTATAATAGAAATGACGAAACTATTGACGACGTCCACGTCTTTGCGTATATTAATCGAAACAACGCAAACAAGAATACTATCGACTCAACGTTTACGTACTATGCCTCAAGGAAGAATATTTAACATATCGCTTGTTTCACGGAACTGTCGATAAGATAATATGGTTCGTACCATTGCTTTTTATTGAAACCACACAGAACAAAAGGTTTCGAGGGGGGGGAGGCATTTGCCCTTCCCTGAAATTGGGACTATTCCCTTTCCGTTCTTAGACGGTACTAGGGATTTTCGCGATAACGCTACTTCTGATTGCTAATTTATCAGTAGAACTTCTGCATGCGTGTGTATGCCGTAAAAATAGGAAAAGAATTGGAAATTTTCAGTAGAAGGAGCGAAATTTTACAGTAGAAAGTAATGATGAAATTTCTTATTGCATGTTGGACAACAGCACACATACGCACAGTATGAAAGGCGAAGAAATGAAAAATACAAAGGCCGTTCCATAAAAACTGAGAGTATTTTTTTTGAGTTGGCAACAGTGCCAATGGGAAAAATAACCACGCAGACAACTAACTGAATTAAGGAAGTATCTATGGCAACAGTTATTAGCCGTGGTAAACGATTCTGATTTTGTTTATTGCGCAGTTGTTTAAGGTATGCCTACATTTCGTCATACAGCTATGGAGGTGAGTGATTCAGAGTTAAGAAGAGAAATACGTTGTGCGATGAAATTTTGCTATCGCTTGGGTAAAACGGCTCTAGAAACAGTTGAGTTGATTTAATGAAAAAAGCTTACAAAGATAAATGTTTGGGTGAGTCAACGATTTTTGGATGGCACCGTGATTTCAAAAACAAGTTAGTAAAATCATGCCGTGCATTGATTATGACGAGCTTTCCAACATACCAGAAATCATTACTCAAGCTATTACTCAAGTTATGAGGATAATGGTTGTCAAATAAATCTCGCTCCTGTGCCGTGACCTTTGACCCCATTTCTATGATATTCAACAGAACCGGTTCAGTGTACCTCCGGAATAAAATGATGAAGTTTTGTTGCAATCGAAGTATTTTTACGCAAGTTATGATGTATAAGAGCGATGGAATGGATCCCGCTCCTATGTCCTGACCTTTAACCCCATTTCGCCCATTTTCAATAGGGTTCGTCCCCAGTTGTCCCCTATATATACACTGCTGGCCACCCAAAATGCAACACCAAGAACGACACGAGATAGCACAGCCAGATTTACTGGACACATAACAACAGATACAAAAATGAAACGATTGAGCTTACAGGCCCGTGCGACTTGTGGAACACGCAGACATCAATAGTTCGTGTGGCCCCCATGGCTGGCAATAACGGCCGCTACACGCCGCGGCATCGAACGAAAGAGGCTTTGGATGTGGGCTTGGGGTATGTCGGTCCAGGCTGTTTCCACACGTTGCCACAGTTCATCAGGCGTAGCCGCGGGTGGTGCTTACCGGGCCACTCAGTTGCCGATCAGCGACCAGACGTGTTCGATGGGCGACATATCGGGAGAACAGGCGGGCCACGGCAGCAGTGACACCTGGTGGGCCGTGAAGAATTGTTGCACGATGCGTGGTACGTGCGGGCGCCCATTGCCCTGTTGAAACGTGGCCGCTGGCAGGTCCTGCAGGTAAGAGAGGACTACAGGCTTCAAAATGTCGGAGATGTAGCGGTGGCTGTTGAGTGTACCGGCGATGCGTACCAGAGGGGTGCGGGTGTCATATCCAATTGCGCCCCAAACCATAACGCCAGGCGACAGACCGGTATGGCGATGCATAGTGCAGGCGTCATACAGTCTCTCGCCGCGGTGCTGCCACACGCGGATCCGACCATCGTGGTGTTGTAGGCAGAAGCGGGATTCGTCGAAGAAGACAATGTCGTGCCGTTCCGTAGTCCAGGTGCGGCGTTCAACGGCACACTGCCGCCGCACTCGCCGCTGGTGTAACGTCAATGGTAATCGGAGCAATGGGCGCCGTGCGACAAGTCCCTGCTCCTGCAGACGACGTCGAATGGTACGTGCTGACACAGGTTGTTGCGCAACACACCCTAATTCCTGCGCTAACGTTCGTGATGTGGCGGTGCGAGCCGTCAATGCCCGCCGCACAACTTGCCGGTCCTCTCGCTCGGTGGTGTGCCGCGGCTGCAGCAATCGCTCACGTCGGTCCGTCCGTCCCTCCTGCACCCACAGAATCCATACTCGCCTCACTGTGGTTGGATATCGTCCCACACGGGCGCCGATGTCTCGGTACGATAAACCGCTGTCGCGATAAGCCACTATTCGTTCTCTGTCGAACTCCGAAATGTGCTGGAATGACTGCCGTATTCTGCGACGAGGCATCAGGAAGCTTCCCACGCACAGGCCCGGCAGCACAACACACTTTCACTACTTACACCCCGCCTTCTGTGCACCCTTCTTATAGTGCTTCTGGGTGGCGTGCCGGGCGCACATGATTTCCATATGCCCTGCATTGCTAATCGTTTGCATGTCTTCTCGCGGGCGACGCATGCTGCGAATTTATTTCAGGCCAATCGGATGCTTCCTTCTTGGTGTTGCCTTTTTGGTGGCCAGCAGTGCATTTGAATATATAACATACTAAAATTTCATCGAAATCGAACCATTTTTACGCGAGTTTTCGTGCGGACAGACAGACAGACAGACGGACAAAGCTGAAGCATATACGCTTCTTCAACCTACGGTTGGAAATAGTAAAAAACGTCGGCATTCCGCATTCTACGCGACAAATTACTGCTGCATCGTGTGTATTCCAGACGGGTACCTCATTGACCTTACGCGAGAACATTTGTTAGCCAGAGTTCAGGTGTGTCATGAGTAGAACCAAATGATTGCAAAAGATCCAAACTTTCTAATTACAGTAATAACTGCCGATGAAACATGGGTGCACTATTTCGATCCCCTCACGAAGCGCGCAACGAGTGTCTGGAAACATACAGGCTCTCTCCTCCTCCGAGAAAGTCCGCCAAACCAAATCAGCTGGGAAGGTGATGAGGATAATTTTCTTTGTTCATAAAGCTGAAGTCTGAAGTCTACCAGCATGCCGTTCTTTCATAAATAACTGTCAATGCTGAGTATCACATTTCCGTCTTGAAGCCTTTGCGACGACACATATCGATTAAGCGACCGGAACTGGTGGGCAAGTGGACCCTTCACCATGATAACGCCCGCCCACATGTGGCTGCTTGTGTTCAATAGTTTCTTACCAAATGCAGTATTGAAATCATGCCATCACAGCGTGCCAACAGTACTGACCTCGCACCGTGCGATTTCTGGTTTCCAACAATGAAGGAGAAGTTCCGTGGCGCAACATTCAACACAGATGCTGACGTTATTCAAGCTGTACAGGGGTCGCTAAAGCAGCTTCTACAAAATGCTTTCGCCACAGGCTTTGAAAAGTGAACTGACCGATGGGACCGTTGCATATCATCTGAGGGAAGACACTTTGAGAAAGGATAGTATATATTTTGCTGTATCTATATTTCTTCATTTTGTGGGATTTTACTCGCAGTTTTTATCGAACGGCCGTTGTATATCATCCTCTACAGCAACTATTCATCCAGATCTCTCAAAAAATTTCCGAGAAATTTGTCTTGAGTGTATTTTTTTATTCTTGTTAGCCGATTGAGTGATCTCTGGGGTTTCGTAGCACATGTGACAGAAGTGACCGAAAAGAGTAAACGTACAGCAAGGAAATTTCCTTATTGTCCTAACGTACTGTCTAATTTCATTTGTCCATCTGTTTTGCATAGATTTGGGGTCTTCTGGTTTCGAATTAAATTTATGCGTTGATAGTGTGGTAAAAATCGAATAGTTAACAAGGAAACACATGGAAATTTTCATATGGTGTTTGTACATTGTAAGATTCGCTAGCCCCCAGGTCATAAGAAAATAATTGTAAATACGGGGGTGGACAGAATAATGCGAACACCACGCTTAGAGACATGACTTTTAATGCAGCTGCGAACGTCGCAATACACAAAGGTGTTTGTACATTGTAAGATTCGCTAGCCCCCGGGTCATAAGAAAATAATTGTAAATACAGGGAGTGGACAGAATAATGCGAACACCACGCTTAGAGACATGACTTTTAATGCAGCTGCGTACGTCGCAATACACAAAGGCATCCACCACTTTTTGGTTGTAATAGCTTTGTTCAGAACCTCAAGGTCATGTTTAAGTGCATTTAAAGTGTCATGTTGCAAAATTTATTTCAGATGACGACAAAATGAGCGACCGAACGGACGTCGAAAGAGGGCTAATTGTTGATGGCCGGCTAGTTGGTGCCTCCGTGACAACAGTCGCCAGGGTAGTGGGGGTATCGAGAGCTACTGTGTCTAGCATCATGACAGCATACCATGTTCGTGGGAAAATCTCGTCTGCGAAACATCAGAGCGGCCGGAAAACGACCTTTACTGACAGAGACAGGAGAGCATTAAAGAGGATTATTACCCGTATTAATAATAAGAACACGAGGCCGAAAATTTAGTGCGGAGCTCAATCTGCATCTCCAGACTCCAGTATCAACAAAAACAGTGCTCAGGGAAGTGCATAAACAAGATATTCATGACAGAGCTGCTATTGCAAAACATCTGATCACCCGGGTGAATGCACAACTGCGATGGCAGTAATGCCAGGAGCATACAACGTGGATTGCCGATGCACGAAAGTATGTAATGTGGTCGGGTGAATCCATATTCACACTATTCCCCACCGCAGGATGTGCTTACGTGTGGAGAACACCGTCAGAAGGGTACGACCCAGACTGTCTGCTCCCAACAGTGAAGTATGGAGGTGGTTCCGTCGTGCTCTGGGCGGTCAAATTGGGGTTTTCGGCAGGTCCTCTGATCACCTTGAAAGGACGGATGACAGGCAAGGCGTATGAAACCATTTTGGCCGACCAAGTTTATCCAATGGCTCAGGCATTGTTTCCTGCAGGAGATGCCAGCTTTCAAGATGATAACGCCCCAATTCACAGAGCTCGGAATGCCCAATCATGGTGAGGAACATGAGGAGTAACTTTCATACCTTCCTTGGCCTCCCCAATCACCAGACTTAAACATCATGGAGCCACTGTGGTCTGTGTTGGAAAGATCCCGTTATCGTCCCCCTGCATCTCTCAAGGACCTTGAGCAGTTTCTGCATGAAGAATGGTGTAACATCCCACTAACCACCTCTCAGGATTTTTATGCGTCAATTCCAGGGAGGATTCAGGCGGTTTTGAATGCCAAAGTTGGCCCCACATCCTACAATAGACGGGCGACTGCTTATAGCCCATTGAGTTGCTCGTTGTTTTGTGCTCCAGTGTTGAGCCTAAATTTGTGTGTTTCCAGAGTGTGTCGTCCATTTCTGTTGGGTGTCCCTTCAAGACGAAGGTTTGAGCTTTCTTTTGGTTCGTCTCACAAGGTGGTGAGTAACTTATTATTTCTGTAATCAGCATTTATATTTTCGATCGAGCTGATCGATTCTTTCGTTAGCCCTCGCCATTAACAATGGCGGCAACTGATAAGGGCGATGTCCACGCCCATATCAGTAAGGCTCCTTTAACCTCCTCCTCAGCCTCTGGAGACCAATCATCTCCAATTCTTGTCAGTGACGTAGTACGCACGCAAGATGTGGCGCGCGACTCCTCTGTAAAGGCTCAAGCTGCTCGCCCTGTTCAGGATAGTGACGTCGACTTGACGCATGTCTCTAGTACTGCAGACGAAGCCATGGATGTGACTGACGGCGCAGCTCCGTTGCCTTTCACTTCCACTCAGTTCAAAAAGCCGCTTCCAGCAACTAGCGCTGCGTCGCAGCCCTCTCCCGTCAGTTCTCCTTCTCGCACATATTCAAAGGTTACCTCCGGAGCGAAAGCTCCTTCTAAATTTGTGGCGACAGTCTTTGCAGACCCCTACGTCAGTGTTGACGGCAATTCCGCTACCATAGACATCCCGGAGGACTCCCCAGCAGGAAAACAATTTATGTCTACCATGGACTTCAGCGTCTGTTTCGATGCCCTACCTGAAACGAAGCTCAAAGAGTACAGTCTTGCACTTAAGCAGATGCTTCCCGCTGGAGCCCACATTACTCATATGGCCCGAAACCACGGGTCGTGTTGGTGTATTTTGCGCGTAAAGGACATTCCGTTCTTGTAATGACTGACGGCTTGTCCATCAGAGACGTTCATCTTCTACCCGAGAATGTTGCGCCGCGGCATATCCAGGTTACTTTTCATCCAGTTCCACCTAAAGTCTCTATTGTTGCACTGTGTACCTTACTTAGCAAATTTGGCCGAGTAGTGGGACTGGTGACGACTCTCTCAGCGGCGTCTAGAGATACAGACGCAAAACCACTGGAAGGTTTTGTCGTAGTGCCCGCGTCATCTTTCCGTCCGATGAACATCTGCTGGCATGTCCGAAGTCCTCAATGTGCGCTGTGGACAACAGCGTCGGAGAATCGACGTTATTACCTCCCTATACACTGCACACTATGTCATGGAGAAACTCATCTTCGAGTGCATCGCCCCCATCAAGTTCCACCGGCTCTGACCAGCTTTCCATTAGCTTCTGCACCCCTCTCGAAGCGAACCCCACCATCCACCTCAGCACAGCAAGCTCCAGAGCCGAGATCTGACAAAATTCGTCCACTTACAGCCGTTGGTCAACGAGAAGCTTCCACGGCCGCTTCTTATGATTTACAAGAGGATTTTCCATCGATTGCCTTAGTACTTCCCCAACGTCGTCATTCGGCCTCTGAATCCCCCTCATAGGGTTTCTAGTCCGCTTTTACTACTAGCACCTCCGTCGCAGCAGATACAGAGCCCATTGGCAGAGAGTTTCAGGGTGATAATGATTCGACTGAGCCTCCGTTGTAGCGCCGCGGTTCCTCCTGTCGGCGATCAGAGAAGAAGCAGAACTCAACCTCACCCCGATCCGGCAGTTCTACCCGCCATACCTCCCCAACTAAAGCTGAAGTCTCCTTCCCCATGGTTGAAGACTTTGCTGCATCTCTCCAGGAAGCCGACATACCTCTCGTACCACTCTCCTATGAAGATCTCCATGCATGTTTAACGAACAAGACCGGCTACACCATCGCACATGCCTTTGACATGAAGAATCCTTCACTTCTCCATCTCGTGCCAGATCAAATCTGTAACCTGTCACACTTCTGCTGTCAAAACATACCTGCCCAGTCGTGGGCGAAAACCTTTTACAACCATCTCAAGTCTTTCCTTCCAGTCCTGAGATATCTACAGCAAGCATTAACTGAACCTCATATTCAAGATCGTATCACTTAATTGCAAAGGGATTCGCATCCGCCCTCAATAATAACTTGGCTTATGAAGACCTTAACCCATTACGGGACGATCTTCTCCTACTCCAGGAAACGAATTGCAAATCTACCACTCTCTTCTCTAGATGGCGCCCGTGGAACTATATGTTTCACCATGCATTTGGATTATTTCCTCATAGTGGCCTCGCTATTGGCGTCCGCAACACCTTCACCTCTACTGTCACCTCCCTTTCAGTTCGCAACCTGTGTCGGGATCTCCTACAGCTTGCAACTTTCACCATTGAGTCAACTTGTTACCATATTTTCAATATCTACATTCCATGCTCCACAACCTTCTTGTCAATACTATTCACCCGTCTTCGTCGTGCTTTATCTCGCATCCCTCCTACAGATCACGTTCTCATAGGAGGTAATTTTAACTGTAACCTCAATCCTAAACTTGATCGGTCTCCTTCCATCAGAGAGCACCGAGTCGCCTTGGTGAATCTTCTGCAGTCAGTTGTTTCAAACAACTCACTCGCCGATGTTCACCGCCACTTCCATCCGACGACGACTCTTCACACTTGGCGCTCATCCCATGACCACAGTCCTTCTACAGCACGCCTTGACAGGTTATATGCCTCAAGTACCCTTCTTCCAGCTGTGACTGAATCGTGCATTCATCCCACAGCCTCTTTTGATCACTGCGCTTTTGCCCTCACCGTCCATACTGCTTCGACGAAACTCAGGACAATTCGTCCTTGGACTTTTGATAATGCTCTTCTCTCAGACCCAGATTTCTGCTCGTCAGTTCGATCATTCCCACATCCTACAGTACTAGGTACGTAAAGCCTTCTTTTCCTAGGCGTTCACATTATCCTGTCCAACCCCTGTATGTGTGTATGTATTCATTCGCTCATGGAATTTCTTTGTTCCCTTCATTTTCGGGCAGAGCGGACGAAATTAGCACGGCCACCCCGGTGGCGCAGTGGTCTAAGGCGTTGGCCTCTGATCATTCGTCTGTAAGGGGTCCGGGTTCGAATCCCGGTCAGGCATGGATGTTGTGTTTGTCTTACGGCACTGGCTCTTTCCCTTCCCTGGAACCAGTGACCCTAAATTAGGGACGGGCGACTGCTTATAGCCCATTGAGTTGCTCACGGTGGTCGTTAAACCTCCAACCAAAAAAAAAAAAAAAAAAAAATTAGCACGTGTACGGCTGTTGCTGTCAGATACACTCGATAAGCCGCATTACTATCGGCTATTAAGCCATATAGTAATGCTGCGGCTTAAGATATGCAGGAGGAGAATAACATAAGTATTACTACATAAGTGGAGAATAACACAAGTAACACACTTGATTAGCAGCATTACTATCGGCTATTAAGCCGATAGAAATGCGGCCTTGAGAGATGGAGGAGGAGAATAACATAAGTATTTGAAGTGTATTGTACTTGTCTTGTGTGGCGATGGGATTATCTCAAGGGCACGTTAAAGAATGGAACACGAGCTTAAGGGTGTGCTCTTAGATAGTCCCAGGTAGGTGAGGTGAACTCGGAAATCAGATAGTGGAGCTTTTCTGAAGTTTTATGAGAAAACGGGCACTTTTTACTTTGGTAGGGGAAGCGAGGGAGACGGGACCTTGAGTTTAGTGAGAGAGGTCGACTTTTTTATTCGGAGTGATTGATATTGGATCGAATAGTAGCAGGGGCGGTTTGCGGGAGACACGAAGTTCGGTCTAGTGTCGGTAGCATGGACGGGGACCTAGTCCATCGAGTATTCCATTAGCCAGCTCTAGAGAAGTCCTAAGACACATCGTTTTAGTGAAATAAACTGTCTGTTTTGTTGTTGTTACAAATGTTCCAGATTCTATAATATTTTTAAGCAGTGATTCTTTTGGGAGGCAACCAACAAAATTATTTTAATTTAGAATTTAAAGAACCTTAATTTCTATCTTTGCCTTCTTTATTATCATTGTGTCACCATTAATTAGAGTAGCATTTTATACAATCCTAGAACGAAAAATTCTAGGGTATATTGAAATCCGTAAAGGTCCCAACAAAGTAGGATTCCTAGGTTCCTTCACAGGGGCGCACCCAGAAATTTGGAATGGGGAGGAAGAGGGGGGGGGGGAGGGAGGGTTCCGGATATACAAGTAAAAATGCTCATGTATGTGTTTACTTACGCGACGTGACTGTTATAATAAATGTTTTGATCTGTGGACGAATTTAATACATTGCCTTCATGAATTATCCAGCTGCAAATGGTGTTTTCATTGTTGTTTTTACTTTTAATAAAAATACATATTTCAGAAAAGGAGTTAACCACAAATGTAATTATTTTATCTATTACTATATTATAGCTTCAGAGAATGTGTTTCAGAACAAATTCTATAATGCGTGATCTCAGCAATTATGAACATTGGAGAACAATTAGGAGGTTAGGAATCTCTCGTGTCGGACACCGATGGTGTCAGAATCATATTACAAAACACTTGGCCTCTGGAGGGTCCGAACCCGAGAACCCTCCCTTGGTTGCGTCCCTGCTCCTTCAACCTTACAGAGACACTATCAAACTATTTTCCAAAGCCCTAGTAATTACAGAAAACATAAACCTTTTTTTTTTTCAGCTTCGTCTCCAGTGTTAGCTGTTATTCTTTCCATATTAATCCAACCCCTCCTCCTCATTCTCCTCAAACGGAGTACTGGACTCCAACTTTAGAATTTTAAGTTTCTTTATCCTCTCTAGTCTAAGAGTTTACGCTGTCCTTTAAATTGGATGATCCGCTAATTCCAAATACTGCTACCTTGGCGCAATCCGAAGAGTGGCCTAAATAAATTCATACGAGGTCGCCCTCTTCCTCATCGTCATTACTAACGCTATTCCTGTCAAATTTTACTCTTTTTTCTCTCTTTCATAATTTCAAACCCTCCTCCCCCTAATCATTCCCCTCTCCCTCTCTAATTGTATCTGATTAGTTACTTGTTTAGCAGAAAATAACCGCTCACCCTTTTCGCTGGATTGCGGGGCGATGTTGAGTAAGAACTAGAAGGGTGCGAGGGTTTGTAAAATTACATATTATTATCAGTTACAATTTCTGTTTTTTCTTTTCCTAAAAACTAAGCCATGGGCGTCCACGAATTCTACTAAAAATGTCGGTAATTTCACAGGTTTTGTCCACTGTGGGTTGCCTCTTAAAAAACGAATTTAATTTATTTCACAACATACCTTTACAGGCCTTCGAAGTAATCTCCGTGTTTCTTTATGACAGCAGCCCAACGCTTGGGCAAGTCTTGTATTCCAGTCAGGACACCTCTATTGTTGAGGCGTCGGATTTCTCGGGTCACCTCATTAGAAACATCCTGAATCGTTTTCGGCAGAGTGGCTTCTTCAGTTTTGGGAACACGTCATAGTCTGGTGGGATTCTATAATTTTTTTAAGCACGTGGGGAAGCAATTGCCATCCACACTTTTTCCAGAATGTCTCTTACAGTACGGCCATAATCATCACCAGCTTAACCTTCGATTGTTAGCGGCGGAATTTGTTCTGGCGAGATGATTCTGGATATTTCCACTGAGCGGACTAAGATTTCAGTTCTGGTTCGAAATCTCGTATCCAGGTTTCGTCTATAGCAACAATTCTGCCCCAAAACTGCTCGCCTTCTGTCTCGTACCGCAGAAGCAATTCTTCTGCGACCCCTTTGCGAACTGCTTCTTGCTCTTCACTCAGATTATGCGGAACCCATATGGCAAACACTTTTCTCTTCTGTAATTGTTGACGAAAACCACAGAGCCGCCCCGGTGGCGCAGTGGTCTAAGCGATGGCCTCTGATCATTCGTCCGAACGAGGTCCGGGTTCAAATCCCGGTGAGGCATGGATGTTGTGTTTGTCTTACGGCACTGGCTCTCTCCCTTCCTTGGAACCAGTAGACCCTAAATTAGGGACGGGCGACTGCTTATAGCCCATTGAGTTGCTCACAGTGGTCGTTAAACCTCCAATAATAATAATAATAAAAAAAAGAAAACCACAGAAGTGTCGGCCGTTGCATCTGATGGCCGGCCGCTTCTTGGGTTGTCTTCGATGCTTTCCCAACCTTGGCGGAAACGAGAAGCCCACCGTGGCACTGTGCTAGGATCCACTACACTAACCCTACAAACTCCATGCAAAGCTTTATGAATTTCGGTTAGGGATTTTCCTCGCAAAGTTTCGATTTTAATGTAGGATTTCTGGTCGCTACGCGAGATCTGACCTGCCTCACTTTCTTTCTCCATTGCTAGGCAGAATTTTTCGGATCAGGAACAAATTAATCAGCAAACGTTGACACAACTTTGTATATTGAAGTCTGACTCACAACTGGCGCAACGATTGGAGCGATTGCATCATCCTACGGGCAGCGTCTGCGCAGTGTGCAAAACTTTTGAAATGACCTAAGGTTTAACTTACTCAAAGAGATGTGGAGTTTCCAACATCACACTTGAAGTCCATACCAGCGGGCGAATTATTTTTTCACAGATCAGTCGCGATTCAGCTTAAGTACTGATTCGCGACATATTCTGTTCTGGAGAGGATAAGAAACCCGTAACAGCCCCCTTTAATCAGAGAAGGGGATTACCTTGGTGGCGGTGACGTGATTGTTTGGGCAGAATTCGTGACGAACGGGCGCACGGACCTGCACATCTTTCAAGTCAATCCGTTTCTTCCCTGAGATACAGAGACGAGATCCTGAACCAATACGTCACGATATTCAAGGTAGCCATTGGTTATTTGTTCTTATGGACGAAAATGCCCAATCTCATCAATTTATCGAAGAGGAAGATATTCGCCAAATGGAGGGGCCACCCAGATTCCCTGATTTCAGCCTCATCGAGCATGTATGGGATGCTGTAAGGAGAAGCATTGGAGTTCGCCAGCAGCCTGCCACATTTCAACAATTCAGAAGAGCTCTTGTTGAGGGGGGAGGGTCATTAATCCCTCCACACCTTAACAGTACCGTCATAAATAATATGAGGAGTCGTTGTTTGAGCTGCATGGCTGTCATGGGTGATCGTATTCCATATTTCAACAACTCAGAACAACTGTTGCCGAGGAGCGATCGAAAATCCCTCAAGACCTTATCAGTATCCTCATAAGCAGTATGAGGAGTCGTTGCTTGAGCTGCATGGCTGTCAGGGGTGAACGTTTTCCGTATTTCAACAACTCAGAACAATTGTTGTCGAGGACAAAACCTTAACAGTACCCTCATAAATAGTATGAGGAGTCGTTGCTTGAGCTGCATGGCTGTCAGGGGCGATCGTGCTCCATATTTCAACAACTCAGAACAACTGTTTTCGAGGAGCGGTCGTTAATACCTCCAGACCTTATCAGTACAGTCATAAACAGAATAATAAGGAGTCGTAGCTTGAGCTGCATGGCTGTCGGGAGTGATCGTACTCCATATTTCAACAACTCAGAACAACTGTTTTCGAGGAGCGGTCGTTAATACCTCAAGACCTTCTAAGTACAGTCATAAACAGTATGAGGAGTCGTAGCTTGAG
The DNA here is from genome assembly GCA_039090855.1 of Macrothele yani. NCBI lineage: Eukaryota > Metazoa > Arthropoda > Arachnida > Araneae > Macrothelidae > Macrothele > Macrothele yani. The sequence goes on along the minus strand of CM077024.1, from coordinate 137,921,983 downwards.
CTGCATGACTGTCGGGAGTGATCGTACTCCATATTTCAACAACTCAGAACAACTGTTTTCGATGATAATCCCTCAAGACCTTATCAGTACACCCTCATAAACAGTATGAGGAGTCGTTGCGTGAGCTACATGGCTGTCAGGGGTGATATTTCAACAACTCAGAACAACTGTTGCCTAGGAGCGGTCGTTAATCCCTCAAGACCTAATCGCCGCCCCGGTGGCGCAATGGTCTGAGCGACGGCTTCTGATCGTTCGTCCGAAAGGCATGGATGTTGTGTTTGTCTTACGGCACTGGTGGCTCTCTCCCTTCCCTGGAACCAGTGGTCTTAAATTAGGGACGGGCGACTGCTTATAGCCCATTGAGTTGCTCACGGTGGTCGCTAAACCTCCAATCAAAAAAAAAAAAAAAAAAACTTATCAGTATCTTCATAAACAGTATGAGGAGTCATTGCTTGAGATGTATGGCTGTCAGGGGTGATCATACTTCATATTTCAACAACTCAGAACAACTGTTGACGAGGAGCGGTCGTTAATCCCTCAAGACCTTACCAGTACCCTCGTAAACAGAATGAGGAGTCGATGCTTGAGCTGCATGGCTGCCAGAGAGAGAGAGAGAGAGAGAGAGGTGATCATACTCCATATCTGAAGAACTCAGAAGAGCACTTGCTGAGGGGAGGTCATTAATTCTTCAATACTTTATCAGTAACCTCATAAATAGTATGAGTAGTCGTTGCTTGAGCTGCATAGCTGTCGGGAATTGATCATACTCCATATTAAAATGCTACGTGTCCAAAGCAAAGGTCGTTAAATAGTGTTCGACAGACAGATCTTTCATGTATATTACAAGAATATGATATTAACACATTCAAATTATAAGGTTATGACTTTCTTCTGCTTGAGTTACATAAGTAATGTAATAAAAAACCACTTTACTAAATTTTATTAAATATTCTCATAAATACTTTTAGTTATGTGCAAATTTATAAATTATCCATTAAATTTGAGCACTGGGGTGTATTTTGCCGTTTCGAATATATTGATGATTGCTGTAGATGAAAAGCATAATTTTAACAATTATTGCGTTGCTCAAAAGCGTTATGAATGTTTAATTTGCCTCTCAGAGTGAAGCAAGCAAGAGCATGTTTTGGTTATTCTTAGTTCTCAGTAAACCACACTGACATCTCCTCTTATTCTATTCTTGCCTTTTCAAATCCTGCCAAAATCCCGCTTTCGCATTTCGTTGAGTTTTGTTTTGCGCTTCGTTTTAATGCGGGTTCTCCTTGAAAATTTCCCCACAAATAATGCCTTTTTTTTTTTTTATAATTCTCTCCGAATTGTGAAGAACTTTCTTCAGTTTTTACCGATATAAATCAAGATTAAATAGGTTGTAATATTACATAGGTAAAACATGTAAAGTTACTTGAACTAAAAATAAACTTGTCGAAACAGAATCACTCAGTTTGAATTGCTGTACCCGATAGATACATATATTGAGCAAAAATTGCAATGCAACTTTAAACTAGAATGTCATGTTAAGGCACCTTTACCGATAATGCGATATTAATCAGGTTCTCGTGGGTTGAAATTCGTTCGGTTCACTGAAGCAGGGGCGCACCCAATATTTTGGCAAATACACACACGCACGCGCACCCACCCATGCCGTTCCGGCGGAGCAATGGTCTAAGCGATGGCTTCTGATCACTCGTCCGAGATGGGTCCGGGTTCAAATCCCGGTGAGGCATGGATGTTGTGTTTGTCTTACGGCACTGATTTTTTTCCCTTCTCTGGAATCAGTGACCCTAAATTAGGGACAGGCGACTGCTTATAGCCAATTGAATTGCTCACGGTGGTCGTTGAACCTCCAATCAACAAAAAAAAACACCCACCCAACCACCTACACACGTGCGCGTACACACACACACCACACACACGATCTATTCATGCCGCCCCGGTGGCGCAGTGGTCTAAGGCGCTGGCCTCTGATCATTCGTCCGTAAGGGGTCCGGGTTCGAATCCCGGTCAGGCATGGATGTTGTGTTTGTCTTACGGCACTGGCTCTTTCCCTTCCCCGGAACCAGTGACCCAAAATTAGGGACGGGCGACTGCTTATAGCCCATTTGAGTTGCTCACGGTGGTCGTTAAACCTCCAATCAAAAAAAAAAAAAATCTATTCATGGCCCTCATGTTACATAGATACTGAGTGACAAAATTATTAAGGACTGGTCACTTAACTAAAATTTCGTCAGAACGTTTTGGTCTCGCATTACAGTGGGAGTTTGACGTGACAGCGTTTGAGACGATTTTTGATGGAGAATTCTAGACTGAATTTTAATGACAGCTAAAGCAACTTTCACATCAAATACCAGTTTGTACTTTGTTGTCCGTACGTCCACCTGTTTATGATAAATAACTCGCCCCTCGGGAACCTTCTTAGATAGGTATGAAATTTTCTGGATGGCTTTTAAGAAGCGGGCGTGACTGTCACACACCATGTTTGAAATTTGTTTGTCTGTCAGTTCGCCCTTTACGCCCGTATCTTCTGTTTTCGACGAATATCTCGAGAGCAGTTTGAGACGAAGATTTGAATTCTTCTATTTGATAGCCTTCGGCGACTTAACGTAACTCTCACCCCATGTAAGCACTTTGCCAGTTCGGCCGAGTTCTTCAGACTGTCTGTCTGTGCGCTTCCATTAATATATGGGGTACCATTTCGGGTGGAGTCTGTCATACTCATAAATAAATGAAATGACCAAATAAATGTTTTTAACAGCACAAAATAAAATAATTTTAGTATTTTTCTCATTTTCCCTAACTTTATAACACATCCACATACTAGATACGGCGTATACACCATACCTCTACAAGCCGTTGTTCCAGGCACTAATGATACTGTATATATTGGTTCTACAAAAAGAAAATTGAGTACCAGAGTCAGGGAGCATAAATATGATACATGTAATGGCAAGTTAACAACCGCCTTGTCTCGTCTGGTTGCGACCGGTTCCTATACTCCAAAGCGGAATGAGGGATCCATTATAAACTGTCCAGGTAAGCTCTCACTGTTATTATTTATGGAGACCCTATATATTGCACGATTCGGATCTCGTTGCTGCAATGATTATGTCCCTAAAGTTATATCGGAACCATGGACTATTTTATTTAAACATTTTCATGATTTATTTTAAATGCACTGTGTAAATCCTAGATGGCGTTGCGATATTGCTGGTTTCTGACAATGGTGTTGTATACATACACTGAAGTGCCAGAAAAACTGGTACACCAGTCTAATACTTTGTAGGTCCCCCGCGGGAGCGCAGGACTACAGAAATACGGCGGGGCATGGACTCCACTAGCTTCTGGAAATATGCTGTAGGCAATGCACACCATACTTCCTGCAGAGCGTTCCACAATTCGGGTGTATTCAGCGGTCTCGGATTCCTGTGTTCGATAGCGCGTTGCATGGCATCCCAAATGTGTTCTATTACGTTCAGATTTGGGGACTTGGGTCGAAATGGCAACACCTCAAACTCAGATGAATGCTCCTCTAACCATAATGTGGCGTCCCGACACTTGTGTGGAAGTGCATTGTCCGGTTGGAACAGGCCCAACCCATCAGCATCAATGCAGGACACGAACGGGTGTACTTCTTCAGAGGTACACCCCCACCAGCCGGTACAATTCCCTCTTGACAGGCGGGATCCATGGCTTCATGGGGTTTGAGCCACACACGAATCCTTCCATCTGCCCGATACAGTTGGAAACGCGACTCGTCAGACTAGGCTACTTGTTTCCAGTCATCAAGTGTCCAGTAACGTTGTTGCCGTGCCCAAGCGAGGCGAGTAGCTCTAAGTCGTGTACCCAACCAGGGGACTCGAGTTTGGCGTCGGCTCCCAAAGCCCATATCGTGCAGAGTACGTAGCACAGTCCGGACACTGATGCTTGTTGAGGCTCCAGCACTGAATTCCGATTATACCTGCGAGAGTGTTGCAGGCCTATCGCGTGAAACGATTCTTGACAGCCGACAATGGTCACGTTCACCCAATGTCTTTTTACGGATACACTGGTATCGTAGGTTGGAGGTTTTGCCGGAATTCTTGGAGTCACGGTACACCCTTGCAATGGTCGTCCGTGAAAATCCGAACTTCGTTTCTACCTCCGAAATAGTATGGCCCATCTCACGAGCGCCAACTATGACACCGCGTTGAAAATCGCTTAAATCGTTATTACTTGTCATTCTCATGCCGAAAACAGCTCTGACAGCTGGCAAGGATGTCTATCACTTTATATACGCACTGGCGGACGCAACCGAGTACGCGCATAGGTGCCGTTGCTATGTATTTTGGATAAGCTCGTCTGTACCAGTTTTTCTGGCACTTCATTGTATATCTTGGTCTTACTCGTCAATGTAACATCTGAAGACGGGGACGTTGTGATCCTCGAAAGATTTCATGTGGTGTATGTTTTATCAGTAAAGCGTAATTACATGTAGTGTATGTGTGCTACATATGTGTTTCATCGTGTTTAGTAGATATTTTAACTTTCGACGTTTTTAACAAGAATCATCCTTCATCTTCGATTTTAAGGTCATTATTACCATTTTAAGGGGGATACGAACTCGTTGGACCCCCTTGTCAGTGCGATACTGTATTGAAGCACAAGGGATGGAAACTGGTTTGCCTGAATTTTTTAGTGATTTGGGTGAGTGAGCATTCAGATTTGATGCACAGCAGTCCTTCAAACTTATTAATGAAAGCAGTATGGCTTTCTTCAAAATTGGCAGATCAACCGTGAACTTTTAACTTACCCAGAGTGCTGGACCAATTTCAAATACGTATCTTCATAACTATTGCAGCTTTTTGGGTGGGGGTGGGGGGGGGGTTACGTCTGCGATCCCTATGAGATGCTACAGCTGCACCAAATAAGGAAGATCAGGTCAGATCATACGTAGAAGATTTTAGAAAGGGGGTGTCTGAGTCCGACTCCAGGTCTTAAACAACCCTTAGATGCTAGGATATTTGAGCTAGAGTCCGTTAGGAAAGTCACACGGAGCCGAAGTAGAAAGAGGAAGGAAGACTCCCTTGTTTATAACCGGGGGGGCAGTACTCAGGGTCCGACGGCTTAACGTGCTCATCCGACGTATGGCGGATATTTGGTAGTTCGAACGTTCGTTCCTGCCTGGGATCGAACCTGAAACTCTTCCATAGCAGTCATGAACGTTGATCACTAGGTTACTGCGGCCTCCCACATAAGGAAGGACTCTGCTAGCCCTAATTCAAAGTCATTGGTTTTAGCGAAGGGGGGGACTAGCCCTGAAAAGAAAAACACAACATCCTTTCTTGTCTCGGAATTCGAACCCGATGCAGCAGGAACGAGAAGCCAGAAGTTTCCCCCTTCACTTTGAGAGTGGGAAACGTATTGACACTTAGCCTCAAACTTTTAACGAGAAAATTTAAAAAGAAAAGGAAAAAAGAAACAGTGATAATTATTCTTTTGCATTGTGAATTTTGATTTTTGCGAAAGATTTTCCTTTCAGAAAAAAAAAAAAAAAAAATGTCGTGACAAAGACGGATGCCCCAGTAAGATCTAATGTGTCCAGTAACACAGTCAAGAAAGAAAGGACGGCTAAGTTGGACGCAGCCGCCCCGGTGGCGCAGTGGTCTAAGCGATGGCTTCTGATCATTCGTCCGAGATGTGTCCGGGTTCGAATTCCGGTGAGGCATGGATGTTGTGTTTGTCTTACGGCGCTGGCTTTCTCTCTTCCCTGGAACTACTAGCCCTAAATTAGGGACGAGAGACCGCTTATAGCCCAGTGAGTTGCTCACGGTGGTCGTTAAACCTCCAATAATAATAATAAAAAAAAGTTGGACGTAAACATCTATCTCCTCAAGACCGTGGAGGTTCAACTCTTTGCTTTTTTTCGTTGTTGTTTGATTGAAAGTTTAACGACCACCGTGAGCAACTCAGTGGGCTATAAGCAGTCGCCCGACCCTAATTTAGGATCACTGGTTCCAGGGAACGGAGAGAATCAGTACCGAAAGACAAACATAACATCCATGCCTCACGGGATTCGAACCCAGACCCATCTCTCGGACGAATGACCAGAAGCGATCGCTTAGACCACTACGCCATCGGAGCAGCGTTCCGCTCTTTCTCCTTGTCAACTGTTGCATCAGTTAATCCTGCGCATATTTTCAGATTTTGTTACTTGAACTGTACGTTAACGAAACCGCAGTTCCATGTGGTGCAGTGGTCTAAGCGTTGGCTTATAACCACTCATCCGAGATGGGAACGAGTTCGAATCCCGGTGAAACATTGATGTTGTTCTTGTCTCACGGCACTGGCTCTCTCCCTTCCCTGAAACCAGTGGCCGTACATTGAGGACGGGGGCCTGTTTATAGCATGTTGAGTTGTGAACACTGGCCGGTAAACCCCCAAATTGCCGCTGGCGCAGTGGTCTTAGCGATGACTTCTGACCATTCGTCCGAGGTGGGTCCGGGTTCGAATCCCGTGAGGCATGGATACTGTGTTTGTCTTACGGCACTGGCTCTCTCCCTTCCCTGGAAACCAGTGGCCCTACATTGAGGACGGGGGACTGTTTATAGCATGTTGAGTTGTGAACGGTGGCCGGTAAACCCCCAAATTGCCGTTCTGGCGCAGTGGTCTAAGCGATGTCCGGGATTCGAGCCCTGACCATTCGTCCGAGGTGGGTCCGGGTTCGAATCCCGTGAGGCATGGATACTGTGTTTGTCTTACGGCACTGGCTCTCTACCTTCCCTGGAACCAGTGGCCCTCAATTAGGGACGGGCGACTGCTTATAGCCCACTGAGTTGCTTACAGTGGTCGTTAAACCCCCAAATTGCCGTTCCGGTGGCGCAGTGGTCTAAGCGATGTCCGGGATTCGAGCCCTGACCGTTCGTCCGAGGTGGGTCCGGGTTCAAATCCTGGTGAGGCGTGGATATTGTGTTTGTATTATGGCGCTGGCTCTTTCCCTTCCCTGGAACCAGTGACCATAAATTAGGGAATTAGGGACGGGCGACTGCTTATAGCCCATTGAGTTGCACACGGTGGTCGTTAAACATTCAGTCAGAAAAAACAAACCAAAAAATGAATCACGGTGAGGCATGTAAGCCAGACCAGTCTGGTGTGCCGAAGAGAACCTGTTTTGTCTGTTTGTCTCTCCTAATGACTCCCCTTTCAGGAGGTAATCGTATTTTTAGCGTCTTCTGAAACCGGGTCTCCCAGATAGCGCCCGGGTACGCTAAAATGTATTAGCATACCCGGCCGTAATAGACGCGGGTTCGATTCCAGCTCCAGGACGACGAAATTTTCAAGTTTTCGGGTATTATCTGACTTAAGTAACCATCCTTGTCATAATATTTACACCAAAAAACGGATTGTCACCTTCAAAATTTGTATTATATGGTGTAATCCCGTATTTTATTCATGACAATTTATTGATGTTTATCGCAAGAATCTATGTTTATGGAAAATTTAAAGAAAGGATTATGTCAATAAAGAATTAAAATCTGAAGCTTATAGAAAATTAGTTAACCTTTTGGAACCACGAATTCCGCGTGTGAATAAAGAATTTTTACATTTACATGTTTTCGGAATCAGGGCCGGCTGGACCGTAGGGGCCTGTCGCCCTGGGCCCCGCGCCTTCGAGGGGCCGCGCAGTTTAGGAAAAAAAAAATCATTTTTGGTAAAAAATTTTACAATTATTATTTTTTGTGTGTAAGTTCTGGGGTGCGAGGCGCTCAAAAAGATGTTTTTTAGAAGTTTTTTTTCCCCCAATTCCCTAATTTTCGGATAGATTATCGCCCTTCGCCGTACAAATACTGAGATTTGAGGATTTCAAGTGATTATTGTAATCAACTTAATACATTCAACGTTCACGAAATAGCAAATTAAATTTCATCATTTTGTGGCTCTTACTTTTATATAACAATTTTATATAAAAATTTGCGTGCAAACCAGATACTGCGTAGTGGTCTAAGCGCTGGCTTATGATCATTCGTCCGTGAAGGAGTCCGGGTTCGAATCCCGGTGAGGCATGGATGTTGTGTTTGTCTTAAAGCACTGGTTCTCTCCCTTCACTGGAACCAGTGACCCTAAATTAGTGATGGGCGACGACTGCCTTATAGCCCATTGAGGAGTTGCTCACGGTGGTCGTTAAACCTTCAATAACCCCCCCCTTCCCCCCAAAAAAAACAATAAGAAAACAGATACTTACATTTAAAGAAATAAAAAGAACAATACCAAAGTTAGTTTCGAGCTACATGTGGAGGCCATTTATTCAGTGAGTTTAAAAATATTACTAGAAATTAAAAAAAAAATCATATATGAGCGCGTGTAAAAGTTTAGAAAGTCACTAATTTTTCACTTACTCCACTTTGCATTAAAACTGCATCACTAAAACATGTATCAGGGGAAACACAACTATTTATACGAATTTATTTTAGAGGGATCCTTATTATTTCCTACACTAAAATATTCGCAATCCAAAAAATTTTTCGCTATGCAGTTAACTTTTTATCATTATGTGAGGAAGTTTTTTATAAGAGTCATAATGCGAGGTACAACATTAACCCCACCTCCGCCGCCCCGGTGGCGCAGTGGTCTAAGGCGCTGGTCTCTGATCATTCGTCCGTAAGGGGTCCGGGTTCGAATCCCGTTTTGTGTTTGTCTTACGGCACTGGCTCTCTCCCTTCCCTCGAACCAGTGATCCTAAATTAGGGACGGGCGACTGCTTATAGCCCATTGAGTTGCTCACGATAGTCGTTAAACCTCCAATCAAAAAAAAAAAAAAAAAAAAAACCCACCTCCCCGGAAAGAAAATCGTAGATTTTAACACTTTTTACTCTCTCTCTCTCCTTGAACTTTTAATCCGTATTACGATCTTTTTCTTAAGCTTGAAGCAAATACTTCTTTGAAATAATAATTTTGGCTTTATGATGGTTTTCGTTATGACGTACTACAAAGGTGAAGCATATATCAAGAAGGAAGAGTTGCAGCGATAAATTTCGTCGGTGTAGCTTAATTGGTAAAACAGTCGGCTCAGGAGTAGAGGGATGAGAGTTCGTTACCGTCAGATTTGTGAATTTCACATCGTGTGTGTGTTCTATGCGGATATTTTTCACGTAACGACTTTATTAAAATATAAGACTTATTTCCTAGTGCCGTCAATGAAATTTTGTTCTAGCCCCCCCCCCTCCCCCAATGAAATTTTTCCCGGGCCCCGCAAAAGCTCCATCCGGCTCTGTTCGGAATTATTACTCCTGAAGATAGTGGGGAAATAGCTGTTGTAAATTCAGATCTTCATACGAACGCCCAGTTGTGAAATATCGTAGAACTGCAATTAGTCTTTCATTAGCGGGAATTGTTTTTCTCATTCGCATGTCTTGCTTAATCACTCTGTGTTTTACCTTCTCAAGTACCACACTGAATGTTTCCTCGCTCATCCGAAGATAATTGCTGAAATCGTCAGAATTGTTTTCGTTTTATTCATTCAATAAATTCATGTGTCCAAATTTTTCTCTTTCCAATAGCTATTTTTTTTTTTTTCTGTGTGCCTTTCGTTCTTTTCGTTTTCCTATCCGTTTTCAGCTTTTCATTTATCAAAATAGTCATAGATAAAACTTTACGGTTGTTTTTTTACGAGAAAAAAGGCATTTTCACTCTTTTTAAAGGATACGCAAATGAGACCTGTTGCACAGAAAAGTCACTGAAGAGTGACGACGGTCTGTGGCCAAAACGAGTCTTTGGAGAGAACCCAGGGAATCAGCTCTTAATCTCCTTACGTTGGGGTGACACACTCAAGCATGTGTGTCTGTGGCCGCCTTTAAGCTTATGTTACACTCATTAACACATAACGCACTCTCGAGATAATCCCATTGCTCACACAAGGCAGGTAATGTACACTGCAAATGCTTATTTACTAAGCCGATTGTAATGCTGCTAATCGCCTGTATATCGTAGAACTACAATTAGTTCTAAGTTAAGTGTTTAATATGCACTTCAAATACTTATGTACTAAGTTGATGAGACATCAGCCTGCTCTGTCCTGAGGGGGGCTCTGCAGAGATTGATGGAGCTCCCTCTTCACGTTCACTGTCCGTGAGCGTTACGGTAAAAATCCCGATCAAGGGACCGCAAATTCGGACACACCGACAGGTGGTGCGAAATGGGGAGGGGTACACGATGGACCCCGGAGCGGATTTCCGACTAGGCGCACTAGACCAACACCCCCTAGACGCTCGCATTAGGCTCCACATCTTGAGGGGCCCCGAAAACGTATAATTGGATTTCCAGTTTTGTTTTGGTTTTCACGGACCGAAATAAATCAATCCTTAAAGCGACTTTGTATTGTCAATTGATATTTTACTTTCTCATACTAGTAACATATTTTTTCTTGCTGTCGTTGATACTCCGAATTTTCGAGTTCTTATCGATATACTTATTTTGAAAAGAATGGTTAAAATAATTTTGCCTTTCTTCTAGTGGTAGAACTCTGAATCCTAGAACTGTCAACGGGAAATTTATAAACTAGTAGTGAAATTCTAAATGGACAAAATTTAATGAATGTTAATGTCCTACCATTCGCAAAAATATTTCAAAAATCTGTGAAAACCAAATTCTTTGGACTTAGCGCCTCTAGCAGGAAATTAACGAACGAATTGGAAAATTTAAATATTGAAAAGGAATAGTTAAGCTTAACCTGAGAGGCACAGACATTTTTTTTTCTCCAAAGTTGAACAGATTCTTCACAACAGAAGTTTAATTTTTTGAATATTCGACTTTGATAGCCCTTAGCAGTAAATTCATGAAGTATATAGATATTTAAAGCGCCAAAACTAATACCTTTTGGTTTCCTATTGGCCGCAAAAATAATTTTTGAAATATCTCTAAAAACAAAGAGTTCGATGTGCACCGACAGACAAAATGATTGCACTAGCATTGTTTCTTTACAGAATGTTCAAATAATAGGAAGATAGAATGACATTTTAAAAAGCGTAAAAACATTTTTTTTACTCCCCCTATTTTGTTAGTCTGACGGATGAAAATTTATGAGGCGATAGGAAGGGGGCCCTGAATCTTTTAGCGCCTAAGGCCCCAAAAGATCTAAAGTCGCCTCTGGATGGACCGTGTATCCATTGAGAGACCTCTGGGAGATCGGTTCGCCACTCGAACTTTTTGGGCCGAGGCCTTTAATCCATTATCGAAATAAATAAACAAAGTAATAACACAGAAACAGTATGATTCACAGAGGACGCACAATACGCATCTTACAGTTTCATTTGTTGGGAACGCAGTCCCGTTTTGATTGTTCCGTCGCATGGCGGTCAGCCATAATCAATTATGGCACGGAGTCCCTTCTAACTCTCTCCTCAGACTCGGGCAGTCTGGGTCTGTGCTGGAGTGTGCGGTGTCAAGTTTGAGGTGATACCTCTCGTTTGCTCCTTGGCAATTGGGGCACTTCGCTGCGTTTTGGCAAGACTGGTGCCTGTGGCTCCCCTGGCTGCAACGGGCACAGGTAAATGCTGCTAATCGCCTGTATCTGACAGCAAAGGCTCGTTTCACACACGTGGAGTTTTTCCCGCCGAAGCAATAAATCTCCCGGCTGTCTTACCGCTTGTTTTAAAGCGGCCTATAGAATTATACCGAGACTTTCAGACGCGTGGAAGCGGTAGAATTTCCGACGCGGTAGCCGCTCAGCTTCTGAGGGGTTCACTACAAATCGGACTGCGAAAATACCGTCCAAATTAAGAGAAACGTAGCTGTAAGGCAAGATGTTCACACAGACGGCCAGCCGATCGCTGCTAGTGCAATAAAACAATCCCTCTTGTGAGAGGGGGTGGGAACAAAGTGCCACCCCCTCACAGGAGGGATTGAATATAATAGTCATAGATAAAACTTTACGGGGGTTTTTTTTTATGAAAAAAAAAAGGCAGTTTGCTCATCCTTCAGGCATTTCCCCCTCCGTTCTAGCGTTCTAGCAATAAAACAGCTTGTGTGAAAGCTAGCCAAAAACTGCACTGCGGGACGGTTTTATTGCTTCGGCAGAAAAAGTCCCTGTGTGCGAAACGGGCCAAGGCCCGTTGCCCGTTTCACACATGCGGATTTTTTCTGCCCAAGCAAGGCCCGTTTCATACATGCGGATTTTTTCTGCCCAAGCAATTAGACAGGGACGTCCCCAAGGGGATGCGAGGGTGGTCTTGAGCCCACACTGAAATTTTTCTTGCCCAGCCCGCCACCCACCCAGTTCAAAATGTGCTATTTCTCAGTATACTTAACTTTAAAATATAATCTGCACTTTGGCATGTAATAAGTCTTGTGTTTTAATTCATGCAGCCCTATGTATTACCCCTAGGAAGTGCGTTGTTCACGTCTCAAGAAAATAAAAATGGTTATCAAAATAGCACCAAAAAAAAATAAAAATAAAAAGGTTATCAAATAGCTACTTTACCAAGAACAGATTCCACTTTACGAGAGATGCTAAAAAAATCATGAGAATGTCTTATACTAGAGGACGAAAGTTATTTGGATTGACTTCAGGATTTGTGATGGACATTCGTGATGCAGTGATCACAACCCAAAACAAGAAAGATGACACCGAATTTTCGGGTGTAATAAGCACGTCTTTTAAATCCGTTCTGACGCAAATTAAATTTATCAAAGCTGTCCAAAGTCAATGGAATCGGTATGGAAAACAACAGTATCTGATGGAAGAAAGAAGTTTTTCAATCGGGTTTTTAATCCCGCAGATATTGCTGTAAACGTAATCGCGAGCTTACACCCTCTGGTTGCAGACTTGTGCTTTAAGAAAAATTTGAATTTATATGAGAAACATTTCGCAGCAGAAAGGCTCTCCAACAAATTTTTCAAATCGGACTCTTAGAAGCAGAGATATCGACAAATATAAGATATGCATCTACGCCCCCTGGCGGGAAAAACCATGAATTATTTTAGAAAGAAAGTATTCTCAAATGGTTTTTTGATGTGAGTGGTATCGGTCCAAGAAAAAAAAAAAAAAATTGTTAGTCGAGTTTTCAGGAGCTCAGATTTTGCTTCGAATACATCAGAAACAGAAATTAACACTTATGCCCCATGGTGGCCAAATATTAGAAATTATATGAAAAACATTTTCCATCAGGAGCTGTATGCAATACAGGAAGAATTTTTCAAATCGGAGTTTTAGAAGCAGAAATAACGCAGAAAACGCAGTTTACCTTTGTGCCCCTAGCGAAAAGTCTATGATTAACTTCAATTTTTATGAAAAAACATTTCGCATCGGAAACACTATCCAATAAAGAAGGAATTTTTTTAAGTTTAAAGTTTGTCGACATGAGTAGTATCGGTCCATAAAACGAATTTTTTCAATCGAGATTTTAGAAGCTCAGATTTTGCTGCAAATACATCAGAAGCGGAAATTAAGACTTGCGCCCTCTGGTGGCCTAACCATTTTTTTTTTTTTTACCAAAATTAGAAATTATATGCAAAATATTTCCCATCAGGAGCTGTTTCCTGTACAGAAAGAATTTTTCAAATCGGAGTTTTAGAAACAGAGATATCGGGGTAAACGCAATTTACCTTTACGCCCCCTAGCGGAAAAAGTCTATGAATTACTTGAAAATTTTGAAATTCACACCGGAAACTCTATTAATAGAGAAATAATTTTTCAAGTCAGACAAAATAAGATATACATTTACGCCCCCTGGCGGAGAAACCATGCAATATTTTAAGAAGAAAATATTCCTAAAAGGTTTATCGACGTGAGGGGCATTGGTCCACGAAATGATTTTTTCAATCGAGATTTTAGAAACTCAGATTTTTTGGCAAATACACCATAAGCAAAAATTAACGCTAACGCCCCCTGGTGGCCAAAGTATTCTTTATCAAAAATTAGAAATTATATGCAAAAGATTTTCCATCAGGAGCTGTATCAGCTGAAAAAAAAAAAGTTTTCAAATCGGAGTTTTAGAAGAGAGATATAGGAGAAAACGTAATTTACCTTTACGCCCCCTAGCGGAAAATCTATGCGTAACTTGAGAAAGTAACTATATATAAAATGATATAAATGGAATCGATAGATAAATTTTTTTCAATCGGATGTTTAGAAGCAAATATATGGAATAAAATGTATTTTGAATTCGACATCATCTGCACTTACACCCTCAAGCGGCAAAACTGTACATTGTAAAAAAAAAAAAAAAACGAAATGAAGGATCATCATTCGCATATTTCAAGCTTCCCAAAGCAAAAATAATTTTTCAAATCTGACAAATAATTGCAGAGATATGGTGTCTACAGACGGACGGACAAACCGATAACATAAGCACGATCTTTTTCTACAAAAGACGTGCTAAAAATATGGCACATCTTGAACTGGGTGGGCGGCAGGGTGGGCAAGACATTTGCACCCCCTTGTCGACGTCAATGCCCCAAAATAGCAAAAGCTTTCATGTTATGCCAGTAAATAGCAGGATTATGTTGCTATGTGTCCGTCTGTGGACACGTTATGGTATAAGTTTGAGTATGCTTTATTTTTTTTTTGAGAGGGAGGAAACTTTAACGACCACTACGAGCAGTTTAATAGGCTATAAGCAGTCGCCCTTGCCTGATTTAGGGCCACTGGTTCCAGGGAAGCGAGAGAGCCACTGCCATGAGACAAACACAACATCCATGAATTACCGGGATGGTCAGAAGCGCCGGCTGGTCACTGGGTCCACTGAGTCAATAACGCGGCTATTTATTTTTGACTCGGCATCTGTGCTTCTGAAAAGGGACTGGGAAAATTCATCTCAGATCTAAAGTAGCCAAGAGAATGCTATTCCCCCCCCCCCAAAAAAAAAGGGAAGAAGAAAAGCGTACATTGGAAAAACAAATTCGTAAAAAAAGTCGTGTTCCAAAAAACAAATTGTATACCCAATCAACAAAAATAAAACGTATTTCTCAACAGAGGCCGGTGCCTCAGACCTCTCGGCCACCGGGGGGGGGGAAGGCAGAATAACCTTCCAGAACATACCAATCCAAGGGCGCCCATAAGGGGTGCAGGGGATCGAGCCCCCAGCCGTTTGTATAGCCAAATTTTTGATAAATTTAAAACACTGAAATAGACGAAACCTTTTTTTTAGCACTTTTAAAAATAATAAGTTATTAATGATTGATTGTATTAATTATTTTTGTTGTATTTTAGTATCTTGTACATTTACTAAAATGTTTGACAGCCTTGAAGAAGGTAAGGATTTTTCTTACCCCCCCCCCCCCAAATAAAGTACTCATATTGACACCACAGTACCAGTCTACCGGGAATACTCCTGCAAGTTCCCGAACTTTTCTTTAAACATTGTCGAAATTATTCTTGTTGCCTGAATACCTACTTAAAATTAACCAGAATTTAGCGTTTTTGCTTTGTTACAGTTTAACTGACGAGAGTTATGCAATAGTTAGCAAATTTCAGTTTGTATTGCATGTCAGAGTAATCTTACGCAAGCTGTACGTCACATAATGCTTCCAGAAATTTCCACATCGCGTGGAGAGCGCAGAGAGAGAATCCTCTGATTTTTCGTTCTGCACATGCGCTCAATGAATCCAATAGTCTGCAGTTCGTGCGCAGTATAAAAGCTCGATTTACGCCATTTTCTGTAGTCGCATTGCTGTTCGTTCGTAAAGAAGTTTGTGATACGTGAAAAGAGCTAAGAGTTCTTTGGTAAGTGTTTCCGTTTTTACCAGATTTCGTTAGCTATTTCGCGAATTTGAACAAAGGAGTAGGTGTGCTTAGGTACGTCTTAATTTTGTTGGTATATGACAGGCTAGTTAGTTACCTGTGTAGCATTGCTTCCAAAGTCTAACCGTTTTTTTCCAGGCGTTTGTAAGCCTTTCAAACATTTAATACCACTGTATTTCATTGTTATGTAGATACCTCTTGCGTTAATCATATAGGTAGGTAATGCATTGGAAATCTGTTCTTGATCGGTTTTCTGATATTCTATAGAATTCTGAAACTTGACGTTTCGTAGTTCAGTCGCCATTTTGAAACAACTGTGAAATTCAATCTTTTGTTGCGTTAGGTGACAGCTGTTACAGGAAATGTTTTTAACGTAACATTTGGTTAAAGTATTTAATAGTAACATTAGTAATAAAGATGACCTCGTCCACAAACTAGAATCCGTACTGAGTATTTGTTAAATAAAATTCGTGGTGTGAAGTAAACTATTTCTGCCAATGTACAAAACGGGTTATTAATTTGATAAGCTTAAACTGAATTTATGTAGTTAAGAAAAACACCGCTGGATCCTTGCTTTTGAGGAATATTAATGCTGTCGGAAGTATATTTCGGTAAGTATAAACTAGCTGAAATTCCAAAAAAACTTTCTGTTCATGTAATCCGAATGAATTGCGGTAAATTTTCATGGGTAAGTTTGTCGTTAAAAGTACGGCGCTCAAAATTATGAACGAACTTGAAGCTTTCTTTTTATTAGGTAGCCATATTGGCGTGTTAGGTTACCTACCAATCACTATTTACAGAATGTATTGATTCAGATTTTAACAGTTGGCAAGCTGAACAGTATTCTTATTAATATGATTCATGTCATAGTATTTTTTCGTTCAGTGAATAACTTTTTTTGAATGTTAGGTGCCCGAACACTACTGTAGAAACTTGAAAGATGCTGTTCGTTGAACGGTTTTTCGTTTGTAGTGTGGTCGCCATTTTGGATGTTCTTACGCAGCTTTGAAGACCTGTTTTAGATTTGTCCACTTTTTCGATGAAAGCTGATTCCGTTCCTTGATGCCAGCAATTGTAGGAACTTAATATTCAGCAATAATTTGAATAAGAATCGAAGTTATGAGGATCGCTGCCACAGACTTTTAAGAGTAGGAGGGGGGGTCAAGATCAACTTACTGTTTTAATGTAAAAATTAACATTAAAAACAGCGGGAATTAAATTTCAACGTGTAGTTTTTCATCCGGAAAAGTGAACTATGATTAACGTGAATACATTCCCTACTTTAGGAACGGAGTAATAATAGCAATTGCCTCGAGTATGGGAAGTGGAATTTCTAATTTTGCCAATGTTTTTGACAATCTTTTGAATTACTGTTTTTACCGTTAATAGTTTTTTGCTAAGGTGGGAAATGTATTTATGTTGATTGTAGTTCATTTAAGCATGAATATCTGCATGTTGAAAAACTGACTTCCGTTTTTAATTTTTACATAAATAGCTGCAATAGAGTAAGTAAATGTAAACTAAACTGATCTTGAAATCGCATTTTTTTAAAATTTTGTATTAAAGTTTGCATAAGTGCACATTCCATAACAATAACCTGTTTTTACTCTAAAATAAAAAATCCCAAGAGGGATATTTGATATTCTATTTGTGGATTTGCATAACCTGTTAAAAAACAAAATGCAGTAGTGTAGTAACACTACTAAAAAGATGTTTCAACATTACAAAAAGTGCACTTTTAGAGTATAAAAAGTTATTCTAAGAGAACTAGATAGGTGTATATAATGAACTTTTACAGGATCGAATCACATTGTTACCACCAGCTAATATTCAGAGTAACAGCCATGTGCAGCGTGGACATCAGCTAGACTTTCTGGGAGTGATTCAATAAGGTGATGGAGGATCCATAAAGCAAACGTGCTCTAGGTGGTCTCACAGATGCTCAGTTGGGTTTAAGTCTGGGTGAAATTACGGGGCCAGGAAAGTACTTTGAAATCTTCCTCTTGCCCTTCCAACCACTCTCGGACATTTCTGGCTGTGTGACATGTCTCATTGTGCTGGAAGACCCCATCTGGCCCAGGAAAGACATCAGCGTGTATGGGTGTATAGGGATGGATTCATAACTAATTTGGTCCATAGTGCTTTCACAGGTATGAGTGGACCCAGAGAATGCCACAAAAATATTCCCCAGACCGTGGCGCTGCCCCCACCAGCTTGTTCTTCCAGCAATGGTTGAAGTGTTTGTTTTCCGATGTTTCTCGCCTTATACGCCAACGTCCATTTGTTTGATGAAGCAGAAAACACTACTCATTGAAGAAGAAAATTCAATGCCAATCAGCGGAGGTCCAATACTGCCGTGCAAACGTGAGCCTTTTCTGCCCATGCACCTTCATTAGCATAGGTGTAGTGACCATTGTCTGCATTGGAGCCCCCATACACAGTTGCTCCATTGTAGTGTGCCGACGGGCACTTTCGCAGCAGACGTTCAAGTCTCGCATGGCACATGATTCTCCGCAGTTTGCACATTGCTTATTCGCAATGGTTGCATTTCACCAATCACAATGAACTTTAACCTCAGTGGCATGCGAACAGTTCACAAACTGCTTTTTCAAAAATACTACCACCCTGGGCCCAAAAGCAGATAGTCATCCCTTTTTGCAAATCTGATAAATTGCTCCTTTTATCCGTGACTGAAAGAGGGATGTTTTCAGAATGCCTTCAGCACACCTTATATATACCCTCCATGCCAGCTCATGACATGTGCCTTCATTCTGTTGATGTCAAAAGAATGCGGTCACAATTTGACTTGACTGTGTATTCATGCAACATTCATGGCAGTTGCTATTTTGTAAAATTTTATAGTGGCAATTTGAAGTCTTTAAGTACTTCTAATAAGTGTCAGCATTAAGGAGCCCTGTTTTACAGAATGTGCCAAAACATGGTTACACCATGAAAAATAGTGCAGAAGTGTGGTTTACGTTGAATGATTGATCTACACTGGTGGAAAGTGAAAACAGAACACCAAGAAAAAGTCTGATACCAATGAAATTTATACAGCATAATAACGGAATACAGAGGAAAAACGTACGTGATCAAAACATTATGGCAAAATACAGCTGTATTTGTTGGTAAACTGAAAAATGACATTTCCATGTAACATTTTTAGTACGAGGTTGAACCGCCATGAACTGCTTCACACTGCAATTCTGGCATGGAGTGTGTTGTACAGATGTTGGATGTAAGTTTGGGGTATTGAGTTCCAAGCATCCTCAATCTGGACACAAATCGGGGATGGCCATGGAGACCGGATAAGTCTTCCCATAAAATCCCACACGTGCTCAATCGGGGACAAATCCGGTGAACGTGCAGGCCATGGAAGTTGTCTCGCACCCTGAAGTGCATGTTGCGTTGCACTTGCCGTATGTGGGCGTGCATTATCTTGCTGGAAAACACGATGAACCGCCTTACAAATAGCAAAACAACGGGCTGAATGATGTAGGAGGTGCTGTTTAACGTACCCAGTACAAACACTAGTTGTGTACGGGAGTGATAGCTGATCGCTCCCCAGACCAGGTGTAGGCCCTGTGTGTTGCTAGCGGATGCAAGAAGGGTGGAGACTCCCTTGTGCGTCTGCAAACACGCATACGGCCATGGGAGGCTCCCAAGCAGAATCTGCTTTCATCGCTGAACACGACAGATCGCCATTGCGTTCTCCAGTGCAGACGTTGGCGGCACCACTGCAGCCGTTCCTGACAGTGGGCTGGAGTCAGAGGCACACGTGCACGTAGTCTTGCATCCAGTAGACGGTTGTGGATTGTTCACACAGTCACCTCAGGTGCAACGGCAGCTCAGATTTGTGTTGCAGTGGATGTTCTGCTTGACAACGTCGCTCTTCTTATGCGTCGATTGGGCCGCTCATCAGTCAGTCTGTGCCTCCCGGTTCCACGTCTTCTCGTGTGGTAATGCTCCTCGGGCCATCTACGCCACCACTAATACTTCCTGTCCAATTCGCTCCACAATACGACCACCCGCCCTCGCAGAGTCTGGCCAGACGACCTCGCTCAAAGTCTGATAACTGCTGAAATCGTACAAGTCTTCCATGTCCAGGCATGGCAGCTTCTTTCAGGGTCTTCGCACGTGTCCGTACGCCGACGACTGATTACATTCATTTCACCGTACTCCTTAAATACCACTGACGATAATTTGCACATTATGCCATGCTGTGGCATAAGCACTCACCGGTTGGTTCCGAAATTAACACACCTACGTAAACTCCACCCCATTAACATGTAAATTTCATGATCGTCCGCCAATTCCTTCTTGATTTTTTTCACTTTCCGCCAGTGTAATAAAGTGCTCATTTTTCATCAAATCTTTTATCAGGTTTGTCCTTAATCTTGACCATTTATGACATGAAGTGTTGTGGTTGGAACATTTTCTAGTAAAATGTGCAAGTTCATCCAAATGTTTCATTAAAATAGATTAAAAAGTAAAAAATCACTATGGTACCCATTATCAGCAGAAGTTTGAGCATGTGGCACTTTTATAGTGTATGTGGGATTTATTTTCTGCAATAAATTTGTACTGTGAAATTGCTAACTAGGTTTTTAAAGACTGGTTTATCATTGTTCTAAAAACCCTTGCAATATGGTTTTGCTATTGTGATTAAACTCTGTAGTAAATAAAGTTTTGCAAAACTGCTTGCTGTAGATGTGATAGGCACTGCTCATGACTAATTTTACAGGGAGCAAAACAAATTTATGAATGGTAGCATTCTGAAAACAAGTTCCAGACTGTATGTAGACTTGTAACTCGCGAGGATTAAATGCTGTTTTACATATGGTTGCAGGAAGTAAAAGAAATACATGATTATGAAATATTTTGACTTCTAGAAGCGCCCCCAAGTTTGCAAATGTCTATAAAAATTCACTTCTGAAATTCTATTAAAACATAAATGCATTACAATAAAATCTGTTCTTTGAACATGCAGTTATTTTAATATAGCGTAATTTAAAAATAGAGTAATAATTCCTAAGGTTAAAAATGTGCATTCTTATTTTTGCTGCAGACATTTCTTTCAATTCCCCATAGGCACTCTTTCTTAAAGGCAATGTCTATAGAGATCTGAATACTTGGTCACCCTTTTGCTTGCTATTCCATGTTTTACCTTTTAAATCGGACACATTTAGTTTGTCAGGATGTACCACATTGACTTATAAAGTCTTCAGTGTCAATCGCACAGTTACCGTAATGTCAAGCAATATTTGTTTTAATGAAAGCTCATTTAACATTAAAACAGAACAAGTTAAACAAATCTGACGGTTCATTTGTGATATTTTCCGGATGTTGAGCGCAAGAGGAAAACAAATGTATATTTTTGTCTGCAATTTTTTGTTTGCATTACTTATTCTTTTTGAGGTTCAGTGAGGGGGGGATTAAGTTGTAAATGAGGTCCTGCCCATCTCCCATCCAACCTGTTTTAGATTCAAAATGGCTATTTCTCTAGCTTTCCACAAACTTCTGGAAAAAAAAATCCCCTCCATTTCGTTCAGGTTGCCGCGCAGTCCCAATTGCTGTTGGACAACAGAGGTGAGGAGGGAATAGTAATGGTAACTTTAAAAAAGCGGGACAATTTTTAAATAAGAATGGATAAATTTTGGGAGCAGTAAAAATAGGTCCTAATTTTTGAGGGTAGTAAAATATTAGGAAGTAAATTTAGTTTTTGATGTGTGAAATTCACCTGTCCAGATGCTACCACTATGGTTCGCAGGAAGGGAGAGAGCCAATGCTGAAAAGCAAGAATACGCCATGCATCTATCCTTTATCTGGTAACATCCTATCTGGCTGGTTGTTATGCAGAAGCACAATACCCAGAGTGGGGTTGCCAGGTCTCTTGTTTTAAATGGCCTGTAGGAGCTTCATTCAAATTTGACAGTATCGTTCGGCACGTTTGTGAAAAACAAGTTTCAGGTGTTTGTTTGGATGTAACATGGCTTTCAAAGGAAATGTGCAAATGCCAGATTTGAGTAGTATGAATTTAAACTAAGCCATTCTGCAGGAATTGCTGCTCGAAACGTTGACAAAGCGTTTGGGGAGAATACAGACAATGAATGAACCATTCGGCAATGGTTTAAAGTTTCTAAGTGGAGATGCAGATCTTCAAAATTAAGCTCGTGGTCACTGACCTGTTGCGTGTGGTTGAAGCAGACCCTCAAAAATGTCATGAGATGGTGGTGGAGGTAGGTGTCCACCACACGACAGTTCAGCATCTGGCTGTGCTTGGTAAAGTCTAAAAGCTGGACATTTGGCTGCTGCAGGAGTTTACAGCTATCAATAAGACTAGGCGTTTGGAAGTCTGCATGTTGCTGTTTGCCAGGAATAAACAAGAATCTCTACTGCATCGAATCGTCACCTGTGATGAGAAATGGGCCCTTTAGGATAATCGGAAATGATATCCACACTGGTTAAGCAAGGCATAGCCTTCTTGGTGTGTCTACAGCCAGGATAATTATTGGAGTTTCTTGGCAAGAGGCCAAACCATCACTGCAGAACGTTATTGTGCTGAATTATACCAGGTGCACCAGAAATTTCTGCAGGAACGACCAGCTTTGGTCAACAGACATGGTGTTCTTCGGCTCCAGGACAACGCCTGCCCTCGTGTCGAATGAAAGATTGTGACACTAAGTGCCTTGGGCTTGCACTGCCTCATCCTGCCTATTCCCTGGACTTGTCTCCAACAGACTATCATTTGTTTCGTCGCCTGGATGACTTCTGGTTTGGAAAGCAGTTCATGACAGACAAGGTTCAACTTGCAGTTCACGACTTCTTAGAGTCCCAGCCGAAAGACTTCAGTATCGTGGCCTTGCTGCACAGATAGCTGTGTGTCGATGCCAAGGGGAATTATATTGCGTAGGTAAGTTGTCCTGCTTTCCCGTTCTTGCCTTCCACATGTGCTGGTCCTTTGCTGGACTTTTCATTCTTACCAACCTAATGCTACATTTATGGAATAAACAGCTGCCACTTGGCATAAGGCATTGATTTGATGAGGTGGTGACAGGTATGCTAGAGTATCTGATACCATAATGTTAACAGCAGGTTCTCCAGTTCCCATACATTTTGATGTGGTGGTGATTTAGTGCGAACTTGCTTTTCCAAGTCAAACCACAAGTGTTAGATTAGATTCATGTCTGGTTAATTTGGAGACCAAAGTTGCCAGCGTGTTCCTTGAACCATTCCTTTACTATTCCGTATGGCATGGTGCATTATCCTGTTGGTAATGGCCATAATCAGCAGGTTACACAGTTGCCATGAATGGGGAAACTTGGTCAACAACAATGTTCAGATTCCAAACAGCTGTCGGGGATTGTGCTATTGGTATAATGGGGCCTGAAGTGTCCCAAGAAAACATTGCCCACAGTGTAACTCTCTTGCGAATACCTGTATCCGCCCAACAGTGCATCAAGGTGCCATAACCTCCCTTGGTAATTGGTGTTTACACTTGCGATCGGCCATCTTTTGTAATGCACCAGGAATCTTGATTTGTCAGACCAAGCCACTTTCTTCCAATCTCTATCTTGGGCCTATTTCATGCATTGTTGGCTGTGACTTGCAGTGAGCATGGGGATCTAGCTAAGTCTGTGGCCCATTTGCATAAGGCTGTCATGAACTGTATGTTGTGACACATTGCCCTGATCACCATTGTTGTAGCTGTGGGGGTTTTGTTGCATTGTGGTCACTGTGAACAATGAGATACAGTCTCTGCTCCTCTCTAACATTAATGAGCTGCAGACTACACACAGCTGGATGACTGTTTGTTGTTTGGCAATCTGTGCACCACTTCTGATATGTGCTAACTACAGCGGCACACGAACTAGCTATGCCATTCCAGAGATTGTAGTTCTGAGATGCCATACCATCACAATTTGTTCTTTATCAAATTCCAATAAACCGGCACTTTTCCCATTCTGACTTCAATCAACTTAACTGTGAAGGCCTGTCCTCTAGTTGTATACAATATACTGCTCTGTAAAACTTCACCTGTGCCACCTGGTTGTCTCCAGGTGTGCTCATTTCTCAAGGCTTGTGGTGGTCGTAATGGAGTAGCTCATCGGTGTATTTCATTTATATTGGACATCTTGACTATCGCAAAATTACAATTAGGTGAGAAATCTTTGCTCCATTTTAGTTTCTAGATACCTCCATTTTTCAAAAATTCCTGCTAGTATTTTCAGAAAAATCCATGGGATAAAAGTAAATCCTGTCAAATTCTTGTGAAAAATGTTAAAATTAAAATTCCATGTGTTTTTATTGGATTTTCTGATTTTGCTGATCTAACTTTCATAACATGGTCTAACTTTCATTTTTGGAAAACTGAATTCTGTCCCCAGACGAAAAATTTGTGCATTACGATCAGGAATCTTCACTAGGAAAGATTAAAAAAGATTGTGGGTAGTTTTCGTCTGCGGGGCCAAAGAAATAGGCAACATGTGTTGCCCATAGCCACAGTTCTGTGGGGAGTGTGAGTGGATCATGATTGGAAGTACATCCCAATGTGACTTAAAAGTATACTTACTGTGCTGTGCAGCTTAAGAAATGGTCTTAAAGAATAAAGGCTATCTTTCCTGGCATAAATTTACATATAGGGCAATTTGGGAAATATAGAAAATACTATTACTAATCAATCCTGATGATGTTGTAAGTTACAACAAATCTTACACAGCTGATTTTGCCATCTGATCATTGTACCATCTCCACAGCCAATGTGCTATCTGTTTTGACCACCAATGACAGATAGCTACTAGATTAATGGTGTGCATGGTGTTATTAAAATAGCCTCCAGGATTTCAGATCTGGCTTATTTGTCCACTGAAAACTGCCTTTTAGTTGGCACATGGGGTTAGGATAGAGAGCTTGGCTTATCTAGATCGAAGTAATTGTTGCTCTCTGCAGAAATGACACAATAGTAAGAATGTGTAACTTCACTTGTGTGCATATGCAAGTGGTGGGTGTTATGAAAATTGACTTATCTATATATGAAAAGTGCACAGGTTGTAAAAGATCTTACTAAGGTTAAATTCATGTTTTAAGGTCTGACACCCTTGAACATGTAAACTCTTAACAAGTGGAACAGCTAATCTCTTAGCATCAACAAATTTTCCTGACTTCAGTGTTGAAATACTCCAATCTGTTTACTATGCTTCCTGAGTTGGACTTCCAAGTTGATAAATTGAGTTTACTTTATATTTATAGCTTTTAATTGGGGATTAAAAATTAAGTACCTATTTTTTACACCAGGATTACAGAATCGAATTGTGTGCAAATAATTGGATAGGTAAAAACATCTGGCTCAGCTTTATTTTCTTACAACAGTGCAAATCTTCAGCCTCTCCTAAAAGTGTTAGGAAAGCAGTTAAATTGGGAAAGTGTTTTTGCAGTTCATGTTATTGTGTATTTCAATACTGTTCTAATTGAATGTACTATATATATTTGTAAAGCATTCAGTGTACATAAAGTGCAGTTTTAATGCTTATTCATTTTTCCCCCCAGGGAAATCATGCAGATCTTCGTAAAAACGCTGACGGGCAAAACTATCACTCTTGAAGTGGAACCGAGTGATACCATTGAAAATGTGAAAGCAAAAATTCAGGATAAAGAAGGCATTCCTCCAGATCAACAGAGGCTTATCTTTGCTGGAAAGCAGCTTGAAGATGGACGTACTCTTTCTGACTACAATATCCAGAAAGAATCAACTCTACATCTTGTATTGAGGTTACGAGGTGGGATGCAGATATTTGTCAAGACACTGACAGGGAAAACCATTACCCTTGAAGTTGAGCCAAGTGACACTATTGAAAATGTGAAGGCAAAAATTCAGGATAAGGAAGGAATACCCCTGACCAACAGCGTTTGATTTTTGCTGGAAAGCAGCTTGAGGATGGCCGCACTCTTTCAGATTACAATATCCAAAAAGAGTCTACACTGCACTTGGTGCTTCGTTTGAGAGGTGGCATGCAGATTTTTGTAAAAACCCTCACAGGAAAGACCATTACACTTGAAGTAGAGCCTAGTGATACCATTGAGAATGTAAAAGCAAAGATCCAAGATAAGGAAGGTATACCTCCTGATCAGCAGAGGTTAATTTTTGCCGGCAAACAGTTGGAAGACGGGCGCACCTTATCAGATTACAACATCCAAAAAGAATCCACTTTGCATCTAGTGTTGAGGTTACGTGGTGGCATGCAGATTTTTGTGAAAACCCTGACGGGAAAGACAATCACACTAGAAGTAGAGCCCAGTGATACCATCGAGAATGTTAAGGCTAAGATCCAAGATAAAGAGGGAATTCCACCAGACCAGCAGCGATTGATTTTTGCAGGAAAGCAGTTGGAAGATGGACGCACTTTGTCGGATTACAACATCCAAAAGGAATCTACTCTGCATTTGGTGTTGAGGTTGCGTGGTGGCATGCAAATCTTTGTGAAGACCTTAACCGGCAAAACAATAACTTTAGAGGTTGAACCCAGTGATACAATAGAAAATGTAAAAGCTAAGATTCAGGATAAAGAAGGAATTCCACCTGATCAGCAGCGGTTGATTTTTGCAGGAAAGCAGTTGGAAGATGGGCGCACTCTCTCGGACTACAACATCCAAAAAGAGTCTACCCTGCATCTTGTTTTGAGGCTGCGTGGAGGTATGCAGATTTTTGTCAAGACTCTGACTGGCAAAACCATTACTTTGGAAGTTGAACCCAGTGACACAATAGAAAATGTGAAAGCAAAAATTCAAGATAAAGAAGGCATTCCACCTGATCAGCAAAGGTTGATTTTTGCTGGCAAGCAGCTAGAAGATGGACGCACTCTTTCAGACTACAACATTCAAAAGGAGTCTACTCTCCACCTTGTTCTACGCCTTCGTGGTGGAATGCAGATCTTCGTCAAGACTCTGACAGGCAAAACTATTACGTTGGAAGTGGAGCCTAGTGATACCATAGAAAATGTGAAGGCTAAGATCCAGGATAAAGAAGGCATTCCTCCTGATCAGCAAAGACTTATTTTTGCAGGAAAGCAATTGGAAGATGGCCGCACACTGTCCGATTACAACATCCAGAAGGAGTCTACCTTGCACTTGGTGTTGAGGCTACGTGGTGGAATGCAGATATTTGTAAAGACCTTGACAGGTGCGCATCTTAATTTTATTTTATTTTAAGGAATATAATTTATTTGGGTTGTGACAACTGTATGTTGGTACTACTACCCAGTGAACCTATGCAGAGTGGTTGCTCTGGCTGTTTGAGGAGGGGAAATCTCTTTAATGTGTAGTACCTTGACTATTATCTGAAGTTGTAAATAGAGCCACAATTCAAGTGAATGTAATTTCTTGCTCTATTGCTAGAGTAGTTTTAAGCCTGCTTAAATTTACCAGACTGATTTAGGCAAGTGGTAACATGCTGAGAGTGACCTTAAGATAGAGTTCAGTGGTAGAAGTTTCTGTGTACATTCTGTTCTATGTAAGAAAAAAAGATTTTGTAGAAATATTGGAGGAATCTAATAAAAAAAAGATTATAAAAATAAATCTTAATACACCCAAATATTTGCATGATATATACAAACTTACTGGTACATGATGTAAATCAATTCAACATTAATTCTATATGGTGCAGCATACACCCTAATGTTACTTTTTGCTCTAGTCCAGTTCAGTATGTTATTCTTGAAGGTAAAAACAGTAAAGTACTGAATTTATGTTAGGTTATCATTTCTGATTGTAACTTTCAGTTAAAATACTCTTGTGTAATGGATGACCCAAAACACTCATAGCTTGTATATCTGAAAGGTCTAAATTTACCTGCCATAGCTATTCAGTTTTTCCAAATGTTGAATGGATCAGCTAGAAGAAATACAGAATATTAGTTTACTAATATTCTGTATTTCTTCTAGCGGAATCACTACATTAAAGCTTCAAAATAAGTGCCTGTTGAACAGATGTTTGATGTGTAGACCCTGCTGAAGTGGTGCTTGACTCAACCAAATGCCTAATAACCAAATCATTCAGATCTCCAGTTTTTATTTTGTAACTTTTATTAGTGTGGTCTCCAATGTGTGGTAAGTGTTTGTTGTAATCTTCTACATTTATAACTCATATTGGATGTGTATGCATAAAATATGGAGGCATTTCCACCCAGTAACCTTTTTGACATCTTATTGGAAGAAACAAATTTTTACAAGGCATGAAAGCATGTTACTGTGAAGCTGTTGCAGAGTCAAATTGCTGGCAGTGTAACGATAGAATAAACCTATTGATGTTGCATTTCATGTAAAACTGAGAACAGCTTAGCAGTTTTGCTGTGCTACAAACAGGGTGCGCACGCGTGCTTGAAAACCTGGAAAGTCCTGGAAAATCATGATTACGTTTTCAAGGCCTGGAATATCCTGGAAAAACGGTATTTTTTTAATGCTGTCTTGAAAAGCCTTGAAATTTGAAATTAGTGCTTAAAAAAAATGCCCTTTTAGGAAATCGTGTCACTGACTGTTACCCCTTCATTTTTTTAAGTTCCTCTCCTCTGTTCTCAAAGAAACCGCCGGCAACAGTGGTGTTTTGGATGTGTCCAAATCCTAATTTGGCTGGGGGGGGGGGGGGTGAAGCACTACTTCCAGTGCAATAAAATTGGATGATTACTAGCAGGTCTGTTAGGGAAGGGGAGCTTGATGCATTCTCTAGCCCTGAGCTTGATGTCCGTCCGACAACTACTGAGAACAACAGAAGGGGAAAGAAGAGACATTTAGCATTTGCAAGGGGGTCGCGTGTTTACCAAGTCAGCTGGCACCCACCAGTGAAGAGTATGCCTGAACAACACATTCATCTGCTCCTTGTTTATTGCATTAAGACGCTTGCTTCCGGCCCACCCCTCAAGAGACTTCGGCTACTTATGATAAAAAATAAGAAAACTATCTTTGCGAATTTTTCACAAAAGTGGCTGAAATTTTTACATTTACTATAATTGGATTACAGAAGCTCACTCCCAAAATTCCATTTGAATCCGTTTAAAACTTAAAAAGTTAGCATTGGAAATTTTTATTATGTGTGCCTCTTTAGACAGTGAGCCTTGAGCAGAAAGTGTGTTACCATAGCAACGGTTGATTGACAGCTGGGAGCGCTGATCCGAAGCCCTTGGTTGGGAAGAAAGCAAACACCTGTTTATCACTTCCACGGCTCAAAAGGACTAAGAGATATTTTTCAGAAATCCATTTTCCCGAATTTTGAAAATAACACAGTAAAATTTTTACAGTGGTTAAAATACATCACAATAAAGTTCTAGTGCAAATTTCGCCAAATTCCGTTTGAAACTTCAGCAGATGCAAAAAAAAAAAAAAAAAAAAAAAAAAAAATCTTCCGTTGCAAAATCGGATTGAAAAAAAAGAAACGGCAATTATAAATTACGGGAAAAGCAAGCAAATTATTTTTTTTTAGATGCCATGGTTTATTTAAACAGAGTGATCCTTAAATTTTGTTTCTGTGATGATATGGACTCTATTTTAATTACAAACATGCATTTTTATTCAGATGTCTGAGTTACTGTTTTAATAAAAAAATCTATAATTAAAAAGTTTTCAATGGATTTAGGCGAAATTCAGCAGATAAACGTATTTTAGTAAATTGCAACGTTATGACGTAAATTTTGCTCATTTTGTCAAAAATTGGGCAGCATTTTTTTTTTTTTTTAAGTTTTCTCCTATAGTTAGGGTGAAGGAGGAAGACACTTCAGTGAGCTGCAGGTGGTGATTTATGGCGATGTGCCAAATGAAAAGAAGGACATTCCAGAGGCTGAGTGTGCGTGTACGCGTGCTCCTGCTGTTTGAACTTAATCGGAATGTTTTCGGGAGGGGGAGAAATATCCGTTTCAGCTTTACAGCTTTCAGGCTCCTTTTTTTTCTTGGTAATAAATAAAAACCATAGTTGCTGCATTCACCATTGATCCATATTAGCATTTCTTGAATATAAACAGCAGACAATCGGAAACATGGTGTTGGGTGGGTCTTGATGTTCTTCATTTGTATCTGCTGAATTTTGTTCTGTGGGAATACGGAATGAGTTATACTGTGAATACATACAAAACTACATATTTTTGAGCTGAAAAAATAGGTCTACTTGTACACAGTAGCTAACGTGTGAACTCAGACGAAGACAATCAGACATATGGACGTCTGATTCCATAAAAAAATTAACCCACTTTTATTATACACGACAGATAAAAAAGAAAAAACATTACATGTTTTTAAACATTATAAAGGAAAGCGGATTTTTGAAACACCATGACTTGATGATATTAATTTCTGAAAGTTTTTTTTTCCGATTTTAATTTCTGAAACCTTTTTTTTTTTTTTAATTACAATACATTGTAACAGGATACCTGTGTGTTGTATCCCTTAGTTGTATGGCAGATTTTGAGTTGGCCGATATCCGCGATCGTAAGTGGTAGTTACATTGCTATTGTTGATGATGACAAGATAAATACTGGAGTAATGTAGAATGTTGCATAAAGTAAAAAAAATCGCCCCCTCCTCCCCCTTCGAACTTTTATGCGGTTATCATAGCTGATCAACCATTTCATTCCATGAACATCAGCACATTTCAATCATTTGACCATTGGGGGTCTGACGGAATTCAGCAGTGCTAAGCGCCTAGCGCAACGAGAACATGCTAATTATGGACAGTTCTATTCCCTTCCCCCCTATCATCCCTAATAATTGAGAGCGCATACTGTAGTTTCAAATATTCTGTGTATGAGCTAGTTTTCACGCTGTTCGTTATGTTTTTATTTTAGAAATTACTAACCCTTTCGAACTGTAGGTTGCAGAAACGTTTATGCTTTGGTTTTTTCCGTAAAAGGGGTTGGATTTTGGCGAAATTTTAGTATGCTGTTAGGTACAACCTAGGAACCTACCCTGTTGAAAATGGTCGAAATTAAATTCAAAGGCATAGATATAAGAGCAGTATTCATTCTCCAAGCTTGAAGCCCTACGTCCACTCTCCAGCTGGGTAAGTATGAAAGATTTGAGACTTGAATCCACCTGTGGGCATAACAAGCACATGCCCCATTTCAAAAAAGGGGGAGGTTGAGTAAGTAGATAAGTGCTTTGCTTTGTCTCACGTTTCTTGTTTTCAGACATCACACTTTTTCACTTATGGATTTGCAACTCCACGTTTTGTCTTACATTTGCCCGAACTTTTCAGTGATCCACACAGCAGTACTTCAGAACTGCTGTTTGTGATGTACTCTGAGAGGCAAGCACCCCATCTCCCCTTTATGGGTCCTCCATGTTTTACCACCGTGTTTTTGGAGGAAATAAATCTCAGAGATTTTTTTACCAGTCCTCTGTTAGACGTGCGCCCTCCCATTCTTAAATTCTGAATCTGCCCTCACTTTATTTTATAATAATTTCAGTTGTTATCAATAATAGTCTGATTACATGGAAGATAGTGCAGAATAGTGATGCAGCTAAAATGACTGATTGAATTAATCATTTTCTGATTGAGGGAAAGGATTTTCTGAATAGCCTTGTGGTAATTGCATCATGATTCAATTTAGCATTGGGTAATTCGCCAATTAAAAACATTAAAAAGAAATGTAATGGGTAAAAAAGCACACTCATTCATTTGCATCTTTCATCATTTTTATTACTTAAAACTGAAATTGCTTTTAAAAAATAATTTGAGCATGATACTGTAAAGCGTAATATTCATCCTGGAATTTTTTGTATATGGCCTGGAAAAGGCCTGGAAAGTCCTTGAATTTTTTCCCCAAAAAAGAGTACGAACCCTGTACAAATGGATAATTTTTGTAAGATGCAGTTGGGTTAGTAGTGAGTAGCTCTTTGGTCTGTCCTAATTCCACCAGCTCTTGCCAATACATAAATTAGATTTATGCAGCATTTTGTAAATCTTGAAACTCAATTGCTCAAGGTGGCAAGCTATACATGTGGAGTGTGGGATTTGCTGTGGGGTAGACTAGCACATTTTAGGTGAGTTACTTCTGGTATTCTTTAAACTGGATTTTTCTTTCTTTCTTGCATGAAGGTCATGGTGAGGTAAATTATCCTAACAGAAACCTTTTCCTGACCAGACAGGGATCCTACTTTGCACTAATTCCTCTAATTTTGTTTTAGATTTTATAAAAAAAGAACTGTTTAGGACTGAAATGAAAAGTCTGCTTTTTGATTGCCATTGCAGGGCATCGTGACATGGTTGCTATGACGAATAAAATTTTAAGCCTAGTAATTTCCTTTTTCACCATTTTGATATTCTGAATTTAACAATTTTTGTTTTGTTACTTTGGACAGACCACTTAAAATTGCTTTTACAAAAGATTTTTCACAAAGGGCAAGGACAGACAAGGGAGAAGAGTTAATTCAAAAAAGGGGGGAGGGAACTGGAGCTGTCCTGTGTTGTATTGCAGTTGTAACCTGTGTTTATAATAATCTTGAGTTCAATCAGGAGTTTCTCAGTAGCCTTCTAAAGGACTAACTGAACCAGGGTTCAAAAACTATTGCCATATGCTTGAATGATCTTTTTTAAAAGGAATATGCTCCCAATATTCATATGCTCCCAATATGAGCAATGTTGATAAATTGGTACATATCACAAGTGACAACTTTGTGTCTAAGTGTTCTGTTGCATTTATTTAAACAAATAAAAGTGGATCTTACATAAATTAGTAAAATGGTCTTCTAGTGATTGCAAACTTGTTTTCCTGTGTACTAAGAGTTCTGTGGTTCAAAGTGCTGTTATTACATTGCATGTCCAGAAGTAGTTTTATTTTCATCAGTAATGTCACTGTTTTACCTGTTGTAAGGTTAATAACTGTTCGGTATTAACCCAGGGTCCATTCTGATAGTGTGCGAGATGGTTTGTTCAAAGCTTTCAAACAAGTGGTATTAGATTTCTGTAGTTCTGGAGATAGTGCTTTGGGTCAACTCGCTTGCCAACACCTGACCCCTTGTTTTCCTGCTGTAGAACTGTTTGAAACTAGTTGCTTCAGCCTTCAGCATGCATTTGTTTGCGTTTGCTAATAGTGTATTATACCTCTGTGTGGTGTATTTAAATGAGAAATAAAGTGTAGGGTGCCACCCCAGAGCCGCGGATGGCTTAGTGGTTAGTGTTTCAGACTGTCGATGCTGGGTCCCCAGGTTCAAGCCTGGGCCGATCTTTCAGAGATGGTGTGATTTACTAACAATCGCTGAATATCCGCCGTGCATCGGACGAGCACGTAAAGTGACTGCCCCCAGGCTGGACCCACTGGTAAAATGGGTATCCTTTCCTATGTCCCCCCTGAAATTCTCTCACCCATCTATGTGCAATATCGTACTTGTACGGTGGCGCCATCTACTGTACTCTAATCTCACTACAAACTGTTCTGTCAAAGTCGCTAGACTTGCTCTCATTCCTTCCGTTTCTGTGTCCTGCCCAAAAGGCGATCTCGCTGTAGGTGGCTGGGACCTAAACTCTACTCCCTGTGGACGGAAGTCCTACATAAAAATGACAAATCCTGCATCCTCACTGTGTCTGACTGAATATATAGGGTGCCACCCCAAAGCTACCAGGTAGAAAAAGTAGAGAAAGGAGTAAAGGTGACCAACTCAATTCTAAAGTAAAAATATGTTAAGAGGCAATGCATTTATGAAAAAAGTACATTTACAAGTGTATGCAAATTGCCATTGCTCTACAACAGAGTACAGTTGCTTTGCCGGTGTAGTAAATTGGATTTTGATTTGTATGCCATCCCTTGACAATCCTGGCTACTTCCAAGATTAATGCTACAAATGCAATTTTTAGATGGCCTCTCATCTGCACCTATACTGAGTCAACCAAAGAGTGAACCACTTGTAAAGGATACAAAACAGCTACCTCCGCTACGAAAAATAGTCCCTAGCATTTAGAGCAAAAAGCATTAGAATTATTGCTTAGAATCCATTTTTGTCTGCTAAACAGTTTATCAGACAAAATTCCTATCTAAAAAAACTTAAAAGTTAGAACACTTAGAAATAAATTTGTTCTGAAAAGTTTTTAGAAATAAATTTGTTCTGAGAAGTTGCTAAATCAAGAACTTTGCACTTATCGGCTATTTCTGCCCCCTTGGAAATACAACTCGGGGAAGGGGTGGGAAGACCTCTCCCAACATAATTTGACAATCAGGGAAACTCGAAGGCAGTAGAGGAAGCAGTTCGGCCTCCACCAGACCTCTCCCCCACTGACAATCCCTACTGCATGTGAGAGGGGGGGTCGGAAAGGAAACAGTAGAAGAGCACATTAACGTAGATGGATACTGTTCTTGCGTTCCACGACGAGATGTGATAATGCTCTCCCGCGTTTCCCAGTAGTACACTTTTAGGGTGAATTGGAGTGTAGTGGCTTTGCTTCCCCCAGCAAATTTAAAAGTTGATTGTATTAGGACATTACCAAATGTTGCACTGACTATTCTCTATAAAGCATGCAAGTGCTAATTTGATATGGACTAAGTTCATATTTTACTGCTAGAAAATATGAACTTCACTCCATATCAAATTAAATGTAAAAGTACTTTATTTCTTATTGTTTTAGAAGTGTTTAGAAAAAATAGTGTCAATGTGTATAAATTCAATGTTACAAGTCCTGTGTACAGGTTCCTAGATTCTAAACATTTATGCTCTGCATTAATGAACATCAGGAAAGTTGCCTTTTGGTTTTCATTCTAAAAGAACATTTTGATAAATGTTTGTCAAATTTTAGAATTAAAATTGGGGAAACACTTAAAAAATGAAGGCCTGCATGTACAAAGCTCCAAAAATTGGTTTCTTTTGGAATAAAACCATAGTTATAAAACAACTTCCTTGTTTTCCAGATGTCTTTTTAATTGCTGATCTAATATTGCACATCTGAAATTATGATTATCAGAACTTGTGATGCATGTTAATGTTTTGCAAATGGTGCAGATTAACTGAAGTTTTTGACAATAGAACTGAAAAATTTTCACTTTAATGTTTCAATTTCCCTGCTTCTGTCACTTGGCACTTATAAAAGTGAATTTTCAGATTATTAAAAATGAAACAATTTTTCAGTTTTTGGCAGTGGAAGTTTCCTGTACCACATTCTGAAACTGTTCCTACCCTTACAACATTGAATTCTTTATTCTGTGAATGACTAATTCTTAGTGTAAGTTTTGTTGATTTCCTCTCTTCAGTTCTGTTGGAGGACAGACTTAAAAGTCAAGTGCGATAAAGTGGAGATTTCTCATGTAATCATTATTTTTTCTCGTGATATTTTTCCCATTGTTAAATATAATTTTATTGCATAATTATATGTATTTCAACTTAAATGGAGGGAAAATTTTCAGAAACGAAAGTCTGACAGTGCAAAGAATTCGCCCACAATTATTTTTCTCCCTGCTTTGTTCTTACATGTTAGTAATTTTGTATTTTAAAGACTGATGTGCTCCAGTTTAATATTTATATAAATAAATTCACGTGAAGAATTTGTCTTGCTCTTGGTGCATTTTATTCAATGTGCGTTCTGATTTTTTGCCCAGTTAAAAAAAAGTGCAGCCGTTTTTCATTGTCAGTCTCAGTATGCGTTGGCAAGAAACGTGTTATTTTTAAAAAATCTTCATATTATAAAAGTGCCATACTAAAAACATCAAAACAAACTGCAGCATTTTTCTGGCTTTTCTAATTTCCTCCAAATTCAATTTTTTTGCACTGAAGTGTTATTTAGGAAATTGCCAGTGTCTTCACAAGCTTTTTTTAAAAGTGAATAGTGTGAGTAATGTCTACCTGCCCAGGAGCAGAAATAGCAGGACAGTGACATTCATCGCAGATTCTAAGATATGCAAACTGTTTTTCTGTTTCTTTAAATTTCTTTTTTTAATTTTAAAACAAAGGAAGGTGAAATGTTATGAGTTAACATTTGTTACAATTCCAGATGTAAAGCTTGATAGCTCATGCTGGCAACTTTTTAGCTTTCATTCTTATTTTTCTAATGGAACTTACATTTGACGAGATATAATTGCTTTCTGTCAGCTTTGAATTTAGTAAGCAAGTTTTGTGCATTTTAAGTCATTTTGTGTGGCATTTTAAAACTAATGGTCCCAATATTTTTTTTTGTGCATGCAGGCCTAAACTTTAATCTAAATGAAAGATTAAGGGGAATTTTTTTTACAAGAGCTATTTTTAAAGCATTTTCTACGTCTTCACGACCTTGGGCATTCCGTAAGTTGGTAGTAACTTTTTTGTTGCTTCCAGAAACTTCATTTCACAGACTGACAGTTTTTTTTTCAAACTATATTTTTG
Organism: Macrothele yani; assembly: GCA_039090855.1. NCBI lineage: Eukaryota > Metazoa > Arthropoda > Arachnida > Araneae > Macrothelidae > Macrothele > Macrothele yani. Next base: position 137,885,938 of record CM077024.1, on the reverse strand, counting down.
CACACTTTTATCGTCCCTCTTCCATGGTTGCACATGAGGCAATTCTGGAAGCTGATCAGCATTTGCAACATTCCTTTGTTTCCGCTGTATCGTGAAAGTTGATCACATTTTACTTTTCTTCCAGATAGCTTCATATTTTTTTATTAAACCACATTTTAACACCCCTTACTCCATTTTCATGGCCACATTATGCAGTATCTGTATTCTGGATTAAGCTTCCTTATTTGAAAAAAAAATTCTAGGTAGTTCAATCTCAGATTGCTAAGGTAGCTTTTGCTTTACAAGAATTATTGCAGTTTCTCTCACAAATTTTATGGGGGCTTAATTATATCAATGAAAATGCTCTAATCAAATTTACACAAATTCACTAAATTTTCCTTAAAATTGTAGTCAGTTCACAAAATAAAGTTTCAAACAAATCTTATTAGAACCTGTTTTACAAATGCAACAAAATTACTGTTGCAAACTGACCCCCCCCCCACCTCCCCCAAACAGTTCCTTCACCTGATGAGGAGGCCCCTAATACAATACAACATAATTGCTGCAGGAAATGTAAAGGCAGAATGTCTTATTGTTTTGGCAATTACCTTGTATTGTTATAACACTGGCATAAAAAGAAAAATAATTTGGTAAACACTTTTTAAAAGCTGCAGCAACTGCTGAAGGACTGAGTTTAATCAATCAACGAAATGTAATAAAATACATAAATTTTAAAAAGTCAAAGCATTTAAAGAATGGATTCAAGTTATGAGTGTGAAATATAGTTCAATTTCTTGTCAGGGAAAAGCTAGTTTTGACTGTTGCAACTAAATACGAACTTTACACTATCAAAATCTCAAATTGACTCCTTAAAACTTTGCAGTGTCACAGTGCAGAACAATAAATTTTTTACAGCGAAATTAACATTTAGGCATGCATCCCTTTAAACTAGCAGACAGTTTTAGGTTTTCTTTTTCTGCATTCCGAACAATTTTATTATACAAAAACAGCGTTTGAATAACCCAGTGGTCTGCTGGCCATTGGCCAGTAAAATTTGTCTGACCACTGAACTATTTTACTGGCCCGGATGGCCAGTAAAAATTTTTCTAATCTGTCAAGTTAAAAAATGAATGTTTCTTTTACCTTGCTGTATGGTTTTCTTTTTAGGCTGCAAACTAATGGTAGGTTTAGAAACAAATATTGGAGATAATCCCATTGAAATGATGCATTATTTTCTACACATTGTAATATTTTTTTTTACGGACCAGTGGGCATTTTGGTGGACCACTGGTTTGCAAATTCTAGTGGTCTTGCTGGGCCAGTAGATTTATTTCTAATTCTAACACTGCAAAAAGGTAATTGCCAATATTTTTGCAAATTACAAAGAAAGATTAACAGTACAACTCCATATGGGCCTGTAAGAAGCAAAAAGACTGGTTATATTTTGCCCACACCATATAAAATTGTCAGCGGAAACTTTAGTCAGACATTGCTTATTGCAATGTTGTAACTTGACATTTATTGTACTGCATTAAGTTTGATGCCATTTGTTGGTTACAGGAAGCTGCTGTAGTCTTCTAGGCTGGCATCTCTGAAAGTGAAATTTGAATTGGGTTTATATAGTATAGCATAACATTTATCCTAATACTTGACGACTGTCCCTCCCAAATTGCTTCTGCACATTGGCAGTAATTGTTTTTTGAAATTAAAAAAAAAAATAGTTTTGTATGAAAGAGCTTGAATTTTGAAATTCAGAGTGGCTTCTCTGGTAAGTTGCAGCAATGCCATGTGTAATGATTATTAGTCAGTTGCTATTACATGAAAAAATGGTAAATGTGTACTTTAGCGTCCTAAATTATTTCGTCGGAAAAATTTAAACTGGGCTAGTAGAAGTGTGATGTACAGTTTTTTAAGCATGCAAAATAATAGGGAAACGTGAAAAAATATAGTGTTTGTATATAAAAGGAAATAATTTTTCCGATGTATTAACCTGAGAGTACGATCGACGGGTTGAAAGAGTACATGCGGTAAGCCTAGGACGGCGGAGTGGCGACTGCGTCAAGATGCAATCCGGTGAATGGAAGCTTCGTTGATAAGGGCAAGTAACGGGCGGAAGAAGACGGAAGGAAGCGGTTGAACAGTCGTAGTCATCAAAGCGTCTTGTTGGAATACGCGGCATTGCAAGTTTTTTTTTTTTAAGGGAAAAATTGAAGGCGTAAGTACAAAATAATCAGTCTGCACACTTCATTTCGGATTGAGTCAGGGCTGAAAATTTCATTATCTGCCACACTACAAGAAGCTGTAGTCTCCTTGCCATAGTATAATATCTGAATTGAAGAAAATTGTTTATTTTGAAAAATATCCGTTTCACAAAGAAAAAAATGTGAGCTATGTCCACGGAATAATGGCAGAACTAAAAATGAAGTGCTTAAAGAAATCTCCTACCCCTGCACATCTTCCAAACCATAACCAAAACTTTTGTCGTGCATAAATTCATTTACACTCCTTATTTTCTTTCCATTTGGAGAGATTGTGAAACTAATGACTACATTCAGCACATATCTTTATAAAAAAAAAATAAATAAAACAGGTTTGAACTACTACTTGAGCACGATTACACGACACATCACACCTTCCGAAAAATACACCCCACTCCTGTTGTATTCTTTTGCGCATTCACTAGCAACTCGTACTCCGTTCCGACGCACAGAACCTTCACGTGGTGGCCGTTAGCATCGCTTCAGCCTCCCGCACCAACTGCTGTAAACCATCGTACTCGCAGGTTAATACTTCAGAAAAATTATTTCCTTTTACCTACAAATACTATGTTTTGCACCTTTCCCCATTATTTTGTATGCTTAAAAAAATTGTATGTCGCACTTTTCCCCATCAGTTTCATTTTCCGATTAAATAATTTAGGACGCTTAAGTACACATATACCGAAAAAGAAAACCCTGTTTAACCTGTCATATGTGAAATGGCCATTTCAAATACATGTAATGTGAAGTTTTATTACTTGTGCAGTGTTTTATATGAAATTCAATTACAGGTAAAACCATAACTCTGGAAGTGGAACCAAGTGATACTATAGAAAACGTGAAAGCTAAGATCCAGGACAAAGAAGGAATTCCACCAGATCAACAGCGTCTGATTTTTGCTGGCAAACAGTTGGAGGATGGAAGAACACTTTCAGATTACAATATCCAGAAAGAGTCAACACTTCACCTTGTGCTCAGGTTGAGAGGAGGAATGCAGATTTTTGTAAAGACGCTGACAGGTAAAAGTGCTATTCTGAAAGACTGAATTTTGCCATTTAGGTTTCTCGTTCTAAAAGACAGGTATAGTTAATAAAGTCTGTTTAGTTGTGCTAGATGGAGAAACTGGTGATGCATTTCAATGAAATGTACCTAGTACCCTAATAATAATAATAATAAAAAATATTTAAAGATGGCAAAATTTTAAAGGCAAATTTTGTACCATCACATCAGAATCTGTGACCTAATAAATTCACTTTAAAAGTAGACAACTGGTTAGATTAAACAAAAATATAAAATAAATGACTGGTATTTTATATTAAGTGTGTGTGACACTACTGCAAAAGAGAACTTACAGTATATACACTGAGTGGCCACTTATTTTGACCACCTGACAGTTTTAAGCAAATGAACTATATGGCTGCATGCTGTTGCTGCCAGAGGGCGAGGCTAGTATAAAAAGGGAAAGCTTAGTGCTTGCGACAGTAGTAAAGTGATTTTTTGGTAAAGAGATGGGTAAAAAATGTGATTTGATGGACTTTCAATGTGGGATGATTGTAGAAGCGAGTATCACCGAAACAGCCATATTTGTGAAATGTTCCAGAGCAACTATTAAAGTGTTTAAAGACTGGACTGTTAGCCAAAACACTGGGTCTCTACATGCAACGTGTGGTCTTCCTCGACTAGTTACAGCTTGGGCGGAATGGAGTGTGTCCAGACTTGTAAACAACACAAGGGCAACAGTGCAGCAAATTAGACCATCTTAATCAAGGATTCCCTCAAATGATCTCTGCATGCACTGTTCGCTGTACACTGCATCAGATGGGGATATGGCAGCCGAAGGCCTGTTTCAAACCCCTTTGTTGTCTGCAGTTAACAAGAGAAAACGGCTCCAGTTCGCACAGGAGCACAAGGATTGGACAGTTGGTAATTGAAAACAAATTATGTGGTCCGATGAATCGCATTTTCAGTTGCACCATGCCGATGGCAGAGTGAAAATTTGGCAGAAACAGCACGAAAGTATGTACCCCAAACGCATTGCTACAACCCTTTAAGCTGGTGGAAGCAACATTATGGTTTGGGGAATGTTTTCCTGGCATGCTTTGGGCCCTTTAATTCGTGTTGATCAACGTCTGACTGGCACGTCATATCTAAATATCGTTGCGAACCAAGTGCATCCTGTCATGTGGATGGTTTATCCCAATGGCTACTTTCAACAAGATAATGCGTCCTGCCATAGTGCTCGTATTGTACAGAATTGGTTTCAGGAACATGCCGGTGACTTTACTTTGATTAGGTGGCCCCCACAATCTCCAAATCTCTCTACCCCATTGAGAATTTGTGGAATGTAGTTGAACGAGACATCAGACAGCTGGATCCACAACCCTGCAATCTCACTCTCCTGGAAAGTGCTATTCATCAAGCATGGTGTCAGATTCCACAAACCAACTTATTAACATCTCGTATGCCACGAAGAATCGACACAGTATTAAAGGCAAAAGGTGGCCCAACAAAGTACTGGGGGGTGGGGGTCATAATATGAAGCAGCACCAACTACCCTGGCCGAGGGATTCATTCTGTGTATGCTGTTGGAATTTGGACTTAGCAGCTGCTGGCGACTCTTTGTATGAATGACGCATGAACTGCTACTACGGTGCGGTACGCTGGTGGTTTTGGTTCTGATTGACTTGCGTGAAAAGGAACTAAGTGCGAAATAAGGAAGAATTGACAAGATTAGACACTAGATGTAAAGTGAGCAAAATGTTCGGTATTTATAATGCTTCTGTGCTAGTGTATGTTCGAGTAAATGTTTTAATTCTAGTAATCGGAGTAACTTCAGAGGTAAGATTCAGGCCATTATTTCATACATACCAGGTTCACGGTTTACCTGTAAAATTTACGGAAATGCGATTTGTTTTATGAGCAAAATGTTAATTTTATGGATTTGGCGATTCTCAGATATTTTTTTTCTGATTATTTTGCACCCACCATTAAAACTTTTATTTAACTTAAATCAACTTTTCACTTACATGTGTTTTGTGGGAGCATTGTCCGCAGGTTTCCCACATGTTTTAGGTTGTTTCAAACGCTTATTTATTAATGGCTTTATTCGTTTTTCGTTATTTCAAACGCTAGAGCTTGTGCTACACGTAAACTGAGCTGCCCCTGCTGGGCTAGTTTATCTCTCGCCGTGCCCCCCCCCACTTAATGCATTGTTCATCCCCAAGTTGAAACTTCTCAAGTAGGTCTACATTGGACCACCTCTCTTCTCTTTATTACTTCCAGTTCGAAATGCTCTCTGAAAATGTAGTTATCGTAGAAAAAAAAATTCAAACATTTTAAATCTGTGGAATTTTTAAGCCCAGATCAATACCTAACATGACTAAATTAAACAAAAGCTGCCACTTTCATGAAATTATTAAAAATGCATGTGAGACATGGTTTGTTTTGTAACTTCTGGCAATAAATTTGACAAAAGAAATGCTACTATAATGAAGTTAAAAAGATAAGTCCAATGTTCATTCGACCCAGTGCTTCTCCAGCAATGATTTATTTTGCTGGTCTATTAGAAAGATTTCTATGCTTTTCAACCATGCTTTGTCCTGACATTTTTATGCAAGTACGATAATTTGCATTAAAATGTCTTGGCTTGATTCAAAGAAATTAATATGTTCAGGTACGTACTATTGGGTTGTCGAAAAAGTTATGACGTATTTTAGCCATGTTTTGCAAAGGTCATTTATTGATAGAAAGAACAAAGATCAATCAGTGATATAATGGCAGTTTTGTTCGATAACCTTTTGCCATCTTTCAGTGAGCTGCAGAATGCCTCGTTCATAATACCTGTCTTTCGTGGCAAAAAACTGTACAAGGTGCTGATTTACAGCCTCGTCTGAATTGAACGTTATACCACGCAAGGACTGTTGAAGAGAAGCGAAACAAGTGTAAGTCTGACTGGACAAGGTCAGGCGAGTGTTGCTGGGTGGGGCAACACATCCCACCCAAGCTCCAATCTTTGGCGGGTGATCAAACTTGTGTGTGGTCTTGCGTTGTCGTGATGGAACACACCTTTATGATGAACGAGCTCTGGACGTTTCTGGATGATGGATTAGTTCAAACTGTCAAATTGACGACAGTACACTTCGAATTGATTGTTTGGTTCCGTGGTAGAAGCTCAAAAAAACACACCTTTAAAATCCCCACCGCACTGAGACCAGAACCTTCCGCTGATGGAATGTCTTGCTGCTTTGCCTCAAACGACATCCAAAGCAGTCTGGACCAAGACCGTTTGCACAGCACATTGTTGCACACAATCCACTTTTCGTCACCAGTTATCAGTCGCTTCAAAAAAGGATAGTTTTCCTCACGTTTAATGAGCATATCGCAGAGGTTTATACGTGTCGTCAATTGAACTTCTTTGAGTTAAAGAGGAACCCACACATCCAGCTTGATTACGTATCCCAGCTTCTTTAGGTGGTCGTGAATGCTTGATGTGCAATGTGTCGGCAATTTCTCGTGTCGTGTAATGTGTGGGTTTAGAGTGAAAAAAAAAAAAAATTGTCTTGTCAATGCCTCGCAGCTTTACCCAGGAGTGAGTTAGTCATTCAACAAGTTTTGGGGAAGGAACGCGCAGTCATTAATTTTTTTTCCCAGCACGGCACAGACATTTATTCCACATGCGCAATGCAGTTGGTGCTTTAAATTTCACACTAAAACATTTAAAAAAAAAATTCCACTAGCAACTTTTGCTAGAACCACTTTATTACTAATAAAATGTTTGCTTGCTAGCAATTTGTTACTAACTACTGGTCGAAATGCACTGAAACTCTGCCCAAGCTCAGTTTTGGTAGTATTCCTGCCATTGAACTTAACTTCGTAGGGGACTTGGGTTTTTTTTTTTTTTTTAACAAAGTTGCTAAAAGTTGCATTTTGAGGTTTTTGCTTTAGAGAGGACTCAGTAACCCAATTTTCTTAGTGTTACTATGTTTTCCTGTTCCAGTTGCTGCCAGTCAGCCACAAGGCCTTTAGGTTGGCAATGTTTCTGAAGTTATTACTTTGATCAAAAAATTTTTGGTTCTCTTTTTTCTGATGTGCTTTCTCTAAGGTTTGTTTGGCACAGTAGTATAGAGATTAAGGCACTTGACTGCCATGCCTGAGGTCCCTGGTTCATTTCCAGCTGGGGATAGTTGTTTTCAGAGAGTCACCAGCCAATCCAGACTGCTGGAATGAGTACTGGATTTTCTGGGAGGGAAAGGAACTGGTCCCACTACCCTCATTTGTGCAACTGGGCCCAGCTTAACGTGTACCATACTTTTAAATCCTAAAGTTTGTTTTTCAAACGTGGGACTATTTTTTTTTTTAAAATTTAAGATTTCTCTTCATTTACCAAAAAATACCAATGTTAATATAAGTGTAGATGGACCAAATTGACTAATGCTATGATATATTAGGGTTAAAAATGATGTGTAAAACAAGTGAAACACCCCCTCCTTATTAAACTTCTAACAGTGCAGGTTGTAAATGATTTCAAACAATTTACAGCAAATATTGCACCTATAGAACACCATATGAAATTAAACAATGGAATTTCTCTGAATTTTCACATGAATGTGCATTTTGTCTGGTTGCAAACCCATGTTTATCAAAAGCATTTCATGCATATAGATTTGCAAAAATAATTTCTGCTTATCGGGGATACAGGATGTCCTATATTTTAGAATAATAGTGTTTTATACACTGCTGGACAATTGCTAAGGACGGATCATAAACGGCTATATAGCGCATAAAAAAGTAAGTGTGGTTGGATGCCAAGTGAAATAAAATGTCAGACTGCCAGGACATTACAAGAAAGAAAATTTATTGTGCTCTGAAATCCAGAAGGCTTTGGAACGTGTTCAAGGGACAAACAGGCCATTTTGTGCAGAATACGTAAACGTGAAAAAAATGCAATTACCGTCCGCAGGCGGTCCGGCGTAAGATGTCAATACGGGATATGGCCACCATGGAGGGTGATGCAAGATTCCACACGTCGTGTCATGCTTTGCACAACATTATCAAGCAGATGTTGGTAATTTATCCCATTCCTCTGTCAGTGCACGGATGAGGGTGTCCTTGTTTATTGGAGGGCATTGGCGGCCAGCAAGACCCTCCCCAAAGCATCCCACACATTTTCAATGGGATTTAGATCTGGAGAACGTGCTGGCCATACAAGGCGTTGAATATCCTCACTCTCAAGACACTCCTGGACAGCGACTGTTCGATGACATGTTGCGTTGTCTTCCATGAAAATGAATCTATCACCGACAGCACCACGGAACATGAGGTAGCAGAACATCATTAATGTATCGTTGGCCAGTCATAGTCCCAGTTGGAAGCACATAGAGGGACGTACAGACGGCCATTGATCATGATGCCAGCCCATACCATGACACTACATGTCCGATATCGGTCCCTTTTCTGTATGTTTGCTGGACAATATGCAGTACCACAATCACGCCAGATCAGTTGTAAATGCGACAATCAGACGATAGACTGTATCTACTCTCATCTGAGAAGAGGACAGCAGACCAGTCGTTATCAGTCCAATTGCGATGTTGATGGCACCTTTGCAAACGGGCGGTACGGTGACGTCTGGACAATGGGATGCACACAACAGGACGGCGGGCGTATAGTCCTCCTTCATGCAAACGTCTGGCGACAGTTTTTCGGGAGATGCGCTTGCCAGTAGCAGCCATAAACTGATTTGCTACCTCACTAGCTGTGCTGCGCCGGTGTCTTTTTGTTGATAGCACTATGTACTGATCTTCTGCAGGTGTCGTACTGCGAACACGACCTCACCTGTGATGGTTTGCTACACTCTCCATTTGTTTGAAATGATTTCCAAAGCCTTGAAACAACACTGTGGCTTATTTTTCGCCCTTCAATCTTGCCAATAATATGGCCACGCGTAAAATCATCTAGGTGATGTCGGGAAGAAATGCTGAAAATTGCAAGTTCGTCAATTGATTCTTTCCCTTTCAACTTTGCGTTTGAACAACGGTCAATACGCGTCAAATCCTTTATATCTCTCATCAGTGCTATGACGTCACTAACAAGTTCGGCAATCCAAAATTTGCATACGCACAACACTTCTTACTGTATCCCGCACTTATGCTAATTTCCACATTTTCCTGCATTCCATTTTATGGTTGCTATCGTTGCTATTGCCATCCGTCCTTAGCAATTGTCCGGCAGTGTAATTTGTGTACCTCCCATACAGAGATCGTCCTTGAAAAGTCTAGTTAGTCCTTTATTATTTTTTATTTGGACGAAAGGTTTATGAACCACGTATTTACCATAATATTTATGTGCAAGTACGACGTCTTAGGCCTGCCGCAGCTTCTGTTCACAGCAACACCGCGGCGACTACATAAAACTTTGCTTCGCTGAAATGGTCTCGTCACGGTGGCCATTTTGCTGGCGGAAGAGTACAAGATGTACAGAGAACGTTCTTGCCAGGAAAGCTTTCCAATTTGTACTGCTGCGTTACCGAAACTCGTTCTTCTCATTTTGTAACATCACAATCTGATAATTTCTTCTTTTTTCACGTGATTTTTTGATGTGCAATGTAAAAACTCACTAAGACAGTTTTTTTGTAATGTGAATGAATTGTGAACAACTGTCAAAAGGAGCAAAACTTTGATTATCCGATGCCATGTAACTTCTGTTGAAAAGAACGCGGCTTGCACTTAAACGCTTTTTGTGGAAGAAAGGCATCTGCATACGAAGAAATTGTCACTTCGTTTTGAAAAATTAAGCGATAGAAATGAATTGCTTTCTGTAGCATAGCACTTCAAATTGGAACGCTTTACTCTCGGGAAGGTTCTCTTGTAACCTTCCGTCAACAAAATGGCCGCCGGAACGAGACCTTTGTTGCAGCGGAGCAAAGCTACACGTTGTCACTGCACCGTCAGTGGTTATTAAGCCTGCCACAGCTTCTTTTCTGAAATCGCTCAACTTCTCTGACGAAATAATTTAGGACTCTAAACTACACATTTACTGGAAATTATGTTTGTAGGGAATGTGGAAGCTTCACTTGGACATTTACTAAAGAGCTAGTAGACATTCTAAAGGAACAAGAGACCAATGTTAAGTGAAGAAGTATATGCAGAACTTTTGAATTGGCTGACTTTCTGGTAGCAAGGACTGCTGAACAAATTTTAGTTTACCGTTAAAATATATAGAAATTCCACCAGTTTCAATGTTATTCTACAGGGGCCGCCACCACGTGGTGTCTGTGTACTTTGAATCCTGAACTATTTTTACTCGTAGCCTAGCAAATACTTGACTGCCCCTCCCAAGTTGCTTCTGCACATTGGCTGTAATTGTTTTTTGAAATTTTGTAAAATTTAGTTTTGTATGGAAGAGCTTGAATTTTGAAATTCAGAGTGGCTACTCTGCTAATAAGTTCAGCAATCTCACTTGTAACGATTATTAGTAGTCGGTCACTATTTGCTATTATTACATGGAAAACCCCCATGTGTAACCTGTCATATGTGAAATGGCCATTTCAAGTACATGTAATGTGAAGTTTTATAACTTGTGCAGTGTTTTATATGAAATTCAATTACAGGTAAAACTATAACCCTGGAAGTGGAACCAAGTGATACTATAGAAAACGTGAAAGCTAAGATCCAGGACAAAGAAGGAATTCCACCAGATCAACAGCGTCTGATTTTTGCTGGCAAGCAGTTAGAGGATGGAAGAACACTCTCAGATTACAACATCCAGAAAGAGTCAACACTTCACCTTGTGCTCAGGTTGAGAGGAGGAATGCAGATTTTTGTAAAGACTCTGACAGGTAAATGTGCTATTCTGAAAGACTGAATTTCGCCATTTATTTCACGTTCTAAAAGACAGGTATAGTGAATAAAGTCTGTTTTAAGTTGTGCCAGATGGAGAAACTGGTGATGCATTTCAATGAAATGTTGATCAGAAATGTACCTAGAAGTTTTAAAGATGGCAAAATTTTAAAAGCAAATTTTGTACCATCGCATTATCAGAATCTGTGACCTAATAAAATCATTACCGAAGTATTTAAAAGCAGACAACTGGTTAGATGTAAGGAAAAATATGAAATGACTAGTATTTTACACTGGTGTGCAAAAATTAAGGACGAAGAGGAGAAATTAGCATAAGAGCAGAACTAGCAGGCAGAACAGACCGAAAGACCACTTGAGAGCTAGACTAGGGTCGAGTACGGTAGGGCATGCGCGTATATGCAGAATGGTGTGTGTGTGGGGGGTGGGGGTGGAAGGGTATAAAGCACATGGGCGGTGTACACCCAGCAATTTGGTGAAAGCTATGGCACGGTGTGCATCGGTTTTTTGAACGACGCAGAGTTGCTGCCACCGTGTGTTATGGCAAACGACCTCTGGATAACTTTACCCGAGGTCGCGTCATTGGGAAGTTGGAAGAAGTTCAAAGTGTGACTGAGGAGTTCGGGATCGCTCACAGCATCATTTCACGAGCTTGGAGAGCATTTCAAACGACAGGAACAGCTGTTCGAGAGTTTAGCAGTGGTTGTCCACGAGCAACCACTGCGGCGGACGACCGGTATATTGTCCTACAGGCGAGAACAGATAAGACGGCAGACAGCAAGGCACATGCAACAGACAACTGGACGTCCGTTATAGTGTTTTGCCGTGGCCAGGAGGCTGCACATAGGTCTATTTGCACAACGACCAGTATGTGCCATTAACGCCTGCTTATCGGAGACAGCGGCTTATGTGGTGCCAGGAACACAAGAACTGGACACATCAGCAATGGGGTAGAGTTCTCTTTATGGATAAGGACCAATTTAGTCTGACGAGCGATTATGGACGTATACACATGTGGAGAGAGCAGGGAACACGCAATCGCACCTCCGACATCATCGAAAGAGACCGGTTTGTGGGTGGCAGAGTTCACGTTTGGGGCGGTATCATGTTTGGTAGCCGTATTGACCTCCACATCTTCCAAGGAGGTTCAATCACTGGTGTCTGCTATTGCACAGAGGTTCTCCTGCGTCGCACGAGTCTGTTTAGAGGTGCTGTGGGTCCCGAGTTCCTCTTCTCTAAACCTCATTGTATAGTGGCTGTTGGAGAGGTAAGATATTCAACTCGTGGATTGGCCCGCAAGGTCCCCGGACCTAAATTCAATCGAACACGTGTGGGACCTTCTCAGGAGACGCTTGGCAGCATGTCGCCAGCCGCCAGCAACGATTCTGCAGCTGCAATTGACACTACAAGAGGAATGAGCCGCGATGCCTAAACAGCTCCTTGACAACCTCGTCCTCAGCATGGACAGACGTTGTAAATCCTGCAACGCAGTCAGGGGTGATTATATCCCCTACTAAAGACTGGATTTTTCTTTGCAGCCGCTTGACACATGGACGTTTCTGTCCAGTTGTGCTCGAAGCTACCTTTTCAATAAAGTGCCTTTGTGTCCTTTGGATTCCTTGTTTGGAAAGTTTTGCTCACTTCTTACATCGTGGGGATCTCATGGTATGATTTGAGTCTGTGGGGCACTTCTGCTTGACGCTACATTAAAAAGTCTTTTCCTCAATTTTTGCACGCCAGGGTATATATTAAGTATGTGGCACTATTGCCAAAAGAGAAGGTATATATATAATTGTGGTCTATTCTTGACACTACCAGATTTTAGTTTGTAGACAAATTTGTCAGTTACATGTTTATGGTGATTTGTCTTTTCATGAAGACAATAAGGAATAGTTATAGTTGTATTAGTTTAGCGATTTACTTATTTCTGGACTATAAATTGTCTACGGATGTTTAGTGTCCCCTGATGTCAGTCAGTAGGTCACCTTTTAAGAACAGGAATTTGGAGCAAAACTGCTATCTGAATTGCTTTTAATTTTTACCAAATCTTAAACTTTTTTTTTCAGGTATGAATGTTGTGCAAAGAATGCTTAATCTAATTTTATACATCTTGAATGTTTATTTGAAAGCTTTCTGGTGATTAAGGGCTGTGATGCAGTTTGTGTGGTGTGAATATTTGCAGTTAAACTGCTACAAGTAACCTGACAAGGCTTAATCTCCTCTATCAAACTAATTGTATGTGAATAACAAGTTTGATTAATATTGGTGTCAGACCCATACTGTAATCCATTGAAGTTAATAAATAAGGGAAAGAGTTCTGTTTTAAATCTGTAGATAACTAGAACAATTTGATTCCTTAGTATTAAACTACTGCTCTACTGAAAGTTTTTTTAGATTTGGCTTTTATTTTTTGTCAGTTCCTTTTTCCTGTGCACGGCACTAATAAATTAGTGTTAAGCAACCCAGGTATACTGGGGAACGGAATAGGAAATTAGGTAAATGTGTAGTTTAGTGTCCTAAATTGTTTAGTCGGGAAAGTTGATGTCAAAAAAGTGAGACGTACAAATTTTAAAGTATGTAATTTCATGGAAAATGGTGAAAAATTTAGTCTTTATAGTGTTATTTTAAAGATATTTACTGTAATATTTTCATGTGCAAGTACGGCGTGTTAGGCCTGCCGCAACTACTGTTCACAGCAACGCCGCGGCGACTACATGAAGCTTAGCTTCACTGAGGTGGTCACGGTGGCCATTTTGCTGGCGGAAGAGTACAAGATGAACAGGGAACGTTCTTGCCAAGAAAGCTTTCCAATTTGTACTGCTGCTCTAAGAAAATAAATCGTTCTTGTCTCATTTTGTAACTTCACAATCTGATCATTTCTTTTTTGCAGAAGATTCTTTGATACTAAGACATTTTTTTGCAATGTGAATGAATTGTGAACTTGTCAAAAGGAGCAAAACTTTGATTATCCGATGCCATGTAACTTCCGTTGAAAAGAATGCGGCCTGTACTTGAACTCTTTTGTAGAAGAAAGGCATCTGCATACGAAGAAATTGTCGCTTCATTTTGAAAATTTGCGACAGAAATGAACATATTGGAACAAATGTTAATTTCTTACATATTGGAATATGTTAATATTGGAATATTAACATATTCCATATATGTAGCACTACATATTGGAACGCTTTACTCTCGAACGTTCCCCGTTTCTCTTGTAATCTTCAAGCACCAAAAAATAGCCGCTGGAACGAGACCTTTGTTTCAGCGGAGCCAATCTTCGCATTGTCACTGCGTCGTTGTGTTACGCCTGCTGAAGGTTCTCTTCAGTGTCATACTTGCACGAAAATGTTACGGTAAAAAATGCCATTATGATGAAATTTTGTCAGTTTTCCATGAAAAATTACATACTTTAAAATTTGTCACTTTTTTGAAATCGTTTAACTTTTGTGATGAAATAATTTAGGACACTAAACTACACATTTACCGGAAATTGTGTTTGTAGGGAATGTGAAGTTTAACTTGGACATTTACTAAAGAGCTCTAGACATTCTAAAGGAACAAAAGACCAATGTTAAGTGAAGAAGTATATGCAGAACTTTTTAATTGGCTAACGTTCTGGCAGCAAGGACTGCTGAACCAATTTTAGTTTACCACTAAAATATACAGAAATTCCACCTGTTTCAATGTTATTCTACAGGGGCCACTACGTGGTGCCTGTGTATTCTGAATCCTGAACTATTTTTACTTAGAGCCTAGCGGGAAAGACTGTATAAACTATGCGTGATTAGGATTGGCAACAACTATGGAAAGAGAATTTAAAAATATCAACCTGATGTTGAACATATTGACTGTGTTTGCTGATTTTTAAAGGTGTTTATTGGCTGTAAAATTTGTTATGTAGTGCCAAGAATTTCTGGTTGGTTGTGTTGATATGCAACACAAGCCAGTACTGCCTGGGAAAACACGGCAGTGTGTAAGAAGTACTTTGCTGGGGGAAAAAAAAAAAATAAATCCTGGGTTCCAGCAGGTTTTGCCCAACATGCTGTCAATCTTTTAGTACTATTATTTCACTGTGTTTCTCCTTCTTGTATGGGCAAATAATTATACCATGAACAATTTTATAAGCCTAAATTACTTATACTGTTGAAATTTCTTAATGTGCTAATTCAGTAAACCTCCTTTACTAAACAGTAGAGCTTGGCAATCAAGTCTTAACTATGGAAGTACCTAGTTGAAAAAGATTTGCAGCTGTTAAAAGTTCAGGTTAAATCAGTAAATAAGTGGAGTGTATTTTTGACCTGAATTGCAAAAATTTCCAGACAGTGTTTAAAAGAATGTTTAACACTGGCATTTAAGTGCTTTATTAATGCTATGCTTTGGGGGAGAATTGGAAAATTTTGTTGGTTGTATACATGTAATGTATGAGGTACTTAACCTCTAACATTAAAATTTTTTATTTTTAGGAAAAACAATCACTTTAGAAGTGGAACCCAGTGACACCATTGAGAATGTAAAAGCCAAGATTCAGGATAAGGAGGGAATTCCACCTGATCAACAGCGTCTCATTTTTGCAGGAAAGCAGTTAGAAGATGGCCGCACACTTTCAGATTATAATATTCAGAAAGAATCAACCCTGCATCTTGTTCTCAGACTTCGTGGTGGCAACTGAAAAAACAAAACTTTCTAATCTTCCTAGTGCAGGACAGTGAGAATCAGCGTTAGCAAATTTGTTTAAAAGTTTTTATATGCTTTATTTAGTTGTACAAAATTTGGTATTTAATAAATCAGTTCCAGCATCATGTTTCTTTTAGTTACTTGGTGTCTCTTTTAATTTTGAGTGTTCCCAAATAGACAGCTGAACTTACATTACACAAACTTAAAACATTTGCAACCTTAATGTATAGAATGCCTTAAATTTTGCAGCCAAAAGAACTAAGATCTCAACTAATTTCAAAGGATTTTTTGTCTTTAATGCTATTAAGATGTGGACTTGTTAAAGAATGTTCTGTAGATCTGCAATTATAATATGCATTAAGATTGACATAGGAGTCTGCCTTTAAGGAACTTGTAACCCCAATAATTTCTTAGATTTTGCTCTCCAAGCAGCAGGAGTTCAGACCTGCCAGGTTTTACGGTTGACCCGTAAAATTTACGGAAATGGGACTTGTTTTACGGGCAAAATTGTTAATTTGGCGATTCTGAGATTTTTTCTTTTTCTGATTTTACACCCTCTATTAAAATTTTTTTTTAAAAACTTAATCCATTCAAAGTAAAGTGCCGATGTAAGTTACGAATAAGTTTTTAGTTACATGTGTTTATTTGGAAACATTTTGCTGCAGTTTTCCCATTCCCACGTTTAGGGTTATTTTGCCTTTTTTTAAACACTAGAACACCAACCAAGCTGGGCTTATTTAACCTTCGGTTTGCCCCCCCCCCAGGCCTTTTCAGATGATGCATTGTTCATCTTCAGAGTCGCAACTTCTCAGAAGGCCAGCGTGGGGTGTGTCGCGTTGGAGCAGGTGTCTTTTATCTTTATTCCTCCCAGTTCTAAATGCTATCTCGGAACGTAGTTATCGTAGAAAAAAAAATTCAAACTGATTTTAAATCTGGAATTTTTAAGCCCAGATCGATACCCAACATGACAAAATTAAGCAAAAACTGAGTTTTGTGAAATTAAAAATGCATTGGGGCATGCATGGTGTTTTGTAACTTCTTCTCTGGCAATAAATTTGACCTAACGAAAGAATGCTACTATAAGAGGAAGTTAATAAAAAGTTGAGTCCAATGTTCATTCGAGCCAGTGCTGCTCCAGCAATAATTTATTTTGCTGGAATGTGCTTTGTTCATCGCTCGGTAACGTTCATAAAAATGTCTGAGCTGGATTCAATGAAATTAATATGTTGGGGTACATACTAATCCATCTAATCCCTATTGAAAATGGTCAAAGGTAAGGTCAAGACATAGGAGCAGGATTCATTCTTCCGCCCTTTTGCGTGATGACTTGCGCAAAATCAAAGCATGATTGTGATGAAGTTTGGGTATGTTGTTCAGCACCCATAGTGGACCTATCCTATTGAAAATGGTTGCTATCAGCGTTCACGGGGACAGTGCAGTAGTATATGCGCGAGATTTGTTCGCTCGCGTTTCAGAATTTTAGCACAATATCTTCCGTGGAAATTGACCGATTTGGATAGAATTTTTAATTATAAAACGACAACGTGTGTGGCAGCTTTTTAATTTAGAAATTAACAGGCACAAAAAATGTTCTATACTGAAGCAAAAATACGCAAAATATAAATTAATTCGTAAAGTATCGTGGATAACAACACTGTTGCCTTTGCAAACCCTCACTTTTTTGTAGGTATGAAATTTTGAACTTTTAGTAAACAACTGAATTTTAAAATATCCAAATTTTGATAGCTGATAGCACGAGTTTAATCTAGGGAGGAAGTACTTTTTTTATTATCTGTTTGAAAAAGAAAGCGCCATTGGCTTCTATCAAACCGAATTGTGTGATATTTAGATTTTAATTTTCTAAAGCAGAATACGTGTATTCTACATTTTGTCATGTTAGGCCTTTTTTATTTATTTTTTTTATTGCAGAGACATAAGATCGGAGTTAAAATCTCGGTTCAGACGTTTTATGCCGTGGCTACGCCACAAAGGGAGCAGGGGACGAGATGGGGAGGATGTCTCCGACGAAGTGGCTGTATCGTTCCCGTGACTCCTGATGTAAACGACAGTTGATTTTGTTCCGGAAAAACACATTGTGTTAACTGCAGGAGAGGGGTTGGTTTAGATGTTGATGGGCCCAGATTGTTTTTAAAAGGAATGACTAGAGAAGCTCTTATTTGGTAAGATAAAGGGAGGGGGAGGACAGGAAGAGAAAGAATTATAAAATCAGTGCCATTTGGATGTATAACGGATGCCGCTAAACTGATCAGATTTAGTAAAAGACAAGGCATCGGTCTGCCTGTGAGGGATGGGACGACCCCAGAGGATGACATTCGTAACTAAAACCTTTGTTTCTAGATGAAAGAACCTTTCAGTTGCTCTCTGCTTTCCTAGCTGACCAGCTCTAATCGGATAACTCTGTAATCGGTATTCTTTCCTCTACTATAGCAGTTTTTACTTACATCCCCCCGAGTGGTAATAAATTTAGTATTAGTGATTCGCTATGAGCAGCAATATAAAAGGGAAAAAAAGTACTATCAAATATTCCGTGATTTGTATCTGCGGAATTCCTGTGTATTGCGAAATTTTAAAAAAGGAAAATATGCGTTTCGCGCTATGTGCTGATGCAATTTCAACATTTTGCATGGTGGAAGGAATGATTTACAAATCGTATTTCTAGTGACAAGCATAAATATAACGTTGACTGCGTGGGAAAAAAATAACTAAATTAACTTCCTTTGTTAAAATTATAATGAACTGGATGCGATTCGTACAAAATGTTTGTTCACTTCATTTTTAGTTGAACATAATTTACCAGTTAGTGTCTCTCAGTCACTTACTTATTTAATTTTTTTAATTGAATGTCTCGTCGTCAGTGTCTCTCCGTAAGATAAAAACCTAACTTGAAAATGGTTCGTTTTTGAAAATATTAGTGTTTCATGATGGCGTGGGACACAATCCTATTGAAAGGGTAGAACAAACTTCCCTTTAGATGCAAACTTCTGTAAAAGTAAATTATCACTTTATAGATAGTAAGGAGAAATTATGTATAGAATTTATTTTAATCGATATAAATGTGCCGATAAATTTAAACATCTGTAGTCACTTCAATAAAAGTTGATAGTTCATTTGGGTAACATAGTTTTTAAATTGATGTTTGGTACATTTAATCAATATGCGCGACAAGTAATTTAATGGAATATATCGATTAAATTTTTTTCTACGGATTTCTGTTTCTGAAAGTTGGCAGGTCTGGGAGTTGTATCTTGTCTGTTTTGTGGGTCATTATGAACATGTATATAGGTGAAACACCTGGAGTAGAGTTTTGCTAGATAGTGTCAGCATTTATCTATTGCTACTTCTGCAATATGAGAAAAAAAAAACTAGAGGATTATATTCAAGTTCTGGTATGGAAGAAAGGGTAATTTTTTTAAGGAAGGCTAACTCGCAAAAACACATTAACGTTGGGAGGAAAATTTTTGCAAGAAATCGAAAAATTTGTGAAAGAATATAAGGAAATGTAGTTTACAGTAAACACTAAATAAAAGTTAGATACATGGGATTTTTTTTTTTCATCAGTATATGTGCATGACTATGTATGTAGTGAACTAAAAGGTAAGTCATGTTCCTAAACGCTGCCTAGATACTCATTCTTACATGCATTGGTGTGAATTTTTGACATTTCTTCACTATGTTCAACATAAATAGCTATAACCTAACTGAACTGACAAGCAGCAAAACTTTTAGTTCAATTGCATGCACAATGTTGTAAGAAAGATGTATACCAAGTTTCATCAATTTATTTACATACCTTTTGTAGTTACCAGGTTTTCTGTAAAGAGTTAATTCAGGGCAAAAATCTCTTCCTGAAAAAAAAAACTCTTCCAATTGCTATAACTCTTCATTGTGGACAAGAAAGGCAGTTTTAAAAATGAACACATTTTTACAAAATGTGAAATTTGTCCCAAAACTACCTTTTCAACATAGTAGGATACCTTAAATGATTGAACAAATAAAAGACATAAAAAGGAACTGCACTTTTGTTGTACTTGCCCAAAACAAAGTGAAACTAAATGCAGATTATTTTGGAAGAATTAAATATTTGGTCTCTTGGTACCTGCACCTTTTTAAATTGGTGTGTGGTAGTGGTCTTGGTAAACCTACTGCAGGGTTCCCACGGTCCTTAAAAAGTGCTTTTTTTTTTTTTTTTTTTTTTTGGGTGCTTAAAAGTCCTTATATTTTTCCAAAAAGTACTTAAAGGTGCTTATTTTTAATTTTGTTCGGACTTTATTTTTTTCAATTTTTCCACATTTGCCCATAAACTTTCGATCTGTCGTTTTCGTGGAGCAAGTCAGTTCATATGAAATGCTATACCCAATTGATATTTGGAGCCTAGACCCTGAGAAAAAAATAGTTGTCTTTATACACTGAGTGGCCACTTTATTATGACCAGCCCCTCACCTCAGTACTTCGTTGGGCCACCTTTCGCCTTTAATACGGTGACCATTCTTCGTGGCATGGAGTCCACAAGATGTTGATAGGTGGTTTGTGGAATCTGAGACCATGCTTGATGAATAGCACTTTCCAGGAGTGTGATTGCAGGGTTGTGGATCCAGCTGTCTGATGGCTCGTTCAACTTCATCCCACAAATTCTCAATGGGGTTGAGATCTGGAGATTGTTGGGACACCTAAGCAAAGTAAACTCACCGGCATGTTCCTGAAACCAATCCTGTACAATACGAGCATTATGGCAGGACGCATTATCTTGTTGAAAGTAGCCATCGCCATTGGGATAGCTACTTTCAACAAGATGCACTTGGTCCGCAACAATGTTTAGATATGATGTGCCAGTCAGACGTTGATCAACACGAATTAAAGGGCCCAAAGGAAAACATTCTCCAAACCATAACGTTGCGTCCACCAGCTTGAAGGGTTGTTGCAATGCATTTGGGGTCCATGCTTTCGTGCTGTTTCCGCCAAATTCTCACTGCCATTGGCATGGTGCAACTGAAAATGTGATTCATCGGACCACATAATTTGTTTTCAATTATAGACTGTCCAATCCTTGTGCGAACTGGAGACAGCAAAGGTGTTCGAACAGGGATTCCATGCCAAATTGACCAAAAAATTCCCATATTCAACCTGACCATTCTCACTAATGATATAAATGAGAATATATATATATATATATATATATATATATATAAATTCTCATTAGGTTTTCGTGTAAATTTCTAAAACTTTGAAAAATCGTCGTTTTTTGGCTTGCATCATCTTTTTCAATCTTCAATTTCTCAAGTTTTATAAGGCCTAGAGAGTTGTTTGACCCCTCATTTTAAAGATAATTTCATAAGTTTTAATTTGATATGCAACTTGACTATGCTTGGTGAAAAAAAATTAAAAAATATATTAAGATAGTGTTTTTCAAAAATTTTGAAAAATGTTTTTTGTAATATAAGCTTTAAATCCTGAAACTCTTTTAGAGTGGGATCAGGAGCTATGGCAGAAAACTTGTTACTGTACAAGTAATAATGGATTATAATTCTCGTTTTATTGTGTTTACATGATAACAGACACTGAGTTTTAAAATCTGCATAATACATCATACTACTACTTAGTCAAACGTAAAACAAGGGAAGGACAGTCCCAACAGGCTAAAAGTTTTACCTGGTAAAATTAATAAAAATTTTTTTAGTTAGCACTCAGAGTTGTAGTTACGCCAAAATAGCAACCTCTTAGTTCTTCTTTAATTTAACAAACAAGTTCTTGTTTGCCTTTTTGGTTTCCGAGTCTGTAAGTCGATAAACTCTTCCTGTAGCTGTTGTAGGGTCAACTTTTGTTAAAACCTCACTTTTATGCACAACTAGTATGTCAGTAAGTTGTGGGTATTTGAAAGATGGAGAAGGGCCATGTGGTTCCAAAAACTTATTTTTACTTCATCTGCTTCTATTCCTAACACACAACCTAACCACCACTTGTCTGAGTATTGGCATGTAACAAAGCCAACAGTGTCATTAATGTTGTCCAGATCATCAGCTGAAACTATTTCTTCACTCGATTCTTCTGAAAATGAGTAGCTTTATACTAAAGCTCTAGTCTCATTCACAGGACTGTAACTGTGAAATTGTTGAGTACCCTTTATTGTTGTTGCTGTTTCAAACCTACTCTTCAAGGTCTTTTCCTCTGCCTTGTATTCGTCTGTAGTGGAATACAAAAAACTGATGTTGACAATATTGTCTTTAGCCCAATCATAAAGTTGGCGAAGGGTCATAATTTGATCATTGTAGACCATTCGTAGACTGGCCAATGCCACTAATTGTTTAACAGTTCCTCCGACACCATCGCATGCATTTTTTCCATGTGACGATGCAAAGAAGTTCCATTCTGCCTTGATGCCAAAATCTTTCTCATGATGGCAGAGATTGAGAAAGTTTGATTTGTTTTTGTACTGTGATGATGCTCCCTCTGAAAAGTAATTCAGCTTTTCGGGTTTATGGGGCAAATTCTGTTTAAGAAAGTCTGTCATGAGGTGTTGAAACAACTGAACAGCAACTGTATCATGCACCATACAATCAGAAAGAATAACTAAGCTCAGGTGCGCCAACTTTTTGGTTTCCCCATCAACGTAGTATATAACAAACGGATGTATTGTTGCTTGAGCATTGTTCCAATGAAAGGCCTTGTGCAAAAGCTTGAAGCACAAATGCATAATTTTCAGCAAAATCACAAAGTACAATGATTGGTTTTGAGGTAGATTTTTCTGTCAAGTGTCGCAAATAGGAAGACTGTTGAGTAGCAATAAAAGAGTGTCTTAAAAGTTTTGGCAAACTCTGAAACAAATAATCCAAAAAGTCTTCTGTCGGTTTTATAATAGTTTCCAGGACACTTGTTATCAATCTGCATCCATTGTTTGAAACTCACCCATTGTTTGAAACTCACATTTTCAATGCTATTGAGCTCAAAAGCTTCTTCAAACCGAGCCTTCAAATCATCGCTTCCTGGAAAATGAACACAATTTGCGAAGTAACATTTAGATGTTGGCGTTTTGCAAATTATATTTGCTTGTTACATCTTTGTATGTTTTGATTGGGAGTTCACCATTTGTCAATTCAGGTATTTTACACTGAGTCATCATTAATTTGGCATTCGGATGTATTGTGCAAACGCACACAGAATGTGTCCCACTGGACCCAGGAAGAACACAATACTTGGGACGAAGCTCACAAAATTTAAAAAAAATTTTAATTCTCTGATCAGGGTAATGCTCCTTAAATAGTACATATGATTCTTTTAATGTACTTAGAATTAAATACTTTTAAACATGTACACATTTGCCATTTTTTTTGACTGAAACAGTCTTTTTTTTTACCAGGCATTTGACGACTAACCTCATCATTTTGATAGAATTCTTTGACTAGGGCTACAGTTGCAGGATTTAGTAAATCATTATCTGTAATAGACCCTAATGTAAATTGGTTACCTTATAGCCAATGTATTTTTTTTTTTTTTTTTTTTTTTTTTTTTTTTTTTTTTAATTGGAGGTTTAACGACCACCGTGAGCAACTCAATGGGCTATAAGCAGTCGCCCGTCCCTAATTTAGGGTCACTGGTTCCAGGGAAGGGAGAGAGCCAGTGCCGTAAGACAAACACAACATCCATGCCTGACCGGGATTCGAACCCGGACCCCTTACTGACGAATGATCAGAGGCCAGCGCCTTAGACCACTGCGCCACCGGGGCGGCTTTTTTTTTTTTTTTTTTTTTTTTTTTTACTTTACAAAAGTTAAAGGTAGCAATGTAGCCCTTACTGGTATTTAAAACAATACCATTGGTACCATAACTCCTGATCCCATTGAGATCCCACTCTAAAAGTTTCAGGATTTGAAGCTTATAATATTACTAAAAACATATTTTTTTCAAAATTTTTAAAAAACACTTATCTTAATTTTTTTTTTTTTTTTAAATTTAGAATTTTTTTTCACCAAGCATAGTCAAGTTGCATATCAAATTAAAACTTATGAAATTCTCTTTAAAGTGAGGGGTCAAACAACTCTCTAGGCCTTATAAAACTTGAGAAATTCGTCCGCCAGTGCCTGAAATCTTACATTCTAAAATAGCAAAGTGATTTTTGTTCCATTGCCTAGCGACCAGGAAGTAATAATACCAACAAAGCGAGCGTACCTACTTTCTGTGTATATGGGGTAGGGGACAATTTGGGAAGGAACCCTATTGAAAATGGACGAAATCGAGTCAAAGGTCAGGGCACAGGAGCGAGATTTATTCCACAGCCATTATCCTGAAAAAGTTTATGCAAGCCAAAAAACGACGATTTTTCAAAATTTTAAAAATTAATTACATGAAAACCCAAAGAGATAAAAAAAGATCAAAAATATATTCTCATTTATATCACTAGGGAGAATGGTCCCTGAAGGTTTCATTGAAATCTGAAATGGTCAGGTTGAGTGACTGGTTGATTTGGCATGAAATCACCCACAGGCCTTCGGCTGCCATATCCCATCCGATGCAGTGTACGGCGAACAGTGTGTGCAGAGGTAATTTGAGCGGATCCTTGATTAAGATGGTCTGTAATTTTCTGCACTGTTGCCCTTCTGTTGTCTGTTACCTAGTATGGACACTCTCCGTTCCGCCTGAGCAGTCACTAGTCGACGACGACCACACGTAGCGACCCAGTTTTTGGCTGACAGTCCAGTCTTTAAACACTTTAACAACAGCTGCTCTGGAACATTTCATGAATGCGGCGATTTCGGTGATACTCGCTCCATGGCTCCGAGCTCCTACAATCATCCCACGTTGAAAGTTCGTCAAATCACATTTTTTTACCCATCTCGTCACCCAAAAATCACTTCTACTGTCACAAGCACTAAGCTTTCCCTTTTTATACTAGCCTCACTCTCTGGCTGCAACAGCGTGCAGCCATAGATCATTTTCTTAAAACTGTTAGGTGGTCATAATGAAGTGGCCACTCAGTGTATACTTATAGAAGAAAAATGTATTTACATACATTTTCTTCTACATATATATAAAGCTAGTGTGCTTGTAATTGCCGAGGTGCTTAAAATTTTTTCAATAGATGCTTGAAAGTCCTTAAAAGTGCTTATTTTTTATGGGAGAAAAAGGGTGGGAACCCTGTACGGGATAAACCAAATATTAGTGGTCTTGATAAACCTACTGGATAAACAAAATATTCTCATATGTGGGATGTGCTGAATTGAAGCTATCTAGAGTTCTGATTTATTTGGTGGCCAAAGCTCCTTGGATATGATTGTAGACCAAGAATGATTAATTTTTGACAATTTTACTAAGAATACATTGCATGTGTGGCTACTACTCTTTTGGTGAGTTGGATTTTCCATTATGTGTAAAAACTGACAAGCCTATAGTGCTGCATCATGAGATTTCATTGGAACGTTCAGTGATATCAGTCCTCACCCACATTTCTCAAAAAAGTGATGGAATATGGTGTATTACTGGGTACTTTGTCTTACTGATTCCAGAATTATCTGGCATAGGAACCACACATTTCAGAGCTTTTCTTGTGTGTATGGAGAATTACTGATGTTATACAAGGTTCATAGGCATGAAGATTAGCTTTTGTGCAGCTAGGACTGAATTTTGGAACCTCCCACCTCTTTTGTCTATGTAAGAAGCATTTTTGCTTTAGTGTTCTGTACAGTTTCTGACACTTTCAGAAAGCCTGTCTGTGTGTAACCATTTACCCATACTTCACATTTTGTTTGCCAATTTTTGAATGTAGATTTCTAACTGGTTTTTCGAATCCAAACTTAATGTGAAATTCTCTGACTTGTTTATTCGGTCTTCCAGTAAGTGCAGACTGCACGCATGCTTTTCTGGTACGGGTTACTCGGGAAACACAGGTTGGACTTGTCATGACAGGCCACTAGCCATTACTGCACTGTACATGAGCAACCAGCTGAGAGGCCACTGTTATGACTTCCTGGACTCTTTCATCTGGTCTGTCCTGTTCCAATTTTATTGCTAGTTGAAAGCCAATCGTGGGGAAAAAATAAGATACATAATTTTTTAATAACATATTTTGTGTTTGTGATGTCTAAATGTAAAATAATGTTTCATGAACATTACAACAAAAGAAAGTATATCTGCTGAGGATGGGATTCAGCAATAAAAACTGTTGCATAAGCACTTTCCACTGCACCACAAAAGTGGGACAAAGGAAATTATATTGTGTGTGATTGTGATGATTATTCTTCAAGTGGGATGCTTTGTGTATGCTAATCAGGGCCATAGCTTGGGGTTATCAGGGGAGGCTCAGCCACCAGACCTGAAAAGTTTAGTCACCCATATGGACAACTTGAACATAATTTGCACAAGCCACATTTAAAAAAGTTTTGAATATCACAAGGCACTGTGTAGCGATGTAACTGGGAGGAAAAGCACATAAACCAACTGATTAGAATAAAGTATGTTGAGCTATCTATAAAGAAATTGGAAGTTTTAAAACCAGTTTTGTTTCAAAAGCTTGTTTAAGACACTGCAAAATACACTGACGGAAAAAAATCCCAACACCACGAAAAAATAGTTGTAGAGGAATGAAATGGCAGCAATACATTTGTATAGGTAACATATTTAATCGATTAAGGTTTCAAGATCACAGCTTAATAATGTAAGCGCGAGAAGAGTCGTTCTAAATGTGAAATGCTGGTACATTAATAGCTTGTGTAACCGGCCATAATGTTGAATGCAAGCACGCAAACGTTCATGCATTGTGTCTTACAGGTGCTGGATGTCAGTTTGTGGGATGGAGTTCCATGCCTGTTGCACTTGGTCGGTCAATACAGGGACGGTTAATGCTGGTTGGGGGTGACGCTGGAGTTGTCGTCCAATGATGTCCCATACGTGCTAGATTGGTGAAAGATCTGGTGATCTAGCAGGCCACGGCAACATGTCGACACTCTTTTTTTTTTTTTTTTGATTGGAGGTTTAACGACCACCGTGAGCAACTCAATGGGCTATAAGTAGTCGCCCGTCCCTAATTTAGGGTAACTGGCTCCAGGGAAGGGAGAGAGCCAGTGCCGTAAGACAAACACAACATCCATGCCTCACCGGGATTCGAACCCGGACCCCTTTCGGACGAATGATCAGAGGCCATTGCCTTAGACCACTGCGCCACCGGGGCGTCGTCGACACTCTGTAGAGCATGTTGGGTTACAACAGCGGTATGCGGGCGAGCATTATCCTGTTGGAAAACACCCCTGGAATGCTGTTGATGAATGGCAGCACAACAGGTTGAATCACCAGACCGACGTACAACTGTGCCATCAGGGTGCGTGGGATAACCACGAGAGTGTCCTGCTGTCATAGGAAATTGCTCCCCAGACCATAACTCCAGGTGTAGGTCCAGTGTGTCTCGGCCGCAGACAGGTTGGTTGCAGGCACTCACCTGGCCTCCTCCTAACCAACACACGGCTATCACTGGCACCCAGAACCGGCTTTCATCAGAAAACACAACAGACTCCACTTCGCCCTCCAATGAGCTCTAGCTTGACACCACTGACGTTGCAAACGGCAGTGGTTTGGACTAAGTGGAATGCACGCTACAGGGCGTCTGGCTCGGAGCTGTCCTTCAAGTAACCGAGTTGTAACAGTTTGTTGTGTCACTGTGGCGGCAACTGCAACTCGAATTGCTGCCGCAGACGCGGTACGATGCGCCACAGCCATACGCAGCACACGGCGGTCTTCCCTCTCAGTAGTGCCACGTGGCCGGCCGGAACCCAGTCTTCTTGAGGCAGTACCTTCCCTTGACCACCGCTGCCAACAATCATGCACAGTGGCTACATTCCTGCCAAGTCGTTCTGCAATATTGCGGAACGAAAATCCACCTTCTCGTAGCCCTATTACACGACCTCGTTCAAACTCCGTGAGCTGTTGATAATGGCTTCTTCTTCTTCTTAAAGGCATTCTTGACTAACATCAACACACTACGTCGAATCTCAACAATAACTAACGCTCACGAATGTTACAGCGCGTATTTACAGCAAACCTGCTTTACACGTTCCGAGGGCGCTACCAGCGCCACACGTATGCGCCGGGCGCGAAATTTGCATAGATGTAATCTTACAGATGTACTCTCACCGCCTACCAACTGTCGTTTATCTAACACAACCCCTTCTTGGTGTTGGGATTTTTTTTTTTCCGTCGGTGTAGTTCACAGTTAATTGCTCTGACTTCCACAATAAATTGTTGCAATTGTACAATGTATACCCATCCATGTCCCCTTTCATGTTTTGATTACCCTTTTTGTAAATGCTTTTAGTGAAGCCCATTACAAAAGTTTAGGCACAAATAAATATCAATGATTAAATGTGAAAATACATGGCAAGGGAACACACAAAACATGGAAAAGCAAGAACACTAAGGCTGTGTTAAACTACTCAATGGGAAACCAGTAAATGTAATGGATATATAGGGATTTATCAAAATAATGCTGTTTGTGGATTAACTTTTTATTAATAAGCTGTAGGCCTGCCTCATCCTTTTATAACAGAAGCAATTAGACGAATATATTTTACCAAGGCATGCACATATGACAGTGGAATTTGGGACCATTCTCCCTGCTAAATTTGTCCCAACCCTGCTGGTGATGTTGGAGGTGGAAAGTGTGATTGGTCTGACCTTTTGGCTCCAGATATTCCCACAAATGTTTAATACTGAGGTGGCTAGGGTAGCTGCTGTACCTCGTGCTCTGCAAACCATAACTTCACATGTGTCGCACAGTGCATTAACAGATTTAAACCAGGTATGGTCATTAGGGAACAATGCCATCATCATTTGGTGCAGGTGGTCCTCAAGAATGGATTCTTTATGTTGCAGATGTGACTGGACCCTGCAGATTAACCAATGATCCTAAGCATGGTTCGTATGCATCCTGAAAATGTCCTAAAATTCTGTTGCGTGTCTTGGAATTTTATCCATTCTGACCTTTTTGTCCCCGTGTGTTGTTTTGTAGTTGAAGATTTTTCTACTGACATAACTTATGTACAAATTTTCCTTTCCACCTCCTGCAAAATGCAGGGGTAGGAGGGTTGCTGATTTTCTTGTCTGTTAGTAGGTAGGACTGAAGCTGAGTTAGTCTTTTGGCGTCTTGCTTATGTTATCACTTTGTCTGTCCGACCGGAAAGACCATATCTTTGCAATTATTAGTTCGATTTGTAAAATTCTTTTTATATTGGGAAGCTTAAAATGTGAGAATGATGATCCATTTGTTCCGTTTTTTTCCGATGCACAACTTAGCCACTAGGGGGCACAAATGAAGATCGTATTGAATTTAAAATGCATGGTATTTCATACATTTGCTTCTAAACATCCAATTGAAAAAAATTATTTTTCCTTTTAGTGACATTTATATCAAAGACTATTTCAGTTACTGTCCCTTTTTCAAATAATGCATAAATTTTCCGCTAGGGCGTAATGGTAAATCGCGATTTCCCCAATATCTCTGCTTCTAACGATCCGATTTGAAAAATTCTTCCTGCATTGGATACAGCTCTTGAGGGGAAATGTTTTGCATATAATCCCACATTTTTGGCAAATAATGTTTTGCCCGTTAGGGGGCGTAAATGTTTATTTTTGCTGCTGATGCATTTGCAATAAAATTTGAGCTCAAAACTCGATTTAAAAAATTCCTCTGTGGACCGATACTGCTCACCTCCAACAACTTTTTGAGAATAACTCCTGCTTAAATAATGCATAATTTTCCCACCAAGCACACATATATCTTATTTTTGTCCATATCTCTGTTTCAAGGAGTGTGATTTGAAAAATTACTTCTTTGTTGAAAATTTTATGCAAAATGTTTCTCATATGATTTCAAATATTTCTTAACGCCCAAGTGTGCCGCTAAATGGCATAAGTTCACATTTCCGTTTACAGCAATATCTACGGAACTAATAAATCTCCCCTAGGGGGCGTAATGGTAAATCGTAATTTTTCCAATATCTCCGTTTCTAAAAGTCCGATTTGAAAAATTCTTCCTCCGTTGGATACAGCTCTTCACGGAAATGTTTTGCATATAACTCTTCATTTTTGGCAAAGAATGTTTTGCCCGCCAGGGGGTGTAAGTGTTTATTTTTGCTCCTGATGTATTTGCAATAAAATCTGAGCTAGAAACTCGATTGAAAAAATTCCTCCGTGGACCAATACCGCTCACCTCCAAAAACTTTTTGAGAATACTTCCTGCTTAAATAGTGCATAATTTTTCACCAGGGGCGTTATACGTATGTCTTATTTTTGTCCACATCTCTGTTTCTAGGAAGGTGTACGATTTGAAAAATTCTTTCTTTGTTGGAGAACATTTTTGGTGCGAAATGTTTCTCAAAATTTCAAATATTTCTTAACGCACAAGTGCACCACTAGAGGACGTATGCTCATGTTACCATTTACAGCAATATCTACGGGACTAATAACCCAATTGAAAAATATTCTCTTTCGACCAGGTACTATTAACTATGAAAACTCCTTGTGTGTATTTTCTTCCCAAAATAATGCACAATTTTGCTGCTAGGGGATGCAAATATTTAATCTATTTTTCTCAACATCTGTACTTCTAAATGTCAGATTTAAAAAATTCTTTTAACACTAGGTACCATTTGCCTTATGGAACACTTTAGGTTTGTATTTGAGGAGGTTTGTGGTTCATAATTCTGCTGCTAGGTGGTGTGTATATACTTCTGTTTGCAGTCTATCTCTGCCTCTAAAAACTATTGAGAAATTTCTTTTTTTACTGTATGCCATTCACTATAATAAAGATGTAGAGTGAATAAGAGTTTTGTTACAATAAGAAGATCCTCTTCAAATAATGTGTATAACTTTTTCCTCAGGGGGTTGTAAAGGTCAAAGCGTTTTTCTTGCTATTTCTGCTTCTGGGAGACATATTTGAAAAGTTCTTTTTCCTTAGCCTGTTTCAACTTTTCCACTGTGCAAAATTCTGCTAAAAGGCATACGGTTATATCATGTTTCCTTCTCTATCTCTTCTTTTAACTGTGATTTGAAAGTCGTTTTGCCTCTAATACCTTGCTTTTGCTATGCGAAAAGTTTTTGCGCCATTTGTTAATCTCCGTAACATACTTCGTAGCCACTGGTAGAAGTAAGTAGTTAATTTGGGGGGGGTTAGGTTATTTTGACCTTTACTGAAATTTGCTAATGAAGCTTTATGTGAAAATTTGCCATAATATTAAATTGCTTTCTAATATAAGAAACTTAAATCTAGTTGTTTCTTAGTACTTTCTGAGTAAACTAATCACTTTCATCTTCTATAATTAGTTTTCTAATCATGCCCAGTTAAATTGCCTCGATCAGTTATGAATACAGTTGTTCACAGCCCTTGGATTTAATGTTTTCCCATTATTTTCTTTCATTTCATGTTGGAAATTTTTGTGCATACTTTGTTTTCTGGCGAGTACAAATTTAAACCTAGCTACAGCATCAATATTATGTTGAAAATTCCTTCCCTAAATAAAATGTAACACAAGTACTTGCTCCCGTGATTATGTGTTTTAAGAAATAACAATCCCTTTGGTCCTTTGAAAAAGTTCCAAATATTTCATCTTTCCTTACCCT
Source organism: Macrothele yani (assembly GCA_039090855.1). Classification (NCBI taxonomy): domain Eukaryota; kingdom Metazoa; phylum Arthropoda; class Arachnida; order Araneae; family Macrothelidae; genus Macrothele; species Macrothele yani. Next base: position 137,854,558 of record CM077024.1, on the reverse strand, counting down.
TAAATTTCCAATATAAACATTTTTTCAAAATAATTAAATATAAATAGTATTTTATGTATTGATTGGGTGGTATATGAAAGCATTTTAAGAGTAATGCCACATACCTATGTATTTTTTGAGTTTTATGGGTTTTTTTTTATTCTATAATTTGCTTCAATAATTGAACTAAAGCCAAAGTAGAAAAATAAAAGTTTCTCAAAATCAGTGTAGTATCTGTATAGTATACAAAAGTTTAGTAGATATTAAACCTGGTCACATTTTCAGTTACAGTTTTGGTATTTCACTTATTTATCTGTGATTCTAAGTTTCTGATTGGCTGCAATGGACAACATTTTTAACATTCTGCATTCTGTATTAATTTAAGTTTGTCCAAGCATGTAGGAAGTTTTTTGTTGTAGGTTACAGGTTGAACAGACCTATGGTTTCATTATATTTTAAGTAAGAGCATTTGGATCATATGTCCTGGAAAAAAATTCCAAAAGTCCTGGAAATGTCCTGGAATTTTGTGATTGAAAAAGCGTATGAACCATGCCTAAGGAATGCCACGACATGGACACCTTACAGCATAGGAGACTCTCCTATATGTTTTCACGGTCGGGGTGGTACACTTCTGCAGGCTTTTGCCAAACATGCATTCTACCAGTGTAGGAAACTATATGTGAAGCACAATTCATGGGACCAGAGTGACATGTTGCCAGTCTTTACAATCCCAGTTTTATGTGCTTTGTACCACCTGATACGTTTTGTTGCATTGATGTTGGTAAGGTTTGTGGATTGAAGCACAGCCATTAAAACCCAGCACAATGGAGTTCACTGTTATGATGGAAATGCTATCATTTTGATCGGTGTTCAGGGTGTCAGCTCTGCTGCTATTTGTGGTGCTATGGTCTTGTGCTTCAGTTGCAAAATCCATTCAAATGTTTGCTTATCCCTATCTGACACCTTTGTATGGTGTCCACAATTTGTACATTTGGAGGCAACACCATGTTCTTTTCTGACAGGTAGTTGTAATCTTCAATACAGTTCCTGGTATTAGACCTATTATTTATGCCATTCTAGTTACTGAAGGTTCTGCAAGTTGCGCACCAATGATCATGACTTTTTTGAGGTCACCGAGATCTGACATTGTTAACAATTATACCACAACAACTGTTTCACCTGTAACTGTGGCAATGCTATGTGATGCACTACTGTTTGTGAAAATTACAACATCATGCAAGACAGCTGGTATCATCTTGAAACTTATAGGATATGCATTGGGTTGATGCATAAGTTCACACCATTTTTTTTCACTGCACTACAGGAATGTATTACATCAGAAGGAAAAACGGAATCAATCAACTATGTATTCCCTCTCCCCATTGTTTATGATGGTATCCCAACATCTGGATAGGTCTGCAATGCCATTCTTGAAAAAACGTGCAGGTTTTGCTGTGAAGAAATCGAGAACATTCTGGAGATCAACATCATTGTTGAACGTTCTGCCACAGAGTGCATTTGACAGAGATCGGAACAGCTGATAGTCTGAAGGGGCGATATCTGGGGAATAGGCCGAATGTGGAAGGGTCTCCCATTTCATGTCCTGAATGGCCATTTTGGTCATGTTTGCAGTGTGAGGGCATGTGTTATGTTGGAGAAGGACACCATGGTGCCAATGTGGCCATTTCTGCTGAGTTGCTCCCTCCACACGATGGAGATGCTCACAATAGAGTGCAGCATTGATGGTTTGATTCCTCTGCAGCATTTCCCAGTGAATAATGCCTTTTATGTCCCACCAAACACTCCTGATATTGGCAGAATGATGGTCGTGTTTTGGACGTGGTGTGGGAGTCTTGTTTGGGCTTAACCATTCTCTCCAATGCCTGAAATTCATGTACAGGCACCACTTTTTATCTACAGTAACAATATGTGACAGAAAGTGTTTGTGCTATGTTGCTGAGAACATTCGCGATAATGGCTGAGCTAGGAACCATATGTGGCAACACACTGATTCGTGTCCTTGGTGAGAGTGTGAGGCACCCAAGACCCCAATATCTGGACCTTATCCATATATTCCAGCTGTCGCACCATAGTGGCCTGATTGCAGTCCATCTCAGTGGCCAATTCGTGTGTGGTTTGATGCGGTCCCAAGTGAACGAGATGGTTTAAACAAACCTCATCAAAGTGAGATGGACGACCTGAGCGTGGAGAGTCGTTGAGGTCAAAATTTCCACCTCGGAATCGCTCAAACATTTGCAGGCTGTCCTTGGAGCAATAGTATCCTCCCCATACACAGCACAAATTTGTCGAGTCGCCTCGGCGGCTGTGGATCCCTTGTTAAACTCGTAGAGGAGTAGATGTCAGAAATGTTCATTCCTCTCTACTTGACACTGCATACTTCCGGACCTGAAAACCAAAAAAAGCATTAGCCACAATCACACAACGCAATATGATTTAGATACACGACATCACTGGCTACATTTTGATATACAACTGGTCATCTGCACCGTCAATACTGACCTGGGAAATACTCTTGAAATAAAATGGTATGAACTTATGCATCAACCCAATACAACTGGTTGAGACATGCAAATGATTAAAATGTCAGTGAAAATGTGCATGTGGTTTTGGAGCAGTGCCCAGTCTTGGGTATAAGGAGCTGGCTTAAATGAGATGTTGCAATCAGTGAAGAGCTGACATTGAGTTGAGAGGGGTGTTTCTTGTGTCTCACTATGCCCTGTCACCAAAAAAAAAAAAAAATAGTCTTATTTTGAAAACCTGATGCCAGGGCTTTTAGGGGTGGTCCCCAAGTCCCTTTTCTTAAAGTTGGTCCCTAAAGGTCCCCTTTTTTGCGATTTTGTTCCCTAAGTCCCTTTCTCTTGGTAAAAAGTACTAGTAAACTGATGAAAAGTACTATAAACTTCTACAGAAGTTGAAAGTGTTTAACAGTTATTAATTTGCCTTTCTTACAATTTGTCTAACATCTGAATGTGTACTGCTTGAGCATATTCATGTTTGAATATAATGAGTTTGGTGCCATTTTATTTAAATTTATTATTGCCCCCAATGAAGTAAACTGAGGTAATATAACTTGTGCTCCTCATAGTACAACAGATAACGTTGTTGCAGCACTAGTTATATTTTAATTGTATTTCTGCGTTAACTAAACTTACTTTGTTCACAGGTTTTAATGCAGTATACTTTCATAAGAAGAAATAATAAAAAATAATTTTAAAACCCCAAATAGAAATGGGTAAGTGTAAATTCAAAGATGGATGGTTAAAGAACACTGACCAAAATGTATATTGTGTTGGTTCATGGGCACGAAAAGCTGGAGAACAACTATTTTGTGTTGTTTGTGACAGCATGATTAATTTGCAAATACCTTATACATTGGAACATGTCCAATATCGGTTTAGGTGTAAAGTGCAGCTATGTAATCAATGCATTTAGGGCAACTTACCATTTCCTGGTCTTGCTCCCAGTTCAACATTTCCAGCATGTGAGTTTTGATTAAAATGTCGCATATTTTAGAGGCAGCTGGGGGTGGGGGGTGGAGCATTAACTTTTCTTATCTGAAGTAATTCATTTTATTATCTTCCATTCCTGATCGTGTATGGCCTTCAGAGACGTTATGTAGTAATCCTCGATTACTCCGACATTTTCACATAAAACGTGGTCATACCATATATCCTCACCAGAAACATCTGTGGTGCTTTTACATTTCGACACTAAAAAAAATATTGTTTTTTTCGTCATACACAAACACCAAACATACGCACGAAAATTCCTACATACAATATATACATTTCACAAATAACCTATGAACTCACTATATACAACAGATATTTCCACCTTGGTCAACTACATCAAAGTTTTTTAGCCATTCCCTCCGCTTGCATATATCTTGCGTCCATTGTTAACTTGGCTTTGTAAAAGGAGCTCTCTCATGCCACACTCTACCTTCTGCAACATTCCAGCCTTAGTACTTTCTGTAGCAACCCACTACCATCATAAGAGGGGACGAAAACTCTGATGTATACTCTCAGAGCCTGTGAGTGACTCTCTCGGGTCAATATCCATTCTCGAAGCTTTGTTCTCTTGGTCGCTGTGGCACCCTCTCTTGTTTGTTTTAGATTTCAATTTTCTAACTTTTATTTCTCTGTTCCACTTTTATTAGCTTCTTCCAGTTGTTACTAATCCTGGAAGAATCTAATAAAAGTAGAACAGAAAAATTGAAATCTAAAACAAACAAGAGAGGGCGCCACAGCAGCCAAGAGAACGAACCTTCGAGAATGGATATTGCCCCGAGAGAGTCGCTCACAGGCTCTGAGGATACTGAGAGTATACATCAGAGTTTTCGTCCCCTCTTATGATGGTAGCGGGTTGCTACAGAAAGTACTAAGGTTGGAATGTTGCAGAAGGTAGAGTGTGGCATGGGAGAGCTCCTTTACGGCCAAGTTAACAATGGATGTGAGATATATGCAAGCAGAGGGAGTGGCTAAAAAACATTGATGTAGTTGACCAAGGTGGAAATATCTGTTGTATATACATGTATGTATACACTGAGTGGCCACTTTATTATGACCACCCCTCAGTACTTCGCTAGGCCACCTTTTGCCTTTAATACTGTGTCAATTCTCCGTGGCATGGACTCCACGAGATGTTGATAGGTGGTTTGTGGGATCTGAGACCATGCTTTATGAATAGCACTTTCCAGGAGATTGAGATTGCAGGGTTGTGGATCCAGCTGTCTGATGGCTCGTTCAACTTCATCCCACAAATTCTCAATGGGGTTGAGATCTGGAGATTGTGGGGGCCACCTAAGCAAAGTAAACTCACTGGCATGTTCCTGAAACCAATCCTATACAATACGAGCACTATGGCAGGACACATTATCTTGTTGAAAGTAGCCATCACCATTGGGATAAACCATCCACATGACAGGATGCACTTGGTCTGCAACGATGTTTAGATATGATGTGCCAGTCAGATGTTGATCAACAGGAATTAAAGGGCCCAAAGCATGCCAGGAAAACATTCCCCAAACCATAATGTTGCTTCCACCAGCTTGAAGGGTTGTAGCAATGCATTTGGGATCCATGCTTTCGTGCTGTTTCCGCCAAATTTTCACCCGGCCATCGGCCTGGTGCAACTGAAAATGTGATTCATCGGACCACATAATTTGTTTTCAATTACCAACTGTCCAATCCTTGTGCGAACTGGAGCCGTTTTCTCTTGTTAACTGCAGACAACAAAGGGGTTTGAACAGGCCTTCGGCTGCCATATCCTATCCGATGCAGTGCACGGCGAACAGTGCGTGCAGAGATCATTTGAGGGGATCCTTGATTAAGATGGTCTGTAATTTGCTGCACTGTTGCCCTTCTGTTGTCTGTTACCAGTCTGGACACTCCGTTCCGCTCAAGCAGTCACTAGTCGATGACGACCACACGTTGCATGTAGAGACCCAGCTTTTTGGCTGACAGTCCAGTCTGTAAACACTTTAACAACAGCTGCTCTGGAACATTTCTGCGGCGGTTTCGGTGATACTCGCTCCATGGCTCCAAGCTCCTACAATCATCCCACGTTGAAAGTCCGTCAAATCGCATTTTTTACCCATCTTGTCACCCAAAAATTCACTTCTACTACTGTCGCAAGAACCAAGCTTTCCCTTTTTATACTAGCCTCGTCCTTTGGCCGCAACAGCATGCAGCCATAGCTCATTTGCTTAAAACTGTCAGGTGGTCATAATAAAGTGGCCACTCACTCTATAGTGAGTTCATAGGGTATTTGTGAAATGTATATATTGTATGTAGGAATTTTTGTATGTTTGGTGGCTGTGTATAAAGAAAAAAACTATATCTTTTTTTAGTGTCGATATGTAAAAGGACTGCAGATGTTTCTGGTGAGGATATATGGTACGACTGCGCTTTATGTGAAAATGTCGGAGTAATAGAGGACATAATTGTGTCTACTAAACTTCTTAATAATTACTAATATGCAAATAATATTTTGTACTCAAAAAACATTTTTCATACATTGAAAAATAAATCTGATCACCAGAAAGAGAGAGTGTTTCTCAAGTAAATTCTGTGGAAGGAATATTTTTCTCATAACATGTGGATATAGGTCTGTGTGGAAGAAATATTCTCATAATACGTGGAAACAGGTCTTCGGGCGATGCAATTTTCAAGTTTTCTGATGTGATTAATGTTATGTGACAAACAGTTAATGCAGGCAAATCAGAGATGTCTGATTGCTGTGTTAATAATTTTGATAAATCTGAATGTGCACAACATGCATAAAACAGAAAAAGTGTCAGTCATTATATTAGTGGTGTAGTTTAAAAAATCTACAACTTACCCATTAAATTTTAATCATAAAAGCTTCAAAATAATATATTGATTGAAAAACATCAATTCCTAAGTAAATTTTAATTGAATTAAAAAAAAAACGTGACAAGAGAAACTATTTGTTCAGCAGTTTGAACAAAAATACTAGTTTTGCTACTTTTTAAATTCCTAGCCTATTTCTCAACTTAGAATGCACAATTAAATGGTGAGAAAATTCGTTCAATTCCAGCTGAAGCAGATGTTGTTAGTACAGGTAGATCCTGGTATACGCAATAGATACATTCTGCAAAATCGTCGTGTATACCAAATTTGCTTAAAACAGGAGGCATTTTATGCGAACAATATAGAGTTATGTTTTCACAAATTCAGTTTAAAATAATCGGGTTATATAGTATTTAGATTACAAACAAACAATATTATCTTTCTGAAACTTAATTTTAATGCAGAAAATCAAAATATAATACGTACATACTATGTAAATATGTACGTAGTACCCTGAAAATATAGTTTGTACATACAGTCCTTACGTAATGTTAATGCTGAATACAAGTGTAACATAACAGTCCACTGTAATTTTAGAAAGTCCAATTTCACGTCTTAAATACAGTAGTAAGCTTTTGGCTCATCACATCAGAAGATTCTGATGATGTTGCAGTCAGTCCAATTCCTCTGATGGATTTCTGGAGACGCTGCAGTTGAAGTGTTCCCACTGGACGCTTGACATTCATTTGAAGTGTCAAGCTGTTTTGTAAAAAAATTTAATTGTAGCCTGTGGTTTTCTTCACCGCCCCGTGGCGCAGTGGTCTAAGCGATGGCCTCTGATCATTCGTCCAAAGGGGTCCGGGTTCGAATCCCGGTGAAGCATGGATATTGTGTTTGTCTTACGGCACTGGCTCTCTCCCTTCCCTGGAACCAGTGGCCCTAAATTAGGGAGGGGCGACTGCTTATAGCCCATTGAGTTGCTCACGGTGGTCGTTAAACCTCCAATCAAAGAAAGAAAGAAGTTTTCCTCACCAATTGAATGTACAACTCTTTGTAACATTTCAGAAGATGCTCGACTTCTCTCTTCACTTTAGTGCTTCTCACTGTCTCTGGATCACGGTCTTCAAAAATTGTCATTGCAGCGTCGATCATTTGGAAGGCCGTGGCCATTTTTTTTTTGTTGTAAGTTTTTTTGGAGATTGAACTTCCTCGACTTCTGTTCCTTCATTGTTATTGTCCTCAATGATAGCAGTCAGATCCTAATAGCTCAAATCCTCGGAATGAGAGTTCAGAACTTCACACACATATTCTCTCCATCAACATCAGTGAAACCAATCTGTTGTGCTATGTCCGCTATCACTCTTGTTGCACCGGTGATGTCACTGTCCACTTCATCTTCTGGAACTGATACAGCATCAGGCCACAGTTTCCTCAATATGCCATTCATACAATTTGGAGTGATATTATTCCATGTGTCTGTAATTGCATCAGTCGCCATCTGAATGTTAAGCTGTCACCAGAAAGTCTTGATGGTAAGGTTGTCAGTCAAATCACTTTTTCAATTAGCTTGGAAGATGTTCAATGCAGATAGTAGGCCTTAAATGTGGCAGTAACTCCTTAATCATGGGCTGCAGGATAGAAGTGGTGTTAGGAGGCAGAAACAGAACTTTGATATTGTCATTCAAGTCAATAATGGAAGGTGGATGGCTGGGAATGTTACCAAGAAGGAGAAGAATTTTGAAAGGAATTTTTTCTTTCTCACAGTAGGCCTTCAACTCATCATTCAGTTCTTTAACAAAATAATCATTGAAAATTGCGGAAGTCATCCAACCCTTCTTATTTGACCTCCAATGAATAGGGAATCTGCTCTTATCACATCGCTTCAGTGCCCTCGGATTTTGTGAATGGTAGATCATAAGCAGTTTTAATTTACAATCTCCTGAAGCATTTCCTCCGAAAAGAAGGGTGCATCGATCCTTGGCAGCCTTCAGCCTAAATCCAGGTGCTGTTTTTTCTTCAATAGAAATGAATGTGTGGCTTTGCATTCATTTCCAAAATAAACCCCTTTCATCCAGATTAAAAATCTGTTTTGGTGTGTAACTTTTCTCTGTCTTAATTTACTTAAATTTTTGTTTAAATTTCTCTGCTCTGACTTCAGCTGCCTCCCTGTCAGTTTTATATTGTGGAAGCCAAAACGATGCTTGAAACTATCAAAGCAACCTGAATTGGCCGAGAAAGGTGCTGGATTGTCCTCTTCTTTCTTTAGATCTGCATACAAACTCTTAGCTTTAGCTTGAATAGATGCTCCACTAAGAGGCATGTGCTACTGGTTATGATGCTCAATCCAATGGCTTAGCATCTTCTCCATTCTTTACATTGTCTCCAAGCGAGATTTGGTCACTCTAGTTGATTGAAGATTGAGCACTTTTTCGAATTGATTCTGCATTTTCACAAATAGTTCTCACAGTGGATTCACTAAGCTCCAAAGCACACTGAATGTCAACAATACGCGCACCTTTCTCACATCGATCCAGAACTTCTAACTTTATTTCTAACGAATATGACTTTCGTACACGCTTCTTCCCCTTGAAAGACACTCTTTCCTTTTGCCTGACATCATAGACCCTCTCACATGCAGTTTTACGGCTCTACTGATCTGACCTGAGCGAGCACTCGTCTTGACAAAAACATCAAAAGATGCGTGTCAAGATGCGCAAAACCCATTGTTGTAATTACTGTTTCCTCGTAGTGTTAACAGATGGCACCACTGAATCGCGTAAATCCGAAAAGACGGATAACGAAACCGGGTATACCGAGATCTACCTGTAATTGCAAAATACTGTGCAGTTTTTTTTTCTATAGTCTTTCACTATGGAAAAGGAATTACACCAGTCTAAGAATTTACTGCAAGCTGCACTTTTTCTTCCATCATCGTTCCCATGAATAGTGCAGATTTTGTCAGAAGCTTAATGAGAATAGTCAGGAATGTGTCTCCATATTTTTTGCTGGCAAACTGTAAAGCAACTTCTTTTTCTTCAGGCATAATAATAGTCACATCCATATTTTTTTCTTGATAGTGAAGATCAACGAGAAAGGCCAAAAAATGAGCTGAAGATAAAGCTTGACCATATCTTTTATGAAACAACTCCAATTGCTTTTCATCTAAGATGTCATTTAATACAATTTCCAACTTTTCCCACATTACAACTGCCTCAGAAATTTTGCAATTGTTCCTCTGGACTAAATCCTTGTTGGTTGATATATTGCCAATATACCCAAATTAATTTCCTTTTCTTTGATTTTAGATTCAATATTGCCATCTTTATTATTAACCACTGTTGCACAGAGTATTGGCCAGTTATTGATGTAACTTCTTAAACAGTCGCACATGAAATTCCAGCATAAATCTTGGGGCAACACAAGAGCTAATCCACCAGCTTGTTTATATGCTGATCTAACAAAATCATGATTTTTGAAATACTTCACAATTTGTGTGCTTTGCTCTTTGATGTTTGAAATCTGGATATCTTTTGCAAGGTTTAAAATGTAAGCTGTGCAACAATATGTGATAAAATCAACATTTCCCCCCTTTATTTCATCATATTTGAAGCATTGTCTGTTACAAAACTCCTAACTTCACAATGGGATTTTTTTTCTGCTGGTTTCAAACTGCATAGAAATTTGTTCTTGTATGGGGTGATACCAGAAGTGTTAAAACTGTACACTAAATAGACATCACCATCTGAAGTTGTTACACAAGAACAAACAACTGGTTCGTTATGGACATTGGACCAGCCATCTATACTCATGCAGATTATCTTACCATTTAAAGACAGAACATTTCTCTATTTCATTATCAAAACTTCATCTAACAAACAACCTGCTATATCCTGTTCCGTTGGTGGCTTATAGCCAGGATGTAGCATTTCAATAAGGTTCTTGAACTTCTTATTTTTAAACAATATGAAATGGAGAGTTTGAAGAATAGATCATTCCAGCAGTTTGCAGATCAAACATTTTTTTCTGTTCAGCTGTGGTTAACGTCATAAATGAATCCATTCTCAATTTTTAAAAGTTTTCTGTGCTGTCACAGTTTTAGTGGTTGCTTCAGGTACCAATGGCAGTTCTTTTATGCTGGGATTCCTTGGCAGCTGAAGCATCAAAAACTTCAGCATATCTTAAATTAGTTGAAGTGCTCGGTTGACAGTCATTAACTTCATTTGTGTTTAATGAACACAATGAGTAATGGTTGTTCATGCGTGCAATAAGTCCCTGGATCTCTCTTTCGTACAGTTTGCACTTAGCATGTGAACCTTTGCCACACATTTTTAATTTCTTCAAAATAGTTCTAAATGATGTCTTTTTTCCTTCCAGCCAGGCTGACTTTAACACTTGTCCTAAAATAAGCTAAGCACTGAAACCCTTAGCCACACAGTACAGTACAACAGGAAACTAATCTGTTCTTTTTATCACCAGGGCTTGAGAAATGTGGTTGTCTGTGACAAGTGAAATGTTTTGGTTGACAAGTAATAAAATCAGTACAGCAGTTTAAATTCAAAAGGCAGTTATTTAAATGTTGTTATGCCTATTGTTGGATACATAAAAACATCAGTTTTTTAATAAGGTTTATTTTAATTCACAGACATGATTCGTGACTGTGCACCAGCATGGGGAACCAGTTTCTCCGTGAAAGAAATAGGACAGTGAATTCTGTGAGTCAAAACATCCGGGCACGGTGCACTTAATAGAGAACATGAGGGGGAAAGCCACAAGCCTGGAGAATGACTTCCCAAAATATTGTGGGAAAAGATAAGCAGTGTTTATACTGATTATCTTTCCCATAAGCAGTGTAAGCCAGTTCCTAAACACTGCTTATTTTTTCCCACAGCATTTTGGGAAGTCATTCGCCAGGCTTGTGGCTTCTTCCGTCATGTTCTTTGTTAAGAGCACCATGCCCGGATGTTTTGACTCACTGTATCCAATTTCTATCGTGGAGAAACCGATTCCCCATGCTGGCTGGCGCACTGTCACGGATCAGTTCTGTAATTTAAAATAAGCCTTATTAAAGAACTGATATTTTTATGTACGAGAGTCAGCAACATGCGCGTTGCGAGCTCTCGCTTAGTACTTGGTGTTGTAGGTCAAACGGCAAACACAGATTCCTATGTTTCCACGAAGCTGTTACAAAAGTTCTAAAAGATTGAAAGATTCTTGCATCATCTACTCTAGAGGAAGAAAACTGAGTTTGGTTATTATAAAATGATAATTAAAATTTAAATTAGGTTAGTGATAAAATATTATTAAAAATGTTTATAATTTCATAAATATTATTGAATGTGTAAATAATTAGCTTTTAATTTTTAGTACTGAGTTGTTTTTCTCGTGAGCTCTGCAGGGCTGTTGATTTTCAACTGAGAAGAGAGTTATTTGCCTGACTGGTAAACCAGCATGAAATATTTCAAGCCCTGTTTATCACACTCTACTATCACCCACTAAAATAATCCTCCTGCTGAGTTCATGTGAAGGGAACACTGGTGAATGCAAAAGATCAGATTCCTTTGCTATTGACAACACCCAACTTCTAACCTCCATGAAAGGAGATTCATGGTCCTAGGAGCCTGGGACTTTATAATCTCATGGAAAGGAAAACAAATCTCATTTTTGTTAAGTTTTAAATTACCTTATGCCTTTATGGTTGCAATTAAGAAATGGCACAGAGAAACATTCTTTGTGGGGAAAAAAATACATTTACAACAAAATGTATAACTTTCATGACTAAAATAATATTGGTTTTAGTTTCAGCATGAAGTTGATTTTGTTTAATGAATAACAGTGCTAACTAAATTTAGCACTGTTAATTTGAGCACATGCAGTTTTAATTTTAATGGACTTCGCAAATACATAATGGAGATTTGAAGATTTCTATTTGTGATTTAAATCAATGATTTTTATTCATGATTTAAATCAATGATTTTTATTCATGATTTAAATCAACGAACCCTGGTTCCTGAACAACCTAAGTCATCTTTTCAGCTAAAATTGTCATGTTTTGAGGATAAGGAAAAGGCAATGAAAGCTGAGCTGCTTTGGAATCAGTCCTTTCACATCATTTACTAAATTCAAATAATGACATAACTGAAGTATTTAAAACAATGTTTGGACCCTTAGTCCCTGATGAATTTTCTTTATCACCTTGCAAAATGATGCAGCACTTGATGAATTTTCTTTATCGTCTTGCAAATGATGTAGCACTATAACAGAAGCACCTGGACCATATTTTTGGGAAAAAACTGTTTATGAAGCTCAAAATTCATTTTATTCAATCTGTTTTGACAAAACAACAAATGAAAGCAGTCAAAAAGAGCTGCAGATTGCTGTGAGGTATTGGACGCAGGCAGAATGTAAAGTTGTTGAAAGGCACCTTCAAACATTTTTTCTTGGGTGAGCAAAGGGAGAGGATTTGCATAAAAAGATATCAGCTTTAGATAATGCCAACTTACCTTTAAGAAACTTACTCATGATTAGCTCTGATGTGCCAAATGTCAATAAGAAGGTAATTAGATTGATGAATGAAAGTGTTCTAGAAATTAGAAGTAAAGGTTTGGTGGACATTGGCACTTGCAGCCTCCATAAAATTCACAATGCATTTTTGAAAAGACTGGAAAAGCTGGGACATGAAGTTTTTGATTTAATTATATCTGTTTTATTTTGATGGTTGGCCAGCAAGGTGGGAAAATTACATAGAGATTCAATGTAAGGTTGGTGTTGCCAATCATCGTTTTATCAAACATGTGCCTTCTCGCTGGTTAACAATAGGTCCAGCCTGTAAACATGTTTTGGAGCAATGGGATGCTCTTGTTAGATATTTTCTTAAGCATGTCCCTCTGCAGGCAGCAAAAGAAATTGATACAAGAAAATACAAAGGAATTGTACAATTAATCAAGGAACCTACTATGAAGGCATGATAATGTTTGCCATTGAAAATGTAAAGTTTTTCACTGTTTATTTGAAGTATTTCCAACTTGAAGAATATCTGATTCAGTGCTTGAATGACCAAGGAAAGGAGCTTTTGCTTAAGCTTAGAAGTCAAGTTTACAAATTTGAGGATGTTGGAAAATTTTCAGAAGATTCTGAAAGTTTGCTTCCATTGAAATATATTTATTTCAATGAAGAGCTCTGAAAAGAGCTGAAAACTCTAAAAAACAATAAAAAACAAAGATGCTCAGATGCTCAACTTTTCCTTTGTACACCCAGAAACCCTATGTTGCAAGTGCTAAATATTTAGCTAACTGACTGAATTTAGATAAGGAAGGTAATATTCTGAAAGACGCAAGATGCCTAAAGATTAGTAATTTTAAATTGCCTTCCAGTGAGTCTCAGATTATCTGTCTATGGAAATCCTTACCTTTGGATATGGATATTTCCCAACTTGTAGATGAGTGAAAAATCCTCAAGTTTGAGGAGAACTTACTAGAAGAGAAATTTTTTTCGAAGAATATTGGCATCATTTTTTTGCATTGAAAAGCACCCTTAATCTGCCAAAATACTCAACAGTAGCTAAAAAAGTTAAAGCTGTCTTGGTATTATCACATGGCAGTGCTTCAACTGAAAGAGGGTTTTCGACATCACATCTGGTGCTAACAACTGATAAAGCAGCAATGAATGAACACTGAATCAACACTAGGCTAAACATTTTGTCTGGAATGAAGAGATACTCAAAGTTCCTTTGGTACCCATTACTAGTGAACTTTTGGTCCTTGCCAGAAATACCTACCATAGTTATAAGACTTTCTTAGAACAAGACAAGATTATTAAAGAGAGACTTAGGAAAGATACTGAGAGAGAAGAAACAGAAAAGGTAGCACTACAGTGAAGGGCTGAAAAAGCACATGATCTGGAAAAACTATCCAAAGAATTTATAGAAAAGAATAAAGAGGAAGCAAAAAACAAAAATGCTGCTGATAAATTGTTTGATGAAGCCACTAAGAGAATAGCTTCAGCAGTTAAGTGGAAGAACTATGAAGAATTGAGCCCTGTACAAGGGATGTTTTATAGTGTTAAGGCTTTAAGGACAAATGAAAGTGAAGCCTCTCAACAAGTAGTTTCAGTTGCAAAAGTAATTGAAAAGAAATCTTCAAAAATATCATCATACTTCAATCTGGGCTGAAGAAGCACATGATTTGGAAAAATTTGTTTTTTTACCTAAACATTAAGACACAAAAGATTAAAACCAAAACAAATTGTTGTTATGTTATGTTTAGATTTGCAGGATATGTTAATATACAGTGTACTTAATATGTCTGTGCAGCATTTAATCTGTTTTAATGTTTATCTTTGTTACCACTGCTAATGTCCTTTATAGCTTTCTATAACTGAATTGTCTCTTACACAGATACTGGTTTGCTCTTTTCTGATTTACACTTTGTACAAATGTTCACTTTATTAGTAAATTTTAAATGTTGCCATAAGTTTTATTGTTACTTATTGTGCAATATTTGAAATTGTTATATTTTTGCATACTTCCATTAAGTTAGGTAATTTATACTAATCTGTAATCTAATACCAGTATTTTGTAAACAATATTCCTATTATTTGTTACCAAACAAAAGTTTATTGAAATAAAAATGTAAGCCATTCCCTATCCAGGAGTTTATCTGAAATGTTTTATACTATAGAGCCAACTTATTTAGTTCATAATAATAAAGTAATGAAAATTAACAAAATCCAACAAACTGTATTTCTTGGTGTGAGATTTTATGAAAATAAAGACTTAATCTTAAGCCGTACACATCAATTTTTTTTGCACCCCATCTTTACCTTTATATTAATGTAGTTTTGCAACAAGAAACACCTGCCATTTATTGGTGTGGTATTTTAAGCTTTCAGCTTTTCTAGATGGATCAGCATCAATTGCAGATATTGATTTTACAAAAAGATGATTGATTCTGTAATTGTGGCTGGAAGAAGAGCTTACATGAAAAGGAAGTACTTTTACAGGTGTACATTTGCAAAGATTTTATTCTGATGTCAGGAATTTTTACAAAGTGGCCTGTGAATACATATTAAAGTTTCTACTAAAAAGTAAACTGTTCAAGCATGCAGGGGTAGTAGATGTGTTACTGCAAAAGCAAGTTTCTGACACTTGAGTTCATTGTATCATTGTTTCCCCGGGTGGGTGTTCTTAATACTGAAGAAATCAGCTGGATGCAGTTTGCGTCTTACCAAATAGTATATCTATTAATGAAAGTGTGGACACTGACAGGAGGAATACGATATAACTTCTGATTACAGTTTTTCTTTTAGTGTGCACTATTTTTTTATCTTTAAGAAAATGATAAGTTTTGGCATTATGTTGTGTCACGTGAACATTGTGTCTCGGTTTACGATTACTGATAGACAGCTCAAAATGTTGGCATCTCTGTGTATAGCATTTATGTGAGTTTCATTATCATAAAATTCAACATTATAATAGTACCTACTGTAGTATAAAGAACTTTTTTATTGTGACAATATTTATTGTTTTATTCCATTTCATAATGTAATCAATTTTGTATTTGACATGCATTTCAGATGTACTCTTAACTGGCAAAAAATTGGTAGGGGTTTTAATAATAATATTTTTTTTTTCTGAGTTTCCCAATTGTTTTCTCTAATGTGCAGAAAATGTTGGTCTCTAAAAGTCCCTTTTTTTGAAAATTTTGGTCCCTAAGTACCTTTTTTAATGAGGTTAAAGTACAAAAAGCCCTGTGATGAACTCTTGAAGGAAGGGGTTTTGGGATGAAAAAAGTTGAATTTTCCTGCTGTGAAATTACCACTCGTACAAGACAAAACACCAGTACAGTGATGCAAACATGGCGTCAGTGGGTAGATGAGGCTTGGAAGCACAGAAATCCGGAAAATGGACTGTCGAACATGTCTGGGATACGGTAGCTAAGTGACTGGCCAGTCAAGAGCCTCTGCCGATCACCACAAATGAACTTAGTTTCGCATAGAAGCAGCCTGATAGGCTATTCCCCAGGACGACATCAAAAACCTCTTCCATTCAATATCATGTCATATAGAGGCTGTTGTTATTGCTCAAAGTGGTTTCACATGATACTGAGTTTTGAAGCAAAAAAAATCTTTTATAGCTCTACGGATGTAATCAGTTACCTCCTGTAACACGAGAAATCTGCGATATACAAGGGTAGTCCCAAAACAATAGAATGTTTTAATAAAAAATGCGTACCTTAAATATCATGGAAGAGGTCATCGTTTTTCAAATACTGTTCATTGCATCGAACGCAGATGTCCCAACGTTCCTCCCACTTTTTGAATGCCTTCTGAAATGCTGTTGAAACATCTCTGCAAGCTGTAATAAGTTGTTGACCATTCTCAAATTGTCATCCAAATGATGACTTTTTTAAAATGGGGAACAACCAGAAGTCACATGGTAACAAGTCTGGACTAAGTGCAGGTTGGGGTATCAATTTAACATTCATTTTCTCCAAATAAGAAATGACAGAGCTGGCCATGTGCAGCCTTGCACTGGGTTGCACGTAAAAAAACAAAACAAGAAAGACGACACCGAATTTTCGGGTTTGTAACGAGCACGTCTTTAGAATCCGTTCTGACGCAAATTGAATTTATCAAAGCTATTCAAAAGTCAATGGAACCGGTATGGAAAACATAAGTATCTGATGGAAGAAAGAAAGTTTTTCAATTGGGTTTTTAAACCCACAGATATTGCTGTAAACGGAATTGTGAGCTTACACTCTCTGGTGGCAAACTTGTGCATTAAGAAAAATTTGAATTTATATGAGAAACATTTCGCAGCAGAAATGCTCTCCAAAAAAGAAGGAATTTTTCAAATCGGACTCTATGAAGCAGAGATATGGGAAAATATAAAATATGCATCTACGCCTCCTGGCGGGGAAGACTATGCATTGTTTTAGGAAGAAAGTATTCTCAAAAGGTTTTTCTATGTGAACGGTATCGGTCGAAGAAAAAATATTTTTAGTCGAGTTTTCAGGAGCTCAGATTTTGCTGCAAATACATCAGAAGCAGAAATTAACACTTGTGTCCCCTGGTGGCCAAACCATTCTTTACCAAATATTAGAAATTATATGAAAAACATTTTCCATCAGGAGCTGTATGCAATACAAGAAGAATGTTTCAAATTGGAGTTTTAGAAGCAGAAATAACGCAGAAAATGCAATTTACCTTTGCACAGCCTAGGGGAAAGTCTACGATTTACTTGAAAATTTTGAATTTATATGAAAAACATTTTGCATCGAAAACACTATCCAACAAAGAAGGAATTTTTCAAATCGGACTCTTAGAAGTAGAGATATTGACAAAAATAAGATATACATCTATGTCCCCGGCGTAGAAACCATGCATTGTTTTAAGAAGAAAATATTCCTAAAAAGTTTGTCAACGTGAGTAGTATTGGTCCACAAAAGAATATTTTTCAATCGAGATTTTAGAAGCTCAGATTTTGCTGTAAATACTTCAGAAGTGGAAATTAAGAATTACGTGCCCTGGTGGCCAAACCATTTTTTTACCAAAATTACAAAATATATGCAAAGGATTTCCCATCAGGAGCTGTATCTGGTGCAGAAAGAATTTTTCAAATCAGAGTTTTAGAAGCAGAGATATCGGGGGAAACACAATTTACCTTAAAAAAACAAACAGGAAACACATTTTGGGCATCCCCCTCCCCCGCACGAAAATGTAACGTCAAAAGAGACGTGAAAACTGATGCAATCAGAAATGCTGTATCGTAAGTAGTTCTGCTAGAGCATTTTCTAAACCCAGCAGTGACGTCACACTAGACAAGAGACTGGACGATCAGTATGCAGAGGGTTCCAGTCGGTGCTGTTTACCGTTCTGTGCAGCGCAGTCGATCGCGTCAATCTGTAAAATGGCTGGTGTAAATCCTTATTAATTTGAACCACAATATTCTGTGGTACACTATGAATGTTTAACAAGGAATGTGAAAACAAATTCCAGGGTAGAAAAGGTAATCTTGACTGGTGCCAATGTGATAACTGCCAGAGAATGTCAACAGATGCTGAGTGTTTGTGTTGCAACGAGAGTGATCAGATGATGAAAATAAAAGATAGTGCCCAATGTATAATAAACTACGAATCATTTGACAGTGTTGTTTTAAACATCCACACGTTACAGGCAAGTCGTTATCAAATGATTCTTCGGGCAGAAAAAAACGAGAAGAAAAAATATGAACTTGTATGTAACAAACTATGGAGGATACCTGTAGGGCAAAAAATCAGAAAAGTAATCCCCTTTCTGTGTTGTGAGTAAAATTTGAGAATGTTTTCCTGAATCTAATGAACAATATTAGTTTTGTTTGTTGCCCTGGAAATGAACCAGACTATTTCGATTAACTTCCACTGTCACTAAAGATTTGTCATCTGCTGTCTACATACGAGTATATAAAGGTACAGGGGTTGTCCAAAATAATGGAAACACCTTGAAACAATGGGTTTTATGCACCTAATATGGTTTGGGAGCACTCTTGGCATTTAAAGCTGATTGAATCCTCCTTGGAATGGACGCACACAAGTTCTGGATGGTGGTAAGTGGTATGCTGTACCATTTTTCCTGCAGAAACTGCTCCAATTCCTCGAGAGACGCCGGAGGAGGATGACAGGATCATGCTATGTTTTCCAACACAGACCACAGGGGCTCAATTATGTTTAAGTCCGGTGATTGTGCAGCCCAGGGAAGGTGTGCAACTTGATCCTCATGTTCCTCAAACCATGATTGAACAATTCGACTTCTGTGAATCGGGGCATTATCATCTTGAAAGGTGCAATCCCCTGACGGAAACAATGTCTGCGCCATTAAAGGCACATGGTCTGCCAAAAGAGTGACAGTCACCGCTAGTGATCCATCTGTGTAAGGTGATGATGGGACCTGCTGCAAACCACGAGATCATGGCCCAAACCATTACGGAACCGCCTCCATGGTTCACTGTAGGAAGGAGACAGTCTGGGCTGTAGGCTTCTGCGGGGGTTCTCCACACGTAAATCCATCCTGTGGTGAGGATTAGTGAGAAACTTGATTCATCGGAAAACAAGACATGTTTTCATTGATCGGCAATCTATGTTTTATGTTGCTGGCACCACTGTAGTCTCCGTTTCATATTCACCTGTGACACCAAGGGTTTTGCAATCGCAGCTCTGCCGTAAATATTGTGCTTATGCAATTCCCTTTGCACGGTATGGGTTGACACTGGGTTTTGAAGATGTGTGTTAAGCTCAGCAGTCACTTTCGTCACTGTGGTCTTCCTTATTACGGTCACAATCCTCTTTAATGCCCTCCTGTCTTTCACAGTGAGTTTGGTTTTCCTTCGACAGTTGTGTCTCGCAGATGATGATGTGCTGTGAACATTGTATGCTGTCATGACCTTCGACACGGTACCTCTCGATACCCCCAATACCTGTGCCACTGTGGTTACCGACGTACCAACCAGACGGGCTCCTACAATCGACTCTCTTTGGAACTCCGACAGGTCATTCATTGTGTCTTCACCTGGAACGAAATTATGCAAACACCCATTTACAATGCAATCACACAGACCCTTGAGACTATAAGCAACACTTTTTTACAAAAAACAAAAACAAATTGTAGCTATATGTTTGTTTTACTCAAAAAGCAGCACACACCAAAGTCACTGTTTTCAGCGAGGTGTTTCCATTATTTTGACAACCCCTGTATTTTTCATTGAACTAAGTACATATGTTTTTTTTTTTTAGTTTCTCCTGTTGTCATGGGAGAAACAACTTTATGAGTATTTCTCGTAGCCCAAGTGCAAAGCCACTAATGACCCCCTCTCCCACGAAAATAAAAATACCATAATAGTTGAACATGATATATAGCTCTAGAAATAAGAGTTAGATAAAAAGGCATTTTATCTAACTGTTATTTCTACTGTTATTACTGTATGGCAGGTTGGTCAGAGAGAGAAATTTTTCTACCAGCAGTTCAACATCTCCATTACACGTTTGAGCTGACCACCATAAATGTTTGGTTATACTGGACCACCATGCTTCTAGTAAAGGAGCTTTCTTTTCAGCAGCTTTAGATTTTTAGTCAAACTTTTGCCCATGTGCCACACATCAAACTGAGGATCAATTTGGGGGTATTTTTTCTTCATGAGGGTATGAATGCTTCTATGTCTATCTGATAAAAAAACTTATATCTTTATTTCTTCACAGAGGCCTGAGAGTAATAAATTGCACACATTCTTTTCTAAGTCCCCATCAGAAACACAGTTTTGGACAACAATACAAACAACATCTCCTTTGCGAATATCCATAATGGAATACGTACAATATTTGGCACAAAAACCTAGTGAATCAAACTGTCCATCTCCGTTCACCCAAATTTTGGAATCATATATTTTAAATCATCAGTAATTTGTTTTTTCATATTGTGCCACGTAAACTTGATTATTGGCCCAAATAAAAATTTCATCACTTTGCAAAAATCAGTACTACTGAGTGATTGTAAACCAAGCGTTTCAGCGAAATCTGTAAACTGCTTAATACTCATCCCAGTTGTGTAAATTGCAGCAAAAAGTTTGATGACTAACGAACAGGACTTGTGTAACACAAGGAGAGAAATTCCTGACACTAATTATCTCGTACTTTCCCTCACAAACCCTACCGTGCCGAGTACACAGATGCCGCTGGTGTGGCAGATGTGGCCTGACCACTTGTTTAATGTGATATCATCATCAGAAACTTTGTCGCCTGTTTACTCAGCTCCCAATGGCCGTAAGAAAACAAATTTCGGTACTATGAGCATTACCCCATCACATGCATAAGATGACAGCAAAAATTCGTATTTTCGAGGACCTTTTTTTTTTAAAAGTTTATTGTTCCTTTAACGCCCCTAGTGGGAAGTCTATGAATCACTTGAAAATTTTTGAAATTAGATGAAAAACATGTCACACTGGAAACTCTATCCAATAAAGAAAGAATTTTTCAAATCGGACTATTAGAAGCAGAGATATTGACAAAAATAAGATATACATCTATGTCTCCTGGCGGAGAAACCATGCAATATGTTAGAAGAAAATATTCCAAAAAGGTTTATCGATGTGAGTGGCATTGGTCCACAAAAGAATTTTTTCAATCGAGATTTTAGAAACTCAGATTTTAATGCAAATATATCAGATGCGAAAATTAACACTTACGCCCCCTGGTGGCCAAACTATTCTTTACGAAAAATTAAAAATCATAAGCAAAAGATTTTCTACCAGGAGCTGTGTCCACTGAAGAAAACATTTTTTAAATCGGAGTTTTAGAAGAGATATAGGGGAAAACATAAATTACTTCTAAGACCCCAGCGGAAAATCTATGCATTACTTGAGAAAGTAACTATACCTAAAATACTGTTCAAAATAAATGAAATCGAAAGATAAAAGAATTTCTTTCGATCTGATGCTTACAAGCAAATATATGGAATAAAATGTATTTTAAATTTGACATAATCTGCATTTACACCCTGTAGCAGCAAAATTGTAAAAAGAAAAAAATGAAAGATCATCATGCGCACATTTCAAGCTTCCCAATACAGAAAGAATTTTTCAAATTGGACCAATAGTTGCAGAGATATGGTGTCTACAGATGGACAGACGAACGAACAAACTGATAACATAAGCACAATCTTTTTTTACAAAAAGACGTGCTAAAAAGGGGAACCAAGCTGAACAAACTCGTCTCATGCCCAAATGTTTGGTTAAAATTCTGTGAATTGATTTTGAAATGTGAACCATATCTTTGATATCTCTAATTGATAGGTGTCTGTCTTCCCATATAATAACACATATTGTATTGATGTCTATCTCCATAACACTCATCGAAGATCTTCCTCCATGCATGATTAAACCCGCCGACTCATGACACTCCATAAATTCTTTATGCCATCTGTAAATTGTTAATTTTCCTAGACATTCATCTTTATAAGCCTCTTGCACAAGATGGAAAGTCTCTCAGACAGACTTTTTAAGTCGACAGTAAAATGTAATGCTCTGTTCTCCTTTCATATCAATTTCTTCGAAAAATCAGTGTGAAAACACTTGTTAAGGGATTCCCGAAATGCTTATTAAACTGCTCGCTACCGACTATGCATGTGTGGCTATGGTTACTACAACAACAACTGTTTTTTTGAGACTTGTGCCAAGGTTGAACGCAGTATTGCACATTTTTTATAAAGACATTCTCAGTTATTTTGGGACAAGCTATGTAAATTTAATTTGAACAGCGCCATTCTTTCTTGGTGTTGCAATTTCCACAAACAGTACTGTAGCTGATATCATACTGCACCCCTTTATATACCACACATTGCAGGTGATATCATCCCTGCAATTTGTATATAGAGCATTGCATGCAGTCCAGTCACAGTTGGTGTTTCCAGTAAAGCTTCTAATGATACATTGCTTATCAAAACCACAGCAAAGTACTTAAGATGACTTCTTGAATCTTTGCTTTCACACTTGGCAATAACAAGGAATTAATTAAGCCATATAATAATAACTATCAATTGGCAATAAACAACTCAACTTAATTTATTCCTAACTTATGAGCAACGGCACCCATCACACTCGAATACAATCTAATCACACCCTAAAGAGAATATGTACTTATGAACCTTGGCAGCTTCAGCGTGCTGATCAAGTTCAGGAAGCCATGAACTTGATCAGCATGCTAAGTAAAATCCCCGAAGGGACAGGAGTCCCCTTCGGGGATTTTACTTGAATTCCAGACCTTCGGTATATATACACCGTCGAACAGAGCCAGGTCAACGCGTGGCTTCCGATATTTTTTCAGAACAATTATATTTATTACTGAACATTACTCCCACCTTTTGATTAGGATGAGAGACTAATCAAAACCATCACATATGACAAATTCTAATTCATACAAGAGCTATTACTAAATGCACTGTTAAACAAGAAAGATGACACCGAATTTTTGGGTGTAATAAGCATGCCTTTTGAATCCATTCTGATGCAAATTAAATTTATCAAAGCTATTCAAAGTCAATGGAACCAATATGGAAAAAAATAGTATCTGAGGGAAGAAAGAAGTTTTTCAATTGGGTTTTTAATCTCTCAGATATTGCTGTAAACGGAATCATGAGCTTACACCCTCTGGTTGCAGACTTGTGCGTTAAGAAAAATCTGAATTTATGAGAAAAATTTTGCACCAGAAACGCTCTTCAACACAGAATTTTTCAAATCGGACTCTTAGAAACAGAGATATCGACAAAAATAAGATGTGACTTTATGTCCCCTGGTGGGAAAACCATGCATTATTTTAGGAAGAAAGTATTCTCAGAAGGTTTTTCAATATGAGCGGTATCGGTCCAAGGAAAAAAAAATTTAGTTGAATTTTCAGTTGCCCAGATTTTGCTACAAATACATCAGAAGCAGAAATTAATACTTATGCCCCATGGTGGCCAAACCATTCTTTACCAAACATTACAAATTATATGAAAAATATTTTCCATCAGGTGTTGTATGCGATACAGGAAGAATTTTTCAAATCAGAGTTTTAGAAGCAGAAATAACGCAGAGAACGCAATTTACCATTGTGCCCTCTAGCGGAAACTCTATGATTTACTTGAAAATTTTGAATTTATATGAAAAACATTTTGCATCGGAAACACTATCCAACAAAGAAGGAATTTTTCAAATCGGACTCCTAGAAGTAGAGATATTGACAAAAATAAGATATACATCTTAGCACCTGGCATAGAAACCATGCATTATTTTAAGAAGAAAATGTTCCTCAAAGGTTTGTCGACATGAGTAGTATTGGTCTACAGACGACTTTTTTGAGATTTTAGAAGCTGATATTTTGCTGCAAACACATCAGAAGCGGAAATTAAGGCTTACGCCACCTGGTGGCCAAACCATTTTTTACTAAAATTAGAAAGTATGTGCAAAGTATTTCCCATCAGGAGCTGTATCCGGTGCTGAAAGAATTTTTCAAATCGGAGATTCAGAAGCAGAGATATCGGGGGAAAAGCAATTTACCTTTACGCTCCCTAGCGGAATATCAATGAATTACTTGAAAACTTTGAAATCATATGAAAAAATGTCACACTGGAAACACTATCCAACAAAGAATGAATTTTTCAAATCGGACTCCTAGAAGGAGGGATATTGACAAAAATAAGATATATATCTACGCCCCTGGCAGAGAAACCATGGAAATTGACAAAAAGTAAGATATATATCTATGCTCCTGGTGGTGAAACCATGGAATATTTTAAGAAGAAAATATTCCGAAAAAGTTTATCGACGTGAGTGACATCGGTTCACGAAAGAATTTTTTCAATCGAGATTTTAGAAGCTCAGATTTTATAGCAAATACATCAGAAGCAAAAAATGAACACTTATGTCCCCTGGTGGCCAAAGTATTCTTTACCAAAAATTAGAAATTATATGCAAAATATTTTCCATCAGGAGCTGTATGCACTGAAGAAAAAAATTTTAAAATCGGAGTTTTAGAAGAAGAGTTATCGGGGAAAACATAATTTACTTTTATGCCCCTAGAGGAAAATCTATGCGTAATTTCAAAGAGTAACTGCATCTAAAATACTCTTCGACATAAATGGAATCTAAAGATAAAAGAATTTTTTCAATCTGATGTTTAGAAGCAAATATGTGGAATAAAACATATTTTTGAATTCGACATCATCTGCATTTATGCCCACTAGTGGCGAAATTGTACATCGTAAAAAAAGAAAAAAAGAAATAAAGGATCATCATTCTTATATTTCAAACTTCCCAATTCAAAAAGAATTTTTCAAATCGGACTAATAGTTGTAGAGAGATATCATGTCCACAGACGGATGGACACACCGATAACATAAGCACAATCTTTTTTTTTTTTTTTTACAAAAGAAGTGCTAAAAAACAACAGGATGTAAATACAACAAATTTTCACAAAAAATATAGATGGACATTTCACTTTTCTTCCAACCCTGATAACTACAGCCCACTGCTCATGAGCTATAGAATGGGAACATATCTACAACCTGTTGAAAGTTTTGTGGAGTTTCTGACAAAGAAGACATCTCTAAGGAATATAATCATTACATAGGCCTTATATATAGTTTCACCTGATGAAGTCTTCAACTTCACTACTATGGCATCTTTCCCAGGAAACACCTCAACTATTCTTGCCAAAAGCCAGTCCATTCCCTTCATTACATCAATCTAGACGAGAACAATGTCTCCCACATTAAATTCCTGGTAACTCTTTCTCTTGCTAGGCCACTGCATGAGACAACTCAAGAACTCACTGATGAGCCACATTCCTAAATAATTTCAGCATTTTTGATATTGAGAAACCTTTTTGAGAGGTTCACTTTATCCAGGTGATCAAGATCTTGAACTCCTGTTGTCACTTTTTGCAGAAACATGATTAAGGCAAAATTTCAAAAATTGGTACAGAATGGTCCAATCTGCCATTAAAATGTTTTTACATATCATGGAAATGACTCAGATTCCATCATGGACAGATTAAATATTAATTTCACTTTAAAATAAAGGGGGAAAAACATTGCTTGGCTATTGATTGGTTAAGAAGAGACAGTTAGAAATAAG
Source organism: Macrothele yani (assembly GCA_039090855.1). NCBI lineage: Eukaryota > Metazoa > Arthropoda > Arachnida > Araneae > Macrothelidae > Macrothele > Macrothele yani. The sequence continues at coordinate 137,828,611 of CM077024.1, read as the reverse complement.
AAAAGATGTATTTTATTAGAAAACATTCTTAAAAAATATGAAGCTGCTCTTTTTTGCTGTCACCAAAGATATGAAAAAGAGAGGAACATACATGAGCAGAAAAACATAAAGCAGTAACAATACAATCAAGAAAATAATGGGGAGGGGAGGGGATGTTGCTTGGTCAGAGAAATTTGAAAATCACGGAACCTCATCAATACCAGAACATTCTTTTCTGACATTTCCAAACAATTATGGCCAGGAAACAGCACGTAGATGTCCAAAAAATACCAAAGAAATGTAACACCATTAAAAACACCCAATGTACAATCCCAAAAGTGTTTAATAAATGTTAAAAACTTCAAAACATGAAAATAACCTTTACACAGATGTTGGATAACACATTATTTCACTGAAATTTTCAATTTTTATAGTATATTTGGTTTTCTGTACATGGTGACTACAGAGAATCTATAGCACTTGAAGTATCTGGATCTCCTCTGAAGCAGCGCTGAGGCATGTGACAAAGTTTATCCAATCACACATATTGCTCACACCATCAGGATAAAACTGAATGAATGTTAGCTGGGAAATGTGAACTAAAAATTACCTTTCAGCAGATGAAGAAAAATTTTGAATTTCGGGGAGGAAAAAATGGTAAAGTTCATATTCTGCCCTTTAAACAAACAATCAATTGAAGACATTGAAAAAGCCCAAAGTACAATAATTTGATGAAGTCAAAATTATATTTAAGAACTTTTTCAGGAATCTCAGAGAAATTAAAAAAGAAAAAAAGGGCCATTTAAGGAGTTTTTAAATTCCAGGAGTTGTATGAATGAACCTTAAGTGCACAACTTCAAGCAAAGATTACAAAATACCAGAGTTCTCAAAATTTTCCAAAAGTGTGTTGAACCGGGACACGAGGCCAAAGTTGGTTCTTCAGCTCTATTTCAGGGTGGAGGATATTCTGGTGGCCATGCATTCATGACTTTGTGAACCAGAATGAAAAGAGCCAACTCTGGTGTCTGACCAGCACAAAATACTGGCGGGAACAGAGGATGCTAGTTCATGCATCTGATAAGCAAGGACACTGTATACATGTAAGTGTGGTGCAGGTTCCTGTGTTTGACCATCAGGGACAGTTTGTACCAAAGTGTGGTGCAAGTTCCTGTCTGATCACCAATAATAGTGTGTACCTGACAGTGTAGAGCAAGTTTCTGTGTATGAATATTGAGAACAATGTACCTGAGAGTGGTACAAGTTCTTGTGTCTCATGGAAAAAATGGTGATAGTGTGTGCCTGAGAGAAAGTGGTGCAAGTTTCTGTGTCTGATCACCAAAAAGGACAGAGTATACTTGAGAGCGTGGCGCAAGTTCTTGCATCTATCGTAAAAGAGAAATTTAGATTAATGGAAAAAGGCAATTTGGGAGACAGTGAATGTTTATTTGAAGAAGTTGGAAGGTGCTGTTCAACGGGATGGCAAGTGCTCTTCTGTATAACATGAGACAGGGCGAGGCTATGGAAGTTCATGCGGATATGACCCAGGGTGTGAATAAATTGGGTACTGAATCTTTTGTAAACATCAGACATGTAGAAATTCTGGGCCTGGTGCTGACTGTTGGTGGATATAATTATATGATCAAATGGAGAGATCTATTCGGTTCAACTGTGAAAATACATATTGGTAAAGCTGTTTGTTCTCTGAGATTCAGAGGTTGGATCTTCAAAGAAAGCTGTGGTGTGCTAGATTTTACTTGCTGCTGATGTATCAAAAGTCTCCACTTACAGTAATCTTGGATACATAACTAGAGCTTCACTTACATCCATCATGTGTCTCACACACAAGACCTTTTGTACTTCATACTCATTATCTTTTTCTCATGCAGATATTCTTGAATCTGGTCCTGCCATGATTTCCTTTGGCTTCCTTTACCTTTCTTTCCTGCAACATGGACTGAATAAATTCCCTTAGTAAGTATCTCACCACTCATTCCTTCAACATGGTCAAACCACCTCAGAATATGTCTCCATCTCACTAACAACATTTTGCTTTGCATCACACATTGACAATACATCTTTGTTCTTCAAATTACCAGAATATGTCTTGCCACAACCCGCCTGCCATAAGTAATGCATTTCTCCAGTGCACAATCAACTGCCATGTTACTTGTTACTTCTGCAGTATCTAGATTTCATTGTCATACATCAGTGTAAGAACAAAGAACAATTGCACTTTATTTTTGAGATATGTAAGTCCTGTGAAATTCTTCTAAGACACTGACTTTTAAAGCCGATTTCACTCATTTTATCCTGTAATCCAGTGATTCTCAACCTGTGGGGTGCAAAATATCTAATGGGGGGGGCAAGAAAAGTGGAAATTGATGGAAAAACTATTTATTGAAACAACAACAACCCCCCCTCCCCCGTAAAATACATTCTAAAAATAAAATAATACCTTCCCTGTGGCTATAAATGTATGTGCACCCCAAGCATGGTTGTTATAAATAGTAACAAAAGTGGACTTGTTCGTTTGTAAGGAAACCTGTTTAATAAACAAAGTACTCAACTTGAGCTATAGTTTGCAACAAAAATCCATACAAAAGTGTAACAGGCTTCTTGAGATAAGCCTGGAAGCATTACTCCTCCCAAAACTAGGAGGCAATAAATTTCAACGCACTCACCTCTCGTTAGATGTTGCTCAGTTGGACTTGCAAGAATTCACGATACGGTAGGCGGGTGATGGTAATCAGAAATTTGCAAAAATGCATATTTTATGACCTGGATGACGATCTATGCATACAATAGATCTGAATAAATATTTTAAACAGATCAATACTAAAGAAGTTGTGTAATGTAAAAAATATACTGCAATTATGCAATTATCATGTTCAGATAGCAATAGCTAACCAAGTGTGGTGTTTTGGCAGTGTCCTGGTAAAAGGATTGGAAGGGGGCACAGTAAAATTTGATATGGAAAAGATGGGCACAATAAAAATTTATATGGAAAAGGGAGTCACAAATACGAAAAGGTTGAGAAACACTGCTGTAATCTGTTTTCTGTGTCAAACATGCTTTTTCAATAAACAAATTCATTGACTTGGTCTATCTCTGTATCATTGAGGCTGATCCATGCTCAAAAACAATAACTTTGATTTTTACCATGAAACTCAGTTTGAATTTCATACAAACTTCAAACACCTGGGACACCATATTTTGCAATTCACTTTTGCTCTCTGTCAACAGGATTATGTCATTAGCTTTCAGCAATATGCACACACATATTACCAATACATTAACCAGTATTGCCTGTTTTGGCATCACTTTAACATGCTCCCTTAAAAGTATCAAACAGCCATGGTGATATTACACCACCTAGTCTGACACCTGCAACAATAGAAAGCATTTTAATAAAACACCATTCACTTGTACAAATGCTCTACAACCCATACACAGTTTTCACACTTTTATAAGCAGATCAACTGTGAAAATAGTATCTCACGAAAAGGACTGAAGATGCACACACACACACACACACACACACACACACACACACACACACACACACACACACACACACACATCTCCCACAATATTATAAGAAATCTATAAACATGAGTTATCTGCATTAAGCAGTTCTATGTGAATCTTTATGTCATGCTACTACAGCAGAACAGTCAGAAAAGAATTTACTGACTTTTAGTAAACAAAAACATTTGGTGTACTAATGCCAATACATAACACAGTGAAACATTCTCCTTTTTCTCTCTCATTCATGTACATTATCATCAAATAATATCAATGTAGTCTATTTAGTACATACAAAACACTTAATCTAATCTGTGTTCTCTGTCAAACATACTTTCTAAATACACTAACTTATCATTCAACCCAAACAGTTCCTCAGTTTTTGAACAAGGAACTGTTAGAAAGCATGGACAGAGAACACAGATCAGATGGTGAAATCAGTAGGTGAGTGAATTTAGCTCTGCTTTATGAAGATTTCAGACGACTGATGGGCTCTTGAATAGGTTCCAAGTGGTTGTGTATGAAAGTGTGATTGTTTTTACCTTGATGTTATTAAAAAAAATGGCCACTTTACTATGCACTGTATTTTTCTGATTGCACCTGTCTTGCATGCAAAACTTAAGAACAAAGTGTAAAAGTAAAATAACACTGTAAATAGCTATAGCACCCCAACACAAATTAACCCAGGACTGTGTCTGGGAACAGGAGCAACAGCACATGCATAATAATGAAGTATGATGTGAGAACAAAATGTGTTACACAGTCCAATAGCATCAGTTGAACAGAAGTCACTGGACATTGTGCATAAGTGCTACAGACGTTTGATTGTGTTTGTTGCGTGCTAAAGACAACAAAATGGTCTGTTGAGAAGATTTGATGATTTTACTGGTGGCTGAATAATAGGAAGGCTCGAGGAGAGGCACAATCCAATAGCATCAGTTGAACGGAAGTCACTGGACATTGTGCATAAGTGTTACAGACGTTTGATTGTGTTTGTTGTGTGCTAGAGCTGACGAAATGGTCTGTCGAGAAGATTTGATGATTTTACTGGTGGTCGAATAATTGGAAAGCTCGAGGAGGGTCGAACTGTGATATGTGTGTCCCGAAGGTTCGGTATCGCGTGCATGGCCGGCCTTCAGGATTACAGGTACAGAGCTGTGTGAAAGACCGGTGATGGTTGTCCACAACCACCCCCAGTAAGAACTGCTATCTGTTCCTACAGGCCAAGAGAGATCAACACCAGACAGCAAGTAACCTCACAAAAACAACTGAACACAAGCACAAAATGTACAATATCAAAATTTACAGTGGCCAGGCGACTACACAAAGGATTGTTTGCCTGATGGCCAGCATGCTATGTTCCATTAACAACTGCTCAGCAGAGACACCGTTTACAATGATCCAGAGAACATAAGGACTAGACAGCAGAACAGTGGGGTATGGTACTCTTTATTGATGAAGGTAGATTTAGTCTCTCTAGTAATTCTGCAACTAGTCTGGCATGAAGTAAGCATTCAGTATCCTCCCGAAAAACATCAATAAAAGGAACAGATATGGCGGCTGTGGTGTTCTTGTATAGGGAGGCATTCTGATCTATGGACATTCGGAGATCAAGATACTGAAAGGAAGTACTGTAACTGGTATGCACTACTGTAATGAGGTAATCCTTCCCCATGTTCGTCTGTTCTGAGGTGCTACAGGCTCACAGTTTGTGTTAATGGATGATAACGCCACACCCCATCGTATGGTGGCTGTTGATGAACTGTTGGAAAGTGAAGACATTCAGTGGATGGATTGGCCAGCACATTTCCCCGACCCAAATCCCACAGAACATGTGTGGGATGCTCTGAGGAGATGCATAGTGGCACATCAACACACACCGGAAACTGCCCAATAGCTGAAGATGGCGCTGACAGAAGAATAGGTGAAGTTACCGCAAGAACTCATCAACAACCTAGTACAAAGTATGGATGGGCGGTTGAAATCATGCATCGATGCTAGGGGTGATCATATCCCTTACTGAGGACCTCCTCTTTCTTCCCTTCATACTGTCTTTAGCACTGATGTGCCTGTATCATGGCCTACAGTGCTATGTAGCCAATTCTGAATAAAGTTCCACTATATCCTTTAGTTCTTGCAGTTGTGTCTGTGTTGTTTCTGTCATCATTTCGATAAGTAATGGAGTTCCTACGGTTTGAGTTTCACATATACGCTGCTCCTGTGCTATGCTACGGGTCAAAAACTGGCACATCCGTAAGTTTTGCATGCCAGTGCATTACAATGAAACTAAAAACTACTTTTTAAATGAACTTCAGATCTGTTTAAGTTCAAACCACACTTTAAAAAAAGGGGCCCAAATATACTTGTTTTCATTTAGCCCAAATATAACAATGCTTCAGATATGGATAACAGCCAATATGCTGATTATGTACAGTTGCTGAAATAACTCTGTATCAACTGCAGAATCAGAAGAATTATGAATCTGGCAAAATTTCAGAAAATCTACAAACTTTCATGTAGTGAGAAAACTATAAAATTTATTTCTAAATTTGCTCGAACAACAGGTGCAACAGGTAAAATCATTTTTAATGAACACAAATTAACAACTATGGCTTAAACTTAACAAGTGGAATATTTTTCGACGACAGGCACTTGTCACAAACCCATTCAGCGTATACTTCTGCAGTTAGCAGATGAAAGGCAGCTTCTGTGAGTCCAGTACAGATTCGGTGAAACCAAAAATTACAGCCACTCTCACACAGAATGGCTTGGTCATTGTCATGAACTTCTTTATGGCAGATGCCACATGGATATATAGGAGGTGCATTGGGATTCTGTGGATTGAAGACCATGGGCTGATCATGTGGGTAAATCTATGAAGGAGAGAAATTAATGAAATGCCATTTGTCTTGACTGCCTTAACAAAAGTACATGTCATTACAAAAACATTAAAATATTAATTCTTATGGTACATACCAGAGAACACAGACATACTATTCCAATTTTTTTTAAAAACAATACTGCATTAAAGAGTTTTTTGAACAGCTGCTAATGGGTAATGGCCCATCAAATAAACATAAAACAATTCAGATCTTTTCATGAGGCAGTGTCACAGAATGGCTGCATAATGGATACAGAGAAGTTTCTCTCATGCATGCCTATCATCATCAACCATTATCAACCCACTGCTGGATGAAGATCTCCCCAAATTTCTTCCACCCATATCCTACATGGTCTGAGCTTTACCTATCCCTTGGAATCCAGTGTAGTACTTCAGTTATCCAACAGTGGTTAGTTCTCCTTGCATTATGTCCATCCCATTGCCATTTCAGGGATTTGATTTTGATCATGATGTTATCAACTCTTGTCAGTTTTTTTTTATTTTTTTGATTGGATGGTTTAATGACCACAGTGAGGACCTCAGTGGGCTATAAGCAGTAGCCCGTCCCTAATTTAGGGCCACTGGTTCCAGGAAAGGGAGAGAGCCAGCGCCGTAAGACAAACACAACATCCATGCCTCACTGGGATTCGAAACCAAACCCATCTCGGACGAATGATCAGAAGCCATCGTTTAGACCACTGCACCACTGGGGTGGCTAACTCTTGTCCGTATCCAGATCCATGAGTTTCTCCTTTTATCTTTCCTTGTTAAACCAAAAACATGCACATCTCCATACTTCTTTCAGTAGTTTGCAGCTTCAAAATTTCTTTTTTAGTTAAGGTCTATTATGTCTCTCGGTGGATTTTCTTATGAGGGTGGCCCAAAATATTAAAATGACAAAAAAAAAAAATAAAAAAAAATATGGAAAAACACCTCCCAAAATATTGGGAAGTGAGAAAAATATTACCATATTAAAGTGCATTTCAAATTATTCATAAAATATATATTTAAAAACATGCAAAATATATTTAAAAATAAGCAGTCAATAACAAAGAATGAAGGACCATGTGATTGATGCGTCATAGAGAGGACCTGGTTCCCCAGGCCAACCCCAAGGAGTATGCTACCGATGTCTTTGGCCTACAACTAACGACTAGAAGGGTGCATTGATTAAACACTTTTCTTTGAAGACAATGGTAAATTGCTCAAAATTGTACTGTTCCTTTCAAATGCACTCCAAATTACAAAATACCATTCTTAATTCAGTTCCTCACTTTAAATAAATGATACTTTCTTAATCACTTAGTAACTGCTCAGCTGCTAAACACCACAACAGCTCCTTTCTATTGCTACTGATAGAGTTTATTATATACATTTACTATGAGATGACTAAAAAATTAGGTGAAAACAAACTGAATATACACTATCTACCAACAAGTAATTGGACTTCAATGTAGAACTGCTATATTAAGCAGCGATAATACAGTTCATCACATATATTTTGTTTAAGTATGCAGGGTGGAGTAGCTAGGTCCATATAATGATATGAAAATACAAAACGAACAATGGTAAAATTTTTTTTACTTACTCATAATAATTTTGGCATTTTTGTCACTGTTGCAAATCCTCTGCTCGTAGAACGGACATTTGCTTATTTTGATGAGATACTAGATCTGCCTGAACGGAAGACTCACGGATTAAAAATACTATTTCGAGTTAAAATTCTATACCTTTGTATAGGTGTTTGCAAGGAATGATGATTAAAAAATGAAAGTTAAAAACCCAAATGAATAAAAGATGGACCCAAACTCAACTCACCACCGCAATACACTTCCAAACATGTTTCAACAAGAATTTTGCCTTCCTCAGTGGAAACATCAAGGTGTACGTGGGTACTAAGTCCTCATCGACGATTCTTGAAAGACTGATGTAATGTCTTGTATCGCTCTGCCTTCAACTTTCGTCGTCGCAGACCATGGACAACTGCGTATCACTGTGCAAGCTGTTAGTGGCGGCATCTACGGCATTGTGTTCTTCTCGGTCCACTTTTGCCATTCTGCTCCTGTGTTTATTAGCCTTTTGTAATCGATTATTTTCCTGTTCGATCAGATATCACCAGGCATGAGGTAATTCAATTGGTGAATTAGTGTTGCAGCATTTATCTCCAAATTTCTCAATGACCACCGCTTCCGTGTTATGATCTGTCTATGACTGTTGTGTGATGTCAAATGTCTAATATTCTCCCAGTCAGGCTTCGATTGATTTTCTATGCAGTGTTGTATCAGAGCTGTTCTTGGTCTTTTCTTTTGCCAATTTTGAATATGTTCTTTTAATCTCGCAATCATACGTCTTTTTGTACTTCCGATATAAATGGAATCTTGTTGATTGTTGTCTGTCTTGGTTGGAATGGCATATACTCCTGCTCGATCTAGGATGGATTTTTTGTTATTACCAGAAGTTAATAATGAGCCATTATCAATGATGGCTTCTGCAAGATTTATTTCATTCAAAACACATTCTTTCTTTAATATGTTACTTAATGGTGGTAAGTATGGAAAAGAGATGTAAGATTTATATATATTCTTTTGTTTCGTCTGGGTTTGATTATTCTTAAGACTGTTATATATTGAATTAATGAAACATTTATTGTATCCAAAATGTTCAGCTATATTTTCGATCCATTGTATTTCTGTAAGTTCAAACTCTGCCGTAGAGGAATGCGTTATACCTCTGTTAATGTAATATTGGAATGCAGCTGTCTTTTATCTCCATGGGTGTGCGGAATCTGATGGTATTAATGCAGGCAGGAAACATGGTTTTCGATAAACAGCGTAATCTATGGAATCATGCCTTCTGAATAAATTAAGGTCTAAATAATGAAGATTTTTGTTAACCTCTTCTTCAAGCATTGTCTTTATGGTTGGGTAAGTATTATTGAAGGTTTGTATGAACATATCTAGTTTGTTCCTAGTATGCTGCCAAAAAATCAAGATATCATCAACATAGCATAGATATAAAATTGGCAAATCAAGGTCCGAGTTCTGGAATAGCATTTGTTCAATATTCTGTATAACAACTTCTGCTAGAAGACAGGAGAATGGTGATCCCATGGGTGCACCAAATACTTGTTTGTATATAATACCATCATTTGAGAAATAATTGCTGTTGGTTATAAATCGTAATGCATGTATAATACTTGTTTGTTGTTTTTCATCAATGTTTTCATCTATAAGTTTTGTATTAATCAGTTCAATTGCTTCTGTAACCGGAGTGTTTGGATATAAGGATATTATGTCCATACTACACATTGTGAAGTTATATTCCTGCAAAGATTGAATTTTATTGATTAGTTCTTTAGAATTTGAAATATAAAATTTATGGTTGCTATAAAATGGCTTTAGGTAGTTATATATTGCTTTCTCAAGATTGATCGTGGGAGCATTTCGTTTGTTCACAATAAGGCGTATCGGATGATCATCTTTATGCGTCTTTACTTTGCCAAAAATAGCCGGTGTACATGCTCCAATCAATGGGTAAGCCTTTTGTTTTATTATCGGTGGAGGTCACTATGATTCTTTAGAATTGCAACTTGCCGAATTACATTATCAATGGGATCCTTGTCAATTTTCTGTACCTTCAATTCTGTAATGGCCTTATTCATTTTCAGCTGATAGTCATTGTTGTTCATAATCACAATCTGCTTGCTCTTGTCAGCCTTTATATTTATGGCGAATACTTTTGAAATGAAAGCCCTGTATGATAAACTGTAAAATCATACAATCCTGAGAAAGTTAGACATATAATAAGATATCACTCATAATTCTCTAAGCATTGGGGTAAACTCCATGTTTTTAAACATTTTCTGAATCCTTGTTAAAAAATGCAACTTTTTTTTGTTTGTAAGTGATTTTTCGAAAGGTGTATAGTTTTTGAGTAAATCATGGCTAAATGTCACACATAGCCAATGTGAACACTGATTTTACATGTTCAAATGAAATTATCTCAAAAACTAATGGAGTTAACAAAAACATGTAAATACAAGAAGTATTTGTCATTAAATTGGAAACATTTCAGAAAAAAATATACCTCTGTAGCATAAACAGGTGAGAAGTTGTGCATATTTAAATGTGGCAACCACCCATATTGATGACATCATGTAGCCTCCGCCACTGGAATTTTGCAAGACTCACTTTTTTGAGACACTTATGTCATATATATATATATACACTGAAGAGCAACTGAATTAGAGATACCTGTCTAGTAAGGTGTAGCACCATCTTTCGCCCTGATGACGGCGGCGATTCGTCTCGGCATGAACTCGACAAGACACCGGAAGCATTGGGAAGCCATACGGATCCAGGACCTCTGAACAAGCTCCCACAGTTCACAAAGATTTGACGGACAGGGTTCAGAGCCTCGAAAATCTCTCTCGATGGCATCCCAGATGTGCTCGATGGGATTGAGGTAAGGTGACCTAGCTGGCCAAGGAAACGAGGTCACGTCGGTGGAGTGTTCATCCAACCATTCAGATACAATTCGGGAGCGATGGCACGGATGAGGTACCCAGTGGGATGTTGAAGACGCACAAACGGGAGCACGGGAGCAAATGATCGTCCAGGATATCCCGGTAACGTTAACCTGTGAGGGACGATGTCACATGTACAAGGGGTCCCATTTCAGTCCACGTAAACAGTCCCCAGACGAGAATGCCACTCCCACCAGCTTGAAAAGTACCCTGCTGGCAAGAAGGATCCATCGCTTCATGTGGTTTGCGCCGTACTCGTATCCTGCCATCCGCATGTACCAACGTGAATCTCGACTCATCAGTCCAGGCAACATTTTCCCACATGTCAAGGGTCCAGTGGTGATCTTCCTGTGCCCATGCTAATCTTTGCACCCTGTGATGTGCGGTCAGCAGCGGAACCCTCATGGGACGATGGCTTCTGTACCCCATAGTGAGGAGATGGTTTCTGGATGGTGTGGCTGCTTACACATTTTTGTGCACCAGCGTTAAATTGCCGAGTGATTTCTTGCACTTTGGCCTGTCTATCCGCTGTTACAAAGCGAGCTAGCCGACTATGACCCCACTCATCCACACGCTGTTGTCCATGGCAGTTGGCCTTGCAGGGATAGTTTTACCGGATTCGATGTACTCACGGTGCACCCGTGACACAGTGGCTCGTGAAAATCCCAGTGCCTGCACGATTTCCGAGATGGAGTGACCCATTCGTTGGGCCCCGACAATTTGCCCACGATCAAGTGTGCTTAGATCCTTCGTCTTACCCATACTGCGCCCGACTCTTACTGATTCCCGTCGTATCACTCCTTATATTGTCGGATCGCTGCAAACGTCATGTCGTTTCCGTTTACAGGGCTGCCCACAGCGCCACATTTGCATAACGCCAGCTGTCTCTAATTCAATTGCTCTTCAGTGTATATAAACAAAAAATATTCACAAAGTTTTTGCCCTCTTCGGGTAAATAAATCTTGGTCTGGCTCTTGGACTACATGGCCAGTGTGCTGAAAGTGATCTAACATTTTGGTGCCTCATAAAGCAAACATAAATATTCTAGAGGGAATTCAGTGTGACTTAGGAAACATTATGTGCAGAGGCATAACTAGGGTGGGGCAGGCAGGGCTACTGCCACAGCTGCAGCTCAAGAGAGGGTGTCAATTAACCATGTTACTGCTTAATTAATATTTTCATTCTTTACTAAGGACATCTTCAGAGCAAACTTCAACTCAACACGGCTGTTTAGACAATGCCATATTCCCTCAGTTCAAAAATGGTAGGGCTTGGCATTTTTGTCAAGAGCATGGGCTAACAATGGATGAAAATGTTAAATAGTAACATGGTTATCAGAAAGTGTTTTACTACCAGGCTTGATGAGCATAAGTGGGATGTTAAGTCTGGAAAGCTTACCACAGCGTTGTTATAGCAGCTAGAAGAGATAGTGTGCTGTGCACTTCTGCAGACGAGTTCACAAAATTAGAGAAGGCACTGAAAACAGCTTCGATGCTATTGCTGTAAACTATGCTCATAGATATACCTGCTTCTCATTCCATGCACTATAGTAATTTTACCAAAGAATCTCTTTTTTTATATTCTTCCAGATAATAAGTAATAAAGGTATCAACATACCCACTATAGACACATATATAGCATGTTATAAGCTCGGTGGACATGTGTTCCCACCCCGAGAGAAGCCTAACATACATACTTATTCTTTGTTAATTCAAGTAAACTATTTACAAACTAAAGGTTTATTGTTAAAATTAATTTACAACTCTAAATTAAATTATATGTACATACCTTTAAAACATTCACACTTTTAAAAATATATAATAGTTGAAAACTTACAAAATTTCAGAACTAATTATCTCATTGGGCTGGGAAACACCCTCCACACAAAAACATTCTGTCGTCGACGTACAAGTGAGCGCTTTCATCAACACATTATTGACATCCTCAGGCTATCAGGATCACACGAGGACTCAATCGCGTGCCTCTGGCATTTGAAGTTGCATGCCCGGGTAAGAAATGGGTGTGGTTCATTTGTTACGTAACGGAGGTGCATCTCCTCACCTCAGTGCCACCATCTATTGAAAGAGCCGGTAGATATAGATATTGTAAGTATGAACTCAACTTTCTTTAAAATTATTATTTTTTATACTGAGATATGTATTATGTCACTAACTTTTTAATGAACCTGTATAATTTTTATAATTTATCAAAAAAAGTATGAACTCAACTTTCTTTATTATTATTTTTTATACTGAGATATGTATTATGTCACTAACTTTTTAATGAACCTGTATAATTTTTATAGTTTATCAAAAATTATACAGGTTCATTAAAAAGCTAGTGACATAATACATATATCTCAGTATAAAAAATAATAATAAAGAAAGATGAGTTCATACTTATGATCAGGGGTTGAAAAATGCGATCGCCTGGTTGCCCAGGGTGATCAAAAAATTTGTCCGGGCCACCATGGAAAACATCACTGATAAACATGTGCCGTGATTTTTGTCGTATAATCTGCGGATAAACGCTGATTTAAAAAAAAAAAAAAAAAAAGAGAAAAAAAGGATTTTGTGGCTGTTTGATTTAAAAAAAAAAATTAAAAAAAAATCTATAGGGTAATTGTGCAGGAGAGGGGGTATAATTGGATAAGGAACTCCCTCGGAAAAATTCTCCTCAGTTCAGGAGTTTGTACGGAAGGGGTAAGGGGTGTCATAATGAAAGATCGCGAAAGTTTTAGGGAGGGACGGCGGGAGTTATTTTGTCTTTTTATTGTTGGGAAAAACAAAACGCTGACTGTGCTCGTGCCCTCTCTTCGTCAATCGCCAAATAAAAATGTACGCACAGTGCTCACTGCACGAACCTACACGTTTATGCCTCATTTCAAAGTTCCATGTTGTGGATCTCGTGTGTGCTGTGCCTTGTGTTTTAATTCGTCCTTCACCATTCTGACCAATGTCTTTGCTGCAGATATTTTCCTTCATTGCTATTTATGATGCCTTTGAAAAGGAAACGTTTCAGTTACACTGGCGAATTTAAACTTAAAAGTGGGGGCACAGCTGAGGATATGATCGTGCCACTACGAGATAGTTTTCAAATGGTAGAAAACTAGGGCGCAGTGACACGCAAAAAGCCGTGGCCTAAAACGTAAACAAACCCGTTGGTAAATTCCGCAGGAGAATTCATGGAAGTCCAGAATTTTTTTTTTAAACCTGTGTGTAAGACGACTCCCATACTTTAAAGCAGGATTTCTTCCAAAAACTTTCGACTTACGCGCGAGTATAAACAGTATTTCTACGAATTGTTCGGTGTCAGCGTTTCATCATTGGCAATGTGTAATGCAATTGGAGCTGCTGCATCGGAGTGATTAAATTTTTTGCTCTATGGATGCCACGCCACCAAGCTTTTTTTGTGTCCGAAGATAAAAATATATTAAAAAAAGTTTTCCTTAAAAATGCATTTCTTTATTTAATAAGATCATTTTTTTTTTAAAATTTCTTCGGACCCTGGGGTCTTTATGTGACTGACTTTTCCGTCGAAAATTCCGCTTTTGCATCAGCATTTGTGATGTGCGGATTATACGGCGATTTTTTTTCTCTGAATGTCACAATCTGCGAATTATATGCCGACACAGATTATACGAAGGTAACGAAGAAAAAATTGTGCTGATTCCAGGGTCTGGGGATAAATGCTAAAAATTATGGTAATTCAAGAATTTGAGAGCTCCAGACAAAAAAAGAGCGAGTACCATTGGCTTGTTTTTATTATTTGCCAGGGAGAGAGAGATAAGCTGAGGGTAAAAAAAATTTTTGGACTGAAATGTACATGACTTTGATATATATACCCCCCCCTCCCAGCGGATCCAGTGTCTGGCCACTAAAAAATTAGCTGGTCACCAGATTTCAGAATATTTTTGTACCCCTGCTTATGATATCTATATCTACCTGCTCTTTCAATAGATGGCGGCACTGGGGAGATGCACCTCCGACACGTAACAAATGAACCACACCCCTTTCTTATTCTAATCTCCGCATGCAACTTCAAATGCCAGAGACACGTGAGGGAGTCCTCGTGTGATTCTGATAGCCTGAGGATGTCAATAACGTGTTGATGAAAGCGCTCGCTCGTACATCGACGACAAAATGTTTTTGTGTGGACAGTGTCTCCCAGACCAATGAGATAATTAGTTCTGAAATTTTGTAAGTCTTCAACTATTATATATTTTTAAAAGTGTGAATGTTTTAGAGGTATGTACATATAATTTAATTTAGAGTTGCAAATTAATTAAAAAAAAAAAACACTTTTAGTTTGTAAATAGTTTACTTTAACCAAAAAGTAAAAGTACATATGTTAGGCTTCTCTCGGGGTGGGAACACATGTCCACCGAGCTTATAACATGCTATATATGTGTCAATAGTGGGTATGTTGATACCTTTATTACTTATTATTATGCTTGAATACACATTCTAACCATGAAACTATCCTTTTGGATAATTTCCATGATGTGTATATACTCTTCCAGATGGTGTGTTTTTGGGGAGCTTCATCAACTTTATTCAGGAAATGCAGATTCTCATGTTGAATCTACATGTTACGAGGCTGGTTAGTAGTACAAATACATTATTTTGCGCAAATTTTCTCTAAAGTTATTGGGATTTTTCCCCAATCATCGTACTGAATTCTGTTCTGATCCTGTTGCAACTCTTTTCTCTATCTCTACAGGACACAAAATGTTTAATTGGGTGACAAATGATACTGTAATTAGGCCTATTCTTCCCCTGATAAAGTTTACAGAACTTTGGACAAAAAAACCCCACCCAATTTCAATATTTTTAGTGAAAATTACAATAATATATAAAAGACTAAAAAAAAAAAAAAAGTGGCATACTTAACTAAATAATTACTGAGTGACTGCCACCTTGATTTAGGATATAAGTAAAAAAAAAAAATCCATTCGTTCCGCTTTACCTCACCTTTCAGCACAGAAAATAGATACATTTTGTTTACAGGACCTGCAACCACTGCTGCATCTCAGTACGAAACACATTCTCAACATTACACTTATTACTACTACTTTTCATGATCGATCTAACAAATAAATTGCCTTTTCAATTGCTATCCACCAAACACGCCATAGAAAAGCCTGCTAATGTTCAGAAATCATAGTATCAAAACTTGCAGGAGCACCACCTAGCAGTTTCATTAAAAGAGGGAACTGAAATTTAAACAGTGAGGTATTAATGCACAGCACACTATCTCTTCTGGCCACTATAGCATTGTCAAGCAAAGTTTCATTCAAAGGAGCAACCCCACTCTGGAATGACTATGCCTATTGCACTGTATCAACTTCTGCAAAAGGAACGTTAATAACTGAAATAGTGTATTGCCGGGAGGTGTGTAATGATTACTTTTCTACCAAATTACCATGTGCATGAACTGTGTTATTAGATCTGGATTCAGGATATACCAAAATTGTATCTTGAGGAACTGTACTGCACACTATTGTATCTTATGGAACTTGTGTTACATGAATGCATACTAGGGTAAGCCGAAAAAACCCAAAGTGCGCAGACCAGTTTGGAGTAGTGCAGAAAAGTTGTGACCCCTCACTCCTAAACACCATGCAAATTTTTCTTACTATGATTTAATATCTTCTGTTAAAGCAATGGGCTTGAAATTTTGAAAACTAAGTTTAAGGTGGTTCCATCTAAAATCTCTGCCTTATGTTTCCAATTGTATAGCTTGTTTACATATTTTCTTTGCAATTAATGTATTCCCAGAATGAAAATTTGCACATTGATAAAACCAACTTTAAGTTATAGCTTGGGATACTTAATACTTGCTAAAACATAACCATAATTATATTAAAAATAATTTTTCTTTGAGTAATGTTCAGACCTGTTATAGATGGCAGGACCTGTACATTGATGACGTCAGTAAACAAACAAATGTTGGATTGCTTAATTATGGCTATGTTTTAGCAAGTATTAAGTATCCCATCCTATAACTTAAAGTTAGTTTTATCGATTTGCAAATTTTCATCCTTGGGAACACATTAATTGCAAAGAAAATATGTAAAGAAGTTTTATCATTGGAAACATAAGACAGAGATTTTAGGTGAAACCACCTTAAAACAGCCTATGAGTAACTGAATGTCAAGAAAACCGAAAGTTGGTAACCGGTTTGGTGCAGTGCAGAAAAGTTGTGACCCATCACCCCTAAACACTGTGAAATTGTTTTTTACTGTGAGTTAATATCTTCTGTTCTGGCAACGGGCTTGAAATTTTGAAAATTAAGTTTAAAACAGCTATGAGCAGCTGAATGTATGTCTAAAAACCGAAAGTTGGCAGACCCTCACCCCTAAACACTGTGTAATTATTTTTTTACTGTGTCTTCTGTTCTGGCAATAAGCTTGAAATTTCAAAAATTTACATACAAAACACCCATCTATACTCAGATACCTTTGTTTTATAAGTAACTGTTTTTTTAAATCATAATAATTATTAAATCATAACCAAAAAAGGACAAACTACAGGATTCCAAAAAAAAAAAAAAAAAAAAAAGAAAAAAATTGTAATTTATTTGCACTTGTAATCGGCCTTGTGATCAATGACGGGCATTAGATTGCGTGATTGCAGGGTTGATTGAATAAACCCATCCCTGTTTGGTGCACAGCAAACTTCCGATGATGCCTCTGTAACAAGCTTTACCATACGATTCACAACTTGTGTGTGGCAAGGGAAATCAACAAAATCCCATTGTCAAGGGATATCTTTTGCAATTAGCATGTTTCGTAACAGCTGAGAATTCATGTCATTTAAAACCAGAGGAAGTGTGCAATCGCATGTAGACCAATCAATCCGTTCGATGGAATCTTTGGCCTGAGCTTATCTGAGGTATGACAAATGTTGGAATACTAACTGTTGCATCAGCAGTGTCTCCTGCCTTGAGAAGCCTATGAATTCCAAGCTCCCGCACATGTGCTCTTGCATCTGTTAAGATGCTCAAAATTTTCTTTTCCGGAGAGGCAAAGTAAGGGTTGTGACTTATCACTGGATCGATTACTTTCAGGTACTTCTTCGGCAAGTATTTAGATGACCTAATGAATTCAAATAGGTGCTTTGTTGCGTCCTTTATAGAATGCTCAATTTTAATTCAGAACCACAAAAGAGCATAAACTGTTAGTATGAACTTCACTAATGTCATCAAGCCAGTCGATGGTCTTTGACTAGATACAGAGAGCTTTAAAAATCCTATTTGCCGTTGTCAACCAGCGGAACATAGGGTACCTGGATCACGCTTGGCAAGGTGAGGGAGACAAATGCTTGACTTTATTGGGAGGGAAATGTTGTGCAAATATTTTTGATCTGTACTTAAGTTACGTACATTGGTTTGTTGTTCTCAGAGCTTGCTCAAGGCATGTTTGCGCTTCGACGCAAAGTGCCACGTCGGCGTCCCCTCGTGAACTTTGCGTTGAAGAAAATTTATGTAATACTTTCGAATTTAGCATGTATTTCGTTGTTCTGCCCCATTCCACTTCCAACAATTTAGAAATAATGTGTTTTAGTATCTCCTAAGCACTTAGTAACACAAATAGTGACGAGGAAAGATGGTGCGATCGACTACCGGAAGATCGCAATTCAGAGCATGGAATCGAATTACAGGCAGATTTTTGCAATCCGGCAACTATTTCCCAATAATGACTGAATATGATTGGGCCCGCTTGTTGGGCCGTCTATATTTTCAAAGAGGTGCTTCAGGAGAAGTTCGGTTAAATGGAGGAGGCAAATAGTCCATTGTAGCAATCTCCCAAACTTCAATTCAAGGCGACGAATGACCCCATTGTTAATACCGGTATTAACTACAGTCCCGTCACATCCAAGTAAAAGGAGATTACCGAAACCACAGGAAACCTCTGATTCCACATAGTTGTCAATGGAGCCACTAATATCCAGTGCGGTATCGGACTTTGGAGTGACGTGACCAACATACTGCGAATCAGGTTCCTTTACCAAGGAGTAGTGGCCCTCAACAATGACTCTGCGACAGTATTTATTTCCATATTTCTCCTGTGAAAGTGTCTTATCGTGACGGCTGATAAAGTAAAGAGCTGTTAGAGAAGGTGCATTATACTTGTAGCTCACAGATCTGATTTTTAATTCTTTTCCAGTTCTATGTTTCCCCCTAGAAAGTTTGTTTTTATCTGTAACAAAAGAAATGTCTGATTCAGATATCATGCCAAAATCTTGCAAAACACTAGAGGCCATAGCAGCTGCTGCCATGTTTGATACCCCAAATCTTTGACTCGTTAGAGCGGTGTTAGTCAGTTTCACTCGCATTTGCAAGGTACTTGAGGTTAAGACTTTACTAGATGGGTGGTAGGAATTATTACATTCAGAGAGTATTCGCAGAAGGATCACTGACAAGTCCTGATGATTGTGATGATGAAGAAATATCAAGATTATTTTGAGTTAAACGACAAAAATCACGTGCCTTTCTTTCTGCCCGTTTTTGTAGAATTTTGCATTCCCTAATATCGACAGCCTATGGCCATGTGTCAGATAGTTCTCTGATCAGTTAGAAACATTTGTTCTTTGACTGGGACCTTGCTTTCTTTGGGGCAAGTGCAATACTCAAAATCACTGTACTTGAAAACAGATATATCAAATAGTAAGGCAGCATCTTCCGTAAACTTCTCAACCCTAGCTTTAGTTGTTGCACTTGTCTCAACCATTTTCAGAACATCTTTGATTGACATATATTTTGTGTGATATGTGTGAATCATGTCAAGAATATGTTTGTGAAAGACAGTTGGAATTATTGCAGCCTTATGTAATTCTTCAACCGTCAATGCCACTCTTTCAGCAATGATAGAAAAGGAGGGTTCCTTATTGCCACCTATCTAGATACCAATTCTCCGCCTTTCAAACAAGAAACACCTCATTATGTCACCATATGTTGGCAAGAAATGACCAAATTCCTTCGGACTTCCAAAACTGCGGCACTTGAAAGTTTGCTGCAGTTTAAATTTAGAGACCGCCACTTACGAAAATAAGCATGATACTCACTCAAGAAGAAAGTGTAACAAACAAATGTTGTTCCGTGTTCACTCCTTGACTGTCAAGAGAATGATGAACGATGCAATGCAGTGTCCACGTGCACACCATCTAACGGGCTGGATTAGAAACACAAAAATTCAACCCGTTGCCAGAACAAAAGATATTAACTCACAGTAAAAAAACACTTGCACAGAATTTTGAGGCGAGGGGTCACAGCTTTTCTGTACTACACCAAACCGGTCTGCCAAATTTCGTTTTTTTACACATTCGGTTACTCATAGCTGTTTTAAACTTAATTTTTGAAATTTCAAGCCCGTTGCCAGAACAGAAGATATTAACTCACAGTAAAAAAAATGTTGCACAGTGTTTAGGAGTGAGAGGTCACAACTTTCTGCATTACACCAAACCGGTCTGCACACTTTCGGTTTTTTCGGCCCACGCTAATGCACCACTGTCCACCATAATTTTGGTACTGTTAAGAACTTGTCAGTTATATTCTGTGTGTTGTTTGTGTCATGATGGAGCTGCACATTTTGTGAGTGAAAGCTCAGCAGTTCTTTCTACACCTATTAAACCAGATTACCATACATATCTTCACACCTTATGCTTATTTATTAGTAACATGGTTAACTGATGGTATTTTCATGCTGTATAGTTCTTTATCTCTTGCTTATTTTAATTTTCTGATGGATTTTAATAACTTGCACATACTGTATTTAAAAATTTCAAATGATTAATGGGTTTACATTGTGTGTTGAGACCCACATCTATAAATTAATTCTATAAGGTTTTTTACTGTAAGACCAGTTGTGAGAGAACGGCTGAATGTAAACATATGGTTGAGGTATCAAAATAAAGGTCTTACCATGTAGATGTGCCAGTCGAAGAGAAAAATGAGATTGGGGCAACAGTCCAGCAAATTTACCATGTAAAGTCAATGGGAGAAGCGTGCAGTTGGCATCCGATCGCCTGCGGTTGATTTGCGTTGTTGAGGGCGGAAGTATGGAGGGACTCAGATAGTGCGAAGTCTCTCTTCTCAGCGAATCAGCGAACCGTTGTGCAAAACAACTCGAGCAGGAATTTGCTTGAAAGTTCTTAACGGAACAGCGAACACTCGAAGACCTGATTGCGTTGTGCCATTGGACTGTGTGATGTATATATACAATTTAACATTCATTTGATCCAGTTTATTCACGTAAGGTAAGTAAGACGTTTTCCATTATGTAAAGATGAAAATAAACGTTTCATATGAGTTTCTTCATTTAAAAAAAGAAAGACTTATCATCGATTCCGATGGGTTTCATCTATCGGAAAAAAACCCTCAACTATTCGTCGATTCCAACGGGTTTCGTTTACCGGGTTCAAATCCCAGTGAGGCCTGGATAATGTCTTACGGCACTGGCTCTCTCCCTTCCCTGAAACCAGTGACCCTACATTAGGGATGAGCGACTGCGTATAGCCCAAGCGTTGGCTTATGATAATTCGTTCGTGAAGGGTCCGGGTTCGAATCCCGGTGAAGCATGGATGTTGTGTTTGCCTTATGCCACTGGCTCTCTCCCTTCCCTGGAACCACAGACCCTAAATTAACGACGGGCGACTGCTTATAGCCAAATAATGAGTTGCTCACAGTGGTCGTTAAACCTTCAATCAAAAAAAAAAAAAAAAAAAAAGTCACGAACCTGAACTATTGTCTTTACTGAAGTGGTTGAATGAATTTGTCAATCAAATAAAGTTTACATTTGCTGTTTCATATGAGTTTATTATTTTCAAAACAAAATAAACAACAAATTACTGTCGATTCCAAAGGGTTTCGTCTAGTGGTTCTGAATATAAGGAAGTTCAAGTCAGTTAGAAGAGGGATTTTAAGGTTAAAAATCTTTATGTTCAAAAACATAAAAATCTTTATGTTCGAAGATTTTTGAAAAGAATGAATGTATACAGGCCTGTTGTAGTCCAGTACGTGTGGTGCATATGGTTTATATTATCATTTAGTTAAGTAGCAGCATTTTATTCAGACTAACTTTGACTTCATATAAAAATTATTCTGATACTTTTACTATATTTCAGTGTAACAGCATTTTATTGCAAAATACATAACTCTGTCACCCATACAGATTTATTACAACAACATTTCACTGCACTTAATATAAGTTTGACTTCAAAACACACAGTCAATGTACAGTAGGGGTAATTGAAAAAACATTTTTTTATAAAAGTTGTCTTGCTATTGGGTGTAGGCATAAGTTCTACCCATTTTTGTAGGCTACAAAGAAAGGAGGAAAACACAACAAATAATGTAACTAGGATTTCACATAATTGCCATTATTATGTATGATCTCTTGTCATCTGTCTATGAGTAAATGCATCCCATGCCGAAAAAACTCCTGTGTTTAGAGTAAAAAAGTCATCTAATGCCGTTTTCACATCGACCACATTATCAAAGGTTTGGAGAGCGAAGGCATTCTGTAATGAGTGAAAAAGGTGGCAGTCCATAGGTGGAATACGCTATACGAGGTAACACGTCTCAACCAAAGTCCAGTAATTTTTTGCCAAGCGATTAAAGCAGCATGAAGTCTGGCGTTATCATGATAAAGGATCATGCCGTTGCGATTGACGAGTGCTGGCCGCTTCAATTTCAGTTGTTCTTGCAATCTGTCCAACTGTTGGCAGTTTAGGTCAGCATTTATCTTTCAATTAGGTAGCAACAGCTCCCAGTGGATTATTCCCCGGACATCCCACCAAACACACAACAAAACTTTTTTTTTGGGGATGCAGTCCTCCTTTTGAGGTCGATGGAGCAGGCTGCGCCACCTTTAAACACAGTCCGTCGACACTTTACATTACGGTACAGTACCAATTTCTCATCACCCGTTACAATTCGTCCCTAAACCGGTTTATTTCTGTGATGAGAAAGCAAAGACACACAGGTACGGACTTTCTCCTCTCGTTGCTTTGCAGAAAGCTGGTGCGGAACCCAGTTATCGAACTTGGTGATGAACCCAAGCATGTGCATCCATCTTTTGACTGTTGTTCTGTGTACTGACAAAATTTCCACTAATTCCTGAACTGTTGGATGTGGGTTATTTGTTATGGCTTGGTTTACATCCTCATCAGAAACCATGGATGGACGTTCAGGATGTGGTTGATCTTTACAGCTTGTGTCTCCGTCCCGGAATTTCCAAAACCAACGTTGACATGTGCTATCATCAACTGCATCCTCCCCATACACTTGACAAATGTTGCGGCAAGCCACAGCTGCAGTACAGCTTTTATCAAACTTGTACAGTAAACAATGTCTAATGTGCTCCTTATGGCATGCCATGTCACACCGTTCGTGACTTCCATTACAAATGACTTACTCGGGCAATCCTAGTGCTTCTACACTGCTGGACAACTGCTAAGGACGGATCATAAACGGCTATATAGCGCATAAAAAAGTAAGTGTGGTTGGATGCCAAGTGAAATAATATAATGTTAGAATGCCAGGACATTACAAGAAAGACAATTTTATTGTGCTCTGAAATCCAAAAGGCTTTGGAACGTGTTCAAGGGACAAACAAACAGGCCATTTTGTGCAGAATACGTAAACGTGAAAAAATGCAATTACCGTCCGCAGGTGTTCCGGCGTAAGATGTCAATACGGGATATGGCCACCATGGAGGGCGATGCAAGATTCCACACGTCGTGTCATGCTTTGCACAACATTATCAAGCAGCTGTTGGGGTAATTTATCCCATTCCTCTGTCAGTGCACGGATGAGGGTGTCCTTGTTTATTGGAGGGCATTGGCGACCAGCAAGACTCCTCCCCAAAGCATCCCACACATTTTCAATGGGATTCAGATCTGGAGAACGTGCTGGCCATACGAGGCGTTGAAAATCCTCGCTGTCAAGACACTCCTGGATAGCGACTGTTCGATGACATGTTGCGTTGTCGTCCATGAAAATGAATCTATCACCGACAGCACCACGGAACATGCGAACATGAGGTAGCAGAACATCATTAATGTATCGTTGGCCAGTCATAGTCCCAGTTGGAAGCACATAGAGGGACGTACGGCCATTGATCGTGATGCCAGCCCATACCATGACACTACATGCCGGATACCGGTCCCTTTCCTGTATGTTTGCTGGACAATATGCAGTACCACTATCACGCCAGATCAGCTGTCGTCAACAATCAGATGATAGACTGTATCTACTCTCATCTGAGAAGAGGACAGCAGCAGACCAGTCATTATCAGTCCAATTGGGATGTTGATGGCAACATTGCAAACGGGCGGTATGGTGACGTCTGGACAATGGGATGCACACAACAGGACGGCGGGCGTATAGTCCTCCTTCATGCAAACGTCTGGCGACAGTTTTTCGGGAGATGCGCTTGCCAGTAGCAGCCATAAACTGATTTGCTACCTCACTAGCTGTGCTGCGCCGGTGTCTTTTTGTTGATAGCACTATGTACCGATCTTCTGCAGGTGTCGTACTGCGAACACGACCTCCCCCGTGACGTTTGCTACACTCTCCATTTGTTTGAAATGATTTCCAAAGCTTTGAAACAACACTGTGGCTGACGTCGAACTCCCTGGCAACATCTGTTATTTTTCGCTCTTCTTCAATCTTGCCAATAATACGGCCACGCGTAAAATCATCTAGGTGATGTCGGGAAGACATACTGAAAATTGCAAGTTCATCAATTGATTCTTTCCCTTTCAACTTTGCGTTTGAACAACAACGGTCAATACGCGTCAAATCCTTTATATCTCTTATCAGCGCCATGACGTCACGAACAAGTTCGGCAATCCAAAATTTGCATACGCACAACACGTCTTACTGTATCCCGCACTTATGCTAATTTCCACATTTTCCTGCCTTCCATTTTATGGTTGCTATTGTTGCTATTGACATCTGTCCTTAGCAATTGTCCGGCAGTGTATATGCTCTACAGCTCCACGCTTTATTGCCCAAAAATTCGCCATCGCAGAGTCATCTGTGACATAACTATTCCGATCGCAATTTGCATCTATTACAAAAACGGGTCGAACTTTTGCATACACCCAATAGTTAAAAAATGTGTAAGGGGATCCTTATAATGTGAAAAAACTAGGTCATGTGGGTCAACATCCTGCAGCTCCTTCAGGGGTCTAAGTGATACAACTTTCGGTATTACACGTGGGACATTTGATACAACTTAACCAACCTAAAAATGACAAACTGTGACCTTTGGGGAGATATTATTGTTGTTTTCACTGTATCTTGCGAGATATACATTGAAGTGACAAAAACAAACTGGGATACTTCTCTAATACTGTGTTGTTCCTCCTCATGATCGGATAACGACAGCAATGGGACGGGACATGGACTTCACAAGCTCTCTGTAGTACCGTGGAGACAGTGCACACCATGCTTCCTGAAGAGAATCCTGAAATTCCATAATATTAGCCGGTGGAGGATTCCTGGCACAGACGGCACATTGAACAGCATCCCAAATGTGCTCAAAATAGTATAATTATACTAAAAATCTGAAATTTCTTGGCATAGAATACAAGCTTGGAAAGCTTTATTTGTGTTCTATGCCAAGACATTTCTGATTTTTAGTATAGTTGTACTATTTTGAGTGTAATTGGTGTACAGTTCCTACTTATTGTACTTATTGAATCCCAAATGTGTTCAATGGCGTGGGTCAAGTCAGGATACCTAACTCCATCACACGTTCCTCCAGCCATAACTGGGTGACTGTGGGCACGTGCGGTGGGGCGTTGTTGTGTTGAAAGAGGTTGCACGACATGCATGCATGCAAATGACCCCCAAGTAGCCTTTCCTAGTCACAGCGGTGTGCAGACATATGAGGAGTCCTAAAGCGTGCCAGCTGAAAACACCCCACACCATAACAGAGCCACTGCCAGTCTGTACTGTTCCTTCTAGGCATGTGGGATCCATTGCCTTGTGGGGTTGTCACCCTTCTTTCCGGAACAGTAGGTACTGCGATTTGTCAGACCAGGCTACACGTTTCCAGTCATCTTGCATCCAATGGTGGTGTTCCTGAGCTCAGGCAAGGCACACAGACTTGTGTTGTAGGGTGAGAAATGGCACTCGGGAAAGCTGTTGGCTCTGGAACTCCACAGAACACAGGGAACATAGCACTGCCCAAATGCTGATGCTATTACTGACTACAGCGTTGAAATGCGCTGTGATTTGCAGTAATGTTGCATGACTGGCTGATGTTACAATGTGTGACAGACGCTGCTGTCCACAATCAACCAGGGCTTTTCTACTGCCACACTGGTCTTGCACGCTGGATGTTTTCCCTGAGTTTGTGTAGTCCAAGTACACCCTTGAAATTGTTGACCATGCAAATCCAAATTTCATAGTAATTTCTGAGATGGAGTGACCCATCTCCCAGGTGCTGACTATCATACCACGTTTGAAATCGCTTTAACTCTGATAAGTTGCCAGATGAACTGCAATGCTACTACTCGAGCTGTAGAGATATCTGACTATATATATACTTCATTTGCGGATCATGCCATTTACTGTATGAATGTGGTGACATGCAACGGAAATGGTAGCACCCTTCCCACTTTTTTTTTGGACCTCAGTGTAGTCTAAAACAGATTATCTGAAAAAACTGCTCATCACAACAGTGCATCACATGCAGCAACAGTCATTTTGCATGTCAATGACTTTTTGCTGCTCCATGGTCAGGGGTGAGCTGGAATGGGATGTGTCATGGAGTTGTCTGCACTTCAGTCGATGTGGAAGAGGGATATAATGAGCTACTCCTTAATGAAAACTCGCAGCCATGCCGACGACTCAAACAATACCGCTATGGTCCTGTTGCTGTGTCGGCCACCAGGGCAGCCAGCCTCCATGTGAGCGACAAGGGTGTATGAAGTGTGCCTGAAGTTCAGGCCTTATGGTACCAAGTGTGAGCTTCCAAAAACAACAACTTCCTACTTATGCTGAAGGGATGAGTCATTATCTATTTGTGCAACAAGAACTAAGAATAATAACACTGACCCTGCTTTCAGAAGCATTGCTAGTGTTGTAGCTACTAATGTGGAGAAAGCGTGGCAATGTCGGTCATTACTGGCATTGACAAAAGAGTGCATTGTAGAAATGATCATAGCATACAATGACGAATTTCTTGTTCTGAAAAAGGAAATGTGGAAGAACACCTGACCAGAGAAATTGAAGAAATTTACAGATAAAGGGAGAAGGACATTTTGACATCTGTGGTGGTAAATGCAATACCTGGGAGAACTGTGAGTGCTAGATGTCCCAAGAAATGTGTGAAACTGAGTTGCCCTTCCTACACGATCAATGGACAGATTGGAAGTTTGTAATCCGAGTGCTGATATCCAGACTACAAAGCAGCTGCAGAAATTGAAGGTAAAAGATGCTGAAAGTCAGAGAAAGACACCATGCACTGGAAGAGTCAGCCAAGCAGAATTATCCAGTTTTTTTCTAACTAACAGCTCAGATGAAATAATGGATAGTGGTTTTAAAGCTGGAATGTGCTTGAAAGGTCCTCTGGCAAAGCACCCCAAGTTCGGCACTCTTGTAAAGGCCTGCAAATGCACAGGTGTGTCAGACTGCATGGGGGCTATGATCACTACTGCTACCATAGAAGACTTGGACCTGCTGAATGAAGTGGATATGTCAAAGGCAGTCAATAATTTAATCCGCAGAGAAAACACAAGAGGCTCAGTGGTGGAGTAGTATAAAAGAACAGACCTATTGCATGTATTATATTTTAATGGCCATAAAGATGACACCTTGCTGTATGACAAGAAATACAATAAGACAGTGAAAGATGAACACATCAGTATGGTGGAGGAACCTGGATTCGAATGTTTAGGCCATGTGACATCTGAGGGTTTGAAAGCAGAAAATATGACTCAAACCACTAAGGAGACAAGAAGGTCATATAATACGCAAGAATGGTGTATATAAAAAATATTTAATCATGCCAAGCTTTTGCCTTCCAATGGGAGGCTTTATCAAAGCGAACTTACACTAGAATAATGATCTGTTTGGAGCTTAAAATCAGACAATAGCACGTATATTAAACACAAACACACACACCAACGAGCCATTACATTATGACCACCTGCCTAATAAGCTGTAGAACCCCATTCAGCTCACAAAGCAGCGGCTACTCGGCGAGGCATCGATTCAACGAGGCGGCGATAGATATCCTGGGGTATCTGGTACCATAATGACAACAGCAGGTACTCCAGTTCCCGTACATTTGGGATGGTGGTGATTTAGCACATGAACCTGCTTTTCCAAGTCAAACCACAAATGTTTGTTTGGGTTCATGTCAGGTGAATTTAGATACCAGGGCATTAAGAAAAAGTCACCAGCATGTTCCTCGAACCACTCCTTGAGGATTCTGGCAGTGTGGCATGGAGCATTACCCTGTTGGTAACGGCCGTCACCAGCAGGGAACACAGTTGCCATGAATGGGTGAACTTGGTCCGCAACAATGTTCAGATACCTGACAGCCACCAGAGATTGCGCTATTGGGATAATAATGGGGCCTAAAGTGTCCCAAGAAAGTTTCGCCCATAGCATAACACCACCACCGCTGGCCTGTTTCCGCCCAACAGTGCATCCAGATGCCATAGTCTCTGTTGGTAATTGCTCTTGGGCCAATTTCATGTGTTGTTGGCTGGCTTTTCGATTACACAGCCCCCCCCCCCCCGGGTTGGCTATTCGGTTACACAGGCTCATGCGCAGAAGTCTGCGATGAACTGTGTGCTGTGACACATTGCCCTGATCACCACTGTTGTAGTTGAGGGTGATTTTGTCGCACTGTGGCCCTGTAGTCGCTGTGAACAATGCGTGACAGTCTCTGCTCCCCTCTAGCATGAATGAGCTGCGGACGATGGTTCGTTGTTTGGCCATCTGATCACCACTTCTGTTACATACTCATTACAGTGGCATGTGAACAACCCACAAGCCACGCTCTTTCCGAGAACGTACTTCCAAGGTGCCGTGCCATCACAATTTGTCCTTTCACAAACTCCGATAAATGGACAGCTTTTCCCATTCTGACCCCGAACACTACTAACCAAAAGCTGGTCTTTGGGTTGTATATACATACTGCTCTATGAACTTCACCTGCACCACTGTTCAGTCTTCAGGTGTGCTCATTTCTTTAGGCCGGGGGGTGGTGGGGGGTGGGGTGGTTTTAATGGAATGGCTCATTGGTGTAAAACGCGTTACGAACACGTGAATTGTTGTTAACCATTGCATGGGTCCAAAGTTCATGTTACGCATCATGCAAGGTATCAAGTTATATTTCATATTAGTCTCAAACTCAGAGACTGTGGAAAATGGAGGTCCACGGAGACGGCAGTTCAAATGATACCCCATCATTGCAGACATCACTTCTTGTGATAATCTCGAGAGTCATAGTTTCTTTACAAGTAGCCAAAGGGCCACCAGTTTTCTTTCATTCCATATGGGAACTGCTGCATTGTAAATTACCTCCTTTGCTAAAGCAGTCGCTCCTCTTCCTTCTTTTATGTCTCTCATATGCTCTTTATGTCGCAAACATAAAGATCGTTTCATCTGGACGGAAGAGGAGTGACAGCTTTAGCAGAAGAGGTTATTTACAATGCAGTAGTTCCGATATGGAATGAAAGAAAACTGGTGGCCCTTTTTGCTACTTATAATATAAGGGTACTATGGTCAGGTAGACTCTTGAGATTAATCACAAGAAGTGATATCTGCAAAATGGGGTATCATTTGAAATGCCGTCTCTGTGGACCTCCATTTTCCTCAGCCTCTGAGTTTGAGACTCATATGAAATATGACTTGATATCTTGCATGATGCGTAACATGAACATTGGACCCATGCAATGGTGAACAACAATTCATGTCGTGTTAATTAACACAGCAATCGGACATCGCCGAAATGGCTGTAATTACTGTTTCACACATGAATTAAATAACATCAGAAAACTTGAAAATTTCATCGCCGTGGAGCAGGATGAAATTTTCAAGTTTTGGTTCGATTGCCGCTCCACGGCGATGAAATTTTCAAGTTTTCTGATGTTATTTAATTCACGTGTGAAACAGTAATTACAGCCAATTCGGCGATATCCGATTGCTGTGTTAATTATCATGACGTATTTACCACGCGTTATGTGAAGAATATTTCTTCAACTCTGAACAATTCACGTGTTCATAATGCATTTATATGTATTTGTGTTTAATATGCATGCTATTGTCTGGTTTTAAATTCTAAATGGATCATTATTCTAGTGTAAGTTTGCCTTGATAAAGCTTCTCATTGGAAGGCGAAAGCTTGGCATGATTAAATATTTTTGATGTATACTATTCTCATTGATTATATGACTTGTTGTCTCCTTAGATATTATTAGTGTATTTAATATCTTTTGGAAGTTCCCTAAAGATCCCTATAACTCAAACCATTTCATGATTTTCAGAAAAAAGAGAAGAGGAGCACTGCAGCTTTAGTTGCAACTCTGTGTGATGGTACACCTGGAAACTCAGCGCCAAAGAAAGGTATTACACAGGCAAGTGGAGAAGCTTGTTAGAGCTTATGTGTATGTTGACGGCAATGAACTGCCTCTCCATCATTTGTCCCAACACACTGATGGATCAGCCAGTGGCCTAAAAGAGTACTGTGGCCCCACGTGCAAACTGTGAAAGCCTCCCACTGGCAAAATTCAAGAAAATAAAGCTGACTCTTTCGGATGTTGACAGAGAAGGTTTCAGTATTGACCAACAGTACCAGTTTGACATAACATGCTGTTGATTCTAGTGGAGAAGCTCTTCTCAGCTCAGCACATAGAGCACCAGAAACACTAGCTTAATCAAGGTGGTCACATATGCAAGCAGAAACCTTGTTTCTAAGTATTAATGGAGAAACCCACTAAAGGAATTAAGATTCTGAGTTTGTGGTAAAAGCGCATGCTTCTTGGGTATACCGCCGAAGTATCACATGTTTTAATTTTTAGGCCACTTAAGTGGTTTCACACACAGCAAAGTGAAATACCAGAAGTTGTAACACTTAGGTCCCTGGGAGAGCAGCAGGATATTTACCATTATTTTGTTTTGTTTTACACATTATAAGGATCATCTAAGACCACTTTTCTTTTTGCTAGTGAGATACAACCTTTGAAAAAAAAAAAAAGCTTTTTTGATCACCCCTAGAGTACAACCAGAACACATTCAGTTTCAGTTGGTAAACTGAGAGAAATCAAGTTCAAAATGATACAAGGTTTGAAAAATATCTGAAAAGTTACATGCCCGACTGGGCATATGCAGGAATTATTTACCTGCCCAGTTAGTAAAAGCTGGATGCCCAGGAAAATTTATCTTTCAAGATAACAAATCAGGATCTTCATTTTTTTTAAGTTAAAAAATATGATTAGTTTCTTTTACATGTTTTGCATTTCCATTTTAAGAGTCTGTATTCAAAATGTTCGATGCACAAAAGTGTGTTATCTCAAGTTTTAAGATGATGATGCTGAAATTGGTATGAAATGGTATGATGATGAAATTGGTATTTGAGAAATTTAGTAATTCTGCAATGTTCCTGTCATTGAAGTTTTTGCCCTTTGTCACTGAACACCGGAGGCAAGTTCCATCAGAGGCATACATCCTGCTGTTGACTATAAATAAACAACATTTAGAGCAAAACTACATATGGTTCCAATTTCTGGACCTAGAGCATAATATAATTAAATATATGATATTCTTCTGTCCTTGGTACCCAGTAAATAATAATATAACTTCCTGTGATTAGCAGTGAAATGAAACATGGCATGCGACGACCGTCTTTTTTCTTGTACAGTGAAACTTCCATTAACGGACACTTCTTAATAGCGGATATCTCTCTATAATGGATAATTTTTTATTCGGCTTCTTATGGGATATTCACTTCTTAATAGCGGACATTCTAAATAACGGGCACGGACGCACTTAAAGTGCAATATAACAGACAATTTGCTTTCGATTCTAGGAATTGCTAGGGGTGTGATTCGCCTAAATTCGCAAAATTTTCCCTTTTTGTTATTATTACCCTTCCTCATTCTCTATCTTAACCAATTTGTTCTTGAGGCCACGTAAATTTCAAGGTGCTAAGTGCTATGTACCCCGCATAAGTGGCAGAAATCGTTGGAAAACGGATTAGCATTCGTGCTCACTAGATTGTCCGACCATCTCTTTGCATACATACATCTGACCAGAAGGAACTGCCTTCCACCTCTTCAGGTGGTCCCAATGAGGTGAGACCTCAGAAACGGGAACCAGCGCCCAAGGCCGGTTAATTCGGGAACGGTAATCGCATAGAAACACATGCAAACACAATTCAGGTGTGGGTGGAAGGGACTCGCCTTTTGTTGTTTGGTAGGATCGAGATCAGTGCACAGGGATCAATTTCAAGTACAGATTACTAGAAATCACATTTGTTTGCAACAATCATGTAGGTGGGCCGCGGATGGCTTAGCGGTCAATGTTCTAAACTGCCACAGAGAAACCCCAGGTTCGATCCCTGGCAGGTACGCACGCGCGAACCACTAAATATCCGCCATAAGTCGGATGGCCACGTTAAGCCGTCGGATTCCGGGTACTGGCCCCCAGTTATAAATAAGGGCATCTTCCTACCCCTTTCTACCTCGCTTCCCTGTCACTTTCCCATCGGGCACTCTAGGCCCAAATCTCCTAGCTTCCTATTTCTAAGAGTTGTTTAAGATGGGTTAGACACTCCTTCCTAAAATCTTCTACATATGATCTAATCTGATTAATCATGTAGGTTTATCTCCTCAAGCGAGCTGTGAAGCAAAGATTTCTCAAACATTTATTTTAAAATGTAGTACAAACATACGTGCTTGGCTTTAAAAGAAAAAGTTGAAATAGTGGAGCTGAGTGAAAAGGAGAGATTAAGTGTATGTGTTTTAGAAGATAAACTGAGCATTGGAAAAATGCAAGTGAGTGAAATCTTGAAGTCTTAGCAAGATTGTAATGGCAACTAGAAAATTAAGAGAGCTTTCCCTAAAACTGATGGTTTAGCTGCACACTTTTAACTATGAATGGTTTTCCACACTAGAGCCAAAATTCCTTTATCAAGGACTTTAATTAGTCAAAAGGCTTTAGAAATTGCAAATGAATTAGGATTCACAGAATTCAAAGCTTCAGGCGGCTGGCTAGAAATTCATTTAGAAAATAAAATTTCACAAGAACATAATAGACAAACAACAATACTTGATTATTTTGCTTCTCAGGTTTTGATGAATACTTTTTAATAAAGGTTAGTGCAAGTTTGCTCTATGTATTGCATTTGAATACTTATATTTACTTATCTTTTAAACTGCTTTTACATTACAAACATGCATAGTCATAAAGCATGATTTCCCCAATAGCGAACACTTCTAAATAATGGACAGTTTTTCTTTCCCCATCGATGTCCGCTATTGGAAATTTTTACTGTAGTAGGAAATTCTATTCCAAACTTTATTTTTAAATTTAGTTGCCGAACTAGATTTTTTTTATTTACCTGCCCAGGTCAGTAATTTACATGCTCCAGACATCTCAGGCATGGTATTTTTCAAGCCCTGTGATAGATTGCAATCTTCATCACTTTGTGCAATTTCCAGTAAAACTTTCCTGTTAGATATGTTTAAGAAAAGTACTACTGAGAAAGGTATGTAATTCTGAATAGTTTACTTACCTTACCCGAAGACATGGGTACTGGTTTGTTATGCATTGGCGGCCCTGTCATGTGAGACAAACTAGAAACCGGCATGGTGGGAACAGCTGATGTTGAGGAAGGTAAGATACTGTCATCAAAAGGGTTGCTGGCAACTATGGTTTCCCCATAGCCTGTCAGAGGAGGTGGAGGTACAAGATCTGGCAGTGAAGGACTGGGCTGAAATGAAAATTTTTACTACACATTATTTACCCATAATTAATTCATCTCACAGAAAATTAGACAACGGTTTGCACAAAAATACAGGCACAAGAATTCTTCACAGGAATGTCAATAAAACACTGCAATTATCTAAATGTTTTCTGACTGCTGAAAGTTATTTCACAAATACTGTCTTTATAACAGCAAATCAATACAGTTTAAACAAAATCATAAAAAAAAAACAACAACAACAAAAAAAAAACCATATTGTAAAATCCATTAAAATAACATTTAGCATTATTTTATAACTGCAGCTCATTTGAGTAATCACCAAAATGTCTAATTTTTGTACCTTTATGACAGAGAAAATTTTTGTTCATAATTATGTTGGGTGAGTGTTATACTGTTACCATGTTGTATAATTTGCCTACTGGAAATTTGTTGGGTTCTGAGTTGTATCACCTTCATTTTGAAAATAAAATTCGGTTTAAAAAAAGAAGTTATTGAAGTTTTTTTGTTTTTTTTAACTAGCAATCATGCTTGTTCTCCGAATGGCAAATCCATAAAATCCTTTTTTGAACATAAAATTAAAGAAAGGCAAAATTAATTAAGGGAAGGAAAAGTAATTTAAAATCCGTAACTGTTTTACGATTTAGAACAGTGTCACGATGTCAATGCACGCAGTTTCACGCAAAATGGAGCAGTCTAACGTTCTTGCCTTGGTGCTCCTTAATTTTAAATCAAAATTTGTAATTTTCAAAGCATTTCAGTGATTCTGACAAAATTATTTTTAAACCTATTAGCATTTTGAAACAGTGAAACTAAGCCACCCTTTTGAATGTTTTGGATTTCAGACTTTTTTCTTGGTGTAAAATTGGTAGAAAAATTCAAGCAAACAATGTCTCAAACCTTTTTTTTTTTTTTTTTTTTTTTTTGGTTTTGTGCATTTGCAGGTATCCGGACTTTAAGACCTACTAGCATGACACTTTTCAGATCTCTAGGTCATTTAGAAGTGGTCAAACAATTTGCAAAAAATTCAAGTAGACAATGTTCTAAAGCTGCCCACTTTGATTTTTTTTTTTTTTTTTTTTTTATGTACTTTTCTAGGTATACGAACCTCAAGACCTATCAGAATGTCAATTTTTAGATCTCTAGGTCATTTAGAAGTGGGCGAACAGTTCGTGGACAAACGCACTCACATTTTTCCTCTTTACTTTTTATATATGAGGCGAAAGTCTACATTTACATAGGCATTTATGTATGCTGGTGGAAAACGCCGAACTTTAAAAGCGTCGCTACGTCATTAAGCATTGGT
This sequence comes from Macrothele yani, assembly GCA_039090855.1. Lineage (NCBI taxonomy): Eukaryota > Metazoa > Arthropoda > Arachnida > Araneae > Macrothelidae > Macrothele > Macrothele yani. Next base: position 137,793,441 of record CM077024.1, on the reverse strand, counting down.
TCATTACCAGTTTGATTGCAGCCTGTCCTTTCACTCAATGAGAAGAGAGTGCTAAAAATAACTATGTCACCATGGCAGCAGGTCACTGGACCAGAATGTTCCTGTGTGGTTGACGCTGAAGGCAGAGTAAGGCGTTCGTTTCTTTCCTTTGCATCTTTTAAAAAATGCTTAAAAATCAGAAAACGACTTTTTCTTAAAATTTTTTTTTTTTTAAAAGAGTGATGACAGTTGAGTTTATGCTGTAAAAATTGCAATGTGTTACAATTTCTAGTTTGCCACATATTCGCTTTTTAAAATGGATCTCATCACGAAATATAGAATTTTGTGAAATTATTTCTCGTAAACTAAATCGAAACTCAAGAAAAGGGTGACAAGGTGCAAAATTTCAGCCATGGCGCTACATGCCTACAAAAGCTTCGTGGTTCTGTCACTGTTAGTGTGTCCGTAACACAAACTGAAAGCACTTTTTTACTTACCTTAACTCTGAAATACAATAGCTCTTGAAGTATCGCCAGAAATAAAAAACAGTTTATTTCAGCATGTTCTCCGAATAATTCTCTACAAATGATGTAAATTTCATATTTTTGTATTCAATACTTTTTGCACTGTGAGCTAGAAAAGCGCGAGTGTCGCAAAATTTCTAAAACAGCGGCGGCGACAGCTACTTTTTTTTAGAATAGAGAGATGTTTTAATATCAGGCAATAGAATGAAATTTGGTGTTAGACACTTTCCAACTACCATAACTTCTGCTGTATAATCCATGGATTATCTGCTAAATATGCTATAAATTTAGGCTCTGCAGATAATCTGCCACATTAAGGTGACAACAACAACAAAACTTTTTGCTGCATTTTGATTTTTATAAAATCTGTGTCATTATTGTCAGAAGAGATCACATATTTGAAAAATTACCAAAAATGCATTACTAGCAGAAAAATGTAATGCTAAAAAACATAAGTAAGGTTTTGTAAGTTTTATCTTCATAATGCTACAAAGATAGGGGTTCATAAGTAAGGTTATCTGTAAGTTTTTATAATTTTTTTATTTTTTACTTACAAGAATCCACTTCCACGAGGCTCAGCACAAGCATCGTGGATGTGATGTCATAAACTAGTACTTCAACTTTCCATGCCTCTGACCACGGCCGCCTGACTCGATCGAGCGAGCAGAACGCTTTGCGGTCTTGCTATCATCGCGGGGCATATAACCATGGCACTTGAAGTAAAAGAACATTATTTATTTTAACAAAAGAACATCATTTTTTTTCCCCATTCGTTACAGATTCCCACAGCCAGCACTGACGCTGGAGAAAAATGATGGCTGATAACATTGAAGGGGAAAAAAAAAAAAAAAAAAACGTACATAATAAATAAATAAAAGGAAAACATAAGAAAATCACAAAGCCATTTTTTTTTGTAGAAAAATCAGATTCCCGGAAAATATTTTTGAAATCGGACAGAATCCTGGTAAACCGGAGTCACTTGGCAGCTATGTCAGTACCTTCATAATATAAGATGGGTTAAAAGTAAAGTTGATGCTCTTGCTTCACTTGTAAAAGACTGGAAGTGTGTAATTGCACATCTTGAAAATATTACAAATGAAAAAGGGAACAGTTAAGCTTCAGCAGTTGCAAAGGGCCTTCTGAAAAAGTTTAAAGATTTCAGGTTTGTCATCATACGTACTTTCTTTTAGATTTTCTGTCTATATTTAAGAATTTGTACCTCATATTTCAAAAGGAAGAACTTATTAGTGCAGTGGTACTTCATGTTAAAAATGCAATTTCAACACTTCAGACAACGAAGGATGCACCTGGCCATCATGAAGATAATTTTGTTAATAATACAACTCTTACAAGAATACATCAAGAAGTGCAGCTGCATGGGCTTGACAATAGTGTCAATCCTTCATCTCAAATGGATAAGGAGAAGCTTCTGGAATGTGGCATCAAATATCTAGACGAACAGTTTCTAGGACTTTCTGGAAGCGTTCACAGGTGTACAAAGATCTTCGACACATTTACGTGGCCAACAAGAAATAACTTAGAAAATTTGGGGAAGGAGGACATTATAACACTGGGTAAACACTTCCATAAACAGCTTGGATCTCCTGATAAATCTCTTGAAACCACACTACTCAGTCTGCTAGGTGAGTGGTATGAATTTAAGGTTATCAGGCAAGTAATGAAATTTCACGAGCTACCAGAGAAAGTTCTAACCCACAAGGAGAGATTTTCAGTATTAGCAAAGCTGATGGTCATAGTCGCTGTGCTGCCAGTTTCAACAGTGTGCTGTGAATGAGGGTTCAGTTCGATGAATTTAATAAAAAACAAATTCAGACCAAATATGGAAACTGACAGTTTGCAGGATCTAATGATGATCAGCATGAATGGACCAGCACTGGATAAATTTGATCCATCAGCTTCAGTGAACCACTGATATTTCAGTGCTAAAAAGGTCAGCCATATACATGACCATAAAAAATGAGAAAATTACTTCAAATAAGACTTTTTTTAGAAAGAATCTCATTAGAAAACATCACACCAGCAAAAGGAAAGTATTTATTATCTTATAATTCTAAGTCATCAGTTTATGAAACTGTATGGCATTGTTTGTTCCATATTTTTTGTTAGTGTTTTGGTTCTGTAAAACAACTTGTTTTGTTTTTAGATAAAAGAAAAGTTCAACTAAACTTGAGGTTCCATATATTTAAAATTCAGGAAATTTTAAAATGTAACTTTCTTAAACTGTTGTTTTTATGACTTTCTAATTTGTGTTGTACAATAACAAAAACCTGTAATTATCCTGGAATATCACATTCTGTTTTATGTTTAAGATTTTTATCAAAACTATAGAACACTGAGATTTACAGACCAAATTTGAATTTCATTTAGCAATAAGTAGTTTAGGTAATAGGCAGTGCTTAATACACTTATATTATTACTCTTTGTTCCAACATCATCACAATGCATTACGTTTGTGCATGAAACTTTGAAATTTGCTTTCATTTCACCTGGCTCCTAAATTTTGGAGCTGACTCCTAGATCTGGAGCTTATTTTTCCAGCACTGCCATTAATCGAGACTTTTCTGCAGGAAATTATGGTTCAGGATCAATATCATAAATGTGAATTATATACAGAAACTTCTTTTTTCTGAATTTCACAGCCTACAGATTATAAAAAGAAAAATATGGTACATTGTAAGGCTGTAAAGTTCCAGGAATTATTATTATTATTTTTTTTTTTTATGTACGCATACTACGCACCATTTTTTGGGCAACACATGAACTGTTTGTTACCCATGAACTCTCGGTAAGCAACTGTAATTTTTCCACCAAGTTCCACTTCAGCGGTGGTGAGCAGTGCATGTGCTTTGCATGCTGGAATTTTGACCTTGTCACACTTTAGAGGGTGAAACAAAGGGCCAGCATTAAGTTCTGCTTTAAATGTGGCAAATTTGCATCAGAAGCATACAAACTGATGAAACAAGCATATGGTGATGAATGTTTATTCCAGTTCAGGGCGTATCAATGGCATGCAAGTTTTTGTGAGGTCAACAATCAATCATTGGAGAACGATGAAAGGAGCGGACGACCTTCAACAAGCAACACTGATGAAAATGTGTAGTCTGTTTGCAAACTGCTTGCTATGGATTGTTGATTAGCATGTTGGATGATAGCAGAAGAAATTTGCCCCACACTTTCTCACTTCGGAACAAAGAGAGCTGTGAGTGACTGCTTTGCAAAACTTGGTGGAAATGGTGAATGGCGACCCAAATTTTCTCAGCAAGATAATAACTGGCGATGAATCATAGTGTTTTGAGTATGACCCATCCACCAAACTAGCGAATGATCAAGTTCGAGAACGCTGAAACCAAGGGTGAGGGCTGTGAAGTCGAAAATCAAAACGATGCTCACTGTGTTCTTCAATTCTTATGGGATTATTCATCGTGAATTTGTGTCTGAAGGACAAACAGTCAATGGCTTATTCTACACAGACGTCATGGATTGCCTTCTCAAGAGAATTCAATGAGTTAGGCCAGATTTGCATCGAATTTAAGAATGGTTTCCCCTCCATGACAATACTCCGTCGCACACCTTGACTATTGTTACCCAGTTTCTAGCTAAAATCCAGGTGACAACAATCGTGCACATCTCCCCCCCCCCTATCAGATCTAGTCCTGGCAGACTTTTTTCTGTTCCCAAAACTCAAAGCACTCTTGAAAGAAAGACAATATGGGTCCATTACAGACATTCAAAGGACAGTGACAACGTACCTGAACATCCCAGAAAATGGCTTCCCCAGGACATTTGAGACATTTCTAGAACAATCCAAGCTGTGTATTGAAAGAGGAGGGGACTATGTTGAAAATTAAATCAGCAAAATAGCTACAGGAAAGATATATATTTTTTTCAATGAATTACTCCTGGAACTTTCTGGACCGACTGTGTATATCTAATTATTAATGGTAATGTCACCAGTAGATGGCTTATTGATGAACTGTGCATCTGTTCACTGGGATTGCTCAATATTTTTGGCCTAGGAAAGTTGTAATATGCTGTCACTTGTAAGACCTCCGAAGAAAACTTGAAAATGACACTACCTAAAGCATGAATTAAATCTGAGTATGTTATCATCAATCCACCTAGGACATAGCATTTTCAAGCAACTAAAATTAATGAATCTTAATAAAAATTCTGAATGTGCTAATTGAGGTGCCAGCCAACTCAAAACAGATAAGGTTCCACCTTATTATCAGGAAAACAATCATTTTGATTTATTTAGGCAGAGACATTTCTGAGCTTGTTCCATTTACTCATGTTCATGAATTTATTGCTTCCCTTGCAATAACGGTAATCAGGGTCAGGCATCCTCATGAAGCCATCTGATTGGTGGAATGGAAATAATTGTGGCACATATGTTATTATTTAAATGCCCATTTTTCTTTTTGTTTTCACAAGATCTCCCCCCCCATAAGCAGCTTCCAAGTATCTGGTACAGTTGAGATTTGAACTGCAGTTGCGGCTTTTATTTTTCTATAATTATCTCTTTGGCCATACCTTTTTGGCCCTATGAGTATGAAATACTGAATATTCACAAAATACAGTCGTTTTTTTCCTGCCAGTCAGTCAGCCAATTTTGTGTTGATTTTCTTAATACTCGGTTGTTTTGTTTCGTGTGTGGAATGTTGCATCGTCTTGCTAGTAACAGCAATAATTTTTATTCTCATGCAGCAAGGCCCCAAACTGCTGAACAATATCTGCATGTACAGCCGAGGTCGCAGTAGACACACATCATACTTGCCAACTTTTACGGATTTCTGCTTAATTTTACTGATTTACGGATAGAAGTCTTTTTTTATGAATTTTTTAATATTCAATCGAAATATCTGAATCCCCTGCAAGCATCCACATAGATTTTCTACCGGACTTTACAAGCACTGTGTTATGCGATTACGTCATCTTTGATTCGCCAGCTTCGTGTGGAGCCAACAAGTATAATGATGGCTCTGCTTCGTGATGTCGTGTGGTAGCTCTCTCTCCAAAGGAGTGCTCAAGTGACGTGCCGATCAGAGTTCTCCAAAATGAGTAATTACACGTCTAGTAAGCATTGAAATTTTACCAGCGCGTAAAACTACACGGGAATTTTTTTCGACATGTAAAAGTACGCATTGAGAATTTTTCTCTGCGCGTAAAACTATGCATCGAAGAATTTTACCAATTCGTAAAAATACGCATCGGGACGGTATTTCATCTTTCAGAGACGGAAGTAAACGAAATAAAGATTTTTTCTGCAATTGTAATTTGTTTTTCCTGTGATGTTGCCTCTGTCCAGTATTGTTGTTATATATCATTTTATTCCAAAACTATTTGTATTTTAGTTTGAAAATGGAGGAAATATTTCCGAAAACGGAAATTCGACGGAAAAAAAAAAAAAAAAATTCGCTGTGATCTTTAGGTATGAGAGTGTGACAGCTTTGAGGAATTTCTTGTTTTACACCATAATTTGGGCCATCCTCGAGATTGATGCATAACTTGAACAGAAATTTTTGGGCAATTAGTAGTGGTGAAGGATGTTTTCCGCCTGAAACTTTCTAAACTTTCGAAAACGGAAGTTAGACGCACTGAAGATTTCTCCCGTAATCGTAATTTTATTTTTCATGTGATGTTTTCTCTGCCTAGTATTGCTATTAAATATAATTTTATTTAATAAATATTTGTATTTCAACTTGAAAATGGAGGGAAAATGTCCGAAAACAGAAATTGGACATAGCAAAAGATTCCCCTAGTAACTGTAATTCCCCCCCTCCCCCCAACGTTGATCAGAACATGTATCCTATATTCTTAAATGCCCCTCCAAAAGTTTAGTATTTCGGTTTGATAAACGGTGTGTGTGTGTGTGTGTGTGTGTGTGTGTGTGTGTGTGTGTTCTGAAAATGAAAGTGACAAAGCTCAAAAATTTGTAGAAATTGATGCAAGGTGTTCAAATGTATTTATATTTTCAAAGTTACACTATTCATCTTTTATCTAAAATAGTGAAAGCTGTCATGCATTCATGATGGATAAAATTGTCATCCAAGGGCATTAAGAAAATGATAATAAAGAAATGGGAAAGGAACCAAAGATATCAGCAAATGAAAACTTTAGTTTAGTATTGAAACACCACAGGTTTGCAAGGCTAACATTGAACAAATTTAAGATTTTACTTTATGGTTTTTTAAATTATTATTTTAAACACAGATAATACTAGTTTAGTTATTGTGGCATATGCAGAGATTTTTATTGCATATTTATTAATATAATTATGTTTTGTTTTGTGGTAAATGGCATTCACACAAAAGTTTTACTGATGCACATTTTCCAAAGTTGGCAAGTATGACACATGCAAAAACAGTTGCTTCACAGTCCAATGTCTGGAAACAGCACCATGGTGCACTTTGTGGGAATTTTCAGCACCTTACATACATATATTTTGAGAACTTATGTACTGGTTTAAATGAGTCCATGAAAAGTGTCATGTCCACAATTGTGACATTGCTGTGTATGAACCACTTGAACCAATAGCTGTAATGAATAGTGTCCAATAGGCACTGCTCTTGCACTACCTTGACTCTGTATGAACATTACATTATACATTTGGCAATCCTTTGAGTGGCTGAATGACACACTCTAACTTGCTGTGACACACGTTACAACAGCTTAGAGGGAGAATGCAACAAGTGACAGTTAACTTCCTTCCTCCAAATGACTTACAGGGAGACTGTACAACATAAGCAACACAGTTAACATTCTCCATAAACTCTGGCTTACTACTGGCTGCTGCCCACTATGTGGTAAGAAAGAAGATTTTGATGCTGGGTAAAAAACACACTAAAATGTTTTGTCCAAAACTTGCAGATATACCAGAATCACTCTTTGGTATTTTTTTTGGCACCACATTCTGTGAACTTCACGAACACACACACAATCTACAGAAATACTTCACCCTTCTTTTTTTAATGTTTTTGTTTTGAGTTTCAACAACCATTGTGAGCAACTCTAAGGGCTATGAGCAGCTGCCTGCCCCTAATTTGTGGCCACTTTTTCCAGTGAAGGGAGAGAATGAGTGCAGTAAGACGAACACACTAATAATCAGAGCTCGAAAATTATATTGCCCAACATGCACGGGGCATGTAAAAAATCTAGCTCTTTACAGGAAAAGTTAAAAAAAAAAAAAAAAAAAAAAAAAAAAACGTGTTTTTATTTCCCAGACAATCTTCTTACTACTCAAAGGCATATTTGATAAAATTAATGGGGTGTGTTTTGAGAGATTAAAGGTCAAAATGTACCCTGAAAACTAAATTGTCCACAATATGTTTTTGTGATTTCTTAAAAGAAAGCTTACACAATAATATTTCAAATGAGCCTAATATGAGCTATGTTTACCAATTAAGTCTCTACTTAGTGTCATTTGTGATAGGCATGGTAGACACAAAAATGCTGTTTTTGTAAGCCTATAACTACAGAAGTATTATATGAAGGAAGCTCAAATTTTGCACTGATTAGTTTCTTTACAATACTACAAGTTTAACAAAGTTTCACGAAAATCGTAAATTATGCTGATTTGACATGGAATTACCCATAGGTGAGTCTCTCATGTTTCACTGAATGGCACAATTTATGAAATGCAGAAAAATATAGGTAAGTTCAAATGTCATTGCTGGGGACAATTTATGAAATGTAGTAAAAGAACTACGTCAAAGCATTGTACATTCTTTTCAAACAGGTTTTCTTAGATATAAACTTTATATTTCATTTAAAACAAATAATTCTGAGATATAAAGAGAGCGAATGTGTATTTGTTACAACCTTGGATTATTCTCATTCTTCCTAACCTACCAATAAATTTCAGCACACCCTAATTCAAACAGTGATAAAATTAACTTTAATGCTGTTAAACCTACACGTTCACTTACCTGAGCTTGGCTATTGGAAATTAAAGTTTTCCTTTTCTTTGCAGATGGACTTTCTGGCTGTCCAGAGTTTTTCAAATCAGCAGCCCCATCAGGATCGCCTTTCAAGAAACACAGAAATATGAATCACATGTACATAAAATAATTGTTTTTAATACCATAACTACATGAACATTTTTGATTTCATATTTAAAAAAAATGGATGTTTAACATCTTATGACCACTTAAAACCCAGTTATTTCCAAAAGCCTGTGATAAATGCATATACATATTCTGGTTTGCTTGCTGCCTATGCAGTAAAACACACACAGGTCAGTTATTTCATCATTTTTATACAAACACAGTAAGATCACCAGACAAAAAATCGGTCACTCCTACCAGAATTTCACCTAATATGCGTAACACCTCCATGAAACTGAAAAACCGGCAAAATTCTGTCTGGCATGGATGCCACTAGTGTGGGGATGTAGTTATATATCAATTTTCATCCACTACTCCAGCAACAAAGCCCACAGAGTTCAGCCAGATTGGCTGCGGCTCGAGGGTTCCGACGGCATTTCATTCGATGCTTCAAATAGTCTCACTGATTTTTTACTGGATTCACATCTGGGGATTTCGTGGGCCAGTCGAGATGTTCGAAGGCATCAGAATACTTGTTGTGCTGGCCAACCAGACACACTTCAATCCCTGTACAAGCAACAACTGTCGTCTTGGAAAACTGGGTATTCATTTGGTGTTTACTCAAGAGATAATGCACAAAAGGTAACATATGGTCATCCAGAAGCTCAATGTAGCCCTTCTGGCTCAAGTGTAACATAACCTCAAACAAAGGCAAAACGATAGGTCAGAAATCACATAACTGTTACAATCAGTGACAAATAAGTAACAGTTCCAAAGTCACTGATAGGAATGTCAACGTTAGCCGTCTCCGAGCAATGCTTAGGGTCCAAGGTTACCCTGTCGTTTCTGCTAAAACATCAGAGGTTGTTAGTGATGTCAGCTTTCTTCAGAAAAAACCGGTTCTTCGTGCTCATCTCTTTACGAGAAGTCTTTGAGAGGTGACATTAACGATAATAAAGTGCTAATACTGTTCAGCATTCCACATAATAGCATGTCTGACACTGAACGTAGAAAAACCAGTGAGCTGTGGAATTATTTCACTCGTTGACGGAAACTTTGCTTCGTGGGATATTTGTAAGCAAAAGCTTTCTTACAAAAGTAAAAATTGCCGTTCCGATACTGCTCTGTCACCCCTGTCGTAAACAGTGATTTTGTCACTGATGCTAGTAAAACAGTGACCTCCCATCCCATTACAGCTCTGTCATCTCTACCACAAAAGGTGATTTTGTCACTGTTTAAAGTTACTGTTACTTCCGTGAAACTGTCACCCTTGTCACTGTGATAGGAAAATCACTGTTAAGCCCACCTCTACAAAGGTGCCATTTCCTCATAAGTGAACCTCAGAGAGGCCCCTCCAGTTTAAACAGCACCTTGAACACAGTCCTCATGGGAGGCTTCATGCAGTTTATGATGCACTCGTCACCTCACATCATTACAGTACAAACAAAAATGTGATACCAGATAAAATGCTTCCAGGAGTTGACAGTGCAGTGTTTGTGGCACCATGTCCACTACAGCCGTGCAGCCTTGAGCATAGCTGTTAGCATGGGTACTTTCTGTGGTATTCTATTCCAGATATCCATGGCATGCAGTTCCCTTTTGAGCGTTCATTTGGAAGCAGCTTGTTGTAGACCTGCACTGATTGACTGGAGCAATTCCTGCCTCATTGCAAAGCAGTTCGTTTTCATAGTGCATGACACACGATGGCGGTCCCTATTGGTGAGCACAGCCTTTTAATGCAGTTCTGTCAAAGATTAGCGGTGGACTGCAATGTACGAACATCACTGCTGGAAAACCCTTTGGACAGTACATTTCGACACACCTGCAAAGTCAGCAACTTCTCGTACTGTATGCCCTTTGGCTCAGTTGGTGTGATTTTCAAGGCGCAAGGGCTTCTTTTACTTAAGAATAATTTATCTGTATAAACTTTTCACCCAATCTAGAAGAAGATGTAGTTTACGTGTATGAACGTAACACGTGCATTGTGCGATGCATATCATTATCACTACGATGTTTATGTTTATTTAAAATTGTAACATTTCTTTTATTTATGTTATTCTGAAGATGGATTCAATGTGTAATCCAAAAGATCTTAAAGATTTTTTATATACTTATAACTTATTGTTATTTCTTAATCTAAGATATTTCATGCAAGTTTGAATTGTGCTAAGATGGTTTCAAGGTTAATTATGCATGTGAGGTGATGATGCTGGAATGAAAAGTGATAAACTATATTTGTTGTCAATTTTTTTACCCAAAACACTTATTTCAAAATAAAGTTCCAATTTGCTTCATAATTTTCTTTTCCCATTATTCCACAGTTAATGCTTGCAGAAAAAAATTTAAATTTTAGATTTTGATTTTATTAACACTATTTGCGGAAATAATATTTTGCGCATATTAATCCAAAGTACAGCATTTTCCTCCGTATAATCTGTAGACCATAAAATTCAGAAAAAAAAAAAAAAGAAAAAAAAATCTTCCTAAGATCCGCAGCAGCGTATGAAAAAAAAATCCCATGTATAATTTGCTGCGGCATATAATTTGTAGATCGTGAAATTCTGAGAAAAACAATTTTTTCCTTTGCATAATTTGCGGCGGCATGTCCCAGACCATGAAATTTAGAAACAAAAGATTGTAATATAATCATGCGGACTATGATTAACAATCTTTTTTTCCTTCTTCCCCCTCCCCCCAAATTTCATGGTTAATCGTGAACCGTAATTTTCGACAGAAAAGCCACAATTCACAGGATGACTGACTCAGAAGTCAAAAGTTGTAAGAAACGACCGTCTTATTAAAAAAGTAACTGTCATTTTTTAGTACTTCTGTGTTACTTTTAAGTAAATAAATAACTAAAATCCCTAGCTTTTGCAGCATTACCATAGTTCATTAGTTAGGCCTAAAAAATCCTTTGAAATTATGGACATCTATATTTGTCTCTTTTCTGAACATGTTTCAACTGAATAGCGAAAAAAAAAGTAATACGATTAGCACATAAAATCTAATGAATGTGATTCACAAAATGGTTACGTTAGGTGCCATGGAATAGTTCTGGCTTCCATGGCACGTAACGTAGGCTTCCGCTAGCGCAAATTGTATCGCCTTCATTGCATCATATTTTCTATGAGAATGTTCTTAAGTAAAACAAAAAATTCTTACAATTTTTTTTTTGCAGTCCTCTATCTCTGTGTTATTACAATTTTTTGTTTTTGGTATTTTTCTAATAACACTAAAACGCTATACTAACATTGCCGTGCAGATTTTTTAAAACGCTGCACCAACGTTTATTTTTTTTCCCCTTTACAGCTGTATTATCTGCAATACCTAAATCTATAAGTTTTTAACAGATAGCCTGCAGATTATACAACAGAAATTACGGTATTTACTGCAAATTACAAAACCTGAAGTATCAAAATTTAGGAACCAGGACCAAATTTTAGGCGCCTGGGTGACCTGGCACCCAGGATTTGTAGAGCCCTGGCCACTGCTATATGACAAACACAACATCCATGTCTTACCGGGATTTGAACTCATACCCACGTCGGGCAAATAGTCAGAAGCCAGTGCTTAAACCACTGCACCACTGGGGCGGCATGGTATAGCTTTAGACTTCACTTTCTGTCTTGGAGTCACATACTTGTAGCACAAATAAACAGCAGAGCAATTAATAACCTCACTCAGTGAATTCCTATTAATCATTTTTTTTTTTATTGGAGGTTTAACGACTACTGTGAGGAACTCAATGGGCTATAAGCAGTTGCCCGTCCCTAATTTAGGGCCACTGGTTCCAGGGAAGGGAGAGAGCCAGTGCTGTAAGACAAACACATCCCTCACAGGGATTCGAACCCGGACCCCTTTCGGACGAATGATCAGAAGTCATCGCTTAGACCACTGTGCCACCAAGGCGGATAACATATTCATCCTCCTCATCCTCTATACTAACGTGAAGAAAGGCTTAATCTAAGGATTTGGGAGAGTGGGGACAATTAATTGCATTTTCATGGCCCTGGGATGGCTATTTTGATAACCTTTCTAGGGAAATATAAACAATGCTCTTCCTTGGGGAACGTTACACGACAAAAAACACAAGACTTATTATTAATAGGCCAGATAATATTTTAAAGTTGAAAAATGGTAAATTTGAAATTAGGTGGGCAAGATAAATTTCAGGGTCACAGTGAGAAGGATTAGCAGTAACAGAAGAATTCTTAATATCATCATATCACGCATGTTTTGTTAAAAATTATAAGAGGGTTGAAATCTACCTTATCCCTATCCCTTTTCACATCCCTACCATTTGGAAAGCTATTTTGAAATCTGGCAACAACTGATGCTTATACCACATGGTTCATTCCATGGCTGATGAAGGTAGAAGTCACTACCGAAACGTCCCACCACTTATAATTTTTAACATAACTTATGTGCGATATGATGATATTAAGAATTCTTCTAATTTCAGGGCCGCACCCTTGGCGACGTCATTGGTGCAAGAGAAATGCGTTACTTGACAATGATGGGCGTTAACACGTAACAAGAGATAACTAAAGATGAGAGATTAAGATGTGCTACTTATGGGGCTTTGTGGCAATATGCATTCTGATTATGTGAGGAACAAACATGTGTAATGTGGAGCAATATGTCGTCACTAAGATGGAAACAAATATTCTGAGGTGGTTTGGGCCATGTTGAAAGAATGAGTAGAGAAATGCTTACTAAGGGAATGAATTCAGTCCACATGCAGGGGTCGATCCAGGTGGCATTTGATACAATTGGACGGCATTTTCACAAAAATATATTTTTAGCTCAAACAGTATTTTCACAAAAATATTTTTAGCTCAAACAGTATCATCACAAAAATATTGTTAGCTCAAATGGTATTTTCACAAAAATATTTTTAGCTCAAACGGTATTTTCACAAAAATATTTTTTGTTCAAATAGTATCTTCACAAGAATATTTTAAATTGTGACGGTATCTTCACTTTCACTAAAATTTTATCTTCACAAGAATATTTTAAATTGTGATGGTATCTTCACTTTCACTAAAATTTTATCTTAACAAGAGTATTTTAGTGTAAGAGGTATCTTCAATATTGCTGGGTTTAATGAATGCGCTTTTTTTTTTTTCCGTCATTATGAAAATCAGTAATATAGTCTCTGACAGATGCCTATTAATTACTACATCATCACTACAGGCTGCGCAGGCAACTAAGCTGACACTCGCAGGAAGGAACCCCAAAACATTATGGCAGCATTTTTTCCTGCTAGCAGCCTCACTCTACACGCATTTCTAGGGCTAACTTAGAAGTAAGGTTGGGAACAGTGAACATTGTTGAACACTCATTCCCCAATATCCATCTATCGGTACTATATCAGCAGAGTAGTAGAATATAGACGGTCGCTGTACGCGGATAGTTTCCAAATTATTAGCAGGTTTTGCAGATAGTTTTTGCTTGTAGTTTAAAAATTATAAAAAATGAAAATGTTATTTACAGCAATTAAAATACTTATTTAGGGCTTTACTCAGATTAATATACTTAATTCTACATTAACTTGAAGAATTTTCAATTATTTCCCCCATTTTCTGAGTTCTTTTGTTTTTACAGACATTTCTGGCCTCTAGATTTTATCAAGGCCTGTTCCCAATGTACACGAACTGTATCGAAAGTTTCGTTTACATGGAAAAAATTTAAATTTTATTGCCAGGTTCCTCTTGCAGTTGGCAGTTATTAAATTAAAATAATTTCCTTTTGTATTTTGTAAGTCTAGTATTTTTTAATTAACTTGTTGAAAATGCTATTTATAATATTTGAAGATTCATTGTTGGAACTGTTTTTCTGGATATAGAAATTTTAATTACAATAGTATCTTGTTTTTATGAGGTTCATAGTCCAATATTTTAATATTTTGTCATAAAAGTTCATTTCACACACATTGCTACACATTCAGTTGTAATGTATTTATGTTGTTCTCATTGGAATGTGTAATGTTCTAATTATTTATTGTTTTATTAATTTTTCTTTAAAATCATGGATCGCGCTTCGCAGCAAGTTTTCTGTTTCAGTGGAAATTTTTGATGTAACAGCGAAAACCTCCATGTTCCACCAAAATGTCGAAGAACTAGCATTTTTACCATCTGCAGCAGTAATGGGCACATAGATGGGTAGAATTAGGGCTCGACAAATATGTTCCATATCTAGGAGCCAGTCCCAAAATTTAGGAGCCAGGTGAAACAAAGTCAAATTTCAAAGATTATAATGCATGAATGTGATGTGCGGGGATGATGTTGGAAAGAAAAGTCATAAAGTATATTTGCTGTAATTCTTTTCTTTTTATTACTCAAACCACTTATTGCAACATAAAGATCCAGTTTGCTCCATAACTTTCTTTTCCCGTTCTTCCAGTTGCTGACCTCAAAAAATTTAAATTTTAGATTTTGATTTTATTCAAACACAATTTGTGGAAGATAAATTTTGTACATATTAATTCAAAGTACTGTATTTTACTTCATATATTCTGCAGACCATTAAATTGGGGGGGGGGGGGATCCTTCCTAAGGTCCGATGTAGCAGCATGTAACCCAGAAGTGGTGAAAATTAAAAAAAAATAAAAATGTATAATTTGTGGATCGTGAAATCACAAAAAAAAAAAAAAAAAACTTTTTTCTTTTGTATAATCCTCGGCTACAAATATTTCATAAAAAGTTAAATTCTAAGCCGAGGATTATCCATCGTATAGTCTTCGGCAGTGTGGCAGCAGATGATGAAATTTAGAAGAAGAAAAGATCGTTGTATAATCCGCACCTGCCATTGTTCATCCTGAACCATAATTTCCGATAGGAAAACCGTAATTCATAAGATGACCGATGCAGAAGTCCAAAGAATTTAGAAAGGAAAGATCGTCTTCTTAAAAAAGCAACTGCCATTTTTCAGAACTTTTGTGTTACTTTTAAGTAAATAACGAACTAAAATCCCTGGCTTTTTCTCAGCAGTACCGTAGTGCATTAGTTAGACCTAAAAATCCATAGAAATTGTGAAACAATCCATAGTATGTCTCTTTTCTGAATATGTTTCGACTGAATAGTGAACAAAATCCATAGCTATCACAATACAATTAGCGTAGTTTAACGAAATGAAAAAGGCAATTTCGTGTACCATGGGATAGCTCTGCAGGCTTCTCAGAACACGCAGGCTTCTGTGAGCACAAATAGCACTGTATTTGTTGCATCACATTTCCTGTCAAAATGCTTGTAAATAAAAATATATATATATACTCTCAATCTGTTTATAGTCCTCAATCTCCATATTACGTTACAAATTTTCTATTACCGCATTTTCTGTACCTTTTCAATAACACCACTTATGCTGACTAATTACTACGTGGATTTTTCAAACCCGCAGAAACGTTCCCCCCTAGTGTATTATACGACTAAAATTATGGTATTTACTGCAAATTTCAAAATCTGAAGTAAAAAAAATGGCAACAGTTTAGAATTCTAGGTGTAATGAAATTAGATTTCTAGGTGTAATTGTCGTAATGAAAGATCGGGAAAGTTGTGGGGAGGGACGGCAGGGGTCATTAAGTTATGGTTGAGGACAGCTCTGACTGTCGTGCTGTTTCTGTCTTTTGGCAAAAAGCCAAAGAAGTATGTACTACAGCGCTTGCTGCACGAACCTATGCGTTTCTCCTTTCAGATCTCATGTGCACTGCCTTGTGTTTAGTTCGTCTTTCGCCGTTTTGACCGTCGTTGCTGCTATTTTCCTTAATTGCTATTCATGATGTCTTTGAAAAGGAAACTTTTCAGTTACACTGCAGAATTTAAACTTAAAGTGGTGGACAGAATTGAGAATATGATCGTGTCATGGTAGTTTTGAGGTCAGAACACAATTGTGGAGTAACATGCGGAAAGCCCCTGTGCCGCGGTCTAAAACGTAAACAAATCCGTCGGTAAATTCTGCGGGAGAATTGACGGAAGTTTGTTATCGGCCCATGTATAAGTCGATCCCCCAACTCTGAAAGCAGGAATTCCTCCCAAAACTTTCAACTTATACGCGAGTACATACAGTATTTTATTACTTTTTCTGTATCAGCCTTTTATCATTGGCAAGGTGTAATGCAATACTCTGGAGTTGCATTGGTGTGATCTATGGATGCCACACCCTTTATCTGTCAGGAGATAAAAATATAAAACAGTAACCTTTAAAACTGAATTTCTTCGTTTAATAAAATCGTTTTTTTTTTCTCTTACTTCTTTGTTTGGACTCATGGGTCATTATGTAACCGACTTTTCTGTCGGAAATTCCACTTCTGGTTCCAGGAACATCTGCCGCCCCGGTGGCGCAGTGGTCTAAGGCGTAGGCCTCTGATCATTCGTCCTTAAGGGGTCCGGGTTCGAATCCCGGTCAGGCATGGATGTTGTGTTTGTCTTACGGCACTGGCTCTCTCCCTTCCCTGGAACCAGTGACCCTAAATTAGGGACAGGCGACTGCTTATAGCCCATTGAGTTGCTCACGGCGGTCGTTAAACCTCCAATCACACACACACCCAGGAACATCTATAATGTGCGGATTATACTTCGATTTTTTTCTTGAATGTCACAGTCTGCGGTTTATACGAAGAAAATTTTTTTTTTTTAATGTGAAGTTCGTGGTCTGCGGATTTACGCCAGAGCGGATAATACGACGGAAATTACAGTACTTTTAAGACAGCACATGCTGTAATTTTTCTTATCAAAAGGAAATGAATGAGGGGCAAAAACTTTGCTTTTGTCATGGTGTTCATATCATTATCCCTGCCCCCTTTTTTTTTTTTTTGGAAAACTTTGAAATGAAATGAATTTTTTAATTTTTGAAGAAACTTTTTGAATAGTTTTTTTTATTTTAGAAGGAAATTCAACACTTACTGGCACAAAAACACAGACTGTATATAACCAGGGGTAAAAAAATATACTTTTCCACCAGTCAGCAGAAAATGCCACTAGTCAGGAATTTCGGCATTTCCCACCTCAGTAACAAGAATGCGCACCCCATTGACTGTTTGTGTTCCTCAATCCTCCCATGACATTCCCCTTCATGACCTTATCGTTTCATGTGTGCACTCTTTGTTGTATATTCTACGACTGGCCCCCACCATTTCACACCTGCCTCCACACCCACTGCATAGCTCAAGATGCTGGGCATCTTGCTGGCTCTCCTGACACAGCTGCTAGTATTTGTGGAACAGAGTTGCTGCTTTCATTCTTTGCCTTAAAGCAAGACACCAGTCTGTTTTTAAAAATGCAGAATGAGAATGTGATTAGTCACATATAATGACTAACTGCCACTGGAATAGCACAGTTGGTCAAGTTGCTACGCACTGTGTGGGAGGCAGGCACCTATGGGACTATTAACCCATGGTTGTTGTTGATGATGATAAATGATTAATTACGTTCTTCTTCTGATGCACGTTACAGAAGAAAAACAGGAAATTTTAAAAAAATTTATGACAACAATTGAATCCACTGAGTTTAACTTTTAAAAAATGCTTGCCTTGTAGCGTCACTTGTCAGCAATAATTTTCGACTCGTCATGGACAAGTGTAATTTTGGAACCCTGTAAATAACAAAGATTTGGTAACAACCTAGTCAGTTTCCATCCAAATTCTGGCTGAAGAACTAAAGTAACTTAAATGTTCTCTGTAACTTTAGGGTGTCCCTCTACTTTTTTCACATCCTTTATCCCAGTTACATGTTGCTGCCCAATTCTCCCAATACACTGAAGTGACAAAAGTCATGGGATAGCAGTATACAAATTTTTAACTGGTACTGCCGTAGTATAAAGGCTTTGACGCATGCCACAATTTTTATAAGTTGCGAGGTGTAATCTCGTGGGACAGGATGAACAACCGCCAGTAGGATTATGGCTAGCTGACGTGAGTTATCGGAGTTTACAAGAGGCATAGCAGTGGAAGCCAGATGGATCGGACATTCAATTTCTGAAGTTGTGCGAACATTCGACATTCCTCGATCCATGGTGTCATGTGTGTACCAAGAATACCTCATGGAAGGTATTACTACCTACTCTGGACAGCGGCCAACCATGGGTACTGAATGACCATGACCAGTGCCTTCCGACCAGGATTGTCCATGCTAATAGACAAGCAACACTGGCTCAAATAACATCCACATTCAATGCAGGAGGTACCAGAGACATCAATCAGGTCAGTGCAGCGTAATTTAGCATCCATGGGGTATGTTAACACCACAACATCGGACACATCTCCTCACCTGGGCTCGTGAACATGATAATTGGACCATGGAAAACTGGCAACATGTGGCGTGGTCCAATGAGTCACACTACCAGTTGTTACGAGCTGATGGAAGGGCTCAGGTGTGGCACAGATCCCACGAGGCCATGGATCCAAGCTGTCAACAAGGCACTGTGCAAGCTGGTGGTGGTTCCACACGTGTGGAGTGTCTTTACGTAGCATAGTTCAGGTCCTCTGGTCCTCGTAAACACATCATTAATTGATAATTGCTTTGTTGCTCTATTGGGTGACTATTTGCAGTTTTTTATGCACCCTAAAAACGACAGGATTTTCCAGGCGGACAATGCACCATGTCACTGGGCCCAAGTTGTCCAAAATTGGTTCAAAGAGCATTCTGGACAGTTCCGACAGATGGTGTGGCCTCCACATTTGCCCGATATGGACCCAATAGAGCACTTATGGGACATGTGGAAAGGTACATTCACATCCAAGATCCTGCACCTACAAATACCAGGGAACTGTGGGCAGCTGTTCAGATGGCATGGCTCAACATTTTCCCAGAAGTCTTCTGGCCACTTGTGGAATCAATGCCACATCAAGTTGGTGCACTTCATTGGGCTAAAGGAGGTCCTATACCATACTACACTGGCGTGCAAAAATTAAGGACGAGATGGTTTTTCGAATGTAACGTCGTGCAAAAGTGCTCCACATCGACTCAAATCATACCATAAGATCCCCAAGATGTAAGAATATGGGACAAGTGAGCAAAACCGTCCAAACAAGGAATCCAAAGAATACAAAGGCACTTTATTGAAAAAGTAGCTTCGAGCACAACTGGATAGAAGACAGAAATGTCCATGTGACAGGTGGCTGCCAAGAAAAATCCAGTCTTTAGTAAGGGACATGATCACCCCTGACTGTATTGCAGGATTTACAACGTCTGTCTTTACTGAGGACGAGGTTGTCAAAGAGCTGTTGAGGCATCGCGGCCCATTCCTCTTGTAGCGGCAATTGTTGCTGGCAGCTGGTGACGTGCTGCCAAGCATCTCCCACACGTGTTCAATTGGATTTAGGTCTGGAGACCTTGTGGGCCAATCCATGCGTTGAATATCTTCACTCTCCAACAGCTCTGCAACAGCCACTATATGATGAGGTGTAGCGTTGTCGTCCATGAAGAGGAACTCAGGACCCACAGCACCTCTAAACAGACGCACGTGAGGCAGGAGAACCTCGGTACAATAGCGGACACCAGTGACTGAACCAAGCATGATACCGCCCCAAACGAGAACTCCGTCACCACTTGGTAGCCGTACTGGCAGTACAATAGTGGACACCAGTACGGCTAACAAGCATGATACCGCCCCAAACGAGAACTCCGCCACCTCCAAACCGGTCCCTTTCGATGATGTTGGAGGTGTGATTGCGTGTTCCCTGCTCTCTCCAGATGTGTAAACGTCCAGAATCGCTCGTCAGACTAAATCGGCTTTTATCTGTAAAGAGAACTCGACCTCATTGCTGATGTGTCCAGTTCTTGTGTTCCTGGCACCACAGAAACCGTCATCTCCGATGAGCAGGCGTTAATGGCACACACCGTACTGGTCGTCGTGCAAATAGACCACCTTTGTGCAACCTCCTGGCCACAGTAAAACGCAATAACAGACGTCCAGTTGTCTGTTGAATGTGCCTTGCGATTTCTCCCGATGTCTGCCGTCTGTCTCTTTTCGCCTGTAGGACAATATACCGGTCATCTGCCGCCGTGGTTGCTCGTGGACGACCACCGTTAAACTCTCAGACAGCTGTTCCTGTTATTTGAAATGCTCTCCAAGCTCATGAAACGATGCTGTGAGCGATCTCGAACTCCTCGGCCACACTAGTCACACTTCGACCTTCTTCCAACTTCCTAATGACACGACCTCAGGTAAAGTCATCCAGATGTCATCTACTGGATTGCCTGTTGGCCATATCACATGGTGGCAGCAACTCGACGTCGCTCAAACCGATGTACACCGTGCAATAGCTTTCACCGAATTGCTGAGCGTACACCGCCTTTGTGCTTTATACCCTTCCGACACCCCCCTTCTAGTCATGCTGCATATATGTGCATGTCCTACCGTACCGGACCCTAGTCTATCTCCTGAGTAGTCTTTCGGTCCATTCTGCCTGCTCGTTCCGCTGTTATGCTAATTTCTCCTCTTAGTCCGTAATTTTGGCACACCAGTGTAGGTATGTATCCCATGACTTTTAGCACTTCAATGTATATATCCAAATATGCAGATTTATACAAAATGCTGAAAAATTAAAGTAATAATATGCATTTTTAAGATTTTGATTGTAAAACTTACTTGGAAGTTTTCAAACTATTTACATGGGAGTTTTTGAACTATGTCAGTAGTTCTTCTTCAGTAAAAAGTGACGCCAGTGAAACCGGCTGTGCAGCAAGTATTTCACAACTTCATGACAAGAATGAGGCGGATCCTTTTGGATGTGATCTTGGACTAAGCAATATCAGCCAAAGAGATGCACCCTAAAGATAAACTCATGGTGGGCTAGAGCATTCATTATGACCACCCTGTCATTACAAGTGAACGAATTTCACAACATGTAACAGTGATGTCACTGACTGGTGCAAAATATACATGGACATATCAGTTCACCCAAATGAGACCTTGGAAAGGGAAGAATTTGTCAGAGTCTGAAAAGGGAATGATTATCAGCATGGAAAAGGTGGCAGCCAGCATCTGAACAAACACAAGTGCTGTTGTCTGTTCAAGAGCCACCATGCTAATGGCCCGAAAAGAGACACACATTTACCCAATGTGATTTTGGAAAGGCCAAATTACCACTGCTTCATAGTGGAGGTGAATGCCTGTTGACATGCTGTCAGGAACAACAGGGGGCTTATAATCCCTCATCAATTAACTGCAACTATAATCAAGGTGCATCAAGAAACATTTTGGAACACGCAGTCTTGCGGACACTCTTAAGACTGTCTTTGAATGAGTGTTAGGATTCATCTTCTGCGATAGATGGCACAAAAAATCACTCTTTGGGCGTGGCTTTTACGCCTTGAGGAACTGTTCCAGAAGTTGGCGTCAGCAAATCATTGCAGACCTCACCATGTTTAGAATGGAAGCGGTCTCTTGTTGGCTCCACAATGAAAAGACAAAATACACACTGTTACGTTTGAACCTACGACATTATTTAGGGGTGGAGCTCATTAAGTAGGCGGAGTTTCTATAGCTCAAATTCAGAAGTTCTCTGCTAATGTACACATTTTCTTTTAAAAAAAGAACATACAGTAAGATTTCAGATGATTTATGGAAGAGAAGATTCCAGTCTCATTTTTGGCCCCATTTAATTATTTCGATTTGGCCTAGATAATTCTAAAAGGTCAGACAGAAATAAGATATTTTGTTTCTCCCAGACAGAAACAATACTAAGCTAACTTATTGAGCCATCTAATGCCAAATTGGAATACTTTTGAGTCAGATAAATTGAATTTTAAAAACAATTCTAACAATTTTTTTAGAATAACTGTGGCACATATTAGCTGCAAGTCATTTTTATTTGTGCGAAAAATTTCAAACACTACAAAGTAATAGTCTTCGAGAAAATGTGTACAAAAGAATTTACATTGCAGATACAGGATGGAATTTCTCTTATGCTCAAGGATGTGCCTAAAGAGTCAATGGTTCATAGTTGTACCTATGTTGACCGACTGGCATCAACAGTTCTACCTGCAGTGGGCATAGGACCAGCATGATTGCAGTGTTGTAATCAGGGGAGGAGAGGGGAGGGTCGAGCATTTCCTTTCATCTATCCTGGTGACTCATACTATAGTACAGTGCCTGACCTCTTTTATATATTTTGCCTGACATCAACAATCAGCCTCCTCTCCCAACTTCTGTTTGGCCACAAGCTTGTGACTGGACAACAAAAAGAATTGCCAAGTCCAATGAGTGTGGTTCAAGCTTCAACATGCTGATGGATGGGTTTGTATCTGATGCTAGGCACATGAACAACATCAGAAATTAAACTACAAAGTTAAACAAAAGGAGCCCAGTGTTAGTAGTATCAGGATAGGAAAATTATTTCTACAGATATCCCTAGGTCCCATCATTCCCATTAAACGCACTGTCACCATCAGATCCTACACAAGTACATTTTTAGTCCTAGTGTTGCCTTACTGATGACGATGTATCCACATGGCACTGGGCTCTTTCAGCAAGACAATGCCCCAAATCACAAGGATTACACTAGCAGTAATGGTTTGAGGATTACATCTACGCATCTCATGTGCTTTCCTGTCCACGAATCCCCCTCTCAGACTTGAATCCCACCAAACATCTAAAGGATGCAGGGTCATTCCATGCCAAATCATAAGAAAAGAAGTGGACTTTTCAACCCGACCATCTTAGATTTTCATGAAATTTTGGTAGGATGGTAGAGGATATGAAGTAATTTTCAGCTCATCTCATCAAATTATTTAGAAATCCATTTTAGGATCTGGCAACATTTGATTCTCCAAATGTTAACACCTTCCATTGTTTTGTTCATTCTATGAATAACGAAGATGGAAGTAGCTGGTGAAATGCCCCGTTTTACCATTTTCCTTTTATTTACCTGAAGTGTAAGGTCATCATTGAAAAGGTATGAGGTCTTACATCAGAGAAAGTGTGGGATGATCAGAGTGGTTGTATGAGTGGTAGAGGTTGCACTAACCAAATTTCTGCATTACACATGGTGATTCAAAAGTATCTGGCTGTTGGTAAGAAAGTTTTTACTGCCTTTATAGATTTAGAGAAAGTCTATGACTGAGTAAATAGGATACTTCTGTGGAAAATGTTGAATGAATATGGTGCCACGGGGAATATACTTAATAGTGTGAAAGCCATGTATGCTGGCAGTAGAGCTGGGGTTCGAGTGAATGGTGTTTTATCAAAATGGTTCTCTATTGGTGCAGGGGTCAGACAAGGTTGTGTAATGTCACCATGGCTGTTTAATATATTTATGGATGGCCAAAATAGATAATATTGGTTTATGTCTTGGTGATATCCGTCTGTGCAGTTTGTTGTATGCTGATAAAACAGCCCTGTTTGCAGAGAGCAAAAGTGAGTTGCAGAGTATGTTGTCCCGGATGTATGAAGTTTGTATGAAATTCAAACTGGGTATACATAAGGCAAAAACCAAAGTTATGATTTTTGAGCAAGGAACTGGTAGTACTAAATGTAATACAAATCTAAATGGCACAGTGATTGACCAGGTGAGTGAGTTTGCGTATTTAGGAAGCATGTTTGACAGAAAGAACAGATTAGATAGTGAAATTAGTATGCGAGTGAATTCTTCATTGAAAGTCATAGCTGCTTTGGGAGGTTTTCACAGGAATGATGGGTTCTCAAGAGAGTCCTGCATGGCTATGTATGAAAGTGTAATTGTTCCTACTTTGATGTATGGCAGTGAAACCTGGGTACTACAGAAGAGACACAGGAGTCGTTTCTGTGCTGGAGAAATGTGTTACAGGGGAACTGCAGCAAAACACGTTCTGATTATGTGAGGAATGAAGATGTGTTGCAGTTGTGTAATGTAAGCAAAATGTTGCTAGCAAGGTGGAGACTAATATTCTTAGGTGGTTTGGCCATGTTGAAAGAATGAGTGATGAGATGTTTACTAAAAAAAAAAATTTCAGCCCAAGGGGCAGGAGAGAAAGACAGAGGAAAGGCAAGGAAGTCATGGGAAGATCAGATTCAGGAGTGTTGGAATGAGAAAAATATTATGAGTATGAAGTATATATAGGTCTTGTGTACATCATGTGATGGATGTCAGTGAAGCCCGTGCTGTGTGCCAAGATCGCTGTAAATGGAGAAGTTGATACAGCAACAGTAATTAATCAGTTAAAAAATTATCTGGTGGTTTGTATTTATTTGTGGAGCTAACCTCTGAATTTCAGAGAACAGCTTAATGTTATGTGTGTCAATTCTTCAGTGTTATTTTAATGTATATGTCAATAATTATTGTGTTACATGGATTTCTGCCATTTTTTTCATTAGGCAGTTATTAATTGAACTGCTGAGTTCCATTCTGCCGTCTTTTAACAAATTTTCAAAACAACTGAAAATTACTATATGATCGATTGTTGAAAGCATAGACATAGAGTGAGGAGGGGCATGAAGAAGTGTGTAAACAGACGTTTTCTTCATGAATGAAATGCAGGATTACACCATATAATACATATTTTGAAGATGATGACAATCCATTTTTGGTGTAAATATGACAAGGATGGTAAGTCATTTAATATGATGGTTATATTCAAATTAATCGGAAACTTGGTCATTCTGGGTGGTGTAGTGGTTAGTATACTCTGGAACTATCTTGGAGACGCGGGTTCGATTCCCGCTGCAGAAAATCGAATTTTTCAAGTTTTCGGATATTATCTGACTTGCCATCCTCGTCATATCTACACCAATAAATGGATTGTCATCTTCAAAATTTGTAAATATTTGTATTGATGTTTTCCTTTTAGAGGGATGTAATTCTTGGAAACAGTTTCTCCATAATTGTCACAAAATTTGTATCTTTTAAGTGTAAAATAGACTTCTTTTGTTGAAAAAGAAGTCTATTTGGTCATTCTGGGTGGTGTAGTCTTCAAACGTAATGAATGATCGATGAGAACCAGTCCAGCAGTATATTTTTTAAGTTTTCTGAAAATAAAATCCTCTTGTTTTACTACATTTTTTAAATATATAACCAATCTTTTTGTTGAATACACATATGTTGTGTAATATGTTTTTTACATTGATAGCATTTGCTGTGGTTTTACTTTCTCACAAAAATTAACCACAGTGAAATCTAGGAGAGCATAACAGTGTGTGTGTGTTTATAAAGCTCTTGGTTTTCCCCTGAACTTTGTAGCGACTCTATTAAGCCACTCCCACACACTGAAATTTCTGTGTGTGTGTGTGTAAGGGGGCACCAGTGGTTGGAAATTATTCTTTTAATTGTAATGGAAATGAATAAAATAAGGTGATTTTATGTAATTTTAACTTTCACCACAATGTACTTTCCCCAAACTTTGTGGCTGATTTCCCAGTGTTAAATGTAAGTTAATTTCAAACCTTATCTCACTGCTTTGCTCGTGCTCTTTATTCAATACTTTAGGTCAAAGCTCAAGAATTCACACAAGCAATGTTTTGCCCAAATTGATGCTCTCAAACTCAGGTGTTAAGTATTCATATGTTATTTTCATGGTTAAAAAAAAAAAAAAAAGGAAAAAAGACACACAAAAAAAAAAAAAAAAAGGTGTGTTATTATCTTTTATAGTCAAAACCTTATTTTTTTTATCAGTTTCCTAAAAATAATGGAAAAACAACAACAAAAAAACTACACATGCCTTCCCATGCTATGTGCCCTATATAGGCATATAATTAAAACACTTACTTAAGGCTTTACTGAGATTAGTATACCTAATTCTATTTTAACTTGAAGAACTTTAAAATTATTCTTCACATTTTTCAAGTTCTTTTGTTTTTATGGACATTCTGGCTTCCAGATTTTTTATCAAAGCCTTTTCTCAATGTATAGAAACTGTACCAAGAGTTTCGTTTACACAGAAAGAATTAAATTTATCCATACAAACTGTTTGTTCTTGGGCTTTGGTTTTTCGGTAAATGTGGACTTTAGCGTCCTAAATTATTTCGTCGGAAAAATGTAACTGTGTGGGAAAAGTGCGACATACAATTTTTTAAGCATACAACATAAAAAGGGGAAAGGTGCAAAAATATAGTATTTTTACATAAAAGGAAATAATTTTTCCCAAGTATTAGCCTGCGAGTACGATGGTTTATAGCAGTTGGTGCGGGAGGCTGAAGCGATGCTAATGGCCACCACGTGAAGGTTTCGTGCGCCGGAACAGAGTACAAGTTAGTAGTGAACACGCGGAAGAATACAACTGGAGTGGGGTGTATTTATTGGAAGAGTGTGATGCGTCGTGTAATCGTGCACAAGTAGAAATAGTTCAAACCTGTTTTATTCATTTTTAAGAAAGATGTGTGTGGAATGTCGTTATTATTAATTTAACAATGTCTTCGAATGGAAAGAAATTAAGAAATATAAATGAAGTTATGTAGGACAGAAGTTTCGTGGAAGAAGTTTTGGTTCTGGTTGAACCCAAAGTTTTGGTTATAGTTTGGAAGATGTGCAGGGGTAGGTGATTTCTTCAAGCACTTCATTTGTAGTTCTGCTGTTATTCTGTATATCGTAGCTCACATTTTCCCCTCGTGAAACGGATATTATTCAAAATAAACAATTTTATTCAATTCATACATCGTACTATGGCAGGGAGGCCTACAGCTTCTTGTATTGTGGTGGATAATGAAATTTTAAGCCCTGACGAAATCCGAAATGAAGTGTGGAGACTGACGATTTTGTAATTACGCTCTCTCACAATTACCCTTAAAAAAAAAAAACTTACAATGCTGCGTAAAACTGGCCTCTTTCCTTCCGCGTATTCCTACAAGGCACTTCGATGACTACGTACTGCTCAACCGCTTCCTTCTGCTCATTACTGCCCTTCAGAACGAAGCTTCCATTCACCGGACTCCACCTTGACGGCGTCGCCACTTCATCATCCTAGGCGTACTGCACGTATTCTCCCAAACCATCGCACTCCCATGTAAATACTTTGGAAAATTTCTTTTCTTTTATCTAAAAATACTATATTTTTTCAACTTTCCCCATTATTTTGTATGCTTAAAAAATTGTATGTTGCACTTTTCTCACAGAGTTAAATTTTTCCGACGAAATGATTTAGGATGCTAAAGAACACATTTGCCTTTTTCCTTTTTTGGGGTTTAACAACCATCATGAGCAATTCTTATGGCTATAATAAGAAACCACACATCCCAAATTTGGGGCTGCTTGTTCCAGGAATGGGGAGCCAGTGCGGTAGGACAAGCACACCACCCATGCCTTGTCCAAGATTTAAACCTGGAACCACTGGATGGCTAGCCAGAAATCAGCACCTTTAACCACTTAGGCAGCAGTTTTGGATTAAGTTCTGCTTATCTTCCAAATTTGGCCCACTCAACATAGTGCTCACAGATCTACCAATAGATGGCAGTACAACAGCAATTACCTCACTCTCTTGGGTTTAAACCTGTCAGCTCTGCATATCGTGTTTTTTGTGTGGAATCTGATAAACTGTTTTGCCAAATGATTGTCCTACGAAAAGACAATCATCCATCCCTGGGTCCCAGGGGAAGATCCAGGATTTTCGTGAGGGGACCTTTCCGATATTTTTCCTCAAGATGAAAAAGTGTGCTTAGTATGTCTATAAATTCCTCCAATTAATTAAGGAAAGTAATATACTTTTAAGTAATACTTTCTATCATGAAAAAATAATCAATTTGTTATTAAAACCTAACAAATCAAAGCTTTTCCTTGGTCCTGAGGGGAGGGCATGTGCCCCCCTCTGGATCTGCCCCTGCTGGGTCCTCCCAGGAACCTAGAGCTACCATCATTCACGACCAATCAGAGGGCCACCTATTAAAACCTTTCCAACACTGGATTTAAATATCTGACAGTTCATCACTCCCTGAAATTTAACCTGCTCTCTAATACTGAAAGATTCACAGGTATTCCACTCAAGGCATGAGAATAATTGGCATCCCCTGAAATGAAAGCTCACAGAAGGAAATCTGGAAAAACATATGGCAGATCACATTCTGGAATATTTATTCCAACAGAACTGTTGTATTTTCTCACACTACTACTTTGATGCATTAGCTTGCATCATTACAGTTTTTCCCTGGAAGATAATCAATCTGTTTTATAGGATGCTGACCTGCTGCCATCTGTTGGCCAGTTTAAGAAAGACTAGTGAGCAAGTCAAATGTGGAAGATAACCTCTTAGTTCCAACAACTAGAAAGAAAGTTGTGCAATTTTTTCTAAACTGCCAGACTTTCAGCAAGAACTATATATCTTGCAAGTTTCTCCACTTTTGCCGTAAATTAATGCATTTTGCATGTTCCCCCAGCAACATGAAACAAAGTACTCAACTTCTATGTGCATTACTTTGCTTAAAATTCTATATAAAATAATCCATGTGCTTCACATTAATTGTTGACTTCATGCCATGTGTTGTATGTGTTTTTACTGAGGTAGTAGTAACTTATACTACACAATTACAAACCAGTAGAGATTTAAACCACATGATGGCCAACTCTGAAGAAAGTTACGAGAGGCGGCATCTGGGTTATACATACCTTTAAACTTTGCTGCTGTCCGCCTCTCCCTTGGCATTTATTCTGTAAAAGATTTGTATTTATTGTTTTATGTATGAAACCTCATCACTACGTCAGATGCTCCTTAATTGGGACTGCTGGGAAACTATTTACATTTAAATAGACAAAGTTCGTTCAAGACCATCTTGCCTAAATACTAAGGACACAATTCCTCAGATGGCAAAGGTATGGAGCCCGGAAGGGAATATTAGGTAATGAAGACGCTATAATTCTAATTCAAATTACAGCAACACCTAATATTTACAGATTTCACGTGATAAATGCTGATATTCGGCGCTAACACATCAAAGCTAACAGCAATTCCTTGCCTTCGGTTCAAGTCATATTTCCAGCACAATTATTTCAGTAAATAAACAAAAGATGTAAACGTTCCTGGATTTCACCACCTGGCGGATGAGTTTCAAACTACAAATTCGCCCTACGGTTACCGGTAATTACCAAAACAAGACAAAACTTCCCCAAATCGCGGATTACTCGTTGCCATTCATATTAACAGATTTGAAAAAAAGAAAAGAAAAAGAGTTTCATGTAGTTTTCCTTACACGCTAAGCTCTGGAAAAATGAAAAAAAAAACCCTCTTTTTTCTTTGTTGGAGGTTTAACAGCCATCGTGAGCAACTCAGTGAGCGCTGGTCCCTAATTTAGGACCACTGGTTCTAGGGAAGGGAGAGAGCCAGCGCCATAAGACCAACACAACATCATTGCTTCACTGGGATTCGAACCTGGACCCATCTAGGCCGAATGATCAGAAGCAGTCGTTTAGACCACTGCGTCCCCTGGGCTGCAAAACAACAACAACAACAACAACAACTGTGGTTGAAGAACATTGTAATGATGAATTTTTACGGAAGATCAAATAACTCCTAAAAGCAGTCATGCTTTCATTTTGGCTACACATGACAAATTGCGAAGTAAAAAACAAAACAATCTGCTGACAGCTTATTTCATTCTTTTGAAAATTTAGAATTTTTTTTTAAGAAATTTAAAATTCTAATTGTCATCATCACAATGAAGAAATTCATTTTCTCTTCTTCTTCTTACCATCGCTTAGTTCCAAAGCCATTTGTCGTGATTACAGCAACACTCCTCCAGAGTCCAGACGACAAGTTGTGCATCGGATGTGAGGGAATGAAATTTATCAACATCAAGTAATCGTTATGCCACCATGGAGGCCAATCACAAAGCCAATCTATCCTGAGTCTCTATATACAGCACACTTTCTTTCAAAGAAATATACTTCTTTCATCCATATTTTTTTAAACTTCCAGTCATTTTTGTTTAGGATAAACAAAGAAAATCATTTTTATGTAGAGCTAAATTAAATTCTTTGCAGTATCTTATCATTTGTTTTAGTCCCAGTAATTTGCTTCATAAGCAGACGCTGGCACAAAAACTGAAGCTCTGTTCCTCGTTTTTTCTTGTTAAATCTTGCGCTAGTAGACATTTTTTTAAATAAATCTACAGGATTTCTCATCAATCACTTACCCGAAAGATTACAAAATCTCCTTACATGATTTCCAAGTAACCACTTATTTGAAAAAATATTTCCGGCTATCAAGAAAAGGAATCAACTCAAGTGAACTCTGAGCATGGTTTTGTATTTGTCATTTATAGCAGAGGTGTGTTGTGATTTTACTTTGTTGTCTGTTCAGTGTGGAGTGAGACGGATAAAGTTGAGCACTTAGAATTCCTGTCCTTTTGAGCGATGTGGTCTCCAAATCTGTTAATTAGGAATTTCCGTGTAATTAATGTTCGTATTCATGCATATATTTAGGTTGTTTTGTGTGATGTGTATATTGCATCAGATATGTACTATGCTAACAACTGCCGGTCTAGACTGGGTAGTTAAAGCCACAGGATTTTATTTCGATTACATAGATTCAAAAGTCTGGAAAGAAAAACATTGTTTTTGTTGTACGCGTTCTCACTTTATTAAGGGTTAATGCAGTCATCCTAAGTGGAAGATTTATGGAAATATTTATTTTACAGAAAATCGCCTAGTGCCTGAGTGGTCTGAGGCGCTAGCTACTGACCTGTCGCCCGTAATGGGCCGTGTTTCAAGTTCTGGATGATAGAGAGGCATGCTGCCCTTTTCTGAATCCAGTGGCCCCAAATTAGGGGCTGCAAATGCCTACAAGTTGTACATGGCAGTATTTAAATCCTGAAACTAAAAGAAAATTGCCAATATTAGACTGGAATCAGTAGGCTGGGGTTTAAGGTGAATTTTATCCATGTAATATTGCTAAAATAACTAATCATTTTTGCCATGTATTTTGAAGTTAATTCTTTTAGGTTAAGAGCATGAGTCAAGTGCTTGCAGCACCTACTTTACAACTTTGAAGAAACCTTGGCTCAGCTTAGTAAAATTGTATAATTTTAACATGTTTTCTGCATAAAGATCCACATGGGTTTTGTGTGCTGCACCCAGAAATGTGTGCTGTCCTGTGCAAAAGCAATAGCTTCTATGTTTTCCAGAGGGGTGGAAAAAAGTTTTGTGTACATAAATCTATAGTGGGTATCCTTCACTATATATACAGTGTTAGAATTAAAAATAAATCTACAGGCCCAGCGGACAACTTGAATTTCTAAATCACTGGTCAAAAAAAAAAAAAAAAAAAAAAACACTTTTGACAGTATATGTAGAAAATAAGGTATTTTTTATTGGAGTAGTATATCACAAATTTAGAACAGAATATGTATGTGTACTCATGAAAATAGGGTACTTACGTATTAACGCCACTGCAGCAGAAGTGCTAATGCGCCAATAAAGAGCAATCTTGTTGTTCGCACGCGCAGGCATTACGCCACCGCAGCAGAAGTTGTGTTAATGCGCCAATAAATCTACACCTAAAATTTTTGCGACAAATCATAAAATAAAACACTTTATTTAAAAACAAAGTAGTCAATCGGATTTCGGTGGAAAATAGGCCGATATAGAGTTCAACATAGATTCAAAACAGTCTCTATTTTCTTTCACCTGATGCTGTCGCCATATGAACTCTGATAAATAAGATTCTGAATGATGTCTCGCTGTCCCCCTATGTCTCTTGTTCCTCCATTTAGCACTGCCCCACATTCTCTCAACTGTTTGTGTATGAACTCCTGTATCAGGATCAATAAAATTGTATTTATGATTAACTTTAGCATGTAGGAATCCTTCTATTTCTATTCTATTTGTTTGGTAACCTTTCCAACTGTCAGAATAAATTGTGCTACCATCTGCAATGTTTTCAATAATTTTATCAAGAAGGGTACAGCCAGTTCTATTAGGAACAGTGACAACAAACGAATCTTTTTGTTTCTCTACATATACCACCAAACACCGACTGTTCAGGTAATACTCGACCACAATTATTTTTACGTTTAGTAAACAAACTTTCATCAATGTCCACAATGCAATCTGGTCCACCTACCTTCTTGTTTGGTTTATTCACCATATCCAAGACACATAATTCATGCATGTAATTGTTCCAATCTATAACAGTATTATCTGATAAATCAAGTTGCTTTTCACAAAATTTAATCGACGTCAACTCCTCGCACCAGCAGTATATGAATCTTAAAGCTGAACAAAATGGAATTCTGCTTCCCTCAAACCAGTTGTCTTTTCTAAGTCCCACTTGCTGATCACACTGTCTTAAATTACATTTCCAAAACTTACGTTTACCGAAATAAAGTTTCATGTCATGGGAATTGGTACATTT
The DNA here is from genome assembly GCA_039090855.1 of Macrothele yani. Lineage (NCBI taxonomy): Eukaryota > Metazoa > Arthropoda > Arachnida > Araneae > Macrothelidae > Macrothele > Macrothele yani. The sequence goes on along the minus strand of CM077024.1, from coordinate 137,760,624 downwards.
TCGTTCTTTTGGTAAAATATTTCGCTCCTGAAAAAATAAAATTGCATCTTGTTCTGTTTTTGGCAAATCCCAAATGCGCATTTTCATAGCACTAAAAAATGGCGTCAAAAATCAGCAAACAAAAAGGCGGCAAAGAATCCAAAATATAAATGCCTGCGCGTGCGAAACAACAAGATTGCTCTTTATTGGCGCATTAGCACAACTTCTGCTGCGGTGGCGTTAATGCCTGCGCGTGCGAACAACAAGATTGCTCTTTATTGGCGCATTAGCACAACTTCTGCTGCAGTGGCGTTAATACGTAAGTACCGAAAATAGCACTAATAAATAAAACAAAACATGCTACGCAGTGTAGAAATTTGAAAAAAAAAAAAAAAACCCTGACCAGTGTATACCAAAAGTTGGTAGCTCACTCATTTTTACTTGTCCAGGAATGGCACAAATACTAATGCATTTTGTATTACTCTGTGGGTGCTAGTATCCAAGACTGTACCCTGATTATAAGGGCACTGATATGATGCACTTCATATAGTGTACTGATTATGAAGCACTTAGCAACATACCAAAAGCTACCTTCATGGAATTCCTTGCTTCAGTGTGAAAGGCAGGAGGTTCTTCCATGTGGGCAGAAATGCAATTTAGCAAAGTCAGAGCATAAATGGCTCTTCAATCTCCAGCTGAGAAACAGTATAAAAGACCCATCCATTCTCTGCGGTTACAACTAGGGCAAAAAAGTGGCCTATGTTAAATCCAAATATTTTGAGTCGGACATCAGTTTCTTACAGTCCAACATTTTCAGAAAACTGAAGTATGGTTTGCAATTCTGATATTCAGTTTTTGCGTAGAATATCTGAATTTCAAAAATTTGATAACTGCCTTAGCAGAACCTGGATTCTTTGAAATCTGTAATTCAATTCTTTATGATCTTATAAATTCCAAAACAAACTGAAAAAAAAAAGTTTATTGGCCACCCAGGCCAGTAACATAAAATTTTCTATGGTCCGATAGAATTTTTATTTATATATATATATTTTTTTGGGGGGGGGGGGGGTCTTTAGCTTGTTTGCTTCGTACGTTAGAGTTTGTTTTGTTTTTCTGTTTTGTTCTCGGTTTTTATTTGTTTTATGTTTTGTCTTTGATTTTAAAAGTTCTTTTCTTTCTTTGGGTTTTTCACTATTTATGTATCTTTGCACGATCTACTGGTGGGACATCACGTACGCCATTTCCAACTTGCATTGTAGGTTAGTGTTAGTTTATAAAATATATGCACAGCAGTGGCATATCTTGGGTCTAAGACCTGGGGTATCTCACCCCCCCCCCCACACACACAATACTGTTTTTTTTTTAATTGTGAAGTTCAATTTTTAATTGTTAAGTAATAGAAGTAACTTTTTTTCTAAATTTTAGTTACATGCTATTGCTAACATGACACCAAATAATTATGAGGATTGGATTTAAACACTTATTTGTACATGAACTCCATTCTTCTTCTGAATAATTATTTGTACATGAACTCCATTCTTCTTCTGAATAATTATTTGTACATGAACTCCATTCTTCTTCTGAATAATTATTTGTACATGAACTCCATTCTTTTCTTTTTTGTGAACTTGAGTGTTAAGTTTTCATAAAGTTTCTTCAGAGTGCTTTTTCATATTTAAAAAGAATGTTTTTCTCTATTGACAGAACAGCCAAATTGCTCGAATGTACATGTCCTTGTGTGGCTCTGAGATATATCTTGATTCTTCTTAATGCAGAAAAACTTCTTTTGGCAGTTGTTGATGGAAAGTTTAGTATTAGGCCTGCTAATTTGTGCACATCTCTAAACACACTATCCAATTTATTCAACTTTATGTAACAAGTAATGTTCCTTACTGATTTGTTTTTGTATTCATCAAGGAAATAAAACACTTTCAGTTCATTTTTTGGTTGAGCTGTATCCAAATTTGAAGCATAGAGTTGTGTAAGTTCTGACAGTAGATGTTCAGGGAAGCTTTCACAAAATTTATCAGAACAGTTTTAATCCAACAAAGCCATGGATTTAAGATATAATATCACCGATTTAAATTCATTGACACTTCACACAAACTGAAACAACTCTTGCAAAACGTGCTCTTATGGGCAAGAGCATGCGAGTGGCTGAGGTAGTCTGTCTTCTTTCTTCAGAGCGAACTGTTGCCCTAAGCAATGGCCCATTCCCTTCCACCCACTCATGTTGTCATGGAAACGCTAGCAGGAGACCATATGGAAGGTCTTCGAATCAGAACAACAAAGACTAGAAGAGCTGGTTGTGTTACGCCACTGGTCTTCTCTCACCAGACTGAGTCAAAGAACCAAATCCGCACATGTTTTTTTCGCAGTGAAAGCATTGACATATCTTAATACCAGTGATAGTTGACTTTTATTTGTACATTCTCTGGGCTTTACAGCTAGCCTTGAATATACACCACTAATGCACAGCTATGGCTACTTTTCAGACTTTACACCTCCTAATACACTATAATTGACATAGCAACCAGATATCTCTGAAATGCCTGTATTTATTGTTTCTCATATATATCAATCGCATCAGAAAACTTGAAAATTTCATTACCCTGGAGTGGGTATCGAACTCTCATCAATCGATTTCCATTTGAGCATGCTATCCATTATACCACCCAGAACGACTATTACATTTTGTCTGAGTTAGTGCCGAACCCCTCCCTCCCCCTATTACACATGAGCATACTTTGCAGACGGCCCACGCCTGTTGGAAGGGAACAGGTAATATGATACCCACCACTTCTCACTCTTTTGCCTATGTTCTGCCACTGTAAAAAACATAAAAAGATAAAATGTACTGTGTATAACTAAGAAAATTGTGTTACTGTATTTCAGTACAGATTTCGGTAAATCAATCATATAGGCATAATAAAATTAGAGTTGATAAACCAAAATCAAATTGTTTTTTCATTTAGTAAAAAGTTAGTGTATTAATTTGTTTCAACATTTTGTGCCGAATGATCTACAGGTGACCGTTCCTTCATGTGCATAATGCGTTATAATAAAAATCATATAGTGAAGAATCCTAATAACAGTTACAATGTAGAATCTACATTAAATGTTATAATTTTAATGCAGAATCCCTTTCATTATTTATGTATACAGCTATTTATAGCATAAGATCAATATGTATATTTTACATTCACTTTTTTTGTTGTTTATTTTAGAAATTAGCTGATATAACTAAGAACATTTATGCTACTGTATCACCTCACCTTAGATTTCATAAAATAATTCATATAGGTATAATAATTTAGGGCTAACAAACAAAAGATAAACTGAACTGTGTTTAAAAAAAATATTTATGGAGTGGATTCATCATTGCGTGCTAAACGACACACCGATTATCGCTCTTGCAGTATACTTCCTAAACTCCGTTTGTTATGAAATGCAGTCTTACAAACCACAAGTATCAACTGCCATCTATTTGCAGAAAAGGAAAACACTTCCAAGAAACGACTCATCGATGCGTTGTACAGCATTGTATTTAAATCTGTGAACGTCCTACTGGTAGGTTCTTCACGCCCCACAAAAAAGTTGCCAAACATTGCCGCAGTAAATGTGAACTCCTTATGCTCCAACTTGGCATGATCCTTTGTGCCTTGGACCTATCCGCTGTGGTTTGTTGTCTCTATGGTGAAAACAGTCTGTGAAGGATATATAGAAGTCTAGGGATGTAAGGTCAGGTGATGCGTAACATCACAGCCTCTCCTTGACAAATGTCAACCCCGCCTTCTCGTGGTGCATCCTGTTCCCACCAAAGGGGCTCTGACGACCGCCAATAGCGGTATAACTATACCATCGGGATTAGAGGAAATTCTATCCCACACTCACCAACCCGCTTGGCCAGCGTGGTGAGTTATGGCCAAACCCCTCCAAAATGATTCCACAACTTAAATCTTGGCCCTCAGTCTCCGGCAGCTGGAATGTACCTGGCCAAGGCAGCGGCCAGTGCGACATGAAGGCAGAGGGTGCTAAGAATCCCGGAGGACCGGACTAGGCTGCCATCTGATGCTGACCTTGGCTACGTACAATGGACGCTCCTATCTTCTGATTCAAGGCTTCTTGAATTGGAAGAGGAACTACAAAGGATTAAGTGGGACATCGTGGGGCTAAGTGAGGTAAGGAGAAAAGGAGAAGATCTCATCGAACTGAAAAGTGGACATCTCTTCTACTATCGTGGGACAGATACTGGCAGAACTAGTGGTGTTGGATTTATAATAAACAAGAAACTGAAGGATAAAGTTGTAGAAGTTGAAAGTTCCTCTGACAGAGCTGCACGACTCGTTATCCAACTCTCGAGAAGATACCAGGCTCAGATTATTCAAACTTATGCACCCACCACAAGTCATCCTAAAGAAGAAATTGAAGAATTTTATGAGGAAATTCGTCATCTAAATAATAAAGGTAAGCAGCACTTAAAGATAATTATGGGAGATTTCAATGCAAAAATAGGGCAACGGCAACAGAATGAAACTTCAGTAGGTAAATTTGGTCATGGCAACAGAAACCAGCGTGGAAATACTCTCGTTGAGTTTGCAGAGGCAGAAGGGTTTTTCATCTTGAACTCCTTCTTCAAGAAAAAGCCACACAGGAAATGGACTTGGAGACATCCAAATGGGACGACAAGTGAAATTGATTTTATTATGTGTCACAAAAAATTCGTCATAGAAGACTGCAGTGTGCTAAACAAGTTCAACACAGGTAGTGACCATAGATTGGTGAGATGTAAGATGCACCTCAACACTAAACTTGAACGTGGCAAGCTCATAAGACAAACAAAATCTATTGACATAACCAACCTTAAAAAACACCATAATACCTTCAAGTTGGAACTGAAGAACAGGTTCTCTGCTTTAGAAGGCCTAACATCGGAAGAAGTGGACATCTCTGAAGTTAACAGAAAAGTAACCAAAGCTCTTATGGAAACAGCAACAAAATTAGCTGGGTCTAAGAACAAGTTGCATGTAAACAAATTATCAGGAAAAACGAAAATGTTGATGCAAAAAAGAAGAGAGATGAGGACAACTAAAGAAGATGCGACTTCCAAAGTGGAATATATAGAGCTATGCAAGACAGTAAGAAAAAGTATCACTGAAGACTTAAGAAAATTCAACTGTGAACTAGTGAGGAAAGCAATTGAAAACAACCAAAGCCTAAAGATAGCAAAGGGACATCTCAGTAAGGGAAGAAAACAGATTATGGCACTGAGAAAAGAAGATGGTTCTGTAACAAGAAATAGAGGTGAAATTTTGACAAGAGTGAAAGATTTCTACTCCAAATTATATGAAAGGGATGATACATGCACTCCAGACATCATGAAAGATACCAGTACCAGAGTTCTCCAGTCCTTCCAGCAGAAGTTGCACATGCAATCAAGAACATGAAGCGGGGAAAAGCTCCAGGAGAAGATGGAATTACTGTAGACATCATACAAGAAGCAAGTGGAGAAATCGAAACAGTACTCGCCCAAATTTTCACTCGATGCCTTAATGAAGGGAAAATTCCTGAGGATTGGAACAACGCTACAATGATCTTGCTACATAAAAAAGGTGACTGAGGATCTCAAGAACTACAGACCTATCAGCCTCCTATCAGTAGTTTATAAAATCTTCACTAAAGTTCTTTTACACCGCTTGAAGGTAACACTAGACATGGCTCAACCGAGAGAACAAGCTGGATTCAGGAGTGGCTACAGCACAATAGATCATATCCACGTGCTGAGAGAACTAATTGAAAGAGCGAGGGAATATGAACTTCCATTGTGCATGGCTTTTATCGATTATGAAAAAAGCCTTTGATTCGGTGAAACCATCAGCAGTTACAATGGCTCTGAAAAACCTGCGGTATTGAAGATGCATACATAAATATTATTAATAACATCTATGAAAATGCAAGTGCAAAGATTAGGCTGTTTGAAAATACAACACACGTAAAAATTGGAAAGGAGTGAGACAAGGTGACACCATATCTCCGAAGCTCTTTAATGCCACATTGGAGGGTGTTTTTCAGTCGCTGAGCTGGGAAAACAAGGGGATAAAGATTAATGGAGATTATCTAACCCACCTTCGTTTTGCTGATGACGTAGTCATTTTTGCAACTACCCCATCAGAGCTGCAGAGTATGATCCAGGAACTTGCTGACAAGAGTAAAGAAGTGGGATTAAAAATGAACTTTCAGAAGACAAAAGTGATGTTCAATGCTTTTACAAGAAATGAAGATTTATCGATTGATGGGGAAAAGCTGGAGATAACAGACACGTACGTTTATCTTGGACAGCAGATATCAAGTGAGGGTCACATTGATGAAGAAATTAATCGGCGTACAAAACTTGCCTGGAGAGCTTTTGGAAGAAACAGCATAATTTTCAAGAGCAATATGCCATTATGTCTTAAAAGAAAAGTGTTTGATCAATGCATCCTTCCAGTGCTTACGTATGGTGCAGAGACGTGGACCTTAACTAAAAGAGATATATAAAGGCTGCAGGCAACTCAAAGAAGCATGGAGAGGTGCATACTTGGTGTAACCAGGAGAGATAAGAAGAGGAACTCGTGGATCCGAAAAATGACAAGAGTGGAAGACATCATGATCAGAGTTAAATCCCTGAAATGGCAATGGGCTGGACATACTGCCAGAAGGACAGATCATCGATGGACAGCCGAAATTTTAGATTGGATTCCAAGGGACAGGAAAAAGACCCAGAAGAAGACCACATGGGAGATGGGTGGATGAAATTCGAAAGTATGCAGGGGTGACATGGAGGAGACTGGCACAAGACAGACCGTTGTGGAGGAAACTTGGGGAGACCTTCGTCCAGCAGTGGATTGATAATGGTTGACAATGATGATGATGATGATACTGTCTGAAGGAATATCAAACCAACTCAGAGGGGAAAAGTTATAGTGATGTCTTGTGCATCACTGTATAAACATATTTTGCACTCTAATATTTTGATCTGTATTAAGTTGTGCTCTCAGTAATGTGTAATTAATGAAGATAAAGGAGGGGAGTGTCTGATACTATGACTAAAACTGCTCTGTGAACTAGGTAGCTAAGAGATTTAGACTACAGTGCCCAGTAGAAAACAAATACAAGTGAATTACAGACATGAAATATTCTGTCACCTTGAATACTGCTGTCATGGTGAGAAGTATACTACAGGGAGAAGTCTGGCCCACAGAGCCAGCAGACAGCATCAATTGAATTGCCATTTCTGTGGGTGATTGTTATCTCTAACACACATTCAGTTGTAACATAACATCACCTAACCCAGTGGTTCCCAAACTTTTTCGATTCTCGGCGCCCTTGCTGAATCCAAGTTTTCCCAAGGCGCCCTATGCCAAATTCTAACAAGTACATTTAGGTAAAAATAAATAAAACACGTATTGAAGATCACAAAAAATGTAATTGAAAAATTCAACTAATTATAATTAGTAAGATGGATGAGCCTGTTGATCACCTCACATTTTCTCAAATCTTGGAATCGAACTAGACACAGCCACCCTAATTTCTTTCTCCATATTGATTTTCGCGCAATACTTAGTTTTTATCAGAGCGACCGCCGAAAACCCAGCTTCGTACAAATAAGAAGTCTCAATTGGAATTAAAATTCTACCACTCGGAAGGGGATATTCATCTTTTTCTGATATCCAAAATTCAGGTAACTCCATGCTGCTAAATTTTGTTTTCAACGTATTGTTGCAAGACAACTCAATAAGATTCTCTTCTTCTGCAGCAGTAAATTCAGATGGAGCAGTGGCATGAAATGGATCTTGAATCCATACAAATTTATCGATATTATCAATTTGAAAATATTTCTCAAACAAGGTGATAAGTGTTCTTCAAAAATGGATTTCATGCCTTGAGAGAAATTAACTCCATTGGATGGAGGTCAAAAACTGTTGTAACAAGGGGAAACATTCTTTACCTCCGTCTTGACATTTTTCCTTTCCATAGTTTTAGTTTTTTTATAAAAGTTGAAAATTTCCCAATCAACTTTAAAAGGTGCATGTTGCTTCCAAAAAACTGCAGGGAGACATTCAGAGCATTCATCTTTTCAAAAATATCGTATGCTGGTTTTACCAAAAAATCTTCATTCACAAAGTTTTTGGTATATTTGTGGTCTTCCTTGTTAAGAAAAATATAAATTTCCTGTCGCAGTTGAAACGTACATGACAAAACATTACCATGAAAGGGCCATCGCGAAGTGCTGTAGTATAACAAAGACGTGTGTTCGGATCCCATATCCTCATAGTTTCTTTGAAAAAACTTGCCTTCAACGGCAGAGTTTTTATAAAGTTTACTACATTCACTGCAGCCTTTGTATGTCTGTTTTAGTTCAGGTCCACATCTCTGCACCATACGTAAGCGCCGGAAGGATGCATTGATCAAACACTTTTCTTTTAAGACGTAATGGCATATTGCTCTTGAAAATTATGCTGTTTCTTCCAAAAGCTCTCCAGGCAAGTCTTATATGCTGATTAATTTCTTCATCAATGTGACCCTCACTTGATATCTGCTGTCCAAGATAAACATACGTGTCTGTTATCTCCAGCTTTTCTCCATCAATCAATAAATCTTCATTTCTTGTAAAAGCATTGTACATCACTTCTGTCTTTTGAAAGTTCATTTTTAATCCCACTTCTTTACTCTTGTCAGCAAGTTCCTGGATCATACTCTGCAGCCCTGATGGGGTAGTTGCAAAAATGACTACGTCATCAGCAAAACGAAGGTGAGTTAGATAATCTCCATTAATCTTTATCCCTTTGTTTTCCCAGTTCAGTGATTGAAAGACATTTTCCAATGTGGCATTAAAAAGCTTGGGAGATATGGTGTCACCTTGTCTCACTCCCTTTCCAATTTTTATGTGTGCTGTATTCTCAAACAGCCGAATCTTTGCACTTGCATTTTCATAGATGTTAATAATATTAATGTATGCATCTTCAATACTGCAGGATTTCAAAGCTATTGTAACTGCTGATGGTTTCACTGAATCAAAGGCCTTTTCATAAGCGATAAAAGCCATGCACAATGGAAGTTCATATTCTCTCGCTCTTTCAATTAGTTCTCTCAGTACGTGGATATGATCTATATAGTGCTGTAGCCACTCCTGAATCTAGCTTGTTCTCTCGATTGAGCCATGTCCAGTGTCACCTTCAAGCGGTGTGAAAGAACTTTAGTGAAGATTTTATAAACCACTGATAGGAGGCTGATAGGTCTGTAGTTCCTGATATCCTCAATGTCACCTTTTTTATGTAGCAGGATCATTGTAGCGTTGTTCCAATCCTCGGGAATCTCCCCTTCATTAAGGCATCGAGTGAAAACATGGGCGAGTACTGTTTCAATTTCTCCACTTGCTTCTTGTAGGATGTCTACAGTAATTCCATCTTCTCCTGGAGCTTTTCCCGCTTCATGTTATACTTCATTTTATAATGGGCTGAAAAAAAAAAAAAAAACACCTTTGCACATTGCTAATGCTCAAGCTGTACACAATTTGAGTAGGTCAAAAATACTCATCACATTGTACAATTGCCAAGGTCTCTGTTGTTAGTTATGAAAATGTCTTACGTCAACACAAATGTTAGGTAATAGAACGATTACTAATTTTGAAGATGACAATCTGATTTTTGGTGTAAATGTGACAAGGATGGTAAGTCAAAATGATATCCTGACTTACCATCCTTGTCACATTTACACCAAAAATCGGATTGCCATCTTCAAAATTTGTATTATATGGTGTAATCCCGTATTTCTTTCATGAATAGAACGATTATTTGAGCAGTTCCAATACCACCCTTAATGAAATGTAGGATTCTTGTGTGTGGTGCTATGGACAATTTTGATAGATATAAAGCTGCAATATCAAATATGCTGCAAAAAAAAAAAAAAATAAATAAAAATCTGCACCTCAATATTCCTACACAATCTCTTCCCTAACTTCTGGACTGGTAAAGAAATTCAGAAGCTTCTCCAGTGTCTTTAAATATCATTGTTACTTAATCATTACAAATACAGTTGTTGGAATTTTGTTTGCTTATAACTTATTGTGCTAGATATCTTTTGCAGTTTCCTGTAAATTTAAATATTTATGATCAAATTGCCTCTTTCAGCACATCTTGTTTCCAGTTGAATCATTTTCAAATCAGGGAATCAGAATTGGTTCATTTAGGTATTTTCATGTACAACCTCTCAAGCACAGAAGACATCTATTACAAGCCGTAAGTATTTTCCTTTTAATTAAGGAAGGTATTCCATCCGTGATTTTGGTCAGTTTTGTAATCTGTATGTATGTCTAACATGCTGAGTAATTTAAATTAATGCTAAATACACTATGTATAAATGTTACTCCTTTAGACTGAATTACACCAATGAGCTATTACATTATGACCACCTACCTAATAAGCTGTAGGACTCCCTTTAGCCCGTAAAACAGCAGCCACTCGACAAGGCGTCAATTCGATGCGGTGGCGATAGGTATCTAGTACCATAATGTCAACAGCAGGTCCTCCAGTTCACGTACATTTTGGTGTAGTGGTAATTTAGTGTGAACCCGCTTTTCCAAGTCGAACCACAAGTGTTTGATTAGATTGTCAGGTGAATCTGGAGGCCAAAGTTGCCAGCATGTTCCTCAAACCATTCCTTGACGATTCTGGCAGTGTGACATGGGGTATTATCCTGTTGGTAATGACCATCACCAGCAAGAAACACTGTTGCCATGAATGGATGAACTTGGTCCGCAACGATGTTCAGATACCTGACATCTGTCAGGAATTGTGCTATTGGGATAATGGGACCTAAAATGTCCCAAGAAAACATCACCCACAGCATAACGCCGCCGGCCTGCTTCCGCTCAACAGTGTATCCAAGTGCCATAGCCTCAGTTAGTAATTGGCGTATTCATTGCTTGGCTGTCTATCTGATGCACCAGGAATCTTGATTCATCAAACCAGGACACTTTCTTCCAAACTTGATGATCTTGGGCTCATTTCATGCGTTGTTGGCTATGACGGGCAGTGAGCATGGGGACTAGACTGTGTCTTCAGCTACACAGGCCCATGTGCAGAAGGTTGTGATGAATTGTGTGCTGTGGCACATTGCCCTGATCACCACTGTTTTAGCTGCGGGTGATTTGTGGCCCTTCAGTTGCTGTGAACAATGCGCGACAGCCTCCGCTCTCCTCTGGCATCAATGAGCTGCGGACAACACACGACTGAACGACGGTTTGTGTTTTGGCCATCTGTGCACCACTTTTGATACGCACTAACTATGGCAGCACGTGAACAACCCACAAGCTGCGCCGTTTCTGAGATCGTAGTTTCAAGGTGCTGTGCCATCACAATTTGTCCTTTATCAAATTTCAATACATCGGCAGCTTTTCCCATTCTGACTCTGAACACTTTACTAACTCTGAAAGCCAGTCCTCAGGTTGTATGTATACTGTTCTGCAAACTTCACTTGCACCACTGTTTGGTCTCCAGGCGTGCTCATTTCTCTAGGCTGGGGGTGGTCATAATGTAATGGCTCATCAGTCATCAGTGTATATGTTTTATTTAACTCAAGTTGTCAGGAGTTTCTCATAAAATAAACTCATATGAAGAACATGATAAAAAATTGGTATGTGGACTGTTTGATGTGATATTTAACATATTGGGTGTGTGCAAAAGTTCTACCCGTTTTTGTAATAGATGCAAATTGTGATCTGAGTAGTTACGTCACAGATGACGCTGCAATGCCGAATTTTTGGCCAATAAAGCATGGAGCAGTAGATCATATAGAGGCACTAAGTTTGTCCAAGTAAGTCATTCGTAACGGAAATCACGGACAGTGTAACATGGCATGCAATAAGGAGCACATTAGACATTGTCTACTGTACGAGTTCGATAAAGGCAGTACTGCAGCCGCGGCTTGCCACAACATCTGTGAAGTGTATGGGGAGGATGCAGTTGATGATAGCACATGTTGCAGTTGGTTTAGAAAATTCAGGGACGGAAATGGAAGCTGTAAAGATCAACAAAGTCCTGGACGTCCATCCGTGGTTTCTGATGAGATATGGATCAAACCATAACAAATGACCCACATCCAGTGATTCAGAAATTAGTGGAAACGTTGTTGGTACGCAGAACAACAGTCAAAAGACGGATGCATGTGCTTGGGTTCATCACCAAGTTCGGTAACTGGGTTTCGCACCAGCTTTCTGCAGAGCAACAAGAGGAGGTAATCCGTACCTGTGTTTCTTTGCTTTTTCGTCACAGAAATGAACCGTTTTTGGGATGAATTGTAATGGGTGATGAGAAATGGGTACTGTATCATAATGTAAAAGCGTCGACGGACTGTGTGCCAAGGTGCGGATTCTGCCCCATTAATCTCAAAAGGAGGACTGCATCCCAAAAAGGTTTTGTTAAGTGTTTAGTGGGATTTCCAGGGAATAATCCACTGGGAGATGTTAGCACCTAACCAAACGATAAATGCTGCCAACAGTTGGACACATTGCGAGAACAACTGACATTGAAGCGGCCAGCAGTTGTCAATCGCAAAGGCGTGATCTTTCATCATAACACCAGACCTCGTGCAGCTTTAATCACTCGGCAAAAATTACTGGACTTTGGTTGGGAAATGTTACCTCACCCGGCATATTCCCCTGACCTGGCACCTACGGGCTACCACCTTTTTCGATCATTACAGAAAGCGTTCGCTCTCCAAATCTTCGGTGATGTGGACGATGTGAAAACTGCATTACATGACTTTTTTTACTCTAAAACACAAGAGTTTTTCCGGGGTGGGATTCACCTGCTCATAGACAGATGGCAAGAGGTCATACAGAATGATGGCAATTATGTGAAATCCTAGGTACCTTATTTGTTGCATAGGTGCCAACTCTACTGGATTTTCCGGGAGCTCCCGGATTTTGATGCTTTCTCCCGGTTTTCCAGTTTTTAATCAAAATCTCCCATTCTAGGTCAATTTTTTTTTTTTAATTCCCTACATTTAGGGATTTTCCCGCAAAAATTCCTATAATGGGGAATTTCACGCAAAACTTGTTGTCCCATCGTTATTTTTTCCCTTCCAGAACAGATTGCAAAGAAGTATGACATAGTATGCCGCAGAAACCTCGAAACGTGCTGATGCGCATCTGCAGGGTGTTGCCCAAGAAATCCAATGATATTGCAGCTGTGACGTGGAGCTAACCGAACGTGTTTGTAAGACTGAATCAAAAGAACATCTAAGTGAGAAGTTAAAGCTCAGCGACACGTAACTATTGCCTCTAGACTCTGGAGCAAAACATGTAGTGCACAGAAAACATACACGCTAATACAGGAGCGGATTGCTCATGTGTGCTTCAATCAATGTTTGTGATTTGTGAAGCTTCTCTTCCTCTCCTGCATGTCTCCTCACCATATCTCCACGTATTTTATATATATTAACCATTTCTATCGCCCTTTGAATTTATCAGCTACAATTAAAATAGCTGTTGCGTTAAATGCCACCAGATGACGACATCTCAGTTGCTGAGACCATCAATACGCATTCGTGTAGTCAGATGCTGACTGATAAACCACGCATTGCGCTGAGAATTGTTGGCGCTGTAGCGTAAATTCGAACGCACTCGACTAGTTATCGAGAGTTCTGGGGTTCGATCCCAGCAGTGCCGGAATACAATTTTTCAGTCGCTATGCGTTGTTTAAAAAATAACGTGGAAAGAGTGATGACATCGTCCATTTACAATTATCTCCACGTATTTGATATATATTAACCATTCCTCACCAGTTGCCGTTGCTGCAACACATGCAACAGAAAAGTGCCTTTTTTTCTGGATGCCGCCGGATTGTTGAGGTTTTACTTTAGTATGCTTTTTTTAAGTAGTAGTCTTTTTTTTTTAAAGTTATATTTTGAATGATTGTAGTAATCAATAAAGAAAAAGAACTGGTTTGAATCTGGCAACAGTTCTCACTCAAGTTGGAAGTGAGCTGAAATAGTATTTTGTTGTTTTGCCTCGCTTGTAGTTGCATTCTTGCCGGTTTTTGTGATTTCACGCAAAATGTTAACTTCAAAGAAAATATATCTCCAATCTTTTAAAATATCTTATTCTGCAGAATATCCATTTATAAAGAGTTCAAGAAAAAGCACAAATCACGCCTTTTGCACTGAATGTGCTGTAAATTTCAGTATTGCACATGCTGGGAAAGGCGACATCGTGAATCATGTGCAAAGCAAAAAGCATCATGAAAACTCTTCAAAGAATGCAAGCGCTTCTAAAATTAATACATATTAGGGCCCTTTTACGGAAGATTTTTCGGCCCTAACAACAAAGTCGGTAAAAATTATGGTTGTGCAAGAACAAAAACAGCTGATATTGTAGGGGAATTTGCTGCAGAAAGAAGATCAAAGCTTGTATCTGTTCTTAAAGAACAGCCATTGTGCATTGCAACAAATGGTACTAATGATAGTGGCTCTAAATTATATCCCATCATTGCTACCCATTTCGATGTGTAAATGAAACAAATTGGGAATAGTGTCTTGGCCATACATGCATTAAAGGGTGATGCCACTGGTGTTAATATTGGGAATCTGCTTTTGGAAACCTTAAAAGGTTTTAATATTCCTGTGACCAACTGTATGGCCTTGGTCTCTGACAATGCACCTGTAATGATCGAATGCACCTGTAACATCACAATGAAATCATCATTGTTGGGTGTCCTTGTCACCTAATAAATTTAGCTGCAGAAAAGGGTGTGGCTTGCTTGCACCTTAATGTGGATGAACTCCTAGTAGATCTTTTTTTACCTCGAAAAAGAGTCCAAAGAGGAAGGATCATCTGAAGATTTTTCAAGAAATGCATGATGCTAATTGCTAATACTACAAAAATGCTAAAACATGTATGTACAAAGTAAAGTGGTTGTAAATGGGCAAGTGCATTGAAAGGTTGAGTCAGTGGAGGATCCCCTTGTTTCTTCAATAATGAAATTGGAAAAAAAGAAATATTCACACGCTTTAGAAACATACACAATTCCAAAAATGGGAACAAATGACAAGGCGGCAACACATCCAAAAAAAAAAAAGAAGTGCAGAAGCTGCAGGACTGGAAGATTCTAGGCTTCAAAAGAAGAAAGTTTATGATGTAAATACGAACCAGCCTTCTTTACTTTCTCGGGAAGAGAGCCTTTTTACACATTAAGTAGCAATGAAAATAAGGCCTACTGTCTTTTTTGTCCTATATCATTCCTCATTTTGACAAAGTAAATGTTTTACTCCAGAGCAGTGCTCCACTGATTCACAAGCTAAGAGTTATCTTATTGGGTTTGTTTGAAGCAAATATGTCTAAATTTGTGAAAGCTAATGTTGTGAAAACAAGTTTTGATATTTTGAGTGTGGATTATCACTGAACAAAATCAAAAGGATGATTCTGAAATTCTTGTTGGACAGGAAACTAATGTCATTGTGGATACTTTGAAATATGATGAAAAGGTCTTTTTTTTTTTTTTTTTTTTTTGCAGCATCAGAAAGCATTATGTGAAAGCTTCAGATTACATGATTCATAAGTTTCCATTCAAAGACGAAACTTTACTTCATGCTGCAGTGCGTGACTTGAATGCAATTGAAAATGCTTCTTTCTCTGATGTTAAATATTTTATAGAGAAATTTCCCATTCTTTTAACAGGAAGTCAAAGTAATATTGATGAATTACAGTCTGAATTTTGTGAACTTCAGATGGCAGAGTTACCTGTGCATATAATGTCCGAACAGAGGGTTGATGTTCAGTGGAGTTTGCTTAGCGATTATAAAACTGTATCGTGCAAACATCCATTAAAAAAATTGATTGGTTATGCTATATATTTTATCCATACCACATAGTAATGCTGAATGTGAGGATATTCAGCCAAGTAAAAAACAAAAAGGACTGAATTCTGATCCTCATTGATGAAAGTGTAGAGAATTTGATTATTATGAAATACAATTTGAAAGGCAATTGTTATGATCAGGAGTTTGAGAGTTTTTTGCAGAAAGCAAAATCATCAACTTATATAAAAAAATCGTTAATAAGTTTAGTGTTCCTGTGTGTAGTTTCAAAGTCGTAAAAAATTAATAAATGTTTTCAACCAAAGTAATGTAATTTTTATATCAATCTTTAATGTTTTTAGTTTACGTATGTTGATTTATCTATTTTTTTACCAGTTTTGAGCTCTAGACAATTTACTGTTTTAGAAATAAATGTCACTAATTTTCAGAACTATAGTTGTAATTCGTAAGAGTCATTTGAGCTCAGTCTTTTCTATAATAATTTATTTGTTATATCTTATCATAAAAAATGTTTAATATACATAGCTTATAGAATTAATCATCTTGCAATGAAAATGAGTTGAAACAAGAGCATGTTCCTGTTAGGAACTTTGATATTCTACAAACGATAGCTACACAGGTGCATTACACTTAATGATTTTACAATATTGTGACAGAGGGTATATTCAGTTATTATATTAAAAGAAAAAGTGAAGTATTTCAGTTTATTTTTCTGTGTGATTGATTTTCCCTACTTTTCCTTGAGATAATCCCCAATTAATTTTATGCATACTTTTGTTGCATGTCTAAAAATTGCTCGCTGCACTGTCTACTGGAATTTTTTTAGCCTGATGTTGGCAGGTATGTTGTTGTGTTCTCCTTTCTTTGTAGCCTATAAAAACGGGTAGAACTTATGCACACACCCTATATAATGATAGATAAGATGTCTGGATTTTCCTGTTCTTTACATATTATATATTGCTTTTATGCAAATCTTTCTTATGTCAACTGCCATCTCATGTAAGCAAAGAGATTTAGTTTTTGTATGAAAACTTATCTTTAAAGGTTTGCTTACCTGATTTCTTGTTTGTTATAAGTGAAATGGGTTCATATTTCATATGAGCTGAAAAATTGTCATTCATTGTTGATGTTTCTCAGTAGTCGTTTGTGATTATGATAAGTTTCCTACAGTGTTCATTGATCTTAGCTTTGCACTTTTTAACTCAGATGATAGTTATTGGATAGTAATAAGCTGACTTAAAAAAATATCATTGCATAATTTTAACATGAAGGTGGACAAGGCAGTATTTTTCAAACCTAAGAAACAGCAGGTTCTGCTGCCTGTCAAGAAATAAAAAAAATGCCTATGATGATTCCTTGATTCATCAAATATCTGTTTTATTATTTGGTGCACTTTTGTCTTTTTAAATTTCAAATTTCAAATCTTCAGCTAATGAGTATAACTGTCTTACCACATGAGTAGTATTGGTTTATGTATTGTGCAAGTTGATAACGTAGCTTTGATTAATTAAACAGCATCTTTATCCTTTGTCTTTCACAGCATGCCAGTCAAGTAGGAGCTATACGCCATGCTCAGTCTACCCCAATGAACACTGTCATCATGTTTGTTCCTCAGCAAGAAGCATGGGTAGTTGAAAGAATGGGAAGGTTTTATAGAATTCTGCAGCCGGTATGAAGCATTTTGAATTTTTTAAAGATTGTTTTAAGTTTGAATTGTTTAAATTCTAATTCATTTATCTGTGTAGTGAAGATATTTATGATAGAATAGAACAATAAATTTTTGTCTTCTGAGAGTATCTTGGCTACCTTTGTAGTATCAAGTGTCTGATATACAGAGTGATTAGCTTTTGCTTACAACATGGTGAAATGCTGAAAAACTGTTTAGTTAAGTGTGACAAGGCATACATACATACATATCACTAAGCTGTTCTCTGAGATTCAGAGGTTAGCTCCAAAAAGAAATACAAACTACCAGATATTTTTACTTATTGCTGTCGTATCAAACTTCTCCATTTATAGCGATTTTGACATACAACTCGTGCTTCACTAATATCCATTACACGCCGTACACAAGATCTTTTATACTTCTTACTCATAATCTTTTTCTCATGCAGACGCTCCTGAATCTGATCCACCCATGTTTTCCTTGGCCTTCCTCTGCCTTTCCTTCCTGCCACTTGGGCTGAAAAGATTTTCTTAGTAAGCATTTCATCCCTCATTCTTTCAACATGGCCAAACCACCGAAGCATATTGGTCTCCACCTTGCTTACAACATTTTGCTTTACATCACACAACTGCAATACATCTTCATTCCTCACACAATCAGATCGTGTCTTGCCACAAACCCCACGTAAGTAACACATTTCTCCAGCACACAAACAACTCCTATGTTTCTTTTGCAGTACCCAGGTTTCACTACCATACATCAGAGTAGGAACAATTACACTTTCAAACACAGCCATGCGGGACTCTCTAGAGAACAGGGCCCGATTTACTACATGCGAGGCCCAGGGCACAAAACATTTCCGGGAGCCCCCTCCTTATTCACTTTCGACCAAATAATAGTCACTGTGTGCAGAGTAGCAGAATGTAGACGTACATGCGTACGCTGATAGTTTCCAAATCATTAGTAGGTTTGCAGATAGTTTCTGCATGTAGATTAAAAAAATTAAAATGTTAGGCCTATATACAGCAATTAAAACACTTACTCAACGCTTTACTCAGATTAATATACTTAATTCTATTTTAACTGAAGAACTTAATTATTTTTCACATCTTCTGAGTTCTTTTGTTTTTACAGACATTTCTGGCCTCTAGATTTTATCAAGGTCTGTTCTCAATGTATACGAACTGTATTAAAAGTTTTGTTTACACAGAATTTAAACTTTATTGCCAGGTTCCTCTTTCAGTTGCCAGTTAAATAAAAATAATTTCCTTATGCATTTTGTAAGTCCAGTATTTTTGAATTAACTTGTTGCAAATCATATTTATAATTTTTGAAGGTTCATTGATAGAACTGTTTTTCTGGATATAAAAACTTTCTTTAATTAATCTCTTGTTTTTATGAGGTTCGTAGTCCAATATTTTAATATTTTGCCATAAAAGTCCATTTTACACACATTTCTGCACATTCAATTAGAATGTACTATTTTTCCTCATTGGAATCTGTAATGTTCTAATAATTATTTGTTTTATTAATTTTCCTTTAAATTATCTTATTCTATTGTTATCATGGTTGCGGGTTGGCAGCGAGTTTTCTGTTTCAATAGCTGTGTACGCAGATACATTTTATTTTTATACAACTCTGGCTGTGCGGGAACAACTGGTTGATCAGTTGTTTGTGGTGTTAATGACCCCATAGATTCTAACTATAACAATATATCTATGACAAAATGGATGGACATCTTAATTTTAGTGAATATTGTGGTCTTGCAATGTACTGATTCTTGCGTCTAGAACATGAGAACAATGCATCCAACAAAAAATGTGAAATAAAGCAAGAAAAAAAAAATCCATGGTGACCTCCACTGGACTTCCTCATAAATAGAGATGTGAAGCTGCATAAAAAATTGAAAAAGTGCTATGGGAACTCCTACTTCCAGCTTCCCGGTTTCTACCAAGATTGAATCAGCGCATCATGATCAGTATATCAGAAAACTGCAAAACATAAAATTTTGTGTTGATGAGGAAGAGTCTGAGTTATACAAAAAAAAAAAAAAACATAATAATAATAATCTGAAAAGCTGAGGGGAACACCTAGTCCGCTTCAATTTTTGGTAAATGTGTTGTACTTCGGCGTCCTAAATTATTTGGTCAGAAAAGTTGTAAAAAAAAAAAAAAAAAAGCATATTAAACATGTTTACCAAAAAACTTACCTCCAAGTAGTCCAAGTAGGATGAGTAAACACACGCTGCAGCGACGACCTGAAGCTTTGCTCCGTTGAAAGGAAGGTTTGCTACGGCGGGAATTCATGGGCAGAAGAGTACAACAGGAATCAGGTACGCTCTTGTCAGGAAAGAGTAACAGAATATACTGCTACGCTAAAGAATGTAGTTTGTAATTTCTGTCTCACTTTTTAAAGAAACACGCAGAGATTGTCTTCGTTCTTTGGCATGTAATTCCGTGATACAAAATAGTAAGTATGCACATGCCTTTCTTGTTTCTAGAAAAGCGTTAGAGTAGGTGTCGCATTCTCTTTAACAGAAGTTAAATGGCAAGTCTCAAAGTGAAAGTTTGATTACTAAATTAAAAAAAAAAAAAGCTTCCACGGAGAAGTGAGTTCATACATTCAGCATCAAAGAATCCCATGTGAAAAAAATAAGAAACTGTCCGATTGCGATGTCAAGAACTGACACCAAAATTAACTATTTCCTGTAGCGTAGCACTACACTCTTTCCTGACAACAGCGTACCCGGTTCCTGTTGTACTATTCCGCCCATGAATGTCCTGGCTGCAGCGATCCTTCCTTTCAACGGAGCACAGCTTCATGTCAATGCCTCAGCGTTGTTTAAGGCCTCCCGCAGCGTCTGCTGACTCGTCATGCTTGGAGTTCAAGTTTTTCGGTAAACGTCTTTAATATTCATTCTAACGATGAAAAATTTTCACCATTTCCCCTTAAATTGCATATTTTAGAATCTGTACATCACACTTTTTAGAAATTTTACAACTTTTCCGACCAAAGAATTTAGGACGCTTTACTTTACCCAATTTTTACCAAAATCTAATGATTTGCTAAATATGAATAGTCACATACCGCTTGCCTGTGTATGTGTGAATTTTTATGCTCTGTAAGACGTTCACTTGCATGCTTCCAGTCAGAAAAACATGTGGATCCTAATGCTGTAGTGCTCCTAGCATACAATTTGCATATCCAGCAGAATAGTAAACAAGTTGATGGGGATAAAAGAAGCCAGTTGCGTTTTACCTTCTCATTATTTTTTTTTATTCTGAAAAATTTACCTTCTGTTAGGAAACGTTTTTTACCACATATATCCTTCCCTGTGAATGCCAGCAACTTCAAATCTTGGACTAGTGGATTGCTCAAAAAGCATTCGTGCATTTCTTCTGTAAATTCTCCCCATAAGGCAGGATCCACTGCATTCATTGTGGAACTTGTGCTCTCTTCATTAGATGAATTCAAAAGATTTCCCAAATTAGGAGAATCTGTTATGTTAGATGATTCTGAAGTCAGATCACTGGCTTCCAAAGACAAATTACACTCAAGAGACTCACCAGTAGTAAAATTAGAGGAATTTGTAGAACTTTTGGGACCAAGTGAAATATCCAATTTTTTAATGGCAAAACGTTCAATGCTACCATGCTGCAGGTCATCATCCTTCAGTTTCAATTGTTTGTCTTTCCGTTCAGCACTGCCTGATAAATATGTTCGTTTTGACAATTTAGCTGTTAAATAATTCAACTTAAATATATTTTTACAACTAACTAAATTTGATTATATATAAAATTAGCATATATTCAACATTCCATCAGACTACAAGAAACGCAACGCAAAATACAACCAACCAAGCCATCGCGTTCGCGGTTACAGTTAAGACAATGACAAGCCGTGTGCAGGAAGTTGAAGGATCAGTTGAGTTTAGGTGCGTTCAGAGAAGCAAGAAAAGGTCACGTGAATCAATGGAAGCGATCCTCCTTCTCAATGGCCACCTGAAGGTTATTAAACCACTGAAACTCATTAATGGCCATGTGTTTATGTGAAACTCGAAACTCAAACTCACTGCGTGTAAGTACCACATCTATAAACACATGATTCATGAGCATGCAAAAGTAAAAAAAAAAAAAAAAAAAATTTAAATATACACACACAAAATTCCCATTAACTAAGTACACATTTAATTCAAATTTGGGGGCCCCCAAAATCAGGGGGCCCTGGGCACGTGCCCCGTGTGCCCTCCCGTAAATCAGGGCCTGCTAGAGAACCCATCATTCCTGTGAAAACCTCCCAGAGCAGCTATGACTTTCAAAGAAGAATTCACTCGCCTACTGATTTCACCATCCAACTTGTTCTCTCTGTCAAACATGCTTCCTAAATACACAAACTCACTCACCTGGTAAATCACAGTGCCATTTATACTTACATTACATTCAGTGCTACCTATTCCTCTCTCAAACACTATAACTTTGGTTTTTCCCTTATTTATACTCAGTTTGAATTTCATGCAAACTTCGTGCATCCGAGTCAACATACTCTGCAACTCACTTTTGCTCTCTGCCAACAGGACAGTGTCATCAGCATACAGCAATCTGCACACACGGATATCACCAAGACATAAACCACTATTATCTATTTTGGCATCACGCATGCAAGCATCCATAAATATATTAAACAGCCATGGTGACATTACACAACCTTGTCTAACTCCTGCACCAATGGAAAACCATTTTGATAAAACACCATTCACTCGTACACAAGCTCTACTACCAGCATACATGGCTTTTACACTATTAAGTAGATTCCCAGTAACACCATATTCATTCAATACCTTCCACAAAAGTGTCCTATTCACTCGGTTATAAGCTTTCTGTAAATCTATGAGGGCAGCAAAAACTTTCTTCCCAACAGCCAGATACTTTTCAATCATCGTGCGTAATGCAAAAATCTGGTTAGTGCAGCCTTTACCAGGCATAAAACCACTCTGAACATCCCACACTTTCAATGATGTAAGAACCCGTACTTTTTCAATAACAACCTTACCAAACACTTTCCCTGGCACACTCAGTAGGCTAATACCACGATAGTTCTTGCATTCAGTCTGATCACCTTTTCCCTTTTACAAGGGAACAATGATAGCATCCTTCCAATCCCGAGGGACCATTCCTAACTCCCAGCACAACTGGCAAAATTCAGTTAACCAGTCAATTATAGAGTCACCACCGTATTTCAACATCTCTGCAGTTATGCCATCAACTCCCGGAGCCTTACCATTCTGAAGAGATTTTAGAGCTTTGCACACTTCTTCTCTTGAGATCCCTCCTGTGCTTTCATCCCTCATTGTGACATCATCTACGTCTGTCTCAGAATCATCTTTGCTTTCCTGATCTAATAACTCACAAAAGTATTCACCCCATCTGTCACTTAACTCATTGGGCTCCCATAACATTTCCCCAATCTCATTCTTCACACAACTTACAACTTTGTTTCCCCTATTTTTCCCGAGTCTCATGTACTTCCAAAAGGACTTCCTATCTTTCCAAAAAGCCAGTTCATGCCTTTCCACTTTCTCCTTCCTATCTTTTGCCTTACTGTGGCGAACCAGCTTAGCAGCTTCACGCTTCTTACAGCGATATTCATCCACAGAGACTCTACCTTGCAACATCCCCAAATAGGCTTCCTTCTTTCTCTTTACTGCCTCTTCAATCTCACTATTCCACCAAGCATCACCTCTATTGTTACCAACTGTTGTGGTGCCACATACCTCTTTAGCAGCAGTGACAACACAGTTCTTAAAACATTCCCACTTCTTTTCTACATCCCTCTCACCAGACTTTAGCTCCTTCAGTCGTTCTCCAAGTAAGTCAGAATACCGCTGATGATCTTCAAGGAGCCTATCAACCTTTATTCTTTCTATCCTGGGTTTCTTCCTATTCCTTTTCCTCCAACCAACATTAAGTTTCACTCGTGACACTACCAAGTAATGATCAGAACCAACATCCGCACCTCTCATCACACGGGTGTCAACAACTAAGTGTTTCAAATGCTGATCGTAGACAACAAAATCTATTGCACTCTTTTGACCAAGAGTACGATTTTCCCAAGTATATGTGTGGATATACTTGTGGTTGAAAAATGTATTAGATACACACAAATCATTCTCAATGCAGAGTTCAATTAATCTTTCACCATTATCATTCACACAAGGATAATTAAACTTACCCAGAACATTGTCAGAAATTGCATTCTGCACACCTACTCTAGCATTGAAATCCCCTGCTATTATAACATTTTCTTTTGCACCAAACTGGCACAAAACAGCTTTTAGCTCATTCCAGAAATCTTCCTTCTTATCAGAAGGTTCAGAGTCACAAGGAGCATACACTACAACAATTACAATTCTCTGAAGTTTCACTTTCAAACGAATCCAGAGAATTCTCTTACTTACGCAACTATAGTGAATGAAGTTGTTCTTCATCTTTTCACTTAAAATCACACCTACACCTGCCTGTCCTCTCATATTTTCCAATACTCCAGACCACACACTCACCGTGCCATTCACTTTTTCTACCCCAATTTCCTTCTTTTTGGTTTCACTTACACACAGCACATCCAGTCTATACTTATTCATCTCCTCAATCACCTCACTCATCTTGCCATTTATACCTCTAGTATTCCATACACCAATCTTACATTCACTCATCCGAGATCGCTTTCTTATACGCCGTTTAGAAAGTCCAGGTCGATTCCGTGGTGGACCGTCCTTCTCAAGTGTGGTAGGTCCACCATATCCCACACTTGAGTCATTCTTAATATTTCTTTTTGTCTTTTTAATCAGGTAAGTACATCAGTGTGGGGGATTAGCCCACAGCTGGGGGTTCCAGTTGGTCATTCAACCTAAGGATTCTGGAACAAAACCCAGTGAGTTGGGGTCTTTTCGCCAATGTCACACAGAACTAGCTTGCACCTCTCCAAGATTCACAGAGGCTCTAGTTGCTGTTGTGTGTGCCATTGTTACCACGGAGCGCCCCGAGGAGGCAAACCCATCGCTCACTACGACCGCCCGCTGTGACAAGGCTATTATGAAGAATTCAGAGCATGGTCAGATTAAGGCCAGAGTGGAGGTGCCTAGGTGGTGGCACAGTGGTCTAAGCACTGACTGATGACCATTCGTCTGAGAAGAGTCCGGGTTCAAATCCCAGTGAGACATTTATATGGTGTTTGTCTTACAACACTGGCTCTCTCTCTCTCTTCACTATTACAGTGGCCCTAAATTAGGGATGAGCGACTGCTTATTACCCATTGAGATGCTCACAGTAGTCATTAAACCTTAAATAAAAAATAAAAAAAAGAGTGGGCCTCTAGGTTAAAATGTTTGAGTGGGGCCCAAGGCTAAGTTGCCTGAGTGGTCCCCCCAAAGAACTGAAAACAGGAAATCATTATTAAATCCATTAAAACATGAAATTCTAGAAATATGCATTGGATTTGTTATAATTTATACTTTGTGCATTCTTCAAACTAATAAATTATCTTCACAGTTTTCATAACAATAAGTCACTTCATTTTCCATCTTTCTAACGAGAACATGATTTAAAAGCTTAATGTTCCTTGAATTTGTCTTTGATTTTTTTATTGATTTAGCACTTTACTTTTCTTGGTGCATCTGTTTTGATATGCAAATTGCAAGAAAATTTTACTGCAAACCTTTTGGTTCATTTACACAATGGTTAAAGTCTGAAATGAGAAAGAGGTGAAAAACATTAAAATGTTTCAATTATCTGAGAAATATATTAAATGCATTAGTATATAAACAATATCAGCAGAAGTAAAGCAGTCTAATCAAATAAATGATGCGAAATGGAATGTGTATGTGGTCATAGCCGAATAATCAGATGGTGGGAAATCAGTAATGTTTATCATGTTTTTATTCTTATGTTCCTCATCTGCATTTTTACTTATGTTATTGCTTATGTTTATCATGTGCTTACCTATTTGCTGCTTTTGATTTGTGAAAACACAAAGTTTCCGGTGGCGGAGCTTTGAAACTGCATCCTTCTGCTTCGGAACTGAATGCTTTCCCAATTAAGCTACACTGACAGAATATTTTACTGCAGCCTTGCCATCTTGGTTGGGTCACGAAATTGCAGGTTTTGGGTCCACCGCAAACCACGCTTGGAGTAATTTTCTGCAGAAGAATAAATTCTCAGTCATTCCAGACAATGTGTGGAAGAAGCACGACGCATTTTTCGAAGCAAAGAAGGAATTTTTATTAATTCCAGATTATGTGTGGAACGAATTTCACACATTTTTCATAGAACCTAATGGCCAGTGGATCCATTTCCACAATCTGTCGGCAATGTTGAAATAGAACTTTGCCGTTGACAGGGATTGATTGAACTGTCATCCTTCTTCTCTGGAGCCGAATGCTTTCCCATTAAGCTACACTGACTTGAGTTTGTCACTGCAACTTTACTGTCTTGACATGTGCCTCACCTCAGTACGTCACTGATTCACTAAACAGATCTAGGGCAGCACTGCTTTCATGTGAACTGAATTACTCTGTTTTTCAACTGATAGGAAGCTGATGAGAGGTCTGTAGTTTCTGAGATCCTGAAGGTCTTTTTTACATAGCAGGATGACTATACAATTGTTCTAGCAGTCACCAGCAGTATTCCTTTATTGAGGCATTAAGAACTTAGAGAGAGAGAGAGAGAGAGATGTTGTGCATAATTTGTGTAGCAGCATGCCTCCAGTGTCCTTTGTGATGGTGAGCCCCCTAGGCTTGTAGCCCTCTTAGACCCCCTTAATCTAACCTTGATCCAGAGGCAATTTCAGTTTCATTGTTTTTTTTTTCTTTTACCCCACAAAAATAATACTGAATTATTATATTTATCTGTTGGTTCTCCCCTGGGAAGACTAATTTGTAGTAGTTTATTACAGACATGGGTCCAAATTTTTCATCTTTCCAAAGTTCCCAAAAATGAAATAATGAAAATTCCTACTGTAGTTAATATATTTTTTTCTCAATGTTCCCTTTGTCTGGTATTGTTGTTAAATATCATTTTATTGCATAGATGTGTGTGTTTCAGATTGAAAATGTAGGCAAAAATGTCTGACAACGGAGGCTAGAGGAAGCTTTCTTTCAGAACTGTAATTTTTTGGACGGGGTGTTCCCCCATCTTGTATTCTGGTTAAATATAATTACATAGATGTTTACATTTCAGCTTGAAAATAGAGAAAACATTACCAAAAATGGAAGTTAGAGAGAACAAAGATTTCTCCTGTAATATTGTGTGGGTGTGGTGTTCCCTCTGTTTGATGTTTTAAAATATAATTTTATTCCATAAATTTTTGTGTTTCAGCTTGAAAATGGAGGCGAAATTTTCCAGAAAATGGAAATTAGGTGGTGCGATAATTTCTCCTGAAATCGTAATTTTTTCTCGCAGTATTTCCTTTCTGTTGTGCTTTGTTGTTCAATTTAGTTTTACTTCATAAATGCTGGTATTTCAGCATGATATTAAGTCGAAAGACCCAACTTTGCACTTATAGCTTTGAAAAGTGTACCAAGTAATGTACATTCTATGCTTGCACACTGCTGTCAGTCACTGTTTAGCTTGGTTGAAATTGACTGAACTTGACTCTTGTGGAGGGACATGACATTTGCAGTGATAAAGTATAGGCCTACATTAAAAAAAAAAAAAAAAAAAAAAGATACAAATATAAAAATGTTCGACCATCAAAATTTTATGTGTTATGGCATTACTTTCAAAAATGAAGAAAAAGGAGACAACTGTGATCATAGTGTCTGCGGGGAGTCATAACAAAAGTTCTGCACACTGTCCATTTTTGAGAAAAGTATGAAGTAATGAAGAAAACGTACCTTATTGTCATTCAGTGTACTCCCCTCTGCTGCTAATGACAGCTTGCCAGTGGTATGGTAGATCCTGAATGCTCCATAGTATGCTATCTTTGTCTAGCTGTTGTATTGCTCGGTTCACATCCAATGACAGTTCGTCCATTTATCCAGCGATTCGTAGCGGATGCCACTGAGCTGATTTTTTTGCTTTGGGAAAAAATTAGTCTGATGGACTGAGATCAGGGCTGTATGGTGGGTTGGGATAAAGTTTCCCAGCCATATTTCGACAAAAGTTCTGGTACCGACGTTGCACCATGACACAATGCATTGTCATGCAGCAAGATCGCTCCCGCTTTCAACAAGTTGGGGCGATTTTGACGAATTTTCGGTCTCAACTTTGTCCTGAGAGAGAAATTGTGCTTTGATCAAGTTTCTTCCCTACAAACTTCTTGCAAGGCAGTGTGGATCTGTGTTGGAGTTTTTCCCTGCAGCGTTTCTATTTTCATGTGCGAGCGCTGGTCTAACACCGTGACTCGACCTGTGGAACTGCACGCTTCCATTTCCAAACCCTCTCACGTCCTCACAACAAATGATAGTGTGTTGTTCTGACCCACTGTGTTGCTGAGAGTCTGACCTCTCAGCATTTTCATGATTGCATCATCTGCTTCCATTTTAGATTAACGTGCGCAGAACTTTTGTTATGAACCTTGTAATTAATTATGGTTTAAAGTAGGAGGGAGATTTCCAGTTTTGGCAATGCCTCTTTGCTTTCACCCATAATTATACAATTTGCAAGGGTTTCTGAAAAATTCCAGATTGTATTTTGCTTAGTAGACACAGGGATCGCATTCCTCCTAAAATTCCTAATATTTTGTGACCCTCCTTAAATTCCTAAAATTATACCTAAAATTTGCGATTCATCCTAAAATTTTCGTAACCTTATTTATTAAAAACACAACCGTTATTAACGCCAATAAATTTACCATTACGGTAAGGTAAAAAGACCTGTTATTGTAGAAACACAGCCTATATGCTGTGCTGCTGAAGGGAGGGGAAAATGACGCCATCGAGATGCACTTGCTTCGGGGCGGGCGCTCCACTTTTTTGCCTTCGGACAGTTTTCGAGAGTAACAAGAGATCTAAGGGAAAAGGGGAGGAGTAATTTTCACCCCTGGTTTGGGCATTTGCAGATGAACTCCGTGGCACGCAGAAGATCGTACTTTATTTTTGTACATGCCTTGTGGAACCTCCTCTTTCTGCTGATGTTTTGTTATTGTAAACCGCAGGTGGGTGGAAGCAAAGAGGAAACATGTGGTCTCCTTCCGTAACCTCCGGTAATGATGATGGGATGGTAGCTGAGTGTTATCGTGGCAGGCAGTAGAGCACGTGATCATTGACCTTCGATCGTGCGTCGGCGACAGCGACCTTCGATGCGCAATATATCTCGGCTCCGACTCGCTTTGACTGAACTTGCGTGAGATGCGTATGATAGTTTCTGGTTTTGCGTCTTTTATGGTGTTCTCTGTGCTGTGTGCAGGTTCAGTTCTCTAGGGGTGACCTGCTTTTTTTTTTCCATCTTCTGACATCCTCGCAGCCAAATTTCGGGAAGTTGTCTGGTTTTGCAATATTGGAACGTGTTTTTGTACTTCCCTTTCATTTTCTGGTTAGTAATACAAGTGTTTAAGATGCCTAAATCCAAAACGAAATTTCAAGATGTGTGGCTCGCCAAAGAATTGGACGGAGTGAAGTTGAAAGAATGGTGTTCTGCAACTGAAACAATATTTTCTGCTAAGTGTATATTGTGTTCAGAAATTTTCAACATTTCTAATAGTGGCTTTTCACAAGTAAAAGCGCATCATAAAGGAAAAAACATTTGCAGAAATTTCAAAGTAAATTTCAAAATAAGTCCATCCTTGAAAGCCTTTGGAGGACGGGATCTTCAGCCCAAAACAAATATTAGTGAAGTACTGAGTCATGATTTACAGTTGGCTAAAGCCGAAGCATTATGGGCCATGAAAGTTGCTAAGGACAATATGTCTTTTGTTTCATGCACTGAAACAGTTGAACTTTTCAAAGAAATGTTTCCTGATTCTGCTATTGCAGCCAAAATGCAACTTAAAGAAAAAAAGTTGCTTATGTGATATCACATGGATTGTCAAAATATTTTGAAGAGGATTTGAAAAAAGACATTGCATCTAGTAGCCCAGGAAAGGTTACTATAGCATTTGATGAAACTACAAATACACAAGTGAAATGGCAGTTGGATGTGTATCTCAGGTACTGGTCTTCAGAAATAAATTGTTTCTTGCCGATACCTAACAAGCGTTTTTCTGGGTCATATAACAGCAGATATTTTGCTAAAAGAAATTCTTGATGTGTTATCATCCTTCAATATTTCGTTGAACAGAATTATTTGTGTATCCATGGACAGCCCAAATGTAAATAAGTGCTTTTACGCAAATTCAATGAAGTTGTAAAACAAGAAACAGGCCAGAAATCTTTGGAACTAGGTTTTTGCAACGTGCATGTTGTTAGTAATGCATTTAAAATTTTTTGACAAGCTTAAATATAGATTTTGACGAATTTGCTACTGATATGCATTACTTTTTAACGAGTAGTGCTGCAAGACGAGAGGATTATAAATCTGTCGAGGATATAACATTGGTCACAGCCAAATTTCTTTTGCGTCATGTCAGCAACAGATGGTTAACCGTTGGTTCTGTAGCCCAGAGGCTCTTGGATCAATGGCTAAATATTACAGAATATTTTTTTAAACTTCTTGCCATCTCAAAAAATTTTTGAAAAACAACTACGCAATACGGCAAGGTAAAAAAAGAATTCACTGTTTCCTGAAAAATGAGCTAACTCCTTGCTATTTAGCATTAATTTCATTTTCACACCAAAATTTTGAAAAGTTTTCATTATGTTATCAGAGAGTGAAGAACCAAAAATACACCAGTTATATTCTGATTTAAATACCTTAATGAGGAATGTTATGGCTCAGTTTATCCAAGATGATGTTATTGCAGGGAAATTTGGAGAAGACCTAAAGAATGTAGATTTTGAAAACAAAAATTCATGGAAAAAACTAGGGGAGTTAGAAGTTGGTATGAAGACAAAAAAATCTCCTCAGGAATGTTCAGGAGACCAGGCAGAAATTATTTCTCTTAGATGTAAGATCATCACTAATTGCAACCACAAAATATTTAAAGTCAAATTTGCCATTCTGCAATCAAAAGCTAAGAGACATAGAAGTTTTAAAGGTAAAAGAACCAAAGAAAGAGTCAACTCAACTTTCAGTCACTGAAGGACTTTCAGAAATAACCAGAATTTCAAGTGTTTTGCATCTTTCTGAGGAACAAATTGATAGAGTAAGAGAAGAGTGGAAACTTTTAAATTGCGATAAGCCAACTCTAGATGAACTAGTGAAATTTTCAGAGGAAGGGCATATTCCAGTGCGGATTGATCATTACTGGCGTAATATATTTAGTATTAAAGACTCTAGTGGAAAAGAAAAATACTCAAATCTTGTTAAACTCATCAAGTCAATATTAGTTTTACCTCATGGTAATGCTGATGCAGAAAGGGGATTTTCGGTTAACACTACTCTGTTAAGGAAGGACAAGGCTAACTTAAAAGACTCAACTATAACATCATTAAGAATAGTTAAAGGGGCCATTAAACACTATGGATGTGTAAGTAAAGTTCCCATAACAAGAAATTTGTTAAATAGTGTTCGTGATTCACATAAATTTTATAAAGAGTATGTTGATAAGCTGAAGGAAGAAGAATAAAAAAAGGTAAAAGAAAGGAAGCAGAAAGAGAGGGAAAATAGGGAAAAGCAGCTAGAGAAAAAAAGAAAAGCTGAGTTTGATGACAAAATAAAAGAAAATGATGCAGAAATAAATAGGCTTAAAAAAGATAAAGAAGCCTCCTAGCAGTAATTCAAGAGGGAACAGAAAGAATGAGAAAAGCTGTAGAAAAACAAAATACTGTTGAAATAGCAGTTGCCTCTAACTTGATCATACAAGGTTCAGCTGAAATAAAGAAAACTGAAAGTAAATTAGTTGTGGTGGAAGCAGAAAAAGATAGGCTAATCAGGAAAAGGTTAAAACAATAATATGAAAAAAGTAATTCAGTGAACAATTGTACATAGTTCTTGGTTTTCAATTACCTTTTTAGGATATTATAATTTAATGTGAAACCTGAAAACTTTACTGTGAACATCGTGAATTGCTTCTGGTTCAACAGCATATTAATGTTCAAAGTGAAACTTGAATGTGGTAAATATACTTGAATATGATAATAACACGTGAAAAGATAAGAACTGAACATTAGAAGTAAATCATACTTAAACTTTAGACATTAGACGTTATGCAAAAAATTTGGGTGTGAACTTCGACCATATATACTAATGGACTGCGCATTGGCAATAGCTGCATCAAAGCCGCCATGGCTCAAACATTGGGCACGTCATCACCAGACTCCAAATTTCGTGTAAAAATGCTGTTATGATTACTAATTTATGCTGCAGAACTTCAGTGTTTTCGGTGTATTATGTGAATGCGTCTCATATATAATGAAAACTCTTCAGGTAAGTTTACTTATGAGCTATATACATGCATGATCGGGTTGTTTACATTTTGTGATTTATAATGTGATGAACATTTGCGAAGAATTTGGAACATGCATTCCATTTTTTTTTTCTTAAGTTACTATATTTTTATATCAATAGCTGCACGTTTCTGGTTAAGTAATTGAACTTTATTGACTTAGGTATTTAATTCGTTTCTTACCCATGAAAAATCATAGAACTTTCTTTACTATATCGCTCAGAGCAACCATAAGCACAGCAGGTGTAACCCATCTTTTTGACTGTTGTCATGTGATTTTATGTTGGAGCCAGAAATTTTGATGTCATGCACAGTCTATCAGTATATATGGTTGAAGGGTGTGAAGCAAACTCTTTACAATGTATACAAAGTTGTTTTACTAGATGTATACAAATATACATCTAGTTTTTATTGAAATACACTCCTAAAATTTTTCTAAAAAGTCCTAAAATTTTTTTAAAAAGTCCTAAAATTCCTACCTAAAATTTTCCAGAAGTATGCTATGATCCCTGTAGACATAAGTTTCTGTTCAGCTGTTTTGAATTTTAAGAAACAATGCTACCTCATACAGTAAAGGTTTGTTTTTCCAGCTCCTCATGTATCGGTAAAGTTTGCTGTAACATTATAGTTTCATGAAGCCTGTTGCAGAGCTGTTTATTAAAAAAATGTACCTAGGTACAGACTACTGCTGAAACAGAAATCTTGCTGTTAATCTGTAAA
Source organism: Macrothele yani (assembly GCA_039090855.1). Classification (NCBI taxonomy): domain Eukaryota; kingdom Metazoa; phylum Arthropoda; class Arachnida; order Araneae; family Macrothelidae; genus Macrothele; species Macrothele yani. The sequence goes on along the minus strand of CM077024.1, from coordinate 137,727,929 downwards.
GCACAAACTTTATTGAACAATGAAATGAGATAAATGTTATGGGCACAAAGAGGCCATATTTTCACAGATTTCCTTGTAACCAATCCTCCCTGTAGTGGGAATTAAATGTGCATCTCCCGATTGCTGTTTGAACGTACTACCGTTACACCATCCAGGACAATGAAGTTCCAAGTATTGTTCTGGGTAGTGCAAAAAATTTCGTCATCCTGGAACACATTTATAGTTTTTAGAGTAATAACTTCTAATAAATAACCCACCTTCATGAAAGTATTCGGTTTTGTGCTGGCCACAGTGGCTAGTGGGGACAAATAAAGGTAACTTGATCACGCTAGTTACGTTAAATGAAAAACTTTTACAAGAAAGTTCGTAAGGTGGGAGCTTTTGACCTTATCTTAGGTCTTCATCACGCCGATGGAGGACTAAGATTGTTGCCAGATTCTGCATTTGAATTTTTTCTATTTATGTTGCCAAAACTTAGAATTGATCTCCAGATCACCAGAATGTAGAGAGGAGATTCGGAATTGCAAGTCATTGAGTTGAAAAAAATTTCCAGGCTTTCACGGTAAGAGGGCAAAACGATTGCCAAAAGAAGCAATTCATTTTGCTTCATTCCACTGGGAACTGCAGATGTGTCTTCCATTGTCAAAATATGAAAACAATTTGAAAATTGAATGCCTCCTTCCTCAAAAGAAAGAAAACCTGAAATTGTCTGGTTCTGTTCCTTACCATCCTTCCTATGCTTATAAGTTACAGATTCATTTTAAAAGTTTTGGTTACCATCTTGCCATTAAATCCACCCCAAACATCTTGAAACTTCTACAAAGGGATAGGGACAAAGTTGAAAACCTGGACCTCCCAGGAGTTTACTGCATTCCTATCTTTTCTTCAACAGGGGATAACTTATACATTGGAAGCACATACAGGAGCATTAACCATAGAATTTTAGAACATAAATAAGATGTTTTGAAAGCCAATCCTAATACAGCCTTGTCTATTTTGACAATGGAAGACACATTTGCAGTTCCCCACTGGAACGAAGCAAAACGAATTGCTTCTTTTGACAATCGTTTTGCCCTCTGCTACCGTGAAAGCCTGGAACTTTTTTTCAACTCAATGACTTGCAATTCCGAATCTCCTCTCTGCATTCTGATGATCTGGAGATCAATTCTAAGTTTTGGCAACAAAAATAGAAAAAATTCAAATGTAGAATCTGGCAGCAATCTTAGTCCTACATTGGCGTGATGAAGACCTAAGATAAGGTCGAAAGCTCCCAACTTACGAACTTTCTTGTAAAAGCTTTTCATTTAACGTAACTAGCATGATCAAGTTACCTTTATTTGTTAATATTGTTACGTGTTTTGCCCATCATCGTCAGGCTAGTAGTGGGGTCTAAATTTTCTAAGCCAAACAAAAAAACAAAACAAAAAACTACTGGCTACTGAGCATTTGGAAAGAAGGGGGACATGAACAAAGCATGTACCATAACATGAAGGAATTTTATGCTATGCCATCATTACATAATCCCTGATTCAACGTTATTTTAAATACACCAGACCGCGGTGAAATGCATATAGCATATTAAATCCATTTATTTTTGTGGCGTAGTAAGCACAAAGATTCGCCAAGCTTTCGCACTCCACTGGGAAGCTTTTTCAAGGCAATGGAAGACATAAAAATACATGGAATTAGAACATGTTGTAAGAAACAAAGACTATTTTTTGAAAAAAACATGGGTGACACCACGAGATATGGATTTAATATGCTATGTGCATTTCTTGAGTATCCCTGATTCAAATGTCAGTTTGACAGGTGCCACCTCTTGGAAGTGACTCTCAGTAACCAACTTGACTTTCTTTTAACAATAATTTTCAGTTGCCAGCACATGTCAAACTCATCCAGTATGATAAATATCAGTGTCAGTCAGAATATAGCAATATTTGAAAGAAATTATGATACATGGACAATTATTCCATGAAGTGTGTACCAAATTACCGCTATGGACAGGATTTAACTTTAAACGTTTAGCATTCTTGTGTTCTGGTGAATATTTCTGATAGAAAAATGCATTATTTGCAGTGACATTAATTTATTTCATGTTGGATAGTCTAGTTTATTTTTCCATTGATTTTCGGCAGTATGAAGGTGTTAAGACGGAAAAATGTTTAAAAACAAAAGGACACACACACACACACACGTTTTGCTCAGAATGGCCAATTACATTGTAATTTCCTCTGATAGAATGAATGTGCCTGATTATCAATTCTAAATGCTATTTCCAATACAAACTAAATAAATAATAATAATAAAAAAAAACAAAAAAAAAAAAACGTTAGCTCATTCATAGAAAAAAAAAATAAATAAATCACACATTAAAAATGGGCTGTTAATTGGAATAATGAATCTAATGATATAATATCACATAGGTGGCAGCCATTTTCCCCAAAGATTGCCATGGTGCAAAAATGGACTATAAGGGGAAAATGAGTCAATAAAAATTCAGCTTCCACTATCAAAAGCAGAAGTAAAAAAAAAAAATGAAAGAAAAGTAATTTCATTGATAAGCTTCCCAAGTGCTACCTCACAAAGGTGGGATATAGAAGTAAATGTTAAACATGTGAGAAAACTGCAGTTGCACATTCTGAAATTGAAAGAAAACAGTAAACATGATCAAGCATAAGCTGTTTGAAAAAAAAAACAATAAATTACATCCATCAGTTGCTGTAATCATTACATTTAGAAGTTGCTTTGTGTGCTTCTAGTTTGGCAGTTTTTTTTTCTTTTTTTTTTTTTTTTGACAGAAAAGTGTAAAACAGAAAGGTAGATTACATTAATGCAATGATTTTATTCCAATTGAAAATCACTGTTACAGCTATTTGTTGAATAATTTCTTTTCCTTCTGCAGAAACATTGAAAAGCGATTTTCTGCAATTTCATTCATCATGTTCGTAGTGCATATCAAAAATAATAATATTGTGGATCATCCGTACTGATTGGTGTCTCTGCTTGTTTAATTATTTTCATTAACATTTAAATATGACTTTTGTTTTCATCTTGCTGGGGATTTACTAGCGTGGCTTTTTTATTATTGTTTGTCAGATTTTTGGGTTGTACTCTTAACTCATCTTTGGGAATGACTTGAGAGTGAAATAAAAATGCTAATAACTTCACTAGGATTTATCATAACTTCACTAGTTCAAAGGATTATTTTCTTAGTTGTAAATGAATTTATGGCACCTCTATTCATAGTGTATTATGGAATAACTTTTTTACGGGTCTTATAGAGGTTATTTTTCATGAAAAATAACCTCTATAAGACCCGTAAACAAGTTATTCCACAAGGATTATTTTCTTTAAGAGTTCCATCAACTTCTTTCTGGCTTATTTTCCAAAATGGAGACAGTTTTTTTCTTTTGTTCTCACATGTTAGAGAAAGAAAAATCAAGTAGTCTGCAAAAAATTAAGCAAAGTAAAGTAGGATCCCTTTAGCTGTCAGTCGGGCAGTTGATCTTGCAATCTAGTAGGGGGTTAGAGTATTTTAATTATGATAATTTCATTGTATAATTTGAATTTATTTTATAGTGGTGTTTCCTATATTCTGTCGAAACTACAGTTATGTTAATGCATAAACGTTAAAATATTTACTGTACATCACGTTATTCTAGGTTTAATGTACAGTTTTCAGACGTGACCTTTGTAATGATAATGTTTAATAAAATAAATTTGCAGAGATATTTTATGTAATACATATTTGTCTTATTAAACATTATCATTATAAAGGTCATGTCTGAAAACTGTATATTAAACCTAGAATAACGTGATGTACAGTAAATCTTTTAACATTTATGCGTTAACATAGCCATATTTTGAGCCACATAAAGAAATACCTCCCATATCACATAGTTTATGGCATATTTGAGAATTTTTCAATGTTGTGTCAAAACTGTTGAAATTTTCAATTATTCATCGTAATCATGTCAGTAAATAGAGCTGCGTTCACCATCATGGAAAATTTTTCAATTATTCATCATTTGCATCTCAGTAATAGAGCTGCATTCACCACCATGGAAAATAAAAGTCAACAAATTATAATTATCAGCTTTCTTTCTGAATGTTTGAGTTGTCGGTGATCTCATCTGACATATTCATGAATTGTGTTGTGCATAACTCTTCAGAAAAAATGTAGTTGTGCTTTCTATTGCCATCATACTGATTGTGGTTTAATTTTGTGCTGTACTATTGAAGGTACTGTAGTGCTGTAAGGCACTACAGTGCTTTCAACAAATTACAGAGAGTATTGACAACAGTCATGATCACAGTATTATTGCTTTGAAATTACAGTTGCTTGCTTCTATTGCTACTTTAGCAGAATTATTTATTATGAAGTAATATGAACACATAATAGTAATAGAAATTATGCTATATCTGCTTTTCAGATGATATGGTAGCTACCTGTCTCCACTGGTGTTTATATTTAGTTATCACTGTTTTTGCATTTGTGTGAGAAATGGTATTCTGTTCATAATGTGTGTCTCAGATCATACATTTCTCTGAAGAATTGCTTTTGAGTATTATGTTATTTTCTGTTGCAGGGTCTGAATTTTTTAATTCCTATTGTTGACAGAGTAAAGTATGTCCAGAGTCTTAAAGAGTTGGCAATAGATATACCTAAACAGTCAGCCATCACTTTAGGTAATTGTCAGAATCTTTTTCTATTTTTGTAGCAAGAATTATTTAGTGATTTTTGGTGAAATACATCGTGAATCATTTATATACAAACGGGGCTATCATAAAATTTGTACTCTCATATGGGATGAAGATGAGTATAATAATATAAATATATCTTCATTTAACATTTGCTGTTTTTGTTGTTCTTTCAGTAGTGGATCACACTACACTTCCAGCATGGTGTTTTTCTTTCATTAGTCAGTGTTACAGTACTGTGAGGTGCCACTGCTGCCATGTTAAGCAAAATGGATTTGCAGAAGAAATTAGCCACCAGAATCAACAGGAAGTTGACAATGGTTTATGGTAAAGAGTGCCCATCTTATGAGAAAGATGGGCACTCTTCACCAAAAAGTGGTAGTGATATTTTCAGTGCAGATATACCAGCTTGAAAGTTGAGCCAAGAAATGACAGGCCAACAACCTTAGAGGTTGTGGCAGTTGTTGAACAAGTGGTCAGTATTCTGACTGGTTAATGAATAACCGTCTGTGTCATCATAAATGAAGTTCACATTAGTCTCATGTCAGTATAGAACATTTTGCACCATCATTTGTACATGCCAGAGGTCTCAACATTGTGGGCCTCTCTGTCTTCTGACACAGTTCCAAAAGTAGTAACAAATGTGCTGTGCAACAGACTTGTTAGCTCTTTGCTGTGTGAAACAGGAGAATGTTTTCAGTCATCTGGTCACAGTGGATGAATTTTGGGTGTGCCATTATGACCCATGGACTAGAGAAAAAACAGTGAAAATATGTAGATTCATCACTGCAAAAGATGCAAAGACACAGCCATCATCAAGGGACGTGATTCTCAGTGTTTTCTGGGATTCTCGAGGCATCATCATGACTTACTGGCTTCCGAAAGGCCATACTATCACTTGGAATTATTAGCATCGTCTTTTGAATCAGATATAGCAGGAGTACCCTGATGTACAGCAGTGAAACCTGGGTACTGCAGAAAAGACATAGTTGTTTTTGTGCTTAGGAGATGCGTTACTTACGGGGTGGTTGGTTGGGGGTGGTAAGTCACGTACTGATTATGTGAGGAATGAAGATGTGTTGCAGATGTGTACTGTGAGACAAAATGTTAGTAAGGTGGAGACTAATATTCTTAGGTGGTTTGACCATGTTGAAAGAATGAGTGATGAGGTGCTGACTAAGAATTTTTTCAGCCCAAATAGTAGGAAAGAAAGGTAGAGGTAGGCCAAGGAAATGATGGGAGGACCAGATGCAGGAATGTCTGCTTGAAAAAAAGATTGAGTATGAAGTGCAAAAGGTCTTGTGTGCTGGCATGTTATGGATGTTAATGAAGCTTGAGCGGTCTACAGAGATCGCTGTAAATGGTGACATTTGATACACCAACAGTAAGTAAATTGTAGTTCTATTAGTTAAATGTGTACTTGGCACATGATCTTTTCTTTGAGGAGCTAACCTCTGAATCTCAGAGAACAGCTTAATGATACATATGTATGTATAGCAGGAGAGGTGTGCAATGCACAGCTAATGTGCATTTCATTGAGTGCATGTTACAGCAAATCAATAAGATTTTTGTGTTTGCCTTTGAAAGCTCTGCATAAACCAAAGAATCTGCAGCAGCAATGATTCATTCCATTTGCTGGTGAACATCTTAAGTGTCAGTTGTGATGTTTTATCCTGAGATGCCGTTTTTTCTCTTATTTTTCTGTCACTGTGCTTTTTAAAAGAATTATGATAGTCTTTATGTCTGTTTCAGATACCTATGTACAACATATGAGGTATGTGCTTAAACTGTACTTTACATCATTAACTCACGAATGCACAGGAACGCACATAGGCCAAAATACACATGCCTAGCACAACAACACTCCTGGCTCGTAAAAACACACACACACACACACACACATCTAGTTAACAATGGGTAAACATAAAAGTATAATACACTGGAGAACTTAGGAACAAAATGGAAAAAAGTAAAAAAAAAAAAAATACCATAAACAATAGCTGCAGCACCCAAACACAAATTAACTCAGGACTGTGTTTGTGAGCAGGAGCAACGGCACCTGTGCAATAATAGAGTATGACATGAGAACAAGATGCGCTCATGCCATCCAACAGCATCAGTTGAACAAAAGTCACTGGACAGTGTGCATAAGTGTTACAAACATTTGATTTATTTGTTGTGTGCCAGGGAAAACAAAATGGGCTGCCGAGGATGTCTTAATTTTATTTGTGGTCAAATAATTGGGAGGCTCGAGGAGGGAAGAACTGTGATGAATGTGGCCCAAGAGTTTCATATCTCCCATAGCATTACAGTGTTTGTGGGGGTGTCAGCCTTCAAGATAACAGGTACAGCTGTGTGAAAGACCGGTGGTGGTCGTCCACCAAAAACCACCCCCAGTGAGGACTGCTATCTGTTCCTACAGGCCAAGAGGGATTGACACTAGATAGCAAGTAGCCTTGCAAAACAACTGAACATGGGCACAGGATGCACAATATCACGGTTTACAGTGGCCAGGCAACAACACAAAGGTGGACTGTTTGCCTGACAACCAGTACGCTGTGTTCCATTAACAACTGCTCACTGGAGACACTGTTTACAGTGGTCCAGAGAACATAAGGAGTGAACAGCAGAAAAGTGGGGTAAGGTACACTTTAGTGATGAGAGTAGATTTAGTCTCTAACTATTCTGGTTGTCAGCTAATCTGGCATGACGTAGTCACTCTGTATCACCCCAAAAACATCAATGAAAGGGATAGGTATGGTGGCTACGGTGTTCTCATGTGCAAAGGCATCCTGACCGACGGACTTGCAGAGCTCCAGATACTGAAAGGAGGTACTGTAACTGGTGTGCGAGCTAATCCTTCCCCATGTTCATCTGCTCTAAGGTGCCATTGGCCCACAGCTCATGTTAATGGACAATAATACCACACCCCTTTGTACGGCGGTTGTTGATAAGCTGCTGAAAAGTGAAGACCTTCAGCAGATGGATTGGCCAGCATGTTCCCCAACCTAAATCCCATATAACATGTGTGTGGGACACTCTGGGGAGGCACGTTTTGGCACATCAAGATATACCGGAAACTGTCCAACAGTTGAAGACGGCACTGGCGAAAGAATGGGCAATGTTACTGCAAGAACTCGTCAACAACCCAGTGCGAAGTATGGATAGATGTGCAAATCGTGCATTGATGTTAAGGGTAATCATATCCCTTACCGAAGGCCTCCTCTTTCCTTCGTACCATCTTTGGCAGTGATGCATCTGTACCATGGCACCTAGTGACTGCTATGTAGCCAATTCTGAATAAAGTTCCACTACATCTTTAAGTATCTGCAGTTGTATCAGTGTTGTTTCTGTCATCATTTCAGTAAGTAATGGGGTTCCTATGGTATGAATTTCACATTTCCAGGCCGCTCCTGTGTGATGCTACTGGTCAAAATCTGGCTCTTTCTGAAGCTGTGCACACCAGTTGTATATAAAAGCATTCATGATACAATAACATTGTAGAAAAAGTGCGTATAATATCAATAATTACTGTACCTAAGATAAAACAACATTTTAAACTCATTTTTTCAGCATACATACACGTGCATTTGGGACAATAATAATGAACTTTAATTAATAAATAGGAACCGTACACCAAGTACTGTACTCAAAATAGTATAACTATACTAGTTATCCGAATTTCTTGGTGTAGAATAAAAAATGTTTCCAAGCTTTCGCACATCAACCAGATGGCTTTTTCAAAGAAGGTAAACAGCAAACTGCAGTTTGCTTGTCTACCTACAGCAAACCACAACAAACTGCTTGTCTACCTACAGCAAACCACAACAAACTACTTGTCTTCCTTGAGAAAGCCATCTGGTTGATGTGCGAAAGCTTGGAAACTTTGATTTTTTTATTCTACGCGAAGAAATTTGGATTACTAAAATAGTTATACTATTTAGAATAATGAACTTTGGTATATAAGATACAAGGGGATTTTGAGCCAATTTTTTTTTTTTTTGGAAAAAAAGAGGGTGTCTTATATTTCAAAAAATGCAATATGTTCAGTATTTATATTTAAATAGTTAAACTGTGTCATTAAAATGTGGCGCAAGATAATATAGCTAATTATTTCCTGATGGAGTAATGAATGCATACACATACAAACATATCACTTAGCTATTCTCTGAGATTCAGAGGTTAGCTCCAAAAAGAAATACAAACTACAAGATAATTTTTACTTATAGTTTCTGTATCAAACTTCTCCATTTACAGTGATCTTGACATACAACTTGGGCTTTGCTGACATCTATCACACACCGTACACAAGATCTTTTACACTGCATACTTATAATCTTTTTCTCATGCAGACGCTCCTGAATCTGATCCTCCCATGACTTCCTTGGCCTTCCTCTGCCTTTCCTTCCTGCTGCTTGGGCTGAAAAGATTTTCTTAGTAAGCATCTCATCACTCATTCTTACATGGCCAAACAATCGAAGCATATTAGTCTCCACCTTGCTAACAACATTTTGCTTCACATCGCACAACTGCAACACTTCATTCCTCACACAATCAGAACGGGTTTTGCCACCCCCCACCCCCCCCCGTAAGTAACGCATTTCTCCAGCACACAAACAACTCCTATGTTTCATCTGCAGTACCCAGGTTTCACTGCCATACATCAGAGTAGGAACAATTACACTTTCAAACACAGCCGTGCTGGACTCTCTAGAGAACCCATCATTCCTGTGAAAACCTCCCATATATGACTTTCAAAGAAGAATTCACTCGCCTACTGATTTCACCATCCAACTTGTTTTCTCTGTCAAACATGCTTCCTAAATACACAAACTCACTCACCTGGTCAATCACAGTGCCATTTATACTTACATTACATTCAGTGCTACCCGTTCCTCTCTCAAACACCATAATTTTGGTTTTTCCTTATTTATACTCAGTTTGAATTTCATGCAAACTTCGTACATCCGAGACAACATACTCTGCAAATCACTTTTGCTCTCTGCCAACAGGACAGTGTTATCAGCATACAGCGATCTGCACACACGGATATCACAAAGACATTCGGGTATAATAGTGAGCCTAGATGTTGTTGCATTATACCCGAATACTCCCACACGAGAAGCTATTAATCTTGTAAACAAAAAATTGATTGCAGATGGGGTACCAGAGATAGAGGTTAACAGTATCATATCTGCACTCAACCTAATTACAGAAAACAATTATTTCGGATATAATCAAGTAATATACAGACAGAAATTTGGATCACCCATGGGCTCCCCAATTTCGGGCCTGTTGTCAGAAGTCTTACTACAGCACATGGAAAACAAACTACTTCAACAAGAACATTTACCAATGATATTCCTACGATATGTGGATGACATTCTTGTCATCTGGCAATACTCAGAAGATAGCTTAATGAGGTTTATTCAAAAATATAATGAATACTATCCAACAATACAGGTTACTGTCTAGAAAGAAAATAATGGACAATTGCCCTTCCTTGACATTCTGCTTTGTAAACATCAAGGACGCATTAACTACTCACTATACAGGAAAGACTCTTATGTGCCAGTAATTATACCAAATGATTCAATCCACCCTAAACATTATAAAGAAGCTGCATTTCATTCATTTATTAGAAGAGCTGTTTCCCACACATCAAATAGAAGTTTGGAAGAGGCAGAAATGAAATGGATCATAGAAACAGCCACAGTATTTGGATATGATGAAAGATACATTTGGAAGATGTATAGAAATTGTAAAACCAGTATTAACAGACCTAAGTGTGAAAATAACGTTGAGAACATCACAAAATTTTGCGGACGTTTACCTTACATACCACAGTTAAGCAGCATTTTGAAAAAGGAATGTAATAAAGTGAATATAAGATTCGCCGTTATTGTAATAGATAATAACAAATTCCTTACAGCTGATTACAGTAATAATGCAATTATGCACAGAGCAGGAGTATATACGGCATACCCACGAAGAATGACACCAGTAATATTAATAATATCTACATAGGTAGTACTAAAAGACGACTAAAAACAAGAATGGAAGAACACAAGAGAAATTGGAAAAAGGGTGAGCTACTAACATCTCTTATTACATATTGCATTAATAATAATTCTATCCCCATGTGGGAAAATGCAAAAATATATACTACACACAACACACATAGAAAGATATTGTATTCTGAGTCCGTTGTGTTAGAAAAACCAGAGGATTTAACTTCAATGGACAAGCACCAATTGAATTGCCATTTGCCTGGCAATACATAATAGCAAAAGAAAAGAAACTGAAGAAAAGTATATAAAAACTAAATTTGTTGAAAATATCTCATCCAACAACGATTAACAATGAAATTACAGGAAAGAACACCAGATGGTGCAACAATAGCAAAAAGTTGTAAATCACATGATTAACCTACGCACGGATACAGGACCAATGAGCGATGAGTCGACTGGTGACAAGGAGGTAATCAGCACAATAAAAGCATACGGATGTCGCATACAACCGACCGCTGAAGGATGGGCACAGTATTGCCAGAAACATGTTCGGACGATCGAGGAAGGACTTGTTGACTTCTTTTAACATTTTTTAAAGTTTTAAATCTTTTAATTTGGATACTTCATAGCAGCTTGGCATAGAACAGCGAAATGTTTCAACTGCTAAAATTCTGGCCGTGTCAACGTAATCTTGTCTTGACAGTGATCTCAAAATTATTTTAACTCATCACCCCCTTCTTGTAGAATTGTGCTGATGTTCGTATTTGTGCTGATGTTCGTATTTGTGTTGATGTTCGTATTTGTGTTGAAGTTTGAACGCGGAATATCTTCAATGACGTGGTACAGCACCAGACAAGAAGCATGATCGATTGCAAGCTAGAAGGAGTGAAACCGGAGTTAGGTGAGCGCAATACGTGTTGCTTCATTGCCGTTTTTATGTCTCACTAAATATAACCTATGTTAGGATTCAACATTTAAATACTGTACATAAATAAATATTCTTAATTTCAACTATAAATATTTCATTATCATTGAAGTCAACTTGCCTATTCGAAACTCATATACTACGTGTGTAACAGTGTTATAGAGGACCTTGCCCTAATATACATTGAGAACCATTTTGATAAAACTCCATTCACTCATACACAAGCTCTACTGCCAGCATGCCAGGTGTGTAATATAAATTTTTTTTTCTGAAAATTTGTGTATGTTTTTCTAAACATAACTAGTCTGTTTAACATTCACTGTGTAAGGTGCTTAGATATATTGATCCTTTTTAGTTTCATCATAAAATATGTTAATCAGCAATTTTTCTGTGTGATATCCATAGGATATCATCATTTGGTGTTCACTTACTTTTTAGCAGACATGATTGGTATGTTACATATTTCATGCATATTTAGAAAAATATAGAAAGAACAAAACTTTTAATATTTTCCTTCGTTAATACAATTTTTTGTGCCTTTTTTTTCTTTTAGATAATGTGAATTTAAATATTGATGGTGTATTGTACTTAAGGGTTATGGATCCATATAAGGTAACTACTGTTTTGTATTGTTTTCATTTCTTTTTTTTTTTTGTTTTGTGTTTTTATAAATGGAGTCTGAAAAACAGAGATTTTATAAGTTGTAATGTTGTAACAATATAGTCACAGATTATTCTGTTCATCACGTTTATGCCTTTGCTAGAGGAGCATTACGCAATTGTTAGTTCTTATTGCTCTTATGTGGTCATTTGATTAATAAAGTTTATTTACCCTTGAGTCTTGCTGTTCGAAATTTCTTACACTGTTGCGTCTTCAATATGTGCCAAATATTTACAGGTGGTAGGTGTCCCTCAAGTCTTCCTAGGTGACCTCATGGAGTATGCATTATTAATTTGATGACAAGTATTAGGGGGTTAAAAGGAAGAATATTTCCATCAATTCACACTGTGAAGAAATGCAGAAATTTGGAATTAAAATCCTCGTATTGTAATTAAAAAACTTCGAACTATATACACCTTCATTTGTCGAGGTTGAAAAATGTTGAGTCAGCATCTTCAAAAATTCCTCAAGACCCAGGTCCAGCAGCTATTAAAAGTCGCAAAGTTAAAAAGGAACTTAAAATGTAGGTTAATTACATTAAAAGCACTGTGAAGAAATGAAATAACTTATAACTAAAAGCTTCATACTGTAGTTATAATCTTCAACTGTACAATCTTGTATGCTGAGGTTGAGTCGATATCCATAATAATTCCATGAGGCCAAGGTCCAGCAGTCATTAAAAGTCTAATCTTAATATCCTTTAAAAACTGTTCAGTATATTGAATTCTGATTTCAGTAGATGGAAAAAGACTCCTGCACTTCTGTCTCCAACCATTGCATGTTAGCTCTCGCCAGCTTAGGTCTACACATCATCATTTGCCAGACGCATTTCGCTCCTGTGATTACCACGGCACCATCAGCAGAACTGGTGTCTACTTAGGTCAGTTGAGTTCAAACTTGACGGATGTATTCTTGTGCCTGTGCTTCCCTCACAAACTGATGCAAACTGCCAAGTGGAAGTATGCACGGAACTCCTGGAAAACCAGTGCGATGTACGTTTTATCAAGAGAATTGTTACGTGCGATGAAAAGTGAGTCTTTTTTTCATAATCCTAACACAGTGGCAGTGGTTAAGCCCAGGCCAGCTTCCTGAACCTTTTGCTAAACGCGAGCGCTTCAAGCATAAGGTGATGCTCTGCATCTGGTGGAATTTCGAGGGGATAATCCATTATGAATTTGTTCCAGATGGTTGTACCATCAATGCCAGCCTCTACTCTGAACAGCTGGAGTGGATGTATGCCATTTTGGAGGAGAAGTGCACAGCACTTGTGAACAGAAAGCGCGCTCTTCTACAGCCCGACAATGCTCTGCCTCATACTATGTGAACGACCCAGGCAAAACTCCAGGAACTTGTGGGCATTGAACTGATGCCACACCCAGCATGTAGTCCGGTTCTTGCCCCCCCCCATCTGATTATTACTCGTTCCAGTCCATGGCCCACTTCCTTCGCGGGTGGCACTTCAGCAACCAGGAGGTGGCGGCAGCTGGGGCGAAGGAGTTCTTCGCCTCGAAGGCCAAGAGCTGGTACCACCTTGGAATCGAAGAACTGGCAGACAGATGGCTGAAGACGGTGCAACACGATGGCCTATACTTTGAATGCTAGTCAGCTTTTATAGTAAAGGTACATATGAAGACATAAAGCGATCCAAATATTGCAAAACTTTCGACTCGCCCTCTGTATATATGGCCCATCACCCAAAAAAGTTAGCTGCTTTTGATGCAAAAGATTTATAAATTAATGTGCTGCATTATTTGAGGCAAACAATTTGTGACAGATTCCCAGAAGTTTTGGAAATATTTGTTTGATTCCAGTCATGATTTAAAAATTTCCTTTATTTTTGGAGCTTTTTTATTGAAAATTTCAGTAGCATAATAATGAATATGACAAGCACTTAAATTCTGGTTCCAGGACAACACAATTTTCAATCTGTAGAGCAGATTGCTGCATGGACATTATGTAATGGTGGTGCTTCTACATCAGGCAGTAATGAAATTAGTTTTATGATCTACTTTTATCATGTTTAAAATGCATGTATCAGCTAGACATACTTTATCATGTCTACTCTTTGTCTTACAAAATGTTTGCTATGCTATATTTAGCAGGGAATTGTTAGTTGATGTAAGGAAAGCACTCATTTAGCATTTTTGCTTTCTGTACTTTGCTGGGAAATCCACATAAACTAATATTCTATCATATTGTGGTTTTATAGAACTTATGAATGAACCCCTGTACTTTGTTAGGGAGAAAACTAAAGGCCATAATTATGTATTTGAATTACAAACTATAGGATGTCAAGTATGTATTTTTGTAGGATGTGAATGATACCATATGGTTTGATATGTCACAATAGCAATAGATTGAATCTTAATGCATAGTATAATTTTGTTCTTGACAATTAATAGACATTTTTTTTTAGGCAAGTTATGGAGTAGAGGATCCTGAATTTGCAATCACACAAATTGCTCAAACAACCATGAGGTCTGAACTTGGAAAAATTGCACTTGACAGTGTCTTTAGGGAGAGAGAATCTTTAAATATTGCAATTGTTGGTAATTATATTTTGTTAACATGATTTTTATAATATTGACTCGTTTCATTTTATGAGTTTTTTTAAAAGAAATATTGTATGATGAAACAATGTACTGAAAGGCAGTTTTTAAGCTGGAATTTTTTTCTCTTGTAGCAATTTGGCTGTTTTCTCAACAAAAGTTGTAGAAAAATGCTATGCAGTTATCCAAATTTATGGTTCTATTTTTTTTTTTTTTTTGCTATATTTGTGTATGAAAATACAAACACAATGCATTGGCTAAATAAAATTTTGTGTTCTAAATAGAATTCAAGAATAAAAACAAATAGGCTTTTACACTTCTAATTTTTATAAAAATAAATTTGCTGACTCATGGTTCATATATATTCATATCATTAAGCTGTTCTCTGAGATTCAAAGGTTAGCTCCAAAAAGAAATACAAACTACCAGATATTTTTACTTACTGTTGTTGTATCAAACTTCTCCACTTACAGCGATCTTGACATACAACTCGGGCTTCACTGATATCCATTACACACCTTACACAAGATCTTTTATACTTTATACTCATAATCTTTTTTCTCATGAAATCACTCCTGAATCTGATCCACCCATGTCTTCCTTGGCCTTCGTCTGCCTTTCCTTCCTGCCACTTGGGCTAAAAAGATCTTCTTAGTAAGCATCTCGTCACTCATTCTTTCAACATGACCAAACCACCAAAACATATTGGTCTCCACCTTGCTAACAACATTTTGCTTCACATCACACAACTGCAACACATCTTCATTCCTCACACAATCAGTGTCTTGCCACAAACTCCCCCGTAAGCAACGCATTTCTCCAGCACACAAACGGCTCCTATGTTTCTTCTGCAGTACCCAGGTTTCACTGCCATACATCAGAGTAGGAACAATTACACTTTCATATACAGCCTTGTGGGACTCTCTAGAGAACCCATCATTCCTGTGAAAACCTCCCACAGCAGTTATGACTTTCAATGAAGAATTCACTCGCCTACTAATTTCACCATCCAATTTGTTTTCTCTGTCAAACATGCTACCTAAATACACAAACTCACTCATTTAGTCAATCCAAGTGCCATTTATACTTACATTACATTCAGTGCTACCTGTTCCTCTCTCAAACACCATAACTTTGGTTTCTCCCTTATTTATACTCAGTTTGAATTTCATGCAAACTTTGTACATCCGAGACAACATACTCTGCAACTCACTTTTGCTCTCTGCCAACAGGACAGTGTTATCAGCATACAGCGATCTGCACACACGGATATCACCAAGACATAAACCACTATCATCTGTTTTGGCATCACGCATGCAAGCATCCATAAATATATTAAACAGCCATGGTGACATTACACAACCTTGTCTAACTCCTGCACCAATGGAAAACCATTTTGATAAAACACCATTCACTCGTACACAAGCTCTACTACCAGCATACATGGCTTTTACACTATTAAATAGATTCCCAGTAAAACCTATTCATTCAATACCTTCCACAAAAGTGTCGTATTTACTCGGTTGTAAGCTTTCTTTAAATATATGAAGGCAGCAAAAACTTTCTTACCAACAGCCAAATACTTTTCAATCATCGTGCGTAATGCAAAAATCTGGTTAGTGCAGCCTTTACCAGGCATAAAACCACTCTGAACATCCCACACTTTCTCTGATGTAAGACCCCATACTTTTTCAATAACAACCTTACCAAACACTTTCCCTGGCGCACTTAGTGGGCTATTACCACAATAGTTCTTGCATTCAGTCTGATCACCTTTTCCCTTATACAAGGGAGCAATAATAGCATCCTTCTAATCTCGAGGGACCATTCCTAACTCCCAGCACAACTGGCAAATTTAAGTTAATCAGTCAGTTACAGAGTCACTACCATATTTCAACATCTCGGCAGTTATGCCATCAACTCCCAGAGCCTTACCATTCGGAAGAGATTTTAGAGCTTTACACACTTCTTCTCTTGAGATCCCTCCTGTGCTTCCATTCCTCATTGTGACATCATCTGCTCAGAATCATCTTTGCTTTCCTGATCTAATAACTCACATATTCACCCCATCTTTCACTTAACTCATTGGGCTCCCATATCATTTCCCCAATCTCATTCTTCACACAACTTACAACTTTGTTCCCCTATTTTTCCTGAGTCCCATGTACTTCCAAAAGGACTTCCTATCTTTCCAAAAAGCCAGTTCATGCCTTTCCACCTTCTCCTTCCTATCCTTTGCCTTGCTCTGGTGAACCAGCTTAGGAGGTTCACGCTTCTTAGAGCAATTTTCATCTACGGAGACTCTACCTTGCAACATCCCCAAATAGGCTTCCTTCTCTCTCTCTTTACTGCCTTTTCGATCTCACTATTCCACCAAGCACCACCTCTATTGTTATCCACTATTGTGGTACCACAGAAACTGACTCGTGGGGTTTGTGAAAATATATACAAAGACCAGGTCAGAGCAAAGCCACAACCAATGACACACCGACTGACAGGTCAACACAAACTGAAATGGCACATGCTGTTGTGGTGGCAAACAGCCAAAGAAACACATGAAACACCTCTTCCCTTAAGCATTGCAGCATAAGCCCTAGTGAAAGATGGTCTTGATGTTCATCAGTGCTTCTCTGCAATAAAAGAAAAGACGACTGGGATGTAAAAATGACAACAGGGTGAAGCACCGGGTGACAGCGATGATGGAATGAAAAATGACTGGGAAGGATACCAGGCCAGCAGGGCAAAGCAACGATGACAGAACGAAAAAATGACAGGGATTAAAAAACCAAACCCTGCAAGAATGAAGTGGGGTTGAAGTAGCGATGATGGAATGAAAAAATGATGGGGATAAAAAACAATGCAAGGGCGAAGCAGGGGTGGGTGGAATGATGGAAAGAAAAAACGACAGGAAAGGGGTGAAATAGTAATGACTGAATGAAAAAATGACGGATGAAAAACAATGCAAGGGTGAAGCAGGGTTTGGCGGGATGATGAAATCAAAAATGACTGGAAACATTTGTTTTGTAGCAATTCAGTGGGGACTTTCTGTTGCAAAATCACTGTCTTTATCGCGATTTGGCAAAAATGTGAGTGACAGCTTAAACACTGCTGAAAGGACAATTTATTGTGCACACCCAGCTAATGACAAGTGGGCCCTACTTTCACCCTCACAGCAACATGTAGTGGCATGGACTGTACCAGGTGTTGGAAACTGTTAGGTGGTGATGTATCCCATTATTCAAGGACAGCTGTCCATAAAGTGCTTAGAGCTGCCACTGGCTGAGTTTTTGGCTCAAATGCATCACTCCACTTTATTCCACGATACTCAATTTGATTTAAATCCAAAGGGAACGAGAGGTCTATTCAAGAGTTGCAAGGACACCGGAATGAGCCTCTAAGCAATCTTTTACCAAATGGAGTGATGAGGTGGGCATTGTTTTGTTGAAAGAAGGCATCTCACAGTGGAAAATGGATAGCTATGATATGAATGGACATAGGTCAGGGTTGGACCAAATCCAAGGTGTCCAGTTGCCATGGTGCCTGAGTTTTCAAATTCTATTTTGAAAATTTTATTTTTCAAACTTAGCTTTCATCCCTTTAATAATACAAGTACTATATGCAGATTTTTTTTCTGTTTGTTACATTTGTTGTTTTATCAGAATAATGAAGATGCCAATATCCCTTTTTGGCACTATTGCCAGCAGAGATATGCATTCTACAGTGATATTGACAGTAATAATTCAGGCTGAAGTCCCTCAGTGCAACCCAAGAGAGATATGTGTGCACATGCGCTGTACACATCAGAGATGTTCATACCCATGGTGTTGATTTCACATCAGATGCTTGTAAGTTTATTTATCTCTGTTTTTATTGAATGTGATATATCAGAAAAAACAAAGTTGGACTTTCTGAAATTAAAACCTACAGTCTAGTCACATTATTGTGACCACCTCCTACTTCTGATGTCAATAGCACATAGCCAATGAAAGAAGGCATGTATCGTGAGCTTGCGTGGAGGGTATATAAGGTGTGCTGTAGGCATTCTGAAAACATATCACTTGTTGCTGTCATGGATAAAAGGAACAATTTATCAGATTTGCAAAAAGGAATGATCATTGGCTTTTGTGCCAAGGGTGGCAGTATTTCTAAAACAGCACAGTTTGTGAACTGTTCACGTGCTGCTGTAGTTAAAGTGTATCGTGATTGGAGAAATGGCACCACTTAGAATAAGCGATGTGGAAACTGCGGAGCACCACGTGCTGTTGATGTGAGAGGTGAATGTCGGCTGCGAAGATGCTCGAGGGCCAATCGACATGCTACACTGGAGCATCTCACTGGCCGAATGAACCAGGGGACTACCGAAAGTGTGTCTAAAGAGACAGTTCAATGAACCCTGCCATGTATGGGGCTTTGATGCAGACGGATGGTCACTGCACCTATGCTAATGAAGGTGCATTGGCAGAAAAGGCTTACATTTGCACGGCAGTATCGGAAGTGGACCTCCGCTGATTGGCAAAACATTGCCTTCTCTGAGGAGTCGTGATTTCTGCTTCATCGAACGGATGAACGTTGGCTTATAAGGCAAGAAACATTGGAGAACAAACAATCTTCAACTATTGCTGAAAGAACACAAGCTGGTGGGGGTGGCGTTATGGTCTGGGGAATGTTTTCGGGCATTCCCTGGGCCCACTCATACCTGCCTGTGGAAGGCACTATGGACCAAATTCATTATGAATCCATCCTTGCTGACCACATACACTCATGCATGCTGATTGTCTTCCATGGGGCGGATGGGATCTTCCGGCATGACAATGTGACGTGTCACAAAGCTAGAAATGTCAGAGTGGTTGGAAGAGCACGACGAAGACCTCAAAGTACTTTCCTCGCCCCCCCTCATTCCCCAGACTTGAACACAATTGAGCATCTGTGGGACCACCTCGATCGTGTTGTTCGCTTGCTCTATGGATCCTCCACCATGCACCCTCCAGCAGCTGTCAGATGCACTGCAGTTAGCATGGCTCCACATACCTCTGAACACCTTCCAGCACCTTGAGTCACTCCCAGCCCATCCTGCTGTCTGTGCTGCAGACAGCGGTTTCTCTGGATATTAGCTGGTGGTCAGAATAATGTGACTCGACTGTGTATTTCCAAATGCATCTATTAATACAAGTTTATGGCAGATTGCCAAGTGTTAGTTGTAGATTTTGCATCGAATCTTTGAACAGTATCCAAGAAATAATGCATCAATTTTGACTGTTGAATGTCACAATTCTGTATCTGTAGTTTTGTTTATACACAATTTTGTATCTGCAGTTCTGTTTATACACAATTCTGTATCTGCAGTTCTGTTTATATACAATTCTGTATCTGCAGTTTTGTTTATACACAATTCTGTAGCTGCAGTTTTGTTCATACGCAGTTCTGTATTGTACACTACACATGCACAATTCTGTAGTTAAATTTTTTGGGGTTTTATCTGTCCCTAGTGTAGATGGATGGCAAGCACATAAATATAGCCTTGTACAGTGATGGTGGGCTCAGTAGGTACAAGGTGCCCCCTAGGTGAGTTCATGTAAACACACCCTAGGATATTACACCACCTCCACCAGCCTGTAACAAACAAGACTTGACTGTTGGTGTCCATAGCCTTGTGGTTTATGCCACATACAAACTCCCCCATTGCTGTGTTGTAGTTGAACCTCAATTCATTGGACCAAACTACCCATTATCAGTTTCCCAAGGTCCAGTGGTAATGTTCCTTTGTCCTCTGCAGCTTCTTAGCCCAGGGATGTATTGTTAACAAAGGTACTCAATGTGAGTATCAGCTGGTCTTTGCATAAGGCTGCAGCACTAGAAAAACTTCAGAATTGTAATATGCCCAGAAAAAGTGCATGCCTGAAACAGTATAAAGGAACAAAGTACTTTTACTGTATTTCATAAATTGCCCTCAACAATGAAACTTAAACTCGCCTATATTTCACTACCTTCATAAATTGCATTCAGCAGTGAAATATGAACTTGCCTATGGGTCATTTCCATGTCAAATCAGCTCAAAACTGTAAAATTTTGACCTGAATCCTTTTGATATTCATAAGACTTGGAAAACTTGTAGGCTTTATAAAGAAACTAATCAGTGCAAAATTCAGCTTCCTCCATACAATGCTTCTATAGTTATAGGACTTTGAAATTTACAAGAAAGGCATTTTTGTGTCTACTCCTGCCTATCACAAATGGCAATAATTGTAGCCCTAAATGGTCAACTGAGTTCCTATTGGGCCCATTTGAAAGCTTCTTACATTAGCGTTCTTTTGTAAGATATCACACAATCGTATTAAAGGGCAGTTTAGCTTTCAAGGTCATCTATTTTGACCTTTTATCTACCAAAACACACCCCTGGCATATTAAGAAATATAATTTCTCAGCCCTACGACACTGTGCTTTGTCATTGATTATTTAATGGAAACTTGTCAGTTGTGTTGACAGGTAGTTGTTTCTCAGGATTGGAGGAATGCTATAATTGCTCCTGTGTATAAGGGGAAAAAGGTAATCAGACTGAATGCAGGCAAGAACTATTGTGATATCAGTGTGTCAGAGAAGGTGTTTAGAAATGTCAATACTGATGAGGTTCAGGGCTTTACATCAGAGAAGGTGTGGCATGGACAGAAGGGTTATATGCTTGTTAAAAGCTATATTAACCAAATTTTTGTGTTATATATGCTCATTGAAAAGCATCTGTTAGTAAAGAAATTTTGGTTCATTTGTAGATTTAGAGAAAGCTTACGTCAGAGTAAACACAGTGCTTCAGTGAAAGATCTTTAAAAAATTATGGTATAACTGGGAATTCACTGTGGTGTGTTAAAGCTATGTATGCTGGCAGTAGAATGTGTGTATGTGTAAATGGTATTTTATAATGTTTTTTATTGGTGCAAGAGTTACATACAAGGTTATGTAATGTCACCATTCCTGTTTAATACATAAGGCTTGTTCAGATGACAGTGAGAATATTGCCAGTTAGAGATTTGTTGTGCTGAGAATTGTGAGGGTATAAAAGCAAGCAAAACCCCTTGGCCAGGCAGTTGTAGCACAATGTGCAAAGAAACTTCAAGTGGGGACAGCAAATAAATATAATTTGCCTAAAGGAGCAATAACTCAAGTATGGTGCTGTTGCATGTTAATGTTTGCCCACATACCAACTCTGCCACATTTTTCAATAGGAGTTAACAGTTTTTTTTTTTGTTTTTTTTTACAATTCTGTAAAGAATGTATAAATTTTTGTAACTTATCTGTATAATGGTAATTTTTTGTTTTTTGTCATTCCTGCTTATCTTCCCTTACAGTGAGTAGCTTTGAAAGTTTCACAATTTTATGAGATCAATCGACCAGCAGCTAAATGCATCTAAACTTCTACTTACTGATCATGTGTTGCTTCAGATCATCATGGCAGGATAGCATATCACTGTCTTCAAAACCATAAGGTGCATTAAATTTAAATGTTTTCCTTTGATTTGAAATATTTGAAAAAATTAGCAAAATGTTTTATTCTGATGTATTTGTTAAAAGTTTTTTTTCTTTCCTTACTCTTTCAGAAGCAATAAATAAAGCCAGTGGTGCATGGGGTATAGATTGTTTGAGATATGAAATTCGTAAGTTTTAATTTATATCTTTTTAGATTTTGTTATACATTGTTTATTTTTCTTTCACCTGACTAAGCAATTAAATTACTATTAGACTGATGAAATCCTTAGGAATAGTTAGTTCATAATAGATTACACAATCTTATAATCTAGTGGTATGTCAGTTGTTTTTGTACTTTTCAGTAACTGTTTAGATGGGGGCTTGAGCTCATTTTACATTTTGCTGTTGGTTTGGAAAATTGATAATTTCGTAGGTGATTTTAGACACAGATTGATTAATAAGATCAATAAGTTGTTACCAACAGTAAATTGTCACCGTTTATTTGTATAATAAATTAGTGGATGAAATATTTAAGCATGCACATTTTTTTCATCAAATAAAATACTGCATACATTTTATACACGTAAATGTTAAATCACATAATAGTTGTGGTAACTGTACTCATACAGGATAATGATTCAGTAACAATTGAGGTCTACTTCCCCTGTGAAACTTAAGTCTCTCTCCATAGCAGACAAGCACACCATCATGTTCCTTCAGATATGATTACAAGTTACCATAAAAATTAGTTGACATGTTTGGATATCAGATTATTAATTTTGGCATAGAATATCACATTTACTGTAATCCATGCAGCCTACCCCCTCAGGAAACTTGGATATTTGCATCGTCCTATTGTACTGTTTTACTGTTTGTGTTACAGGTTCAAATGGGTGCTGAAATCCCGGGTAAGTCTTGAAATTTCCATCTTTTTACATATGAAGGATCCTAGAATAGCCTTGGATTTTTCTGTTTGAATGGAAAAGTTGCTCCTGCTGAATCTTGCCACACACTACCCAAAAAGTTTATTTTAATTTCCGTTAGGTCAGTAGTAAAGAGAGAGGGACTGTGCCATTTCTTTCTATTGCGTAGGGTGTTCAAAAAAATTCTTGACATGCATCAGCAGAACAAAAACTGTAGCACTTGCCTCATCAAAACATATGCTGCCCTGCAAAGAACTCTAGCATCTATGAAATGTTGCAGGTGTCTATGCCAATTCTAAAATACTTGGTAGTACTCCTTTTGGGGAATACTCTGAAACTGTGAATGAAGACATTTTGCAAGGCCTGACACCCTTGAAAACAGCTGCCTAGCAAGTTTCTTTTTAAGTTTTGGAAACAACTGAAAATCACATGGTGCAAGACCAGGTGAATATATGCAAAATAGGGCAGCTGTTTAATTTTTACTGATCCAGACCATGGGTGCCGACTTCACCAAATTATGGAGGGGGGGATGGCAGGTGTGAAGAGATCAGGCATGGTAGGGGTATGTCTCTTCCATTGTCACCTATGCAACCCTCCATCTTCCCCAACCCACCAACTGAAAGCTGAAGCTTCACCACTATAGGGCATAGATGAAGTGACACTACATTCCTTCAATAGCAGGCGTACTTCCTTATTCCGTAAGCTCTGTGATGTTAAAGGAGGCATACCTATCACCCAGGGCTTATTAAGATTACTATCCCTGTTGAAGAACAAAACACCTGTGACCCCATCATTTGTTCATTGGCGAGGTGAAGTGGTAGACTCTCAGTATTCTGGGAAAAGGCAAGAGTTGTTTCATCATTCGGCTTTTAATAATCGACAAAAGCAGGATTGTTGAGGGGTCCCCAGAGGAAGCTACCCAAATGTTCTTCCCTCAGGGCAACAGATTAAATGATTTGCTGCTTTGTTTTGAGACTGAGAGGCAGATATCTTCTGAACCAGATAGGAAGGGACCAGCTGTTTGTTAGCAGTGAAAAGATGTGATTGACATAATTGACAATTTTTTTGTTAGCGGAGGGGGGGGGATCTCTACTGGGTTGCATTAGGGCAGTCATCAAAGATGTAACTGTGAATAATTTTGAAAAAAAAGCACAACACATGATAACCTGAATAGCATGAGAAAACATTTTTTCTCTATAGAAATACAGTCCCTGACAATAAAATTTGCACACCTAGAAGAAATCATGCTACAACCACAAAACTTTACAAATAGCTAGAGTGCTTGCTGGTATGCAAATGACCCAAGTTTGGTGCGATTGCACACCCTGTGGTGGCGCTGCAGGCACTAACCGGAAGCCTTATAAACCAGTGTGTAGTCGATTACCCACTAAGTGTAAAGCACTGGCCGACACACACAAGAGTACAGAGTGACAAGAATGAAAGGTAGATGCCAGAGTCGTCATTTTACACAACTTGCAGACTTTGAGAGAGGCCTGATCATCAGGCTGAAAACCGCAGGGTGGTCACCACATGGATTGTTCTGACCATACTGTCCAACTGTTTTGGGAGCAGTGGACATGTGATAGCACTGCTACACGGCGGAGTGGCTCCGGACAGACCAGGAACACCACCGGTAGAGAGGATCAACGGATCGTGCTACAGGCAGAAACGGATCCCATGGGGACCCGGTCCACTATACAAGCAGATGTAGCGGCTCCTGTGTGCCCATGAACCATTTCCTGATGCCTCACGGAAGCGAATCTGCAATCCTGGCGCCCCTTACTTGTGCTGCCCTTAATACTGGAACGTCGCCAGCTCCGTTTGCAGTGGTGCCAGGCCAGAGCGACATGGAACACCACAGGCTGGTGATGAGTGCCGCTTTGTTTTGGGGACAGATGATCATCATGTCTGGGTGTGGGGGTTCCCAGATCAACGCACAAGTGCTGGCAACATACGTACAGGTCCGTTTTGTGGTGTAAATCTCTGATGTGCTTTATTGTTGTGGCTTTGGTAGCAGTTTGTGAAAGTTTATATACTTGAGTTGCCCTGAAGTATCATTTAAGCATATACACCAATTGTGTTGTATTGTTAGTTACTGTTTCACACGTTATCAGATAGTTTTAGCTACATGGGCGTATTATATATTGCAAATTAAAAACAGTATACGTATATTATCAACATGTTCTTATAAATTTAGCATGGTATATTGCTATTCTTACCTTTCTTTTGCTTAGGTGCCTCTCTTGTTCAGTGTTGCTTGACCAACAGATGTGGCCATTAAGGTGTATATGAAACACCACTTTGAAAAATAAATTTTGTGATTGTTATCTCAGTTGAATAAAGTAAGACTGCTTGAATAATAAAAATTTCTATTTTATTCAACTGAGATAGCAATGGCAACGTTTATTTTTCAATGTGGTGTTCCGCACAAACCTTAATGACCATTAGAAGAATTCTTGATGTCTTCATATCACACATAAGTTACGTTGAAAATTACAAGTGGTGGGACGTTTCGGTAGTGACTTCTACCTTCGTCAGCCATGGAATGAAACACGTGGTATAAGCATCAGTTGTTGCCAGATTTCAAAATCATGTTCCAAATGTTAGTGATGTGAAAAGGTGCGTCTGTATTTCAGGTGTTAGGGGTAAGGTAGATATCAATGTTTTCGTGGTACCTGAGGGCTGAACGGAGCAATACGTTTAACATTTTGCCAATCGAGAATCGCGGACATATCGCAGATGGTTAAAATTGAAAGGGAAATGTTTTGTGTGTTATTGTGTTTCACTGCCAATTCTTCTCGCTATGATTCTTAATGACCACATTTGTTGGCCAAGCAAACAGATGTGGCCATTAACTAGAAAGGCAACCTATGCAAAAGAAAGGTAAGAATAGAAATATATCATGCTAAATTTATAAGAATATGTTGATAATATATACTGTTCTCAATTTGCAATATATAATACTCCCACGTAGCTAGAACTATCTGACAACGTGTGAAACTAACTAACAATACAACACAATTGTTGTATATGCTTAAGTGAATTATATAGCCATGTAGAGTGGTTCAATATCTAGAATTTGAACAATGAGTTAGCCGTGAAGTGTGTATGATTCTTTTTCTGTGGACCATGTTTTCCCACCAGTACTTCATGACATTAGTGTAAAGGTTTGTCCATGAATTTTATTGATGAATCAATGGAAGCATCCATATTTCAAAGGTGCCAATTCACTGTGCGTTCTTATTTCAAAGATGCCAGTTTGATTGTGCTTTCTTATTTCAAAGATGTAAACTCATTGCAAGTCATTGTTTTACTTTAGGATTAACTCTTCTGTAAAGGTTTAAAGGAAAATGTTCTTAGTGTTTGACCATTGGAATGCCTGAGAATCATGCTGATTTTAAAAATCAAATTTTCATCAGATCACAGTTTGAGGAAAAGGAAGGAAAAAAATTGTAAAGACTGGACAAAAAACAGAATGCTTGAAAAACTGAAACATTATGATTAAGGTTTAAGTAATTGCTGTTTTAATGGCAATGCTAAATTACATACTTCATTACTTGTGTCGTTAATATTCGACAGATAGCTGAGTTACCTGTTGTTTCACATTTATTTGTCTCCTCTTGCAGTGTTGATTTATTTTGAGAATTTAACACGTCTCTACCATAGTCATTTTCTGTTGTCATGAAAATTCTGAAATTAACAGCAATGAAAAGGTGACAAAATTCTATATTTCCTCAAAGAGGTGGGGTGGGGGTATAGAAAATAAACAGCACATCATCACCGGAAAAGATCGAAATAGATGAAAAATGAGTTGAAATACAGCAGTGTGCGGGATACTTGATACACACAAATAATAAATGTGTACAAGTTACGCTGGAAACCTGTTACAACACAGGTAGGTATAAAGGGACAAGGTGAAAACCACATCATAGAGATGCCAGCGGTATATCTGTATATATTTGTCTGTGTCTGTATTTCGTTTGAGGGACATGACGGACTTATTATATATGATTCCACAATATATTCGACTGCATTATATCTAACTTCCACTGTGTTAATAATGTATGTCTCCAATCCTACTGCTAAAATTCATAAATCCAAGCAAATGTTCTTGACACTTCTGAAACTATACTTTGATTTCATACTATGTATTCATAAAGATTAATAATTTGGTCACTGATTTCAGTGAGATTGTAAAGACTCAATAAGAAGTGAACAGAAAATTTCAAGCAAAAATTGTAAGGATTGAATAAGAATTAAACAAAGTTTCCCATTGGGATAAACTTGCAAAATGCACTGTGGTTTATAGAAATTCCTCCACCAATATAGACATAATAAGCACACCAGACAAAAAGTTACGGAATGCTCATTTTATTGGTTAATATGGGGTTACATCACCACAAGGTCGAAGCACAGCCTTGATTTTCTTTGGCATGCTGTCAATATGGGAGCGGATGACATTAATGTCCAGTTTGCCCCACGCCGTGAATAACTGGTCCCACAGAGCAAATGCAAATTGGAGGGTGTTGTCTCTTCTTAACGGCCCGTTCGAGCATGTCCCAAATTTTCTCTATAACATTGAGATCAGGCGAATTGGCGGGCCAGGTGAGATATGGGACGTCGACTTCATGTTCTGCAAACCAATCCTGCACAATGGTAGCTCGGTGGACAGTGCAGTCGTCGTCTTGATAACGTGGATCTGGAATGGTGGCATCTCGGAGGAACTGGACATATGGCAACACTTTGTTATCCAACAGTTTCAGGTAGTCCACCACTTTCATGCCATTAGACACGTGAACTAAGGGACCCACCCCAGCACTGGATATACACTCCCAAAACATGGCACTTCCACCGCCCTTTTGTACAGCCCTTTGCACACACTCTGCGTTGAAGGCTTTTCCGGCCTTCTGCATCACCCTGTATTGACCATCATTAGAATACAGGCAGAACCTGGATTCGTCGCATCGCCACTGATCTGTGGTACAGTGTCAGTTTTCCCTCACCCATTCCAGCCGCTTTTTCTTGTGTATGGCAGACAGCCTGAGGCGTACTTTAGCCACACGACTGAATATTCCTACACCATGCAGTTCTCGTCGAAGCGTTCGTTCGGAAACAGGCTGACTGGGTCCCGCATTGTACTCTTGCAGCAATTCCTGCCGGGTGTGGAGCCGTTTTGTGGTTGATAATCGCCCCAGACATCGGCGATCTCGGTTGCGCATGATAGTTTTTCTGCCACAGCTGCTCCGACGGGATTTGTCTCTGGTAGACTCCTTCCACACTAAATGAACAGTACTGACAGTGGACTTGGACATGCCAACGAACTCTGCCACCTCCCTCAGCGAATGACCATGTTCATGACCAAAGACAATAGCTCCCCAGCAAAAACAATCTTGCTGGCCCAGCACTATGTTGTCGCTGCCGAACCGCCAATAAAATATCCGGGCTGCCAACAGAAGGGCCAGCAGTTCAGGCCAACAGTTGGCACCCCATCAGTTGTCATATGCCACAACAGGGCCATCAGTTGTCCATCACAGGCAGTAGCTGCCATAAGTGGCTCTTCAGCAGCCCTGCAAGCACGTGCCAGAAATGATGGCTAGCCTAATGTGGTCTGCTGGTTTGCTGGTAGTGGCAGCCAGCAACCACGTGACGTAACTGGTGGCTTGCCAAATCTTGTCTGCCAATTTCCCAGTAGTAGCCATAAAAAAAAAAAAAAAAAAAAAAAATAACAACCCGCAGTTTCCCAAAGCTACAACTTCTTTTTCCCTACCCTTATGAAATATGAAACTTGTGAATTATAAACACTGCACTGGAGAAATTTTCTCAACAGACCGGAAAAACGCCTGTTTGAACTAGGTGGATATGAACCTGGGCCGTTGACGTGGGAGCTAATCTCTACCTACCGGACTAATTTGCCACACACGAGCGTGTGTTTGAAGCTGTTTGTTTCGTACGGAATGTGTAATCGAATGGTTCCCGCATTCGTTTTACAATATTGCGAGGTATTTTTCATAAAAGTTAGTTTCATATAATTCATAAATTAATTTTTCAACGTAACGATAGTTTTTTTTTTTTTTTTACCTTAAGGGAATTTCACTCAATTTCAAGGAGTGTACATACTTAGAGTCGCTTTCCAAAGTTTTGTACTGTCCTTGTCGTCTTGAAAGGAGATTGCTAAATTAATATATATTTACCCAGGTTCATGTCACATTCTGTTACATTTTTAACGTTGTATCTTTCCTTTCCGTTGCCCGAAGCTACATTTGTTTTAAAGAGGAAAGATATTTTACTTCTCATTATTTTTAGAAGCAAATTCCTCCCAGTTTTGTGTATTCAACCCATGGATGAGTACATTATATCCACACAGCGTTGCTTTTTTTTTTTTTTTCTCTTAAAATAATTAATAAATTTTGTATGCATATAATTCTTTTTTTTTTTTTCCAACAAACGTTTTTTTAATGGTTTTCCAGGACATTTGTTTCAAGCGGTTTCAAATTGTTTCTTGTTATTCACCCACTCCATTCCCATGAATAACAATTCATGGAATGGAATGGAGTGGGTGTATTTCATTGCTGTATTCTAGTATTTCATGGCTTAATCTGATATCTTCGTCGACGTGGAATTTCATTAGGAAATTAATTCGCCTCTCTACATATGGATTTTTTTTCTTAACATCCACTAAAATAACACGATGGCGATAGTGTCGTCTTCAATTAACTGGTAAAATGAGACACAGCAAGTGTTGCTTCTGCACATGCGTAGTCCCGTTGCTTCCACCTGCTGTTGGGGTTGCATTGGTTGTCAGCAACAAGCCACTAGTGGCACTTGCTTGGAGGCCCACAATTCACGGCGTGCTGCAGGGCCATCAATGGCTCGCCAACTGATAGTGCTGCCACCGACGGACCGCTACCGGGCCATGAGCGGCAGATTTCAGCCAGCAGTGACCGATCACTGCCATCTGGTGGCCAGCAGTTTCCCAGCACTTGTGTTTTTGCTGGGTCTCTTTTCCCACTCTGTTACATCACCTTTTCTACCCATGGTACTACCTGTAAGCAACAATAAAACTGATTAGGCATGCACGTCTTACAAGGCTAAAAAAGTAACAAGTAACATACAATACTTTCCATTCCATTATATACACGCATTTTTCTCTGCCTGACCAGTTTCTAACTGTTGCTCCGGATGACAGCATTCCATAATTTTTTGTCTGGGGTGCTTATAACAGAGTGGAATTTATATGGCAGGTTAGTTGTGATACAAGACATCAATGATCAGAATTAGTGTTGTAGGTGCAGAAGAAGACACAATATTCAGAGTACTCTCCATGAACAGTGACAATGACCTGTATGTGACGTGGCATTGATAATGACCTGTTTCAGTGATAATTACCTTTACTGAAGTGATCCTGAATGTCTGTCTGTGTAGTATCCTGCCAGGCTACCTCTAGGTGCACCCAAAGGTCATTCTCGGTAGATGCCAGAGTGGGCTGATGTGTCAGCTACCGAGCAATCATATCTCAGATGCGTTCCATGGGGGATAAATCTAGTGAGCCTGTAGGCCAAGGAAGAAATGGTACATGTTGGTTGTCCAGATCTAACACATTTTGCTCCACATGTGGTTGGGCATTGTCTTGTTGGACCTTGTAAGATACTGTAGAGCTTCAGTTTCCAAAAATGTCCTCAATGTACACCTGGCTATTCAGGGTCCTTGCAATGCATATGAAGCAGTAACATGGAGAAAACCCAATAGCATCCTAGATCATAACTCTCTGTGTTGGAGCCATATGACACTCCAAAATGTTCACCTCTGGCAGCCATTCACCAGATTGTCTTCATACAATGGTACTTCATGCTAAACCTTGACTCATCTGTAAACACTACATGATGTCATTTATCATGCCAGTGTCTCTGATCTTATCACCATTGCAGCCTCTGACGTCAGTGAAAGTCACAGCCATATCCATACAATACCATTTACTCGTACACATGCTCTACTGCCAGCATACTTGGCTTTTGCTCTATTGAGTAGATTCCCAGTGGTACCATATTTATTCAGTACCTTCCACAGAAGATTCCTATTGACTCAATCATAAACTTTCTCTAAGTCGATGAAGGTAGCAAAAACTTCCTTACCAACAGACAGATATTTTTCAATCATCAAACATAATGTGAAGATTTGGTTAGTACAACCCTTACCAGGCATAAGGCCACTCTGCACATCCCACACTTTCTCTGATGTAAGGCCCTGTACCTTATCAAATAAGTCTTTCCAAATACTTTCCCTGACACACTCAGCAAACTGATACCACAAACAATACCATTTACTCGTACATACAATACCATTTACTCGTACACATGCTCTACTGCCAGCATACTTGGCTTTTGCTCTATTGAGTAGATTCCCAGTGGTACCATATTTATTCAGTACCTTCCACAGAAGATTCCTATTGACTCAATCATAAACTTTCTCTAAGTCGATGAAGGTAGCAAAAACTTCCTTACCAACAGACAGATATTTTTCAATCATCAAACATAATGTGAAGATTTGGTTAGTACAACCCTTACCAGGCATAAGGCAACTCTGCACATCCCACACTTTCTCTGATGTAAGGCCCTGTACCTTATCAAATAAGTCTTTCCAAATACTTTCCCTGACACACTCAGCAAACTGATACCACAAAAGTTCTAGCATTCAGTCTGATCACCCTTTCCCTTATGCAAGGGAACAATGATAGCATCCCTCCAATCCTGAGGGGCCATTCCTAACTTCCAGCACCACTGGCAAATTTCAGTTAACCAGTCAACTACAGAGTCACCATGTTTTAACATCTCAGCAGTTATGCCATCAACTCCTGGAGCTTTACAATTCTGAAGAGATTTTAGAGCTTTATACACCTTTTCTCTTGAGATCCTTCCTGTACTTCCATCTCTCACTGTCACATCATCTGCTTCTGCCTCAGAATCACCTTTGCTTTCCTGATCTAATAACTCACAGAAGTATTCACCCCATCTTTCACTTAACTCATTGGGCTCCCATACCATTTCTCCAGTCCTATTCTTCACACAACTTCGAATTTTATTTCCTGTATTTTTCCTATGTTTTATGTACTTTCAGAAAGATTTTCTGTCTTTCCAAAAAGCAAAGCTGATTCATGCCTTTCCACCTTTTCATTCCTATCTTTTGCCGGCGAACCAGCTTGGCTGCTTCACCCTTCTTACAGCGATATTTATCCTCAGAAACTCTACCAAGTTATGATCAGAGCCAGCATCTGCACCTCTCATCACATGAGTATGAACAACTAAGTGTTTCAGATGTTGATAGTAAACAACAAAATCTATTACTCTTTTGTCCCAGAATACGATTTTCCCAAGTGTATTTGTGGATATACTCGTGGTTGAAAATGTATTGGATACCCACAATCCATTTTCAATGCAGAGCTCAACTAACCTTTCACCATTATCATTCACACCAGGATCATTAAACTTACCCAGAACATTATCAGAAATCCTATTCTGAACACCTACTCTAGCATTAAAATCCCCTGCTATTATAACTTCCTCCTTAACACCAAACTGGCTCAAAACAGCCTTCAGCTCATTCCAAAAATATTCCTTCTTATCAGAAGGTTTGGAGTCACAGGGAGCATACACTACAACAATTACTATTCTCTGAAGTTTCACTTTCAGGTGTATCCAAAGAATTATCTTACTAATACAGTTGTAATGGGTCAAGTTGTTTTTCACCTTTTCACTTAAAATCACACCTACACCAACTTGTCCTCTCACATTATTCAATGCTCCAGACCACACACTCACCATTCCATTCCTCTCTTCAATCCCAATTTCTTTCTTTTTAGTTTCATTTACACAGCACATCCAATCTATACTTATTCATTTCTTGAATCACCTCATTTACCTTTCTATTTAATATTCCTCTAGTATTCCATACACCAATCTTACATTCACTCAGCCAAGATCTCATTTTTTTTTGTGTGCGCCTTTTGCCAGTTCCATATCGTTTCAGTGGCAGACCATCCTTATCAAGTGTAAGTAGAATTCTCCTGTGGATGGTACTGAATAAATATGGTATCGCTGGGAATCTACTCAGTAGTGTGAAAGCCATGTATGCCGGCAGTAGAGCATGTGTATGAGTAAATGTTGTATTGAAATGGTTTTCTATTGGAGCAGGAGTCAGACAGAGTTGTATAATGTCACCATGGCTGTTTAATATACTCTCTATGTCAAAAAAATAGTTGCACTCAGAAGAAAGTAACCGACAAAAATGAAACTTGGTGGGTAGGTTTGAAATCGTGAGACATGCAAATGATTTAAGTTTCGTACTCAGCCGCGCATGTGACACAAGCAAGGAGCGGTCATAGCACTGTGCCTGACAATCTATATAAGGTCGTCTACTTGCACGTGCTTGCCATTCTGACTTGTGCTGTTGTGTTGGTTGCATCCTTTGCAAGTGAAGTATGCCTCGGAGAAAAGTTTGAAAGTAATATGAGCAGTTGGAGGAGTTCGAGAGGGGCCGCATCATTGGGCTCTGGGAAGTGGAATGGTCTTATCGCCATAATGTGCACCATACCAGTCTTGTGGATATCGCCATAACACACGGTTGGCGGCTGTGAATAGAACAAGGCAGGCAGCAGCGACAGGAAAGTTCTGGGAGACCTAGATGAACCATGGAGAGAGAGAGAGAGGACCGACGGGTTGTCCGACGTGCATGGAGTGACCCAACTGCCACAATTGCGGATATTCAGTGAGCAGTGGTGCCCTCCATGCATCGTCCTATTAGTGCCAGCACAATTGGCAGACAGCTGCACGACGTAGGACTACACGCACGCAAACCGTCACGACGACTGCCCTTAGCACCATTGCATTGTTGCCAAAAACTGTAGTGGTGTCGTGCCAGACTGTCATCGAGCCACTCAGAATGGCAGTGGGTGATCTTCAGTGGCGAGTCCCGCTTTTGTCTTGGAGGAGACTACCACCAAATCCGTGTGCGGAGGCACCATGGTCAGCGCCAAAATAAAAGGTTTGTTATTGAGCGTCACACATCCAGAAGGCATGGTGTCGGGTGCAATTGCCTACGATGCCAGATCACCTTTGGTGTTCATTATAGGCACTTTGACAGTCCGTTACTTTAATGAGGTCCTGCAACCAGTGGCCCTACCTTATCAGAATGCTCACTCCGGTGCAATTTTCCAACAGGTCAACACTTGTCTGCATACTGTTGCTGTCTCGAGAGCTTGTTTTCAGGGCACTGACACTCTGCCATGGCCAGCTGCATCACCAGACCTATTGCCGATTGGAAATGTGTGGGATGCTATTGGACGCACTATCCACACTCCGCAAGCTGCATGGGATGGCTTATCACAGCGGATGTACAAAGTTTGTATGAATTTCAAACTGAGTATAAATAAGAGAAAAACCAAAGTTATGGTTTTAGAGTGAAGAACTGTTCGTACAGAGTCCAAGATAAGTCTTAATGGCACAGAGATTGACCAGGTGAATGAGTTTGTATATTTAGGAAGTATATTTGACAGAGAGAACAAATTAGGTGGTGAAATTAGTAGGCGAGTGAACTCTTCATTAAAAGTCATAGCTGCTTTAGGAGGATTTCCCTGGAATGATGGGTTCTCAAGAAAGTCTCGAATGGCTGTATATGAAAGCGTCTCTGTTGGTAGTGAAACCTGGCTTCTGCAGAAAAGTCGTAGGAGTCTTTTGTGTGCTGGGGAGATGCATTATTTACGAGGGGTTTGTGGCGAGACACTCTCTGATCATGTGAGGAATGAAGATTTGTAATGTGAGACAAAATGTTGTTAGTAAAGTGGAGACTAATGTTCTTCAATGGTTTGGCCATGTTGAAAGAATGATTGATGAGATGCTTACTAAGAGAATTTATTCAGCACAAGTGGCAGGGAAGAAAGGTAGAGGAAGGCCAAAGAAATCATGGGAGGACCAGATTCAGGAATGTCTGCACGAGAAAAAGGTAATGAGTATGAAGTACAAAAGGTCTTGTGTGCGGCATGTGATGGATGTCAATGAAGCTGGAGCATGTGCCGAGATTGCTGTAACTGGTGACGCCTGATACAGCAAGTGAGTTCTTTCTGTGAGGAGCTAACCTCTGAATATCAGAGAACAGCTTAATGATATGTATGTATGTATATCTGAAAGTCACAGCAGCAGACAACAAGCAGTGAGTCGTCTCTGCAGCAAATGGCATAAACAGAGCTTGCAGACATTTCTTGATGTGTGGCAGACTTCCAGTGATGTGCCAATGTATGAGATGTGGCTCTACGGTCTGCCAATGCTACATAGTATGGGTGCTGATCTTCCTGTTCATTTGTGCAACATTGCTCTTCAGGTCCCTCATATTGGTGCACCCTATGCACCTCTTCCCACTGCCACCATACTCACATCACTATGCTTACATTTCTTTTAATACAAGTGATAATATCATGAAAAGACAATCCAGTTTCCTGCAGTCCTACAATTCTATTTTGCTTGTTGTCTGAATGCTATATGGAGGATTGCTTCTACTGTGGTGCGACATGGTCATTCGCTGGCACTGCTTCATTGTTCACGTTCATGAAATGAAATTGTGGAAACAAGTTCTCTGTGGCCTGGTTCTGTACCTTCACTAAACCATTTGACAGGTGCATCTGTAGACCAAAATATTTGTATACTTCACATCATACAAGCTTCTAGTCACAGGAATGTACCATGACTGTAATGCTAGTAACGTGTTCTTCTAATACTCTGATATAATTTTCTTGAATGATAAAATTTCTTTTGGACATCTCTGGCACCTTTAGATCTTTCAAAGCCTGTATATTTTCATTGATTTTTGAAATGTTTGTAAGGTATTATTGCCAGTTTGCAGTATAAAATTCTTATATTGTGACTAATTAGTATTTTTTATTTGTTATTAACAGTAAATTTTGCATTTAATTTAGGGGACATCAGATTACCTCAAAGGGTACAGGAAGCTATGCAAATGCAAGTAGAAGCTGAAAGAAAGAAACGAGCAGCAGTTTTAGAATCTGAAGGTCAGATGCTTTGGCTGCTATTCTGTTGGTTCATAATCCTCACTGATATATTACTGTGCCCTATTTGTTATTGTTGCATGGCTCCACGTTCAGTGGATTTTATTCATGCCTCATATTCATTAATTGCATTTAATTAATATGTATGATCTTTTGCTGATCAATCTGACAAATGATGAGTGATCCTAATTTAGATTAAGTTGTGTAGTTACGTGTGCATGAAATTTTGTTGTGGTTTCATTTTAAATTTGCAGAATAACTCACAAAATTGGTAACATTTAAAAAATTTCATCAAAGTTTCATACTTCAGGTCATAACAGTCAGCTATGTAAGGATACCACATTGATCAAATTTAACTCTTACATGGATTTTAGAATCTGAAATTTTGAGTTAAAATCCAATCCTTTCTCTGTGATTGTAAATAGTGGCACTTTCTAATTTTATAATTTCCTAAAAAAAAATATATGAAATGATAATAATATATTTAATTTTTATCATTTCCTAAAGAAATATGTGCCATTTTGGGGTACAGTGGTCTATGCGTCGACTTCTGACCATTCCCCTGAGGTGGCCCCATCTTCGAGCCCTGGACAAAGCTCGGGCGATGTATTGGTCTTGTAGCACTTGCTCTCTTCCTTTTTTCCTTCCTGGAGCCAGTGACCCTAAATTAAATACAGGCAACTGTTTATAGCACTTGGAGTTGTTCATTGTAGCCATTAAACCATTAGAAAAAAAGAGAGAGAGAGAAATGTAGTTATTTTATTTTTTGCATAAAAAATGTGCTGGAAAAACTTTTACTATAGGCAATTCATTGAAGTTTCTATTTGAATGCCAGTCAGAAAATTTTGATTTAATATCAGTTATAAAAGTACACAGATTTCTGCTTTGCTTTTGTGAGAAAGCCCATAACAAAAATACATTATTGGATTAATATTCTTACCTTGCAAGGCCAAGCAATTGAACAAAATAGAAAATCTTTGTTAATGAATTGAATTCCAGTGTATCTTAGATGAAAGTACTGTTGCTGAAATTTGAAGCCTAATGGAAACTGAAGAAGAGAGAGAATTAATTAGAAAATTATATCATGAAGGACCCCTTGAAAAGCTCCAAAGAATCAGCATTAAATTTAAGATTGAGTTTGAACAGCAAAATGACTGCGAAAAATTAAACAAAAAACCCAGTGTCTTTTTGAGAAGTCAGTGTCTTTAGGGAATTTTAGTTTCACATGCTTTTATATAAAGATACTAGAAGAAAATGAAGCACCATGTTTCCAAATACTATAATTAAAAATTCTTTTCAGCAAAACAAGGTTAGGTATATGCCTGATGCACAGAGAATGCCTGAGATCTTGTAAAATCGTCATCTGTGTTTGATAGAAGGAAATTGGTGGCAACAAGTAGCTAAACTTGTGTAGTCAACCAACTGTGGAAATGTACCCTTTTAAACTGATTTTTCTCCTAATCTTAGAACCAGATTTGGTCTAAAAATTTGAAGGTAGAGAATTTGTTTGCTTTTTTAGCATCGTATTTAGGTCACAAGTAGAACTTAAAATATTTTGAAAATGTGCAGCTTTTAACTATAATACTTAAACATGGTGCTTCATTCTCTTCTGGTTTCTTTTTATAAAAGCTTAAGTAAGCCAATTGACTTAACCAAATAAGGTTATTATAAGTGTTTACAAATGCATTGTACATAAATAGTTTTGAATTCAAGAATTTTATGAAGGTAAAGTAATGTTCTTTAGGGGAAAAAAATAAAAAATAAGTAAATTAGTAGTTGAATGAAACGAGTTGTGCTATAGAAAGCTAAGGGCAGCCTGGAGGACATCAGAAAATATGATGCATGCGAAGTGAGTGTTTTGACTCCCAATTTGGAGGAAAATATGTATAATAGCTTATTTGGGTAAGTCAGTTGGCTTATTTAAGTATATTATAAGCTTTAGTAATTTAAATTTTATGCATTTTTTTCATAAATTTAAAATAACACGAAACAAATGTTTTTTAGTCATTGGCATTTGTCAAGTTTTTGCATAGTTACATAAGATTTCACCAAAATGTTACTGTTTTACTTCATCATTTTCATTAGTAATGGAGAAGATCTACAAGGTTATTAAAAGTGAAATAAACAGTTTCAACATTTTATAAAACCAAAACTATTTAAAATATTGACACTCATGATGCACTGTTCTGTAGGGAATTTCTTGAAGTTTGTTACAGCAACTTAAAATGTTCAATGTGTGCACCCTTAATCACACAGCATATATCAACGTGGTAGTTGAATCTTACTTACGAAACATGTTAACTTATCTTCATGAACTCCAGCAATAGCTACTGTGATATGTTGTTTTAGATCAGCTAAATTAACAGGAAGGAGAGGGAAGAGGACATTGCCTTTGACATAGCTCCATAAAAGAAAAATAAGTCAGAGTATTAGATCCAGATTTTGTGGTGGCCAACATTTGAGTGATACATTGTCACCTGTTCTGCGACCAATCCAGCGCTGTGGAAGATTTTCATCAAGGTAATTTCTAACTTCCTGATGGCTGTAGGGTGGTGCTCCATCCTGTTGGAAAATGAAGTTGTCTGCTGTCTTCGAGCAGTTGTGGCATCAACCAAATAATTAGCATATCAAGACAAGAACTTCCTGTTAAAATGTTTTCTTTTGGGGAAAAAGGGCCCATATACTTCTTTTTACAGTAAACAGCACAGAAATCATTAACTTCTGGGGAATCATGCACATGCTTCACTGTTGCTGTAGGATTTTTAGTCCCCGATATGTGAATGTTATGTTTGTTAACTTTCTCGCCTATGTGGGATATCGATTCATTGCTGAAGCTGTAAAATCTCATCTCACCTGTTTATCATTTGCTAATCACAGTCCCAGCCCCAAAGACTTGATTAAATATGCTTCCATTTGTTATGAAACTAGTGAAAACTAACATTTCACCACTTAAAACTTCCCCTTCCAAGTTTATTGATGTCATTTGTCACATTCTTCCCATATGTGAAGCTGTTGGAAATCACTGTTTGAGGTGTATCTTGACTTATCAAAGAACAGAAGTTACTCCCTTAATCACTGTTCGAATTGAAATTTTCAGTCAGTGCTGTGTGTTAAAACTAAGCTCTGTTGTGGGAAAATAGTTATTGGATTACAAATTACAAGTTTCCTGGCTAATGACATTTCTATGTAATCATTCATAAGATTGTAGATTGGCATAGTATACCTTGTGGTAGGTAACAAATCCAAAAAGAGATGACATTTTGACATGCTTTGATTGCACTTGGCTGGCAGGAGTAAATATTAATTGTTCCTTTATTTTGTTGATCTAGTATATCATCATCATCATTGTCAACCATTATCAATCCACTGCTGGACGAAGGTCTCCCCAAGTTTCCTCCACAACGGTCTGTCTTGTGCCAGTCTCCTCCATGTCACCCCTGCATACTTTCGAATTTCATCCACCCATCTCCTATGTGGTCTTCTTCTGGGTCTTTTCCTGTCCCTTGGAATCCAATCTAAAATTTCGGCTGTCCATCGATGATCTGTCCTTCTGGCAGTATGTCCAGCCCATTGCCATTTCAGGGATTTAACTCTGATCATGACGTCTTCCACTCTTGTCATTTTTCGGATCCACGAGTTCCTCTTCTTATCTCTCCTGGTTACACCAAGCATGCACCCCTCCATGCTGCTTTGAGTTGTCTGCAGCCTTTGTATGTCTCTTTTAGTTAAGGTCCACGTCTCTGCACCATACGTAAGCACTGGAAGGATGCATTGATCAAACACTTTTCTTTTAAGACATAATGGCATATTGCTCTTGAAAATTATGCTGTTTCTTCCAAAAGCTCTCCAGGCAAGTTTTGTACGCCGATTAATTTCTTCATCAATGTGACCCTCACTTGATATCTGCTGTCCAAGATAAACGTACGTGTCTGTTATCTCCAGCTTTTCTCCATCAATCGATAAATCTTCATTTCTTGTAAAAGCATTGAACATCACTTTTGTCTTCTGAAAGTTCATTTTTAATCCCACTTCTTTACTCTTGTCAGCAAGTTCCTGGATGATACTCTGCAGCTCTGATGGGGTAGTTGCAAAAATGACTACGTCATCAGCAAAACGAAGGTGGGTTAGATAATCTCCATTAATCTTTATCCCCTTGTTTTCCCAGCTCAGCGACTGAAAAACACCCTCCAATGTGGCATTAAAGAGCTTCGGAGATATGGTGTCACCTTGTCTCACTCCCTTTCCAATTTTTATGTGTGTTGTATTTTCAAACAGCCTAATCTTTGCACTTGCATTTTCATAGATGTTATTAATGATATTAATGCATGCATCTTCAATACCGCAGGTTTTCAGAGCCATTGTAACTGCTGATGGTTTCACCGAATCAAAGGCTTTTTCATAATCGATAAAAGCCATGCACAATGGAAGTTCATATTCCCTCGCTCTTTCAATTAGTTCTCTCAGCACGTGGATATGATCTATTGTGCTGCAGCCACTCCTGAATCCAGCTTGTTCTCTCGGTTGAGCCATGTCTAGTGCTACCTTCAAGCGGTGTGAAAGAACTTTAGTGAAGATTTTATAAACTACTGATAGGAGGCTGATAGGTCTGTAGTTTCCGAGATCCTCAATGTCCCCTTTCTTATGTAGCAGGATCATTGTAGCGGTGTTCCAATCCTCAGGAATCTTTCCTTCATTAAGGCATCGAGTGAAAATTTGGGCGAGTACTGTTTCGATTTCTCCACTTGCTTCTTGTATAATGTCTACAGTAATTCCATCTTCTCCTGGAGCTTTTTCTCGCTTCATGTTCTTGATTGCATGTGCAACTTCTGCTGGAAGGACTGGGGGAACTCTGGTACTGGTATCTTTCATGATGTCTGGAGAGCATATATCA
The DNA here is from genome assembly GCA_039090855.1 of Macrothele yani. Lineage (NCBI taxonomy): Eukaryota > Metazoa > Arthropoda > Arachnida > Araneae > Macrothelidae > Macrothele > Macrothele yani. The sequence goes on along the minus strand of CM077024.1, from coordinate 137,686,766 downwards.
TCCCTTTCATATAATTTGGAGTAGAAATCTTTCACTCTTGTCAAAATTTCGCCTCTATTTCTTGTTACAGAACCATCTTCTTTTCTCAGTGCCATAATCTGTTTTCTTCCCTTACTGAGATGTCCCTTTGCTATCTTTAGGCTTTGGTTGTTTTCAATTGCTTTCCTCACTAGTTCACAGTTGAATTTCCTTACGTCTTCAGTGATACTTTTTCTTACTGTCTTGCATAGCTCTATATATTCCACTTTGGAAGTCACATCTTCTTTAGTTGTCCTCATCTCTCTTCTTTTTTGCATCAACATTTTGGTTTTTCCTGATAATTTGTTCACATGCAACTTGTTCTTAGAACCAGCTAATTTTGTTGCTGTTTCCATAAGAGCTTTGGTTACTTTTCTGTTAACTTCAGAGATGTCCACTTCTTCCGATGTTAGGCCTTCTAAAGCAGAGAACCTGTTCTTCAGTTCTAACTTGAAGGTATTATGGTATTTTTTAAGGTTGGTTATGTCAATAGATTTTGTTTGTCTTATGAGCTTGCCACGTTCAAGTTTAGTGTTGAGGTGCATCTTACATCTCACCAATCTATGGTCACTACCTGTGTTGAACTTGTTTAGCACACTGCAGTCTTCTATGACGAATTTTTTGTTACACATAATAAAATCAATTTCACTTGTCGTCCCATTTGGATGTCTCCATGTCCATTTCCTGTGTGGCTTTTTCTTGAAGAAGGAGTTCAAGATGAAAAACCCTTCTGCCTCTGCAAACTCAACGAGAGTATTTCCGCTGGTTTCTGTTGCCATGACCGAATTTACCTACTGAAGTTTCATTCTGTTGCCGTTGCCCTATTTTTGCATTGAAATCTCCCATAATTATTTTCAAGTGCTGCTTACCTTTATTATTTAGATGACAAATTTCCTCATAAAATTCTTCAATTTCTTCTTCAGGATGACTTGTGGTGGGTGCATAAGTTTGAATAATCTGAGCCTGGTATCTTTTCGAGAGTTGGATAACAAGTCGTGCAGCTCTGTCAGAGGAACTTTCAACTTCTACAACTTTATCCTTCAGTTTCTTGTTTATTATAAATCCAACACCACTAGTTCTGCCAGTATCTGTCCCACGATAGTAGAAGAGATGTCCACTTTTCAGTTCGATGAGATCTTCTCCTTTTCTCCTTACCTCACTTAGCCCCACGATGTCCCACTTGATCCTTTGTAGTTCCTCTTCCAATTCAAGAAGCCTTGAATCAGAAGATAGGGAGCGTCCATTGTAAGTAGCCAAGGTCAGCATCAGATGGCAGCCTAGTCCGGTCCTCCGGGGATTCTTAGCACCCTCTGCCTTCATGTCGCACTGGCCGCTGCCTTGGCCAGGTACATTCCAGCTGCCGGAGACTGAGGGCCAAGATTTAAGTTGTGGAATCATTTTGGAGGGGTTTGGCCATAACTCACCACGCTGGCCAAGCGGGTTGGTGAGTGTGGGATAGAATTTCCTCTGATCCCGATGGTATAGTTATACCGCTATGGGCGGTCGTCAGAGCCCCTTTAGTGGGAACAGGATGCACCACGAGAAGGCGGGGTTGACATTTGTCAAGGAGAGGCTGTGATGTTACGCATCACCTGACCTTACATCCCATCTAGTATATATAGTTCAGTCAAATGGTCCTGCCTCTTGGAATTGCATTCAAAGTTGTGAAATGACATTTTCAGATATACTGGAAAATCTGGCTGTATTTTCACATGTGACTATCCTTTCTATGTCTTTTTCTCTTTAAAAATAATCTGGACGTGCCTCATCAGTTTTTTTTTTCTTTTTACATCTGCTTAAAATACTTTTGTTATGAAAGTTCTAAAGACCTGCAGTTATGTAAGCTTAAGGTATTGCTTTGAGCATAGTTTTTGAAGGGTTTGTGATGATCATAATATGTGGATGTTATAGTCAAAATATTGTAACAGATTTATGGATAGTGCACTAAAATTACTCTCTATAAAAAAAGTGTTTGAATATTTTTTAGAAATATTTAAGAAAATAGTATGGTCACAATATACCATGATTTTCATCATGTAGTCTGTAGATTGTCCATTAAAAATGTCATAAATTTAAGCTTTGAGGATAATACACCAGTTTAAAAAAAAAAAAAAAAACTTTTTAGCACTCTGATTTAAAAAATAAAATAAAAAAATCTGCATTTTAATTGTCAGGAGAGATTGTATGTTTGGAAAATTTTTAAAATGCATTGACAACAGGAAAACATAAAACAGTACAAAGATAGAAGTCCACAAACAGTTGGAAAGAAAGTTTTTATTTTTTATTTTATTTATGAGTTATTTGACATTAAATATGATGCAACGAAGGTGGTGTTATTTGCTCTCGTGGACAATCACATATTGTGAGAAGCTCAGTGTCACATGTTCTGGGGTGCCACAGGTCTAATTATGGAACTGAGCATCACAAAATCGTAACTGCGGTAATGATGAAAAAAAACTTGTGTTTTTTTTTGCTCATTATTTACGTGAAAGTAGCACAAAAGCACTTAAAAAATGTTTTTCTTAATAAGAAAACCGATTTTTTCCTGTCTCTTTGGACTGCCTGGTTATCCTGTGGATTGCAACTTTTCTGTAGAAAATTTTGATTCGGGATCAGCATCGCAGGTATAGATTTTACTGCATTTTTGTTTTCCTGAATTTCATGATGTATGGATTTCTGTGCTGTGGATTATATGAAAGAATTTTTTCTCCCCTGAATTTCACAGTCTGTTTATTATATGAGAAGCTATGTGATATACAAAGTCTGTATAACTTTGCACATTTATTACGGATTCCCTGTATGAGATAGACAAATGTGATTGAGCACATAACTAAGAGCAAAGACTAAAGTTTTTTCTACCTCATTACAAAAGCTCAATACGCCCACCATTTGTTGCACATAGAACATCTAGCTGAAACTCCAGTTCTAACCATGTGCACTGCAGCATGTTCACAGTAGTGGTCGAAATGGCCTTGCTGATCTTCGATTTTAGGTCATCGATATCCTGCACCTTTGTCCAATACACTATATCCTTCACATGTCCCCATACAAAAAAGTCCAGAGGTGTGACATCGAGGGAACAGGGTGGCCATGCAATCGGACAATCCCATCTAATCCACCTCCCAGGGAATATTGTGTTTAAAAAGTCCAGAATGTGCCATTCCCAATGTGGTGGTGCACCATCCTGTTAGAATATTGTGCTTGGTTGAAGGTTCTCCAATTGTGGCACAACATACTCGCGCAAAACATCCAGGTAAACGTCTGCCGTCACTGTTTTCTCGCTGAAGGACTTGGTTATGCGTAACACCGCACCACACTTTCACTTTAGGACTGTCTCTCACAAGTTTCATAAACGCATGAGGATTTACAGACTCCCAAATCCTGACAATTGTGTCTGTTTAACTGCCCAGAGACATGAAAAGTTGCCTCATCCGTAAAAGAAACGCGAGAAACTCTGGATCTTCACTCAGTTTATCCAGCATCGTTACTGTGAATTCTTTTCATCGTGGTCTATCGTTCGCCTCAGGTTCTTGTAACAGTTGCACTTTGTATGTATATAAGCATAAATATCTATGCAGCACCCGGTGTACCATGGACCAGGGCATTTGTAGTTCTCTGGCAGCAGAATGAATGGACTTCTTCGGGCTTCGTGAAAATGAATCACGAACACGTTCAATGTCTTCATTCGATGTTCATGGATGGCCACTATGATCTTGATTCAACATGGACCTATTCTCCATGAATTTTTGGTGTGTTTGGCAGATGCTAGGACGTGATGGTGGGGTTTTTCCCAGACTTAGTCTGGAAATGTCGTTGCATTTGTGTATCAGATTTTGCTTTGATGAACCAAGCGGCGTACTGCGCTCTCTTGTGGGGACCACATTTTCATAGAACAGCACCTGCTACATCAATGAGGGACCTGTTACAAAAAACGATAATGTCAATTAAAACTTTGATATTTACAGTATATTATACAACAAATACCATGAACTTACATGGTACAGGGTGTCCATAATAAATGTGTAAAGTTGTAAAGAGACTTTGTGGTACACCCTGTATATTTCAAATGTTACTATGCATGAGGTTTTTGATATTCCTTATGTAAACACATAGATATGTTAGACCAGCTAGAGAAAATTCCTTTGGATTGTTCGTCCTTTTTTATGACTTTGAAAATTTTCAGTAACTGTTATAAACATGGAAGGGAGGGGGGATCTTGTATTTGTTTTTTGCAATGCATTGTAGTAGAAAAGATGCATCCATGCATGTTCATTGGTGTTTTGCATGTGGCATTTTATATGTCCTTGAACTTTGGGTCAGTAGTATGAACTTGAAAAATATGTGCATCACATGCACATATTTTTCAAGTATGTTAAAAGAATTCTTTTCTTCCAGGTGTCAGGGAAGCAGACATCAATGTTGCTGAAGGTAAAAAGCGAGCAAGAATTCTGGCATCTGAAGCTGAGAAAACTGAACAGATTAATAAAGCCCAGGGTATATTTTTTATCAGTATTTTTTGATAAAGATAGCTGCATATCTACGAAAATTGCAATTCATGAGGCAACCATATGGGTTGTCTTATGTTATAAACGTGCTTTTGATTAATATATACATAATATCTAAGGTATTTTACCTGATATTGTCTAAGTATTTCGCACGTTGTTTGCTCTGTGAGGCACTTGCTCCTGGCCCGAGAGGTCCCTTCGTTACGGACCTTTGGTTAGTTATAAAAAAAAAATTTGCAGAAATAAAACAGTTAGGTTATATATTTTCAGTTCCACATTCATTCATTCATTCGTACAATCAAACGTTTGAAATTTACTATTAATTAAAAGATTTTAGTAGAAAGAGTTATACTCATCGGGTCAGGAGACGTCTCACAAGGGGTTTGTTGTTACGGCGAACGCTTTCAGCGGTGCACAACCGCCATCTTCTGGCCACTGTTTCTACACGAGGGTTCCTCGCGTGTATGTGGTTTTTCGAGTTGCATGTCAGGAATTGATGAGAAGGTTTGCTGCCTGTATGTGTTAGATGATTTTGTTTCCAATGTGTCGCCATCCATTGGATGAGTTGGTAGGTATCAATCGTAAGTATAATTCTATTGTGTATGTATGTGTTAGGTGATTTGTTTCTAATGTGTCGCCATCTATTGGGTGAGTTGGTAGGTATCAGTCGTAAGTATAATTCTTTTGTGTAGATATTTTTGGGCTATTATTGTTTGTTCGTAGAAACAGGGTTTTTTTTTTTTTTTTTAATTTATTGGTGTGATTTTTTGTAATGTTCTTTGTCTTTTTTTCTTTTTTTTTTTTTTTTTTATAAGTGATTTTCAGGCTGTGTCTAGTGTGGTGGGGTCTTGTAAGTTGCATATTTTATCTTTTTTTTTTTTGTTCAATTATAACGCTTTCAGAAATCCTAAATTCTTTTTCATTTGTGTGGGTGGTTAGTAATTTAATATTTTCAAAATCTGGGTATTGTTTATGTTTAACACAGTGTTGGATAAGTGCACATACTTAGACAATATCAGGTAAAATACCTTAGATATTATGTATAAAAAACCACATACACGCGAGGAACCCTCGTGTAGAAACAGTGGCCAGAAGATGGCGGTTGTGCACCGCTGAAAGCACTCGCCGTAACAACGAATCCTTGTGAGACGTCTCCTGACCCGATGAGTATAACTCTTTCTACTGAAATCTTTTAATTAATAGTAAATTTCAAACGTGTGATTGTGCGAATGAATGAATGTGGAACTGAAAATATATAACCTAACTGTTTTATTTCTGCAATTCTTTTTTTTTTTTTTTTTTTTATAACTAACCAAAGGTCCGTAATGAAGGGACCTCTCTGGCCAGGAGCACGTGCCTCACAGAGCAAACAACGTGCGAAATACTTAGACAATATCAGGTAAAATACCTTGGATATTATGTATATATTAGCTGCATATCTATCTGTGTTATGTATGTACTTATGTCTGCTTGATTATGTGAAGTTACTTATGCTGGCTGCCAATCTGTCCTGCTATCTGAAGTCATTTTATGCATTGCCCAACTTACCAGCTTAACTGAAATAACTTTTTTAAACATAAAAACGGTGAAACAGGATTGCTATCAACTTGGAGACTTTTGATAAACAATGAAAAATTTCCCTGTAGTTTGCAAGAGACCTGTTGGGTCTTTGTACACCTTTGCACAAGATTTATTAATTAACTACATTAATCAAGACCATGTTGTAATGAACAGTTTCTTTAATGTTCTTACTTAATTTTTCTAACTCTCTTAAAAAATAAAATATCTGTTGTTAAATTTTTGGAAATTTTAAATTATAGCGTGAGTACTTTATAGTGACAGCTACAATTAGGTAAATTCAGTGGGAAGGCAAATTTGACAGTTTAGGTTTTAGATCTGAACAGTGCACTTTATTTGTGGAAAACATGAGTAATAAAAATACTTAAGGTTTTTTGATTGTGTGTGCCATTTTTGGAAATGGACTTCTACACACACACACACACATACATACATACATATCACTAAGCTGTTCTCTGAGATTCAGAGGTTAGCTCCACAAAGAAATACAAACTACTAGATAATTTTTATTTACTGTTGCTGTATCAAACTTCTCCATCTGTGAGTGGTATTGCAGCATATAACAGACTGTTCTACATTGATACTATGAGATTGTCTTTCAGCATCAGAAGATATTGTTTTTCAGAGGATTAAGATCCTTTGGTAGAATTCTTGAACTAATATTTTATAGTGCAACAACTGTGTCTTTTGTTTTATTGATACATGTGGTTGTATTTTTCCTTCTTTGTTTGTCATGTGTTCCAATCCATCTGAATGTAAATTTGGTAAGTATATTTGAAATTGTAATGAATAAATATGACTCACAATTGTGTACATTCTTCATATGTATGGTTTTCATTTTTGAACATTTTTGTTTCATTTGTTTTACTGTATTGTTTTACTTTGGCTCAGAATAGTAGCAGTAGGACAGATGTGCAAAACAACTCGGTTGGTATGCATCACATTTTACATTTGTGTTTGTCCGACTTGTCTTCCCATTATAACAGCCATTTAACCGCATCTAGTTTTGTCTGTTTTTGTTCCATTGCCATTTTTGACAGTGTTCTGTGTATGTGTGTGTCACTTATGTGTGCTGTCTGTCCTACATATATATTTTTTAATTTTAATTTTTTGACTTTTATTAAATATTTTACCCTACAATTTATGGATGGGCATTCTTTGACTTAAGGTTTTTGCATTGTAAAACTTGAAAAGGCAACCATCTGTTCATGAAATGAATGGCTACATATTACAGTTTTTTTCTTTCATTCAAAAATTGGGATCCATTTTTTAACAAGTCTTTTGAAAAAAACAAAACAAAAAGTATGTGCTTATAGTACTGCCACATCTGTCTGTTGGTGGACACCATATCTCAGCAACTATTGATCTGATTTGAAGATTTCTTTTTGCAATTGAAAGCCTGAACTGTGAGGATGGCAGCCCACATGTTTTGGCCTTTCTTTATGCATAACTTTGCTGCTAGGGGAAGTAAATGCACATGCTATTAAATACAACATATATTTTACTTTACACAACTGCTTCAGACAACCCAATTAAAAAACAAAAACAAACTTGTGTTAGAATTCAGGACAATGAATATTTTGCGTGTATTTTGTAATTTTTTTGTGATAAAATGTTTTGCCACTAGGGGTGTAAGTGTATACAGTAGATCATCATTTATACGTTTCTCTATTATATGTTTTTATGATTTATATGATTAATTCCTGTAGTCCCGGCAGACACCGATGCACACTAATGTTAATTTAGTTTAGGTATTCTTTAGATTGCAAGCTTCATATGTTTTTATTACCTAGTTAAAAGGAAAAATTTCCCTTTTTGGGCCATTGGAAAGCAAGAACTTCCACCTGCTTTTTTTGGCTGTAAACTTCCCTGGCTTCTTTTCCGTTAATTTCTGCCACAGATATCTAGTGAGGAGGACAGAGATCTGTTGTGGAATACTTTGAACAGGGTGAATTGGTGAAAATGAAAATTGGCATTTTGAAAGCTGTGAACTATGTACTGTAGCTACAGCTTGGTAAAAGGTTTTACTTGCAGATGTTAAACTGTTTGACCATGCTGAATTCCATTTAAAAGGAAGGCCTCTCACAACTGGGAAATTTAGAACCAGTAATAATACCAGTCGAAATTGATTGAATTTTAAGCATAGGAACCTTTGAGGATTTTGCAGACCGTGATTCTGAACTTGCAACATCATCACTTTTAACAATTGATGAACTGATTGAAATAAAAAATTGTGAGAACAGCAGTGACAGTGATGATGAAGAAAGGGTTATCACTCTGCAAACACCAAACTTTTCCCAAACTCTTGCTGCCCATGATGTGATGAAAACATTTCTCATTATAAATTTATAAACGGAAGTACTCAAAATGCTGTCATTACAGTGTACAATGAATTTTTTGCATCACATTCAAAGAATTCATCTCAAGCTCAACTTTCACAGTATTTTAAAAATGTAATTGAAAAATAATGCCCAAGAGGTTGCTGTTAATCTGAGTTAGACTACCTTTCAATAAAAATATGACACAGCATAAATCTATTCCAGTAAACATTTATATGAAAACGAAAGTCTATTAACTTAAGAAATAATGTTCCATTAGTGGTAAGTGCATCAAACATTTGTTATCTGTGTTAAATACTGTATTTTCATGATTTAGAGGTTTGTATTTTCCATTGTAATAACATATTGGGTATATAAATAAGTTTTGAAGGATTTCCATTAAGTGTCGTACTTATTACTGCTTGCATGTATTTTAAGTGGCAACTCTGCGATATTGCAGTACGAGACGCCAGCTGTCAGAGTCGGTATACGATGTTTGATTGAGGTGCGAAGATTATTTGTTTTACTCGATGGAAAATGGCAACTTTTGTCCCGACAAAACAGCATTTGTGGGAAGTGTTAGTGCATTACTTTATTGTCAAAAAAAGTGCTGCCGACAGCTATCACTTAATGTCAGAAATCTATGGTGAACATTCCCCATCCATAAAAACATGTGAGTATTGGTTTAGACGATTCAAAATGAACGATTTCGATGGCAGTGATAAAGAACTTTCTAGATCAACCAAAAAATTGCTGATGTCGAATTGGAAGCTTTACTTGACGAAGATCTGTGCCAGACCTCAAAAAAAAAAAAAAAACTAGCAGCAGCATTAAATGTTAGTCAACCATGCATTTCACAACATTTAGCTGCCATGGGAATGGTGCAAAAAGAAGGGAATTGGGTTCCACATGCTTTGCGGGAAAGAGACCTTGAACGTCGAAAAACCATTTGCGAATTGCTGCTTCAAAGGCAAAAAAAGAAAGTTTTTTGCATTGTATTATTATTGCCGACGAGAAATGGATATGGTACGATAACCCTAAACGGCAGAAAGCATGGGTGAAACCAGGTGAACCAGGTCCTTCAACGCCAGAACGCAATATCCATGGTTCAAAGGTAATGCTGTGTATCCGGTGGGACCAGAAGGGCGTGCTCCACTATGAACTGCTGAAACCATCAGAAACTATTGCTGGTGATGAGTGTCGAACCCAATTAATGCGTTTAAAACGAGCTCTCGCGCAAAAACGGCCGGAATGGGAGAATAGACACAACAAAGTCATCTTACAGCATGACAACGTAAAACCACATGTTTCTCGACCTGTGAAAAAGTACTTAGAAGGATCCGACTGGGAAGTTCTACCCCACCCGCCATATTCGCCAGATATTGCGCCATCGGATTACCATTTGTTCTGGTTGATGCAGTCAGCACTTTCTGGAGAACAGTTTAGTGTTCTTATGAAGACATCAAAAATTGGCTGGACAACTGGATCTCTTCCAAGGAACCGGAATTCTTCATTCGGGGCATACGTTCACTGCCCGAAAGATGGGCTAAAGTTGTAGCTTCAGAGGGAGCATAATTCGATTAATATTAAAATATTGTTTCTGTTCTTTAACAATGTTTTTTGTTCACCTCAAATCCCTCAAAACTTATTTATATACCCAATACAATACAATTTGAAGTTTGGCCTATAAGTTTTTTTATTTTGGTCCCTGGGAAAATGCATAATCAATACTTTACTTATTTCTATTTATCATGTTTGCAATCGTGTCCTAATTTCTAAAACTCAAATAATTCTTTTTCAGTCAGATACCACTCGCTGCAGAAAACATTTATGTATACTTTCTTTCTTAATGTTTAGTTTTCCACTAGGGAGTGTTAATGTAAATATCTATAGTGATGATATATCTGTTTCTGACAGTCTGATTGGAAATTATTTTCGTTACTGATAGCTTTTGTGGTGAGGAGTATTTCTCTTATATTGGCCAATTTTTGTACTACACAGTTTTGCTAGTATGAGGCTAAGTGTTAGTTTTTATTTCCACTGTACTTGGAACCATATCTTCATTTCTCAGGACCCGGTTTAAAAAATACCTTTTACCTTTTTTACCTTACATATTTCCCATTATAAGAAATGCTGTGTGCACAATTTATGATTTTTCATAGCTTACATTTATTTGGGCTGCTAGTGGCTGAAAGTAGCTATTTTTAATTTTGGATGTTCTACAGATTGTATAGAAATACAGTTTATACTTTTTTTTTTTTTTGTAACTAATTTAATTCATTATGAACTCTGCTTACATTGTGCATTTTAAATTATGTGCAGATTTTCTTGTAGGAAATGTAAATGACTTCTCTTTTTTGCTGAATTTTTTCTTGTGAGAATTTGCTTTCAAATGCTTTTTTTTTTTTTTGTGTGTGTGTGTTGGAAAAGATCCAAAGATGTGTACATTACACCCGAGAATTTGGTGTCATCAAAACTGTAATTACTTTTTCTTCTTCTATACCTTCCTTTCTGTGGACTGAGTATTTCATAGATATTTGCTAATGGGTGTTTAATGTGCCATTTTTACAGTGTTAACATTTTTTGAAATCTTGTAAGGCTTAAGTTTCCCAAAGTTTTTTATATCAGTTATTATTATTATTTTTTTTTTACATGTTTTGTTGCTTTCTTTCTTTCTTTCAGGTGAGGCTTCAGCTATTCTAGCAAAAGCAGATGCTCGAGCAAGGTCATTAAGAGTTGTGGCAGAATCACTAAAACCAAAGGTTTGTTTTTTATAGAAGACTCTTAACTTGTCATAAATATGAACTTTAGTTCATGTGTAAGTAGAGTGAAAAAGAAAAGAGAAAAATAGTCTAAACTACCTGAATGTTTTTAGAATCATTTTTCCATAATTTCATAATATCTTAAGCTTAAACGTTTTTTTTTCAGTAATTTAATGAGTTAATATAAAAATTAGATAGATGAACATTGAAAATCCCAAATGTTCTTTTCTTTGTTATATTATTATGAACTCTGCTTACATAGAGAACGACACTGATTATGAATTCCAGCTTGTAAATACAGTCTTCATGGCATGAAGTACTGGTACTATTAATTCTAGTTGAAAAGGCTGAATTTGTTCTGCTAAAAAGATAACTTAAATGAAAATAAAGTGAGAAATATCAAATAACCATTTCTTTTAGGAGAATGTACATGAAAAAATATATATAAATGAATGAATGAAGAAGAAACATGCTGGAATGAACAGAAATTGGTTCTGTTTTTAATTGCAAGTACTGCCTGTGTGAATACTGTGAATGCTATTTTTGATAAGTTTTCACCCTGTTTTCTTGAACAACACTATATTCTCAGAAGTGCTGCATGTTGTGACATGGTGCCAATGTGAGATGACTGCTACAAATTTTTATGTGTTTTTAGCTTTTAAGTTACTACCAGTGACGTGCGGGGACCCAACAGACTACCCAAGCAGTCCCAAAATCAATTATTTTTCACCTTTTTACAGTTAACATTAGGTTCAGATTTTTGAAATAATAAAAATGGAAAAACATGGTGTATGATATCGATACCATAAGCTACTTTTTTATATCTATTTTTATGCAACACAGCAAAATCTAAAACAGAAGACTTCTGTTTTCCGAATAGACTGAAGTCACTAAATATAACTTTCTATTTATAGGTAAACTCCATTCTTCGACCACTTGCAGCAAAATGTTCTATTACAGAATCGAAAAAAGTATTTCTTTCAGAGTATTTAACAGATCACTTTCAATTGATATCAGTTCAAGATGCGAGAGCTGTTTCTGTCTTGTTCTGTTTTGTGCATATGTCTTAATTCGCTTTCATTCAGAAAACGATATTTCAACTGTTGAAGTGGGCACAGGTATAACACTTATAAGTGAAGCCAATAGGTAAATTTGCTGCATGGATTTTCGAAGTGCTGAAGTTACTAACATCTTCTTTAGCTGTATAGGTGACTTGTCAGAAAATTCGTGTGAATTGTATGCTACAATTCATTCATTTTTTAGACATACTTCATCAAAGTAGCGACCATAATTTTCATGTAAGCTTTTCAAACCATCGGTTGGGAAAGTGGGAACTTAAGAGCTGTACTATGAAAAATCCAGTAAGCACAAAAATGTAAGCTTTCCGTAATCCTGAAATCGTGTATTAATGTGTTGTTCAACATTATTGAACATTTCAAAATATAATCTTCTGTATTTAGTGGTAATCGTAATGCCTTCAGAAAGGTCTCATTTTCCTGGGAGTCCAACATCAGCGATGGTTTCTTCGTACACCTCCTGAAAACAGCTTCTTAAAGATTTCACAGCATTTTGCATTTCCGTTATCTTACTTCTGCGGTAAACAATGTCTAATTAAGCATTCTGAAGCATGCTGCACAACATGTCGGTAAGAGAAAATATACTATGAAAGGTTGCAAGAAGAAAGCAAGATTCAAAGTTTTTTTAATTGGACAAATGTCTCTGAACACCCGCAAGAATATCCTTTTCTACTTGTAATTGATGTTTCAACATGGCAGCAAAAGTCTGGCAAAGCTCTTTTTATTTTTCGTGGGCAGTATTAACAAGTCGGGATGAGTAATTCCATCTTGTTGGGCAAACATTGGGCAATCGGTGCCTCAAAAAGGCATCAAGAAATTTTGAGCACTTTGGTGATCTCAAGAAAAATGTTGCAAGCCCACTAACAATAGCAAAAAAGATACGACATTCAGGAATACTTGAAGCACTTTGAGAAAGTACTAAATTCAAACAAAAAGAGGGCTTGTGGAAAGGTTGCCTTAATATTTGACTGCACACCATGCAAGGAAGAGACCGTTACTGCAGTTCTGTCATAGCTCTGTGTGACGAGTTTTCCATCACAGTCTGAAAAGTCCTTAATATGCGACAAAATAAGACCAGAAAGTGCTGCCGCTGTTTTGTCCTCACTAACTTCTTGGAAGCACACAAATCTTTCTACCACCTTCCCTTCATTTGCATACCAATAAACAAGGGAAAATTGAGACCTATGCGAGATGTCGGTAGTCACATCTGCTAGTATGGCAACAAAAACGGACTGGTTTAACTGGCGTTTAATTTCATTATTCAGTGCATTGGCGACAGAATCAATTAAGTCATTTTGAATACGATTTGATACTCTTTTGAATACTGTCAAAGTCTCCAAATGATTTTTTAGTACAGGATCATACTGAGCAGTGCAGTCCAAAAGTTCCAAATAATTTCCGCGGTTGTTGGAAGTTTTTGACTCGTCTCACGAAATGAAATTTCTAGCTTTGCAAGGAAGCAAACAGCATTTATAAGCCGTTTCAAAATATCTCTTTATTGCGTTTTACCTTTTCATTGTGTTGACTGATATTTTGTTGAATCTGGTCACTGACCTCAGTTTCAATACAAACAGTTTCAAAAGTTGCAAGTGCAATGGACGCATGAATATGCGTAAGAGCAACATCATGATCCCATCTTGCTTTAGTTAAATTACTTAGCTTGCTGTATCCTTTTGTCTAAGTGGAGCTTCTGTCACAGCAAACAGCTCCAACAAAACAGTTTGTTGGTCTTAACACTTCCAGCTAGCCATTCACATCTTTCATAATTGGCATTTTGAAAATGTTGAGTAATATTCTTTTGTTGCTGCATTAAACTTGGCAATGCAGGCATCGGTCTTCCGTTTGAAATCACATTTTTCTTTTCTTCGAACATTAAGCGAGAAAACAGTTTACTACACATACGTGATATATTCAGTATTTTTCAGCACACCATGTAAAAATAACTTCAAACAATGCACCCACAGTTCAGCTACCATAACCCAAGCAGTCAGTGGACTGCTTGCTTAAGTTCAGCTACACGCTAAGACGGTCGTTTCTAGGGAGCATTTCTCATTGGTTAACAGACAAGTGCTGTCAGGTTGTCATAGCAACACCCCTTCAGCGGCGCTGACGGGAGACGGGTGTTGCCTGCACTCGACAGCTGCGACCAATTGGAGTGCAGCATCATTTGTTCCTCCTGTCATGTTGTTGTTGTTGCCGGTGTGCATGTGGTTATGAGACTTAAAAACTTCAGAAGTATAAGAATGGATTTATAACTTTGTAGTGATTTACGTCTGTGTCGAAAACAGAAATTTAAGGAATTAGATATTTTTTATTTATCCTTAATTTCCTTTGCCCATTACCCAAGCACTGGTTGGGTGGACTGCACATTAGGGTGGACTGAAAAAACAAAATTTTTTTTTCAAGTCTTAATACCGCGGAAAAGTTGCGAATTGGGGAGACTACAAAGGGTTTAAAAAAGAAATACATTCGGTTTATATCTTCCGATTGCGCATGCGCTATAAAGTTTGCCGAAATTTGGAAAAATGTATATTTTTACGGTAATTTTTAACATTTTTAAATTAACCTCCTTCCAAATGTAATAGCTCACATTCTTATCTATTAGAACCACTGAAAATAATGTTTAAATATTATCTAAATCCATCAACATCTTCCGGTCGCGCATTACCTTAAAAGTTAATGAAATTTTGTTGAAAAGAAATTACAAATAAAGGTAAATCACACTTCAAGGAAAACATACTAACAACTTACATGGGTTTTTTTTTATTTCTTTGTTTAATACAAGTTTAAATGTTTAAAAGCAAATTATTTTAGATCATTAGTAATATTTATAAACAGTTTTTTTTTTAGAAAACCAAGTTTCTGTGTGAAGAGTCGTAAGTCCAAGAAAATCATGTTGAACAATTAAAAATCTCCGTTTTCACTCACTCTTAGCTGAAGGCACATTGAAATCTGATTTATGGGTGAAGTTAGGCATGGTTGACCTTGACAGCAGAGTCGTTCTGATAAAACCATACCTAGACTCAGCTCCGCAAACTTTTCTTGAGGCTTCTGTCACGAGTTTGACACATCGTTCAACTGCCTGTGTGTGAACTGGGAATGTCTTCAATGTTATATCCCAATTAGGGACTGAGTCACTTTGAATATGTGATTTAATCTCTTCGTCACTGATATCTTTTAATAATGGGGGAGAAGATAAATCACAGTCCATACAGTTAATTATTTCCGAGTTGTCTTGAGCCTTGAAATTGAGTTTTGGCAGCATGAATGTTCTGATAGTTGTTCATTTTTTATCTAACTGTCTCGCCTTTAGAATTTGTCGAAGTCCGAGCTCTCTTATGTGTTTTCTATGATCTTGTGCCATGGCTAACATTAAATGTTCTGGATGAGCGAAAAAGCCATTTCGTTCGATCACAGGGTCGATAATATTACGTAAATTTTCAGGCAGGTACCTTGAAGATTGTATTGATTGGTACACAAGTTTTGGTCCCTCTTTAAAGTATTTACTTGTTTTAATACTAAACCACATTGGCATGCATGACTTCAAAATAAATACAACTATTTCTTGAAGTTCAGGTGTGGGACCTTCTTCACTTAAGTACAATCTGAGAGTCCGATTTGCTGTTGTCAACCACCTCGAGTGTGACAAGGGACCAGGATCTCGTACAGCCAAATCCTCTTTACAGTTTCCTGACTTTATTGCCATGGAAATATCGAGTAGATATTGCTGATCCTTACTTAGTATACTTCTGTCTATTTTGGGGATCTGACAGCCAATACTCTTGAAGCCAATCACTGGACGTTTTTCGCAGCCACTTAGCTTTTCACCGATTGGCCCTCTCAAAGATTTTGGACCCGTTGATTTACCGTCTAGGTATTGAAACAGATGCCGGAATGGCAGTTCATTGGAATGTAGCAGGAAAACTGCCCATTGTAACGGTTTTCCCAAATGTATTTCGATTCGGCGAATCAGACCGTTTTTCCAACCTGTATTAATAGCAGTGCCATCACATCCTATGACAACTAATTTCTCAAGAGAAATACCGCGACCAGACAGATCAGAAATAATAGAAGTGACAATATTTTCAGAACTTTCAGAAGTTGGAGTAACATGGCCGATGTAGACTGAACCAGGTTCTTAAATTAGCGAGTAATGCTCTTCCTTTTTTACTCTATGGAACCTTTTCGAATGAGCTACATGTACCACTAACGTGTCGTCCTTCCTCCCATCCAAATAGAGACCTTGTAGTGGAATTTCGGCAGATTTACTACTCAATTCAGCCCTAACATTTTGTTTTTTTCTTAATTTGTTTTTGTCTATAACATGGGAGATGTCAGAATCTGTAATTAATCCGTCGTACAAAACACTTGATGCGATTGCAGCAGTAGCGCGATCAGAAACTCCATAACGATCGCTCAGTAATGCAGTAGATTTTAGCTTAATTCTCATCTGTCAATTATCAGAGGAAAGTCTTTTTGACACTTTAAAATCTGTGTCGGTATCGCTATTTTTACTAGAAGGATATTGAAGGACATTTACATTTGAATGCGAGCACGAGGGTTTCAGATCAGATTCATCATCCAACATTAATTGGCTGTCGCACGATTTCCTTTCCAATGATTTATTAACTTTCTTCGTTACAGACACGTCTACCCCTCCAATTTTTCCTATTCCGTGTACTCGTAACAAGTAAACAAACCTTAGCTCAATAGCAGGTATTTTATTTGATTTTGCACAATCACAGCTCACAGTTATATCACATTTACATAAATCAGGGGTTTTGTTACAAATGCAATTAACAACAATGGGGCATTTGCAAGCTGCTACGTCAAAAAGCAATGAGCATTTTTGCTTAAACTCGTCAATTTTCTGCTTAAATGAATCTCTATTTTTATCTTGTGTATATGATTTCCGTAGGCTGTAATATTTATCATGCCACGCATTTATAAGTTGCACGATTCTCTTATCTGTAACCGTTGGGATAGATGCTTTCTGATACAAACCAATTATTTTGTTAGCTACTGTACTGGCAACTTGTGAAAAACTTACTTTTTTATTATTACCTTTAAGCGCCAAGTCGTATCTCTCCTGTGAACAACACCGAATCACGTCCTCACCAGTTGGAAGCTTGTTTGATGATAAAACTTTAGGTGAACCAAATATAGGGCAATCAAATTTCTGTCTTGTGATGATTTTCTTAGGTACAGCCATAGTATATCACCGTTAAGTCACAAAGTTACACAAAAATGTCGTAACACTAAACCAACATTGAAATAAATGCAAATGCCAAAATGATAACTGGAAGAGCGAACGAAGCACACATCAAACTGACAGAACAATGACGTGGCGCGGTGGCGACGGTGGTAGGTGGCGGGAGATTCGTGATCTTTGACCCGAGCGAGTTACGACGGGCGCCAGAATTTGGTAGATTTGACAGCTGTTGCGCGAACAGAAGACCTTAATCGATTTGAGCCATTCTTTTTTTAAATCATTATCGGTTCGAGTAAGAGTCGACTATAGCTATTACATTTAATTATTGACAAGTTAAGTAAGATAAAAAATTACCGTAAAAATATACATTTTTTCAAATTTTGGCAAACTTTATAGCGCATGCGCGATCGGAAGATATAAACCGAATGCATTTCTTTTTTAAACCCTTTTTAGTCTCCCCATTTCGCAACTTTTCCGCGGTATCACAACTTGAAAAAAAAAATTTGTTTTTTCGGCCCACCCACATCACTGGTCACTACTGACTATGAAAGAGAGAAATGCCCCTCAACTCATCATGAATGTAGTTTCTGTCTTTGGGTTTAACCTACCAGCAAGGGAGGGGACAAAAAGAAGAATCACCTGAGGGTCAGAAACATTGGGTGTTAGTGAATATTGAGAGAGAAAGTTCCCATAAAAACAGAGCTGAATTTAGCCTGCCAAGGAAAAATGTGAGCAAGGGAGAAGGCAGAGTTATGAACCATGCCATACAAGTAGTGTTCACATACCCAGCAGCAGACTCTAGAGGATCTAAATTTCTGTGAGCTGTTATTGTTAAATAGGAATACTTATACACTGCTGGACAATTGCTAAGGACGGATCATAAACGGCTATATAGCGCATAAAAAAGTAAGTGTGGTTGGATGCCAAGTGAAATAAAATAATGTCAGAATGCCAGGACATTACAAGAAAGACAATTTATTGTGCTCTGAAATCCAGAAGGCTTTGGAACGTGTTCAAGGGACAAACAGGCCATTTTGTGCAGAATACGTAAACATGAAAAAAGTGCAATTACCGTCCGCAGGCGTTCCGGCGTAAGATGTCAATACGGGATATGGCCACCATGGAGGGCGATGCAAGATTCCACATGTCATGTCATGCTTTGCACAACATTATCAAGCAGCTGTTGGGGTAATTTATCCCATTCCTCTGTCAGTGCACGGATGAGGGTTGAGGGTGTCCTTGTTTATTGGAGGGCATTGGCGACCAGCAAGACTCCTCCCCAAAACATCCCACACATTTTCAATGGGATTCAGATCTGGAGAACGTGCTGGCCATACGAGGCGTTGAATATCCTCGCTCTCAGGACACTCCTGGACAGCGACTGTTCGATGACATGTTGCGTTGTCGTCCATGAAAATGAATCTATCACCGACAGCACCACGGAACATGCGAACATGAGGTAACAGAACATCATTAATGTATCGTTGGCCAGTCATAGTCGCAGTTGGAAGCACATAGAGGGACGTACGGCCATTGATCATGATGCCAGCCCATACCATGACACTACATGTCGGATATCGGTCCCTTTCCTGTATGTTTGCTGGACAATATGCAGTACCACTATCACGCCAGATCAGTTGTCGTCGACAATCAGACGATAGACTGTATCTATTCTCATCTGAGAAGAGGACAGCAGACCAGTCGTTATCAGTCCAATTGCGATGTTGATGGCACCATTGCAAACGGGCACGGTGACGTCTGGACAATGGGATGCACACAACAGGACGGCGGGCGTATAGTCCTCCTTCATGCAAACGTCTGGCGACAGTTTTTCGGGAGATCCGCTTGCCAGTAGCAGCCATAAACTGATTTGCTACCTCACTAGCTGTGCTGCGCCGGTGTCTTTTTGTTGATAGCACTATGTACCGATCTTCTGCAGGTATCGTACTGCGAACACGACCTCCCCCGTGACGTTTGCTGCACTCTCCATTTGTTTGAAATAATTTCCAAAGCCTTGAAACAACACTGTGGCTGACGTCGAACTCCCTGGCAACATCTTTTATTTTTCGCCCTTCTTCAATCTTGCCAATAATACGGCCACGCATAAAATCATCTAGGTGATGTCGAGAAAACATACTGAAATTTGCAAGTTCGTCAATTGATTCTTTCCCTTTCAACTTTGCGTTTGAACAACAACGGTCAATACGCGTCAAATCCTTTATATCTCTTATCAGCGCTATGACGTCACGAACAAGTTCGGCAATCCAAAATTTGTATACGCACAACACTTCTTACTGTATCCCGCACTTATGCTAATTTCCACATTTTTCTGCCTTCCATTTTATGGTTGCTATCGTTGCTATTGTCATCCGTCCTTAGCAATTGTCCGGCAGTGTATTACACTCATGCTCAAAATTATGGGTAATTGTGAATCACAGGAAAACGTTGCGTTACACAAAGAGATTCGTCATGCAAAGTACTTCCAGAATGACGAAAATACAGATGGCACCGCTAGGAACATAACGTGCAGAGATGCCGTTTACTACGGATTCACTGTAGTTTCTACGGTTAACAACTACATACTACAGACTGCACATTTATTTAGTTTTTCTATGGAGAATGTAGTATAATACAATTTCTTTTCATTACCGATTACTGCGAACAGCAGCAGCAATCAAAGTTTTGAGGCTGGGCTCAGAGCAGAGAAGCAGACACTCCCGTAAGGCTTAAGTCGCCTGCAGCGTCGCGGTCCCTCGCTTACCCATTCATATAACTGAGCCACCATCTGTGTGCACCAAAAGCATGCTGACCCACACGACAGCATTACGTAACCGTCAGATTTGCGCCTCACAGAGCTCTCCACTTACTGTGCCTGCGCGTAAGAATACGATAACCTTCAGATCAGGAAACAGGGAAAATGCGTTAGCGGTGAATGACACGTGCACTGCATAGTCGCATCTCGACTCAATTGTAATTTTTTTGTATGGACGTGAACAGATATAATTACTAATTATGGATAACTGTAATTTAGAGCCACCAGCTAAAAAGATGAAGAATTGCCAAAGATTCAAGGATTCTTATTCAAACTAATTTCCATCCCTGAAGCAGTCGAAACCATGCCCTAATATGGCTTTCTGTAGCACATGCTCGAAAGATTTCAATATCGCTCATGGAGGTCGCGATGACTGTCGTCACCATGTTTCGTCTAAAAAGCGTATGGAATATGCCAAGGCTGTTGAACAGACTGAAAAATTATCTGTTTTCTTCAAAAGTGAAGATTCTTCCAGCAGTGTAAAGGCTGAGACTTTGTTCGTAAGATTTCTGATAGAGGACAATCTCCCGATCTCGACTGCAGATCACACTAAATCTCTCTTCTCCGCGATGTTTTCAGACTCGAAGGTTGCCAAGAATCGCACTAATTTCAGACCAAATCTAGGGACCCAAACATTAGCTCTTTTGATAGAAAAAGTTAAAATGTCTATGTATGGTGACATATACTTTGATAAAAAAAATTTCAAATGAAGTGTCATTGCATATAAAGATTTTTTTTTTACTCTACATTCAATAGTTATTAAATTTTTCTTTGCTGTTTCAATTATTAACTAGTAGATAACTAAATGTCTAGCAAGATGTGCTCATTTCAAGAAATTCAGGGATTATTTTGTCTACCTTTTTATGAAGATTATTTATTTTGTTAAATATCAACAAGTAAATAGGTAAGTTAAATGTTAATTTTGTCAAACATTATTTAGTTTACACAAAACTCTTGTTTTTTAAATACCTAAATTCAAATATTTTGATTTCTTTATTTGACTACTGAAAGAAAAATTGTCGAAACTACTGATTTTCACCGTGTGCACTACTGATAACTTCAGTTGTTAGGTGGCATCTCTGCATGTGTCATGTAGTATGCCGTGGGTTATAAAAAGAGAAGTCAGAGCAGTAGAATAGAACAGGTGTTGTGCATTTCGGAGGTGTGTCAGTACTGTATACCAAATGGGGTAGAATGATCATTTGACTTAGGGCTGGCCAAACCCAGATGACAGTGTCCTAAGAACTGCATGTCCTGCAAAGTGTCATTTCTGGATTCTGACTGGTTTCAACATGAAAATGTGTCTCAATGCTTCCGCATGGGACGTCTGCAGATTACAATGCCGTGACAAGACAGTCTTTTGTCACTAACTGCCAGACAGCACAGGTAGTTACAGCAGGGACCTTGCTAAAGACCTTTCAGCTGCCATAGGAACCTGTTTCAAGGCATACTGTTTACAGACAGTTGAGTGAGTATGGCCTGTATGCTTGCAGGCCTGCCAGATGCATCCTGTTAACTGCAGCCCATTGAAGAGCCAGTGTGTCCTAGGTCAGAGAACATTGTGTTTGGACAGCTGACTAGTGGGCCTGTGTTTTGTTTACTGATGAATCCAGATTTAGTCTGCACAATGATTCACATCATGTCTTCATCTGGAGAGCACGTGGGACTCGGTACAACACCTCCAATATCCTTGAACATCATTTTGTCGGTATTCTGGTGTGTGGCAGAATAATGTTGGGTTCACGTACACCCCTCCATACGTTCAAAAGAGGAACTGTGACAAGTCAGACATACCACAATGTCATTCTGCAACAATATGTTTGGCTATTCAGGGGTGCAATGGGACCTGAGTTCATGCTTATGGATAACAATGCACATCCTCATTGAGCTGCTGCAGTGGAGGAATACCTAGAAAATGAGGATATCACCCACTTACAGTGGCCACCTCACTCTCTCGATTTAAACCCCACTGAGCATGCATGGGATACACTCGGGAGATGTGTTGCAGAACGTCACCCACCTTCTAGAACTGCTCTTAAACTTCATACAGCATTGGTTCAAGAGTGGGACTCTGTACCTCAAGCACTGTTTGATAATCTGGTGCTGAGTATACCCAGACACTGTACTGCATGTGCCATTGTGGCAGGCCTACATACAGCATATTGAACATTTTCTATACTGCAAAAGTTTATATTTTGCACAAGATGTGCATTGCAAATTAGCTCCTGGGAGCTGTTTTTCTTTATTTTGACCACTATGGCAGATCCTGTTGTCTTTTTTTTTTTTTTTTGTTCTGAATTTTTGTTTAGACCAATATGCTCCATATCTATTAGGGGTATGCAAAAGTTTCTACTTCCCTTGCTAGCGGGTGCTGTACCAGCCAACGACCCATGGTATCAGTTCATACATTAAGCCAAGCATGGCGGTTGATAAAGTTCCTTTGCGGCACTGTTCGTTATTCATGTTTAATTTAGGGAAAAGTGTGAGTGAAGCATGCAGTTCAATATGTCAGGTGTATTATGAAATGGTTATGGGTGAGCGGACGTGTCGAGAATGGTTTGCCAGGTTTAAGAAAGGTGATCTAAGCTTGGAAGACAAGCCACATGCTGGTAGACCGCAGGAACTCGCAGACGAGGAGCTGGAATCGCTGTTGCAAGAGGATCTCACACAATCGACCACCCAACTGGTGAAACGTTTGAAAGTGGATTAATCAACGGCAGTACAGCATCTACAGGCCTTGGGAAGATCCAGAAGATTAATAAGTGGGTTCCACATACTTGAACGGAGCATAATATTGGTCAATGATTGGGCATCTTCATGTCATTGCTGAAGAGGTTTCAAGGGAAGAATTTCTTGTGGAAGGTTGTCACCAAGGGTGAAAAATGGGTCTATTGCGACAACCCCGTACGCAAGCAGTCCTGGGTGAAACCCAAGCCAGCCATCAACATCCACTGCAAAACAGGATATCCACGGAAAAAAGGTGCTGTTGTATGTGCG